>JAYRCH010000318.1:0-2931140 GCA_037179445.1 Phengaris alcon alcon
TTTCGGATTAGTAGTCCACCATAATAGCCTACTGCGTGTTTTACGACATAGTTTACGGAACATTAAAGTCAATACTGTATTGACGGGAGTCAATACGTTGAGGATACAGCGTAAGGCCGCGCTCGTAGAGGCTCGTACTCGCTCGTAGAGAGAAGGTTGCGAGATGTGACAATGGACACTTCTGATCTGGATCATTTCGATATCAAAATGATACGTGAAGAGAGTGAACACGCGGGACAGCCATAGGAGGCATAGATACCACGGCCTACAGACAACTGGCGTAAAATAACGCTTGCATTGTATTTCTCCGAATAAGTGATATTAGAGGATACCGGAAACCCAAGGGGTGTTGGGAATTTTAAAGATTGGGAAAGAACTCGTACAAAAATTTATGACCTTTGAAGATACAAAAAGAGGTGTATTATAAGTTTAACGTGTCTGTCTGTGTCAGGAGCATTGTTGATCCTAAACGAAAGGTACGATTTAGATGCGGTTTTTTTCGTTCGGAAGTTGACATGATCGATATAGTTCTTATCTATAATTCATCATCATCAGCTCGCTCACTGCTTGACAATTCGGGGGTTACTTCCATTTTTTAATGTTGTTTATCAAAAGTGCATATTTTTCGGTCGGGACATGGTGAATGACACATTTAAAACACGCGTGACACTTTCAAAGAAATGTAAATGAATATATGAAGTTCCAAATATGTATATAAGTAGTAATTTAAAAACGATCACAAATTAAAAAGATACTAATATTTAAAATCATTCATATAAAAAAGGCAATAGTGGAAAATTTTCATTAAAATAAAATTCTTATCACGATTATTTTGTATTTTATTGCTGGTGTGTAATTATTGGGACCAAATACTTTTCGATGCAAAAAAACTGGTCTATTGGAATAAATATTAGATATTATGGAAAATTAGTACAAAACTGTGAAAAATTACACTAATTACTAAAATATATAACATTATTGTCTTAATTAGAAACAATATTTGTCCACAAAAATATGTTATTTATTCGAAAAACACGGTAACAACGTTGTCATTGTTATTAACGCAGTATCTTTTCATACAAAATACTGCTGTCCCTGAGCACGTGTCTCAAGTTATACATAGCAATTTGTCACAATATTTCCTTAGACGGCGTTTATCTTGTATACCTTTATAAAAAATGTAAGTTTTGAATACTATGTCAACACACATTATTTACGTTAATCATTTAATGCAATAAACAATGATTTTGTCTGTATCCCCAACAAAGAACAACTTCGTTACTACCTTTACGTTACTAACTCAAGCAACGAATTATAGCAGCTGCGCGGGGGGATTACGCTAGCCGCATCGCTCACATCACAATTGGTGATAGAAGTGCGTGTATTTATTACGTGGCCACTGAGTTACCGCTGTCGAAAGGTACATACTGACGATATTTACATTATCATTATTATTATGGGCAATCAGTCATGTATATGTTCTGTCAGTGTTAGAATATTTGCATTTTGTTATTTTATTTACTGATAATTTACAACATAGTCAAATATTTACAACTGCGTTGTTGTACAAGTTGTTGCATCGGTAACACAGTTGTTATTAATGAAGTTTTAATGTTAGTAATACGTTATTAAAACTGAAATAATTGTTAAAATAAGTCGTGAAAAACAATGTTGCTACAGGCTAAAATTAAAATTCTAGCAAGTTTTTTTTCAGGCCCTGTAAAAAATGTATGTCCCTCTGATTATTTTAGTATTTTCAGTAATTTATAGGGCTCTATTTAATTTAAAATTAATTAATTTCACACGTGCGTATTATTCATCAAAAGCAAAAGATAATATGTCGTCAGTTGGCATTCATTTAAAGTTTTTTTGTCACTAATAGAAAAATTGAAGTTTTAAAATTAGGCTTCGCAGTAATATAAATTAATAAGAATATTCTATGAAACTAAGTTTTTCTGTGATTATTTTTATAAGAGGTTAATATAAGTGTTACAGTTTAAAACTGACATGTTAGTGAGTCTTATTGAAGAATTTTAATAAAGAATCTTAAATTTGTAAAAAAGTAACGCTGTTGTCTAATTTTTCGACACCTTGATATATTATTTGCCACAAATATAGTTAACTCATTAAAACTATCGCTGCAGAAGTGTGTATATTATAAATCGAACTCCAACGAATCTATATGTACATAAAAAAATTAAAAATTGATTACTTTAATTAAAAGAAAATAACGAAAATTTTATGCTCGGATTAGGCATCAAAAAGTATTTTGGTCTTAAAAAGCAACCAAGATACAAAACGCGATCGGTTTCACGGCGTTGAATACTAGCATTGGTGCCATTTAGTCTATGGTCACGACCAGCGTAGATAGACCCGCGAAACCCGTTTGTTCCCTACAAATGAAGGGAGCGCGGGTATCATGATAATTTGTCATTGTAAATTGTATGTCTCAAGTTTCTGTGGTTTTTTGTAAACAAAATTAACTTTATATGTTTATAGCTTTGTCTCTGTTGCTGCTGTGCATAGGGTCAGCATGCCACGTTTATTAAATGTGGGATAGATTGAAAACAGCTCCCAAAATGAAATGATCACTTTTTTTTCTAAATCGGGAACACACTCCGAAATATCTTGACTCTTGACCGATTCTTATGATTTTTTTTTGCATATTCAGTAGATCTGAGAATCGGTCGTAATCTATTTTTTTCAACCCCTAAATGACAAGGGTGACCCACCCCTAAATTTTTTTTTTTTTATTTGACCCTTCTACTGAACATTTTCTTATAAAAATAATATACGTGGCAAAACAACGTTTGCCGGGTCAACTAGTAAGTAATGAATAATTTTGTTTCAGTTGTCAAAAATTCGCTTGTTTTTTAGCACAACTAAGTTCTTGCGCAGTTGCGCGATGCCAGTTAATCGTCAAAGGCTGTTTTATGACTTAACCAAGAACAAGACGGAATGAATTTACCGATCCATGCAAATTAATGCAAATATGGACATCTATTCTGACTTGATCGCAACTTGTAAGGTAATGAGACGGCGAGAAATTAGCAAAAGCGGGAAAAAACGCGGTGTGGTATCTAGGGCCAGCTCTAGAATCGATGAAGCTAGCTGCAATTATCCCGACTGCATTCTTTAAAAACCAGCCAAGGGCCAGTCGGATTCATGCACGGGTTCCGTACAAAACCGCAAAAAAACACGTTTTGTATGGAAATTTTTATTCTTTTTAAATATTAATTTTATTCTATTTCAAGTATTTGTTGTTATAGGGGCAACAGAAATACATCTGTAAAAACTACTTTTACTGTCTAGCTATCACAGTTAAGGAGATACAGTACAGAAGATACAGTACAGATAGCGAAGTCTTAGTAATAGGTCCCGTTTTTACCCTTTCGGTACGGAACCCAAAAAAGCTACACGACTCTCGAATATTGTGACTGTTCAATGATCTTGTCATAGGACTAACAGGAGTTAACGAGTTTAACGATACACAAAGGCTTATATAAAATTATTATGTTAATTAATAAATAAAAGATAGGACTAATATTATCTCATAAATCATAATGGTGTACGAAGGCCTCCATACAATCAATTTTGTAATTTGTTTAAGGTATAAAAATATTTTGGATAAAAAAAATGACATTCTATTTTTATAACAGGTTTGGCGTACGTCGTTTATTGCGTTTTAGTAGTTTATATGATAAAGTTAAGTCATTTCTAATCACTCTTCAAAAAAACGACTACGGTTTTCTAAGCGTTGCATGCTGTTTTACTTTTAGAATACTTAAGCATTTTTTTTAATGTTTATTTACATTCAACAATTATTTTTCACATCAGTCACGCGATTGCAGGGCAGCCGGAATTTAAGAATAATAATATTTTTAAATCGGGACTGTCCTGCAAACGCGTGTTTGATGGTGACCGCGGTGGCTGGTCACATTACGCGGGTTGTGCGCAGTGCCGAGCAGTCTAGTTCGACTGCCACATAACATCATCACCATCAACCATCGTATGCTCAGTGGTTGAACGTGTTGGTGCTCTAGCCGGGGGTCGCAGGTTCGAATCCCACCAAAGGAACAAAAAGTTTTTCTGTGTTTCTGGGTCATGGATGTGTATAATATACTAAAAATCTTTAAGATGTGTTTAAATATAAAAGTATTAAATATGTTTCTGTTGTTTGTACCCGTAACACAGATTCTTCGAGAACTTACCACAGGATCAGATTAACGTGATGTAAGGCGTCCATAGATATTAATATAAATTAGAATATAAAATTATACAAAATGAGTTCGGGGAACTTTCATGATTGGATTATAACTACGCATTACCCATTTGAGTAGGTACGCTCCTATATAATGACGCAGACAAAAAATATTTAATAATATTATTATTATTTAGACCTTCAGATAAAGGGGATTTCCCACTTAGTAAATAATAAATGTTTGCGGTTTTTAAAGCACTATTGAAATTAGTACTTTAAAAACTCAAAAATAAAATATTGTGATAATATTTCTCTGAAGGATAATAACATTTATTTTATTTGTTTTTACCTATTGAATTTGGATTTGTTGTTTCATATTTATAATTTACTCTGGAATAAATCATTTTATTCTTAAAAATATACCTAACTAGGTGGTGCCCGCGGCTACGCCCGCGTAAATACAGTATCCCACGGGAACACTGCACTTTTTCGGGATAAAAAGTAGCCTATATTTTAATCCAGAGCCTAAACTACTACGATGCCAAATTTCAGTTCAGTAGTTCTTACGTGAAAGAGTAACAAATTACATTATATTATAGATGGTATGGATTTAATCCGCATTCCGCATTTAGTTCACAAAGTAGAATATATTTAATAATATACTTACGTACAGACCAACATCTTTCATAGAACGATCTAAAACGATCGAAATTTGAAAATTTTGACGTCCCCTTCAACGGTCCACAATTTTCCCACACAATCGTGGACACACCGTATGCTTGTAGTAGTGCAATCAAATCGAAAGCTTACTGTGTAGACTGTAGCTGTTTATCTGTTCCTCTTTAATGTGTGCTAATAATAGGTTAAGTTAAAAAATTGTATAATATATATATATATATATACGATGCCAAATTTCAGTTCAGTAGTTCTTACGTGAAAGAGTAACAAATTACATTATATTATAGATGGTATGGATTTAATCCGCATTCCGCATTTAGTTCACAAAGTAGAATATATTTAATAATATACTTACGTACAGACCAACATCTTTCATAGAACGATCTAAAACGATCGAAATTTGAAAATTTTGACGTCCCCTTCAACGGTCCACAATTTTCCCACACAATCGTGGACACACCGTATGCTTGTAGTAGTGCAATCAAATCGAAAGCTTACTGTGTAGACTGTAGCTGTTTATCTGTTCCTCTTTAATGTGTGCTAATAATAGGTTAAGTTAAAAAATTGTATAATATATATATATATATATACGATGCCAAATTTCAGTTCAGTAGTTCTTACGTGAAAGAGTAACAAATTACATTATATTATAGATGGTATGGATTTAATCCGCATTCCGCATTTAGTTCACAAAGTAGAATATATTTAATAATATACTTACGTACAGACCAACATCTTTCATAGAACGATCTAAAACGATCGAAATTTGAAAATTTTGACGTCCCCTTCAACGGTCCACAATTTTCCCACACAATCGTGGACACACCGTATGCTTGTAGTAGTGCAATCAAATCGAAAGCTTACTGTGTAGACTGTAGCTGTTTATCTGTTCCTCTTTAATGTGTGCTAATAATAGGTTAAGTTAAAAAATTGTATAATATATATATATATATATATATAATACAATTTTTTAACTTTTAACCCATCATTAGTTTACTAACATCATATAATACAAAAATATTCATTATGGTAATTACAAATATGTTCCTGCGGCCGTATACCTCATACTTTAACCTAGGCGTGACGTCACAGCTAGGTACGACTTTAGTATGGAGCGTTTTCACGAGACTTCCGAAATTTTGTATACAAATCGCTGTACTTTTGAAAATATTGACTATTAGTATACTGTTTCTTCTGAGAAGTTACTCATATTTAAGAGTACTATTCATTTATGCAATAAAAACATTTAGTCATCTAGCCTATTAAAGTTAACTCTATGGTATTTTTGCTTCATTTGCGTCAGGTGTTACTTACTAGTAAGTTACCAACTGCCCGCCGCTCCGTCTGTCCCGGTCGTGGTGAGTGGCCGCACGAGTCGTCATACGTCGGCGTCCGCCTGTCTGATGAGCAAATGAACGGTTGCACGTACCTACTATCGAACAGCTGCCGCTCTACCAGGCCTAAGATCACTTAACAGCGCCGTTGAATCGTGCGCTGCGGTGGATATACGTCTCGTAATCAATGATTTGTACAGAATACTGCTTTTCCCTGGCTTGGTTTTGACCCTAAAACCAAAGATCGGCTAAGGATGGGCTATGACGTACATTTGACAGATAAAAACTTCACACAAGAAAAAGTTACGCCATATTGATTTCAGAAGACTGATTTTACTGTGGAAAGCGAATTTCAAAATGTTAAGAAGACAAATGTCAAACCTAAATAGCCCTAAACAACCCCATGTTTGGGGCCATTTAGGTGTGAACAGTTTTTGCCTCGACATGCCTCGTCTATAATATATGCCTACGTCTACGTCTAAAGCGTTAATTTCTTATGTATGTCTCTATTGTGTAGTGTGCTAGGTTTGATACGAATCGCATTATTTATTTTGTTTTTCTATTAAATTATATATACACTTTAGCTGCAAAAATTGTTTACAAAAAAAAAGAAATATACACAGTAAAGAGTTGTTCCTGGCCCCTTAAACCCCCCAACCTCCCGGGGGTGGACGTAACTAAATACCTACATACAATATTACATCAAAAAAAATTGTAAATCGGTTCACAGACGGCGGAGTAATCGTAGAACATACAAAAAAGAAAAATAAAAAACAGCCGAACGTACAACCGCCTCCTTTTTTGGAAGTCGGTTAAAAAAGTAACTTTACCTCAGACTACGTAATAATTCTGTTCACGTTATGGGTCTTTCAAATTAGTCAGCGTGTATTTATAGCAATTGTATTTAATGAATGTGAGGAGTACGTCAATGATTATGGCAGTTGTGGCACTCGTTACATAAGATTACATCCTAGAGCAGGGTTCCCCAACCTTTTGTCACGGAGCCCCCCTAGGAGTATAAAGTGAAAACCGGTTATAACGACATTGAAGCGACCGATAAATTGTGGAATTAATACTCGGCTAAGTCCACAAGTTGTTAAAACCGATAGTAAAATATGCATATTTCAACATAACGAACCTCAACTCTTCGTCGTTTGTCGTTGTAAGTGATTGTTGAGTGGTTTTAACTATAATACTTTCAATAGGCTAGAATCTAGATGACTGATTTTTTTTATTGCATAAATGAATATTACTCTTAAATATTTAAGTTAAGTTACTCAACTTCTTAGATGAAACAGTATATCAAAAGTCAATATTTTCAAAGGTGTTTTCGTTTTGTATACAAAATTTCGCAAGTCTCGTGAAAACGCTCCATACTAAAGTCGTACCAGCTGTGACGTCACGCCTAGATTAAAGTGTATGAAGTATACGGCCGCAGGTACATATTTGTAAATATCTCCGATATTTGTGCGTTTATGTCCATACCTTACCCTAATAAATGTTTTTGTATATGATGTAAGTAAACTAATGTGTAGGTTTTGTTTACTAATTTAGCAAATAAAATTAAACATTTTTCTAATTTTTAGATGTATCTAATTACTAGACTATACGTAAAATATATATTTTTTTTACATTTACTAAGTAGTAAATGCCTCAATATATCTGAGTATATTAATGAAACTAAATATGTAGTTTAGATGTAGTCATCATCCCTATTCAATTTTATTCACAGACGCATAAATATTAAGTATATACAAAACAATATTAATACATAGTTAAATCACGTCAATCTGATCTCGTGCTTAGTCGAACTTGTGTATTTCAGACAACGGATTTCATGCCCCGTGATATTTTTATTAAAAAAAAACGCTTTGTTATCGCTATTTGTTTACATCCATACAAAGCTCTTTTTGTATGGAAATAAATAAATATTATAACTTGTTACTTGTCTAATAACGACTGATTAGGCATCAATTAATATTTGTGACAAAAATTCCTATATTTAATTTGTGTTTTGCCCCCCTTGGCATATCTTTACGACACCCTAGGTAGGCGCGCCCGACCGTTGGGAACTCCTGTCCTAGCATACAATTTAATTCATGTGACTGGTGGCTGAGAATTATAAATACGAAGCAAGTGGGTCGGGTTTCAGATGAGCGTGCTAGCAAATTTGTTTTACTAAAGGAGATAAAATTATGTACCATAAAATGGAAAACTAAAATAACTAAAACGTAAGAATTAGCACACACTGAAACGATACGATACGACACGCGGCGCTGCATTTTTAAGAAATCTATTCAATATTTAACCGTATTTTCTAGTCACTTTTCACCCTACAAAAAGATACACGTTTCATATGACATCAGTCTGCATATACGCTGTGCCGCGCGGTACAACTTGACATTCCAACTCTTAGAATGAAACGTGTATATTGTGTAATGAATAAAGTTCAATTTTTAATAGCAATCTTGAAAATGCAGAGCCGCGTCCAGATAGATAGCGCGCGCAGATACCGTATTACGAACACTTCGTTACACTTCCCTGATAATAATTAATACTGTATGACCTAGTCGTATGTTTATGCCAAGTATAAGGTTATAAGGACCTTATAAGAAGGTGGTAACAAAGACGCAACGGTATGAAGCGACTATAACATTAAGAATAAACAAGAGTTGACCTTATTTGAGTAAATAAAATTACAAAACAATACTTATTACTTATATAAGAGAGAGGTAAGTATAATGTTTAGGGTTCCGTACTCAAAAGGTAAAAACGGGACCCTATTACTAAGACGCCACTGTTCGGCTTCTGTCTGTCTGTCAATCTCATGAACTGTGATAGGCTAGACAGTTAAAATTTTTACAGATGATGTATTTCTGTTGCCGCCATAGCAACAAATAAAAAACAGAATAAAATACATATTTAAGTGGGGCTCATGAGAGTTTTTTATGTTGTATGTATGGATAACAAACGTGATTTTTATCCGTTTTGTACGGAACCCTTCGTGCGCGAGTCCGATTCGCACATGGCCGGTTTACTATATATACGTTTTCTAGTTTTTTTTTTATGATTTATTTACTAATATTACATTAAAAAACAACATTTCATCATGAAGAATATTTCAAGATACTTGCTTCGGTTCTTAAAACTATTTTCCATCTTTTTATAATTTAAAAAAACGCCATTAACAAGCACTTTAACAACTCAATAAACGTGAAGTGTTATAAGTGTTTACTTTCCCGAATTAAACGTCCATAAAAAGTAACTGTTGAGTTCAATCGAAATATTAATTAGTACTTGGCAACCGGTGACTCATGGCATAGATGTGGAATACGAGATAAACCAAGCTTCTACCTCAGAGGCACGGAATCTTGGCCAAACTCAAAATATGCGATAACACTTTTTTAAAGAGTTCTAACTTTGATCTTATCGTGTAGGTGGGTAGAAAAAATGGTCACGTTAATCTCAAGAGGGTAATTCACTAATTTGAAGTGCATATTGGTCTGTGTTTTAAAGTTAAGTTAAATCGTGTCATTTATCCGGCGAAGTCGCAGTTTTGAATTGTGCTCTGAACATTTTGAATTTTAATTTGACAAAGATTTTTGTTGTTATTGTGGTTAATAAACACCTAAGAACCCCTTAGGATTCATAAAAATGTCTTTATCACCAAGTCAGAATGCGCAGGCAGCAGCTTTAGTGGAACAGGGGATGACTCATCGTGAAGTGGCTACTGTCCTAAACGTGCTGCGTTCCTCGATGCAATATGCATTAAAATGATATCAAGAGACTGGCCGCTACACCCGAAGACAGGTAGTGGTGGTGTACGATGCTCGTGACGACCGCTTTATTGTATTAGAGATTTTAAGAAATCGCTTCCTGGCCGCAGTCGAGTCCCAGTCCGTCAGCGGCTTCAAATCTCCAGAGGTGTGAATGTTAGCGAGCGTACGGTGAGAAGACGTATGGAGGAAGTTAATTTGAGGGCAAGAAGACCAGCCCGTGGTCCACAGCTTCTCCCTCAGCACAGAGTAGCTCAACCTCACTTTGCCCGCGAACACGCTAACTGGACTCATGAGCAATGGGCAAGGGTTTTGTTTACTGACGAGTGCAGGATCGCTTTAAATGCACCTGATGGTCGACAACGTGTCTGGAAAAGGAAAGACGAACGTTATTTGGCGATAACAACCACTCCAACGGTCAGTTTTGGCGGAGGCTCTATAATGGTATGGGGTGGCGTGAGTTTTGATGCTCGTACGGAATTGGCCATCATTAATAACGCCTTAAATGCGACTCGGTACGTCGAGGAAATTCTCGAAGAACATGTTGTGCCCTTTGGAGGGTTATTGGTTATGAACAATTCATTTTAATGCATGATAATGCCCGTCCACATGTCGCTCGCATAGTAAATGAGTACCTTCAAGAGGCTGGTATTCAAAAATTGCAGTGGCCAGCTCGAAGCCCGGACTTAAATCCGATAGAACACATATGGGATAAGCTGAAACGAGCAATAAAATCATCATCGAACCCACCACAAACCATTAACCAGCTTCGAGATGCTGCAGTGAGAGCGTGGCGCGACTTATCACAAGTCGATATCAAGAACGTCATCCAAAGCATGCCAGACCGAATGCTGACGGTTATAAGGGCTAGAGGAGGTAACACGCGCTATTAAAAAGGACAGAAAGCGACAAAAAATCGGACAATTTTAAATTCGTAGTGCTTTAAACTTAAGTGTTAAATTTTGTGTAAATGTGTTTTTTTGCATAAACTTCATTATCTTTAATATAATTAATAATTAATCTATGATACGAATACATGGGCGACCTACGGCTGTTACCCTGGCTCGGAGTTCTACGGAAGGGAGTTCGTTCGGGAGTAGCACAGAAAAAATTAACATAAGATGGCGATAAGTATAAAAAAACGAATAAAGATTAGTCTGACCGGGACTCGAACCCGAGACGAACGCAAAAAGTCTCAATGCATACATAGCTCTGAACCACACGCTCTGACCGAAATAACTCTATAATAATAATCATTCAAGCTTTTTCCCGTGTCTCCGCCCTCGTAAATATAGTATCGGGTATCCCACGGAAATACTGTACTTTTTCAGGATAAAATGTAGCCTATGTTTTAATCCAGAGCCTAAACCTACTACCATACCAAATTAAATCGAAATCCATCCATCCATCCTCACAAACTTTTACATTTATAATAGTAGTAGAATTACACAACGAAAGAAAAAATATTAAAACTCAAAAATTCGCGGGATGTTTTTTTGGGACAAGACCTAGATCAATTTTTCACCTCCAAAACCTCAGAGGGCTTACTTAATTTCTTGGAAAAACATGAAGCCGTTTCCGAGATTCTGATTCCATATATATTAGGTTCTTACATATTAAATTGGCGTTTTGTCGTACTGGCCACTTTGACCTCACATATATCTTCTTTGGTTAGGAATTCCAATTTCAAATTTATACCGCTATTTACTCAGGCATTTGTGTTTCGAAAACCGTAATTCATTTGTTTTTTTCCTCTTTTGGTTTTTTGTTTCCGTCACTCTGTTTACAAAATGGAAAACTTGAAATATCGTATTATTTTCGAGTACGAGTTCCACCGTGGCACCAGTGCTGCAGAAACGGCTCGAAGGATTAATGATGTGTAAGGCGGCGGTATCGCAAAAGAAAACACAGTGCGTTTTTGGTTCCAAATTTTTCATTATGGAAATTTTGACCTGCAGAACAAGCCCCGTGGACGGCCGGAGACCAAAGTTGATAATGAAAAATTGAAGGCTATTGTGGAAACGGATCCATCGCAAACCACGTCCGAGTTAGCTGCAGGCTGCGGTGTTAGTGATAAAACTGTTTTAATCCACTTGAAGCAAATTGGGAAGGTGAATAAGCTTGATAGGTGGGTACCCCATGAATTGAGTGCAGCAAACCGACAAACGCGCGTCGACTGCTGCGTTACATTACTCAACCGGCACAATAATGAAGGGATTTTAAATCGAATCATTACCTGTGATGAAAAGTGGATCCTGTACGATAATCGGAAACGCTCATCGCAATGGCTGAACCCTGGCGAACCAGCCAAGCCTGCCCCAAGCGAAAATTGACTCAAAAAAGTTACTTGTGAGCGTTTGGTGGACTAGTGCCGGTGTCGTTCACTACAGCTTTCTTAAATCTGGCCAGAAGATTACGGCAGATGTCTATTGCCAGCAACTGCAAATCATGATAGAAAAGCTAGATGCTAAACAACCGAGGTTGGTCATTCGCTCTAGGCCACTGCTGCTTCAGGAAAACGCTAGCCCACACAATGCACAACAGACGGCTACCAAATTAGAGGAGCTTCAATTAGAATGTCTAAGATATCCACCGTGCTCCCCGGACCTTGCTCCGACAGATTACTATTTTTTTTCGAAATTTGGATAACTCCGATGGGGCAGTCCAAAGCGCCTTCAAAGATTTTATTGATTCCTGTCCGAATGGATTTTTTTTAGTAAAGGAATCAATGAACTACCTGTGAGATGGCCAAAGTGTATAGATAGCAATGGTATATACTTTGATTAAATAAATATATTACGTTTAAAAAAAAAACGACTTTATGTTCCTCCTTTACAAAACGCCAATTTCATATGTAATGACCTAATATTTACGAGAATTGCTCGTTTATAGTTTAAGATATTTACAATATGGATGATGACTACATCTAAAATATTTAGTTTCATTAATATACTCAGATATATTGAGGCATTACTACTTGGTAAATGTAAAAAAAATTATTTTATGTGTAGTTTATTAATTAGATACATCTAAAAAGTACAGTGTTTTTATTTTGCTAAATTAGTAAACAAAATCTACATCATTAGTTTACTTACATCATAATATAAAAAAACGATCGAGTGTCTCGACACGTCTTGTGGTTTCGATTTTCAAGTCTATTTTATTAGCGCAGAGTTCTATTTTCAGTGCTCTGAATTTTCACCGGCCTTACGGACTCAGGACATTGTAGTCCCAGCTTTAGATTCCAGTCCCAGATTAGACAAGAAACTAATTTCTGTAACAATATATATTATTAAAGAATGCGATAAAACGATCGATCCATCGATCGAACGATCTCGACAGCTTGTGCCTCTACGAGGGCTGATTGATAAGTTTCCGAAACGACAAAGAAAAACTTCAAATATCTATTTAAAATAAATTTATTTCTCAACGTAGTTTCCTTCTACCTCGATGCATTTAGTCCAGCACTTCTCCAATGCCGTTACACCAGTTTGATAAAATGTTTTCTCCAACCCCTCAAAATACTCGTCCACGGCAACAATGACTTCTTCATTTGATGAAAATCTCTGGCCACCTAACCATTTCTTCAGGTTTGGGAATAAGTGGAAGTCGCACGGGGCCAGATCCGGGGAATATATCCGAATGCGGTAGCAATTCGAACCGCAATTCATGGAGTTTGGCGACTGCAACCATTGACGTGTGTGCAGGTGCGTTGTCATCATCATCATCATCATCATTAACAGCCATAGGACGTCCACTGCTGGACATAGGCCTCCCCCAAAGATGGTTGTCATGGTGGAACAAATTTTTTTCTTGGCCAAATGTGGTCGTTTCTTCTGGATTTCTTCACTTAATTTTTGCAACAAGCTTGCGTAGTACTCTCCATTTATTGTTTTTCCTTTTTGCAGATAATCCACTAAAATAATCCCTCGAGCATCCCAAAAAACAGTCGCCATCACTTTGCCGGCCGACAAAACAGTTTTTGCTTTCTTCGGCGCAGGTTTTCCGCTCTCAGTCCACTGCTTAGATTGTTCTTTTGTCTCGGGAGTATAATGATGTATCCAGGTTTCATCGACTGTTACATAACGCCGCAAAAACTCATTAGGATCCCGGTTAAACAGCGCCAAACACTCCGATGAATAGTCCACTCGACGTTGCTTTTGGTCTACAGTGAGCAAACGCGGCACCCATCCTGCGCAAAGCTTTTTCATTCCCAAATTTTGGTGCAAAATATTAAAAACGTTCAGATGAAATGCTCACCATCTCTACTATCTCTCTCAACTTTAAGCGCCGATCATTCAATACAATTTTGTGAATTTTTTTGATCATGTCCGGATTCGTGACTTCATTTGGACGGCCAGACCTGTGGGCGTCTTCGCAGCTCTGTCTCCCACGTTTAAAATCAGTTACCCAGGTGTGAATTGTACTCAATGCAGGAGCAGAATTACCTAAAACACTGTCTAGCTTGGTTTTAATCTGGGTTTCTGTTTTCTCTTTTAAAACGTAAAACTTTATCACCGCACGAATTTCGTTTCTTTCCATTGTTAAGAAAATTTACGATAGAGAAAGTTCTACGTCCTCTCAAACAAATTCCATCAGTTCGATTAAATTCAAATTTGGCGTTCTATTTTCAAAAAGATGCCAGAATATAATGTAATATTCCTTTTTTGCGTATCATTTTTTTAAGTTCGTCGTTTTGGCCAGTTATCAATCAGCCCAGGTATGTATTAGACGACTAAAATCTACGACAACAGAAACATCTACGTATTATACTTCTCTGAAATCCGATATACAGTTACCCGTTAGCGAGCGAGTTACCGTGACTCCTAGTGTTTATTGTGACAGCACTACCCATGCTCAGCCGACAACCTGCACATTATTTGACAACTTTATCACCTAGCATATGGGTAACGGAGCCAGTTGTTACGGAGTTGGAGAAACTCAGTACTGTATAAACACACACGCACATACAAACACTCACGCCCGTAATCTTTTACGGGGTAGGCAGAGCACCACGCCGTCAACAAGAGACGTAGTCACATCTGCCATTAAAGCCCAAAGTTGGTTATGATAAGCCGAATGATGACAGGTTGCGCAGCCGATCGGTATATTTTATGAAAAATAAAACAAACACTTTCTTTTACTCGCACGGTTAGTCTATATTTGTAAAAGTATAAGCGCGAGTCAATCCAGTACAAAAGAGTTGCCAGAGTCAAGTAACTAACTGTACAATGGCCAAAACAGGCGCGGCCTACCTTCTAAAGGAGCATGAGGATAACGGAAAAATCAGAAAAGGGGTAAACGCCCAAAAGACAATTCAGACTATTTATTTTTCCAGACGTTTTCGCTACTATCTCATTCTGCATTTATGTCATCCGATTAATTTGGCTTCCAGCTATTAAGGTTTTCTAATCATACAGACTATTTGCAATTTCAGACGTTTCGCTACTTGCTCATTCTGCGTTTATGTCTTCCAGCAGAGTTGACTCTCTGCTGACTATTCTGCATTTATGTCATCCGACTAACTTGGCTTCTAGCTATTGAGGTTTTCTAATCATAAAGACTATTTCCAATTTCAGACGTTTTGCTATTGCTCATTCTGCGTTTATGTCTTCCAGCAGAGTTGACTCTCTGCTGACTGGGTATTCTGCTTTTATGTTATTTAGCTGTATTGGCATGGTACCTAGATAGCCTTTCGGCTATCTAGGTACCATGATGTTATGTCAATCTAACTAAATAGTCTTTATACGAAAAAAAAAATTATGCTAGTAACCCGTCCTTAGGTTCACTCACTTGGATGAATATTTACCTATCTATAGTTAATAGTAAGCAAGTAGTCGCTTTTAAAGAACGAAAGATCTAGTCAAGAATTATCAGCGTAATAGTTAAAAACTTAATTATAAATTAAGTAACCTCCGAATTATCAAGCAGTAGCGAGCTGATGATGACGAATTATAGCTAAGAACACTATCGATCATGTCAGCTTTCAAACGAAAAAAATCAAAATATCTGTTTTTGTCGGGGTTAAAAAAGCTTCGGGGTAAAATGTCCAGATGCCCATGTCTCAGAATAACCAGATAGTCAAGGTCTAAGAATGGCCATGTGGTCTTGTCTGGATTATGCATCTGAAATACTTCTTTTCGGCAGGCTATTGTAAAGCTAGCAATAGTCTGCTAAAAATAAGTATTTCAGATGCATCTAGTAGCGGAATTAGGTATCTTTGTCATGTTCGAGTCCACTATCCATGACTCACCTCAAATCTCCCATTGCAGATGCATCTAAGCTCTCTCCAAGTGTGCGTGGCCGTGCTGTCGCTGGCGGTGTCGGCGTGGTCGTCGCCCCCCGCGCCGCCCGCGCACCATATCACCCGGCGCTCCTTCTTCAACCTCCAGTGTAAGGGGGTGTTCGACGCTGCCATCTTCGCGCGTCTGGACCGCGTGTGCGACGACTGCTACAATCTGTTCCGGGAGCCGGAGCTGTATACTCTGTGCAGGTGAGGACAGTTCGAGGGTTGCAGGATGAATAAAATGGTAGTAGCAGCTGCTGGTTAGTTTAACGTGTGGTTTAGGAGACCCCAGAGTTTCGTGGGAACTGACTAGCCCCCGTAGTATTTGCGATATCTCGTATCTCTCACTCCTCCACTCATTCGCACGATAAGTGCGAATGAGTGGAGTCAAAAAGCGACGCACTAAGACACTCCACTTCAAGGACCGTGTTGGGCTTTGGCACCTTCTCGAATGTCTCGTGCTTATCGCGATGAATTATGCTAGGGCTGCTTTCAGTTTGGAATTTCTAGTGAATTTGAGTAACGAACTTTTTATGATTAGCTAATTTTAACCAGCACTCCTCGTTACAAAATAGTTTTAAATTTCAACCATTTTATTCGTCCTGTATTTCACCAAAATTACTGTTTGTGCCGTTTTTCAGACGGATTTATTTTGAGTGAACGAAGATTCAGTAGCATGGCTCATAAAAATAAAGAAACCTCCTAGCGCAATATCAAACCAACTTAAAAAATCCCCTATTAAAAAAGAAGGTAGTTATTTTCATCGCCGAACTATTTTGCCAAAATTTTATTTTTTTCCTTTCGGCCAGTGCCCAGTAGCTACTGAATCTTTGACGTTGGCACTTGTATTCGATATTTGAAAATTGTTTCTTGGAAACAGGGACGGCTGCTTTACCACCGAATACTTCAAGGGCTGCGTCGAAGTACTACAGGAGCAGGAAAACCTTGATCAGTTCAAGAAATATATAAATATAATACATGGGGCGGATCCAAAGATTTAGGTACAGGTCATATTATACCTACAGTTATGGGAGCACCTACGCATGGCTACAATCTCTAACTCTTATCAGCTTTTTCTAATTCGATATGTCTATGGGTTTTTCAACTATTTATGGTTTTCTGTATATTGTACAATTATTAACTACTTTATTCTATTTAACATATTTTGGAACGGGTATTATAGTGATTTATTTTACTGGTAAACAGCATTTTTGTATTATGGAATATTGTCTTTGGTCGCTGGTTTCAAAACTTTATCTACTCAATTTTTCCTAGAACACAAAATTCCATAAAACATAATTCTAATATAATCTAATTTCGTTGACCACTATAATTTTATGTATTTACTTTTTTACTCTCACTCTGGCATGAATATTTTGTAGACTGAAGCAAACTGCCCTTGCACTGTTTACAATATCATATAATCAACTATACACTCAATCTCTAAGCTGACACTTGAGTCACATATTTGAAACATGTTTGAAACACGCAACAGTTCATAAATAGCAAAAATAATTCACAACAAATACAACTAAAAAATTTTATCGCGGTTCATTTTTAATATTTTCCAATAGCACCCGTGATCGCGGGAGGACTGAGATGACAGGTGTCATTTTAGTGTTAAAATTATAAAAAACTACCCGCAGTTTCTTCAAATTCAGCTGTTTTCTTATAACTCATAGGTTATAGTAGGTATTTGTATTTCGCGTAAAGCTAGTTCCCACGACCGTTTTTTAGTGGTCGCGACAGAAAAATAGCACTGTAAATAGAACTGAAATCATAGAGCTGAAAATCGTGTCGAGCTGTCAAATCTGACATATGATACTTGACACTACGTTTTTCACCCCTTTTGTATCAGTGCAGTTTTTTTTACGATCATAAAATAACCTTCGTGGGTACGAGTGCTTAACCTTATGAAAAAAATATTCTTTCGAGTGGTTTCCTAGTTCTATACTATACCTATCTATATTATATTATGATATTATTTTAACGTAACTAATAACTAAGCAATAAATTGCATGATACTAACAGCATGACAAATATGTAATTATTTAAGTTAAGATTAATAATAACGTTAGAATGTTGTAACATTATACAAGAGGAACAACTTCAATGATGTAGTAGATTCTTATTCGTTTGATTATTCCTTTTATAAGAATCTTAATAGAACTCAACTAGGCATGTCATAATTAATTATATTTATTGTAATCATTGAAGTTAAAAAAAGTGTTGCCAGTTTTGCTAATTGAGTTATCTTATCATAGGTAGGTAGGTACTATTACTATAAATATGAAAGTTGGTAAGAATGGGTGGATGGATGTTTGTGACTCTTTCGCGCATATCTTTACGCACATAACTTTTGAATGAAATTTGGTATGGTAGTAGTTTAGACTCTGGTTTAACTGGCTCTGGGAAAGTGTACGGTTCCCGCGGTATTTAGTTTTGCGCCTACAAGGTCGCGGGCAACATGTAGTAAATCTATAACTTTCGAATTTTTAATCCGTCAGTAAAATAATAGCCGGAACATTCATCTGTCTCAACTAGATAGATAGTCAGATGAAGTGAATAAAAATGAAATTCTAATCTTAGTGACTAAGTATATCTAAATATAAAACTTTCTCACGCCTCAGCTAATGAGTCTGTCTGTACGTTTGCAGGTCGAAATGTTTCACCTCGCCCTACTTCAAGGGTTGCATGGAGTCCTTGTACCTCTACGACGAGGAGGAACAGCTGGATCAAATGATCGACTTCATCGGGAAACGCTAACCAACCGCCATCTTGACAAGACCGCCGCACAAAATGGCCGCCGCACAAAATGGCCCCCATCGCTTCGCCGATTAGAAAGCGAGTTCCTCCGAGCTGATGCTTTCTAGCCTCAACGTATTCTAGTCTATTGCGACATAAAAATTATGTTTGCTACTAATTGTAATGTTATCGTAATTTAGATAATGTTTATACAGTGTTTAGGACATTTATTTTGTGTTACGTATTGTAAGGTACTGTATATTGAAGATTTGTTTTATCGCTTAAGTACTCTGAGACCGATTCGTGGTTCCGATGCTGGTCATCCTATCTATCTGTCTCCAACACCCGACTGACGCCGCAGACGCATTCCATACAGTATTTTACTAAGCTTTTTAGAAATTTCCTTTCCCTTCCAATGGTATTGTAGTTGCAGATTCACAAATGTGGCTTATAACATGTAAATACTATTTACGTTTTTGGATGCTTATTTATTAAGTCCCTTTATGGCTTTCGAACCAAAAAAAAAACACATCGAATATGTGATAATTAATATTAAAATCTGCTTTTGTGATTTATATTTATTTACCAATTTGATAAACATGTTGGCCCTAATTTACAACATTTTCTATAAGCCACAAGGCATATGTTATAAGAAAGATTATCAACATTATAATCCTGTATATGAATTATTATGAAATTGACCAATCACAGCAAATCCACCGAGGCAGGGTTGTTAGGTATAAGTATTTAATGTATTTTTACTTCTGAACTATTTATTTGTTACTTTTACTTATTTATTAAACGGCTAAGACCATAGAGAATGCCAGTGTTAAGGGGCCATCCATAAATGACGTTATTGATGTGACGTCACAGTTTTTCCAATTTTATGCATGTTTTTAAATGATAATCAATAAAAATAGTAATTTAATATTTTTTCTTTTTTCTCATTTATAATTTGATGACCTCTGTGGCCCAGTGGGTAGCGCGTCGGCGCTTCAGCCGGAGGTTCGAATTCTGCGACGCTGATACCCTGATACGCTAATTAAGGTGTGACGTAATTTATGGTTGACCCCTAATCTTTCTTTTTATCTGTAAGTTGCGGTTAATACTTATAACTTTGTGCCACTGAATTCTCTTCTGTGTTCGAATCTCAACTGTTTAGTCTCTTTTAGCGTTTCTTACCTCCCAAGTTTGAGCATAGACAAATTCCCTTTCAAACTTGTGGGGTCTATACGAAAACGACAATGACTTATAATATTTAGAAAAAAATGGTGCCAATTATTGTCCCAAGTTAAATAGATGTAACGAATTTAGTATAATAATGAATGTGAGACGTGAGACAATTTATATTACGTATATGAAATTATTGTATAAAAAAATTAGTAAAATATTTATCTATTTGTATAAATTTTATATACAACCGCTAAGAAACGCTACGGGTTCATTAAAAGATATATAACAATTTGAAACTGACTTTGAAATTTTATTTGTATCCCTAATCAGGATCCACCGCCGTCAGAATAAACTTACATTATATTGAGTTAGTAGTACAAACTTGATTTTGGACACATTTTATAACCACCCTGAAAACCTACTTAAAAAAAGGCAAGCTGTCTGTTCTACCTTCAGATTTTAGACTAGCTGTTGCTCGAAACCTCTATTGTATTGACCAAAAGAAAACATGACGCAATTTTTTTGAAAATAAATCTAAGCCCTGCAATTTTTCATTTCCTACATACATAATACCTTCCGGCGCAACTGGACACAGTAGCAAATGGACGTAATCTCAAGAGGACGTATTCGAAAGAAGTAGTGAATAGAAATTGTGCAGTCCATTATATAAATTAAGTGAATTAATTTCGGACATGGTTCAATGTTCAGATTATTACGTATGCTATAATTTTTGCAATGCAAACACTTTAATTAGGAATAAAACTACCAAACTATTCCGCTAGAGGCGCCACCGCAGTATAACGTAAACATAATTAACATATTTTGATTTGTTACTTTTTGTCTGCATGAAAAAAAGAGAAAATAGGAAATAATATGCATCAGTTATACAAATAAAATCAAAGTTTAGAACAAGACACTCGTGACACTTTGAGATTTTACCGCGCTATAAAATGCTGCTTACGTTATATACAAGTAGCGCCCTCTTCGATTAGCTTTGCGTAATATTCCTAATTGAAAATTAAACGCAGATCTGAGTCATGACTTATAAAATATTAATGTCGTAAGAACAGGAGAAGAAGAATAAATAAGAATAAAATAAGAAGAAATAATAAGAACGTCTACCGTAAAATGTCTTGAACGTGAGAGACCCAATTGACCCGCGACTTGACCGTCCGCGAGACTCGAGACAAATAGTGTGCGCGCCATTCGTGTAACGGGCAATAACAAAGCAAGCTAAGCATATGGCTTTCCAAAGTTTATAATAGGGTTGTTATCTAAATTTAAAGAGAAACAGAACATAGTAACGAAGATGTATCAGATAGGAACGGGTTCAAAGAAACCTAATTGAACGAAATCGCGTGCAAAAGCTAGTAAACTTAATCTTTTGACGACTGTACTTCTTCTGTCCATTAGCATTTGTGTCTTCTCGCGAATGCGTCCACTTGAGATTACGTCAAGCAGCACCGCAGGGCATAATATCAAATCGATTATTTAACATGGTCTTAAAGCATAGCTGCATGGAGAGTTATGTACGTGTGGACTGAGGGACCTACCTGAATTTCCCCAAAATAGGTATAGCAAATTTTAGTAGAAGTCTTAAAAAAAATGTAGAACAAATCTAGAAACAGCCCTCAGAGTGTGGTTCCTCAGTTCACACACCGCTATTTTCCAGATCTCGAAAAGTATGTGGAAAATTATGGTTTTTTCACCACAGAATTTTAGTAGAACTTTAGTAAAAGTTTTTACAAATTTATCAAAAACATAGCATCAGAAATAAAAAATCTATAACCACCGAAGCGTGGTCCCTCAGTTCACACAAAAGTGACATAATATTCATTTCGCGTTTTATTACTGATTTTTTAAAATTATTTTTCTACGTAGAATTTTTGTACAAAATTTGTAGAATTTGTAGACAAAATTTCAGAAAAAATTATCGGCTCATTTTGAAGATATAAACCATTACGTTGGGTCCCTCAGTTCACACACTGGTGTATAAGAAAAATTAAATTATCTATTAAACGAGAAAAATATCATAAAATCTACTGTACTTAAATTTTTGTAGAAGTTTTTTTCTCTTGGATTAGCACATAAAATATTTAATTTCTTACTTCCTAGCTGAGATAATGTTAATTTTTTGATTCTATGAAAATACAGAGCAGGGTTACCACACAACAAGCAGAATGAGGACAGTAGCTAATATATTGTGTATGATATACCTTATTAAATTTACATTTTGCTCGCGATTTCACAGCTTTTCACGATTTTACGGGTACATAGTCATCGGTACTACAAGCAACCCTTATACCAATTATTAACTATTTGTGGTTTCGCTCCGCCCGCCCTTTTCTCTGTCCGTTCTTGCTAACTTATTACATGTAATTATGTATACAAATAGATGAAATTTGATATTTATATTTACTATTTACGGATTTGTTACGAGAACTGGGCCTCTGATTTTGTACACTATACAACTATCTCCCTGTCCTCCTTGTCAACAAGTAACCAAAATTTGTACCACCTCCGCGCTTACTTAAACATTGATAATAAATATGCATTTTGCGATTAATGTAATGATTTCTCTACTGATTTATTTCATTTAAGCCGGTTGGTAGGCGATTTTCCAACAAAAATGACAAGTCGATTTGTAAAATAAAATTCTGAAACTTTGTCTACAAATACAAATTTTGTACAAAAATTCTACGTAGAAAAATAATTCAAAAAGTCAGTAATATAACGCGAATTGAATATTTATGTCACTTCTGTGTGAACTGAGGGACCACGCTTCGGTGGTTATAGATTTTTATTGCTGATGCTATGTATTTGATAAATTTGTAAAAACTTTTACAAAAGTTCTACTAAAATTCTGTGGTGAAAAAACCATAATTTAAGAAAATAGCGGTGTGTGAATGAGGGACCACACTGAGGGCTGTAGTTCTTAAACTATATTTGTACAAATTCCCAGATTTGTTCTACAATTTTTTTAAGACTTGTACTAAAATATGATTTACTTATTTTGGGGAAATTCAGGTAAGTCTCTCAGACCACACGTACACGGAGAGTTTACAAAAAAATACGAGACTTTTCTCACGTACTCGTAATTGCATAGTAATTGTACCCAGTAATACTTGATATTTTTAATAAATGTATTCATCGTTGCATCGGTCAACAACCAGCTGGCGTGCGCCCACTTGTGTTGGCTACGTTAAACTAAAATCTGCCAGTAAAAAATATTCTACATTTATCACATTGCTGTAACGAAGATTAAGCCATCACGTCCACCACGACAAGAAGCGCACAGCAAACCAAGTCGCTAATATCCTTCGGCAATCATCGTTCTTCTATGGAAAACTTATATAGACGTTTCACACCAATTCGTCAATCTGGCCCAGGTTTATACTGGGTATACTATAAATAAAGCTAATTATTGCTCACATTATTATTTACATTAACATTTTCATTGCCTTTAACATGTTCACAAATGTAGTTTCAAAACTGAACAATATATGTCGCTTTCTTAAAACTTTAATTTTTCGGGAAACCAGGAACTAATATTATTAAGTGCCATTTAAAATTCATTTTAATATAATAAAAATCTTTATTAATAAGATAGGAACATGGACATACATATGGTAATATTGTGCATAAACGTCATGAATATAATAGATAGCACTGAATATCAATATAAAACAAGAAAACATAAACAAACATTCAAAATAAAAATACAAGTCTAAACCATTGTACTTGTACACTAGGCGGTAAATAAAGTTTGTCAATGTTTAAAAAAACCTAATTAGCAGCAATTATTTCTCAAATATAACTCGAATTTATTATGCCCAAAATATATACCATATTCTGTCGTGATACAAAAATACTTTTCCATTTTTAACTCATAACATCACTTAGTTTTATATTTAAAAAAAAACTAATTAACTCTTTCGCAGTTGATACAAAAAATAATTAAATCAAAACCATAATAGACGAAAACTAGCCGAAAAATAACATTATGAATTCTTCTTTTTATGCAACTAAACCATAACTAAGAATGCAGTTTAAAGCAAATTACCCCAGACACAAATTTCTTATACTACACCTAACCTTTTTGACAAAGTAAAATTATTTTCTTCACTAAGCTCACGTATCCCACGAGTGTTTTTTTGTGGTTGCGACAGAAAAACAGCACTATATTTAGAACTCTGCGCTAATACACTGTAGCTGAAACTCAAATGTCAGATTTTGACAACTCAACACTTTTTTTTATTAATATGGCGATCGGCTTAAAACCATTGCCAGTGTCAAGTTAATAAGGCGGAAAATATAATGTTTTCAACACCGTTTTTCTAAGGTCTAGTCAATGTCCAAATAAATCGTCAGTGCAGTCAATGAGTCAAGTCAGTCAATTTAGTAAAGTGGTAGACGCTTTACAGAAACTTCCCAAGGAGTTTTGGAGAGAACACAAAATAAAAGCTTTTTGATTTTTGCAAGCTTTTTGAGGTTGTACCACTTGCCCACACTTGTGCACGTTAACGAATATTTAATGCCTAATACTCTACCAATATTACACATTAAGAATCGAAATAACACAAATAATTTATGGAAGATATACAAAATCACAACGTCACTCTTCCAGATGCCCGCAAAAACTCTTAACTCGACACTTGATACTTCGACTTTCAGCTCTATTGTATTAGCACAGAGTTCTAGTTACAGTCCTGTTTTTTTCTGTCACCACTAAAAACACTCGTGTGAACGAGAGCTTACTCCTATGTGTATGTAAAAATAAAATAATAAATTGTCCTTAGCTTTTTTAATAAGTTCAGTTTACCAATGTCTTAATCAGTCTTTCCAACGCCAATTTGTAAATAAAAAAAATTTAAAATTAAAAGTATGGGTCAAACATTAAACCTTCAAATTCAACGTTGTATATTATAATAAAAGCGTTTTACCCTGCAATAAAACGCTTATTAACTACTTACCTAATTCAAAGCCAAATAATGAGAGTGGCACACTATTTTTCGTATGTGTGGCGAAAACAGTACCTAAACGACTTCAACATCCTCCTACGTCAGCTGGTTTCTGTCCCCATATTGGCTACCGTTTAGGTCCAAGTTTCTCCACCAGGTGGCAGAGTTGAGCTCTTTAGAGCGCAACTAATTTGGAACCATTGCGTTAAAATTCCAGGCAGAATTTTATGTTGACTTTGAATTAGGTAAGTAGTTAATAAGCGTTTTATTGCAGGGTAAAACGCTGTTATTAACTTACTGTACCGTAATTCAAAGCCAAATAATGCGAGCTGTCTGATATCGCCTGGTGGAAATGTTAAGACTTATACGTATGTTCAAACTCATTGAAACCAATAAGGACCTGGCATACATGACCTTGTACAATATCAATTATTTATTTAATTTATGACATTAACTTATGATATTCTGGTATTCTATTCATTATTAGAGAACAAGAGAAAAGAAAATTATTTAAAATAAACTTGTGCAAATTAAGCAAACAAGTATTCAATTTGTTATGGGAAAAAACATAGCAGATACCACATTTGTTTGGTTTTGTTTTGACTTAATTTCACGACAATAATACTTCCTAAAAGTCTCCTGTGATCGCCAATTGCCTCTAGCTAGTATTTCGTCTAAAGTACAGTTTAATACCCAGCTTTTTGATGCCACTGCGGGTCTAACACTGCCAGCACTTGCCTTGATTCCAGCCTCTTGTAGCAGCCGTCGCACCCATCCACCGATCACAGCGCGTGACGCTGGCTTTGGCTCGCCGCAAGCTGTGATAAATAAACTGTTGCTGTTGCACTTCGTCCTTCTTTTCGCTGATAATCTTATGACTTCTCTTACCCAATAAACTGGATCGATATTTTTATGTTGAGTATGTTTATTTAGGCGCCACCCAGATTGTCTAACATCGGACTTGTCAGTCTTCGACCCGAACCTAGGCCAGACCACGATGGAATTATCTGAAGTAACACAGTGATTATTATCAATTGATAGTAGCGTTATTTCGTGGACACGACGTCCAGAACAAAGTATCAAAAGAGTTGCTGCTCTCTTAGAGCACTGGTATAAATTATCATGATTCGTATCATTTCCAAGGAGCCATGCGCTCAAGTCATCCACGTCCCAGATGGGAGGTTTTGTGATCTGTTTTGGATGTTTATTAGAAATAGATAAAATAATTTTCTTTACAAGTATATTCAGATAGGTCAGGGTTGCGAAGTGTGCATATAGCTGATTTATATACTAAAATTGTATCATAAGATAATTTATGTTTTTGAAATAAGTCTGACAAAAATCTAGCCAATTGTGAACCAGTAGGATTGCTAGGCGTTTTTAAGTTATTGATTTTACACCATTCTAACCATTTTTTCCATGCATTTTCATAAGTTTTAAGAGAAGAAGGCCGCCAACCTGATTTTAATAGATTCTTTTGATCAGATGTCCAATCTTTTAATGTTGACGTCCACCCCCACATCTCCAGACTTGTAGGGTCATTTCGTTAACTCTCGGAGGGGCCTGGCCGGTCGCTGTGTCCACCAGTACTCGGTGGAGACGATGAATTGTGAAGGGTGGAGACAGGGCTCGTCGTTTGATGTCGGACCTCCAGAACACTTTTTCCCAAAGAGGAGCCACGATTAAGTAGATTCCTTGGGCCGAGTTCAAGGGGGAATTCTGGGGATGAGAAAAGGGGGTGGGAACACCCACACCAGATGAAAACTCCATTGTTGGCTGGAAGCATCGTGGTGGTTTGTCGTTTATATCGAGGCTCACGTAAGATGGCACGACGTGTGCTGAACTTGATGCCATCAAATCTATTTCGGGGGTTCCCAATTCGTTGAAAATGATTTGAGTTATCTCTGGTAACAAGTGCCATTCCGGCGCTGCTTAGTAGCGAGAAAGATGATCTGCTTCGCAGTTCATTTTGCCTGGTAGATGGTGGACTATGAGGTTTATATTCAAAGTGTCGAGAAGGGCGAATACCTTGCGAACTAGATACATAAGGGCGGGGGACTTTGAGCCTCCTTCTTTTTTCAAATAGGAAACAACAGTTCTGATGTCGGTCTGAAGCATAATTGAAGAGTTGGCTAGGTAATGACATTGATCCTTTAATGCATAAAGCACTGCCAGCATCTCCTCCTGGTTGGAATGCAGCTCGTGTGGTGTCCAGGGACCGTAAGCTTCGTGATTGTCTATTCGGGCGCCCCCTGCAATTCCAGAAGCGTCCTTCGAGAGAAAATGTTTGGCTGGGGGATGATGTAGGTAAGACCGAGCATTCCAATTCTTTATCCACCATTTAAGGACGCGAAGTACTACGAGGGCTGCACTAAAAGTATCGGGAATGGAATATTTCCACTGTTCCTGTCATATTAAAATCTTTTTAATTTAAAACTCCTTGGTTTTAAAAATCGAATACCGTTTATTTATTTAAAAAAAGATTCTCGGTCTTGTCACAATGTCTTGTCAAACTTGTTTAGTCGTTGAGAAAATGGAATTGACTCGAGAAAATTCTAGAGCGATGATTTATTATGACTTTCGAAGTGGTTTAACACAAAAACAGTGTGTTGACCGGATTATTTCTGCATTTGGTGATGAAGCCCCATCCAAAACCACAATTTATCGCTGGTTTGCTGAATTTCAACGTGGACGTGTCAAGCTCAGTGATGGTCCCCGTCAAGGTCGTCCAAAAACTGCAGTCACCCAAGAAAACGTTGATGTTGTGCGTAAGCTGATTGAGGAAGATCGACATGTGACATACCGCGAAATTCAGGCAACTTTAGACATTGGCATGAGTCAAATACAAATAATCTTGCATGAACAATTAGGTGTAAAAAAGTTGTTTTCCCGATGGATACCGCATTTGCTCTGTGAAGAGCAAAAAGCGGCTCGCGTTACTTGGTGCGTCAGAACTCTCGAAAGATTCCACGCAGGATCCTCAAATGCTGTATACATGCTCAGGTGACGAATCCTGGATATACGCGTACGAACCCGAAACAAAAAACCAGTCACGAGTTTGGGTGTTCGAAAATGAGTTAAAGCCAACAAAAATTGTTCGTTCACGGAGTGTTGCAAAAAAATGGTGGCCACGTTTGTCTCCAAAACCGGCCATGTTGCGACTATTCCTCTTGAGGGACAAAGAACGGTTAATCCAGAATGGTATGCTAACATTTGTTTGCCACGGGTCGTTTCTGAACTCCGTAAAGAGAACTGCAACCGCCGCATCATCCTCCATCACGACAATGCGAGTTCTCACACCGCGCACAGAACAAAAGAGTTTTTAAAGCAAGAAATCATAGAATTATTAGACCATCCGCCGTACAGCCCCGACCTAAGCCCTAATGATTTCTATACTTTCCCTAAAATAAAGAATAAATTGCGTGGTCAGAGATTTTCATCACCTGAAGAAGCTGTGGACGCCTACAAAACGGCCATTTTGGAGACCCCAACTTCCGAATGGAATGGTTGCTTCAATGATTGGTTCCATCGTATGGAAAAATGTGTCAAATTTCGCGGAGAATACTTCGAAAAGCAATAAATACATTTTTAAATAGTAATGTTGTGTCACTTCCTTGATTCCCGAAATTTTCAGTGCCGCCCTCGTACGTTTGGGACTGCGTAGCGACGACAGGAATGGATTTTTATAAGAAAATTGCAAAATCGAAGCAGTTCTTGGAAGTTCAAACGGCCTCGAGGGACCACAAAGCTGGCAAAATTTACTAGTCCAACAAGGCTCTCCATTTCTTGTAGTTGTGCAGTTTTTCTCTGCAGTATAGGTCGAGTTTTTCGAGAATAGATTCGGTCTTCTTTAGAAGAAGCCATTTGAGGTCAAGCTATGGATCCCAACAAAGATTCCGAGAAATTACAGTCCCCTTTGAGGACTTAGAATAGATTTTTTGAAGTTGATTTGCCAACCTAAGTTCAGTAAGTTGATTGTATACTGGATTTGACTCGAAAGTACAGTCTGGTCTTGATTGGCAATTAGATAATCGTCCAAATAAGAAATAATCCTTATGCCTTTGTCTCGCAAGATCTGCGCACCAATTGCTTAACATTGCGAATACATGCGGCGCTGTCGCCAGACCAAAAGGAAGACAGGTCATTTGATATAAATTTTGATTGTACATCATCCTTAAGAACCTACTGTGAGAAGCCGCCATGGGAACATGAAAATACGCATTCGATAAATCTATCTTTGCTAGGTAATCGTATGGTTGTAAGAAATTGGGAACTTTTTGCATATTTATTAGTTTGAAATTGACATCTGAGGCGAGTATCGAGTGTGAAATTTTTGGCAACTTGTGGAACGTACCCAAAACGGTGGTTTTTGCTTTAAAGGGATTCTGTATCCCTGAATGATTTTTATGACAGTTTTTGGAGCATGAAGATTTTCCCAAACATGAACAAAATTCGCCAAGCGACAGGCAACTCGATCGTCCGAATCAAAACCTACGTTTTGATTGAAAACATTTGTTCTGTGTGGTTTTAGACTGACCTTTAATATTGTCAAAATTAGACCTCTGGTGAGATCTGTTTGTGTCCGACCTTGACTTGTCCTGGTTCTGCGCGAACCGTTTGTTTTGTGTATATCTTTGCAGTGAGTAGTTAGAATATGGGTAATTAGGAAAATTAGCTCCCAAAGGTGGTGCTTGAATCGGTTGATAAGGATATACATTTCGTGCAAAAGTTATGTGTAAACCTGTTAAATGAACCCCTCTGTTGTGGGAAACGGGCACCCTGCGTGGGTGTTTTATAATTTGTACTTAAGCTAGCCTGCGCGGCGTTTCTTTCCATTGAAGGCCGTACTGGCCAAAATATTTTACTACTACTACTTATTTTGAACATCTGAATAACGTACGTCACTCCACTCGGGGGCATCGAAATGTTGAGCCGATTTTAGTAAACCTAAATGATCTTGAGATGACCTTGGTAACGAGGGTTCTTTTAATATAGTATTAATGGAAAAATTTACACAGCTGTCAACCGGTCTAGAGCCCGCGGATAAATCGTCATTTTCATTTTCGGAAAATAATTCACCACTAACATTTAAACTCAAGTTATCATCACCATTATTATGTAAAGGGCACTTGAAGCGGTTGCCCAATAGGGCAGTTATGATACGGTTGAAAAGTTGATTGAGCCAAAAAAATTTGATTAATGACTTGTTCCGTGAGCTTACTTAACTCATTATACGACGTCTTACGACGTTTACGCTGATCTCTGAGCCTCGAAGTCTCAGCCTTCCTTTTGTTTCGCGCCCTTACAGCAGGAGGATCGGACTCGGAACTTGAGGAAGAGCTCCAACTACTATTATTTTGATCCGAACCCATTATGCTTACTACAGTTAGAATACGCACGGTAAACCGTAAACTAAATATTAACTTAAAATTAACTGTAGCTTATAAATTTACACGATTTAAGATATAAAATTACACGTAAATTAATATTCTTCCGCACAGCACGAAAAATTAACCCCCAATGGTTCCAAATTAGTTGCGCTCTAAAGAGCTCAACTCTGCCACCTGGTGGATAAACTTGGAACTAAACGGTAGCCAATAGGGGGACTGAAACCAGCTGATGTAGGAGGATGTTGAAGTCGTTTAGGTACCGTTTCCGCCACACATACGAAAAATAGTGTTGCCACTATCATTATTTGGCTTTGAATTACGATACAGTAAGTTAATATTGGGTTAAATAATGTTTTTAAAAGTATTATTTTTCAAGAACTTAACCATATATTTAGCTGGAAAATTACTCTTGAATTTAATAAAATACAATGAATTTAAACCAAAATTCTGAGTGAAAATATTTTTTTTTTTTTTTATATTTTCACTCAGTATAACTTGAAATATTTTTTTTACTTAATAGTTACACCGTAGGTAACTAACTAAAAATCTCAAACATAAGGCTGGACTATATGACCCGGAATCCGGAAAGCCTGGCAAAATTCAGAGCACTGAAAATAGAACTCTGCGCTATAAAAAAATAGAGTTGAAAATCAAACACACAAGTGTCGAGTCAAATATCAAGGTCATATATGACAGCTCGACACATGACACTTCCATTTTGAACTCTATTATAATCAGCGCAGAGTTATATTTACAATGCTCAGTATTTTACTCCGTCTACCGGATTCCGGAGAATTTAGTTGGGACTATATTGCCTCACCGAGTGAAATTCTACTTAATTAATACATAATTATACATACTTTATTCTGAATAGAATTAATGGCTGTGTCTCTCTGTCAAACTATGCACTAGTTGACTTAATAAACATATTCAAAATATATCTATACCCTCTACAAATATATCCCGTAAACATATAATATATTTCGCTCTGTTTCTCTAGATATGGCAACCATTTTATTTATTAGAAGACTACCTTAATCTTTTTTTTTTATTTGACAGCTACATGCAAGTAATACCATGTAACAATATAAAGTAAAGCCTGGCCAGAAAAATAAAAAACCTGTACTGGGGCGTGACATTTTTTCTTTGCAGCACCACTACGAATGGCCGGCATGTGATTGGTTAGATCTCATAGATTTGACATTTCATTTTAGTGCCGTGATTTCCCGCAACATGGCTAGGATTTTCATTTTTCTGGTCATTGTATGGAATGCAAGTAGTTTTTTATACTTTTTGAACGCTTTACCCTTATGTGTATCTATTTTATTATATCTGTATTCCATGTAACGTTTAATTTCTGGTAACCATAACATATTCGGTAGCATAAAACTATTTATCACATTTTTTTATTACTTATTATTATTTATCGTTTAAACAATGAAATATATTATATTTTATTATTATTACTAAAACAGAATTTTAGAATTATACACAAGTAAATATATTTTATGATATTTCAACTATTTGGTTCTTAAACTTATTTTCTACAAAATGTCTCGAAACAAAATAGTAAAACATAAATAAAATTGTCCAAGTCTCCTAAAATCGTCATTTAAAATAAAATCAAATACTTATCGGATATTCACTTAAAAGTCGTCCAAACAGTAGCTGAAGTGTTCCTCCATCTTTTCATAGTTGTTGCTTCGGAAAACGAAACACTTCGGGCATGTGAAAGTCTGTTGAATGAAAAATACAGATAAATATACCGTTCCAGCGTTTTTACATTACGCGATACGATAGCCGAGTCGAGTCTGTCGGGCCGGAAAACGCTCGAATGTCGTCGGCATAGGAACATTGATAAGATCCGATTTCGCGCCAAAATGTCATGTAATGACCAAGTCAATATAAAATATATAGCTGCATCTAACATTATCGCGCGCGATATCGGATATCGTTATCGCGTAATGCGGCCGAAAAGAATGCACTATCAGGGAATCTAATTCATAAGCAGATAGAGTGTTCTAATATAATAACATAATACGAACAAATTATGACAGATAATAGTCAACCTCCTTATGAATTGGATTCCCTGTGCTTTCTGGCTGGCTGGGCTGGGCTACTGCCCTGATAGTCTCTTTTAAGTGCTAAATATGCAACGATCTTTTTAAATAATATATAACATTACCCGCCCTTTTAGGCTGGAACTATATGATCCGGAATCCGGCGGTCCCGGAATAATTCAAAGCACTGAAAATAGAACTCTACGCAATAGAGTTAAAAATCGAACTGTCGAGTGCCGAGCTGTCATATAATATTTGACATAATATTCCTTCCGGATTCCGGATCATATACCTGGGCTGATTGATAACTGGCCAAAACGACGAACTTAAAAAAATGATACGCAAAAAAGGAATATTACATTATATTCTGGCATCTTTTTGAAAATAGAACGCCAAATTTGAATTTAATCGAACTGATGGAATTTGTTTGCGAGGACGTAGAACTTTCTCTGTCGTAAATTTTCTTAACAATGGAAAGAAACGAAATTCGTGCGGTGATAAAGTTTTACGTTTTAAAAGGGAAAACAGCAACCCAGATTAAAACCAAGCTAGACAGTGTTTTAGGTAATTCTGCTCCTGCATTGAGTACAATTCACACCTGGGTAACTGATTTTAAACTTACTATGTTACTGATTTTAAAATTACTATTTACTACGCAAGCTTGCTGCAAAAATTAAGTGAAGAAATCCAGAAGAAACGACCACATTTGGCCAAGAAAAAAATTTTGTTCCACCATGACAAAGCACCTGCACACACGTCAATGGTTGCAGTCGCCAAACTCTATGAATTGCGGTTCGAATTGCTACCGCATCCACCCTATTCCCCGGATCTGGCCCCGTGCGACTTCCACTTATTCCCAAACCTGAAGAAATGGTTAGGTGGCCAGAGATTTTCATCAAATGAAGAAGTCATTGTTGCCGTGGACGAGTATTTTGAGGGGTTGGAGAAAACATTTTATCAAACTGGTGTAACGGCATTGGAGAAGCGCTGGACTAAATGCATCGAGGTAGAAGGAAACTACGTTGAGAAATAAATTTATTTTAAATAGATTTTTGAAGTTTTTCTTTGTCGTTTCGGAAACTTATCAATCAGCCCTCGTAGGACGGGTAATGTCTGTATATGTTACTTAAAAACATCATTTCATATTTAGCACTAGGGCTATACTAAACGGCTGTTGGATAATATATTAATAATTATTAATTTCTCGCTAATATTACACGAAATCGGTTAGTGAAAATCATTGAAGCGACCTGTCAATGACTTTATTTTCCCGTAGTGTACACCCAACTTTAGGATTTTTCAGTTTTCAAAAACTCTATATGGTGTAGCTTCTTGGCGAGAGATAAATATATTTGTTATTTTTTAATCAAAAAACGTAGTTAAGGTTTCGAATCGCATTCAATTGTCAAAGGGCAATCTTTATTTAACTGTTAGTATTAAACAAACTTAACAACCAAGACAACAAAACCAAACAATTATTATCATTCACTCCACAAATATATCAGGTTTACGTTTAAAGCAAATTCAACTTAATGTTAATGTACATAGAGCGTGAAGTTATACAAATCGTGAGGACAGTCAGCAAATGATTTATTAAAGATTTTTTATGTTCCATTAATTTAATATGTAAGTATTTACTAAATAAATGCCTTTTAGATAGATGATTTTAAAAACCATGCCACACAACAATCAAAACAGGTAGTAAAAGGTACCTTTAAAAAAGTTTTTTTTTGATAGATACTAAGTAGACGATTCTTATGTATTTAAAATAATAAACCGATATAAAACGTAAAAATTTTACTTTCTATAAAATTAATATAGAAACAAATGCGTCACAACTTAAGGACGCGTTTGCAAATTTTACATATATTGGCTGTTTTTTTGGTGGATTTTGCGACTAAATCAAATCAAATCCTACAAAACTAGCAACTGTCACAAATAAACACCTCGTTATCTGTAAAATGCTTGAAAATATTATAAAAAATTACGATTTTTAGTGTAGTCAATTTTCAAGAATCTCTACACCCAACATTTTCAAGAGAATGTTTAGGGTACATAATCTGCTTTTATGTACTTTATTTTGATTGTTGAAAAAACCTAAAGAAAGCGTATATAATCACCTTAAAATTGGCAAAAAAAAATCCAGCGATATTAAAAATTGTTTTGGAAAAGCATAAAAAGTCTCCTCAAAATAATTATCACGTGTTTATCTATTATGCATGACTCTTAATGCGTGGCAATAAGGTTTATTTTATTTAGTCACTGTCTGGATTTATTGCACAAAACATTACTAAAGAAATGTCAGATCGCACTCGGCCACTTTTTTTTTTCAAACATCACATTCTGCAAACGCATCCTTAATCAAATTTAATGTAATAACTAAAATCATGAAGAGACGCCATCTTGAAAATTATTTTAGGGTAGCCATACACCTAGTTGGGAACCTCACGCCCCTGCAATACACCCCTGTCTATCGTCCAATCGGCAGCGTCAGGCCGATCAGTTAGAACTGACCTATGTACTGACATAAGAAAAGGACAACTACAGACCGCTCGGTCAGTATTTTTTTTCTTTCTCTAGTCTTTCTACACTCAATTAAAAAGTACTATATGATCATTACAATTTTCATGCCATGATTGATCGAAAACAACTTGCTGCGTCCAAGCAAATATAAACTTTATTATTTACGTGTATGACTCAATTTTAATTTTCCATATTTGTGTTGTTTTGATAAAGCATAATTGCATTAGGCAAGTATCTACGTTTGCCTGCCGTGTGCAAGCTAATATGAGCTTTACTTGACACGTAGATGGCTCAATTTTCTCTGATCTATTACAAAAGACAAGTATCGATATGTTGCTGCAAAAGTATGAGAGTTTTAAAGCGCTGGTCGCACACGGGGCAGTCAAATCGCAGCGGCGGCGGCGTCCCTTCGTGCATCACATTATCTTCCACTTTCTTTTTTTTGCGCACCTTACATCATAAATAAAGGTTTTAATCGATGTTTTTTTCAAGATAATAAGGCGCTTCACTCACGGTCCAGCCTGCAAATCCTTGAAGCGGACTTGTAGACAAAAAATAAAAATGGTTGACGGCATTACTACTGGTGCGGGATTCGAAAGCTGGACGGTGAGTAAAGCGCCATACTCACGGTCCAGCCTGCAAATCCAAGGCCGCGGACTTTTAGGCAAAAATTACAAGTTATTGCACTATTTTGCAGGATATTGCTGGACTTGCAAGCTGGACGGTGAGTAAGGAGTTTAACGGCCGGTTTCAATAACCTATCTACCAATAACCATTTGTTAAAAAAAGGTCATTCAATCATTTGCCGGATTTTTGCGATACAAATGTGACGTTTTTAGCATATTTGTAGGAAGGTCATTGAAACGGGCCGTTAGGCGCATTACATAAATTTGAGTGATGTGACATGTCAATTCGAATTGCGGCAATTCAGGTGTATGATTTCATAGTCATTGATACTAAGACGTAATGTAGTAACTGTGTGAACTAGGGAAAATGGTGGCGAGCTCATGTAGCTCCGATTTAGTAAAAGTTCGAAATTTTAGGTTAAATAAACTTTTATATTATCGTGTCTATAAAGAGGAAAGACTTATTGGTTTGTATGTTTGTTGGGATGCTTGGAATAAGCTCTGAAAGCATCTGGACCGATTTTTATGAAATTTGGTACAGACACAGAATTAAGACCACGGAGAAGGACAAAGGCTATTATAGCAAAATGTACAGTTCCCCGAGAGTTCCTTTTCTAGATCTAGGAAATGTTATAAGATCTCCTACCTCTAATATACCTCCTATTTTAAAGTTTATCTTTTCATTGCGTCATTTTTATTCCATTTACAAATGAACGATTTAAATAACCACTTACATAATATTATGTACCTATCAAAATGTAAAGTATTTAATTATATTTATATACTCACTACATTATCACTGGAATTGCCAGCCGGCCTGGCAGCGGCGATGCCAATCTTCCCGGCAGCGGCGCCAGCGGTGCCACCCGGGCGAGTGGCGGTGCCAGCCGGCTGAGCGACTGTGCCAGGCCGCGTGACGGTGCCAGACAACCGCGTGACGGGAGTTTTTCTGACCGTACTGGTGGACGTCACTTGTATCTGCGCTTCGGCAAGCTGTATACGAAAAAAGATGTAGAAAATCATGTATGATTTTTGCATTTGGCTTAAACTAAAACTATTAAAATATTATGGGATACAAAATTTACACTATGTGGCAAGAATCTACACAAATAAATAAAATTGAAGTGTCTGCAGTTTATTTCAAATTCACAGCTTTGCACTAAATGCTTTATATTACACCGTTACAAATAAAATTTACACAATGGGTAAGCTATTCAATGTTTTGTCCTTGTCTGTCAAGTGACTTTTCAGCACCATCTAGTGCGTCCGTTTAAAAAAAAAATGGGTTCCGTTTTCATTAATAATTCCACGCAACCGAAAACGCACTAGCTAGTATAATAGCTGTGTATAATTATATCTGCCGGCATAACATATTATAGTGATGTGTATTTAGTCGTTGCTGTGTTTTTTTGCTTAAAAAACGGTTTATTAAACCAGCGGATACAGTATTCTACCACAAATGCCCGAGCAAAAGACCCGCGCGGATAACATGTTTAGTTTTTTTTTTTTTTTTTTCGAAAATTGTATCCCGAGAAATGCAATAAACTAAAAAGAATATAAAACTTTGAATGCATAAACATAAAACAAAAATTTCTTTATCAGGATGAAAGGTACAGGTACAAGCTTTTTCATGTATGACTTTGGGAACGGGGCCTAACCACGAGTCTTTTAGTGTTCTATATAAATATTATTGAATATTAAACAAAAAATGGTTATGTATGCATAGTAATGTATGTTAAGTGCAGCATGTATGAAAACCGGACTCCCGCACGAAAGATTCCGTACAAAAACCCGACTCGCGCACGAAGGGTTCCGTACAAAAACCCGACTCGCGCACGAAGGGTTCCGTACAAAAACCCGACTCGCACACGAAAGGTTCCGTACAAAAACCCGACTAGCGCACGAAGGGTTCCGTACAAAAACCAGACTCTCGCACGAAGGGTTCCGTACAAAAAAACGACTCGCGCACGAAGGGTTCCGTACAAAAACCGGACTCGCGCACGAAGGGTTCCGTACAAAAACCGGACTCGCGCACGAAGGGTTCAGTACAAAAACCGGACTCCCGCACGAAGGGTTCCGTACAAAAACCGGACTCCCGCACGAAGGGTTCCGTACAAAAACCCGACTCGCGCACGAAGGGTCCGTACAAAAAACACGTTCATTGTCCATACTTCCATAAGCCCCACTTAAATAATTATTTTCTTCTGGTTTATCATTTGTTGTTACAGCGGCATCATCTGTGAAAATTTCAACGGACAGACAGCGGAGTCTAAGGAATAGGTCCTAATTTACCCCTTGGCTAAATTAGGACCTATTCCGTCCACCGGTGGTACGGAACCTTTAAAATAGAATAACTAATCTATGTATTTTGAAATCGTTTGTAAGGGGTAAACCCTCGTCGTGCGTTGGAGCTAAAACACACACTTTTATTTTTTGTACTGTTTTTTGTCCCCGCCACGTGGTGCTCTTACCTGCGTAGTGAGTTCTATAATCTTCTTCTGAGCGGTGCGCAGATCAGTCTGTAGAGAGTCCTTTTCGCTTGCCATCTTTTCCCTAGACTCCCTCTCCGCCTCGAAGTCAGCCCTGAAAAAAATAAATGTATTTTTATAAAAGCAAATTATTACTTAGTGGTGCTTATATATTATATATATATATATATATGTATATTATTTGTACAAAATAGCTAATAAAAACCTAACCAAGCAATAATAACCAACCAATATATATTATATATACTGATAAATTTTGCAACAATATATATATATATATATATATATATATATATATATATATATATATATATACATGGACCCCCAAAATTATGACCCTTGCTTTAGCTTCTAAGTCTACATAACTATAAAAAATGTTTATTTATATTCATAATTACAGAGGTTATCAAGGGAGGACAGACGGACGGACGGATGACTTTATATGTCAAGAATGAACAAAGTTGGAAAAATTACAGGTGTCCCGCTGGCACAGTGGCATTGTGATCTAGCTGCAACTCACTTGTACAGCTCTAGCTGAGCCTGTAACAGCTGCGCGTCGTCCTTGTGCATGGTCAGCTGCGCGACCTGAGCCTGCAGCAGCGTGACCTCCTGCGCGCGCGCCAGCAGCGCAGTTGTTAGTTGATCCACGCTCGGCGGCTTCTGCAAATTAAAAAGAAAACATCAAAAACGGTGCAGCCATCTATAGATAATAAAACTGCATAATATACTTACTGTGTACTTGAGTAAGTAACACAAAATACATAAATAAAAAATCAACTTTCAAAATTTTAAAGAGCTTTGGTGCAACATAACAACATACTATCAAATAATGATTTATAAGTAAATTCAACTTTTTTTTCTTATTTTTTTTTCTTTCTCTCTGTCAGTTAGTAGAGACAGTTAAGAGTATATATGTAGATTTATTTCTTTATAATTACTTACAGGTTCAGTGGTAACTTTCTTCTTGAGCAGTTGGTTGTAGTCCTTAAATATGCCTCCGAATATAGATAACGTGCCGCGGATGTTGGATCTGAAATAATTCAATACATAACATAATAAACTAGATGTTGCCCACGACTTCGTGCGCGCTAAAGGAAATCTCGCGGGAACCGTACATTTTGCCGCGATAAAAAGTAGCCTAAATTCAATACATAACATAATAAACTAGATGTTGCCCACGACTTCGTGCGCGCTAAAGGAAATCTCGCGGGAACCGTACATTTTGCCGCGATAAAAAGTAGCCTACGTCCTTCCCCGTGGTTTGATCTATATCTGTGTCAAATTTCATTAAAATCGCTCCAGTAGTTTCGGAGCCTAACAAACAAACAAACCTTTCCTCTTTATTATATATTAGTGTAGAAGTATAGATAATAATATTATGTAAAGCGACATAGTAACTATAGACAAAGCCTAGTGTGGGGGTTCAATATTAACAATAATTTGCAACAATTTTTGGAAACAATAACATTTGTATCTTATCTTATTTGTAAGTAAGTATTATCTAGGAGTTTTGCCGGGGAATTCAATGGGTGACGTTGTGGTTTTTGTATTTCTTCATGAATTTGTGTTATTTTGGTTCTTAATGTGTAATATTGTGTTCTATTTTGTGTTCCCTCCAAAACTCCCTAGTAACTTTCAGTAAAGCTTCCACCACTTTACTGACTCGACTGACATGACTCATGGATTGCACTGACTATATATTTGGACTTTGACTAGACTTTAGACTTGACGATTTAGGAATACGGTGTTGAAAATTGAAACGAAAGTTCTATTTCCCGCCATTTTAACTTGACACTGGCAAATGGTTATAAGCCGATGCCATATATATATATATATATATATATAAAGTACTATCTAGTTCATAAGCAGGTTGACCATTGTCATATCTTCGTATTATAATAGAATAATACCAAACTGACATATTATCATTGACGATCGTGTTGTAACTGCGTGTCGCCGTTATAATCTAAACAAACTATGAGAACACTACCTGCTTATGAATTTGATTCCTGGGTAGTATATTAAATAGCTATCTTAATAATAGTTACTTACATAAAGCTCACTGTAGAACTGTGCTGTTTCTCCAATGTCAATTTCACGTCATTTAGCGATGTTTTCACCTGATTTACACTATTCGTATCTATTTTAACCTCTTGTACAGTAGAGATAGCCATCAAAGTTTGTACCAAGCTGTCTGTCAATCTGAAAATAGATAAAACACTATTAGAAAATTGATACTTGAAACCGGTCCCTTTTTGGTGCAGGCAAATCAAATTGGTTTCAAGCCGGTGTACCGTGACGCCGCGCGCCGGTGCTATGTACAATATCGACAAAGTTCCTGCTCGGCCAGTTTAAAACATATTCCTTTGCACTACGCCGCCTCAAAATATTTAAACACAAACGAAATGACCGCAGCGACTGCAGACGTGATTGAACAACGTATTTACACGTAAGTGTGAGATGTTCGATAGTACATTTTTAAGTTGCATTATTTCACGCCGGTTATATTATCTGTGACGCTACTATACATACGGTAGGGGTTACCGAGCTTGGCTGTCACGCGTTATGACAACACACAATATTGGCCTAAAATCAGGTATAAGAAATATGTACCCTTATCTGTTATTTATTAGTGATAAGAAATAAATGATATATACATATTCACATTGACACATTGCAAATGTGTCTCAAGGGAATCTGTGTTTTATAGTAATGAACATACAAGTTTAAAATTAAGTATATGACAGTTATGCTGCTCGCCGCTCGGCTGGCATTTCGGTGTGAATCGGCCCTTAGGGTGTAATTTAACTAGGCAACCTATTTGCAATGTGTCAATGTGAATATTATCTATCATTTATTTCTTATCGCTAATGTATAACAGATGAGGGTATATATTTCTTATACCGAATCTTGCACTATATTACAACTTAAACTTTAATAAGGGTCTAATTTTTAGTTAACAAAATATTTTTAAGGCAGCGAGACACTTGTGAAACTTTTTGGCGTCCGATTCAATTGCTTACCATTAGCCGATCCGTCTGCTCGTTTTTCCTACCATAAAAGACAAAACAACTCACCCATTGACAAGGCCGTTGAGATAATCAGAGAGATGTTTCAGTGTCCTGTCATAGAGTTTCACGTTGGACATGTAAGATGGGTCCGATGTGACTTCCTCCGGGCCCATAGATATTTGTACTGGCTGAAATACCTACAGACAAACATCACATTATACAGGATGGTAATTTTTCCGAATTTAACATTTGACCTAACGTTTTAGACCATTCTATTACATAATTAATAACAGTATGGATAAATAAAAAAAAACGGAATTTACACAAAAATAAGTTGGCAACGCACACCTTGCACTGCCGTACAATGCGCCGGCTTTGAAGGTCAAGCGCCCGCTGCTAAGTATCAGCAGCGCGTTATGAATTAAAGTTATTTATTTTATACTTAAAGGATAATCTTGTTAAAATTTAAGGTCACATTTTATATTTTATTTTTGAAATGAGATCAAATACTGATCACGCTCTTGGAATATCTATTGTTGTTTTGAATACAGGCTAATACAGGCATAATACAGGTATAATGTGACAGTAATCAGGGTGTCAATCCAGTGTTAGGCTTAAGGTATGAGAAATCACTCTTTTTGAATTAAAAAAGAATACACGGTATTAAAAAAGGCATGTATTTAAACTTGCGACAAAAGAATCAAATTTTGGGTGTGAAAAAACCGAACATTGCATACTAATTACCAAGTTGGCGAAAGAATATAAGGAACAAAAAATTTCAAATGTGGTGACTAATTAATAGCAAGTTTTTTTCACTGACTATTCCAAACTGGCAGACAGATATTATTTTAGCGAACAAATAACCATTTTGGCGACAACTTGAGAGTACACATTTAATTTAAGAATAGGCACATATATTTTCCCTGATGTAGGTAATTCAAAAAACATAATAAGCAACAAAACGAGCGCACATAAAAAAAAAACGTAAAAGTTCCATATTTCATTTTTCTCAGTTTAGTCAGGGGTGTAGATGTTGTATAGATTCATTTTGAAATTTAAAAATGGCGGATATTTATTTTTCGTAAAAAGGATATGGGTGTCGTATCTGGTTTTTGGGGGTGTTGAATACGAAAATGACATTAATTTTGAAATTCCAAGATGACAGACATACTTCATTTTATAAAAATTGATCTGGGTGTCCTTTTGTAGGTTGCTGGGGGTGCTGATTACAAAAAAGTCATCCAATTTGAATTCCCAAAATAGTTGACATTAAAAAAATGGATATAGGTGTCCTTTTCTAGGTGTCTTTTATTACAAAAAAAAAAAAATCAAATTGGAGGATATATTTTAATTTCTGTAAAATTCTTCCATCTCAAAAATGGTGCGTCCTACTGAAAAAATAATAATAATTTCCTCTCCCTTAGTATCCCCGCAACCACATATTTTCTTCAAGATGGGAGAAAAAGAAATTTGAAAATCCTAAATTTTCCAACATTTCTATAGCTTTATACTCGTACATCGCTCGTATCTCAAAATACGGAAAAAATAATGAAAATTTTCTCCCCCCTAGTAATCCCGTAACTACGTATTTTATTTATGATAAGAGTTTTTTAAATCCTGAACTTCCAAAAATTTCTATAGCTTACATAGCTGGTTATAGTAGCTTACATTACATACTGCATTAATAATCATCAATCCTAATCAGCATACACAACAACTTTTAAATTACTATTCATGTCATTTTTACGAAGAATTAAAATTCTCCATTTTGGAAATTGAAATTGAAACAATTTTATAATCAGCACCCCTAGAAACCTGGAAAAGGACATCTATATTAATTGTAATGAAAAAAATGAACGCCATTTTGGAATTTCAATGGATTTAATTTTCATATTATTCTTCACCTCCAAAAACCTTGATTGAACCCATACCAAAGGAATACAAACTCCAACAGTATCCATAAATGGGACTTTCCGTAGCCTGCAAATTGAATTTTATAGCAGCCATTAATTTATCAACCCAATCTGGTTTTATAGCTGCTTACATCGTTTAATAGTCACCAACTCGGAAATCTAGTCGCTAATATATAAATTTCGGTGTTAATTTGAATTAAATTTCGCCACTTTTTATCTGCCGATTTCGCCAGTTTAGTAATTTAGTCGCCAACATATTAATTCGCTTCCAAATTCAGTAATACAATATGCTCACGTGCAGTCGTCAACTTAGTTTTTGTTCGCAAGATTAATTATATCCCTTAAAAAAATGTCACTCAGACTATCGGTCTTGTTTAACAAGAAACATGAAGTTTCCTTTTAAAAAAATATTCTAAAAAATTAAACATACTTTCCGAAAATAACTTGCATTCGATATTTCCACCTAATAACAAAAAAAAATTTTTTAGAGATAACTTACAATAAACCCATTTTTAATCGTGATTGCAATGGACCAAAATAAATCGAGCGTGTGAAGTGGACGTGTCGCATAATATTTTATAAAACTATTAAATTAAAATACATATTATCAACTCTGTTAACATATCACAAAGTGCATAATTGGTTAAACTATTGTAACTATTGTATTATCACAGGGACGTGCGCTCCTTGTAGGCAGAAATGCAGTGCTTTACTTGTCATTCACAGATATTTTAATAAAACGTTCGTACGTTTAGATGACTTTAATAATTAATTAATAGTAAATAAATAAATTAAAAACATATAATAACTTAAAAACGCCTAATATTTTATAAATAGCAACTCATCTCATGCCGTTGCGTTCTGCAGGACATATCATCGCATGTATGTGTAATTTTCATACTTCGCAAACGCACACACACACCCATGAATATCGACATGATTATATACCGGAAAGTCCCGCGGCAGGCGATGGCTCTCGGGCCTCGGCTATCCGATCGCTTCCGAAAACCGCCGAACTGGCTTGTCGGAAATTATTCGTTGCCTATAATCCGAGTAAAAATAATAGACGGAAATCTAATAAATCACGTATGCACATTATGCATTTTTGTTTAGTAAGGTTTTATTTGTTTAAATAGAAGAAACGTTTTGTGTTTCGCGGGGGTCATATTGGATATTTCATGTGAGAAGCATTGTTTACAATTTAATCGCTCCAGTTTATTTATAGTTTTCTTAAAAGATTTTTCATTTTAACATTTGAAAGTGTGTACATTTAACAGTTTATTACTGAGTTTCTATAATAATTGTAGTGATTTGCTTTTACTAGTGCGTTTGTTGATTTTTTTTTAAATGTTATTTGATTGTGAGGTTTGTGTTGAAAATGTGTGTTTATTAAAAATTAAAAATAACAAGTTCTCACAATTGGCATTCAGTGAAAAGATTCAAATTCTGTCTAAAGGTAGGTGTGTACCCGAGTTACAACAATTAAACCAGCAAAAAAAAATGTTACTCGAAAATTTCATGTTAAAAGTTATGAAACGTATAACTGGCGGTGTGGTTGTAACACACGATTAAATTATATTGTTTTCCTTGCATATTATTTAGTAATTTACATCGGGATATAGTAATCTCAAGTAACCGGAACCTTGAATATGTGAAAATTGAAGCTGACTGACTGGTGAGTAGTTATAATATTTTAAAATATGCTTATTATTTTACTTATTAGAATTTCTTCCGCCGCGACGATCGATCGCTGTTTTGTCTGCGTTGCCGTAGAAGATGTACATGAATAGTAGTACATCTAAGACTTGCTCTGTTGGCATGGTTTCGACTTAGAGATCCGTCGCTTGGCTGTAGCTATGCTAAAAATCTATAAACGAAAAAGTTGTTGTGACCGAGTACTTCGCCGCATACCCAGTGTCATAATCCGGTGCACGCCACTGTATTATCACATTCTTTTACTGCGGCGTGTCAACGGTAACAGCCCCTCTTCAGTTGGGGTAAACAGGACAGGCTCTGATTTTTCAACCTGCTCCGGCAGCTTAGTAGGTGAGCTACTGAAACTTGTTTCATGCGATACAATGAACCTACTTCGATCATCTACTAGAGCCGACATGAGCGATGCGACTCCCAACCTAACCTATCAGACATGTCTAGCGCATCGGCTTCAATTTCGTCTGCAATTACATTCCGAATTAAACTCAAACATTACGATGAGGAACATACACAAGTTCAAGGACAACAGATTGATATTCAACAAAATAATGGCGGAAATGATGTCTCTTCTCACAACTTTAATTGATTCTCAAAAAGAGACCGCTAAGGAGATTTGAAGCGATATTGATAAGCGATATTAGATCTGAGATTAAAGATATTAGAGATACAATGCAACTTACTGAACAGCAGATAAAAGACGTTACTAAAGTGCAAAGTAACATCCAGGATGCAATACTTAATCTTAAAAACCGTACACATCATGCCGAAGAAAAATCTTTAGTCTGAACTACAGAGATTGAAATTAAACAATGATTCAAATATTAAACCCACATTTGGAGAACTTATATCCGAATTAAACGAGCAGAACGTAAGACGTAAAAAATTTACTTTCTATTACTAAACTAATTTACTATCTTTGGCATTCCTGAAACACAATTAGAGATCATGATTCTAGAGAACGTATCGACCTAGATAAAAACAAAGTGTCTGAAACTATAACGGCAATTTTAAGATTGTCCCGAATAAAAAAAAACGGGTTGGTTGATACAAACCTGGCTTGATGCGTCCAGTAAAAGTTTATTTTTAATCTGAAGAAACTGTAAACAAAAGTTTACGTTATAAAGGTAATATTAAAAATAATGGCCTCAAATTCTATTCTGATCAAACACTTTTTCAACAAAATCAACTCAAATTACGTAAAGAAGAGTTACAACGTAGGATCGCAGGAGAGCAAGATCTACGAATAAAAATAGACATTTACGATGACAATAAAGACACTAATACCTATCAAATTATTAGCGATTACGGCAATCTAATTATGAATGAACAATCATTGAGGTTCTTCTACGCTAACATTCGAAGCACAGTAACTCCTGGCAAATTTGATGAATAAAAATGTATAATTCAACCAATAAAAATCGTGTCATATTAACTGAGACATGGATTAAATCAAACTATACGAAAGAAAAAGAGCGGTTCTTTTTTGGGACTTTAACCTAGACCTACTGAATCAGATAGCTGCGTTGAAGAATATAATAATATACTAACGGATCACGGTTTCCAAATAATTAACAAAATAAACCCCGAGTACTGCACACGTGAAACTCTAAAAAGCAAAACTTCTACTTTGAAATAAAAAAGGACCATATTAAACCTAAACAAAGAATAGAATACGATACGTTAGACTACAAAAAACTATATGGAAAGCTGGATGAATCAAACTTAGAATTTAAAGATAATAATGAATACCAAAATTTTGAACATACACGTTCCTAAGAATTATAGAAGAGTGTAAAATCAAGAAAATTAAGATTATCAACCCACCGAAAGAAGACTGGATTAATAAAAATATAATCGACGAAATCAATTACAGAAACAGACTATGGAAAGACAAAGTCAGAAACGCGATTCTGAGAACAAAAGTATTAAAGAAGAATTTATAAAACAAAGAAATCTATAACATATAAAATTAAAAAAATTAAAAGGGAACTATTAAGAAATTTTCTGATTATAAAACTAATTCAGCTAAGATGTGGAAGCTCATAAACAATTTATGCGTCAACAAAACCAATGAAAGTTACACAATATCTAAATTACAAATGGAGGAAGCCTTAGTTACCGATCCAAAAGAAATATGCGAATGTTTTAACAAGTTCTTCTCGACAATAGAAGAACAACTAGCGCAAAAAATCCCTTCTCAATATCATAACGACAGGAACTACGTTGGTACGGGGGTGAATGCCATAAATCAAGGACTGACAACAATGACACCGACCACAGTACATAAAGTAGTTAAAACAATCAATAATTTAGACCTAAACAATTGTGCCGGAATTGACAATGTTAGTACTAAATGTATCAAACGTGTGTTAAAACGCTCATTACTCCAGAGTTAACTCGATGAATAAATAACTGTTTTGAACAAGGTATAATTCGCTAAAGTCACGCCTATCTTTAAATCAGGAAATATAAACCGACCCCAGTAATTACCGACCGATATCCGTATTACCTGTAGTGTCTAAAATCTTTAAAATAATTATTTATCATCGACTTGAGGGTTACATGAACACCATTGAATTCCTTTATAACACACAGTATGGCTTTAGGCCCAAATCGAATACACTGTCAGCAACCGTAAATACGTAGAACCGTAGATATTATAACAAAAATAAAAAATAATATTGATACAAAAAAGTGTGCCCTAGGCATCTTTTTTGATCTAAAAAAGGCATTCGACTCAGTTATTCACAAAATCCTATTAAAGAAACTGGTCCACATTGATATAACTGGAAGTACTTTTGAACTTCTAAAACCTTATCTTTCCGATCGTTATTAAGTAGTTAAACTTTCAGAACATAAAAGTTAACCTAAATTAATAACATTTGGCGTCCCGCATGGCCCAATTTTGGGACCATTGCTTTCCTGATATATATTAATAACATAAGCACATTAGAGCTACAAGGAGAACTATCATTATATGCTTATGATACTTGTCTTTTCTACTTTGGTTACAAATTAGAATCTATCATACAAGATGCGCAAAACGATCTTAATACATTAAATAGGTGGTTTTATTCAAATTTACTTACAATCAACGTAGCCAAAACCAATTTTATAATTTTCTCAGCTAAAAATAAAAAGATACCAAATTTTACACCTTTGAAAAATAATTACAAATCAATAGGCAAAGTAACCAGCGAGAAGTATTTAGGCTTCACCTTAGACAATAAACTAACGTGAAAAACATACAAATAATTAAACATAAATTAATATCACTAACGGGAGCGTTGCGTGGAATAGTTCAGTGTCTACCTCAAAAAATACGTTATGCCATTTATAACTCAAGCCTCACTTCGATTATTTAGTCGAAATCTGAGAGATCATCTGCAAAAACTAACCTTAAGTCACTTCTAACAGCTCAAAACAAATTAATTAAAACACTACTCCTTTATGACTTTCTGACACCTAGGATAAAAATTTACAAGGACACGAAAATTTTAAATATAGAACAAACATATAAGTACTCTTGCTTATAAGTTAGTAAAATTTTAAATAAAGACAATACTAATATTACATTCACAAAAAAGAAAAACATACAAACGAAAATAATAAGAAGTGCTAGTAACTTAATCTTGCGAGCACCAAGAACAAATTATGGAAGAAAAAATATTACATACGAGAGTGCACAACTATATAATAAATTACGTACAGCTATTAAGTAAACTAAAAGCACTATGACATTTAAAAAAAATTCTAAAACATAGTCTACTAGAGCAAAAAATGAAAATATTACGCAAGTACTAAATATTTTATATTGCTTGAAATGTTTTTGTCATAATCTCACTTAAAATTTATTAATTAAAATTATAATAACTAAATCAGCTATCCCTAAAATCATAAATATTGTATTATAAAAAATAAAAAACTTCTTTATAATATAATTATAATTACTGTGGTCGTGTCGTATCTAGTCATAGAAACAACTTTAGATCAGTGTACATTACTTGTATTCACCCAGCCTGTTGCTAGTGTCCGATCGTATCGTAATGACAACTAACCCTCACGTAGATTAATATTTTTTGTCTTTGTGTAATATTTAAACTTAGTACCTATAATATGAACTTATCCGTGTTAACCTACTTAGCGCGCTAGATAAGAATTTAGTACCTACGAGGGCTGCACTAAAAGTATCGGGAATGGAATATTTCCACTGTTCCTGTCATATTAAAATCTTTTTAATTTAAATCTCCTTGGTTTTAAAAATCGAATACAGTTTATTTATTTAAAAAAAGATTCTCGGTCTTGTCACAAGGTCTTGTCAAACTTGTTTAGTCGTTGAGAAAATGGAATTGACTCGAGAAAATTCTAGAGCGATGATTTATTATGACTTTCGAAGTGGTTTAACACAAAAACAGTGTGTTGACCGGATGATTTCTGCATTTGGTGATGAAGCCCCATCCAAGACCACAATTTATCGCTGGTTTGCTGAATTTCAACGTGGACGTGTCAAGCTTAGTGATGATCCCCATCAAGGTCGTCCAAAAACTGCAGTCACGCAAGAAAACGTTGATGCTGTGCGTAAGCTGATTGAGGAAGATCGACATGTGACATATCGCGAAATTCAGGCAACTTTAGACATTGGCATGAGTCAAATACAAATAATCTTGCATGAACAATTAGGTGTAAAAAAGTTGTTTTCCCGATGGATACCGCATTTGCTCTGTAAAGAGCAAAAAGCGGCTCGCGTTACTTGGTGCGTCAGAACTCTCGAAAGATTCCACGCAGGATCCTCAAATGCTGTATACAACATCGTATCAGGTGACGAATCCTGGATATACGCGTACGAACCCGAAACAAAAAACCAGTCACGAGTTTGGGTGTTCGAAAATGAGTTAAAGCCAACAAAAATTGTTCGTTCACGGTGTTGCAAAAAAAATGGTGGCCACGTTTGTCTCCAAAACCGGCCATGTTGCGACTATTCCTCTTGAGGGACAAAGAACGGTTAATGCAGAATTGTATGCTAACATTTGTTTGCCACAGGTCGTTTCTGAACTCCGTAAAGAGAACTGCAACCGCCGCATCATCCTCCATGACGACAATGCGAGTTCTCACACCGCGCACAGAACAAAAGTTTTTAGAGCAAGAAATCATAGAATTATTAGACCATCCGCCGTACAGCTCCGACCTAAGCCCTAATGATTTCTATACTTTCCTAAAATAAAGAATAAATTGCGTGGTCAGAGATTTTCATCACCTCACCATGAAGAAGCTGTGGACGCTTTACAAAACGGCCATTTTAGAGACCCCAACTTCCGAATGGAATGGTTGCTTCAATGATTGGTTCCATCGTATGGAAAAATGTGTCAAATTTCGCGGAGAATACTTCGAAAAGCAATAAATACATTTTTAAATAGTAATGTTGTGTCACTTCCTTGATTCCCGAAATTTTCAGTGCCGCCCTCGTATATCTTGTTAAATTCTGTTCCTTACTTTTATGTATTTCACATGTAAGTAAATTTATGTAAATTCTTATGAGATTAAATGTCCTAAAACCTATATATCCCAGCGGAACCGTACTTTTTACAGATACGTACCGTGGTCTGCACGCTCTTAAGTCTGCTCCGTAGTTCTTGTATCTGTTCGTTGTAGACGCGCACCGTGTCAGATACGCCCGACTTGTGTTGACTGTACTCAAGCTGGAACAATATATTCGTATTTTTATTGAAGTGAACCCTCCTTAGGCGCGTTGAGAGTGAAGTTACAAGGACGCGAATTTGGATTTAAAATAACTAGTGGTCGCCCTGTACTCGAAATTAGCACATAACAATTCATATACTTTTTAAATTTGTACTTTATAAGAGCTCTTTTGCCTCATAGATAGATGAATTAATTTTTTCTTACACGTGGGTAAACTATTTACCTTGATATTCTCCAGATCCAATATCCTCAACTGTGCTTTCTTCAGCTCGTTCTGAAGTGCCGACACTTTGCCCTGGAGCTCTTTTATCTGTCTGTCACGCTCTTGAATCTCTTTGGGTAGAACAACCTAGAGCATAAAGTATTTGTAAATTAACAATTTTAGGTAACCTCCGAGATTGGCAAACAGTAAGCGAGCAGGTTATGATGAGTTATCGCTTAAACACTCTTGCACGCAAGCATGCACTAGCACACACTCTTGCACGCAAGCATGCACTAACACACACTCACGCACGCACGCATGCACTAACACACATAAGACACGTCAAACTTATAACATCCCTCTGTTTCGTCCGGGAATTAAAAAAAAATGTTTCTCCATACCAATAATAAAAAATTCTATAATGTTGTGTTCACATCGAGATTGCTTGTATTTTTTTTTCAAAGTAAAAGTAAAATTTTTTCATTAAAAATTGGTATTCTTATACACTTTCTGATCGTCGTCTACATGATACCTACCACCGGTTCAGAAACTCGTCCGGCGAGAAGAACCGGCGTAAGAAACTGGCACGGGGCCATCTTTTAACAAAAAGATGGAAAATTGTTTTTTTTTTAAATATGTATATTTTTACCATGTTATTCATTCAGTATTTTTAAAATTGCAGTTACAACGTCATATTAGAAGGAATTTATTCTAGTTTTTAAATATATGTCATATGCATAGGTTTTAGTAACAATTTATGAATATAATCTTGAAAAATAACCCTCGAAGGCTTTTGGGAAGGCTCGACGTGAGACCTGTTTGACTATTTTAGAGCGCAACGCTTGAGAGGATAAAGAGCCATGTTGCTGACAGTTCACGAAAGTGAATCGAAATGTCATTAATCAACAACAAAAAACAAAATCTTTTAGATTTTCACCAATCACAAGACAGCTTTTTGCATTCTTACTAAGACGAAATCTTACCAAGTTCTGTTTTATCTTCTTCTGCAAGTCATCAATAATAAAATTTAACTTGTTCACTTCTTTCGCGTGCTCATTGTCTGTACTGAGGCATTTTAGCTGCAACATTCACGATCAGATGATATTACATGCTATTTTTTTATTTACAATAATAATCAAATATTTATCAGTTTTACAAACTTTTGAAATTGATCATGTATACTATGTATAATGTACTGTCAGGGAATCTAATTCATAAGCAGGTTGACGGTTGTCATAATTCGTTCGTATTATAATAGTACTATTATAGACTTAGCTCTTTGGTTGAGTACTGTCAACAAGCGTCTCTATAAGTTTTCAGTTTTTAGAGCGCTTTTTGAGGATATATAATTGTTTTTGAATTATTTGTTGAATTATGTTATCTTTATTTTGTTTTGTGTAATATATTTCGTGTTTGTCTATGTGTAAGTATTTAGTTTTAATTAGTTCTTGTTTTTAGGTTAGAGCTTGTTTTTTCTTTTAATTTAACAATGGAAATTGACACTGATCCCCCGGACCCTGGTGGAGGTAGTAACAATAGGAAGAGAACAAATCGGGATATCAGTGAACCGTTACCTAAAAAGGCCACCAACAATTCACATTCAGTGCCATCTAAACAATTGCACTATGTAAACCCCGATTTCGCCAGTAAAAAAGTATACGGCCCCGAAGATGCTGCGCCTTATATAGTGCATGTGTCAAAACCCGAGACTGAAAGCGTTTTGTACTTAGCCCCATCCTATTTGGGAAGTTCCTTTTTAAAAACAATGTTCAACACATTAAGATGGATGGAATTAAAAAGATTGGTCGCAATCGTGTCTCGATTGAATTTAAATCGCACAATCATGCTAACTCTTTCATTGACTTACCCGCTATATTAAGGCCCGTATTAATAAAGCGCTCCTATCTCTAAGACAATTCTCAAGAAAGTACTTAAGACGTTGTTTTAATTAATAGACCGTACTTAAGTACAGCTGTAGGTACGGCGTATCAAGTGAGTGCGAACGTATTAATAAACGAGACTCGTTACTCAAGTACGCTGTCATTGCTCAACTGTTACTTGAGACGCGGTTTTGTGGGTACAATCAAACCTTGACTTGAGAACGGCTTGCTTAGGAATTGGGATACAGTACATTATTATTTGTGGTGTTTTTGGGTGTGTTACAATTATGTAAATTAAAATCTAAATATTTATGATTAAACAAACTCAGAATTTACACTACATAACTCAACACAAAATAAAGTTTTGGTAATCGCGGTTGCAAAGGTTTTGCACCATTCTGCCAGTGTCGAGTATTTGTAGAAATATTTTCGATTTTATTTAAATATATTTTTTTATTTATTTATATTAAACGAATTACCTATTTGTTTATATTAATTGACTTGATTTGACACTTGACAGTAGAACTTTTTTTCGCTGCCCAAAAAACAATCCTCACTATATGATCCCTCCCTCCTACAATTCCTCGCCCTATCAACCTTAAATCTGTTCTGTGTTTTGTAAATACTCCGTTTACTGAAACTTTATGTACATACTTTGGTACTGGCCCTAAATTTATCTGTTCTAGGTTTTAGATTATTCAACAGACTTCCTCCTGTACACCGTGCCCTTGTTTATTCATAAAACCCACTCATAAGGCAGAGTTATCGTCAACACAACACATTGGCGAATCACTAAGGAGCCACTTTAAAGAATAAGAAGAAGAAAAACTTTTTGGCACGAATGGCAATGGCATTCCGTTTTACGTAGTTGTTAAAAAAATATGGATATTATTATGCTAGACAATAATAAATATTAATATCTACGTAAAAATTAATGAAAATCAGTTTTTTTCAATATAAAGAATACAGACTAAACTTTTTTTGGTATTTATATTATTAAATATTACATTTTAAAAGAAATATTGAAGGAATGTATAATCAATAAATCCGTTCTTTGTAGAAGTGTAAACGAAACGTTATTTTATTCGTTCTTTGTCGTGTAGATGACGCTTAAAAGTTGAGTAAATGATCTCAATAACGTTATCAACTGAGACGGTCTTGAGATCATACTATGAATTAAAGACCGTCTTAAGAAGCTAATCGTTACTTGATACTGTCTCAGCCAAGAAAGGTCTTGAGAACGAGTTTGAGAACGGTTTATTAATACGGGCCTAAGTGCTGGATACATTGTATCAATACCTTCGTACAGTGTATCCCGCATGGGCATTATCCGTAATGTTCCTGTAGACTGCTCGATGGAAGAGCTAGTGGAAAATTTGCAGGTTCCTCCAGGTTTTGGTAGAACTCTACCAAAACGCGTTTAAGGCGCGTAGATTGAGTCGCAAAACCATGAGTGAGCAGAATTCTCCAATCTGGGTTCCTACTCAATCAGTGGTTATCACAATTTTTCCTTCACGTGTCTATTGTTATTACAATTCCCTTCCCTTAGAAACATATCAATTACCTACCCGTCAGTGCAATAACTGTTGCCGTTTTGGGCACGTTAAAGCACAATGCAGGTCACAGCCCCGTTGTTACAAATGCTCGCAAAATCATGAATGAGCAACATGCACAACAACATCTCTAACTTGTTTGTACTGTAGCGGTCCCCACGCAGCCAATGATATTTCTTGTCCGGAATATAGTAGGCAAAAAGATATAAGATTGATTATGAGTCAGGAGAGTATCTCTTACTTGGAGGCTTCGGCTAGATTCCCCCGTGTAAGGCGATCCTTTGCCGATTCTGCCAGGACTGGATTAGTCCTGGCAGAATCAGCTATTGCTAACATTTTAAGACAGACAGACAGACTAAGTCTTCCAATACCGTGTCTTACAGAAAGACAGTTTTCACCCCCCGCCGCCCCATTTCCCCTATGTCCCCTGGGTATGATCACCAGGAAACATAATCGAGGAACCTGCTTCTCAGGTTCCTAATGGGTGTGCATACCACTCTAATCCCGAAAACCCCTCTATCCTATCTATGTCCCAGAATGATAATTTACTTGACAACCTTTCTATCCTTTTCATAGACCTCATCTCTAGGTTTAGCGACTCCCTACCGAACAAAACTCTTAACAACCTGACACAACTCATAAAACTTCTACCTAATAATTGCTCACACTGTAGTACAGTGGAACAGCCGCAGCATAAAGAATAAGAAACCTGTAATTCTTTGGCTTATTAACAATCAGAAGCCGTTAATTCTTGCCGTCCAGGAAACTTGGTTGGCGCCTGGCTCTCGTTTTCGGTTTCCAGGATACGCTGTTTTCCGGGACGACAGGTCTGACGGCAGAGCTGAAGCAGCCATTGTCTCCAACAAATGTACATATTCTTTATAGACACTTCCTGTACATAGTAGTTATTTTAATATTGTAGCTGTCCATGTTTTAGATACTATTTTTATGTCTGTGTACGTCCCTCATCCTAATCCCTCCATGTTCTCTGAAATTTCCTCCATAATTTCTACCTTTCCTTTCCCCCTGGTTGTATTGGGTGATTTTAATACTCATCATACATCTTGGGGTTCCCACTTTAATGATCCTAATTCCTCTTCCTTCATTGATTTGATTGATGATAACCTAGTAACCCTAGTAGTAGTAACCCGAGGAGTGTGGTTAATATATCATTGTGTTCGCCTCCCTTTCCTCTTCATGTTCCTGGTCAGTTATTCCTGATTCTTTTGGTAGCGATCACTTCCCCATCATTATAACAATAATATACAGACATACAAGACAGACTTTATCTTAAAATTCCCCCCGACTTAAATATAAAATTAATTCTGCAGATTGGGCCCAATTTGCAGAAATTACAGACTCGGAAGTTTGCCTTTTCCCTCCTATCAATTCAGATAATGCTCTTTCTTCATACCAAAACCTAAAACAAGTGTTGTCATTGGCTGCGGATAGGGCAATTCCGTTAAAATGTACAAGCAGCCAAAAACGTTATCTCCTCCATGGTGGGATGCTGATTGCACTAGAGCTTGTAAGCGGCGTAAAAATGCTGAAAAGTTATACTCTAGGTCAATGACTCAGGTAAATTTTTTAATTTATAAAAAAGTTGCAGCAGAAGTGAGACTTTTATTAACAGAGAAAAAGAGAAATGGATGGCATGGCATGATTTCTGTTTGAGCCTCTTGCGCTCGTCTCGTCCTTCGGCTGTATGAAAGAACGTCAGAAAATTCCGAGGCGCTCTATCGTGCGATTACCATCAGTCCAATGATTCATCTGAGTGGATAAATGACTTCTCTCAGAGGTTGGCGCCGCCGTCAGTTCCCTCTTTTGACGAGTGTCAGTATTTTGTTTCTGCTACTCAGCATTTGAATCATCTAGACACTCCTTTTTCTATAGACGAATTTAGTCTGATCCTTGGTTCATTAAAGGATACCGCTCCGGGCAGTGATGGGATTCTATACTCGTTCATTGTGAACAGTGGTTCAAGTACTCAAGTAACTTGCATGACCATTTTAAATGCTTTTTATTAGTCTGGAGTGCCCCCGAAGGAATGGAGAACTCAGATCATTTTACCTATCCTTAAGCCGGGAAAACTTAATTGTGATCCGCGTAATTATAGGCCTATTGCTCTTTTGATTACTTTAGCCAAAATTTTAGAACACATGATTAAAAATAGATTAGAATGGCTAATGGCGAGTAAGGGCACTCTATCCAAAATAAAGTTGGGTATTCGAAAGGGCTTTAGCACAATGGATAGTTTAGCCACCTTCGTGACTGATATCCACATAGCCCTTTCGAAAGGCGAACACGTGGTAGGAATGTTCCTAGATGTATTATCCGCACATGACAATGTCCGGTACTAAGACAGAAACTGCTAAATCTGAGTGTCCCAGTGAGTACGACAAATTATATTTGCAACAGTCTTTCCTGCCGGTCTGTTACTATATCTACACCTAATTCAACCATTCCACCTATATTAGTTTATAGAGGCCGTTGACCCTTTACAATATATTAGGTCTTTACCTATGAAATTGCCGTTTTGTATGAAAATATTTAAACGAATTTTTTCCATGTATTTTTTATTTGTATTAATCGAAATAATCACCCATGCAATCAATGCATCTTTGCCAACACAGTGGCAGTTTATTGATGCCCTTCTTAAAGAAATCAGCTGGAAGGGAGGCAACAAATTCTTCAAAGAATTTTGTACTGCCTCTCGGGTATTGAATTTTTTTCCCGCCAAGAAGTTATCCAATTTCTGGAAAAAGTAGTAGTCTGTAGGCGCAAGGTCTGGTGAGTAGGGCGGATGACGGAGAGTTTCCAACCCCAGTTCTTGCTACTTGGAGACCGTCTGCTGTGCAGTATGAGGTCGCGCGTTGTCGTGCAGGAGCAGCGGAGAGGAGCGATTGACCAATGCTGGTTGAAGATGTGCCAGCTTCTCCATCATTGTGTTCAGTTCTTCACAGTACACATCTGCAGTAATGCTCACCCCGTTTGGTAAGAAGCTGTGATGAATCACACCGGCGCTAGACCACCAAACAGTGACCATCACTTTTCTAGGGGTATGTTTTCGTTTAGGGCATTGTTTAGGTGCTGAACCAGAATCCAACCAACTTGCCGAGCGCTTGCGGTTATCAAAAAGAATCCATTTTTCATCGCAGGTAATAATGCGGTTCAAAATTCCTTCATTTGTGTGTCTGTTGAGCAGTGCAAGGCACGTCTCGACGCGTACTTCGCGCTGGCGATCATTGAGTTCGTGGAGCACCCATTTGTCAAGCTTTTTTACCTTGCCAATTTAACGCAAATGGACCAATATTGTTTTGACGCTAACGTCGACCTAATTCATAACTGCTGCTAATTCAGCCGTAGATTGTGTATCATCAGCTTCCACAATCGCCTTTAATTCGTCATTGTCGACCAAAGTCTTCGGACGACCGCGAGGTTCATTTTTCAGGTCGAAATTTCCAGAACGGAAGCGAGCAAACCAATAACAGGTGGTGCGTTGGTTTGTAGTGTTAGCTCCGTAAACGTCGTTGATGTTGCGTGCCGCTTGTGTAGCGTTGCTGCCACGACGGTACTCATATTCCATAATTACTCGAATTTTTAACGTATCCATGATGACGAAAAAGATTGAAATTGGATGAAAATATAACACTAATCAATAAACAAATGACTACTTTTGGAAAAAGAATTCCATGTTTTTAAAATAAAATTAATTTGAAATTAGAATTCTTAGCCAAACAAAAATTATTTTGATTTGAAATGGCCGCTACTGCAGAACGGCAATTTCATAGGTAAATACCTATTATACACACATGATTTGGACTTGTGTGTTAATAGTTTTTGTGAGGTCTAACAGTATGCGGATGATTTATCTTTGTACGTTTTCTCAAAGGATATTAATGAATGCTCTACTCGCCTAAACTTAGCCATTAGATACCTATACAATTGGTTGGATAGGCATGGACTGTCCATATCTGTCCCCAAAAGTTCGGTAGTAGTTTTCTCTCATTCCAAAATTATTCCTAACATTAACATTCAATATAAACAAGAAGTTTTCCCTGTTAAGGATAGGGTAAAATTTTTAGGTGTCATCTTGGATTGTTAAATGTCTGGCGTACAAAAAATTCACATATCACACAAAAGTGTGAGAAGAATATAAATATCTTGCGTTCACTTAGTGGTGTATGGTGGGGTTCTCACCCTTACACCCAAAAACTATTGTACCATGCACTTATCCGCAGCCATATGGATTATGGATCATTTATATTGGTACCTAGTAACAAAGCTCTTTTGAAAGACCTGGATAAAATTCAGAGTAAATCTTTAAGAATTATCCTAGGCGCAATGAAGTTATCTCCCACTAATGCCCTTCAGGTGGAATGCGTGGACCCTCCACTTCACATCAGGCGGCAGTATCTAGCAGATAGATTTCTTTTTAAAGTTTTTCAATCTTCATCTCATCCCCTTATTGGTAAGCTACACATACTATCTCAATTAATTTCATCTACGAATTATTGGCTTCACAAAAAACCTCCCTGCCTCTTAGTCAGCTACCTTAAGATAATCCGTCATCCTTGTCTAGTCTTCCAGTGCATCCTTAATCCTCTCTTTTCTATCCCATTTGATTCCCTAACATTTTCTCCAAAAGTAATCCTCAACTTTCCTATAAATAAAGGTTCCTCCTTGGCTAATACACAATTCAAACAAATTATTGATCAGCATTTTGGGGACTGGTTGCCTGTTTTTACAGATGCTTCTAGGCTCTCTGATGATGGTTGTGTTGGAGCTGCGGTCTGGATTCCGAGGGTTAATGTGATTTTGAATTTTAAACTGCCTCCTACCTCGTCTGTTTTTACAGGTGAAGTACTCGCCATCTATGAGGCTATCTCGTTTATTGAGTCTTATGGGCTAGACAAATCCATTATCCTCTCGGACTCCAGGAGCGCTTTGGAGGGTGACATGGCCAATCAGTTTCGGGCTAAGAATAGATTTCCTTTGACCTTGAAAATTAGGCAACTACTCCTTAAATGCGTATTACAAAATATTCATGTTGTTTTAGCATGGATACCAAGCCATAGTGGAATTACTGGCAATGAGAGTGTAGATGCCTTTTCCAAAGAAGCTATAATATCAGGTGGACTTAGTCATTACAAATTATATTGCCAGGATTTAATTCCCATAGCTAAAAATCACTTATTATTGCAATTCTATGTACATATATTCGTTCTAACAATATTAAATTGTGTAGTTTCACTAACACTTATTTGATTGTGATTGATTTAAATTATTCAACAACATAGCATCAGTTATGTAGGTCACTGTACCCTTGTTTCCTAACTAGACCTACAATAGAGCAGGGTTTAAACACATTAAGCACTCGGACATTGGCAACTCACTGAGGCCGCCATACATAAAAGAAGAAGAAGAATACTATTATATCAAACTGACACGTCAATGACAATTGTATTGTGAGTTGCTACTGTATATTGTCGTTATTACAATACAAAAAAAAAGAGAACACTCTTATCTGCTTATGTATTAGATTCCCTGATAGTACATTCTATTTATAAACAAAAAGGTTAAATTCGACCAAATTAATTTGTGTCTGTTTTTATTTACTATATATGTACATTTTTTAACGTTTTTCTGCGTAAACGTCTTGACATAAGCCGTAGATCATATGCCCAAAATATCCGTAGTTGAGGTTGAGCAACCTGATGTATATAAACACACCGGCATATTTAGCGGAACACAAAAAAAAGGTCCATAATTAAAAAAATATGGTTTTATTTTAAAATCTACTTACTACACTTCTTTTGTTATTTAAAGTTTCATTTGTTTTACTTACAAGATCACATTAAGAACAGATTTTGCGAGTAAAGGCTATTTTGTGAAAAATGGTACATTTTTTTACTTTTCATGTAACGGAAAAGTGAAAATTAATATTAAAATAACAATTAATTAAATTAGAAAAATGGTGATTAATATCGCGTATTTCCTCCACGTGCTCTTATTAAAGTTTCTACCCGTCTAGGCATACTGAGAATGATGTTATCGATGGTCTCCTGGGATAGTCTCCGCCATTCCTCAACTATGGCGATTCGCAGTTCACCCACGTTGGCAGGAGCTGGAATTCTGGACTTAACTTTTCTTTTCAGCAAGTCCCAAACGTGCTCTATTGGGTTCATATCCGGTGATCTCGCCGGCCACTCCATAACAGTGATATTCATTTCATTAAGATAAGCTTGAGTTACCCGAGCGGTATGCGGCCGAGCATTATCCTGCATAAAAACAAAATCGTCACCGATATATGGGGCAAACGGTACGACATTTTCTTCTTAAACTTCTCTGATGTAGCGGTCTGCAGTGAGACTCCCTCTGTCAATCACTACCAAGTCTGTGCGAGCTCTCAAACAAATGCCGCCCAAACCATTATTGATCCACCACCGTATGCAACTGTAGTTTCAAAGTTTGTCTGAATGTATCGTTCTCCTTTGCGTCTGTATATTCTTTGCCTGCCGTCAAACTTGATTTAAGAGAATTCTGTACTCATCACTAAACAATACCTTACTCCATTGGACCGCGTTCCAAAGTCGATGTTCCTGAGCAAAAGTTAACCTGTTTCTACGATGATTTACCTCGAGCCTTGGAGCCTTGGCGGGCACAAATGAAACCAAACCAGCTTCTTCGAACCTTCTTCGTACCCCTCCGCTCACTTACGGTTACACCCCGCACTGCTTCTAACTCATGTCGGGCTTGGACGGCCGTCAAACGGGGGTTCCTACGTACACGAAGCCGAATGAAACGATCATCCCTACTCGAAGTGCGTCTTTTTCTGCCTTGTCCTGCTCTTCTCACATAAGTACCGGTCTCCCTGAACCGTTGGATACTGCGATGGATCGTTGAAACTGGTCGACGAAGATCTCTGGATATCACTCTGTAGGTTTGACCATCTTTTCGCATTTCGAGTGCCCTGGCAATCTCCGTTGGGGCTAAGTCAGGTATAATTCAGTCCTCAACTCCAAAAAGATACGCGATTAAAAAAAAAACTAAGAAAAATCAGTATTTCAATGAAATTTTAAATCAAACTCAGAAGGAAGAAATACTCGAAGTTCGCTCCAGATAAGGTGTATTTGAATAAAATTAAAACAATTGCATAAAATGTGATGTTCAGTTGTTTTCTTAATTTGAAAATATTTCGTTTTAAATTAAATGACGTATAAACCAGCCAGCAACCTTATATGATACTGATATCAAACCTTTATTTTATGTTCCGCTAAATATGCCGGTGTGTGTATATTTATGTTCATATTAAAGTACCTACCTCTAGATCCTTAAGTTTTTCTTTCAAGTCATCTCTCTCCCTGGAAGTGGCGTCTGTGATGTGCTCTAAGGATTCCTTTTGCCATGTCAATTTCTCATTCTCAACAATCACCTGAAAATTCAGATTGTCAATATTACTATCACTTGAACTTTTTTTGGCGCAAATATAACCCGCAAAAACCGTACATTTTTCGGGATCAAAAATAGTCTAATTTTTAATTCAAACTTAGTAATAGTAAGATAACATCTAAGATTTTTAAACTAGGATCTTCTGAACTCCTGTGTGTATTATATAGCAGTACAGGGGTTCCCAAAGTGTGCACCGCAATCGATCTTCTATCATTATCCGAAACGGTGAAATATTTGCGGCTATCCGTACACCGACAATATTTTGACCGCTCGTATCGTAGACTCTAGTAGACGTATATCGTCTATCGTAGACGACGAACAACTTATGTTCGTCGTCGCTCACTCACCGATAAGTACCTACATACGCTCCTGGCGGGTGAGCGTGCGAGTGAGCGGGCGGGTGAGCGGGCGGGTGAGCGGGCGGGAGATGTATCGTTGAGAAACTATTGTATATTATTTTTGTTTTTTAAGTTTCTTTCGTAATTTTTGACGTGACAACGTCTTATAATTCGATGGAGCCGGCTGCACGCACGATAAAACATGACTCATGCGGCGTTACCTCGCTCTGAGGCGTTCCATTTAAGGCTTGAAGTGCAAACGAGAGCGCGGAACGAGCGACAAAGAGGCACAATCGGCATCGACATCAGACAGACATCTGTCTCTGTCCTACTTGAGTGAGCGATCCATCAGTATTTTCTTATGAGGTTGTCACGTTCAACTATCGTCAGTAAACCGACTTTACAGACTACCGATTTTTTTTTTGTTTCAATTCTGATTTTTTATTAATATAATAAATAAGTCAGTTTCTTACTTTGGATGTTTTAATCGTTGTGTCTATCAACCTCTATTGTTATAGTAGGTAGCTATTTCTTTTGACCGTATCTATTTCAAATAGCTAGGGTAGAGGCGCCGTGACAAAATACTAAACTTGAAAGGGTGCTGGAAGCTTAAAAAAGATTGAGAATTTCTGTTTATAATTGGGCCAAAATACTTTTCGATGCATAAAAACCGATCTCTTGGAATTAATTTTAGATTTTATGGAAAATTTGTACAAAACTGTAAAAAAATTATACTAATTTCTAAAATATAGAACAATAGTCTTAACTGGAAACAATATTTGTCCACAAAAATATGTTATTTATTCGAAAATCACGGTAACAACGTTGTCATTCTTAGCAACGCAGTATCTTTGCATACAAAATACTGCTATCCATGAGCACGTGTCTTAAGTTAACATAGCAATTTGTCACAATATTTCCTTAGACGGCGTTTATCTTGAATACCTTTATAAAAAATGTAAATTTTGAACCTTACTATGTCAACAGACATTATTTACGTTAATCATTTAATGCAATAAACAATGTTTTTGTCTGTGTCCCCAACAAATAACAATTTCGTTACTACCTTACGTTGCTATATGAAAATATACTTTAAAATAAGTGGATAACCTCTTATCGTACTTCATTCGGCTCGACTTGTTGTAACTCAAGCAACGAATTATAGCAGCTGCGCGGGGGGATTACGCTAGCTGCATCGCTCACATCACAATTGGTGATAGTAATAATAATAATAATAAACATTTATTTGACACAATGAGACATTACACCACAAATAAAACAAAGATTTACATACAAAACTCATAAAAACAGGACAGAAAAACAACTGAAAACATAAAAATTACCATTTACCAACTACCATGGGAGTAGGTACGCAATAGATACTATTACGGATAGGAAGGTAGGTAGTGTAATGCCTAACTGTCAAAAAGGAGACCTCTCAGGCGTATCACTGCGGCGTAGCACCACAGTGCCTGGTATTATGATAGAGGTGCGTGTATTTATTACGTGGCCGCTGAGTTACCGCTGTCGAAAGGTACATACTGACAATATTTACATTATCATTCTTTTTATGGGCAATCAGTCATGTATATGTTCTGTCAGTGTTAGAATATTTGCATTTTGTTATTTTATTTACTGATAATTTACAACATAGTCAAATATTTACAACTGCGTTGTTGTACAAGTTGTTGCATCGGTAACACGGTTGTTGTTAATACGAAATTCCAATGTTATTAATACGTTATTAACACTGAAATAATCGACGTCAACACTTAATGGCGTTAACGAACGCCGAAAAACAACGTCGCCACAGACTAAAATTAAAACTATAGCAATTTTTTTTTCAGGGCCTACCCTGTAGAAAATGTGTTCGTTCGTTCTCCTATTTATTTAAGGTCGCTTGGAACTACATAGGTCATCAGAGACCACTATTACATTATTTAAATTAAAGTATATAAATTACAATATTTGAGGAATTTTAGAACATTATCACACATATCAGGATCAGTTAATAATACATATCTGTCATTGGTAAAGCTAAACAATTGTCTTGCGGAATCATAACTATTACAATCTATTAAAACATGACTAACAGTGAACGGTGAGTACATCTAAGACAAGTCCGAGGAGTGCTATTCGCGAACAAATGCGAGTGAGATGCGTTTGTGTGGCCTATTTGGCCTATTCTCAGCGGTGTTAATATACATTGATCTTTTCTATTACATTTAAAAAATTTAGTTTCACCCTTTTGAACGTCTCTCCTGAAAAGATGTAATTTGAAAGAGTCAGTAATCCAATTTGATTCCACATAAGATTGATTGTGTTAGATAATTCTCGTTTATTATTATTATTATTTCATTTAATCAGGCAGGCAGTTGAGACAACTGATATTGCCTGTATCAAGTTATTTTCTGTCTTCTTTTAGTGATTTTTGTTTTAAATATCTGTCAAGTCTGTTCTTAAACTGGTTCACATTTTGGGATGCAATAAGATCCTCTGGTAGGCTATTCCAAGCTCTTACGACACGTTTAAATAAAGTGTAAATAATAAATATATAGTGTATATAATAAACGCTCTTACGACAAGTTTAGCATCGGAAAGTATAAAAAATAACACTGTTGTCTGATTTTTCGACACCTTGATATATTATTTGCCACAAATATAGTTAACTCATTAAAACTATCGCTGCAGAAGTGTGTATATTATAAATCGAACTACAACGAATCTACATAAAAAAAATTAAAAATTGATTACTTTAATTAAAAGAAAATAGCGAAAATTTTATGCACGGATTAGGCATCAAAAAGTATTTTGGCCCAATCAACAATTAATTATTAATTATTTAACGAACATCTCTTTTAGTAATTTTATTACTACTACTAGCTATTTAAAATGAGAAAAATAAAAGTTCCAAAAAGGGAAATAATGGACCATATTAGTCAAAGCTGACCTGTCTCCTCTGCTTCTCTACAAGCTCCAGCTGCGCAGTCAGCTTGTAGATTGTATCGTCTTCTGGAGATGTGACAAACTCCACAGAGGACGACGGTCCCACTTTATTTTCGCCTGTTTCCTTGTTGAGTGACTGATCGGACTGCTCACACTCCGACAGTTTTGACAGGTCCAACTTCAACTGCTTGTTTTCTTTACGTAGCTGATAATATACAATATATAAGTTATCCTACTACTATTATAAATGCGAAAGTTTGTGAGGATAGATGGATGGATGGATTTTTAATACTCTTTCACGCAAAAACGACTGAAAATTTCATTCGGGATTCAAACATTCCGGATTAACACTTTTTAATCAAAAATTTTAAAAGTACAGTGTTCTCGTGGGATATTGACTAATGTATTTCTATGGCGGAGACGCGGGCAAAAGCAAGTAATTTAATACACTGATTTATGATAATACTCATAATATAAAATCTATTGTGATTTATGGCTTAGATAAAGACAGGATGAGAATCCTAATATAAAGATGATTTCAATTAAATGAATATTTTATGAAATCATCTAATGTTTGAATATTGACAAACATAAAAAGAAACAAAAAACCTGATAGTTATTTATATTCACTCTTCTTTTAATGATTCTACATTTGTTTGAATCCATTCAGTAATTTTACAAACACATATCCCACACAAACTTAACAATATGTACCTGGATAATAGAGCTTTGCTCGGGTTTCTGATACATTTAAAAAAAAAAAGAATCACAAAGATATTTATCTGACCGGGATTCAAACATTTCGAATTTTCGAACAAAGCAAAAATTATACATACTAATTACTAAGCTGCCAATCGGACTGTCATAATAGAGTCGAAATTATGGATGTATTGTTGCACAACAAAAGAAAAAACATATATGCCTTAAAAATGTGCAGTTTTCAGGGATAAGACCCAGCTTGATTGATTTTTCTCCCCCAAAAACTCATACAAAATTGCATGGTGATACTTGCAGCCGTTTTCGAGAAACCGATTATATATACATTATACAAGATTGTCTCGTTTAAAGTATATAATGTAATGAAATAATGTAATATTTGAACATTGAAGCAAAAAACCCAATAGTTGTATGAATTCACCCTTATTTTTATCACTCTACATGTATTTCAATCCACTTAGCAATTTTACAAACACACATCCACACAAACTTTAAAAACAATAATAATATTAAATAACATAACAAACAAATCAATTCTCACCCTCTCCACCAGTTCTCTGGTCTCGTCAAACTTTTCTCTATGAAGTTTGTGTGTCTTCAACATGTCCTCTTGACAGGACGCAATCAGCATGAATTGTTCTTTCATGCTATCATTATTCTGTTTTAACGTCTCCTTGAGCACGACATTCTCATCAAGTAGTTCCCCAAACCGTTTTTGCAATTCTTCTGCACTTCTGTCATCGGTTATCAAGGTACTGGCCACCATGAGACTGGCTGGAGAAGGCTGAAAGAATAACAAATTGTATATTCTGTTCAGATCCAAATTAATCTTTTTGTACACAAAAAAACAAAAATACACTATAATGCTATCAAATTGTGTCTATTATTTACTGTACAATAAAGAAAAACAATGACACATTAATTTGGTTAAATTTGATCATTTTGTTTACAATAAAATTAAATTGAGCAGAATATTATTGTCTGTTTGACTCGTCATTTCTAGTGTAGATGATATAAATATAAACGATTTAAAGAATACAGAGTAAACTCCATGTAACGTCACTCGATTTAATGACAAACTCCCTAAAGTGTCAAAATCACTGTAATGGGCTTTAGAATAGGATTAATTCATTCATTCATCGCCCTACAATTTTGGTACCAATTTTAGGGCGAGGAAATGAGTATTTTACTTTTCGTAGCCATTTTTGTGATAAAAATTTTAATATTTTCTTCACGTTTTTTACAAAGGTCACACAGTAAAAAACACGTTAACCTCAAAAAAAACCCACCATGAAGTAACATTTGTGTAGTTTCGGGCTAGGTTAGGTAGAACTTTTGACGTGACAACGTCTTATTATTCGATGGAGCTGGCTGCACGCACGAAAAAACATGACTCATGCTGCATAAGGCTTAAAGTGCAAGCGAGAGCGCGGAATCTGTCTCTCTCCTACTTGAGTGAGCGATCCATCAGTATTTTCTTATGAGGTTGTCACGTTCAACTATCGTCAGTAAACCGACTTTACAGACAACCGATTATTTTTTTTGTTTCAATTCTGATTTTTTATTAATAAAATAAATAAGTCAGTTTCTTACTTTGGATGATATTTTAATCTTTGTGTCTATCAACCTCTATTGTTATAGTAGGTAGCTATTTCTTTTGACCGTATCTATTTCAAATAGCTAGGGTAGAGCTATAGAGCTAGAGTATAGCTAGGGAAGAGTGACAAAATACTAAACTTGAAAGGGTGCTGGAAGCTTAAAAAAGATTGAGAATTCTTGTTCATAATCGGGCCAAAATACTTTTCGATGCATAAAAACCGGTCTCTTGGAATTAATTTTATGAAAAATTTGTACAAAACTGTGAAAAATTATACTAATTTCTAACCCACTGAAGAAGAAGATTGTAAAATAGGCCCATAAAAAATATTATAATGGCTTGTGAACCCATTTTCATACTAAGGTTTCTACTTACACTATCTCCAAGATGGAACTGCGCTTTAAACGCCCGACTTGCATCCTCGGATAAGTTTCTCATGGCATCATCAATTTGAGATTTTTGCATAGTATCGCCATTTACTGTTGCACCGTTGCACTTTACAGTGCCATTGGGTGATGTCCCAAGTATTAAAATAAATGAATCATCGTCATTTTCTTGAACAGAACTCATTTTGTTTTGATAACAACGACAACTGTTTTAATAAAATTGTCTATGTATTAGAAACAATCACTTTTATTGAATACTCGAAAGATAATGCCGAAAAATTCTGAGACTGGTTAATATCGCAAAATAAATGCAACGATGATAAATTATGTATTTAGCAAATGTTTACCTAAATTTTTTCGAGACGAAAAATATATCCACAGATGGTACTACATCTATAGTCCATAGACAAGTCAAGTGTGACACCGAATGGCGAATGTATTCATAATTCAGTACTTAGTAACGTGCGCCATCTAGTACCGAGTAACGAAACGTTACACACGAATACATTTCATTACTCGCATTTTTCATAGTATGGGTACCTATACTGATTTCGTCACCAGTTCACTTGTAGTTTTACACTTTACCTATTAAATCAAACTAAATTTATAATATCTTAAGCACAAGTCCGGTTCAAAATACGGAAAAGTGAAAAAATGCACCTCATGCAGTTTGGTATGTAATATATATGTATGTTTTCTACAAATGACGAATGTTGTGATACCGCGACCCGCGACATCATACTATAAGCGTACGCAATACGACTTGGTTCGTTGCTCTAACATAACATAGTACGAGAGCGGCACTGAAAATATCGGGAATCAAGGAAGTGACACAACATTACTATTTAAAAATGTATTTATTGCTTTTCGAAGTATTCCGCGCGAAAATTGACACATTTTTCCATACGATGGAACCAATCATTGAAGCAACCATTCCATTCGGAAGTTGGGGTCTCCAAAATGGCCGTTTTGTAGGCGTCCACAGCTTCTTCAGGTGATGAAAATCTCTGACCACGCAATTTATTCTTTATTTTAGGGAAAGTATAGAAATCATTAGGGCTTAGGTCGGGGCTGTACGGTGGATGGTCTAATAATTCTATGATTTCTTGCTCTAAAAACTCTTTTGTTCTGTGCGCGGTGTGAGAACTCGCATTGTCGTGATGGAGGATGATGCGGCGGTTGCAGTTCTCTTTACGGAGTTCAGAAACGACCTGTGGCAAACAAATGTTAGCATACCATTCTGCATTAACCGTTCTTTGTCCCTCAAGAGGAATAGTCGCAACATGGCCGGTTTTGGAGACAAACGTGGCCACCATTTTTTTTTGCAACACTCCGTGAACGAACAATTTTTGTTGGCTTTAACACATTTTCGAACACCCAAACTCGTGACTGGTTTTTTGTTTCGGGTTCGTACGCGTATATCCAGGATTCGTCACCTGATACGATGTTGTATACAGCATTTGAGGATCCTGCGTGGAATCTTTCAAGAGTTCTGACGCACCAAGTAACGCGAGCCGCTTTTTGCTCTTCACAGAGCAAATACGGTATCCATCGGGAAAACAACTTTTTTACACCTAATTGTTCATGCAAGATTATTTGTATTTGACTCATGCCAATGACTAAAGTTGCCTGAATTTCGCGGTATGTCACATGTCGATCTTCCCCTATCAGCTTACGCACAGCATCAACGTTTTCTTGGGTGAATGCAGTTTTTGGACGACCTTGACGGGGATCATCACTGAGCTTGACACGTTCACGTTGAAATTCAACAAACCAGTGATAAATTGTGGTTTTGGATGGGGCTTCATCACCAACTGCAGAAATCATCCGGTCAACACACTGTTTTTGTGTTAAACCACTTCGAAAGTCATAATAAATCATCGCTCTAGAATTTTCTCGAGTCAATTCCATTTTCTCAACGACTAAACAAGTTTGACAAGACCTTGTGACAAGACCGATAATCTTTTTTTAAATAAATAAACGGTATTCGATTTTTAAAACCAAGGAGTTTTAAATTAAAAAGATTTTAATATGACAGGAACAGTGGAACAGGAACAGCCCTCGTATGTTAAGAGGTATCAGAAGTAACGAGTAACGTAACGAAACTATAGTAACGAGTACTAATTGTTAAAGTAACGAATACATACGGGTACGCTTTTTTTCGTTACTTTGGAAGTGACAACTATACCATTTTTTTTTTTTATTTATTCATGACCATGGATACAAAGACAACTATACCATAGTTAATAAGTGTATACCATAGTTAATAAGTGTGTTAGTAACTAGTAACACTTATTAACTCAAACTGTAGTAGTTACAGTTTGAGTTAAATTTTTAAAATATATATCTAAGGCGTTACGGCTTAAAACTATTTGTCAGTGTCAAGTTAAAAAAGCGGGAAATAATTTTTTTTTTCCCGTTCGTGGTTCCTTGGAGTGTGGGACGGGCTCTTGTATGGGATGCTACTTGTGTCGATACTCTTGCTCCGTCCCATGTCCAAGGCTCCTCCAATTGTGCGGATTCGGCTGCAAACCAAGGAGAGAACTTCAAACGGCGCAAGTATGAGAACCTTAGCGGAGACCTCATGTTTGAACCGTTTGGGGTGGAAACCCTAGGCGCATGGGGTCAGGCGTACATAACCTTTTTAAAGAAATATCAAAGAATCTTACTGAAGCCACCCCAGAGCATAGCCATTGCTATTCAACGAGGCGAAGTTTTTCTATATAAATATATTTTTAGACGTCTTTTTTTGTATTTTTTTAAATTTATTTTACTTTAATAATGAGTTCTAAATTTTATTTTAGTATTTATATGAAATAAAAAAAAATTTACCTGATTTTGACATCAGCTGTTTTGACGTGTGCTCTTGGGAGATTTTTCAATTTGTAGTTTTAGTGATAGTGTTCTTCTTAAATTTATTTTGCATTATTAACTTAAAAATGTCGAATGATGACACTCTAGATTTAATTTACGTGAATGAGTGCTTTAAGAAAAGTCTAAAAGACGAAGACGATGTGATCATAGAAGATTATATAGATGGTTACAACGAACTCGTAAAGTATGTTTTGTCTTGACTAAATTTCTTTGTACCGTATGGTGTTCCCTAATTTATTTAATTATTTTGTGTAGGTTTCTTAATTTAATAGGGTCCGTCTTCTCATTTGTGAGTAGCGATGTAAAAAGTAAAATTAAAGTAATGGAGAAATTGAGATCGGAAGAACACTCTATTTATTACGAATCGTACAAGAAAATGATGAAATATGAGAAAGAAACTAATCTGTATGAGAAGAAAGGGTTTGTGTCGGGCTCGAGGACAATGCTGCGACTGCACAGAGGCTTAGGTTAGAATAAACATTACTTACATTTGAATTTGTAGTGTTTCTATAACATTTGCTTAATATCTAATTAAGGTGGTAATCAATTTTGATTTTTAGTATGATAGAATTTAAAGTGGACATTTATTTATTGTAATTTCAAATCAATTTGTATACTTCATAATGTTTTTAACATGTTTTTTATGTACTGAACAAGAGTTCCTTGTCAATTTCAGATTTTATACGTCTGTTTTTAAAACGTCTAAGTGAAGCCAATGAGAACATGAATACTTGTGCAACATGCCAGACCTCATACAATGAGACGTTGGCAGAATTTCATCCCTGGTACATTAAAAAAGCAGCCATCTTAGCTATGTATGCACTTCCAGCTAAACAAGATTTACTGAATAAGGTATACCTACGTAATTTGCTATACATATTTTATAAGCAACCAGTGATCAGCCATTCCAAGGCTTTGCATCAAATCAAATCAATCGATCAAAAATTTGAAACAAATATCTTAGTTGTTAATTCTTAAGAATATAACAATATTGTGGTTAAATACTTAAAAAAATAACTATACTATAGCCAAAAACAAAAACAAAAACAACCAGAGTAAATCTAATTTAAATAATAAAGTTTTTCCATATCAATATCAATCCATATCTAACAGATAACAACAATTATCAAATGCTGACAAGGTGATAATTAATAATATTAGACATACATTTTAACGGACCATTTATTTCACTTAATTCCTCATTTGATAAGCTCTTTTGTTTGATAACAACTTCAATATTATAATAAAATATAATACATCCAAATACAAAAGCCAATGAATCAAAATTGACCCAGGGACAACAGCAACAAAATGGTTGGCTTTTTCGGGATAGCCCTTTTGGTGATATTATCATCATCATCATCGTCAGCCCGTAGTCGTCCACTGCTGTACATACGCCTTTCCCATTTAGGGCCACCATACCCGGTATTCTGCCTTCCCCATCCAACCGCTTCCCGCCACTATCTTTAAGTCGTCGGTCCACCTCGCGGGAGGTCGTCCTACAGGCGGGTTGTTCGCGGTCTCCACTCCAAAACCTTTCTGCCCCATCGGCCATCGGATGCTCGACAAATATGCCCCGCCCATTGCCACTTCAGTTTGCTTATCCTTAGGGCTATGTCGCAGACTTTGGTTCTTCGTCGGATCTCCTGATTCCGGATTCTATCCTTCAGAGAGACTCCGAGCATAGCCCTCTCCATAGCTCGCGAGTGACCTGGAACTTGTGGAAGAGGCCTTTTGTGAGTGTCCACGTCTCGGCTCCGTAGCTAAGGACCGGAAGGACGCACTGGTCGAAGACTTTCGATTTGAGGCACTGGGGCAGTGGCAACTAAAAGATATGGCGAAGCTTTCCGAATGCTGCCCAGCCCAACTGTATTCTTCTTCTGTCAGCTTCCTTGTCGAAGTTGTTCCTACCCAGTTGGACAGTCTGTCCCAGGTATATGTATTCCTGGACAACTTCGATGCTAACATTTTCGACGATGACTGGCATTGGGTCTACGAATGAATTGAACATGACTTTTGTCTTATCCAAGTTCATTCCCAGACCCACCCGTCTGGAAGAAATACTTAGGCTTTGCAGCATCCCCGTCAAGTCCTCCAGCGATTCAGCCATACTGACTATGTCGTCTGCGAATCGAAGGTGTGAGATGTATTCGCCGTTTATATTGATGCCTCCTCCGTTCCAGTCCAGTGTTTTAAAGACGTCCTCCAGTGCGTTGGTGAATTGTTTCGAAGAAATAACGTCTCCCTTTCTCACTCCACGCTGTAATGGGATGGGTCGTGTCTGGCCATCTTGGATTTGGACGGTCATCATATCGGCTTTATATAGACATCTAAACATCTCAATATATCGCCAATCGACTTGGGAACGCTGGAGAGACTCTAGAACAGCCCAGATTTCGATGGAGTCGAACTATTTTTCGTAGCCCACAAACACAAGACAAAGAGGGCGATTGTACTCCTCGGTCTTTTGTACGATCTGCCGCAGTATGGGAATGTGGTCCACCGTACTGTAGCCTTTTCGAAACCCAGCCTGTTCCGGGGGCTGGAAGTCGAATCTTCGGGCAAGACGGTTTGAGATGACTCTCGAGAACAGCTTATAGACATGGCTCCGAAGTAATATCGGTAGGTAGTTCTTTAGGCGCGTTTTATCACCTTTCGTGAAGAAAAAGATGACCACACTTCTGGACCACGCCTCCGGCGTTGTGCCTTTCTTTCGTAGTTGGTCTAGGACTGGACGCCCTCCAGCTCTTAAAAGCTCAGTTGTAATACCGTCATCTCCAGCTGCCTTGTTCTTGAGCTGCTCAAGAGCCATCTCGATCTCTGTGCTCTCGAAGTCCGGTAGCTCATCCGAGGTGATATTAAATATGATTTAAAGATTCTGTTTTTTTTATGCATGGAATTTAGGCCATGGTCTTTTGTTCTCATTACTAAGCCATGTTACGCCAACAGCTTTTACTTATATTAGTAGCCATTCTATGATGTTCGTGGGAAAATACCAATTTAATTGTGGGAGAGCCACGCTTCGGCATAAATGGGCCGACTCGACCGGATAAATAACACGGCCTCACAGAAAACCGGCGTGAAATAACGCTCGCGTTGTGTTTCGCCGAGTGAGTTAGGTTACCGGAGGCCCAAGGGGGGTTGGGGATTTTAAGGACTGCAAGGGAATGCAAGTCGCAACACCAGAGGAGTTACTAGTGTAACTCCTCTGGTGTTGCGAGTGTCCATGGGCGGCGGTAATCGCTTGCCACCAGGCGATGCCGATCCCTCTGCTCGTTTCCTCACAAAAAAAAAAAACATCTGAGGCTGATGATGATGACAGTATTTAACACTCAACACGAAAGTTAAAACCAATGTGTTGTAAATGAAAAATAATTGTCTGATAACATTGCATTGAAATCAATAATCATAATGAGTTGTCAAGGTGAAATATATTGCGAGCTCCAGTTTTTATGCATGGCAATCAATAATAATTGTAAAACAGATAAATGTTGATGATTTAGTATAACAGGAAAGGATAAGAATACTGATGGATTTATAATAAATATTGGGAATTCCAAAGTTGTGATAGATTTTCCCTGGTGTCACTATTAAGAATGTTTCAATACTGAAGAGTGTTGTTACCTGATATGTGCTTTTAGTTTACTAGGTGACTTCTACTTCTTTCTCTCACTTTTGTTACTGTTTCTAAGGAAATAAAGATCTATTTTTAATTCTTACAGGCTTTATAACACATTGTTTATAAAGCCTGTTGTAATTTTGCTATATCTCTGCTGTGTACATCATCTCCAAATACTACTTGCTGTAAACCAGTAATAACTAGTAAGCATTTCGTGGCTGGTAACTGTTCCTTACTAGAATAATAACAGCAAATATTGCAGAAAGCAGAAGGCTTTCTCCTTAATTAAAAGCCCTTAATAGCAATTTAGGGAGTCTTGCAAGAACAATATGTAGCATACTCGCGTCAAGATTGCAGTATAATGTGTAGATGTCAAAATGGCACAAAAACGTGGAGAGGCGATGCGCGACGTGGTGATGCAAAAAAGAAATACAAAATTGATAATGTCAAATAGCGTGACGCCGTTTGACATTTAAATTTTGTATTGTTTTTTGCATCGCCGCGTCGCGCATCGCCTCCACGTTTCGGTATGAATTGACCCTAAGCGTCATTGGTCAATTTTGACTTTTTTGACATATGATATGGCTCTGAGGCGTTTCAAGTTTTTCTATGTTGGATAGCTTATTCGGAAGTTTTGTCGCTGCTTACTTTATATCGAGCGAAAAAGACAAAACACAAAAATAAGATACCTGACAATTATTATCAGTATATCCATTTCAGATATTCGGCTCAGATGACAAGCTATCGGAAGCCTTAGCCGCGCTGCCACAGACGCTACAGTCTTGCGACGAGGTGTACCAGAGAGTACAAAATCTGTACACAGACTTCGACTTCCACGGGTTACCATAGACTATAGAATACAGATGATGGTTACAAATAACAGTCACGTTACATAATATTTTTGCAGATACGTACTCAGGCTTAGAGAAATTACGGCCTATTCTATTTAAAGCATATAAACATTCTTCATTTACTGAATTAACTTATGAAGAGTGTTTGGTTGCTGATAAATCGGCATACGAGGTCACATACGGAATTTTAACCTGTAAATGTCCGTGGAAATCATTTTTAGCAAACTACGGATCAGCTCAATATATGTATATGTTTTGGCTCAATATTAAGATCCGTTCCAATTTACTGCACCATAAGAACAAAGTTAATCATAAGCATACAAGCTACTAGTGTCAATCTATAGTTATTACTGTAGTAAAAAAATTAGCTCCCACACCCATTCCGTTGACGGTTTCATTGAAACCAGACCAGCTATGCAGGAGTTATTTTTACAGTGCCCAGGTGTATGCGCAATACATAAGTGCACTCTCTCCCTTTACTCTCGTGACCCAGTGGGACGGATGACCGACACGATTGGCGAGAGATCAGGCGCAGGACCGACTTTTTACATGCCCATCGGACACATGGATCATCTGTCCTGTCAGACAATCAGGTGATCAGCCTGCATTGTCCTCATCAGACATGAAAACAACATACATATTACCACTGGACTACGAAGGAGTATTATTCCCAATAAAGTGCTTATGATCCTTTTAATGACATGCTAGAACTGTCATAATATTATTATTATGTGGCGTGATAGGGAAATAGGTAGTGATAGGCAATAGGCTAGTTGACTGTTTCATGTTTCATGTTCATTTTTGTTGCGTAAATAAATAGTACTCTGAAATATGAGTAAGTTCTCAGAAGAAACAATATAATAAAAATAAATTTTTTTAAAAGTACACCGATTTGTTATACATAACTTCGCAAGCCTCGAGAAAACGGTCCGTACAAAGGTCGCCGAACGCATTATGACGTCACGCGTTTCTGAAATTGTATGAATTACATAGGCCGCAATAACATAATACTTGCTAATATATCTGAAATTTTTGCATTTAAGTTTTTACACTAATTATGTAAAAACTTTTTTTGTAATTTTGTATATCACCTGATTACCAAACTGCACATAAAATTTTATATATTATTTTACATTTATTAGGGCCCGTATTAATAAAGCGCTCTTATCTCTAAGACAATTCTCAAGAAAGTACTTAAGATGTTGTTTTAATTAATAGACCGTACTTAAGTACATCTGTAGGTACGGCGTATCAAGTGAGTGCGAACGTATTAATAAACGAGACTCGTTACTCAAGTATGCTGTCATTGCTGTCAAACTGTTACTTGAGACGCGGTTTCGTGGGTACAGTCAAACCTAGACTTGAGAACGGCTTGCTTGGAAATTGGGATATAATACATTATTATTTGTGGTGTTTTTGGGTGTGTTACAATTATGTAAATTAAAATCTAAATACTTATGATTAAACAAACTCAGAATTTACACTATATACTCAACACAAAATAAAGTTTAAAAAAAAGACGCTTATCGATACTTTTCTTCTTTTTTTTTTGTTTATCGTGGTTCCAAAGGTTTTGCACCATTCTGTGCAAAAGTGTCGACTATTTGTAGAAATATTTTCGATTTTATTTATATATTTATATTAAAAGAATTACCTATTTGATTTTTATTAATTGACTTGATTTGACACTTGACAGCAGAATTTTTTTTCGCTGCCCAAAAAACAATCCTCATTATACGTTCCTCCCTCCTACAATTCCTCGCCCTATCAACCTTAAATCTGTTCTGTTTTGTAAATACTCCTTTTACTGAAACTTTATGTACATACATTGGTACTGGCCCTAAATTTGTCTGTTCTAGGTTTTAGATTTTTCAACAGACTTCCTCCTGTACACCGTGCCCTTGTTTATTCATAAAACCCACTCATAAGGCAGAGTTTTCGTCAACACAAGACATTGGCGAATCACTAAGGATCACTTTAAAGAATAAGAAGAAGAAGAACTTTTATCGAATGGCAATGATCCGCATTAAGTTTTACGTAGTTTTCAAAAAAAATATGGATATTATCAATAATAAATATTGTTATCTACGTAAAAATTAATGAAAATCATTACAGACTAAACTACAGACTAAACTTTTTTTGGTATTTATATTATTAAATAATAAATTTTTAAAAAGAAATATTGAAGGAATGTATAATCAATAAATCCGTTCTTTGTAGAAGTGTAAACGAAACGTTATTTTATTCGTTCTTTGTCGTGTAGATGAAGCTAATCGTTACTTGACACTGTCTCAGCCAAGAAAGGTCTTGAGAACGAGTTTGAGAACGGTTTATTAATACGGGTCTATCTGACTCCGCCCACCCATCTACCGGTCAATAGCAAAACTACATATTTCGTTCGTTATCGACCTTACTTAGTAGTTTTGCTATCTCACACTAGATGGAACTAAACGCCAGATTGCATTTTGGTCGACAGGGGCGTAAAATTATGAAAAACTAAATATTGATTTACGACGAACAGTCTTTAGGAAGTACTGCAAAAAAACTTTAGTATGTATGATGATTAAAATAATATATTAATATTATGCCGTGTCCTCTTTTTATTAGCTCCATGACCTCGGAGCTCTACAAGATTCCGCGCTATCTAACAACAACAACTCTGCGAATGCAGCACCTCGTTGTTGTAGTGTGGATTTGTAATATCATTGTGTGTAAGACAATTTCTAGTGTGCGTGAATTCGGTACGTACATCTGACACGAAGATTTTAATGTGACGGGCTTGGGCATGCCGACTCCGGCATACTATATTTTGGACCAAACTCCAAGTCTAAGTTAAATACGACAATTGGGGTTCATTTTGTCATCATAAATCCCTATCCAGTCTATGAAAACATATGAGACAGGAAATGTCAGTAACAGTGTTAAGACCATAACAGCTCAAAATGTACCAGCTCACATATTAACGTAGCATTTTGTAGTTTTATAATTAAAAACAAATTCGTATGAATTTTTAAATAATGAGCGTAATAATGTTAACTGCGTGTGAATGGAACACAGTGTAGGGTTTCCCTAAAACTAAAAAAATTGTGTGATAAAAAAAATGTTTCAGTTTTGTGAGAACTTATACAGTTGTAAAGTGAATGCGTGTAGCATTATAAGGCTGGGACTATAATATGACCAGGAATCCGGAAGGCTGGAGATAATTCAGAGCGCTGAAAATGGAACTCAGCGCTAATACAACATTTGACTCGACGCTCGTGTGTCCGATTTTCAACTCTATTAAATTAGCCCAGAGTTGTTTCTTCAACGCTCTGATTTTTCTCCGGCCTTCCGGATTCCGGATCATAATATAGTCCCAGCCTAAGATCAAACTCTGGTTGCAAACAGAGAAGAGTATTACTTAATACACACTTCTTATATTAACATATAAACATAATACAAACTATTAGCTTAAGCATTGCCATTAGGTTAGTTACTTATAAATAGTGTTAAGTAAATATTATAATGTTATATATACTTTCTTTTCATCTTTTATCTTTCTCATGTTTCAAAATGAAAACTTTAGTCACGCAAGCACACAAGGAGTTACTATTGACAATCAACTCCCAATTCCTTCACGAATTTTAAAGGTTCAAGCTTATACTAAAATGAATGTTTCTTACACAGCAAGTTTAAAGGTTTTCCTCCTTAATTAGGTAAATAACATTTTGCAATATCAATAATAGAAACTTTAGGCACAATATGATTTACGGTAAAGATGTATGTTCAGGCAAGAAGTTTTTTTAATAACAAAACTACTACTTAGAATTCAGTATAAATCTACTGCGCTGAGATGGTCATTGAACTCACAGTACCACACAGCTGATTTTGAAACCAGCTGTGTCAGTGTGGGGTCAATGGCCGCCTCAGCGCAGTGAATGTTAGATTTTTTTTTTAATTTCTGCCCAAACTTCTTTACATAAGTAGTAAATCATGTGGCCAAAGTATCCGTAAATGTTTTTTTTAATATAAATAATATTGTGCTTCCCTAAAAGCTTTTGCTTATAAACATCACAATATTTTTGTACTATATTTTCATATTTTTTAATACAGTCGACTCTCGTTAATTCGAAACGGAACTCTTAAAATATTACGAATTATCGAGTGTTTGAAATATCAAATGGTTCGAAAACGAAAAAAAAAAAGAAAAACCAATGCGTGCGGAAGTGTGTGTCAAACTAATCATTACAAAAACAAAGGCTCGTGCACGATTACACGAGTTTGGACTTGTCTCAAAATGTACTTATGTACCTCTGCAAGTTCTGTAATCTTTCGCACTATTTCTCTCTGCAACTTTGAATTGTCGAGTGTTTGACGCCGATGAGTTCGAGTTAACGCGTCGTTTTGTTACGTGGCGACGATTTTTTCGTTCCAATTACCAAGTGCATAAAAATGTATTGATTTACTTCGTAATACAAAGAGATTTTCTAGGGGACTCGTGATAACTTTGAAATACAGAGAGATTCGAAACAACGCAGGTTTGAATTAACAAGGGTCGACTGTATCACCTCTTTTAAATATGAATGCTTTATGTACAAAATGTGTTCTTGCCGCAATCATTTCAGCTATTTTCCCAAATTCCAACTTTAAAACTTTTAAAGCTTTAAAACTTATCCAATATTCATCTACTATCATGAAATGGTACTATTAGGTCATAACATATGAAATTGGCGTTTTGTAAAGGAGGAGCATAAAGTCGATTTTTTTTAAACATAATATATTTATTTAATCAAAGTAAGTATATACCATTGCTATCTATGCACTTTTGCCATCTCATAGGGAGTTCATTGATTCCTTTACTAAAAAAACATTCGGACAAGAATCAATAAAATCTTTGAAGGCGCTTTGGACTGCCCCATCGGAGTTGAATTTTTTCCCTTGCAAGAAGTTATCCAAATTTCGAAAAAAAAGGTAATCTGCTGGAGCAAAGTCCGGGGTGTACGGTGAATGTCTTAGACATTTCAATTGAAGCTCCTCTTAGAGCCGTCTGTTGTGCAGTGTAGTCTAGCGTTGTCCTAAAGCAGCAGCAGAACGAATGACCAACCTCGGTTGTTTAGCAGCTAGCTTTTCCATCATGATTTGCAGTTACTGGCAATAGACATCTGCTGCAATCGTCTGGCCAGATTTAAATAAGCTGTAGTGAACGACACTGGCACTAGTCCACTAAACGCTCACAAGTAACTTCTTTGAGTCAATTTTCGCTTGGGGCAGGCTTTGGCTGGTTCCCCAGGATTCAGTCATTGCGATGAGCGTTTTCGATTATCGTGCAGGATCCACTTTTCATCACAGGCTACATACATGGCTCGGTTGAGTAATGTAACGCAGCAGTCGACGCGCGTCTGTCGGTTTGATGCACTCAATTCATGAGGTACCCTTTACCTTGTACCTTTCAAGCCTTTTTACCTTCCCAATTTGCTTCAAGTGGATTAAAACAGTTTTCTCACGAACACCGTAGCCTGCAGCTAACTCGGACGTAAATTTGCGATGGATCCGCTTCCACAATAGCCTTCAATTCTTCATTATCAACTTTGGTCTCCGGTCGTCCATGGGGCTTGTCTACAGGTCGAAATATCCAGAACGAAAACGTTGGAACTAAAAACGCACTGTTTTTTCTTTTGCGATACCGCCGCCATACACATCACATCATTAATCCTTCGAGCCGTTTCTGCAGCACTGGTGCCACGGTGGAACTCGTACTCGAAAATAATACGATATTTCAAGTTTTCCATTTTGTAAACAGAGTGACGCAAATAAAAAACCAAAAGAGGGAAAAACAAATGCATTACGGTTTTCGAAACACAAATGCATGATTAAATAGCGGTATAAATTTGAAATTGGAATTCCAAAATTTCTAACCAAAGAAGATATATTTCAGATCAAAGTGGCCAGTACGACAAAACGCCAATTTCATATGTCCTTACATAACCTAATATAACGCGGAGGAGTCGCAATAGATCCACTTTGGTTGCAGTGACGTCAGGCATCGATTATGTTTATGACCTACCTAATCGATAAAAATAAGCTCATGAAAAAAAAATATTTTTAAGTGTATTTGTGGGCAAACATCGACGCTAACGTTATTCTGGTCGAAAAATATGTCAACATTTTTTGGAAATAATGTTATACATTTTGGTACATGTAAGTATGTATGTTCTTACTTCTTTAGATTGTGTTCCTTATATTTTCTTATGATGCTGATTATGAAAGCAGCCCTTTATGTTTGTTTATATTATGTAAATAGTTATTTATAAGTAATAACAAGCTTCGAGCGCTTTTGTGATAATACGTATCTAATAACCAAGAATACGGATAAGTGCCTAAAATACAGTTTTGTTTGGTTTTTAAATCATGTGTACAAATAAAAAATTCTATCCTATTCACACTACACAGTAACGGCTGAGACAAGATTCGTTTGCTTTGCAAAAGATTAGTTTGTTTCAATAAACGTGTTGAATCATTTGGACATTTTTTTTCTGTATTTTGCATGTTTTGTATGATTCCTCTACCGTAAATAGCATCAATTAATCAATTTTATATTTAAATCAACTCAGCCTTTTATTTTATTATTTCTAAGATTTTATTTGTATATTATGCTTGATGAATAAGTATTAAAAGATCATTCGTAGTTTAAAAGTTGAAGTTTTTAACTAGCTATTAGGTTAAAATCGGTTAGGGATTTGCTAATAACAAATCTTCAATTCATGTGAGGTTAATTGGGTCAAGAGGTTATAGATGCTTTATTTTTTTTAGGGTCAGTTCACACCGCGACGATGCGGGACTCTACGCGGCACTAAATTTTTGAGATAGCTATTCAAAATTGAACTTCACTACACAAAAACCTTTCATATTAAATCAGCCATACGCTGTGCAGCGTGGTGCAACGTGATATTCGAACTCTTAGAATGAAACATGTATATTTTTGTGTAATAAAGTACCTACAATTTTGAATAAATGTCTTAAAAATGCAGCGCGTGTCGCGTATCGATTCTTTTCGGTGTGAATTGACCCTTAGGCTCAAGACGAACATACTTTCTGTACCATCTTGCCCCAACTGACAATAATATATTAGGTCTTTACCTATGAAATTGCCGTTTTGTATGAAAAAATTTAAACGATTTTTTTTCATATATTTTTTATTTGTATTAATCGATTAATCACCACACAATCAATGCATCTTTGCCAACGAAGTGGCAGTTTATTGATGCCCTTCTTAAAGAAATCAGCTGGACGGGAGGCAACAAATTCTTCAAAAGCATTTTGTACTGCCTCTCGGGTATTGATTTTTTTTCCCGTCAAGAAGTTATCCAAATTCTGGAAAAAGTAGTAGTCTGTAGGCGCAAGGTCTGGTGAGTAGGGCGGATGACGGAGAGCTTCTGAACCCAGTTCTTGCAACTTGGAGACCGTCTGCTGTGCAGTATGAGGTTGCACGTTGTCGTGCAGGAGCAGCGGAGACGAGCGATTGACCAATGCTGGTTGGAGATGTGCCAGCTTCTCACACATCTGCAGTAATGCTCACCCCGTTTGGTAAGAAGCTGTGATGAATCACACCGGCGCTAGACCACCAAACAGTGACCATCACTTTTCTAGGGGTAAGTTTTCGTTTATGGCATTGTTTAGGTGCTGAACCAGGATTCAACCAACTTGCTGAGCGCTTGCGGTTATCAAAAAGAATCCATTTTTCATCGCAGGTAACAATGCGGTTCAAAATTCCTTTATTTGTGTGTATGTTGAGCAATGCAAGGCACGTCTTGACGCGTACTTCGCGCTGGCAGTCATCGAGTTCTTGGGGCACCCATTTGTCAAGCTTTTTTACCTTGCCAATTTGACGCAAATGGACCAATATTGTTTTGACGCTAACGTCGAAAGCTGCTGCTAATTCAGCAGTAGATTGTGTATCATCAGCTTCCACAATCGCCTTTAATTCGTCATTGTCGACCAAAGTCTTCGGACGACCGGCGAGGTTCATTTTTCAGGTCGAAATTTCCAGAACGGAAGCGAGCAAACCAATAACAGGTGGTGCGTTGGTTTGTAGTGTTAGCTCCGTAAACGTCGTTGATGTTGCGTGCCGCTTGTGCCGCGTTGCTGCCACGACGGTACTCATATTCCATAATTACTCGAATTTTTAACGTATCCATGATGACGAAAAAGATTGAAATGCGATGAAAATGTAACACTAATCAATAAACAAATGACTACTTTTGGAAAAAGAATTCCATATTTTTAAAATAAAATTAATTTGAAATTAGAATTCTTAGCCAAACAAAAATTATTTTGATTTGAACTGGCCAGTACTGCAGAACGGCAATTTCATAGGTAAAGACCTATTATTTAGTCAAGTCCTAATATTTTTATCAGCCTCCGTGGTCTAGGGGTTAGAGCTTCGATTCGGTCGTGGGTTCGATTCCCGCATTGGAACAACAAAAAATGTTGTTTCCAAGTTTGGTTAGGACAATGCAGGCTGATCACCTGATTGTCTGGCAAGAAAGATGATCCATGCGTCGGGTGGGCATGTAAAAAATCGGACCTGCGCCTGATCTCTCGCCAGTCGTGTCGGTTATCCGTCCCACTGGGTTACGAGAGTAAAGGAAGAGAGAGTGCTCTTGTGTACTGCGCACATACTTAGGCACTATAAAATTACTCCTGCTTAACTGGCCTGGTTTCAATGAAACCGGCCACCGTCACCGAAATCGGTGTGGGGAGTTATATATAGAATATAATAAAGAGATTTCAGGCTCCATTTAAATGTTATTGGTCGCATTTTCAAGTCCTGTGATCACCAATGTCACAATTTCGCTGTGATTTTTTTAATTTCGAGATCTTCATTAACGATGCTTTTAATCGCAACTACGAATTAATGCAATTATGCATATTAGGTTAAAATTGGTGATCACAGGACTTGAAAATGCGACCAAGGCTGTCGAATTTCGACGTTTTTACAAAATTGTCTATTACCTATCGCTGATCTGAGTGATATGGAATTTTTATTTTATTTTTCCCGGAACTGGTGTAACTTGGCCATTCATCCGGTCCCAGATTATCGTTGAGTTTTGGGACACCCTGTATAAGCAGCATTTATAGCAGTGTCCATTCGAAACAAGAAAAAAATAAAAGCCAAAAATGTATTTCATACATATTTATTAATGAATTTCTATGCTCACACACAATCGGTACATTGGTATCCTAGACATTTAACATGAAAACTAAATTATATACAGACATGTATTTACAAAAAATTTGGTATTATTCGTACGCCTAAAGAATTTGAATGTATAGAAAATTATTTTAAAAAATATTCTAAAACAAGTAATAGCGAATCAATAATTATTAATAAACAAAAAATAAGATTAAAAACAAAATTATAAAACTAACTTACATATTTAAAAAAAAATATAATGCTCAAAAATAATTATTTCAAATAGCCGAATGTTGGGTCCATACAAAAATATTGTATCATACAAAAAATATAGATGGCGTTAATATTATGACAAAATATTAGTTTCTTTTGTTAAACAGAGAATGTATGGACGAAAAGGTAGTATTATATTGTATTCATCACATTTATTACGCTGAAAATCCAAACAGACCAGAGGGCTTAGCCAAAATGACATCGTTAATTACAAGGAGGATCTTCGAAATTGAAAATATATGGGATTGAGATAACGTTCGCTAAGTGACATAGCGCGCGATACGTCAGTACCGTACTTTTTTTATTTAGAACTTCGCCGTAATTAGCGAAAGCATCTTGGCCAAGGGCTCTGCTTCTATCTATTGACAGCAAGCTGTAGATGGCGCTTTATAAATAAAAAAAAATAGCGTCAGTTTATGGATAAAATAGATCTATTATTTGATTATAATTGACCATGATTATAAAAACATGATTTAAGATTTGTACATACAACGAAAGTGTAAGTAAATAAAAAATTACGATGAAACGATCACAATTTTTTGGTCGACAACTTCGCAGTTTCTGCATTACCTAGAGGAGAATGGGACACATTGGACCATACAAATATTATGATGACGAAAATACTGCATGATTATAAAAGCAGAATTTTGGGGCTCAAAAACTCAAACGAAGCTACAAAACAACAAAATGTATGGGATTGACAGATTTCATCGCTAAATTATGTTAATCTCGTACAGTTTCTCGTGAATCGTAACTACCTTCGTTATAGTTTTGATATTGTACTTTTTCTTCGCTCTTTAAGGTGGGACCGCACTAGGCGGCAGCGGAGCGACGCGACGCGTCCCCACAAGTCATACCGCAATGGAGTGCCGCGTCGCGTAGTTACGCTACCGCGTAGTGTATTATATCTCATACAATAGGCTACTTGACTAGTATTTAATTTCATACATTGAAGGAGTATTTCCTTTAGTACTTGGCTTAGAAAAACGTATTCTAGCGATATCATAAATTAAAAACTTAAGATTGATAAATAAAGTAGATTTAAACATATATATTTTTGTTTTTAATTTCTACTAAAGAAAACACCTCGAAGTAACTTCCGGCAAGGATGTGACGACACACTAAACACATATGTAGTAGTGAAACGAAACGTTTATGTAAATAAATAGTTCATGACATCTTAAAAAGTTATTTATGTCAAAACGTCAAACGGAACGTAACATCGCCATTTTACTCCTACGGACTATAGCACAGATTACAAACAGTACTAGTATGACACAGTACTAGTATGACGTCACAGCACAGAGAATCTATCAACCAACATGGCGAATAGTGTTTTCGGCGGTTTTTAAAAAGTGTTTTTTTATGTTTTAGGTTTCAAAATAATGTTATATTATTTTTTGTGTGTAATGAAACAATTATGAAGCGTTTAGGACATAAATAAAAACAAGGTCAAGTAGCCTGTTACATACAAAGAATATTTGGCCGTATCGTGTCGCGTAGTTCCGCTGCCGCGTAGTTACGCCTAGTCCGGCCCCACCTTTAGACATAATGCTGACATACATTTTTGTACGCTTTACGAATTAGTAGACCATCTGATTCTGTACGCGTACGGGTTGGCCTCGCCCCCCGCGGGCGAGTCCCGGACGTAATCCCTGAGCGCGGTTATATTGGGGACATTTGTCCCGGGCGAAAAACTCACGGGTACATTTGTTTCGGGCGAGAAACTTTCGGAAACATTTGTCCCGGGCGAGAAACTCTCGGGCACATTTGACCCAGGCGAAAAGCTCCTCTCTACATCCGTTTCGGACGGAAAATGTACGGTACCGGGTAATATTTGTTCCGTACCTGTTGCGACTCGGCCCGTGCGGGTCGCGAACTCTCTCGAGCGAAAGGGGATGTTGGGGACCCCGGTGGGCAGGCCGAGGCTGTATTGGCCCGTGCCCGCTCTGGTCTCTAGCCTTTCAGGCCTGTAAGCTCCAGCCTCCAAGGTCCGAGGTATCCCCACATGGGCTAGGCGTCAGGCCTGCGGGGGCTCGTCCAGTGGCCCAGGCCGGGGTAACCCAGGGTCCCCGTCCTCGGTATCGGAGCGAGGCTCGAAGCTGGCTGACGAGGAACCGCTTCTGCTGGTGGTGGAGGATGATGACGGTGAGGAATCGCACTGGTTCGAGCTTCCCGAATCCCTGAGAATAGTGAACATTTGTTATATTTTGCTTGGAGAGATGTAACAAGAGCAGTTACATTTCTACAAACTTTTGCAACGACCATTGAGCAATGAGAGTACCATGCAAAATGCAACAGCAAAAGATATTGGGCGTTTTTCACTTGCTGTTTAAAAAATTAACGACCACAAACCAAAATACTATTGGATTGTACAATTTTCATTCACATTTCATTTTCTGTAATTTGTTAATTCAGATCCATGGAGAAATTGGAGATAATCAATAAATTGTTTATCATATTTTATGTGAATATTCGTTGAAATGGGTAAAGAGGTATCGCAGTATTTACCCCACCTCCTGCACACATGCGCCCTATGCCGTTGTAATCCAGATGCAATCACGCTTACATCTCACCTAATTTTATGTTGGGCCGCTGTGGATAATTGTTCCATAGTAAAATTCTGAGTGTCCTTTATTTATGTAAATGTTTACAACATATTATGTTTCCGGCAAAAGCTATTTAATAGATACAAATTATGAGGTCAGTTAAGGGCAGCTATCTTGATATAATACTTATATAATATATTATATTTTTAATCCTTTTAATTAATAATGTCACGTATGTACGTACATAGATTAGATTAGAAATAATATGCAAATTAGATTGATAACAATAAAGGTACAACATTTTTTTGATTACACATTTCAAATATATTTTTCAATGGAGAATGTTACTAGGTATGAAATAGAACTTGAAGCTTTGTTAACTTATAATGTATACACCAGGGGTCGCCAAATGGCGGACCGCGGTCCGCATCCGGACCGCCGACCCATTTTGTGCGGACCGCGAGAACACAGTAACTTACACTAAAGACTACTTCCGATATAAATAACTTCCGTAGCGCCAAAAAGATTGACGCGAGCTGTACGTAATTTAATAAATGCAGGGGATACATTCCTTCGCATTATCTTTGTTGACGTCAATTCGAAAACGGCCGGGCGAACGAGGCGACGAGCGAGCGAGAAAGAGTTCGCGGATTGCGGGGTGTCGCGAGGGCGGGGGCGGGGTAATTCATCACGTGATCGCGCTGCCGGCCGCCGGGATGTCAGTGTTTCGTTTTAATTTGGAGCGAAGGACGCCGCGCGTCGCGCTGAAATATAACGTTTGCTTGTTTACCTTACGAGTTTAAGTAACAAAAAATGACATTTTTCGCATTGATACCTATGTAACAAAACACCTTAGTTATTTCCCTAATTACATTTGTTTAATAAATATTTTTTCTTATAAATAAAATGCGCGGACCTCGATGGTCATTTCATTTCTTAAAACGGACCCCGAGCGAAACTAATTGGAGACCACTGGTATACACTATACAGAGATATGTACATTTGATTTTACACGCATTCAAAGTTCCCAAAAATTTCGAATCTCGCCACCTGTCACGATATAACTAGGCCTAGCATTCACTTAATTAAAAAAAAATCTCTATACCTCTCTGGATGGTGTAGAAAGAGAAAAAAAAACATCCCCACTCCCATGTATGGTTATTTTATTTCCCATTGGGATTGTACCTAAAAATTGGTCCACGTCATGTAGTAGCGGTTGTGCATACGTTCATTGTACACTGTAGTATTACTACAATAATATGAACTCAGTAAAAATATAAGGGTAGTCTGGCGGGTCCGGGACCTCGGTCATATCCTTATTCTATATTGCACTGTTAATAGGTGACATTTTAATTGTAAGCACAATAGTGTGTTCATCTTTTTGTTTACAAAAATATGAAATTTGATCAGTAAGCCTATGCAGGAGGAATTCACAACTATGTATTCGTAACGTTATTTACGTTAAGCGTTGTCATAATTTTCATACAAATCCCTTTCGATAACGTTACGAAGACGTATAGTTGTCGAATGCTCTCGACTTACTTGTGGAAGCCGTTGGTCTGGCAGGTGTTGTAGCCGCCGCAGTGCTGGCACTTCAGGCCCACCACGTGAAACTTCACTGTGGACAGCTGGAAAATTAATAACTACAATTAAAAACATATAGTTTACGTAACCTATGTTACCCGGGCTACTACTGCGAATCTATTGATATCTCATTTATTAAAATCGGAAAAGGCCATTCTTTATTACTAGCTTATTAAAAATACCTGCTAGTATTAATAATACTAGGAATAATTTGCAAACAAGTAGTATGAGTAAATAGGCTACTTGACCTTGTTTTTATTTATGTCATAAACGCTTCATAATTGTTTCATTACACACAAAAAAATAATATAACGTTATTTTGAAACCTAAAAACCTACAAATAAATATTTTAAAAATATATTTTTTAAAAACCGCCGAAAACACTATTCGCCATGTTGGTTGATAGATTATCTGCGCTATGACGTCATACTAGTACTGTTTGTAATCTGTGCTATAGTCCGTAGTAGTTAAATTGCGGTGTTACGTTCCGTTTGACGTTTTGACATAAATAAATTTTTAAGATGTCATGAATATTTGGTCCTTACATATGAAATTGGCGTTTTGTCGTACTTTGATCTCAAATATATCTTCTTTGGTTAGGAATTCCAATTTCAAATTTATACCGCTTCGAAACACAAATGCATGAGTAAATACTCATGCATTTGTGTTTCGAAAACCGTAATTAATTTGTTTTTCCCTCTTTTAGTTTTTTCTTTGCGTTTACAAAATGGAAAACTTGAAATATCGTATTATTTTCGAGTACGAGTTCCACCGTGGCACCAGTGCTGCAGAAACGGCTCGAAGGATTAATGATGTGATGTATGGCGGCGGTGTCGCAAAAGAAAACACAGTGCGTTTTTGGTTCCAACGTTTTCGTTCTGGAAATTTCGACCTGTAGACAAGCCCCGTGGACGACCGGAGACCAAAGTTGATAATGAAGAATTGAAGGCTATAGTGGAAGCGGATCCATCGCAAACCACGTCGGAGTTAGCTGCAGGCTGCGGTGTTAGTGATAAAACTGTTTTAATCCACTTGAAGCAAATTGGGAAGGTGAAAAAGCTTGAAAGGTGGGAACCTCATGAATTGAGTGCATCAAACCGACAGACACGCGTCGACTGTAATAACTGAGATAATCGGAAACGCTCATCGCAATGGCTGAACCCTGGCTAACCAGCCAAAGTCTGCCCCAAGCGAAAATTTACTCTAAAAAGTGACTTGTGAGCGTTTGGTGGACGAATGCCGGTGTCGTTCACTACAGCTTTCTTAAATCTGGACAGACGATTACGGCAGATGTCTATTGCCAGCAACTGCAAATTTGCTGCAAACTGCTTCCATTCATGATGGAAAAGCTAGCTGCTAAATAACCGAGGTTGGTCATTCGCTCTAGGCCACTGCTGCTTCAGGACAACGCTAGAACACACACTGCACAACAGACGTTGTGTTTTCATCAGCAGAAATTAAAAAACAAAAATGCATATTTTTAAATAAATTTTATTTATCAATCTTAAGTTTTTAATTTATGATATCGCTAGAATACGTTTACCTAAGCCAAGTACTAAAGGACTCCTTCAATGTATGAAATTAAATATGAGTCAAGTAGCCTATTTAAAGCCTAAACTGCTACCATATAGATTTTCATTCAAATCGGTCCAGCCCATTGGGTATGAAAGACAGTAAAATATATATTAGGTTGAAGTTGCCGTTTTACAGAAAAAATTTAAACGATTTTTTTTATGTATTTTTTATTTGTATTAATCGAAGTAATCACCCATGCAATCAATGCATCTTTGCCAACGCAGTGGCTTGGATGAACGCAGTGGATGCCCTTCTTACAGAAATCAGCTGGACGGGAGGCAACAAATTCTTCAAAGACATTTTGTACTGCCTCTCGGGTATTGAATTTTTTTCCCGCCAAGAAGTTATCCAAATTCTGGAAAAAGTAGTAGTCTGTAGGCGCAAGGTCTGGTGAGTAGGGCGGATGACGGAGAGCTTTTTCCAAGTTGCAAGAACCCCAGTTCTTGCAACTTGGAGACCGTCTGCTGTGTCGTATGAGGTCGCACGTTGTCGTGCAGGAGCAGCGGAGACGAGCGATTGACTAATGCTGGTTGGAGATGTGCCAGCTTCTCACACATCTGCAGTAATGCTCACCCCGTTTGGTAAGCAGCTGTGATGAATCACACCAGCGCTAGACCACCAAACAGTGACCATCACTTTTCTAGGGGTAAGTTTTCGTTTAGGGCATTGTTTAGGTGCTGAACCAGAATCCAACCAACTTGCCGAGCGCTTGCGGTTATCAAAAAGAATCCATTTTTCATCGCAGGTAACAATGCGGTTCAAAATTCCTTCATTTGTGTTTCTGTTGAGCAGTGCAAGGCACGTCTCGACGCGTACTTCGCGCTGGCGATCATTGAGTTCGTGGGGCACCCATTTGTCAAGCTTTTTTACCTTGCCAATTTGACGCAAATGGACCAATATTGTTTTGACACTAACGTCGAAAGCTGCTGCTAATTCAGCCGTAGATTGTGTATCATCAGCTTCCACGATCGCCTTTAATTCGTCATTGTCGACCAAAGTCTTCGGACGACCGCGAGGTTCATTTTTCAGGTCGAAATTTCCAGAACGGAAGCGAGCAAACCAATAACAGGTATTATCAATAAACAAATGACTACTTTTGGAAAAAGAATCCCATGTTTTTAAAATAAAATTAATTTGAAATTAGAATTCTTAGCCAAACAAAAATTATTTTGATTTGTAATGGCCGCTACTGCAGAACGGCAATTTCATAGGTAAATACCTATTATATAAAAGTATTTTCTTATTCGAATATGTATTTTTTTTTTAATTTCCATATACCTAGGCAATAACATAACTCTTATAGAATTGTCCTACATGATGCCTGGTCACGAACCACTGGTTCGGAAATTAGCCCGGCGTGAGGAACCGGCGTAAGAAACTCGCACGGGGCAACCTTTTAGCAAAAAGGTGTAAAAATTATTCTTTGCAAAAATAATATTTTTACAATGTAGTAACTTAATCTATATAACAAAAGTCAAGATACTTAAGCAGTAGAAGCAGCCCAGCCATCTTATTCCCAAGGTACTTATAATATTTATAACAGACTAATATGACATACCTTATGACAATCCTTGCAGAGGATGGTGGTCTTGTAGTCTGCGTACTCCGGTGGCATGGGCGTCGCTGCGACCTCCGAATCCAGGTAGTTCCATAACTGAAACCATCACGACAATATATTTTAACAGCATTCGTGTTACAGTGGGAAGCTCTATAGAGCTTGGCTCTCGTCTCGGAGGTCGTAGAGTAGAGTATGGGGTTATGGGACAGGGTACTTTTTATCACGGGGAAATGTACCAACAGTCCCCGCTAGATTTTCGTTTGCACGTACGAAGTAATAATAATAATACATTCCACTCGCACATGAGATGAAGCAGATGTGGGGTCAAAATACTGTTGAAATAGTCCCTATTATCATCTATTCAACCAGCGTCATTCCCAAAAACCTAATCGATGCACTTAAAACATTACATCTTCATAAAAATACACACATGCAAATGCAATCCATCGTCATAGACACCTGTTCCACAGTTCGTCGTTTCCTCAACCCTTCATCGTCTTCCGCTACACCTCAAACTTAATTCTTGTTATCGTGAATCAGGATACTTGGCAAAAGCCCGTGCCCGGGCCATTCGTCCGGCAAATAGTCGAGACTGTAGTTGGTTTTAAAATAATAACAATATCCATGTACGCTTCTACACCACGTCAATCTGGTCCTGTACAAAGTATCCGAAGAACTTGTATCACAGGTACCAGACAACAGAAATACATATATTGAATACTGTTATACTGTACACACATCCGCGACCTAGGAACACACAAACTTTTTGTCCCTTCGGTAGGATTCGAAGACACGACCTCCAGCTTAAGCGCCGACGTGCTAACCACTGAGCCACAGAGGTCGTCAAGGAAGTCGCGGGCACCATCTAGTTTCCAACTATAACTATTATATGTGTGTACTAAACGCAAGAACTTGCACTTACATTTGTCATATCGATCATGCTGGTCTGGCAGGTGGGGCAGGCGTAGTGGCCGGACTTGAGCATCTGCTCGAAGCACGGGCGGTGCAGCAGGTGGCCGCAGTCCGGGATGTGGCAGGGGATGCGGGACGTGTGGATGTCCTCCAGGCAGACGGGGCAGTTGGCTCGGGACACGTTCTCCACGCACTGGAAGATATTCCATATCAGGAACATTTGACAGCGGCGGAAACGTAACGTTATCGAATTAAATTTGTATGGGCGCTGTCATGATTTTGACACATTTTCATACAAATCTCATTCGTAAACGTTACGTTTTCAAATGTTCCTGCTAGGCCCACTGATTCAATTTAATCTGAACGTAAACGGTACCTCGATACAGCGCTGGTCTGTTTGTTTGTTTATATTGAATAGGCTCTGAAACTACTGGACCGATTTTGATGAAATTTGGCACATATAATGAGTAGCCAGCCAGCCAGCCAGTAACCAGAAGGGCTTCCGTGGGCTTTCCTCTGCGCGCCCGAAGTCGCGAGCAACATCTAGGCAGTAATGAAACTTATCAGTACTAAAGCTTTTTAAAACGACACACTTTTCAGTTGTAATCATGTTATTTTTACCAAGAAAATAATTGGAAATTTTAATTTAACTCCTTCCAAAGGCTTTCTTAATTATTCTGTGCAAAACTTATAGTAGCTTCTTGATAATTTATTACATAAATTGTACAAAAATGATAAGAGTATATACAAATGATATAATAGATCAGTATGGAGAGATGACTCATGAACTATTTGTAGTCATTGTAGGTAACATTCGTTTCCTTCCACATTAAATATTACGTATATGAACGTAACACGTTGACGAGTTATAAGAATTTAATACTTACAACGCATTCCTGTGTTCTAAATAAAAGCTGATTATATACACTGGCGGACACATAAACTGCATCATAGTGCAAGAACACATTCAATCAAATTTTATTGCGAAATATGCAAACTTTTTACATTTATTGGTATTGGAAAATAAAGGCTGGTTTATAAAATCAAATTTAAATATGGTACTGTCACAAAAGAAAGAAAATATTCTATAGATGAAATCTTGTCAATTTACTAAAGGTTAACTCGTCCTTAGATTCCTCAAGATTTAAGCTCGGTGCAGACGTGCTATTGACGACCATGACATGGCTTCTACACAAAATTCGCCGCTACAAATCGAATGTTTTGAAGCGCAGAGTAGCCAGACAATGCCAATCAAAATGTATGACTGTCATACACGGGAGACGAACGACGTGTAAAATATTTAGTTTAATTTATATGCTCAGAAATATTGAGGTATTACTACTTGATAAACGTAAAGAAATATAATATATTGTGTGTAGTTTAGTAATTAGATGTATCTAAGAAATATAAAAATAGTTTCAGTTTATTTTTCTAAATTAGTAAATAAACTACAACATTAGTTTGCTTACAACATATTATACAAAAACATTCATTATGGTTAATATGAAAGTTGAAACTATGAACTTAAACGCACACATTTCGGAGATATTCACAAATATGTTCTTACGGCCTTATATTTCAATATTGGTATTTTTTTATACTCTTTCTTCTGAGTTACTCATATTAAAGAGTACTGTTAATTTATGAAGAAAAAACTGTCGCCTAACCAATTGTACGACATTGGTCAATAGTCGCGCGTCGGTAGCCATTTTGCGCAGAGCCTTATACTAAACACACCGGCATATTTAGCGGAACACAAAAAAAAGGTCCATAATTAAAAAAATATGGTTTTATTTTAAAATCTACTTACTACACTTCTTTTGTTATTTAAAGTTTCATTTGTTTTACTTAAAATGAGATCACATTAAGAACAGATTTTGCGAGTAAATGCTATTTGTGAAAAATGGTACATTTTTGAACTTTCCATGTAACCGGGAAAAGTGAAAATTAATATTAAAATAACAATTAATTAAATTAAAAAAATGGTGATTAATATCGCGTATTTCCTCCACGTGCTCTTATTAAAGTTTCTACCCGTCTAGGCATACTGAGAATGATGTTATCGATGGTCTCCTGGGATAGTCTCCGCCATTCCTCAACTACGGCGATTCGCAGTTCACCCACGTTGGCAGGAGCTGGAATTCTGGACTTAACTTTTCTTTTCAGCAAGTCCCAAACGTGCTCTATTGGGTTCATATCCGGTGATCTCGCCGGCCACTCCATAACAGTGATATTCATATCATTAAGATAAGCTTGAGTTACCCGAGCGGTATGCGGCCGAGCATTATCCTGCATAAAAACAAAATCGTCACCGATATATGGGGCAAACGGTACGACATTTTCTTCTAAAACTTCTCTGATATAGCGGTCTGCAGTCAGACTCCCTCTGTCAATCACTACCAAGTCTGTGCGAGCTCCCAAACAAATGCCCGCCCAAACCATTATTGATCCACCATCGATCGTATGCAACTGTAGTTTCAAAATTTGTCTGAATGTATCGTTCTCCTTTGCATCTGTATATTCTTTGCCTGCCGTCAATTTGGTTTAAGAGAATTCTGCACTCATCACTAAACAATACCTTACTCCATTGGTCTGCGTTCCAAAGTCGATGTTCCTGAGCAAAAGTTAACCTGTTTCTACGATGATTTAACTCGAGCCTTGGAGCCTTGGCGGGCACAAATTAACCCAAACCGGCTTCTTCGAACCTTCTTCGTACCCCTCCGCTCACTTACGGTTACACCCCGCACTGCTTCTAACTCATGTCGGGCTTGGACGACCGTCAAACGGGGGTTCCTACGTACACGAAGCCGAATGAATCGATCATCCCTACTCGAAGTGCGTCTTTTTCTGCCTTGTCCTGCTCTTCTCACATAAGTACCGGTCTCCCTGAACCGTTGGATACTGCGATGGATCGTTGAAACTGGTCGACGAAGATCTCTGGATATCACTCTGTAGGTTTGACCATTTCTTCTCATTTCGAGTGTCGAATGGCAATCTCCGTTGGGGCTAAGTCAGGTATAATTCAGTCCTCAACTCCAAAAAGATACGCTATTAAAAAAAAAAACTAACAAAAAACAGTATTTCAATGAAATTTTAATTCAAACTCAGAAGGAAGAAATACTCGAAGTTCGCTCCAGATAAGGTGTATTTGAATAAAATTAAAACAATTGCATAAAATGTGATGTTCAGTTGTTTTCTTAATTTGAAAATATTTCTTTTTAAATTAAATGACGTATAAACCAGCCAGGAACCTTATATGATACTGATATCAAACCTTTATTTTATGTTCCGCTAAATATGCCGGTGTGTGTAGTTAACAACTTAGGCTGGGACTATATGATACGGAATGCGGCGAGCCCGGGAAAATTCAGATCACTCAAAATAGAACTCTGCGCTAATACAATACAGTTGAAAATCGAAGTGTCGAGTGTCGAGTCATAAAATATGACATTAGCTTTTGACTTCAAACTTGTTTTCGATTTTCAGCTTTAATGTATTAGCGCAGAGTTCTATTTTCAGTGGTCTGAATTTTCCCGGGCCCGTCGGATTCCGGTCTGTATAGTCTCAGTCTTAAGCCCGGCAACAACTCACCCTATGCCCGACTCTCTGCAGATGAACAGGCAGACACATGTTGCAGCGCTCACAGTGGAAGAATCGATCGCGACCGCCGACGCGGCAGATCCCGCAGCCTTCGCAGTGGTACTGCTTCTTGTCCTCGTCGTCGAACAGGTTGCAAATCAGACACGTGTACTGTTAAAATATATTGTTCTGTATTTGAGTCTCGTACAGTGCAGTGCGAAGGCCAGATGGGAGCACATCACAATAGAATAATATTATCTATGGAAGCTTTCACATCTTGTGGCAAGTTCTCGAAAAACTTGCGTTATGTACCAGACTTAGAAAATATATTTAATATTTTATACTATACATATTTTTATTAAATAATACACATACATATTCAATACACATCCATGACATAGGTACACAGAAAACTTTTTTGTCTCCTGGCGGTATTCGAACCTGCGAAATCCGGCTTCAGGTACTAACCACGATGAGCCACAGTCCACAGAAGTCGTCAAACATCATGATTATTTATAGGGTTCCGTACCCAAAGGGTACAAACTTGACCCTATTACTAAGACCCCACTACACAGCTGTATAAAATATCTCATAATCAGTAACAGATAGACAGTTGAAATTTTCACCGATGATGTCTTTGTTGCTGCTAAAACAATAAATAAGTAATAAAAACAAAAAAAAAATAGATCTCAATGGGACTCAACATGATTTTTTTTGGTGTGGAACCCTTTGCGTGCGTGTCCGACTCGCATTTGGTCAGTTTCTGTATATTTCATGATTATTATGTACCCATTTTTGACATTTGTAATTTTTCCTAGGATAGCACTGTCCTCTGAGTGTGTATTATAGCGACTGTAATACAGCAGTGAATGAACATTTTCTATGTAAACATAATGGTACTGTTTAAATGTGAGTGGTAACTGTCATTGTTGTGTACATAGTTAAAAAAAAAAATTATTCACAGGTGTATCACGGCCACTATATGACAGCAACTCTATCCTAGGGAGCTGCTTATTCTTCTTCTTTTAGAAATGGCACCCTCAGTGAGTCGAAAATTTAAGAGTGCTTTGGTGTAGACTGCTCTATTGTAGGTATAGTAAGGAAACATGGATACAGTCTCAGATTGATAACTGTAAATAGCATAGATACCCGGCTATTAGCAGGAGAAGATTATATATATAATTCCTTATTCTCTTTACGACATTCCAATAAATCAAAAAAAGATCTCATAATATAATCAGTCAATCCATCTACGTCCTAAATAATTTGTAAGTCTTATTAACATTACAACCAAAACAACAACCAAAGTACAAGAAAAAACCTATTGATACTTGGCAACTTGTTTCTTCCATGTATATTCTTTTACTAAGGGTACAGTAACTTGCATCGTCCAATACAGACATGTTAAACAACCTTAGGAAAAGCAGTCGTTTAAAATTACAAACAGACACTTCAATTTTATTTTGTTTGTGTATAGATTTATAAGATCATCGTACCTTTCCAAACCTTACACCGCAGTTTTGACATTCTGCCTGTACAGTCTGACGTGTATCACACTCGGTACACATCAACTCCGTAACAAGTTTTCGGTTGATGTAGTGGTTCTCGTTTTCATCGTGGCAATAGCGGCACATGTACACTTTGTTGCAGCATGGTGTCTTAAAAAAAATACAAACAAACATTCTAAGGTTGGGACTATAATATCCAGAATCCGGTGGGCCCGTTAAAATTCAGTGTTGAACTGTCATATTTGGCATGACACTTGAGTGTTTGATTTTCAGATCTGTTGTATTAGTACAGAGTTCTATTTTCAATGCTCTGAATTTTCCCCGGACTTATGGATTCAAGATCATATAGCCCCAGCCTTAGCCTTGGGCTAAGAATCCGGAATCTCTATTGCTGGAAAAAAGCAGAGCTAAAATAGAACTCTGCGCTTATACCATAGACTTTAAAATAACACATGGTTTGAGTTTTTAAGCTGAGTGTGTTCAATTTTCAGCTCTTTTGTATTGTTGTCCAAGCCTTAAGCAGAGAAAACTTAGATGATGAACTTAAAAATGTTTAAATTGTATTGTGATGTGTAGTAAAAATTATTACTTGTCTTTGATTAGAAAGCAACCATTTGAAACACAATATGTTTTTGAATGCATGGTGCATGCAATATGGATTGCATGGTCTACTCGTTTGCAATTCAATGTAGGTATATTTATTTTGTTATCGATTTATTGTTTTCAGCTATCCCAGCTTCCTGAGAATTTTGGCATGCGCAAATTAAGTTCAATGACATCTTTGTTCCTTGTTTAAATTTGCATATCATACCATACATTTAGTATTTGCGTTCAATAGATTAAATATAGATTTACGCATTTGTACATAGTAGAAGCTAATTGAGTATCAATTTATTAACAATACTCACAACAAACTTTGCCCGCCTCTTGTAATGAGCGCATCCAATTCGTTTTTCATTTATTTGTTCAGGCACTGTTGATGTTTCTCCGTTGGTACACTCAGAGCTTTCGTCTGACATTTTTATTGTTCTACATCCAATTGATTTTCAGGCAACCCGTAGATAACACAATCACAATATTCTACGAATATATTCTAATTTTGCTTTTAGTGTGATACTGATAAAATTTTCATCGAAATTATGCTGCGAAACGTGACATTCGTGCGCAACATGTCAAAACTAAAATGTCATTTCCTCCAAATTAACTGTCACATGGCCTTTACCTAATCCGTTTTTGCATTTTCGTACCTAATTTGACATATGTCTTACGGTGTTGTCAACTGTAGAAGTTCCCTCAACTTCTCAAAAAGTTGGATGATACCATAAGACAAACGCTCTCCACTATTTTGAATACAAATTTCGATGACCGCGCATGGACTCAGGCAACGCTTCCAGTTAGGTTCGGTGGCCTGGGTGTTCGAAAGCCCTCTGACATATCGCTTCCGGCTTTCTTGTCCTCAGTCCACGCGAACCATAGTCTTATCTCTAAAATACTACATCACCCATCCTACTCCAATACAGTTACCTTTCTGGACGAGGCCAAGGACGCCTGGAGCGTAACTAGTGCTTGTAGCGAATTGCCTGACAATACTTTTTCCCAAAGGCTCTGGGACGAGCCACTCTGCAGACTGGTACGGAATAATCTTCTTAATACGTCTTCCAGTCCTGTGGAGCAGGCTCGCCTGTTAGCTGCGGAGAAGTGCGAGTCGGGCCTTTGGCTACAAGCATTACCGTCACCCAATACGGGCACATTGCTGGATCGAACAGCTTTCCGGTTAGCCACTTCCCTGCGTCTTGGCACCCCCCACGTCGTCCCCCATCGCTGTGTTTGTGGTGCAAATGTAGACAGCCTCGGTCACCACGGGCTGTCCTGTCAACGAAGCGCCGGCCGCATCTCCCGACATCACTGCCTGAACGATCTCATCCGTCGAGCTCTTATCACCGCCGGAGTGCCAGCTGTGCTGGAACCCTCTGGTTTGGCGCGCGACGATGGCAAGAGACCAGACGGTATGACCCTGGTCCCTTGGAGTGGGACGGGCTCTTGTATGGGACGCTACTTGCGTCGATACACTTGCTCCGTCCCATGTCCAGGGCACCTCGAGTTCTGCAGGTGCGGCCGCCAATCAGGCGGAAAACCTCAAGCGGCGCAAATATGAGAACCTTAATGGGGATCTCATATTTGAACCGTTTGGGGTTGAAACCTTAGGTACATGGGGTCTGGGTGCGCACAAACTTTTCGGAGAAATCTCCAAAAAACTCATTGAGGCCACCCGAGACCCCAGAGCCGGCACCTACCTGGCCCAGAGAATAAGTATCGCAATCCAGCGAGGAAACTCTTTGAGCCTTCTAGGTACTCTGCCTGGTGGGGACGACCTGGGAGATTTCTTTTTTTTGTAGCATTTTAAGTTTTGGAGTAGTTATTATTTTTTTAGTACTTACCTACTTTTATGGTACAATTGATTTTGTTATCATAACTAGTTTTTAATTCTTCTTTTTTAATATTGTAATGTGAACCTTATGTTTTTACCAATAAAAGTTTCAAATGTCATTTATGACACTGACAATTTCTTTTTTAATATATACATATAGCGTTACGGCATAAAAGCAATTGCCAGTGTCAAGTTAAAAAAGCGGCAAAATAAAATTGTCGTTTATGTTTTCAGCACCGTATTTCTATACCGTCAAGTCTAAAGTCTAGTCAAAGTCCTAATAAATAGTCAGTGCAGTCAATGAGTCAAGTCAGTCGATAGTAAAGTGGTAGAATCTTTACTGAAAGTTCATGGGAGTTTTGAAGGGAACACAAAATAGCACGCTTTTTGAAATTGTCCTACTTGCCCATACTTGTGCACGTCAACGAATATTTAATGGTTCATATTCTACCAATATTACACATTAAGAACCGAAATAAAACAAATATACGGAAGATATACAAAAACCACCATCAAAATCATTTCATATTTAAATTTTTTTGCAAAGTAAGACTATTGCTAGGGGTGACCTGATAAAAGGTATATTTTTGCATGGATAAAATACTATTATGTAATTACATTGCAATATGTATAAAATACACTTTATGTAATTACACAAAGTCTTTTATCCATACAAAAATATAGCTTTTGTCAGGCCTTTGCTAAGTCTTACTTTCCGAAAATTTTGAAAAGTGACACTTTTCTATTTAATCGACGAAATGTAGAGTTTGCTATTCTCTTACCAAATATTTTTAACACAATTCTGTCGGTGACAAATATGCATACATTCTGATTTCTGCATGATTGTTAAAGCAGTCCTGAAGCGGTCATCGAATGATTTGGAAATCTGCAATACCCACAAGAGGTATCAATGCCGCTAAGTATTATAATATTTGCGTTGTGTCAATCTTTCTTGCTGTTCGTAACTACTTTGTAGACTTTATTCGGAAAATACTTATTATTATGATATAAGGAGAAAAAGATCAGGTCTGATTCAAAACACAAATTTAATAATTTAAAATTTATTTAAATACAACATAATCATTATATTATATGTCTCTCGTGTCAATCGTCATAATTCGTTCTTACCCTCAGTCTTAGTGAGCCGTTGTGTGATTCATAATGTAGGCCCGCTACAGTCTACCTGTGCAAGTGTCACTATTCACAAAACTGTACACAGTACCGGACCTCGAGTCTCGTATTTAAAGTAGACTTTCATTCTACTTTGATTGTATTATAAGTGAAGCGACTTGTTATCATAAACTGATTTTGTGACTTTTAGGAGGAGGACCAATCAGGAGGCGTTAGACGCTGGTTTAACGTTTATGAGAATACCCGTTTGACAGTTTTAGCGTGTCGGGACTTGATTGTAATTGTATTATTGCAGGTTTTATTTAGCAGAATTGACCCTAGGTTCAGTGTCAAAAAGTAAGCACAAAGACTACACACGCAGTTCTACTGACAGCTTTATTCTTAAACGGGTGTTTGAAATCGCCAAATGTGTACCAGCTTTAATACTTGCGCCAGCGCAGCTCAAGCTCTGAAGCGCAATTATCGTAACTATTATAATCTCGGTTCGGTCAACGCGCAGTCAGCGCGTTCATTCGCATACGCGTCAAATCATGCGCGCGCGAGCGAGACAGCCTTCAAAAAAACCAAACAAGATTTAACCTACAACCTACAATAATGGAGGAATTACTTGGTATGTGCAATCACTTGAACCCCCCCCCCCCCCCCCCAGATATCACGAATGATATAATAATAAGCTCCCCTCGCAGATTTCAGTGACGGTGGCCGGTTATATTGAAACCAGACCAGCTAAGCAGGAGTTAATTTATAGTGCCCAAGTGTGTGCGCAGTACACAATACCACTCTCTCTTTCTTTACTCTCGTAATCTAGTGGGACGGATGACCGACACGACTCGCGAGAGATCAGGCGCAGGACCGACTTTTTACATGTCCATGCGTCGGGTGCATCATCTGTCAAACAATCAGTTGAACCGGCCTGCATTTACCCTAACCAGGCAACTCGAATCTATTCCATTGTTCGGGGTAGTTCCGATACTTCTAGTACCAATTGTGTGTAAAAATGACAAAATATACTTAATATATTTATTTTGCATTACGAATATTCCGTGTATTATGCTAATGTCGGAAGAAAATGTACGCTTTTTGGCAATTTTTGATGCGCATTTCATTAGACAAAGTAAATGGTGAGTTTTTTTACATTTTCAGACAGAGCTATTGCTTTTTATTCAAAATTGGACCAATTATTGATAATTTTAACTAAAATATTATTTGAATAATTCTAATTATTACAATAACTACATGATATAACAATCTACGATATTAAAAAAATTGTGTTCTTTGCTCTATCGGATCAGGGAAGCCAATGACAATTTTAAAAGCAAAGTCCACTAAAACATTATCATCATTACATAATATTATGTAGCTATTTACATCACTTTAAGGACTTTCACAATCGCCTAGTAAGTGTCGAATAGCTTATTCGAAAGTTATGTCGCTGCTTACTTTCAATGAGCGACAGAGACAAAAGAAAGCTATCTGACGCTTATCAATAGAATATTGTGAATCAGGCCCTAAACCACTTATGCAGTGGTAATCTACCTAATTAAATCGTTTATTAAGTTTCATGTACCGACCACTATTCTGTATCCGCGTAATACAGTGAGTTATCAGTGCAGTTCTCAAAATTGACCAACAACCATACACATATATATAATAGACGCGACATGTCGAGGTAAAACTGTCCCCACTTATATGACTCGACTTTTGGGGTTGTTTGGGGCCATTTTGATATTTGAGGTATGGTAAAATCAAGATGGCGTAACTTTCTCTTGCATGATGATTTGTTCTGTCAAATGTACGTCATAGCCTATCTTTAGTTTTGAAATCTTTGCCAAGGACCTTTTAATCCGTGATCACTTTTACCACTTGAAAATTGCCACTTTGACATTGCACAGACGACTCACCGCATTATTAGCGTGATTAGTATTGTAATATGTAACACATTGTGTTGAGAAAATAGTGTGTTATCATAGTCACTCATGTCAAATAATTACATCAAAATTTAAAAAAAAAGATTAGTTTCTATGGCGAATTATTTTAAATATAGTTTATCCCGACTTTTCGGCTAGTTTTTGCTCTTTACAGCAACCGAGAGGAAAAACCTAGTTTCATTTGCAATTGTTAATTTGCAATTAAATATGTAACAAATAGGATTATTTAACATTTAAATATTATATTCTAAAATTTACTAGTCACAGTTAGATAGTTTTGTCATTTATAGTTACATTTATCACCTTTGATATTTATAATAATTAAATACATATTTCCGACGTTGAAACAATTTTCTAAGCCATAATAAATACACATTTAGAGATTTTTCGATTTAGGTTCCACTAGCAACACTGCATGTCGTGCTGATATTTTAAATGGAAATATTATTCGAAGACACAAAAACCCCAACGTTTTAATAATTATAGTTGGCTTTTACACGAGCTTCACACCAGTTTCATTCTTCTCCGTCATTTACTAACATAGCCTACGATGAATGCTAAATTTATTTTAGTGTACGGAGACTAGACACTCAAAGTATATTGAGGAAGAATAATGGAAAATATATTTGAGAAATACTACTGAGTAGGCTCACATAAATTGTGTTGCCAAGGAACAATAAATAAGGGAGTTTCAAGTAAAAAAATCAATCAATTTTGACGTAGGCAATAAATAGATTAATAATATTTGATAAGCAACCAACAAACATATTTCGATTTCGAGCACTATTTTTTAAGAATACAGTCCTTGTAGTATCTAGTCTCTACGATTACAATACAGTGGCAAAATGGCAGGACTCGAAATATATAGAAGAAGAACTTGCACAGAACGTTGTCATATTTCACTGTAAAATGGAAAAGCGATCTAATATGTCTCTTTTTAAGATTTCAACTTGTGTATTAATTTGCGCAGGGTTATAAAATTTGTCGCTCTATTATTTCAAACGTGAGATATGTGTCAGTTTTACAATCAAACATTTAGAAATCCGAATACAAAACCGTACAATTGTTCTTAAAATGCGTTACTATACTAGTTCATCTACAGAGGTATCTTAGTAAAAAATAATCAGAAAATTGATTAAATATTTAATTATTGCTTACATTTCTCGTATCTTTTAAATTTTAAATAAAAATGGAATAGCACGTAACTTTCAGTAGATTTTGTAAATAAATACCTACATTTAATTTATGTATATTTAGCTGACGACATTAGAGGAGTACCAAAAAGGGCATACTTACCTTTTTTTACTTAATGGTGGTAATAAAATTTTTAAAAAATATTGCAATTTTTTTTATATTTTAAACAGTAATTTTGAAACGTTTAACCGACCAACGCTTAAAATAGAACACTGCGCTATACAAAAGCGAGGAGGAAAAAAAGCGCTGTCGTGTGAACGGACAAATTAAATTGTTCTATTCCAGTGCTTTTTTACGCGAGAGAAAACTAGCGCTCGTTAAATTATAGAGGGGGTAGTTCGAAAAAATAATAGTAATGTCTTTTGGTAACTTTTATGTCATTAGGGACTCACAACTCTTCGCCTAAAACCATACTTGACCATTTCAAGTTTAAAACATCGCGCAAATTGTAAGCGATAGACAGCCAACAGTACAAAAGTGCCCTAAACCACTTTTTCAACACAACAATTCACGCATTTTCAGTTTAATATTTTTGTAATGTTGCCTTTCATAAAAAAAAATATTCTATCAATTTTTTTACAACCTCAGGCCACTTTTGTACTGGCAGCCGGAAATATTGGTGCGTCACGAAAATATTTGTCTAAAACCAAAAGTATGTGACGTAGAAATCTCTACCTTAATATAATGTATTTAAAGTCCATAATACGATTGGAAGTCCATTATCTTGTCTCCGCATTTTCTGGTGACTTTTTGGGCGTCGTGTTGACGGGTTCCAGACGTTTCTTCAACGGCGTGTTGTATTCCCAACCTTCTTCGCCTTTCGGGCTAAATAACTGAAAAAAATAAATAATTGAAGAGCTACTTTCGTAAACATACATAACTTTTACTGGCATATCTACGGTCGACTGTTGACGAAATACGGTCATCACAAATGTAAGATCGTTGGAGAGCATTGAAAACGCTCAATACAAAAAATTATGCACGAGTGACGTCACTGGTCACGACCGCAGTTGAAAATGTATGGATATTAATGCAAAATTGATTTTATTAACTTAACTACTGGGTTTATGTACACGATTGTAACAACAAAAAATGCCACAGTTAACATTAGCCTCTTCGGGTACCTCGACCACCAGCCTCAACGCACCGCGGCCTGGTCGAACCCACATCGGCTTCATCGGACACTCTCACTACAACGACCGGTCAGCAAAGCAGAGCACATCTCTCCAGGTCAGCACGTAGCATCGGCACCGCACGGCAGCACTCCGACTCACTGGCACTGGCGACTCAAGCAAGATGACTCAAGATTCGACTTCAGGTCTTCGGGGGGGAGTGATGTGGCGGACCAATTAGCGCCACAATCCTGAATCGCGCTATCGAAGTTTTCTGAGATCGGCACAATATATAAGATATCTGAAATTCATACAAGTGGACTTCGGCACTGACCGAGCATAGCACCTCGCTCGGTCGGAGATCTCCCTTTGGGGCATCCACCCTATTACACCGCCTAATGTATATAGCTATAGAATTAACTTTACCTATGTCACCAAAGGAACACTTAAGCCTGCCCACGCCGGCGTTTAGCAGCATCGGCGGCTCGCAGTGCAGAAGTTACGTGTCGCCATACGTCAATCGACTTTAAGTATATAACAATTGAGTTCACTTTACCTGTGTAACCCACGGCTTACTCAACTCAAGCCGTGGTTTCGCGGCGTCTCTCTGCGCCTGCTCGAGCCGGCGTTTAGCAGCGGTCGCGGCGTCCGTGTCTGCGGCGCGCAGTGCGGCAGGAACGTGTCGCCACACGACAATCGACTTTAAGCACATAACAATTGAGTTCAATTTACCTGTGTAACCCACGGCTTACTCAACTCAAGCCGTCGTTTCGCGGCGTCTCTCTGCGCCTGCTCGAGCCGGCGTTTAGCAGCGGTCGCGGCGTCCGTGTCTGCGGCGCGCAGTGCGGCAGGAACGTGTCGCCACACGACAATCGACTTTAAGCACATAACAATTGAGTTCAATTTACCTGTGTAACCCACGGCTTACTCAACTCAAGCCGTCGTTTCGCGGCGTCTCTCTGCGCCTGCTCGAGCCGGCGTTTAGCAGTGGTCGCGGCGTCCGTGTCTGCGGCGCGCAGTGCGGCAGGAACGTGTCGCCACACGACAATCGACTTTAAGCACATAACAATTGAGTTCAATTTACCTGTGTAACCCACGGCTTACTCAACTCAAGCCGTCGTTTCGCGGCGTCTCTCTGCGCCTGCTCGAGCCGGCGTTTAGCAGTGGTCGCGGCGTCCGTGTCTGCGGCGCGCAGTGCGGCAGTAACATGTCGCCACACGCACCGCGACTCGTTGGCGTCTTGCCGACTCACTGCGTTGACGAGTTTGCGACGCGGCTTCATGTTCGCCACGTCGAATAGGACTTCGGTACGCTGAAATGGAAATGTTTGTGTTGTATTGTATGAGGCTACCCAAGGAACAGCCGTACAGTCGGTCGGTGAGCGTTTGCCACTGTTACAAGTAAGAAACGCACATCCACAGCCATGCAGTGTGTGTATCACCTCCCTATATATAGTAATGTAAGTGTATTAAATAAGCAGTTAATAAACGTTATTCGCGAGCACAACATCTTTGATTGGACTCCCCAAGCCTGCACATGGCGACCCTGCCAGTGCTGCCCCGTGGCAGCGCTGCGTAGATGGAACAGGAACAATAAAGACTATAAAAAGTGATGTGAAGTGTGAACTTTAAATACACTGGAAATTTTGGACATTTAAGTGTAAAAAAAAGACTATAAAATTATATTTAACGGCCGTTAGATAGGAAATAAATAGTGTAAAGTAAGGCCAACCAGACGAGATAAAGAATGTAAACATATTTTCAGGGGTTCAAAACATTTTTATTTGAATAAATTATTATAAAGTTCGAATTTTAATCGCTGTCGTCTGTACTAGACAAAGATGATTCGTCGGAAGAGTCCGAGTCAGCTGTGTTTATGATAAAACTATCTATTGTATTATCAATCATGATGTCAATATTGCTATAAAAATTGTCCTCGACTTTTATTACATGATCCACACAATTTCGCCATTTATTAGCAGATACACGTTGGATCCCCTCTTGTAGTAGCTCTCACAATAGCACTCACAATAACAGCAAAAATCAAAAATAAAACTAACCGAAACGGAATAATAACAACAAAAAACCAATTAAATACGGAGACGAAAAAATATGTATCACTTTGAATATCATCACGCAATCCAAACAGGAATGAACTTGTTCACAATTGTTTGGCGGACCAAATGTTGACAACTGCGGCACTGGCCGCTTTCCTGTACCAAGAAACACGCTACGACAGCTGTCGTCGACCAACTGACGTCATTATTGCATACGAGTGATAAGGACAGATATAATATTAACTCACTTTCATAATGCAACTCAGTAGCGGTCCGTTTATTTACGTTTTTATCTCGTCTCGTTGGCCTTACTTTAGGTTTAAATATATTAAGTAAATATATTTAAACCTAACCTACCTACCTGTAGAAACATAAATACAAATCTATAAGTGCTAATAATAATCATATATAAAAAATATTTAATGAACAAAAAAAAACTGTATGACTTTTAATGGCAATAAAAAAAAAAAAGTGTGGCTAAAATATGTGAACTGAGAAATTAAAAATAAAAAGTTGCAAGAAGAATATTATAATCATAGATTTCTAGATTACTTGCTTCTAGAAATTCGAGTACAGAACAAAATATTGGCCATCAGTTGAAGACAATAAATTTGAAGATATTTGAGTGAAGATGATGAGCAGGCAGCCGGTAGTTGATGGAGTCAGATGATTGGAGATGTAGAGCAGGCAGCCGGGAGTTGTTGGAGTCAGATGAGTGGAAATGGTGAGCAGGCAGCCGGGAGAAGTTCGAGTCGGAAGTGGATGCAGCTGGGAGATCAGTGAGCCTCTGCTCACTGATCTCCCAGCTGCATCATGAAAAAAATATAATATATCAGAGAAAATGTTTCATGGTATTATGTTTTGATCATCTGTGCTCTACAGAGATAAGAATAATTGGACGTCAGCTTTTTTTTTCTAGGCTTATTAAGTAACATTTTCATAATTTTAGAATTTAAAATTTATCAAGCTATTTTACAAATTTAAAATGAAAATATATACTCGTTATTAGCAATGGTTATTATTTAAAACAAAATCAAAGTGCTTTAACATATTAAAAAATTATTGATGTTTTAATCTTTACAAAGTTAATAAAAGTAGTAAAAGCATTTTAATGAACTATTGGGAATAAACAAAATTTTAATTGTAATAAATAATATGTACCTACATATATGACGGTCATATTTTGAAATTGAATACGAAATGTTTTAAGCAGTTGGTTAACGCAGGTAGGTAAGTCGCCTTTGCTGGAAAAGCGTCAAATATCCGCGGTGCCAGCACAGCATTCGCGCAACGAAATGTATCTACTTAGATACACTTTGTTATTCAAGGCTAGTGTTGTACAAAAAGTAATTTTTGAAAGATTAATTTTAATTGGTAATATCAATGACTATTAACAAGTCGTATAAATTATGTTCATTTATTGGCAATATTAATTATTTAAAAAAAATATATCAGAGAAAATGTTTCATGGTATTATGTTTTCAATTCATTCCACTAAATTATTTTGATTTGGAATAAGACCGGTAACAAATAGCGTGTTTTAAAATGTTTGGTATGTTACGTATATATAGGTAATAATATATTTTTCGTCATTTAGATAAAATAGTTAAAAGTTCAGAATATTTCAGTTATTAAATTTTAGGTACCTAAATTTTAATACCGTGATACTAACTACATAATATATAGAATGTTAAACTGTGTGTACATGTGTGAACATGAAAACTTATCGAAAAAAAAAGCATTTTTAGTAACACAATTGTATTAAATATTAATAGTAGATAATATGGGTGGTCCATGTTATGAGATTATCAATAATTGGTGTCGTATAACAGATCATCTCAACTTTACATGCATCATTTATGGTACAAAATAAAACATTAGCAATGCGATGCATGAGCTTATGCAATATGCAACCATAATAATCAAGTAAGCATGCCATATTTAGAAATAATTGGAAAGATTCCATGAATTTACATGTGTAAAAAAGATGTTTTGTTGCTATGTATTCCAATCCAATCCAATTAAGGTTAGAACATATATGAATACTTAAATAAAATAAAATAAAAATAAAAAAAAGATTTTTATTTCATGACTTTTAAAGTTATAAAAATAATAAAATTTTATTAGAAAAAGTAAAGTAAAATAGGGATAGGTAAAAAAAATGGTTAGGTATGTAAAAATCACAAAACGAGACAATTATTTCTTAGAAATGTATTAAAATATTCTTTTTAACTATTTACTTTGTAAGTTGATTAGCTACATTTTCTGAGAATTTATACTGGATATGACTTACATGGATTTACTTAAAAAATATTTACGTTCATACGAGGATATGATACGATATCATACGATGATGAGGATTAGGAATGGGATATTTAGTTTGTAACATAGCTACTTTAAGCTTTATGTAGGGATGCAAAGAAAATGTTATTTTGAAGTAAGGATTTGGGTTTTAGTTTCATAAGAAGGTATTCGATTGAAATAGGACTGTTATTAGGTAGACAGGGATGCGTCGATGTTTGCAATTTCTAGTAGCTGTTGGCCTGATCACCCAACGGTTAATGGATGTTTTAAATATTGAAAGCATCAAAATGGAATGGGTTTTTTTGTTAGGAATTTGGATAGGTTAAGGTGAAAAATGCCACAGTGCATTAATTAAATACTAGCTAAAATGCTATATATGCGTAATAAATAAAATGCTAAAAGCATGAATAATAAAATACGCAAGGGGATCCTTCATTCTATCATGGTGTAAACGAGATTTCTCTGTGATAATAGTTGGAGCTCAAGAAGCCTTAAAACAAACCCTTGGTATTAAAATATGGTACAAAAAATAAAATAAATGGTACTTAGAGCATGCTCGGCGGGAACAATCCTCCGCTTAGTAAAAATGGTTGGAGACATAATATTATGTGTTGGTTGGTCTTAAAAAAGGTCTCGTTATATTATGTTGTATAAATAAAGTATTGTACCAAATAAAGTGCACACACGAAGTATAAAAATAAATAAAGTAAATTACCATTATAATAAATAATTTAAAAAGTCGACTATAAATAAAATTATGAAATGATGTAAATATTAAACATGAATAATAAAGATTCATTGAACCATGATTATGAAAAAGCATGCAAAATATGAAAATATTTAAAAAGACAAGATAAATAATAATAAGGTACCTGATGATGTAAAATGTAAGTGACTGGCCAGTCCACTAATCAAGTGTATATTAGTAAAATAAATGTAATATTTTATGTGAAATGAAATGATTAAGTAAACGAATATGAAAATGGATTGACTATATAGCAATATGGGGATTGTATTTTTTTTTATAAGAGAATATAATAATATTGAGGAGGTAAGGACTTTTTTTTGTTTGGAAATATTAAAATTAAATATATAATAATACATATAAAATTTATTTAAAACAGTTAGGTATGTAAACATGTGAAAAAAAAAATCGTAAGTTGAAATTGAGTCATATATCATCAACATTCCATGACCCATCACGAATGTAATTAAAATTATGTTTTTACAAATAAAATAAAAATAGCACAGATTTGTATTTATTATTATTTAGTTAGAATAAGCTGGTATTAAGTATTAAGTAAGAACTAAAAATAACAAAAAAAGTAATTAAGGAGGTTTTAATATTAAGTTATAATAAGGCAAAAAAATAAAAATAAATATCCAATTTTTTTTCAAAAATACGGTGGAGGTGCAGTGTGTACCACCTCCCTATATATAGTAATGTAAGTGTATTAAATAAGGAGTTAATAAACGTTATTCGCGAGCACAACATCTTTGATTGGACTCCCCAAGCCTGCACATTGCACATAGTCAAAACCTTTTGCATTTATGTCACAGAATAAAGAGAAACAGAAATAACATCGTTCATAATAAATTAGGTACGGATATTTTGGGAATATGATCTACTACTTAATCTTAACACGTTTAGGCAGAAAAAAAATAAAAAAAAATAGAATAAAGTAAATACTAATTAAAATTACGGTTACGGCCCTGTTAAGGTCATTGACCTCACACATCTGGTTGTATTGATGTTATTTTGGCAATGTCTTTGCGTCCCCTTTAAATCAGCTGTTTCTGTGAGGTTAATGACCTCTACGCTTTAAAGAGCGCAATGTAATTTTAGTTTCGATTTTTTATTTTTCTGCCTTAAAAGTTTTTAAATAAGCAGTAATATGCATAATGGATTGTGAAAAATCTTATATACCCAATTTAATAATAATAATAATATTTATGGACGCTTCACACCACGTCAGTCTGGCCCCGTGATAAGTATCCGAAGAAATTGTGTTACAGGTATCAGACAACGGGAAGTATATTTAATACTTTTATACTATACATATATTTAAGATTTTTATTATATTATACACATATTTAATACACATCCATGACCCAGAAACGCAGAAAAACTATTTCGTTCCTTCGGCGGGATTCGAACCCGCGACCCCCGGTTTAAGCACCAACGCGCTGTGCCACTGAGCCACAGAGGTTTAAGCCCGCTTCGCATGTAACGTTTTATCGTAGCGATTAAACTGTGCAAGCCGAGTAGTGCTATATAAATTGTGTGTACATGTCAACGATGAACGATGATTTGCAACGATTTGTTATACATACGATCGATAAATCTCCACAACTGTGATACAATTTATAGAGTTTATTTCTTTTTGTGGTTTTACGTATAGCTTATCTGCTACGTATACAGATAGTCGGTTAACAAAAATAAATATTCAAGGAGCGTGATTAGTGTTCGATTTTCGTTCCATAAATATATATAACATGTGACCTTAAATTTTGACCAGATTATCCTATAAAATACTTAAATTATATTCATAGCCGCACGCCCGTACATCTCGACAAGCGCGTGACCTTGAAGCCGACGCGTTGTACGGCAGCGTGATGGTGACCATGCGTAGTGCGAGTTGTCAGGAAATATTAATCATGTTATTTTTTTATAATTCACGAACATTTTTAGTTATACGTACTGTCATTACTTATGTAACATTGTGGCCTAATGTTGGGTTAAATATTTCATTTGGATAACCAAACACCCTGTATATTAAGTACTACTCACCCCTGTCTCCGTCCACCGTCCCTCCATCCTCGTGTTCCACTCTCCCTGCGCGGTGTAGTACGGCTTCTTGTCCGCGCCGACATATATGTCGCAGGTCACGCGGTGTTTCTTCCCACCGTAGAACGGCTTGGTGAGGAACTCGATGTTAGCCTTGTGGCCAGTCTGCACGCATTCTATGACTACGGAGCCGCCTAGCTCGATCCAGGGGACTGTTAGTATTGATCTGGAAATAAAAAGGTTTATTATAATATAGCGTTAACGTACATCTTGGCAAAAAAGACCTGGTGGCGTTGACAGATGGAACTAAAAACTTCTTATCTTCGATTCAGCCAGGTGACGTCCACTGCAGGACATAGGCATAGGCAATAGGCCCGTTGATTTCCAGTGCGACCGGTCGCTCGCGGCGACTACGCTAGTTCTTTGTACCGTCAGTGTCAGTTCACACTGCGACGATACGCGGCACTGCATTTTTAAGATAAGAGGTATACAAAATTGAACTTTAATCACTACACAAAAAGATACACGATTCATATGACATTAGTCGTACACTACACATGCGCTGTGCAGCGCGATGCAACATGACATTCGAACTCTTACGATGAAACGTGTATCTTTTCGTATAATGAATAAAGTTCAATTTTGAATAGCTATCTTAAAAAAGCACAGCCATGTCGCGTATCGTTTGGTTTCGGTGTGAATTGACCCTTCGGCTAAGGCAATACTAACCTGCCATAACCATTCGGGAATGTCAAACTGTACTCCTCCCCCAGGTCTAGTAGGGTGACCAGGCCTCGGCCAATGTTATGTACTCCTATGGACAGTCCCAGGAACTTGCTCTTCGTCCACACGTAGGCGTCGAACTGTATCCTCTTGTTGACGTGTTCGGCGTAGAAGGCGGATATGGGCGGGTGATGGGAGACCTGCTCCGCTACGAAGGACAGCTGATCCGGCGAGCACCAGGGCACGGGGCCGTCGCCTACTTCTTGCTGAAAAGTAATACATTTTTTTTCTCATTAGGCTGTTGCTAGCGTTCTACTCGAAAATCAAGGAAAAACCACGCTTTGTCATGAGTGAGCTCAACCGAAGTGAAGACTATAGATTCATATGAAATCAGTGTGAAATAACAATTGCAATGTATTTCAAAATGGGACGGATGGGCTAAGAGGATGGGCTATGGCGTACATTTGACAGAAAATAATCTTCATACAAAAAAAGTTACGCCATCTTGATTTTAGAAGATTTTGTCATTGAAATGCGGACTGATTAAACTGAGCAAAGCAAATATCAAACCTCAACTGCTCCAAACGACCGCAAAAATGGGGCAGTTTAAGTGTGGACACTTTTTGCCTCGACATGCCTCATCTATGACAAGTAGGTCTATGCTGTTTCGCTTAATTATGTTACGTTACGTTTGCTGAGTGAGTTGGGGTTATGAACACGGTTATCGCTTGCCAAAATATGATTCTTCTCTTATTTTGCCAGTGTTGCCCCTTAAAACACATGTAACATTTGCTTTCATTTGTTGCCGCACAAGGAAATACTATAAGTAACAAAGATGGGCGGTAGGTGATAAGATTTCATTGAACTGTTTTGAATAAACATATTATGCTTTTCTGTAAGTGTGTTTCAGATTTAATTAGATTTTTTTACTAACTTATTAAAAAAGGGGGTATAAAAATAATTAAATTTAAAATATGCAAAACAATATTCCTGACTTTTAATTCACTTTTTGAACTCGGTGCCTTACAATTTAGTAGTACTATTCAGTTCCTAAATTACCCAAGAGACATCAAGGCACCGACTTCAAAGAGTGAATTAGAATTAAGGAAAATTGTTTTGCATATTTTAAATTTAGCTTTTTCAGTGGGTTGGTTAGCCCACTTACTTGTTTAGAAGAATGATGTTAATACCATTTTTGTTCTGTTTGTTTTTTTTTTCATACGTGCGTTAAATATTTGCGTACGTTAAAAACTCCTACAAGTTCCTAGTAAACGCCAAACGCACTCACGATCGCGCGATGCGAAAAGAAAAACTCATACTTAGCACTCTGATCTAATTTTAATAAATTTAACGCGTCAATAGATTCCTAATAACAGCCCGGGTAACATAGATATTTACGTAGTCCGGTTATAATTGTTATAAAAATTGTATAGTTACTCATTTAATGAATCATCACGGTAATAGTACCTTATCCGAGCTATGCGTCTCGCCCTCCATGTCCCAATGACACCGGAACACCTCACCCAGTATGGGGTTGTACGGTTTCTTGGCGACCTGGGACTTGCGGCCCGCGTGGTACGAGCTGAGGTACCAGCGGACCACCTGCACCATGCGGTCCTTCGGCGTGGGCTGCTCCACTATCCTATGGAATATACAGGATGTGTTTTGATGATATAAGTATCTTATCGTTTCGAGCTTGGCCTTTATGTGCAACTAGCGGTTACGACTTAAAGCTGTGCGAACGTCTATACGTCAGTCAGTTAGTGGGGACATCTCTATCTATTATATATATTGATGAATTTACGCTGTGTAAATAATATGTTCGCGCCTTGACGGCATTTTTTGTGAGAAAGAAGGTCTTAATCAAAACTCACTTCTGGGATGAAGTGGTCCACGACACTCCTATCTCCTCCTTCTAGATCCTACTACTATATAATAAACTAGCTGGTGCCTGCAACTTCGTTTGCGTGGAACATTAATGGAAACGGAACCTTAGAATAGCCTTGATGCTGTAAGGAGTACCTCCTTACAACATCAGCTATCTACCAGTGAAAATCCGGTCGAATTCAGGCCGTTTCAGAGATTAGTCGGAACTAACAGACAGACGGACAGAAAAATTAAAAATATATATACTTTTTATGCTTACAATAATATAATATATTATCATATTATACTATCATATGCATAAAGTTAAAAGCTGTTAATTTATTATTTATTTGTATAGATATAGATGTGAAAGCAGGTAAGGATGTATGGATCGATGTTTCTACTTGACTTTCAAGCTAAAACTACCTACTGAACCGATTTTGATGAAATTCGGTATGGTAGTAGTTTGGGCTCTGTATTAACACAAAGGCTACTTACTATCCCGAAAAAGTACAGTGTTCCCGTATCTATGTGGTCTTTCACGCCCAATGGGCTGAACGGGTTTCAACGAAAATTTGTATAGTAGTGGTTTAGATTTTGGATTTACACAAGCTACTTTTATCGCGGAAAAATGTACAGTTTCCACGCGATTTATTTTTGCGCGGTGAACATCTCATCAGTCGAGCATAATCACATACAGAACATCTTAATTTATTTATTTAAAGTTATAATAAACATTAAATAAATAAATAAAGATACTCACCTGACGAACTGATCGGGGTGTGCGAAGGAATCCGCGTACATTTCTAAAAGTGATCGCCTCTCTAGTATAAACGTTGGTAGCACGACCTGAAAATCGTTAAAAAGAACTGTTATTAGTTACATTATAATGTTTATGACGCCTGTTAACTATGCGCGTCCTAATTATATTTGTTTTCAAGCACAGAATTATATAGGAGTATAATAATATACAGGGTGTATTCAGACCAGTCCCGATAACTTTGTGGGCTTATATTAGGCCATGAGATAGATCCATTGGTACTAGTCATTTGCTTTTAATCGATTGTTTTTGTAAAAGTTAAAATTTTCAATACGCAATGTACAACGTACATAACTACACGGGCGAGCGCGCGCGGGGTAGGCCGCATAAACACGTCCCCCGCGCCCGCGCAGGTGCGAATATGCGAATAGAGAAAATCAGCTGATACTAGCAGCTGTAACGTATGTAGTAAATAAACCACGCAAATTGCATATATTAATAACAATCTTATTTAAGTTAGATAGCTCCCGTGGCCTAGTGGGTAGACCGTTTGATTCGCACTCGATAGAGTGCAGGTTCGATTCCCAGGTTGTGGCGTGTACCAATGAGACTTTTTCAGATCTCAAGTACATTATACGGACGCTCTAACGGTGAAGGAAAACATCGTGAGGAAACCAGCACATGGTTGGCCCCAGACGTATTGACCAGTCATTCCTCTGGACTGACTGACTATGCTGTGAGATTGCCGTATGTGCTTGGGCAACCATACGACATTTAAAAATCAACTGATCCAGGCACTACAGTATTTCAATAATGGTAACTTCGCTCGGAGAATACTGTATAAATCATCCAATAACGGATGAACATGCCTCAGTTTATTTAAAGTTCTAATAACATTGAAGTATTTATTTACTAACTTTTGTTAAGTTAACATTTGATTACATACAGTTAAATCGAACAGCAAGTAGCAACTGGCCTACCGTGCCGACGTCTAAGCATTTTAGCCACACTGCGGGCTCCAAGACAAGGATCCCGGCCGCACCGTCTAAAATTTGCTCCTCGATATTTACGTCAAGTTGCCGCCCACCGCAGGAGGCTCAATGGGCCTATTTTCTGAAACTCGCATGCCTGTGTAATGGTACGGGAGTCTGAAAGATGGCGGGCACGAGGATATCACCTCCGGTAAATCCTCAATGCCTCTGCGACATTCCCAAATGCTTCACATAAGCACATCATCTTCATACCATAGTAACGCGTGGTATACGCGAATGGCGAAGGCATTTTAGTTTAAAAAATCACACACAAGTTACAAACACGAAAAACAAGTCATAACAAACAAAACAGTTAATACTTATTACAAATAAAACAGTTATTAAAACAAAGAAAGTCAAAATAAACAAACGAAAATTAAAACGAAGATAAGAAGTAGATAATTAAAAAAATAATACGGAACGTCACTCGAAAACGCGGGTTTACACCTACAGCCAACTGACCAAACTGAAAAAATGATTTTATGAAAATAAACTACTCAAAACAAAATAGGGCCCACCACAATTTTTTCACAAAAAGTGTTAGCATGTTGCTTCAGACTTATTTATGGGCAAGTTTAAGTGTTTTACCGTTAAACTTACATGTTTATGAGTTCTTATCGATCTTTTGAACAACACTTTTTTTAATTTTAACCCTCAAGCGGCCAGGCAAAACAAATTAGTAAAAATCACCCAATGCACAATTTCTTATTCAGTTGTATTCCGACTATCGTTACAGGCGCTTTTTGTTTTGTTTCACTGCTTTTTTAATTGAGTTATTAGAGCACATTACAATGCCACGTATTCGGAACCATATGAGCATGGAAAGTGCTTCAAGAGCAGTGGTTTTGCTGCAAGAGGGGGAGTCACAGCGAGCAGTAGCATTACGACTTGGAGTATCGCGGCAAGCGATCAGAAATGTGTGGGAACGCTATCAGGAGACTTACAGTGTAGCTAGGAGACCTGGATCAGGCAGAACACGATCCACAACTACTCAAGAGGATCGATACCTGCGTTTGTCTGCCCGTCGAGAGCGCACCGTCACTGCTCGTGCTCTACAAAATCGACTCCGGCAAGCCACTGGTACGGTGGTAAGCGACCAAACGATCCGCAACAGACTGCATGAAGACGGACAACGATCCAGAATGCGCGTTGTTCGCATTAAACTCACGAGGGCTCATCGTGCAGCTCGTCTTAGGTTCGCACGTGAGCGTTTGGACTGGACTATGGACAATTGGAGGACTGTACTCTTCACAGATGAGACAAAAGTTAAGTTTTATAGTGATGACAGACGCGTACGAGTGTGGAGAAGAGAAGGCGAACGTTTTACCAACCCTTGCATCCATGAGACTGATCGGTTTGGGGGGCCCAATGTTATGGTGTGGGGCGGTATCAGCTTAATGGGTAAAACGGAGTTGGTAATTTTAAACGAGGGTACCGTAACTGCTGCCAGCTACGTCGAGCGTGTGGTCCGACCTCATATCGTTCCCTTTGCACAACGTGTGGGCAATAATTTTATTCTAATGCAGGATAATGCTCGTGCGCATACGGCTCGCCTTACACAGAGGGCTCTATCTGAAGCCAATATCTCTGTTTTACCATGGCCGGCAATGAGCCCCGACCTCAATCCGATCGAACATTTATGGGACCAGATGAAAAGAAGCCTAAAAGCAAATTATAGTGAAGTGCATAGTGAACAGGAGCTCATTAACACTTTGAAAATGTGCTGGGAGCAAATACCCCAGGAAAATGTCACCCATTTAATTGAAAGTGTCCCAAACAGGCTCAGAGAGTGCGTTCGTAACAGAGGAGGACCCACTCGATACTAGAGATACCCCTGTGTGACCAGCCTTATTCGTAAAAGTAATAAAAATCAAAATTGCCAATATCATTTTTTGTGTAAAGTTTTTAATTTTTCATGTTTATGTGTATTTTTAAGAAAATTAAAGTTATTTTCATTATTTTATTGGTTTACGCAATTAAAAACACTTTACCCTTACTACATCTACCCATAAATAATAAATTTTTTGATAGTTTTCATTACCGATGATAAAAACCAAGTGGGCCCCCCTATTTTGTTTTGACTAGTTTACATAGGCATGTATCCAGAAATTTATCGATAGTTTTTCATATCTATAAATTACTATTAATTTGCATTGATTTATGTATCTATGAACTTATTACAAAATATATTGGAGGCTCAAGGCGCGTAAAAGAGCGAAGAGAGAGGCGCGTGGAAGACGATAATCGCATACCATCAGGCGATCATCGGTCTGCTCGATTGCCGGTCATAAATCATAAAAACCCAGCTTGATATAAAAACAGTAATTATTATTTTAAAATTTATTACATATTACTTTTTTTTTTTTAACAAGGGAAAAAGCATATCAAAAAATTAACTAATTTAAATATCGACTACGTACACGTAAATGTTTCAATTTTCATAGGTCACATCACTTAGCCTAGGTAGTTTTTGAAAGTAGTCGAGCGACACGCTTTTGATATTTGCCGCGAAAAAGCCGTGCTGTGACCGCGTGCGCCGCCCCGCCGCCCGGGCCCGCGCCGCATAGCGTCGGCATCCTTTGAATTTTGCCGAAAGTCGATAAAAGAACTATGTTGTTTTGAAATAGATTTTCAAATTTAGTTGCGGTTTTTCTCTCGAGGTAAAAGGTTGTCGTCTGATTTAAGTTTCATTATAAGGTCGTGTTTAAAAACGTAGTGTTGTGTTGTTAAGTTTTAAGTGATACGTGTAATGATTTATGGTGCTAGCAAGGATTTTCAAAACGCAACAAAAACACTCTCTAACAACTTTAAGTTTTAACTTTTAACGTGACACCATGCCGCGGTCGCCTGATGGTCGATGGATTCCGTGAACTTAGTACTAGGAGTAGACTTAGTACCTACTACATACTAGCAGTCATTCAGTACTAAATACTTCTTTCACGTAAGTAAATAGCTATTAGCCATAATTTTACATATAATGATCGGTGTACAGACTTACGTACGTAACTTATTATTATTAATAATAATTCACCAATGCGACTTCGGGCACCCTTTTATACACCTACTTAGTTTCATTGTTACCTACAGTTCCACCACGTTACATCTTTCGGTTATTGTCGCTTTTCAGACACCGTCTGTAATTTCGATAGAAAAGCGATGATTGCCGTTGGACATTAAGAATTTAGTTGCACTGTACACTGGTTTCTTTATTTGTTTAGCAACATGTTGTGCGTGGTATTTACGAACAGCACTGCAGGCGATGTAGAGCAGGGATTTCCAAAGTGGGTTCCGTAGGATAGTCATCAAGGATCCGCCAAAATTATTTGAAATTATGAAATTAGGATCTTTACTTGGTAGTTGGCAAAAATCCGGACTAGGGTATTATCTAGGTTATCATATCTAGTCAGAGGTCCGAGTTCCAAAATTGGATTTTGGAATCTTATCTTATCATCTTACCGTCACTTTTGTGTGTGTACGCTGAACGCGTGTAGGTACTGGGAGAGGAGCACGGCGCGGCTGCGTGTCAGCTGTGCCCAGCTGACACGCCGGGCCGGGTCATTGGCCCGCGTGCGTAATGAAGTAAATTACATTGCGTAATGATGTAAAAATAATAAAATTTTTGATATTAATTAAAAATCTACTACTAAACATCTTGTTCTTATGATAAAAAGGTATAAAATGTAAAAAAAATGAAAAAAAAAATTTTTTTTGAAAAAATAATTAAGAAAATTACATTTTTGTAATGAGAAAAAGTAGTATAATCATAACCCAAAGTTAATGGAAGTGGTCTTCTGACATCCTGTATAAGGTTTGGTAAAATCAATTACGGATGTTTTAGGCATATGATCTACTGCTTATGTAAATACCTTTAGGCTGGAAAATAATCCGCTGGTCTGATGAGACCCTCATACGCTCATACATGGGTAATAGGTATGAGTCTTCACAACTGACCTTGGTGAGGTCCATGCCGATCTTGACCTGGGACAGCAGGTGGGTGACCACCGAGCCGTGGTTCTCCATCGAGCCCAGGTCGCTGTCACTGTCGTCCTCGTATAGAGCTGGAATAGAATACGTCGTCATCATTATTAGCAGAAGTTAGATCTCATAGACTGTCACAAAGTAGGGCTAAAGGTTTAAGATAGCTATTCTAAATTGAACCTTATTCATTAAATCGTAACACAAGAAGCCAGGGTATTACTTGTTGCCTATTTCGTTCCGAAGCACGTATTCGCAATCAGAATGAAGTAATTATCACGTACTAAGTCGCGTGTGTCGTGATAAGCCCACATTTGACATGCCTTAGCGACGATAAACTCCACGACCACCTTCGTTTCGTCACGCGATGTGTTATGCGGTATTCAAATGTTTTTAAAAATGAGGTAATATGTATTACAAAATAGTTACAACATAAATTATATCGGTTTACCTGATATTAATGTAATATTATGACGTGGTAACAAGAGAGGGGCACACTCTGTTACTTTTTCTAGACTAAGAGAAACATACATTTTGTATGGCACTGTTAATAGAACGTCTTGTAAAACCAATTACAGAAACTTTGGACACATAGTTTTCAGCCTAAGTAATTCGTTTACGCAGTCAATCAATTTGAAAACGCGATTTTTTCAAAGGAAAAATAAAATTACATTGCAATCTTAAAGACATTCACAGCTGTGAGGTCATTGGTCGCAATGACTTCACACTTTACAGCTGATTTCAAAATAATTTTAATAATATCAATTTCAACCAATTGAAATCAGCTGTGTGCAGGGGCGTGCGCTCCTTGTAGGCAGAAATGCAGATTTATTAAAATACTTGTCATTCACAGATATTTTAATAAAACGTTCGTACGTTTTAGATGACTTTAATTAATAGTAAATAAATTAATTAAAAAAATATAATAACTTAAAAACGCCTAATATTTTTAAATAGCAACTCATCCCATGCCGTACCGTTCTGCAGGACATATCATCGCATGTATGTGTAATTTTCATACTTCGCAAACGCACACACCCATGAATATCGACATGATTATATAGCGACAACTCCCGCGGCAGGCGATGGCTCTCGGCTATCCGATCGCTTCCGAAAACCGCCGAACTGGCTTGTCGGAAATTATTCGTTGCCTATAATCCGAGTAAAAATAATAGACGGAGATCTAATAAATCACGTATGCACATTATGCATTTTTTGTTTGTGCGAAACGTTTTGTGTTTCGCGGGGGCCATATTGCATATTTCATGTGATAAGCATTGTTTACAATTTAATCGCTCCAGTTTATTTATAGTTTTCTTAAAAGATTTTTCATTTTAACATTTGAAAGTGTGTACATTTAACAGTTTATTACTGAGTTTCTATAATAATTGTAGTGATTTGCTTTTACTAGTGCGTTTGTTGATTTTTTTTAAATGTTATTTGATTGTGAGGTTTGTGTTAAAAATGTGTGTTTATTAAAAATTAAAAATAACAAGTTCTCACAATTGTCATTCAGTGAAAAGATTCAAATTCTGTCTAAAGGTAGGTGTGTACTCGAGTTACAACAATTAAACCAACAAAAAAATAATGTAACTCGAAAATTTCATGTTAAAAGTTATTAAACGTATAACTGGCTGTGTGGTTGTGTACACACGATTAAATTATATTGCTTTCCTTGCATATTATTTAGTAATTTATATCGGGATATAGTAATCTCAAGTAACCGGAACCTTGAATATGTGAAAATTGAAGCTGACTGATTGGTGAGTAGTTATAATATTTTAAAATATACTTATTATTTTACTTATTAGAATTTCTTCCGCCGCGACGATCGATCGCTGTTTTGTCTGCGTTGCCGTAGAAGATGTACATTAATAGTGAATTACAATATGTATTAAATATATATCTTAAATTACAATATGTATTAAAATAATTTTCTCTTTACGTGTCTATAAAGCCACCTACCAGTATATTACATGTAAACATGTGTCATGATTATAAAGGTTGTCTGGCAGAAATCGCTTGTAGCGATAAGACCGCCTTTTGTGCTTATTTAAGTTTAGTTTTTCTATGTTCTGTATGTCCTATTTGTTTTTGGTGCAATAAAGAGTTTTTCATTCATTCATTCATTCATTCATTCATTAATAGTAGTACATCTAAGACTTGCTCTGTTGACGTGGTTTCGACTTAGAGATCAGTCGCTTGGCTGTAGCTATGCTAAAAATCTATAAACGAAAAAGTTTTTGTGACCGAGTACTTCGCCGCATACCCAGTGTCATAATCCTGTGCACGCCACTGGCTGTGTGAGGTCAATAATTTTCCCAACACCGCGCCGTAAGACTCGTTCATACTAGATATTTTTTTTCGAATTTAATTTTTTTCTGCCTAAACTTCTTTACATAGATAGGAAATAATTTTCACAAAGTTTCTGCAATTGATTTTACAAAACGTTACATTTATCCTTACACCATCTTGCCCTATCTGACAGCGCTAGACATTGGGGCATGGATTTGATTAAATGGGGCCATACTGGCTATAACTATAAATTGCAGTGATAATTTAGTTATAGTGCTGCGTGAATGTTCAAATTGGCTAGTGACTAGTCCTAGCAAATAACAAAGGACAATGAATTGTAAATGATAATACATATTATAGTTCTTTAATCCTTAACAGGTCTCGGGCCTTGAGTAGGCTGGTATAGCTGTAAATTGTAATGCTCTATTGTCAATAGAGTGTAATTCATTTTATAGTAACCCTTCAAATGACACCCAAAAAAATATTACGCAGTGTCGGGACCTTACAAGAAAAATATATTATACATCATTGGAAGAAGAAGATACATGGAAGGAACACTAAAATCAATAGCTTTTTGAACTTTGGCTTAGATAGAAAAATGTTAATGCACGATAGATTGACAAACGCCAATATGTAAAAAAAATCTAACAAATGCACGTTAGTGTGTGTTAATAATCTAAGGTAGTGTGTTGTTACGCACTACCTCACATTATCACATCAATGTGTAACATCTAGGATCGATTTCTTGCAATTTGTGGGAGTGATTTCGTGAAATGGGACGGAAGTGTGTAACAGGAAGTCACGGAATGAGTGCGCGGTGGTAGAGTTGGCCGTCAGATTCGAATAAAATATCGGTGTTTAGCTTTTTTAAATTTTGACGTTGATTTCTGTTGCTTAGTGGAAAAGTTTTTTTTATCATATTAGAAAATCCTACTAATACTAAGCATTGTGTTTTTTTGAAATGCATATTTTCATAAAATGTTACACATCATATGCGTCTACTGTAAGACTTGCTCGTTTTTTTAAATTAATTATATGTATTTAGAAAAAAATATTAGCTTTCTACACACCTTTCTCCACATATACTCCTCCGTTCGCAAAAATGTTTGCTTCTCGTATTATAATATGATATATATGTGTCTACTGTCTTCTTTTCCAGCTAACAGTCGGATATCTATTTTATTTATAGTTATTATCCGAGTCCCCATGACATTCAAAGCATTAATTCAAGCTCAGTTACACGTTATTGCAACTTCATTTTACAAAGTTGTAAGAAGAGTCCGTGTGATATTCAGATGTCTCATGTGTGATGTGACACCTAATAGGAACCATTTCCTGGCGCACAAATGGCTTGTAAACAGGCGTATCGCCTTTCCTATTGATGGACCTACAGTATGGTTCAGATATCTGCTATAGGATATGTCACAGAGGTGTCAGGATGTTTGTTTTTATAAGCACCGAGAGTAATTGTCACGAGGACTAATTTCTTTAGGAAGTTTTCCATAATCGAGTAGGTAATAAGGCTCCGCTTTCTACAGTTAAAAAACCTGACCAAGAGCATGTCAGGACATGTCAAAGGAGGGTTTTGTAACTTTCAACGCGCAACAGGTTTTTTTGTGTCGCATCGTTTTTAGCAATTAAGTTAAGAAGCGAGCGTCCAAGGGCGATGGAATTATCGCTTACCATCAAGCGAACCTTCTGCTTATTTGACCTCTTATGCCATAAAACTGTCTTAAGTTCAAGATAAATCTAACCTTTTAAGATTTAGGACAATAATTATATAAACACCGAACACTAGCTTGAAACTAATCAAAAATTTTATAACCCAACGCGCGTTAAGAGCAACATAAAATATTTAAAAGTGTTAACAATTTCCTCAGGTCGGGGTACGAAAGTAGAAAGATATGTCCTAGCCTTTTAATTAAAAAATTCTGGTAAACATGATGATGTCCTGGCAGACCTGATGAAGTGCATGTAGATTAATTATACTTAGGTACATACCTGAGGATACGCATTAACTTTAAATCCATAGCTATTTTTGTTTTATTTGTATCAGAAAAAGTGATTTCTTGGTATGGTTTTGACGACTGACTTTTGTAAATTTTGACTGTCATTATTTTTTTAATCTAGAAGAAAGAACTGGCAAAATGCAAATTTTAAAAGTTTGATTATATCACTTGAAAATTTTTTGCCCAATTTTATTGGTGCTACTTGCTAGCCATACTACATGGGTAAACATAAATGCAGGTGCATATATGTTTATATACATAAACATATATGCACCATATTTTCCTAGCAAAAAGACATAGGTCGTTTTTGACCCGCTGTTTAAAAAAGTGGCCCAAATACTAATAGATTTGTACTATTTTTATTAACTATTTGGTTTCCCGTAATTATTTTAATTCAGATCCATGGTGAAGTGGAGGTAATCAATAATATTTTGTTAATCATACTCTATATGAATATTTGTTGAAATGAGTTAAAATATCACATTATTTGCCATAAATATATATGCGATTACGCTTAATTTTTTTAAGCTTTGACGTTGTAATCCTGATGGAATCCACGCTTACATCTGCTTAAGGGGTTGTGTGCCCTGGATAAAACTAAAAATTGTAGTTCTTTGAAACCTTTTTTCTCAGTCATGGTCATATTGAATAATCTTAATACAAAATATGTTAATCTGCATTATATTTAGCCGAGGACTGTCTTTTTATAAATTGAAATTTTTATTTAAATATTGATTTAAAAATATGCTAAGTTCCCCCTTTTTTTTTTAAGTAAAAACATTTTTTCTCTCCTTCTGTAAGTCACACGAGTGTGAAAATTATTTTAGAATTTTAAGTAAGACAAGACTCAGGGGAAGGTAGTTTTAGTTCCTGCAAATTTGGACTCAAATATTTATAGCGGTTTTTTATCCGATTTGAATACCCCTCCCGTCGGCGCGATACGCCCTTGTCGCCTATAAAATTCGTATGCGACTTGAAGCTCAAGGTCACTGGCGTTATACAGAGCCTTAATTATATTTCTCCGTGGCTAATCGTTCCATAGTAAAATTTCTTATGTCCTTTTTACGTAGGGGAGCCATGCTTCCGAATGAACGAATGGGCCGACTCGATCGGATAAATACCACGGCCTCGCAGAAAACCGGCGTGAAATAACGCTTGCGTTGTGTTTCATCGAGTAAGATTACCGGAAGGAAGGACCAGGAACGAAAGTGCGCACACTTGTAACTCCTCTGGTGTTACGATTTTCCATGGGCGCGATGGCGGTAATAGCTTACCATCAGGCAATCCATCTGATCGTTATCAGGGTCCCGATTTTCGTACCCCGAATCTCGATTCGGTTAACACGCTGACTCATTCTTATAGGCTTCAAATCATGGGCGCGCGAGTGGGGCAGACAGACAATCGAACCGAGAGCTAGACCTTTGCAGTTTGCTTACGGCAAAGTGTACAGATTACGGGGGAAACTCACCGTCATAGTCAATCTCGCCATCTCTCGTCCGGGGCAGATCGACAGTGGGCGGCGTAGCTTCTGCCTCAGGCGTGCCCTCCGCGCCGCATGTACGAGCCACACTGGAACAAGGAAACGAGCCATGTTAAAAAATAATAAAAAAAACAAACACGAAGAGTATGCTGATTGCTGAATAAGAGAGTGTATATATTATAATACTATATGTTGCCCGCGACTCCGTGCGCGCTAAAGGAAATCTCGCCCGAACCGTACATTTTGCCGCGATAAAAAAGTAGCCTAAATCCTTCCATGTGGTCTAATCTATATCTGTGCCAAATTTAATCAAAATCGGTCCTGTAGTTTCGGAGCCTATTCGATGCAAACAAACAAAACTTTCTTCTTTATAATATTAGCATAGACTAGATGTTTTCTGCAAACGTAAACCTCGCGGCAACCACATATTTTCCTGCGATAAAAAGTAGCCTATGTCCTTCCCCGTGGTCTACTCTATATCCGTGGCAAATTTCTTCAAAATCGGCCCAGTGACTTCGGAGCCTTTAGCAAACAAACAAAGAAATAAATATTTCCTTCGTTTAATTTTACCTCTCAGACTACCGTCAATAAAACTATTACGAGGGCGGCACTGAAAATTTCGGGAATCAAGGAAGTGACACAACATTACTATTTAAAAATGTATTTATTGCTTTTCGAAGTATTCTCCGCGAAATTTGACACATTTTTCGATACGATGGAACCAATCATTGAAGCAACCATTCCATTCGGAAGTTGGGGTCTCCAAAATGGCCGTTTTGTAGGCGTCCACAGCTTCTTCAGGTGATGAAAATCTCTGACCACGAAATTTATTCTTTATTTTAGGGAAAGTATAGAAATCATTAGGGCTTAGGTCGGGGCTGTACGGCGGATGGTCTAATAATTCTATGATTTCTTGCTCTAAAAACTCTTTTGTTCTGTGCGCGGTGTGAGAACTCGCATTGTCGTGATGGAGGATGATGCGGCGGTTGCAGTTCTCTTTACGGAGTTCAGAAACGACCTGTGGCAAACAAATGTTAGCATACCATTCTGCATTAATCGTTCTTTGTCCCTCAAGAGGAATAGTCGCAACATGGCCGGTTTTGGAGACAAACGTGGCCACCATTTTTTTTGCAACACTCCGTGAACGAACAATTTTTGTTGGCTTTAACTCATTTTCGAACACCCAAACTCGTGACTGGTTTTTTGTTTCGGGTTCGTACGCGTATATCCAGGATTCGTCACCTGATAAGATGTTGTATACAGCATTTGAGGATCCTGCGTGGAATCTTTCGAGAGTTCTTACGCACCAAGTAACGCGAGCCGCTTTTTGCTCTTCACAGAGCAAATGCGGTATCCATCGGGAAAACAACTTTTTTTCACCTAATTGTTCATGCAAGATTATTATTTGTATTTGACTCATGCCAATGTCTAAAGTTGCCTGAATTTCGCGGTATGTCACATGTCGATCTTCCTCAATCAGCTTACGCACAACATCAACGTTTTCTTGGGTGACTGCAGTTTTTGGACGACCTTGACGGGGATCATCACTGAGCTTGACACGTCCACGTTGAAATTCAGCAAACCAGCGATAAATTGTTGTTTTGGATGGAGCTTCATCACCAAATGCAGAAATCATCCGGTCAACACACTGTTTTTGTGTTAAACCACTTCGAAAGTCATAATAAATCATCGCTCTAGAATTTTCTCGAGTCAATTCCATTTTCTCAACGACTAAACAAGTTTGACACGACCTTGTGACAAGACCGAGAATATTTATTTAAATACATAAACGGTATTCAATTTTTAAAACCAAGGAGTTTTAAATTAAAAAGATTTTAATATGACAGGAACAGTGGAAATATTCCATTCCCGATACTTTTAGTGCAGCCCTCGTAGTTAAATATTGTAACTTGGGTTTGTAATCCAAAAATAGATGAAAACAATTTCACGCTTATATTTTATTAGTGTAGATAATATTTGTGGACGCTTCAACCACGTCAATCTGGTCCCGTGCTAAGTACACGAAGAACTTGCGTTACGGGGGACCAGACAACGGAAAGTATATTTAATACTTTCTTAATATACATATATTTAAGCTTTTTATTATATTATACACGTACTTAATACATATCCATGACCCAGGAACACAGAAAAGCTATTTGTTCCTTCGAGGGGATTCGAACCCGCGAAACCCACCCCGGCTTGAGCACCAACGCGGTCAACCACTACAACAGAGGTCGTCAAATAATACCTAAATACCGAAGTGCGGTCAAGCTCACATTCCTCCTAATTAGCAACCATTAACAAAGCAATTATTACAACATTCAGGAAATCACGTGACCACCTTGAAGGATGTCCTTCGGTCGAGTGCCCCCTTCTCCCCTGATCGATACGGCATTGACCGTGGGAGCTTACGGCTGCGGGCTGGACAGCATGCCGGGGACATTTGATACCGACTACCGTAGACTTGAAGGCGACATAATACCCAATGGAAAGATGGATAGACCAGATAAGAAAGTTTATTGCAGAATATATAGGCTTTTATGTAGTTTTTTTTATACTACGAGCGATTTTCATTTAAGCTGTTTTATAGGGTAGGTGTATTTTGTTGGTGTACAAATTGTTTGAGGCTGGGACTATATTATGATCCGAAACCCAGCGGTCCCGGGAAAATTCAGGGCATTGAGAGCCTAGCAGGAACATTTGACAGCGGCATAAACGTAATGTTATTAAATGTTATCAAATGTTCCTGCTAGGCCCACAGAAAATAGAACTCTGCGCTAATACAATAGACATGGAGAATAGAAGTAAGGAGTACCATCTCCATACATAAAAAGTGTCCGTAAAATAGCGTTAAATAGGGGGCGCTACAGACGCAGACGGGAGTAAAGCGGCAAATTTTAAACGGATAATTAAATCTTAGCATCTTCTTCGGTTTTATATATAAAAATATTTTCGACTATACGAGTAATTAGAATTTTCATGATTTACTGAATTAACTACTTTTAATCTACTAAAGTCGTCAAAAATTTTAAATAACTAATATCAACTCACTTTACTTCATCTCTTATTGCTAACTTCATATCACACACCCTTGCCACTCTAGCGCCATTATGGCCAGTTTTGGAACTATTATTTAATTACTTTTGTCGGACACTTTTTAGCTTTTCTGCCTTAGAGAGATTGTCCTCCTTACCTCTATTCTCCAGGACAATAGAGTTGAAAATCGAAGTGTCGAGTGTTTTTTTAATATACGACGGAAGGCATTAAACCATTGCCAGTGTCAAGTTAAAAGGCGCGAAAAGAATTTTCTCAAAAGCTTTCAACACCGTTTTTCTAAATCGTCAAGTCCAAAGTCTAGTCAAAGTTCAAAATTGTCAATGTAGTCAATAAGTCAAGTCTGTCGGTTCAGTAAAGTGGTAGACTTTTTACTGAAACTTCTTAGGGAGTTTTGGAGGAACACAAATAGCACGCTTTTTGTAGTTGTACCACTTTCCCACACTTGTGCACGTCAAAAATATGTTAGATAGATATTTGTTGACTTGAATGTTGTTTGTTGAAATTTGTTGAATGAATAATATTCTACCAATATTACACATTAAGAACCGAAATAACACAAATTTTGCAAGAAATACAAAAACAACAACGTCGCATATTGACATACCGGCAAAACTCCCGATACGACACTTGTGTGTCCGATTTTCAACTCACATTGAGCGTTTTTTTTAAAGTGTCGACCACAAATCTAACCTCGCTATTAGACAAGTTACGGCAAGTTACAATATTCATTTATTTTCCTAAAAAAGAGATTTGTATGGAAACAAATAAATATTGTTAAAATTAATATCTTTGCAATAAAAATGTCAACGGAAGTATAATTTATAATCCCAGGTGAAAAAAAAATTTTGGGAAACCCTGCTCTATATTATGAATATTCGTTGAAATGAGTTCAAATATTTACCCCGCACTTATGCGACCTGTATCGTTGTAATCCAGATGCAATCACGCTTACATCTTACCTAATTTTATGTTTGGCTGCCGTGGATAATTATTGTTCCATAGTAAGGATACCCCGTCATCCTTTTTGTCTCAGTCGGTCAAAGACTCTTTTGTGGACATCTCGCTTTTCTTAGGGCCACTTACGCAGATCTGGGTTAAAGTTAACCCTGGGTTAAATATCAAGTTGTCTCTCTAGTTCTTCGTATTTATGAAAGAGAAGGCATGATATTTTAACCCAGGATTAACTTTGACCCAGATCTGCGAAGTGGGCCCTAGAGTTCTAATTGGCGTACAAAGCCCATATAAAAAAAAGCCTGAATAAGTTTCATTTAAATTCCTTCTGGCGAAATCATTAAAGTCGGCTTACGCATACTTATTGTGGTGTTTGAATAAACAACTTGTATCATCCATTGTTAAATTTAACAATCGATACAGAATTAACAATATTTTTTATTCTTATGTAACTCACACTGAAGCCTCGAAAATTCTCGTAACTATTTTCGATATAGTCTAGGTTCGATCAACGCACTGATTCATTCGCATATGCGTCAAATAGTGCGCGCGTGAGCGGGACAACCTGAAAATCAAAACGATATTTGACAGATACTAATTACGAGAATTTCCCCCCTGATTAAAATTATATTTTATGATACCTACCTACCCGCATGGAACACGAAAGCATTCGTCTGTCGTCATTCGTCTTTTAAAATATTTTAATAATTTCAGGTAGTGCCCGTTTGAAATAAAAAAAAATCATAATATTGCAAGAACGGCTCATTTAAGGAGGATTTATTCTCACTACAACCTATAATAATAATAATAATAATAATATTCTTTATTTCCGAGAAATAGGTGTACAGTGTTCTTAAGTTTAATTAGTTTCACAATTTCTACCTCTTAGAGGTGTGGAAATATTCAGATTATTGATTTCTTTTAATGCATATATAAATTATTTAAATAATTTAAAAGTAACACATTAAAATTCAGAGTAATATTGATAATAGGCATTTAAAGGTCACATTAAAGTAAATTAATTATTAATTAAAACAATAAGCACAATTATTATGGTAACGTACTATTTAATTAATCAATTTAATACATAGTTACATTTTTTATATTTTTATTTATTATGATTTAATGACATTTTTTTTACATTATTTAAATATTCAAAATATTCCTTATTACTATAAAATCATTTGTCCAGTAACCAATTTAATAATATTCTTTTACACTTGATTAATACAGAGATATCTGTATTAATCAGTTGTCTTTAGGCAACAAGTTGAAAATTTTTATCGACATACAATAGCTGTTCTCGCTGTATACTTGTTTTTTCTGACGAGGCACACAAAGCTTATTGCTATCCCTGCTTGCATACCTAGTTGTAGTCGTGTGGGTCTTATACAGATGGCTATGGTTTTTCACAAATATACATGTCTCAAATATACATATATACTGACACGGTAATGGAAGGATGTGAAATTTCTTAAATAGCGGCTTACAGGGAGCTCGGTATTCCGCGTTTGCTAACGCCCGTATACATTTTTTTTGTGTGAGAAAAGCATTGTTTATTTCCGGTGAGTTACCCCATAGAACTAGTCCGTATCTAAGGATAGACGATACATGGTATGATACATGATATGCTATAAGAGCTGCATCTAGTGATACGGTATTTCTTATTCTCCTTAGGGCAAAGACGTAACTGTTTAATTTATTACATACTTTTGTGATATGATCTTTCCATTTTAACCTTTTGTCCAGTATAATACCCAAAAACGATGCTGAGGTCACGCTTTTAATTGAGTTTTTACCGTTATTTAAGTTTATGTCATCAGTATTAGTCAAATTGTCAAATTTAATTATATTAGTTTTATTAATATTAATATGTAAATAATTTAGATTAAGGCATTTTGTAAAATTGTCAACTTCACATTTTAGCATCAATTTTAATTTTGTTAGATTTAATTAACAAGGTTGTGTCATCAGCAATATAACAGTCGTGATTAGTGGCATCTAGCAAATCATTTATGTACAGAAGGAAAAGTGTTGGACCTAGAATACTGCCCTGAGCGACGCTATTTTTATTTATTTTATAACTAGATCGATGTCTGATTGCGTAATGTTTGACGATATTCGTGACTTCTGAACATTGTGACCTATTTTCCAGATATGACTGAAACCAGTTAAGCGCGTTGCCTCTAATCCCGCATTTCTGTATTTTTTTTAAAGAGTAGATCATGGTTGATAAGATTAGAGGCTTTGCTCATATCCAGAAAGACGGTTGCTATATATTGTTACTTGCTTTACAAGGGAAAAGCACGCCAGGGGGCGTATTACAAGCTCTTAATTGTAGTCAGTTTACGCCATGAAAAAAATTGGCCTGCATTTTCGTATTACGATCACTTATTGCCAGCCAGTCAGCAGTCATGTGATACTTGACATACTTCTGCATTGAAAATTGCGTGGTATTTTCGTATTATGACAAAACATTTGACATTAGCTGGCTTGTTTTTACGTCAAAACTGTCTTTACAAATCCATTCAGTTTACGCCACAATTAATTAGCTTTTATTGACTTGTTTTGCGTTCTCTTTTAATATTTTTATGTGTATTTTAGTAACGTAAAATATGGCTAAAATAATTGCGAATATTGATTTATTTTTAAGACGTAGGTTTTATTCATAGGTTCATAGAAAATAAACATGTGTGACGACTGACGAGTTAGAAATAGTTGAATTTCTAGAAATAATGCTTCGCACGAGAAGCACCAAAATCACCAAGCAATTCACCATTCCTAATAATTTCAATCAACAATAATTATTAAGATCATCCTACTAACAAATATTATAAATGTGAAAGTTTGTGAGGATGGATGTATGGATGGATGGATGTTTGTTACTCTTTCACGCAAAAACTACTGAACTAATTTCGATGAAATTTGGTATGGTAGTAGTTTAGGCTCTGGATTAAAACATAGGCTATTTTTTATCATGAAAAAGTACAGTAGGTGTTCCCGAGGGATACTATATTTACGCGGGCGGAGCCCAGCAACAGCTAGTAATTTATAAAAGAATTTGCACTTTTCAAATAATCTACAGTCCGGTCAGATTCTTTAAATTTGCCGCCATTTTTAAGATTCATCATTCGCTGGCCAGAATCTAGCTATAAAGTAGTGAAATTGGCAAAAACGACAGCTATTTTATTAACTTAGACCATTCGTTTTTGGGTAGCCTTTAAAATTTTCTTTTTATAACTATTATTATAACTGTACATATTCTATTAATAGTTAAAAAGTTTTCCGTTCGTAATTAACTCTGTACCTACTAAGGGCATGCCATAAAAAAAAACGTACTGTAATTACGTGGAATTTGACGTTTCCGTACGTCACCTTCATGCTCGTCTAAACCAGTCAGCGACAACCAAACCAGGATGAATCCAGTCAGAATGAAATGTCGTTGTAATACGAAAAAGAACTAGGGCCGTATATTGAATTGCCTGGAAACAAGCTGGTTTTATAAAATATCATAATACGGCCCCAGGGCTGTTGAACTACCTTTGGTAAAACCGAATAGTTGTTTATTTAATATATTTCTATGATTTAAATATGATGCTAATCTAATTTGTATAGCCCTCTCAAATATTTTAGAAATCACAGGTATCAGCGTAATGGGTCGATAGTTTGACATAGTTATATCTCCTTTTTTATAAATGGCTTTTACAATTGACTGTTTCATTTGACTTGGGAAATATCCTTGCACAAACGACAGGTTTATAATGTGGGATATTGGTGCACATAAATATTTTTCAGACAGTTTTAAACTTTTTGTGTTAATGTCATCATATCCGCTTGCTTGCGTATTATTTGAGGAATTTATTATTTTGTAAATGTCATTAGGTACTAGTGGAGATAGATATATAGTGTTAAGTTGGTTATTTTTAGGAACGTCATTATTATACTTTGGATGTTTATAGTTTTTATTATTTAAATTATTATTATTTTCTTTTTTTCGTTTTTTTATGTAATTTTTAATAGTTACTAAATAATTCCACAATGTCCAAAGTTTTTGTATATAGCGTATTTTTATGTTTTATTAATTCAATGTTTTGTTTATTATTTTTACTGTAAAAATTTCTGTTAATTATTGCCCACGTTGCCCTGCATTTATTTTTGATCGTGATCAAAGGCACAGGTTATTTAAAAAAAAAAGCGGTACTGTCCTAAGCTTTTAAAATACCGACACAATGTCGCAGACTGTCCTGCTATGTCACTCAAACCTTGTCACCCTAGCTGTATTGAAACGGAAACGCGATACCGGAGGTGAACGACCTAACCCCTATTAACTTCACAGTATTCCTGCTTATATCAATTATGTTTCAATAGCAATTGGAAGATCGTGGATTAAAATTGCAGTGCATAAAGTATGTAGAAGCTAGATAAAAACAAAATAAAAAATTGTTAATTGTAATAATTTTAAAAACCAAAGCAAAAGCCAGTTTTTCATCACAATAAAAAAAAGTAAAGGCTTGTTTTTCTCGTGTTGTAATAACAAACATCAATACTTGAGCTATATTTCAAACCCGAGTTGTTCCTAATCGTAACTTGACCTACAAACCCCGTGACTCATGTACAGTTGCCGACAAATAGGTGTACCACAGTCCACATCTCGACATTATTTCTATGGAAACAGGCATGTTGCCTAAAAAAAATTTTAACGAAGATACAAACAATTTAAATTTACAATATGAAAGGGAGCGATTTATCAGCCTGTGACGTCACGCCATACATTTGTCATTACAAAATGGATGTCGGTAGCAACTAGTGACGTAACAAATCGTTTTGCGAGAAAGAGATGGGCAATTTTTTTTTAATTTAATTATTAAATAAAAATAAAAATAAAATTTATAAATTTAATTTTTTTTATAATTTTTTATAATTTTTATAAATTTGCTTATAATTTTTTATCGCGTCAATCTAAATACCTAAATACCTTTTAGATTTATGTATCTTTAATCAACAATTTTAACATTTAATTTATAAAAATCTGATATTTCACACTAGGCAATAAATATATGGTTCAACTGTTTAATGTTTAATAAATAATTAAATTAAAAATATGCAAAACAATTTTGCATAATTTTATTTCACTTTTTTAAGTCGGTGCCTTCCAATGCATATGCAATAGTTCCTAAATTACTCAAGAGATGGCGCCATACGTCAAGGCACCGACTTCAAATACTTGAAATGTTGTATGGCAAAGACCTTCCTTGATATATTATGTGCTATTCAATGGTCAAAACCCCGTCCAAATTGCATCAGTGGTTCTTGAGAAAATCGCGGACAAACATACAAACATACAAGTCAAACTGAAAACCTCCTTTATAGTTTCGCTCTATCCGTCCGTCTGTCTGTCTGTTTTTCCGCGCCTCTAGCTTCTGTAATTGTGAATATAAATTGATGAAATTTGGTATACTTAAAGGGCGTGTATAGGCATCATCTCGGTTTTGGCATCATAAAATAATAATAATTTTACATTTTAGGGGTGGCTCTCCATACATGTGAAGTGGGAATGAATGAATAATATTTTTTTCATTCTATCCCATCGTGTGGGATATCGTTGAATAGGTCTTTACAAAGGTAAGGTTTCATACATGACTTTTTTTACAATGTCAACGATTTTCGAGTAATCAGCCTCCAAAGTGGTGTACAAGTTGCCCTGCCCTGGCGTTTCTAAACTATAAGTGATAGAAACTTACAAGTTTGCAAGCTGATAGATCATGCTAAAAACTCTTTAGGCAAATTATTTTGAGCAAAATTGGACGATAACTTTCGAAGTAATTCAAAGAAAACCTACTGCGCGTTGACAGCTACGGAACCCTCCTTAGACATGTCCTGACATGCTCTCGGTTAGGTTGTTTTTAAGACGGTTAATGAACGCGACTGTACATTGTCACCCTTTGTACAGCTTCCAATGATTGGAAGTGTCCATGGTCAGTTTTAATCCACAATAAGTGCAATTAGGGCTCTGTCTTTTGAATGGCACTTGGCCGGATGCCGGCAGTGGCGTGCACAGGATTATGACACTGGGTATGCGGCGAAGTACTCGGTCACAAAAACTTTTTCGTTTATAGATTTTTAGCATAGCTACAGCCAAGCGACGGATCTCTAAGTCGAAACCATGCCAACAGAGCAAGTCTAAGATGTACTACTATTCATGTACATCTTCTACGGCAACGCAGACAAAACAGCGATCGATCGTCGCGGCGGAAGAAATTCTAATAAGTAAAATAATAAGCATATTTTAAAATATTATAACTACTCACCAGTCAGTCAGCTTCAATTTTCACATATTCAAGGTTCCGGTTACTTGAGATTACTTTATCCCGATGTTAATTACTAAATAATACGCAAGGAAAACAATATAATTTAATCGTGTGTACACAACCACACAGCCAGTTATACCAACGTTTCATAACTTTTAACATGAAATTTTCGAGTAACATTATTTTTTGCTGGTTTAATTGTTGTAACTCGGGTGTACTTTTAGACAGTATTTGAATCTTTTCACTGAATGACAATTGTGAGAACTTGTTATTTTTAATTTTTAATAAACACACATTTTCAAACCCTCACAGTCAAATAACATTTTAAAAAAATCGCCTAACTCACTAGTAAAAGAAAATCACTACAATTATTATAGAAACTCAGTAATAAACTGTTAAATGTACACACTTTCAAATGTTAAAATGAAAAATCTTTTAAGAAAACTATAAATAAACTGGAGCGATTAAATTGTAAACAATGCTTATCACATGAAATATGCAATATGGCCACCGCGAAACACAAAACGTTTCTTCTATTTAAACAAATAAAACCTTACTAAACAAAAATGCATAATGTGCATACGTGATTTATTAAATTTCCGACTATACTTTTTACTCGGATTATAGGCAACGAATAATTTCCGACAAGCCAGTTCGGCGGCTCTCGGCGGCCCGAGAGCCATCGCCTGCCGCGGGAGTTGTCGCTATATAATCATGTCGATATTCATGGGTGTGTGCGTTTGCGAAGTATGAAAATTACACATACATGCTATGATTTGTCCTGCAGCACGCACCGGCATGAGATGAGTTGCTATTTATAAAATATTAGGCGTTTTTAAGTTATTATATTTTTTTAATTAATTTATTTACTATTAATTAATTATTCAAGTCATCTAAAACGTACGAACGTTTTATTAAAATATCTGTGAATGACAAGTAAAGCACTGCATTTCTGCCTATATGGAGCGCACGCCCCTGGATGCCGGTTCCATCCGGTCCCTAGTTGTATGACGTTATTGTCTACAATGTCGACAAAGTTCCTGCTCGACCAGTCGCTAAACATTTTCCTTTGCACTAGGAAGCCTCAAAATATCTAAACACAAAGGAAGCGGCAGCTTCGACTGCAGACGTGATTGATGGACAGATCCAAGAAAGAGGAACAGATGAACAGCTACATAGTTAGCTTTCGATTTGATTGCACTGCTACAAGCATACGGACATGTGTCGACGATTGTGTGAAATTCCGTGGTGAAAAAAAGTGGATGTGGACGTCAAATTTGGATCGATTTGGATCGTTCTATGAATGCTTTTTTTTGTTTGTACGTAAGTATACGGTTTTTTTGCTACTCTGTGGTTAAGTCCGTATTTACATGTGAATGTGTGCGTGCGCACGATTCAACGGCGCGCTGTAAAGCTTTTCACCTTATGCCTAGTCGAGCGGCAACTTGTTCTTTAGTACCTTCTTAATAAATATACGGAAGCTCACGGCGTTTTTGGACAATCTTTGTAGGCAAGTGAAGTTTACTTTGCTGCAGTTGAAGCGGGCGTGTGGAGTTGGGAGCAGTGTTGTAATAAGTAGCTATTGACCGCTTTATCGTGACCGTTGTAGTGTGATGCTCTATATGTCAACCACGAACTTAGAGCATCCAACCAAACGAAAAAGCGAAAAAGTCTGCCACTTTCTGCGGGGAAAGTGCACCCCCCCACCCGAGCGTTATTACGACACGAGAAAAACAAGCCTTTACTTTTTTTATTGTGATGAAAAACTGGCTTTAGCTTTGGTTTCAAAATTCGTGTAGTCTCTAAAAGAAATAAATGTGGATATTGCAACGTGTTTTTACAATAAATACGCTGTTTAAAACAATGTTTTCAAAACTCAAGATAGGCTATGACGTACATTTGACAATTCTTCATACAACTTTACTACTTGAAAGGTTGTTCCAAATCATTGAGGGTTTTTAAATTCTTGACATCTGACAGCTTTTTGACACGACAAGGACCGTCGGGCTGACCGTTTTTGATGCCACTTACGCCACCAGATGACGCTGTGTGCGTTGGGTTTGCCCCCGAGCGGGAGGAAAAAATTCAATACCCTCATTACGGATATTTTGAGCAAATTATGATCTTACTAGCTTTTTCGCGCGTCTCCGCCCGCGTTAAACTAACACTATATCAAAATTTAAAATTGCCTCCAAAAAGTTTTTTGGGGATTAAAACATTCACTTTCAAAAATTTGTATATAGACTTAGCCCCGCCTCTGACCAGCCAGACCTGCAGTCTCGTGTTGACGTACAGTTGGAGAAGTATAGGACAAGGTTTCAGCTTGCCTCAGACTCCTGCTCTAAATTTCCTAGTAGTATTCCATCTATGACATATGTATATTTTTAAAATCTCCTTTTAATTTCCTTTATTTTGATACCCTACTCGATGAGTTTAATTTTAAAAAAAATTTGAACTACTTACAATTTGGCGACAAAATCACCCATTTTGTTTTTTTTTTCTTTGAACTAGCTATCTAAGAACACTTGGGTTTTTGAGACAAATCTAACAATACCTTAACTGTCTATATCCATCCAGCCGTTTGGAAGACACTTGGGAATAAAGAAATTTACAAACATACATACAAGATACGCGGGAAAAACATAACCCAGTCGGGTAAAAAAACATACACACGAATTGAGAACCTCCTCCTGTGTTTTTTAAGTCTGTTGATAACGAGACTGACGATAATCCCACGAGAACACTGTACTTTTTCGGAATAAAAAGTAGCCTATGTTTTAATCCAGAGCTTAAGCTACTACCATGCCAAATTTAATCAAAATCCGTTTCTTTTTAATCGGAGTTCGGACATTGTTTTTTTTATATTCTTTAGTAAAAAACAAAAACGATCATACAAATTGTCTCTATAAAATTAATGTTTTTGGAGCTATGCTCGTTTAAATTTTCGAAAAATAGTAAAATGGGGTACTTTAGATCTAGCCTTTATGATTTAGAGAGTTCGCACGAGAGGTTATATTTAGCAGGGATCGACATCGTCAAAGATATGGAATATGGATATACAGATTATGGTAATCCTGATGATGATGAAAATTGAAGTTTCCTGCGTCTGTTTAATATTTACAAAGCAACGAGGTCTGTACACTGTTTGATGTGGCCAATCAGAGTAATTAGCGTAAACAGACCAGACGCCGGACGCCGAGTACTAATGAAGTAAATTAAATATTTGGAAGCGTACCTAAGTAATGTTTTACTATCTTTGTTTTCAGGCAAATGACTTGATTAAAATAGCGCTCGCGACTTCGAGCGCGTAAAATGATATCTCGCGGGACACAACACGACGGGGACAAATTTCATAGAAATCGGTCCAGTAGTTTCGGAGCCTATCCGATGCTAACATACAAACAATGATATCTTTCCTCTTAATTATATTAGTAAGATTATTCCCCTACTAAAAGGTATGTAGGAATAGGCTGGCAAGCCCCAAAGGGGAGATCTCCGACCGAGCGAGGTGATATTATGCTCGGTCAGGCCGAAGCCCACTTGTATGAATTTTAGATATCGTATATATAGTGCCGATCTTAGAAAACATCCATAGCGCGATTCAGGATTGTGGCGATAATTGGTCCGCCACAGGTATGTACATTGTAAAGTAGCGAAAAATGAATGTTTCGCTGACCTTTCTAGTATTTTGTTCGTACGTGGCATTATTATGTTAGTACGTGAAGCAAAAACTTTCTGTACAGTTTTACGAGAATTGGGCAACGGGAGGTGTGTGAAATTTGGCCGGGAAATGAAAGTTAATGTGGAGGAATGTGTGGAGGAAGGTGTGCAGAAAGCTATTTTTTTTAATAATGCTTAGAAAGACATACAATTAATATAAATAACGACAACACACACTACCTCAGATTTATTAACACACACTACCGTGCGTTTGATAGATCATACAATTTTGTTTGTTACATTTACATTTTTTGACTTGATAACGTCTTATAATTCGATGGAGCCGGCTGCACGCACGAAAAAACATGACTAATGCGGCGTTACCGGCGTTACCTCGCTAAACATGACGTTGTCACGTTCAACTCTCGTCAGTAAACCGACTTTACAGACAACCGATTTTTTATTTTTTCTATCTAAGAGGCAAAAGAACCCTTCTAAAGTGTAAACTAAATAAAAATACACAAAAAAGTATGATATAAACCTTATTTTCTAAATAATTCCTTTTTTAAATTCGGCTAAAATGTTAACTATTTCTCTATTCAATCTTCTTAATTCTGAAGTCGGTACCAGCCCGAACAATATCCTGATATTTTATAGAACCACGTTCAAATTTGTTGAAACCGACTTCAAAATTAAGAAGATTGAGTAGAGAAATTAACGATTTTATATACACAAAGATGCCCCACGAACGCTCGAAGTGTATTTATTCCCATTTGACGAACTGCGTAAAACGCGAGTAAGCGCTTGCGTCTCGCAGTGACGCGCAAACTATGCCTACTAATACCATGCCGAAGTGCTCGGTAAAAAAGTGCAAAATAATACAATAAGCATCCTAAAATAACATGGGATATCTTATTTTCGGTAAGTAATTAATAAAACTTTGATATTTTAATACGTTTGTAGCTAAATATGGCTTAAAACTTGATTAAAATGTTATTCAACGTAAATATTTAAAAAATCAAATACATCGTATACCTCAAATGCGTGTCAACAAGGGCGTAATTACTGTCTCTGTTCTTCGGGTGAAGTTCATAGTGGGTGCAAGTGAGTACGAGATAACATGGTATCTCCATGGTAACAGGCTCTTCGGAACAGAGTCACATTGTAAATGAATAGAGATGCTTGCTGACTTTTATTAGTAAAAGTATACTATATATTATATAAAAATGGATTTGCAATAGGCAATTATCCTATGATGAAAATATACATCAAACTTTTGATATTTTATCACTTAACATTATTTAAAACCAATTTAACGCACACTTTACTATAATATTATATATGTACTATTTTTATAAAATATCAAACAAAAAAGAATTAATTTGTCACGTTTGACCACGTGACTAAAAACGCGCAGTAGTCAAACGTGACGTCACCTTGTCGTCACATACAAAAAAAATATATACAGCCGGATGTATAACCGCCTCCTTTTTTTAGAAAGTTAGTTAAAAGTTATATCAATTATTATGGGCTAATTTCGACCACAGGGCGACCAAATAAAAAAACATATTAAAATGAATATGCCTCCTTCCTACTACGAAATATTTTAACTCTAGAATCCAGATTAGTCTAAGATACTTGTGCAGATAAACCTTTTAAACAAAAGTAAGGTTGTGCCCGTTCGCCCGGCCCGCGGGTGCTCCGCTATCCGTACAGAGTAGAGAACATTATAACTTCGTTTTTGACTAAAAAATTAAAGTTAAATGTTCTATAGTTCACAGGGGTATAATTAATTTTAATTTTCAAGTCGTTTTACATTTCCGTAGTTATAATTCAGCTTTGCTCGGAGTTCTGATATTAAAAAAAAAAATCACTAAATTGTTTATCTGACCGGGATTCGAACCCACCACATTCCGAATTTTCCTACATAAATACCTAACTGCCATTCGGACTGACATAAAAGCGTCGTAATTATTGATTGTTGCACGACGAAATAAAAAACAATTAAGTGTAGCTTAAAATGCGCAGTTTCCCAGGGATAAAACCTAGCTAGATCTATTATTCTCCCCTAAAACTAACTGCATACTTAATTTCATGGTAATACTTGCAGCCGTTTTCGAGAAACTGATTATACATATATACAAGATTGTCTCGTTTAAAGTATCAGATAAGGAGAAATTTTGTCTATATAAAATTATAAACTCTTTACGCGGAATGGTTCCGATTATTAACGTACAAAGTTTTTCTAAGGGCTTCACAATTTAAAAATATCAGATAGTTTAATTGCATGTTTTGTCTCTGTCGCTCGACAGTCTATATAAAGTAAGCAGCGACAAAACTTACGAATAAGCTATCCGAGACTTACTAGAAGATTGAGAAACAGGCCCTGAATATCAAGGCAAAACCAGGCAAAAGCTTATCTGATAAAAAAAGTATTTATAAATCCTCTCCGACATAATTGACAAAACCACGACTATATTTCTGAAGCTAAGAAGAAGACGAAGTTTGTCATTTGCTAGTGTTGTACTCACCTGTCATTGTCCCTAGTGTTCTCCCTCCTCAACGACCAGCGGCGCGACGTTAACGCACGAATCATCGTAGCATTCACTCAACACATCACTAATAAGTCACATATATATATATATATATATATATATATATATATAGTACATAGTTACACACCTACACTTAAATACACTGGTTTACATTCACATTGCTTAGCATTAGATATGTTTAGTTCATCTTAATTTAAAATCATTCGTCATATTACCTGAAATGATTAAGTTTAAATATTGAGAAAATAGGCTACTTGACCTTGTTTTTATTTATGTGCTAAACTTCATAATTGTTTCATTACACACAAAAAAATTACATTATTTTAAAACCTAAAAACCCACAAAAAAAAAAATATTTAAAATACACTTTTTAAAAACCGCCGAAAACACTATTCGCCATGTTGGTTGATAGCTTATCTGCGCTGTGACGTCATACTAGTACTATTTGTAATCTGTGCTATAGTCCGTAGTAGTAAAATGGCGGTGTTACGTTCCGTTTGACGTTTTGACATAAATAACTTTTTAAGATGTCATGAACTATTTATTTACAGGAACGTTTCGTTTTACTACTACATAATATGTGTTTAGTGTGTTTGTGTCGACTTCGATGTGTTTTCATTAGTAGAAATGTAAAACAAAAATACATATTTTAAAATCAACTTTATTTATCAATGTTAAGTTTTTGATTTATGATATCGCTAGAATACGTTTTCCTAAAGCCAAGTACTAAAGGAAATACTCCTTCTATGTATGAAATTAAATATGAGTCAAGTAGCCTATTGTAATCATTTAACGCTGGGCCTATAATATGTTCCGGAATCCGCTAGGCCGGAAAAAATTAAGAGCGCTGAAAATAGAACTCTGCGCTTAAACAATAAAGCTGAAATTCAAACACTTGAGTGTCGAGTTGTTAAATTTGACATTTACATTTGACACGACGCTCGGGTGTCCGATTTTCAACTCTATTGACGCTTAGTTTTATTTTCAGTGCTCTGAATTCACTCCGGCCTTCCGGATTCTGGATCATATAGTCCCAGCCTAAACGTGCTTTACATCGTTGACGTCTGTGCGCCACATTGCAAAATGGCGCCTTAAAATAATTTTTGATTACCCTATTAATTTCGAGTACCCTTTTGCGGTTGTTTTCCAAAAAAAATTCACTACTCCAATGCCAAATTGTTGTAAAATGCATTTCAATTATTCACACGTGTCGTAGCAGTATTTTCATCCAAAACAAATAATTACAAACAAGTATATTAAAATCAACAACAAATATATAATATTGCATTGATATTAGAACAGTTTCCTCGCTGGATTGCGATACTTATTCTCTGGGCCAGGTAGGTGCCGGCTTTGGGGTCTCGGGTGGCCTCAATGAGTTTTTTGGAGATTTCTCTGAAAAGTTTGTGCGCACCCAGGCCCCATGTACCTAGGGTTTCAACCCCAAACGGTTCAAATATGAGATCCCCACTAAGGTTCTCATATTTGCGCCGCTTGAGGTTTTCCGCCTGATTGGCGGCCGCACCTGCAGAACTCGAGATGCCCTGGACATGGGACGGAGCAAGTGTATCGACGCAAGTAGCGTCCCATACAAGAGCCCGTCCCACTCTCCAAGGGACCAGGGTCATAAACTCTTTGAGCCTTCTAGGTACTCTGCCTGGTGGGGACGACCTGGGAGATTTCTTTGTTTTGTAGCATTTTAAGTTTTGGAGTAGTTATTTTTTTTAGTACTTACCTACTTTTATAGTTTGTAAATATTTTAAATAGATTTTAGTTAATTTTAGCTTTTAACAATATATATTTACTAATAGTGATTAAAAATATGTATTTTATCAAAATAAATCTTTGTTATTAGAACAACATTAATTTATATCATGCAAACGTATTTTAGGGATGAGACCGCCCGTATGGGCGGTCTCAACCACTCAATCACGTTTTGTTTTAGAAAAATTAAGTTATAACTTTGTTGAAGCGAAACTACTTTAGCTGCGTTGAGACTGAAATTTCAAGGTCGCGTCACGACACGATTTTGGAAATAACGCCATCTGTTGGAAGCTACTTAGCTCTATTAAGTACGGCTCAATACACAGATGGCGATAGGTGTTTCTTTTTTTTTGCCTTCCTTTTTGAAGTGATGTGCTTGTCTTAGCTGTAAGTTGGAACTCATCAACGTCAGCTCGCTTACTGCTTGACAATCTCGGGGGTTACCTCAAATTTTAATTTTGTTGATTCGACAGACTGAGACTATCGTACTTCGTCTACAGAACTGGAGCACTGAATGTGTTGCAAATTGCAATCGTAGCCCTTTAATAATACGTTGATCAATGTTGATGTATTTGTATGATACGTTGGAAATGTCACTTGACAGACGAAGACAGCAACAAGGGTAGGATTTACGTACCTACCCGTTGCGTATATATTTTTATTAAAACCGGCCAAGTGCAAGTTGGGCTCATCTAATGATACTCCAGACTGTGGGGTAGATGCGAGAAAAAAAAAACATCCTCACTTTACGTATAGGGGAGGTACCCCGAAACCAATATTTTTCGCGACTTTATTTTAACACTTTGTCGGCGTGGTGAATACACATATTGTTGTTGCAAAGTTTCATTTTTCTAGCACTAACCGTTTGAACGGTAAGCCGAAGACGGTCGGACGGACATGATGAAACCATAACGATTCCGAGACGTGAACTACGGAACCCTAATAAGGATAAATGTGCTATGAAAATGACTTTACTTCCCTATTGTTTCCAATGAGTAGGTGTGTAGGGTATATGATTACATCATCGGCCACTTATGCCCTTATTACCACTTATTACTGAAGCACGCGTCTTTCCTCAGGGTGAGGATGAGCTACTCTACTACTAAAACTTTACTAGTCTACTGCCGGTTGGCAGACTTAAGAGCTCGTACGTGAGTTTTTTTGGGCACTGTAAATACAACTGTTCGGTAATACAATAGAACTGAAAATCAAAGTCAAATGTCAGATTTGACAACTCTAGACGATTTTCAGCTCTACTGTATTAGCGCACAGTTCTATTTACAGTAATTTACACCTATTTGATTTAAAATATTTCTTAAAGTCCGAAATTGTAAAAATAAAAGCTATTTATTTACAAATTGTTTCTCTCTCATTGGCAAAACAACACATTAGATACCTTTAATACCTTGTTGAAAATAATAAAGGACATTATGAGTTTGTTTGTAAATTGAAATATGCATTAAATAAAAAACCGACCAAGTGTGTGTTCAACCACGAGAACAAACTTTAGTCTCTTTGCGTTAAGAAGGCAGAATCATGCGTAGGTACACATATAGCAAAACTGCTTTCAAAAATCCTAATTTATTATAATAGTTTTTAAACCAATATTAGATAAAGAAGTAGGTACTCTATTTTTGACAATTTTATATAAAAAAATTAAATATGAAAATTAGTTTTGTAGGATTTGGTTTCATTTGATCGCAAAGTCGACCGCAAACCAGCCAATTTATCTTAAATTTTAATATAATATAAGAAATAATATAATTAGGGGCCAGGGGCCACACTAAACCATGGAATCCAAAGTAAAGTACTATCATGCATGTCGTAAAACAATTCTAGTTACATGACTGTTTTTCGACAGCTGAAATGATCCAAAGTACAATTTAACAGCAAAGTTTCAAAATCAAAACAGCTGTTTTTCCAGCGGATCTTAAAAAAAATACGACTAGTTTATTTGAATCTAGTAAAAGAAATTTATGAATCTTCTTTACCTTTTACGAATAAAAATCTAACGTTCCAGAGCGCAGCGGTGCGTGAAGTGTACCAGATTCTAGATTTCTAGAACATTCACAAAAGGCTCGATATGAAGGGTTGTTTCATAATATTATTGATGGATTCAAACTTGTATTATATTGTATTACATATTGTATGAAAATGCCTTATTGATCGCGTCTGGAGGAGGTGCGTCGCGGCGCGCGCTCGCTCTTGCACTGAAGAGTGGAGGCACAAAGAGTAGTATGTAGAAGGATGTTCAGTGACCTTTTTACCTACTTGCATTTAATTATTTGCAATTAGTGGGCATAATCAGATGGTTCAACGATTTTGGATAAGAATTAAAATGATTATAAATTGTTAGTTGTTTTATCACAAAATCAATTGAAATTTGGAAAAATACACCATTTTGTTTCTTTTTTTCATATTTGTAACTGAAATTTAGGTAAACTTATTGAGTTAAATTATGTTACAATTAAGAGACCACAAAATGGCAAATTCCCAAAATCTATAAATATTTCACTTCCTTCTGTGAATAGTTTCAACTTTAATATTGCTCTATGATCTTTACCGACTGCATAAATATGAATAAATTATATTTAAATATAATAATTTATGCATTTTCATATTTTTCGCCACATTATAATACTTATATATTATAAGGTAGGTTATTAAAAATAATATTAGTGCCTTGATAATTTTAAATAATTTGTTGCAAGTTTCGTAGTGCAAGTAGGCCCGTTTCGCAAATGGCGCTTTATCCCCTTATGATTTATCCCTATTAATAATGAATTAAGTACAAATTGTCCTCTCTACACCTATGATCTACTCTATGTCGGCGCGGTGACGTATGCTACCGAACATCAAGTTGTTAATAAATAAACACACTGATATCAACCCGGTTTGTAATATACTATGATATTATTACACGAGTAGTCCTCTCTACACCTACCTACTCTATGTCGGGTGGCCCAGTGAGTCGGCGCGGTGACGTATGCTACCGAACATCAAGTTGTTAATAAATAAACACACTGATATCAACCCGGTTTGTAATATACTATGATATTATTACACGAGTAGTCCTCTCTACACCTACCTACTCTATGTCGGGTGGCCCAGTGAGTCGGCGCGGTGACGTATGCGTTACCGAACATCAAGTTGTTAATAAATAAACACACCGATATCAACCCGGTTTGTAATATACTATGATATTATTACACGAGTAGTCCTCTCTACACCTACCTACTCTATGTCGGGTGGCCCAGTGAGTCGGCGCGGTGACGTATGCGTTACCGAACATCAAGTTGTTAATAAATAAACACACTGATATCAACCCGGTTTGTAATATACTATGATATTATTACACGAGTAGTCCTCTCTACACCTACCTACTCTATGTCGGGTGGCCCAGTGAGTCGGCGCGGTGACGTATGCGTTACCGAACATCAAGTTGTTAATAAATAAACACACTGATATCAACCCGGTTTGTAATATACTATGATATTATTACACGAGTAGTCCTCTCTACACCTACCTACTCTATGTCGGGTGGCCCAGTGAGTCGGCGCGGTGACGTATGCGTTACCGAACATCAAGTTGTTAATAAATAAACACACCGATATCAACCCGGTTTGTAATATACTATGATATTATTACACGAGTAGTCCTCTCTACACCTACCTACTCTATGTCGGGTGGCCCAGTGAGTCGGCGCGGTGACGTATGCGTTACCGAACATCAAGTTGTTAATAAATAAACACACCGATATCAACCCGGTTTGTAATATACTATGATATTATTACACGAGTAGTCCTCTCTACACCTACCTACTCTATGTCGGGTGGCCCAGTGAGTCGGCGCGGTGACGTATGCGTTACCGAACATCAAGTTGTTAATAAATAAACACACTGATATCAACCCGGTTTGTAATATACTATGATATTATTACACGAGTAGTCCTCTCTACACCTACCTACTCTATGTCGGGTGGCCCAGTGAGTCGGCGCGGTGACGTATGCGTTACCGAACATCAAGTTGTTAATAAATAAACACACTGATATCAACCCGGTTTGTAATATACTATGATATTATTACACGAGTAGTCCTTTCTACCACCTACCTTCTCTATGTCGGGTGGCCCAGTGAGTCGGCGCGGTGACGTATGCGCTCCCGAACATCAAGATGTTTATAAATAAACACACTGATATATTATCAGACATAATATATTATTATGATATAGAAGTTATAGAACTGATATATATTTAATTTAACTCTTATAGAATTGTCCCACATGATGCCCCCCACCGGTTCGGAAACTAGACCGGCGAGAGGAACCGGCGTAAGATACTCGCACGGGGCCAGCTTTTAGCAAAAAGATGGGTAATATGTTCTTTAAAAAAAAAAAAATTTTTACAATGTAGTAACTTAATCAATATAATAAAAGTCAAGATACTTAAGTAGCTACGTAGAAGCAGCCATGTAGGTGGCCATCTTATTCCCAAGGTGTATAATCCGTAATGAAATCATTGACCTTATAATAAGCTTTAGATTTATTGTGGTAGATCATCACGTAGGGTAGGACAATTATGTAAAAGTTTGTTTCTAACCACCATGGAAATAAAAATCGTTTTCACCAACCCATAGTTGTCACCAAGTCTTTGGCGAGTCGATTTTTCACAAGTAATCCGTCCCATAAGTCATTTTTTTTTTAAGTTTAGCCAAGTTAAAGTTTTGCAATTACATAATATATTCTGATAACTTGTTTTGCAAAAAGTAACCGGATATTTCGTCTAAAAGCATAATATTTTGAAAAATACGACGAACTACGTCCGACATACGTTACCAAAATAAAACATACTATGTTTTTACATTGTATTTTTTTATTCAATCTAAACGCAAAGTGAAAGATAAAATTCGATCCAATTAATGTGACATTGTATTTCACGGTTAATAAGTGACATCATGTTTACTGTTTTTCTCTTTGTTACGTTTAGATGAAAACACGATCTGTTGGCCTAGCAGGAAAATTTGACAGCGACGTAACGTTTACGAATGAGATTTGTATGAAAATATGTCAAAATCATGACAGCGCCCATACAAATTTCATTCGATAACGTTACGTTTACGCCGCTGTCAAATGTTCCTGCTGGGGCTCCTGAACGCAGGATACTTCACACGAAGAGGGTAGCTCTTCCGCCCACCCTAACGCTTATTAGGGCAACAGGGAGAATCTAATCAAGATGCCGGTAAGATGCCGCGGCGGGGAGGGGGTAGGAAGGAACCAATCAGAATTCATTACAGCGATGACGTCACTATTACGTACCGAATGTTCAGTTGTTCTGTTATACTCTATTCAGGTTACGGGTCCAATTAAATATAAAAGGCAAAGCTGACTGACTGATGTATCAACGCACAGGCTTGAGGCCAAACCCTTGAGGCTAGAAATTCGAAAATTTGCACACGTATTTTACTAGGGAAGAGTTTTTCAAAATTCAACCACCCCAAGGGTCTAAAATAGGTGATACAATTTTGTATGAAACTTTTTATTCCTTTTACATATTTGCATGATATTTCGTATGAATTGAGTACGAAAAAATAATTAATTACGTATTGGAGCGTTTTCTAAAATTCAGCCCAAAGGTGGGTAAAATAGGGGATGAAAATTTAAAACTACTGAACGGATTTCGATGAAATTTGGTATGGTAGTGGTTTAGGCTCTGGATTAAAACCTAGGCTACTTTTTACCTCAAAAAAGTACAGTATTCCCGTGGGAATACTATATTTACGCCGGCGGAGCCGCGGGAAAAATTTAGTCATTTTCATACAATTCTCTTTCGATGGCGTTTCGAATTTTCGTTATTAGCTAAGCTTTACCATCCGGTGGGACTCACAAGCCATTGGATGAACTGATCCGATTTTATCGCTCATTGTAACAGCTCGACCGGCTCGCCCCGAATTCGCTCGATTTACGTGTACACAGTAATTGTATTGACAATGCAGCTGTATATCAAAATTTCAAAACTTTTCAGTAAACACTTATAAACCGCAATCGTCATTTGTACATGAAGCATACATGAAGCAAAAACTTGGGAGTACAGTTTTACGAGAATTGTGCGAACGGAGAAGTATAAATTTTGGCACAGTTAAAGTTTATGTGGAGGATGGTGTGCAGAAAGCTAATATTTTTTAAATAATGCTTAGAAATACATAAAATGAATAAAAATAACAACAACACACACACACTACCATGCATTTGTATAATAACTGTAGGTTTTGGTTTGATACAATTGACAATCTTTCTTTCACATTCCATAGACCGGCTATACTCTAAGTGTGTTCCGCGGAACCCTAGGGGTCCGCGATACCCCTGTAGGGGTTCCGCAAGAATTTAGAAAAAAAAATCAAAAGACCTCTCTCTGGTCGAACGTTTTGACTCCGGCCGCCGCGCCGCCGCCGCGCGTATACTTGTGAGCGCGCAGTCCCTTTGATAAAAGCCGCCTCTGAATTAGACACTATAGTTGTGAACAAGCGACTTTCGGCTCTAACTTCAAAAAATAAAGTCGAGATTGTTTACAACGCATTTTTTGTATTTCTATTTTTATTTCCGCTTTTTGTTTATCAAAGGCGCCGACTCGAGTATTTTTGAGAATGTTCGCGATCGAGTCTAGGACTAAGTATAAAAGCGGCGATCGCGCGTCGCGCATCATCAGTCAGTTGACGATTAGCGTTCGGAGCGATAAGTTCCTACCTACCTACTTACAAGCGGGATAGCGAATTGCGGAGTTTAAACGTGATATGTAACTAGTATTTATTGTCCTACTGCCTGCTGTATTCTGATTGTATCAGATTTGTACATTTCTTCTTTGGACTAAACTTAGTCTCTTATAAGCAGTAACGATTGTGCATTATTTTGACCCCACCATCCTGACGTGTAACATTATTAATAAAGAAGAATGGAACGTTGGCTTAAAGGCGTTAAACGTGTTGCAACAACATCTTCTAATGACGCTGAATGTTCAAAAGCAGTACGCGCGGAGAATGCAGCAATTACCGATCCAGACGATGATGACACGACGTCAAGCTCCACGGTTTCAAAGACGAAAAAAAGGAAGTATGATGAATCATATATCAGTTTCGGATTTGTTGATTCCAACGGCTCACCTCTCCGCATGCTATGTAGTAAACTGCTTCCTAATAGTTCCATGAAACCTGCCAAATTGCGCCGACATTTACAAACTGTACACCCCGAGTCTAAAGAAAAAGAACAATTATTGGAAAGTCAAAAAAATATGATGCATGTAACACAAACTATCAATGAAAAGGCCACGGAGGCATCATATTTAGTTAGCTATCGCATTGCACAAGCAGGTGAAGCGCACACTATCGCTGAAAATTTAATAAAGCCATGTGTATTAGACATAACAAAATGTATGCTCGATGCAAAATCTGCAAAGCATCTTTCTATCCGCCGCTATCAAACGATACTATTTCACGGCGAATCCATGATCTGGCAAGCTACGTCAAACAAGAACTAGTTACACGTCTACAAAAAACACGATTCGCCTTGCAAATGGATGAGTCAACTGATGTCGCTGGTCTGGCTATCTTGCTGGTTATCGTGAGATATCCATATGAAAGTTCTTTTGAAGAAGACATGCTTATGTGTCCACCGCTGCCCACAAACACTACCGGGGAAGAAATTTTTAATAGAATAAACATATTTTTTGAAGAAAATAACTTCTCTTATAAGTAGAGAAAATAAGTTCTCAGTTGGAACGATTGCATTGACATTTGTACAGATGGGGCCAAGGAGGTGACAGGTAAAACAGCAGGAGCAGTGTCACGCATAAAAAATAAAGCGCCTAATTGTAGTTCCAGCCGTTGTATTCTGCATAGACAAGCACTTGCGATGAAGCAAATGCCGTCAAATCTAAAATTAGTTATGGATGACGCGGTAAAAATAATTAATTTTATCAAATCACGACCACTACAATCCCGATTGTTCTCATTATTGTGTGAAGATTATGGCAGCAAACATAAAACACTGCTGCTCCATACAGAAGTGCGATGGCTGTCTCGGGGTAAAACTTTAACAAGGCTATTTGAACTTAGAGCGAAGTTACAAATGTTTCTTTCAGCTGACACTTCTTTTAATTTGAAAGACCGTTTGTATGATAAAACTTGGTTGTTCCGATTGTCTTTTATGGCGGATATCTTTAAAAAACTAAACGAATTGAATTTATCATTGCAAGGTAAACAGACAACAGTGTTCCAGGCCTATAACAAAATAACTGCCTTCAAAAGAAAATTAGATTTTTGGATTGTTTGCGTTGATAAGAGAGAAATAGAAAGCTTTACGTCACTCAGTGAGTTTGTTAGCGATAACGACTCAGAAATGTCTCAAGATGATATGTTTGAAGAATTGGTCTCACTTCGATGCGCGCATCTTTTGAAAAGTATTTTCCCGAAGAACAGAATACAAAAATAAAACTGAATTCATGGATTCATAATACTTTTTTACCCAACTTGCAAAAGCCCGAAAGTATGTCAAACGAGATATATGAATCTCTTTAAGAAATGTCATCAGACACAAGTATAGAGTCACTGTTCAAAACGATGCCTTTCAACGATTTTTGGTGCAGAATTCGTAATGAATATCCAATGCTTGGCAAAATGGCTCTGAATATTCTTCTCCCGTTCCCAACAACATATTTGTGCGAAACAGGATTCTCAACGTATGCAGCCACGAAAACAAAATATAGCAATAGACTGGACGCCGAACCTGATATGAGACTGTAACTGTCTTTTATCAAACCTGACATCAACCAATTAATGAAAAATAAAAAACAGTTTCATACCTCCCATTAGTTAGATTTTTTCTTTTTTAATATCTTGTAATAATGTACTTGCCATGTGGCATGTTAAAGTAATAATCAGTAACTGTTACATTGTACTTTTATTACGTTTATTAATAAAGAATACACTTTTAAAAACTATTGTTTTATTGTAGGCTTCCGTCAAGTATTTTGCTTTCCAAAAGGGTTCCGTCACCAAAAAAGTTTGAGAACCGCTGCCATAGACAACATGTACATAGTTTTTATTGTGTATCTAAGAGGCAAAAGAAGCCTAAAAAAGTTAAAATTAAAATATGAATTATGGTCGAATTTCGACCACTATTACATTAAAGTAGATTAATATACAATAATGTTGTTAGGCGATAGCATCCGCAATACCAGAGGAATCACAAATGCGTTACCGGCCCCTAAGGAGTTAGGAAAAGCGTTATAAGCTCCGGTTTTCTGTGTGACCATGGTATTTATCCGGTCGAAGCGGCCCACACAGAAGGCAATGTAATCACCCATATAAAAGAGAACATTGCCTTACTAATTCTGGTTCAACCAAACCACAGTGATCCATCACAAACATCTTATACTTTGAACGAGAGAATCTTGTCAATATATATAATCAGTTTCTCGAAAACGGCTGCAAGTATTACCATGCTGTCTTTTAAAACATTGAGAGGTAGCTAAGATGATTTTTTGTTTTAGGTACCGGTTTGCGAGATATTCAATTTCAAAGCGCTCTTTTTATTCAAATAGTACGCTCCCCCTCTAAAAGCTAAACGGCTGTTCAGAAAAATATAAAAAAATCATGTGATGAACTTTAAAGGAAAACTATAACGGCTTATATAAGTTTGTTAGTTCAGGAGTTATAGAGGACTAACTTGTAAAATCTGCTTGCTTGGAAAACTTCGCTCAAAAATAACGAAATAATAAGTGAACATGTAAAATATTAGGTCTTTACCTATGAAATTGCCGTTTAGTATGAAAAAATGTAATCGAATTTTTTTCATGTATTTTATATTTGTATTAATCGAAGTAATCACCCATGCAATCAATGCATCTTTGCCAACGCAGTGGCAGTTTATTGATATAAAGAAATTCTTAAAGAAATCAGCTGGACGGGAGGCAACAAATTCTTCAAAGGCATTTTGTACTGCCTCTCGGGTATTGAATTTTTTTCCCACCAAGAAGTTATCCAAATTCTGGAAAAAGTAGTAGTCTGTAGGCGCAAGGTCTGGTGAGTAGGGCGGATGACGGAGAGCTTCCAACCCCAGTTCTTGCAACTTGGAGACCGTCTGCTGTGCAGTATGAAGTCGCGCGTTGTCGTGCAGGAACAGCGGAGACGAGTGATTGACCAATGCTGGTTGGAGATGTACCAGCTTCTCCATCATTGTGTTCAGTTCTTCACAGTACACATCTGCAGTAATGCTCACCCCGTTTGGTAAGAAGCTGTGATTAATCACACCGGCGCTAGACCACCAAACAGTGACCATTTTTTTAGGGGTAAGTTTTCGTTTAGGGCATTGTTTAGGTGCTGAACCAGGATCCAACCAACTTGCTGAGCGCTTGCGGTTATCAAACAGAATCCATTTTTCATAGAAGGTAACAATGCGGTTCAAAATTCCTTAATTTGTGTGTCTGTTGAGCAATGCAAGGCACGTCTCGACGCGTACTTCGCGCTGGCGATCATCGAGTTCGTGGGGCACCCATTTGTTAAGCTTTTTTACCTTGGAAATTTGACGCAAATGGACCAATATTGTTTTGACGCTAACGTCGAAAGCTGCTGCTAATTCAGCCGTAGATTGTGTATTATCAGCTTCCACAATCGCCTTTAATTCGTCATTGTCGCCAAAGTCTTCGGACGACCGCGAGGTTCATTTTTCAGGTCGAAATTTCCAGAACGGAAGCGAGCAAACCAATAACAGGTGGTGCGTTGGTTTGTAGTGTTAGCTCCGTAAACGTCGTTGATTTGCGTGCCGCTTGTGTCGCGTTGCTGCCACGATGGTACTCATATTCCATAATTACTCGAATTTTTAACGTATCCATGATGACGAAACAGATTGAAATGCGATGAAAATGTAACACTAATAAATAAAAAAATGACTACTTTTGGAAAAAGAATTCCAAGTTTTAAAAATAAAATTAATTTAAAATTAGAATTCTTAGCCAAACAAAAATTATTTTGATTTGAAATGGCCAGTATTGCAGAACGGCAATTTCATAGGTAAAGACCTATTATTAGTATATGGTTTATAGTACGTGCGTGCGCGAGTCCGACTCACACTTGGCAGGTTTTTTTTACATGGAATTGGAATTGGATTTTTTTTTACATGGAATTTTATACGAAACTCTGGGTACGCATGTTCGACTCGCACGCCACATTTTTTTTTTCAACAAAATTCTTAGAGAGAAGAAAATATTTAGTATCGACGCGAGGCGCGAGTACCCAAGGAACTGTGTACTCACTGAAAATGGGTCAGTCTGAATTACGTTTGGATTGGACTGCGGGTAAAAATACCTTGTTGAGAAATACTCGATGAAACAACAAAAGAATACGAGTGCCGTGGTAAAAACATACTTATACAGTACAGTATAAACACTGATTTTAATATAATTTTTTTCTACGATGTGTAGAGGTGGAAAGAAGTACAGAAGAAAATAAATGTCTTCTCTTGACGACAATACTGCGAACTTGCTACCTTAGACTAGGCGTATATTGTCCGGATTCCATAAGGCCGAGGAAAATTCAGAGCACTGAAAATAAAACTCTGCGCTAATACAATAGAGCTGAAAATCAAAGAATGTCAAATGTCAATGTCAAATCTGACAACTACACTCATGTGTTTGATTTTCAACTCTATTCTACTAGCCCAGAGTTCTATTTTCAGTGCTCTTAATTTTACCCGGCCTTCCGTATTCCGGATCATTTAGTCCCAGTCCTTAAAGGGGTGACAGACGCACGTTATTTAAGTATTCGGACTTTAAGATCGCCAACTTACTCGGATCGACGTCGCGTCGGTGACACGTGAAGCTTACTCACAAATGCTATGTCGTCGACAGAAGAAGCTCTACGAATCCTTAATGGATTATCTTATAATAGCAGCATTCCTTTCTATCTTTTAAATAATTTCTAAAGTATTATTTATGATTTATTTTTATTTTATTCTTTATGTACAAAAGTAACAAAAACACATTTTAAAGTTATATTAATACAATGGCGTACTTATTTATCTCTTTGAGAGATCTCTTCCAGCAAATCATAATAATACGTGGATGTTGGTTGTGGAGATAGGGCTATGTACACTAAAGACACATTTTAAAAGTACATAAAACATTAAACTTATACTAAAAGCCTATAAATAAAATGAAAATACATACCTAATATTAAAAATACTTAAATACGCAATATACAATACACATACATAAACAATACTTACATAAATCACTGTAAATAAACATAATATTATTATAACTATGATAAATAAAAATAATAGAACTATTATTATAACAACAAACTAAACTAATGCCGAATAGTGCCGTTTCTATCGTAATTTTAACGAGTTAGGGGTTAGTTACGGTTTAAATAGTAGGGACATCCCGAATGTGCCCCGGCAGTCTATTCCAGAGCTGCAACGCAACACACGAAAATGAGCCCTCATAGAAGATTGTATTACAGTATGCGATTTCTAGTGGCCCCTTCACTGTGCAAGTGCGAACAGGTCTCTCGCTAGGCGGCGTGAAACTGAACCTTTCGTAAAGATTGAAGGGAGAATGGAAGCGAAGAATTTTAAAGAGAAGCGTGAGTATATGCGAGTTCCCGCGCATCCGTATGGGAAGCCAGTTTAGACGCTTACGAAAGTCTGAGATGTCATATTTACGCAAACCAAACACATAACGGATACCTAGATTTTGCAGGCGTTCAAGCTTATTTAGTAATGATTCTGTCAGGTCCAAGTAGACAACATCAGCATAATCAAAAAGTCGAAGAATGAGAGACTGCACCAGTAGCATCTTAGTTGGGATAGGAGGTGTAGTCGTTTAAGCGCATGCATAGCACCATTCACGCAGCTGCTGACGTTTTTGACATGCGCCGACCACGATAGGTTCGAGTCAAAGATTTCACCCAAGTTATTCACCTCATCGGATATCTTTATTATATTGCCATTATAAGTGATATTGTCTAAATTGTGAAAATCAATTCTACTGCCTAACTGTTTACTAACTATAATGATAGCCTGCGATTTCTTGGGGTTCACAAGTTGACCAAAGGTATTCGCAAACTCGTTTATGCTCTCAAGATCCTTATTCAGCTGGTGCACTGCATCGTTAATATCAGAGAGCGTGGTATGCCTATACAGGGTGACCTAAAATTCGATACATTCCTTTGAAAGACAGAAAGTAGACCTCATTTACAGTAATATTTTTCATGGCATCCCCTATCCGAAAGTTGATATTTACAAAGTTATTGAAATTTCAAAATTTTTTTCTTTATTTTCGACTTTTTGACTTTCACATGAATTATTTTTAAAAATGTTTGTCTTTTTAGTGATTTTTTTATGTATTTTAACCGTCAATGAGTCAAATATTATTTTTAAGGAATAAATAGGGACAAACTAAGCGAGAATTTTTCATTATGAGACATGAAACAGAATTTTCTTTTAAGAAAAATGCACATTTTTCTTAAAAACAGGTGATTTTCTTAAAAAAATGTATGATACAATGCGTACAAATATTCTAAATAACTTACTTATCTCATTAGCTTTCCAAAAAGGTGAAAATGTCTACATAAAAATATGACGTTGTAGTAAACATATTAGAAGTAAAATGAAATAATGTCTAAATCGATTTATTTGCGATAAGGTTAAAATAAAAGGAAAAACTTGAATTTAATTACGTTTATTGTGTTTAAAAAACATCAATGTTTAATTAAATTTAATAAGGTTCACATTTTGAACAAGACCTAAAGTAGAACATTTGTTCTACTTTAGGTCTTGTTCAAAATGTGAACCTCTGTTTCTGATACAGGCCCGTAGTCTTCTCCGTACCTCTGTTTTGATTATTCTGGTAGTAAGACTAGTTTTGATTTCTTCTGCTGCATTTCTTATGCGGCTTCTGAGCTCCTCTACAGTAGTTATGGGTGTAGTATACACCAAAGCCTTCATATGACCCCAAAGATAAAAATCACACGGGGTCAAATCGGGACACCGTGCTGGCCAAGGAATTGGCCCGCCTCGACCTATCCAGCGATGTGGGTAAGTTTGGTCTAGCCACTGGCGTACGCCGAGGCAGAAGTGGGCCGGGCAACCATCATGCTGGAAAATCATATTACGACGAGTTGCTATTGGCACATCTTCCATTAAACCAGTAATCTCCCCTCTTAGGAAATGTTCGTACATTTCACCATTTAAATTTTGAGGCAAAAAATGAGGTCCAACTAAATTATTATTAATTATACCCATCCAGACATTTAGACTGAATCTGGTTTGATGGGCCATTTCTTTTTTCATCCTGGGGTTTTCTCCTTTTGGTGCCCAGTAATGTGTGTTGTGGAAATTGTTTATCCCGTCACGGTCAAATTTCGATTCATCCGTCCACAATATTCTTGAGAAGAAATTGCGATCCTCCATGTCTGCATTTATCATAAAACGGCAGAATTCCATTCTTCTAACCGGGTCTCCCTCTTCCAACGCTTGGACAGGTGTGTAGTGAAATGGATGTAGACGCGCTGTGTGTACTGTAAACCACACCTTCCATTGACTCAATTCAAGTCTTCTAGCTGCCGCTCTTGTAGAAATAGAAGGATCATTTTGCAAAAGTGTTAAAATTTCTTCTTCTTCTTCTGGAGCATACAAACGAGGTCTGCCTGAATCGCCACGTCTTCTATCAACACGGCCGCTTTCCCGAATTCGTCGAAATGTTGTTGAAAACACTAACGTTTGGCACTCGTCGATTCGGAAAACGTTCAACGTATGTTCTTCGTGCAGCAGCAGCATTACCATTACAAAGTCCGTAACAAAACAAAACAAGATGTCAGCGTATTCATCGTACTCAAAAGCAGCCATCGCGATACAAAAAAATCACAAGTAGAAGTAAGGGTGTAGTTTAAAGCAACAATACGTCCGTACACGGCAATAGTTGACTTAAAACTAATATTAGCTACTAAATTTGCTCTCTAAGCCAGTCGGTAACTCATTGACAAAGGGCCGCGACGACAGTAGCCGAAACATCCCGAAGTTTGAACAAAGGAAACAATTGAAAAAAAAAAGGTCGCCTCCGGTAGAGTAATTCTTGAGATAACGTTACCTGATGATTGTTTTGTCTTTGTTTATTACATGTTCATATTTTTATGTACATATTTGTACCTTTTTTGGAAGCTTATGAGGTAAGAAAGTTATTTAAGGTATTTGTACGCATTGACTCATACAACTTTTTAAAGAAAATCACCTGTTTTTAAGAAAAATGTGCATTTTTCTTAAAAGAAAATTCTGTTTCATGTCTCATAATGAAAAATTCTAGCTTAGTTTGTCCCTATTTATTCCTTAAAAATATTATTTGACTCATTGACGGTTAAAATACATAAAAAAAAAACACTAAAAAGACAAATATTTTTAAAAATACGTCATGTCAAAGTCAAAAAGTCGAAAATAAAGAAATTTTTTTTGAAATTTCAATAACTTTGTAAATATCAACTTTCGGATAGGGGATGCCATGAAAAAAATTACTGTAAATGAGGTCTACTTTCTATCTTTCAAAGGAATGTATCGAATTTCAGGTCACCCTGTATATTTGCAGATCGTCTGCATAAATGTGGAATAATGAAGTTATGTTTATGGGTAAGAAGTAAAGATATTTCATTGATATATATCGAAAAAAGTGACGGTGATAAGACTCCGCCCTGAGGAACACCAGCAACGAGATTTGACCATTCAGAGATGAATTCCGGTGTAAAGATTAGCTGCTATCGATTTCTCAGGTAGGAGCCAAACCTATCTAGAGCGGAAGTGATACACAAACCGAGCTAAGTATTGCGAGCAAGACGTCATGATACACGGAATTAAATGCACAGCTGAAATCGAGAAGGACAATTATTGTCAGTTGTCTGTTATCCATGGCTTGACGAACATCTTCAGACACCTTCAGTAGTGCAGTAGTAGTGCTATGCTTTGCGCGAAAACCGGATTCGGAAGTATTTAAAAACTGGTTCTCGGCTAAAAAGTTGTTAAGTATGTGTGTGCTGATAGGAGTAAGTCAGCTATTGGAACAAGCATATCCTACTGATATTATTGTATGCTTGAATTAATATTTTTGTCATTTTTATTATTAAATCCAACGTCGGTTATTTCGTTAAATTCAGTTGTTAGTTCATGCGAATAAATATCTGATAATTTATATACCCAAAATAATGAACAAAAAATATGGTGGCTCGTAGTCGGGTGACGATTAAGATTTCAAACCGGTTGGAACGCCGACGAAATTGCAAGACACTTTTTAAGTACGCGTACGGCGTACTTATGCATATTTTGGTGACACACAGGCGAAATACTTATCAAGACATAAGTACGCGTACTTACTCGTACGTCTGTCACCCCTTTTAGATTATTTTACTACGAACAGCCGAAAAGTTTCTACAATTTGTAATTTTGTCTATTACTCCGAGCTCCGTGGAAAAGGTTCACTTCTACGTACCGTACATTACGGTACATTCTACGTATCATAGAATTCAGTGCTCTGTATTTTCCCGGGCCCGCCGGATTCCGGGTCATGTAGTCCCAGGCCGAGTGTAAAATGTAACTGACTCACCCGAGCGGCGACGGCGGCGTGGCGGCGGGTTCGTCGTCGGCGTCGTAGAAGTCGTCCTCGCCCTCCGACGACGAGTACGACGTGTCCGGCACTAGTAGCGACATCGCCTGTCCTGTACAACAAGTTCCTTATTAGTTAATAGAATCTGGCATTACTTTGGGGATATCCATAGCATGCAATATAATTAATATTATAATCAAGCAAAATCCCGCGAAAAAGTTACCACAACCTGCAAGCTGTCCGAGTGCACGCATCAAGCATGCATGAAGCTAGAAGTATGCGTGCACTCGCACATTTGCTTACAGGTTGTAGGTATTTTTCGCGGGATATTGTTATATATAATATTAATTAGAGCTCCGTGGCCTAGTGAGTAGACCGTTTGATTCGCACTCGAGAGAGTGCAGGTTCGGTTCCCAGCTTGTGGCGTGTACCAATGAGACTTTTTCAGATCTCAAGTACAATATACGGACGCTCCAACGGTGAAGGAAAACATCGTGAGGAAACTCGCACATGGTTGGCCCCAGACGTATTGACCAGTCATTCCTCTGGACTAGGCTGACTATGTTGTGAAAATGCCGTACGTGCTTGGGCAACCATACGACATTAAAAAAAACACATGTCCCAGGCACTACAGTATTTCAAGAGTGGTTACTTCTCTCGGAATTACTGTATACATCATCCAATAACGAATGAAAAGGCCTAAGTAATATTAATTAAATTGTAAGTTCGTTATTATAAATCTTTGTAATAACCGTATAGACCGGTAGTCCTCCTAGATAAGCATACACGGAGATCGACATATTATTATGTCGACTATTGTCACAGGGGCGACACTCTCTACAAATGACAGCTCGAGCACCGCCGAATGTCAGTCATAACGTAGTATACGTACAAGCCATTGACGTAAGCCTAATGTTGACACCGAAATAATTTCAAACGTCGCGTCAGACAAATCCTATCATAAATATTGAGAAATTATGTGAAAGCACGAAACGACCAGCGGCCAGACCCGTGAACGAAAGTCCTGGGTGGAAAAACATCACGTCCCGCGGCCTCTGCACATGTCTAGCCGCGTACACAGCCGCGTACACATAGCTGTCATTCGTGTACATCGTTGAATGACGGTTCTTTGCGTTAGTAAATATAATTATATTCTTTGATATTGTGCAAGATGCAGGAGAATGTTATCTCAACGCGACATGAGTCGAGATAACTCTCTCGCGTCAATACATTTGTCGAACAAATCTGTGGCAGCGCACACAGCGTGGCACGTCGATATACATACTGGCGAGAAGTGTGTACATGTTTTAGTTCTAGCTTATGTAGTTATTATTTTTGTTCTTACATATGTACAGGCTTTAGCTTATGTTAGAAAATATTCTTTTTTATACTTAGATTTTTCATTAGTGATTTGTGATTATCATCAAGGTTACTTTTTCGTATGCTTGACCACTTTAAAATATCAAAATAAATAAATTATTACCAATGTCAACACTAATTAATGGCTATTACCAAAATGTTAGGGCTTACAAACAAAATCTCAAACATTTCTATCTATGGTAGCTCAGAGTGTATATGACTTTATTTGCTTAACAGAAAGTTTGCTCACAGCTGATTTCTATGATCGAGAATATTTTGACAGTAGTTTTGTAGTTTATCGATGCGATCGTCCCGAAGCGAGCGGGGTCTCTCGCGGTGGTGGTGTGATTATCGCTATAAGATCCGCATTACGCACTTTTAAACGTAACTGGCCTACCCCATCCCCTACCGCCTCAGAATGTATTTGTATATGTATTTCTATACCCCTGAATAACCGCAATAAATCTTCCCTCAATATTGGCTGTATTTACATTACCCATGGTCCTGGACATCATGATGCCCTTGGTACATTTTTTGATATAACAAACCAACTTATAGTGGATTATCCCAATTACATTTTTCTAGTCACAGGAGATTTCAATAACTCTGACGCTGAATGGAATTGCTCATATAAAAATATTTCCTTAACCGTAAATAACAATACGTCAGTACAACTTTTAAATGAATTTATGCTTTTACAAATTTAAAACAACACAGTGTCGTTAAAAATATTAACGATCGAATTCTTGATCTAATATTCAGCAATACAAACTGTGAAGTAACATGTTGTGACGATCCTTTATTCGACAAACTTCAGAAGATACCCATCATAAATCTCTGTTAATTACCATATCAGCAGATTTAAAAGATTATCTCAAAACAAATAATAATACCGCATATAATTTTAATCTAACAAATTTTGATAGCATAAATGATGAGCTTTTCAAAATAAATTGGAATCTATTTTTAAAAAACTGTCCATGGAAGAATGTATTTTTAAATTTTACAACGTATTAAATAATCAATTAAATAAATTTATTCCTAAACGCGTAGTGCGATCTTCCACTAAATCCTGTCCGATCTGGTACACAAAACCTCTAAGAAAATTATTTAATGAAAAAAGAAAATATCATAATTGCTGGAAGCTTTACAATAACCCTTTAGATTTTGAAACTTTTAAATTATTAAGAAAAGGTTAAAAAATTAATGGAACTAAAAAATTATAAAAAATATATAGTTGACTCTATAAACATGATTAAGATGAACCCGAAATGCCTATATATATATATATAATAGGTCATATGTAAAGTCGAACTTTAATTTTTGTGAACTGCCACAAAAAATGCATTATAAGGATAAATATGTCACTAATGGAAGATATATATGTGACTTGTTTAATGAACACTTTCATTAAGTTTTTGAACCCCCAACAGTGAGCGCTAAGCTCATAAATAATCTACAACCGCCTAGTAATCCCCCGTTTGACATTGGAACTATTGAGATCACTGAAAACTTAGTAAATAAATTTCTAAAATCAGTTGATCCTAAAAAAGGAGCTGTAACAGATGGTGTACACCTGAGTCTCGTAAGAAAATGTGCATCTGCACTAACAAATCTTCTGACTATTTTGTATAAAAAATCTATATCAGAAGGTTGTGTTCCTTTGGCATGGAAAAGGGCCTGGATAACTCCAATTCCCAAGGGTTCTCTAAGCGATGATATAGAAAAATACAGACCCATCTCTAAGACCTGTGTATTTGTAAAGATTGTAGAAGACATTATTGCTCAACAACTATTTGCTGTTGTCCGTCCATTTATTTCTCTGCAACAACACGGTTTCTATAGGGGACGTAGCGTTGAGAGTAAACTTTTATCTTCTACGGAAATTAAAAAATATCAAGTAGACGCCGTGTACACCGACTTTGCCAAGGCTTTCGACAAAACTTCTCACTACACCTTATTATTAAAACTTTGGAATCTTGGTGTCCATGGCGATTTGTTTCGCTGGTTAAGTTTTTATGTAAATAACAGGTGTCACGTTGTTGTTTTAAAAGGATTTACTTCTAATTATAGGCAAATAACCTCTGGTGTGCCTTAAGGGTCACATTTAGCACCACTACTATTTTGTTCTATACATAAGTGACCTAAGTAATGTTTTAAAAATAGCTACACCCTTCTTTATGCCGACGATACAAAAATATTTAGAGTTATCCAAACACACACCACTGTGAACTTCTCAAAATGACATAGCGGTTTTTTAAAATGAATGTGTGAAAAATAACCTTTTCCTTAATCCTGATAAATGCAATGTAATTACTTTTAACCTCAAACATAAACAGATTTTATTTAAATATAAATTTGGTGGGAAACATTTAAAAATAACATCAGTGATTCGCGGTCTGGGTGTCTTGATGGACTCTAAACTTCATTTGTTTCATACATTAATAAAATATTTGCTAAATCCTATAAACAAAATGGGGTTTATTCTGCGTATCTCTAAGCCTTTAAAACTATTTTTAAAAGGTTTAGAGATCTAGTTTGTGATGTTGTGTTCTTATTCAAAATAATTCATAACATTGTAGATACACCTGAGTTACTTAGAAGTATTGAGATTCGTGTGCCCCGGAGACAAGAAAGAAATGTTAGAAAAATAAACCTTCTTAGTGTACCGCAATCCAGGACTTCTAATGATACTAATGCTTTTATTAGAAGGTCTTGCCATATTTATAATAAGTATTTTGATGATTTAGATCTGTTTCATTGCTCTTTAAGTAAAATGATACAAAATGCAAATTACAAAATTAGAAACATTGTTATAAGCTGATCCGAAATGCATGTTAAGTTTAAGTATATAATTATTACTTCTTTCTATGAACTCTCGTTTACGTTTCTAATGCCCGTTTTCACTAAAACTTACACTTTCGTTGATTCCTAAACAACTCTTATGTAAGTGACCCTTTGGATAGGTGGTCTCCTAAAATCGGCACCTACCTAATTTCATTTTCATCAAGCTGGGTAACACTTAGCTATGGAACTCCTAGTTAAGTGACTGTTTTTTGTCTCTAATTTGCGCTCATACTATTGATATTTTATCGATAAATGTAACATTGCAAATTCTAGTATAAATAATTCACAGATAAATAATATAACATAAATAAATCCAAGTTAGTGTACTTTGTATGCTCTGATAAATTATTCAGCAATTTTAAGAACTAAATTAGTAAGACGATGACGTACAGCATGTTTAAAAATTTACTGTGATGTAAATTAAAAAGTAATAATGTCAGTTTCACTGACGAGTGACAGACGAGTCATTTGATGTTGTATAATTACAATTCACAACCACGTTTACTGTCTCACAATCTCCAAATTGTTCGTTTATTCTTTTGTGGTTAATTATTATACCATTTTTGATTAGATTAATTAAAAATATTTTCCATTAATTATGTTTCGCTGCCTGCTACTTGTGACATACCTATTTGTATGAAATTGTATCAGATACGACCACTTGGTCGTATCTGATACAATTTCATGTATCAGATACGACCAAGTAATGGTACATGTAAATACATATTATAAGAACAATCACTGCTTTTGATTTCGACATGATACTCATGTATCATTAGAAAATTATGAATTCCATTGGTATAGGAGTATGTAGGTAAGTACGAGAAAAGTACCTAAATGTAAAATGTAAATGGATAATACACTTACCTGTCTTTATACTCAAGAAGATGTTCAATTATTTCTAATGAAAATATTACCCTCTGTTTTGTTAACCTATATCGGATGAAGAAGTCGATATCATATTTATCAAAATGTTCCACTCTTTGGCGAAATAAACGGGGTCTTTTTGGTAACAGTCATTAGAAAATAATTCAAGCACTTCAACAGCGTCTAAAGTTACCAATAACTGGCTTAGATCGTCCTTCCATTTCAAGGGATTCACGTATTTTCAATCACAATGTAATGTTAGGTGACAGTTAAGGCGCGAAATATCGGGCCCCTAAAGTTAGAGGCCCCCCTAAGGTCTTAGGTGACACCTAAGCGTTGGTGAAAACAATTTTTCTTAAGAAGCGCCCTAAATGGCCGCTAAGGGACACTGAAAATTAGGAGTCAGTTGGTGAAAACGGGCATTAATTATTGTATTACTTTATAAAAATATTTTGTATTAAATAACTGTTTGTTCCTAAATACATAAATGAAAAAAAAATTAAAACCAAATCAGCTAAGACGAAGTAATTTTTGTAGTTTCCAAGTGTCTGCACAGTAAACAAGAGCTATATCTCCCATTACTCTCGTAACCCAGTGGGACGGATAACCGACACGACTGGCGAGATCAGGCGCAGGACCGACTTTTCATATGCCCATCCGACGCTTGAATCATCTGTCCTGTGACCTAATCAGGTAATCAGCCTGCATTGTCTTATCCAGACTGTATAGGAAAATGCAGGCAAACATGCAATGCAATGGACTGGATCGAACCCACGACCTTCGGAGTGATATTGGATGGTCTTACTCGCTCCGTCAAGCTCCAGCGGCGGAATGGGGTGCGTGGGCGTGGACAGCTCCCGGCACTCTGATCCCAGCTCGACCCGCGGCGACAGTTCTGGTACAAAACAATATATATAAATCAAACATCAACCCCAACAATAGGCTACTTGACTCATATTAATAATTTTATACATTGATGGAGTATTTCCTTTAGTACTTGGCTTAGGAAAACGTATTCTAGCGATATTTTAAAAACTTAAGATTGATAAATAAAGTTGATTTAAAAATGTGTTTTTTAATTTCTACTGATGAAAACACCTCGAAGTAACTTCCGGCAAGGATGTGACGACACAAACACACTAAACACATATGTAGTAGTGAAACGGAACGTGTTTCTGTAAATAAATAGTTCATGATGTCCTATAAAGTTATTTATGTCAAAACGTCAAACGGAATGTCACACCACCATTTTACTCCTACGGACTACGAGGGCTGCACTAAATCGGGAATGGAATATTTCCACTGTTCCTGTCATATTAAAATCTTTTTAATTTAAAACTCCTTGGTTTTAAAAATCGAATACCGTTTATTTATTTAAAAAAAGATTCTCGGTCTTGTCACAAGGTCTTGTCAAACTTGTTTAGTCGTTGACAAAATGGAATTGACTCCAGAAAATTCTAGAGCGATGATTTATTATGACTTTCGAAGTGGTTTAACACAAAAACAGTGTGTTGACCGGATGATTTCTGCATTTGGTGATGAAGCCCCATCCAAAACCACAATTTATCGCGGGTTTGCTGAATTGCAACGTGGACGTGTCAAGCTCAGTGATGATCCCCGTCAAGGTCGTCCAAAAACTGCAGTCACCCAAGAAAACGTTGATGCTGTGCGTAAGCTGATTGAGGAAGATCGACATGTGACATACCGCGAAATTCAGGCAACTTTAGACATTGGCATGAGTCAAATACAAATAATCTTGCATGAACAATTAGGTGTAAAAAAGTTGTTTTCCCGATGGATACCGCATTTGCTCTGTGAAGAGGAAAAAGCGGCTCGCGTTACTTGGTGCGTCAGAACTCTCGAAAGATTCCACGCAGGATCCTCAAATGCTGTATACAACATCTTATCAGGTGACGAATCCTGGATATACGCGTACGAACCCGAAACAAAAAACCAGTCACTAGTTTGGGTGTTCGAAAATGAGTTAAAGCCAACAAAAATTGTTCGTTCACGGAGTGTTGCAAAAAAAATGGTGGCCACGTTTGTCTCCAAAACCGGCCATATTGCGACTATTCCTCTTGAGGGACAAAGAACGGTTAATGCAGAATGGTATGCTAACATTTGTTTGCCACAGGTCGTTTCTGAACTCCGTAAAAAGAACTGCAACCGCCGCATCATCCTCCATCACGACAATGCGAGTTCTCACACCGCGCACAGAACAAAAGAGTTTTTAGAGCAAGAAATCGTAGAATTATTAGACCATCCGCCGTACAGCCCCGACCTAAGCCCTAATGATTTTGTGGGAATATAGTGGCAAGCCCCAAAGGGAGATCTCCGACCGAGCGAGGTGCTATGCTCGGTCAGGCCGAAGCCCACTTGTATGAATTTCAGATGTCGTATATATAGTGCCGATCATAGAAAACTTCGATAGCGCGATTCAGGATTGTGGCGCTAATTGGTCCGCCACATCACTCCCCCCCGAAGACCTGAGGTCGAATCTTGAGTCGTCTTGCTTGAGTCGCCAGTGCCAGTGAAGAGTCCCAGTGAGTCCGAACTGTGCTGCCGTGCTGGGCTGATGCTACGTGCTGACCAGGAGAGGTGCTTCGTGCTCTTCTTGCTAACCGATCCTTGTAGCTACGTGTGCTGACCGGGAGAGATGCTTCGTGCTCTGCTTGCTGACCGGTCCGTTCTAGTGTCCGTTGAAACCGATGAGGATTCGACCAGGCCGCGGTGCGTTGAGGCTGGTGGTCGAGGTACTCGATGAGGCTGAGTCTGGCTGGCGTGGTGTGGAGGGGTGGGGAGTGATGATGATGATGTCCAGAAGGAGGCGTGTTCTGTCGAGGGTCACCAATGTGGGAATATAGTGGCAAGCCCCAAAGGGAGATCTCCGACCGAGCGAGGTGCTATGCTCGGTCAGGCCGAAGCCCACTTGTATGAATTTCAGATGTCGGTATATACAGTGCCGATCTTAGAAAACTTCGATAGCGCGATTCAGGATTATGGCGCTAATTGGTCCGCCACAATTTCTATACTTTCCTAAAATAAAGAATAAATTGCGTGGTCAGAGATTTTCATCACCTGAAGAAGCTGTGGACGCCTACAAAACGGCCATTTTAGAGACCCCAACTTCCGAATGGAATGGTTGCTTCAATGATTGGTTCCATCGTATGGAAAAATGTGTCAAATTTCGCGGAGAATACTTCGAAAAGCAATAAATACATTTTTAAATAGTAATGTTGTGTCACTTCCTTGATTCCCGAAGTTTTCAGTGCCGCCCTCGTATAGCAAATAGTAGACAGATTACAAATAGTACTAGTATGACGTCACAGCACAGATAATCTATCAACCAACATGGCGAATAGTGTTTTCGTCGGTTTTTAAAAACTGTATTTTTTTATTATTTATTAATTGTAGGTTTTTAGGTTTCAAAATAATTTTGTATTATTTTTTTTGTTTGTAATTATGAAGCGTTTAGGACATATATAAAAATAAGGTCAAGTAGCCTATTAACGAAGAAGCGACGCGAGTTATGTCTAGTTTCATGCTACCAACTGGTATGGTAGCCTTCCGATGCACCCGACGCGCGACCGCGACCCGAGACCGAAATAAGGTCGCAAAGCCACTCCTATGTATATAAAGCCACTTAGTACATATATTTATATGGAGCACTACTCCCCGCGACCTGCGACCGGTGAGCGTGGCCAGAGAACCTGATTCGCTGGTTTGCTGATCGCGGTCGCATAGATCGGAAGCTACCTTATTCTACTGATGTCTACAGCGCGCTGTCATTATAGTAATTATGAACTTAAACGGACAAATTTCGGAGATAATATTATGTATTTACAAATATTATGTTCCTGCGGCCTTATATTTCATACACTTTTACCTGATAGTGACGTCACACTTAAGTAAAACTTTCGTATGGATCGTTTTCACGAGACTTGCGAAGTTTTGTAAACCGATCGCTGTACCTTTAAAAATTTTAATCTTTAATAAACTGTTTCTTCTGACAACTTACGCTTATTTAAGAGTACTATTCATTTATGCCGTAAAAAATTCAGCCTATTAGGCTAGGACTATATGATCCGGTATCCGGAAGGCCGTAGAAAATTCAGAGCATAGAAAATAGAACTCTGGACAAATACAATAGAGCTGAAAATCGAACACACAAGTGTCGAGTCAAATGTCAATGTCTTATATGACAGCTCAACACTTCGATTTTCAACTTTAATGTATTAGCGCAGAGTTCCATTTTCAGTGCTCTGAATTTTCACGGGCCCGCCGGATTTCGGATCATATAGTCTGTGTGTTTAGACCGGAAAGGAGTTCATACCTTCTTTGATATGCGTCTGTGAGGAGTTTGTTGGTCCAGTGTACACGCCGTTTATGGGGTTCACGGTGTTCTAAAAAAAAAATGTGGTCACCCAGTGATAGAAATTCGCCATTAATTCACTTTTTTTTATGTTAAGGTTAAATTAAATTATATCTGAACGGAGTACTGTAGTGGGATTTCACTGTGATGTTTAACTTTTTACGCATGGTTAGGGCAATACTTTTAATTGGCTTTATGGTGTGTATAAATGTGATCTTACTGTATTTAGCTGTAAGCGCTAAGTTTTCTGAATGCAATAAAAATAATATTAACGTGGGAGAGCCACGCCTCGGCAAGAATGGGCCGGCTCGACCGGATAAATACCGAAAACCGACATGAAACAAGAGGTTGGTGGCTTTTAAGGACCAGGAACGCAGTGCGCAACACCAGAGGAGTTACATGGGCGGCGGTAATCGCTTACCATTCCGCGATCTGTCTGATCGTTTCCTGTACCCCAATTCTCTTTATTAACTTACACTTTCATTTTACTGTTATTGAATTATAAATGAATCGTTTTGATATCGTAAAATGATTTTTGGAATTTGGACCAATCAAATCGGGTTTAACGTTGGTTTGACGATTATGAGAATACCATTTTTATGTTTTGACATATCGGGCCTGGATTGTAACTGTATTATTGCAGGATTTAATTAGCAAAATCGACCTCCTGGTACATATCATAAAAAAAGAACTCTCATAAGTACGGGCCGAATATCAAGGCATTTTTCAGTTGTTATTCCAGTAGAAATGAAATTTGAGTTTAAATCTCACCTTAGCTATCTGTAGAAGCACTATAGAATGTTTGATATGATCCAGCATGGCCTGGAAAAATTAAACATACATATTATTGATTTCAAAACTCACTAAAACAATACGAAAAAGGATAGCAATACTATTTAATAGAACTCAAAAAATTTTTGAAAGAGATAGCATTACAATATTGTGTAACAAAATACTCTGCTAGTTTTTATAATAGCTAGGGCTCATGATGCTCAAATCATGAAAAAAGAGAGATTTAAGAAGAGGTTCCTTCAATGTATTAAATTAAAAACTATTATAATGTTAATTGGCATAATAAAGCTATGGTATCGGCCGAGTTATATAATATGAATATTTAATAATCTAATTAATTGAAGAGTTCATAATTATTTGATGGGTTAATTTTGTCGGCTTTAGTATTGAGTGCTCTTTGCTACTTACATTAGAATGGTCTAAAACTACATGTCCTCTGCTCTTCTCGTGTGGGTCTGTCAGTTCTGATACTCTTGTGGTCAATTTCTGTAACAATTAAATATAATTATATACATTAATAGCTAATTTTTTTAATGAAAAACTATAACTCGACTAAGTGAATTTTTTAATTAGTAACCCGGGCTATTATTACGAATCTATTGACACCTCATTTATTAAAATCAAATCAGCAGTTTAGGCGCTACGGTGGAACAAACATACATACATATAGACTCCCAAAATCATTACTCTTCGCCGTGGCTTACTCACGGCACGAGATTTATCATGTGCTGAAGGAAGGCATTCGTCTCTGCGATGCAACCGCGCCAGCCTATCGTATCTTCTAGCGCGCACCCACCGCTCGCGTTACGGTCCTCACAGTCAGACAACGTTTATTTTACCTCTAACAGGACCTTTAAGCCGACGACATAAGGATCAATCGCATAGAAAATCAGTAGAATAATGCTGGACAGACTGTAGATATCTTAATTCGGTGTGCTGTGTGCGAGTTTTTGTCACTGCTCGCCTAGTGGCAAATAATGGTAACTGATTCGGTTCCACACGATTTATAGTTAAATTGTTCATGGCGAGTAGGTATAAAAACTCAAACGCGCTCAGTTCAGAGTCGATACTCACGGCGACGAGGTCGATCATGAGCTGCAGGTAGGCGTCGGCCTCCGCGATGCGGCGCTCGAGGTCGCCGCGGCGGTGCGGCGCGGGCACGCAGCGCCAGCGTTCGCGTCGTCCGTGCCGCCCGATTGTCTCTTCGAGCGCGCGCACCCAGCGTTCGCGCTCGCCGCCGTCTCGCGCCTGGAAATCGCCACACAGTAGTTATTTTGTACCTTACTGTCGCCACAGATTAAAGAAAGACGAACAGATAAAAAGCTACATAGTTACGTTGCAGGGGACGTCATCATTTTCAAATTTGGATATATATATATATATATATATATATATATATATATATATATATATATATATATATATATATATATTTCTACTCTGTGCTGTCGCGCCAATGATTATAACCAACGCCAACAACAATGATGTTAAGGTTTAAACCGTGCCGTTTTTGACCGTGCTATGTCTCTCATACAAGACATAGGCCTTATCCTACCTACTACTGCTCGTGGGTCTCACCTGGAAGTGGAAGGTCTTGTGGTCAACTGTGATGGTGAAGGTGGAGTCGTCCTCGTCGTCTATGCCGATGACGGCGCCGCGCAGCCGTACGCAGCCGCGCCGCACGCCGCGCGTCATCTTCTCTTTTGACTGGAATTGACAAGATGGCGGATTAGATTTTGCTATTGAACAGTGTGCTGAGTGCGCGATTTTGTCACTGCTCGGCGTGAAGAAGATAACTAACAATTTGTATGGCATCGAAACAACGCCCCTAGTGGCAAACAATGGTAACTAATTCGATGCCATACAAATTGTAGTTAACTTCTTCACGGCTAGTAGTGACAAAAACTCGCACTCAGCACACAGAAGGTGGCTAACAAGCATGCGGTTTGCCTTATGTAAGCTGAAACTATCATAGGTTATCGCTGTAGGCTTTTGTATACACTACACACACACACGCACGTCGTACGTATATAGCACACACGTACGACCCACGTGGACGTACGCATAGTACATAGGCTGAATTACCATACAAGCTAAAACATCTTTTATCGCGACGAAATGTGCGGACTCCGTGGGGTAGATTAATATTATCCATTCAGAGCAAACAAAGACGCGGGCAAAACTATAATTTCGTTGAAATTTTATTTCCTAAACATTATTATTATAAATAATACTCATAAAATAAACATATACAATATACATACAATGCCTTATTATAGTTAGTGCTGTATGATAATAACAAAAGGTCAAAATGTCATAACATTATACAGGGGATGTGACTAAAATATGTAGGACAACGCACGTATATTTCAATAAAATCCTACTGCATTATATTTTTTTTGGTTTACTTAATTCATATAAATTGCGATTAATCATAGTTGGTAAACAAAAAAAATATAGAAAAAAAATAAGATACTTTTACGAGGGCTGCACTAAAAGTATCGGGAATGGAATATTTCCACTGTTCCTGTCATATTAAAATCTTTTTAATTTAAAACTCCTTGGTTTTAAAAATCGAATACCGTTTATTTATTTAAAAAAAGATTCTCGGTCTTGTTACAAGGTCTTGTCGAACTTGTTTAGTCGTTGAGAAAATAGAATTGACTCGAGAAAATTCTAGAGCGATGATTTATTATGACTTTCGAAGTGGTTTAACACAAAAACAGTGTGTTGACCGGATGATTTCTGCATTTGGTGATGAAGCCCCATCCAAAACCACAATTTATCGCTGGTTTGCTGAATTTCAACGTGGACGTGTCAAGCTCAGTGATGATCCCCGTCAAGGTCGTCCAAAAACTGCAGTCACCCAAGAAAACGTTGATGCTGTGCGTAAGCTGATTTAGGAAGATCGACATGTGACATACCGCGAAATTCAGGCAACTTTAGACATTGGCATGAGTCAAATACAAATAATCTTGCATGAACAATTAGGTGTAAAAAGTTGTTTTCCCGATGGATACCGCATTTGCTCTGTGAAGAGGAAAAAGCGGCTCGCGTTACTTGGTGCGTTAGAACTCTCGAAAGATTCCACGCAGGATCCTCAAATGCTGTATACAACATCGTATCAGGTGACGAATCCTGGATATACGCGTACGAACCCGAAACAAAAAACCAGTCACGAGTTTGGGTGTTCGAAAATGAGTTAAAGCCAACAAAAATTGTTCGTTCACGGAGTGTTGCAAAAAAAATGGTGGCCACGTTTGTCTCCAAAACCGGCCATGTTGCGACTATTCCTCTTGAGGGACAAAGAACGGTTAATGCCATTCTGTATGCTAACATTTGTTTGCCACAGGTCGTTTCTGAACTCCGTAAAGAGAACTGCAACCGCCGCATCATCCTCCATCACGACAATGCGAGTTCTCACACCGCACACAGAACAAAAGAGTTTTGAGAGCAAGAAATCATAGAATTATTAGACCATCCGCCGTACAGCCCCGACCTAAGCCCTAATGATTTCTATACTTTCCTAAAATAAAGAATAAATTGCGTGGTCAGAGATTTTCATCACCTCACCATGAAGAAGCTGTGGACGCCTACAAAACGGCCATTTTAGAGACCCCAACTTCCGAATGGAATGGTTGCTTCAATGATTGGTTCCATCGTATGGAAAAATGTGTCAAATTTCGCGGAGAATACTTCGAAAAGCAATAAATACATTTTTAAATAGTAATGTTGTGTCACTTCCTTGATTCCCGAAATTTTCAGTGCCGCCCTCGTATCATTCAATAATACACACACCGGCATATTTTGCGGAACATAAAATAAAGGTTTGATATCAGTATCATATAAGGTTGCTGGCTGGTTTATACGTCATTATATACGTATACGTCAACTTTTGCTCAGGAACATCGACTCTGGAACGCGAACCAATGGAGTAAGGTATTGTTTAGTGATGAGTGCAGAATTCTCTTAAATCAAATTGACAGCAGGCAAAGAATATACAGACGCAAAGGATAACGATACATTCAGACAAATTTTGAAACTACAGTTGCATACGGTGGTGGATCAATAATGGTTTGGGCGGGCATTTGTTTGGGAGCTCGCACAGACTTGGTAGTGATTGGCAGAGGGAGTCTGACTGCAGACCGCTATATCAGAGAAGTTTTAGAAGAAAATGACGTACCGTTTGCCCCATATATCGGTGACGATTTTTTTTAATGCAGGATAATGCTCGGCCGCATACCGCTCGGGTAACTCAAGCTTATCTTAATGATATGAATATAACTGTTATGGAGTGGCCGGCGAGATCACCGGATATGAACCCAATAGAGCACGTTTGGGACTTGCTGAAAATAAAAGTTAAGTCCAGAATTCCAGCTCCTGCCAACGAGGGTGAACTGCGAATCGCTGTAGTTGAGGAATGGCGGAGACTATCCCAGGAGACCATCGATAACATCATTCTCAGTATGCCTAGACGGGTAGAAACTTTAATAAGAGCACGTGGAGGAAATACGCGATATTAATCACCATTTTTCCAATTTAATTAATTGTTATTTTAATATTAATTTTCCCGGTTCTTTTCCCGGTCCCGGTTTTTTTCCCGGTAACATGAAAAGTTCAAAAATGTACCATTTTTCACAAATAGCCTTTACTCGCAAAATCTGTTCTTAATGTGATATCATTTTAAGTAAAACAAATGAAACTTTAAATAACAAAAGAAGTGTAGTAAGTAGATTAAAATAAAATAAAACCATATTTTTTTAATTATGGACCTTTTTTTGTGTTCCGCTAAATATGCCGGTGTGTTTATTATACATAAACACAAATACAATACATGTAGGTACTTACTTTTCAAAACGATAGTATTTATTTTAAAGAAAAAAAAATCCTACTCCTAGTAAGTACATAAACTTATAAAAGGCCCATAAATAACAGGGTGTCTCTGTCTTTGCTTGGCAAAATGACAAGGATAGGATGTGATTTGAGAGCTCCTAACAGTTAAAATGGCGTTCGATTGAATGAACGTTAATTTATCTGGGAACCTAGAAGGAACAAATGACAGCAACGTAATCGAAACATTATCGAATGAGAATTGTATGAAAATCATGACAGCGCCTATACAAATTTCATTCGATAAGGTCCCGATACTAAATATATCCGGCAAAGTGCGAGTCGCGCACGCGCAGGGTTCCGTAAGCATTATCTATAAAAACGAGTAAAAAAATCACGTTTGATATTCAATATGTATATTTTATCTTATTCTGTTTTCAGTAGATATAATTTGTTGTTATTGCGGCAACAGAAATATATCATCTGTGAAAATTTCAACCGCCTATCACGGTTCACGAGATACATACAGCCTGGTGACAGACGGAAAGACACACGGTCGGACAGCGAAGTCCTAATATTAATAGGGGCCCATTTTACCCCATTGGGTACAGAACCCTAAAAAAAAATTACCATCGCAAGTAAAAGTATAGGTATTATATAATATTCAAGAGTGCAACAATACTACTACACACAGCTGCATCACCCTGTATACTGCGCGTTACAGGTGTACTGAACTCCTGTATCTGTATGCAGTAACGGCTCCCCGTGCGATGGAAGCAGTAGTGACTGCTTACGACACGCTGTTCTATGAGAGAGCAGGTAGGTTTTTAAGTCATTGACAATCAATCATGAGTACCTGGGTAGTAGGAGTTCTGAACCTCAATTCTCGTATTTAAAGTAGACTTTCTTACTTTGATTGTATTACAAGTGAAGCGACTTGTTATCGTAAGCTGATTTTATGAAGTTTGAACCAATCAGGACGCGTTTCACGTTGGTTTAACGTTTACGAGAATACCGGTTTGGCAGTTTTAGCGTATCGGGACTTGATTGTAATTGTATTATTGCAGGTTTTATTTAGCAGAATTGACTCTCTGATAAAAATAAATATATATTAATGGAACCACAAAAATATTTATCTGATAGGCATTCGAACCACCACATTCCGAATTTTCGAACAAAGCAAAAATTATACATACGCATACCGAACTGCCAGACTCTCTTCAGAGTCGAAATTATTGATATACTGTTGCACAACGAAAGAAAAAACATATATAACTTAAAAATGCACAGTTTCCCAAGGATGAAACCTAGCTAGATCAATTTTTCTCCTCCAAAACTCCCCGTATACTAAATTTCATGGAAATACTTCCAGCCGTTTTCGATATACCGATTATATATAATATATACAACATTGTCACGTTTAAGGTATCATGATTATCATCGACCACGGATTACGATGATAGTTGGTCTTCTTATTCCCGGTTTCTGAGACTTATGTCGGTAGTTTATCTATTCATTTGCACTTTTGATTGGACTACATTTACCACTTTGACCTACTAAACTTTGCCAAAATTGGCAAGATCGCGCTCCACTTTGACATTATCTGGAAGGTCAAGATTTATTTTTAGGCAAATATCGTCTAGAATTAAAAATTCTTTTAAAAATTCAAACTCTACAGCAAGTTTTTACTGCATTCTACATATAAAAAAAAAAGAATTGAGAATAAAATTAGCTTAATTTTGTTTGTTTGTTGGTAAGTTTGTTTGCATTGTATAGCCTCCGGAAACAACTGGACCGATATGGATGAAATTTGGCACAAATACAGTGTAGACCAAGTGGATGGACATGGGCTACTTTTCATCGCGGGTAAATGTACAGTTTCGATTTCCTTTTACGCGCACGAAGTCGCGGAAAACATGTAGTAAAATAAAAGTATATGAATCTTGATTTTGAGTAGCTTTCTAGCCCTTTTACTATTTACCTTTAGGGAAAAAGGTTAGTAGTCGTGTACTAGTTACAGCTAGAAGTATCAAGTGTCAGATTTGACAACTCTAAACGAATTTCAGGTCTATTGTATTAGCGGAAAGTACTTCTATTGATAGTGTTGTTTTTCTGTCGCGACCGCTAAAAAACGTTCGTGGGAACGTAGCCTTAATCGAAAGTGTTCTTGGCTAACTCATAATCATCAGCTTACTGCTAGAAACGGTCGGCTTTTACATAAAAAAAATTGTTACATATTTCAGATGCCCGCGTCGCAAGCTGGCCTCTCATGACGTCGCCATGGCCGCTGATCACCATCCTCTCGGTGTACCTGGTCACTATCAAGCTGATAGTGCCGATGTACATGAGGAAACGGCCAGCGTACGAGCTGAGGAGCGTGATGAAGTGGTACAACGTGATGCAGATCGTCGCGAACGCCGCTGTTAGCTGGGGTGTGAGTATGTTTTTATGGAACTAGCTATTTGCCCGAGACTCCGCCCACGTCAATAGAGTATCCCACGGGAAGACTGTACTTTTTGGGATAAAATATAGCGTATATTTTAATCCACTTACCAGAGCCTAAACTACTATTTTTCATCTTAAATTAATTTCATTAAAATCCGTTGGGTAGTTTTTGCGTGAAAGAGTAACAAACATCCATCCATCCTCACAAACTTTCACATTTATAAAAGTACTAGCTTTAGCCCGCGGCTTCGCTCGCGTGAAATTGGTTTTTAAACGCTATCTTTATAAAATATTAAAACTTTCATCCCCTATTTTACCCTCATACGGGCTGAATTTTAGAAAACGCTGAAATATGTAACTCGTAATTTTGTCCGTACCTACTCAATTCATACGAAATAACATGCAAATATGTCCAAGGAATAAAAAGTTTCATACAAACTTTTATCCCCCCCTGGGGGTTGAATTTTGAAAAATCCTTCCTTAGTGGACGCTTACGTCATAATATCAGAAATACGTGTGCTAAATTTCAAACTAGCCTTAGTTGTTTGGCCTGTGCGTTGATACATCAGTCAATCAGCTTTGCCTTTTATTATATCTAAGAATAAGATAGAATAAGAAACAAGAAGAACATTTTAAAACTTAAATTGGTAGTTAATTTTTTTTACAGATTATTGTCATTGTGTGCATAAATTTCTCTCTCCTGATTTTTAGTATTCTTAATTATGTTATTAACACAAACAGTTTTTCAGCTTCATTATAAAATTTAATACATATAATATATTGTGATTTGTAAACAAATTTTATCACAAAAGTGATTTATCTCAATGATACAAATAATAGATTAAGCACACAGAAAACGCAAACATAGTCAGAGTCGCTATCGAGTTAGATATTTATGGCACGTTAGTCGTTACTTTACCGAGTAAACAAATATTAAAAATGCACATCAATGTATTTTGTCAAGAAATATCAAATTAAGTGTAACTATGTCTCCGTAAAATTGTAAAAACCGTTAGATTGTAATATAACTAATTATATTATGTCAAAATAAAGATTATTTGCGATAAATTATAATCTAACGAAAAATAATGCGTTAAATTGTAATCAGAATGTTCGGGTTCGCAATCTTCCCATATTTTACGATCCCGATAGTTATATTACAATCTAACGGTTTCTACGATTTTACGGTGACATATAGATTTTTTTTTAAGAAAAAATCTCTCAAAACTTCAAGCTACACACGATGGAGGACTGTCAAAGTAACCAAACGGCATACTGACCATCGTCTAACCCGCAAAACGCTACCGATTGGATCAGTTCCATGTTGACATAAGCAGTATAAACTGTCATGCCGAACCACGGACCACGCCCATACATACACGTCAGTTATACGTCAGTTCAATCTGATCCGATCGGTAGCGTCATACCGATTGGACGATATGCAGTATAGTGTAAAGCTACATTTGGTGATAATATGTGAGAAAAATAAGGTTTTGGATCGTAAAAGACATACAGTGTCTACTGACCACGGGGAAGGACATAGTTTACTTTTTATCCTACTTCCAAGAAGGAGGCGGTTATTTATAGTGGGATAAAGTACGGTTGTGTAATGTCTAGTATACAATATCGATGTCCTCTCTCTGTGTGGGGAGGGTGGCAATTAGTTAAGTAAACACGCTCGCTCTGATAGTACGATAACTGTGAAAAATATATCACGTTTCTTCATTATGATATGACACTTATTATAATTACGTTAAGGCCAACGTCAAGTTGTCAAAACAGATTTCATGCTGATTATTCTGGAGAATATATAACAATTGACAATATGTTAGTAAATAGCGACACCGTCCCGATATGTTAAAACTGAAAAATGATATTTTCATAAACGTCAAACCTGTTTTGATAGGTCCAAAAAAAAAATGTTTATGAGATCAAGACGATTCATTTGTAATTCAATAAAAGTAAAATGAAAATGTGAGCTAATTACGAGAATTGGGGTTCTGATTCAATGACAGCCCAGATTTCCTCTGGACCTGATAGTCACATTCTCCCCCAGATCCTCACATCGGGCTGGATCACCACGTACCACCTCGGCTGCGTGCTCCCCGACTACTCCACGGACCCTGAACCTATGAGGATGCTAAGGTTCCTGTGGTGGACCATCATCCTCAAGATCCTGGAGCTGGTGGAGACCGTCTTCTTCCTGCTCCGCAAGAGGGACAGGCAGGCGTCGTTCCTCCACGTGTACCATCACTGCAGCACACTGGTCATCATATGGAGCGGCACCAAGTACGTCGGAGGTGGGTAGCACCTGCGAGCGTAGTGGTATTTGCAGATGTCATGACCGTCAGTTTTCTTATAAAAATTATCTCTGGTTTTCGGGGTTCGTGTAAACATTTTTGTGTTTACGTAAGTACGTATGAAGTTTTGAGCTACTACCACAGATTACTAGTATCACTAGTCTAAAGTACATGGCAAAAATTGACAGGACTACTAGAGAAACTAAAGATTTGTGCCTTGGAATTTCACAAACGGCTTTTGTGAATAAAACATGTACTGATGTTTAGAAGGGCGCCACACGCAAGCCATGCCACAAAGCTCTTTCGAACTTCTTTCGAAATAACAGACGATAATTTAAAATGAATGGGGACGATGGTACAGTAGGAAAGCGAGTAAAGAACAGTGAAGGCTAAAGAATTCAGCTAAAGAACGCTTTTGAAAAGTACAGACGCCAACTTATGCGGGATTTACACGCGGGTGACTTGAGCCGCAAACAAAAATTGACCGTCTAAATGGCAATGCGGCGTAGTCACAAGTGACTAAATTACCATTTAGGCTGAGACTATATTGTCCGGAATCCGGAAGGCCGGAGAATATTCAGAGCATCAAAAATAGAACTCTGGATTGGTACAATAGAGTTGAAATACGAACGCATGAGTGTCGAGTTGTCAGATTTGACATTGACATTTGACTTGTCACTCATGTGTTCGATTTTCAACTCTATTGTATTATTCCAGACTTCTATTTTCAATGCTCTGAATTTTCTCCTTAGACGGTCGAAGTTTTGCCGTGCGGCTTTAGTCACTCGTGTAAATCCCGCATGAGTAAAATTCAAGGGTTATTTCTAAAACTACTTCTTACTAATCTCTCCTTAATCTTCATGTAAGTTCTGACTAACTTCGACGACTTCTGTGGTTCAGTGGTTAGCGCGTTGTCGCTCAAGCCGGAGGTCGCGGGTTCGAATCCCGCCAGGGAACATAAAGGTTTTCTGTGTTTCTGGGTCATGGGTGTGTATTAAATATGTGTATTGTATAATAAAAATCTTAAATATATGTAATATGTATACTTGCATAAAAGTATTAAATATACTTCCGTTCCGTTGTCTGGTACCCAACACAAGTTATTCGAGAACTTACCACGGGACCAGATTGACGTGGTGTGAAAGCGTCCAAAGATATTATTACTATGTGAATAACTGCAAGGTTTAAATAATAGAGCAGATTATTTAGAATCTAGTTATACAATAAAAGACGTTCTAAATTCTTAAGTGTTACGAGTATGTTGTCGAGTTAGGACTTAGGTCACAATTATTATTCCGTATTCCCTTCGTGTACTTTCCTATAACAGGTTTATATAATAAGTTATAATAGTTTACATTGTATAACTGTTGCGTGAGACAGTCACGACTCGGTCTAAAATTGCGGATGACTTGCTAATCCATATCTATGAATCAGGAATCGAACCGGCTAGCTTACTATATTCAACTGTCAGCTTGTTGTCGTCCTAATATCATTACTACATCAGGGCCTTTAGCCAAGATGCATTCGATAATTTCGACGGCGAAGTTCGACATCAAATACGTATGGGATTTAACATTAGTCATCGCTAAGTGACATGTCGCTTGCGAGGTCTTATGTCAAATACTTTCGAACTTCGCCGTCAAAATTATCAAATGCATCTTGACTAAAGGCCCTGATGTAGTAATGATATTAGGACGACAACAAGCTGACTGCTGAATATAGTAAGCTAGCTGGTTCGATTCCTGATTCATAGATATGGATTAGCATGCCATTATTTCTTGTTCTCTTTCTTCATCGTAAAATACCGTATCTATTAATCAGGAACTAAACCAGCTAGCTCTCTATAATATTATTCTTTGTAGTGGTAGCATTTCTTGGCTCTTTATTCATCACAGTATCTCTTTCTGTAACACCTTGTGACTACTGTCGGGTTCACAATGTAATACAAAATGAAATAATTAGGTATTACAACTTGATAAAAGTAAAAAGAATTAGGATTTTATGTGTAGTTTTGTAATTAAGTAGGTATATGCATTTTGAAGTCACAAAAAAATTAAATATTTTTTTATAACATTACCTAGTGTATAAAACCTACATAATTAGTTTACTTACATCAAATACAAAAAGATTCACTATGGTATGTATCAACATAAACGTGCAAAATTACGAGATATCAGAAATTTTGTGCATATGGTCATACATTTCGCAGCAACATTACTAGCGTGTGACGTCACCTACTTGTACGACTCTTATATGGGGCGGTTTCACGAGACTCACAAAAGTGCTTCAAACAACCCGCAATATCTTTGAAAATTTTGGTTTTTAGTATACTATTCCTTTTGTAAATAAAAACTAATTATTCCTTTTGTAAATAAAAACGAATTATTCCTTTTGTAAATAACAACTAATTGTTCTTTTTGTATATAAAAAAAAATTAAACAAATACCGTATTAGTTTAAAAATAACGTCTTACCTACCGTTGACAATTGATGTATCAGAGGATAGAGTATAATCCGACCAGTAGGGTTGTTTGAATTTATTATTATTTGTTTATTTAAATATGGCATCGGCTTATAACCATTTGCCAGTGTAAAGTTAAAAAAGGCGGGAAATAGAACATTTGTTTCAATTTTCAACACCGTAATTCTATATCGTCAAGTCTAAAGTCTAGTCAAAGTCCAAATATATAGTCGGTACAGATGAAATTGAAGAAATTATGAAGAAATACGGATTCCACAACGTCACCCATTGAACTCCCCGGCAAAACTCCTGTTTGAATTTAGAATTATTTTTATTTTGACAACATTTTGACAGATGATCATTGATTTTTTTTTATATATGGCGTCAGCTTATAACCATTTGCCAAGTATCAAGTTAAAAAGGGCGGGAAATAGAATTTTCGTTTAAATTTTCAACACCCTATTCCTAAATTGTCAAGTTTAAAGTCTAGTCAAAAGTCCAAATAAATAGTCAGTTCAATCAATGAGTAATGTAAATCGATTCAGTGAAGTGGTAGAAGGTTTACTAAAAGTTCCTAGGGAGTTTTGGAGGGAACACAAAATAGCACGTATTTTGAAGTTGTATCACTTGCCCACACTTGTGCGCGTTAACGAATATTTAATGGTTAATATTCTACTAATATTACACATTAAGAACCGGAATGACACAAATTTATGAAAGCAATACAAAAACCACAACGTCACCCATTGAATTCCCCGGCAAAACTCGATGATCACTGTTGACATACATTTTTCACTCTCCTGGTTTTTTAGTATAGTTCAGAATAGGCACTAAAAACAAGACGTGGTTAGAGGTCTACGTAGATATATTGTATTTCGATATATTACGTACACCAAAAAGAGCCAGAATGTTCTGTGATCATAGCTCACTGGGCCGTATGCAAATTGTTTACTCAACTACAAACGTCCGTCCCAAAGACGGCTTCAGATTCAGAACTCTCCCGAACCTAATTCTACGCACGATTCCATGACTCGATATAATACTAATGAGGTAATAATGCATTAAATTATTCAACGATCGTATTTATCGAATTATTTAAAAGTTATTGTCCTCCGACTCCAATGTTAATTTTGCACTGTCTTTTTGTTTATCTGGTACCTTTTTTAATATTTTATTATTATCTACCGAAAAAAAATAGGTATTGTTAGGAAGATTTTAGCAAAATCTGAAATTTTATGTGTTTCTATTATTACCATGCTTGTAGGTATGTTTCCACGGAAAGTCTACATGTGCACTGTAATAAAACTATTTTCCCTGACTTTATAGTCTGTTTATTTAACATTTCACCGAAAGTCCGGCCGAGAAAATTGAACATACTTTTGAAACTGGCTATTTTACTATTTCCAATCGGTAGGCGACTGATGACGTCATTATAATATTAACAAATTTTAAGACCTGAGACCATAGACGTATACAGGTTGACCTGAAATTCGATACATTCCTTTGAAAGACAGAAAGTAGACCTCATTTACAGTAATATTTTTCATGGCATCCCCTTTCCGAAAGTTGATATTTACAAAGTTATTGAAATTTCAAAATTTTTTTCTTTATTTTCGACTTTTTGACTTTGACATGACGTATTTTTAAAAATGTTTGTCTTTTTAGTGATTTTTTTTATGTATTTTAACCGTCAATGAGTCAAATATTATTTTTAAGGAATAAATAGGGACAAACTTAGCGAGAATTTTTCATTATGAGACATGAAACAGAATTTTCTTTTAAGAAAAATGCACATTTTTCTTAAAAACAGGTGATTTTCTTAAAAAAATGTATGATACAATGCGTACAAATATTCTAAATAACTTCCTTATCTCGTTAGCTTTCCAAAAAGGTGCAAATGTCTACATAAAAATATGACGTTGTAGTAAACATATTAGAAGTAAAATGAAATAATGTCTAAATCGATTTATTTGCGATAAGGTTAAAATAAAAGGAAAAACTTGAATTTAATTACGTTTATTGTGTTTAAAAAACATCAATGTTTAATTAAATTTAATAATAAATATTCTACTTTAGGTCTTGTTCAAAATGTGAACCTCTGTTTCTGATACAGGCCCGTATCCCCGTAGTATCCCGTAGCCCGTAATCTTCTCCGTACCTCTGTTTTGATTATTCTGGTAGTAAGACTAGTTTTGATTTCTTCTGCTGCATTTCTTATGCGGCTTCTGAGCTCCTCTACAGTAGTTATGGGTGTAGTTTACACCAAAGCCTTCATATGACCCCAAAGATAAAAATCACACGGGGTCAAATCGGGACACCGTGCTGGCCAAGGAATTGGCCCGCCTCGACCTATCCAGCGATGTGGGTAAGTTTGGTCTAGCCACTGGCGTACGCCGAGGCGGAAGTGGGCCGGGCAACCATCATGCTGGAAAATCATATTACGACGAGTTCCTATTGGCACATCTTCCATTAAACCAGTAATCTCCTCTCTTAGGAAATGTTCGTACATTTCACCATTTAAATTTTGAGACAAAAAATGAGGTCCAACTAAATTATTATTAATTATACCCATCCAGACATTTAGACTGAATCTGGTTTGATGGGCCCTTTCTTTTTTCATCCTGGGGTTTTCTCCTTTTGGTGCCAAGTAATGTGTGTTGTGAAAATTGTTTATCCCGTCACGGTAAAATTTCGATTCATCCGTCCACAATATTCTTGAGAAGAAATTGCGATCCTCCATGTCTGCATTTATCATAAAACGCCAGAATTCCATTCTTCTAACCGGGTCTACCTCTTCCAACGCTTGGACAGGTGTGTAGTGAAATGGATGTAGACGCGCTGTGTGTACTGTAAACCACACCTTCCATTGACTCAATCCAAGTCTTCTAGCTGCCGCTCTTGTAGAAATAGAAGGATCATTTTGAAAAATTGTTAAAATTTCTTCTTCTTCTTCTGGAGCATACAAACGAGGTCTGCCTGAATCGCCACGTCTTCTATCAACACGGCCGCTTTCCCGAATTCGTCGAAATGTTGTTGAAAACACTCTAACGTTTGGCACTCGTCGATTCGGAAAACGTTCAACGTATGTTCTTCGTGCAGCAGCAGCATTACCATTACAAAGTCCGTAACAAAACAAGATGTCAGCGTATTCATCGTACTCAAAAGCAGCCATCGCGATACAAAAAAATCACAAGTAGAAGTAAGGGTGTAGTTTAAAGCAACAATACGTCCGTACACGGCAATAGTTGACTTAAAACTAATATTAGCTACTAAATTTGCTCTCTAAGCCAGTCGGTAACTCATTGACAAAGGGCCGCGACGACAGTAGCCGAAACATCCCGAAGTTTGAACAAAGGAAACAATTGAAAAAAAAGGTCGCCACAGGTAGAGTAATTCTTGAGATAACGTTACCTGATGATTGTTTTGTCTTTGTTTATTACATGTTCATATTTTTATGTACATATTTGTACCTTTTTTGGAAGCTTATGAGGTAAAAAAGTTATTTAAGGTATTTGTACGCATTGTATCATACATTTTTTTAAGAAAATCACCTGTTTTTAAGAAAAATGTGCATTTTTCTTAAAAGAAAATTCTTTTTCATGTCTCATAATGAAAAATTCTCGCTTAGTTTGTCCCTATTTATTCCTTAAAAAAAATATTTGACTCATTGACGGTTAAAATACATAAAAAAATCACTAAAAAGACAAACATTTTTAAAAATACGTCATGTCATAGTCAAAAAGTCGAAAATAAAGAAAAAATTTTTGAAATTTCAATAACTTTGTAAATATCAACTTTCGGATAGGGGATGCCATGAAAAATATTACTGTAAATGAGGTCTACTTTCTGTCTTTCAAAGGAATGTATCGAATTTCAGGTCAATTAATTGTAGAGTCTAGGCATGGAATATATGGATAATAATAAGTAGATTAGTTACTATGATTGTTTTTGTAAGATATTACCGTCAAAAAAGGCTCAATTCGAGGGTTTAATGAGGGAGTACCCTCATTGTGCATTGTAAAAAATTAAAGAGTCACTTTAATATTTAACATCCTGAGCTGTATAAAAACATAAAAATATGTCTCTAATTATGTCCCAGTTAAGGCCACACAGACGAGAGGCCAATCGTTTCAGTTAGAACTGACGTCAGTTCGGCCCTTAGATTAATAACGCCTAGATAGTCTTCAAACAAACGCATCGTATAAAGTGAAGCAAGCAACATATAGATGTAGGCGTATGCATTACATACCGACACGCATACAAAACTTTGATGTTGTGGAGTGTGTACAGTTTTAAGGGACAATTTCCACGGAAAATGTTGCTCTTAAAATTAGTGTAATTGGAATTATTGTATTTGTTTTTCTTAACATCGTGGATGTAAAAATGTAACTAATATTTTATTTTAAACTATCTAAACACGATTTGTAAACATTATTTATAAACTGGTATTAAGGTATATAGTAAGGATTATCTTAATACTGAAAATACTTTAAATTGATAGTTAAAAACATAGAAAATCTTTGTCTTAGTTGCAACTTTTAGTTAGCCATGAAAATTTTGAAATAAATTTCTCATTACTATCTAGTAACATTTTTACAATTCACAATAGGGCAGCAAGATGGCGACAAAATGTGATTTTATTTTAAAATGTTTTAAATATTTGGCTTAATACAAGTCAAGTTGTAGTACTTACATATAAAATGTTATGTCCGAAGCTTTTTTAATTCTTTTCTGATGCATTGTGACACCCTAAAACGACACACACCGTCATAATGTTTTTAATAGTCGGATATGTATGCACTAGTGACTAGCGCTTGACAACTGACGGGTCGTTGGAACAAACTGAGCCGATATGGCTCAGTATGATTTGCTTCACTTTCCATGCACGTACCCGGTTTCTAAGCGTTTTAATCTAAGGTTCGGCCTGAACGGATTCGAGCACATACACAGAAAATACCATATGGTTTACCGCGAGTTTCGGTCGTGTTTTTAGGGTTCCGTAATACTTAAGGAACCCTTATAGTTTCCCTCTGTCAGTCCAACTGTCTGTCTGTCCGCTCTCCTAGCTTTTGTAATAACTTTATGATAATAACTTTTGAAGTAATTCAAAGAAAACCGATTGTGCGTTGATAGTTACGGAACCCTCCTTAGAAATGTCGTGACATGCTCTTGGTTAAGTTATTATTTTATTTATTAATTGTATTTTGCTACAACTGTAGTCACGCTATCGACGAAACCGAATTATTGTGCCATACATTTTTCCAGAAATAATTGATATAGAAATATGTTATAGAAAACGTTTCGCTTTGTTTTATAGTAATGGTCTTTACATTTTATCAACCATAGTGGATCTAAAGTTTCAAATACTTCAATGAACTCTAATAAATATTCTTTAAATTAAATTAAATTAAATACCATTTATTTCAGGCTGCGTCGGCCCATATTATAAATACCTTATAGACTAACATACATAATATATAATAAACCAAAACTAACACTAAACACGTATTGTCTGCGACGTGCGGCGCGAAGTGTTCGGGAGTCGTCCTCTAAATCTTCTGTAGACGACTCCAATCGGCGATAACTCCTCCTTCTCGAAGGTCGGTGTGAATTGAAAGTCGCTCGAAGTGATGGGTTGGAACTCTCACCACAAAAGAACTCAAGTTTACTTTATGACGAGATTCCAAACGCTCGACCCTCAAGGCGAAGTTGGTTCTGCTCCTGATGTAGTCCACGACCTGCTCGACCGTCGTAGACCAATGCAACCTGGACACGTACAGCGGTGTCGCGGGAGTCTCACACCGCAACAGCTGCTCGGATCCTCCGGGTGCGGTGCCGCGATGGTTGCGGACGACGGGTTTCTTCTTCTTCCTCTCGACTTTGATGAACCCGTCATCATCGCACGTTCGGTCCTTTGTAGAAAGAGGACGCTCTTTTGAAGGGGCCTCCCTTTGTTTCTCGGACGCGGGGGAGGTGGCGGGGGACGCAAGCTGCGACACTTGCGTAACTTAGCACCTTTAGACCACGTTGCCATTTTTAGGATTCCGTACACAAAGGGCGAAAAACGGGACCCTATTACTGAGACTTTGATGTCCGTCCGTCTGTCACCAGGCTGTATCTTAACCTTCTTATACCGTGATGGCTCGACAGTTAAAATTTTCACAATTGATGTAGGTATTTCTATTGCCGTTATAACAACAAATACTAAAAATAGAATAAAATAAAAATTTGAGGATCCCATAAAAAAAAAGTGAACAGAAAGTTTCACTACTAAATTTAGTATTTTATTCTCTCTTTAGTAGGAATTTAGTTGTTAGTAGTGGTTTTGTAGAAAATAGCCAGACAGTAATCATAATATTATGTAAAATGGCCTGCTACTATGTGCTATTATGACACCTTATAATAATAACACATAGTAGCACGCGTCCGTAAGTCGCTCAAAACTACCGATTTAATTTCTATATTACGTAATTTCCTACAATTTTTATTTTATTTTACGGTAAAATTATCATATTTTCAATATAATATTGAAACTGAAAATGCAGTGGTTCCTAAGTTTAGTAGTTTTTTTATATTTATCGGTACTCTTTTAATAGTTTTAGTAGAAAACGACGCGAGATTAGTAGTTTCGCAAAAACAGAGATGGCAACACTGGAGCGAATCGCTTCAGTCCATCCGGCCGACTGATGCGATCTCGAAATTGGACCCAGACGATACGATTTTGCATCCGTTCAGGCCGAACTGAAGGAAAACCGGACCATGTATGGGGCCCATAACAGTTTATTGAGCAATCAAAACATGTACTATGGCAGATCTTTTTCATAATAATTGTAATTAGTTTTGCTCCAATTGTTGTTAGTACAACTGTTTTTGTATTTAAATTTTAGGTAAGTATAATGTATTCACTTACGTAAATAAACCAAATTTCATTAAATAGAAACATAAATGTGGCTTTAGTTGAGGTTCGAAATAAAGTATGAAAAAAAGACGAAGTTTATGTGTTTGCATCAATATTCCTTTTAGTAAATTAGTATTTTTTCTAAATCCCATTTACATCATCACTTAGAGAATTTGTTCTACTTTTTAAATATTATCCCACACCGATTTCGGTGACGGTGGCCGGTTTCATTAAAGCCCGGCCAGCTACGCAGGAGTAATTTTATAGTGCCCAAGTGTGTGCGCAGTACACAAGAGCACTCTCTCTTCCTTTACTCTTGGGACGGATAACCGACACGACTGGCGAGAGATCAGGCGCAGGTCCGAATTTTTACATGCCCATCCGATGCATGGATCATCTATCTTACAATCAGATGATCAGCCTGCATTGTCCTAACCAAACTTGAAAACAACATTTTTTGTTGTTCCAATGCGGGAGTTTTTAAATAAGCATAACATGCAAAGGGTTTATTTACATCACATTACATTACAACAATAAAATTTTGAAAAAAAAAAACGCGGGAATCGCGCGCGTCACCCTTATTTCATAGTAGATAACAATTAACATTACAGTCACAGTTGTTTTATATCTATTTCCTCCTCGAAATGTATATGGCCACATATAGTGATTTTAACTTTTTCAGAATTAGCCCAAGCATATGCTACCAAAAAGTAAGATTCTGCACCAACTCCTCAGTCTTAAAAGGTACGCGTTTGGAAATTTCAATATTGTTTAGAGAACTGCAAGCATATGCCATTATGTAACTTACAGTCATCATCATCATCATCTTATATACAATACCTAATGGAAGCTTGGCGCGTATTCAATTATACCATTCGTTTATTTGAAACGTTCTTAAATGTATTGAACGAAATCGGACGGTAACTTTTGAAGTAATATGAACGCGATAATATGCGATTTATACGCGATTATAGCCTTCCCTCCTTAGAAATGTCCTGACATGCTCTTACTTGGTTTTTTTAAATATAAAAAACCGGTAAAAAAACCGCGGGAGACGTAGCGCGTTCTTTTTATAATGGTTAATGGCCCCAATTGTTGAAGTCGATTGGATCCCTAATAGAATACTTTATTTTTGAATATGTATCGATCACGAAACGAGCTCTATGGTAGGTATAGTTATTCAATAGTATTCAATAACAAAAGTCTCGACTACCTACTTGGACTTACATCTTACCTACTTGGTTTTTTTTTTCAGTTTTTACGCACTGTCTTTTTTAACGTAATTATGTTATTATTAATTTTATCGGTTTCAGTAGTTTTAGGGTTCCGTACCCAAAGGATAAAAACGAGACCTTATTACTGAGACTTCGCTGTCTGTCTGTCACCGGGCAGTATCTCTCCTTGGCTTTTAGTCAGGATGCATTCGATCATTTCGCCGTCGGAAGTACTAAATAAAAAATGTATGGGATGTGACATAAGGTATCGCAAGCGATATGACACTTAGCGATGACTTGTGTCAAACCCCATACATTTTGGTTTTAGAACTTCGCCGTCTACATTATCGAATGCATCTCGACTAAAGGCTCTCTAAGGCTAGACCGTAGAAATGTTCACAGATGATGTGTTTTATGTTGCCGCTATATCAACAAATTATACTTATAAAAGAATAAGATAAATATTTAAGGGGGCTCCGATACAGCAAATATGATTTTGTTTAGACAGCTAAGTAAGGGTAGGACTTTTTGCGTTGTCGGCAAATGAGTGTTTCGTGTTTGAGGTCAGATTAATATTTTTGTAATTATTACTTTTGATGTGATAACGTCTTATAAAACGATGACCGCCCGCGCCGACTGCACGCATGAAAAATTGTTACGTTCCGAACGTGCAAGCGAGAGCGCGGAACAAGTGATAGAGAGGCACGATCGGCCTAAGCGTAAGCGTTTGTGATGACGTTATCACGTAAAATTATCGTCCGTAAACCGACTTAACGGACAACAATTTTTTTTAACACCTATCGCCATCTGTAACTTTTTTTCGTACTAGGTAATAGAATGCCGAGTAATGCTCGATCTCCCAGGAACTTTAAACAAAATACGCTATTCTATTCAGTCACAAATTAAATTATAAACTACGACTAGAATGTAAAAAAAACTATAATAAGTCTCCAGTCTGCGCCATTATTTAATAAAAATACGAGAATGCCCCATATTAAATACTTTTGCACAAACCCCTAATATCACGCGAGCGGGCGTTCTACACATCGACATCGGGCTAGACATTTTCTCATAATTAACATATTTTATGATTATAATAATATGCTTCGTATTCATTGTTATTCACTGCTGTTGTTTTTTGGAGCTTTGAGATGTTAAAGAATTAAAGTGTTTACAAATATCTAAAATTCTAGCCTACCCTACTCCTAGGAAGTCGGGATAAACCAACACATAAAATAACAGTCGGGTTTTTTGCGAAGATCCTGAAAATTGTTAAAAAAGAAAGATGGTGACATTTTTTCTCAGAATCTAATAAACGGGCTCTTTGCAATAATCCAATTTTCGCAAAGATCCTAATTTTCCAATTATCCTACGACATCCTACTACTATTGTAAATGTGAAAGTTTGTGAGGATGGATGGATAGATGGAATTTGATGAAATTTGGTATGGTAGTAGTTTGAGTTTCGGATTAACACAGGCTAATTACTATTCCGGAGAAGTACAGTGTTTCCATGGGATACTGTATTTAAGCGGGCGGAGAAGTGGGCAAAAAAAGTATAAAATAAGAAAAGATTTTATATTACTAGATGTGGCCCGCGACTTCGTGCGCGCTAAAGGAAATCTCGCAGGAACCGTACATTTTGCCGCAATAAAAGTATCGTATGTCCTTCCCCGTGGTCTACTGTCTAAGTACTCTATATCTGTGCCGAATTTCATCAAAATAGCACCTGTAGTTTCGGAGCCTATACAATGAAGAGGAATTGTTTGATGCAAACAATCAAACAATTCCTCTTTATAATATAAGTATAGAAATATATTTTTCTCCAGGTGGCATAACATCATTCTCTCCCATGGTGAACAATGCGGTACACGTCATAATGTACTGCTACTACTTACTGTCCGCCGAGGGAAGCCCCACTGTCAAGACTTACCTACATAAATACAAAAAGTGTCTGACCATTATGCAAATGGTAAGTTGTAGTTAATACATTTAAGTTGAAAAAATTAATGTATTCGTCATACCTAACTCATAACCCCCTTACTAATAAAAATATTTACACAACGGATAAGCAATACAATGTTTTGTCCTTGTCTGCCAAGCGACTTTTTCCACGTATCAGACAAAGACAAAACATCGTATAAGTTATCCACTGTTTAAATACTTAAACAGTGGATAAGTTATACAATCTTTATATTTATTTTTATTATTAGTAAGGGGGTAAGTATTTAAACATAGATTCATGCCTATTTTTTTATAGAAATGTATTTGTCTTGCTTTATTAGCAATCAGAAATATGATTATATCTGAAATAATACGCCGCCGTGGTCCAGTAATTCAGAGCTTGGCTCTCGACTCTGGAGGTCATGGGTTTGATCCCTGTGTTGGAACAACAAAAAATGTTGTTTTCAAGTCTCATTAGGACAATACAGGTTGATCACCTGATTGTCTGATAAAAGAAAGACCAAAATGACATGTAAAAAGTTGGCCCTGCGTCTGATTTCTCGCCACCGCCGCCGAAATTGGTGTGGGAGGCTATGATTAAGTATTATGATTTAAAAATATTAATTTATATTTCAACTAAAACTTATAATATATCCTATCCTACCCATTTGAACTAGTCAACATGGTCACAACAAAAATCTTATCTAATCAGATTATGGTAAGCTACAGTTTCTCAAATTTACATCAACATTATCAAAATTTGTGGAAAGAGAGCCTTTGCCTCCAAAAAGCCACTGACTAAAGGTTTCTTAACCCACAATGAAAACAGAGGGGTGTTTTATGTTTCATGTGTCTGTGTGTGTGTATGTCTATATGTGGCATTGTAGCACCCAAATGGTTTGATCTAGTTACACATGATCCAGTGATCTTAGCTATAATTTATCATCAGCTACTTATGATGCATATCGTCATATGCTTGACAATTCGAGGGTTAGTTAAAATTTTTAATTTTGTTTTTTTTTAGGTTCAATTTACGATCCTGATACTACACGCTGGCCAGATATTCCTGCCCAGCTGCCCTGCACCGTTAGGTCTGGCCTGGCTTTACTTTCCTAATGTTATATTTGTCTACTACATGTTCTACAATTTCTTCAGAGAGAATTATTGTAAGGTCAAGATGGGTGTTGTGAAGAATGGTAAAATGAAGTTGTAATAAAAAGTTGTTAAGTTATAGGTCATAATAGAGATGCGGGCTGTGTTAGTTGGTAGTCACTTTATGTGCTAATGAAAACTTAAGATTAGTAAAACTTAATTGTAGTAGTATTTCCATGGTTTTATTGAACAACCTTTAAAGCTAAGATTCAATCACTACACTATACTTTTATTACGATGGTTTATGATTATAAAAACGTATATGCGCATTTCAAAAAGATACAAAACTTATGCACTGATTTTCTTGTTTTTTTTTATTTGTATGTTATTTATGATAATGTTTTTTATGTTCATTTTCTCCAATGTAGCGATAATTTAGACTTTCTGGGTTATAACCGGTGTAAAACCACACCTAAACCTATATTAAATAGTGACATGATTTTACAAGTAAACAAAAACATAAAACGTAACCTTGTCAAATTATTGTATGTGCAAAGACCTTTGACAAGAGTTTTTGTTGTAAATATTGAAGAAGAATTTTCGCGAATATACAAAAGATAGCGCACGAAACGTAAAGTGTATACTAAAACTGAATGTCTAAGTCCAAACAACAATATACTTTAGAGCTTTGAATAATAAAGGAGACGTCACGTACCGTGTAATACGACAGAAGACCTGCGTTTTCGTCCAGCACGAACCACCGGTACTGCCAACCTTTCATCACATTTGTCCATTTACTCAAAGAACCCTCCATCATATCAACTTATTTAAATCTTATTAGTAAAAGATCATGCAAGAGAAATTCTGGATTTATCACTGCGGCAGAAACAACAGACAAATCTATACACTTGACATTTGACAAATGAGTAATAAGATTTGACATATGATCCTTTTTTTTAGTTTAAATAAATGGTGTCAGCATAAAACTTATAACTTTTTGCCAGTGTCAAGTTAAAGGCAGGATATTATTATTTCCGTTTAAATTTTTAACGCCGTATTTCTAAATCGTCAAGTTCAAAGTCTAGTCAAAGTCCAAATAAATAGTCAGTGCAATCAATGAGTCAAGTCAGTCTTTTTAGTTAAGTAGTAGAAACTTTACTGAAAGTTCCTAAGGAGTTTTGCAGGGCACACAATATAGCAAGCTTTTTGTAGTTGTACAACTTGCCCATAGTTGTGCACATCAACGAATATCTAATCGTTAATATTCTACCAATATTACATATTAAGAGCCGAATTAACACAACTGGCCGTGGGAGAGCCATGCATCGGCACGAATGGGCCGGCTCGACCGGAGAAATACCACGGGCTCACAGAAAACCGGCGTGAAACAGCGCTTGCGCTGTATTTCGCCGAGTGAGTGAGTTTACCGGAGGCCCAATCCCCTACCCCCCTAGAAATGCCGCAGTTGAAAAGCAATTTGTTACCCCAGGAGGGTACCGACTGCGTTGGAGAATCCCTCTCTGGACGTCTATGCTCAGGAACCCCTGGAACTGAACGTGGACGTCCAACTCGTATTCTGGGGAGGACAAAACTGCGCTCCAACCTGCTCGGGGCAAAGCAAACACACAAGGGCACCCCCCTCGATATTAAACATGGACTTTTGTAATATCAGGGGATTCCACTCCAACCTTAATGCCGTCCATTACCACCTTGAGACGGCAAAGCCGGCTTTGCTCTTTTTAACCGAGACGCAGATATCATCTCCGAGTGACACATGACACCTTTCCCACCCAGGGTATTCTCTCGAGCACTCCTTTCTGCCCAAAGCTGGAGTGTGTGTGTATATCAGAGATGATATCAGCTCTCGCCCCCTCAGCAATCTTGAGGACAGGGACCTGTCAACGTTATGGCTCCGCATAGATTGCGACGACCACCCTCGCGTCTATGCGTGCCTATATAGGTCCCATAGTGGTGACCCCGAGACGGACCGACTCTTAGAACACCTGCAAGCTGCTTCTGATTATGTGCAGCGGCAGATCCCATCCGCAGAAATCATAATACTTGGCGACTTTAATGCCCACCACGCCGACTGGCTCAATTCCAGTAAAACTGATCATGCGGGGAGATCTGTTTGCAACTTTGCTTTTGCGAACGACTTGACACAACTGGTTACTACGCCTACGCGAATCCCAGATGTGGATGGCCAGAATCCTTCCTTGTTGGACCTTCTGCTGACTTCAAATCCTGACGGCTATCAGCGGATCATTGCCTTGTTAGGAGTTCTGTGCCACTTACGACGGTGTTACGACAGCGTGCTGTTAAATACCGTCGTGTGTGGCACTACAAGTCAGCAGACTGGGATGGAATGCGGTCGTTTTTTGCATCCTATCCTTGGGGGAACGTGTGCTTCTCGCCGGATGATTCCGACAACACTGCCAACTCTGTTGCCGATGTGGTGATGCAAGGGATGGAACTTTTCATTCCGTCCTCTGTAGTGCCAACTGGCGGCAGATTTCGTCCGGTTTGGTTCATCCCCCAAAAAAGCTTCTCGCCGGAAGCAGGAGGCTTACCAATCCTGGGCCAATGCAGTGTCTGTTCGAGATTTAAATACCAGCACATATAAAAAGGAGTACAACCTTGCCAGGTCCCTCAAGAAAGAGATCACTCGGGCAAAGAAACAGTACGTCAATAGAATTGGTAAGAGGCTTGAGGGCCTCCCCTCGGGAAGAGACCAGAATGCACGGGGCATTCTGGTCTCTGGCCAAAGCTATTGAAGGAAATTTCTGCAAGCCAACCCTACCATCCCTACACGTAGGAAATGGATCGTTGGCCCAGGACGCAAAAGACAGGAATCGAAACGGACGGAATCCCTCCTATTGTGTTGAAAAAGTGTGCTCCAGAGTTGGCTCCGGTCTTGACGCGACTTTTTCGGTTCTCCTACTCTTCTGGCATCGTCCCGGCTTCTTGGACATTGCGAAGGCCTTTGATCGGGTTTGGCATAAAGCGCTGCTATCAAAGCTTCCATCATACGGGCTACCCGAGAAATTATGTAAGTGGGTCACTAGTTTCTTAGCAGATAGAAGCATAAAGGTCGTAGTTGACGGCGAATGCTCGGAAACTCAGTCTGTTGATGCTGGTGTCCCTCAGGGCTGTGTGCTATCGCCTACCCTATTCATAATGCATATCAATGACATGTTGCGGACCAACGGCATTCATTGCTATGCGGATGATAGTACAGGTGATGCTGTATATACCGGGTCCCCCAATATTTCTCGGCTAAATGTCATTGAGAGTTGAAACGAACTTGTGTCTAAAATAGAGAATTCATTGGAGAAAGTCTCTGAATGGGGTAGACGTAACTTAGTCAAATTCAACCCCGCCAAGACACAAGTCTGTGCGTTCACCACTAAAATGTCTCCAATGGTCGTATATCCTCGTTTCGAGGGCACATCTTTAACCATCTCCCCTAGCATTGAGACACTTGGCGTCAGCATATCGAGCGAAGTCCAGTTCCGATTTCATCTAGAGGGTAAGGCCAAGTTAGCCTCGAAGAAGCTTGGTGCTCTTAACAGAGCGAGACAGTACTTCAGTCCGGACCAACGCCTTCAACTCTACAAGGCGCAGGTTCGGCCTCATATGGAATATTGTTCTCATCTCTGGGCAGGGGCGCCAAAATACCAACTGCTCCCTCTGGATCGTATCCAACGAAGGGCCGCTCGAATTGTTGACTGCTATAGTGTTTCAAACAGCCTGGACCCCTTGGAATTACGCCAAGATGTAGCTTCACTCTGCATCCTCTATCGGTTGTATCACGGGGAGTGCTCTGAGGAATTGTTCGGAATCATACCACCTGCAAGTTTTCGCCATCGTCCCAACCGAAAAATATACCATCCTCATCACCTTGATGAGTGGCAGTCTTCTACCGTGCGCTTTTCGCGTAACTTTCTGCCGCGCACTGTAAAACTCTGGAACGAACTGTCACCAGCAGTATTTCCGGACCTATACGACCTGCAAACCTACAAGAAGAGAGCGTATTCCCTCTTAAAAGGCCGGCAACGCACCTGCAGCTCTTCTGATGTTGCGAGTGTCCATGGGCGACGGTAGTTGCTTACCATCAGGTGACCCGTTTGCTCGTTTGCCCCCTTATATAATAATAAAAAAATAAAAAAATTTATAGACCAAATAAATAGTCAGTGCAGTCCTTCCTCTTATAAGCTGTGGTGCAGTCAATGAGTCAAGTCAGTCTATTCAGTTATGTGGTAGAAGCTTTACTGAAAGTTCCTAGGGAGTTTTGCAGGGCACACAATATGGCACGCTTTTTGTAGTTGTACAAGTTGCCCATTCTTGTGCACATCAACGAATTCTAATGGTTAATATTCTACCAATATTATATATTAACACAAATTTTGGAGGACGTACAAAAAGAACAACGTCGCACATTGACATACTTGGCAAAACTCCATGTGACACTTATAATGCCCCGTCCAGACTGCTCGTGAAGTAGGCCGAGGTTGGCGGAATAAGACAGTATGGGCACCACTTCACTTCGCCTCGGGCAACCTCGCCTCGCTTCGTCCAACTTCCGATTATTGCCGGTAAATGTGCCCGAGTCAAAGGGCTCGAAGTAAGGCGAAGTTGAACACGAAGTGTGTGGCTACACTGCTCGGCCTACTTCAGTCGCACGTACGGTTGCTGATAGATCCGGTTCACCACTTTTCGATCTTATTACTATGGAAATAAGATCCAATAGTAGTACACCGGGTTTGTCGATGTATTATGATTTTGTATTACATATAAAAGAAAAGAATGTATTTTTAGTGAATGTTGAATGAATGTTGTAAATAATATAAATTATGTGTTATATATCTAGCCATCTTAGATAACGTTTATTATTTTTTGTTAATGACTGTTTGTAACCTAAATGAATAAATAAAAAAAACTAAAAAAATGAATATGCATAGTTAAAATGCGCTAAAGGGCACATTGCAACGGCAAAATACATCCATGTTGCTGTGACGGCGGACTTCGAACGACTGGTTCTTTGCGAGGTTGTCCGAGTGTGTGGGCACGCACTTCGAACTTCGGGTAACTTTGGCGAGTAACTCGGCAAAGTGACGAAGCGAGTAGTCTCGACGAGGCCTAACATATAGGATCAAGTATGCTTGATCCTAGCATAACATACATGATATTTTTGACGGTAGCATGAATGCTGCCATATAAATTAATAAAAAATAAAAATATGTGACAATTGGCGTTTTCGGTGTCTAAAACTACCCCAGTCAAGCAGCACTCTTTTCTATCGGGGCGTTAATAAAAACTGAAAATAGAAAAGCTAAAAATAGAACTACTACTGCTGCAGCTGCAGCAGCTGCTGTGTGTTTGATTTTCAGCAGACCTCACCCACCGAGGAGAATAGTTGTTTTTCCACTTACCGGCCCGGCATGCAACGGCACTACGGAAATTACTCCCACATGTCACCAGCCGTCCCGGTGTCGGTAAGTGGAAAAACAGCCAACGGCCGGTGGTTATTATTTAACCATTAGGTAATTTTAATTTGAAAATTATTAATCTACCAATTATTATTTATGAAATAGTATAATCCACTTTTTATTATAATACATCTATGGTATAGGGTAACGGCACCAGAAGTCAGCCCCGCACCAGTAGTCAACCTTTTCTGCCTTTTAAGTCAAATAAATAAAGGTCTTCTATATCTTCACCTATAACATGAAGTTAATTCGGTTCCTCGATCTATTATTGGGCAACAACACATTTGCTTGTGTGTGTGTTAAACTTACATTAACAGCAATTCGCGTCTAGTACGACTTGCTCGACCAACAAGTGTGAAAAAGTGATAACTGCCATTTTTTTCATTACTTACAGTGCTTGTGAAAAAGGTAAAAGTTTTGCAGTTATTTTAGTTGTCATGTCGAAATATTTGCTTTAATATCTAGACAATTTCTTTCTGATTTAGTATAGCTAAAATTATTATATTAGCTTAATACTAAATTTAAGTACGATTTGAAATGGCTGACTTCTGGAGTTACTTTTTTTATCAGTTTGCCAGTGCTCAGCCAGCCTTGTCGAGTACTGGATATTTTATTTTTACCAGTAGTCAGCTGCCTCAAATGATGCGAAATTGCAAGTGACCGACTACTAGATTTTTATGCTTCAGTAGACAGCCATGTGACAATTTTTAATAGTTGATCTAGTTGTGATGTTTTACAGTCCAGTTGATTAAGTTCTTAGTAAATATTAATTTTAAGGGTAGGTAATTATATATATTTCATAATGATTACATTGCAATTAATTAGGCGGCTGAGTACTGGGCCACAATAAGGCTGAGTTCTAGATTTTTAAGGTCGAGCACTGGGAATAGTGGAGTGTATTTTTTTGTAATAGTGTTTAGTTTCTTTTTGAAAGGGGAATTTAAACAATGATGATTTTATAAGAAACTTTAATACATGACTGATTTACTAAACACATTACTTAATACTCTTATTAGCGACAAAATACTAGCGATTATATTTTTGATAACCACAAAAGGCTGACTACTGGTGCTGTTACCCTAAATCCTTTTATTAAGTAAGAAGGCGATATTTTATTTATGTAGGTACATGGGTATCAATAATATTAATTTAGCATTAAAAATATTCTGAACAGGTTAGGTTTGGTCTTTTTGGTTTTGGCTTCTCGGTCGTCTCTGGTGCTCCCCTAGACGAGATACTCTAAGCCAGGGATGGCGAATCTTTACGTGATACTTTTCTAAAGAAATGTTAAATGAGGTCATAGACATGCCATCAAATATATTTTTTTGGGATTTAGAGGCGTATTTAAAAATTTGGCGCCTGGGCCCATTAAATTTGCAGCGCATTATATATGGAGTAGCTGACTAACCTTTAAGCTAGCCATCAATAATTTTAGTTTATTTTACAGATTAAAATCTACTTAAACTTTAAATTGTAAGTATCTGTAAGACTCTACTTCAGAAAACTACAATAAAATAAATAGCCTAAAACTAAACGTCAGTACTAATTTACATTATAATATTTTCTTTACGTGAAACACGAGCGAGCGAGCAAAATTTTTTCCTATACTCGTATTAGGTACAGGTTAAAATCTGTTCAAACATTAAGCCCTGAGGGCCGGTGAACTTCACAAAAATCCAATAAAATCAACTGACTAAAACAGAACATTCGTAGTAAATAATATATAGATATTATGTTTTTTTTACTATTTATTACATTTTTAGCGCTTTAAGCGCAGCGACCGAATCAAGAAATTCCGTAACGATAATAAACCTAACACTCCCACTCCGACCGGCACAGCGGTGCGGCGTTGTAAGCCGTGCATCGTCTAATGGGCAATTGGCCCACCACACTTACCCACCACTGCAACTCCTGTGTAGCCAGGATCGACAGTGGTAACCAACCGCAAAAACCCTTTGATATGATCTCAGGGGTGCCCGGGGGACATGCTAAATCTGTCTTGGAACCCGCATCGAAATTAATCAGAAGATTGTTGGAGGAGTAGGAAGTATTCCAGTTTCCCTCCCCAAGCAAAGCGGGAGACAGCAAAAATTGTGATGACAAAAAGTCAGAATTAAAGGGGAAGCATCACGGGAATAACATGTTTTTTTTTTTATGAGTACAATACAGAATGTAATTAAATGTTTTAATTTATAATATGACAGTTGATTACAATGCATTTATAATGACAAAAAAGTGTTGCATTGTTTCCAATAGTACTTATGACAAAAACGTTTGATAGCTCGGAAGTTCTTCGCACAGCCCACGAGATCTTCATAGTACACAACCCTAGAAACACAATGGACCCTGTTCAACATTTCGATTCTTTCGTCATACCAGAGATCACACTCCCAGAGTATGTTATGAGCAGTTTGTTCATAAGGGCTACCTTTGTTATATGCACGATCTTTAAAAGACTTTAAAAAAAAAATCCTTTTATTAAAACAATACAATACTAGTTTTACTTTACATAGACTTAGCTTATAGTCTATCTTAAATAATAAGGAGACACGATCCCTAGTAAGGAGTCAAGACTACTGTGCTATAGTGACTACTGTTTTATCACGACTACTGCGCCGTTTCTAGGCGGACAGGGTGTATTTATTAAAAAGGTATGGTTACTTGTGAGGGTGTTGTAAGTACAGTGGCATCATATGTGTGCGCAACTAGATAACAAGGAATACTATGGGACATTGTATAAGTTTTTGGAATCCATTAAATATCTAATCAATGTCTCTTGTTATAAACAATGAGTTCCTTGTTATATTCTTGGAGGAATAGATAAGTAAATATAATTATTATTAATTATTATTTATCTTAAGCAATAAAAAAGTTAAGGGAAGTATACATCTTTTACACCCCCCGTCTTAGATTGGAAATTATACTCAAAAAGGACCTGAGTATTTTCCAACAACAATTACTTTAAAGGTAAGTATATGGAAATTCGAAAAGTAAGTAAAATTTTCAATTATTTATAAAAAAAAATAGGGATTTCGTGGTTCCTTTACATGAGGTATTAATTATATTTTTTTTTAAAGAAAAAGAATATAAACTATGAGTACACAATTAAAATTTAAAAAGATACATAATCAATTATTTGTCGCTAAGAAGAAATAATTAAAATACGAATATTTAAAAGAAATTACTATTATTCAGAATAATTGATTATATATGTATTTTTTTCTTAAAAATACATATATAAAATGGTTAAATGAGTTATTATATATCAAAGTTTCAATTAAATCTAATATTACATAACATAAAAATAAACATTTTAGTTTGTAATATTATTCCTTATTTACTAAGTAAAACAGAACTACTTAATTTTGTGCAAATATTGAACATTTAATCATTTGATTAAATATAAATTATATAAAATAAAAGAAAAATTATTAGTAATCGTTTCAACTAAATTTAAGAAATTAAAATGATTAAATTTTTTAAAGCGTGACACTATTGTTTACAGGTTTTCAGGGATTCTATGAGTGACGGTAGAATAATGGGGTTCACAGGGAGCTTCTCTGCTTTCCTGGTGTTGCTGCATCTCGATGTCTTCACTGCGATGACGTTGTCTACCAGGACATCTCAAGGAGTGACAAAATCCAGGTACAAATTCTTCTTGGGCTATGCAGCAGCAGCGATATATTACGTAGCCAATTACACAAACGGAAATTATATATAATAATATAGAGTTTTGTTGCAACTCGGTTTTGTAAGACACTCGGTTTAATTCTTGTTTTATATCTGTCATTTGCTGGGCTTCCGCTTTGAGGTCGTCTAATTTTGCATGGTTGTAGTTTACTGTTTTTATTTCGACAACAGGTAATTTAGTCACAAGAGGATGCTTGTACAATTCTTCTATTATATCTATTTTTATTTCAGGTAATTCCAATTGCGTTTTTACTACGCCTTCACCGTGGAGTTTGGTGCTTTGCAGAGTAGCGGTGCAGTATTCATTTAAGGTGAGGATACCGGCACCTTGGAAGTTGAATGTAGTAAAGTTCGATTGACATCCCTCGACAATATTGATAGGGTTTGTGAATAGTAATAACCATTTGTTTTTCGCTAGCCGATGTATAATTTTAAAGTTTCCTTTTGTTGACATGATATTACATAATTCGCTGTATTTTGATTTATCTTGATGTAAAATACTAGTTTCGCAAATTGGATCAGCATTTTCGTCTTGAATGATTAGTGATTTGCAAATGTATTTATTCTCGTCGTAATGTTTGCACGTCGATAGTTCATCTAGGGTTACATAGAACCTTCTATCTCTGGTTAAGCCTACATACTTGCTCTGAACTAATAGGGTGTGATATAAGGAGGATTGGTTATCTTTTTTGGGGAGGGATAGTACTTGGTAACCCACAAAACAATCCTCGTCTACAAGAGGTATTTCTAGAATTGAAACTAAAGTTAAATCTTCTAAATACGCGTTAAGATTACTGATTTTAATTAAATTATGAATATTGCTAAAACTTGGTATTTCTATAAATTTACCAGAATCTGGACTTTTATTTAATTCCTTTACTAAATTACTGTAATTTATTATATTTGCAGGTAATGTTCCAGACAAAGCGGATTCGATGGCGTTCATCAGTTCATCAACTTTAGAATTAATTAACATTAAATTATCTATGACAAATTCATATAATTCGAAAATTGTTTCATGTTGTTTTATTTCCTGAATTTCATTCCTATTTTCCTGTACGTATTTGTGTATTTTAAGCATATTAAAGTTTATTACGCGTTCATTATATAATATTGAGTTAATAGTTTTATTAAAGGAAGCGATAACGGACGTTGTTACTTGTATTTGTTTAGTAACGAGATTTTTAACAGTTTCGCCATTTTTCTCGACGTTTCTGATTACGTCATTTATTCTTCTTCTGTCGTCGTTATCCATGGTACCAAAAAGTATTCTAAGTACTGACCCTAAGGGATTTATAAGACCTCTTTTAGCTTTTTGTTGTTTCTCGGTATTTTTTGTTGGCAGGCAATTAATTTTTGATTCGATATCTTTAGATAAGGTTCTAACTAAAGCTTGCAAATGTAAAGTTCTGTTACTTTTTTTCGCGGCTCTTTCAAAGTTTTGGAATTCTAATATAATTGGTTTAAGTCTTTCGAAGGCTGAGATTACTCCATTATAATTTCTGTATGTGATTAATTTCCATGCATTATTCGAGTTGTATAAGTCTCCTATAGGATTTAAGAACAATCCTGGGCTTACTTCCAGCTTCGTTACGTTCCCATGGACGAAGTAGAGGGTTGCACATCTGGAATATAACGACGAAAATAAGGTCGAATATTATCTATTGATACGGTTAAAAGTTTATTACGGTCGATTAATAAAGTCGCGGTTCTGGAGGTTAATTTGGTTATTTTAAATGGTCCGGTCCATCTTATTCTAGTACCCGTTTTCTTTTTATCGTTGTATAAAATTAAATCGTTAACTTTGTATGTGTGTGTTTTCCGTTTGCTATTCACTCTAGCTAAACTACGTTCTTTACTTTTAATATTGGTTTCAATCGCTAATTTATGTAATTTGTTTAGTTTAGTAGTTAATGTTTTATAATAAAAATCTGTCGTTTTGTCCGTGTTCACCTTTCTTAGATGATCGCGAGTTTCACCGTACATTAGTTCGAACGGCGTAAATCCGGTAGAAGAATGTCGCGAATTATTATAAGTCATTATAGATATGCTGAGAGCTAATTCCCATGATATATTTTGTGTGTCGCCTACAAGACATCTCATGGTGTCTTTTATTGTGGCGTGGACGCGTTCGACTCCTCCGTTCGATTGGGGAAATTGTGTAAGCGCCTCAGTTTTTTCGATATGTAATATATTGCATATTTTTTTCATGGCTTTAGAAATGAATTCCGCTCCTAAATCTGAATGAACTCGTAGCGGTATTCCGAAGTGTTGACAATAATATAATAAAAGTTTAGAGACTTCAGTTGTTGATTTCTCTCTTAAAATGTATGCTGCAAGGAACTTCGTGAGTTCGTCTATAATAGTTAATACATAAATTTTGCGACTACGCTCGCCTATTTCGATTATATCGATATTGATTCGCTCTAATGGTTTCGTAGCGCTTGAGGTTATTATAAATGGCTGTGCCCAATTCCTACGGTCTATTTTATTTTTCTGACAAATATCGCATGTGTTAATATATTCTTTGACTTCTTTATTTAAATTCGGCCATTCGTATCTCAGTTTTATACGTCTAATGGTTTCATCTATACCCTTGTGGGCTGTGAACCTTGAATCGTGATAGTATGAAATAATTTTCTGGCGTTGCTCTATAGGCGGTGTTATTATTTGATTTGTTAGTTCGCAAATATTAAATACGAATTTCTTATCATGAAAGATGTAAGACAGTAATTGTTTTGCTAGGTCTACGTCGAACTCGCGTTCGTAGCGCGTCGTAGCGGGAATGTTTATATAAAGGTTATTGTTCTCTATGTCTTGGTCTATCAATTTAAATTTTAAATTTATTAAAGTTGTGTAAAAATTTAATATATCTTCACAATCTGTGTGGTTATTTCTGTTATAACAGAAATAAAAAGTTCTATCCTTCGTGTAAGGATCTGTAAAAATTTCGACTTTATTTAATTCGGGTTGAAGGTCATTTAGGGACGATCCGAAATATGTAGAAAGTAACTTAAAGGTTTCATCTTGTTCATTTAAATTACATGGTAAGAATAATATAATACGTTTATGTTCATTATAAAAAATAGATTTTGTGAACTCGTTGATGTCTATTGGTTCGATAGACCCTGCTCGTAGCTGTTGACGAAAGTTTTCCATAATATCACTATCGTCGATAAAGTTTATACACGGTCGAGATAAAGCGTCCGCGTTTTGATTTGTTTTACCGGGTTTATAAACTATTTTATATTCGTATTGTTCTAATTCTAATCGCCATCTTATTAATCGTGAGCCTGGGTCTTTTACTGAAAAGAGCCAAGTCAACGGTTGATGATCGGTAACTATAGTAAATTTTCTACCAAATAGGTATGGTCTAAAATGTTTTATTGACCATTTAATAGCCAAAAGTTCTCTTTCAATGGTAGAATAGCGTTGCTCTGTGTCGCTCAAGGTCCTAGAGGCGTACGCGACAGGTTTATCTTCGCCTAATTTACCTTGTGAAAGGATACTACCTATAGCATATTGAGATGCGTCAGTTGTTAATATAAATTCTTTATTAAAATCAGGGTATTGTAGTATAGGAGCTGACGTTAATAATGTTTTACAGGTTTCCATTGCTTTATCGCATTCAGGAGTCCATATAAATTTTTCATTTTTCTTTAAAAGTTTAGTTAAAGGTTTAGTGATATTTGAAAAGTTTGGTATAAAACGTCTGTAATAACCTGCTAAGCCTAAAAATGCTTTAATTGACTTAGTATTTTTTGGTTGAGGAAATATTTTGACGCCTTTAATTTTATCAGGATTTGGCTTTATGCCTTCGTCCGATATTATGTGGCCAAGATAAGCTACTTCCTTTCTGAGGAATTCACACTTATCCGGTTGTAATTTTAAATTGTATTCGCGTAATTTTTTCAATACGTTTCTTAACTTTAAATCATGTTCTTCTAAGGAGGATGCGTAAATTATTATGTCATCTAAATAGACAAGACAGTGATCGCCACTGAGACCACTAAGTATATTATCCATGACTCTTTGAAATGTGGCGGGCGCATTTTTCAAACCGAAGGGCATCCGAGTGAACTCAAAATGACCTTCTTCTGTTGAAAAAGCTGTTTTCTCAGTGTCTTCCGGGTTGATTTCAATCTGATGGAACCCGCTCGCTAAATCGAGTGTTGAAAAATATTTGCTTTTCCCTAATTTATCTAGAATGTCTACTATGTTAGGTATAGGGTATTTATCACTTTTAGTAACTTCGTTGAGCTTACGGTAATCGATAACCATGCGCCACTTTATCTTACCGCTGGAGTCGGCTTTTTTGGGGACTATCCAAATCGGTGAATTATACGGGCTATGGCTAGGTCTAATTATTTTTTGTGCTAATAAATTTTTCATTTGAGTTTTGACTTCCTCTTTGTGTACCTGAGGATACCGATAATTTTTCGTATACACTGGCGGTGAATCTCCAGTGTTTATGGTATGTTTTGCTACATTGGAAAATGTGAATTTATCACCATCGAGGTAAAATATGTCCTTAAAATCTTTACAAATTTGCAAAATGTTTTCGCGTTCTTCTTTATTCATATGTGCCGTAAGAATTAATTCTTTAATTTTTTGATCGCGATTTATACTAGTATTTTGTTGTGTAGTAAATAAAAGTTCTCTTATCTCAACGTTTGAACCGTTCATTTCAGGTATATTTATCTCAATATCCTTGAATGAAGTATTTATACATGTTGTAAAACCGATAAAGTTCTCGACTTTAATCAGTGACTCTGGAATTAATAATTTATTGGAGTGTAAAGAGCATTTTTCTATGATTACGTCTCCGTTTTCAATGTTAGGTATTTTAACTGGAATTTTTTGTTCGGTGCGGGCTTTAATTAAAACAAAATTTTCGCGTGTAACCTGAGTATTATCTGGTAAAGATAATTTAATTTTGTTATCGTGCGTGTTTATCGACGCTTTGAATCTTTTTAAGAAATCAATGCCCATTATTCCGTCGTATGGAATATCTATTTGAACAACGTAAAATTTATGCGAAAGATTATTTGTTATAGGCAACTCTACGTATTCTGAGATTTCTAATTTTTGTTCGCATATACCTTTTATTTGAATTTTTTCTTTAAATGTTTTTAAGTTTTTAATTTGCGATGTTACTTTAGGAGAAATAGTACTGACGGCGGCACCCGTGTCGACTAAAAATTTCATTGAGATATCGCCTACAAAATGTTTTATAAATAATAGTTTATTTAATTTTTCGCCTACAATATTATTTATGGCATATTTATTTGTATTTAAATTTCGAGCAGATTCATGAGGACTTCGGCCTCGTCTTCGGAGGACGGCTGCTCGGTTGTGTCATCCGGCTCCTCGTTTAAAGAATTTATTGTTTTTTTATCGTTAAAATTATTTTTTGATTTATTACTGTTGCTGGGGCCCGGATGCAATTTCCTACAGAAGTCGGTTGTATGCCCCTGCATTTTACAATGCGTACAAAATCTATCACTTTTATTCGATATTCTATTATTATCATTCGATTTATTATTTTGCACGTAACTCGAAGATTTTTGGACTGAATTACGATAATTAGATGTTTGTCTATTCGTATTATACGTCTCAGAATTCCTACGTATATTATTGTTTTTATTGTAGAATTCGAGGGCTCGTTCCTCTTCTAGTGCAAATTTGAAAGCTTCGTCGGTCGTAGTAGGCCTACGGGATCTTGTGACATTATAAAAATGCGGATCTAACCCGACTAAGAAGTTATTCATTAGAAGCTTATCATATTCACTACATAAAATACCAGATTTGTCATTAATAATTTCTGTGTTTGATAAAAGCTCATTCTTTAAATTTTCGTAATATTCTACGAAACGCGCAACGGATCCTCTTTGCTTTGCGTGCTGAGATTCCAATAAGATTGCACTAAGGGTTCGACATTTATTAAAATGCGCATCTAATTCGTCTAAAAATTGATTTAGATCAGAAAAATTGCGTCTGTTAGCAAAACTAGCTGCTTTACCTTCTAATTGCGATATAGCTGCTGGCAATAATAATAATTTTTGTACACTGTTCGCCCAATTTTGTGCTTGGCGACAGTTTCTTATAAAAATGTTTAGATTATTTGTATTTTCGCTAAATTTTGGTATAAGACTAAATAATTGATTTGTAGGTACCAAGGGATCTAGCTTGATGTCCAGGGCCTTTTGATGATGGCTGGCAGAGTCGTGGGCACCTGGTTTGGGATCGGTCGACATATTTTTGATTGTCTTGGATCGTAGCAAAATTTTATTTAAAAAAAATGGATACAAGGACGGAAAAAGAGAGCGAGGGAGATCCACACCCTAAAAGCACGAGAAAATATGAAAGACTTACAGTGTCAATATCGACGTCTTCATTTGCCCCTCGTTGTATGCTGCAACGTTCGGGTGGCTCCTCGGCTGGGCTGCGGCTCACGCGGCGACGATGATTCTCTGAGAGTTTTATCGGAGAATTTTTTCGCGACGCGGGTGGGCGCAAGGGATCTTTCTGAAGCGATTCAAAAATGTCCTTTTTGTAACTTTGCGTATCCTACCGACTGCGCCAAAATGTTATATGCACGATCTTTAAAAGACTTTTTAAAAAAAATCCTTTTATTAAAACAATACAATACTAGTTTTACTTTACATAGACTTAGCTTATAGTCTATCTTAAATAATAAGGAGACACGATCCCTAGTAAGGAGTCAAGACTACTGTGATATAGTGACTACTGTTTTATCACGACTACTGCGCCGTTTCTAGGCGGACAGGGTGTATTTATTAAAAAGGTATGGTTACTTGTGAGGGTGTTGTAAGTACAGTGGCATCATATGTGTGCGCAACTAGATAACAAGGAATACTATGGGACATTGTATAAGTTTTTGGAATCCATTAAATATCTAATCAATGTCTCTTGTTATAAACAATGAGTTCCTTGTTATATTCTTGGAGGAATAGATAAGTAAATATAATTATTATTAATTATTATTTATCTTATGCAATAAAAAAGTTAAGGGAAGTATACATCTTTTACACCTTCAGTCGAACACTCGCATAGCGGAGACGAGACTAATGTAAATCCAAATAGTTTCGCTTTAAAACCGAACTGCATCGTCTAACGTCGTTACAGTTCGGCAGACTTCGGCACAGTGTTTGTGTGCGTGCGACTAGACGTATGCGTGTAGACTTACTATGCAATAGCTTTACCGCGGCAGTCCCCGAGTGCCACACGTATTATAATTTTTTTTATTTTTTTAGTAATCGAACAATACATGATACAACTTTTGATGCAACTTTATGTGTACCATAAACCTTCGAAGGTTTGAGCGGATGTTCCTAAGGTTAAAGTATTTTTTTCCTTTTTTAATGGTTAATCTGTTCAACCTTTAAACCTGGGCAAATAAAATAAAACATTTATTTTTCTGTTGTTGCTAAATAGATGATAAATAATATAATATGTTAAAGTTTGTCATATAATACCTACTCCACACTTTTTTCCGTAGTGCCTAATTATAAAATTTTGTGATCAGTGACGTGCCCAAAATATTGTATCGCGTGCCATTGATGGCACGCCTGCCATTGGTTCGCCATCCCTGCTCTAAGCAATTGCTTATACAGTATACTGCTTAAAGGCTTATCAAGGACTGACACCCTACACATCCTACTACCTACCGGTTACCCCTACAACCTACAGGTGATGTGAGAAAGAGTTATCGACCACTGTGGGTTGGATTATTATTATTATTGTCTATGGACGCTTCCACACCACGTCAATCTGGTCCTGTGCTATGTATCCGAAGAACTTGTATTACAGGTACCAGACAACGGAAATATATTTAATACTTTTATACGATACACATATTTAAGATTTTTATTATACCATACAATGTAATATATTTAACACACATCCAAGACCCAGGAACACAGAAAAACTTTTTGTCACTTCGGCGGGATTCGAACCCGCGACCTCCGGCTTAAGCGTCGACGCGCTAACCACTGAGTCAAAGAGGTCGCTAGTATTACATTACTAATATCGGTATTAAACGAAGCGCATTGGTGTTAGAAGGGTGAAAATTGAGGGTTGTTGTTATAAATATGTATTTTAAACGTTTATTTTATAACATTAATTTAGATTTACTTAATGCCAAATTATACCTACCTACTGTGTGTGCAAAATGTATAAAAAAATTAAAACTGAATTAGAATTTTAGGAGTAATAAAAAAAAACAAAATTTGAAAAAGGTCTTTTATATAACTCGATTATCACTTATAAATTAACAACGACTTGTACACATCACGTTCCTTTTAATTTAGTAACACTAACTATACTATTTACAACACCAAACGCTCCCCTTATTTATTGTATTCTAAGTGCTCTACCGTGTTTTGTTTTACTGTAACCAGATGTTATTGAGATTTGGTTGGTGTTACCATCATCTAAGCTTACGCCAGACAAGTCTACGAATAATGGCACATGTTCGGATTCTGCAGCTTGCTCGTCATTTTTAAAGTCTTCTGGTGTTCCTTCACCTTCTATGGCGAGCTTTTCTATGTCTTTGCTCAACGAATTGTTTTCTGCAGCTTCAACGAACGCGTTAGACAGATCTCCGCTTAGTTTGCTCACGTTTCCAGAGCCGACGTCGTACATGTAAATTTCTCTTTCATCGGTAGATTTGGCATCCCTGAAATTGAAAATGATAAATCTAATTGCAAATGTTTTTATGAAAGTCTTCTTTCGTACATAGAAGTACCATTGGGTTCAATGCTCAGTAGTTGCTGATGCTCAGCTCAGCTTTGGTTATAAAAAAATATATTTTATACTTATTGGATTTCTTAAAATGTATGTTTTAAGCACACCATAATTTTAAGGTAGAATGAATAAATCCTATGTAATATTTAAATATCCTTTGTACTACATTGTTGCATATAAATGAAGGAATGTGAATAATAATGAAAACAAAAATTCCAACATCCTTATTAGTTTCAACTCTTTTTTTAATACTTTGCTATTAAACACGATTTAAAGGCGAATTAGAACATTATTTTTATCATTATTAAATAAATGCTTACCCAAAAACTAAGAGAACAACAGACTGTTGATCAGTAGCTGTCTTCTTTTCGGTCTGTAGCCATTTTTCAAAGTTATCTTTTGTTGGTTTCTTCAAAACGTTTTGTAGACTATCCCCAGCAATGAATTTGATTCCTCTTAAGCCTTCGCTAGCTGCTCGTTCAGCTCTTGGATGGTCGTAATTGATAGCTTCTGTTTCGACTGGTGCTAACACTACCACTGAAGTAACTGTTTTGCCCTTCAATATGTCTGGCAATGGAAATTGATTCCCGCTTACTTTAAGAGGTAAATATCTATTATATTTTTTATCGTTTAAAGCAACAGGATCAACATGTGTCGCATCTTCTTTCACATAATCACTAGCAAGTTTTTGTCCTTCCGCAGTTTTGGGATCAAAATGTACTACTTTCATTTCTACTGCCTGCTTTTTTTGTGATGGTGCGCTCACATAACTAGGTACATTTTCGGATGCTGCAATTTCTTGATCGTCTTCCTCTTCAACACTATCATCTATTCTAGATTCAATTTTGTCACCATTGGGCTTGACAACTGTTGGCTTGTTTTCACTGGCAGATATTTGTTGCGCTCCTCCGGCACTAAAGAAATTAGCTAGCTGATCTGGTGGCAATGACTCTAGCGGTGTTTCACCAACTTTGTCATAATCTAACACACTAATATCAGCGTTGTCTAATATACCAGACGATAATAATTGCTGGCGAAGGTCATCTGGGACTTCATCGGGTAACTCGTAAGTAGGTTTTTTCTTCTCTTCTTTCTTTGGTTCAGCCGTAGAGCTTACAGAGTTTGGCGTGGATGAAACGTAGTGTTGAGTGGTTGGTCTAATTTCTACTGTTCTTTGAGATGTCTGATAATATTTAGGAGTTTCGGTGCTCGTTACATAGTTGACTGGGGCTCTATTTCTCTCTTGAACGTATTGCGGGCGTTGTGAAGATTGCTGCGATTGCTGCTGACTGTAAATATTGTAATTGTTTTGTGCATCTATCTGTGTTTGTTGTTCATGCTGTTGTTGGGCATAAACTAATTGAGTTTGGAGACGTTGAATCTCTTCCTGTTGTTTACGCACATTTTGAGCTAGTTGTTTCTTTAATTGTTCTTGTTCAGCATCGTATTGTTGCTGTTGAGCATTCTGTGCCTGTTGTTGATACTGAGTATTCTGTGCCTGTTGTTGATACTGAGTATTTAAATTAGTAGCAGTCGGTTGTGATTGCTGTAGATAATTTGGTTGAGTCGAAGGTTCATTCTCTGTAATATGCTGTTCGTATTTAGAGATGGCTGGTACTAATTCACCACCGTTAGTAATATATTGACCTATATTTTGTATATTATGTTGATGATTTTGTATACTTTGGTGGCTTGGAGGACGTTCTGTCTGACTTTGCGATTGCTGAGGCCTGTCTGAAGCAAAGCTTTGCTGATGATAGTTTTGTTGAGGTTGAGCCGAAGGTTGTGGATTGAAACTAAAGAAAGGAGTAGAAGATGGTTGAGGTAAAAACTGTGTCTGCGGTATGACTGAAGGCGAAGGTGATGGGGATGGTGAAAAGCCATTGAATGACATGCTCTGGTGACCTTGGTTAGTAATTTCTACTGCTGGTCTAGAAAGAGCTTGGGGACCTTGATGGAAATTAAATTGTTGTTGGGGTTGTGCTTGAGGAGGTTGACGTAAGAAAGGCTGACGATTGTTTTCAACGAGAGGAGGCGATGGTTTTAAGTTATAGAAGGGTGGTCTATTAGGAGTAACTGGTAACGATGGTTTATTTTGATTTGAGTTAAAATTTGTGTAAGGTCTCTGTTGGGGCAATTGCTGATTGTATGGAACTAGTTGTTGAGCTGCTCTATGATATTCTTGGCCAAATAATGACGAAGGGCTCGGGCTCGGCTTGTGACCAAAATTAAATGATTGAGCTGGTCTGCTTTGAATAATGGGTTCGTTAGGTTTAGGAGTGTTAATTTGATCAGTTGTTATCGTGTGGTAATTTTCTTGCAAATACTTGTGTTCATCAAAATATGTGGGAGGTTGAGATTGTTGTTGTTGGAATAATGGTCTTTGAGGCCCAGAATGGAAACTTCTAGGTGGTCCATTGAAATGTTGCCTTGCGCCAAATGCAGGTGGGCTGGGGCGGGGACTAAATGAGGGAGAATTTTGAGGTCTCGCGAAACTTTGGAAATTTGGATTAACAGATCCTGGGATTGTTGGTACAGAGGTAGGGGCATGATTGCTCGAGCTCGGTGATAATTTAGCGAAAGATTGGTGACCACCAACTGAAGGATGTTGATTAAATAGACCTTGCCGTGGCGCTTGAAGTGGTAAAGCTCTAAACGGTACAGTTGTTGGAGTCTGCCTTGGTAATTGGGGATCGTAACTTATATACGGTTGCTGGAATTGTAATTGACTTTGAGCATTTACACCAGAATGGAAAGATTGCGTGTTTTGTTGCTGTATCGACGCTGAACGTTCTAATGGCGTATAAGCTTGTGGCTGGTTTGGTAGGGCTATTGCTGGCCTAGGCGCAGTTTCTTCTTTATCTTCTGAAAACGAATGTTCTTCTCTTCTATTACCATAGTTACGTCCTTCATTTCCGAATGTGATTTTTACTTTGCTATCTGAGTGGTAAATTTCAGATTCTGGTTTTATGATTGCCCTTAAAGTAGTTGTTTGTGTTGGAAGATATAATGGTTCTGGAGTAACAGTCACATAATCCTCATAGTGATGGTCATCTTCAACATTCGATGGAGGTGTTATTGCTGGGACTGGTTTTTCATAAATAACTTTATCCTTAGAATGAGGGTCTTTGCTGTATTTCACATAGAATACTTGTACTGGCTCTTTCTTCTTTTTTACGATTGGTGGTGGCGGCTGGGCTGGCAAGGATTCATTGGATTCTTTAATGATAATTTCAATGATCGGTTCTGGTTCTTCATAATTCAAATAGTGATGAGAAGGTTCGTTGCTATACAGAGGTGCAGTCGGTAGTCCACTGTAGGGAGGTCCATAAGAACTTTCCAGATCCTGATCAACATTCAGAATTTTAGACTGGGCATAAATTTCATTTTTATTCACGGCTGGGTTGTCAACGTTTTCGTGATTGCGGTCATACAACGGGTCTTTCTGTGAGTACTGAACGACTGGTTCCATTTGGACTGCGTAAGGGGGAAGTCTTCCAGCTCTGGGGGCCACATTGGATATCCGTCGGCTGCTGGTCAGTTGTCTGAAGTTGCTGACCCTGGAGTGAGGTAGTACTAGCGAATACTGGAGGTTCTGTGGGGTTCTAATATTGTCCAATTGTCGTTTCGGTTTCGTTTTCACCGTCGAGTTTTTCGCGGTCGCTATACTGAGTACAGCTAACGTCGTGACCTGAAACAATAAAGTAAATACTTAATAAGAAACGTTATGATGTTATTGTATTTTTTTAATAAGAAACGTTTGATATTCAACGATAACAACTAAAATTATATACTTATGCCCGGCTTCTGAGGCTTTTTGTGGGTATTAGTAGTACTGACAAAAAACCTCAGATTTTTTTATTTTATTTTGATTTGATTATTTTATTTAATTATTCACTCATATTATTCCAGAAATATATTTAAATTAGCAATATCCGAATTTATTAAGGCAAACATTGTGTTGCTAGTTCCAAGATGTCCAAGTTGCAATTATTGTCCCCGTTTTAAAACGTAAAATTTTTGAAAAAAAAAACGGTGAGAAATAGTGGAAAAAGTGCGGGGAAAATACAAAATAACGACGATAAAATTTCCCCATACTGAATGTTCTCTGTGTTAAATTTGTTACTTGACAGTAAAATTTTATAGGAGCGTTCAGTTTACTACTACTGTTTGGTTTATTTAAAAAAAATCAGGAATGGCAGGTATTAGGTGGTAATGTAGGTATTAGGTGTAGGTATAGTTGTTAGAGTAGATGTAGCTGTAGGTTATAGTTTTATGTTAGGAGTAGGTGTAGATGTGGGTGTTGTAAGTATAAATGTAGATTGTAAGTGTAGTTATTTATTTTTTCCAGTTTATAGCTAAGACATAGCAACGTGTGTCGGGACAACTAGAATTATAATGAGCCATTAATCTATATCTATACATATAATAAAATCGTAACTGGTCGCTGTCTGTACATAGAAGATAATATGCCATAAATCTATATATATATAGATATATATTATATATATATATATATATATATAAAACTATTACAGGGAGGCTTTATGAACGACATAGAACCCAAAACAATGATTTTTAGAATTCTTGTCTGTTTGTCTGTGCGTTTGTACGCGCTATTCGCAGAATCTACTGACCGGATTTTAAATAAATTTGGTATGGTAGTAGTTTAGACTCTGGATTAAGACATAGGCTACTTTTTTTGCGGAAAAATGTACGGTTCCTGCGATATTTGTTTTTGCGCGTACGAAGTCAACGGTTTAAGCGATTTGAATGCGGTTTTCACTAATGCGTTTATACTATATTGCAGGTATATTTGCTAAAGAAGTTTTTTGCCGCGAACACTCTCCCACGCGGGCGAAGCTGCGGGCAAAACCTAGTAATTAGTATTCTTGATTACTATTCGTTATATAAATAAATAAATTACACAAGGTTAAAGGTACATTGTTTATGTAGGTACATCCTACTACTGTTATAAATATGAAAGTTTGTGAGGATGGATGGATGTATGGATGGATGTTTGTTACTCTTTTAAGCAAAAAACTACTGAACGGATTTATATGAAATTTTGTATCGTAGAAGCTTAGGCTCTGGATTAAAACGTAGGCTACTTTTTATCCCGAAAAAGTACAGTATTCCCGTGGGATACCCGATACTTTATTTACGCGGGCGGCGCTAGTAATATTATATTATACAAAAGCTATAATATAGCTTGTTATATTTGTAGAAACAGCTGTAAAAGCCAATGTGTAGGCTTCAAGTAGTGGTTTTTTTGCAATGAGGTTAATGACAAAATAATAAAAAGCGCTATTTTTATCGTAATGATTCTGTCCGTCTATTTTAATTAGGCAGTGGAAAGTGCGATTGAATCGCGCTTTAGATACTTTATGAGATTTCATTCACATTTCACATACATATAAATTGTCCAATGCCTTAGATCGTGCGCGTGCAAGTGCTTCATTACATGCAATGTCGCTAAAGCCATAATATAAATTGATTAGTTTTAATAACGAAAATAGTGAAACAAACAGCAAGCTCATAGAAAAATTTCACATGAAACTTTGGCATATTATCTCAGTATTATTATTGCAGTCTGTGAGAAAACTATGGCATATTATCAATCGCACTAGTCTCTATTCAAACAACGTTACACGGAAGTAAAAACGGTGTAGATATGGATTGTACAGTAAAACCGGTAGATTTAGCAGTGTGCCGAACACTTGAATCAAGTTTTGGTGCGTCTGCGCTTTCACTTTAAACGTACGCTTCGAATATTAATATAAGACGTAATACTTTACCAATGGGGTACATTCAGCGTCAGATAATATTATGGTAAGCAAGTACGAAGTATAAATAATAATAATATCTATGGACGCTTCCACACCACGTCAGTCTGGTCCTGTACTAATTATCAGAAGAACTTCTATCTCAGGCACCGGACAACCGGAATTTTGGGAAATTACTTTGATACTATACACATATTTAAGATTTTTATTTAATACGTAGGTACATTTAAAACACATCCAAGACCCAGGAACACAGATAAACTTTTTGCGCTAAGCACTGAGCGACAGAGGTCGTTAGTAGTATGTATTCAGTATATTATGTTCTTGATACTGCATAAGTAAATACTAATAAATTAAATGACTAAAAATCAACTTCTTGGCATTAAAAACACGATTAATAGAAATAGTAAATTAGTGCTATTTTTAGATAACATCTGCGAAATATATCTACTTAGATAATAGTTGTGAAACATCAAAATGGTTTTGTATTCATCTATTTTATAAACGCAAATCAAATGAAACTTGTTACATAGTCCAGATGAATTTTAGATTTTCAACCATTTAACCTCAGATTATAAAATAATAGGCTTTTTAAATCTTTAGGTTTTCACCTCTTAATTACCTACGTTATCTGGAAGATTTTTATTTGTACAGTTCCTATAGTTTTGTAATTATTGTTATGTGTTTTTATTATGAGTGTGTAATTGAATAGTTTTTTTAATCTATTCTACTAAGATTCTATTCTATTCTACTTACACGAAAGTGGCCAGTTTCATATTATTAAATACCTACGTACCTACGTCGTAAAGTTTGCTGTTACACTTAAATGTCTCAAAACTATACTAACCCAGTTCTAAATGTGGATTGACCATTTCGCAAGCTAAACTACCTATTATCCAATTTACTGAAGATTCAAGTGTAACAGTAGGTGTGCGAAGATCCCACACTTGGCCACTTTGCATAATACTTTACTGAGCAGTTCTCATGTCCCACCGTAACACCGACATCACAGAGTTGAAAATATATTATATACCTAATTGCGTAGAGCGAAACAGCTTTCATAGGACGATCTAAAAGGTACCAAATTTGAAAATTTTGACGTTCCCTTTAACGGCCCACAATTTTTCCACACAATCGTGGACACACCGTAGCTTGTTGTAGCGCAATAAAATGTGCAATAAAACAGTGATCCCAGTTAGCAATTTCGGTTTGCTTAGTTTTAATGAACGTGAAAACGATTTGAAAATTTATTTAAATAGAGAGTGGTGATATATTGAGTATTTTGGATAACTAACTAGGTAAGCGAAACCTGTAATATGTAATACCAGAGGATTTTCAAGTGCTTTACCGGTCTTTGAAGCCGCCCCTGCCCCCACTACCCATTGAATATTCGGCGCATACAATATAGTATATCTGAATGTATCCCACAGAATATAATAAAATTTCTATATATTGTTTATACATAGAAAACACTAGTAGGAACACACAACTTTTACAGTAAATATTGTAATCAATACATGTATGTTTTGTTACAATAATAAATCACAATTGAAAGTACTAGAGATGCCACTGAAGTAACCTGGGGCAATACCGCCTACACAAATATGAATAAACAATGGATGTTTTTTATAAAGCGCCTTTCACACCGCACACGTCTCGATTGGCAAATTACCTCGGATGTCCGGCAAAAGTGTCCATTACAATTTACTTCTAGTCTAGTGTTTAAAAGTTTAAACACAACCTAATAAGTTATTAGTAATAACCTAGAACATCATAATATTATCAATGCGGTTTCATATTACTTTATTATTTATTTAGTTATTCGTTATGGTCAGTTATTTGTTAGTATTTTTTTATTAAAATATCTAATCGCATTTGGAAAAAATTATTTGTGTTAAAACCTATTTTAGGTCGCGGCAAAATTTTTATAAAATATAAATCACAGTTGAACAATAAAATCTCTACTTTTGAAGAAGTCAGTTGAAATTGATCAATTCTTTTTTGATTATACTTTATACCTACTATCAAATTACTTTTTGGATGTTTCGTAATATTAGCGAATACGGTGTAACAGTTTAATGTTTCTCACGGTACGAGATTACATCTACAATGGCTGAGAATAATTAGATAAAACTCTTCTCGATTATAGATTTCTCTTTGGAAATTCGGTGTGTATATTGTTATTAGCAGATCCGTACGTAGAATATTTCCATCGCTCTCTATCTTACCAAGCCTAGTACCGTGGGAGAGTCATGCTCCGGCACGAACGAGTCGGCCCAACCTGAGAGATACTAAGACCTCAACAAAAACATTAAAATGCGAAAAATAACGGTTAGAGCGTGGTTCATTAAGTGCGTTGTGCTATGTTGTCGAAGCGTCAACGTTGCGTCGTTTTTTCATAGATTTATTTGTAGCGAGCTACGACCTCTTGATATGTAAGTCCTTCTTACGTTTGAGTGGTGATGATAATAATACAGCAGAAATTCTTATAGTCTCCTTTATTGGTGCTTATCACAGATACGTATTACAAAAGAGATATGTCTAACATAAATTCTACAGTCTACACTGAGAATAGCCTTTTACTTATCTAAAATAAACTAAATAGGCTTTAATTCATGACATCTGTCAATGTCAAAAATGACATTGACACTTACTTTTGTCAATATGCAACATTATTATGACACGTCCTATTAATGCGTTGCGTGCTCGAACGCTATGAAGAGGGAAGGTGGACGATGCGCTACTATCACCCTCTTGCAGCATCGTGCGTCGCGTCGCCGTCGACGCAACGCAGGTGTGGCATACAATGCTTTCAATCCGTCGTTGTAACGACGCAATGTGTGTGTGCTAAAGCTTAATATAAACTTATAATATGATTTTGTTAACGATTGCACACCTTGGGAATAATATTGCAACCTGCAACTTGCAGGCTGCAAGGCTGTCTCTATGTACTTGTGTACTTTTGACTTTATGTAATATATATATTGCTTTTAAAATAACAATTTCCCATCTTTTTGCTAAAAGATGGCTTCGTGCGAGTTTCTTACGCCGGTTCTTCTCGGCGGGTTAGGGTTGAACCGGTGGTAGCTTTTTCTGTTGACTTTCCGAAAAAAGCTTGTTAAGTTTCATTTGGAAATAAAAAAAAGTCATGCATGCATCATGGGGCCTCAGCCTTATTCCATTAAAAACCATATTGCGATTTTTCAGCGCGTTGCATTGTTAGTCCACAATTTTAATCCGCCTTCGGGCTACCTATCGTCTAAACTTTGAACTTTAGACTCGCCGCCATTAATAATTATTGGTCAGACGTGGCTACAACAAAGCTCGACGTCCATAAATGCCCTAAATTAACGTCAGTTTAACGGGGCTTTTAACTGGGACCAAATAAGACCTACATCTTGGCGATCTTGGACTAGTGTAAAGAAATCTTATTGAAAGTGTAGAGCAGTGTTTTGAAGCCGCAATTGCCTTTAATATCTAGTCTCCTCACTCCTGCTTCTCACGGAGTAAGTATAGTAGAAGACATTATAATAGTCTGTTATTACAAATGCAAACAAGCCATGGAAACCAGGTTCAAATGGAACGCATTTTAATATTGGTCTGCGACGAGAAATATTATTACGTCGTTATCATATTATTATTTTTTATACTAGAGATCGCCCTGTGCTCGAAATTCGCCCACAATATTTTTTGAGCTTTAACTTTATAAGGGTTTCTTTTTGAGCTTTAACTTTATAAGGGTTTCTTTTTGAGCTTTAACTTTATAAGGGTTTCTTTTTGAGCTTTAACTTTATAAGGGTTTCTTTTGACTCTTAGATGGGAAAAATAATAACTACAATTTCTATAAAAAATCTATTTTTTATGTTTGTTTTTTATGTTTTAATTTTATAAAACCCGACTACGTAAATTATAATCGATTGACACTTCATTTATTAAAATCGGACCAGTAGTTTAGGCGGTACGGTGGAACAAACATACATATACTGTCAAAATCTTCCTTTTGGCTTCGCCGTAGTCGGGTAAAAAATATAAATGTAAATGTTGCGACTGATAGACAAACGACAACTTGTAACGAAATCGTATCTAGCAAACGCATGGTAGTGTGTATTAATAAAAAATCGGTTGTCTGTAAAGTCGGTTTACTGACGATAGTTGAACGTGACAACGTCATGTTTATAGTGCGCGCGGAACTAATTGGCCGCGCCTTAGGTAGGCGTGTTGCCGCCGCGAAGTCCGGCGCCGAACTGTGTAATAACATCAAGCGCCCCCGCCTCTGCGTCCCACCGCTCACATACCTAAGGCGCGGCCAGCTGAGGTAACGGAAATGCGTCATATTTAGCAAGGTAACGCATGAGTCATGTTTTTTCGTACGTGCAGCCGGCTCCATCAATTTATAAGACGTTATCACGTCAATAATCTGAGGTAGTGTGTATAAGTAAGTATTTCTAAGCATTCAAAAAGAAAAATATAAGCTTTATGAGTTTCTGCACACCTTCCTCCACATGAACTTTAATTTACCTGCCAAATTTCATACTCCTCCCGTTGCACAATTCTTGTAAAACTGCACTGGAAGCTTATTAATATAATAACTTATACGTGAAGCAAAAACTGAGTTTTACATAAAAAGAAGATGACTTATGTATGAGCTCCTAAAGTATGAGATGAGAAATGCGCAATATTTAAATCGAGCATTTTATGAACACGATTCTATGCTGTGAGAAAAAAAAACAAAGCGCGCGAATGGAGTGCACTGTGTCAATACTCAAAAGTGTTACAAATGGGCAATTTGAAGATGTAATTTAAAAAATCTTTTCCCGGTAACTTCTCTGTATCGTTTCGTAATTCGAAATTGTACTTTTTATGTTACTTTTCTTAATAAGTCTGCAACTAGCAATTATAATCCATAATTGTCTTAGCTTGTGTGATATGGTCATAAGTTAATTAGTAATTACGCTATGAATAGACACTGGTTAATTATGATTATGTAAGTTTATTGGTGTCTGTTAAGTTTTATTGTATACTAGTATATGCTCGCGGCTTCGCCTGTATTAAGCTGCCTTAGGTAATAAAAACAATCTCTATTCCTATATAATATAATATAATTTTCAATCTCTATTCTAAGTTTTTATGTCGCTCTCGACAAAAAACAAAATAAAGCTAGATAAATAGGTATTATGATAGTATAATATTAAATTTTACGAAAATTTAAACGAAAATTTAACGAAACAGTGGAAAAAATTATAATCGCAATTAAGGAATTTTATTTTATATTCGGTTCTAGTGGTCTTGCAAACAACAGAATCTTGAATTTTAATCTAGATAAGTAAGAAAGAGAAAGCTCTTGTTTTGGTTTATTTGACCTATACTTACTTTACGTTTATATTTGATTTTTTAACTAATACAAGAGGTAACTGGGACACTTAATCCTCCCTTTTTAACCCTAATTTCCTACATAAGTAGAGGTCCATCTGAAAAATGTTGGCACTGGAATACGTGAAATTGATCTGACTACATCTGCGACAGTCATAACCGTTGCTCGCTAGCCCATCACACACTTCCACCACTGCAACTCCTGTGAGCCGGGATCGACGGCGGTATCCAACCACAAACCTTTGATATGATCTCGCTAGCCCATCACACACTTCCACCACTGCAACTCCTGTGAGCCGGGATCGACGGCGGTAACCAACCACAAACCTTTGATATGATCTCGCTAGCCCATCACACACTTCCATCATTGCAACTCCTGTGAGCCGGGATCGACGGCGGTAACCAACCACAAACCTTTGATATGATCTCGCTAGCCCATCACAAACTTCCACCACTGCAACTCCTGTGAGCCGGGATCGACGGCGGTAACCAACCACAAACCTTTGATATGATCTCAGGGGTGTCCGAGGGACACGCTAAATCTGTCTTGGGACCCGCAACGAAATTAATCATAAGGTTGGAGGAGTAGGAAGAATTTCAGGTTCTCTCCCCAAGCAAAAAGCGGGAGCGTTGAAGTCACATGTCTTTGTCGTTTCGGCTAGCAGAGACAGCGACAGTCTGAGAATAGGAGTGCTCCCAATTTTGATTAGTGTTAGACACGCAATATAAAATAAGTAAATGTTATGTATGCAATGTAAAAAAAATGATAATTATTGTGTCAAACCAACATCTACTTTAAAAGTTTTAAAAACAAACGCATGATAGTGTGAGTAAGCTGGTAGTGTGTGTAACTTTATTTTATTATGTAATTCTAAACATTATTTAAAAAATATTAGGTTTCTGAACACTTTCCTCCACATAAACTTTAAGTGTGCCAAATTTCATGCTTCTCCGTTCGCACAATTCCCGTAAATGCTTTTGCTTTACGTATTATTAATATAATACACGATTATGAAGCTGCGGGAAAAACTGGAAAAGATCAAAAATTTTAATATTCAGCACCTAAACTCGTTTTAAATATCTGTGCCATCAAAACGAAGATCTGTGTAACATCCGCTAGTTATATCACTCATATTCATTTTGGTTATGTAATATTACAGAAATATACCGAAATAAAATATTATGTTATATGTAAAAGTATGCGGTTTACCAAATTTTTTCTTAATATGTTTTTTGCTGCAAATTTTTCGAGTTCTCTTTTTTGAAAAGGAGATGAAGGTTTGAGATAATACCTCATTAGTTTTATCACACGTATTACGTAAGATACATCAAGATTAACTATATATATATAGATACATTTCAATTTTATATCATTGTTTATGGTTTTAATTTGTGCGAGGTTAACCCCAGTTTACTGCTTATACACTAACCACCTTAATAATAAAAATATTTACACCACGGATACGATTATCCATATTGCTGTCTTTCTCTGATCGTTTGAAAAACCACTTGACAGACAAAGACAGCAACATGGATTAGCGTATCGGTGATGTAATTATTTTTATTAATAAGGGAGCATAATTTTAAATGTAAAAGTTTAACTGAGCGTATGTTTGACTGTCTTTCACGCAGAAACTGCTGAGTGGGATTTAAATGGGCAAACAGATAGTTTGTAGCCTGTGTTACCTATTTTTAATCCCGGAAAAATGTAAGTTTACCGCAGGATAATCAAATTTCTTATTGCGCGAGTCACTGACCATTCCTAGCTTGTTGATTAATATCTCTTGTGTAATTTGATCATATGCTACTGATGCTTTTGTTATCTCATTTCCCCTATATTCTCACTCACGCATAATGTAGGTATAATGTTATAACAATACCATTATTTAATATTTTGCATTCAGTTCAGAAACCCCATTAATTTTCCTTTCGATCTGTCAATCACAGTATAATAGACGCTACTATAAAGCTTTTTAATTTAAGACAGTAATAAGCTATTACGATTTGGTAGTTATTATTAAGTATAGCCTAAATATTATATATTAGCTCTTGTCCCTGGGGCCCGATTCAATGAAGAAATATTCATAGATTTTTTCATTTCAATTCATAGATTCAAAAAATTCATTTTTTATCAGAATTTTAACACAGTTTGTGCATTCTCAGAACTTTACAATCGAAATCGAGTGAAGTTTGCTCGAACCATTTCTTCAGAAGTTCTCTTCGATAGGGCAGAGTTTGCTAAAACTCGAAAACTTTTCAATATTCTATTTAGTCAATTTTGGTAGTTCTTCACATTCTGCTACCAGTTTACATTTCAAGGGTCATCTGGCGACTGGCACCATAATGTACACTAGACTTTCTTCACCTCTCAACTTGCTATTATCTACACAATCTCGGAACATTCCATCACAAAGCTTAGTCATAATGGTTGTTATGTAATGGGACAGACCACAGAGGAAGATATGAGACGTGACTAATTGTGCAATAAACTTTCTGCAGCCACGACCATTTCCTATCATAGGATTAGTAGAATTATGTTATCATCATTCAATATTAATATTTAGACTTTGAAAATACTTTTCAAGTGAAACTATACTTTAGCGGTGTTGAGAGTGAAATTTCAAGGTCGCGTGTGACGTGCACAACACGCTATAACGCCATCGATATAATTCCATCTGACGGAAGCTACTTATTTTTATACATAACAGCTTACTTTTTAAAGAACGGCTCAATACACACACACATTTTATTTACAAATTTTAATTTTGATATCATTGATAACTTTAGGGAACACGAGAATTTTTGAATTTTAAATTACGAGTGAAGTTTCACTTCTGTCACGTGTACTCTGTACACGTTATGTTTTTTTTAAACTTCTGTAGTCAAGGTGTGTGTAAGTGTATGTGTGGATTTAATGATACGCGGCAATAAGCTGCCAAAAACACATCTCTTGACACAACTTTGTATTATAAGAAAGAAAGAAAAAGAAAAGATAGTTTATTTGTTAAAATAAACATTGAACAAGAAAAATATACATTACAAAGAAAAACACAAGAAATTTTACCAAACGTGTGTGGGCACACACAGCATATAATGTTGCAAATATAGTTCGCAACGCTGATTTTCAGTGAGCGCCGAAAACCAAAATGTAAAATCTAAACGTAAAAATATAATGAGATCAATTAATAGCACAAATAAATAAGAACAGCTAATGTTTTGGATGAAAAAACTTCACTCCACAAAAAGGTTCGCTTCTGCCGCGTTTTCACTGCACACAAGCTGTTAGGGTTCCTTACCTTAAAAGGTTAAACGGAACCCTTATAACTATGAGTATGCTATACTGAAACTGTAGCCACTTAAAATACGACGTATAAGTTTATAGTTGTTTAATTTTTATTATTTTGGACTGTGAGATCTGAGATGCATACAAACACTATCTCCTAAGCTATATATAGAAGTACACTGAGTTATAACAATAGGTACCAGTAGATTCTATTGATAAAGAGCACAATCATTCTGATACAGTCATCTGTCAAAAGTCACAATAACAAAAGCTTATCAAAAGCTACGGGTTACGGCTCACGACCAATACTTTGATATCTACTGGAACGACTAAATAATGTTCGGCTGTTATTTATTCTTTTAATTTAGACAACCCAATTTTTTTATTATTTTTCTGCCTTAACGTCTTCAAATAAACAGTAGAACATAATATGCCCAAAATATCCGTTGTAATCACGACTTTATGGGATAGCATGTGGGTTAAGGAACGATATATGTTTCTTTTCTTACTAATAGCCGGGCTTCTGTATATTTAAGCTGCAGTTGTTAATCTGAGCTATAAAAAATTATAGTTTAAAAAACTAAAAAACACGTTTTTGTAGAAAATCTAACTAAAAAATAAAAAATAAAATTTAATAAATTTGGATTAAGAATAGTGTAAATGAAAAATAAATATTAATTATTGTAAAAAAGCGTGGGGTGCAGTGTCTTCACCTGTGTACGTTTGTTTGTATGTAACCGACTCCAGTGGATTTGATTTTGATCCACTTCAAACGGTCAGATTTCGTTTAAAGTGATTTTTAAGATATTATCAAAGTGAAGATACTTTTAGTTAGAAACATTTATTTTTCATTTAAGTACACTATTCTTAATCCAAATTTATTAAATTAAATTTTTTATTTTTTAGTTACATTTTCTATAAAAGCGTTTTTTTTTAGTTTTTTTTTAATATAATTTATTTTTTGCATTTTAGTACGATTTGCTAAAGAGTAAGCCTGGAACTGCACGCATGCGTAGTTCGCGCATTAGTTCTATCTCTCTTACGCTCATGCAAAGGATGCGGAAAGAAATTAAATTTAATCAGTATAATCGGATATTTTAATCGAATTATTGCATTGTCATCGGTCTTTGACAGGTGTGTAAAGTTTGAATTAAATCTGATCGTTCAAAGTAGCACAAAATCGAGCCCACAGGAGTCGGTTACAAACAAGCAAGCAAGCAAGCAAGCAAACATACAGGTGAAACTAATAAAAGCGTTATAATGACGAGCCATGTGACATGACGCACGTGATGATGACATGCTGTGTGAGTTTTGTGACGAGCCTTGTGACAAGTGATAACGAGTTTCAGATCGTCTCTGCGATTACTTCGCTCGCTTTCTTATGATACTAGCTCTTCCTGTTTTGTTGCTCGGAGAATAGCAACATAGATATTAGCGCCCGTCACACGTACTGTTGTGACTGCGGAAAATAACATGTGATGTTCCAACCCGGGCCGCGCCCGACAAGCCGTGATGCATTTTAGGCGTAATTAGCACGACAGTTCGATTCGCAGTCCAAACCGTGCGCCATCGCGTGGGGTTGGACTGCGTATTATATTACAATACGACAAAATACGCTATGACGTATATTGGCGTAAGTAAGACGGCGGCAGTCCAAAACGTGGCGCATTTTAGTCGTAATTAGCACGACAGTTTGATCCATAGTCCAAACCTTACAGTCCCGGTCCCGGCTTCCAATATTTTCACACCGCTACTACGCGCCAAGCGGTACACAACCATACATACACGCGCAATAATCACCAGCGTTTAGCAAGCACACAGAGGCGCTCAATTAGTTAGATGAAAACGAAAACCATAAGCACAATACAATTTCCTTACATCATTGTTGTGTCTTCACATGTGTTGATATTCACTTTTTATCAATTTACACTGAACGCGTATCGCATAGTTATTACTTTCCGTGATGGTTTCACAAAGATCAATCTTAACAGTTGAAGGCATTCATTTGATTAAGATTATTTATATTCGACTGCGTCAGAAGAAGGGTTATGTTTGTCGAGTGTATGTATGTATGTATGAGATTTCTATCCGATTCGCTTATCTATCGAAGATTTCACAGTTCGGCGCTATATATAAGTACAATATAAATACAAAATCCTAAAACGACTACAGAAGGCTTCGGCCTGACATCGGATCATCGGTAGATCTCCCTTTGGGGCTTCCACTATTTCAACATTAATGACCCTCGACAGAACACGCCTCCTTCTGGACATCATCATGATCACTCCCCACCCCTCCCCGTCCTTCCCCACCCCTCTATACCATCCTGAATCGCGCTATAGAAGATTTCACAGATCGGCGCTATAAATACAACATCCCAAAACGACTACAGCGGGCTTCAGCCTGACCGAGCATACCATCTCGCTCGGTCGGAGATCTCCCTATGGGGCTTCCACTATTCCCACATAAGTATACAATATATTTCTTTGGCACGCTCTAGGAGTCTAGAGCCTAAACGTCATGTCGCATTTGAGCTTGAGTGGTATCGTTAGATTCGTCTTAGGGTCAGTTCACACAGCGACGATACGCGACTCTACGCGACGCTGTATTTTTTAAGACAGCTATTGAAAATTGAACTTTATTCGCTACACAAAAATATATAAGTTTCATATGACATCATTCATACACTGCGCATGCGCTGTGCAGCCCGGTGCAACATGACATTCGAACTCTCACAATGAAACGTGTATCTTCTTGTCTAATTTTAATTAATTTTACGTTTTGTTTCGGTGTGAATCGTGAGCGACACTCTAGTCTCTACAAGATAGCTCGAGAACCGGCGAATGTCAGCCATGTTGACATAAACCTAAGGTTGACACCGAAATAATTTTAAACGTCGCGTCAGATACATCTATAATAGATATTATGAAATTATATTGTCAATTATGTCAAAGCACGAAACGACCAATGGCCAGCCCCGTGAACGAAAGTCCTGGCTGGAAAAAACTCACGCCCCGCTCGCCGCGCGCACACCCGGCATACGTCTAACCACGCACACAGCTGCGAGCTGTCAATCGTGTAAGTCTATCGAATGACGGTTCTTTACGTTAGTAATATATTATATTCTTTGGTCGAGTCTCGGTGTGTATTGACACTAAATGAAGACGATCAAACCACTAAATAGAGAAATTCATTCAAATGTGAAAAAAAGCAACAGTTTTATCCCAAAAGTTGAAAAAAAAAGGACAACCAACAGTTTTTTATCCTAAAAGTAGAAAAAAAAAAACTTACAGTTTTTACTGACTTCAAAAGGGCGTTCTCGCCTATTTTAATCGAAGCGCATGCGCACTTTCACTCTGTTTGTTCGCGACACAAGGTTACCGCGAGTTCAAGTTTATGCTGCGACTTGCGAGATGTAATTATGTATGTAGAATAATATTATGTATGTGTGTGTAACGTGTATGGGTGCAGTACATGTAAGGATGGATGACTAAGCCAGTATACTTAAAGTTCTAAGTTTCTAACTATCGAGTTGTCAGATTTGATATTAGATTTTCAGATCTATTGTATTAGCTCAGAGTTCTATTTTTAGTGCTCTGAATTTTACCAGGCCTTACGGATTCCGGAGAATATAGTCCCGGCCTCATGTGAATGACGTAAGGCTTTCAAAGTATATACTGGGTATTAGTATTTGGCTAGGTTTGTATACGCTTAAACAACTTTATTTGCACCACATTGGTTTCGCAGCTAAGTTCATTTAACGACAACGAGCTTTCGTTCACCTGATTACCACCTTATTTTAATGTATATGAGACGTCTACCTGTCGCCTGTCACCCACAAACTGCGCGCACGCATGCCGAATGCCAAAACTATAGAGAAAGCAAACAAGAAAGGCTAGAAACACATTCATCCTTGTAGTGTATTCGTGTCAAATAGTAGTAGGACAAATGATACGCCGAGAAGATCCGTTTTGGTTGCAAAATGGTTGCATTGAAGAACAAATTCAACTTGCTTCGGCAAATCACTGTACTGGGCCTTTAGTCAAGATGCATTCAATAATTTCGACGGCGAACATCGACAACAAAATGTATGGGATTTGTTAATAGAATTTCATAAACATTTTGACTATCCTTCAACGGCCCACAATTTTTCCACACACTTGTGGTCACATCGTATGCTTGAGGTAGTGCAATCAAAATGAAAGCTTTGTAGCTGTTTATCTGCTCCTGTTTCCTTAACCTATAGTACCTAGTAATACTACATCAGTCTTTGCGTAGTGTCATGTCTCATAGTCGTGAGGTATGGCTTATGGGGAATGGCGATATTTGACGCACGTTTCATGTTTCATCGGCATTAGAAAGCGGACCCTCAGCATGTGTTTCCACTAATACATATTCCGTGATGTTTGTTTGTAACATATTAATAAGCTTTTCTTATGGAATAATCGACAAACCTACACATGCATATTCGATAAATTAATGGTTAATGTCTTGTGCCGTGTTTGGACAACCTCGAGGATTCACTCACTCAGCAAACAATACGCAAATTATACCTCTTACCACACCAGTTTTCTGTGAGGCCGTAATATCTCTCCGGGCTAGTCGGCGCATTCGTGTCGATATTAACTTATAAATAGACCTTTCTAGCGGAAATCGTACATTTTCCTGCCATGAAAAGTAACCTATATCCTTACCCATAGTCTGATCTGTGTCTGTGCCAAATTTCATCAAAATTGGTCCAGTAGTTTCGGAGCATATTCAATGCAAACAAACATACAAATATTTCCTCTTTATAATATGAGTGTAGATTAATATTACGACTTTTGTTAAAATTTAATTGAATAGAGTTTTCATACTTTTGTAAATGTAATGCGTATCTAACTAGTATTCATGACTTCTCTATAAGTGAAACAGCCTGCATGGTCTAGTGGTTCGATTCGGGTCGTGGGTTCGATTCCCGCGTTGGAACGACAAAAAATGTTGGTTCAAAGTTTGGTTAGGACAATGCAGGCTGATCACCTGATTTTCTGAGAAGAAAGATGATCCATGCGTCGGATGGGCATGTAAAAAAATCGGACCTGCGCCTGATCTCTCGCCAGTTGTGTCGGTTTTCCACCCCACTGGGTTACGAGAGTAAAGGGAAAGAGAGTGTACTGCGCACACACTTGGGCACTATAAAACATTACTCCTGTGTAACTGGCCTGGTACCAATGAAACCGGCCGTCGTCACCGAAAATCGGTGTAGGGAGTTATTAAATGACGACCTCTGTGGCTCAGTGATTGAACGTGTTGGTTCTCAAGTCAGGGGTCGCGGGTTAGAAACCAGCTGAAGGAACAAAAGAGTTTTTCTGTGTTCCTGGGTCATAGATGTGTATAATATAATTATAGTATAATATATATATATATATATATATATATATTATAAGTATGTGTATAATATAAAAGTATTAAATATATTTCCGTTGTCTGGTACCCGTATCAAAAGTTCTTCGAGAACTTGTGATACGGGTACCAGATTGTGATATATAAATAAGTGAAACTAGTTGGTAGCTACTAGCTAGCAAACAGTAGATTGTATGTAAGTGATTGTAGACGCCCACAAACATGACTTACAACTTTTATCTGCTACTTTTACGACCTCTGTGGCTCAGTGGTTAGCGCGTTGCCAGCTCAACACAACGAATAAAAAGTTTTATGTGTTCCTGGGTCATGGATGTGTATTAAATATACAATGAAAATCTTAAATGTAAGCAGAAGAAGAATAACTTTTATTTTTTTCATCACACAACACATAAACACAACAAATACAAGAATAATCTAAATTACATCTACATTAAAAAGCCTATATGTTGTGTGATGCCTAAAATTGACCCCAGCCATTCGCAGCAAGCAAGCCCGCTGCGCTGATACTCTGCCAGGACCAATGTGTGACATCATCACACAACTATTTTGTTATACATATTATAGCCCAACAATTAATAATAGTGCAGTGGTCTGCAGTTTAAAAACAAATAAAATAAAAACAGAGATTAAATCCTGTTTCAAATCCTGTTCTAAGGTAAAGGAGAAGTAATTATTTTGACATTTCGCAGAGAGGTTATGAGCGTGGCTTAATACTTTTACATACAATACAATGTTTTGCTTTACAAAATCCAAATAATAATATAAACCAATGTAATTGTAACAATCATCAAATCAAATCATGATTCAAAACAAAAAAACCAAAGACCACCAAAAGTGCGTCATGGACTAGCACGTTTATCCCGCAGTTCGACAGCCCTTTCACCACGCTCCGAGGTGCTTACATCCCAGGTATTTATACATTTTGTAACTGAATAGAAAGTAAGTGTATTTTATAACGTCGAATAAATGTTTTTCTTGTTTTCAGCACCCGAAGAGGAGGTGGAAGGTTGTTCCAACAGCGGGAGGTCACGTACTTGAATGACCCACGAAATGCTGCCGTTTTGTGTCGTCGCATCAGAATCTGATACTGGGAAGTTTTGGTACGAGTGTTCACATCACTTGTTCATGTAATTTTTTCATATAAGTAGGACGGCATGTGGGTGAGAATAACGTCAAAGAGAAGTGACGCAAAATGAAGCTTCCTACGTTCTTTCATCTTGAGGAGGTTAGCGTTATTGATGAATGGTGTGATATGAGCAAATGAAACAGAAAACAGAATTCTGGACCCTTTGTACAAGGTTTTCCGTTCTAGCAAGTAGACATTGACCTATAACCGTGTCAGCATAGTTTAACTTCCATAAAATGAGTGTCTCACAAAGCCTAATCCTAAGATCCTCACTCAAGTATGCTCGATAGTTGTATAGGGTTTTGAGCCGGAAGAAACAGCCACTGACAACCTCTAACATATTATGTTGTTCGAACTTCAGACATGAGTCAAATCTGTACTAGTGCTAACCTATAGTACACAAAATATTCATATTCATATAATATAATATTCATATATCTTCGCTGTCTGGTAACACAAGTTCTTCAATTAACTTACCACGGGACCAGGTTGACGTGGTGTGAAGCGTGCATAGACACTTTTGTAGGAGGCGGAACACCTTCAAAATTATTTGAAAAGGTAGGGTTGTAATTTACAATGTTCTCTTTATAGTTTATTTAATTATGAATGGTTTTAAAATTTTTCGTCATCAAAAACAGCCCCGGGGCAGGGCAGCAAAACGTGTAGGTGAAATATTAATGCCTACATCAGTGCTATAGCATTGTCAAATATATAAGAAGAAGATGGAAATGTAGTGCTTCGTGAATAATCTGTTTGTCCGTACTCCGTACTATTCGACTGATCTGTCCCAGGGCATACTACGCACTAATCATTTTTTGGGCCCTTTCCTAAGGCTAGTTTTATAAAAAATCTAGAGATTAGAATTAGGCTATCTAGTACCTCGCTACTTCTGCTACGTTTAACAATAATGTTTTTAAAGTACCTGGGTAACCAACTTAGTTCGGAGTTCTGATAAATTAAAAAATAAATAAAAAGAATCATATAAAATATTTATCTGACCGGGATTCAAACCCATCACATTCCGAATTTTGGAACAAAGTAAAAATTATTCATACGCATAACAAACTGCCAATCAGATTCACATAATAGAAGTGAAATATATTGTTGCACGACGAAAGAAAACAAATAAGTATATAGCTTAAAAATGAACAGTTTCACAGGGATAAGACTAGCAAGATCGATTTTTCTCTCCCAAAACTACCTGCATACTAAATTTCATGGTAATACTTGTAGCCGTTTTCGAGAAACCGATTCTATAAATACAAGATTGTCTCGTTTAAAGTTTACGATACAACTTCGTACGTGAAAAAGGAAATCCCATGGGAACCACGCATTTTTCCGGAATAAAAAGTTTCTTATGTCATATATCGAGTAGACCACGTGGAAGGTCCCTATATCAGTACTAAAATTCATGTTTTCATCAAAATCGGTCAAATAAACAAACAAACAAACAAATCTTTCTACTTTATAATGTTAGTAAATATTAAAATATTTTACTAGCACTCCGAGTGATTACGTTTTACAAATAGACTAGCAATAATTGCCCGCGGCTTTGCCCGCGTGAAATCACGTTTTAAACTTTCATCCCCAATTTTACCCATCCACGGGCTGAATTTTAGAAAACGCTGAAATACTTTATGCCTTATTTTTTTCGTACTCAATTCATACGAAATATCATGCAAATATGTCCAAGGAATAAAATGTTTCATACAAACTTTTATCACCCATTTTACCCCCATGGGAGTTGAATTTTGAAAAATCCTTCCTTAGTGGATGCCTACGTTATATGAGAAATACGTGTGCAAAATTACAAATTTCTAGTCTCAAGGATTTGGCCTGTGCGTTAATACATCAGTCAATCAGCTTTGCCTTATATATATATATATATATATATATATATATATATATATATATATATATATATATATATATATATATATATATATATATATATATATATATATATATATATATATATATATATAGATAGATATTTTACTACCATTAGCTTTTTAAAAAGACTTTGTTAGCACCTAGCTATACCGCTTATCCGCTTAACCATTCTCGTTGACTTTCTATGCCCAACGAGTTGTAAACCGCAAACTGCCGGCTTTTATCTCAAACCACAGCAAAACAGTCATTAGCTATAAGCATTGATCAATGAGCATGTTTTGCTTATGCTTTAGGGAAAAGTTCTTGAAAAATTCTAGAGCAATGATTTCAAAACGATGGATTGGCTATGACGTACATTTCACAGAACATATCTTCATACAAGAAAAAGTTACGCCATCTTGGTTTCAGAAGATTTTGTAAGCTTTAAGCTTTTGTATTGCGAAAAACAAATGTCGAAATGACATATGTCAAAGAAAAACTCATGTTCTTCTTCTTCTTCTTTTGGTATAACCTCCCCTGTAATAGGATAGTTGCCAACGTCCGAGTGGCACTTAGCACTTTGGCCGACAACTGTATTTTTTTTAGCGCTAGTAAGCGTTGTCAAAGGCTTTTTTCCGCCAAACACAGCCAATGATTTCAATACAATGACACAATCCTGCCCTTGTCCTATGTTGTGTCACCTTCATCCCCAAACATAAACCTGTTTTGTTCCAACACCTATCTCAACCGGTCACTGTCATAATACACGTTTCATTATAGTTTAACTAGGGTCAATTAATATAGCCTTCACAAAGATAAAAAATAATTTTATGTGTACATGAGCAGTATACGCTGATCGTACAGATCTGACCGCGGGATACAGCACCCGCCGTTCCGAGCCCGCGCTTCGAACCGAAAGTGTAAATGCGCAGGTCCGACAGTCCGGTCGGGCATGTCGATGACAGAGGATTTTTCACAATTTGAACCGCTCGTATGACATGACGCATGACGTATTTTGCGTATTATGTAAGTTGCCGGCAGTCCAAGCCGTGACGTATTTTTAGTCGTAATTAGCACAGCAGTTTGATCCGAGTCCGAACCGCGCAGTACCTTCCGCGGTTTGGAACGCATTCTGATCCGCGGTCCAAACGTGTGCAGGGTGTTATTATGGGGTAACATTAATAGTTTCTATATTGTATATTGTTACTCACTTTTATATTATCTTGTGCTAGAGACAGCCTAACATGCCGCCAAGACAGTTGGGATAAAATGCTAAAATGATTTTTTACAATCACCACAGCTCTAATTTTATAAAGTACCTGAGTTACTGAGCTTTGCTCGGAGTTCCGAAAAATTTGAAAAATAAAAAGAATCACAAAAATATTTGTCTTACCGGGATTAGAACCCACTACATTCCGAATTTTCAAACAATGCAAAAACTATACATAAGCATACCAATCTGCTAATCGGACTGACATAATAGAGTCGAAATTACAAATATATTGTTGCAGGACAAAAGAAAAAACACATATAGCTTTAAAATGCGCAGTTTCCCAGCGATAAGACCTAGAGCTAGATTGATTTTTCTCCCACAAAAGTTCCTGCATACTAAATTTCATGGTAATACTTGAAGCTGTTTTCGAGAAACCGATTATTTATATAAGATTGTCTCGTTTAAAGTATAAGTTAACAGTGAATACTGACAATATTAGTCAGACACTAGGTTAATATAATATATAACGTCTCGTATAAAACAATCTATTACGGATATTTCGGGCACATGATTTACTGCTTGTGTAAAGACGTTAGAGGCAGAAAAAGAATTGTCATACTCGAGAAAATAATTATTTCTTTATATGGACGAGTTTGCGTTTAGCCACATACATACATACATGTACATGAGATGATTTTTTTTAGTTTGAGTATAACATTAATTATTTTTCCTAAACTTCTTTACATAAGCAGTGAATCATGTACCCGAAGTATCCGTAGTAACCCGAAGTATCAGACGACCTCTGTGGCTCGGTGGTTCAGCGCGTTGGTGCTCAAGCCGGGGATCGCTGGTTCGAATCCCGCAGAAGGAACAAATAGTTTTTCTGTGTTCCTGGGTCATGGATGTATATTAAATATGTGTATAATATAATAAAAATCGTAAATATATGTATTATGTATAGTATAAAAGTATTAAATATACTTCCCGTTTTCTGGTACCCGTAACACAAGTTCTTCGGATACTTAGCACGGGGCGACATATTCATTATTGAATAAGCTCATTAAATAAAGATAAAAAAAAAAGCACGGGGCCAGATTGACGTGGTGTGAAGGGTCCATAGATATTTATTTATTATTATTTATCCGTAATTGATTTTGGAGACTTTATATGACTTTAATTTGTAATCTCTCCAGAGTAGAGGCATCATAGACCTTTTCTGGTCTTAGAATTATTTTTTCTTGCTCTTCAACAAAGGCTTATTCATAACCCGACCCCTGGAAACACCCATACTGAGTCCTGACTAAACATTGGTATCGTCAGACATATCTCGAGACTTATCTTGGTTTGTATGATGTATCTCCACTAATGTTATAAAGGGGAAAGATTAGATTTTTTTGTTTGTGTGCACTTGGCTGCAAAACTACTAGACCGATTTTAATGAAATTTGTCATGGATATATAATATATCACGGGGTCTTCCCTCATAGCCGTGGCCGAAATATAGGCTATTTAAATCCCGGAAAAAATTAAGATTTCCGCGGGATTTTCTTTTGCGCGCACAAAGTCGCGGGCATCGAGTCCTGAATAAACAGTGAACACGCTTATTCCATTAATGTCAGATTTATCTCGGGACCTATCTTGGGATGTGTCTATAAATATATCCGGCAGTGCGCTCCACTCTCGCTCCAAAAGCGCGACTGGTCTGACGACTGTAGAAAGCGATGCTGTGCGAGGAGAAAATACTTTGAATACCGAACTTATAGGTGACATAAGTAAGCCCTTACGACGATTGGACGATTCGTCAAAAAGACATTGGGCCATTTGGTAAAAAGACAGGGCGATTTGCCAAAAAGGCAGGGCGATTTGCCAAAAAGACAGGGCGATTTGCCAAAAAGAAATTGGCATTTTTAACCGGATTTAAAAAAGATCGCGAATGTATCTACAATTTACATTCAAATTTTATTTTCCATAATTAAGTATCATAAAAGATTCCACGGGTAAACGATTCCATTCGTTGTAATCCAGATGCAATCACGCTTACATCTTACCTAATTTTATGTTTTATAAATGTTCCATAGTAATGTCCTTTGCCCTTAGAGAATGTGATAAAATATGAGTTTAATTTTCAAACGAATGAATTATTTCATTTGCTATAATAAAATAACAAGGGACGTAACCACAATTTAATAATTAAAAAAGAGTAAGCTTTCCCACTTCTATAAAAAACAGCCAAACAGGGCGAAAATATAAAGTGAGATGACACTACATTTTCTCGCTCTGACAACATTATTTCGAGATACGTTGTTTATTTTAAGATTCTATGCTACTAAGCTACCTGTGTAAAACTTTGTCTACTAACATAAAATCTTATCAAAGTTTATATATTTTATACGCATTTTTTGTAGGTTTCACTTCTACTGAATGAGATATCATGTACTTTTTTATTATTTATAATTATACATTTTTAATAACAAAATTACTTTTAGCTTACGAACCAATTAACTATCTTTTTACGACCACAAAGACCACCCCTGAAGATAGCAATTATGTTTAATAATGAATAAAACCGGCCAAGTGCAAGTCGGTCTCGCGCACGATGGGTTATTAGTACTGATATCGAGCACTAGTATTAATAAGGAGCAAGAAACAGCGAAAAAAGTTATTCACTGTTTCTTGCTCGTTTCAATCTATACTAATATTATCGTATAGAGTATAGGGTCGCTATTTATTATTATAACCCAATTTCACGCGGGCGAAGCCGCGGGCAAAAGCTAGTCATTTATATAGCGGCAATTATAGCGGCAACAAAAATATATCATCACGAGATACAGCCCGGTGACAGACAGACAGACTGACGGACAGCGGATTCTCAATTATAGGGTCCCGTTTTTACTTTTAGGGCACGGAACCCTAAAAAATAATCATCGAAATCGGACTATTATAAAAATAAATCACATAAAAAAGTTTCTTAAGATCTCAGAGATAAAATATACCCATTTTAATAGTATAATGGTGTGTGAGTGTATTATTGTAATAGAGCGTATAATTCGTCAATTATTGTAGTGTCTTAGATCGAGTGTGTATTATGTAAAATATAAGTACAGCGTGGGAAATACATTCGTAACAATGTTGATATAATGGACACGGTACAATGGGGACGATGGACATTAGACAGTGTCGACATGACCATCCTCGGAAAATATCGTGTGGAAACCTGCCAATATACTCAGTTGTTAACAGAGACGTTTTTTATGTAATGGATCAGATGACAAAAATGTATTAACTTTCTGCACACATAAACTTAAACTGTGCCAAATTCCACATTCGTTCGATCGCACAATTCTCGTAAAACTGTTCTCAAAGTTTTATGATGAAAATTGAAAATTTCAAGATCAGCCCGTAGGATGCTACGGAATGATCTTGAAATTTTCAATTTACTACGATGAATTATTAGGTAACTTATTATTATATATCTATGATAATAAGTTACCTAATAATTCATAAAAACAAATCACTTCTCCACTTATTCCTAACTCCATAAGTCAAATTACTTTATTACATTCGAATACCATAAAATGACCACAAAATCGATTCAGTCCATATCCAATAGAAGCTTAATTAGTGATGTAACCCATAAGTGTAATAATATTGACATTATCGTTTAGTTTATCGATATTACATAATCTCCCTTTGAATATTGATTATAAGACGAGTAAACATTCTTATTCACATGGGAAAATTTATGAATTTATAAAGCCATAGAAAAAAATAATTCTTAATTAAATAATTCAATTCGTAGTACGTTTGATCGTATAGTTTAGTATTAAAATAAAATTTAATGAAAGGCACCAGATTGTCTTGGTACTGCAAATACGTGATGATAGTACGAAAGACTTTCGCATTTTCCTAGTTGGCCTTTCGCATGGTTTCCGTGTGCGTGAAATTGAGCATCAAGCAAAATAGCCTTGCGCGTAAATGTCATGATATTATTCAATTGACGCATTCTTGCGGTCGAGCGATTACTTACACTTGTCAAATATTACATAACCAGTTGGGGATGGCACGAAAGTGTTTGTCGCGGTCGTTAGCGACTAAAGTAAAAGTTCTCGTCGCTCACGTGTATCTATGGAGATACAGAGTTCACACAACGATAGTAAAATGGCTATAACTATGGAACAGAAGTTGTGTTTTTTTTACCTTTCTGGGGGCGCAGAACAAGTGCGTATCGTGGCGTTCCGACACGTCCCCTACATAATATTATTCAATTAATATTAATATTCCAATAAATCCTACTTAATATTATTTAATGTGAAAGTTTGTGAAAATAGATGGATGAATGGATGGATGTTTGTAATGTTCTCACGCAAAAACTACTGAACGGATTTTGATTAAATTTAGTATGGTAGCAACTTAGGCTCTAGATCAGGGGTCGCCAAATGGCGGACCGCGGTCCTCTTCCGGACCGCCGACCCATTTTGTGCGGACCGCGAGAACACAGGAACTTACACTAAAGACCACTTCCGATATATATAACTTCCGTGGCGCCAAAAAGATTGACACGAGCTGTACGTAATTTAATAAAAATGTATCCCCCGCATTATCTTTGTTGACGTCAATTCGAAAACGGCCGTGTTATTTCCTTAATTAAATTTGTTTAATAAATATTTTTTCTTATAAATAAAATGTGCGGACCTCGATGGTCATTTCATTTCTTAAAACGGACCCCGAGCGAAACTAATTGGAGACCACTGCTCTAGATTTACACATAGGCATTTTGTCCTGAAAAAGTACAGTGCTCCCATGGCATACTGTACAAGCGGAGCCACGGGCAAAAGTACAGTGCTCCCATGGCATACTGTACAAGCGGAGCCGCGGGCAAAAGTACAGTGCTCCCATGGCATACTGTACGAGCGGAGCCGCGGGCAAAAGTACAGTGCTCCCATGGCATACTGTACAAGCGGAGCCACGGGCAAAAGTACAGTGCTCCCATGGCATACTGTACAAGCGGAGCCGCGGGCAAAAGTAGAGTGCTCCCATGGCATACTGTACAAGCGGAGCCGCGGGCAAAAGTACAGTGCTCCCATGGCATACTGTACGAGCGGAACCGCGGGCAAAAGTACAGTGCTCCCATGGCATACTGTACAAGCGGAGCCGCGGGCAAAAGTACAGTGCTCCCATGGCATACTGTACAAGCGGAGCCGCGGGCAAAAGCTTGTATATCATAACGGCCATGACCCGAGTCCATCTTATTGGGATTCGAACCTGCGTCATCCCATATTACATTTTACAGTAGTTTAAAATTGTAAGAGCTTGTATAAGCATGTATAAACCCATTACATATATGACTTTTATCGTATAATTATACAATTTCATTATGTATAAAAGATAATTAGCAGTGTAAGTGTTTATTTAACTGCTGTTAAATGAATGTAAACATTTTATGTGGTGTATGAGGTCTAGTTTTGGAAGAAAAAGTTATAATGATGTACAATCGCACATTTCGGTGTACTAAAGTCACAGATTAAAGAAAGAGGAACAGATAAACAGCTACGTAGTTAGCTTGCGATTTGATTGCACTACTACAAGCATACGGTGTGTCCACGAGTGTATGCAAAAATTGTGGACAGTTGAAGGGGACGTGAAATTTTTTCAAATTTGGATCGATTTAGATCGTTCTATCAAAGCTGTTTCTTTGTACGGAAGTATATATTTTTTATTATTATTATTTAATATTATATTTATTGTTAAACTAGCCTAGTACCCCACGGGAACGCTGTACTTTTTCGGGATAAAAAGTAGCCTATGTTTTAATCCAGAGCTTAAAATACTACCATACCAAATTTCATCATTATCCGTTCCGTAGTTTTTTTGTGAAAGAGTAACAAATATCCATCCTCACAAACTTTCAGATTTATAATAGTAGTAGGATATGATGTAGAGAACGGAGACAAGAAGTAAGTTTAATATGTATAATAAGAATAAGTTACATAAGATTAGAAGATAAAGAAAGTTTTTAACTCTTTTGCCTTTTTAGAAAAAACTATGTAGGTAATCTCTATATATACTATTAATTAATTTAAAGATGCCAATCTATTGTTTTTTTTTATTATATAAAACTATTTTATGATTAAAAAGATACGTAAATTGATGTCGGAGGGGTCAAGTCTACTATAGATAACTGATTTTATTTATTGCATAAATAAGTATAAGTATGTTCTCAGAGGAAAAAGTATATAAAAATAATATTTTTTATAGGTACAGTCTCGTCAAAACGGTCCATACAAAAGTCGTACCTAACTGTGACGTCACGAGTAGGTAAACGTGTATGAAATATAAGGCTGGAGGAACATATTTGTAAATATCTCCGAAATTGGTGCGTTTATCTTGATACTTACTAATGTGATTATTTAAATGTACTACTACTTAGATACTTAAAGGTGAAAGTTTGTGACGATGGATGGATGTTTTTTTAACTCTTTCACGCAAAAACTACTGAACGGATTTCGATGAAATTTGGTATGGTAGTACCTTAGGCTCTGGATTAAACATAGGCTACTTTTTATCCCGAAAAAAAGTATAGTATTTCCGCGGGCGCAGCCGCGGGAAAAAGTTAGTAGGTACTTCAATATTTCTGAGTATATTAATTAAACAATATATTTTGTAGTCATCCTAAGTATTATATAATAATATAATATATATAATAGATTTAAAGTTAATTTTCTTCTTTATAGTGTATATTAAATACCAAAATATAGGATGTCCAGGGATCTGAACGGATCGGAACGGAACGGATTTCTGACATTCAGAATCTGAATTATTAGCAGGATTTGTTTGCCAACACAACAAAATATGCCACGTAAAAATATTGAATTATGCATTTTAATATTCGAGAACATTTATATAAATTATATTATGGGTAAGCTTTCACTCGATCGCGAAGAATAATAGCTGTGATTTAATTATGCGTAAAATAAACTATTAAATAAAATAAACTATTAAATAAAACATCGTTTATGGTGGTTTCTAGTGAAAGTCATGTAAAACTATCCACTTTGTATTCGTGTGCGGAATATGCGTTTAAAAAAGCTGACAAACGCAGCCTACTGATTTCTATAAAAGTTATCATTCTGTGTAAATACGAAAGTTCTGGGTGTGTGTTTGGCATATTTTTATGATAAAAAAAAACATTATCTATTTCATAAAAAACGACCAGGTGGATGGCCTGCTGATGGAAAGCGATTACCGCCGCCCATGGAAAAAAATGGCAAGTGCATTACCAGCTTTTAAATTCATAAAGTATTATAGTCTAGAATAGGAATTTCTCTAATATCCTATTTAATAGTCTAAAAGTAGAGTAAATAAGATTTATTATAAGAAATCTTTAAAGAAACAAACTGTAACTTGTTAATCGATAACCTATATCCGTTAACCACTAACCGCTTAACCATTAACCACTTCGGTTTGAACGTTAATAACCAATAAACTGTAATCAGTGGGTTATTAGCGATTGCGACCACTCGGTCAGTTAGTAAGTAACACTTTGTAAGTAATACTATGTAAGTTATACTTTATAAATACAGATACGAATTTTCTTTAACGATTATAAGAATGGTTAATTCTTAGTAGCTTTTACATTAAATAACTAGCTGTTTCCCGCGGCTCCGCCCGCGTAAATATACTATCGAGTATCCCGCGGGAATTCTGTACATTTCCGAGATAAAAAATAGCCTACGTTTTAATCCAGAACCTAAGCTACTACCATACCAAATTTCATCAAAATCCGTTCAGTAGTTATTGCGTGAAAGATTAACAAACATCCATCCATCCTCACAAATTTTCACATTTATAATATTAGTAGGATTATTACTATTTTTTAAGTCTTACCTATTACAACTACACTAACAGTTACGAATGAGAAGTAACAAACATCCTGAAATTTATTACTGTAATATAATTTTTGTTATAACAAACCAATGTTATAGCTGCAGTAGATATTAACTTTTGTTCTAAGCCCCGCTCCGAACTTTGGACTTGATTTTGTTTTTAAACGCAATTATTTTATTGTTTTAACCGTAAAAATGAAACAACCAGCAACTATTGCCTATAAACTGTTAATTTTAAATTAAAAAAGAAAATGGGAGTATGTAGATTGTAGGTACAATATTAGTTTGATGAAAAAAATATGTCATTTAAAAAAAAAAGAAAACCATAAATATCTTTGATCAGATTTCGTGTATAGATAAATAGGTTTACTTTCTTTACAAGTTTACGTTTAACTATTAGAAAACGACCGGTCGGTGGACCAGTTAGCCGACACGATCGACCGTTAAATCCGAGTTACGTGCGACAAAGTCAAGGCCGAGGGCTCTACTTTTTTACTACAAATAGTAAGGTAGAGTTTTTAGACACCCTTCCACACTTGCCTATTCTGTAGTTAATAATGTCGAGTTATCTTTTTCTTTAAAACGTTTATAGCTACAGTTACTATTACATTTTTAACTACAAATAGACATGGTAGAGTAGATCGCGTTTATACATATTTTATCCGACTGCCGAAGAAGGAAGATTTTGAAAAAATCGTCAGTTAAAAAAAACTTTAAGTCAACAATATCGTTAAATAATAACTTTGAAATATGGTATTCATTGTATTGATATTGGAAATGACGGTAACCACAACCCCTTAATAGATCAACATCGATTTAACTTCTTACCCCTATTTATGAAAATTATTTAACAGTGCAGAAGTTATATATTATATTATAAATTTTCTAATAATGCTTAGAAATTAATGAAAACGAGGTTACAAACACTACCTTAGATTCATAACTCACACTTCCATCCAATGATCCGTTTCTATAATAACAGTAGGAACACCTACTTTTGACACTTGATACACAATACATCTGTCAATCTGTCTTTCACATTCCATGGACATCATTTACGTATTTATTTCTTTTTATTTTTTATATCGATAGAGCAAAAGAACTTTTATAAATTTAAATGTAAAAATAAAACATAAAAGTTAAATGAATTATGATCGAATTTCAGGCGACATCTTGTTTGGTTTTGTTGGACTATCAGTACCTTTTTACCTGATTCTATTGAAATCTTTGTTTTCGTGTGTAATATAATATTTTCGTAACACCTTCCATAAAGTAAAAGCTCAACTTTTACATCACCACATATAATTAAACAACAATTATTTTAATTCGACCGGTCCGCTACAGTTACGCATGTATTTTGCAATCGCACAACTGGCTGTCAAAAAAATAATTCAAAACAGCATTGGTAAGTTGAGGGCTGATATTCATTTCATTGAGGCCTCTTGGTTCATGACATTATATTACTTTCATTTTTTATGAAGAAGGTAGATAAGTAGAAAGACAATGATATATTTTTCTTCCGCACAAAAAAATATGTTACAGGATTATAAAACAATCCTGTAATATATTTCTTCGTTATTAGTTATTATCGATTACAATATTGTCTGGGTAAAATTGTAGAGTATGTAGCTATGAATATTTGTTGGAATCGTATCTTCAGATATTGTTATTTTATTTTTATAATTATATTAATAATAATAATGATATTTATGGACGCTTCACACCACGTCAGTCTGGCCCTGTGCTAAGTATCCGAAGAACTTGTGTTACAGGTACCAGACAACGGGTAGTATATTTAATACTTTTATACTATACATATAAGTATTTAAGATTTTTACTATATTATACACATATTTAATACACATCCATGACCCAGGAACACAGAAAAACTATTTTGTTCCTTCCTTCGTTCCTTCTCAATCAAATTGGAGTGTTAGGGAAAACATACCTATATATATTTTTAAGTAATTTATACGCCGTGTGTATATTGTTAAGCGTGCGTTTTATTAAAATATTTAAATTATTAATTGATGGGTATATAATATAACCAAGCAACATACATCAGCTAGATCCATGTTCATTTTTCGTCTATGTATGTATTTATTGGTGAACCAACTTGAATGAACTCTTTAAAACGTTCATAAATTAATATCACAGAACATAAATAGTCATCGAACCATTGACAGGCTGTAAATTTATCGCGAAGCTATGAGAATTTTCTAGCCTTCACGATAAATTACTTTCTCTACTACACAGTATAGGGTATCTGTTATTGGAAGTAGAGTCGTTGGAGATTTTTTTTCGACTAATTATTATTAAGTTAATATAACGTTATTGAATTAATTTAATTTCATTGCAAAAAAAAATATATTTTCAAAGTGAGAGTTAAGCCGTCGCTCGTTTAAACCAACATAGCCGTAAGTTCCGTTCGCGAATTCCGCTCCGTGTGACACACTTCCTACGACATGACGCAACGTGAAAGGATGGGTCAATATTGAATAACTCACAAACCGAAATCATTCGACTAAAAATAAAATACTTCAGCTCAAGCTAAAAAAAATGACATAACGGTATTTATCGAAAAAAGTTTTTGTCAAAAAACATTCATAGAAAATAAATGAACACACTTAGAAAACAAGAATATATTCTAACACACTTTATGAAATTTATTATATATAAATTAATGAAATTTAAAAAATATATTTTTTTAATGTTTAGATACCAATTGTGAAAGTTGTTATTTTCATCATTTGTAAAAAAATTTTTTAATGAACGGTTGTAATAAATCACGCCATAATTTAAAGATGACCAGTAACCCTTCAACTTTCACCACAACAAAAAAATTTTCTTCCAAAAAAATCAACACAGGCACTCTACATAAAAAAATATTAAAAAATCTAACTTACCCAAAATATTAGCCTCATTTTATCCGTTCACAGCACAGCGGGGGAAAAAACACAACACATGCGCGGCCGCGCGCGCGTCGCTCACTACTGACACAGCCTCCCCTCCGAAGCCTTCGCAAGGTAGAGCATTCGGATTATGTAAAGTGCATGAGAGGTTTTGAGAGGGAATTGTAACCTCTATTACAATACCCAAAAACCGATTTACCCGAATTTGTATGACAGTTGTTGGCATGACAAAAGTTTTGTTAACCGACCAAAAACCCGGAGGATGTTCTCAAGTCGACGCGTCTATACTTTTTTATTTTAACTTTTTACAGAGTAATTCGATTTTTTTATTATACTTTAAACGAGTTATTCTTGTATATACAAACAGAGTCTCGGAATCGGCTCCAAGTGTTTCCATGAAATTTAGTACGCAGGGGTTTTTGGGGGAGAAAAATCTAACTAGGTAGTTCTTAGCCCTCGGAAAACGCGTCTTTTTAAGTTATTGCTACATTTTTAGGCAAATAAAAACAGTTAGTTTTAGAAAGGTTAGTTTTTTATTGTTTATGCATTTATAACATAGCATCATAAAAATCAGCTGTCGAGCCCAATCAATCTTGCTCACAAAAGACATAAACGCGCTCGCGGTTTATTTTTCTCGTAAAAAGATACTTGTCTTTTTTCACTACATTTTTTTTCTGTGTAGATAATATTTGAATTTTTTTTTTGTTAGGTGCTAATTTCTTTCGTGCGGATTTTTCAATTGTGAGACGATATCTTATAAATTTAATTAATAAATGAATATGAATGTTATTTTGCATTCATATTAATTAATCGTTTTTATGTAAAAAGAAATGAATAAATGAATATGTAACTTTATGGTAGCATTTCATTCACATAGTTACATTTTGCTCCATTTCATTCATTACTAGATGTTGCCCGCGACTTTGTGCAAAAGTAAATCTCACGGAGACCGTACATTTTTCCGGAATAAAAGGTAGCCTTTGTACTTCCCTGTAGTCTACTCTATATATGTGCTAAATTTCATCAAAATCGCATTTGTAGTTTCATAGCCTATTCAATGTCTTAATAGTGTTGTATGTTTTTGACCGCACGCTGAAAAGGTTACGCCAAATACATCTTAAAAGGTTTGGAAACCCTGTCCGATTGAAAATGTTTAATGCTAAGGTATACGTGACAGGTTGTTACCAGACAGTGGAGGTTTCCATACCACTTAGGTTAAGCTTACCTGACAGGTGTAACTGTGCAAGCAAACCTGACAGGTTTGTTCCTTTCGTGTATGGCTACCGTTAGATTCCTTATGTATCCTAAAAGGTTGGCATTATCTGCCCCATCCAAAACCTAGGCTCCTCCGTTGTCAGAGGTTGACTATATTAAAAGGTTATGTATCCCTGGTACGTCCATGTCGCTCACATGCGCGGGCAAGGTTGGCCGCATTGTCTTTATCACTGGGAATAGACCAAACAAAGCGATTTCAAAATCTTTTCATAGATTTTTGCGAAACTTTTATCTATGTAATTATTGAATGTGCCAATTCTAAACTCTAGAGTTTTCTATTACCTTGAATATCTTGATTAATGAATCAATGTATAGAACAAATGTTTGTCAATCACACTTATCACACTTCTAATATTATAAAGAGATAAGATTTGTTTGTTTTTGTTGAAGCTACGTAGCTGATTATTATTGTATATTATAGCAAAAGTATTTAGGTAATGTATATTTGACTGTCTGTTACGTTCAAACGCCTGAATCAATTTTAATTAATTTGGTATGACAGAGGATTATACCCGGATTAACATAGAAGTCACATTTTATTTTTTATCATCTCAGAAAAAATGTACGGTTCCCCGCGATATACGGATTTAGATGCAGTTGCATTTGCTAGTAATTTATATTTCTACGTGAATGCATGCATATATTAACGTAGAAATATAATTTACTAGATAGAAATATAATCTCCGTGAAGTGGCTACGAAAATATTTTTACCTTTAAGGCTGCAATACACAATTTAGTAATATGCCTAGCCACAGTTACATTACGCAAGCTTCAGGTTATGTAATAGTTATTAAAATACGTCTAATGTATGAATTATTAATATTTATTCCTGATTAAACTACTTACGCTCAAAGAGCTAAGATAACATCTAATTACATCATTATTTAGATACATATTATTATAATATCGCGCTACATTATTTTGTTGTTCAATATTATGAAATGTGATGTATTGTATATATGTCATATTTATCTATAAGAATGCACCGATATATGTATGTATGTCTATTACGTCTAAACAGTTAAAATTATTTTAATATAATTTGGCAAAACGCTAGTTTGGAGCATGTGGATGACATACACTAAGTATATTATTTTTAAATCAATACAATATAGTCTTTGGTTCTACGGAAACGAAGTAGCAGGTATAAGTTGGTTATTACTTATTATATTAAGTTAAGAATGTCAAAATGACGTGGGCCCTTCACGACGTCAACGACCTCATTCGGCCCATCCTGGCAACTGGACCAGTAGGACTCGAGCGACGTGCATTCAAAACATAGCTTGACACAGATGTAACGTACAGTCGGCAACAAAATACCATCTAACTCCGAAACTACTGGACCGATTTTGAAGAAAATTGGCAAGATATAGAGAAGACCACAGGGAGGCACATAGCCTACTATTTATACGCGTCAAATGTAAGGTTCCCGCCGGATTCCCTTTCGAAAGTAACAGGCCAAATCTAGTTTAAAAGAAGTTGGTACTCGTAGTTTAGCTTATAATATAAATCAGTCCAAGTCCTGTAATTAAGGACTAAGGATCAATAATTTTTGAAACTATATAGAATGTGGGTCACTCATTATAATGAAAATATATAAAAGTAACAGTTGTAGCAGACAGAACCATTGCACGATGCAACACAGTCGGCCAACATTATGAAATAGTGAATGTGTTAGGTGATACACGCATTATTAAAATTATATTTAAAAAGTTTGTAAAAATAAAGTTACAGTGTTTATTTACGAAGAAGGTTAGAGTTTTATTTGTATGACAAAGTATTTACATGTGCATTAAGTATGTAGTTCTTTAGGACTGATAATACATAAGGTGTCCGAAAATAATATTTTTTTTAGTTCTACAAGGTTTATGTTCACATATTTACAAAAGACTATGATCAATGTCAGACAAAATAGTTTAAAATGAAAATTTATGACATTATGTCTTCTAAATTTGAAATAATTAAAAATAAATTCTATTGTGCCAGTAGGCCAAAAGAGCTAACATAATATTATAATGAAATTAAAGTTCTTATAAATCTGAGCAGTAGTTCTATTGTATTCTCTTTACATACTTATTTTAACTAGCCACTACTAGTTCCACGCAAGTTCGTTTGCGTGGAACTATTAGTGGAAACGGAACCGTATTTAATCGTATTTATAGATAGTGACTTAAACATCGGGTATGTAGACATTAAAGTGGGCGTAGGTATGTATTGTTACATTAAATAAGCTCCGGCGCGGCGGATGTATTTACGATTTAATCAAATTGGCAGGTACAAGCCTTTTTTTGAAAACCATCATGCGCTCTGTCCGCTCGTTTAACATCATATTCCACAAAAGTGGCCTGTGACCGGCAGGTGTATCGTCAGGTTAAGCGTGTTGGACTCGCGCACGAAGTGTTCTGTACAAAACGGCAAAAAATCACGATTTTATTCTGTTTTTAGTACTTTTTTGTAATAGCGGCAAAAGAAATACATCATCTGTGAAATTTTAAACTGTTTACCTATCACGGTTAAGGAGATACAGCCTGGTAACAGACGGACGGACAGACGAATAGACAGACAGCAAAGTCTCAGTAATAATCCCGTTTTTACCCTTTGTGTACGGAACCCTCAAAAATGTGCTATCTCATAGCCCCGTTCCGGCTAGTGAAGAATTAGAATTTAAAAGTCCGACATCGCACCTATAACTACTCAGGTGCATGTGCGACGGTACCTGCTTTTCATCAGGCGAGCGATCTGCTCATTTACTTATACAGGTGTTACAAAGATGCCATGTCAATTGTCATGCATTCGTATGACCCAACACAATACTTCCGAAATGTGATACAGCCGCACAGGAGAAAGGAACGTCATAACAATGTAACCGAGTACTGATTAGATCATTATGAAGTGTATAACTTATGAAGTGTATCATATACCTAGTCTTGCCATAAATACTGAAACAAAGAAAAAAAAAATATTGCAAATAACACTTATTACTTTTACAGTGTGTTAGTTTAATACATAAATATAAAACAATTTAAAATATAAAAAGCTTATTGGAAGTGTCCATTGGCTGCAATACAGTCCTTTAAACGTTGAGGCCAGTTATCAATAGAAGCACGCATTCTTTCCATGGGAAAATTCTTCACTGCCAATCGGATTGTTTTAGGGACTCTAAATTATCATGGCGTTTAGAGCAAGCCGTACTCTCTAAACCTGACCATAAATCATAATCCAGCGGATTAAGATCGGGACTAGACGACGGCCAGTCTTTAGCTCTGATGAAGTCCGAAACGTTCGTTTCCAACCAAGACTGCGTAGACCGAGCTTTATGACCCGGCGGCGCCAGTCTTGCTGGAAGGACATTCTTGGTTATTGAACATGGTGTTGTTAAGGGGCTTCACTACATTCTCAAGAATGGTATCTTGATACACTTGTGCCGATGTTTTGATACCTTTTTCACAAAAGTATGGCTCAGTCACTCCTTCATAGCTAATACCCCACCAAACCATCACTGAAGTCGGATAGTGCCCAAGTTGCACTCTGTCGACTAATTGGGAAGCTTCCTTAGAGCTTTGAGCATAAATACGGTCATTTTGTTTGATAAAATGTTGCTCAAATGTAAAATTTTTCTCATCCGTAAACAAAAATTTTCTGTGACCTCCCTTTGCGTACATTGAGTAGTTGTTTCGACTTTACCACCCTATTCGTTTTTAAATTATCAGTTAAGAAATGACCAGTACGTCTATTATAGGCGGCAAGTCCTAAGTCATCTTTTAAAATACGTGACATGCAGTCGTGTGCACAGGATTATGACACTGGGTATGCGGCGAAGTACTCGGTCACAAAAACTCTTTCGTTTATAGACTTTTAGCATAGCTACAGTCAAGCGACGGATCTCTAAGACGAAACCATGCCAACAGAGCAAGTCTTAGATGTACTACTATTCATGTACATCTTCTACGGCAACGCAGACAAAACAGCGATCGATCGTCGCGGCGGAAGAAATTCTAATTAGTAAAATAATAAGCATATTTTAAAATATTATAACTACTCACCAGTCAGTCAGCTTCAATTTTCACATATTCAAGGTTCCGGTTACTTGAGATTACTATATCCCGATGTAAATTACTAAATAATATGCAAGGAAAATAATATAATTTATTCGTGTGTACACAACCACACAGCCAGTTATACGTTTCATAACTTTTAACATGAAATTTTCGAGTTACATTATTTTTTTGCTGGTTTAATTGTTGTAACTCGGGTACACACCTACCTTTAGACATAATTTGAATCTTTTCACTGAATGACAATTGTGATAACTTGTTATTTTTAATTTTTAATAAACACACATTTTCAACACAAACCTCACAATCAAATAACATTTTGAAAAAATCAACAAACGCACTAGTAAAAGCAAATCACTACAATTATATTAACTAAATAAATAATTAACTCAGTAATAAACTGTTAAATGTACACACTTTCAAATGTTAAAATGAAATCTTTTAAGAAAACTATAAATAAACTGGAGCGATTAAATTGTAAACAATGCTTATCACATGAAATATGCAATATGGCCCCCGCGAAACACAAAACGTTTCTTCTATTTAAACAAATAAAACCTTACTAAACAAAAATGCATAATGTGCATACGTGATTTATTAGATTTCCATCTATTATTTTTACTCGGATTATAGGCAACGAATAATTTCCGACAAGCCAGTTCGACGGTTTTCGGAAGCGATCGGATAGCCGAGAGGCAGGCGATCCTGCCGCGGGAGTTGTCGCTATATAATCATGTCGATATTCATGGGTGTGTGTGTTTGCGAAGTATGAAAATTACACATACATGCGATGATATGTCCTGCAGAACGCAACGGCATAAGATGAGTTGCTATTTATAAAATATTAGGCGTTTTTAAGTTATTATATTTTTTTAATTAATTTATTTACTATTAATTAAAGTCATCTAAAACGTACGAACGTTTTATTAAAATATATGCGAATGACAAGTAAAGCACTGCATTTCTGCCTACAAGGAGCGCACAACCCTGGTGACATGGCTCCAGGTGCTATCTTCATCTCCCGAGATAAAATCTTTTGCTTTCGGACAGGATTTCTTCGAATTATTTGCCCTTACTGCTTTGACCACCTTTTTCGTACGAACACTACGTGGACGGCCAGATCTTTTTCTGTCACAAACAAAGGAGGTCTCATTGTACCTATCAATAGCCCGGTATACAAACATTTTACTAATACAAAGCGTACGGAGAGTTTTAAAAATTACATTTGGCTCCATACCTACTTTGTGTAATGCAATCACAGCGATTCGGTTCTCTTTATCACCCCACTCAATTTTAATATCGCAAAATATTGTACAATGTATTGGCGCCAAATGTAATAATAGGTCTTTACCTATGAAATTGCCGTTCTGCAGTACTGGCCATTTCAAATCAAATAATTTTTGTTTGGCTAAGAATTCTAATTTCAAATTTATTTTATTTTAAAAACATGGAATTAATTATTTTTCCAAAAGTAGTCATTTGTTTATTGATTAGTGTTACATTATCATCGCATTTCAATCTTTTTCGTCATCATGGATACGTTAAAAATTCGATTAATTATGGAATATGAGTACCGTCGTGGCAGCAACGCGGCACAAGCTGCACGCAACATCAACGACGCTTACGGAGCTAACACTACAAACCAACGCACCACCTGTTATTGGTTTGCTCGCTTCCGTTCTGGAAATTTCGCCCTGAAAAATGAACCTCGCGGTCTTAAGAAGAGTTTGGTTAACATTGACGAATTAAAGGCGATTGTGGAAGCTGATGATACACAATCTACGGCTGAATTAGCAGCAGCTTTCGAAGTTAGCGTCAAAGCAATATTGGTCCATTTGTGTCAAATTGGCAAGGTAAAAAAGCTTGACAAATGGGTGCCCCACGAACTCAATGATCGCCAGCGCGAAGTACGCGTCGAGACGTGCCTTGCACTGCTGAACAGACACACAAATGAAGGAATTTTGAACCGCATTGTTACCTGCGATGAAAATTGGATTCTTTTTGATAACCGCAAGTACTCAGCAAGTTGGTTAGATCCTCGTTCAGCACCTAAACAATGCCCTAAACGAAAACTTACCCCTAGAAAAGTGTTGGTCACTGTTTGGTGGTCTAGCGCCGGTGTGATTCATCACAGCTTCTTACCAAACGGGGTGAGCATTACTGCAGATATGTACTGTGAAGAACTGAACACAATGATGTAGAAGCTGGCACATCTCCAACCAGAATTGGTCAACCGCTCGTCTCCGCTGCTCCTGCACGACAACGCGCGACCTCATACTGCACAGCAGACGGTCTCCAAGTTGCAAGTTGGTTGCAACTGAGGTTGGAAGCTCTCCGTCATCCGCCCTACTCACCAGACCTTGCGCCTACAGACTACTACCTTTTCCAGAATTTCGATAACTTCTTGGCGGGAAAAAAATTCAATACCCGAGAAGCAGTACAGAATGCCTTTGAAGAATTTGTTGCCTCCCGTCCAGCTGATTTCTTTAAGAAGGGCATCAATAAACTGCTACTGCGTTGGCAAAGATGCATTAATTGCATGGGTGATTACTTCGATTAATACAAATAAAAAATACATTAAAAAAATTAGTTTCAATTTTTTCATACAAAACGGCAATTTCATAGGTAAAGACCTAATATTTTGTTATTTTTAATTGTAACAGTATTTATGGCCAGACTAAGGTCTATAGAGACTTAAACTTACTTACTTACTTTTACTTACTTACTTTAGACTTACTCTTTAGACCTTATTATTACGTATTTATGCTCAAAGCTCTAAGGAAGCTTCCCAATTAGCGACAGAGTGCAACGTGGATGGTTTGGTGGGGTATTAGCTATGAAGGAGTGACTTAGCCATACTTTTGTGAAAAAGGTATCAAAACATCGGCACAAGTGTATTAAGATACCATTCTTGAGAAGGTAGTGAAGGCCCTTAACAACACCACGTTTAATAACCAAGAATGGTCCTTCCAGCGAGACTGGCGCCGCCGGGTCATAGAGCTCGGACTACGCAGTCTTGGTTGGAAACGAACGTTTCGGATTTCATCAGAGACGAAGACTGGCCGTCGTCTAGTCCCGGTCTTAATCCGCTGGATTATGATTTATGGTCAGTTTTAGAGAGTACGGCTTGCTCTAAGCGCCATGATAATTTGGAGTCCCTAAAACAATCCGTACGATTGGCAGTGAAGAATTTTCCCATGGAAAGAATGCGTGCTTCCATTGATAACTGGCCTCAACGTTTAAAGGACTGTATTGTAGCCAATGGAGACCACTTCGAATAAGCTTTTTATATTTTAAATTGTTTTAAATTTATGTATTAAACTAACACACTGTAAAATTAATAAATGTTATTTGCAATAGATTTTTTCTTTCTTTGTTTCAGTATTTATGGCAAGAGTAGGTATATAAAAAGTCGTGTTAGTTACACTATTTATAACTCAAGAACGGCTGAATCGATTTGGCTGAAAACTGGCGGGGAGGTAGATTAGAATCAGGAGACGGACATAGGATACTTAAGTGCCCCGCTGAGTATTTATGTCTGTATGTTCGCGATAATCTCAAAAACTACTGAAAGGATTTTCTTGCCGTTTACATTTAGCGACAGACCGACAAACATTCCTTAGAAAGGTTTTGGTCAATAATAATTTGGTAAGGTTTTGTGGAAATTGTTTGATTTATGACGATAATTGTTGAAGGTGTCGGAAAAAATCAAGCTGACTGGGAAGTTTTATCGAAATCGCTGCCTAACCTAACCCGATGGAGATAAATAACAAAACAATGTATGGTGGGATTGTTTCTTTTTTATAGGTCTACTCGTACAAAGAAGTCCGCGATGGCATAGATATGTCTATCTTTTAAGTATAGGTTACTATACCCATTCTAAGTTTAAAAAAATGATCAGAAATAATGTGGTATTTTCAGAAGCTATTTAGACGAATACAATTTAATTATCCATATCTAGGAGATTATATTTGACGACCTTTGTGGCTCAGTGGTTCAGCGCGTTGGTGCACAAGCCGAGGGTTGCGGGTTCGAATCTCGCCGAAGGAACAAAAGTTTTCCTGTGTTCTTGGGTCATGAATGTGTATAATATAATAAAAATCTTAAATATATGTATAGTATAAAAATATTAAATATACTTCCCGTAACACAAGTTCTTCGGATACTTAGCACGGGGCCAGATTGACGTGGTGTGAAGTGTCCATAGATATTTATTATTTATTTATTTATATCTAGGAGATATCTTAAAATTGAAAAGTACGTGTGAAATTTTATTATAAAGTATATATTTTTACTCTGTGCCACTACTATATTGCATGTATATTTGCTAAAGAAGTTTTATGCCACGAACACTCTCCCACGCGGGCGAATCTGAGCGCAACAGCTAGTTTTATAATAAATCTTTATAAAAGTTGTTACAAAAAAAGAATTATACACATGGGCCATCGGTCGCTTTTAAGTTGAATTTAGTTTTTTACTAAATTATTCAAGCAAATCTATTCAAATAACAATAAAAATTTAATAGCGATGCGTATCATATTATCTAAGTATTTTATTGCTCTCGTAAATATCAATTAAAATATTAATCAACCTCTTTGATATATTTATCTATGGCGATTAAAATAATTTGTTAATGATTTCTAAATTAAGGATGAGCTCCTAGAAACATTTTGCACCTCCTTAATAAAAGTAAACTGACATTACTTTTTGATATGTTATTGATTGTACTGTAGGTTTTTGGTGGAAATTTATGTTTCATAGTAATGACACACAGTACTTCTTGCACTATTTCCACTTTAATTTTAAAATTAATACAAAATACTTATCAAAGTGGAAATAGTGCAAGAAATCCTGTGTGTCATTACTGTGACATTCCTTTGTCTTGTTAATGCGCGTGATAGATTTAAGATGACTCTACTAATTATATGCTAAACTAAAAATTATAATAACTTAATTTTAATAAATTCTAATACTCCCGCAGCGTTCTCGAGTCTCGCGGATAAAACAAGTGGCGATGGCCGCAAGGCGCACACACGTCGGGGCCATTTTTACACTTAGACGGGGCCTGCCCTTACAACAGTCGACATTAATGGTATTTTTAATTGAAGATGCTAGATGGTAAACGATTTAACTATTCTTGGGTAAGAGGAAGAAGGCTGTGCGGCCTACATACAGAGGTTAGTGAAAGGAATAAGTTCATCCAAACATATTATGTTCTTGCTAAATTCTGCGCGGCAGATTCGGACAATCACAATTTGGATGAGAAATATTAGAGAGGATAAGGACATATTAAGGTCATGTCAACCGTGGCGAGAAATGCGTCACCACACCATGATAGTGGACAGGTGAATTTAATAATATTATATTAATAGAAAAGTTTTGATGTTGTCCGCATCGGCTTGTCGTTTTTTACAATAATATTCATAATATCTATGGACGCTTCACACTACGTCAATCTGGCCCTGTGCTAATACTCGAAGAACTTGTATTATGGGGACCAGACTACGGGAAGTATATTTATTACTTTTACACTAGACATTTTCCCCCTTACTAATAAAAATATTTACACAACGGATATGCTGATATGATGATACGTTGCTATCTTTTTCTGTCATGTGACATTTCCAACGCATCAGACAAAGACAGGAACGTTGTTTAAGTTATCCGTTGTGTAAATAGTTTTATTAGTAACGGGAATTATATTTAAGATTTTCATTATATTATACACATATTTAATACACATACATGACCCAGGAGCACAGAAAATCTTTTTGTTCCTTCGGCGGGATTTGAACCCGCGATTGGTTCAACGCTTTGGTGCTCAAGCCAAATAATGATTTGGCTTGAGCACCAAAGCGTTGAACCAATGAGCCACAGATGAGGTTTTTACAAGCTTTTATTAAGTTTAACCTGTCCCTTTGTGTGGTATATGTTATATACGACTTGCAAGTTATATTTGACCCTCTACCCGGTTTCTGAATGAACTAAAATTTTGCATGAATATATTATGTATGTTGCCTTGTTATCTAGTTAAATTAGCCAGCCAGTTTAACGCCAAGACCGTTAATTATAACCTTGTGTGAATGCGACACCGCGCGGACTATAACAGGATCTTGATCACAAATTGCGCTTCAGAATTCACGCAATAGGGATGATGACTACATCTAAACTATTTAGTTTCATTAATACCTATATACTCAGATATATTGAGGCATTACTAAGTAGTAAAGTACCAATTACCAAGTGGTAAATGTAAATAATATATACTTAATGTGTAGTTTAGTAATTAGATACATCTAAAAAGTACAAAAAAGTTATAATTTTTTTTTCTAAATTAGTAAACAAAACCTACATAATTAATTTACTTACATCATATACAAAAACATTCATTATAATAAGTATGAATATAAACGCACAAATATCGGAGATATTTACAAATATGTTCCTGCGGCCTTACACTTCATACACTTTAACCTAGGCGTGACGTCACAGCTAGGTACGACTTTAGTATGGAGCTTGTTCACGAGACTTGCGAAATTTTGTAAAAAATTTATCTTTGAAAATATTGACTTTTGATATACTGTTTCTTTTGAGAAGTTACTCATATTTAAGAGTAATAATCATTTATGTAAAAAAAAAATTACATCTAGACTATTTGAGACAGCCTCTTAATAACATGCGCATTAACATATAGTAACTCTTAGTGGTCCATTATCACATACTATCTACAAGCAATCACTGTGGTCCTCGCCACATGGTAGTGTGGCCGTAGGCTAAGCTGTCAGCGCCGTCAATAAGGCTTCTCCGTGGCGGAGGAAAGTTGGCAAGCGTAATGCACACCTGCAGGGTTTACGGCTAAACACGACCCGGATTTACAAGCGCTCTTTGCACGTTACGTTCGGACCGCGGAAACCAGCACGCGCCTATGTATGACGCGCGGCGGCAGTTTAAACCGAACAGAACCATCCGAGGTTTGGAACGCAGTCCGATGCGCGGTCCGAACTTTTCGTGTGCAAGGCGCTATTAAGTTTACACTATACCTTTATAATATTACACCCTCACATAAATCCAGCATGAGATAATGCGTTGAGTTTCACCATGAGGGTAGTGGAGAAATAAAAGGTGGGGCTCAAAGACCTTCAACGCACTCGTAACTCCTGTTGTATTGCGAGTGACAATGGGCGGCGATATTCGCATACTGTAAGATTGAAAATGTTTGCTGATCTCGCTAAAACTAGAAAATGATTTGGCTGATTTTGGTAATTTTCTTTTCTTTATTACAATACCAAGAGCTTTTTACATTAAAAATATGAACACTTAGCAAATAACAATGAATATGGCCAATAACAGCTGTTGCATAAGTATGTCTAACTAACAGACTGTACAGGCGTGTAGCGATATATAAACTTAACAATTAATATCAAAAATTGGCAAAAGTCCCTATAACTAAAGCTGCTCTCAGTTCAATGGTAGTATTAAATAAAATAGAACCATTTATTTATAGAATTGTTTCAAATGTAGCTAGCTACAAGAAGGTTTGTTCCTATCGGGTGTGTTTGTGTGGGTGTGGCACCCTGCCCCTGCGACACGAGGTCTTGGGATCAGCGACAGAAACCACTAGGACGCCATGTGAGAAGTGCCAGTAAAAGAAGGTCTTAAATTGATTGTAGTAGTTCAGGGATGGTTTGAACGGTGAGAAATGTTGGAAAACTTGTAAGGAAAATACCAAAAACGCCAATTAAATTTTCCCGTACTAACTGTACCTACCTGTGTTACATTGGACGTTCTTTCTGTCGGTAGCGTACATTAGTTGTTTATTCCAGTTCGTCATTAAGACAAACCTTTAATTATTATTATTATTGTTTATATGTTTCCTGTTCATTTGGATGGTTGCCTGGAAGACATCGCTTCCTAGCGATAAGGCCGCCAAAATTGTACTATATCTTAAGTTACTATTGTTATCATAATTGTATGTTTTTGTGGTGTGCAATAAAGATTATTATTATTATTAAGAACAACGTGTGTCGGGACAGCTAGTGCTAAATAAAAACACATCCGTTAAAATTATCCATATTAGTATCACGATTGCAACACGTTTGATCGTCCCATGTGATGTTAGGTTGTATAATATTTACTGCAATTTGGCAGTCCGAGGTCGCCGCCATATTTGTACATTAGTAATGAACGGTAATATTATTGAAGCAAAACCGTATATAGGTATAGGCCGCGAGCTGGCTATGAAATAACTTTAATTAATTGTGTCAGCTTAGTTGCAGATTTTTTTTTAATAATATTAAATTAAGTCGTTACAGACAGCTTCTATTATTTATTAAGAAAATTGCGATGATATGTAAACCTTTTAAACACAATATAATAATATTAGCTCCCCACACTGATTTCAGTGACGGTGGCCGGTTTAATTGAAACCAGGCCAGCTACGCAGGAGTTATTTTATAGTGCCCAAGTGTGTGCGCAGTACACAAGAGCACTCTCTCTTCCTTTACTCTCGTAACCCAGTGGGACGAATAACCGACACGACTGGTGAGATATCAGGCGCAGGTCCGACTTTTTACATGCCCATCCGACGCATGGATCATCTTTCTTGTCAGACAATCAGGTGATCAGCCTGCATTGTCCTAACCAAACTTGGAAACAAGATTTTTTGTTGTTCCAATGCGGGAATCGAACCCACGACCTCCGAGTCGAGAGCCAAGCTCTAAACCACTAGACCACTGAGGCAGTTAATAATATGTAATAATATATAATAATAATAATAATATATAATAAAATAATAATAATAATATATTATAATAAAATAATAATAATAATAATATGTAGGTATATAAACGACACCACGGCTTTCTAGCACAACTGAAGCTTAGAATAAACGCAATTTAGGATTAAAAAAAGGCATGCAAATGATTTGTATCCATTTGATCGAGTTCAGCCGTGGTCCTTCAAAACCGCATCCACCTCCTAGCCTACACATTCACCATTTGATGAAACTGCAATAACGAGATATGTTACGTAACTACTTAGAGAGGCAGACCTTGAGGGTCGCGTTACATGCGCCCACGCAGAGTGCACAACTGCACACCTGACCTCACAGGGGAAAGGTAGGGCGTAACTGAAAAATTGGGAAATTCCTTTATAGCACTGAAAGCAGCTTCATTATCTTACTACTGCGGGAAGAAAACGATTGGAAAACAAAGCCGAAAAACGATTGCGACAACATTTCGAAAGCCCTTGTAGGTTTGAAAGTGACCAAACAATTAATTAATTTGTAGCTGCTTGCTCTAAAATTGATGATCGTTAAAATGGTGATTTTTTTGGTATTTAAACGAAACCATTTTAAATATTTTTTTCGTTTTATTTATTGTAAGGGCCGATTCACACCGAAATGACAGCTGAGCGGCAAGCAGCATAACTGTCTCCGTACTCCGAACCACTCTTGAAATTCTGTAGTGCCTGGGACAGTTGGTTTTTAAATGTCGTATGGTTGCCCAAGCACATACGGCATTCTCACAGCATAGTCAGTCAGTCCAGAGGAATGACTGGTCAATACGTCTGGGGCCAACCATGTGCGGGTTAATGATAATCCTCACGATGTTTTCCTTCACCGTTAGAGCGTCCGTATAATGTACTTGAGATCTGAAAGTAAAAGTATATATATATATATATATACAGCCGAACGTATAACCGCCTCCTTTTTTGGAAGTCGGTTGAAAACACAGTTTCGCTTGAGACAACCGCCGCCGCTCACGGCCGCCGATGGCCGCTAGCGATTGTCGGCGGTCGAGAGCGACGGCGGTTACCTCAAGCAAAACCGTGTTTTATAGTAATGAAGATAAAGTTTAAAATTATATGACAGTTATGTTGCTGGCAGCTCAGCTTCCATTTCGGTGTGAATCGGCCTTTATGAAGTATGAACAGCCAGCAAAAATTTCCGATAATGCATACATATTGTTTATGGCACCTTATCATGATTATTGCACTTTTAATTACAGGCTATTACATCATGCTATAAAAATAAAATATCGGCTTTAAAAAAAAACACAAAAAGTAAAAAAAGGATCATGCACTTAGCCAACACCGACTGCTATTATTTATATTATATTATAGTGGGCCTGACTGCTATTGACTTAGCCCTCGTTTCACGAGCGTTTTTAGTGGTCGCGACAGGAAAAATAGCACTGTGACTTCCGAATTCCGAATTCCCCAGCATGTGCTCATAGCGTTACGCATGCGCAAAAAATGCGAAAATGCGGTCAAACGATGAGACCAAAGCCAAACGAAAGTGAGAAAGTGCTAAATTCCTATATGTATCTACGATCGCAGTAATTACTTTATATAACCGTATAAGTTCAATGAACTTTTTTGCGGAAAAAAATAGTTTTGAATACTTATTACTAGCTAGTATCCCAAAGGAACACTGTACTTTTTCGGGTTAAAAATTTGTTAGTATCCTATGTTTTAATCCAGAGCCTAAACTACTATAATACCAAATTTCATCGAAATCCGTTCAGTCGTTTTTGCGTGAAAGAGTAACAAACATCCATCCATCCTCACAAACTTTCACATTTATAATATTAGTAGAATCTAGTCAGTCAAATGTAAAAAAAAAATAGACAAAACTGACCAATGACGCACTAAGCATTTTTACAAAATATTATGTACGCATGATTCACTGACTTCTTAACGTGAATAAACTCTATAATAGTAATAATAGTGATTTGGATTTCATGTAATAACGTCAGTTTTCAGGTAGGTATAATTACAAACGTAAGCATCTAACACGAGCAGTGTGGCCACGAGATTCGTATTTGAAAATCAGTCTCTAATATGTCGCATGTGTACGTGTGTTGTATTTTTTCTTTTACATTAGAAGGATTTGGTTAATTTAAAACGTTCCATTGTAAAATCAGTCATTCCTTATTGAGCTCTTTTAGGGCTCCGTACCCAAAAGGGAAAAAATGTGACCCTATTACTAAGACTCCGCCGTCCGGCCGTCCGTCTGTCTGTCACCAGGCCGTATTTCATGAACCGTGATAGCCAGATCGTAGAAATTTTCCCCGACGAAGTATTGTGCCGCCATAACAGTGAATACTTAAAACAGAATAAAATATTTAAGTGGGGCTCCCGTACAATAGGCGTGTTTATTTTGCCGTTTTGTAGGGAGACCTTTGTGCGTGAGATCGGCTCGGTCGGCTCGGCCGGGTTTTAGTTATATTGTTCAACTTATTGTGCAAAAAACTAAAAAGATCAAAATATTATCAGTTCTCAATAGAACAAATGAAGTCGGTTAATTATTGCTGGCAAGAGATCAAATATCAAAACCTTTGAGCTCTTGCGGCTGTTGATGAAATTACTTCATTCGATTAGTTTTATCGCGATGACATTTTGACTATAATCGGATCAAACTAGGTCGACAGACATAAAGAGCATATTTTAGAGAATAACAAATTTTGATTTGGTATAAGCAGTGAGCATATAGGGTTACCATCCGTCCGGATTACTCCGGACATATCCGAACTTATAGACTTTTGTCCAGACTTCGTCTGGCTTCTCAATTCATCCGGATTTTTTTTCGTTTAAATGTAATACAAGTAATAAAACTTTAAACATATTAAGTGATATCAAACCAGTCTCAAAGTTAACTTCCCCGCACCCTCCAACCTGCCTCTCCGAGCGAGCGTATGCTTGTTACCTAATGTTTGAAGTTTGTGACTAAAATGTCCATACTTTTTTTTGAACTGGCAAGCTTTTATGTCAGGGCTCAGGACAATAAAAAATTGTACTTTCCGAATGGTGCATGCAGTGCAAGCATTGCACCTCTATTCTCACATGTCACTCAGATGTCAATGTCAAATCTGACAACTCGACACTCATGTGTACGATTTTCAACTCGATTGTATTAATTCAGACTTCAGAGTTCTATTCTTAGTGCTCTGAATTTTCCCCGGTCTTACGAATTCCGGACAATATAGTCTCAGCTTTAATGTGGCCATTTAGGACCTGCAGACCAGACCATCTTAACGATGTTTCTTATTACCTAATTGCTTTAATTAAAGTTTAATTGGACGAGTGCGTCGCATACACGTTGCCTTTTGACCACGTACTTAGTACGTTAGATATTTATATGATTATGGCATGTAATAGGAATGCTATTATTTAATTTTTGAATAAGTGGTGATAGATTTTGTACCATTCTATTTTAGGCTCAATTTATGTGTAGAAAGTCCTGACCTATAATTAAGATAATGAAGGGTGAAAGAAAGGGCTTAACAAAAAAACCTAGCCTAAGTACCCGTAATTGTTAAGTCACTTTTGAGTAGTTAATTGCTTTAATTACCTATTTCATCTTATCCAGAGCCCAGAGGGAGAAAGTAAAAAAAAACACTTATGATCATTCAACATATTATGGTACCTATAGTTTATCTTGAAGAGGAGGTTACATGAATCCGGTTAAAACAAGAAAAAATAATCAAAAATATCCGGAAATGACCCAAAATATAGTTTTCGCTAGGTACCAGGATATAATAATTATATTATGTAGTTCCTTTAGTAATGTCCCTTTTCAGTTGATTTCTTTATAATACTGGAACGTTGCACTACAATCTACAACTAAATTGAATAATCGTTTGTTGTTTCAGTGGTAGTGATACGAGTAGATGAATAAAATTGTTATTTGAGATATTGTGAGTCGTCAGTCGGCGATACCTAAATCGTGACTAGCCAATATACTCGTACATAAAGTTTTACGGTTGTAGAGAACTCCTCCGAAACGCCTTGACTGATTTTTATGAATATTTGCAGGTGTATTCGGTAGGTATGAGAACAAGTTGTAAACTATTTTGCATATCCCCAAATTACACGAGTTCACCCACTCCAATTTAGAACCAGCGTATGGCTGGTTTTACTAATATTATTATTAAAATCAGCCATCGAAATTGGTGTGGGAGCTACGAGTATTATACCTGAAGCCTTGCAGTATTCAGACATTTTAAATGATATTTCATAATACGAATAACACAATCGTAAGAAATAAGACTAAAGTGTTTAGCCCAGATTGCGTGGCAACCTTATACCATTAGCATTGTTGTGGACTGACCAAGTGTGAACTGCGCCTACGCATCTTCATAATTACGTGTTACAGAATAGGGTAATTAGTAAAATTTGAGTTCGGTGACGCGTGATATAGGGTCCCGTAGTATTATTTAAAATTACTATTGATATTAGACCGTATGTCCTTAAACGTCAATCTTATAATAATATACAGTATACTTGCGACCCGCCCCGGCTTCGCACGGGTGCAATGTATTATACATATTCTTGAATAACTCCATCTATTGCTGAAAACTGCACTAAAATCCGTTGAGTAGCTTAAACTAAGCGATCGGTGGAATCAACTTCATTTTATACTATGTAAAAAGTATATTTTATACATATTCTATGGTAATAAGATTTTAGTACCAGCTATACCCAATTTAATGATAATATAGGTTCTAACTTCTGTCTGTAAATGGAATATTAAAGTAAATATCAATTCACAGCGAAACGTAACGATACGCGACATGTCGCTGCATTTTAAGATAGCTATTAAGCATTGAACTTTATTCATTACACAATAAGATGCACGTTTCATTGTAAGAGTTCAAATGTCAGGTTGCACCGCACTGCAATGCGCATGTGCAGTGTATGACTGATGTCATATGGAAGGTGTATCTTTTAACATAGTGAATAAAGTTCAATTTTGAATAGCTATCTTAAAAATTCGTATCGTCGCGGGTGAACTGAAGCTTCTGAAGTATTTATGTTTTTATTTTGATTTTAAATACAATAATAAAGGGAATTTAGTCAGCAGACCACTTGTAAATCGTATATTATATTGCCTTTTCTGTTACAGGTCTCTGGACTCCAAACAGTCACCTGTCTAGACAAAACGAATGAATACCTATGCTCATTTTATAAAAAAAAGGAATGAAAATGTGTTTAGGCGAGTGTCTGGGGTGTGGCGAGCGCGAGGCGAGCGTGTCGCAAACGTAGCAGTTATGTAACTGCGGGTCGGCGGCGCATCCTTTCACCGACATTGCTACCGTAAAGTCTTTTGCCAGTGCCAGCTATGTATTGATGAAAATAGTATCGATAACTAGCTTTTTACCGCCGCACCGCGTAAATACAGTATCCCGAGGGAATACTGTACTTTTTCGGTATAAAAAGGGGATATAATTCATCTTGCGAACAAAAAATAAGTTGGCGACTTCACATGAGCATACTGTATTACTGAATTTGGCAGCGAATTAATATGTTGGCGACAAAATTACTAAACTGGCGAGAGCATTCAGGTGACAAAAAATCCAAAAATCGGCAGATATAGCAAAATTTTATCCAAATTGGCACCGAAATTTGTAAGTTGGCGACTTAATTTCCGAGTTGGTGACTATTAAACGATGTAAGCAGCTATAAAACCAGATTGGGTTGATAAATTAATGGCTGCTAAAAATTCAATTTGCGGGCTATGGAAAATCGCATTTTTGGATACTGTTGGAGTTTGTTTTCCTTTGGTATGGGTGTCATTTTCAAGGTTTTTGGGGGTGCAGAATAATATGAAAATATAATTTATTTTGAAATTCCAAAATGGCGTGACTTTTTTTATTGAAATTAATATGGGTGTCCTTTTCCAGGTTTCTGGGAGTGCCGATTACATAAAAGTCATCCATTTTGGATTTCCAAGATAGTTGACATTTAAAAAATGAATATAGGTGTCCTTTCCTGGAGTCACTGATTACAAAAATTAAATAATTTTGAAATTTACAGGTGTCGTCTTCGAGGTTTTTAGGGGTGCTGAATACAATAATTATATCCATTTTGAATTTAAAAGATAGCGGACATTTATTTTTGATAAAATGAATCTATGTGTCCTTTTCTAGGTTTAGAGAACTAGGTTTCTGCCCAAAATTTTCATACATAAGCCGTAGAGTATATGCCCAAAATATCCGTAACTGATTATTATATGAACCACCTCATATTATATATTATTAACCGAAAAAAGGAGGCGGTTATACGTTCAGATGTATGTATAACCGCTCAACATACAAAATAATATATATATATATATATATATATATATATATATATATATATATATATATATATATATATATATATATATATATAACAATATGATATACATTTTATCAGTTATGATAACAAAATCAATTGTACCATAAAAGTAGGTAAGTACTAAAAAAATAATAACTACTCCAAAACTTAAAATGCTACAAAAAAAAGAAATCTCCCAGGTCATCCCCACCAGGCAGAGTACCTAGAAAGAAGGCTCAAAAAGTTTCCTCGCTGGATTGCGATACTTATTCTCTGGACCAGGTAGGTGCCGGCTCTGGGGTCTCGGGTGGCCTCAATGAGTTTTTTGGAAGAGTTTGTGCGCACCCAGACCCCATGTACCTAAGGTTTCAACCCCAAACGGTTCAAATATGAGATCCCCACTAAGGTTCTCATATTTGCGCCGCTTGAGGTTTTCCGCCTGATTGGCGGCCGCACCTGCAGAACTCGAGGTGCCCTGGACATGGGACGGAGCAAGTGTATCGACGCAAGTAGCGTCCCATACAAGAGCCCGTCCCACTCTCCAAGGGACCAGGGTCATACCGTCTGGTCTCTTGCCATTGTCGCGCGCCAAACCAGAGGGTTCCAGCACAGCTGGCACTCCGGCGGTGACAAGAGCCCGACGTATGAGATCGTTCAGACAGTGATGTCGGGAGATGCGGCCGGCGCTTCGTTGACAGGACAGCCCGTGGTGTCCGAGGCTGTCCACATTTGCACCACAAACACAGCGATGGGGGACGACGTGGGGGGTGCCAAGACGCAGGGAAGTAGCTAACCGGAAAGCTGTTCGATCCAGCAATGTGCCCGTATTGGGTGACGTTAATGCTTGTAGCCAAAGGCCCGACTCCCACTTCTCCGCAGTATATATATATATATATATATATATATATATATATATATATATATATATATATATATATATATATATATATATATATATATATATATATATATATTACAATTATTTTTTTGATGTATAAGGGTATGATCCCAAATTGGTCATTTTGATATTAAAGTGACCTGATCATGGAATCCATGAGGAATCGAGGGAGCTGCTCGAAATTTAATAATAATAATAATAAACATTTATTCATACGATTTGGGCATTTAACCACGATAAGTACATATCATTTAAAATACTCGTATGTATCCAGTAAACAGGGAACACAGTAAACTTACAGGTAACTTCTTACACACTAAATATATTTTCGACGCTCGAGTCTCCCAAAAAAAAATCAATTTTTAAAATTAACTTTATTTAAAATTTCCAAAAATTACATATAAAATTAATACTAAATCTTCACTAGTCGACTTGCTCGAGGTTGGAGGCTAAGTGAGGTGGATTCTTCCATAGCGATCCAGTTACATGTGCGCAGAGTCAGCATTCAGTTTCCCTGAATTCCGCTTCTATTTTACCAACGATCATGTATGTTGCAGCGGCGACAGTAATATCCATCAATGATTATGTAGCGATGTAGAGGCGATATTAACTTATAGAACTATCTTCAATTGTACGATTGTAGGGGTGTGGTTGTATATATCATCTCCCCCCTTAGATCAATGACTATTTTTGAACAACGGGAAAAAATGTCATTGGCAGCTTTCCATGATCTTGACTTGGTCCAGGTTCAGCATAACTTGATTCTTGACATGGCCGCTTGCTTGATTCTTTTCTTTCTTGATTCTTCTTTCTTCTGTTCAGGAAAAGTCTTCTGCCCAAAATTATTAGAGAGAGTGCAATAGCACTGAATACTATAGTATAGAAAGGAATAGTTGTATTATAGAACATTGGAATTTGTTCTAATTGAATAGGTTCTTGATGATGAATATTGTCTTGAATTTCGTGAAGTTTCTTCAAACTAATTGAATTACTTTTAACAGAAAATGACGATGTAGGCTCTTTTATATGAGCTGAAAAATTTGAAATCTTTATGGGCTTTCCTTTGATGTGATCGTAGGTGTTGACTATGGTGAAGTCTTCTGTGAGCAGCTTGCAGGTATGTGGTATTGTGGCTAGGTAGCTTCCATTGAGATTGATAAGTTCTTCTCGTTCACAGGATAACCGGGCTTGAGTTGGCTGCGGGAACACTACGACGTAGTGGCGGTCATCAAGTTTTTCCATTGCAGGTTTCATCAGATTCACGGTCGTCATCTCGCAGGATTTATCTACATTTAATTTTCCTTCAACGATGTTGCTGATACAATCCAGACGGGGTGGGGTTTAAGTAAGTGGTTGAATTCATCTTCACATAATATGTACCTCATGCCTATCTTCGGGCATTCTGCCTTCGTGTACACTTGTATATTACCAGTGATTGCAAGAAATGGAGAAGGAGGAATAATAGCCTGTCTATATTTATTAGGGACAATAGATAATTTATAAAAATTATATTCAAGTGGTGAAACTATAGAGAATTTGAAAGCAAAAACTAATTGATCTACATTATAATAAGATGCTGGCTTAATAATATCATAATAATCTCTAATTTCTAAATCTAATATTTCTTCTTTATTATAAAATGTAAGCTTACTCAAAATATTTTTCATGACGTCTATACCTATCATAGAATGATGAGTGCGCGAAGCACTGTAAAATGCTAGCGCATTTTCTATTCCACTTATTTAGCTTAGTAAACTATCAACGTTATTACTGCTAATTGCCAATGCTTGTGCGAATTTAGCAAATTTAACTATATCTGGTGAAGGAAATAAGTCAGGATTTGTAAGCATAAATAATGTGTTTTTAATTTCATTTTGATTATCAACAATTTTATAAATAATTTTATTTTGTTCATCCATCCAATCTTTGCTAAGACTGATGTGATGATTTTGTGCAATAACTATTTTATCTTGATGTTTCTTAAGAACTGAAAGAGCTTCATCATATTTTATTGCATCTGAATAATCTATATTTCCAGTTATACTTTTTATTACTGACCCAAGAGTATCTATTAAGCCTATCCTGAACTTTACGGGTTCTAGAATTTTTAACTGTTGCAAATTAAAATCAAGTTTATTACTTAAACACTCTATCTGAGACTCATAGACAGCATAAGTAAGATTATCTAACTTATTTCTAATTTCATTTAACTGAGACTGTATTAAAGTAATATTAGAATCTATTTCCCTTAATTCTATATACTGCAAAAATGTATGATAATGAATGATTAGTCGCATGGGACCTAACTTAAAAGGTAACATTCCGGGACCCTCTCCAGGTTCTTCAAGTTTTATCTCGAGAGCCAGTGTCGATGTGAGAAGCATCATGATCAGTATCCTGCAACAATTTCGCGGTCTTAGCCACTCGTTTCAGCCTATTCTTGGATATGGGAGATTTTTTCTTAGATGTATATATATGAATAGGTAAATTTGCTAAAACGGTATCCTATGTATATTTAGGTGCGAGTTTAGATTTGCTAGCTGAAGGATTACTAACGAAAACCTGTTGTTCGGGTTCATAGTCTACTTCAGATTCTCTAGATTCGTTACATCTTTCAATGATAGCTTCTCTATTAGCAAAAGATGTTTCATTTATAACTTCATAAACCTGTTTCATTTGTTCTCTATGAGATTGCATGTACTGTTGGAGTAAATGAGCTGTTAAGTCGACATCAATCGGATCACGTGGATCAGTATGTCCTAATATAATATTATAAGGTTTACACTTAGTAAAACTATGTATCGACCTGTTATATGCAATTAAAGCGTCAGGCATTAAATTAATTACAGGTTGATCACGTTGCTTTAATTTTAGTATACGGAGATGTTCAAGCAAAGTCGAATGAAAACGTTCTATGTTACCATTAGCGTTAGGTGAGTGAGCAAAAGTCTGATGATGAATAATTTTATGTATTTTACAAAATTATGAAACATTTGGTTATTAAATTCTGTACCTTGATCGGTAATTATGGTGAGTGGTAAGCCATGATGAGTGCTGAATGTTAGTAAAGCCTGTATAACACAAGTGCAGTACCATCCCTGAGTAAATATGCCTGTCCATATTTCGAAAATACGTCTATGAGGGTAACATATTTTTCATTTTGAGCTGTAAAAGTATCCATATGCACAATTTCAAATAGCTAGGTAGCTGGAGGTACTAGATTAAGCTTAGGTCTAATAGGGTTCCTATCATATTTAGCTTGGCCACATATTGTACAATCATTAATATATTTTGTTACATATTCTTTCATTTTAGGCCAATAGTAACGTGCTGATACTTTCGCGATTTTCATTCGGAACCATTTCCCTATACTCATTATAATAGCCGTCATAGTTATAATAATCGTTATGATCATAGTAGTCATTATAGTTATAATAATCAGAATCATCATAATATTCAAAGCTTGCACATTCGTTCACATTAAGATCACGCGTTTTAAAATAATAAGAAGGTGGCGGATTACCCTGTTTGGACCAATTCCATCCACTTGGACCTGCTTGCATTGGTCTTTCTCTGGTTACAAAATAAGATACACCACTCATAGGCTTAGGGCCTTGAAATGAGGGTTGTGGTCTATGTTGAACTTGGAAACCATGTTGATGATTAGGAAGTCGTGCACTGAACATTTTTTGAGTGCGCGTTGGCATTCGCAATTGATTAAAAGGCATTTGAAATTGATTTTGAGGTAATGATGGCTTATGCATAAATTGCGGTCTAGACGGACCTGGTATGTTAAAATTATTAGGCCTGAAGGGCTAAAAATTATGATTATACATTTTATGAAGCTGCTGATTATCACAAAATTTTTTATCTGACATATTAAGAGAATTTCTATTCTGAATGTACTTAGTATTAACTTCTTCGTGAACTAACTCTAAAGCTTTCTCAATCGTTTCGGAAAGCATTCATCTAATACGAGAACCCAATGGATCTTTTAAACCACGTAAAAATGCTTGGAGAGGTAATTTTTTATAAAGCTCGCGTTTAGCATCGATGGTAGTTACAAAAGATTCATGCAGTGAAACATAAGTCATAACTGTACTAAATAAGTTCTGGCAACATTCGTAAAATTCTTGCGGTGTGTTAGACCCTTGGGTTAATAAAGCTAAATCGTTATAAAGTGCAGTTTTGTCTCTTTGATCTGCAAAATTATTTATTAAAGAATTACGAATACTATTCCAATCATTAGGGATGCCCTTAGAATTAATTTGTCGTACGGCAGCACCTACTACTTTATTAAGTATTCCATTTAAAAGACCTGAATTAATTAATTGATTACCATCCTGTCCATAAGTCGCAACTAATTGATCACATATATTAATAAATCTTACTAAAACATAAGGATTCCCATCGACTCAGGAACCAATCGGAGGGCTTTACAGTTATCGTCTAGGCTAGTCATATTTATGCTAATATTCGATTCGTCAATTTGCCTTAACTGATCAAGTAAATTTTCCCTGCTACTCATTTAATTACGTATTTTAATTACTAATTTTTATAATTGAAAAATGATTTTAATTTCCTTTATTTTATATCTAAGCAAATATATATATCAAATCAATTTATTTAATTAAAAATGATTAAATAATTCCTACTAAAATCTTTTTAGGTCCTAATTTAAATTCATATATGGCTATAAAATATTTCTACACTGTTCGTTAATTTTCTAGATCGAAAATTCTATAACACGTACTGAAATAAAAATTCTAATACTAACAAAGGAAATAAAGGAGCAATCACTGAAATAATAGTGTACTCACATAGATCTCGGCATTCTTGGGAGGTATCGAAGTTCTGATGCTCGGGAGACGAAGTTCTTCTTGGAATTTCCGGTTCGGCTGAGAACGCCTATCTCGTGCAGAATTTTCCCTAATTATATCCCGAAGGACCCGGAAATCCTACCGACTGCGCCAAATATATTTTCGACGCTCGAGTCTCCCAAAAAAAAAATCAATTTTCAAAATTAACTTTATTTAAAATTTCCAAAAATTACATATAAAATTAATACTAAATCTTAACTAGTCGACTTGCTCGAGGTTGGAGGCTAAGTGAGGTGGATTCTTCCATAGCGATCCAGTTACATGTGCGCAGAGTCAGCATTCAGTTTCCCTGAATTCCGCTTCTATTTTACCAACGATCATGTATGTTGCAGCGGCGACAGTAATATCCATCAATGATTATGTAGCGATGTAGAGGCGATATTAACTTGTAGAATTATCTTAAATTGTACGATTGTATATATATTGTGGTTGTATATATCACACTACTATGTACTAAATATTATACAAACAAAAACAAAATATACTGAGGATACTAAGTTGCAAAGGAATAGTTGGTGGATCAGTGGATCAGTGGATCCATACTAACTGTCAGGCGTCAAAATTTATGTGGACACATATAATGGTGATTTCGACTTTTTCTGAAGTAGTCCAAGCAAATGCTACCAGAAAGTAAGATTTTGCACCAAGGTATACCCTGGATCCAAAGTACTGAACAGAACTCCTGTCTCCTTATATATACATGTTTGAGGATTTCGGTGTTGTTAAAAAAACTGCAAGCATGTGCCACTATGTCAATTACAGTAATCATCATCATCACCACCATCATCACAACATATATCATCACATTATGATTATTTTGCCGTTTGTGAACCTATTTGCAAAATTCTTTTGCTGTTGTAAAGGCTATAAAAAACTTATATTCGAAATATTTCCCCTTTTAAATTCGGCTTAAAATTGTAATTATTTCTCTACACAATATTAATAAGTCGGTACCAGCAAATTCGAACGTGAGTTCTATAAAATATAGTAGGATATAAAATATAGTTTGGGGTGGTACCGACATCAAAATTAAGAAGATTGAGTAGGGAAATAGTTAAAGTTTTAGCCAAATTTAAAAGACAAATTATTTAGAAAATAAGTTTTATTTCATACTTTTTTGTACATTTTTACATTTATCGTATCGGAGAGACATTAGCGCGGTACGAAGTGTTGTTACGTTTGAAATGACGCTGACCCCACGTCCAGCGTCAAGAGTCGACCGTTCTGTCTTTTTTGTTTTCCTTTTTCAGGGTTCCGTAATACTCAAGGAACCCTATATCAGTTTCGCGCTGTCCATCCGTCTGTCTGTCTGTCTGTCCGCTCTTCTAGCTTCTGAAATTATGAATATAAATGGATGTTTGGTATAGTTATATACTGTGTATAGATCTCGGGTTTGGCATCATTAAATAATAATAATTTGATATATTAGGGGTGGCTCTCCATACATTTGAAGTGGGGGTGAAAAATATTTTATCATTCTACCCCAACGTGAATAGTTCTTTTAAAATAAAGGTAAGGTTTCATACATGACTTTTTTACAAAGTCAACTATTTTTGAGTGAACGGCCTCCAAAGTGGTTTATAAGGTTGGGCCTTCTGGCATTTCTAAACTAAGTATAGAAGATAGAAATGTAAGTTTCCATCTTTTCCAAAAACTCTTTAGGAAAATTATTTTGAGCGAAATCGGACAATAACTTTTGTAGTTATTTAAAGAACGGAACCCTCCATAGACATGTTCTGACATGCTGTTGATTAGGTCAGGTTATTATTTTGTTTTATTACCAACGTCTAATCCCGCAGCAATAGGCACTAGCCTGTAAGCCATTTTGCCTGGGAACACACGTACTGAATTTGACAAATTCAGTGTTAAGTAGATGTAGGATATCAGCCTAATAGACAAGCTAATAAAATTAGTCCCTTGTCAGCATGTTATATCAGAGAGTTCAAATAAAATAAAATAAAATTTCATTTCTTTATTCACAAAAAAAAAATCATTATTATCGTCGATCGGGATGTAAATTATTTTATAATTTTATATACCGTACCCATTATAGGTATTTGCATTAGAAAGTTGGAAAGTGTGTCCTTGAGACTTCCTGGTCGGCAGTAGGTCAATGGCCTTTTTGGTGTTACATGGTGGTTTAGTGGTAGGCCCCTTGAGTTGAGTGCAAATTCGATCCCGTGTAAATATCGGAATTCTTTAGTATAATACATTTCAACCTCGCGAACCTGTCGCGGGGACAGGTCGCTAGTCCAAAATAAAAAAAAGTAGGCTAGGCTAGGTTTTGCCCTCAAAATAAAATAATTTTCTTTCCTCTGCAATTAGTGAAGACGTGCAATAAACGTACTTATTATGAAATGTTAATTTTTGAACGCATAATGCAGTTTTATAGTTCACGTCCGCTCCCAGGCAGGAAGTCCAATATTTTTATTCCTTTACGAAATTGATTTGTATAAAATTGTGCTCGTGTAATAGCAGCTTCTCTCACCGATGACGGTGGCCTGTTTCATTGAAACCAGACCAGCTACGCAGAAGTTATATGATAGTGCCCAAGTGAGCGCGCAATACACAAGAGCACTCTCTCTCTCCCTTTACTCTCGCGTTACCCGGTGGGATGGATTACCGACACGACTGGCCGGAGGTCAGGCGCAGCCCGCAGGACCGACTTCGATGATTAATGATTGCGGCATGATTAATGAATCATCTGATTAAGGTGATAAGGAAATCAATACGGTGATCGGCCTGCATTGTCCTAACATTTTTGTTGTATCAACGCGGGGATCGAACCCACAACATCCGTATCGCAAGCCATGCTCTAAAACAGGGGTCTCCAAACTACGGCCCGAGGGCCACATCCGGCCCGCGGACAGATTTTATCCGGCCCGCGGAGAGCTAGCATACTTGAAAACTCCTTTTAGAGAACATATTTTTTATAGCAAATTAAATTTAGTTTACTGAAGTATTCTAATTTTATGTTGAATAATTATTAATATGACATCTACATTGATATGGTCATGAGCTAACTACTCATAACATTGTTGTAGGCTTATTGTTATTGTTTTTGTGATAAGTTGGATAAAGAAACACAGAATTGTAATGAGTAAAGACATGTATAATATGCAGAAAATTTAACTTCAGTATATAATAATTAATAGCTAACAAATTATTGAAATGAATCCAACTAACATTTTATACATTTTAAATAAAAACATAACTTATAACAAGCATAATGACATATGAAATACTAATGAGATTTATGTAATTGAGATTTTCCACTTACAATAGTTTGTAGTTGTGGACTAATTTTACTTGTACCAATTATTAAAAGAGATTTAAGATGCTCATCAGTTAATTTAGATCTGTAAACATTTTTTGTGTACTTCATTTTGGAGAAGGTCTTCTCACACAAATAAGTAGTACCAAAAACAGAAAACAGCCCACGAGCAAATTTATGCAAATTATCAAATTGTGTCAGTGGAAGACCCTTATAAAATCCAACAAAGATGAGTTTTGATATTTGTTCTTAATTATATCACTGCACTGTAGATCAATCATTTCCATTTGAAGTTCCGGGGCTAGGGTTTCAATGTCAGTATCAAAAGGATTCTGAAAAATCTTAATTTGATTCGCAATGGCATCAAAGTCCGAGAAACGAGTATCAAAATTTATTTTCAAAGCACTCAAAGTTTCGATTGCAAAATCGATAGGAAACTCAGTCTCAGTGGTGTGGCTGAATATTTCACATGTTTTAAAATGTGAAAAACATTTACTTCGTAGTTGTGATTGAAACAGTATCAATTTCTTCCGGAATGATTTGATATTAGTGTATAAATCAGGAAGATGCTGGTTTTCTCCTTGCAATCTCAAACGAACTGATTCGTTCACATGTTTTGTCAAATCAACATAGAATGCTAACTTCCACAGCCATGCGTTGTTTTGTAATTTAGTAAGAGGGCGATGCTTTTCATTCAAAAAAATTTCGATCACTGCTCGAAGTTCAAAAAAGCGCTGAAGACTTTCCCACAACTAAGCCAACGTACGGCAGTATCATAAGGTAAGTCACTTTCTCCAATCTCTTCAATAAATTGTCGGAATTGTCGGTGATTCAGCCCAAAAGATCTGATAAAATTAACAGTTGATATGACTGGTTTCAGAACTTCAGACATATCCAAACATTTTCCGCACAGAGACTGTTGATGAATGATACAATGTAAGACTAATGGTTTTGAACCACCGTCATTTTCTACAGCCTTTGACACAAGAGCGACCACTCCTTTATCTTTCCCACTCATGTTTTTGCCTCCATCAGTTGTAATACATTTCAAGTTTTTCCATCGAAGGTTCTTTTGATTAATGGCCATTTCAACTCCTTTAAAAATATCTGTACCAGTAGTTGTACCATGAATACTATACATATCAAGAAGTTCTTCATGCACTTCATAGCTTTTATCTACTCCTCGAATATAAATCAACACCTGAGCAGTATCTGACACATCCGTTGACTCATCCAAGGCCAAAGAAAACCACTCAAGATGTCCATTTTTGTCGAACAGTTGAGAGGATATATTTTCAGCGATGTTTTCTACCCGAGCCACAGTGTTTGCTGACATACTGACAGTTTTTAATAAATTTACCATTTCAGGGCACATTTCTTCGGCTACTGCAATTATGCATTCTTTGATCATTTCTCCATCGGTGAATGGTTTTCCACGTTTTGCAATTTCAAGAGCCACACGAAAGCTGGCACGAGTTGCAGCCTCTTGTTCAGTTTTGAGTTTTGTAAATGAAGATTGCTGCGATTTCAATCCGCGCTTCATAGCTTCGATTTTTTCTGTCCACAAACTTCCTGTATATTTTGAGTAATTTTGAAAATGATTTGTTTCATAATGACGTTTAATGTTATATTCCTTGAGAACGGCTATGCTTTCATTGCAAATCAAACATAGCGCCTTGTTACTGGACTCAATTACGAAATACTGAATGTTCCACTGATCTTTGAATTTGAATTCACTATCAATTTTTCGCTTCTTTTCCATACTACTAAATCACACACAAAAGCAACATTTCAAATCAAAATACTGTTACAAAGATGTCTTAAACTTAAACACGCACAAACACGTTTTAAGGAGGTACGCACTATTTTATTTCACAACAGTGTCATAGGAACTGACTTCTGGTTGCGCCACTAGCCTTCTTATATATTCCAATTACTGCCATCTAGAAGTGAGTGGAAGACACCAGAACTTTCTCGAACCAACGAGATTATTCTGTACGTGCTATTAGCGCCATCTGATAGCGATAGAAGGTACTACCTATTTCCGCTTGTGTCCACCAGATGTCGTGTCACGTTTCTCCTCATGGCTCGTACTCTACGAATAATCTAGAAATTACAGATAATGACAGGAAAATTAATAATATGCAGTGTTGCCGTTTTGCGGAATTTAGTCCGATTTGCAGCCTGTTTTAAACGTTGCGTACATTTTCGGACTTTTTTTTTCATCAGTGGACTATTTCACTTTTTACCACCGGCAACAATGATAATATGATTTTGGCCCTCGGAACTTACTGGAGTAATCAGTATGGCCCTAAGGCTGGAAAGTTTGGAGACCCCTGCTCTAAAACACTGGACCACGGAGGCGTCTTATTAGTCAAATGGTCGTTTTGGTCAACCTGGCGCAGTGGTCTGGAGTGGTTCACCATTATAAGGTCCTCCGCTTAGGTTCTCACTACTCAGAGCTTTCAGCCAAGTTGCCATCGCTAATTACGACGACGAAGATCGAAATTATCGTTTAAGTGACAAAGCGATGCTTAATATGTCAAATGTCATACATTTTTGTTTTCGTACTTCCTCTTGAATCAGTCTATCTATTACTGAAAAAAGCACTAAAATCCGTACCTAGTTGTTTAAAAGATCTAAGCGAACAGACACAAGAAGTGATCTCATTTAGTACCTACTATGTAAAGATGTTTTTTGTGACATTGGTACCGAAGCAGAGTGCTGAGAGCGGATTTTGTCACTACTCGGCGTGACGAAGATAACTAACAATTTGTATGGCATCGAAACAACGCCCCTAGTGGCATACAATAGTAACTAATTCGATGCCATACAAATTGTAGTTTTAACTTCTTCACGGCGAGTAGTGGCAAAAACTCACGTTTATGCATTACGGATTGGCTATTTCGTTTTTATTTTTTGAACTATGAAAGTTATAGAGTTGATAAACAGCACCTAACTATAAGGAAAAATGACGGAATAACCGTTAGACTTTGATCAAGATGTTCACATTGTCATGTTATGTAACTAAAGTAATAGCTGATAAGTTGTAGATACAAACAATGCTTGGAGAGCGGTCTTGATGTTATCTCTACAATTATTGTTCCTAATATGGCGGTTGTTTCACTTGGAACGATAGAAATAAATACTTACGAAGCGCCATATTCGATTAATGATAATTATATACTTTGATCGATTGAGATCGATCCGGAGGGTTATGTCAAAGTAGTAAAGTGTCCAGTGTCAAATTTTGTCACAGTTCTTAAGAGGACTACTTATGTCTTGAAAGTAGCCCGAAATTCGATCGATTTGCTGACGATACTTCAATTATTTTTAAAGTAAAGTGACAGCAGTCGGACTATGACAAAGTAAATAATGCTCTTTCTGAAATAGTAAACTGGTTTAGTACTAATAATCTGCTTCTTAATGCATCTAAAACAAAGAATTTAGCTTACCAAATGTGAGGCATGCACAAACCAACGTGCTATTGAATGATACTAAACTTCACCTAGTGGATAGTGTACTCAACTGTATTTTTAGGTATACATTATATTCTAAGTTACAGTGGGGTCCACATATTGCTATGCTATAATATAGCGAATAGTCTCAGTTCTGCAGCATTTGCAGTCAGAAAAATCAGACAAATTTCTGACGAAGCATCGGAACGATTAGTTTATTTTAGTTATTTCCATAGCAGAATGTCCTATGGTATCCTTTTATGGGGTAATGCCGCCGACATTAATTCTAACTTTGTGCTGCAGAAGCGAGCTATTAGAGCTATTTATAAGATGCCTACCTAAGAGAAAAATTTAAAGAAATAGGGATACCTACTGACTGTACACTCTTAAGACATATTTAATAATATTATGTATGTAAAAAAATAAAGGTAGTAATGAATTTGATAAAAAATGTGACCAACACAACATAAATACTAGGAATAAGCACAAGCTGGCTGCACCAGTCACTAGACTCAGTAAAATAAGCAATGCCTTTAAATGTCAGTGTATACGTTTCTTTAATAAACTCCCAGAATAATGACCTTAAAGATTTCATTGAGGACAGCACACCCTGGGAATAAGATGACCCTATGAGGCAATTTCAGTTTACAAACTAAACAATGTACTTCGGTACTGTATATCTGTCTATATTGTAGATATTGTAATTTTTTTTGTTTACATGTATTGTGTGATATATATATTTTTAAAGGAACAATTTTTGGTATCCTTTTTACTAAATGGTGGCACCCGCGAGAGTTTCTTACGCCGGTTCTTCTCGCCGGGTTAGGGTTCCGAACTGGTGGTAATTGTAATTCTTTTATTTTCTTTGTTTAAGGTTCAGAAAGTATTTTTTTTAGATTAATTCAATCGCAGATTGCAGTAAAGAGATCCTATCCCTCTCAATGCAAAAAGTTTACTTTATCGAATAAATTTAAATATAATATTATTAAACTTTATTAGAATATGATTCAATTTGCAATATTAATAGGCAGAGAATATTTGGCAATTATAAAAATTTATACAAATAATAAAATTGAAGTGTCTGTTTGTAATTTACAAATAGAATTCTCTAAATGCACATGAAAGTTACGGTTCTTACAATAAAAAATATATATTTTTAATTTTTGTTTAATATAAACTGTGCGTCTGTCTGTGTTCCGGCTAATCACTGAAACGGTTGGACCAATACGGGCCGTAGACTGGAGGACGCTGGCAGATAGCTGATGTATATGGAGTAACTTAGGCTACTTTTATCTTAGGGTTCGCAACGCAAACGAAGTTGAGGGCACCAGCTACGAGGGCTGCACTAAAAGTATCGGGAATGGAATATTTCCACTGTTCCTGTCATATTAAATTTTTTTTAATTTAAAACTCCTTGGTTTTAAAAATCGAATACCGTTTATTTATTAAAAAAAAAGATTCTCGGTCTTGTTTCGGTCGGTCTTGTCAAACTTGTTTAGTCGTTGAGAAAATGGAATTGACTCGAGAAAATTCTAGAGCTATGATTTATTATGACTTTCGAAGTGGTTTAACACAAAAACAGTGTGTTGACCGGATGATTTCTGCATTTGGTGATGAAGCCCCATCCAAAACCACAATTTATCGCTGGTTTGCTGAATTTCAACGTGGACGTGTCAAGCTCAGTGATGATCCCCGTCAAGGTCGTCCAAAAACTGCAGTCACCCAAGAAAACGTTGATGCTGTGCGTAAGCTGATTGAGGAAGATCGACATGTGACATACCGCGAAATTCAGGCAACTTTAGACATTGGCATGAGTCAAATACAAATAATATTGCATGAACAATTAGGTGTAAAAAAGTTGTTTTCCCGATGGATACCGCATTTGCTCTATGAAGACCAAAAAGCGGCTCGCGTTACTTGGTGCGTCAGAACTCTCGAAAGATTCCACGCAGGATCCTCAAATGCTGTATACAACATCGTATCAGGTGACGAATCCTGGATATACGCGTACGAACCCGAAACAAAAAACCAGTCACGAGTTTGGGTGTTCGAAAATGAGTTAAAGCCAACAAAAATTGTTCGTTCACGGAGTGTTGCAAAAAAAATGGTGGCCACGTTTGTCTCCAAAACCGGCCATGTTGCGACTATTCCTCTTGAGGGACAAAGAACGGTTAATGCATAATGGTATGCTAACATTTGTTTGCCACAGGTCGTTTCTGAACTCCGTAAAGAGAACTGCAACCGCCGCATCATCCTCCATCACGACAATGCGAGTTCTCACACCGCGCACAGAACAAAAGAGTTTTTAGAGCAAGAAATCATAGAATTATTAGACCATCCGCCGTACAGCCCCGACCTAAGCCCTAATAATTTCTATACTTTCCCTAAAATAAAGAATAAATTGCGTGGTCAGAGATTTTCATCACCTGAAGAAGCTGTGGACGCCTACAAAACGGCCATTTTGGAGACCCCAACTTCCGAATGGAATGGTTGCTTCAATGATTGGTTCCATCGTATGGAAAAATGTGTCAAATTTCGCGGAGAATACTTCGAAAAGCAATAAATACATTTTTAAATAGTAATGTTGTGTCACTTCCTTGATTCCCGAAATTTTCAGTGCCGCCCTCGTAGTAAAATATAAAATTCTTAATTTTTCACGCATCCCATTTAATCACAAAAACGACGTTAATGAATCCAATAGACCTCAGAACCTTGACATTCTGGTGCTCCCCACGTTACACGTAGCACAGTTTACATAGCTTTAACAAATTTTATTGCCGAATCTAATCTTAAGATTAGGTTTTTTTCGGTGTACCGACTACCGATATATTAATAAGTAATAAATATTATTATTATTTACCATGTAATAAATTCTAAAAGTTTGTACTTAATATTATGCTCGGTTTCTATTCGGTTAATAAACTCTACAAAAAAATAGTTCATCTGGTGCCGGGTTCGCGAATTTACAGCCGGTTAAGGAATCAATGACTACTGGACACTATTTTGATGGATCATTTTCAAATTCGAGCGTAAAGTTATTTTGTTTTGCCATAATTCGGCAATGTGATTAGTTTTATGAAAAGCATTTGTTTCATTGGGAGTTCAATTTATCGATTTAAACAATTTAACTAAGGATAATAAATGAATAATTTATTATTAGTTTACTAAATACTTTCCTTGTTTAAGATAAACTAATACAACGTTTTGGAAATACCTACTTAAAATGAACATGCTGCATGCATGAAAAATTTCAGAATTTTGCGTTAGTACGAATTGACCCTTAGATATTATGCACCTTATGTCAACATCTCGTTTAAAATATTACCCAAATCATTGGTCAAAAATATTACTGAGTTTAAAATTTATTTCACAATAATTTGTAGGTAGGTAATACGTTTAACAGTTAAGTTAGCTAAATGATAACATAAAATGTACATTTGTTATATTTCACAAGATCGCGAAACGAGGTCAGCTAACAAAAGCATTCTTAAGATGATCGGAGACCTTCTAAATGTGTGGGTAATTAACAAATCGTATTAAGTACCAATTTAAACAGCCGTAAGGTCAGCAAAGAAAATATTAGTTAGTAGGTACATGGTCGACAAAGTTCCTGCTCGATCAGTTTCTAAACATGTTCCTTTGTACTAGGACGCCTCAAAATATTTAAAGACAAAAGTAGTGACCGCAACGACTGCCGAAGTGGTTGAACTACGTATTTACAAGTGAGTCTGTTTGCGAGCCTAATGTGCAACGGCGCGTTTGAGCTATTTTCATCTTATGCATGGTCGAGCGACAACTTGTTCGATAGTACCTTTAAGGTATAATATGCAGCGCTGAGTCGCGCGACGCCGCGCGCAATTTCGATGTTGTATTTTCTGTTAAGTTATAATCAATTATCAGTTTAAGATATTGTGTCGGCGCCATCTATCAGTAGCAATGTCAATTCTGATTTATGAAATGGATAAACGGACCACATCGGTCAGATAAGATAAACATAAATTAGTTTGTCACTTTTTTGTTCGGAAACGCAATTTACACAAGTTATCGAACCAAAAGCGCTAATGAAATAAACTACCGACAAATGCACCTCAGAAACCGGGCAATTCATATAAGTGACTTTTCACCGCCCCCGTTTCAGTTAAACTCCGCATCAGCGGATGTGAGGTTCGCCATCTACGCATCCGCTTCTGTTAAAAGTCCTCCGCTAAGTACAACCTTAAAAATTTGAATAGAAACGCTGAATGAAGTTATTATTTAAGCTAGCACGCCGAGACGCATCGTTACCCACAATTTTCATTTAGGTAACTACTAGAAGTTCATTCACAGCAAAATCAAACCGAAAGTTTTCAGTTTAAGGCATATATTTCTTTGCAATTTTCTTACAATAGTCCTATCGAGCTATCAATATGGAGCACAACGAAGTAGGTACAGACTAATCCCAAGTGTACACCTCAACCATGTTCGTAATGTATTTTTCGGGGTCGTCGTTTTAATTTCCAGAGATAAAAGATGATCGTCGAGAGACATTCAGAAAAGCACTGTACAAAATTATAAAATAGCAAGATTTTACTTCGATAGTGTGTGAACTGACCCTGCAAGAACGTGGAATTCGTTACCTACTAGTACCTAAGTGGGCACTAGGCAGTAATAATAATTTAATTTTCAAACATACAAAACCCATAGCAATATTGCGTACAAACAATCATAATTGATTGTTACCCGCCTACCTATGTATCTTAATGATACATAGGTAGGCGGGTAACTTGTTTGCTGACGGTATCTACTTCACTGCAGACAGTATCTAGGTACTTGTTGCACTATTTAATGTTTAGAATTCACTTGCAGTGATATGAACATTGCAATAATAAAGCAATAATCATATTGTGTTAAGCTCAAATCAATCGTTATAACTAAACCTATATAATTCGTACCCAACTGTCGATAAAACAAATTACCTACGGATGAATAAATCAGGTTTATTTTTAACACCCGACGCTCCAACGCCATCGACGTATCGTTGCCTTAATTCTAATAAAGCGTATCTCAAAAATGACAACTGTTTAGGAAGGTCATAAAACTGTTTTTATTGTTTTAACTCTTAGACAACAATATAAAGTGATGTTCGAAACTAAGTATCAAAATACTAGTATAATCTTATTTTTACCTTGTAATACAATTTGCTTGACCAAGAAGTTCTATATCTTAGTTACGCTATATTAGCATAATGAATTTACTGAGATAATGTATATTAACATAAAAAAAGAAAGGGATTATCCTGTAAAAAACATTTATTTTTCAATAATTAAGATAGTTTAGTACTTATATTTATAATTAACAATAACATTCATTAAAAATTAAGAATCATCGAACGGTATCAAACAAAAATAAACTTCTATCAAATCAACTAAATAACACATTAAAATAAAATTCTTACTTTCTAAATATGCGAGTTAAAATAACAACTTTAACTCGCACTTATCTATTATAATATTAACTATTTATAATAAAAATAATAATATTATATAACTTAATCTTTAATCAGTCGTTGCCTTAGGCAAACTGTCGTAAAAAAAATGACAGTCTGTTGGCAAAATGTGTTTCAGATCTTGGAGGTCTTTCCATTTTCTTGGCTTCAGTGGTATTCTTCCTGTGTACATTGGATTAATGGTGTAGGTACCACTTTGTTTTGATCTGATGGGCAACTCCTGTAATTCATCTGTAAAATTTAGTTTAAATTTAATTTTCCTATCTGGGGCATATTGCTACTGCCGGATGTCGGTAACAGTAGGATCTCCCGCTTTTCTTCCAGGTCGAATGGAGATATATCGTTGCAGCACTGAAAAATCTTTGAAAAAGTCATGGGAAAGGTATTTTGCGTCATATTTAGGAGTTTTCTTCTTTGCATCTTTATTAAGCTTAACATAGTCATGAGGTAGATGAATGTCGGTTTTTTTTAGTTTTATCTCAATAACGAAATGTACTGAGTCACACTCCATTTGGGTATGGCCTTTTCCCAAATATTTTTGTGTTATTAATATGTTTTCTTTTATAGCCAAGTCCAGAAGAATATTAGCCATGATTGAGTTTCGATTCTGGGCTGTACATCCATCACTGAAAATAACTAGTGGAATAGTTTTAGGAACTTTCTCTTGTATGTAGTCTACTAGATAAGAAGCGAAGTTGGATGCTTGTAGCTCGCCTTCGCATTCATGCCACCAATAACAGGTTACTTCATGAGTTGCTAAATTGTAAACTGTAAAATTATGACAACAAAGCTTTGTCTTATACCTAATAGACTGCGCTAGCTTGAACTTTGGGGCAAACCTTCACGCTCTGCAAATCTACAGTAAGTACCGTAATTTTTCCATCAATAGCCAATAGTTTATCAGATTCTTTTTCTAGTCTTGCAGCCTTTTCCTTCTTAATATGTTTATTGTAAACCTCTTCTGTCACGTTTTTGGTTTCATAACCACAGCAAACATCACACCTATCCTTCTTTGGCTTGGTAATATATAAGTTCAGTTCATCAAACTTGTTAAAAATAAACAAGCTGAAATTGGCTTCACCTTATCGCTTGCGCATTTTTCTTTGTAAATACTGTATACGGTTCAAGATACAGTTTTGTTGAGGTAGATCTACAGTAATGTGAGGGTAATTTAGGTATATTTTCAAAAAACTTTTGCAGATGTTCAGCTTGACTGATTCCACTGGAGGTTGGTGTTTCTGTAGATTTTTTTTGCCTCTTTTGCTTTTTTGCTTTGTAGTCTCAGTTAATGAAGTACCCGATTTTGTTTCTGAAATCCAGGTAAGAACCATGCGCTCTTTGATTCCTAAAGTATTCAGAAACATTTTTTTGCAGACTTGGTTTGCTTCCTCATTGAGCTTTAGGTAGTACACATAGCTTTGTAGTCTTTTATGTGAATCAACTGTCTTTTGTTTGATTGGGATCTTGTCAATCATTGAAGTAACAAAACTTTTCTTCCCTGACCAATCTAGCTCCTTCCAAAAGTTATCAAAATGCATTGTCTATCATGCTCTCCAAACTTGGAGCAAACCGCTTGTCGCTATTTTTACAGAACTTGGAATCACACGTTGGTCCCATCTGCCTTTTACTTCTTTGTATACCCGTCGTAACAATTTTCTCCTTTCTTAAATATCCTGCATAACTCTCTCCCCGCATTCTCTTCTCTTTCGTTATATTTCTTTGCCATTTTTTACAATCAGCATGTTTTCTGCGTTTGGGCTTGTTCTTTGGTTCTTCATTGTCAATTATTTCAGGTCCAGATTCCACAACCAATGTTTCTGTCTCTATAATTGGTTCAGTAGTAGTGGCATCCAATTCTACAACTCCAATTGTTGGACTATTATTGGTAACAAAATGCGCGATTGACAATTCACTGACACCTTCCGAAGCTTCGCATATTTTAATAGTAGCATTAGATTCAGGGTACTTTCATTAATCCCTGTAACAAAAACTGCGTCTTCCAATTCAATTTCAGGACCATTTTCAGTTGAAACATTAAGTACTGAAGCTAAGTTCGACACTCGCTTATCAACTTCTAAAGGGGCTTCTTTTTGGGACTTAATATCAAGATCAGATTCGGCTGCTATATTAATTGCATGAAGGAAATCATTGTCTGGTTTGTATATTAAAATGTTCTCTAAAATTTTTTCCCGGCTCTGATGTTTTATCTTGGAATTCGTTACTTTTATACCATTCTCTGATAATAATTTAAGTATTTCCTGGTCCTCATCATCTGAATCCATTTAGATAATATCAGAAGAAAAAATACAAACATACATGTAAATAGGTCGTATATCAAAGGCAGACTATAAAATAAAAATAGAATAGGCAGTATCTCAAAAGTACACTTTAAAAGTCTTAATTATTCTACTATCAGTGGTTTTCCACAAATAATATTTATTTAAAACAGTAAATAAATGTCAAATAACAAATTATAAACAATTTCATACCTTAGCAGCTTATAGAAAAAATCACACAACACATAAATTGCGGAGCAACCTTCGCGATGTCAACAAACTATGGCAACTCAATTATATAATGCATATTCGCAGAAAGATCCAGTGACTCAAGATGCGTCATATTACGTCGTCTTTTATCTCACTCTTTTTCATACAAACTTTGCAAATGAAAGAAAGAGAAAGATACCCTTTTCCCGCCTTTATCCAAAGCACACAAAATGTCGGTTACGTTCAAAATTGAGATACTACATATTACAATTAAGGCGACGGTATGTAGGTATATATTATAGACAATGCAAAAATAGCCCCATGACATATTTTGAGGTATGGTGAAATCAAGATGGCGTTTGTATGAAGATTTGTTCTGTCAACGTTACGACGCACACGTCGTAACGTTGACAGAACACACTCATACACACTCATAGCCTATCTTAAATTTTGAAATCTTTTTCAGACGCATAAAGATATAATTATATACACACACCGGCATATTTAGCGGAACATAAAATAAAGGTTTGATATCAGTATCATATAAGGTTGCTGGCTGGTTTATACGTCATTTAATTTAAAAAGAAATATTTTCAAATTAAGAAAATAACTGAACATCACATTTTATGCAATTGTTTTAATTTTATTCAAATACACCTTATCTGGAGCGAACTTCGAGTATTTCTTCCTTCTGAGTTTGATTTAAAATTTCATTGAAATACTGTTTTTTGTTAGTTTTTTTTAAATCGCGTATCTTTTTGGAGTTGAGGACTGAATTATGCCTGACTTAGTACCAACGGAGATTGCCAGGGCACTCGAAATGCGAAGAAATGGTCAAACCTACAGAGTGATATCCAGATATCTCCGACGATCCATCGCAGTATCCAACGGTTCAGGGAGATCGGTACTTATGTGAGAAGAGCAGGACAAGGCAGAAAAAGACGCACTTCGAGTAGGGATGATCGTTTCATTCGGCTTTGTGTACGTAGGAACCCCCGTTTGACGGCCGTCCAAGCCCGACATGAGTTAGAAGCAGTGCGGGGTGTAACCGTAAGTGAGCGTACGGTACGAAGAAGGTTCGAAGAAGCTGGTTTGGGTTTATTTGTGCCCGCCAAGGCTCCAAGGCTCTAGGTAAATCATCGTAGAAACAGGTTAACTTTTGCTCAGGTACATCGACTTTGGAACGCGGACCAATGGAGTAAGGTATTGTTTAGTGATGAGTGCAGAATTCTCTTAAACCAAATTGACGGCAGGCAAAGTATATACAGACGCAAAGGAGAACGATACATTCAGACAAATTTTGAAACTACAGTTGCATACGGTGGTGGATCAATAATGGTTTGGGCGGGCATTTGTTTGGGAGCTCGCACAGACTTGGTAGTGATTGACAGAGGGAGTCTGACTGCAGACCGCTATATCAGAGAAGTTTTAGAAGAAAATGTCGTACCGTTTGCTCCATATATCGGTGACGATTTTGTTTTTATGCAAGATAATGCTCGGCCGCATACCGCTCGGGTAACTCAAGCTTATCTTAATGATATGAATATCACTGTTATGGAGTGGCCGGCGAGATCACCGGATATGAACCCAATAGAGCACGTTTGGGACTTGCTGAAAAGAAAAGTTAAGTCCAGAATTCCAGCTCCTGCCAACGTGGGTGAACTGCGAATCGCCGTAGTTGAGGAATGACGGAGACTATCCCAGGAGACCATCGATAACATCATTCTCAGTATGCCTAGACGGGTAGAAACTTTAATAAGAGCACGTGGAGGAAATACGCGATATTAATCACCATTTTTCTAATTTAATTAATTATTATTTTAATATTAATTTTCACTTTTCCCGGTTACATGAATAGTTCATTAAATGTACCATTTTTCACAAAATCTGTTCTTAATGTGATCTCATTTTAAGTAAAACAAATTAAACTTTATATAACAAAAGAAGTGTAGTAAGTAGATTTTAAAATAAAACCACATTTTTTAATTATGGACCTTTTTTTTGTGTTCCGCTAAATATGCCGGTGTGTTTATATATGCGTTTTTTTTAAAGCTGATGTGATCAAGTGTATTCTTAGCTATAATTCATCATCGTCAGCTAGCTAACTCACAGAACACTATTACTCCTACCGGAGAGCTAACTGCTCGACAACTCGGGGGTTACTTATCTGCCACGATTCGTCCTCAGGTGGCGCCATCGTGGTACCCAAGTGAACAAGGCCTCTATGAATAAAAATAAAACCCAATTTTATCACAATAATAAATGTATTTTCTACATAACATGTGACCGCAACCAGTGGTTGATAAACATATTTTGTATATATGGCGAATATCAGTACACAAAACATATAAAACGAAAACAAGTATATAAGAAGACAGTGCACCGAAAATTGAAAGAAAAAAAAAACTTATCTTTTTGCCAATATACATAAATAATACTTCTATATACTTTTAACTTGGCTAACTAAAGAGTTGCCAGCAACATTTTTTTTAAACTTGGATGAAATAAGAAAAAAAGTTCAAAACTTACATCAAATAAGATAAAAAAAAGTTCAAATTTTAAGTGTTTGCTTTTTTACATTTTGTGTACTGAACAAGGATGCCTGATGTCCGATGGTTTTAAGATTTCCATTGTGGTTACAGTGAAAATTCATTAAAATTTTGAAATGAATGGTATTTTCAACCCCAAACTAGCAGTATCGAATTTCTACTATAGTCCGTTCGCGTTAAGAAAATAGTGAGTCATCGTTGTCCGCCGGCCTGGCCACGCCCCCCAGCCAATTAAAATGCTAGAAATTAGAAAGTCGAGTTCACAGTGACCAGTTGAAGTCTGACCTTCGAACAAAACGGTTGTGTATTTTGCGTGACTCGTTCAACAATAAAATTTGAAAATGAATACTTCACCAATTCGAAAGAATAAAAGTGGATCAATAATCCATAGCGGAGAGAGACACATAATTTACAATGATTATAAGTACTTTAAACTGTGTGATTTAAATGCAACTATGGAGAGCATAGTCATAAAAACAGCAAGTGCATGCGGTGTGTCCGAAAATACTGTTTATAAAATTATTAAAGAACAAAAGGATACTAACACATTAAAATCACCCGTGAAAAAAAGAGCATTGCATTACCATTGCAAACTTAACCCAATTGAATTGGTGTGGGCCCAAATAAAAAATTATGTTGGTGCCAATAACTCCACGTTCAAAATGAGTGACGTAAAAAAAATATTATATGACGCAATAGCATTAATAAACGCTAATCGTTGGAAGAAGTGCTGCGACCACGTGATACGAGAAGAAAATACCATGTGGCATTTGGATGACGTCATGGAACACGCAGAACAAAATTCTTTCATAATAAATGTAACTGAAGAATCTAGCGATACTGATTAGTGATTTAAGTAATTTTAAGACATTTTTGTTCCATTAAAAATAGTTAAATATTAAAAAAAAAATTGTACTTTTACTCCACTGTGAATACACCCTTATCCTGTAGTTGCACTCACTATTTTCTAAACGCGAACGAACAATAGTCGCACTAGCCAAAATTAACCCATCTCTGAGACATCACATAATTTGATTTTCGTTTAAAAAAATAGTACTAGCGAGTATACTAGATGATCTTAAAATAAATAGTGAAAATGGTGCAAAAATGTATTAGTTTTATGAGAAATGTGAAGTTCATAGATTACTAGTGTTCGCTATGTTTGTTATATTTCATACTCCTCAGTTTACACATTAGGTATTAGTATAATTCCTCCATGCTATTGTATTATATGATAAGGCATACACACTTAATTTCAAAACATAACTTTTAGCTTGCTATATCTTTATATTAAAAAATAAGAATACAATATGTGTTTTTATTTTACACACAATATGAATTATTCGAATATCATTCGTTAACTACTAAAAAAATATAATACACCTAAATCAGAACTTCAGGACGTTTGACACTTTCTAGAATATTTAAATTAAAATTAAAACGTAAAACAGTAAAAGTTTAATAAAACCAACTCCATACAGACACCAGGTATCCAATTTATTTACAAAATATACAGGTGCTACTAAAAATTTCGGCAATTCTATAGGCTGATCCGAATATGGGGCCATTTTATTAACTGAACAAAAAAATATCAACTTTGCTATATTATTTAACTAACACGTGTAGCATAACCACCGTTGAAGTGAGTACTGTCAACGAAATAATATATACTCTTTCGTACACAAACTCAATTTCTACGGTGATCACGCTACGTGCATATTTAGTCTAGTTCGGTCTCATAGTTCACAATCACCCTGTAAACTTGTAGACACTTTCCGTAGCACCCTGTATATGTATAACTAAACATAACATTTACATAAAATCATCGTAATCGTCATCGTAGTTGCCGTAGCCGTCGTATTGGTTCAGATGTGCCTGGAAAAATAATAATAATAATCTTTATTGTACACCATACAAATATACAATTATGATAATCTCTATTATGTATGTATGTTGACGACCTCTGTGGCTCAGTGGTTGAGCGTGTGGGCGTGTGGGAGTCCATGAGCAGCGTAGCCACTTGCCGTTAGGCGACTTATTTATTCGACCACTAGATATTTCCCGCGACTCCGTGTGCGCTAAAAGAAAACTCACGGGCACCGTCCATTTTGTCGCGATAAAAAGCAGCCTATGTCCATCCCCGTAGTCCTATATCTGTGTCATATTTCATCAAAATAGGTCTAGTAGTTTCGTAGCCTATTCAAAACAAACAAACGAACGTACAAGTAAACCTTCCTTCTTTTATGATATTAGTATAGATAAACTATAAAAAATACTCACATTATCGCCCTCAATTTTTAATTTCGCCTTTCCCTTTCCCTTGTTTGTTTTTTTCGCCTTGTCATTCTTTTCAGTTTTTTGTTTTTCAATATAAAGGTTGTCTACTGTCATTTTTATCCTTTTGATGTCAGCAGAGGGCACTGAAATTTATATTTTTATTAATTAAAACTATGTAAATCAGAGCTAAATATGATTAATGTTTTAATACAGCAAAAAACCTCATCACTGACATATTTCACAGTGCTGACTTTTTATTTAAATATATATTTGATCTTGGCTTGTAGATAGTACGAGGGCTGCACTAAAAGTATCGGGAATGGAATATTTCCACTGTTCCTGTCATATTAAAATCTTTTTAATTTAAAACTCCTTGGTTTTAAAAATCGAATACCGTTTATTTATTTAAAAAAAGATTCTCGTCTTGTCACAAGGTCTTGTCAAACTTGTTTAGTCGTTGAGAAAATGGAATTGACTCGAGAAAATTCTAGAGCGATGATTTATTATGACTTTCGAAGTGGCTTAACACAAAAACAGTGTGTTGACCGGATGATTTCTGCATTTGGTGATGAAGCCCCATCCAAAACCACAATTTATCGCTGGTTTGCTGAATTTCAACGTGGACGTGTCAAGCTCAGTGATGATCCCCGTCAAGGTCGTCCAAAAACTGCAGTCACCCAAGAAAACGTTGATGCTGTGCGTAAGCTGATTGAGGAAGATCGACATGTGACATACCGCGAAATTCAGGCAACTTTAGACATTGGCATGAGCCAAATACAAATAATCTTGCATGAACAATTAGGTGTAAAAAAGTTGTTTTCCCGATGGATACCGCATTTGCTCTGTGAAGAGCAAAAAGCGGCTCGCGTTACTTGGTGCGTCAGAACTCTCGAAAGATTCCACGCAGGATCCTCAAATGCTGTATACAACATCGTATCAGGTGACGAATCCTGGATATACGCGTACGAACCCGAAACAAAAAACCAGTCACGAGTTTGGGTGTTCGAAAATGAGTTAAAGCCAACAAAAATTGTTCGTTCACAGTGTTGCAAAAAAAATGGTGGCCACGTTTGTCTCCAAAACCGGCCATGTTGCGACTATTCCTCTTGAGGGACAAAAAACGGTTAATGCAGAATTGTATGCTAACATTTGTTTGCCACAGGTCGTTTCTGAACTCCGTAAAGAGAACTGCAACCGCCGCATCATCCTCCATCACGACAATGCGAGTTCTCACACCGCGCACAGAACAAAAAAGTTTTTAGAGCAAGAAATCATAGAATTATTAGACCATCCGCCGTACAGCCCCGACCTAAGCCCTAATAATTTCTATACTTTCCCTAAAATAAAGAATAAATTGCGTGGTCAGAGATTTTCATCACCTGAAGAAGCTGTGGACGCCTACAAAACGGCCATTTTGGAGACCCCAACTTCCGAATGGAATGGTTGGTTGCTTCAATGATTGGTTCCATCGTATGGAAAAATGTGTCAAATTTCGCGGAGAATACTTCGAAAAGCAATAAATACATTTTTAAATAGTAATGTTGTGTCACTTCCTTGATTCCCGAAATTTTCAGTGCCGCCCTCGTAATGCGTTACGACTCACGGAAAAATTACAAAGCTTGACTGCAAACTTTCAGTAATCAAAGATGCACTTTATGTAAATATTATTATGAAAAATCAGGGATGTGATAGATATGGAAGTAAGTATAAGGATATGGTTACGAATACAAGAAAAATAATTTACTGGTTGGAGGAAAATGGGCAAGTATTAGGTAAGGCCTTTGCCTGCAAGAGGCACACAGATGAGACTGAAGACTAAGCAGATTTTCAAGTGAATAGCAAATACTGTAACACTTCTGAAATAAAGGCTTATATTATTATTAAGTGTTTTTAAACACTAAGGCAATAAATTAGCGCAGTGGTTAATTGGTATTAAGTGGGTTTGTTTCTTGTAACCAAGTAATATTTAGTGTTTTCCCACTATGTAATACAATATCGGATATCACACCGATAAAAATTACTAAGGTATGAGAGAGACAAGGACATCGGACTGGATATTTTAAAACAAAAAAGCACTTTTGCCAAAGACGCAAGAGCGTGTCCAGGTCGAGCGTGTCCAGGTCGAGCGTGTCCAGGTCGAGCGTGTCCAGGTCGAGCGTGTCCAGGTCGAGCGTGTCCAGGTCGAGCGTGTCCAGGTCTGCTATCGGATATTGGTACCATATGTGAAAACTTACTCTGTACAATGATATTCTTGACAAGGTCATCAACAAATGCGGGGAACTCCTCCCTCGCTTTGTAGATGTTGATCTTCTTGCACAGGAGGTCACTGAACTCTGTAAACTCCTCCTTGGTGGTGGGGTTGAAGGTGTCCAACTTTCCAACACCACCTTCTGTTATGCCTGGAAAGATAAGAATAATTTTTTATTAAAATTTAATTCAATATATCTACTACTAACCCCCTTACTAATATAATTATTTACACAATGGATAAGCTATGTTCAAGTATGTAACTATGTTTCATTGTCTGTGTCTGTCAAAGTGACTTTTCCAATGTATCAAACAAAGACAGCAACATTGAATAGCTTAACCGTTTTGTAAATATTTTTATTAGTAAGGGAATACTATTATAAAGTGGAAAGAGGTGATTGTTTGTTTGTTTGCATTGAATGGGCTCTAATACTACTGGAAAATTTGACACAGATATGGAATAGACCATGGGGATGGACATACTAAGCTACTCTTTATGGTGGCAAATGTCATCAGTTTTGTTACTTTGGTACACTAGGCATTCACCAACATAAAGAAACTATTTGTCTTGAACCGTCATGATGTGGAGTAGTTGACATTATTGTAAGACTATTTGACATTGAAATAAGAAAACGTTTATATTTTAGCTGTCAAGAGGCCATTTGTGAGCTCATGCTCGGGAAGAAAAGAAATCTTGTTTCTAATATTTTTTTATTATTAGAAACAACCTTATTGCTTTACAATAAGAACTATTTTGCTCCGAATGGTGTTAATGTTTTTTCAATTTGTCGATTCTACAGTGTTTCTAGGGTGCTATGCTAAGCATGCAGATCAATGTTGAAACACATACCTGTCTTACTCATTCAAACCGATAGGATAAATGTCAAAACGCTCTTAAGTGTTGTAACAGCTTGGCCTGCCCCGCAGGTCACTTGTATTTAAAACATTAGAACACTTTCATTTGTGTTAATGTTTACTTATCTTTATGGTGGGTTTCCAGATCTATACCATAATGATATCACACAACTTTTTTATACACTTATAACGTGGAAAGTGCATAAAAAAGTTGTGTGATATTATTATGAACATGAATTTCCACCAAGAACCAACAGTACACTCAATCGGTTAGATCAATACCAAACTTAATGTTTAAAAAAATGAAAGTTGAAATATTATTAAGTGTTAATGATTATTATAACATATTTATTTTGTTACTGTAATGATTAATTTACAATCAGGAGAAAGATAAAATAATGTAATGACAGGCAAATCACCTTATTGTTACTAATTATGTCATTGTCCCCGAACATTATCAACTGACAATAAAAATAAATAAATAATAATATCTATATCATATATATATATATATATATATATATATATATGGAAAGTTATCAGTTATCGAAGAAAATGTGTAACATTACTATACAAAGGAAATATATTTAATTAAATACTTTTATATTATTAATATATTTAAGATTTCTGTTAAATTATACACATCTATGACACAGAAAACCACCATGGAAAACTTTTTGATCCCTGGCGGAATTAGAACCCGCAACCTCCCGCTTGAGCGCCGACGCGCTTTTACATCTGAACCACAGATGTCATGCGATTAGCTCAACTTAAATACATTTCAGTTAGAAAATGCTCCAGCCAACAATAATTCTGCTCGTTTTGAGTTGAGAGCCCCACAACTATCTCTTCATCATTGATTTTCAATTTCTTTGTGGTGTGGAAATATTTAAAAATGCAATTATTCTATTATTCACTAACCCCCTACAAATAAAAATGTTAATACAGTGGATAAGCTATACAATGTTTTGTCCTTGTCTGTCAAGCGACTTTTCCAATGTATAGAGGAGTGACTCCTGCTCATGTTTTTTCGAAACATTACACAGAAAACATGAAACAAAAACATTTGTTTTCATACAAAACTATCTCCAGCTACAGATTTTTTTTTGATTGAAACAAAACATTTTGTATAGAAAAGTTTTATTGATTGAAACAAAACATTTTGTATAGAAAAGATCATGAGTTTCGATGAGGAAGACATACTCACAGTTTTATCAATTGCAGATTCAATATGTGGCAGAAAACACAGATTTCAGTTTAGACCATATTTAATATTTACTGCCCCGTAATTGTAATATTTATCAGGAGTTACAAACAGAGGACAGTTGTTATAAAATGAAACAACCCCTCCCCTCTCTACCTGCATGGGGAAAGTTTTCCATTCGTCTCGGAAGATAAAAACATAGTGTATTCCTACACAAATGTGTAAATCCACGCACCAATGTTTCGATGTTTTTGTTTGATGTTTCACAGTCAGTGGAAACCAAATGCAAATTTATTGTAAGTAATTATGCGTATTCCCCTGGTCAGTAGCTCACCATTTATCTTACAAAAATATCCTAGCAAATTGAAAATCACCTACATTTCGCATGCCTGGTTTTTGAGGTTGTTTATTAGTAGTTTATCAATAGATAAACAGATGTGTTAATAAATATGTTAACGCATCTGCTTCATCCAATCAAAAGCACTATTGAATATATAAACTACCGACAAAAACCTTAGAAACCAGTCAGTAGTCAGTAAACGTTTATTATATCTCACCAAAGGTCTCAATGGCAAGCCGAAGATCCGACTCCTCCTGAAGCTTTTGCCTGCGCAACTTCTCTGCAAGCTTCTGTTCTGGTGTTAAATCTTCCTTTTCGGCTGCCAGGCGTTCAGCTTTCTCTCGCTCTAAGCGCTGTAAAACATTCGGTAAGCCATTTTCTTTTATCTTGACTGCATAGGATTGGTCAGCAGTTAAATAAAATTTATCTTTCCGCTTACTACTAAATGATTTTACACAAGGGATAATAAATTCTATGTTGCTGTCTTTGTCTGATATATTGCAAAAATTACATAGACAAAAACAGCAACATTGAATAGCTATAAATAGGTTGTGTATTTTTATTAGTAAGTAGGCCGAGTATAAAGAGACAATTGTGTCCAATTACAGTATGTATTACAGACCACAGCTCTCTTCCCTCAAAGAAAGTATTTAATAAACAGATTCTGACAATAATAAATGTGTTTATGGTATATTTATTTATTTTTATTAACTCACAATATTCTTATAATTTGTAAATTAAAAAAATATATATCTTTGCAAGAAATATTTAACAACAAAACAATATACTTTACCCTCGAATCACAATACCGATACACAATAAGGTAGGGTTCAAAAATAAAATAAAGCAATAGAATAAGTACACTATAAAGTATATACAAAGCAAGCTATTTAACATCAGTAAATAGGAATTTTGTTATCAAGGTAAGATTGGCCAAGCATTTAGAAAAAAAAAAAAAAATTCAATTTTACTCTGAATAAAAATTGAGATTGACTAGATTTCTCCATTTAATAACGAAATAGAAATACGTATTCTAGAAGGTTTAACTATTTAAATGTGATTAAAAACCAGATACAATTTAACTTGTTTCTTATCATAGATGGGACATCAAAATTCTTACCTCTTTTTCTGCAATTTTTTCGCTCATCTTTTTCTTCGGCTTCGGAGCAGGTGGGGCTGCTTCTATCTTTTCTTCATCTTTCTTTTCTTCTTCTTCGTCCTCCCAGCTGTCCTGTAACACAAGCTGACGTCAACACTTGCGCAAATATTGAGGTTAGCAAAAAACACTTTCCGTTTTGTTTATTAATTTTATATAATGACTAAGATGCAGCCGAAACTTGGCAGCTGGGGCCGTTACCTTGACTGTTTCTTCGACGTCCTCGCCTTCCCACCTATTTGAAGACGTCAACGTGGTCGGAAGTTTAGGTTCGAAGTCGTCCGCATCTAAAATCAACGTTACGACAATCTAATAATTCGCATCCAAATATTTTCCTAATATCTACAAAGCATTGAATACGTACCCCACGACTCCTCCATGATTATAAACTTTTTGCAGCAGTCAGCCGATTTCGCGAACTTTTCACGTGAAAGACGAATACAGACTTCAAGTTACTTCGCAGCTTTTTTCACACAAGATGTCTCCCGGATCGACTCTTTATCGACAATAAAATTCTCAGGCGAATTTTGTCAAACAAACGAAACTTTTCTCGAATGTCCACGATTGAATTGAGAAACAGTAAAACAATGACATAGTTTTATCGAAGTTACAGCACAGCAGTTATCAGATTTTGTAAGGAAAAAATATGACTCCATCGCAAACGATATTTCTCAATTTACTAAAATTCCAAAATGGCTGACTGCAGTCTGACAGCTGTCATGATATTACTAGTTTTAAAAATTTACCATTTGTTGCCGTAACGAAAAATAATTAAAAATAAAAACGCTTTTAATAATAATAATCAATTAAGTAGGTAGAGGTAGGTAGATCTGCCTATCTCTTGAATCAAAAAGAAGACGAGAAGAGAGACGAGAGAGCATGATATAAATCTATTTAATTTCGTAATTCGCCACATGTAGTGCTATAGTAGTGTACATGCTGGTAGTGCTAAACGGACTGTCTGACTGCACAGATGGCATTGTAGTAATTAGTGTAATAATTAAACTAATATTTTTGTACATGTATGGGATTTTTCCAATTCATAAAACTCTTTTGTAGAATTTAGTCCAGTATTTAATAGAAAAGTATGTAAGCAAATGTTCGATTAAAAAAACTATGTAACAATAAACAGATCTTAAATTAAGTTACAATTATTATCAGTAGATGTCACTGCATAGTACATAGTGTTGCGAATTCCCCTTTGACCAAACATTTAGTATACTAGTTTAAATCTGTTTATTCAATGGAACACACTCTGATACAAGACTGTTATACCTTCTCTCTCTGAAAAAATCTCTGATAAAATTACCGGTTAATGTTCGAAACCTCGACTGAAGAGGTACGACCATGATCTCACTAAACGAATGTGAGAAAACGATTGCGTTGTTTTGCTGAGAGACAGTAGTAAGGATTAACAAAAGACAGGCAACGTAGTTACTTCCCCTCCGATACTATATAATCAGGCGTTTCGTCTGACCATTTACTAGTATTATTACTTATATAAAAACTAGTGTAGACGCGACCATCGAGACTTGTGAAATCTGTGAACAATTGCATTACATTTCATTTTAATTACATTCAAGAATATGGCTAAAAAGAAAATCGAGTTGTTCATAGACGTAAAGACTGAAAAAGAATTGGAACACATACTAGATCATTGTAAGAACAAACTTATCTGTGAGTATTTAAAAAAAAAAACGATTGGTACTGCAGAATCAGATACTGAGCCTATTCTATGGCTCGTGTAATATTATTCCTCATTATACCTAATATTAGTATATATGTCTTTCATTTCCTACGAGGTGGATTTTGAGTAAATTGCCGGCGGTAACTAACGTCTTTCTTTCTGCCACTATCGTCCATATTTCTAGCAAGCACACAGCCTTTAGCCAGGTTGCACACAGCCTTTAGCCAGATTGTCATCACTAGGTGACGTAGCGGTACGTAAGTCACCAATCGATTAGACTAAGACTAGAATCCGGAATCCGACAGGCCTGGGAAAATTCAGAGCACTGAAAATATAACTCTGTGCTAATACATAAATAGAGGATCAAATAGTCCCAGCCTTATGTTTTGTTTTCGAACTACGTCGTCGTAATGAGGGTGTTTGATATTTTTACCCAACGCACACAAAGCGTCATCTGGTGGCGTAAATGGTATCAAAAACGGTCAATAAGAATTTTCAATTATTTTTCTGTCACCAGGCAGCGCTTGGTAGCACGACGGTCCTTGTCGTGTCAAAAAGCTGTCAGATGCATGCAATCACGAATTGAAAAACTCTCATTGGCTATGGCAACTTACCTAAAGGCTCAGGTCCTTAAAGGGGGAGTGGGCTATAATTCACCAAGTTAACCTACTTTGAGTTGCGGTATTTATACACAAGACTATTGTATATTATTCTATATTGCCTATAGGTGCGGAGGTGTACTGCCACTTCTCTGGCTCGTGCACGGCGCTGGATCACCTCTTTACAAAGATCAAGCTGGCTTGGTGCGATGGGCAAATCGTTTTACTTAAAGTATGTATGTTAGTCTGCCGAAGTATGCATAATGTAATGTCTATTACATTATATTTCGGCAGAATAAGGAGATATTAATATAAAGTTTACAGGTTAAGTAGATGTTGATCTTATGAGGGATTGCAGTACCGCGCCGCGCCATTTCCATTGTTTTCTTCAATATAACACATTTTTCAAAATTAATATTTAATTAGATTTGAGACTTTTAAGTTCTTTTTAAATATGACGATTTATTCTCGCTTCTCTTTTAATTCATTTGTTTTTAGTTTCTATGTGGCTAATGAACTATTTTATTATTTTTAATACAATGAATGCTGCTAACTATATACTATTAAGTGTTTATTATTTACAACAGCCAAATTTTAGGTACCCGCAGACGAAATAAATGCATTCGCCAGATTTAAAGACCATAGTCAGCCAATCTTTCTATTTATTTTGGTATGTTTTAGATTTACTCTTTTCTTTAATTTAACTGACACCTAACAGTATATTATTTATTACTATTAACATAAAAATGAATTCTAGTATTAGTTGGTCTACGTGACTACAATTCAGGCTAGAGTTGCATTTGGAAAGTAGCAATCTAATTGCCCTTTCAAAACGAATGATAATAATTTTATTGATATATTTTGTCAAGAATCGGAAAATAACAAAGATATTTCGCGGCGTGGACAACATACGCTTCGGGGAGGTAGCCAAGACAGAATGGGAGCTGTATAAGTTGGTGATGGAAGGCGGGACGGTGGACAGAGTCCTTTACGAGTTGGATGAAGCATCGCCCGACGAACAGGTAGCTTTATCTATACTCTATACTAATATATAAAGAGGAAAAGTTTGTTTGTTTGCATTGAATAGGCTGCGAAACTACTGGTCAAAATTGATGAAATTTGGCACGGTCCACAGATATAGAATAGAGCACGGGAAAAGAACATAGTTTACTTTTTATTGCGGCAAATTGTATGGTTCCCTCAAGATTTCCATTTGCGCGCACAAAGTTGCGGGCAACAACTATTTATGTACTTTATTTTATTCAGGGACTGTTTCACAATCTTCTAATAAATGTCAGATGGCTGCATGTTTTATCTCTGTCGCTCGATATAAAGTAAGCAGCGACAAAACTGCCGGATAAGCTATCCGACACTTATTAAAGCGATTGAACGCGACACTTATTGAACCGTGACTTCGTGCGTCCAAAATGTTGCGGGAACTGAAAATATGCGGCGATTAAAAGTAGCTTATATATCTTTTCCGATGGTCTACTGAGTATGTATGCTAAATTTCATCAAAATTAGTAAACTAGTTTCAGAGCCTCTTCAATGCAAACAAACGATCAAACAATCAAAATATATTTTTTAATATTAGAAGTATAATGCCTCGCACACCGAGTTCAGTGAGGGTGCCCGTTTTCTATGAAACCAGGCCAGCTACGCAGGAGTAATTTTATACTTACCAAGTGTGTGCGCGATACACAACAGCACTCTCTCTTCCTTAACTCTCGTGACCCAGTAGGACGGATGTCCGACACGACTGGTGAGTGGTGAGAGATCAGGCGCAGGAAGCAGGACCGACTTTTTACAACATTTGACGACCTTCGGATTCGAGAGGTAAGCCTAAACCACTGGACCACGGAGGCGTACAATATAAGTATAGACGAAGATTATTTAAAAGGTGTAAAAATAATACATAATTTATACATACGCTAAAACTAAACAGATTCAAAGAACAAGAATATATAAAATAGGCATTTTTACTCGTGTAAGGAACACAATGGAACAAACTTTTAACATATTATTATATTCAAGTTTCCGAGGTATAAAGATTTTATCTCAAGGAGTGGCTGAACAACCTCGAAGCTGTGCAGCAGCAGGAGCGAGACCAGGCAGAGTACTCTAGGAAGACCAGGCAGGCGGCCCGCAAGCGTCACCGCGCGGAGAAGATAGCCGCCAAACTTGAGCATCTGAATTTTGTTCTGTTCTGGCCACATAATAAGCACGCACATCCGGAGCTGTACGAGCAGTGGGATTTGAATGGTGAGTAGGTCAAAAGGCTAATTGTGTTAAAATGTTCAATTCGCAGCATAGTGCCAGTCTCAGAATATTTCGTCTCAATCGCACGCGCTCGATTTGACGCGTGTTCGAACGCGACCGCTTTACTTGAGATTGAAGCCATACTGCGATTTAAACAGCAATTATATTACGAGAATTGGTCCGGACACTAACATTATTATTTTAGGGCGATATGTTTTTGAGTTTATTATCAAAAAATGTTGCTCTTGAAAGTTATATAATAGTATCTATCTATAGTGGATAATTTTTTTTTTTATTATTATTTTAAGATTATGTTCAAGTGTTACATACTGTAGAGTGAATAGGCAGAAGATTGACGTAGCTAACTACCTACTGTAATATCGTCGCTGTTGCTAATGCGAGTCGCAAAATTTTATCCCTTACCAGAAAACGCTAAACGCGCCTAAAATAGTTCTTTCAAAATACTATTTTATCTTGCAGATATAGTGATGATTGGTCGTGAGGAAATCCAACTGAACAAGGAATTGGCAGAGGACATATTATATGCTGGTGACGCTGATATAAACGAAGCTTCAATGCACGCACTCCTTAACGGATCAGCACTGGCTATTTGCTTCACATTATTGGATACAGACAAGAATTTTGTCCGTAAGTTTAACAAAATACCTACAAGGTGTTTGTTAGCACGTAGTCAATCCGGAAACTGAAATTAAGACAAATCATTTAAACCCACCTTTGTATTGCCGATATTGGACCGTTTATTAGATATTCGCAATTTTTTGACGTGTTTTTTTGGAGATATCACTCACAGTGACACTCGTAAGATTTAGGTAGATGACATTATTTGAAAGAGCTTTCAATGTATGTTTTGTCTTCACCCCCGATGTATATTTCACGGATTGACTACGTTATACCAAACAACCTATAGAAATAAACGTGGAACTGAAAACGAGTCGACTGCTGGGTTTCATGATAAATGAAAACGCTGCCTAAAGTCACCCTCTGCAGAGAAGTCAGAATATTGTTGCTGGACTTTTAAATCATAATAAATACGAAAATTCCAAAAAATTTACCAGTCTGGAAAAACCAGTCTATTTATGTCTGACTCTCCACGCTAAGGTATAGGTACAGCAGTAACTTGGTTTATATTTGCAATTACTTACAAATGTTCACCCACAGAATTGGTTCGTAAAATTCTTTACGAAGACATTGCAGAAGATGACGACGAAGACTCAGAGAACAATGTGACGGCTTTTGATAAATACAAATCATATAGCCAGTCCAAAGAAGAAATTCTTCGGAAACGTAAAGAAGAGAAGATGAAAAAGAAGGTTAGTTATGTTTTTATCGTTTAGAAAATATTCTTATCTTGTAATAATTTAAATCCTGGGGATGCTCCGGGGTAGGGGCGACATGAAAGAATTAATGTTTCATTTTCAAACAATAAACCTTAAAAAATTCAGGAGGAAAAAATCTGGCGTCGTGCTCGCCGCCTATCTGAAATGCAAAGATTGGCGAGGCAAGAAATCGAAGTCGTTGTACAGGCGAAAAAAGCTGCAAAAGAGAAACGCAAGATAGAATTATTGAAATCAGGGGTAATAAGTTATAACATTAAATAAGGAACAAAAACTACATTTTAATGATGCGAACATTAAATTGGAATACCTAGTTCTGGACATTATTTATTGTTGTAATACACAATAGGGATGTTGCCTAGTATGGAATATCACATTTTCATAAATAACATTTTAAAATAGTTGATTAAAGATACATAAATCTAAAAGAAATAGGTATTTAGATTGAGGCGATTAAAAATTATAAGCAAATAAAAAATATTGCCCATCTCTTTCTCGCAAAACGATTTGTTAGATCACAAGTTGCATCCGCCATAGATTGCGTAATGACAAATGTATGGGAGGTGCAACTCATGACGTCACAGGCCGATATATCGCTCTCTTTCATATTGTAAATTTAAATTGTTTGTATCTTCGTTATTTTTAAGATATACGAAAATGGGTTCTAGATTGTTTAATAACATGTTGTCTGACATCGAATAGACGTTTTTTTTTATAACAGGCCTATAACATGTCGATTGACAGACAAGGACAAAACATTGTGTAGCTTATACACTGCATAGATATTCTTATTAGTAAGTGGGTTTATGTATATAATATTGTAAAGTTTAAATCGTAGAGTAATTTTTTCCTTCAGAATTTGGAAGCATTGGCGGAATTTGAAAAGGAAAGCGATGCTATTGAAGAAATCGATATCAAAATACCACAGGTAACAGTAACCCTGAACAATATTAACACATGATTTGATTATTATTTATTAAATCATAGCTTATGTATATGCGGACACTATTTTTACAGAAGTTAATGATATTAATGTTTTCTAGGAATTGCCCGAAGATGTAGAACTTGCATCAAGTGAAGATGAAGATGACGATGAATATTTCCCACCAGCTGGTCTCCTCATTCCTGGGTTCTACGCACCACCTAACGATGTGTCTAAGGGAAACGGCTTGGCCTTGCTTTTTCCAAGTGTAATTAATTAAGTTGATGATATATACATAAAAGCCCTGTTATTTAAAGTGACAGATGTAATTACTAAGAATTTTGATTAAAACTCTATTCAAGTTGTCGCTTTGATAGTAATGGTCAGATCACACCGCGACGATACGCGATGCTACGTGGCGCTGCATTTTTAAGATAACTATTCAAAATTGAACTTTATTCGCTTCACAAAAAGATCATACGCACACGTTTCATATGACACCAGTCATCCACTGCACATGCGCTGTGCAGCGCGGTGCAACCTGACATTCGAAGCATTACAATGAAACATGTATTCATTACAATGAATAAAGTTCAATTTTGAATAGCTATCTTAAAAATGCAGCGCCGCGTCGCCAATCGTTTCGTTTCGATGTGAATTGACCCTTAGATTTAAAAGTCTTGTTATTTCTATGGTGTTGTGAGTATAAGCTGCGGAACTCACCTGCGATAATAATATATCGTTTGTTCGATTTGTTGACCTTTGTGTTGGTCTTCTTACAGATAGTTGCTCAATATGTGACTCCCGAGCCGGAATACCTTCCACCACATGTCCTGGTGTTAGTGGACATCTCCAAACGATACAATGCCATCAAAATTATAGCTGCACATAAAAATGACATCATACATGTAAGTTGTTAAGTGAATTTTCAGCCCTTGTCACAATTCGCCGCGATAATTACGAGAGAATCGATGACTTTAAAGCGCGACACAATCACAGGGGCGAAATTATCTACAAATGACAGCTCGAGCACCGGCGAATGTCAGCCATGTTGATGTAAGCCTAAGGTTTACACCGAAATAATTCCATACGTCGCGCAGTCAAGTCTATCATAAAAAAATTAAGGAATTATAATAATATTGTCAGTTAGATCAAAGCACGAAATGACCAGCGGCCTGTCCCGTGAACGAGAGGCTTAAAAAAACTCACGTCCCGCTCGCCACGCGCCACCCCCGTATACGTCTAGCCACGCACACATAGCTGCGAGCTGTTATTCGTGTAAGTCTATTGAATTGCGGTTATTTACGGTAGTAATATATTATAATCTTTGATACTGACCATGAAGTGGTGTGAGTATGTGACGTGTGTCGCTTTTTGACACCGTCTCGGTGTGTTGCGAATCCATTAACTTATCCATCAGCTCCGTTCCGTTCGCGTGATAAAATCTTAAATTATATCTAGTAATCAAAAGGGGTTTTCTAAGCATAAATATAGGAAGACTGTCTTGTTTGCAGATGGGCATATTTAGAGGCACTTCACCAAGTAACGCTATTCATGTAGCATACAGTGTAAAAGGGTTTGATTCTATGAAGTTTATTGACTTGTGAGTAAATTCATTTTATAGTTACGTACATAAATACACAATATTTTGATCGTACAAATATAATTTATGAAATAATATAAACATATTATTCAGCTACATGTCTTAATATGATTATACAAACAAAGGAAATCATTTAGTATATTTCATAAGTATCAATATAATGTAGATTTTTTGTAATCTGACATACATACAGTACTAACCTTATGCAACATAAACCACTTAATAATAAACAATAAATCACCTTTATTTAAACACAACATGTTAAAGATACAAAAAGTCCAAAAAAAGTGTAAATTGGCGGTCTTACTGCAGAAGCAGCTTCTTTTAGGCAACCATTTAACAAAGGAAAGAAGTAAGGAAAATTATTAACAATGGAAAAAAAGTAGATATATGGTAAACAAAAAGATTTCTACATTATACTACATATACAAAGAATATAGAATACTTAAATGTAATAAAATATACTTAAATATATATTATATATTTAAAAAAATATTTAAATAGAAAAATAACTAAATGCGTAGTAATGTGCAAATATAAAATTTAAAATGCACATTTAGTAAGCTTATGAAGGGCCAAAGAAAGCAGTCTTCTTGAAAACTTCTTTTCACCCTCGAATTAATTATGTAGTATTAGTTGTTCTTGTAAACTGTTTCTTTGCAGAAGCAATGTATGCATAGCATTCATGGTAGCCATGAAATCTGATCTGGCTCTACTTACTCTGATGGACCTACATCCGTTTTATGTCAGTCGAGATATTACCACCGGCGAAGAAGATTGCTCAGTCCTCTTTGATGTCAGCTATGGTGACTACTATCCAGAGTTTGAAGACATTTCTTAGAAAAAAATATTACCATTTAATTTATGTTTAGGTGAAGTAGATGAAATTACAAGATACTTTTTCATTTATATAGAAAAAAATAATTTACTTAAAAGGTATTTAATTTGACTTTTACATTCTAAAGTCCTGCCAATAAAAGTTTTCGAGTTAAAGTATAAGTAATGCAATATGCAGCAAATAATTCTATTCAATACAACTAAAAGTAAATAGGGAGATAAGGTAAAAAATAATAAATCTAATAAAATTTTATTAATCGACATACAATAACTGGGAAAATATAAACTTATAACTATTGTTTATAACTATTTTAAATCTTATACAATAGGAACATAGCTTCACAACATCCAAAGACTTTTGAAAGCAGATTTTAATTTTCAGTTACAAAATATTGTTCATTTCTGTTGAATTATCGTTAATAAAATCTGAATTAAAGAACTTAAGACTAATTATTATTAATACAAAATTACGTTATTGAGTAAAAGTAATGACTACTTTAGTATTTTTTTCATGTACCCGCTCTGTTCCTTGAGAACCTCAAGAATCTTTTGAGTCATCACAAGAATACGATCATCGCTCAAAACATATGTCAAGCTTGGATCTACGTTTTGGTCACCATTTTGCTCGCATGGTATATCTAAAATAGAATTACTAGTTGTCGGTTTCCTAAGCGCCATCGGTCTCATTTTTGAATATCCATTTTTGTAATCTTGCAGAGCCTTCGCTAACCAATCACAAGAATAGTTATTATCATCCAAATATACCATCAAATCATGTTTGTGTGACAACCAAGTATTGTGGTCCAAATAGTTAAGATGGTTATGCCTCAACGACAAAATCTCCAGAGACTGTAAATCCAGAAGGTACTTAGAGTCCAAATGGTCAATGTTGTTGTAAGACAAGTCTAAAAATTTCAAAGATGTGAGTCCGTTGAATGTTCCGTACTTAATTTCGCTTATTCTGTTTCGAGATAGTCTCAAGTTATCTAAATACGGCAGTTTCTGAAACGACGAAGGCTCAATAACTTGAATTATATTTGAACTCAAATCCAACAAAATCAACGTCTCAGGAAGCTGCACCGAATTCTTGTCTAGTTCTTGGATGTAATTCTGACTTAAGTTGAGATGCACCAGATGGTACTGGCTGTTCAATTGCACTTGGAACAGTTCGGTGATGTTGTTATAGCTGAGTATCAAATCTGTCAGCCCGTAGGCTTCATCGTGTGGCACCTTGAGTGTCGTCAGGCCGTTGTTGGATAGATCCAGCACACCTCCTTGACTATGGAACGTTAATCTAAGACTGTGGATGTTTTCTATTAAATTATTAGTTAGATTCACTCTCCTCAGTTGAGTGCTTTCTCCTATAGTTTCGTCAGGGAAGTCATACATATTATTGTGTGACAAGTCTAAGCTCTGCAGATTACGCATTAGTGCAAAACTTTTGTAATGTATTCTTGTCAAGTGGTTGCAACTTAAATTCAGGTAAGTAACATACTGCAGGTGTTCAGCGTTGACGATGAACGTTAGTAATTTGTTGACCGATATATCGAGTGAAGTTAAATGTGATATGGCCTGAAAAGCGTTATACTCGATATTGCTTATGGAGTTTTTCGATAAATCAACCTGCACGTCCACGTGGTTTTTCAAAATGTTTCTTACAGGACGTGCCATTTTTGTTGGATATTCCATTGTTGTATTAGGTACAAAAACGATATTATTATCCGATAGTAATATTCTACAAATCGAATGGTCCTCCAAATGAACCCAATGTCTGGCAAGAACAGCCGGTTCCAATTGGGATATTTTATTTCGTGATATGTCTAACGTTTCCAAGTCATTAATTGTCGCTATAGAATCATCGTTTACGTACCCTATTTCGTTATTAGCTAAGTAAAGATGCTTCAAATGTCTAGTGTAGTTAAATGCACTGCTTATGTCCGATATTCTATTGTTGTTTAATTTAAGAGTAACGAGATAGGTCAAATTTGCAAACGGTTCATCGCTGAGGTCAGAAATAGAGTTGTACGAAAGATCTAGCTCGGTTAGTCTCGAAAGATCTTCAAAGGTGTCCCTTCTTAAGTTGGCGATATTATTATGTGACAATATTAACGTTCTTAGCCTAGTAGGTGGCGATTCAAATTGGAATACTCCCTCTAGATCTGTCAACGTGTTGTGCGATAGAGAAATACTCTCTATGAAATTAAGGTATCGAAAAGGGCTACCTGATATGTTTTGGATTCTGCTGTGGATGACCTTCAAAGTTTTTAGTTGAAACATGTTCTGTAGGAACGTCATGTTCGTTTCAGACCAATTCCCATAGACCGTCAGAGAAGTCATAGCCTGTAAGACTTCAGGGTTGGCGTGTTTGTCCAGGGTCTCCTCAGCATCATCAACGGTGATGTGAATCGTTGTGTTGTAGTTGCTGGATCCGAGGCAATAGGGTTCGAGTCGAAAGTTGCTCAGGGCGTGGAAGCATTTTACCTTATACGAACAGTGACCCAGAAATGTAATGTCCTTTGTTGGGCAGTAACCGTGAACTACAGACAGTGTTAGCGTTGCGATCAGTAATGCCACTGAAAGTAATAAAAGTGTTTTACAAAAAATTAAATTTATTTTAATTAAACGAATAAATCGATAGAACCTCCTTGTTTTCGGTCGGTTAAAAATCATTGAATGAGGGATTTTAATTTTGCTTACACACGCACAGATTTGGTCTGGAGCGGACCATTATGAGAGCACGACACTCGTGTGTTTTTTCAGCTCTATTGTATTAGAACAGAGTACTATTTACAGTGCATTCCGATTTTTGTGCAGTGTTCCTACTCTCAAGAATACTTCTTCCCAAGCTTAAATAAACTGATAAATAAATAATAAAAAATAATTTTCTGTAATATTATTTTGTCCTTTTTACATTAAGATATACCTACTTCCAAAAATTTTCTACAGGTTGACTTTTCAAATCACTTGTTGATAATTATTATAACAGTTATATAGCTTAATTTAATTAAAAGCAAGAAAACACAAACCACAAAAAATAACCCTAACATAACCTCCTCCACGAGCATTTTTTCCCAAATTTTAGGGAGAAACTCCTAAGTCGGCTACTAAATCCGAAGTTTGCTCCGGACCAAATCCTTACGTGTGTGTTAATGCTCGTGACATTTGACAGCTGTTTGACACGACACGGACCCAACTTATACGCCTGGTAGCAGAAAAGGTGTTGAAAAGTCTTATTGACAGTTTTAGATACCACTTCAGCCGCCAGGCGGCGCTTTGTGAGTATCGGGTCTACCCCCTAGCGGCAGAAAACATTCAAAAACCCTCATTGAGTTCCATAGACATCCATCCATCCATCAGACAAAGGTGGAATACTTGTTTATAGAAATCTTTTCGAGTGAAATCTAAGCATTCTACCACTTGGCCTCGGGCGCCTGAATATAAAATATGTCTTTATCTTATACACTTAAGTATCAAGTTTGTCTTATTTTGTTAAGATACTTAAGAAAAGATTTGTTTCTTTGTAGGTATGTTTGTTTGTTTGCATTGAATAGGTTCCGAAACTACTGGACGAATTTACCCAACCTCAATTTTTTTTATACTTTTGTATTTTTAAATTATTTTATGATTTGGAATTTAAGCATTTATGTAGGTACTTGTAGGTTGTAGTGTGTAGGTGTAGGACGCAAGCAGCAGATGTAGGAGAAATTATTATTATTATTATGTTGTGGTTGTAGGAAGAAGGGAGTAGTTAGTAGTAGTATGGGAAGTAGTTGTTGGTGTAGTTAAATTTTTAAGTCAGAACAACGTCTGTTGGGTCAGCTAAAGACTTATATAACGTTTAAAATTTAAATTTAGGCTTAAGGGTCCATAAGCGAAGATGGGATACGACCCCGCATCGCAAAAATTATGTCACAACCATAATATTTTGTAAGGCTGTGCGGTGACATGCTTGCCCCAAAAACACAACACTACGATGCGAACGCGACGCGGACGTCGCATCTTAGTTTTGTGTACAAGCACATATTATGTGAATAGGTAGATACAATGGGGAATATGCATTTGTTTTAAATTAAGCAAAGTCGTAAATTTTTCGAATGAAAAAATAAATATGGACCGAAAAATTCAAAAAGTACAGTAATCTGTTGCTAAATTAAAAAGATACAGGCCTAAAAAGGGCTATAACTACATTTTTCTTATATAATTATTAATTACCCTTTAAATCCTTATGTAATCTGTGACATTTTTTCTTAAAACAATCATAATATACAAAAACCTAGTAGTTAATTTCATAAAATTTAGTTTGTATCAATCTCCATACATTTCATTTGTCATGCATTTTTTGTATTGATCATTTTTGATGTTCTCCAACGATCTCACTTTTGTGATGACTGTATTTCGTCAACGGTTGATCGTAGATATGCCATTGCATGGACAATATTTCCCAGCTTCTTATGTACTTTTTGAAATGCTATTATAAAAACCTATGCATAGGTTTTATTCACTTAATTCATTATTATTTTAAACGCTATTTAGGCACATTAAATCTAAATAACACCTTTTGTTAATTTGCCTGATATATTGCCTTATATAGCCAAATAATTAACAAAATGATTCGGTATTATTATTTTTAAAATGTGGTAAATTGTAACATTTTTTGAGGAAATAGGGGTTGATAGACACACATAAATTTTTTATTTAAATTTAGGTGAAACAAGAAATTAACTTACCGATATTCATTTTGCCGCATCGATCTTTATTTACCCTTGTAATAAGTAAATGCCTTAATCCCTGAAAAGTTGAAAGAAAAAAATTAATTCGTTCGTATCGTATTAGATATCTAATTATTTATTAAAAAGACTATCCCCTCAACAATAAAAAATATTTACTTACACAACGGATAAGCCATTCAATGTTGATATTTGTCTGATATGTTAAATGTTGGAAAAGTCATTTGACAGACAAGGACAGCAACTTCGAATGGCTTATCTAATTATAATCCTACTAATAGTATAAATGTGAAAGAATGTTTGTGAGGATGGATGGATATATGGATGGATGAATGGATGTTTGTTACTCTTTCACGCAAAAACTACTGAACGGATTTCGATGAAATTTGGTATGGTAGTGGTTTAGGCTGTGGATTAAAACATAGGCTACTTTTTATCCCGAATAAGTAGTGTTCTTAGTAGTTTAGGATACTGTGTTTACGCGGGTGGAGCCGCGGGCAACAGCTAGTAGTATTCGAAATGTGAAAGTTTGTGATGATGAATGTGTGGATGGATGTTTGTTACTCTTTCATGCAAAAAACACTGAACAGATTTTAATAAAATTATGGTAGTAGTTTATGCTCTAGTTTAAAAAATAGGCTACTTTTTATCCCGATAAATTTCAGTGTTCACGTGGGATACTTTACTAACCCAAACCGCGGGCAAGAGCTAGTGTGTAAATATTTTTATTAGTAAGGACTAATGTACGTAAATTCTGGATAATCCCGAATTACAAAAGAAAAACCTCAACAATTTACAATTAAGAAAAAAAAGAAGACATGTGCACTTAGTTGCTTTTCTGTATAACATTTGAATTCCATATATGGTTAAGGTTAAGAGCTATGGCATTTTTAATATTATTTTCTTAATTTTTTTTAATCTCACTCAAAAATGTCAGTTTCCTAATTAGAAACTTGAGAGATAAAAAATACCTACAAACTGAAATAGTTTTTAATCTAAAATGGTGGATTTCGGTACACTAAACGACATCACTAGAAAATTCTGCCATGATGTTAAGCAATTTGCATATAGATCATAATATATAGCATGTCCTATGTAGGTATTCCACCTACGGATTTTATAAGAAAGAAATTCAGTGTATACAGAACTAGCTCTTGCCCGCAGCTCCTCCCGCGTAAATACAATATCCCACGGGAACACTGTACTTTTCGGGATAAAAAGTAGCCCATGTATTAATCCAAAGCTCAAACTGTTACCTACAATACCAAATTTGATCGAAATCCGTTCAGTGGTTTTTGCGTGAAAGAGTGGCAAACATCCATCCATACATCCACACATCCATCCTCACAAACTTTCACATTTATAATAATAGTACCTAAGTCGTGTCATTTCCATACAAAATTCACAAAAATGTCGCGCTGTATATGTATACTTTATTTTATGTATTTTATTTAAAGTATATTTCAAAATTCTATGGAAACTTACCAAAAATATTCACTTGGATGAGAGATGCAACTGTCTCTGGCTCCAAAGTCCATTTGAAGGTGGGTTATGAATACGAAACCTGCGCGTTTTGCTGAATCTGCTAAAGCGTCGGTATTCGTCAAGGATTATTTTGTAGATGCGACAAATTAGGTGCATATATCGACGGTCCCTACGTATACTGAGTCAACTAACATTTTGTGAGAAATGCACTTTTTTGTATATTCGTAATATTCAAATCATTTTCTACCTATATGTGTAAAAAATAATAATTTTACACCTATAAATAACGGAAATAAATTGGCGCATACTGGATCAAGTACATCATTTATTTATTTTGCACGTAGTACACTTGAGTCAACTAGCATCATACCAGTATACGCGGGACGCAAACACACCCAGATTGGTATAACGTGCATCTGGCTCAGTCTACGCTGGAGATGTTATGATAATTGATATTATAATTTCGACGGTCCCTACGTATACTGAGTCAACTGTACATGACTTTACTTTATAATATTTATAATATTTATAATAATTATGAACATTTTTAATTATTTAGTTAATAATAATGAAAACATTGACTCCTAATTAACGAAATAATAAAACATTTAAATGAATTTTGTTGCTATTGCAACTTGCAACCGACAGATGGGTTAGGACTTTCATTCTTTTTCAGTATCTCACTATGAAAATATTGATAGTATTATGTATGTTTAATGTTTATTTTTAGAATCTCCTGTACCTTCTTATGAAAATTACACTCAAGATAAGTTATCAATATTAAATGAAATTGATACATCCAGTTATCTCCCAAACAAATTTTGTGCCATAATCTTCCATCAAATTCTTCTTTTTTTACGAGTAATATTTCCAATTTTACACCAATTTCTAAAGATAACACGTTGCAGAAAAATCATCTTATAATGTAGGTCACAATTTGCTACCTACTTACCTTTCGCCGCCTTCACCAGACAATATCTTGATAGGTCTCTTTCATAACCCAAAATGTATAAATTATATGAAGAACTAGCATATTAGCCCGCGGCTTCGCTCGCGTGAAATTAGGTTTTAAGCTTTCATCCCCTATTTTAACCACCTAGGGGCTGAATTTTAGAAAACGGTGAAATTCGTAACTCATTATTTTTCCGTACTCAATTCATACGAAATATTATGTAAATATGTCCAAGGAATAAAAAGTTTCATACAAACTTTTATCGCCTATTTTACCCCTTTAGTGGATTTTGAAAAATTCTTCCTTAGTAGATGAGTCATATGAAAAATACATGTGTAAAATTTTTAATTTCTAGCCTTGTGGGTTTGGCCTGTGCGTTGATACATCAGTCAATCAGCTTTGCCTCTTATATTTAAAAAAGAAAATAGATAGATGCATAGCTTGAGCTTAATAGTTATTCGAAAAAAGTAGCCTTCGGCAATATCGCGATATTGTCAACAAAAACTTAAACATTAGTTTCCACAAAGCCAAGAAAGATGTCACATTTTCACACACATCTTGTATCTACATTATCTTATAAAATATTAAAATAATATATTAGGTCTTTAGCTATGAAATTGCCGTTTTGTATGAAAAAATTTAAAAGAATTTTTTTAATGTATTTTTTATTTGTATTATTCGAAGTAATCACCCATGCAATCAATGCATCTTTGCCAACGCAGTGGCAGTTTATTGATGCCCTTCTTAAAGAAATCAGCTGGACGCGAGGCAACAAATTCTTCAAAGGCATTTTGTACTGCCTCTCGTGTATTGAATTTTTTTCCCGCCAAGAAGTTATCCAAATTTTGGAAAAAGTAGTTGTCTGTAGGCGCCAGGTCTGGTGAGTAGGGCGGATAACGGAGAGCTTCCAACCCCAGTTCTTGCAACTTGGAGACCGTCTGCTGTGCAGTATGAGGTCGCGCGTTGTCGTGCAGGAGCAGCGGAGACGAGGGATTGACCAATGCTGGTTGGAGATGTGCCAGATTCTCAATAATTGTGTTCAGTTCTTCACAGTACACATCTGCATTAATGCTCACCCCGTTTGGTAAGAAGCTGTGATGAATCACACCGGCGCTAGACCACCAAACAGTGACTATCACTTTACTAGGGGTAAGCTTAGGGCATTGTGTAGGTGCTGAACCAGGATCCAACCAACTTGCTGAGCGCTTGCGGTTATCAAACAGAATCCATTTTTCATCGCAGGTAACAATGCAGTTCAAAATTCCTTCATTTGTGTGTCTGTTGAGCAGTGCAAGGCACGTCTCGACGCGTACTTCCGCTGGCGATCATTGAGTTCATGGGGCACCCATTTGTCAAGCTGTTTTACCTTGTCAATTTGACGCAAATGGACCAATATTGTTTTGACGCTAACGTTGAAAGCTGCAGCTAATTCAGCCGTTGATTGTGTATCATCAGCTTCCACAATCGCCTTTAATTCGTCATTGTCGACCAAAGTCTTTGGACGACCGCGAGGTTCAAATTCGAAATTTCCAGAACGGAAGCGAGCAACCCAATAACAGGTGGTGCGTTGGTTTGTAGTGTTAGCTCCGTAAACGTCGTTGATGTTGCGTGCCGCTTGTGCCGCGTTGCTGCCACGACGGTAGTCATACTCCATAATTACTCGAATTTTTAACGTATCCATGATGACGAAAATGATTGAAATGCGATGAAAATGTAACACTAATCAATAAACAAATGACTACTTTAGGAAAAAGAATTTCATGTTTTTAAAATAAAATTAATTTGAAATTAGAATTCTTAACCAAACAAAAATTATTTTGATTTGAAATGGCCAGTACTGTAGAACGGCAATTTCATAGGTAAATACCTATTATATATATACTTATTTGAAAGGCTTTATTATATATAATTCAAAATGATAACTCATTTCATGGTAATTGCAGCGATATTTCAATAATGACCATTCGCACTTCAAATGGCCGTTTTGTAAAGTTTTCATAAGTAGAGTTGACTCAGTATACGTAGGGACCGTTGATATTATTGATTGTAGGGCGTTGGTGGAAATTCATATTACATGGTAACACAAGTGACGAGGCAAATGTCAATGTCATATATGACAGCTTGACACTCGACACTTCGATTTTCACGTCTAAGTATTGTATTAGCACAGAGTTCAATAGAACGGAGCACTGTAAGTATATACTGCTCTGAATTTTTCCGGGCCCGCCGGATTCCAGATCATGTAGTACCAGCCTTAAGATAAAGAAAGTAGGTATAATACCTGCCATAGAACAAAATATTATTAATCTTTGGTTCGTGTTATTGCGTCTTCATATTTGTCGCTATCATTTTTCTGCCTACAGTCTGCTTTATATGAGATCAATTATAATATAACAATAATTATAATATCTATGGACGCTTCACACCACGTCAATCTGGCCTCGTGCTAGGAACTACCCGAAGAACTTGTGTTACCTGCAGACACCGGGAAGTATATTTAATACTTTTATACTCTACGTACATTTAGAATTTTTATTATATTTAAACATATTTAATACACATCCAATATCCATGACCCAGAGATATTGAAATATTTTTTGTTCCCTCTGCGGGTTCCAAACCCGCGACCTCCGGATTGATCGCCGACGCGCTAACCACTGGGCCACAGAAGCCGTCAATTTCACAGCTTAATATAAGTAATGAACGAATGTTTTCATGTATGTACGCGTGTAATTCTGTTTTTCACGATAACAATAATGTGCATGTTTATAAAAATTACGCCAGGGATAATGTAGCATTCTAAAGTAGAAAGTTTTTTTTAAATCAGATTAGTTGTTTTTGTCATTATTCGTTGCTTACATACATAAATACTCATAGGCGTATATAATAAAGACGAGGCATGTCTAGCCAAAAACTATACCCACTTGAATGGCCCTACTTTTGGGGTAGTTTGGGGCCATTTGGACTTTTAAGGTATGGTGAAATTAAGACGGGCGTAACTTTTTCTTGCATGAAGATTTGTTCTGTCATATGTACGTCATAGCCCTTCCTTAGTTTTGAAGTCTTTGTAAATTCTACTCTGATTTATTCTATCTCTAATTTTAAATATTTCGTGGCGATGTGGTTCATCACCCGTCACGTCAGTTTCCCGCGAGAGCTGACGATTTTCTCTGCCGTCTCTGCACACCCTAACGCTGTTTGTCCACCGCCACCGTCAACGGGACGTCACCGAGAACGAGATTATTTCTGGTCGAGATGAGATTGACGGGACGGGCGTGCGGGGGACAGACGGCTGTAGTAAATGTATGTATCGCTACTTCGGCACGGTGGCGGTGGCGGTGGCCAAACAGCGTAAGGGGTCCCATATACGGTCCGGTTTTTACTCTAGTTCGGCCTGAACGGATGCAAAATCGTATCGTCTGTGTGCAATTTCGAGATCTCATCAGTCGGCCGGATGGACTGGAGCGATTCGTTCCAGTGTTGCCAGCTCGGTTTGCGAAACTACTAAACTCGCGTCGCTTTCAACTAAGAACTGCTAAAAGAATACTGAAAACTATCAAAAAAGCTACTCAACTTAGGATTCCCTAATGCTCCCAAAAAACCACTGCATTGTAGGTTTTGTTATATTAAAATTATATTATATATTGAATTATATTGTAAATTTTATCGTTAAATTAAAATATACCTACTAGGAAATATTACGTATGTAGTAATTAAATGGGTAGTTTTAAGAAAAATGCGGACGAATGCTACGATGTATTAATAAGATAAGGTGTAAAAAAAATATGTTTTTTTTTGTTAGACACAAACCTCGGCCATTTTGCATATGATATCTGGCTCTTTCCTACTAAAACACTACTAATAACTAAATCTCTACTAAGGAGGGAATAAAATACTTAATTTAGTAGTAAAACTTTGTAAAATAACTAAGTTGGCAACATTAATTCTGGACTGAACGGACCATGTGTGACAAATCGCTTCAGTTCTCGCCATAGCCGCGGCCGTGCGGGCGTGTATCGTGTACAAGCGTAGTGAGTTTACAATTAATAAACACGACCGTGGCTCGCGGCAAACCAGAACGAACTGATGCGATTTTTCCGTGTATGTGCTCGAATCCGTTCAGGCCGAACTGACGTCAGTTCTAACTGAAACGACCGGCCTCTCGTCTGTTGGGACTATATGCTCCGGAACGCCGGTGAAAATTCAGAGCATTGAAAATAGAACTCTGGGCTAATACAATAGAGCTGAAAATCGAACACGCAAGTGTCGAGTCAAATGTCAATGTCATATATGATAGCTCGACACTCTAAACTTCTATTTTCAACTGTATTGTATTAGCGCAGAGTTCTATTTTCAGTGCTCTAAATTTTCACCTGCGTCCCGGATTCCGAAACATATAGTCCCAGGCCCCAGCCTTAGGGTCAGTTCACACCGCGACGATACGCGACATTACGCGGCGCTGCATTTTAAGATCGCTGTTGAAAATTTAACTTTATTTACTAGACAAAAATATACATATTTCATCATATGACATCAGTGATCATTCACACATTGTACATGCGCTGTGCAGGGCATCTACAACATTCGAACTCTTACAATGAAACGTGTATCTTCTTGTGTAATGATAGAGTTCAATTTTAAAAATGAAGTGACATAATATCCTGTATCGTTTGGGTGTGAATTGACCCTTATGATGGTCATTACCTACCTATAACTGGGAAGTAGGCTAGGCGTGAGAAAGTGTAAATTAAGTAGTGTACAAGATAGATAAAAGTATAATCAAAACATTGACAGTAAATATAGTTAATTATCAATTCATAATCATCAGCAAACGGATATTGATAAATATACAATGTAATATGCTTTTTGATACAACAGCACAAGCTATATGTTTATCAGTAGTAGCGATAGTCTAATACAGGATGTTCTGTTAGCAGCAAAACTAAATAAATAAATAAAATTCATAATAAATAAATAAAAATAATGAACAGCAGCCGAAGTCAGTCGTCAGTCAGTTACTTACACTGCACATGTACTGTGCAGTGTGTGTGGTGCAACTTGACATTCGAACTCTTACAATTAAACTTAAATGTAAAAAATAGTTATCTTAAAAAGCCGCATCCAGTATCGTTTCCTTTACGTGTGAATTTACTCCTATCAGTTCTTCCAGAGGTACAATACAAATACAAGGTTGTTTAATAATGAAAATAAATTACGGATATTTTGGGTAAATATTCTACTGCTTAGGTAGAAAAAATATATATTATGTAAAATAAAATAACATTGCGCTCTCTAAGGCATTGAGGTCATTTACCTCACAGAAACAGCTGATTTGAAGTGGAAATTACTTTGCCTAAGTAACATCAATTCAATCAGATATGTGAGGTAAATGACCTTAACACCGCCAACAAAGACCGTGCAAACACCACACACACACAAGAGATCTTGCTGACGTTGTTGCTTGTACGGTGGTGGTGGTCTTTCTGAAAGTACGCATAAGCATGTGGGAGTATGCTTTACGCATGCTTATGCGTGCACTCAGCCATTCACGCATTGCATTGCAGGTTGTAGGTATTTTTTCGCGGGATATTGTTAGATATAATATTCATTCAATTGTATATTAGTAAGGACAAAGTTCGGTTGCGGAGCACGTAGAATTTCGTACACTGACTTATCGCTACTTGTCTCTTTCAATTATTATCGTCTATTACTATTATCGTATTAATATTATCTTATTGCTATCACCCTTCTATCGCGCCCCATGCAAACATAGACAACAGCCTCCGTGGTCCAGTAGTTTAGAGCTTGGCTCTCGACTCCGAGGTCGTGGGTTCGATTCCCGTATTGGAACAACAAAATGATGTTTCCAAGTTTGTTTAGGACAATGCAGGCTAATCACCTGATTGTCTGACAGGAAAGATGATCCATGCGTCGGATGGGCATGTAAAAAGTTGGTCCTGCACCTGATCTCTCGCCAGTCGTGTCGGTCTGTCCGTCCCACTGGGTTTCGAGAGTAATGGAAGAGAGAGTACTCTTGTGTACTGCGCAAACACTTGGGCACTGTAAAATAACTCCTGCGTAGCTGGCCCGGTATCAATGAAACCAGCCACCGTTACCGAAATCGGTGTGGGGGAGCTATTATGTAAAAATTATTCATAAATTAAATAATATTACTCCTACATATTTCTAGTGGTACCTACCTTGCTCAGACTAATTATTTTAGTTACGAGCCCATAACTGAAATCTGATACAATATTAAAAAGTTAAACATTAATAAAATTCTGATTGTAAATTGCCCCTAGATTTCGCCGATAATTTTTGTTCATCCTATGTATTGTTCAGTATTATAAAGCTCTGTGTCAGCTCTCGTCAGCGAATATGATAAACTAACTGCTAAGAAAGAACTCGCATTCATAAAATGGGTTCCTTACATACCAATTATAACATTGTTCAAAATAAATAACGGATATTTTGGGCATACGGTGTACTGCTGATGTGAAGACGCTTAGGCAGAAAAATAATTAAATATAAAAATAAATGTACGAAATAAAATTACAGTACGCTCTTTACGGCGCTGTAAGACCTCACATACGAGTATTTGATTGTATTGATGTTACTCCGGCAAAATCTTTACTTTGCCTTTACATTAACTGTTTCAGTGAGGCTAACGACCTTAACGCCTCAAGAGTGCGCGATCTAATTTTATGTACTAAAATAATAAATAATATTTTTTTTCAATTTTTTATTATTTTTCGGTCGAAATGTTTTAACTTAAGCAGTACAGATTGTACGCCCAAAATATCCACAGTTGGTTTTTAACAACCATATTTATGTTTTATTTATTGTTTGTATGTTTGTCATTATTATTTACATAATTTTTTCAAATGAACTCAATGATACGATTATCATCTAAGAGACGCCTAAGTTTGATAAGGTTTGATTCAATCATAATATATTTTGGAAGACTGACTGACGAGTTTCAATATTGAATGAAATAATTTAAAAACGCTGTCTAATGCAGTCATCTAGTCAGATAAAGAGGTCAAACTAAGAACCTAACGTAATAAGCTGAATTATTGTACACACCTTTATTTTAGCACTAGCTTTTTCCCGCGACTTCCTCAGCGTGGATCCCCATTGCAGCCTCGTGGGGTATTTCGAAAAACGATTTTTAACGGATTTCAGAGTCATAATAACTGCGTGACAAAATTCAACGTAATCGGATCAGTTGGTATTTCACAATACAAAGTTTGGACCCTCATTTCGTCTTTTAGGGGGCGACTTTAAAAAATAAAAATAAAATACATCCTCAACAATTTCTATTTTAAATTTTATCGGATATTAAATTTTATGGAAACTGGGACATATTTTAATTTTTTGTTCATACAAACTTTCAACTATTAAATTACACCCTCAGAGGTTGAATTGTAATAAAAGCTGAAACACGTATTTAATGAAATATTTTTAAGAGCATGAATCTCAATTTGCAACAAAATCGGTATACATTTAAAGATTTTCCCTATTTCTCCCCTTTAGGGTGTGTATGTGTCTATGTTATGAATTAAAATAACTGTCAAAACGTTGTTACTTTGAACTGTTCAAGTTTCTACCATACGCGGTTACGGCTGTGCGTGCGTCCAATGCAGTTAGTCAGTGGGAACATCTCCTTTAATAGATAACAAAATATGTAGTGTCATAAATCACCTATGCCAACGTGTAAGATAACTGACAAAGAGGTCAAAATCAGTTTTTTTGGAAAAAAATGTCTAAATTGAGTATCTACTTCTTCATCTTAAAGTGGTTTAAAAAATATTATCAAAAATTATTATTTTTAGTAGGTAGCAAAAATAATTTTCCAGATCGTCACAAAAATTTACAAAAAGATGTCGTGTTTCGGAACATTTTTCTAAACGTACTTTGTTTGTTCAAAAATACCCAAAGATAGCGGATGTAATCTCCTTTAAATTTACTTGAAAAAAATCCAACAATTATATTAAAAAATCTGTTTAAAAAATCTTCAAAAACCTCCTCAAAATTTCACGTGTTTTTCTATTATGCATGAATTTTAATGTTTGATAATAAGGCTTATTTTATTTGATCACTGTCTCGATTTATTGCAATTTTGTAAAGTATTTCTAGAGAAATGTCAGTCCGTACTAGGCTGCTGTCAAACAACGCGCTCTTACTTATTTTCTCACCTCTGGTGTGGTTCATCGCCGGTAGTATAGTATGATTCTTGCTTTAAAATTTTAACTAATTCACACAATCTGCATTAATTTCAAGTCGGTACCAGCCCAAACAATATCCTGATAAATCAGTATTTTATAGAGCTCACGTTTAATTTGGCTGGTACCGACTTCAAAATTATGAAGATTGTGTAGAGAAATTGTTAAAATTTTAGCCGAATTTAAAAGTGGAATTATTTAGAAAATAAGATTTATTTCATACTTTTTTGTGTATTTTTACTTTGGAAGTCGGTTTAATGTTTTGTTTAAAAATAATAATTTTTCCCTTTTTAGTGATATTTGTTAAATTATTATTAATACATTTTAAGAACGTTTAGAATAAACGATCGAAGGTATAATTGAATACGCGCCAAGCTTCCATTAGGTATTGTAAATAAGATGATGATGATAATTACTGTAAGTTACAAAGTGGCATATGCTTGTAGTTCTTTAAACAATGCCTAAATTCCCAAACGCGTATCTTTAGAGAATGAGGAGTTCTGTTCAGTGCTTTTGGATTCAGGGTATATCTTGGTGCAAAATGTTATTTTTTGGGAGCATATTACTACTTCAGAAAAAGTCGAAATCACCATATGTGTCCATATAAATTTCTAGGAGTTCCCTCGATGTGACCTGATGGATTCCATCATCAGGTCACATCGATATTTTATAGAACTCACGTTCAAATTTGCGGGTACCGACTTCAAAATTAGGAAGATTGAGTAGAGAAATAGTTAAAAAATTTTAGCCAAATTTAAAACGTGAGTTACTTAGAAAATAAGTTTAAATTACTCTTCAAATCCTTAAGTTATTAGTGACATTTTTTGTTATGCCATTAATAAATAAAATCAATTTTGTATTTATCTTCATACATACTCAACCGCTGTGTCGTCACTGGTGTATAATTTTATGTATAGAGCATTTTAATGCTCTCTAACGATCTCACTTTTGTGATGACTGTATTTCGTCAATGGTTGATCGTAGATATGCCTTTGCAAAGACAATATTTTCTGTACGTAACACAATAATTATGTACTTTTCAAAAAGCCAATAATAAAACTGCATGTTCCCCATTATAAAAGCACTCTGTAATAGCTTATCAAAGTATTTTATAAAATTACTTATCTTTTGTGGATCCCTAACTATTTAGTATCATATTATAATATTATTTATAACAACACTAGACACCGTTTTGGACGGTTGTGAGTGGTTGGCAAAAGCAGCAGATATTTGACCATTGTGAGTGTTTTATTTTGTTCGTTTTGTAGGTATACCGTATACCGCTTAGCAGTAAGCAAACAAATACCTTACTTACATTTAATCTGAGCTAACATGCATAAAATGATTTAAATTCTAAAGTAACAATGTTTTTTAAACATTATAAGTAACTAGATGTTCCCAACGGCTTCGTTAATTTCGTAGGAGCCGTACATTTTGCCCCGATAAAAGCCTTTGTACTATAATTATATTCATGCCAAATGTCATCAAAATTGGTTCAGTAGGATCGAAGCAGCAACAAATCAAATCTTTACTCTTTAAAATGTAGATATAAAAATTTGTAACATCATGTATAAGCACAAAAAATCAAAAGACATGTTTTTATAATAGGTATTTATATATTTATATTTGTATGAAATTCACTAAAATTACTTTTAGGGCTTCTTTCACAATCGCCACTTCGGTGGGTACTAAAAATATGCTTTTTTTTTAGGTCTTAGAATATAAAATGAGGTTTCCGGAAAGCATAATTATCATAGGTAAGCTTGGCTGCAATATTAATGAATTAAATATAAAAATAACCTTTATATTAAAAAAAAAACCCCCGACTGTGTCACTTTAATGTACCTACTGTCGAACAAGTTGCCGCTCGACCAGGCAGACGACTATCGAGCGCATTGAAAATTAATCTACTGAATTTGAAAAAATAAAAGGTTACAAAATTGAACAACAACGTTGAATGATAATTATTTTATTTTTAAACTTTTGCCCGTGACTTCGAATAATATGTAGATGTTGAGGTGACAAATTTCCTATTATTTAAAAAAAGAAACTTTAATTATGCTAAAAATAAATAAAATGGTAAATGGTTTAAATTATTTTGTTATTAGAGATTAACTGTATTGCCGTGCGGAGCAAGGATCATCAGACTGCTAGCCGAACTTACTCTAAAACACCCAACATGGAACTGTCCGTGTGAGAAACAGTTCTCTCTTAGGTCTATCCCAGCCACTTTCAATGGCTGCCCCTGAGCTTAATTGATAGTTATGGCGAAGCAAACTGCATTCTTGTAAACCTAATTATATACTCTGATGTGATCAATGGTATTTTAGGTATGAATTGTTCCCCTTGATCACATCTAGTGAGTACTGTAGCCTCGACCATGTTGCAATGGAGAACTTTTATCTAAAGTCTGGTGCTATTGCTTAATTTTGGAGATTTAACATTTTTTAATAACTGGTGCTCCAATATTCAAACGGAGATTATGGTGTGTAAAACCTGTTGGGTTTAGATTATTAAGGAACTTCACGGGATAGTTTACACTTTACTGCATCATCAGTTTATACTACTGAATCCACTGACTTATATTGTACTTCATCTGCTTCAAATGGCTTATGTAAAAGTTCATTTATTGTGGCTGCGTTTTCATTTTTGGGAGTGTAAACGGCACGCTTACAAAATATAAGTACTATAACCTTTACGGGCTTTGCCATGAGATTGGTGACATCAGGGTAAACTACATTAGTGAGTTCTGTAAGAGATGTCACCACTGTTGCCAAACTTTGCGTAATACTAATTTTACCACCAATTGTAGGATAATTCATAAAACTGTTCAGCAGACTGTTCACGTCACAAATAGACTCTTATGTTTTTTATTAAAGTGAGCTTTTGTAACTTCACATGTATGATGATTTTAAACACGAATTTAGCTCATCTGCAAATGTGCCCCTGGGTACTACGGGTATCAAAATAAAGAGCTTGAAGAGAACATTTAAAAAAAAATCCAACAAATATAAGTAAAATGATCGAGCATGAGTTTGACACTAAAAAATACATTCATACCCCTGTTCACCCCTTTAGATGTTGAATATCGAAAAATCGTGATGTTATGTTATGAAATGTTTACTTATTTATTTTAGAACTACATTTACAAAGTTCCAAGCCGAAATGCTCATTTAATATTTTTCCCCATAAAAAGATAAATACTCCGTTTTACCAATTAATAGATAGAATTTTAGAAAATATTGATTTAGAGTTTTAGTAGATCACGAAATTTCGAACAGATCTGATCTCAAACACAAAAGTTACATACGTTTGTATATACTTATACATACATAGGGGTAAAAAGGTTCATCAACGTTTGTTGATACCCCTTTTTACCCCTTTAGGGGGTGAGTTTCGCAAAATAGCTTCTTAGTGGACCTATACGTCACCAAAGGAGGCCAAGGTCCAAATATCACGTTTCTAGCTTCAGTAGTTCTGCTTCGGCGTGGATGAATCAGTCAGTCAGGGCATGTTAGAAGATTAACATAAAATTATCCACACGCGTATCGAAGTTTGAATAATTATTATTGTTGCCGTGGCACATAAGTATACTGTACCTGGGAGACCGAGCTCAGCTCGGAGTTTTAGTAGACCGATAAAAGAATTAAAAATAAATATAAAAAATATAATAGAAATAATAAGAATCACTAACATAATTATCTGACATGATTATCTGAAATATAGACACACGATATTCTGTCTTGACTAATAAATAAATAAAAATGATCATCCTTATCATTTATATACATACCTACCTAACATTTTTGTGAAGAAGAAGCACATAAGAATAATGTAATTGCTTTGTGTACTTTCGTCTTGTTCTGTGTATAGTTTATATTGTATATGTGTGTGTGTAACTGTTGATTGTGCACAATTAAGTATATTTTCATTTCATAATATTGATATGTACATTTGCTTTAAATTAATTATTAATACTACTATCCTACTACTATAATTATATATGTGAAAGTTAAAAGTACAGTGTTCCTGTGAGATACTGTATTTACGCGGGCGGAGCCGCGGGCAAAAGCTAATTTTTAAGTTTTTTCTTAGCTATATTTATAACCAATAACTTAATTAATAGATAACAGCATAAGATATTTTTCCCATTTAATCGGGCAAAAGTTGAGTAGCTGGCATCACATTTTTTCTCGCACACTAGAATTTGTCACATATAAGTCAAATTGGCACTTTACAGTTTACACACTACAATAATGAGTTGCCGCATTTACGAAGCTGTTTAGGGAGTGCGTCATCTGGTCGAGTGGTCGAGACCAATCAAATATATTTGGTCTATGGATATATTGTTGCACGACGAAAGAAAAAATCACATATTGCTTAAAAATATGCAGTTTCTAAGGGATAAGATCTAGTTAGATCGATTTTTCTCCTCCAAAACTCCCTGCTTACTAAATTTCATGGTAATACTTGTAGCCGTTGCCGAGATTTCGATTATATTATATAAACAAGATTGTCCCGTTTAAACTATGAGATAAATAAAAATAAAATATCTATGGACGCTTCACACCACGTCAATCTGGACCCGTGCTAAGTATCCGAAGAGCTTGTCACTTGTGTTACAGGTACCAGAAAACGGGAAGTATATTTAATACTTTTATACTATACATATATTTAAGATTTTTATTATATTATACACATATTTAATACACATCCATGACCCAGGAACAGAAAAACTTTTTGTTCCTTCGGCGGGATTCGAACCCGCGACCGCCGGCTTGAGCGCCAACGCGCTGAACCACTGAGCCACAGAGGACGAGATATTTTTTTTTTCAAAAATCCAAAAACCCTTAATCCCATCGTCTTTGTTTTAGGCTCAAATTGTAGCTGACTAAATTGTCCAGCGGATTTTTTTTCAAACTTTTGATATTATTCCGTTCCAAAATATCGAGCACCAAAATCAAATATATTCGGAAATAATACAATTTTTTGACATTGGAAATGTCTTTTCGTTCACTCCAGTGTAGGCCCCGATTTCACGAAAATGTGCGATCCCCTTATCTCTCGGAGAATTTTGAAGATATGATATTCAAATAACCTGATCAAGAGCATGTTGACTCTTTATTGAGAGTCAACGATTCCTTAGACAGAGTAAATCATTCTGTTTTTAAAAGTATACCAGATATATGTTCCAGTAAGAAGGCAAATATTGAATGCCCAACAAATATTACTATATTATTCAGTAATGTGTTAGGTTAAGAGTTAAGGCATATATCTAAATATAATGTGTGCTGGAAAATCAATTTCTAATTTTTGTATGCCCGGAGCTAATTATAAAGAGATAGTAAATAGGGCTCTAACATTGACCTATTGTCCATTACAAACCACATTAATACTTCTAGTCGGGAGGAGAGGAAAATTAAACATAAAACAGATGACTGAACTACTTGAAAAATTATTTAATATTGAAAATGTAAAAAATATTATATTGTTTACTTTGCCCTATGTACAAATATTGCCAAAAAGAAACACTGAAGAGAACTTTACTAGATATAATCTGAGCAGCCTAATACTGTTAATAAGAATTGTAAAGTTTTAAATGACACACATGAACAAAAATGTCTGATTGTGGACATAAACAATTTAATGTAATATGAGATTAGATAAGTATTTCCTATGTAACTTCTGTAAGCGTCATGTGGCTAGGGTGCTATTAAACTTTTTATTTTTTAAACCAGCCAAGGATTTGGCTTCTTCGACTACTGCTTTTATTGACCAGAATACTAGTACTAGTTGTATTAACGAATTGGAATTTGTTAATAATACTTATTTAAAATTATATAATAAGACAATGGAGGATGTCTCTAGCAGAAGTAAGATAAGTTTAAATATACAAAATCCTACCAATAACATAACAAATGTATTAAAAAACATAACCCTTCCTGACAGTCGGGTAATTATAATCAATATTTTATTATTAATCTGGTGCATCAAAATTTACAAGGAATGGTTGGTAAAGAACTTGAAATTGAGTTATTTTTTAATGAATTTAATGTTGACATTATTTGTATATCTGAACATTGGTTCAGACAACATGAACTCATTTTCAATTTTAATGATCAACAGTTATCATGTTCGTTCAGTAAGGAAAATATAATTATTTATTTTAATATAATAATAAATAATTATTTAAATTCAAGGAACGTAAAGATGTCGGAGGCCTCTTAACTGAATGAATTATTGAAGTAGCCTGCATAGAGTTGAGTCGACATATTATTGTAATCGTATCAGGCCTCCATCAGGGTTATGTACTGCCCTGTACTTTCATAGTAGAATGTCTTACGGCATCAATTTATGGGAAAATGCCGCCGACATTAGTACAATATTTGTACTGCAGAAGCAAGCAATACATTCAGTAGAGTATTGACACTTACACAAACACATAATACACACAGACACACCAAACGTTATAACACTTCACTGTTTACATCGGAAGTTAAAAATTATACCATTTTCTCTTGTTACATAGCAGGTATTCCAAAATCATCTAGTCTTCTTTTGAAATTGTTAATAGCTTAAATAATATAAATTTCCAATCTGTGTGCAAAGCACCCTATTCCCCAATGCACCTTTCTACTTCAGTCGTAGGACAAATCTCTGCCTCACCACCTTTTTTTGCATCTTTTATGAAAAAATAGTGCATTAAAATTTTGTTTCTATTTCCATCTCTTTTCACTGCAGATAATCTAGGAGCGTCTCCCACATTGTCGGAGTTCAACCGGGTGGGTACTTACATGCATTTTTGTATAATGGTCCCCATAGGAGCTCAAGGCAGCAAGAACAGATAAAATTCGTATAGGCCACAATATTTATTACGACAGAAAAGAACGAATAAATCAAGAGACAAGAATTTGACTAATGGCGATGTCATAATATTTGCGATCGAAGTTTGTCACCTTTCTTTGAAGTACGTCAAGGGTCAGTTCACACCGCGATAATACGCGCTACGTCGCGTTGCATTTTAAGATAGTTTTTGAAAATTGAACGTTATTCACTACACTAAAAGACACACGTTTCATATGACATCAGTCATACACTGCACATGCGCTGTGTAGCGCGGTTCAACATGACATTCGAACTCTTACAATGAGACGCGTATCTTTTTGTGTAATGATAGAGTTCCATTTTGTATAGTTATCTTATAATGCAGCGTCATGTCGCGTATCGTTTCGGTACGAATCAACCCCTAGGGTCAGTTCACAACGCAACGCGACGCAGCGCGACGCGACGCAACTATACTTGAAGAACCCAGTCACTGTTCGCTGCGCAGCGCATAGCCGCAAAGCGCATTTTACAGCAGTACGCCGCGAGGTGCCGCACGTGCAGCCGAACGTGTGGCACCTCTATGTGGCGACAGTAAAAAACCTCCACTTTGGTTGCGTTCGTTTATGACGTTTCTTTGACAGAGGATACGGCGAACGGCGACCTCAAGCTGCGTTGCGCGGCATCGAACGATATCGCTCATCACGCGGGTGACGGCGCGCATACCGCTGCGTCGCGATATACTGCTCTACGCCGAGAGGTGCAACGCTACGTGATGCAATGTATTCTGAATTGTCACAATGAATTAATATTATGTATCATTTCGTGTAGTGAAAAAAGTTTCATTTTGAATGGATATTTTTAAAAAGTGCATCCCGCAAAAATGCGCCGCGTCGCTTTGCGGTCTGAGCTGACCCTCCTACCTATAACTGGAAAGTAGGCTAGGCGTGTGAAAGTGTAAATAAAGTAGTATACAAGAAAGAAAAATCATAATTAAAACATTGACAGTAAATATAGTTAATTATCAATTCATAATCATCAACAAGCGGATATTGATAAATATACAATGTAATATGCTTTTTGATACAACAGTACAAGCTATATGTATAACAGTAGTAGCGATAGTCTAATACAGGGTGTTCTGTTAGCAGCATAACTAAAGCACAATATAAATAATATACAGCTGTAGTGGAACTCAGCCGTGTCCATGAAATTTTTACCTACGATTGAGTGTGGCCGAGTGGAGCGCTAAGGCTGGTAAGTCTACAAAGAAGGCGTTGAAAGTGCACAAGCGTCACGGCACAACTAAAACTCGTTAGTCGTTCAATGCAGCGACAAGTCTTGGCGACGTGGCGAAGCGGCGCGCGGCGTGATACTATATACTTCCGCTATTTGAGATTCCGTTAGCGGCCGTGTAAATGACGCGTATGCGTGCGTGTGCTGATTCGAACGGTCTAGTACGAAGATGGTCTTAGTGCTAGTAATGGTCTGAGTATTGAAACGCTACAACTAGGTGGCGATGCACAAATCACATACAAATTCCTAGTAAACGCCAAATGCACTCACAATCGAATGCGAAAAGAAAAACTCACACTTAGCACTCTGTGCATTATTTATATTGTGACTAAAGTAAGAAAGTTCATGTGAGCATCGTAAGGGTCAGTTCACACCGCGACGATACGCGATGCGACGCGGCGCTGCATTTTTAAGACAGCTATTCGAAATTGAACTTTTTTCACTACACAAAAAGATATACAGTACCCGGCGATATATATTGCACATCGACCTTTGGAAAGAGACAATCGGCTAATTTCGGCTTCGTAGAGCGTTATCTCTGTCGCACACTACCTATGTGATGTTTTGTCAGTCATTGTTCAAATGCGATAGAGTGCGGTCGCGTCCAGTTCAAAATATATATTTAGAGTTGTTAACACCCCCAAATTTAAATAATTTAAAGTTGTACTATGGAAACTTTAGGGAAAAGAGGGAAACCTTTACAAGGTCAGTCACGTGAAATTATCTACAATGTTTATAAATATTTTGTAACCGAAGTTGACAGATTTTAAAAAAATGAAGATGAAAATGTAAGTTGTTATTTTTTTTAGGTTCAAGAGCGAGTTGCAAATGCCACTGGAATTTCAAGAAGAACTTTGAACAATATATTAAACGAAGTCAGTACTGAAACACATTCTACTGAAATTAAGTTCAGCATTCCAAAAAAAGGGAGACCAAAAAAAGCAATTTCGTTTGGATATGGACGATTTTGATTATGATGTTGTTCGAAGAATGGTGTATGATTTTCACTTACGATTTAATGAACTGCCAAGAATAAAATAATTAAAAGCTAAATTATCTGAAGCTATTAATTATAATGGGTCTGAAAAGACGTTGAGAAAAATATTTCACGAGATGGGATTTTGGTTCACTAAAATGGAAGATAATCGAAAAGTTCTAATGGAAAAGCACGATGTAAGTCACAAACGAATGGAATACCTCTATAAAATACGCAAATTTCGCGAATCAGGAAAAAATATCGTCTACATGGATGAGTCTTACATACATACATCCCACACTAAAAGGAAATCTTGGAGTGATGATAAGAAAAAAGGAGTAAAAAAGCCAATTTCAAAAGGTCAACATTTGATAATAGTTCATGCGGAAAATGAATAAGGCTTTGTACCCGGTGCCTTTTTAACGTATAAATCCACGGACACTACAGGTGACTATCACAATGAAATGAATAACGATAGCTACGAAAATGGCTGGTTAATCAATCAATCCCAAATATACCCAGTGATTCTGTTCTAGTTATCGACAACGCACCCTATCACAACAAATATGTTGAAAGACCCCCCAACTCAAACACCATAAAACAGGAAATGATCAACTGGTTAAACAGACACGAAATTCTAGTTGATCCAAAATTAACAAAAACCCAGATTTACGCTATTATATGTCAGCACAAGGAGAGGTATAAAGAGTTTTCCGTCTTCCGACAAAGTACTAAATAATACGAATATGGGCACACTGTGTTGCGATTGCCACCATATCATCCGAATTATAATCCAATTGAAAATATATGGTCTCAACTGAAAGGCTATGTAGCCTCTAGAAATGTGGGTATGAATTTAACTACAGTAAAAACATTATTGACTGAAAAAGTAAACATGATCGGGACTGAAGAGTGCCTGAAGAGTGACTGAGAGTGTGAGAGTGGTTTGCGATCATGCAATCAAATGTGAGAATGAATATAGAAGCATTCAACACGGTTTAGACAATTACACTGATAGACTAGTGATAAATACGGCTGACAGTGCCAGTGATATTGACCTCTTTGTGAGCACAGATAGTGAAATGGAAGTAATTGAGAATTAGAATTATTATTATTTTTATTACAATGTCTCATTCTAACAATAGGTATAATGGTGTTTATTATGTACACTACAGCTGTAATTTTCCAAAATATACGTAAACATAATGTGGACATGTTTTTTTATTTTATTTTACCCCAACTTAAAGCCTTCACTTATAGAAAAATTGGTGTATTTTATACAAATAATAAAAAGAATTATCAAAAGAAGCAAATCATAATTGTTTTAACAGCTCCTAAAAGATACCGGACTGTTTGTATTTCGTACGACAGAGATAACGCTCTACGAAGCCGAAATTAGCCGATTGTCTCTTTCCAAAGGTCGATGTGCAATATTTATCACCGGGAACTGTACGTTTTACATACACTGTACATGCACTGTGTGGTGGTGCAACTTGACATTCAAACTCCTACAATGAAACTTAAATATAGAAATATAGCTTAAAAAGCCGCGCCTCGTATCGTTTCGTTAAGGTGTGAATTGACCCTTATTAGTTCTTCCAGAGGTCACAATACAAATATAAGGTTTTTCAATAATCAAAATAAACTATGGATATTTTGGGCATAATATATTCGAGGTGCTGCGTAGGTATGTAAAAACGTTTAGAAAGAAAAAAAAAGTTTCATGAAATTACATTGCGCTCTCTAAGGCGTTGAGGTCATTTACCCTATAGAAACAGCTTGGGGTGGGGATGACGCGCCCAGTACGAGTACTGGGCGCATTTCGTCAGTTTTAGAAGAAGAGGGGAAGGGAAACCCATGGGGGAGCAAATTAAAACGAATTGGAATGTCGATTGCCAAAACCAGGCACGACCAGGACCGACGGTCGGCTCCAAGCGACATGTGGGGGTCCCGACCCGGAGGCCGAGAAACGTGTTTGGGTCCACTCCCTCCCGAACGCGGCGCGTTCGCCGGACCGTGGACACGAGCGACCTGGGGAAAGGGTTCCGTTTTAAAACTTCCGGGCCCCGACTTTTGTGTCGGGGGGAAGGTACGACACGGTGATGACGGGATGGCAATAGGGCTGCCACTCGTCAGGCACCAGACGAGGTAAGACGAATTACACCGGCATCTGGTTTGCCGGTGTAAGGAAAGTTAGGGGGGATTCGATCCCACGATGTGTGTGGCGCAACTGCACCAAGGGCGCATCAATGCGCCGTGTCTCCTCCTCTTCGGGGGCGGTTGGGCGGGCTGCGTGGCTCCGCTGGGTCCTCTGGTGGGACGGCATCTCTTGGCAGGCGGTGGTGGACAGGCGGGCGGGCGTGCCACAGCGCCAGGTCGGTCAGCTCGACCAGGCGCGAGGCATCCGCTCGCGCGAACAGTTTCGCGGAGAGCTGGGCCACAAAGGCCTCCACGCTCTCCATCCTGAGGTCCCTCGATATGGTGGTGTTGCGGACATACCACGGTGCATCCGCAATGCGGCGCAGCACCCGGTTTTGGGCTCTCTGCAACAACCCTTTCTGGGGTGCAGAGAGCAATTGGTGCCACGGGGGTACCGCGTACGTAAGGCGGGACCGTACGTACGTCTTGTAGAGGGCGATGCGCATCCTCAGGGGGATCTGTGGGGACGCGTAGGCAGGACGCAGCTGGGCTACCGCCGAGTTAGCCTTTGCCACCGCCGAAGAGCACTGGGCGACCATGGAGAGTCGGCGGTCAATCGTGACCCCGAGGTACTTCGCCGTCTTACCCCATGGGATTGCGGCGTCTCCGATCTTCAGAGGAGCCGGAAAACCTGTTCTCGTAGAGACTGTGAGCGCCTGGGACTTGCCTGCATTAGTCTCCTAGTCTCCATTTGCTCAGCCAGTTCGGGATAAGGTCCAGCGTCCTCTGAAGTTTTATGGCGGCGTAGTCAGGATTCAGCGAGCTGGCGATGTAGGCTGTATCGTCAGCGTACAGCGCCGCGGTGCTACCAGGATCTGTAGGCACGTCGCTGGCGTAAAAGTTGTACAGCCCTGGGGAGAGCACACTACCTTGTGGTACGCCGGCGGTGATGGGGCGCTCGCCGGAGAGGACTCCGTCGACACGCACCTTAAAGGTCCTGCCGGAGAGAAAAGAGGCCACAAGCCATACTATAGGGGGAGGTACGTTGGCTCGAATAAGCTTACAGAGGAGACCCTCATGCCAGACACTGTCGTACGCCTTTTCCATGTCCAGGAAAACGGCGACCGAGGATTTCTTCTTATTAGCCGCAACGGAAAGGTGGTGGATTACGCGTACCAGCTGGAGGGCGGTACTCAGCTGGGACCTAAACTCAAATTGTTCCTCACGAGGAGGGAGGTAGGGAGAAAGGTGTTTGAGGAGAAGGAGTTCAAAGACCTTGGATAGTATTGAGAGGAGGGTTATGGGCCGGTAGCCCTCGGCCATTCTCAGGTTTTTGTGGCTGATTTGAAGTGGAAGTTAAATAACATCAATTTAATCAGATGTGTGAGGTAAATGAACTTAACAGCGCCAACCAAGACCGTGCAAACACCACACACACACAAGCGATCATGCTGACATTGTTGCTTGTGCGGTGGTGGTGTTTGCACGATCTTTTTTCTGACTACACGCATAAGCTGTGTGGGAGGAGGGAGGCGCCTTACACATGCTTATGCGTGCACTCAGCCACTCACACATTAGGTTGCAGGTTAGGTATAGATATTTTTTCGCGGGATATTGTTAAATATAATATTAATTAAATTGTATATTAGTAAGGATAAAGTTCGGTTGCGTAGCACCTAGAATTTCGTACACTGATTTATCGCTACTTGTCTCTTTCTATTATTATGGTCTATTACTATTGTCGTAAATCTTATAGTGTTCTCTAACGGGAGTTCCAAGAAAACGATTTTATTTAAAAGATTTATTGAAGTTAAAAATTACAAACTATTTTACATTTATACTTAACTAAATTAATCAGATCTATGTTGGATCTAAACTCAAGAATTTTAACTAAATCAAGACAACCGACTTTGACCGATGGTCCCTATATTGATATTGTCCTATTGCTCTCGCGCTTCTATCGCGTCCCCATGTAAAAATTATTATTAAATTAAATAATATTACTCCTACATATTTTTTCTAGTGGTACCTACCTTGCTTAAACTAATTATAGTTACGAGTCCATAAATGTTTAAAAGTACAGTAACAATGTTTAAAAGTTAAACATTAACAAAATACTTATTGTAAATTGCCTCTACATTTCGGCGATAATTTTTGTTCATCCTATGTATTGTTTAGTACCAATTATTACAAAGCTCTATGTCAGCTCTCGTCAGCGAATATGATAAACTAACTGCTAAGAAAGAACGCACATTCATAAAATGGGTTCCTTACATACTATAAGGTTTTTCAAAATCAATTATGGATATTTTGGACGTATTATGATTTACTGCTTATGTTTAGTGGGGTAAAAGACGTTTAGTGGGGTATGTATTTCGAAAAACCATTTTCACGAATTTCAGCGTCATAATAACTGCGTGACAAAATTCAAAGTACATAATCCGACCTGTTGGTATTTCACATTACAAAGTTTGGACCTTCATTTTCACCCCTTTAGTGGACGAATTTCAAAAAACTATAAAATACGTACTCCTTTCTATTTATTTCCTCGGATATAATATTTAATGGTAATCAGGACAGATTAATTTTTTTTTTCATACAAACTTTCAATATTTTTTTACACCCTCAGAGGTTGAACTCTAATAAAATCTGAAATAGTCTGTTTATCTTTTTTTTAGGAGCATGAATGTCAAATTTGCAACAAATTCGGTGCGAATTTAAAGATTTTTCCTATTTCACCCCTTAAGGGATGGAATTTTTAAAAATCCCAACTTAGTAGCAAAAATTCCAGTGTGTCTATGTTATATATTAAAACAACTGACAAAACGTTGTTACTTTGAACTATTCACGTTTCTAGCGGTTACGGCTATGCGTGCGTCCAATTCAGTGAGTCAGTGGGGATATCTCCTTTATTATATTATATAGATTACAAAATATGTAGTGTCAAATGTTACAAATACCAACGTGTTAGATGCCTGAGATATTCAAGGTCAAAGAGGACAAAATCAGTTTCTTGAGAAAAACAAATTTTGCTTTATTTTTTTTAATACAAAATATATTTGAGACAAGACTGACTATTGCAACACAATAATCCCAAAAAAAAAATGGTTCCGCCTTTGCGATAGGGGAAACTTTAATAATCAATTAATACTGCTTCCAATACATAGGGAACATGCATTTGTTTTAATTCAGCAAAGTTCTTATATTTTCCGAAATTCAACAGCCTCCGTGGTCTAGTGGTTAGAGCTTGGCTCTCGGCTTGGACGTCTTGGGTTCGATTCCCGCATTGGAACAACAAAAATGTTGGTTCCAAGTTTGGTTAGTACAATGCAGGCTGATCACCTCATTGTCTGACAAGAAAGATGATCCGTCGGATAGGCATGTAAAAAGTTGGACCTGCGCCTGATCTCTCGCCTGTCGTGTCGGTTATTCGTCCCACTGGGTTATGAGAGTAAAGGAAGAGAGAGTGATCTTGTGTACTGCGCACGCACTTAGGCACTATAAAAATTACTCCTGCGTAACTGGACTGGTTTCAATGAAACCGGCCACCGTCGCCGAGATCGGTGTGGGGAAGTTTTTAGTTTTTTTACACAAGCAGTGAATCATGTGTCCGAAGTATCCGTAATAGATTTTTTTTAGTTTTCCTGGCTTATTATGTACTTTTCAAAAAGCCAATAAAAAAACTGCAAAACAATATTGGCTTTTTTAATGGCCAACAGGGAGCTTATCAAAGAATAATAATAAGAATAAAAAATTGTATAAAATTACTTATCTTTAGTGGATCCCTAACTATTTAGTTTCATATTATAATATTATTTATAACAACACAACACACCGTTTTGGACGGTTGTGTGTGGTTGGCCAAAGCCAACAGATAATTGACCATTGTGAGTATTTTATTTCGTTTGTTATGTTGGTACACCATATAAGCAAGGAGCAATTAATTTTACTTGCATAAAATGATCTAAATTCTAAATCTATACTTAATATTATAAAGAGAAAAGATTTGTTTGTTTGTATGCATTGAATAGGCTCCGAAACTACTGGACCGATTTTTATGAAATTTGGTACAGATATAGAGTTGATCACGAGGTCCTCGATCACGAGGATTTACAGCCTCCGTGGTCTAGTGGTTTAGAGCTTGGCTCTCGACTCGGAGGTCGTGGGTTCGATTCCCGCATTGGAACAACAAAAAATCTTGTTTCCAAGTTTGGTTAGGACAATGCAGGCTGATCACCTGATTGTCTGACAAGAAAGATGATCCATGCGTCGGATGGGCATGTAAAAAGTCGGACCTGCGCCTGATATCTCACCAGCCGTGTCGGTTATTCGTCCCACTGGGTTACAAAAGTAAAGGAAGAGAGAGTGCTCTTGTGTACTGCGCACACACTTGGGCACTATAAAATAACTCCTGCGTAGCTGGCCTGGTTTCAATTAAACCGGCCACCGTCACACCGTTTATTAGATCACGAGGAAGGACATATGCTACTTTTTGTCGAGAGAAAATGTACGGTTTGCGCAGGATTTATTTTTGCGCGCACAACAAAATAATATTCCCTACGGCTTTGTGCACGCAAAAAGGATATCCCGTGGTAAACGTACATTCTGCCGCGATAACAAGCGGCCGTTATCCTCCCCCTGCATGGTCTACTGTTGATTAGTGACAATTTTCATCGAAACCGGTTCAGTAGTTTTGGGGGCTATTGCAAATAATGCAAGTCAATGCAAACAATCAAATCTTTCCTCTTTATAATATTAGAGTAGGTAGATGTAAAAATCTGTAACATAATGTATACCTAAGACAACGAAAATTCTAAAGACGAGATGTTTTTCAAATATGTTTGTAAATAGAAATATAATATAGTGTTATACAGTACAATTACTTTGAGGCTGTGTTTTAAAATGTATCAATACCCGTACAACGCGTGTTGCCTAGATTTAGTTGCAATAACGCTACGCGGCATTTTTGTAAATATCTTCATTCATTACAATGCGTTATAAATTAACGTTAGTTCACGACGCGACATCCTACCGAGCGCGTGGCTCACATCCTACCGAGCGCGGGGCTCACATCCTACCGAGCGCGTGGCTCACATCCTACCGAGCGCGGGGCTCACATCCTACCGAGCGCGGGGCTCACATCCTACCGAGCGCGGGTCTCACATCCTACCGAGCGCGGGGCTCACATCCTACCGAACGCGGGGCTCACATTCTACCGAGCGCGGGGCTCACATCCTACCGAGCGCGGGGCTCACATCCTACCGAGCGCGGGGCTCACATCCCATCTCCCCTCATATTTTAGTCGTAATTATCCTAAGCTGAGCTGACTGAATAAAGTGAATCTTATCCTAATCTTTGTTTATCTTAATAGTTAACTCCAACCCCGAACAATAATAATTATTAATAATGTATTATAAATTCCTTCGGTACCTACTGAAAAATATATTGTTTTTTAATCAGGTTTTTTTCAGGTCTTGGAAGGAATCATACGAAATGGGATTACCGGAAAAAATAATTATCATAGGTAAGCTTGGTCGCAGCATGAATGATATAGAAATACAAAAAAAGTTTGCTAAATGAAATTATTTGGTGATCGTACGACGTCTGTACCTTCGTTTATTTAAAGTCTAGATCGATGTGTAAATTCACAGATGAAACAAAACATCATTATTTCAAATTTAAATCATCATATTATTCATTATCTCAAATCAATCAAACATCAATCATCGTGCACAAGTTTTATTGTCACTTCAACCCCAGTGAATATTTTTGACTGCTTCGCATTTTGTACCCATCCCAAATATAAACATATAGGTCTGTCCCGGCAAATTTTGTTTTGCCATTGTATGTATTTTTAATGCCACATCATATAAAAATAAAAAAAAATGACGAAAAAACATATATTTAGGCGTAGGTCACCCTTATAATTTAAGGATTGAAAAAATAGACAACGATTGATTCTCAGATCTACCGAATACGCAAAAAAAAAAAAAGAATCGGTCAACCCGTTTCGGAGAAGTGTGAGAATTATAAAAAATAAGAGAAAAATATATTAGAACTAGATTATTTTATGATGGCAAAACCGAGATCTATACAAAGTTTATAACTGTACCAAATGTCATCCATTTATACTCCATATATTTTCTACAGAAGGAGGGCGGACAGACAGACAGACGGACGGACAGAGCGAAACTATAAGGGTTCCTTGAGTATTACGGAAGCCTAAAAATAAAGGTTAAATTGCTATTGTGAGCTTATTGTAGCACACATTAAATAACAACACAATCACTTCTCTGTGCCTTTTTCACTAAGTCACACTTTCACTAAGTTTTTTTGCATTTAGTTTGTCTTGCGAACACTCCTATAAAAACTTCCATTCTTTCCTTTCCGTTGTCCTCCTTCTCCACATCGGTCATGATATCGTCCTCTCATCTTCTATACTATCTGCCTTGACATTCTGTCAAAAATGTATGATAGAAAATGTTTTCCATTTCTGGGCATGTAGGAAGAGTGGTGGATGCCCCAAAGGGAGATCTCCGACCGAGCGAGATGGTATGCTCGGTCAGGCCGAAGCCGACTTGTATGAATTTTTTTTTTTCGAAAGGGTCTACGCTAATGGCTTTTGGCCGTCTTAGCTTAATCGGTCTGGTGACTGCCATTTGGCTAGTCGTTTTGGTGGGGAGACGGTGAGGGAGTTTGACCCCCGCTTACATCACCCCCTGCGGGTGATGCACGAACCGGTTTTTGGGAATAACTACGGGTAAGCTATTTTTAGGTCTGGAGAGACCGTGGTCCCTCCTGCTGAGGGGTCCGACCCCTTCCTCACTCTCTGACGATTGTATGAATTTTAGATATCGTATATATAGTGCCGATCTTAGAAAACATCGATAACGCGATTTAGGATTGTGGCGCGAATTGGTCCGCCACAGGCACTAATTAGTTATTTTGCTTTCTTTTATTAAATATCCTATCCATTGCATTTGAATTTTCTAGTTATCAGACACACATTTGAATGTGTACATTTTAAATTTTGTTTTTGCCTTAATTTTATTCACCCATCCAAATAAATACTTAATTACAAATGGTTACAATATTTTATGTTTTTCAGGGTTCATGCTCAGCATGAGATGTAAAAGTTCGAGGGGTGAAATAGTTATGCAGAATGACGTACTATTTCCAAGTGAAAGAGGTTGTAACCTCGTCAGAAATGGCTGCACATACAATGCGTATTGTAATATATTTTTTAATGCTAATTATGGATCGACTAAGATACAAAATAATAATAACTGTGAAAATGTAGTGTATAATAATAGACAAACCTTTTTACCAATTAAAATTTTCTTCATGAATAGTAATTCACCTTTTACAAAGAATGATCAGTATTCTAAATATTACGATGATAGAAGCCATCGATACCAATATACAAGTCCTAACGTCTTTGTAGAGTCTGTAGATTTTAGCAACAACGGTTACAGCGATATGCCAGATATAACAGATTTAATTAATTTAAAAACACTCAATATGTCTCATAATATGCTTATGGTAGCAATACTTTCGAATTCTGAAAATTTAGATTTTCTGCAGGAAATAGACTTCTCATTTAATAACATTCAAACTATAGATGTTCGAACGGAAGAACATCCATATAAGGAGTTAAAAGTGTTAAATTTATCACACAACTCCTTGACAGTAATACCAGAAGCAATATTATACCACTTCGTAAGGTTAGAGCAATTAGACATGTCTCATAATTTAATTACAACTGTTAGCAATATGGCATTTTTTGGCTTAAAACAAATGTTGATTTTAAATCTGTCCTATAACCATATTCTAAGTCTAAGTCAGTCACTGGCTAGACTATATGCGCTAAAAGAACTTTACCTTCAAGAAAACAAATTGTCTGCCATACAATATAATGACATACATTCATTAAGATTACTTATCAAAGTTGATTTAAGTAGCAACAACATTGAAAATGTAGAAAATAGTGTTTTCAACAATATGACACAGCTTAGTTTTCTTAATTTAAGAAATAATCATTTGAAAGCACTAGAAAAAGATATGTTAAATTATTCAAATAAATTAGAGTTTGTCGATTTATCTCAAAACGAAATAACAAAACTGCCAATATATATTTTCAAACAAAAAAATATTTCACACTTTTCTATAGCAGAAAATAAGATAGAAGGAAATTTAACAAAAGGGATGTTTGAAGGATTAAAGAATGTAAAAAAATTAGATCTCAGCTATCAAAGAATAACTTCAATTAAGGATGCAGCCTTTCTAGGTGTAGAAAATATGAACGAATTATTATTGAATAATAATCAAATCTCAAACCTAAAAAAACATTCATTCAAACTGTTGACAAAATTGATCAGGTTAGATCTCTCACATAATTTCATATCCAATTTTACTTTAGATGCAGAAGATTTAATAAGTCTTGAATATCTTTATTTATGTCATAATGAAATCACTCACATAGAGAGAACGCAACTTCAGTTTTTAAATAAGTTGGAGTTTTTAGATGTGTCTGGTAATAAAATAACTATCATAGAACCAAACTCTTTTAGTCTTCAGCCGTTTCTGAAGGTTTTACTTATTAGCAATAACCACCTTCAAGGAAGTTTGTCACAGGATACCTTCAACGGCTTACAAGCTGTACCCGAATTGGATCTGTCATACAGCTTTCTAACAGATATAAGCAATGGATCGTTTGATGGAATGGGACTGCTTAATAGTATTAACATTTCACATTGTTCCATACGTACTGTAAGTTACAACGCATTCATTAATACTGGTAACTTAAATACTCTTGATATGTCCCATAATCAATTGACATACTTAAACATAAATACAACAGAAATGACGAACCTTAAAACTTTAATTTTACATACTAATTTAATTCAAACTTTACATGAAAATTTGTTTGATAAAATAACACAGCTACAATCGTTAGATTTATCCTATAATAGTTTACTTTATTTAGGTGATGATGTATTTAGCGCACTTGTTAATTTAGAGTATTTGAATGTGTCAAACAATTTTAATTTAACCGTAAGGTTTGAGATTGTGAAACACCTAGAAAAGTTAAAAGCACTTAAGTTATCTGGCACTAAAGCAAACATAATATTTGATTGGCAACAAAGCTCATTGTTAGATTTGGAAATGTCCAATACAGGTATAAGAAATTTGTCAAATTTAAAATTAGGAAACATTAGAAATTTATCTAATTTAGTTTTAAGTCACAATAAAATATCTAGTTTGGGAGAAGGTATTGCGAATATGAGCAGCTTATATAGCATTGATTTGAGTTACAACCATATTAGAAATTTGCAACCAGGTTCATTTATAGGATGTACCAATTTAAATTTGCTTAATGTATCACATAATTCAATAACCAATATTAACTACGGTGCTTTCCATGGATTGTTTCATTTAAATGTACTAGATATGTCATATAATTTACTAGAAAACTTGGTAGATGAGAAATTTTACCAAATGCACTTTCTTAAACAGCTTATTGTTGATTACAATAAAATTTCTTATGTCACTATAGAGCAGTTTTTAGGAACGAGTCTTAAAATATTAAGTATAGGCGGTAACCCTTTACCATGCAAAGCATTGATTAAACTTAAACATGACGATGACGGTTACTCATTCCTAATAACTGCTATGGTAAATGACAAAAGTAGTGAGCATAATTATTATGGAGTTTCATGTGAGGATAATGATAGTAAAGATAGTATTGATTATAAAATAAAGGATAGCAATTTTCAAACTGACGGAGATGTAAAAGTTTTAATGGATATACGGAATATATTAAAAGATCTAACGATCAATACAGTGAAACGCGACGATTGGTTATCTTTAAGTAATAATATAATAAATAATGGTCAAAACAGCTCAACAAGAGAGGAACTAAATAATATAATTATGATCCTACGTAGTTTTAGTAATTTGACTCTGGAAAAAGATGATAGGAACAATAAAATCAACTGGGAAATTAAACAGGAAACAGAAAAAACGAATTCACTTATTGAAAGAATTTTAAAAGTAATAGTTTCAAAGAATTATGTTGCAACTTCTGTGCCATTCGAGAATGCATCTAACAGTACAAAATATTTGAATGATTTAAAAGATTTGGAAAACAGCTTTATTTTGGAGAAAGAAAGAATCGTATCGGAACTTGATGATAAAATTTTAGCGCTGAGTAAAAAAATCCAAGTCAAAACGGATAATAGTAACAATAAAAGTCCAAATTTCACAGAAGTGTGTGTCGCCCTTATACTATTGATATTAGTCTGCTGTGTTGCGTTTTATATCTACAGGACTCAGCTTACATCTTTCGGTCAAAGGCATAAAAGATCCATGAGCACACGACAAATAACTGTAGATATGGATAACTCTAATTTGTAAACATAGGTACAAAAGTAGCATAAAGATAGGGATTGAGACAGACGTAGTCTACATACGATATGTATGTCAACTAGTCATATTGTATAGACATCTTATTGTTCCTGTCATTATGTAAACGAGTAACTCAGTATTTACGTACTGTTATATGTGCAATGTTATAATTTGTATAATATAATATGTTGTACTTAGTAGTGTATAAGATGTTACGTTATGTGTTAATTTACTCAATATATTGTGTATAAATAAAATTAAATAAATACATATTCTTTAAATTTGTTATTTCATTTAACCTTATTTTTTATAACTCAAATTAATGTAAAAGTCGTCTTTAGTTCTTGTTTAGTAACTTTCCAACAAGTTTAAGTACCTATGTGTTCCTGTAAGAACTCTAGCGTAATTAAATTGTGTACATAGTAAGCTTGAATTTATGAAATTCAACTGGGGCACAGATTAATAATTAATAGGGGCTGGTGAGGACGTCGACGACTCTGAGTTGGGGGAACCAACCTGGCATTTATAAACTGTGAGACTTAGAAACAAGATTTTCCATGCTGATCATGGTGTATACTTTTTAGGAAAATTATTTAAAAATATAAAGTAACGAAAGTATCTTTTGAAGTAATTTGAAGAAGAAAAACCTATAAGTTATTACGCGTTAATAGTAACGAAACCCTCTTTGCACATGTCCTGTTAGCTAGTTTTCCAAATCAAAAACATATTATTATTTATTTGCAAAACTAGCTTTGAGTAAGCCATAAGATTTTGCGAATGGAAATATAAAAGAACTATAGAGAACCTGTACAATAGAACTTATTACAAAATATCATACAAAACACAGCAAAGAGCGGGTCGGAATCGCGCATGAAGGGTTCCGTACCATTATACCCATATTTTAAAATATGTTTACTTATTATTAATTATTTTTGAACGATTATTGTAAATTTTAAATTTTTTTAATGAAATGATCCAGGAAACGAGCATACGGATTGCCTGATGGTAAGCGATTACCGCCGCCCATGGACACTCGCAACACCAGAGGACTTACACTTTGTAACGCTGTTATGTATTGAAACACAGGCGTCGGACGAACAACTAGTTTATTCCAATATAATTATTAGAACTACCTTACAATATTGTATTAGAACTACCCACAACATCTCCCCTTTTAAGAAAACTAGAAAACTTAAATTAAAATAACAGCATCTTATAATATTTATAGATAAGACAACTTACGGTACTTAAACACAATAGATAAAAACATATTTTATCTTAGCTTACCTACACCTTATCCCCATATTAATAATATTGAAAGTTAATAAGCTCCAGTAAAAAAAAAGTTGAACCAAAGTCCATAAAAACTACTTTTTCTTACATTTAATTCTAGTGAGCGGCGGTTCATAATGGGTTAAACCTACACTCCTCGCCGTCACTGTCGCGCACCGTGCTAGCAGCGCCCGCGCCCGCGCCCGCGCCCGCGCCCGCGCCCGCGCCCGCGCCCGCGCCCGCGCCCGCGCCCGCGCCCGCGCCCGCGCCCGCGCCCGCGCCCGCGCGGCGCCACGCTCGGGCGTTGCCGACATCTCGGATGACTCGGACGCAGTCTTTATTAGATGTCGGCGATTACGGCGATATAATATGTCTTTTTTATTTTTTATTATGTAAGACCGTGGTGTAGGCGCCTTAGCGATAACGGTGCCTCGAATCCTTTGACTATTGTTTTCTAACATAATCACGCCATCGCCGATTTCTAACTGCGGCAAATTTTTACAATGTTTATCATAATAAAACTTACTTTTTAATTGTTTCCTTAGTAAATTCTCACTTGTATATTTACTTTGACAATTATTACTATTAGTTTTTAATAAATCAGGATGCACAGGAAGCCTACAATTAAGCCTTCGACCCATTAATAGCTGTGCAGGAGAATCCAAACGTTCTCGCGGTGTATTTCTGTAGCTCAGTAGATTTAGGTACAAATCAGACTGACTGGCCGCAGTACTTTTTAAAATCCGTTTTACAGTTTGCACAGCTCTTTCACTCTTGCCGTTGGCTTGTGCATAATATGGTGAAGAGGTTATGTGCTCGAATCCCCATTCGGTAGCAATCCTGAATAATAATCAACTAATATAAGATAATTCTTACCAGCATGTTCAAATAAATCGGTACCTATTTTATTCCACGGAGCGTCCGGTATAGGTACGGGTATCATAGGTTCTTTAGTCGGTCTGTTTGTATTCTCCTGACACACCTTGCACCTTTTAACATTAATTTCTATATCTTTGCTCATACCGGGCCAATACAAAACCTCTCGCGCCCGCCTCTTGCACCGACCTATACCTAAATGTCCTTAATAAATAATACTTAACATTTTTGTTTTAATTGAGTTCGGTATTACGATCTGTTTATTTTTAAAAATAACACCATCTACAGTATACAACTCGTCTTTAAACGAATAAAAATGACTTAAATATTACGGTTAACTATACTTATTATTAGGCCAACCTTCTTTAATGTGAACAAGAACATCTTTTAGTATTTTATCTTTTATACATGTATTTACCGGGCTTATTGATAACTGACAAGTCATAAACTTGCAATCTCAATATCATCCTCTGCAAGCGTGCCGGAATCGAATCTAAAGGCTTTTTAAATATTATATTCTCTAAAGGCTTGTGGTCAGATTCGACGATTACTTTGCTTTTGCCATAAATATATTGGTGAAACTTTTCACACGCGAACACAATAGCTAACATCTCCTTCTCGATCTGTGCATACCTAACCTGCGTGTCCGTGAGCGTGCGGGAGGCGTACTCGACCAGGCGGCCGGCTTGCAGCAGCACCGCCCCGAGCGCCGCGCTGCTGGCGTCCACCGACAGCAGCGCCGCCCGCGCACGTCGTACAACGCGAGGACGGGCGCATTACATAACAGCTGTTTTAGAGTATCGAACGCAAATCTGTGCCCGTGCTCCCAGCTCCACGACACGTCTTTTTTAAGCAATTTTGTAAACTCATTAATGTGCTCCGAGTAGTTAGGTATAAATTTTGAGAGATAGTTAACTGCGCCTAAAAATCTTTCTAAACTTTTCACTAGGTTCTGGCATATTAACAATAGCGCGAACTTTCTCGGCATCAGGTTTCATGCCATCTTTATTGAAACAATGACCTAAATATGTAACTTCTTCGACACGTTTGCGACATTTATCTTTATTAAATTTTAGGTTAATTTTACGCGCCCTCTCGAACAGCGCCTCGAGACGCTCGTCGTGCTTGGCCCGCGAACTACCCCAGCATATAATATCGTCAATGAACGAATCTACCCCATCTAAGCCTTCCAATAACTGTTTAATTTTTGCATGAAAAACTTCAGGTGCACAGTTTAAACCGAACGGTAAGCGCAAATATTGATAGCGACCAAAGGGCGTGTTGAATATACATAAATCGGTACTTTCACTATCTAGCTTTATTGCCTAAAAACCAGAATTAGCATTTAGAACAGTAAAATACCTAGCCCCGTGAAGCTTCGTTACGAATTCTCTTATCGTAGGGAGTTGAAAGTGAGCGCGCTGAATAGCGACGTTAAGCGGTCTCGGATCTAGGCACAGCCGTAGCCCGCCATTCTTCTTCGCAACGATCACCATTGAATTTACCTACGGCGTCGGATGGGTAACTTTACAAATAACACCCAATCGAACCATTCTATTCAGCTCGTCTTTTAGCTGCTCCTGAAGTCCGACCGGAACATTACGGCAAGCACAGACGACCGGCGCCACGGACTTATCTACCACGATGTGATATTCGCCCGGTTAACAACCTAGGCCTCTAAATAAATCGTCATTATCTGACTTAATATTGTAAACCCTTTTAATAAGCTTCAAGTCTAAGCAAGGTTGTCGACCCAGCAGGGGCGTGCGCTCCATATAGGCAGAAATGCAGTGCTTTAATTGTGATTCACAGATATTTTAATAAAACGTTCGTACGTTTTAGATGACTTTAATTAATAGTAAATAAATTAATTAAAAAAATATAATAACTTTAAAACGCCAAATTTTTTATAAATAGCAACTCATGCCGGTGCGTGCTGCAGGACAAATCATCGCATGTATGTGTAATTTTCATACTTCGCAAACGCACACACCCATGAATATCGACATGTTTATATAGGCGAAACTCATGCGGCATTAGATGGCCTTCGGCTTCGGGCGCCCGTGGCGCGAGCTTGGTACTACAACGAGTTCTATGATTGTCAGTATAATGTTATTTACTAAGAAAACTTACTAGATGGCACTTTACGTGGAAATTATAAATGACACTATTTTCAGAGAACGAACATAATCAAACATAACTAAGTATATTATTATCTACGTACTAACGTAGTATATTATTATCTCTGTGCTATAAAGATAAATTGTTAAATAAGCGCCCATAGCGCCGTCTGCGCGTTGCGTCGTCGTTTTAACTAGGCCGCCATCTATCGTGAATTGACGATATTTAATTTGAAGAGTCCTGTAGTGCCGATGTACTTTATCAGTTCAATTTTTAAAAAAGAGGGCGTTGTATGAATAAAATATTGTTATAAATTCATATTTTATTCAGTAATCATTGAAAATTTTGAAGAATAAAACTAAATAAATCACTGACGTAAAACAAAACAAGTTACATGGCGGTTTAATTGTGCTTTTAAAGTGATTTACTTTTCCATTGGTCCACAATGCTTACTCGTAGCGACATCTTTACGTACTGAGCATGTACTTCATTAGATGTTAAAAGTTATGAAACGTATAACTGGCTGTGTGGTTGTGTACACACGATTAAATTATATTGTTTTCCTTGCATATTATTTAGTAATTTACGTCGGGATATAGTAATCTCAAGTAACCGGAACCTTGAATATGTGAAAATTGAAGCTGACTGACTGGTGAGTAGTTATAATATTTTAAAATATGCTTATTATTTTACTTATTAGAATTTCTTCCGCCGCGACGATCGATCGCTGTTTTGTCTGCGTTGCCGTAGAAGATGTACATGAATAGTAGTACATCTAAGACTTGCTCTGTTGGCATGGTTTCGACTTAGAGATCTGTCACTTGGCTGTAGCTATGCTAAAAATCTATAAACGAAAAAGTTTTTGTGACCGAGTACTTCGCCGCATACCCAGTGCCATAATCCTGTGCACGCCACTGCGACCCAGCACACTTTGACAATTGATATTAGCGATTGCAAATTTTAATGTGTATGTCTATCTTTATAACACCATAATAAATAACAAACACCTTTCAAAGGAATAAATTCTCCACTATAAGTTTGTAATTAAATATTTTTCTTAATATTAATAACATCGGGCTTATAGCCTAACGACAAAAATCGACTATACGACATTACATTTATGTCAGCACCAGTGTCCAATTTAAATTTCTCGCGTTCGTACTCACCGCGCAGCGTCTCATACCAGTCCTCCGCCGACGCGGACGGGGCCGACTCCTTCACACAATCGACGACGGATACATAAAAAGCGTATTCACTATAATCACTATCACTTTTGTTTTCTGTATCACAAACATTAATATCGTACATCTTTTTTATTTCACTTTACACATTCTTGCGTAATGACCGTAATTCTCGCAAACGTAACACTGAACACCGATAGCCGGACACGAAGCCGGCGCCGCACACGAACCTCCGCACCGGTCACACCGGGACCGGCCGCCGCCGCCCGCGCCGCCGCCCGCGCCGCCGCCCGCGCCGCCGCCCGCGCCGCCGCCCGCGCGGCGTCGCCGCTGCCGCCGCGTGCTCGCATCCCGAGCCAGCCCGCACGCCGGCCACCGCGCCCCGCGCCCCGCACGCCGAGTGCGTCCACATGGGCGCGTGCACCGCTTCCGCCTGCGACGCATCCTCCAGTAAACGATGACTGTCGCTCGAAATCTCGTCTACTTGACAAATTTTTATCGCCATTTCCAAAGTCAGATCCTCCTATCTGAGGAGCCTGTCGCGCACGACGGTATTTTTGATTCCGGATACGGTCACGAATAGCTCATGTTCCAATATTTGAAACTGACAGGTTTTGGCCAATAACTTTAAATTAGTTACATACTGATTAATTGTCTCACCAACATCCTGATTCCTTGTAAAAAAATGGTATCTTGTTAGTTATCTTGTTATCTAAAGTAATGTTTGTTTTAACGTCAAAATACGCATCAAACTTGGACAACAATACTCCAACGTCATCACGATCTAATTTCGTCTCAAACGTAAACGTTTCGTACACATCAAATCCTTCTGGCCCAATAAGATTGATTAAGAAACTAGCTTGAACATCGCCTTTTTCATTATCAACTCCAGACGCTTTGAGAAACAAACTAAACTGGGTCTTCCACCGTTTCCACTTGTCAGCCCTGCTGACGGAGCTGCCGTCCAAACACAATTCCGATGGCGGTCGCGCGTGTTCCATAGCAAAAAACAATTTTACTACACTTCCACAGAATATTAACAGCAAAAACTTTACAGTTCGATAATATATCCCACCGTTGTCACCATGCTTATGTATTGAAACACAGGCGTCGGACGAACAACTATTTTATTCCAATATAATTAGAACTACCTTACAATATTATATTAGGACTACCCACGACAAACGCCTCTAGTGTTGCGACTTACGTTCCCAGTCTTTAAAATCCCCAACCCCACTTGGGCCTTCTCTCTCTGCGAAACACAACGCAAGCGTTATTTCGCGCCAGTTTTCTGTGAGGCCATGGTATTTACCCGCTCGAGCCGGCCCATTTATGCCGAAGAGTGGCGTGGTAATTTACCTAATTTTTGCACTATATTGGTTTTACAGCAGAACAAAATATCAGTACAGAATGCGATTTGCGGCTCAGTCGGCACGGGTTGCAATCATCTTAGAGGGATAAAAATTCAAATTAAGATTTGTTTTAGCATTTATAAAATTTGGAGGGTATGTTTTTTCAAATTTCCAAAAAAATTTTTTTGCACATATAATGGACACCCTAATGTTGCACATGCAAAAATTTAGCTTTCTAGCACCAACCGTTTGGTTTACTAGACGTGAACTACGGAACCCCAACAAAGACAAAGTTGTATTATTGTACTAGTATTTAAATATTGTTGATTAGGCATTACCTATTACAGTACTACAGCAGACTGAACTGCTTATCAAGCTAGATACTGCGTCCGCTTTTCATTAGCAGGGGATTCCCAACACAATACCAGTGCTGCCAGCGCTCAAACAAAACCAAACTAAGCATAATATTTATTTAAGCCACGTCTCCTGCGCATTTCAATCTTCACTTTTGATTATTATTGTCTGTAGTGCTAAGAATTTATTGGTTCCTTAATTTTTTATCCTAAATTAAAATATCTACCTACGCCATAATGATTATTTCGCTTGGGCGTAAGGTGAAAAATTTACTGACTGTTTTTCTGTTATAGTATTCTTGTAGGAACGAACAAGCTTACGTACCAGATTTCAGCTTTCTAGGACATCCGGAAGTACCATATAATTTTGTTGATCATCAGTGAGTCAGTGACGAAATCAGGTGTTTTTAGATATCAATAAAATCTAAAGTATAAGAACTATGCAATCTACATCTTCAATAAGTCCGCTACTGGGAACATATCCTGAAAATTTAATTTATTTTGTATAATCCAAACCCAAGTTATGAGGGTTAAAAGAATCGACGAAACGCTTCGAGAAAAGGTGGTCTGGTAGTGCCCCCTTGCGCTTCGCTTGACTTATCTTGGCGGGCTTAGATTAGTATAGACTAGCCTTTTCCCGCGACTTCACTCGCGTAAAATGCAACGCGTAAGGCCCAATTAACACCGCGCCGATACTTGGCGTGACGTGGCGTTATCTAGCTATTTTAAAAACGCAGCGCCGCGTCTCGTCGCAGTGTGAACCGACCCTTATACTCCAAAGTTTTTGGGTACTTACATCTCCACATACACGGTCCGGTTTTCCTTCAGTTCGGCCTGAACGGATGCAAAATCGTATCGTATGTGTACAATTTCGAGATCGCATCAGTCGGCCGGATGGACTGAAGCGATTTGCTCCTGTGCTGCCAACTCTGCTTTTGCGATACTACTAAACTCGCGTCGTTTTCTATTAAAAACTACTAAAAGAGTACTGATAACTATAAAAACATAGAAATCCCTAAAAAACAACAAAAAATCGCCCCCCACCCACCAAGAGATTTCAAACCTACCTCAGTTAATAGATCTTGTCATGCTGATTATTATTTAGTATGGTGATATTCACTTCAGGTGTGGGGTTTTGACTAGTGTTGCCCAAACTCGGTCTTGGTCTAGCAGCCTTGGTCTTGTTCTTGCATTTTTGCAAGACTTGTCTTGCAGATAGAACTGAGTGTCGTTTGAGGGAGTATAGGAGTTCGGGGATACGCTTAGGGACTCTATAGTCTATGAGACGCAAAAAAATATATAAATCTGGATTAACACATCGGCCACTTTTTATGCCGAAAAAGTAGGAGTATACTGTACAGTGTTCCCGTGGGATGAAATTAAAATTGAAATTAGGCATTAGGCACAGACCATGCACAGACATAGCTTACAGCTACCGAAGCGTAATTTACCTTAACTTAAATACGTTCAGTCGGCGACTTTAAAGCTGCATTTTCAGTTTTAATAAACATATTGAAAATATGATAATTTTACCGTAAAAAAATAAAAATATAGTACGAAATATTAGGTAATATAGAAATTAAATCGGTAGTTATAAGCGACTTACGGACGCGTGCTACTATGTGCTATTATGATAAGGTGTCATAATAGCATATGCAAAATGGCGTGCTACTATAGTATTTTGCATATTATGATTACTGTCTGGCTATTTTCTACAAAACCACTACTAACAACTAAATTCCTAAAGAGGGAATAAAATACTTTATTTAGTACTAAAACTGTAAAAACAACTAAGTTGGCAACACAAATTCTGACCTGTACGGATGGACTGAACGGTAATTATGAGTGTAAAATAAAACTGGTCAAGTGCGAGTCGGCAAGAGAGGTTCCGTACAAAACTTAAAAAATCACGTTTGTTGTAAGGGATTCTCAAATTTTTATTTTATTCTGTTTTTAGTATTTGTTGTTATAACGGCAATAGAAATAAATACATAAGTAAATTATTTGTGATAATTTCAACTGTCGAGCTATCACGGTATAAGAAGATAAAGATACAGCCTGGTGACAGATGGAGGGACAGCAAAGTCTCAGTAATAGGGTCCCATATTTACCTTTTGGGCACGGAACCCTAAAAATGGCAACGTGTTCTAAAGAATATTTATGAGAGTTCATTGAAGTATTTTCAGTATTAAGGTAATCCTTAATATATTCCTTAATACCAGTTTAGTATAAATAATGTTTACAAATCGTGCTTAAATGTTTTAAAATGAAATATAAGTTATATTTTTACATCTCACAATATTAAGAAAAACAAATACAATAATTCCAATTTTAAGAGCAACATTTTCCGTGGAAATTGTCCCTTAAAACTGTACACACTCCACTACATTAAAACTTTGTGTGCGTGTCGGTATGTAATGCTTACGCCTACATCTATCTGTTGCTTGCTTCACTTTGTACGATGCGTTTGTTTGAAGACTATCTAGGGGTTATTAATCTAAGGGCCGAACTGACGTCAGTTCGCTCGGGTGCAATTTTCTCCGTGTATATGCTCGAATCCGTTCAGGCCGAATTGACGTCAGTTCTAACTGAAACGATCGGCCTCTCGTCTGTGGCAGCATTAAGTCTTTACGATATTTTAAATGACATTCTGCTATTAAATGTAAGGTCCGATTTAGATGGGGGCTTACCTTTGTATATAAGCTGACAGTTAGAGTGTTTTTAGCTATAAATCATCATCATCAGTCCGCTCACTGCCTGACAATACGGGAGTTATCTAGTTAATGAAAGGTTCTAAGCAACTTCTACTCAGTTCAATATATCGTATCCTGGCACTTTAACAATATTGCCTATACTTGGTAGCGTTAAGCTGATGCTGCAGTATCACCTGGAATCTGTAGGATACCTACTCATCAGTCCTCACAAACTTACAAGTATCGTGTTCGGGCTCATTTTAATGACCTGATGATGCAGCATTACTTGGAATCTGCAGAAATCCCAACTCTCCACTAACGTACAGCAGACGTATCGTGTTTGGGTTCATTGAAAAGGCTCCAATTAATAGAATGTAAATATACTATAAGTATATAAGTAAATTTATATTTTAGCCTTTCAATATTTTTAAAGGATCTTTTGAAAATATGCGTCGCCGAGTCGGGGGACCGTAGTGTGATGATGTTTCGCATAGCTATAACGATGAGAAATAAAAAAATCACAATAAATATATTTTATAATGGCTACCTAGTCCTAGATTAAAAAACTTTTAATCTAGGACTAGGTATATATTCTCCGATACGTAGCTAAAGAAAAAACTCCTCCACACCGCGGTCCCCGAACTCGCCGACGCACACATTGAAAAGATCCCTTAAAAATATTGAAAGGCTAAAATCGAAATTTATTTATTAACTTTTTATAGTTAATAGTTTTTTGATACTTCAAATTTTAATTTTGTTTTTTTTTTTTTGTGTTTATTATCAAAATCAATCCTACATAGGTACATCTAAGTGTAACTGATGTAGGGTACCTAACTAACTCGACTTTGTTTTATTTATAGCACTTCCAGAATATCTTTAGCAATTAAAAAGTACATAATCTAAAAAAAATACTAGAAAGATACACAAAAATAATAATTAATCTAAAATAATAATTATTTCATATTATAGGTAATAAATAAAAAAACTGCTATGTTCATCAATATTAAAAAACTTTATTGCAATACACATTTTCCGATGACGAAAAGTACTTTAATACGAATAAGTAAATGCAAAACATTCTAAAAGTCATAAGTTAAAATAAGTAATTAACGTCTTACGTCCTTTATTTTTTATAATTTACACAACAAAAAACTAAATACGTATAATATTAATATTAATATTATACGGCCCACGGGATTTACATGGGTCAATTTTCGCTATGCGGCGAGTAGCTTGACAAATCGCCTTGTCATTTTTGTTGGCAATATTACTTGGCGACGCGGACGGTCAAAAGGCCATTCAGATGGTCGATTTTCGCCGTGCGGTTGAAATTTTGCGGTTTTAGTCACCCATGTAAATCCCGCATTACTTGCAAAATTATGATAAGATATGGGGTACCAATAAGCTTAGGTATAAGCTTATCATGTAGGCATAGATAATTGGTCTCGGCGCTCGACTAGATACCGCGCTATCTTACAACAAAAGCTCCGTGAATGCAGCAACTCATTATTGTAGTGTGAGTTTATAATATCATTGTGTGTAATACAATTTCTAGTGTGCGTGAATCCGGTACGTACATCTGAGACGAAGATTTCAACGTGCTCGGGCACGCCGACTTGGGCGTACTACTTATTTGTTGCCGCATTTTTGAAATGCTCCAGCGGTATCTTTTCGAGTACCGAGACCAATTATCTATATCTATATGATATTAATTTTAGTTTTATGCGGGATTCGCACGGGTGGCTTTTGCAGCACGGAGAAAATTGACCGTCTAAATAACAATTTAGTCATTTGCGACCTCGCCAAATTGCCATTTAGACGGTCGATTTGCGGTCGATTTTTACCGTGCGACAAAAGCCGTGCAGCGTTAGACACGTTGTTCTTAAAAAAACCGTGGCACTTCGACGGAAGACCCGATATGACAGAAGTAAAAACAATAGCGCACAGATAAGCTCCTCGCAAACCGCCCAACTTCACGCCGCACAGGGGGTGTATTATGAGGTCTTGTAGCAGTATTACTTTAACATTACTTTTGAATTTCATATAAGCAAACATGATCTCTATTTATATAGACAAAAAGATATTTTTAATTTGCGCGAAATCTAAAAGTAATGTTAAAGTAATACTGCTACAAGATATGTTATTGATTGTACTGTAGGTTCTTGGTGGAAATTCATGTTTCACAGTAATAACACACAGGACTTCTTGCACTATTTCCACTTTAATAAGTATTTTACATTAATTTTAATATATTACACGACCGGTTTCGACAAAGTCATCATCAGGTGCTGCTACAAGACCTCATAATACACCCCCTGGTGTCGGCAGCAGTGTCGGCAGCAGTGTCGGGAGTTCAATGGCTTTTTCCCATCTCAAAAAATCAAAGCAGTTTTCACTTGAAAAATAAAATTTCTTCAATATTTTCAAATGTTGTCATGTCAACGATCCCATTTTTTCTATAATTCGTTAAAATGCTCATTAACAAGTGAATTTCAATTTATTCAGACACATACAAATAGATCCACAACAAATATACATAATTATATAATATAATATATGTATATCACGTCAATCTGATCCCGTGCTAAGTTGAACTTGTGTTACGGGTATCAGACAACAGATATAATATATTTTATACTATACACACATACAATTTTATACTATACAATACTATGCATTATATTCTCTCATAAGTTTGCATATCTAATGCAAGACAAAAGATACGAGTTACTTAATTCCCTTAAAATGTCTTCAATTAATATAAGTATTTTAATGCAATATTGACTGAACCTAATTCAACGTCAACGAAATTCTTGTGCTTATACTTTTATAAATAGGAAAAAGAAAAATTTTATACTTTTCATGCACAATCGGCATGTTGACATAGCCACGTGTATGCTAAAATACCTAAATTAAAACAGAATAATATATTTAAAAAAAAGTGGATGCTCTATCAGCATTTTAACACTATAGCCCACTTACTCCATTCCCATTATACAGCACTTTGAATAGAAATAAATAATTTATTGTTTAAGACGCGAAGAAATGGCTCAAATATTGTATGAGATGCGCGGGAGGGGCGTGGGCGGCGTAACACTGGCATGTTCGGTGTTTGGGAAATCAGTCGCCATGGAGCCTTCTACTGGTGGAGACTTTGCATTCTGTGTGCGCGAGTTTTATAGGAAGGAGTTTTATATGATTTGGTGATCATTGCGTGGTGAGAAATCCGAGAGCACAACAATTTACCCAATTTTAACGGCTGCCCAACGCCTATAACTATCAAGGACTGGATTGCTAAGTTTGTACATACTGGTTCAACGTTAGATGTAAACAGAGGTCAGGGAGTCCAAGTATATCTCGAACATGAAGAAAGTGTTGCAGTCTGTTTGTGAAAATTACGATTTCCAATCAACTCGAAAACGTCCCAGAACCTTATATGTAATATCCAAAAATTCTTTACAGTTAATTTGAAAGAATAATTTACGATACGTGGACCTGGTTTTGTAAGATAGAGAGACAATATAATTATATCCAGAGGCTTTGGCCAAGTTGCATTCGCTAATTACGACGACGAAGTTCGAAAACAAAAATGTATGGGATTTGACATAAGTCATCGCTAAGTGACATGTCGCTTGCGAAGAAGAAGAAGATGGCATAAGTCAAATCCCATACCATGTCGTAGTCCAGACCTAACCCCATTTTTTTTGTAAGGGTTATCTTAAAAGTAAAGTACGACACAAACACGTCATGGTCAATTTATGACCTAAAATAAAATATCGGAAGAGACGTCAAAAATAACAGCATATTTTTGATTTATCGACAGATTTAGACGTCGCTTACAGGAGTGCTGTGAATGATGTAATTTTATAAAATTAATTACCTTTTTAAGATTATTTAGAAATAAAAATGTTTTTCTTACTTTAATTTTGTTAATTAATCATTTACTTTTCTAAGGGACAACTCAACTCATGGGCCACACATCTATACGATCGACTCTGCTTTTTTTAGCTCTGTAAAATTTATAGATTGCCTTAAAAATTTTAAGTACAAGAAATAAAGCTAAAATACCAGTCAATATATACAATATCAAAGTTCTGTGGTCCTCTCTGTTTTCGCTGTTGACAACATGAGTTAAGTTGTAATTTTTTTCAGGAGTAGTATCCCCTTTCGTTGTTTCTTTTCTGTACTGCCCTATTTCATACAACATGGACTTAATAATTTTATTGTTATTCTCATGCTCCTCCTTTTGATTGTTAACATATTCTGTTAGAAGTTCTCGCAAAACATTTATTTTAGATGCAAAATCACTTATATTATATAACACATTTAAATACTTATTCATTGATATTTGGCTACTATTAAAAATCTCTACAAAAGTATGTGTAAAGTTTGTAAAGGTATTCGATGAAGTTTTATTGTTAAGGGAATCCAATACTTTGATTAGCTTTTCTTGGTAGTGTGAGCTGTATGTAGTCAAATTTTCATATTTATTATTGTTGCTATTGTTTAAGTCCAAAATGGTTGATGTTCTACAAGTTATGCCATTAATATTTTCTTCGTGAAAGTTTTTTCTTTCTGCTGTAACGTTAAATTCTAGTTGCTTAAGATGAGTAATTTCATTACAGTTTATCGGATTACTACCAATACTAAGAGTTTTTAAGCAATATCCTTTAAAGTTGTTTATATGGATGCTTGTTATGTTGTTAGAATCTAGAATTAAATCTCTTAGAAACGGTGTTGCATGCAAGAGATTAGGATCAAAGTTGTTGATTTCGTTTTGCGAAAGATTGAGAATACGAAGATTAGTTAAACCGTCTAAAACTCCAAACTGTAAGAACACTAGCTGGTTACTGTGCAAGTCTAGTATATTTATTGAATTTGTATGTAGAAACGTTCCTGGTTCAATCAAAGAAATATTGTTTGAACTTAGGTCAATCCAGTTCAGATCATACATTACTTGAAAAGATTTTTGATTGAGCGAAGTTATCATGTTAGAACTTAAGTCTAGTCGCAATATATCTTTTACATTAAATATGTGAACGATATTTATATTAGTAATATTGCAAAACGATAAGTCTAGTGTCTTTATAGATACGTTGGTCGCATGTTCAAAATTGATTGAATTTGTACGGGCAAGATAAGCTTCAGAAATAAGTTGTAAATTATTAAAAATAGTGCCGTCAATTGTTAAATTCACATTCATGGATAAGTTGATAGTGTTAATTTTTTTTGTAGTCTGAAAAGTACTAGAATCTACCTGTAGTATATTATTAAAGGACAAATTTATTTTTTTCAGTTCAAGAAAATTGGCTAAAGTAGTATCTGTAATATTTGTTAATTTATTGTTGTTTAGATATAATTCTTTGAGTTTAGGAGTGTTAGTTGTATTTAAAATAAATATTCGAATTTCATTAAAAGAAAAGTCCAAAATTTCGGTAGCTCCTGAGCCTCTGAATGTTTCATAGCCGATAGAAGTAAGTCTCCCAAAAGATGAATTTAGGAGCTTTAGATTAGGAAGATCTGACAAAGAATAATTTTCAAAGGACAATATTCCAGTGTTTATGAGATGCAAATACCTTAAGTTATTTAAATTATGAAACACATTTGAATTTATAGATTTTTCTATAAAATTGTTATTTAAAATTATATTCTTTAACTGTTCAAGATTAGAAAATGAGCCAATTTCAACACTTTCTATTTCATTAAAAGACAAATCAATTTTAGTAACGGAAAACATTTTTGTGAATGTGTTGTTCTTTATTGATTTTATTCTATTGTCGGACAGATTGATTTCAGCGACTTGTTTCAAGTCTGATGTTTCAAAGTCTAAATCAATTAACAAATTTCGTGATAGGTCGAGATTGACGAGTTTTCCTAATCCAGTGAATGCAGTTCTGGATACATGATTTATCAAGTTATTGCTCAAATTTAGCACTCCCAAGTGATCTCCCAAACAAAAAAATGCTTGCAAACCCAACGAAGTGATTCTTTCTCCGCTCAAGTCTAGTTTAGTGGTTGCGATTCCGACAAAAGTATCATTTTCTATTGATCCTGTTAATTTATTTTTTGCAAAATAAAACTGAGTGATATTTTTGTTTTCAAATGTTCCTCTATCTATTGTTTCCAAAAAATTACATTCCAGTTGTATAGTATTTAAGTTTATATTACGTTCAAACAATTTCTTTCGTAATACACTAATTTTATTGTAGCTCAGATCAATTTTTTCTAATTTACTAAGGCTGGTAAATGTGTCATCATCCAATTTTTTTACGAGATTAGAGCTTAAATTTAATGACCCTAGGTTAGTTAAGGTTCTAAAATTTAAATTATTTACAGTTGATAGTTGATTATAATCTAAACTAATCTCTTGCAAATTTACGAATCTAGCTAAACTTACTCCCAATTCAGCTAATTGATTGTTAGATAAATGCAGTATTTGTAAGCCCTGTAAGCCTTCGAATGAAAGTATATCTAATGATGTAAGTAAATTGTGAGATAAATCTAAAAATAATAGTTTGTTACAATTAACAAAGCTATTTATAGGAATTTCTCTAATCAAGTTGTAACTGAGATCAATCTTTTCGATTGTACTAGTGCGAAGTATTCCAAAATTTTCATTTTCTATAATCGATATAGAATTGTGTGATACATTAATGCTATTTAAATTATTCAGCTTTGACAATTTATCGAAATTAATAGAATCTAGTGCATTATCTGTTACAGCGATTTGTGTGATATAATTCATACTGTATATTTGAGAGGGAAATGAAATTATATTGCCATTTTTGATTTCCAAGTCCCATACTGAGGTTTTGTAAGGTATGTCTTTTAAAGGGTCTTCAGTGTTACTTATAAACATTTTTTCCAATACAATATGTAGGTGCTTATCCCTCGGAGGAAAGTTTTGGTAGTTGTAATTGTAATTGTATTGTGGTGAACGTTCACCACGTCTACAGTTGTCATTTATGATTCCTTCCATGTTGTCCGTAGATTCAGAACAAAATACCTTTACTTCGCATAGACTATTCGTTTTCGACAACACTTCGATTCCACAGTCTTTTGCCCTGGTTTTACTAACCATCATCACAAGGAGAACTAATAGCTTCGTATTCCTGGAAATAAAACATTTTATTATTCCCTGTTGTATCTATGATGTATAATGAAATCTTTTGATTATATTTTCAAATATCTGTTGCTAAAACTCCTACTACTATTATAAATTTGAAAGTTTGTGAAAATGGATGGATGAATGTTTGTTACTCTTTCAAGCAAAAACTACTGAATGGATTTCGATGAAATTTCGTATGGTAGTAGTTTAGGCTCTGGTTTAAAACATAGGCTTTTTATCCCGAAAAGTACAGTACATGGGATACTATATTTACGCGAGCGGAGCCGAGGGATTAAGCTAGTAATATACTCTGATAAGATCCAATATAATCTAAAAGTAAACAAAATATGACATTACTAGCTATTTCCCGCGGCTGCGCCCGCGTAAATATACTATCGGGTATCCCGCGGGAACACTGGACTTTTCCGGGATAAAAAGTACCTTATGTTTTAATCCAGGGCCCCAATTCTCGTAACTAGAATCTCGGTTCTATTGTCAGTCTGCCCCGTACGCGCGCGCATGATTTGCCGCCTATGCGAATGAGTCAGCGCGATAATCGAACCGAGATTCGAGGTACGAGAATTGGGGCCCTGAACCTAAACTACTACCATACTAAATTTCATCGAAATCCGTTTGGTAGTTTTTGCGTGAAAGAGTAGCAAACATCCATCCATACGTCCATCCATCCATCCTGACAAATGTTCACATTTATAATATTATGTTATAGTAGGATTCGACCAAATTAAAGCGTATTTATTTATTGCACGGTAAAAAAGGAACATTTAAAATGATAACTGTATGTATTACATTGTTCTCTTTGCTTACGTTAAGATTAATTTGGATCTGAATAAAGCTATTATACTCCGTTTATAAGATTATTGAGTAGGTTTTGATGATGATAATTATTTCATACTAGATGTTGCCCGCGACTTTGTGCGCGCAAAAGTTAATTTCGGAGAAACCGTACATTTTTCCGCAATAAAAAGTAGCCATGTCTTTTTCCGTGGTATAATATATATCTGTGCCAAATTTTATCAAAATCGGTCTAGTAGTTTCGGAGCCTATTCGATGCAAACAAACAAACCTTTCTCCTTTATACTATTATATTACTATTATTAATTGCCCGCGGCTTCGCCTAGTTAACCTAGTAGGTTTACACTTTCATTTTCTAAAATTCAGCCCCTTGGTGGGTAAAATAGAGGATTTTACCCACCTAGCGGCGAAGTTTAGAAAATGCTGAAATACGTAACTCGTTATTTTTTCCTTACTCAATTCATACGAATTACCATGTAAATATGTCCAAGGAATAAAAAGTTTCATACAAACTTTTATCGCCTATTTTACCCCCTTAGCGGATTTTGAAAAATCAATCCTTAGTAGATGCCTACATCATATGAAAAATACATGCGCAAAATTTTAAATTTCTAGCCTTATGGGTTTGGCCTGTGCGTTGATACATCAGTCAATCAGCTTCCCCAAGAAAAAAAATTCAATCCCTAGGAGGGTGAAACAGTGGAAGAAAGTTTTAAATTATTATAAAGATATCGTTTAAAAACCAATTTCACGCGAGCGAAGCCGTGAGCTAATATTATAATTAATATTTTATCGATTGTTTACTTAGTCCGTTATTTAATAGTACTTGCAACTGACTAGGACTCACTTGCACTATTCATGGTGGCATAAATAAACCCAGAGTTAGACCCTAGTCTGGAGTAAAATTATGATTCAAAAAAGTAGTCAAAGAACGTTTATGTATTATATGGGTAATTATAAAGTAAATGATTTTGTTAACGATTGCTGACCTTATTATTGTGTTCGTATGCAGTATTTTAGCATTAATTTCACCATAACAGTTTTCATCGCCATATTCCAACTTTTATTAATGGTTATTTAGTTACTTTTATTATTAGTATTTAGTCTTTCTTAGTCTTTATAACTTTAAGACTTTTGGAAATGTTCAATAATCTATACTAATATTATAAAGAGGAAAGTTTTGTTTGTTTGTTTGCACTGAATAGGCTCCGAAGCTACTAGACCAATTTTGATTAGGGAGACCGGCAAGTCGCCATACATTTATTGCCTGGTAATTTTTAAAATTTCATAAAGTATTTATTGTAAGTTGTACTTTATTTTGTGGGTTGTGGTGTGTACCAATTAGAATTTCTCAAAAGCCGTATACTGACGATAGACTTAGTTTAATTTACCCTCATCTTCTGTGACAATCCTGACATAGGGTCTGACAAGTCGCCATACTCCTTACTTCTTACTGCCTGGTAATTAAAATACTTGGCCACATAAATAATTATAGTAAGTTGTTCTTTGTGAATACAGGAACAAAAAAAGCAATAATATTACACATCAAACTCAAGGGATAAAAGATAATTGATTAAATATAACCTAACCTTATGTTCAATAAATTGCCCTGTTGCGGGTTTGCGGAAAAGCGACATTTATTAGTTGTGATGTCAATTACGTAATGAAATTAATAACTAGTTTTTTGGCAACGCAATATGTAACATTTTTATTTTTTATAAAACGAGTACTAAACTATTGAATTAAAGAAAAATAAAATAACTTTATACTCCAATTAAAATTAAATCTTTCAATAGAAAGCCGCTAGGTGGACGCCTCAAATTGACAATTTATAGCATGATAACCACAGATAAGTACGTATTTTTCACATGAATTATCTAATATTCGGAGATTCATAACTTTTTATATCCAAGTCCTAAAAATATAATATATATTTATATAATTACTTTTTAAGTACTATAAAAACCATTTATTAAAATTTTGGCCGCTCTTGATGGAAATACAGGCGGGATTCGCATGTGTCCTTTGGCCCAGATATAGAGTAGACTACGGGGAAGAGCACAGGCTACTTTTTATTATCGCGGAAAATGTACGGTTTCCGCAAGATTAACTTTTGCGCGGCATTTTAAGCGGCACTCGATCCAGGGGATGTCCCATATGGATCACGTATTCCTCACGGCTCACCTCAATGAAATTGTAGTTTTAAAATATGTTATTTTCATTATTGATACTAATATTTCTTTGCAACGTTCACACTCGTTCTCAATTGAAACTTATTTTCAGAAGTGTTGAAAATAGCACATAAAAACTATTGCTTGTATTTTTTAAATTAATATTGTTTGGTACTTACATTTTTCTGTCCATTTTAAGTATTGGTATTTCGTGCTACACAGAACAATGTTTTGAGAATATTTTGATAATTTTATTAAACATAATATATCAATACTAAATAGACGTACGTTAATGACTTGTATTTAGTTATGAACTGTGAGAACTTTAAAGGTCCAAAGTAAGGTTGCAAATGTGCATACATTTTAGACTCGTGCTTTGTTTCAGCTTATCGGCAGGAAGCAATGACAAATAACAATACAGTCACTGTTTATTTTTACTTGTTATTTATAATTGGGGTGATAAATAACTAAATAACTAGTATAATTGTTATTTGTATAAGGGTACCGTATCATAAATGTAAGCATATTGTAGAATAAATCGTACTATGTCATAATTTATTCTGATGATTTTATTAATAATAATGTTAAATCTTATGTTTATTTCTTACTGTTATGAATATAAGTTAATTGCAAAGTGTGAAAATAAAATGTCAACTAGTTTTGATTTCCTGAAGGTTGATTTTAGTGATTTAACTGATTAACTGAGTATCCATATCCGTTGAGTGGTGTAGTTAAGTGGGGAGAGTAGGAGTGAGAGCTTGGCAGGACGGAGGGAAGGTAGTTGGAAATCAACCTTCAAGAAATACACTCGTCATAAAGTGTTGTGAAGTGTATAAATGATAAAAAAATAAAGTGTTTTAAGTGAGTGTTGAATTATTTCCAATATCTTCAGAAGTGGGATTCACTACGACGCCCTTAGCAAGGAGAACGTAAGTAAATCTTATTTAAATGCGTTTTATTCTTTTCTTTTTTTTTTCACCTGTATAATATGAAATATATTACAAAATACTCGCATAAAGAAATTAGTATTTCAAAATTTTCACGCGCACCGAAAGAAGTTCGACGCAGTCGTGATCGTGAGTCTAACCGAAGGTCTTTACGTACACCCACCCCTAATGACGATGAGCTTGAGCAACGTCTTAGGGATAATTTGATTAGGGATACGAGACGTAGAGGTAGAGTTTCGGACGGTGAGCTTGAGCGACGGCCGATCTCTACACCTACCACGAGATATCATCACCCGAACGATGAGCTTGAGCGACGTTCGATGAGTGACAATCGCGACCGGTCGCAACTGGGACGTAATGAATATAGAGATCGTGAGTTGGTGATCCGACCTGTCAGTTCCAATTCGAGAACACCGAGGTGCCGACCAAACGAGCACCGAGCTTCGATTTCTCGACATATGTCGGACCACGGCGGTGATTTTGTACATGATAATAGACAATCTAATGAATTGTTTAGTCAGTTTTTAGATGCTTTAAAATGTCTTAGTAGGGGTGGAAATAAACTTCGTTCTGTCAATAACGTAATCCCGGAATTTGACCCTATGAATAAAACTCAGACCATGACTAACTGGATAGGGAAGGTAGATGAATGCTCGGAAATTTATGAATGGAGCGAGCGCGAAACTATACATTATGCTATACCAAAACTAGTGAGTTTAGCCAAGTCATGGTATGAGAGTCTTCCTAGTGTCAAGTTCTCTTGGAGTGAATGGAAAATTAAGCTTACTGAGTCATTTCCATGTAGCGATAATTATGCGGAATTGTTGACAGAAATGCTAGCCTTAAGAGTTAAGTACGGCGAACCTTTAGAACAGTATTACTTTTCAAAGCTGAACCTCCTTAACCGATGTCAGATAACTGGGAAGAAAGCAGTAGACTGTATTTTGCATGGTATTGAGGATAGAGCTATAAAAGTAGGAGCTCAAGCTGTTCAATTTAAGACACCAGAAGAAGTGTTAAAGTACTTCAAATCGGTTAAGGTGGGCCAGTTAAAAGGTACAATTAGTACTAATTCTAGAACAAGAAATGACAGACGACCATTGCCGACTTACCCTAATAAATCTATCCAAATGTATACTGACAAGCCCCCTTTAAAATGTTTTAACTGTAACGTAGAAGGACACGTTAGTTTTAAATGTCCAAAACCCTTAATTAAGTGTAACAACTGTCATAAATTGGGTCACAGTGTTGTAACGTGTCCAAGTTTGTCTAAAAGCCAAAATAAGTCTAATGATGAGAAAACTGTACTGAAATTAGATTTATGTAATCAAAATAAGGAAGATTACACTAAATCTGCAAAAACTAAAGAAAATAATACCTACAGAGAAATGACTGATTCACCCAATGACAAATATGTTGTAACAATTAAATTAAACAATAATCCATTAAAGTGTTATGTAGATCTTGGTAGTGAGTGTTCCCTAATACGACGTTCTAATGCTGAAGAATTAAAATTGCCGGTCGCCTTAAACAACTTGCCATTAATGAGAGGGTTAGGTGGGAATTTGGTTGCGCCAATAGGAAAAACTAATGCTTTAATTGAGGTACAAGGAATAGCCGTTCCTTCTATTGACATTTTTCTAGTTGATGACAATGTACTGAAATATCCCGTATTACTTGGACACTCCTTTACTGAGCAGCCCGGTATCTTTATTACAAAAACATCAACCCGTTTAATTTTTGAAAGTATAAAAGAAGATAAGATATTCCTTACACTTCAATCTGAAATTTGCGTTGAACCTTTAAGCATTAAGGCAATACCTGTTAATACAGATCGTAATTTTACCGGCAGTATTTATGTGAACGGTTCTGTTAGGAGGCTTGTTGCTAGTCAATATTATTTGCTTTCTGGAGAATATTTGATTGCAGAAGGAACTGGTAATGTTCTTGTTCAAAATCTTACAACAAATCGATTAAGATTAGCTAAAGATTCGTTATTGACTCGAGCAGTGCCCTCCGACAGGACTGTTGACGTAAACAGAATTACTACGATTAACAACCCAGTAGATGCTTACGAAATAAGATACTGTGATGACATTACTCCTATACAAAAAATAAAGTTAGAGAATTTGCTAGAAGAATTTAAATATTGTTTTTCTACAAGTCTTAAAGATCTAGGTTTTAGGACGGTGACTGAAATGGAGATTAAACTGACGGACTCAGACCCAGTAGTATATAGACCGTATCGTTTGTCTTTGGCTGAACGTAATCAGGTTCAAGGTATGATTCAGGAAATGCTTGATGCTAAAATCATTCAGGAATCTACATCGCCTTATGCAAGTCCTATTGTCTTGGTACAAAAGAAGACTGGGGACAAACGATTATGTGTCGACTATAGAGCCCTAAACAGGAAAACTGTCAAAGAACATTACCCAATTCCACGAGTAGAAGATCAACTTGATCTCCTTGCGGGTCACGAGTATTTTATATCGTTAGATCTCGCGTCAGGGTATTACCAAATACCAATCACGGAAGAGTCACGCCACAAAACGGCTTTTGTCACACCCGAAGGACAATTTGAGTACCTTCGAATGCCATTTGGTTTAGTTAACGCCCCATCAGTTTTTCAGCGTACAATCAATAAAATATTGTCAGAAGCAAAAATTAAATACGCGGTCGTATACATGGACGATACTCTCATTCCATCGCATAACTTTGAAGAAGGACTTTTTAGATTGAGGGAGGTACTCGAATTGCTCAAAAAACGGCGGTTTGACGCTTAAACTAAGCAAATGCAATTTTTTTTTTAAAACCATCGATTTTCTGGGGTTTGAGGTGAGCTCTGCGGGCATTCGTCCCGGCAGTAGAAAAACTGACGCAGTAGCAAAATTCCCAATCCCCAAGAACCAACACGAGGTTCGACAGTTCATGGGTCTTGCTAGTTTTTTTAGAAGATTCGTTAAGGATTTTGCTGTTATCGCTGGGCCTTTAACGGATCTTCTGCGTAAGAATTGTGATTGGAAATGGACAGAGTCACAAGCTACCGCTTTTAATTCTATTAAAGAAAAGTTAACAGAGCGTCCAATTATAGCTCTTTATGATCTACACGCAGTAACTGAGCTGCATACCGACGCAAGTAAGTTAGGTGTAGCTGGCATACTTTTACAAAAAAATAAAGATGGTATTTTGCGTCCCGTTTCATACTATAGTCGAAAAACTACCATAGATGAACAAAAAATGCACTCCTACGAGTTGGAAACGCTAGCCGTTATAGCTTCGCTTAATAGGTTTCGGGTATATCTTTTAGGAATACCATTTAAAATTTACACAGACTGTAACGCTCTACGAGCTACTCTCATAAAAAGAGATCTTGTCCCAAGAATAGCGCGCTGGTGGATTCAGTTACAGGAATTTGACTGCGAGATAGAATATAGGCCCGGTGATAAAATGGCTCACGTTGACGCGCTTAGTAGACATCCTATTAGCTCGGAAGTAATAGAAACGCATGTTTTAGACGTATTAAATATAGATTCCGATAGTAACTGGTTAAGCACAGTCCAATCAGTAGATGAAGAAGTTCAATCAATTAAAAATATTTTAAGTAATCCAGATAGCAAAAATGTTATAGAAATAATAAATAATTATGAAATTAAAAATGGCATGGTTTATCGGAAAACTGAGTCTGGTCCAAAATGGTTAGTCCCAAAACCTATGCGGTGGCAAATTCTAAAAAAAAACCATGATGACATAGGTCATTTCGGTTTCGACAAAACTTTAGCTCGAGTAAAAGACTCTTTTTGGTTTGCAAAAATGCGTCGATTCATAAAAAAATATGTAGGTGCTTGTTTAGAGTGTGCCCACCACAAAACATCAGGAGGGCCTCGTGAAGGATTTCTTCACCCCATACCCAAAATCGACAGACCCTTTCACACGATTCATGCTGACTATCTGGGCCCCTTTATAAAAAGCAAACGCGGTAACTGCTATCTTTTGGTTATAGTAGACAGTTTCACAAAATACGTTAATATAAAGCCCGTTAAAAATGTAAAAACCTCTACAACTATTCGAGTTATCAAAGATCATATAAGTTATTTTGGAGTTCCAACTAGGTTAATTACTGACAGAGGCTCTTGTTTTACCAGTAACTCTTTTAAAACATTTATAAAAGAAACCGGGATTAAACATATTCTTTATGCCGTCGCCACACCGCGTGCAAATGGACAGGTCGAGCGTTTCAATAGGACGATATTAGATGCCTTGTCAACAAAAACTCATGGGAAAAGTGACAGATCTTGGGACGAATTTGTACAGGATATACAAATTGGTCTTAATACATCAATACATAAAACGACACAAAAAAGTTCTTCCAAACTGTTATTTGGTTTTAGAACAACTAGTACTACAGAAGGAATGCTACATGATGTTATTAATGAAATGATTAAAGTAACCCCTTCTGAACAATTGAGTGAAATGAGAGAAAAGGCGGGGGAACTGATTAAACAGCAACAAGAAAAAGATAGTGAAAGGTTTAATAGAAAAAGGAAAATGGGTAATGTTTATAAGATCGGTGATCTCATACGAGTTGATCGTGAAATTCGTTCTAACGATGGCAAATCAAAAAAACTTTTGCCTAAATTTCAAGGACCTTACCGCATTATAAAACTTTACCTAATGACAGATTTTTGATAGAAGATACACCTTTAACACAGAAAACTAAACGACGTTACGAATCTATAGTAGCTTTAGATAAAATACGCCCTTGGCTTAATCTCACAACTGACTTAAATAGTTCTACGGACAATGACGATGACAGTGACAACGACAAATGAATTTAACTACCTAAAACATATAGTTGTTCGACAACGTGATTAAGATCTATATAATGTAATCTAATTATAAGTAATTAGCAAATAAATTTGTTTTTTTCGCAAATTGATTCTTATAGTTTAATTGAATTTAATGTAGTTAACAGTAGAGTTAAATCGATGTCTTGTTATGAAATATTTGATGGCAGTTTCTATAAATCATAATAATAACATTTTTAAGTAGTATGAAATTATTATTGAATATTATGATGTTTTTAAGTTGATATTTATTTTGCTTAAAAATAATTTCATATTGCTAGGCACGGGGACGTTCCCTTCACCAGATGGCCGAGTTGTAAGCATATTGTAGAATAAATCGTACTATGTCATAATTTATTCTGATGATTTTATTAATAATAATGTTAATCTTATGTTATGTTATCTTATGTTTATTTCTTACTGTTATGAATATAAGTTAATTGCAAAGTGTGAAAATAAAATGTCAACTAGTTTTGATTTCCTGAAGGTTGATTTTAGTGATTTAACTGATTAACTGAGTATCCATATCCGTTGAGTGGTGTAGTTATGTGGGGAGAGTAGGAGTGAGAGCTTGGCAGGACGGAGGGAAGGCAGTTGGAAATCAACCTTCAAGAAATACACTCGTCATAAAGTGTTGTGAAGTGTATAAATGATAAAATAATAAAGTGTTTTAAGTGAGTGTTGAATTATTTCCAATATAAACGAGAAATAATTCTTGAATGTATAATTAATTTCGACGACCTCTGTGGCTCAGTGGTACAGCGCGTTGGTGCTCAAGCCGGGGGTCGCGGGTTCGAATCCCGCCGAAGGAACAAAAAAGTTTTTCTGTGTTCCTGGGTCATGGATGTGTATTAAATATGTGTACAATATAATAAAAATCTTAAATATATGCATAGTATAAAAGTATTAAATATACTTCCCGTTTTCTGGTACCTGTAACACAAGTTCTTCGGATACTTAACACGGGGCCAGATTGACGTGGTGTGAAGCGTCCATAGATATTTATTTATTTATTTATTTATTTATTTATTTCAGCACTACCTACTATTTTTGGAGCTGAAACTTCTTCTTTTCACGTACGATTTATCGTTGCAAATCGAACTGTATAGTTAATCGAACGCCCCAAGTGCTGGAGGGAGGAAGGGCGTTCGATTACTGCATAGTCTACATTCTACACCATTATAGTGTTGCGGGTATTAGGCGCGTTGGGAATTTTTTGAGAAGGGAAATTCCATTAAAGTCGCTACACTGCCTGTGGGCTTTTAACACAGATTAAAGAAATATTACCAGATAGACAGCTACATAGTAAACTGTCGAATAGATTGCACTACTACAAGCATACGACGTGTCCTCAATTCTCCTATCGCGTACATGGCAATAGTGGAAAAATCCGGTTATGATTGAGTCCTCTCGAAAGGACGTCTAAATTTTCAAATGTCGTGTTTGAGTTGTTATGTCATGTGAGATTGAGAATTATTGTGATGTGTTGTTAGTTGACACGACGAATGTTTAAACTTTACCTAGTCTTGCCATAAATACTGAAACAAAGAAAGAAAAAAATAGTAGTGCGTGGAGTCCCTCCGCGCGGAAGAAGTGAAACTTCGTGATGTGGAAATTAAAAATTGGAAGGGGTAGAAATTGATTTTTAGTGAAATCATATTGTTTGTATTATTAATGTATGTGAATGCGTCATAATGTAATTTCAAAAGAGAAAACCTAACAATCAATGTATATTCACAAGAGACGTACCTTGACATAACCTTAAATCCGTCGCATTGTCCGTGGGATTGTTTTCACCCATTTTTTACAATTGTTATCCACTAAATTTGAAAATAAAAAATACTACCCTATTCAATTATATGTGTATCAAATCAAACTAAATGAAATAATGAATATTATAAATTAAAATAGAACATTATAATAGAACAACAAGTAGGTATTACAGCTAATTTCACGACGCTCACACTGTTTACTTCGCTGCATAGCAAGAATACCAGCGCATGTGTTTGGGATCTACCTCACTCACTCTCTTTCTTTCTCCTACTTTCTAGCTTTGTGTATCTTTCTTTCTCTCTCTCTCTTGCGTTGGAATATTGGACGCTACTCGTTGCTAACGCTCGCACTGGCCTGTAACAGGTATACTACGCGCATGCGTTCGAGTGCCACGCATTCACTCTCGCTCTGTCTCTTTCTATTCCCCCTCCTAGGAGCGTTAAACGTTTAACACAACCTTGTTGGATGTCGCATAAGAAGTTTCACTTCAAAAAAAATTTCTATTGCAAATAACATTTATTACCTTTACAGTGTGTTAGTTTAATACATAAATATAAACAATATACATTAACAAATATAAAAAGATTATTCGAAGTGGTCTCCATTGGCTGCAACACAGTCCTATAAACGTTGAGGCCAGTTATCAATAGAAGCACGCACTCTTCTCATGAGAAAATATTGTTTAACAATTTTCGCGTACTTACTTGCTAACAAAAATGCCAATGCAGTGTTAACCTAGTTACAGTCCAAAAACCTTACAGGTCTTTTAATTTTTCTGCCACTACGTGATTGCTGTAAAGGCGTATACACATTAGCCTCTCTATGCTGATCTAAGCTACTATCATGCCTGACTTCATTTTCTTCTAAAATATACGCGGGCTTGAGTCTATCGATCGAAACATTACAATCTCTATTATCAATTAATATTTTAAAAACTTTACTAGCTCTTTCTAAAACTTTATGTGGTCCGCTGTACGGAGGCGTTAGCGGTCTCCGTGCAGAAATCTTAGAAAAAGTTAGAAAAACATGTGAACAGGACTTTAGATCAACATGCACAAAAGTACTATTACTATCTTTAAATGCCCTTTTTATGGGCTTAATTTAAAAAAAAAAAAGGCTCAAAGTATCTCTTAACTTTATTATAAATGAATGTGGGTTATCAATTTACATACTTTTATCAGAACAAAATTCTCCCGGAAACCTTAAACAATGACCCAGAGCAAATTCCGCAGCACTAATATTATCATTGTCTACTTGACAAACAGCTCCTAATCCTAACATGACCGTGGGTAGTTCTACTAATCATGATAGATTTTATTCAATCTAGCCGTCAACGCCGATTTTAAAGACCTATGCCATCTTTCTATCTTACCATTACACTGTGGGTGGTATGGAGTAGTCCGCGTGTTTTGAATACCTAATAATTTCATTAAATCTGTGAATAATTCGCTTTGAAACTGTTTACCTTGATCAGTGGTAATAATTTTAGGACAACCGAAACGACATATCCATCCCTCATAAACTGCTCTAGCTACCGACTCCGCGATCATGTCCTTCACAAGGCAAATCTCAAGCCATCGCGTTAGTCTATCGATCATAGTGAGGCAATAACGGAAACCGTGCTCGGTTTCCGGTTAAGGTCTTATCAAATCAACGTGCAAATGTTCGAAACGCTCGCTATGATTAAAATCGCTAAGTTTCGAAACTGTGTGCCGAATAATCTTACTTTTCTGACACCTCACACACGTCTTGGCCCAGGTCCCTATGTTTTTATCCATACCTGGCCAAAAAACTTTTTTACTAATTAACGTACGCGATGCTCTAACTCCGGGATGAGAAACATCGTGAAATTTATGAAAAATACTTTTCCTAAACTGAGATGATATATGCGGCCTAATATTCTGAGCTGATGTTTCGCAATATATTTTAATAATCTCGTAATTATCGAGCGATACATGTTTCCATTGCAATTTATCATTTGTTTTCATTAAATCCACGAGCTCAGCGTCTGTCGCCTGTGCTCGCGCAATTTCCACGTATTTGCTCGAACTAGGACATATGATACTCTCGATTGTCGATAAGGCGTTGGCCACCTGATTTTCAGTGCCTTGTATATGTTGTATGTCGCTCGTAAATTCGCTAATATACAACAATTGACGCGCTCGCCTAGGTAACTCTTTATTAGAACTTAATTTACTTAAAGCAAATGTGAGAGGTTTATGGTCTGTGTAAATTGTTAAATTTCTACCTTCCACTAAATCCCTAAACTATACTATTCCCGAATAAATCTCCAAAAGTTCCTTGTCATACGTTGAGTACTTCTTTTGTGGTTCTGATAATCTTTTTGAAAAATATCCTAAAGGTTTCCAAGAATTTCCTCACACTGATTTAACACTGCCCCTATACTAAAATCTGACGCTTCAGTCATTAAACCTAATTAAGCATTCGATATCGGATGCAAAATAGTGACGGCATTTTTAAAATTTTCTTTACATACTTCAAATGCACTATTTGTTTTGTCGGTCCAATCTATACGCGTCTTTTCTCGTTTCTTAGCCCATGTAAATACCTATCTAAAACGCCCTGAACTCGAGCAGCGTTAGGAATATGATTTCTATAAAAATTTTGCATGCCCAAAAATTTACGTAATTGCTCTATTGTTTCCGGTTCCGGGTATGACTCGATAGCTTTAACTTTATCCGGCATCGGACTTATGCCTTTTTCTGAAACTAAATAGCCTAAAAATTCTATAGAGTATTGTCCAAAAACACATTTACTTAAATTAATAGACATTTTATATTTACTTAACCTTTCAAATATTAACCGCAAATGTTCTCTATGTATATCAGGGTTATCCGATCCTACTATTACGTCATCTATGTACCCGAACACGACTGACTGCACTTCGCCCCCTGTACAGTCGCCGACATAATTCAATTGCTCTATATCTGATAAAACTGTATTATTAATAATTCTTTGAAATGTTTGTGCCGCGTTACGCAGGCCAAACGTCATTCTTGGAAATTCAAAATTTCCAAATGGCGTAATAATGGCTGTTTTTTTATGTCATCTGGATTAATACCTATAAAATGATAAGCTCTACAAATATCTAATTTTGAAAAAAAAAATCTTATTATGTAGCCCATACGTAAAATCTTGTACTCTAGGTATAGGATAACGATCTGGCTTTGTAATTGAATTTAACATCCTATAGTCCCCGCAGGGTCGGATACCGTCGTCTTTCTTAGGTACTACATGTAAAGGACTGGCCCACTCACTGTTTGAAGGTCTACATATGCCTAGCTCTTGCATCAACTGGAATTCTTTTTTAACCCTATCGTACCTGTCCGCCGGTAACCTCCTGGCACCCGCGTGGACAGGTGGTCCGGTTGTCTCGATGTGATGATAAACGGAATGCTCTGGGACATCCTTGAAGGCTGGCGGTCACGTGATGTCCTGGAATTGTTCCAGTAAATCCGCGTAAGGATGGTTGCTATTTATACTTTTAGTAGTGTCGGAAAAATTTGTACTTTTTAGTCCACAAACATTTAAGCTGGTAACTATATCAATTAACTTGTTATTATACAAATCCACATTTAATTTAAAATTATTCAAAAACACCTGCACCTGTGATAGGCTGTTTTACATTACATACGACAAAAGGCCATTTAAATGACCGTTTTAGGCCTAACGATAATTCTAAATTACATATACCATAACATTTAATCTCGCTGTCATTAGCGGCATACAACTTTAGATCGCATTTCTCAATAGGCTTTCTAACACACCACTTTGGAATGACGGAAATGTTAGCGCCTGTATCGATCAAAAAATTACATTTTGTTAATTTATCCCTAATTAATAGACGATGGCTTTTATTTACCTGACCTTGAGTAGATCCGTCCATCGAGCCCGCATGTACTCCAACTAGTTTCCCGCCTGCTTGGCTCACTACGCGCAGGGTTGCTCGCAGCGGTTAGCTCTCGATCTGTACCGGAAGTGAAAACGGCACAGTCAGTCCGGGTCCCCAGGTACTCTTCTAGGCCGCGATGTTGATCTTCTCCTAAAGTCGCTCGATCTGTTGTTGCTCCTAGCGCGCTTGCGACCCCTCAACTCGGCGCGCAGCGCTGCAACCTCTAGCTCCAATCTACTCATCTGCTCGTCTGGCTGTACATCTTCTTCTCTCTTGCTTGATACTGCTGCAACATCCCCGGCGTTGGTGTATTCTGTTATTTTATCCGCCATGGCCGCCAGCTTGTCCAAAGACTGGTCTTCACACACCGCCATAACTGCTCGAACCGATGATGGCACCTTCGATAACCACAGGCTCTTGAGTGTGGTGTCTGCAATTTGTGCGCTGCGACCCAGATCTTTCATTCTTCTTAAGAACTGGGAGGGTCTTTGCGAACCCAACTCCAGCTTCGACACCAACTTCTGCATTTGTCTTGCGGCACTCTCTTCGTAAGCCTGCAGCAGTCTCACTTTAAGCGCCATACACTTGTCCTGCGCGGGTGGTGACATCACCAGGTCGCTCACCTGCTGGATGGCTTATTTTACAAGTTTTGAGATGACCATGTTGAATTTGGTCTCTTCGCTCTGCTTCTGTGGGGCCATCACACCCTCGAACTGTGCGAACCATAACCTTGGGAAGTCTGTCCAAAAATCCGGCAGCTTTGTGGACACGCTTATAGATGCCAACGCTGCGCCTGACGCCTCTTCCTTACACCCCGTATCTGCTGCTGCGTTCATTTTCTTGAAAAGTTGAGCTGATGAGTTGATGAGCCGCCTGCTGTTGTACTCGCCACGTGCCGCCGCATGTTCTTCTATTGCGTCACGCTTGCTTCCTGTCGCCGCGTTAAATTCGATCTCAAACAAACCTTACCCCACAGCCAATGTCACTCTGTACGGCGATTTCCTTCACTAGTATCACGTCGGGGTCACCAGTTTAGTGATCAATGGCTGGGGCCTTTAAATTAAATATCTGATGTACTGAATTACTTTATTTGACAACCGGTTAAGTTGGCGAGGGGCAGACGACTGACTCTCGTAGGAGTTATATATTATTGCGACGTACATATACATAACATAACAACGTAAGCTGACTCTACATTCTACGATTACTGAGAATATAATACACTAATATAATACACTACACATTTAACTATTAAAAATTTTTAGAGGCTATTTTAATGCAGTATTGTTCTATTAAATCTTAATTCGTTATAAACTTACTAACTTATTCTAATTAACATCGAACTATACTAGTTACTGATTCTTGTTTTGTTGACAAATAGGTACAAATGAATGTTTTGATAACTATGAACTATAATGTAATTCTTACAATATTATAATCATGTAATGTTTGCAAGCGGTGCAAAAAGAATACAAAATAAGTGGAACGTGGATAATTACGTTTATAATAAATAAATGATTTAAGGACCACCAAGATACAGGCTTCTGCCTAGTTGGCTCCATCGCAATATTAAATGGCGAACTGTCACATAACCTAAAACAAAATTGTACCAATTGTGAGTCTGTATTCACTTAGTATGTAAAATTAATGTTGTATCGGATATATTTTGTTATGTTATGGTTCAGAAATAAATTATTATTATTATTATTATTATAAGTATATATTTGTACTCTGTGCTTCCGGGGTGCCATGGTTTTTTATTTTGACAACGATAAGTGGCCGTCGTTTTTCTATCTAAGATTAAAAATTTGATTGGACTAAAAAAGCCTACGCGCGGTGACAGTAAAAATTTGCGACCAAGTCAGAAAACAACTTAGTCATCCGATTTGGTTGACAGTGATTGAGCTAATAAAAGTAGCACTCGAATCTTTTTTGAACATTCAAACAAAGATAATCTGTCATCCTTTCAAATTTAGATCGTATTTTTTTTGGACAAAGGCACGTTAAATTGCAAAAGGGAGTTCTGATAAGTATCAGGGCTGTGCGCGTCCGTAATTTTTTTAAATGACGTAAGGTGATGAACTGATCCCTCGACGTTTTTGCGCTTAGCATTTAATATTCTGTTAAGTATAAATAAACTTTGCTTTTCGCATGCGAAAGTCTTTACGTATAGAGTTTTTCTTGCAGAAATTAATTTGTTTTTATTATAACGTATTTTTTTGTGTAAGTACTTTAACCTCCGTACCAATGAAAATATTTACGCAACTGATTAGATTTTAGTGTACAAAGGCTGGGGTCTTACAAATTAAATACTGGATGTGCTGAATCACTTTATTTGCACTAGTTAGGTAGGCGGTGGGCAGACGACTAACTCTCGCAGGAGTTAATTCGCCACGCCACGAATATAGCTGACTTTACATTATGCAATTTCCGAGAATTATAACGCACAATACATACACCCCCTTCTAAAAAAAAAAATGATTTACATAATTGACAAATAACAAAAAAAAAAAAAATTGAACTTAGCAAACGTTAACATTTGGGAGCTTATGTTGTGACGAAACACTTAAATCTGTACCCTGATTACAACTTAATTCCTTCCTTAACATCTTCCTTGCACGTGAAACACAAACTTTGTATATTAGAATAGCACAAAATTGGAAATAAAGTGAATGCAAATATTTCTAACTTAACGTCTTATAACAATTAATATGTGCTGAGATGACATTACGCAACCTTCGCGTACCTACTTGCTAACAAAAATGCCAATGCACCATTAACCTAGTTATCATCCAAGAATCTTACAGGTCTTTTAATTTTTCTGCCACTACGTGATTTCTGTAAAGGCGTATACACATTAGCCTCACTATGCTGATCTAATCTACTGTCATGTCTGACTTCATTTTCTTCTAAAATATACGCGGGCTTAAGTCTATCAATCGACACATTACGTTCTCTATTATCAATTAATATTTTAAAAACTTTACTATTTCTTTCTAAAACTTTATATGGTCCGCTGTACGGAGGCGTTAGCGGTCTCCGTACCGCGTCCACTCTTAGAAAAACATGTGAACAGGAATTTAGATCAGCATGCACAAAAGTACTATTACTATTTTTACATGCCCTTTTTATGGGCTTAATTTTGTTCAAAGTGCCTCTTAAATTACTTATAAATGAATGTGGATTATCAATTTTCATACTTTTATCTGAACAAAATTCTCCCGGAAACCTTAAACAATGTCCCAGAGCAAATTCCGCCGCGCTAATATTATCGTTGTCCGCTTGACAAGCAGCTCTCAATCCTAACATGACCGTAGGTAGTTCTACTAACCATGATAGATTATTATTCAATCTAGCCACCAGAGCCGACTTCAAAGACCTATGCCACCTTTCTATCTTACCGTTACACTGTGGGTGGTATGGGGTAGTTCTCGTTTTTTGGATACCTAATAATTTCATTAAATCTGTGAATAATTCGCTTTCGAACTGTCTACCTTAATCGGTGGTAATAATTTTAGGACAACCGAAACGACAAATCCATCCTTCATAAACTGCTCTAGCTACCGACTCTGCGGTCATGTCCTTCACAGGGCAAATCTCAGGCCATCGTGTTAATCTATCGATCATAGTGACGCAGTAACGGAAACCGTGCTCAGTTTCCGGTAAAGGTCCTATCAAATCAACGTGCAAATGTTCGTAACGTTCGCTATGGTTAAAATCGCTAAGTTTTGAAACTGTGTGCCGAATAACCTTACTTCTCTGACACCTCACGCACGTCTTGGCCCAGGTCCCTACGTCCTTATTCATACCTGGCCAAAAAACTTTTTTACTAATTAATGCACGCGATGCTCTAACTCCAGGATGAAAAACGTCATGAAATTTATGAAAAATACTTTTCCTAAACTGCGATGGTATATACGGCCTAATATTCTGAGCTAATGTTTCACAATATATTTTAATATCATCATTATTATCGAGCGCTAACTGTTTCCATTGCAATTTATCATTCGTTTTCATTAAATCCGCGAGCTCAGCGTCTGTCGCCTGTGCTCTCGCAACCTCCACGTATTCGCTTGAACTAGGGCATATGATACTCTCTATTCTCGATAAAGCGTCGGCCACCTGATTTTCAGTGCCTTGTATATGTTGTATGTCGCTTGTAAATTCGCTAATATACAACAATTGACGCGCTCGCCTAGGTAACTCTTTATTAGAACTTATTTTACTTAAAGCAAAAGTGAGCGGCTTATGGTCCGTGTAAACTGTTAAATTTCTACCTTCGATTAAATCTCTAAAATAAACTATTCCCGAATAAATCGCTAAAAGCTCTTTGTCGTACGTGGAGTACTTCTTTTGCGGTTCTGATAACCTTTTTGGAAAATATCCTAAAGGTTTCCAAGAATTGCCTTCCCACTGATTTAACACTGCCCCTATACTAAAATCTGACGCGTCAGTCATTAACCCTAATTTAGCATTAGATATCGGATGCGAAATAGTGACGGCCTTTTTCAAATTCTCTTTACACACTTCAAATGCACTATTCGCCTCGTCTGTCCAATCTATACGCGTCTTATCTCGTTTTTTAGCCCCGTGTAAATACCTATCTAAAACTCCCTGAACTCGAGCAGCGTTAGGAATATGATTTCTGTAAAAATTTAACATGCCCAAAAATCTACGTAATTGTTCTATTGTCTCCGGTTTCGGATATGACTCGATAGCTTTAACTTTTTCCGGCATCGGACTTATACCTTTTTCTGAAACTAAATAGCCTAAAAATTCTATAGACGACTGTCCAAAAACACATTTACTTAAATTAATAGACATTTTATATTTACTCAATCTTTCAAATACTAATCGCAAATGTTCTCTATGTATATCGGGGTTATCCGATCCAACGATGACGTCATCTATGTACCCGAACACGACTGACTGACCTTTGCCCCCTGTACAGTCGCCGCCATAATTCAATTGTTCTGTGCCTGATAAGACTGTATTATTGATAAATCTTTGAAATGTTTGTGCCGCGTTACGCAGGCCAAACGTCATTCTTGGAAATTCAAAAAGGCCAAATGGCGTAATAATAGCTGTTTTTTTAATGTCATCTGGATTAATACCTAGAAAATGATAAGCTCTACAAATATCTAATTTTGAAAAAATGTTCTTATTATGTAACCCATACGTAAAATCTTGTACTCTAGGTATCGGATAACGATCTGGCTTTGTAATTGCGTTTAACATCCTATAGTCCCCACAGGGTCGCATACCACCATCCTTCTTAGGTACAATATGTAAAGGACTGGCCCACTCACTATTTGAAGGTCTACATATTCCTAGTTCTTGCATCAACTGAAATTCTTTTTTAACCCTATCGTACCTGTCGGCCGGTAACCTCCTGGCACGCGCGTGGACAGGTGGTCCAGTAGTCTCTATGTGATGATAAACGGAATGCTCTGGGACGTCCTTGAAGGTTGGCGGTCGCGTGATGTCCTGAAATTGTTCCAGTAAATCCGCGTAAGGATGGTTGCTATTTATGCTTTTAATAGTGTCGACAAAATTTGTACTTTTAATTCCACAGACCCTTAGGGTGGTCACCGTATCAATTAACTTATTATTATACAGATCTACATTTAATTTAAAATTCCTCAAAAAATCGGCACCTATTATCGGCTGTTTTACATCACATACGACAAAAAGCCATTTAAATGACCGTCTTAAACCTAACGATAACTCTAAACTACATATTCCATAACATTTAATTTCGCTGTCATTAGCAGCATACAACTTTAGATCGATTTTTTTGATAGGCTTTCTAACACACCACTTTGGAATTACGGAAATGTTAGCGCCTGTGTCGATCAAAAAACTATATTTCGTTACATTATCTCTAATCAATAAACGATGGCTTTTGGTTACCTGACCTTGAGTACATCCGTCCACCGAGCCCGCATGTACCCCATCTAGTTTTCCGGCTGCTTGGCTCGCCACGCGCAGGGTTGCTCGCAGCGGTTAGCCCTCGATCTGTACCGAAAATGAAAACGGCACAGCCAGTCCGGGTCCCCAGGTACTCTTCGCGGCCGCGATGTCGATCTTCTCCTGAAGTCGGTCGGTCTGTAGTTGCTCCTCGAGCGCCCGCGACCCCTTAGTTCGGCGCGGAGCGCTGCAACCTCCAGCTCCAATATGCTCATCTGCTCGTCCGACTGTCCATCTGCTGCCTTCTTGCATGACACGGCTGCCACATCTCCGACGTTGGTGTATTCAGTAATCTTGTCTGCCATGGCCGCCAGCTTGTCCAGAGACTGATCTTCACAAACCGCCATGACTGCTCGAACTGATGACGGCATCTTCGACAACCACAGGCTCTTGAGTGTGTTGTCCGCAATTTGTGCGCTGCGCCCCAGATCTTTCATGCGCCTTAAAAACTGGGAGGGTCTTTGCGAACCCAACTCCAGCTCCGACACCAACTTTTGCATTTGTCTTTCGGCACTCTCTTCATAAACCTGCAGCAGTCTCTCCTTAAGCGCCGTGTACTTGTCCTGGGCGGGCGGTGACATCACGAGGTCGCTGACCTGCTGAATGGCCTCTTTTCCGAGTTTCGATATGACCAGGTTGAATTTGGTCTCTTCACCCTGCTTCTGTGGGGCCATCACAGCCTCGAACTGCGCGAACCATAACCTTGGTAAGTCTGTCCACAATTCCGGTAGCTTGGTGGACACGCTTATGGATGCCAACGCCGCGCCTGACGCCTCTTCCTTGCAACCCGTGTCTGATGCCTTGTTCATTTTTCTCGAACGAAATTGAGCTGATGAGTCAATGAGCTGATGAGCCGCCTGCCGCTGTACTCGCCACGTGCCACGGCGTGTTCTTCTATTACGTCACGCTAACTTCCTGTCGACGCGTGGAATTCGATCTCGAACAAAAATTTAGCCCACAGCCGATGTCACTATTTACGCCGATTCCCTTCACTACAAACTTTCTTCGAGAGTTCTTCGTCGGGGACACCAGTTTAGTGTACAAAGGCTGGGGTCTTCAAATTAAATACTGGATGTGCTGAATCACTTTATTTGCACAACTAGTTAGGTAGGCGGTGGGCAGACGACTAACTCTCGCAGGAGTTAATTCGCCACGCCACGAATATAGCTGACTTTACATTATGCAATTTCCGAGAATTATAACGCACACTACAAGATATTAGCTATTCAATGTTGGTGTCCTTGTCTGACACGTTGGAATAGTCACTTGACAGACAATGATGGTAACATTGAAGGGTTAATCAGATAAATAAATATTTTTATTAGTACCCCTACTAATATTGAATATACCCGTAGCAAAGTCTAGCCCTCCGCGTTAGACTTTATTATGGGCTAAGACATGATAAGTAGTTATAATAATAAGGAATTCTATGGTACTTAATTTGCTAGATTTAGCTAGTGTTATGTTGGAAAAAACTAAATATTTACCATCGCAGTTTTCGCTATATAACAATAATTATAGTTTGCCCTTTTTTAATGAAGGCACATTTCTCAAGCAAATACCTTTTAATGAAAATAAACAAGTGATTGACAATATTCACGGGCAATCGAGTCGAAAGAAAAGATAAGAAAAGAAAGAAAACAAAGAGTAAAAGATAGGCAAGAAAATGAGTTCAATGATTTCATTAATACAGAGAGGGTTCAGCTGAAACCGCATTCAATGGGGCGTGCCGTTTGAAAACAGCTACTAATAAAAAGTCGCAGGCTTTTAAGGTAAACAAGTCTTTCCGTGATACTTACTTATATTTTTAATCAACATATTAGAATGTATCGAGAAAATGAAAATGATTTTTTCCATATGAAACTTAACAAGTTTTTTAGGAAAGTCAACAGCACAAGCTACCATTAAACCTAACCCGCCGAGACGAACTGAAAAAATGAAACGAGCAGACGAGTCGTCTGATGGTAATGTATTACCGCTATCCTTGGATAGCTCCAAAACCAGAGGCCCAAATCTCGTGACTATTTGTGATCATAATCCTGTTTCGGTCCGCGCGCTGTCTCACTCGCTCTTGCGCGATAGACACGTGTCTGAATGAGACAGCGCCTGGACCGAAATAGGATTATGATTACAAATAGTTTAGAATAGAATTAGGCTTCTGAGGAGTTGCATGTATGCTCTTGGTCAATAAGGGTTGAGCCACCGGTTTTTCAATTGAAAAGAAAATTTCTTTAAGTACTTACTATAGTATCTTTCTCGTCGATTTCTTTAGATGAGAAAATGGACAGTGCGATGAACCGAATAAGCGTCAGTTTTCTAGAATACAAGAAGTGCATACCTACTCTGCAGGTCTAAAACGGCCGCTTTCAGCGATTCCACGTTCAATTCTTCTAATTACTCCAATAGATCGTAAAACGGCTACTTGACCGCCAATTCATAATTTGATTAGGATATAATTCATAAGCATAAATACATTCATTTGACAACTTTCTATGAGAATTCTCATGAGAAAATTTGTTCTAATGTCAAATAGTGTCATATAGCAGATTCATGACAAGTTACTCGTCAGGAACATCTCGCAATAAATATTTTGTGTTTTATATAAATACAATGAATTTAGAACTGTATGAAAACTTTTGAGAGAATTTTAGTGTTAGTGTGAGCCATGTTAGTGAAAAATATCATTAGCCAAGTGCGTATTTTCCAAAAACGGATAATGGACAATTCCGAAATTCAGCAAGTATAAATTTATAGGATTATTTCGCCTCAATAAAGGCTTGTGTCGCTCATACAAGAATTGGAACCTGGAAAGTTTTATAAATGAGTAAACTATCATAAGTTATATAACTACTTTTTACGATTATTTCAATTTAATAAATATAACCATCGCAGTTTTCTATGTCATTTTTATAATATAATAGGATGGTAACCAATTAGTAATTGTTTCTTTATTTTTGTATTCTACGCGTTTGAGCATAAAAGCGATTTGGTTTCGAGGCCCTATTGTTTAAAAACGTCAAACAAATGTGTATTTTTACATAAACACAGAACATGCGGTTGTTCGGTTGGTTACGGTTATATAATTATTTCATGTGGCAACATAACCGACAAATATGAATCTGCTAATGAAATGGTTGCTATAAAACGTGATAATAGTACGAAATCGAATCATCAAATCATCCCCTTGTGAAGATTTCTGATTGGGGGGGACTAAATCTAGTCCAATTTAACCCTTCTAAGACACAAGTTTGCGCGTTCACCGCTAAAAAGGCCCCCTTTGTCGCATCACCACTCTTCGGAAACACTCACCTTTGTGCCAAGCCAAACATTGGCATTCTGGGCGTCGACATTTCAAGTGTTGTCCAGTTTGGCGGTCATTTGGAGAGCAAGGCTAAAATGGCCTCCAAAAAACTCGGAGTACTCAACAGGGCCAAACAGTACTTCAAGCCGGCTCACCGCCTCAAACTGTATAAGGCGCAGGTGCGGCCTCACATGGAGTATTGTTGCCACCTTTGGGCCGGGGCTCCGGGTTATCAGCTATCTCCATTGGACCGAATCCAACGTAGGGCATCTCGGATTGTCGACGATCCTGAACTTGCCGATCGGCTAGATCCTTTGGCACTGCGTAGGGATCTATCTTCCCTATGCATACTTTACAGAATTTACAATGGGGAGTGTTCTGAGGAGTTGTTCAATTTAATAGAAGCCGCTGATTTCCGCAACCGATCGTCTCGCCGGAACTATCATCCGCACCATCTGGATGGTTGGCGTTCCACTACAATGCGTTTTAAAAACAGTTTTCTGCCACGCACAGTAAATCTCTGGAATTCGTTGCCATCAGCGGTCTTCCCCAACAACTGCGACATTGGGTTATTCAAGAAAAGAGCATATTCTTACCTGAAGAGTAGGCAACGCACTGGCGTCGCTGGTGACCGTGGGCGGCGGTTGCGAATCGCTATCTAATTTGTATAATATACAAATTAGATAGCGATTCGCAACTGGTAGTCAGCGCCATCTATCCGCAGCACAATAAATGAATAATATGTATCAATATAAAAAAACGGTATTTTAAGGTTTCACTTCTGTCGCGAGTGTATTGATGTGCGCAGAATACTCGAGACAGAAGTGAAGCTATTATTTACTGTAATTTATAACAATTCATGCGCTTTAAAACAATAGTCTTCTATTTAAAAAAGAAAACTCACAAAACATAGAGGAAATCACTAATGGCCCGTTTCATTAACCTATCTACCAATAATTATTTGTTAGAAACGTCAAATTTGTATCGCAAAAAACCGTCAAATGATTGAATGACGACGATAGGTTATTGAAACGGGCCGTTAGGGGAATAAGTTGTACCTCGGAGCCAGTTGAACCTTGACTTTTTATAGATATTCATGAGCTTTTTAATTCTAATGGATTGGGTGTTTGCTACGTTGTGTATTTGTGTGTATAGACGTTAACACCAAAGTTTTATTTATAATCAGTCTATGATTTTATCGACGTTTGAATTTATTTGGGTGACAAATGTTTTATATCACCATTATTACAAGTCTGATAGTTTTATTTTAAACGTTTTATAATAATCACTTATATTTTCATATTCATAAATACGAACCCTAGTGGAACTAGTTTCTGAACCGAAGACCTGTCGTAGGGCTAGCGTTCAAACAGACACACACACTACACACCACATACTAAACACCGCACACATACACTATACACCACACACCAAACTGGGATCCGCGCTCCGGTATTCAACTATGTTTCTTAGTAACTTAGTTATGAACCTATAGGTCTATTTAATAAGAAAATGTTTATATATATAATATTTAAGAAAATACTAAATAAAATAAAAATAAAAGTAAATTTTAAATGCCTACGTTTCTTGCTTCTCGTACGTGCTTTGTTCAAGATGACACAGTGCTGTTTGTACTTTGGCCAGTATCGACCGGTTGTACTTTGGTTCTATGGAGAATGTATGAATGAAAACAAGTGTTAGTATTTTTAACTGACTTCCTAAAAAGGAGGCGGTTACACGTTCGGCTGTATATGTTCTGGCTGTATGTGTTCAATAATTGTATGTTCAATGATAACTCCGCTCTGTAGACCAATTTTCAAAAGTCTAAATGGTATCAAGAACGGTCAATAGGATTTTTTGATTCTTTTTCTCTCACCAAACGGCGCTTGGTAGCCCGACGGTCTTTGTCATGTCAAAAAGCTGTCAGATGTCACGATTTTAAAAACCCTCATTGCATAAATAGTTGACCTTGAACTGATTGAACTGCAGGTGTTTAGCTTCAATGTTTGTTTTTTTTAAATACCTTTACGAACCTTATCGTGCCATAGCCCATACCCTACTTAAGGTTGAGCAAAATCAGTTACGGAAATTTTGGGCATATGATCTACTGCTTATGTCAAGACGTTTAGGCGGAAAAATTATTAGCTGTGTTTGAAGGAAAAAAGCTCTTGCTACCACTGAAAAAAAATGACATTTGACACAAATGACACAAAAACACACACGCGCCACATCGCGCAATTTTGCTAAAAGTTCGTAATATTGTCACGTTTTATAGCAACATTGCAGCAATTCATTTCATTAGCAGATTCATATTTGTCGGTTATGTTGCCACATGAAAAAATTATATAACCGTAACCAACCGAATAACAGGATATTCCTTATTTTTGTAAAAAATACTAGTTTTAGAGGTTAATCTTGAAGAACTATTTTAGTGCTTCAAGATTAACCTCTAAAGTCATTTGTAAATAAAAGTTACCAATAAGTTCAATAAAATATTTATGTTTAAGGGATTCAATGAAGTATAAAAATTTCGTGTTATTTTTTTGTTCTTCGACTGGCAACTCGTTGACGTCACGCCGAGTTTTGTTTGATGTTTCACGTTTGTTTATATACAATTGGGCCCTCAAAACCAAATAGCATAAAATATGGTCAAATGCTTAAAATACCATAAACGAAAATGAAGATGTAGTTACTAATTGGTAACCATCCTACTACATTATAAAATGTCATAGAAAATTGCGATGGTTATATTCATTAAGACATTGAAATAATCGTCAAAAGTAGATACATAACTTATGATAGTTTATTAATTTATAAAACGTTTACTTATTTTGGAGGCAATACTTTCCAGGTTCCAGCTCTTGTATGAGCGACACAAGCTTTTATTGAGGCAAAAAAAAAACCTACAAATTCAGACTTGCTGAATTTCGGAATCAATGTCCATTATTATCCATTGTTTTCCAAAATACCCATTCGTTCAATGATATTTTTCACTAACACGCCTCACAATAACACTAAAATGCTCTCAAAAGTTTTCATACAGTTAAAAATTCATTAAAAATACAAAATATTTATAGCAAAATGTTCCTCGCGAGTAACTTTTTATGAATCTGCTATTTGACACTAGAGCAATTCTTATTTTGCGTACTATTTTGGGGATTCTCATAGTAAGTTGTCAAATGAATGTATTTCTGCTTGTGAATTGTATCCGAATCAAATTATGAATTGGAGTTCAAGTGGCCGTTTTACGATCTTTGAAGTAGGTAATTTATAGTAAAAACGACGGGTTGCACTCCGGGAGTGCCGGCAGAAGTGAAAACTTGAATATTATTGTCTCATTTTCTTTCGCTATTTCTTCGTCACTTTTTTCATTAGATGCACTTTGTTCAATTTCCATATTTTAAACACTTTATATACACGAATTTCACGAATACACAGCAGTGTGGCCACTACGCTGACGGTCGAGTCATCAGCTGTCACCATCCATGGATGCGCGTGGCACGCTGTAACATTAACACACACGAACATTCGTGCAAGCGCCCTGCGCCGCCTGTCCTCTCTCCATCCGTCTTACGAATTTTCGATCAGGTCACGTGTCCTGACGCGAGTTTAGAAATTTTTACCCATTCCAAAAAAAGTACACAGCGCCGCTAAAGAAGTTTTCACTTCAATAATTGAACGTGAATTGCCGAAAGCGGCCATTTTAGCCTTGCTGGACGTTTACTAACTTCAATAGCGCTGACACAATCCGCCATTCTGCTTATTTATATTGTTTGTTTTGAAATCAGTTAATAGTGGTTTGTGCAATTAATTTAATTAAAGTATTATTAAAATTAACAATAATGTCAGCCCAAAAAATAGTGAAATATATTTGTATGTAATAAATATATAAATTGAATTGATTACTTTATAAATATATATTCAAGTTAGGTTAGGTTCCCGGTTATCGCTTACTTCGAGCCCTAAAGGAAAATACCATTTAGCATTGACAGCGCTTACCGCTTAGCGATTGCCATTTCGCTTACGAGCGCACCCGAGCGCTTTTTTCCGCCAAACACAGCCACTAAAAAATTTGAAAAACAATAATTAAACTAAACAAAATTACATTACGCTCTTTACGGCGCTGTTAGTGCCATTGACCTCGAATAGAGTGTATTGATATTTTTAGGCAGTCTTTGCTTCCTCTTTAAATCACCTGTTTCCTTAGAGAGCGCAATGTAATTTTAATTAATATACATTTTTTCGTTTTTTTTAAATTATTTTTCCGCCTAAACGTCTTTATATAAGCAGTAGACCATAATCTGTCCAAAATATCCGTAATCTATTTTAAATAATCCATAATCTTTATTATAAGATATAATAATAAACAGTATTGAGTACCTAACATATTAAAATAATTAAACATGAATTTATATGATAATTATTTCGTCATAGTATTATCAGGGACTCTAATTCATAGGCAGGTAGAGTGTTTGAATGTTTCTCATCATTTATGTGTACTATAATGACGGCCCGCAGTCACAATACGACAATAATGTCAGTTTGATATCATAACATAATACGAAGGGAATATTCCCTGATAGTACATTGTATAATCCTATCCTACTAATATTATAAATGTGAAAGTTTGTGAAGTTGGATGGATGGATGGATGGATGGATGGGTGTTTATTACTCTTTCACGCAAAAACTACTGAACGGATTTTGATGAAATTTGGTATGGTAGTAGTTTAGGCTCTGGATTGAAACATATGCTACTTTTTATCCCGGAAAAGTACAGTATTCCCGCGGGATACCCGATAGTATATTTACGCGGACAGAGCCGCGGGAAACAGCTAGTAAAGCATAAAATAAACAAATGTCAGAAATTGGTGAGTTCACCTCAAGGCTGAAATAATATAGAAACTAAAGAGGGTTGTAATGGCAGTGGAGTAGTCGCTAATTGGTGACTATTCATCACAGAATTTTCAACTTGTTCATACTTAGACTACCTAGGTGTTCAAAGCGCATTCTAGTCTAGTCTTGCAGGTTCGTAATTAGACAGATTTGAACTAACATTTTTAAGGACTTAATCTTTCTTTTAGGTTTTTCGTATTTAGACATTTATTTTAAGTGCCGGCTTTTTGCGGGTTTTAAAGCCTCTTTTAATTTTGAAATATGAAAAATTTTAGTTTTCGTAGGTACTTCGTAAAAGTTGATCTGTACATTTAACATTTAAGAATAAATTATGGCACCTATCTGTAAGTTTATATACTAAAGTAAGGCCAACGAGACGAGATAAAAAACGTAAATAAACGGACCGCTACTGGGTTGCAATATGAAAGTGAGTTAATATTATATCTGTCCTTATCACTCGTATGTAATAATGACGTCAGTTGGTCGACGACAGCTGCCGTAGCGTGTTTCGTGGTACAGGAAAGCGGCCAGTGCCGCAGTTGTCAACATTTGGTCCGCCAAACAATTGTGAACAAGTTCATTCCTGTTTGGATTGCGTTCGAAGTGATACATATTTTTTCGTATCCGTATTTACTTGGTTTTTTGTTGTTATTATTCCGTTTCGGTTAGTTTTATTTTTGATTTTTGCTGTTATTGTGAGTGCTTAGTTGTTGATTTTAATTATGGAATCACAGCCTGGCGGCTCTAGACAACCTTTGAAAGAAATCAATTCACCACACAAAAAGCGTCAAAAGGTAAGTTAATTTATTAATTCATTTGCACTTGAACCATTACCATAATTTTGATTTTTATGGTTCCATACCAAAAAAGACTCTTTTATATAATAATAAGAAAATAGTCTAAAATTAACCATTCCTCACATTTTTTTTATTTACAGCGGACGTATTTTACATCTAATGAAAAAGGAATGGTCGTTAATGTGCACAAATACGTGAAGCAAACTTGGCCTACTGATGAATATCCGTACAAAACAAGTATAATGGAGAAAACAGCGAGCATTTTGGGCATCGGTGTCGCTTCCGTATATAGAATTATAAAAGAATATGCAATAACTGGGAATGTAAAAAGCCCATCAACAACCAAAAAAAGGGTCACATTCTCGGAAAAAGTGGACGAGTTTGATAAACAGGCCATACGAAAGAAAGTTCATTGCTTTTATCTGAATAGCGAATTACCTACATTAAAAAAAGTACTCCAAGCTGTCAATGATGATGAAGAATTACCTAACTTTAAGAGAACGACATTTCAGAAAATACTTAAACATTTAAAATTTAAGTATATAAAACAACAAAGAAACAATGCTTTAATAGACAGAGACGACATTATACTATGGCGAATGAATTACTTAAGAAAGATTAAAAAATACCGAACGGAGAATCGCTCTATATTCTATATGGATGAAACATGGGTGAATGCAGGTTTGTCAAATAATTGTGCCTTTATTATGTTAATAAATACTAGCTTTTGCCCTTACTTTACTTACTGCTTCCGTTGCCGAGTGGGCTGAGCGTGGGCTCTTAATCTGGAGGTCGCGGGTTCGGTTCCCGCAGGGGACACACATACTAAAAAGTCACTTTATTTGTTGTTCTCTCGTTGGGTTTCTGGGATCGATAAGCCTTGCAGCCCACAAAATAAGAAGATGACTTACTAAAACATTCAGAATTTTCGGCAGTGCATATCACTGGTAATGTAAAACTTATTTCGTTTTCAGGGCACACTGTTTCAAAAACTTACGTGGATACTACAATAACTTCAAAACGGCAAGCTTTTATGGAGGGACTGAGTACGGGTGCAAAGAACCCTACTTCAAAGGGCAGACGACTGATTGTGGTGCATATGGGAAATGAAAATGGTTTCACAGAGGGGGCTGATGATGTATTTGAGTCAAAAAACACAGGTGATTACCACGAGTCAATGGACGCGAACGGCTTTGAGCAGTGGTTTGAGAATATTTTACCAAAATTTTGGTGAAAATGCTGTAGTGGTACTGTACTATTTATCTCGAGCCTTGGAGCCTTGGCGGGCATAAATGAACCCAAACCAGCTTCTTCGAACCTTCTTCGTACCGTACGCTCACTTACGGTTCCACCCCGCACTGCTTCTAACTCATGTCGGGCTTTAACGGCCGTCAAACGGGGGTTCCTACGTACACGAAGCCGAATGAAACGATCATCCCTATTCGAAGTGCGTCTTTTTCTGCCTTGTCCTGCTCTTCTCACATAAGTACCAGTCTCCTTGAACCGTTGGATACTGCGACGGATTGTTGAAACTGGTCGACGAAGATCTCTGGATATCACTCTGTAGGTTTGACCATTTCTTCGCATTTCGAGTGCCCTGGCAATCTCCGTTGGGGCTAAGTCAGGCATAATTCAGTCCTCAACTCCAAAAAGATACGCGATTAAAAAAAAACTAACAAAAACAGTATTTCAATGAAATTTTAAACCAAACTCAGAAGGAAGAAATACTCGAAGTTCGCTCCAGATAAGGTGTATTTGAATAAAATTAAAACAATTGCATAAAATGTGATGTTCAGTTGTTTTCTTAATTTGAAAATATTTGTTTTTAAATTAAATGACGTATAAACCAGCCAGCACCCTTATATGATACTGATATAAAACCTTTATTTTATGTTCCGCTAAATATGCCGGTGTGTGTATATTATGTATTACTAACCTAAAGAATCATCATTCCACCAATTTACACGAATGACAGCTCGCGGCTGCGTGTGCGTGGCTGGGCGAATGCGGAAGCGGGCGGGGAGGGACTTTCCCAGCCTGGACTATGGCTCACGGGGCTAGTCGCTGCTCGTTTTGTGCTTTGACATAATTGACAATATAATTTTAAATGAAATGTCGTGACCCGCTTAGAGAAAAAATTAAAGAAATTAAAATTCTCACTTTATCCTCACTGTATAATATATACGAAATTATTATGTACTTACACTCGAAAACAAAAAAAAAATGAGATTACCATAGTAAAAACACTAGAAATAAAAATAAAATGAAAATTCCTAAATTTCGCTTATGTAAAACAAATAAGTCTTTTATATGCCTGAGTGCAGCATACATGTTCAGACCGGAGCAATAAATGAAAAGTCGACGACCTCATATTCACAGCGTAGGCTCAAGAGTAGAAGTGGAAGGTGTACAAACGCAAACAACACATAGTACATCAATAATGATGTAAACAATTTTGATGCAAGACAAATTTTCATTTTAGAAACGCTGGTATTAAATAAGTCTAGATCACACGAAACTTCATTGAAATTTCTGCTGGCACGTCTGGGTCGCGATAAAGATCTGTGTAAGATTTTGTAATTGTTGACTTGTTGTATTATGTTGTCGGTAACGGTTGTCTTGATATTTGTTACTGTAATTTTGTTGCTAATATATACTCATACTATCTTACTAACATTCTTGCCGACTTAAATTGTATTTTAATATTTATTGACGAATAACGATTTCGGCAGCCCGGACTCCCAAAAAAAAACAAAAATTATCTTAATCTTTATTAATTAACTTATAATTAAATTACAAAATTATATCCGTGATCGATGCTAGATCAGAGTAGAATGAATGAATTAATATAATTATTCAAAATTGCAAAATGCTGTAAATTGCTGGAACAGCAGAATGATTCCTCGAAGCCGGGACGTTGACCAGACACGTGCCGCAGCGTCAGCGATCTCCTTTAGGGTACCGTATGTAATTCCTCCACCCTCAGAGCAGCAACTATTTGAGCACCTTGAGGGAAAATGTTGCTGGTATTCCATGGTTTTCAGAGTCATCAGGAACAGCATATATAGGGTTGCTTCTTGGTTCTTCTTCTGGCGTATCAGGGTTCTTCCGCAGGTATCGTCGAAGAGAAAAGACGAGGAAAGTTATAACTATACCAGATACAAGTTCATAGAGAGGCAACGTTGTATGGTACAGTGAAGAATCAAAATGGGCAAGATTAACCGGGTTCTGTAGTAGAATTCTATTTTCCAGGTGATGCAGGCTCTCAAGATTCAAGGAATTTAGAGTGATATGTGGGATTTCGTTATTTTCAGCTTCAGTGAAGTTACTTCGTATCTCGGTGATCTTCAGAGGCTGTCCCTTGATTTCATCTTCACTATTGGTTATCTTAAAGGTGTCTGTTCGTAGAGAACATTCATGGGGAATTGTTGCTAAGTAGCTGCCAGATAGGGATACATATTCCTGCCATTCGCATTGGAGTTCGACTTTCGTAGGCTTTGGGAAGACGATAGTATAGTGTATATCGTCCAGTTGTTCCATAGCTTGACTAGTGATGGAGACTTCAGTGGGGCTGCATGACTTGTCTAAAGATTGATGGATGATGATACTCTGGATGCAATCTGCTTGTTCTCGTGGCTGGTAATAATTCGCGCTTTCTTCACAGAGAAGGTATTCGCCAATCTTCGGACATTCGGTTTGCAAGTACATGAAAAATTTCCCATTGGTTGCTATGAAAGGATGTATAGGTATAAATATATAATATATATATAAATAAGTCGTAACTATCTTTAGATATAATAGGAACTCTAAAAATTATAACAATTCTCTTACCTATAAAATAACTACCTGGTTTTATAAGATTATAATATTCTCTTAAATCAATATCTAAGATTTCATTATTACTATATAATTCTCTAAGTCTACTTATCATATATGCTAAGTTATCTATGCTTATCATACTATGGTGCGTGCTTGCTGCACGTACAAATCCTAAAATATTCTCTATTCTAATTAATGATAATTAGTGATAATAGCTAATAGTTGGGCGAATTTAGCAAACTTAGCTTCAAAAAGGTAGTACTTATCTACAACTAATTTCAACGTTTCATTAATTTTAATTTGGTTTTCTGCTAAATTACTAATAAGTTGCGAATATTGACTCATCCAATCTTTATTGACACTTATATGATCATTTAATTCAGACACTAATTTATTTTCATTTGCTTCTAATAACTCTATGACTTTATTAAATCTTTCAGCATCTGCATGATCCAAATTACCTGTAATACCTTTAATAAATGATCCCAGTCCATTAATAAGTCCACTTTTTACTCTAGAAGGTTCTAAAGTTTTTAATTGAGAATGACAAGCTACGTTGGAGGCGTCTGTTGTTAGGATGAACTCTTTATTGAAGTCGGGATATTGTAAAATAGGATCGTTAGTTAGTAAGGTTTTGCATTTCTCAAAACATTTAATATATTCAGAATCTAAAGTTATTTTGTTAGTCTTTTTAAGACACTTAGTCATTGGTTTCGTCAGTCGAGCAAAATCAGGTATGAACTTCCTATAATAACATAATAGTCCTAAAAATTGTTTAATTTCTTAAGTCGTTTTAGGTAAAGGGTAATTTTCTATGGCTCTAATTTTATCAGGGTTCGGTTTAATACCTTCATTACTTATTATATGACCTAGGTAAGCGATTTCAAGTTTTAAAAATTCAGATTTGTCCATCTGGATCTTGAAATTGGACTCTCTTAATCTGCTAAATATCTTTTCTAAATTAATCATATGCTCTTGCAAAGATGTACTAAAAACTATGATGTCATCAAGATATACTAGACATATCTCATTTTGTAAACCTTTAAGGATGTTATCCATTACACGTTGAAACGTCGATGGTGAGTTCTTTAGCCCCATCGGCATACGTAGAAATTCAAAATGACCATGTTCTACGTTAAATGCGGTCTTTGGTATGTCTTCGGGATTCATCTCGACTTGATAAAAGCCAGATGCAAGGTCAAGGGTCTTGAAATACTGACATCTACCTAATTTGTCTAAAACGTCTGTGATGTTGGGAATTGGGTATTTGTCGTCAATGGTCTTGTCATTTAATTTTCTAAAGTCTACTACAAGACGCCATTTTTGTCTACCAGAAGCGTCAGCTTTCTTTGGGACTACCCAAATGGGTGAGCTCCAAGCAGAGTCAGAAGGTCGTATAATACCCTGATCGAGCATTTTAGAAATTTGTTCTCTTAATTCCTGACAAAAGGATATCGGTAACTTTTGGTGTAAACGGGGTTCTCGTCATGAGTCCTAATGCTATGTTTTATTTTATTAGTGAAAGTTAATGGTTCGCCTTCGGTTCGTCAGCGTAGCGATTACAAAGAGTTTCTAAATTTGCTCGTTCTTCATTATTTAAATGGTCAGTTCTAAGCTTATCCAAAACCTGTTTTACTCTGTCAGAGTCGGGTTCAGTATAAGAGCTTTCAAAGTTAAATAAATCAAGTTCTATAGGTCTCTCAGATGAAATTACAGTGTCTTCGTCTGTCATATTTTCAACTTCTACTATACCAGTCTGGTCAGTCACAGTTGTAATACATTAATGAATAATGCAATTAGATATAAATTGTTCCGGTATAAATACGTCACCATCGTCATGATGAAGCGGTATGCTAACTAAACGAGAGGATTTTGCTGGTATTATTTGATCTGTATTACGCCTTCTACATTGATAACGTAATAATGGAATTTTAGCATTTTCAGTAATTAATATATTGTCTTTAAGATCAATTCTACAGTTTTCTAACAAATCTAATCATATTAAGCCATCAAAGTGATTATGAAATTTATAGATGAATAGTTTTATATTTTTAGTATCCTTAAATTCGGAAAAACTAGGAATTAATATTGAATGTTCATGAATGCTTGTTACTCTAGAATTAGTTACTTCAAAGGGATCGTACATTTTTGGAATATTACTGAAATATTTATCTACTGCTTCAGAGCTTATGAATGATTGATTTGCTCCTGTATCAATGAGAAGCTCCAAAGGTGGATTATTAATTTTAACATAAGGTAATTCTTTTTCTTTTTTGTGTAAATTTAATTCTATTCTGGTGCGGATTTTCTGTGGCCCTGTTGAAAATCCTGATTTTTCTTACTATTAAAATGTCTTGGTTGAAAAGCTTTACTAGTACTAGGTATATTACTATCATAGCGCGGGTTGTCTTCTATCGGTGGTAAGTCTTGTTGTTCAATGTACTGATTATTATTATAGTCATAATTAACGTATTGTCCATAAAAGTCATTATAGTCATAGTCAGTATTACAGTAATTGTAGTCGGCATAATCATTTTAATCGTTACCGTATTCATAATCATTATAATCATAAAATTCATTAAAATTAAGTTTTCTAGACTTAAAGTAATTAGATGGAGGAGGATTGCCAAATTTTTACCAATCATGACCATGAATTCTGGCGGTAAAGGTTTTGTCACAAAATGACTCACGCCACTCATAGGATTAGGGCCCTGAATTATTCTGTGGAGGATTCCTGTTAGGTATCCTAAAACTGCCATTATAGTTAGGCAACGGTGCTCGGAACATTTGCTGTGTATGTGTTGGTTGCATAGACATGCGCTGCTGATTATTAAATTGGGGATTAAAATTAGGTTTTTGCCAGCTAGGTCCAGGTGAAAATTTAGGAGGATTAAAGTTATTATTCATAGAAGGAAATTTAGGCTGTGTAAATTGTTGGTGTGAGTTGTGTGGTGTTGATGATGATGATGGTTTTCTCTGATCTGTTGCTAAATTATTCCGCTGCTGCAAATACATGGACATTAAATTCATCTTGGACAAATTCCAAAGCCTTCTCAATAGTTTCAGGTCTCATACACCTTATACGGGACCCGAGAGGATCTTTTAAACCTCTTACAAATGCTTGTAAAGTTAATTTACGATATAAAATTCTTTTAGCTTCCACGATTGTCTCTAGTGTCTCATGCAACGATACATAAGACATTATAGTGCTAAAAAGGTTTTGGCATTTGTCATAAAATTCCTGCGGTGTCTCATTACATTGTGTCGCTAATGCTAAGTCATTGTAAAGAGCGGTCTCGTCCCTTTGGTCAGAAAAATTGTTAATCAAAGTATTCCTAATCCCTATCCAATTTTCAGGAATGCCGTTTGAATTTATTGTACGAGCTGCTGGACCAGTAATTTTATTTAAGATGCCATTAATTACGCATAAGTTCGATAATTCGTAGCCTGTCTCGTCTTTCACACATTAAATTACTATCTGATCACAAATTCTAATAAATCTAGGAAGAATATGTGGGTTCCCGTCAAATTCAGGAACTGGGCGGAGGGCCTTATATACTGTATCAGGATCCATTTTATAATCTAAGTTACTAAAATTTAAATTCAACCTACTATCTAAACTTGGAGGCAATTGGACTCAGGAAAAATATTTAAATGTGTAGCTAATAAATCTGAATTATTTAAATCTACTGGAGGGCAATTCGAGCCTTCACTTAATTGAAGATTCGAGTCTACTAAACTATCCCTACGAATTTTAAGCCTGGAGGAGGCAGGACTATTTTTCATGGGACGGAAAATTGTGACGAGGAGAAAGCAACACTGATGGAAAATAAATCAATGTACTCACATAACTCGTCGACTTCCCTGGTTTTCTTTGAGTTGCACTGAAGTTTGAGTGCGCCCCGGCTGCTTCCTAGTGATGTTCGATGTTTCGGTGAACGCTTGAGAGCGACAGCTAGAACGACTGCGCGCGGTGTCGAGTCTAGACCCCGGATATCTTCCTTTTTGCAATCGCCGTAGCCCCGAAATTAACCGTAGACTGCGCCAATAACGATTTCGGCAGCCCGGACTCCCAAAAAAAACAAAAATTATCTTAATCTTTATTAATTAACTTATAATTAAATTACAAAATTATATCTGTGATCGATGCTAGATCAGAGTAGAATGAATTAATTAATATAATTATTCAAAATTGCAAAATGCGGTAAATTGCTGGAACAGCAGAATGATTCCTCGAAGCCGGGACGTTGACCAGACACGTGCCGCAGCGTCAGCGATCTCCTTTAGGGTACCGTATGTAATTGACGTCAAAAAGTGTTTTGTAAACCCATTTTTAACAAATTGTTTTGACTTGATTTGACATAATATCTATGCTAGATTTGTCTGACGCGAAGATTAAAAATATTTTGGTATCAACCTTAGGCTTACGTCAATATGGCTGACGTTTCCTGGTGCTCGAGCTATATCTTCTTGTGTAGTGAATAAAGTTCAATGTTCAATAGCTATCTTAAAAATGCAGCGTCGTATAGCGTCACGTATCGTCGTGGTGTGAACTGACCCTTACGATTAAAAGCTCTACTGGGTTATTACTTTACGTATGGCCGAGTACTCAAACGTGTTTTATGGTTAAGTTTTACTTGAATCACAGGCTGACATACTTTCTGCTTGGTAGAATGACAAGGACATCATGTGATTTGAACCCCTTTTATGTTTCGTTTTTCCCGACTTAAGACATATTTTCCACTATACTAATAAATGGCGTATACTAATAAACAGTTTCGTCCTAGTTTGAGGATATACATAGGAAAACGAAACCATAGACTTATATTACTGGCGTAAGGACGAGGCATTTTGAACGTTGAAACGTTTCCAACGCAAGTACCCGTTATTGCCAACGTGCCTGCCATAAATGGTCCGCTAGACTTGAAAAAAAATAGTTCCGGCGCTACATTGACATGGTAGCGTCGGTTTACTTGTTTGAATAAATTATATGCAAAATGTTCTTAAGCGCCAAAAAAAGTCCAAAACATACATGTCTATCATAATTTGTATCTAAAGAAAATTAACTAGCAAGTTTTTTTAAATTTAAAGTCGGGTGCCATTGGGTATTCTCGATGCCTTATATGAAGAAATTTTATGCAAAATGTTTGTAGGGATTCATCCTCACTTTTGAAATCTATAATGATTTACTTACTAAATAAGTAGGCATTCCCGATTTACGGGAGCTGGAGCGGTTCCAAGTGTTTGTTCCGAGAGGCGGTTACTGTCCACACTGGACGTAAAAAACGCGAAATCGATACATAAATACTTTTGCCAGTTGGCTGTATTAATAAGAAGGGTATCAGGATTTTTTTAAAACAATCAAACTACGTAATAAAATTATGTATTTAAAACAAAATATTATGTTCTGCTTTATTGTTTCGTATCTGTGTCTGCTCGGGATTGTAGGTAGAACTTTTGGTAATAAGATTCAAAAGTGGCACACTGGGTCTGTCGGCGACTGTACCTTGTGTATCGAGCAAAGTAACCGCTAGTCGGTACAATTATTAATAATATAAATGGAGATGTCGCCACTGACTGACTGACTGACTGTATAGACGCACGCACAGCCTTATCCGCCAATGGTAGAAACGTGAAATTTGAACAGTAGTTTTAATTTACAATGTAGACGCGTACTAAAAAGGTTTTTTTTTTAATTCCATCGTTAAAGGGGTGAAATAGAGGTTGAAAATTTGTATGGTAATAAATCTTTAAATTGAAATTGGCATTCATGCTCTTAATTATATTTCATTAGATACGTGTTTTAAGATTTATTAGAATTCACCCCCTAAGGCCGTTTGTACACCGCCACCGTCAACGGGACGTCAACGAGAAAGACATAGCGATACATACATTTACTATAGCCGTCTGTCCACCGCACGCCCGTCCCGTTAATCTAATCTCGACCTATTTATTATTATTATTTTTTTTTAGAGAATTATTATTTTAGAGAATTAATCTCGTTCTCGGTGACGTCCCGTTGACGGTGGCGGTTAAACGGCCTAAGGGTGTAAAATCGTCAAATAAAAAAAAAACGTGTGGCACTCGGGTAAAGCTATTGCATAGTAAGTCTAGACACGCATACGTTTAGTCGCACGCACACAAACACCGTGCCGAAGTCTGCCGAACTGAAACGACGTTAAACGATGCAGGGCTTTCAACGCCGCACCGCTGTGCCGGTCGGAGTGGGGGGTGTTAGGTTTACTTTCGTTACGGAATTTCTTGATTCGGTCGCCGCGCTCAAAGCCCTCGATAAAAGCTATGCAATAGCTTAGTAAAATAATAAACAGTCTTTATTTCAGGCATATGGGTATAATTATACATGGTTATAATATATTATATAGGCCCTATGGGTATAATTTTACTATTTTAATTACTATTAATTAAAATAGTAAAATGGGTATTAATATTAACTGTCGACACTGTATAGGGGTGCCCAGTCATCGTCACATTGGGTCATTTCTTATTCAGGTCCATGTGGACAGAGATCCACTGCTTGAACATTGGATTATTGTAGTAGTCAATCGAGACAGCTGCGAGTATCTCGTTGCTGGAACGGCGCAGTATTTGCCAGAATGCAACAACTCATGATCTCATAATGCCAAAGAAGTCAGGAACCCCCGTTTCCGCGTTCGGGTGATAACCGGTTCTGGGTAGGCTCCTTGCTTCTAGTCGTAGTATCAACTTCATGCGTACCTTTGCAAGTATTTGTATTTACACTTTTCAGTACCCTTAAAATAAGCTTAACTTCTTCTAGCTCCGATTTTATTTCTAGGGGGTCTAAAAAGGCCACCTTAGGTGTTTCATATATGTATTTTTTTCAACTCATTACGAGCGCCATTTCTATTGAAAACTGTCAAAATTGATGTTTTCTAATTTATGATGAAATCAGATGAATCATGTAGCCATTTTACCGTTTCACGATTTGTGTATGGAAAAAAATACATTATGAAACATAATAATGTGCAAAATCTAAAGGGGCCTTTTTACACCCCTAAATTTCGAGTTAGGCCATATTTACTAACCAGTAATTTTAGTATTTATCAAGAGTTAATATATAATATAATAATATACCCGAGGTAGTTAGACTATAGTCCGATAAGGAATTGATTCTTTTACCCGTGGCAAACGCTCTACTTTTAATTGAGAATATGAGGAAAATAAAACTAGTTGTTTATCTAAACTATTTATTGATAATAATATATTAGTAGTGCCTATTTAAAATTAATAGTCAAATTAGGACAATTCGTGAAATTAAAAGTTACATTTTTGTTTGGAATATTTATGTTGTTTGATATATTTTGAGAAATTTGGCTGTTCTGGATCTCTGTAGAAGTAGAAGACTCTGGTATTTTATCAGACGATGGATTCCATCGCGGACACTCCTTGGAAGTTGTCGGCAGAGGCGAATTGGGATTTTTATAGTTTCGGTTAATTTGGTTGAAATTTTAGTTTTATTTTCGACTGAATCCTCTATGTAGCCTTCGGTGACTGTACTGGATTTCCAGCCTCCATGTCTTTTTAACGTAGTCATGTTTGCCCCAGAATCGGCTAAAAGTGTCGCTGAAGTTCGTCTAAAACAATGTCCGGTATACTGCTCACAGTTTGGTAAATTCATATATGTTGCTATCTGCTTCGGTATAACTGAGATTTTATTTTTACCGATCACTTGTTTATAGCATTTTCCCTTCTGATAGTTGAGAAAAAAGCGATCCGTTTTTACATCACTAGGTCTCATTTTTTGATATTTTTTTGTTTTAGTCAGTTTTACTAATAATAAATCGCCTTGACTTTCAATGTCGTTAATTGTCAAATTTGTGAGTTCACTGCTTCTGCAAGCGCCGCTTATACCGAGTATCAATACGACCTGTGAAAAACATGTTATTATTTTAGTATTTGTGTAATAAATACGTTCATATTTAGAATAAATCCATAAATACTTAGGTAAACTTACCTTCACTGCCAAATATATCTAGTCAGGAGCATCAAAAAAAAAAATCCACCTCATGAGATGTGAAAACTTTAGATTTCTTACTCTTGAACCTCTGCGACTGTCTTTTCAAAAATGCTGTTAAATTATGAAATTTTTTCAAATCTACATTGTGTTTTACATTAAGTTGACTCTTGAGCATTGAATATCGGCTCCATACCGTTGAAGGCTGTAATTTCCTACACAGTCCATTAAAATATGTAAGAAATACACTTTCGGAAAACGATTTTATATTCTTGTCTTCTCGCCACTTCATAAAATCATTGTATGTGTTTATATATCTTTCTTTTGATATTTTTGGCAAAAGATTTTCTATGACACAATTTGCCTCGTCTGTAATGGAATCTGGTGTCAATATTTCGCTTGAACTCATTTTTCAATATTCATTCATTCAATTCAAATCTTAGCACAAAAGTCCGTCACAGATACATACATAACAGATTTTAGTATCCCGCCAATTTGTGTTGACTTTTTAAATTTTAAATATGGAACTTGTCGCTCGCCGCGTAATTGTCGCGGCACTCGCGGCTTATTCCGCTCAAAGAAGTATGCGCTAAATTCACACTGGCTGTTTAGAAAGTCATGTCATTTTTTAATAGTTTTTTTTTTACATAAAACTCTTCACAGCTATCAGCAGTTCTATTTTTGAAGTTTTGAAGTTTTTCCGGCCCTCGGACCGGAATGAATTTGTATGAGTTTTTCCCTCCCTATAAAAGGAAAGCAGCATCTTCCACCCAATAATCAGATCAAAACAACACTACTTTCCGAGTATGAGAAATGAAAAATAATTTCTTCTGTATTTCTATGTTTAATGGTCATGTGAGTGGTGTAACAGTTGATAAGAAATGAAACATTCCTTCCCCTCTCTACCCGTGCGGGGAATGTTTTCCGTCCGTCTCGGAAAACAAAAAAATTGTATATTCCTACACAAATGTGTATAGCCACGCCCTAATGTTTCGATGTTTTGTGTAATGTTTCGAAAAATTGTAATGTTTCGAAAAAAAACACGCGCAGGAGACGCGCCTTTAGCGTTAGGGGATCGCGGTAATGGCATAGTGCACCTCGCCCGGTAGCCGACGAGAGACTGACAACAATGATAGATATCTACTCAATATCTAAGATTTGACGATGCATTTATTTTAAATGTCGAACGATTTTATTTAAAAATCGAATAATTTTATTTAAATATCGAATGATGTTGTTCACGATTTATTTTAGTGGAAGTTTGTCCTACTCCATGTAGTTTAGAGCTCGGATTTAAATGAAAACTTTGCATAAAAGTGACGAAGTCGTAACTCGATCAGTGCATACGTGACTTCGTACTTGGCGGTTCTCGAGTTTCTCGAGTTCCAAGCTTCGGAATGATTTATGTATTCCAACATTGATATAAATTAATAAGAGTCCGATGACCGATCACACCGCAACGATTCGCGACGCTACGCAGCGCTGCACTTTTAAGATAGCTATTGAAAATTGAACTTTTAGAATAGCTACCTTAAAATTGCAGCGCCATGTCGCGTGTCGTTTCATTTAGGTGTGAATAGATTTTGAGGTCCACTTGCGCAGATCTGGGTTAAAGTTAACCCTGGGTTAAATATGATGTTATCTCTCTCGTTCTTCGTATTCATGAAAGAGAAGGTATGATATTTTAACCCAGGGTTAACTTTAACCCATATCTGCGTAAGTGGGCCTTAGTCGCTATGGTTTATGTAACGAATATGCTTCAGCATTGGCTTATTCTATGTCGTATGAACAGAAACCCAATTCTCATAACTATTTGTGATCATAATCCCGTTTCGATCCGCGCGGTGTCGCATTCACACACGAGCCTATCGCGCGTGAGCGAGTGAGGCAGCGCTCATACTGAAACAGTAATGTGATCACAAATTTAGTTATGAGAATTGGGCTTCAAGGCAAGCTACTGCAAGCTGAAGTCGGATCTGAAGGTCGATTCTAATTAAATCCTGCATAATTACAGTGTGGCGGACCAATTATCGCCACAATCTTGAATCGCGCTATGGATGTTTTCTAAAGCCTCCGGACTCTCGGACATTAGGCGTGTGCGTTCCTCGGGCGTGTCAGCGATGCGGGCGCTGCGTGCGCGCCGCGAGCGCGCTGCGTGTCAGCGATGCGGGCGCTGCTCGCGCCACTCACACGGCCGAGGAACGAGCACGCCACCTCGCTCGGTCGGAGATCTCCCTTTGGGGCATCCAGACAGAAAACACCTTCCTTCTGGACATCATCATCATCACCCCCCACCCCTCTGCACCACGCCAGCCAGACTCAGCCTCATCGGGTACCTCGACCACCAGCCTCAACGCGCCGCGGCCTGGTCAAATCCTCATCGGCGTCATCAAGCAGAGCACGAAGCATCTCTCCTGGTCAGCACACGTAGCTACAACGATCGGTTAGCAAGCAGAGTACGAAGCACCTCTCCTGGTCAGCACGTAGCATCGGCCCAGCATAACAGTACAGTTCCGACTCACTGGAACTCTCCACTCCCACCTGGCGACACAGTTAGCGCCACGATTCGGAATCGCGCTATCGAAGTTTTAAGATCAGCGGTATATATACAACACCTGATGCCACCTGATGAACACATGATATGTGTGCACCTGACAAGTGGGCTTCGGCCTGACCGAGAATACCACCTCGCTAGGTCAGAGGTCTTTGGGACATCCACTCTTCCCACAACAGTTACGATCCAGTCTCGATAATATGTTATTATTTTTAAACGAAAATTCAGACCGATATCCAAAGTAAAAATGCACAAAAAAGTATGAAATGAAACTTATTTACTAAATAATTCCCCTTTTAAATTCGGCTAAAATTGTAACCTCTACTCAATCTTCATAATTTTGAAGTCGGTACCGGTCAACTTGAACGTGAGTTCTATAAAATATTGTCTTATCAGGATGTTGTTCGGGCTGGTACCGACTTCAAAATTTTGAAGATTGAGTAGAGAAATGGTTACAATTTTAGCCAAATTTCAAAGGGGAATTATTTAGGAAATAATTCCCCTTTGAAATTTTCATTTCATTTTTTCAAATTCACATTTCATACTTTTTTGTGCATTTTTATTTTAGAAGTCGGTTTTAATTTTTTGTTTAAAAATAATAAGTTTTCTCTATTTAGTTATATTCATTAAATTATTAATTATTAATACATTTTAAGAACGTTTAAAATCAACGATCTAATATATAATTAAATACGCGCCAAGCTTCCATTAGATATTGTAAATTAGATGATGATGATTACTGTAAGTCATATGGTGGCATATGCTTGCAGTTCATTAAACATTTATTTAATTAACTGCAAGCATATGCCACCATTTATATCATCATAATGTGATGATGAATGGTGTGATGATGGTGGTCATGTTGATGATTACTCTAATTGACAAAGTGGCATTCGCTTGTAGTTCTTTAAACAACGCCGAAGTCCCCAAACATGTATCTATAAGGAGTCAAGAGTTCTTTTCAGTACTTTTGCTTTCAGGGTGTACCTTGGAGCAAAATCTCACTTTTTGGTAGCATATGCTTAGACTATTTCAAAAAAAGTCGAAATCACCATATGTGTCCATATATATTTCGAGGAGTTCCCTCGATTCCTCATGGATCCCATCATCAGGTCACCATTTTGATGTCAAAAAAAAAATTGAAAATCGGTCCACAGACGGCGGAGTCGATATGGAAGCATACACGTAACTTATAATATACACTAGTAGCTCCTTAGAGGCAAGCTTTAGTAAGTAGCAAAAACATCTGCATCTATACTTATATTTGTTTCTTTGTTAGTTTGTTTGCGTTGAATATGCTCCGAAACTACTGGACCGATTTTGATGAAATTTTACCCAGATATAAATCACGAAGAACATAGATTACTTTTATCGCGGCAAAATGTACGTAAAGTCGCAGGAAACATATGGTAACCTGTAAAATAACACTTTTTGTTATACAAAAACTATTATACCAGTAAGCGTTGAAGGGATTTAGGTAGAAGTTTGACGTCATCCTCGGTTGAAGCCGAATTGGCTTTGCAAACGGCTGACAAACCTGATTGAGTTATGCAACTTCTGTAACTTGGTCAATAGTTTGCGTTGCAAATTGAAATTCATCAAGAGAAATTAATCCTTATTCCTAATAAGCCTTTGCATCCTACATAAATAGTATTTATACTTACCGTACCTTTGCATCCTACATAAATAGTATTTATACTTACCGTACCTTTGCATCCTACATAAATAGTATTTATACTTACCGTACCGTACTACTCGTACGGTAAATGGAATTACGGCATACGAAAACTAGTACTTTAAATAATAAGCGTTTTAGAGCATAAGTTTTCTGATTAATTGTAATTACCTCCGACCAACCTGCGTGGTCCAGTGGTATAGAGCTTGGCTCTAGACTCGGAGGTCGCTGGTTCGATTCCCGTGTTGGAACAATAAAAAATGTTGTTTCCAAGTTTGGTTAGGACAATGCAGGCTGATCACCTAATTGTCTGACAAGAAAGATGGATCCATGCGTCGGATGGGCATGTAAAAAGTAGGTCTTGCGCTTGGATCTCTCGCTAGTTGTGTCGGGTCATCCGTCTCACTAGGTTACGAGAATAAAGGAAGAGAGAGTGCTCTTGTGTACTACGCACACACAATATAAAAAAAAACTCCTGCGTAGCTGGCTTGGTTTTAATGAAACCGGCCACTGTCACCGAAATCGGTGTGGGAGCTATTATTAATTAAGGAAAATCAATCATCAATCAATGGTTAAGGGTTATACAATAATTTATTTGATAACGGGCCTCAATCCGCAACAGCTAGCAGAGTATACTTACTATCAAACAATCGGTCTGCTCGCTATACCATAAAAAGCCGTGAAACGATCCAATCGTATAAGAAAATAATGAATCACAAATTGAATAATATTAAAACTCAGGCCCATTCTTACGTGGAATTTAAATTCTTTCCCTTTAGTTTCGCTGCGAAAAAAACTCTAATTATTCCCGTAGCAAAATGGGGGCTTCACAAAAGAGCTACTTAATATTTTGAGGCACGATTTAATTAAATACTTTTAGGAATTAAATAATACGGCTTGGCGTAGACAGACCACTGTCAAGTGTCCGGTCGCTGTAGCTAGCGACTGGGACTTTTGAAATTTCAGCGGCAGACCAGACGATCATTGCGCGGACTTACTTCCTTATACCTACCTACATAAAATTATTTAAAGTCATATTATACGAGGGCTGATTGATAAGTTTCCGAAACGACAAAGAAAAACTTCAAAAATCTATTTAAAATAAAAAAAAATCTCAACGTAGTTTCCTTCTACCTCGATACATTTAGTCCAGCGCTTCTCCAATGCCGTTACACCAGTTTGATAAAATGTTTTCTCCAACCCCTCAAAATACTCGTCCACGGCAACAATGACTTCTTCATTTGATGAAAATCTCTGGCCACCTAACCATTTCTTCAAGTTTGGGAATAAGTGGAAGTCGCACGGGGCCAGATCCGGGGAATAGGGTGGATGCGGTAGCAATTTGAACCGCAATTCATGGAGTTTGGCGACTGCAACCATTGACGTGTGTGCAGGTGCGTTGTCATGGTGGAACAAAATTTTTTTATTGGCCAAATGTGGTCGTTTCTTCTGGATTCCTTCACTTAATTTGTGCAGCAAGCTTGCGTAGTACTCTCCATTTATTGTTTTTCCTTTTTGCAGACAATCCACTAAAATAATCCCTCGAGCATTCCAAAAAACAGTCGCCATCACTTTGCCGGCCGACAAAACCGTTTTTGCTTTCTTCGGCGCAGGTTTTCCGCTCTCAGTCCACTGCTTAGATGGTTCTTTTGTCTCGGGAGTATAATGATGTATCCAGGTTTCATCGACTGTTACATAACGCCGCAAAAACTCATTAGGATCTCGGTTAAACAGCGCCAAAACACTCCGATTAATCGTCCACTCGACGTTGCTTTTGGTCTACAGTGAGCAAACGCGGCACCCATCGCGCGCAAAGCTTTTTCATTCCCAAATGTTGGTGCAAAATATTAAAAACGCGTTCAGATGAAATGCTCACCATCTCTGCTATCTCTCGCAACTTTAAGCGCCGATCATTCAATACAATTTTGTGAATTTTTTTGATCATGTCCGGATTCGTGACTCCATTTGGACGGCCAGAACTGTGGGCGTCTTCGCAGCTCTGTCTTCCACGTTTAAAATCAGTTACCCAGGTGTGAATTGTACTCAATGCAGGAGCAGAATTATGAAAACACTGTCTAGCTTGGTTTTAATCTGGGTTGCTGTTTTCTCTTTTAAAACGTAAAACTTTATCACCGCACGAATTTCGTTTCTTTCCATTGTTAAGAAAATTTACGACAGAGAAAGTTCTACGTCCTCTCAAACAAATTCCATCAGTTCGATTAAATTCAAATTTGGCGTTCTATTTTCAAAAAGATGCCTGAATATAATGTAATATTCCTTTTTTGCGTATAATTTTTTTAAGTTCGTCGTTTCGGCCAGTTATCAATCAGCCCAGGTATATTGTATCAGACGTACCATGGGACCAGTTTTTAAAACGTTAACGTTAGATATAAAAATGGATTGCAATTCTCAAAAATAAAACTGAAGAAGGCGTCCAGCCTTCTTGAGTTTTGGCTAATTTTAGTCTTTAAATAATTTTGTAAGTTCATGGAAGGTTTAAAAGGAGTTAAATCTTGGAAAATAGCGAGATAAATACTAAAAACGACGATTGCATTTTCAAAAACTAACTGTTCACTTTGTTCAGTTTGACACTTGACTGTCAAATATTTATAAGTGCGTTCAGTAATCGGTTTATCTGGGGAACTAGTAGGAATAATTGACAGCAACGTAATCGTAATGTTATCGCATGAAATTTGTATAAAAATATGTAGCTGTATTGAGGTAAATTTTAAAAAAATCGTTCGGACCCAGTATCTTACTATTATTATCAACGTGAAAGTTTGTGAGGATGGATAGATGGATGTTTGTTACTCTTACACGCAAAATCGATTGCACATATTGTAATGATATTTGGTATGGTAGTAGTTTAGACTCTGGATTAATGTATAGGCTACATTTTAGCACGAAAAGTATAGTGAAACCATGGGATATGTATTTACGCGGACGGAGCCGCGGGCAAAAGCTAGTGTTTTAATAAAATAATACGATAATAATATAATCTTAGTGTCTTATTGATGCAGATCCAGAAGAAGCATGATGAAGATAAGCTTGACGTCTTGAATTTCCTGTTACATTGCGGATACTGCTATTGAAAGCCTCCGATCCCGGCTACGCATATTTAAAATATGTTACTTGAGGATAGATAAAAATAATTATTTTGTATAGACACATATTACACAATTGTGTGTGATAAGTATCTATACAACGTGTTGTACTTTTTTCACAATTGTGTGGTGAGACACCACACAATGAAAAATAAAAATGAAAAATGTCAAAAAAGACAGACAAAAAGAAAGACATTCCCACTGCTGCAACTTCTGTGCAGTCAGGTTCTACAGAGATGACCAAACACAAAAACCTTTTGATGCCCGAGGAGCATGCTAAATCTGTCTTGGGGCCCGCAACGAAATTAATCAGAATTCAGAAGAATGTAGGAGGAGTAGCAAGTATTTTTTTACTATATTATATTATGTAGTAAATATTATATACAAAATATATCAAAAAGGTGTGTCAACAGCCGCCAATTAACGGTCGTCTGTGGCCAGTATGCACCGAACCTGTAGGAATTAAACAATAATGTTTTATCACTCGGAATTCAAATTAGGTGTGCTATTCTATTCTGTTCCGCTATTGTGATAATAAATTCCAAACACTAATTGCTAAATGATGAAGCGATATTCATTCTTATTTTAAAACATCGTCTTTTAAAAACCAAAACCGAAACTCAATATTGTCGTCATGCTTCACATTTTCCCTGTACTTTTTGTAACCAATTCTTAATTCAATTTTCCCTGGACTTTTCCAGAACAGAGTTTGATTTCAAATAAATAGCGCTTTAAAAAATATTTACGAATTGAATAATGTTTTTTTACTATAAACAATATAACGTTTATGTAGGTACTCTGAACCCTAAAACTGTCTTACAAAAAGCCGTTTTTCGGTTGATTCTCACGTTAGTTAAATGCGGAAATCGTTAACATTTACCGTACAATTTGAAAAAAAAACTCACGTCTAGAAATCATTTCTGTCGAGCTTGGCGAAATAAAACACGAACATGTTTTGTATTTTCTCGGTGTGGAGGGTTTTGGGAGTAACTATGACAGGATTTCGTTAGCGCATTACCAGAGACTTGTTAATTTAAGGCAAAGGGGTTGAGCGCCCGTCTGATGGTTAGTGACGATTAGGAGGGTTAGCATAGGTAGAGACGCCCATGGACACCCTGCACCAAGAGAACCAAGTTGCATTTGTGACGCTAATTGGTCCGCCACATTATTATTCACTCCCCCCGAAGACCAAAGTTAGATGAGTCTAGTGCTTAAGTCGCCAGTGCCAGTGGAGAGAGTCCCAGTGAGTCGGAACTGTTGCAGTGAAGTCACAGCGAGTGTGCTGCCGCTGCACGGGCTGCAGTGAGTCGGACTGCTGCCGTGTGACCATGCTACGTGCTGACCAGGAGAGATGTGCTCTGCTTGCTAACCGGTCGTTGTAGTGAGAGAGCCCGATGAAGCTTGATGAAGATGAACTTCAGGCTGGTCGAGGTATAAGGCTGAAGCTGGCTGGCGTGATACAGAGGGGTGGAGGAGAGTGATGATGATGATATCCGTGGCGTGTTTTCGTGTTGAAGGTCACCAACGTGGAGCTAATAAGGACCAAGTTTTTTGTCTCGCCAGGTGACGCCACTGTAGAGTGAGGTCCTAAAGTACGGCTGTCAAATTTTGTTATTACGGGCGCCACAAAAAAATTACATTCAAATCATATTTATTACAATAGAACAGTCGAGTAAACGTATTGGCTTCGCCACAGCGTTGCGCAGTCGCGTTTTACTCAAAAGAAATTTTTTTTCTTAGCTCCGCTTTTAAGGCACTCAACTTCATTGACTCGTAACTAATTTAAGTAACATATTTATAAAAAATCGCCACATTAATATAAATAGAAATAAACAAGCGTAGCCAATCCACAAACCGTGACATTTGGACACTTCGTAGACCTCACGCTACACAAGCACCCCGCGAAAGCGGCGAATCGATTCGTGGATCATTGGTCCGCCACACATTGCTTGCGGACAACAAACTAAGGTCATAATTTGTTCTTTTATCATATAATCTTTTCTTTTTAAATTATAATCATGTACCCAATACATACGATTGTACAAGATAAAAATATTCTATATTATTTACAACATATTACGTTCATTTGATTTTGTTTAAATAAATATATTCAAATCCAATCAGTTTGGCATATTGGCACAAATACTTGGGTAAAAGTCGTTGTCTCCGCTGCTGGAGCTTGAGCGAGGAATATTTCGCTGAAATGGCCGCATTCGTCTCGAACATTCGACAACGTATGGCCAATCCTTTCTGCAGCTAAGTTTTCAAACAGATTTAAATCCGCCCATATATTGTGCGAAGAAATTCCCTTACTATTTATTGTAACAGACTGAGATTACAGATATATTATTTGAAACAGATTTAAATCCGTCCATTACTTACATTGTGCGAAAAAATTACCTTAATATTGTTACAAACTCACATCAAATATATGGTCCACAAAGTGTAACGATTTAATTTTATTTTTAGTGAGTATTTTCTTCAATTAAGAAGTTTTCATTATTAATAGCAGGTATACAGACTCTCTTAACCCCTTGGTGTAAAACTGATTTTAATTATTTATGAATTAAGAAATGTACGTAGGTAAACAGGAAATCGAATGGTTTATTCTAATCTTACTTTTAAAGTTGAACAATATTACATAGTGATCAGACTTTAGGCATTGTAGGCTGAAGGCGCGCAGAAAATATCTGTATCCATCCGAAGCGTAGCGTAAAAAAGTAACAGCCACACACAGCGCTCTGATTGGCCGACGCATTCGCGCTATAATTTGAATCGGCACTGCGTGAGGTTTTCGTGTTGTTTTATGTTTTAATCATAAATTAGTATGGTTCGGCATGAATTGAATCAATCGCATCATCGCATACGCCTCAAACCGAGCGCGCGCGAGCGGCACAGCCAGAAAATTCAAAAGAGATTTAACCGATAATAATTACGAGAATTGTCCCTCTGTAGGCCTAGCAGGAACAATTGACAGGTGCGTAAACGTAACGTTATCGAAAAAGATTTGCATGAAAATTATGACAGTGCCCAGACAATTGACATTCGATAACGTTACGTTTACGCACCTGTCAATTGTTCCTGCTAGGCCTACTGGTGCTGCAGCTGTCCATGGTCGATGGTAATCACTCAGGCGATTCCTCTGCTCGTTTCCCGGTCTATTCAATAAAAAAAAACTAACAGTTTAATCGCATTAAGAAGACAGTAAAATGTCAATCAAAAAATTAAAATTGATCAATGACGCATAAGCCATGGCTGCGTTCTTTGAGATTTTTAAATTCGAAAAATTATGCGCAGAAGTTTTGCGCAAGTATACTGCGCATACGCCAAAAAAAATTCCCAAAGAACGCACCCATTATTTATTGTATGCATTATTTGTTGACATTTACTGCCTTCTTTATGCGAATAGAAGAAGGAAAGAAAATATAGTTTATTTGCTAAAATATTGAACAATAAAAATATACATTAAAAAGAAATACACAAGAAATTTTACCAAATTGGTGCCTGCAAACATAGTTCGAAACGCTGATTTTCAGTGAGCACCGTAATACAAAATGTAAAGTACCTAATAAAAATTAAAAAAAAATAAAAATAACTTTAAACTACAATTTTTAAAACTAAACGTACAAAATAATGACATTAATTAACATCACGAATTAATAATTAAAAAAAAGTTCAACATAGACCATAAATACAGCGAAGGAGCATTACATAAAAATATTAAATTATTAAAATATTATATTTTATTATCAGTTAGGTTACAAATGTATTATAATTTATGTATATAGAGCTTCGGTGGAGGTATGCAACAATAAAAATATTATATAAAACATATAGTATATGAAACAACATAAAATATGAATGAAGATGTATTATGTAGGCTAGAAATAGAGTACATAATATATCATAAATGCTTACTGTCCTGCGGTATTGATAGAGATATTAACTCTTCAAGGTTTGTTTACTTGGGTATACAGTAAGAAGCCCATACTCATGGTACGTTTAAAGGCAGAAGTTTCAAATTTTTATCACAGTCGAGAGCTTTACCTTCTATTTACTTTTAACTAGCCGCTCAAAACTTCGCCCGCGTTTTAGAATATGAATAAAACATGCAATATCTTACGCGTTTATAAAAAAAAAAAAAAACTCCGGTCAAAGAAATAATTTATACATGAGCTCTTGTCGCTTTTGATGTTCCTTTTTAAGTACAGTTTAAAAAAACCGGCCAAGTGCGAGTCGGACTTCACGAAGGGTTTCGCACATAACGAAAAAAAATTTAGGGTTTTTTGTAAACCACTGTAATAATCACTAATCGGGTAGTCACGTGATATTTATTTTAATCTGTTTTAGTAGGTATTTGTTGTTAAGGCGGCAACAGAAATACATCATCTGCCTGGCTATCACGGTTAAGGAGATATATAGCCTGGTGACAGACGGACGGACAGACGGACATACAGACAGGCAGCGAAGTCTCAGTAATAGAGTAATAGTCCCGTTTTTATCCCTTGGGTACGGAACAACAACATTTTAATCTTACGGATTGTGTCGCGGTGCACTTTTCGTGTTCCCGACGTTTCGGCTACTTTCCATTAGCCGTGGTCAACTTCAGCAGTGAATCGTGCGTACATAATAATATGTAAAAGTGACTTGCTCTAATTAGTTAATGTGAAAAAAAAAAACTCAATTTTGACGTATTGTGTACGCATGATTCACCGCCTTCTTAACGCGAACACTCCATAAATGCGTTCTTTGAGCGCCAGTTTCTTTATAATTTTACATGTGGGTAGATTACAATTCATATTGTAGCGGTCGGGCCGGGCATGCTCTTATTATGTTTCTCGCACTCGTAGCGTGTGGTCGTGCCGCGCGCCATGCTTCGGAATTCAAATTCAAAATCATCTGATCTTTTTTAATAGCCGTAATACAGCCAAGCGTTGCGTGTATGTATTATGTGTAATCAATGGTGTAACTGTTTTTTAATTGTTGGAAAAACAAAATTTATTAAGTGTCGTTTTATATGCGCGTGTTTAGTGTATTCGATGGACTGACGCACATTCAAGTTTCTACTAGAAATATTTTAGGCGCGGGCGTGACAATTAATCGGTAAGTGATATTTTAAAAGTTTCAATTATTTATAATATTTTGTATAAAATGTGTGGTTTCTTTACTTTAGTCCTACTAATATTGTAAATGTGAAAGTTTGTGAGGATGGATGGATGTTTGTTACTCCTTCACGCAAAAACTACTGAACGGGTTTTGATGAAATTTGGTATGGCAGTAGTTTAGGCTCTGGATTAAAACATGGGCTACTTTTTATCCCGGAAATGCACAGTATTCCTGCGGGATAACCCGGGGAAACGGCTAATATAAGATAAAGTCGCTTCCTTTCCTATGTTCGTTTGGACATTTTAATCTACTCAACGCACGATTTTAATGCAGTTTTCAGCAATAGGTAAAGTGATTCAAGAGGAAGGCGTTTAAGTAAATACATCGCACCCGTGTAAAGATGGGGCGGGTAGTTCAATAATAAAGCTGAGAGATTATGTAACTATGAAACTGAGAGATTATGTAACTTAAACTAACTAAAATAACTAACTAACTAACTAACTAACTGCTTTTGTACAACAAAAACAAATAATTGTTTTGAACTTCGAAAGGGAACGTGTTTTTCTTATTCTTAAAAGATTTTTACTTTAAATATTGGTCTCAATATAGGTTGATTACAAATTTATTTATTTTTAACCTCGAATGGGTGAATTGGGGAGACGACTACACACTACGTAATATATTTAGTATAATTTATATATATAAACAAAAAAAAAAGAAATTTGATTAGTTTACTAGTTAATATCATAATGTTATACAAAAACATTTAGGTACGACTTTTGTATGGAGCTTTTTCGCGAAATTTTGTAAAAAAATCGCTGTAGCTTTGAAAATATAGATTTTTTGTATTTTTATTTCTTTTGAGAAGTCACTCATATTGAAGAGTACTATTCATTTATCCAATAAAAGAATTCAGTCGTCTTAGCCTATTTTCAAACGCTACTCAAAGCTATGAGCTTCTTAAGTCACAGGTTGTTACTGTTTCTGCTTGCAGTATAAGTATGACGATTTGAGAGTCTCTTAATTTAAGAAGCATTTGACTACCCGTTAGATTCCTATCGCGTCTGTAACATACAAAGCTCATACATATTGATCGTCTATGACCGAACTTGCATTAAATATTCTAATGCATTCGAAATCGTAATATCTGTGTTCTCGGAACTGTCGGCTGTTTTGGGCTTAGTACAGTACAGAGCATTGATGTACCACATCTAGGGACATTATATTCGTATTTTTCATGAAGTTATAGTTATCAGGCCGACCGCATGATGGTAAGCAATTACCGCCCAGGGGAGAAACACCAGAGGAGTTACAAGTGCGTTCCCAGTAAATATGCATATCTCCTTGGACCACCGATATCTTTAGGCTACGTTCCCACTAGGTCGCGACACAAAAGACTGCACTGTAAATACAACTGTGCGCAAATACGATAGAGCTGATAATCGTGTAGAGTTGTCAAATGACACTTTTTTTGACACTTGACACATCGATTTTCAGCTCTATTGTATTAGTGCAGAGTTCTATTTAGGCTACGTTTTCACGAGCGTTTTTAGTGACACAGAAAAAACAGCAGAGTCAATAGAAAAAAAAGAAAGAAAAAGAGTCGTCAAATATGACATTTAATACTTCGATTTTCAGCTTTAATGTACTAGCGCAGAGTTCTATTTACAGTGCAGTTTCTTCTGTCGCGACCACAAAAAACTCTCGTGCCTGTCTCCTTTTATAGTGCAGGTTTTTCTGCGGCCACAAAAAATCTCTCGTGGGTATGAAGTGCTTAGGCTACATTCCCACGAGCGTATTTAGTGGTTGCGACAGAAAAGCTGCACTGTAAGTGGAACTGTGCGCTAATACCGCCACCACAAAAAAACCTCTCGTGGGTACGAGGATATACTCGTTCTATACACAATACAAGCGTTATTTAATTTTTATAAATAGGTCTCCTCTAAAATTTTCATTTTATTTTTATTTATTTTGAAAACCAACAGCTTAATACAAGTAAATTTTTGTAGTGGTATATTATCTATGTTATATTGTACTCGTATTATACTTGTAACTTAGTCAGAATAAATCATAAGTTCAACCAAGACGGTCGTGTTACTTATTTGCACCAGCTCCCCACACCTCATGGCGACCCTGCCATGCCGTGGCGTGGGCGAGTGTCGGGTGACCGGCGACCCGGCGAAATTCGCCGACGCGGCGGATTCCTGTGTGCCTCGGTGCTCATAGTTAGTCGAGTTTAAAAGTTGGTGTTATAAAAACTTTTAGTGCGTTACAAAAAACTCTGGAACCTCGTGGTTACAAACGTGTGTAAAAAGACTGTAAAAGCGCTTGAACAATTAATAATGGGAAAATACTACTCCAAAACTGAAGATAAGGAAATTCAGATCAACCAAAATGCGGCAGGCTCCAACAGAGCACAAATTTTTGAAGAAAATGATGTCCGGCACCAGGTCTTAACAAATAATATCCTATTGGCTGTGATTTTATTCATGGTTATTGCTGCCGTGATCTACTTTTTGCTAACCAAGTGGAGGCGAAGTGAAAGAAAGTGGATGCAGAGGAAAATGCAGCAGCAGTTTTTCTCACGGATGCGGCAACGGCTGTCTGGAAGATTTAGCGGAGCAGACGAGGGAGCTGACCCAGCCTGATGATAGAAGCTAAAATAAAAGTGCGCGGCCCCTTCCCCAAATTATTTTAATTAATTTTTCTTTCGTCCAAACTATTTTAACGTAATTTTGCCCTCTTGCCCCTGTGAAAACCCTCCTCTTTCTCTCTTTTCGCATATTACGTACAATCTTGGAGCGTCGCTCTTCAGTTTCAAGTTTAGTTTCAAGAAAAGAAAATGAACAATATTATTTAAGTGACTTTAAGTGACATAGTTTATGGAACATAATTTGGAATTAATTCTGAGTAAGTTGAATGACATTCGTAATAATTTAAGAAAGTTAGGTCCTACTAGAAGGGAAAAATATGCATGTAATGTTAAGAAAAAAATTTTAGAAGCTAATGAATTATATTTAGCGTATAAAAATATAATTAATATTTTTAAAAGTAAGGAAAGTAGTTTAGATCTTTCAGAATATGTCTTTTAAATATTAATAGACCGTATAGAACTAGAATATAAGCAAATTTTAACATATAAAATTAGTAGTGGTGAAAGTACAATTGCAAAAATGGAGAAATTTGATATAAAAACCGCTACTTCTTTAATTCCAGTAATGGATAATTCAGAACAAACTATTGATAAAATTATAGATGGTATTGAAATGTATAATGAATATCTTGTAGATTATAATCAGAAAAAAATGTTAATTTCATTTGTGTTAAAAACAAGGTTGTCAAAATCTTCTAAGTTAAAGTTAAAAAGTGAGTATAGTGATGTAACGAATCTTATTCAAGACATTAAGAATTATTTACTAACTAAGAAATCGGCTAACTCTATACTTAGCCAATTAAATAATTTGTCACAAAATAATATGTCAATCAATGAGTTTGGTGATAAATTGTCAGATTTATTCGTAGGCCTCACTATCGCTCAAAGTGACGGAAACCCGAAAGCTTGTGAGATACTGAGACCTATAAATGAAAAACTTGCAATTAAAAGGTTTGCAGATGGTTTGCGTAATAGGCGGCTGAGTACCATCATATCAGCCAGGGACTATTCGCAGCTGAAGGACGCGGTGCGTGCGGCCGAGGATGAGGAGCTCGGACAACCTTCGTCATCCAATAACGTTTTTAACGTACAAAAAAGAGGTAACCATTTTAATAATTACTCTAGGTTCCTGCGCAAAAGCCGACCACCATCAGGTCAAATGACTAGAGGTAATTTTTATTCGAATCGAGGACGGAATTATAACACCTATAATACGAGAGGCAGGTTTGTAAACAATAATAATTATAATTGGAGATTTAATAACGCCCGTCAAACACGTGGTAATAATTACCATAATAATTTTGTGACTTCGAATCGTAGTCGATTTAATACTGGTAGGGGTAATAGTAATAATAATCGAAATATTTGTTCAGTACAAGTCGAAAATCCCCAAGAAATAGAATCCCATGAACGGAATCAGTTTTTTCGGACCTAAACAATATAATATTTTAACTTGTGACAATAATGTCAAATATATATACTTAAATATAGGTACTCAAAAATGTTCATGTTTATTAGACACGGGCGCTTCATTATCAGCGATTCGTAGTAACTCTTTATCGGAACGGATACCAATACATCGAGACCCTATAGTTATAAATGGTATAGGCGGTAAGACTTATTCAGAAGGTTATGTTTATTTAACTTTACAAGCATCCGATGGAACTATTTTTGAACATAAATTTTATTTATTTGACAGTTTACCTTGTAAATCAGACGGAATAATTGGGTTAGATTTTCTAAATAATTTTAATTCTACTATCGACTTAGAAAAAAATATTTTGATCTTAAATAGTGAAAAACAAAGTTTCTTGCCTTTATATACTTCACCTAAACTATGTACCGATTATATATCAATACCAGCCAGATGTGAATCTACTCATTACATAAAATTAAATTTAGATATGAAAGAAGATTGTGTGATTATACCAAAAGAGTTGCAAGAAAATTTATTTTTGCTGGATTAATAGTAAATCCTAAAAATAACATAATCCCTATTAGATTAATGAATACTAGTGACAAGGAATTAGTCATTTCTGTATTTGAGCCCGAATTAGTGTCTTTAAATTATTATAATATATGTACATTTGACAAGTGTACTTCTAATTCTACACGTGCAAAAACATTGTTGCAATCTTTGAAACTTGATCACGTAGGTACAAGTAAACGGCATAGCATAGAAAGCATTTGTTCAAAGTATGCTGACATATTTCATTTGCCCGGCGATAAACTGACTACCACGAACTTAGGTGAACAAACAATTCAATCGAAACAAAATGTTAATCCGGTATATGTTAAACCATATAGATTACCACATAGTTTAAAACCAGAAATAGAGAAACAAATTAAACAAATGTTAGATGATGACATAATTGAACCATCTCAAAGTGAATGGTCCAGTCCGATTTTATTGGTGCCTAAAAAATCAGATACTACAAATAATAAAAATTGGCGTTTACTGATTGATTACAGAAAATTAAACAAGATAATACAAGATGACAAATTTCCACTACCAAACATTACAGAAATTTTAGATTCGTTGTCTGGTGCTATTTATTATTCACATTTAGATCTCAGTCAATCATATTATCAATGTTCATTAAAACCAGATTCGAGACCAATTACAGCGTTTACTACCAGTACAGGACAATATCAAATGAAACGCCTACCAATGGGATTGAAGACGAGTCCCAGTGCTTTCTCTAGAGTCATGTCTATAGCTATGTCTGGACTTAACTTTATAAATTGTTTTATCTATTTAGATGACCTTATTTGCTTTGGTAGAAATTTAGAGTCCCATAACAAAAATTTAATCGAATTTTTTGAACGTTTACGTAAAGTTAATCTTAAACTAAATCAAAATAAATGTCAATTTTTAAAAACTGAATTATTATATTTAGGTCATACTATATCGTCTGATGGGATTCGACCTGACAAAGAAAAAATTAAGTGTATTCAAAATTATCCTAGGCCGTCGAATATTGATGAAGTCAGACGTTTTGTCGCTATGTGTAATTATTACAGAAAGTTCATAGAAAATTTTGCAGATATAACTAATTGTTTAAATAAATTATGTAGAAAAAATACTAAATTTGAAGTGTTTTAATAAATTAAAGTGAAGATAACGCGTTATTCATTAAAAATATGATAGAAGAAATAAAGAGTATTGAAAAGTGGTCCGGACCACGCATTTGTATTTTAAGAGGAATAAAAAGAATAGATAATGACGAAGAAAAACAATTTATTTTAAATGACTTTCATCTGCTGCCAACAAGCGGACATGCTGGGGTACGCAGAATGATTAATAATATAAAACGTAAATTTTACTGGCCAGGAATTGAAAATGACGTCAAGAATTTTGTTCATAAATGTGAAAAGTGTCAAAAAATGAAACACTCTAGGTATATAAGAGAACCTATGGTTATAACAACCACGGCAAGTTTTGCTTTTGAAAAAGCATTTTTAGATATAGTGGGCCCCTTAGATTTAGATTTAGAACATAATAAGTATATCTTAACAATTCAGTGCGAGTTAAGCAAATTTGTCGAGGCTTATCCTCTTAGAAATAAAGATACGGTAAGTGTAGCTAGGAGTTTTGTGAACAATTTCATTTTAAGGTTTGGCATTCCCAAAGTCATCACTACAGATCGTGGAACAGAGTTCATTTCGAAGACGATAAAAGAGGTATGTAAATTACTTAACATAGAAAAACTAAGCTCTACAGCATATCATCACCAAACTATTGATTCACTTGAAAATACGCATAAACATCTAGGTTCATTTTTACGTATACAATGCGATAGTCATCCTGAAACATGGAGCCACTGGCTACCATTTTGGTGTTTCTCGTACAATAATACTGTTCATTCAAGTACAAAATATGCCCCATATGAATTAGTTTTTGGCAAACCATGCGAAATTCCGAGTAGAATTTCTTCTCATACAGAACCATTGTATAATCCAGATAACTATAGTTTAGAGTTAAAATACAGGTTGCAAGTAGCTAATAGAGACGCACGAGAAAATTTGTTAAAGTGTAAAGAAAAACGAAAACTAAAGTATGATAAGAATGTTAATAAAGTAAAATACAATCCAAACGATTTATTATTAGTGAAAAATGAGACAGGAAATAAATTAGAAATTTTGTTTAATGGACCATATATTGTAATAGAAGAACAGGAACCAAATGTAAAAATTATGAAAAATGGTAAAATTGATGTTGTTCACAAGGATAGAACGAAACCTTTTGTTAAGGATAATTAATGTTTACTTTAAGAAAATTTCAGTTTCTTATTGATAATTAATATTATAATTAGAAAAAAAAAATTGTTTGTAATTATATTATTTTTTTTTCTTTATTTTTCCCCGGAGGTGTAGTGGTATAGTATCTATGTTATATTGTACTCGTATTATACTTGTAACTTAGTCAGAATAAATCATAAGTTCAACCAAGACGGTCGTGTTACTTATTTGCACCAGCTCCCCACACCTCATTTTAAAAGATTAGTATTTTACAATAATATAGCCACTAGCAGGTTTCCCATAAGTCACTAACAATAGTGCTAACGATAGTGCTAACATGAAAAGAAGTATAATGATTTAAAAGTAAGTAGGTAGGTTTAAAAGAAATTCTTAAAATTTCTATTTACATTACTTTTTACTTTTGAATTATTTAATAGTGTTAATAGTGTTTATCCCAGACGTATTGACCAGTGATTCCTCTGGACTAGGCTCACTATGTTGTGAGAACGCCGTATGTGCTTTGGCAACCATACGACATTTAAAAACCAACTGTCCCAGGCATTTCAGTATTTCAGGAGTGGTTACTTCGCCTTGAGAATACTATATAAATCATCCAATAACGGATGAAAAGGCCTAAATTTTTTTAATGGTGTTTAATTAATAAAAGTTTACCATGTTAATGGTTTAAAAAGAATGTACATCATTTGTAACGTGAATCGATGACGTGCATTCACGATATTGCGTGACGACTGACGCTTGACAGAGATGGAAGATGACGGATCGTGACGTCTTATAAACATTTGTCATTTGGCGCGTTTATAATATCGCCCATTAAGAGGGTGATCGACTTGCGAATACGTGGTTTTATCTCACTGATCAGCTCATCGGTAAAGCGCAACTAGTCTATCATTGCATCACCGCGATTTTATATACAGCCAATGTATCCATAACATGTTTGAGTCCTTATTATAAATCTATATCCAAAAATCAAGGTTTGATTGATAGCCGCGTGAAAACAAAAAAGCTACAAAATCAGGCATTGTCCTGTAATGTTAATAATCGCCAGAACAATACTTTATAATTATCTATAGACAAATACAATGGTCAAACCATTGACTGATATGACAGGTCAAACATAGAATTTACGACTTTAACATTAACATATTGTAGAGCAGTACCTGGGTAATCGAGCTTTCCTTGGAGTCGTAGTAGATTGAAAAAAAAAAATTTAAAATAATAAAAAAAAACCCGACTGCAAAAAAAAAACACACCTAAGCAACGAATTAAAAATACCGAAACAAGTTTGATATGAAAGCCTAAGTGAAATAATTGACATTACGTTTTGTAGCAGGAGGCGGGACCTATTTATTTTTCTACGATTTGTAATTTTTTGCAGTCGGGTTTTTAAATACTTTTTTTATTATTTATTTTATATTTTTTAGCTTATCCAACACATACTTGTCGATTTAAAGCAAAAATACGGCTATTTGAATGCATTGCTTACAAATTTATTCGAATTATTTTATGAAAATGGTTGTAATAATTCCTGATTAAATTTAAATACATGCCATATGTATATTTTCGAAATCCTATTTTAATTTCCTTTATTTTAATACCATATTCGGATAGGTTAGGTTAAAAAAAATACTATTACAATTTGGCGCCGCCATTTTGTATTTTTTCATTAAATTAGCTATCTAAGGACACTTGAGGTTTTGAGACAAATCTAACGATACCCAAGTTGTCGAAATTCATCCAGCCGCTTGGAAGATACGTGAAAATAAAGGGAATTTACAAACATACATACATACAAAATACGTGCAAAAAACATAACCCAGTCGGGTAAACAAAATCACAAATATATTTATCTGACCGGGATTCGGACCCACCACATTCCGAATTTCCGAACAACGCAAAAATTATACATACGCATACCATACTGCTAATCGGGCTGGCATACTAAAGTCGAAATTATTTATATATTATTGCACGACAAAAGAATAACATAATAAATAACATAAAATACGCAGTTTTCATGGATAAGACCTAGCTGGATCGATATTTCTCCCCCAAAACTCCCTGCATACTTTTATATTATACACGAGTTTTGAAATCTTTGTTATAAGTACACATATTTAAGATTTTTATTATATTATCAACGATGTTACATACACAAAAATGCCTTACGAACGCTCGAAGTGTATTTCCTTTTGACAAGTGCTTAAAACGCGAGTAAGCACTTGTGTCTCGCAGTGACGCGCAACTATCCGACCGGCAATATGCCGAAGTACTCGGTGAAATAGTGCAAAAATAATACATTAACCGTCCTAATAAAAGCATGGGATATATAATTTAAGGTAAGTAATTATTCAATCTTTGATAATTTAATGCGTTTGTAGCTAAATATATCTTAAAACTTTATTAAAATATTATTCAAGGTAAATATTTAAAAATCAAATACATCGTATCGTATGTATATAACAAGGACGCAATTACTGTCTCTGTTCCTCGCGTGAAGTTCATAGTGGGTGCAAGTGAGTACGAGATAACATGGTATCTCCATGGTAACCGGCTCTTCGAAACAGAGTCACATTGTAAATGAATTAAGATGCTGTCTTTTATTAGTGAAAGTATACTATATAAAAATGGATTGCAATAGGCAATTATCCTATGATGAAAATATTTAACAAACTGTTGATATTTTATCACTAAACATTATTTAAAACCAATTTAATCCAACACTTTAAAATATGTATGTATTTTATAAAATATCAAACATAAAAGAATTAATTTTCCATGTTTGACCATGTGATTAAAAATGCACAATAGTCAAACGTGACGTCACGTTCTTGTATTTCTTCTTCTTTTTTTAAATGTCCTCCCTAATCCCATAAGAAATAGCCAGTATCAGTATTATCACAGTCAGTAAACATCATATAAAAAATTGTATGTCACTTGTCAGTTCTCAGTCGAGGTTTCGTGCGGAGTAGTTTTTCTTCGTTATTTATAGTAGGGACAGCACCACATAATAAGGCATTTTAAAATAAATAAAATAAAATTATAAATAAAATAAAAATATATTAGGTCTATGAAATTACCGTTTTGTATGAAAAAATTGAAACGAAATTTTTTTCATGTATTTTTTATTTGTATTAATCGAAGTAGTCACCCATGCAATCAATGCATCTTTGCCAACGCAGTGGCAGTTTATTGATGCCCTTCTTAAAGAAATCAGCTGGACGGGAAGCAACATTTCTTCACAGGCATTTTGTACTGCCTCTCGGGTATTGAATTTTTTTCCCGCCAAGAAGTTATCCAAATTCTGGAAAAAGTAGTAGTCTGTAGGCGCAAGGTCTGGTGAGTAGGGCGGATGACGGAGAGCTTCCAACCCCAGTTCTTGCAACTTGGAGACCGTCTGCTGTGCAGTATGAGGTCGCGCGTTGTCGTGCAGGAGCAGCGGAGAAGAGCGATTGACCAATGCTGGTTGGAGATGTGCCAGCTTCTCCATCATTGTATTCAGTTCTTCACAGTACACATCTGCAGTAACGCTCACCCCGTTTGGTAAGAGGCTGTGATGAATCACACCGGCGCTAGACCACCAAACAGTGACCATCACTTTTCTAGGGGTAAGTTTTCGTTTAGGGCATTGTTTAGGTGCTGAATCAGGATAACCTGAACAAACTAACTTGCTGAGCGCTTGCGGTTATCAAACAGAATCCATTTTTCATCGCAGGTAACAATGCGGTTAAAAATTCCTTCATCTGTGTGTCTGTTGAGCAGTGCAAGGCACGTCTCGACGCGTACTTCGCACTGGCGATCATTGAGTTCGTGGGGCACCCATTTGTCAAGCTTTTTTACCTTGCCAATTTGACGCAAATGGACCAATATTGTTTTGACGCTAAAGTCGAAAGCTGCTGCTAATTCAGCCGTAGATTGTGTATCATCAGCTTCCACAATCGCCTTTAATTCGTCATTGTCGACCAAAGTCTTCGGACGACCGCCAGGTTTATTTTTCAGGTCGAAATTTCCAGAACGGAAGCTAGCAAACCAATAACAGGTGGTGCGTTGGTTTGTAGTGTTAGCTCCGTAAACGTCGTTGATGTTGCGTGCCGCTTGTGCCGTGTTGCTGCCACGACGGTACTCATATTCCATAATTACTCGAATTTTTAACGTATCCATGATGACGAAAAAGATTGAAATGCGATGAAAATGTAACACTAATCAATAAACAAATGACTACTTTTGGAAAAAGAATTCCATGTTTTTAAAATAAAATTAATTTGAAATTAGAATTCTTAGCCAAACAAAAATTATTTTGATTTGAAATTGCCAGTACTGCAGAACGGCAATTTCATAGGTTAGGTAGACCTATTATATATTTATATATATAAAATAAAATTATGAAAGTTAACACCAAACTTACTAGGATTTTACATGTTTAGTGTGATTTTTATAGCTGACAGATACTTACATAGATTATACAGATATATACTAGTATAGACGCGCCACTCTAAAATCGGAACTAGGTCTTTGACAACAATAATGAATCATCAGAATTACCATATGGTATGGTGGGAATATTCCCATATACTCGTATGTAACTTGCGATAATTTATAATAATCGCATTGCAGAATATTCGCGAGCCTCATAAACACACGCCAGGCATCTTTGATAATGCGATGTAGAAGCCGCTTAGTGTCATCTGTTGTGGCTATCGGAAAATTTTCAAACTGTTAGTACCAGAGGATCGTGTTTAGAAGTCGCTGTTATCTGTAAAGTTGTACATGTATGAAAGTCACATGACGTGACATGAGGACAACACATTTTAGCGTTTTGGTGGTTTTATTCATTATGTAAAATTTTATGCTGATTTGCAAGGAAAGGAAAGAAATTAATAATAATAATATCTTTGGACGCTTCACACCACGTCAGTCTGGCCCCATGGTAAGTATCCGAAGAATATGTGTTAAGGGTACCAGACAACGGATTTCCGTTTATATTTAATACTTTTTATACTGTACTTGTATTTAAGATTTTTACTATAATATACACATATTTAATACACATCCATGACCCAGGAACACAGGAAACTTTTTTGTTCCCTGGCGGGATTCGAATCCGCGATCTCCGGCTAAGGAGCCAATGCGATAACCACTGAGCCACAGAGGTCGTCAAAAAATTCACAAAGAATGGTTCAAATTGAAAATACCCTATTCCAAGACAATTGAAAAAAAGCGTCAACCGTATAATAAAATATTTTTTTAGGGAACATAAAAATAAAAGAAATATAAACAGATACTTTATGTTTTTAATGTTTTTTACCAGTTACTTGATAAAATAATTAAAAAACCTTAAGAGTTAAAAAGACTGGAATTGACCTTGAATTCAAACTTTTTAGACAGTATAGCCAGGTGATTCATGTCAATAAAGTTTATTTAATAGTACCTTATTATTATTATAAGTACTGAAAACCGGATTGGACTAGTAGTTTTAGTTTTGCATAAACAAATTTTTACTGCAGCGCCTCCTGATGGGCTGTTATCGTAACATCTACCTATGAATATGTACCTATTAAACCCAAATCATCACTGAAAACCGCATCAAAATCGGACCAGTACTTTTGGAGATAAAGCGAGAAACAACTCACCCCAAGACCTGAACCGTTCCGTCGCAGGTGAAAACCCAAACAGACAAAACAGAACAAATAAATTAAATCGTATAACAAATAAATAAAAGTATAACGACTCCACCAATACTCTGTACCTCAAAAAAAAATCGGTTGTCTGTAAAGTCGGTTTACTGACGATAGTTGAACGTGACAACGACTTAAGACATGGAACAGAGCGAGGTAACGCCGCATGAGTCATGTTTAGCGAGGTAACGCCGGTAACGCCGCATGAGTCATGTTTTTTCGTGCGTGCAGCCGGTTCCATCGAATTATAAGACGTCAAAAACTTTTTAGGTGTACAATTGACATGTATCATACATTAGTAAATATTGGGCAATAATAAATATAGTGTAAGGATTAAAGTCTATAATTGTAAAGCAAACGTCATGGAAAATGTTATGGAAGCTTTGACATGTACTCTGAGCACACTTTTTCAGTAAGTTTTTATAGGTGATAGTAAATCCAGAGTATATTAAATCAATGTATAATAAACACAGTATATTTAATACACATCCATGACCCAGGAACACAGAAAAACTTAGTGGTCGTCAAAAAAGGTCGTCCTAAGGCCTGTTTCACAATCATACGTGTCAGATAGCTTATTTGCAAGTTTTGTCTCTGTCGCTCGATATAAAGTAAGCAGCGACATAACTTCCGAATAAGCTATCCGACACTTATTAGAAGATTGTGAAACATATTAGTGGTGTGCCATCAAATCGATAGAATCCGCTGCGCCTGGCGAATGTAAATGGGTACATACCTCGCTTTGATGTTGGACGCGGCAGGATGCACACCTAACGGCATTACCTATACCTATGTATGCTTGCGTTGCCTTTTGTAGACTGCGTGTCTGGACTGTTTATCGCCATATTTTTTTAATTTAAGTAGATTTTAGGTGTATATGCTGGAGCTAGGGAAACGACGTTAGTCGATGACAAAAAAAACGGGATTTTAGTCGTTAAACGTAAGTGTCGACCAACGGGCAGCAACATTACGAGATAAAAAGTAGCCTAGGTGATAATCCAGAGCTTAAACTACTACCATACCAAATTTCATCGAAATCAGTTCAGTTGTTTTTCCGTGAAAGAGTAGCAAACATCCATCGGGATGCATACATCCTCACAAACTTTTACGTCAGATAGACGCTCGCACAGCCGTAACTGCTAATAATAGAAACGTAAAATTTGGACAGTAATTTTAATTTACAATATAGGGGTTGAAATTTTGGTTGAAAGTTTGTATAACTTTTTTTTAAGTCTGTCCCAATTTCCACGAAATTTAATATCCGAGTAAATAGATAGAAATTATTAAGTAGGTACGTATTTTCATAATTCTTTAGGAATTCGTCCCCTTAAGTTTGAATAGTAAAATATCAACAGCTGGTCGGATTACGTTGAATTGTATCACGCAGATAGTTTATGTTATGAAAAGATTTTTCGAAATACATATCGTATTGTATGGTGGTGCAATGGGCATCCACGTAGACGCAGTCGCGCAATAAAGCTAGTTTTATTGGAACGAAGTTCCTTATGGCGCGTTGCGAATGGGAGCTAGACGGAAAAAATAGGCACGACACTTTTTGCCACTCGAAATCACAATGTAATAACGACTATTAAGAATGATACAAAAAACGACCTTATCACTTTGACAATAATGTAGAATTAGCAATTACACATTGTGACTGTTTTCGGCATTACTTCGACGTGCTTTCGGCCATCTTTGACTACTTAGTTCAACTATTTGTTTTGTATAATATAATATATTATATCTATACAGATAAACAAAATTGAAGTGTCAGTTTGTAATTTCAAATTAACAGCTTTTATTTTCACTTAATGCATTTAAAAGTATGATTGGTACTTACAATATAAATTGTTAACATTTTTCTGTCCGTCTGTCAGTTTGTGTGTTTGTTCCGGCTAATCTCTGAAACGGCTAGACCGATTTTCACTGGCTTTTCACACGGGACTTTCACTGGCATATATAGCTGATATTATATGGTCTAGCATATCTCCCAAAATAGGCTTCAATTCTTCATTATCAACTATATATTTATGTTATAATATATATATTATAAATTCGTACCATCCGGGTGTCCCTTGACACCTCTCAAGTTTTTTTTATAAACTAGATTTTGCCCGTGACCACCAGATTGACGTGGTGTAAAAGAGTCCATAGATCAAGGATTATATAATGGAAAAGTATAGTAACTTTCAATCGCTATGCTCTTCCATTTTATAATCTCGAGTTTGATACAGCTTTTACCTCACTCAATCAGATCTTCATGGTCATCAGTGTAATGTCATTAAATAAGTATAACGATAGGTCGTTGTTATTCGTGGTTGAAAATCTATTCGAGGATAAATTATTGTGCGCACCGTAAGCCTAGCTTTTACGTACGCGGCAAACAATCTAGTTCGAGGTACATGACACTTGCAGACCTGCCCCTACTGTGTGAATGTTCGGGAACGGGTCGAGTTGAAATCGAGAAAGATTTTAAAGCACTTTTCTATTGTAAAATCGTGTTAGGAAAAATAATATAATAACATAGGATCACGGAAGAGGATTAGAAAAAATAGACATATATTACGAAAGTGTGAAAGAGTAATTTTTTTTTTTTTCGTTCCTATAGAAGGTAGGGTCACTGGTAAGGCCTTATAGGGCCGATAGGGCTTGCTTGCTGTTTATACCTGAGCTATCTACTTTTGATATCACACAACAAATATAATATAGATAATTATGTGCCTAATTTTAGTTTAATAATAACCTGTATTTCATTTTGATGTGTATGTGTATATATATCACTTTTGTACCTTATAGTCATAGCAAAGAGCGTGAAAACGCGCGAAATCTGACGCGGATCCGCTAATTATTTTGATATTTATTTATTTACAGTAATATTATAAAGGGGAAGATTTGATTGTTTGTTTGATTGTATTGCATAAGCTCCCAAACTACTGCACCGATTATGATGAAATTTCTTTCAGATATCTGGTAAGATATGTGCCAAATTTCATCATAATCGGTACCACGGGGAACGACAAATAGGCTACTATTTATCGCGACAAAATGTATGGTGCCTTTTTGCGCGCACGAAGTCACGGACAACATCTATTAGGGTTCCGTACCCAAAGATTAAAAACAGGACTGATACTGATCAGTAATAGACTGATACTTCGCTGTCTGTTCAGCCGTCTGTCACCAGGATGTATCCCCTTAACTAGCTATCATATCTAGACAGTTCAAATTTTCACAGAAGAAAACATAACAAACGTGATTTTATGACCGTTTTGTACAGAACCCTTTATGCGCGAGTCCCCATCGCATTTGGCCGGTTCTAAACTATCATTTTAAGGTATTTTTGTCGAACCCGTATCAATAGTAGGGCCGTCCGTCATCGACAGTGAAAAGGGTACCCAGACACATGTCTACGTATGATGTACACACAGCCTTAATTAGAGGCCTTTTCATTTCGTCTGCGGTCGCGGCTAAAAGCGGTAAGCCAACCCCCAGCAAATTCCTCTTACGTGGAAGTAAAATATCATTTGTTATATTACCTACATAGGTTATGAGTAGGAGAATTTTTCATAATCTGCTCATTAACTCTTACAATATTAAATAAAGAGGAAGAGTTAAACAGCTACATAGTAAGCTTTCGATTTGTTTGCACTACTACAAGCATACGGTGTGTCCACGATTGTATGGAAAAATTTTGGGCCGTTGATGGAGAATTTGCAAATTTGGATCGGTTTGGAAAGCTGATTCTCTGTACGAAAGTATGACAGTATATTTTCTACTCTGTGGTCTTGATAATATGTTAAAACAGCAAAATGGTATTCTCGTAAACGTCAAACCAATGTCGCCTTTTGATTGGTTAAACTCCAAAAATCAGTTTGTGATAACGAGACATTTCATTTAGAATCAATTGAAAGTCGAAGTCAAATACGAGAATTGGGTTCTGCTTGGCTTATAAAAGGGTAGAATTACAACACACTGTATACAACTATTAAACTTATAACTCCTCTCTTTTTGCGTCGGTGGTCAAAACTTTTTTCAAAAGTTGCAAATGTCGCTAAAAATGGAGTCAAATTATTAGCGTGTTCCGTGGCAACGGGAAAACGCCCTGGGGGACTAGCAGCACATTTGACAGCGGCGTAATAATGTTATTTATACAGACACAATAACATATATTTTTTAATTTGAATTATTAATGTACGAAACATTATAACTGCAATTTTTATACAAAAAACTATAACCCGACTACGTAAATTATATAGCCTATATTACCCGGGCCATTTTACGAAATTTATTACGAAATTTAGGCCATTGAAGATGGGAAGGCCATTGATTGAAGGCCATAAAAGGCCATTTTATTACGAAACTATTTACACCTCATTGAAATCGGACCAGTAGTTTAGGCGCTACGATGGAACAAGCATATATACATACATGAATATACTGCCAAAATCGTTACCTTTCCTTTTGGCTTCGCCGTAGTCTGGTAAAAATACGCGCCAAAACAGTTAGAAAAGCTGCCTTTGGTTTTTTTTCTGGAAATAGCTGTAACGTAGTTAAATTTCATACCCGTAAAATCAATTATTTCGGCGGTACTCGCGTCATCTATGTTTTGTATGCTTAATTATTTTAGTCATTCAGAGGCTTTAGCGCCACCTATCGGCGCACGCCCTTACTAAAACGGCGTTAGCCTTGCTTTTATTTGGTTCATAAATCGATTTTACTTCCGTCTTAAATCTTAAAAAATCATAATTGAATCCTGAATAATAATGAAAATACAGTAGATTTGTATTATTATTTAACATAATATATTGATTATTATTATAATATCCGTTTATTTTGATTTGTGGATATTTTCTCTTTACGCTTCAGTTTTTTAGTTGTCAAATGTGAAGAAAAAAGACGAAGAAAGGTATTTAAGGCACTTCTTCGATTGACGTTTTCCTTTTATAATAAAATTTTCCATAGACTCAAGATGTAGTCGTTATATTTCTTAATCCCGTTTTCACGGTGAGTTTTTTTATATCTGTGTTGTGAATATTTGATAAATCACGCTTGAATAAAACACATTATTTTTTCATGTAAATCATCACCGTGTAAAATTAGTTGTCAAAATTTGATTGGCCAAACCGAAAATACCGGCCTGAACATCAGAGAAATAGAGACGCTTGGGCACCTCGCGCCACGTGCTGCCTACATTCCCGGATCTAGCTAAGTGTCCGTGAGGTTAAAGCCCCTCCGATTCCCAGAGACACCAAGAGGCTAAACCAGATCTTTCGGCCTTCTGCCCACGTCCCCTTTTTTAAAATATATTTGTCACGTTGGTAATTCCTCGTTTCATTTAAATTACCCGTAACATAGCTTTATACAAAAATGTATTTGTAGCCGAAAAATGTAAATAATGTACTTAATGTAATGAAATAAAAACATTGTTAAACATGATCCTTTGGAGATAATCGGTTTTCATCCATAATTTTACCGGGAAACAAAACTCGGTGCCCTTTTTAATCCATTTACCGGGAATCGGGAAAATTAGATATTTCTTTTAGAAATAATTCTTTAGCAATGGTAGACCTGTTTAACCGACTACGGCGAGGGCAAAAGGAAGGATAATGATTTTGGCAGTCTATGAATGTATGTTTGTTCCATCGTAGCGTCTAATCTACTGGTCCGATTTTGATAATTGAGGTATCAATATATTTGTAATGATGCCGTGGGTAACATAGGCTCTATATTATTGTTTCACAATAATTTATTTCGAAAATGAGACCTCAGATTCTAACATCTAAAAAAATTGAAACCGTGATAATCATCACGTGTTTGGTATCAAAAGAAAGGTCTTGGCAAGCATGTTCGCGCCAACACTAGCGCGACGTTTAGAATAAACCGAAATCATCATCACTCATCCCGAAACCTAGTGAACGCGAACGCGTGTGCGCATATTTATTTGTGCTCGTTAATATAATACCAAATTCGCCGGCGAACCGCGATAAATCTATCGATAATCCGCTCAACAGCTGTGTAGTGTAGTGAGAAGAAACCTCCGCCCAGATCCAGAACCACCAGCTCAACAATAAGGTCAGTCCCAGATTTCTCCAGCCCTCACATTAACCTATATACCTACTTCCCTCAGCTCATAGTCGCATGTGTAAGTTCCTAGCTTACACAAAGCACATTACAAATATAATATATATTAAATTTTATATTAAAAAAATTAAATAAATGAAAATTTTGTAAATTTTATATTATTTTATTATTTTATATTTATTTATAATTATATATTAAATCAAATCGTTTAAGTCATAATATACGTTCAAAATGCGGTCGTAAGATTCGTACAATCCAGTTGTCCAATTTTCGAATATTACGTAATATAAGACTATAAATATATAATTCATATATTAATGTTTATTATTGTACCTTCATAAAACATATTTTATTTTATAAATATAATTTATTATAGACAATAAATAACAAAATAAAAAGTTAAATAACCCCTGAATTGTCAAGCAGTGAACCAGCTGATGATGATGAATTATAGCTATGTATACTCTCGATCATGTCAGCTTTCAACCAAAAAAAAACTAGATTAAAATCGATCAATCGGTACATCTGTTATTAAATAGAAATTACAGATGAAATAAATTATTAGCACTTTTATTTACTTATTCGTTCGATAGATGTCACTATACGGGTCTTACATTTTTCTGAATCGAAGTATCGTTGTGTATTGATGGAAATTTTTGTGTTGAATTATTATGATCTCAAACGCGTTTCTTGATCATCATTTATGATCGCTCGTGAAGAAGATATTTTTAATTTCAAGTGTATTGATTACTTATTAATATTATTCCAAAAATATGTTCGATTGGGAAACGGAAAAATACGAAACAAAAGTTAGTTATAAAAAAACTATAACCCGACTACGTAAAAAAGGCGTCTAAAAAAGGACGAAACAAATAAATAATTCGAATAGAAGTCCAGAAATGCATAGGTACAAATTGATCAATGTAGAGGCCGTGGTCGCATCTACTTTATAAGACGCCGATCGATGTCAAATCGACTGTTCCGAACCGTCTGTATCTATCTTGGGATGGGCATGTGTTTAATGAATAACGCATTTTTTAGAATCTTCTCTAGGCCTTGGGGGCTGCTCACACTATGGAGCTAGTACAAAGCTCACAACTCGATGCGACGTATCTCGGTGTGAACTGACGCTTAGATGCTATTAGAAGGTGCGACTGCGGCTCTAGCTTGACCAATTTGTACCTACCTATACACTTCTGGATTTCTGAAATTCTGAATTATTTTCTTCTGTCGGCCTTTTTAGACCCCTTTTTTATAACGTAGTCGGGTTATAGTTTTATTATATCATTTTTTTTAAAGAAAGGAGCGTTGAGAAAGTTTCCGAGAAATAGTATAACTGGGTTTTTAAGAGATTTTACTTACCGGGTACCTATCGTTAAACATATGTACTTTCAAATACTGAGTGCATAATCTCTGAATTTGCTCCTAGGCTGGATTCGAACCCACAGACAGTAGCATGCCTTACGCGTTCGTTTTGCCATTAATTAATAGGCATAAAATAGCACATTATTAAGAAAAAAAACATACTATAAGCTGGGGCAAGAATTGTGATTTTGTCCAGTGTAAGCCGTTGTTAGTATGAATAACCAATATGACAAAAAATATATTATATTTTAAAAAAGAACAATTTTCTATATTTTTGCTAAAAGATGACCCCGTGCGATTTTTTTACGCCAGCTCTTCTCGCCGGGCTAGGTCCCGAACCGGTGGTAGGCATCACGTAGGGACATTTTTTTTTATTTGAAAATGTAGCGGTGTATTGTAATTCAGATTTGACGTGGCGGCACACGATCGGTCTGCATGCGGCGCATCACTCGCCGCATCGATAAAAAACCGAAAAGCTCCAGTGATTTCAGTTTTGATGTGCTGTGTTTATGTGATATATATTATGTGTTGTTTTAGAATAATGGATGTAATAATTTTATATAGATGATTAAGGAATTTGTAACTAACGACAATTTAATAATTTGACTAAGATAGAATATGGTTAATTAATGTTAATTTAGAATTAGTACAACAATGAGTAGGTTAAAATGTAAGTAATTCTTGACTAAATGTGTCTGAAGAATATATTCTAGCGTGTAGATAAAATGTATACTAATTAACAACTAAACTTTATTCATACCGCCGAAATATATAAAATCGTTCGATTGTGGCTCGGTGTGAAAGTGCCCTAACATTGCATTACCTGAAAGAAACCTCGGAACTCGTATACCGCTGGCTGTTAAGGAAAAATTAAATTAATAGAAACAACTCCCTGTGTAATTTGGCCCAGGTTTTCTTATTTTTGTGATTTTCCCCGTATTTTTCTTACAAAAATGAAAACTGAAGTTATTTGGGACTATTATTATCAGATTAAGAGGTCCACGAGTGAATAGGAAATCTTTGTAATTATATTTTATTTGGCGATGTTTTAAATAACAAAGGTTTTAAAACTAAATATACGCTATGACAAACATTTGACAGAACAAATCATCAAACAAGAAAAAGTTACGCCATTTTGAGACTTGATTTCACCATACCACAAATGTTAGCCATCTTGACTTCACCATACCTCAATGGCCCCAAAAAAACCCAAAAGTAGGGTCATTTAAGTGGGCACAGTTTTTGCCTCGACGTGCCTCGTCCTATACACGTCTATGTGAAATAAGCTTTTGTTACCAGTTACCATATTAAGTACCTGTTCGAAAAAATGTCACTTATGCTATTTTTTTGTCTATTGTAAGTTATAATTAAGTATTTATTACAGCCGGAATTTATATTGAGGAGAATGTCCAATGTCCATCCTACTGCTATTATAAATGTGAAAGTTTGTGAGGATGGATATGGAAGGATGTTACTCTTTCACGCAAAATCTACTGAACGGAATTTGATGAAATTTGATACGGTAGAAGTTTGAGCGCTGTATTAACTCATAGGCTAGTCTTTATCCCGAAAAAGTAAAGTGTTCCCGTGGGATACGGTATTTACGCGGGCGGAGCAGTGGTCTAAAGCCAGTTATATTAAGTAGTGGGTACGCTGATTGTGATCGTATCCAAAACAGGCAATTATCCTATGATGAAAATATTTAACAAACTGTTGATATTTTATCACTAAACATTATTTAAAACCAATTTAATCCAACACTTTAAAATATGTATGTATTTTATAAAATATCAAACATAAAAGAATTAATTTTCCATGTTTGACCATGTGATTAAAAATGCACAATAGTCAAACGTGACGTCACGTTCTTGTATTTCTTCTTCTTTTTTTAAATGTCCTCCCTAATCCCATAAGAAATAGCCAGTATCAGTATTATCACAGTCAGTAAACATCATATAAAAAATTGTATGTCACTTGTCAGTTCTCAGTCGAGGTTTTGTGCGGAGTAGTTTTTCTTCGTTATTTATAGTAGGGACAGCACCACATAATAAGGCATTTTAAAATAAATAAAATAAAATTATAAATAAAATAAAAATATATTAGGTCTATGAAATTACCGTTTTGTATGAAAAAATTGAAACGAAATTTTTTTCATGTATTTTTTATTTGTATTAATCGAAGTAATCACCCATGCAATCAATGCATCTTTGCCAACGCAGTGGCAGTTTATTGATGCCCTTCTTAAAGAAATCAGCTGGACGGGAGGCAACATTTCTTCACAGGCATTTTGTACTGCCTCTCGGGTATTGAATTTTTTCCCGCCAAGAAGTTATCCAAATTCTGGAAAAAGTAGTAGTCTGTAGGCGCAAGGTCTGGTGAGTAGGGCGGATGACGGAGAGCTTCCAACCCCAGTTCTTGCAACTTGGAGACCGTCTGCTGTGCAGTATGAGGTCGCGCGTTGTCGTGCAGGAGCAGCGGAGAAGAGCGATTGACCAATGCTGGTTGGAGATGTGCTAGCTTCTCCATCATTGTATTCAGTTCTTCACAGTACACATCTGCAGTAACGCTCACCCCGTTTGGTAAGAGGCTGTGATGAATCACACCGGCGCTAGACCACCAAACAGTGACCATCACTTTTCTAGGGGTAAGTTTTCGTTTAGGGCATTGTTTAGGTGCTGAATCAGGATAACCTGAACAAACTAACTTGCTGAGCGCTTGCGGTTATCAAACAGAATCCATTTTTCATCGCAGGTAACAATGCGGTTAAAAATTCCTTCATCTGTGTGTCTGTTGAGCAGTGCAAGGCACGTCTCGACGCGTACTTCGCACTGGCGATCATTGAGTTCGTGGGGCACCCATTTGTCAAGCTTTTTTACCTTGCCAATTTGACGCAAATGGACCAATATTGTTTTGACGCTAAAGTCGAAAGCTGCTGCTAATTCAGCCGTAGATTGTGTATCATCAGCTTCCACAATCGCCTTTAATTCGTCATTGTCGACCAAAGTCTTCGGACGACCGCCAGGTTTATTTTTCAGGTCGAAATTTCCAGAACGGAAGCTAGCAAACCAATAACAGGTGGTGCGTTGGTTTGTAGTGTTAGCTCCGTAAACGTCGTTGATGTTGCGTGCCGCTTGTGCCGTGTTGCTGCCACGACGGTACTCATATTCCATAATTACTCGAATTTTTAACGTATCCATGATGACGAAAAAGATTGAAATGCGATGAAAATGTAACACTAATCAATAAACAAATGACTACTTTTGGAAAAAGAATTCCATGTTTTTAAAATAAAATTAATTTGAAATTAGAATTCTTAGCCAAACAAAAATTATTTTGATTTGAAATTGCCAGTACTGCAGAACGGCAATTTCATAGGTTAGGTAGACCTATTATATATTTATATATATAAAATAAAATTATGAAAGTTAACACCAAACTTACTAGGATTTTACATGTTTAGTGTGATTTTTATAGCTGACAGATACTTACATAGATTATACAGATATATACTAGTATAGACGCGCCACTCTAAAATCGGAACTAGGTCTTTGACAACAATAATGAATCATCAGAATTACCATATGGTATGGTGGGAATATTCCCATATACTCGTATGTAACTTGCGATAATTTATAATAATCGCATTGCAGAATATTCGCGAGCCTCATAAACACACGCCAGGCATCTTTGATAATGCGATGTAGAAGCCGCTTAGTGTCATCTGTTGTGGCTATCGGAAAATTTTCAAACTGTTAGTACCAGAGGATCGTGTTTAGAAGTCGCTGTTATCTGTAAAGTTGTACATGTATGAAAGTCACATGACGTGACATGAGGACAACACATTTTAGCGTTTTGGTGGTTTTATTCATTATGTAAAATTTTATGCTGATTTGCAAGGAAAGGAAAGAAATTAATAATAATAATATCTTTGGACGCTTCACACCACGTCAGTCTGGCCCCATGGTAAGTATCCGAAGAATATGTGTTAAGGGTACCAGACAACGGATTTCCGTTTATATTTAATACTTTTTATACTGTACTTGTATTTAAGATTTTTACTATAATATACACATATTTAATACACATCCATGACCCAGGAACACAGGAAACTTTTTTGTTCCCTGGCGGGATTCGAATCCGCGATCTCCGGCTAAGGAGCCAATGCGATAACCACTGAGCCACAGAGGTCGTCAAAAAATTCACAAAGAATGGTTCAAATTGAAAATACCCTATTCCAAGACAATTGAAAAAAAGCGTCAACCGTATAATAAAATATTTTTTTTAGGGAACATAAAAATAAAAGAAATATAAACAGATACTTTATGTTTTTAATGTTTTTTACCAGTTACTTGATAAAATAATTAAAAAACCTTAAGAGTTAAAAAGACTGGAATTGACCTTGAATTCAAACTTTTTAGACAGTATAGCCAGGTGATTCATGTCAATAAAGTTTATTTAATAGTACCTTATTATTATTATAAGTACTGAAAACCGGATTGGACTAGTAGTTTTAGTTTTGCATAAACAAATTTTTACTGCAGCGCCTCCTGATGGGCTGTTATCGTAACATCTACCTATGAATATGTACCTATTAAACCCAAATCATCACTGAAAACCGCATCAAAATCGGACCAGTACTTTTGGAGATAAAGCGAGAAACAACTCACCCCAAGACCTGAACCGTTCCGTCGCAGGTGAAAACCCAAACAGACAAAACAGAACAAATAAATTAAATCGTATAACAAATAAATAAAAGTATAACGACTCCACCAATACTCTGTACCTCAAAAAAAAATCGGTTGTCTGTAAAGTCGGTTTACTGACGATAGTTGAACGTGACAACGACATAAGACATGGAACAGAGCGAGGTAACGCCGCATGAGTCATGTTTAGCGAGGTAACGCCGGTAACGCCGCATGAGTCATGTTTTTTCGTGCGTGCAGCCGGCTCCATCGAATTATAAGACGTCAAAAACTTTTTTAGGTGTACAATTGACATGTATCATACATTAGTAAATATTGGGCAATAATAAATATAGTGTAAGGATTAAAGTCTATAATTGTAAAGCAAACGTCATGGAAAATGTTATGGAAGCTTTGACATGTACTCTGAGCACACTTTTTCAGTAAGTTTTTATAGGTGATAGTAAATCCAGAGTATATTAAATCAATGTATAATAAACACAGTATATTTAATACACATCCATGACCCAGGAACACAGAAAAACTTAGTGGTCGTCAAAAAAGGTCGTCCTAAGGCCTGTTTCACAATCATACGTGTCAGATAGCTTATTTGCAAGTTTTGTCTCTGTCGCTCGATATAAAGTAAGCAGCGACATAACTTCCGAATAAGCTATCCGACACTTATTAGAAGATTGTGAAACATATTAGTGGTGTGCCATCAAATCGATAGAATCCGCTGCGCCTGGCGAATGTAAATGGGTACATGGTACATGGGTACAATATGGGTACCTCGCTTTGATGTTGGACGCGGCAGGATGCACACCTAACGGCATTACCTATACCTATGTATGCTTGCGTTGCCTTTTGTAGACTGCGTGTCTGGACTGTTTATCGCCATATTTTTTTAATTTAAGTAGATTTTAGGTGTATATGCTGGAGCTAGGGAAACGACGTTAGTCGATGACAAAAAAAACGGGATTTTAGTCGTTAAACGTAAGTGTCGACCAACGGGCAGCAACATTACGAGATAAAAAGTAGCCTAGGTGATAATCCAGAGCTTAAACTACTACCATACCAAATTTCATCGAAATCAGTTCAGTTGTTTTTCCGTGAAAGAGTAGCAAACATCCATCGGGATGCATACATCCTCACAAACTTTTACGTCAGATAGACGCTCGCACAGCCGTAACTGCTAATAATAGAAACGTAAAATTTGGACAGTAATTTTAATTTACAATATAGGGGTTGAAATTTTGGTTGAAAGTTTGTATAACTTTTTTTTAAGTCTGTCCCAATTTCCACGAAATTTAATATCCGAGTAAATAGATAGAAATTATTAAGTAGGTACGTATTTTCATAATTCTTTAGGAATTTGTCCCCTTAAGTTTGAATAGTAAAATATCAACAGCTGGTCGGATTACGTTGAATTGTATCACGCAGATAGTTTATGTTATGAAAAGATTTTTCGAAATACATATCGTATTGTATGGTGGTGCAATGGGCATCCACGTAGACGCAGTCGCGCAATAAAGCTAGTTTTATTGGAACGAAGTTCCTTATGGCGCGTTGCGAATGGGAGCTAGACGGAAAAAATAGGCACGACACTTTTTGCCACTCGAAATCACAATGTAATAACGACTATTAAGAATGATACAAAAAACGACCTTATCACTTTGACAATAATGTAGAATTAGCAATTACACATTGTGACTGTTTTCGGCATTACTTCGACGTGCTTTCGGCCATCTTTGACTACTTAGTTCAACTATTTGTTTTGTATAATATAATATATTATATCTATACAGATAAACAAAATTGAAGTGTCAGTTTGTAATTTCAAATTAACAGCTTTTATTTTCACTTAATGCATTTAAAAGTATGATTGGTACTTACAATATAAATTGTTAACATTTTTCTGTCCGTCTGTCAGTTTGTGTGTTTGTTCCGGCTAATCTCTGAAACGGCTAGACCGATTTTCACTGGCTTTTCACACGGGACTTTCACTGGCATATATAGCTGATATTATATGGTCTAGCATATCTCCCAAAATAGGCTTCAATTCTTCATTATCAACTATATATTTATGTTATAATATATATATTATAAATTCGTACCATCCGGGTGTCCCTTGACACCTCTCAAGTTTTTTTTATAAACTAGATTTTGCCCGTGACCACCAGATTGACGTGGTGTAAAAGAGTCCATAGATCAAGGATTATATAATGGAAAAGTATAGTAACTTTCAATCGCTATGCTCTTCCATTTTATAATCTCGAGTTTGATACAGCTTTTACCTCACTCAATCAGATCTTCATGGTCATCAGTGTAATGTCATTAAATAAGTATAACGATAGGTCGTTGTTATTCGTGGTTGAAAATCTATTCGAGGATAAATTATTGTGCGCACCGTAAGCCTAGCTTTTACGTACGCGGCAAACAATCTAGTTCGAGGTACATGACACTTGCAGACCTGCCCCTACTGTGTGAATGTTCGGGAACGGGTCGAGTTGAAATCGAGAAAGATTTTAAAGCACTTTTCTATTGTAAAATCGTGTTAGGAAAAATAATATAATAACATAGGATCACGGAAGAGGATTAGAAAAAATAGACATATATTACGAAAGTGTGAAAGAGTAATTTTTTTTTTTTTCGTTCCTATAGAAGGTAGGGTCACTGGTAAGGCCTTATAGGGCCGATAGGGCTTGCTTGCTGTTTATACCTGAGCTATCTACTTTTGATATCACACAACAAATATAATATAGATAATTATGTGCCTAATTTTAGTTTAATAATAACCTGTATTTCATTTTGATGTGTATGTGTATATATATCACTTTTGTACCTTATAGTCATAGCAAAGAGCGTGAAAACGCGCGAAATCTGACGCGGATCCGCTAATTATTTTGATATTTATTTATTTACAGTAATATTATAAAGGGGAAGATTTGATTGTTTGTTTGATTGTATTGCATAAGCTCCCAAACTACTGCACCGATTATGATGAAATTTCTTTCAGATATCTGGTAAGATATGTGCCAAATTTCATCATAATCGGTACCACGGGGAACGACAAATAGGCTACTATTTATCGCGACAAAATGTATGGTGCCTTTTTGCGCGCACGAAGTCACGGACAACATCTATTAGGGTTCCGTACCCAAAGATTAAAAACAGGACTGATACTGATCAGTAATAGACTGATACTTCGCTGTCTGTTCAGCCGTCTGTCACCAGGATGTATCCCCTTAACTAGCTATCATATCTAGACAGTTCAAATTTTCACAGAAGAAAACATAACAAACGTGATTTTATGACCGTTTTGTACAGAACCCTTTATGCGCGAGTCCCCATCGCATTTGGCCGGTTCTAAACTATCATTTTAAGGTATTTTTGTCGAACCCGTATCAATAGTAGGGCCGTCCGTCATCGACAGTGAAAAGGGTACCCAGACACATGTCTACGTATGATGTACACACAGCCTTAATTAGAGGCCTTTTCATTTCGTCTGCGGTCGCGGCTAAAAGCGGTAAGCCAACCCCCAGCAAATTCCTCTTACGTGGAAGTAAAATATCATTTGTTATATTACCTACATAGGTTATGAGTAGGAGAATTTTTCATAATCTGCTCATTAACTCTTACAATATTAAATAAAGAGGAAGAGTTAAACAGCTACATAGTAAGCTTTCGATTTGTTTGCACTACTACAAGCATACGGTGTGTCCACGATTGTATGGAAAAATTTTGGGCCGTTGATGGAGAATTTGCAAATTTGGATCGGTTTGGAAAGCTGATTCTCTGTACGAAAGTATGACAGTATATTTTCTACTCTGTGGTCTTGATAATATGTTAAAACAGCAAAATGGTATTCTCGTAAACGTCAAACCAATGTCGCCTTTTGATTGGTTAAACTCCAAAAATCAGTTTGTGATAACGAGACATTTCATTTAGAATCAATTGAAAGTCGAAGTCAAATACGAGAATTGGGTTCTGCTTGGCTTATAAAAGGGTAGAATTACAACACACTGTATACAACTATTAAACTTATAACTCCTCTCTTTTTGCGTCGGTGGTCAAAACTTTTTTCAAAAGTTGCAAATGTCGCTAAAAATGGAGTCAAATTATTAGCGTGTTCCGTGGCAACGGGAAAACGCCCTGGGGGACTAGCAGCACATTTGACAGCGGCGTAATAATGTTATTTATACAGACACAATAACATATATTTTTTAATTTGAATTATTAATGTACGAAACATTATAACTGCAATTTTTATACAAAAAACTATAACCCGACTACGTAAATTATATAGCCTATATTACCCGGGCCATTTTACGAAATTTATTACGAAATTTAGGCCATTGAAGATGGGAAGGCCATTGATTGAAGGCCATAAAAGGCCATTTTATTACGAAACTATTTACACCTCATTGAAATCGGACCAGTAGTTTAGGCGCTACGATGGAACAAGCATATATACATACATGAATATACTGCCAAAATCGTTACCTTTCCTTTTGGCTTCGCCGTAGTCTGGTAAAAATACGCGCCAAAACAGTTAGAAAAGCTGCCTTTGGTTTTTTTTCTGGAAATAGCTGTAACGTAGTTAAATTTCATACCCGTAAAATCAATTATTTCGGCGGTACTCGCGTCATCTATGTTTTGTATGCTTAATTATTTTAGTCATTCAGAGGCTTTAGCGCCATCTATCGGCGCACGCCCTTACTAAAACGGCGTTAGCCTTGCTTTTATTTGGTTCATAAATCGATTTTACTTCCGTCTTAAATCTTAAAAAATCATAATTGAATCCTGAATAATAATGAAAATACAGTAGATTTGTATTATTATTTAACATAATATATTGATTATTATTATAATATCCGTTTATTTTGATTTGTGGATATTTTCTCTTTACGCTTCAGTTTTTTAGTTGTCAAATGTGAAGAAAAAAAGACGAAGAAAGGTATTTAAGGCACTTCTTCGATTGACGTTTTCCTTTTATAATAAAATTTTCCATAGACTCAAGATGTAGTCGTTATATTTCTTAATCCCGTTTTCACGGTGAGTTTTTTTTATATCTGTGTTGTGAATATTTGATAAATCACGCTTGAATAAAACACATTATTTTTTCATGTAAATCATCACCGTGTAAAATTAGTTGTCAAAATTTGATTGGCCAAACCACGTGCTCATTCTTTCCGTTCTTGCATTGTTATAATATTAGGATGTTTGTATCCATACTTTAATTGTTCTTTATATCATCTTTTATTTTGCTTACCCTTTTTCATTTTTGTGATGGTCACACAGCCCGTGATTTTGATCGTTTGGGGTTAAGATCACGCCGGCTGTGGGACTCCTACTCCATATTTTTGTATGGATTTTCCAGGGACCTATACTCCGAGTTCAAGGCACCGTTTTAAATGGATTTATGGCTAGTTTCCACACATCCGGACGCCAGATTGCCGCTAGTTATTTCGGACTGATCTGACTGGCTTTGGACCCAGTCTGCACCGCCCCTTAGACGATCTACGTCGCGTCGCGGCGAAAATACCGGCCTGAACATCAGAGAAATAGAGACGCTTGGGCACCTCGCGCCACGTGCTGCCTACATTCCCGGATCTAGCTAAGTGTCCGTGAGGTTAAAGCCCCTCCGATTCCCAGAGACACCAAGAGGCTAAACCAGATCTTTCGGCCTTCTGCCCACGTCCCCTTTTTTAAAATATATTTGTCACGTTGGTAATTCCTCGTTTCATTTAAATTACCCGTAACATAGCTTTATACAAAAATGTATTTGTAGCCGAAAAATGTAAATAATGTACTTAATGTAATGAAATAAAAACATTGTTAAACATGATCCTTTGGAGATAATCGGTTTTCATCCATAATTTTACCGGGAAACAAAACTCGGTGCCCTTTTTAATCCATTTACCGGGAATCGGGAAAATTAGATATTTCTTTTAGAAATAATTCTTTAGCAATGGTAGACCTGTTTAACCGACTACGGCGAGGGCAAAAGGAAGGATAATGATTTTGGCAGTCTATGAATGTATGTTTGTTCCATCGTAGCGTCTAATCTACTGGTCCGATTTTGATAATTGAGGTATCAATATATTTGTAATGATGCCGTGGGTAACATAGGCTCTATATTATTGTTTCACAATAATTTATTTCGAAAATGAGACCTCAGATTCTAACATCTAAAAAAATTGAAACCGTGATAATCATCACGTGTTTGGTATCAAAAGAAAGGTCTTGGCAAGCATGTTCGCGCCAACACTAGCGCGACGTTTAGAATAAACCGAAATCATCATCACTCATCCCGTAACCTAGTGGACGCGAACGCGTGTGCGCATATTTATTTGTGCTCGTTAATATAATACCAAATTCGCCGGCGAACCGCGATAAATCTATCGATAATCCGCTCAACAGCTGTGTAGTGTAGTGAGAAGAAACCTCCGCCCAGATCCAGAACCACCAGCTCAACAATAAGGTCAGTCCCAGATTTCTCCAGCCCTCACATTAACCTATATACCTACTTCCCTCAGCTCATAGTCGCATGTGTAAGTTCCTAGCTTACACAAAGCACATTACAAATATAATATATATTAAATTTTATATTAAAAAAATTAAATAAATGAAAATTTTGTAAATTTTATATTATTTTATTATTTTATATTTATTTATAATTATATATTAAATCAAATCGTTTAAGTCATAATATACGTTCAAAATGCGGTCGTAAGATTCGTACAATCCAGTTGTCCAATTTTCGAATATTACGTAATATAAGACTATAAATATATAATTCATATATTAATGTTTATTATTGTACCTTCATAAAACATATTTTATTTTATAAATATAATTTATTATAGACAATAAATAACAAAATAAAAAGTTAAATAACCCCTGAATTGTCAAGCAGTGAACCAGCTGATGATGATGAATTATAGCTATGTATACTCTCGATCATGTCAGCTTTCAACCAAAAAAAACTAGATTAAAATCGATCAATCGGTACATCTGTTATTAAATAGAAATTACAGATGAAATAAATTATTAGCACTTTTATTTACTTATTCGTTCGATAGATGTCACTATACGGGTCTTACATTTTTCTGAATCGAAGTATCGTTGTGTATTGATGGAAATTTTTGTGTTGAATTATTATGATCTCAAACGCGTTTCTTGATCATCATTTATGATCGCTCGTGAAGAAGATATTTTTAATTTCAAGTGTATTGATTACTTATTAATATTATTCCAAAAATATGTTCGATTGGGAAACGGAAAAATACGAAACAAAAGTTAGTTATAAAAAAACTATAACCCGACTACGTAAAAAAGGCGTCTAAAAAAGGACGAAACAAATAAATAATTCGAATAGAAGTCCAGAAATGCATAGGTACAAATTGATCAATGTAGAGGCCGTGGTCGCATCTACTTTATAAGACGCCGATCGATGTCAAATCGACTGTTCCGAACCGTCTGTATCTATCTTGGGATGGGCATGTGTTTAATGAATAACGCATTTTTTAGAATCTTCTCTAGGCCTTGGGGGCTGCTCACACTATGGAGCTAGTACAAAGCTCACAACTCGATGCGACGTATCTCGGTGTGAACTGACGCTTAGATGCTATTAGAAGGTGCGACTGCGGCTCTAGCTTGACCAATTTGTACCTATACACTTCTGGATTTCTGAAATTCTGAATTATTTTCTTCTGTCGGCCTTTTTAGACCCCTTTTTTATAACGTAGTCGGGTTATAGTTTTATTATATCATTTTTTTTAAAGAAAGGAGCGTTGAGAAAGTTTCCGAGAAATAGTATAACTGGGTTTTTAAGAGATTTTACTTACCGGGTACCTATCGTTAAACATATGTACTTTCAAATACTGAGTGCATAATCTCTGAATTTGCTCCTAGGCTGGATTCGAACCCACAGACAGTAGCATGCCTTACGCGTTCGTTTTGCCATTAATTAATAGGCATAAAATAGCACATTATTAAGAAAAAAAACATACTATAAGCTGGGGCAAGAATTGTGATTTTGTCCAGTGTAAGCCGTTGTTAGTATGAATAACCAATATGACAAAAAATATATTATATTTTAAAAAAGAACAATTTTCTATATTTTTGCTAAAAGATGACCCCGTGCGATTTTTTTACGCCAGCTCTTCTCGCCGGGCTAGGTCCCGAACCGGTGGTAGGCATCACGTAGGGACATTTTTTTTTATTTGAAAATGTAGCGGTGTATTGTAATTCAGATTTGACGTGGCGGCACACGATCGGTCTGCATGCGGCGCATCACTCGCCGCATCGATAAAAAACCGAAAAGCTCCAGTGATTTCAGTTTTGATGTGCTGTGTTTATGTGATATATATTATGTGTTGTTTTAGAATAATGGATGTAATAATTTTATATAGATGATTAAGGAATTTGTAACTAACGACAATTTAATAATTTGACTAAGATAGAATATGGTTAATTAATGTTAATTTAGAATTAGTACAACAATGAGTAGGTTAAAATGTAAGTAATTCTTGACTAAATGTGTCTGAAGAATATATTCTAGCGTGTAGATAAAATGTATACTAATTAACAACTAAACTTTATTCATACCGCCGAAATATATAAAATCGTTCGATTGTGGCTCGGTGTGAAAGTGCCCTAACATTGCATTACCTGAAAGAAACCTCGGAACTCGTATACCGCTGGCTGTTAAGGAAAAATTAAATTAATAGAAACAACTCCCTGTGTAATTTGGCCCAGGTTTTCTTATTTTTGTGATTTTCCCCGTATTTTTCTTACAAAAATGAAAACTGAAGTTATTTGGGACTATTATTATCAGATTAAGAGGTCCACGAGTGAATAGGAAATCTTTGTAATTATATTTTATTTGGCGATGTTTTAAATAACAAAGGTTTTAAAACTAAATATACGCTATGACAAACATTTGACAGAACAAATCATCAAACAAGAAAAAGTTACGCCATTTTGAGACTTGATTTCACCATACCACAAATGTTAGCCATCTTGACTTCACCATACCTCAATGGCCCCAAAAAAACCCAAAAGTAGGGTCATTTAAGTGGGCACAGTTTTTGCCTCGACGTGCCTCGTCCTATACACGTCTATGTGAAATAAGCTTTTGTTACCAGTTACCATATTAAGTACCTGTTCGAAAAAATGTCACTTATGCTATTTTTTTGTCTATTGTAAGTTATAATTAAGTATTTATTACAGCCGGAATTTATATTGAGGAGAATGTCCAATGTCCATCCTACTGCTATTATAAATGTGAAAGTTTGTGAGGATGGATATGGAAGGATGTTACTCTTTCACGCAAAATCTACTGAACGGAATTTGATGAAATTTGATACGGTAGAAGTTTGAGCGCTGTATTAACTCATAGGCTAGTCTTTATCCCGAAAAAGTAAAGTGTTCCCGTGGGATACGGTATTTACGCGGGCGGAGCAGTGGTCTAAAGCCAGTTATATTAAGTAGTGGGTACGCTGATTGTGATCGTATCCAAAACCACATTGTAACATCTCTCTAGTTACTCACCTAATATTCTACCTAATAGAATTACTAACAATACGTGCAGACATTTAATCCTAGGATGCCTATCTAAGCCCTCGCGTGTCTGTTTCAGCAGCTGACGTAGCTTAGTATTCAAATGAAGAGGCAATTGACGTGTCGGGGAAGATATTGCTCTCAGCTGCGTTTAACGATACAATACATCATTTACGGTTATTACAAAACAGTACATGAGAGATGAGGTTTGAAGTGGAGTTGTTGTGGATACAAAAATTTTGAAATCTGCGGATGCTTCAGTAGAAATTAGTTCAAAAGCTATTTATTATTATTTATATATATTTATATATTAAATCTGATTTCGTTAAAAATACCTACCACCATGTAGTTTCAACACAAGTTTCGACCTAATTTTTTTTGTTAAGAAAATATGCAAGGGGGCAATTTGGTGGCCGATTACTCGAAAATGGTTCACTTTATAAAAAAAAATACGAAATAATATTTTCTAAATAATTCTCTTTTAAATTCGGCTAAAATTTTAACTATTTCTTTACTCAATCTTTATAATTTTGAAGTAGGTGCCAGCCGGAACAGCATCCTGATAAAACAATATTTAAAATAGAACTCACGTTCAAGTTGGCTTAGCGTTCAACTTCAAAATTATGAAGATTGATTAAAGAAATGGTTAAAATTTTTGCCGAATCAAAAAGGGGAATTATTTAGAACATAAGTTTTATTTCATACATTTTAGTACATTTTTACTTTGGAAGTCGGTTTAAATTTTTTGTTTAAAAATAATATTTTTTCTCCTTTTAGTTAAATTTATTACTTATTTATATTAATATGAACACATTGGTATCGGTGCACAAAACTCTGATGAGTAGTGAGTACCTAGTTCATCATAATAATAAATGTTGGTGTTTCGTGTGAAAATGGTGGTGATGATGATGATGATTACTGTAAGTGGTATGATGGCATATGCTTGCAGATCTTTAAACGACGCCGGAATTCACAAACATGTATCAATAAGCACTCAGGAGTTTTGTCCAGTACTTTTGGATCCAGGGTATACCTTGGTGCAAAATCTTAATTTTTGGTCGCATATACTTGGACTTCTTCACACAAAGTCGAAATCACTATATGTGTCCATATAATTTTCGAGGAGTTCCCTCGATTCCTTATAGATTCCATCATAAGATCTCCACTTTGATATCAAAACAACCAATTTGGGATTATACCCTATACATAAAAAAATAATTTTGCAAATAGGTCCACAGATGGCGGAATAATCGTTGAACATAAAAAAAAATATATATATATTAGGTAATTACATACGAAATTGGCGTTCTGTAAAGGAGGAACATAAAGTCGATTTTTTTAAACATAATATATTTATTTAATTTACTTTGAAGTATATACCATTGCTATCTACGCACTTTTGCTATCTCATAGGTAGTTCGTTGATTCCTTTACTAAAAAAACCATTCGGACAGGAATCAATAAAATCTTTGAAGGCGCTTTGGACTGCCCTATCGGAGATAAATTTTTTCCTTTGCAAGAAGTTATCCAAATTTCAAAAAAAATGGTAATCTGTTAGAACAAGGTCCGGGGAGTACGGTGGATGTCTTAGACATTCCAATTGAATCTCCTCTAATTTGGTAGCCGTCTGTTGTGCAGTGTGTGGTCTAGCGTTGTCCTGAAGCAGCAGTAGCCTAGAGCGAATGTCCAACCTCGGTTGTTTAGCAGCTAGCTTGTCCATCATGATTGCAAATTTTTTTGCAATTGCAAAACAAGTTGCTGGCAATAGACATCTGCCGTAATCGTCTGGCCGCATTTAAGAAAGCTGTAGTGAACGACACCGACACTAGTCAGCCAAACGCTCACAAGTAACTTTTTTTGAGTAAATTTTCGTTTGGGGCATGTTTTGGCTGGTTCCAGGGTTTAGCCATTGCGATGAGCATTTCCGATTATCGTTACAGGATCCAATTTTCATCACAGGTAATGATTTGATTTATAATCTCTTAATTATTGTGCCGGATGAGTAACGTAACGCAGCAGTCGACGCGCGTTTGTTTGTTTGCTGCACTCAGTTCATGATTTCACCCTTCAAGATTTTTTTTTTTTTGCTTAAAGTGGATTAAAACAGTTTTATCACTAACATCGCAGCCTGAAGCTAACTGGGGCGTAATTTACGATGGATCCGCTTCCACAATAGCCTTCAATTCTTCATTATCAACTTTGGTCTCCGGCCGTCCACGGGGCTTGTTCTGCAGGTCGAAATTTCCAGAACGAAAACGTTGCGACCAAAAACACACTATGTTTTCTTTTGCGACACCGCCGCCATACACATCATTAATCCTTCGAGCCGTTTCTGCAGCACTGGTGCCACGGTGGAACTCGTACACGAAAATAATACGATATTTCAAGTTTTCCATTTTGTAAACAGAGTGACGCAAAGAGAAATCAAAAGAGGAAAAAACAAATGAATTACGGTTTTCGAAACACAAATGCATTAGTAAATAGCGGTATAAATTTGAAATAGGAATTCGTAACCAAAGAAGATATATTTGAGATCAAAGATCAAAGTAGCCAGTACGAAAAAACGCCAATTTCATATGTAAGGACCTAATATGTATATACAGCCGAACGAGTATAACGCCTCCATTTTTCGAAAGTCGGTTAAAAATGAAAGTTCATGATTTTAGTTAAGAATATTAGATATAAATATTATTATTCTCCTAATTGTTTAGTTGCACTATGTGTTTGTTAAATTAAACTTATTTTAAAGAATTGATTGTTTAATTTTATTTTTTTCCTAATTGAAGTAATGCTTTGTTTTTATTTTAATATTTACCAATTTACAGATTATCACATATTATAATTATTGTAACATTATATTGTTAGCGATGTCTACACGAATATTTTAAAGAGTAATGATCTGACTTTGTTCCGAAACTCCGAAACTGTTTGACCGATTTTGATAAAAATTGGCACATATATAGACTAGACCACGGGGAAGGGCATAGGCTTCTTTTAGTCGAGGCAAAATGTACGGTTCCCGCGAGATTTCCTTTTGCGCGCACGAAGGCGCGGCCAATATATAGTATTACATATTCATGAAGTCCATCCCATCTAATAATTATTTTTAACTCGTCTAAACTGAACCGTGAAATTTCTCCCCCAAATTGTTAATCAACGAACCTTTTAGGAAGTGATGGGGCATTTTTCGATTTCCCTGATGAGGAATAGAGCGGGAATTAATTAAGTAGCAATGTTTGTGCGATAAGGTGTAGTCGATGGGACACTAGGTCTCCCGGACCCAGGAGCGATGGCGGGTTAAATGTTAAATGTAATCGCAATTTTTTTAACTGATTTCCAAGATGGAGTTTATAAACATTTTTGGCTGTTGTCATTTTTTTTAAATGTGTATTTGATACTGACCAGTTACTTTTATGATAGCCGGTAAAAAAAAGTTTATCGACGGTAAATCAGTGCCTTAAGTTTCACGTATATAAGGTGATATAAGACTGTTTCTTTCGGTAAGGCTCCGTTATTCTTATAGTCTGTATTAGATTCAAATTCAACAGGAATAAGTGTAATAGATCCCCACACCGATGTCGGTGACGGTGGCTGGTTTCATCGGAACCCGGCCAGCTACGCAGGAGTTATTTTATAGTGTGTGCGCAGTACACAAGAGCACTCTCTTCCTTAACTCTCGAAACCAAGTCAGACGAATAACTGACACGACTGGCGAGAGATCAGGCGCAGGACCGACTTTTTACATGCCCATGTCATCGGCCTGCATTGTCATAACCAGACTTGAAAACAACATTTTTTGTTGTTCGAACGCGGGAACCCACAACCTCCGAAATTAAGAGCAAAGCTTTAAACCACTGGACCACGGATAGAAATAAGTGTGGCCATACACTATACTGCCTCTCGTCCAATCGGCAAGACGCAATCGATTGAATCAGTTGAAACTGACCAAACTGACCGCGTATGGACGTGAATTGGCAAGACAGTTTTAGGCTGGGACTATAATGTCCGGATTCCGGAAGCCTGGGAAAAATTCTGAGCACTGAAAATAGAACTCTGTGTTAGTACAATAGACCTGAAAATCGAACACACAAGTGTCGAGACTAATGTCAATGTCATATATGACAGCTCGACACTTGACACTTCGATTTTCAACTCTATAGTATTAGCGCAGAGTTCTATTTTCAGTACTCTAAATTTTTCAGGGCCCGCCGGGTTCCGCATCATATCCTGAACCATCGGTCCCAGCCTGCGTTTATTGACTAGACGGTTAAAGGTTTACTATTGTAAGGGTATTTTTATTTAGACTTTTACTAGCCCCATTATACTATACTTAAATGCTCATTTTTAAGCCTACTTAACTAAGCGAATGCTCGAGATATAGGTATACTAATAGAAGCTTATTGTGAGCCGAACAAAGCCTAGTCAGCTATTGAAATCTGAACGAGAACCAAAAAACTAGAAAAATTCTTTATTCCGAGAATACTAAACGTTCGATATCTTGACCTGGGAATAAATCATATAAACGTCTACTGCATGTAAAATATTTAGTTAAATTTATATATCTACTCAATATTTCATTGAGCTTGGTATTAAGTCCTTACATATGAAATTGGCGTTTCGTCGTACTGGCCACTTTGATCTCAAATATATCTTCTTTGGTTAGGATTTCCAATTTAAAATTGATACCGCTATTTACTCATGTATTTCTGTTTCGAAAACCCTAATTCATTTGGTTTTTCCTCTTTTGGTTTTTTCTTTGCGTCACTCTGTTTACAAAATGGAAAACTTGAAATATCGTGTTATTTTCGAGTACGAGTTCCACCGTGGCACCAGTGCTTCAGAAACGGCTCGAAGGATTAATGATGTGTATGGCGGCGGTATCGCAAAAGAAAACAGTGCGTTTTTTGTTCCAACGTTTTCGTTCTGGAAATTTCGACCTGCAGAACAAGCCTCGTGGACGGTCGGAGACCAAAGTTGAAAATGAAGAATTGAAGGTTATTGTGGAATCGGATTCATCGAAAATCACGTCCGAGTTAGCTGCAGGCTGCGGTGTTAGTGATAAAACTGTTTTAATCCACTTGCATGCCCCAAGCGAGTTGACTCAAAAAAGTTACTTGTGAGCATTTGGTGGACTAGTGCCGGTGTCTTTTACTACAGATTTCTTGAATCTGGCCAGACGATTACGGCAGATGTCTATTGCTAGCAACTGCAAATCATGATGGAAAAGCTAGCTGCTAAACAACCGCTCTAGGCCACTGCTGCTTCAGGACAACGCTAGACCACACACTGCACAACAGACGGCTACCAAATTAGAGGAGCTCAATTGGAATGTCTAAGAAATCCACCGTACTCCCTTGCTCTAACAGATTATCATTTTTTTCGAAATTTCGATAACTTCTTGGAAGGGAAAAATATCAACTCCGATGGGGCAGTCCAAAGCGCTTTCAATGATTTTATTGATTCCTGTCCGAATGGTTTTTTTAGTAAAGGAATCAACGAACTATCTATGAGATAGCAAAAGTGCATAGATAGCAATAATATGGTATATACTTCAAAGTAAGTTAAATAAATATATTATGTTTAAAAAAATCGACTTTATGTTCCTCCTTTACACAACTCCAATTTCATATGTAATTAACTAATATAGCTACTTGATAAATAAAAAATTTAATATTTTATGTATAGTTTAGTAATTTAATACATCTAAAAATTACAAAAAAAAAAATTTGTTATGCTAAATTAGTAAATAAAACCTACAGCATTATTTAATTTTATCATATACAAAAACATTTATTAAGATAAGTATGAACTTAAATGAACAAATTTCGGTGATATTTACGAATATGTTATATGGCCATATTTTATACACTTTTAGGGTCAATTCACACCGAAACGGCAGCGAAGCCGATTCTCTGTCATTTAATTTTAAGCTTTATCTTCATTACTATAGAACATATATACATATTATCCCTTTAGAAAATAAAAACGCCTCGCGGCCGCTAGCGACCATTAGCGGTCGTGAACAGCGGTTGTCTCAAGCGAAACTGAGCTTTGTAGTAATTTCTTATAGTTTTAATTTCTTTGTAGTATTTTCTATTTCTTATAGTTTAAAATTATGTAACAGTTATGCAGCTGGCCGCTCAGCTGCCGTTTCGATGTGAATTTTGTAAACAAAATATCGCTGTACCTATGTAAATATTAATTTTTCACTGACACCCGAAAAAGGGGACGGTTATACGTTCGGCTGTATATATATATATATATATATATATATATATATATATATATATATTTTTTTTTGTATTTTAATTTTTAGTGTACTGCTTCTTCTGAGAAGTTACTCATATTTATGAGTATTCATTTATGCAATAAAAGTAATTCAGTCATCTAGCCTATTCTGCCCAAGACTTATCGCATGCAAAATCTTTCACAAAATTCCTACCTACACCCAAGGGTGAGCTCACACAGAAACGGGACGAAACGAAATTCATCCATACTATCAGAATTTGGATATTTATGATCCATACTTAAGCTCAGAAGTTCCGAGAACATTGTATACCTAGTACATACAAGACAATATCTACCTTAAAAGGGATTGATATAAAAGGTGTGGGCCTTTGTATAGCAAAGGGCTACACCTAGTAATGACGAACAACTGTATGTTTTCAAATAAAAGGGCCAGGAGATAATATGAACTCGCAAGGACCTGCTAAAAGCGGACGATAAAAGGGTTACGAAAGGCCTCCATAGGGCTGGTCTATATAGACAATTATTGTGTTGAACTTTTAAAATACGTGGCCTAGTTGGTAGACCGTTTGATTCCCACTTGAGAGATTGCAGGTTCGATCCCCAGGTTGTGGCGTGTACCAATGAGACTTTTTCAGATCTCAAGTACATTATACGCTCTAACGGTGAAGGAAAACATCGTGAGGAAACCCGCACATGAATGGCCCCAGACGTATTGACCAGTCATTCCCCTGGACTGACTGACTATGCGGTGTGAATGCCGTATGTGCTTGGGCAACCATACGACATTTAAAAAACAACTGTCCTAGGCACTGCAGTATTTCAAGAGTGGTTACATCGCTCGGAGAATACTGTATAAATCATCCAATAACGAAAATAATGAAAAATAATAATGAAAAGGCCTAAGTTTTTTTGTGACTAAAAAATCATCTATACTAATATTATAAAGAGGAAAGGTTCGTTTGTTTGTTTTTTTGCATTGAAATGATTTTTTTTTTTTAAATTTCCAAACGAAACTTAACAAGTTTTTTTCGGAAAGTCAACAGAAAAACCTACCACCGGTTCAACCCTAACCCTAATAGGCTCCGAAACTACTAGACCGATTTAGATAAAATTTGGCACACTTTTTATCGCGCCAAAATGTACGGTTCCGGCGGGATTTTATTTTGCGCGTACGCAGTGTCGGGAAACATCTAGTTATAAATATAATAAAAGTTTACTTGTCATGTAAAAGTTATAATTATGAGCTCTCTGAAGAATTGTAGATGAAACTATTCGTTTTAAAAATAATTTGATAAAATAGATATAGACGTACAATATTAGAAAAATTCGATCAGGAATTTTCCTATATTGACCAGTTTAAAATCATTTTCTTTTGCACTAGGATGCCTAGGAAGCGACCGCATCGATAGCAGACGTGGTCGAAATGTGAACACTTTAATTTCCTCCCGAAAAAATGAATTGTTCACGTGGGGTATTTACGCGGGCGGAGCCTCGGACAAATGCTAGTTACCATAATTTTAATCGACCATAAAAATAATCTTCAAAAAATATGTTACTTTACACTATGAACCTTGCTTTACATTTTCTCTTAGCATCTAAATTGAAATATTTTCAGCGCCCTGAAAATATTTCTATTTCGCATACTAATTTCTATGTAAATGTTTCTTTGATTCTCGTGTGAAGGGTTAAAATACTATGTATGAGCCTTATAGCATTCTTTGTGCGTGTTTTCGCAGGAGTAAAAATAATATTTAATACCCATAATTGCTGCATAATTTTTTAAGTTACGATCATGAAACGTTTAGAAAACTTAGTTAGAGGCAACAAATGAGAACTCCTTATTTTAAATTGCTGTTGAGTTCAAAGGTTTAATAAACTGAACAGCAATTTAAAAAACCAGTTTTGATTTAATGCCTCAAACTAAGTTTTTTTCTCGCATGCAATCGATCGAAATTATCTGAAATTCTAGAAACAAATAGTAAAGGAGCTAGCAACGTTTTTAAGAGATCATTTTGGAGCTGCTGGTTTTAGAAAGTATCGGCCGAATACCGAAACGCTAATCGAATTTAGGAGCCCTCATATTCACAGGCTATCGCTGTTTCTGCTAGCCGAAACGACAAGGACAGCATGTGACTTGAGCGTCACTTAATTTAACTGTTGTTTCAGTATTCGACCGTAAGACTAGTAAAGGTAGCCTTCTGATCAACGCGACGCGACACCGCGTCCCGATACCTTAATATGGTCGCGGAGCCACTGGATAAGTTGTGCTTTAAATTTTTAATGTTTAAAGCGTGTAGCAGGAAAAACTACTCACAAAACGTGGAAGGGATTAGTCGTGACTTTTCGTACTGTTTGCGCCCTGTACCTAAGAATTAGCCCACCGTACAAACTAGCGGGTATGCATACATTCACTGTACTCAAAAATTCTACAATTTGATGTATATTCCATCAGTGGCAATGCAAGTGTAGTCAAGCGGACGAGAGTGGGGCCCGTGCGACTGGTACTATATAGTCCAGAATTCAGAAGGCCGGGCAAAATTTATAGAAATAAAAATAAAACTTCAAATTAAGCGCACAAGTGTAGAGTTGAATGTTAGGCTAGGATTATCCGGCGGGCCCGGGAAAATTCAGAGCACTGAAAATATAACTCTGCGCTTACAGAATAGAGTTGAAAATCGAAGTCTCGAATATCGAGCTGTCATATTATATGACATTGACATTAATTGACTTGTGTGTTCAATTTTCGGCTCTATTGTATTAGTGCAGAGTTTTAATTTCAATGCTCTGAATTTAATCCGGCCTTCTGGGTTCCGGGTTATATTACAGTCCCAGCCTAAGGCTTGGTGTAAACAGGTTTCATAAATCACTAATGTTAAATTAAGTAGATAATACTTTACAAATAAAAAAATGTATTTTACCATCTTTTCTAATTACATAGTTTGTTAACGTACTGCAATCAGGTACCCATTTTAACTTTAGGCAAACGAGTGTGTAATATTTAGCTATAACAAGATCAAATGAAAATCCACTTAAAGAATCTTTGCATTAAATTCTAACCCGGGCTTAACGCGATCTTTTAGCTTAAAGCACAAATCCTTTGTAAGAAAAGGTATTACAAAGAGAAATTAAACATTTTCTTAGCTTTGTGGGCAAGGGCATCATCATCATACCCCTTTAACTGCGGGAGAGCCACGCTTCGGTACGAATGGGCCGGCTCGACTGGATAAATACCACGACCTCACAGAAAACTGGCGTGAAATATCGCTTGTGTTGTGTTTCGCCGAGTAAGTGAGGTTACCGGAGGCCAAAGGGGGGTTAGGGATTTTAAGGACCAGGAATACATACACATACATTACTCCTCTGGTGCGAGTGTCCATGGGCGGCGGTAATCACTTACCATCAGGCGATCCGTCTGCTCGTTTCCAGGTTCATTTAATTTAAAAAAAAAACCCTAACATAATACGCGTTAATAAACTACGGCATTACATTCGTCTGTGCGATGATTGACATGCCAAAGATCATGTTAATATTAATACGTGAAGCAAAAATTTACAATACAGTTTTACGAGAATTGTGCGAACGGATGAGTATAAAATTTGGCAAAATTAAAGATTATGTGGAGGAAGGAGTGAGTGAGGCTAATATATTTTTAATAATGGTCATAAATAAAATATAAAAATATTAAGATAAAGTTACACACACTACCTCACTCACACTAACATGCATTTGTATATTAACAGTAGGTTTGACACAATGTAAATCTTTTTTTTTCAAATTCCATAGACAACATTTACATATTTTGTTGCGTTTCTAAGAGACAAAAATCCTAAAAAGTTAAAATGCAAATATTAATATTATGTTACGAGTAGAATTAATATGTTAGACAAATGTATTGGCGCGAGATATGCCGACTTATGTCGCGTCGCGTCTACACGCAGGCAGGCACGATACCCGGTGCCTGCCTGCGTGCCTACATGTGTTTAATATGATTTAATGAAAGCAATAAGTGTATAAATTGAAAATGATCAAACGGTGAAAGAAAAAATTGTAAGCTCTTCGAATACTCGCTATCTGGGAAGTCCCGAAAGGCCGAAAGGCTAGCGCGTTAGACTAGTATAAACTTATTCTCTTTAGATTGTGGAAATATGTATGTCCCAGAACAGGAGGCTAGAGGTTGTGATGATACAAAATCACATTAAAACATGAGTGGGTGTAAATATTAATATGTGTCGCAGACACCCCTAGAGAGCCTGATACGTTTGAATGACTCTAGTACTCATAGCGAACCTATAGGTATACGCCATTACATTAATTAAAAATATAGCTCGCACAACGATTTCGGTGGCTGGTTCTGTTGAAAGCAGTCCGGCTACTCAGGAGTTGTTTTATAGTACCCAAGTGTGTGCGCAGTACACAAGAGCACTCTCTCCAGTCCGGCGACGACGCAGGAGTTGTTTTATAGTGTGTGCGCAGTAGGTACACAAGAGCACTCTTTCTTTACTCTCGTAACTCAGTGGGAAGGATGACCGACACGACTGGCGAGATATTAGGTGCAGACCGACTTTTTACATGCCCATCCGACGAATGGATCATCTTTCTTGTCAGACAATCGGCCTGCATTGTCCTAACCAGACTCGAAATCAACACTTTTGTTGTTTCCAACGCGGAGATGGAACCCACAACCTCTGGAGTCGAGAGCCCAGCTCTAAACCACTGGACCACGGAGGCGATCACACTACATCCTACTATAACTATTATAAATGTGATAGGTTGTGAGGATGGATGCATGGATGAATAGATGTTACGTTTAGTTACTCGTTCAAGCGAAAAGTACTGAAAGGATTTCGATGAATTTTGGTATGGTAGTAGTTTAAACTCTGGATTAACACATAAGATACTTCTTATCCCGGAAAGGAACATTGTTCCCGTGGGATACTGTATTTACGCGCGCGTCGCAGAGGACCAAAGCTAATTAATTATAAAAATAATGGCACCCCAACATTCGGTTACGGTGGCTGCTTTCAATTAAGACATTTTAAGGATTTGATGTATTGTATTTTAAAATATTATCTATATTAATCGATACTTCTATACTAATAAAGAGTAAAGGTTTTTTAGTTTGTTTGTTTGCATCGAATAGGCTACGAAACTACTCTCTCTCGTTCTTCGTATTTATGAAGAGAATGTTAACTATAACCCAGATCTGCGTCAGGCATAAGATATAGAAACTAGTATATTATGTCCATGCTGATATGTCTTAATATCATTATTTTGAGCCTGAATTTAAAGAAAACCTATTGCGCGGTGATAGTTACGAAAGTTAAAACATGTCCAGACAAGCTTTTGGTTAGGTTTACAGTACGTTCAAAGAAGATTATATACATAGATGAAGCTATCATCTAGCTTTACATACCTGTGTATGCAATATTGTGAATGGAGTTGCGAGCGAAATCTAGTTAATTATAATAAAATTACAAATGCATAATATTATTATGTATTTTAATTAGGATAGCGGGCAATGTATACGCTCTGATGCGCTGAAATTGCGGTTTTGTTTAGATTTTCACCCCTTGTTATTAATATTAAACTCATAACTTTAAACTGCGTTCTACATAATATCAACTAGTTACTTATATTGTAGATTGTATAAAAGTGATAAAAAGTCTGTAAAATGTAGGGATTCGTAATAATAAAGTACGTAACAAACATAATATGACAGTAAATAATATAACAATTGTTTTAAAATTACGTCCGTAAACTAAACTAGCTTTGACCTCAGCTGCTCAGCCCGCGTAAATACAGTATCTCGCGGGAACCCTGTACTTTTTCAGGATAAACGGTAGCCTATGTTTTAATCCAGACCTCAAAATACTACCATACCAAATTTCATCATGATCCGTTAAGTAGTTTTTGCTCGAAAGAGTAACAAACATCCATCCATCGATCCATCCGTTTATCCATCCATCCTTGCAAACTTTCACATTTATAATATTAGTAGGATTTTTACGGCCGAATCAATGTTTGAGTAGATACAAATTTCGTATGACATCATGATATTTTAGCTGCTAGAAATTTTGCTCGATTATCGAGTAACTCCAAAACACAAAAGATATTTAAAATTTAAGGGCCGTTTTGATAGCCTCTCATTTAATTAAAAACAAGTTTTCGCTCTATAAAACTCGTATTTAATTATTGTTTTATAATAAATTTTCGCTAGTTATTTCGAAGCTATCGCCAATTGATCATTCGAGACAGACGCCATATTTTAATTTTGGTGATAAATTACGGCCTCAGGGGTAGTGTGGTTAGTGAGAGGGGCTTGCTGACGCCAGAGATATAGACTAGTTAGACTAGTAGATGTGCCAGTATAGATAGGCAGAAAACGTTCTATTTGCACACACAATAAAACACATAGAACATAATTAGGGTTCCGTACCCTTAAAGGATAAAACCGGGACCCTGAAACTTCACTGTATGTGTATGTCTGTCCGTCTGTCACCAGGTTGTATCTACAGAGATAGCCGTGATAGCTGGACAGTTGAAATTTTCACAGATGCTGTTTTTCTTTAAAAACAGAATAATATAAATATTTAAGCGGGGCTCCCATACAACAAACGTGATTTTTTGCCGTTTTGTACGGAACCCTTCGTGCGCGAGTCCTATTCGCACTTGGCTGGTTTTATTTAAAAACCCTAGAAGAAAAGTATAACAATATAATGTCGGTTAAAAAATTTCTTTCGTTTGATGCATTGCATGTATTTATTTTCTTTTAACCGACTTCGACGAAGCCAGGGTGGACGGTGGTGGAAAGGACGAAGGTAAGGTGATTTGTATGTCTATGAATGTATGTGTGTATGTTTATTCCATCGTATCGCCTAAAGTACTGATCCGATTTTAATGTTAGAGCTATCATTCGATTTATAATGGCTCGGGTAATATAAGACATAGGCTATAATTTAATTTGCGTAGTCGGGTTATAATTAGTAAATACAGTATCCCAAGAGAACATTGTACTTTTTTGAGATAAAAAGTAGCCTATGTATTAATCCAGAGCTTAAACTACTAACACACCAATTTTTAATAAAAGCCGTTCAGTAGTATTTGCGTGAAAGAGTAACAAACATCCATCCATCCATTCATCCATCCTCACAAACTTTCACATTTATAATAGTAGTAGTTTAGACCGGATACCTAAGCAGTGTGCCTTACCAAAAATCGATGTGAAATAATTCACAAGCTCTATTTACATGTGTCTTTCAGGGTCGAAAGCAACTAATATCGAAAACAGCTGGACTGATTTTCACGGGACTTTCACTGGCAGATAGCTGATATTATAAAAAATTAACTCAGGCTACTTTTATCTTAGGGTTTCGTTTAAAAAAATAGGTTTCCGTTTCCGTTAGTCCTACGCGGACTTTTGCGGAGTTGCGGGCACCAGCTAGTTGACTAATAATATCTTCCTTCCGACCGTCCTTACATATGAAATTGGCGTTTTGTCGTACTGGCCACTTTGATATCAAATATATCTTCTTTGGTTAGGAATTCCAATTTCAAATTTATACCGCTATTTACATTTGTGTTTCGAAAACCGTAATTCATTTGTTATTTCCTGTTTTGGTTTTTTCTTTGCGTTACTGTTTACAAAATGGAAAACTGAATTGTATTATTTTTTGGAGTACGAGTTCCACCGTGGCACCAGAAACTGCTGCAGAAACGGTTCGAAGGATCGGTCGGATCGGAACGGTCGCAAAAGAAAATACAGTGTGTTTTTGGTTCCAACGTTTTTGTTCTGGAAATTTCGACCTGCAGAACAAGCCCCGTGGACGGCCGGAGACCAAAATAGATAATGAAGAATTGAAGGCTATTGTGGAAGCGGATCCATCGCAAACCACGTCCGAGTTAGCTGCAGGCTGCGGTGTTAGTGATAAAACTGTTTTAATCCCCTTGAAGCAAATTGGGAAGGTGAAGAAGCTTGAAAGGTGGGTACATCTTGGATTGAGTGCAGCAAACCGACAAACGCACGTCGACTGCTGCGTAACATTACTCAACCGGCACAAGAATGAAGGGATTTTTAAATCGAATCATTAGCTGTGATGAAAAGTGGATCCTGTACGATAATCGAAAACGCTCATCGCAAAAGCTGAACCCTGGCGAACCAGCCGAAGCTTGCCCCAAGTGAAAATTGATTCAAAAAAGTAACTTGTGAGCGTTTGGTGGACTAGTGCCGGTGTCGTTCACTACAGCTTTCTTAAAACTGGCCAGACGATTACGACAGATGTCTATTGCCAGCAACTGCAAATCATGCTGGAAAAGCTAGCTGCTAAACAACCGAGGTTGGTCATTCGCTCTAGGCCACTGCTGCTTCAGGAAAACGCTAGACCACACACTGCACAACAGAGGGCTACGAAATTAGAGGAGCTTCAATTGGAATTGTCTAAGATATCCACCGTACTCCCTGGACCTTGCTCCAACAGATTACATATTTTTTTCGAAATTTGGATAACTTCTTGCATGGAAAAAAATTCAACTCCGATGGGGCAGTCCAAAGCGCCTTCAAATGTTTTATTGATTCCTGTCCGAATGGTTATTATAGTAATGGAATCAATGAACTAGCTATGAGATGACAAAAGTGCATAGACAGCAATGGTACGAGTATATACTTTCATTAAATAACCATATTAGGTATTTTAAAAAAAAACGACTTTATGTTCCTCCTTTACAAAACGCCAGTTTCATATGTAATGACCTAATAATAATAGGAATATTATTATATTTTGAGTTGAGCCTCGGTTTCAATAAAATCCCCCGCCAAAACTAAATATTGCTTAGATAGGTACAGCAAAGATAGATAGATAGATAGATAGATAGATAGATAGATACATATATAGATAGATAGATAGATAGATACATAGATAGATAGATAGATAGATAGATACATAGATAGATAGATAGATAGATAGATAGATACATAGATAGATAGATAGATAGATAGATAGATAGATAGATAGATAGATAGATAGATAGATAGATAGATAGATACATATATAGATAGATAGATAGATAGATACATAGATAGATAGATAGATAGATAGATAGATAGATAGATAGATAGATAGATAGATAGATAGATAGATAGATAGATAGATAGATAGATAGATAGATAGATAGATAGATAGATAGATAGATAGATAGATAGATAGATAGATAGATAGATAGATAGATAGATAGATAGATAGATAGATAGATAGATAGATAGATAGATAGATAGATAGATAGATAGATAGATAGATAGATAGATAGATAGATAGATAGATAGATAGATAGATAGATAGATAGATAGATAGATAGATAGATAGATAGATAGATAGATAGATAGATAGATAGATAGATAGATAGATAGATAGATAGATAGATAGATAGATAGATAGATAGATAGATAGATAGATAGATAGATAGATAGATAGATAGATAGATAGATAGATAGATAGATAGATAGATAGATAGATAGATAGATAGATAGATAGATAGATAGATAGATAGATAGATAGATAGATAGATAGATAGATAGATAGATAGATAGATAGATAGATAGATAGATAGATAGATAGATAGATAGATAGATAGATAGATAGATAGATAGATAGATAGATAGATAGATAGATAGATAGATAGATAGATAGATAGATAGATAGATAGATAGATAGATAGATAGATAGATAGATACATTCTTATTACTATTGATAGTTAAAAACATTACTTGGTACCCAGGTGGGTAAACAAGCTTTGCTCGGAACTGTAATAGATAAAAAAAAAGAATCACAAAAAAAAACAGTACCGATTTTCGAACCCACCTCATTCTGAATTTCCGAACAACGCATAAATTACACATACGCATACCAAGCTGCCAATCGGACTGACACATTAGAGTCGAAATTGTTGATATATTGTTGCACGACAAAAGAAAAAACATATAAAACTTAAAAATGCGCAATTTCCCAGGGATAAGACTTATCTGGTTCGATTTGTCTCCCACAAAACTAGCAGCTTTCCGAGCTTACAATTATATACAAGATTGGCTCGTTTAAAGTATAAGATAATAAATATGACCTCGACCTACGACCTCTTGATTTGTATGTCCTCTTGTGTCTCAGTGGTGATGATAATAATACAGCAACAATTCTTATATTCTCCTTTATTGGTGCTTAACACTGACTACGTATTACATATGAGGTATATGCCAACACAATAACATGCGTCTACACTATTTATAGCTTTTTGGCCAACTGAAATAAACTAACTAAATAGGCTTTACCTTATGACATCTGTCAATGTCAAAAATGACATTGACACTTACTTTTGTCAATATGCAACAGACACTTTGAAGACATTGGAATATCTAACACGTTTCTATGTCAACGGTGTCGTCAGAGTAATTTACGGGGTGACTTGCGCCGTAGTTTGTCGCGAGTCACCGCCGTCACCAAGTCATTTGTATCTTCGATGATCACTTACGTTAAGCTGACAAACACCCGCAGTACCGGAGATTTGCAGGTGCAATACTTTTTGTACGGACTGAAAAAATAAAATTCTTTTTTAGCTAATTTTGATGTTTCTTATTTTATTTCAGTTTTGGACCGACAGAATATTAATATTATGAATTTTTAAGAGTCAGTTATTTATTTAACTTTTATTAGAATTGAACTCATATTCTTTGCGAAACACACTTTTAAAGATAGCGATTCAAAATTGAACTCTTTTCACGTTTCATTGCATGTTTTAGAATTGCGAGCTGCAACGTTCTTTGCATTATTGTGTAGTAAAATAAAGTTTAATTTTGAATAGCTGTCTTAAAAAGTGGGCGCTACGTCGCGTCTTAGTAAGAATTAACGCTTGTATGACTAGGTATATTGTCCGGAATCCGTAAGGCCGGAGAATTTAGAGCAAAATTTAGAGCACTGAAAATAGAACTCTGCGCTAATACAATAGAGCTGAAAACCGAAAACATAAATGTCGAGTCAAATTTCAATGTCATATAATATGACAGCTCGAAAATCGACGCTTCAATTTTCAACTCTCAATTTCTTTCTCTCTCAATAGCACTCTGCACTAATACAATTATTAGTGCAGAGTTCTATTTTCAGTGCTCTAAATTTTCCCCGGGCCCGCCGGATTCCGGATCAAATAATCTGGCTTTAAAATACTAGAGACATAATATTGATTTTACTTTTAGCTCTTTAATAGCAGACCCATTATAGGGTCAATATTATTCTAACAAACGTTCGTTTAAGAGGTTAAACCAAAGATTTTAAAACTAAAGATAGGCTATAATGTACATTTGACAGAACAAATCTTCATACAAGAAAATGTTACGCCATCTTGGTTTACACCATACCTTAAATTACAGCCATCTTGATTTGAACTATACTTTAAATGTCAAAATGGCCCCAAAAACTCCAAAAGTGAGGCCCATTTAAGTGGAGACAGTTTTTGCCTCAACATGCCTCGTCTATAATATATACATCTATGGATTAAACGTCAACAGTATTTCCCCATAAAAACTGAGGAAAATGGCAAGACAAGATACAAAAACATTGGTTTCTCACCCTTGTTTTATGTCAAACAAGCTGTTAAGCGGTGACAAATTTTAACCTTTTTTAAAGCTACTTTTGGTTGTAGATGTTTGATAGTTACACTATATTATTTAACTAAAAGTTGGTAGAAAAAAGAAAAATATACACACGGACGTTTAAAAATGTTAGTTTTGTAGTTTACTCCTTAAGAAACGATTTTCATATAATTAAGCTCGGGGCACGGTAAAGAGAGAACAGTAGGACATCTAAGGCCATTTGGCGAGTTATTTGCCTACTCTCGCGTTGGCGCAATGGCTGTCAAATAAATGCTAAAATAATGCAGGCTAACGCGAGCCGTCATACTTCAATGCGCGTGATCACGGCACTTACGCGATCGGTTACGGCACAGCACGCACTGAGATCGCCTTATCATTCTTTAAACGAGGTGTGTGCCTGCGTGCGGATAGGCGTCCGATATTTGTATGAATATGTTCTACTGTTTTTATACTGTGCGCGGGGTATGAAAATCTAAGGGAGTAAAATCGAATTCCCGATGTCTGACGGTCACACAGCGATGTCACACGATGTTAGCCGAAGATGTCACACTTTTAAGTTCTCCGTTCAATATCAGAAAATAGGTAGGTATATTATTATTATTGTTGTTGTTCTTGTTGTTGTTGTTGTTGTTGTTGTTGTTGTTGACGTTGTCACGTTCAACTATCGTCAGTAAACCGACTTTACAGACAACCGGTATTTTTTGAAACATAAAGTATAGAGTACAAAATATAGAAAAGGTTATTAAACTACGCTATGTACACACTACAGAGTATTTTTTATTGTTTTGAGTGCGCTAACTTTCTTTGCAATGCACACCAAATTTTACTCTCCACATTCCAGAGTCTAGAGTAAACTCCAGTCGTGCGTCGGAGCTGACACACACTTTTTTTATTTAATTCACGATTATGTACAGGCGTTAAGCGTGCGTCTAGTTAGCGTTGTTTTTTTTTGTTACTAGATGTTGCCCGCGGCTTTGTGTGCGCCAAAGGCATTCTTGCTGGAACCGTACATATTTTGTCCGCAATAAAAAGTTTCTAATGCCTTTTCCCGTAGTCTTCGCTACGTGGTCTATCATTGCCAAATTTCATCAAAATCGGTCCAGTAGTTTCGGAACCTATTCAATGCAAACAAATAAATCTTTCCTCTTTGTAAAGGTAACCTTCCGATGTGATATGGGTCGCGACGCGAGACCGCGACGAGGCGACCATGCGAGCCTGTCGCCTGCCGCGTCCGCGATGCGGACCCTAGCTTGCCAATGTCCGCAGCCGGCGCTACCGCGACTGCAGAAAATTCGGACAAATTGCGACTTTATGCACTAGTTTATTAGGTAGCATTTCGATCTACGCCACCGCGATCAGACAACCACGTGACCAGGGTCCGCGGCCGGCGCGACCCAACACCGAATGTTATGACGTCACCACTCTTCTCTCAGTTTGTGTGTGTTCATTTCCAATATTGCAGACATGTCAGACAACGTAATAGCTAGGAAACGTTTTATTAGAAACTATTGGACGATGAAGAGGTTGATGACATTATTATGTTTATTATGGAATTTCTTATTATTTTTAAATTTGTTTAAAAATAAAATAGTGGCAAACGAGCCAATGGATCGCCTTATGGAAACGATTACCGTCGCTTAAGGACAACATTCTCGGATGCGTTGCAGAGCTTTCAAAATCGGTCATGTACGAGTCGAATTCGCTACAAAGGTTCCGTACAAAGTACTCGTCACAATCTGCATTTTAAGATTATTTTGTGTAGCGTCAGGCGTGGTAACGGAATATCTGTGTGTTAAGATTGATGATGATGATGATAAAATTCATGAGTACCTCCTTTCAACCCGTATGTGAAGCATAATATGTGGAAATTTTGCTATTCTTTATGGAATACACTAGCTTTTGCGCCGGCTTCGCACGTAATTACAGTATCCCGCAGGAGCACTGTACTTTTTCGTGATAAAAATTAGTCTGTGTGTTAATCCAGAGCTTAAACTACCTCCACACCAAATTTCATAAAAGTGGGAATGAAATAATTTCTGACAAAAGGAAAGTCGGCAACGGTCATAAACGCTGCATGCATGCAGTTTTTCTATCGTCACATTTGCGTCATAACAAATGCAATAAACGATTTTCCGACCCTCATATTCCGACCTTTATATATATAATATAAAGAAAGCAAACCAAACGTTTGTAAAAATGTAAATTTTATAGCCCCGGGCCACCCCCGGCGGTATAAATATTTGAACTAAAGCCGGCTGCACACCGAGCATGCGCGCGCTGCGAATTTGACCGCTTTTACACCCATGTGTAATGTGAAATTTATCAATTCGGTTGCAGTTTGTAAACTGGTACGGTAAAGATAATGTAAGTCGCTTTGAAATTGGAAGTAAATAACTAAATTGGAATAATGACGGTTGCAACTTTTTATATTGATACAAATTAAACTGAATTTAATACAAACAAGATCTTCTATTCATTTAACAGTTCACACGTATAATAATAAACTCAATTTAAAAAAAAAAACGCAACAGGACGTCGAAAACGACCTCAACATGTAGGCAAATTGTTAGAAATCAATAGAACTAAATAATATTATGACAGCCTATATTATCCAACACTAGGATACAATGATGAAATGAAGATAACACTATGCCATAAAGAAACAAAATTCCATTTAAATGTTTTATATGCATGTTACGTATCGGTGTGAGTAGAGTCCAGTGCGGTCCATGTGCATTTACATCACTGTCCACGAAACGTGCCTCCTTATGCCTCGTTAATCTTGTTTATTATACTATTTATTATCTCAGAACTGCTCCCGGACGCTCAAGATGCGGCGAATTTTAAACCCGCCGCCATTGTCTGCGAATGTAGATATTTAATTATGTTCGGTTCGGTGTGACATAAATTATAAACTTAATTGCTTTAGTTAAAAGTTTTTTATTTAAAGGTGTAAATATTATAAGTAGCTTTTTAGAATTCATATGACTTTCGTTAAGTTAAGGTTTTTTTTAATAAAATATAGTTCTCGTAGAACTTTTACTTATTGTTTATATTATTTTAATATTATATGTAGAGCTTCTTCAAAATGTTTAAGAATTATACATTCCCTGAAAAGCATTTTGATATGTGCATGTTTTTACTGAAATTCTGAATTCTCTCTTATAATATTAAATAATTGTGTATTAGAAAAACAAAAATTTCGAACAATGCTGTGTTAAAAATATTTTTTAAATTCTCACGTCGTATCCCTCGTTCTCAACATGTTTAATTAATATTGCGAGGAAATCCCCTGAAGTATTTTAGTTCAGTTCATAAGGTTTTATACTGAAACCTTATGAACTGAGATCCCAGGCCTACCAGACCATCCTTAAATTCTTACTGATAAAATCTATATCATACTGTAGTTTTAGTGTGTACAATGAGCACACTAATACTACAGTAATGCATACCCGCCTGTTTGCCGTGGGCCAATTCTCAGGCACAGGCACAAAAAAAAACTAACTTTTCTTACACCTTTTGGAATGATTTTAATGTATGTTATAGTAGAATAGTGATAATTATAATATATTATAAAGTAAAATTTACACCGATTACTTTTTTTTTACTTATGTTGTTGTTTTCATAAAAATAAAAAATGGAAAACAATTCATGTAGAATAAAAAATCGTTAAACTTCTAACCTTTATAATATCTCTAGCTCATACTAGGCTTAGAGAAAAATGGCTTGAATAAGTTTTGTTCTTTACGTTATTCTAAACCCAAAAAAATAAGATTGATACTTTACTCTGGTAAAGTATCAATCTTATTATTTGTATGTAAGTAAGTACCTACAATTTTCTGCAATTTTAGCGCCTTGTACCTTGTACAATTTTTAATTGTAACCTTGTACCTAAAAACCTAAAAATTGGCCCACGGCCTACGTTCATTGTACACACTAATACTACAATATGCTATAGGTTTTATCAGTAAGAATATAAGGGTAGTTTGGCGCACCTGGGATCTTAGTCTATTAGTATGAGTACAGTCACCAACGAGAGCAGAATCCATGACCAGCAAAATATTATAAAATAATAGCTTCCTCAGTGATTTTGGTGGCGGTAGCTGGTTTTGTTTAAACCGGTCCGGCTACGCAGGAATTATTTTATAGTGCCCAAGAGTATGCGTAGTATGCGAGAACACTTTCTCTTCTTAACCTAATGTGACGAATGACCGAAACGGCTGACGAAAGGTCAGGTACAGGACCGACTTTTTACATGCCCATCCGACGCATGAATCATCTTTCTTGTCAGACAATTAGGTGATCAGCCTGCAGTGTCCTAACCAGACTTGAAAACAGCGTAATATTTTGTTATTCCAACACGTGGATCGATTCCACGACCGCCAGGGTCGAGAGCTGCCAAGCTCTAAGCCTAGACTATGGAGGCGTTTCTTTTGGTTTTATTCTAAATTAAAAAAAAAATATACAAGTGAAATACGCTGAAAAAATAAGAAAATGTAAAAGTTGCTAAAGTAATAATATGGAATTAGAAACCAAATATGTGATTGTTTTCAATTATGTCATCCGTACTGCACATCCTAGCCTAATTCAGCACACAAGCTGCTTTTGCCCCGGAAAATGTACGATCCCGCGGGACATAGTAATTATCTTTACACGAACGAAGCCGCGAGTAATCACTAGTGACAAAATCATCGATCAATCTTATAATAGCAAATTAAACAACTTTCCATATTCAGAAAACTATAATTTAGCTAGGAATTGTAAGTAAATCAGTACCTAGTTTCTAGAAAAATCTTCAGTATAACTTACCTTCCAGCAAATATTAAGTTACTTGAAATAACTAGCTCCAATATTCTGAGCGTCCCGGTAGACAGACTTATAACCCAATTCTTATTGGGTTTCAAAGGAACTCGGTATTAGTTTACAGCTGAAATTTTGCGAGTTGTAAGTAATGTAGTAATGTCTATATATATAAAATCTTACTTTATCGATATGTACACGTAATTAGACGAGGCATGTCGAGGTAAAAAGTATCCACACTTAAACAGCCCCACTTTTGGGGTTGTTTGTGATTTGTCATCTTGACATTTGCTTTCCGAAGTATAAGTCCGCATTTAATATACAAAATCTTCTGAAATCAAGATGGCGTAACTTTTTCTTGTATGAAGATTTTTTTCTTTCAAATGTACATACTCTATTTATCACGGTTCATGAGATAAAGCCTGGCGACAGATGGACTGACGGATGCACGGACTGTCTGTTTATCTAGACAGACAGACAGGCAGACAGCGACGTTTCAGTAATACAGTAATAAGCTCCTGTTTTTACCCTTTGGGTACGGAACCCTAAGGCCATAATTATTATGTACGTATAGGCCGTCAATAGATAAGCGTTGGCGCCTAAAACATGTATACATGTTACGTTGTGAGCTGTATATGAATAATCATGACGTGTTGTCGCTTTCGTGGTTCAGTGGATTTGGGCTTAGCTCTCGAATCCGTAGGTCATGGGGTCGATCCCCATGTGGGAACAACAAAATATATTATTGTTAACAAGTCTGGTTAGGGCAATGCAGGCTCATCACCAGATTGACTGACAGACTGACGGACGGACAGAGCGAAACTATAACGATCCTAGAGTATTACGGAACCCTAAAAAGACATCTCGTTTTCCCCATTACCATGTCGTAAGGAGAATAAGGAACGCTATTAAAAATTCATTTTCTAGAGCTAATAGCAATAATATAGTATCTATGCTGTCTAAAGTTATTAACCTGAGGTTCTTGTATCGCCGTCGCGTCGTTTGCTTGCCTAGCTCATACACCATTTTCTATGTAACTCGCTATATATAAATTATTACTTAATCTGGCGTATTTGTGTCGGATTATGAATATACAGTGTTCGCGACACGACAGGTTTTCAATTACAGGAAGCTCCGGATCTAATTAATTCTGTGTACACTGCGCTTAAATAAAGATGGGGAATGAGTCAGTTGAAGTCTACATACGATAAGTAAACCTATCATAATTTATTTCAGACCTTTTCCTTAATTAAACGCAATATATAAACGTTATTTGAAAGCGCTCAGACGATCGCTTTTAATTAATTTCAATCTTTTTCATGTACGTAACACCCGAAAACGAGCAGTGGAATTACGATGGTAAGCAATTACCGATCATGGTAACTTTTTTGTTAATGTACGTCATATAATGTCATATTCCTGAATATTATTTCAAATTAATTAATTAATTTACTTATAATTTTTACATAATGTCAATGCGTTCTATGCGCGTGTATTTTACGATTTTTATTATTTTTCCTACATTCAGATTAATCTACTTAACATACGTATTTAATAATATTCCAACGGAAATTAAATTAAATCGAAAAACGAAAATAATAAAACGGAACGCACATATTTGATTCATCACATAATTTATGTAGGCGGTCGTCAAACGGAACGCAACTCAAATATTGATGCGTAAAAATGTTTGCTCTGGACTTGCACGTGAAACGGAACGGTTTGAAAGTTAAACGTCAGTTAACATTCAGAAGCGCTCCTTTTAAGATAACGATTCAAAATTGAACATAATGTAATGTATAAAAAGAGACGCGTTTCATTGCGAGAGTTCGAATTGCGAGCTGCACCGCGCTGCGCAGCAAGGCTTTTGCAATGAAACGTGTATCTGTTATGTAGTGAAAAAAGTTCAGATCAGAAAGACCAAATGAAACCAAATCCTACAAAACTCCTATTATCACAAATAGAGTACTTCTGTAGCTTTTAAATTGTCCATAAACATTATAAAGAATAGGGATGATGACTACATCTAAACTTTTGTTCATTAATATACTCAGATATATTGAGGCATTACTATTTGGTAAATGTAAAAAAATATATTATTTTATGTTTAGTTTAGTAATTAGAGACATCTAAAAAGTACAAAAAGGTAATTTTTTTTTGCTAAATTAGTACCTAAACAAAACCTACATCATTAGTTTTCTTACATCATATACAAAAACATTCATTAAGGTAAGTATGAACTTAAACGCACAAATATCGGAGATATTTACAAATATGTTCCTGCGGCCGTATACACGTGAACCTGGGCGTGACGTCACAGCTAGGTACCGACTTTAGTATGGAGCGTTTTCACGAGACTTGCGAAATTTTGTATACAAATCGCTGTACCTTTGAAAATATTGACTTTTGATTTGACTATTTCTTCTGAAAATTTACTCATATTTAAGAGTAATATTCATTTATGCAATAAAAAAAAATTTGTCACCTAGCCTATATACATTTTTAAGTAGTAAAAACAATTTTCCTGAACATCTTCACCCAAAATTTACAAAAAGAGGTCGTATCATTTTCTGCTCTTACGTAGCTTATTTTGTTTGTTTAAGATAGCGGATATAATCACAAAATTAGCTTAAAAATAATACAACAATACTAAGTTGGTCGTAGTAAAAGCATAAAAAGTCTCCCCAAAATTTGCACGCAAAGAAATGTCAGTCAGTACTCGGACGCTCTCAAAGATATGTCCTAAAAAGTGCGCGCCGTGTCGGGTATCGGTATGAGCTGACCCTTATTGTGACTAATTAATAATACGAAGTTAAACCTATTTAATTAAAGAAGTTTTTTTATAATGTTTTTTTATAAAATAATATGTTTATTTTGATAAAAAGTTCTTAGTATATCTAAAAATCTCTTACTTATTATTTCAGTACTATATATATATATATATATATATATATATATATATATATATATATATATATATAAGTATACACTAGTTAGTATGTTGTCTATTTTAAAGTAACTTTAACATTGATTTCTTATGTTAACGCGAAATACCCTAAAGGAGATCGCTGACGCTGCGGCACGTGTCTGGTCAACGTCCCGGCTTCGAGGAATCATTCTGCTGTTCCAGCAATTTACCGCATTTTGCAATTTTAAATAATTATATTAATTCATTCATTCTATTCTGATCTAGCATCGATAACGGATATAATTTTGTAATTTAATTATAAGTTAATTAATAAAGTTTTAAGATAATTTTTGTTTTTTTTTTGGGAGTCCGGGCTACCGAAATCGTTATTGGCGCAGTCTACGGATAATTTCGGGGCTACGGCGATTGCAAAAAGGAAGATATCCGGGGTCTAGATTCGAAACCGCGCGCAGTCGTTCTAGCTGTCGCTCTCAAGCGTTCACCGAAACATCGAACATCACTAGGGAGCAGCCGGGGCGCACTCAAACTTCAGTGCAGCTCAAAGAAAACCAGGGAAGTTGACGAGTTATGTGAGTACATTGATTTACTTTTCCATCAGTGTTGCTTTCTCCTCGTCACAATTTTCCGTCCTATGAAAAATAGTTCTGGCTCCTCCAGTAGATTTAAATAATTCAGATTTATTAGTAAATAATTTTCCTGAGAGCTCGAATTGACCTCAAGTTTAGATAGTAGTTTGAATTTAAATTTTAGCAACTTAGATTATAAAATGGATCCTGATACAGTATATAAGGCCCTCCGCCCAATTCCTGAATTTGACCGGAACCCACATATTCTTCCTAGATTTATTAGAATTTGTGATCAGATAGTAATTCAATGTGTGAAAGACGAGACAGGCTACGAATTATCGAACTTATGCGTAATTAATGGCATCTTAAATAAAATTACTGGTCCAGCAGCTCGTACAATAAATTCAAACGGCATTCCTGAAAATTGGATAGGGATTAGGAATACTTTGATTTACAATTTTTCTGACCAAACGGACGAGACCGCTCTTTACAATGACGCATTAGCGACACAATGTAATGAGACACCGCAAGAATTTTATGACAAATGCCAAAACTTTTTTAGCACTATAATGTCTTATGTATCGTTGCATGAGACACTAGAGACAACCGTGGAAGCTAAAAGAATTTTATATCGTAAATTAACTTTATAAGCATTTGTAAGAGGTTTAAAATGATTATGCCGACTACAATTATTGTAATACTGACTATGACTATAATGACTTTTATGGACAATACGTTAATTATGACTATGATAATAATCAGTATAGTGAACAAGAAGACTCACCACCGATAGAAGATAGCCCGCGCTATGACAGTAATATACCTAGTACTAGTAAAGCTAGTCAACCAAGACATTTTAATAGTAAGAAAAATCAGGATTTTCAACAGGGCCACAGAAAATCCGCACCAGAATAGAATTAAATTTACACTCAAAAAAAGAATTACCTTATGTTAAAATTAATAATCCACCTTTGGAGCTTCTCATTGATACAGGAGCAAATCAATCATTCATAAGCTCTGAAGCAGTAGATAAATATTTCAGTAATATTCCAAAAATGTACGATCCCTTTGAAGTAACTAATTCTAGAGTAACAAGCATTCATGAACAATATTAATTCCTAGTTTTTCCGAATTTATTGATACTAAAAATATAAAACTATTCATCTATAAATTTCATAATCACTTTGATGGTTTAATAGGATTAGATTTGTTAGAAAACTGTAGAATTGATCTTAAAGACAATATATTAATTACTGAAAATGCTAAAATTCCATTATTACGTTATCAATGTAGAAGGCGTAATACAGATCAAATAATACCAGCAAAATCCTCTCGTTTAGTTAGCAAACCGCTTCATTATGACGATGGTGACGTATTTATACCGGAACAATTTATATCTAATTGCATTATTCATGAATGTATTACAACTGTGGCTGACCAGACTGGTTTAGTAGAAATTGAAAATATGACAGACGAAGACACTGTAATTTCATCTGAGAGACCTATACAACTTGATTTATTTAACTTTGAAAGTTCTTATACTGAACCCGACTCTGACAGAGTAAAACAGGTTTTGGATAAACTTAGAACTGACCATTTAAATAATGAAGAACGAGCAAATTTAGAAACTCTTTGTAAGCGTTACGCTGACATATTTTATATTGAAGGCGAACCATTAACTTTCACTAATAAAATTAAACATAGTATTAGGACTCATGACGAGAACCCTGTTTACACCAAAAATTACGTTATCCTTGTACACCGTCAGGAATTAAGAGAACAAATTTCTAAAATGCTCGATCAGGGTATTTACGACCTTCTGACTCTGCTTGGAGCTCACCAATTTGGGTAGTCCCAAAGAAAGCTGACGCTTCTGGTAGACAAAAATGGCGACTTGTAGTAGACTAGAAAATTAAATGACAAGACCATTGACGACAAATACCCAATTTCCAACATCACAGACGTTTTAGACAAATTAGGTAGATGTCAGTATTTCACGACCTTTGACCTTGCATCTGGCTTTTATCAAGTCGAGATGAATCCCGAAGACATACCAAAGACCGCATTTAACGTAGAACATGGTCATTTTGAATTTCTACGTATGCCGATGGGGCTAAAGAACTCACCATCGATATTTCAACGTGTAATGGATAACATCCTTAAAGGTTTACGAAATGAGATATGTCTAGTATATCTTGATGACATTATAGTTTTTAGTACATCTTTGCAAGAGCACATGATTAATTTAGAAAAGGTATTTAGCAGATTAAGAGAGTCCAATTTCAAGATCCAGATGGATAAATCTGAATTTTTAAAACTTGAAACCGCTTACCTAGATCATATAATAAGTAATGAAGGTATTAAACCGAACCCTGATAAAATTAGAGCCATAGAAAATTACCCTTTACCTAAAACGACTAAAGAAATTAAACAATTTTTAGGACTATTAGGTTATTATAGGAAGTTCATACCTGATTTTGCTCGACTGACGAAACCAATGACTAAGTGTCTTAAAAAGATTAACAAAATAACTTTAGATTCTGAATACATTAAATGTTTTGAGAAATGCAAAACCTTACTAACTAACGATCCTATTTACAATATCCCGACTTCAATAAAGAGTTCATCCTAACAACAGACGCCTCCAACGTAGCTTTAGGTGCAGTTCTCTCACAAGGTACAGTAGGTTCCGACAAACCGATCTGCTGTGCTTCTAGAACATTAAGTGACAGTGAATTAAATTACAGTACAATCGAAAAAGAACTTTTGGCAATAGTATGGGCAACTAAGTATTTTAGACCCATTTGTTTGGTAGAAAATTCAAAATTATAACTGACCATAAACCACTTCAGTGGTTTATGAACCTGAAGGAACCGAACTCGAGACTGACACGATGGCGACTGAAACTGAGTGAATTTGACTATGCAGTAATATATAAAAAAGGAAAGTATAACACCAATGCTGACGCTTTATCCCGTGTGCAGATTAATAATGAGGAAATAGAATCACTTCTTAAAGAATGTGGTATAGATGTTTCAATAAGACCTGAGTCATCAGGATCTACTACTGTAACAGCACATACATCCGCTGAAAATCCCATCCTTGAAATACCCATTACAGATGAACCCCTAAATAAATTCCATAGACAGGTTTGTCTGACTATAGTAGGTGACAAAAAAAAGACCGACTGTCACTAAACCTTTTGATACCCACACACGAACACACATACAAGTTTCAGAATCTTCATTAGAACAGGACGTTATAAATGCAGTAAAAGAATACGTAAATCCTAAAATAAAGACAGCCATTAAAATAACTCCACCATTAGGTATGTATTCTATAATTCCAATTTTGTAAAATAACTTTAAATGTAATTCTATGCACCTAGTTTTAGCAAAAACTGAGCTAGAAGATGTTAAGGAGTATTTACGGCAGCAAGAAATAATTAAACACTATCATGAAGGCAAAACTAGCCACAGAGGCATCAACGAATGCTATTTAGCTTTATCACATCGTTATTACTGGCCTAAAATGAGGGAAGAACTTGTTAAATATATAAACGAATGTACAATTTGCGGACAGACTAAATATGACAGAAACAACATTAGACCACAGCTTAACATAGTACCCCCTGCAACTAAGCCCTTTGAGATAGTTCATATGGACCTATTCACAGCGCAAGCTGAAAAATATCTCACCTTTGTAGATTCTTTCTCCAAGTACGGCCAAGCATACCATTTACGAGATGGTACCGCCATAAGCATTATCCAAGGACTATTAAATTTCAGTACTCACCATGGACTACCTTTGACTATAGTGACAGATAACGGGACTGAGTTCACTAATAAAGTCTTCGCAGAATTTGTTAGATTACATAAAATTAATCATCATAGAACACTAGCTCATTCTCCTAATGACAACGGAATTATTGAAAGATTCCATTCCACTTTACTAGAACACCTTCGTATCCTTCACCTGAAAAATAAAAATGAACCTACAATAAATCAAATGCCTTATGCAATCCTAGCGTATAACAGTTCAATACATAGTTTCACCAAATGTAGACCACACGACATCATTAGAGGTCACTTTGACCCCAGAGACCCTTTAGATCTTAATTTAGCTGAACACCTCATGCAACAATATACTATAACTCATAGAGATCATATGAAGACAGTATACGAAATGATTAGTGAAGCTACAACTATTGACCGTACAAACTTAATGACTAATAGAAATGAAAATCGTGAGCCAGAAACTGAATATGTACCCGACCAGCAGGTTTTTATTAAGAACCCCTTAGCTAGTAGACAGAAACTAGCACCACGGTACACTCACGACACAGACCTTGCAGACCTTCCCATACACATTTACACTTCAAAGAAAAAAGGACCTGTTGCTAAATGTCGCCTGAAACGAGTACCAAAGTCATCGAAATTGTTACAGGTACCGACTAATACTGATAATGACAATGACGCAGGCAGCAGAGATAAAACTTGAGACTCTTGACAGTGGACCTGGACTACTACCTTTTAAACTTGGTCAAGCCAAGTTAATATCCCAATACCATACTTTTATACAATATTTAGAACTTTCAGAATTAGAAAATCGTATTTATTCTATAAATTAACAGTTAGATTATTTTAAAACTAAACTTGATAATACTACTTTGCCTATCTATGAATAATTCAAATCGATTATCTTTATAATAAGTTGTCAAAAATAGATTGTCAGTTAAAAACTTTAGAACCTTCTAGAGTAAAAAGAGGACTTATTTATGGACTGGGATCATTTATTAAAGGTATTACAGGTAATTTGGATCATGCAGATACTGAAAGATTTAATAAAGCCATAGGATTATTAGAAGCAAATGAAAATAAATTAGTGTCTGAATTAAATGATCATATAAGTGTCAATAAAGATTGGATGAGTCAAAATTCGCAACTTATTAGTAATTTAGCAGAAAACCAAATTAAAATTAATGAAACGTTGAAATTAGTTGTAGATAAGTATTACCTTTTTGAAGCTAAGTTTGCTAAATTCGCCCAACTGTTAGCTATTATCACCGAAAATGCAGATGATTTATACCTAGAGTGAATAAGAATAGAGAATATTTTAGGATTTGTACGTGCAGCAAGCACGTACCATAGTATGATAAGCATAGATAACTTAGCATATATGATTAGTAGAGTTAGAGAATTATATAGTAATAATGAAGTCTTAGATATTGATTTAAGAGAATATTATAATCTTATAAAACCAGGTAGTTATTTCATAGGTAAGAGAATTGTTATAATTTTTAGAGTTCCTATTATATCTAAAGATAGTTACGACTTATTTAGGCTTTCCATTGTTCCTAATAAATCCCAGCAGACCTTTATACCTATACATCCTTTCATAGCAACCAATGGGAACATTTTCATGTACTTGCAAACCGAATGTCCGACGATTGGCGAATACCTTCTCTGTGAAGAAAGCGCGAATTATTACCAGCCACGAGAACAAGCAGATTGCATCCAGAGTATCATCATCCATCAATCCTTAGACAAGTCATGCAGCCCCACAGAAGTCTCCATCACTAGTCAAGCTATGGAACAACTGGACGATAGACACTATACTATCGTCTTCCCAAAGCCTACGAAAGTCGAACTCCAATGCGAACGGCAGGAATATGTACCCTATCTGGCAGCTACTTAGCAACAATTCCCCATGAATGTTCTCTACAAACAGACACCTTTAAGATAACCAATATGAAGAAGAAGTCAAGGGACAGCCGCTGAAGATCACCGAGATACGAAGTAACTTCACTGAAAAGCTGAAAATAACGAGATCCCACATATCACTCTAAATTCCTTGAATGTTGATAGCCTGCATCACCTGGAAAATAGAATTCTACTACAGAACCCGGTTAATCTTGCCCATTTTGATTCTTCACTGTACCATACAACGTTGCCTCTCTATGCACTTGTATCTGGTATAGTTATATCTTTCCTCGTCTTTTCTCTTTGACGATACCTGCGGAAGAACCCTGATACGCCAGAAGAAGAACCAAGAAGCAACCCTATATATGCTGTTCCTGATGACTCTGAAAACCATGGACTTACGATTAAAATACAAAATTTATAACAAATTAATCAAAGTAGGTACCTATACCTTAATTATTCCATTTATACTCAATTAATAATAATAATTTACGATATTTCCATGTTGTATGGAGCTCGTAAACAATAAACAGAGTAATTACGAACCATTTTACGAAGGGTCGCTCTACAACAGATGTAGGCGTTGATCTATTTAGTTATATTTTTGATGCTTGGGATGGGTCTCAGGATGCTCTAGGAGTATTTTGTGATCTCTCTAAGGCATTTGATTGCGTGCAGCACACAACGTTGATCAGGAAACTATGCCACTATGGAGTAAGGGGACCAGCACTCGTCCTCTTAAAATTTTATTTATCAAATAATAATATACATATAAATAAGAAGAGACTCAGAGGGTTGAGATAAATGGAAAAAAATCCACAGGTACCAAAATTGAGATGGGGAAAAAAACGATCAATCACTAGGATCCATTTTGGGACCCTTTCTTTTTCTGGTCTATATAAATGTATAATGTATGACCTACCATACCTTATTAATGGAAAAAACGAAATAGTCTTATTTGCCGATGACACGTCGCTTACTTTTAATATTAATCGCCAAAACTCAGGCTATGACGAAGTAAATAATGCTCTCTCAAAAATAGTACACTGGTTTAGTGTTAATAATCTTTTGTTAAAAAGCAAAAAAAACTAAATGTATAAAGTTCACGTTGCCAAATGTAAGGCAAACTGAAACTATCTACTAAATGGAAAAGGTATGGAACTAGTAGATACAGCTGTCTTTTTAGGTATAACTTTAGACGCAAAACTACAGTGGGGCCCTCATATTGTTGGGTTGACCGACAGACTTAGTTCAGCAGCATTTGCAGTAAGTAAGATAAGACAATTTTCAGACGAAAACACAGCTTGGCTTGTATATTTTAGTTACTTCTACAGTATAATGTCCTATGGAATTCTACTGTGGGGAAATGCTGCCGATATAAATACTATATTTGTGCTGCAGAAGCGAGCTGTTCGGGCAATCTATAAGCTGGCCCCCAACACGTCATTAAGAGAGGAGTGTAAAGAAACTGGAATCTTAACTGTAGGTTCTCAGTATGTTGTATCAAAAGCATTATATGATAAAAAAAAATTAAACCTGATCAAAAAGAAAAGTAACAACCACAATAGAAATACCCGAAATAAGCATAAGCTTGATGTACCAGTGACTAGACTTAGTAAAGTAAAGAATTCGTTTAAAGACCAATGTATACGCCTATACAATAAGATCCCAGAAAGCGTTCAATATTTTTCAATCAATAAATTTAAAAAAGTAGTTAAAGAACATTTGTGTGCTAAAGTCTATTATACAGTTAATGATTTTATGAATGATAGCACACCTTGGGAATGAGGTGGCCCCCTGCAAGGCTACTTCAAAATTACATATATTATTGTACTCTTGTTATGTAGTCATAACATTGTTATATAATATGCCTTTTTTATATTTTTAAAAGAACAATAATCTTTTGATACAAGATTTATCAAAAAGATGGAAAATTGTTCTTTTAACGTTAAATTAATAAAAATAAATTGTTCGTTTTTCGGTTCGTTAAAACGAAAAATAAATTGTTCGTTTTTCTTCGCCCCGCGCGAGTTTCTTACGCCGGTTCTTATCGCTGGGCTAGTTCCCGAACCGGTGGTAGGCATCATGTAGACCGATGTTCAGAAAGTGTATAAAAATACCTATTTTGAATAAAAAAAATTACTTTGTCTTTGACATTAACATTATTATTATTAACTAATTGTCGTAGAAAATGTACAATTGTTCACTTTTTACATGCCCATCCAACGCATGGATCATCTTTCTTGTCAGATAATCAGGTGATCTGCCTGCATTGTCCTAACTAAACTTTGAAACAACATTTTTTGTTGTTCCAATGCGGGGAATCGAACCCACCCTTCGAGTCCAGAGCAAATCTCTTACCACTAGACCACGGAGGCTGTTAACGTGAAAATTATGCATTGTATGAAACACATGCGGATTTTGTCGCGGTGCACTTTTCTTTTTCCTGACTTTGCTGCTACTTTCCAGCAGCCGTGGTCAGGCAGCAGGACTGACTCAGTCCTCCCTGCCTCCCTCCCTCCCTAACCTCGTCTGCTGGAAAGTAGTGTAAACGTCGGGCAAAAGAAAAATGCACCGCGACACAGTCCGTAAGTGTTTAATACAATTACCCCCTTACTAATACAAATATTTATACAATGGATAACTTAAACAACGTGACTTTTCCAACGCATCAGAAAAAGCCAGCAACGAACGTTGTTTAAGTTATCTGTTGTGTAAATCTTTTTATTAGTAAGGGGGTGAGTGTCTGATGAAAAAATTGCCAATGAGATGCCCCAGTGTTATTTTTATTTTCATTAGCATTGACGGATTATCCCGTGTTCAACCCTCTAAACTGTTTTGACTGAAAAGGTGATGGTCCGGAATTGACCCAAAATCGACAGCAATGAAATGGTTGCCATCGTCTCACGTCCTGTCGTTTCCATAGAAAAACTAATTGATAGAACCCAAAGAATAATCTTGCTAATAACTTCTATACCCATCGTATTTCAGGGTCCTTTGGTGTCATCAAATATGATTTAAAGTAAACCCGTTGGCGAACATTTAATTGCTGTCACTTTGATTTTTTTTGTATGAATTTTGGACCATGCTGTTTTGGAGTTGTTGTATTTGACATTATGCATTTGTTATTTCCGAATTCTAGTTTTGTTTGTGTATACTTGCTTGCTACTATAATTTGAATATCTAAATTGTATCGTAATATTATTAACAGGAATGGTTTGTTTGTTTGAATTGAAGTTACTGGACCGATTTTGATGAAATTTGGCAGGGACATAGAGTAGACCACGATGATGTACAGTAACTACTTCTTATCGCGTGAAAATTATATTTCCCACGGGATTTATTTTTGCGCGTACGAAGTCGCTGGAAACACCTAGAATAAAAAAAACTAAGAGGTACGTCACAAGTGCCGATTAACATTATTGTTCTATTTATTTATTTATTTGTCAGAAAGCTTATCATTAAATATGTAACTAGTAGAACTTCTTCCTAAGAAAAGCATAATAAATAATAATAAATAAATAAAAAACGTTTATTTGACAAATTAGGACACGCTACAAGTCATTATATACATTACAATAAAAACACAATAAAATAATAGTACAATAAGATAAATAAATAGCATAAAATGGTAAAGGAATAATATTAAAGTTTTTAATACTAGGTTCTGCCAGAATCAGATGGTCGGCAGTGCAAAATGTAGACCTGGGTGTGTGTGTGACTAGAGTGCCTGGTAACATGCTTATTTAAGTATCTAGTCGTTAATAGTTACCTAATTTAGAAAATAAGCACACCACCACAGGAGTTACAAGAGCGTCGTCGGTTTTGAGTCCCCACACCGCATGAGTTTAATTCAATCTATACTTCACTCCAGTTTTCGGTTTCTCCATGGTATCTCGGCTATAACTTGAAATGAAGTCTCTTGTAATTAATTACAATTGCTACATTAACTCAACAGCTGCTCACGAAAATAAAGTGTCTTAATTAATTCAAGCCAAATCGCGCGCTCGGGGGACTAGCAGGAACAATTGCCATTAACACATTTGTAACGTTATCGAATGAGACTCGTATGAAAATTTGCACTTGTACAAATTTCACTAGTAAACGTTACGATTACGTCAGTGTCAATCGTTCCTGCTAGTCCCCTGAGGCGATGGGTTGTCTTATTCTGTTTTTTTTTTAGCTTAGGTGTCCCCCACATTAGGCGTTCGCGAACGCGCTGCGTGAGTGTCGCGTTTTGCTGCTCTGCGGCGTATGTGGAGATTTCTTACCCCTTCATCGGTCGTCGTCCCTGTTTCGGTCTCAGGCACAGGAGGGTGGCTAATGCGAGCGGAGTGCGCGTTGCGTGTGCATCACGTGCGCGCTGCACACACGCCACATGGCGGCAACGCGCGACGCTCACGCAGCGCGCTACTCACACGCCACATGGCGGCAACGCGCGACGCTCACGCAGCGCGCTACTCACACGCCACATGGCGGCAACGCGCGACGCTCACGCAAGGCGCTACTCACACGCCACATGGCGGCAACGCGCGACGCTCACGCAGCGCGCTACTCACACGCCACATGGCGGCAACGCGCGACGCTCACGCAACGCGCTACTCACACGCCACATGGCGGCAACGCGCGACGCTCACGCAGCGCGCTACTCACACGCCATATGGCGGCAACGCGCGACGCTCACGCAGCGCGCTATTCACACGCCCGAGGAACGCGCACGCCTAATGTGGGGTCAGCCTTATTGAGTAAAGTGATACAAAATCTAGGTGAAGTAAGGTGGTACGAGATGACTCCTTGCTATTAGGTAAGACATTTATCGTTAGCTACACTTTAAAAATACTTGTAAAAATAATATAATTTATTTTGTGTCATACTTTCTACGTTTTAGCGTTCCGTAGTAACTACCAGGATCCCTTATAGTTTCACTCTGTCCTCCCCGCAAACAACGGTAATATTCTTCTTAAATATAAAAAATCCAATCTCCCGAAAAAAATTTGAACGTCTAGCGAGAGATTGGAATATCTTTATTTTATATATTTTTTAAATGGTTAAATTTCGCTTGAAATAATTGTGGAAGTTGTGGAAGTTAAACTTTTTGAACGGTGAGAAGTATTGGAGGTGTAGGTGTAGTTATTGATCATACCATAATTAAGGCAGAACTACTTTATGACTTGATGATGACAGCCAGTTTTGAATATAAATAGACGAAATTTTGTTTAATTACAGATTACATAATATAAGGCTTAACATTTTGAATCATAAATAAAAATAATCATAATTTTGTATTTTCATTCTACACAATCGTGTGGGGTGTCGTCGAATATAATACATCAATTTTGTAATAAGAGGTTCGAAAAAGAACTAGTGTTCGAAATACTATAACTATTACAATGTCAAAACTATTGTTACTATATATTTTGTAGTTTTGAATCAAATTACGACGTCTCCGTGGTTCAGCGGCTTAGAGCTTGGCTCTTGACTCCGGAGGTTGAGAGTTGGATCTCCGCGTTGGAACAACAAAAAAAGTTGTTTCCAACCTGGTTATCTGACAAGAAAGATGACCCGTGTTTCGGAGGGAATACAAAAAGTCGGTCCTGCGCCTGATCTCTCGCCGGTCGCGTCGGTCATCCGTCCCACTGTGTACAGGAGTAAAGAAAGATAGAGCGCTCTTGTGTATTGCGCACACACTTGGACACTATAAGATGACTCCTGCGTAGCTAGTCTGGTTTCAATAAAACTGGCCACCGTCACCGAAATCGGTGTGGGGAGCCATTATAGTTTTGAATATTGCTACGACACAGTAGTGCTACGCCGTAGAAACCGTAGCAGAGGCGTAGCGCCATACTGAAAATATTATGATTATTATCATAATAATCATAATGATTATGATTGCTATTGCTACGGCGTAGTAGTGCCTCGCGTTAATGCTGTCGTAGCAGAAGCGTAGTGCGTATTGAAAATACGATTAAAATCTATAGGTGTAATTTTAAATTAACAGCTAAAGTACAATAATTACAATAAAAAATATATTTTTTGTTTGTTCCGGCTAACCTCCAAATCAGCTAGACCGATTATCACGGAAATTTCACTGGCAGATAGCTGATGTTATAAGGAATAACTTAGGCTACTTTTGTCTAACTTCGTTTAAAAAAGTAGGTTTCCGTTTCCGTAAGTACTACGCAAACGAAGTCGCAGACACCAGCTAGTTTAGAAAACTAATATTATATTGTTGAGGCATTACAACAATATGACATGATCTGGGGCCACGGGTTACGCCAAGCACCCGCGCCAAGATTATATTATTATACTAGCTTTTGCCCGCGGCTCCGCCCGCCTAAGTACAGTATCCCACGGGAATACTGTACTTTTCGATAGTAAAAGTAGTTTATATGTTAATCCAGAGCCTAAACTACTAACATACTAAATTCCATCAAAATTCGCACTGTAGTTTTTGCGTGAAAGAGTAATAAACATGAATCCAGATATTTTTACAAACTTTCACATTTTTAATAGTAGTAGGATTAGTTGAAAATATTTAGGACTAGAGACTCACACACTGTAATCACCAAGCAGGCCTACAAAAAGAAGCGGAAATAAAAAAAAAACCCAATTTTATGACAATTATTCAGTATAAAGAGGCGATCAATAGCCATTGTGTTTCCGGCAGTGACAGCTTAATAACACTAAATCAGGCCCCACATTCATTGCACTAATAGCCGACATAAGACTTGTTGGAAAACTATTGTTCTCCTGTTATTTATAATGGATTTGTTTTGTTTTTTTTGGCAAGAAATAAAAAAAGTGTTGATTTCTTTGTTATTAACCGTAAAATCATCCAACAAGGGAGTTATAATGAATAGTTTTAAGGGGCGTAAAATGTATATTATGACTATGGGCGAGGTCACAACACTTGCGGTAATGCATCTAAAGGAACGCGTTTGCAGAAAAATCCTTATCGCAAATATAAGGTTCTTTAGAATCAATCATGAATATTTTGGACATATGATCTACTCCTATAACTATATATACTATTATATAGTTTTAAAAGCGAGCGGACAGATGTATATATATATATTTCAACGGATATAAAGGCCGGCTTACACGTCACGAGATATTATGATACATTGTGTTTAAAACAGGTTTATAGGAAGAAAGATTATTTCACCGAGAAATAGGTTAAGTTTTCTTACCTAAGCTGCAACATTATAATAGAATTCAGCATTCAGCACCATGATACGCAAGAATTTACTATTATAAATAATAATTTAATTAACAAAGTTAGTGAGAATGGACAGATGGATGTTTGCGATCTCTTTCACGCAAAAACCTACATAGCGGATTTTGATAAAATTTGGCATGATAGTAGCTGTATAATAGGGTCTGGATGAACAAATAAGCTATATTTTATAGAACTATATTGTATTAATGATTAAGCTTATATTATTAAGATAAAGGACATTAGTTTTTTCTATGAACCTAAGATAAAAAATGACCAAAGATAAAAAAAGTTGGCATGCAAGCAACCAATATTCATATAAAATGTAACAACCAATTTATTGATTATCTCCACTTCTCCATGAATCCGAATTAAAATGATTACGGAAAATGGAATGTGAATAAAAATTTTAGATTAATGTGTACTTTAGTTAGTGGTCTAAAAAATAAATAACAAAGTCCCAATGCCTTCAGCCATTGAAAGTGATATCTTAATAACATAAAATTATTTTAGTCGCAATTCTCATAAGAAAATTTTGGCCGTCCAACGAAATGGGGATTCTACATTTGCATTACTTTGACAGTTTCCTCGTTTTCTTGTGATGCAGGAACTCCCAATTAGATTGATATCTTAAAACACTCCTTTTAAACTTTCTTATTAGTCTCCATTTTGTTTTCGTCATAACTTCGTGTCTTCATGAAGTTTATAAGGTTTCGGGGAAATTTGTTTTTTATCATAATTTGAATCTTGGTAAAGAAAATTAAAGTGATTTTGGCTTTCTGTTTTTGTACATAATAGTAGTGTTTAAAGCCTCACATAGGATCAAATGTATTGCCTGATGGTAGATTATCGCCCATAGGCAAAACACGTCCCGAAGTATGCCAAGTGCATTGCCAGCCATACTAGTCGATATTCAGTATTTCTTTCTATTTAAGTTTATTTATTTAGTTTCTGTGATGTGGAGGCTTAAACTATTCTTTTTAATCACTATCTGGAGCCCGCGACTTTGTTTACGTAGAACTAACGGAGACTGAACCCTATGTTTTTAAACGGAACCCTAAGATAAAAGTAGACTTATTAACTCCTTTTAACATCATCTGCTATCTGCAAGTGAAAGTCCCGTGTAAGTCAGTCCAGCCATTTCTAAAATTAGTTGGAAGAAACAGACGGACAGACAAAAATAAAAAATAAATGATTTTATAATGTAAGTACCGTTTAAACTTTAATAAGCATTAAGAGAAAAGATGTTTATTTAAAATTACAAACAGACACTTAATTTTTTTTTTATAGAGTTTAAGTATAGATTCAGTTCGATGGTAAAGGACTTTAGATATATTTTGAATGATAGGCGAAAGCCTCATATCAGACCATAATAAGCTTAACCAACTGCCTTTGTGAAATTCACAACGAAAATACCGAAACATTGCGTCCGTCAATGATTATTGAAATTTCAATTGAATGGATTTATCAAACTGAGTGAAAAATTGATTTATGTTCGCGGAATATTGTTCGCAATAGTTCTGAGAGAAACGTTGTTTAATAAGAGATTATTGTTTAAAACTTTTTCCCGCGGCTCCACCCGCGTAAATAGAGTATTCCGCGGGAACACTGTATTAGTTCGGGATAAAATTTAGCCTGTGTGTTATTCCAGAACTAATATCATACCAAATTTCATCAAAATCCGCTCAATAGTTTTTGCGTGAAAGAGTAGCTAAATATATTAAATAAAATTAAATATCTATCCATCCATCCATCCTCACAAATTTTCACATTTATGATAGTAGTAGGATCATAGATGATGGCTGTGACGCGATAAAGGAAATCCCGCGGGAATTATACTATTTTCCACGCTATAAAGTTGCACATATCCTTCCCCGTGGTTTACTCTATATTTGTAACAAATTAAATCAAAAACGGTCCAGTAATTTTCGAGCTTATTCATTGCAAACAAAAAAAGAAACAATTAAATCTTTCCGCTTTACTAGTGCTCGCCTAGTGGCTGAAATTCATCCATAACAATTAATAATATTTTCATTTAACCTTACTTGGATTCTTTTGCCTCTTAGATATGAAATAAAAATAAACGTTGTCTATTGTCTATTGGATGTGAAAGACACATTGTCAAACGTTTAAACAAAAAAAATTGTATCAAACATTATTCATTTTATGTATTTTTTATTATAAAAATATTCCACCATATCATTTTTTATCTTCATATTAACTTTAGCTGTGCAAAATTTCATACTTCTCCGTTTTGCATAATTTTTGTCACAGGCGTACTAAGTTATTAGTGTCGATGTAGATTTGTGTGTTCACTTCGCTCTCCTAAACGCCAGCATACATTTTTTACCCGACTACGGCGAACCCAAATGGAAGGGTAATGATTTTGGCAGTCTATGAATGTGTGTATGTTTTTTCCACCGTAGCGCCTTAACGTGTATTCCGATTTTAATAAATGAGGTGTTAATAGATTTGTTATAATAGTCCGGGTAACATAGGCTATATAATTTACGCGGTCAAGATATATTTTTTATAAAAATTTTAGTTATTTGTGTTGTAGACTGGACGAGTTTTTGGAGGATGGTAATATGGATGGGATAATTCCTTACCATCCTCCACCTTATGTAACGTGGTTCATTGGTGGTGGATTACCACGTATTAAGGTGAGTTACAAATACGTTAAGAATCAGAGCCGGACTTTAGGGGACCCTGGGCTAATACTACTTAGGGGCCCACCTAATTACTTAAATCTTGAAACATTTAGACGATAAAATACTTTCTTTTTTTCTGGTTTTATTTTATAAAATTACGGATTTTCTCACATTATCGTCTATTTTCGACTTTGACTTGACTAAGTTGGGTGGGTGGCGGCTTGACTATGCCCTTGAATCTGCGGGGCCCTGGGATGAATCCCAAAAAGCCATATAGTAGATCCGGCTCTGTTTAAAATAGTACTTGCGTAAAAAAATATTAGTTAAAAAAGACAACATCACGTTTCCACCGTAATGAGGATTGCATTAGAAAAAGTTATTCTAAGTTTTAACGAGTAACGTCTCTATAAAACTAAAGTTTTCACGCGCAAACAAGATTTTCGAACAAAGGACAAGCCCCTAGGAAAATTTTGCATAAATATTTCTAATACAACAAAACTGACATTACTTTGTCTTGTACATGTTGCGGTTGATAAATTACTGTATTTAAGTGTACCTATCATGCGCACAGCATTCTCGTCTCTCGCGTACCGTAGATGACAAATCGCGAGCGCTGCATTGGGGCACTCACAGAGATATTTTACGCGTAGCTATATGGCCTACTCTTACCACAGTAATAAGTAAGGCAATGCTCGCAAACGAGATTTCTAACTCAAACACAACCTTAGAAACTTAAACTGTCATAACTTCAGTTTTTCTTATTCGTTTTTAATTGTCTTTGTTCTTTACTTTTTGCATCGCTTGACTTTGTTTATACGATGTATTTGAAAACCCCATCTAAGTGTTATGTTTCTTTAAAAAGGCGCGTATGTATGTAAAATGTCATGCCTATGCGAATAGCGAATAAAAGAAATATATTAAAAAATGGGAGAAAAATTATAAAAGTAATAAAAAACAGCAACAAAGTGCTGCAATTAAAGAGCATCAGTAATAATAATCATAATAATAAAACACAGCGAAAAAATACAGAAATACATTCCCATCGCAGATGATATATAGCAAATGTACCTACACCACATTTGCTACGCCAAATATTGTTAAAATAATAATAATATCTATGGACGCTTTACACCACGCCAATCTGGCTCTGTGCTAAGTAAGTTATAGTGTCCGAAGAATTTGTGTTACAGGTTTTATTTACCTTTAGTAAGGTTTTACATTACTAGACAACGGGAAGTATATATACTTTTATACTATTCATATATTTAAGATTAGGTATATAATACAAATATTTAATGCACATCCAAACCTCAGGAATACAGAAAACTTTTTGGTTCCCTCGGCGGGATTCGAACCCGCGACCTACGGCTTGAGCGCCAACGCACTAACCACTGATCAACAGGGGTCCTCAAAAATTTGACTGTTAAAATAGTCTCTATTATCATCTCCTCAACCTCAACTGGCGACATCCCAAAAACTCTTAGTACTGCAGCACTAAGAGTTACAAAACGTAAGGTCTTCATACAAACACATACATACAAACAAATATAGACGAGGCATGTTAAGGGCAAAAACTTTCTCCACTTAAATGGGATCATTTTGGAGTTTTTGGGGCCATTTTAACATTTGAAGTATGGTGAAATCAAGATGGCTGACATTTGAGGTATGGTGACAGCCATGGTGGCGTAACTGTTTCTTGTATGAAGATTTGTTCTGCCAAATGTATGTCACAGCCTATCTTTAGTTTTGAAATCTTTACGTACAAGTGCAATCCACAGTCATAGACACCTATTCCATAGTTCGTCGTTTCCTCAACCCATCATTCGTCTTTCGCTACACCTCAAACTAAATTCTTGTTATCGTGAATCAGGATACTTGGCAAAAGCCCGTACCTGGGCCATTCGTCCGGCAAATAGTCGAGACGTTAGTTTATTTTAAAATAATAACAATAATACTGTAAAAATAATGCTACAGTACCCGGCAAATGGCATGTTGAAGAATGAATGCCAGAGTGTTGACCTTGAGAACATCATCTTTGGCAAACACGTCCTAGCTGTCATTAATCTGTGGCAAACACTGCCAATCGGCCACTGCCACTTGCGCGTAAGAGAAAGCGTTCTACAATACCAACACTAGCCGAATATCTCTTTCCACAGGTCGAGCATTTTTTTGCCGTGTACTGTATTTTTTGTTACGAAGATGTATACATACGTGAAAAACTATGATCAATATTTTACAAATAGACTTTTTTCAATTTACGTTTTTCGTGTATCAAGTGCGAAGTATTAGTTTGCAATTCGCATACGTAAGCACGGCTGTGGTTTGCGACGCCGTTGAGAGATGATTAAGTATGCACAGTGACATGGAGGTTGTTTGTATGTATTATTTATAACTAAATTAAAGTGATGGTCGCTTGCTCTCTGTAGGATAAAACAGCCTGTGTGACATCCGACAAAAGTAAAACCTTCAAGTTTTTAATCCTTTAATATTACAAGTTTTTTCTTCCTACTTGTGTCAATAGATGTCGTTCTCAGAGCGCATACCAACTGACAGGAATAATTTTCTAAAGGCCAGACACTAATTATTATCATAAATGCAAGTTGCAAAATGAATCTAGATAGATAAACTCTTTATTGCTCACATTAAAGAATACAATTAGTAGACTAAAACTTGTGGCGGACTAATTAGCGCCACAATCCTGAATCGCGCTATTGAAGTTTTCTATGATCGGCACTATATATACGACATCTGAAATTCATACAAGTGGGCTTCGGCCTGACCGAGCATACCAACTCGCTCGGTCGGAGATCTCCCTTTGGGGCATCCACTCTTCCCACATTGGTGACCCTCGACAGAACACGCCTTCTTCTGGACATCATCATTCCCCCTACCCCTCCGCACCACGCCAGCCAGCTTCAGCCTCATCGGGTACCTCGACCACCAGCCTCAACGCACCGCGGCCTGGTCGAACCCTCATCGGCTTCAACGGGCACATTCAGTACAACGACCGGTCAGCAAGCAGAGCAAATCTCTCCTGGTCAGCACGTAGCATCGGCCCGCACGGCAGCACTCCGACTCACTGGAGCCCGTGCAGCAGCAGCACAGTTCCGACTCACTGGGACTCTCTGGCACTGGCGACTCAAGCAAGACGACTCAAGATTCGACCTCAAGTCTTCGGGGGGGAGTGATGTCGCGGACTAATTAGCGCCACATTCCTGAATCGCGCTATCGAAGTTTTCTATGATCGGCACTATATATACGACATCTGAAATTCATACAAGTGGGCTGCGGCCTGACCGAGCATACCAACTCGCTCGGTCGGAGATCTCCCTTTGGGGCATCCACTCTTCCCACAAACTAAACTTATAATCTAAACTCTCTTTTAAATACTCATTTGAGCTATTTAGAAAATTGTTTACAATCGTCGGACGTAGATTCCTTTATTGTAGTAGGAGACTATAACCTACCGACGTTAGGCTGGCGTAAAAGTACTATTCATATGGAACCTATTATAGCAAATCACAACAACCTCTCTGATTCTCATATGATAAATTTCATGTCCTTGTTAAACTGCGTGCAAGTTAATAGATTTAAAAATGAGCGAAACCGAATATTAGACCTCTTTCTCACTAACATTTCTGAAACTGAGTCTTCACTCACACCTGTTCCCTTGGTACCAGTAGTACCACATCACCTACCTTTCTACGTACTAGTCCCAGTAAATAACAGGCTCAAAACTATGAGAATTCTTTCTAAGACACAGTATAGTTATACAAAAGCTGATTACACTCTCATAAAAAGAAATAGATTCAATTGATTGGTTAGGGCTACTTAAAAACAAAACTGCAGAAAATGCAGTTTCATAATTATATGAAAACCTATATTCAATTATTAAGAGAAACGTACCTACCAAAATAACTAAGAATTCTTCCTTCCCTATATGGTTCACACCTGCACTAATACATATTTTAAAAAATAAATCGAATAGCTGGGTTAAATGGAAAACGTACAAAAATGTGTCTGACTACAAAGTATTTTCTATGTACAGGGAAAGGTTTAAGCGTCTGTCACGTAAATGTTATAAACAATATCTTAAAAATGTTGAAGATGGTATTCATAGTAATATAAATTATTTCTGGACTTACATTAATAATTTAAAACGTAACGGTGACATACCAAACGCTATAAAACCTATAAAACTACGACCACCTGCAACCCCAACCAAGTATGCAACTTGTTTTCTGATTTTTTCCTATCAGTTTTTGAACCCAACGATGCTACAGAAGAGTTTGATGTAACTCAGACCATTGAAAATAACTGTAGCTTAGATCTTATAATAAGTAATATTACAATAACACAGGAAGAAACACTCAAAGTATTGCGTGCTCTGGATCGTGCCAAGGGTGCAGGTGTGGATGGCATTCCTCTACTTTTTTTCAAAGAGACTGCTTCTGCAGTATGTATGCCACTATATATCATATTTAATATTTGCTTACAGGAAGGCATCTTTCCCTCCGTTTGGAAATCTGCCAGAATTGTACCCGTCCACAAGGGTAATAGGAGTGATATCGAAAACTATAGGCCTATTTAAATTTTACCGACTCTGTCAAAGCTTTTCGAAAGGCTAGTTCATAATAATATTTATCCCTCAATACATAAAATAATTATTGAAAAACAACATGGCTTTGTATCTCAACGTTCTACTACTACAAATTTACTAGTATATGTATCAGATTTATTTGAAGCACTGGACATTAACATTCAAATAGATAGTGTTTACACTGACTTTCGAAAAGCCTTTGACAGAGTAGACAATAAAAAAACTTCTTGAAAAACTTGCTTATAATGGTATTAGAGGGAACCTGTGGCGCTGGTTCAAGTCATACATAACGAATCGTACTCAAAAAGTTATGCTCAATGGATATGAATCTGACTATATATCTATCAGTTCTGGGGTGCCCCAGGAGTCAATTTTAGGCCCATTATTGTATATTATCCGTTTTATAAATGACGTACGTAACTGTTTTAAGTTTTGTAAATATTTACTGTATGAGGATGACCTCAAAATATATCACATTATACAAAACATTGAAGACCATACTAGATTCCAAGATGACCTCGGTAGATTTTCCGTTTATTGTTATAAAAATAAATTGTCACTTAGCCTAAATAAATGCAAAACAATAACTTTTACAAAAAAACGGAATGTCAGTACATTCTGTTATACGTTATATATTCAAGTACTAGAAAATGTTGACTCTATTAGGGACCTTGGAGTAAAGCATACAAGATGTATGGATTCGTTATGAGATCGTGTAAGAGTTTTATGCGCTCCTCAACATACCTTCATATCTACAAATCACTGATACGTTCACAACTTGAATACGCTGTAGCCATCTGGAACCCGTATTATAAAAAGTATAGTGACGCAGTTGAAATGGTCCAGAAGAAATTTCTGCGCTCCACGCATTACAGATGTTGTCATTCACGAGAGTCTTACAATACCTTGTTAGATAGGCACAGTCTTCTCTCACTAACATCTAGACGAATCCAACTCGAAATGACGTTACTATATGATCTGTGCCATAATAGATATGATTGCATCTCTTTAAATAATAAAATATGCTATAGAATACCCGTTAAAACACATTCTCGTAGACCTTATAAAATTTTTGTTACTGCTGTTTGTCGAACCAATGTTGGTAAGCGCTCACCATTTTATAGACTTGCTGATACATATAACAAAAACTTTATCTCCGTTGATATATTTAACAATAAGGTAGTAAAATATAAAAAAAGAAATTCTAAAAGTATTACAGGACGACTAGTTTGCTATGGTTTTAGCTCAATTTGTAACGCTCATCTGTATTGAAATAGTTTTATACATTTGCTTAGCATACCAGTCTACTCACCTACCGACCTACACAATTCCTTGCTACCTACGAACCTAAATATTATCTTTACATAACCTACCTAGCTTCCTACATTTACCTACTTTAATATATGATGTAATAATAATTATACATATAGTCCACATCTGTTCCTAAACTGAATGTACTATAAAAAATTATCTAAGTTAAGTAATCTGTGGTTAACGATGTTGGTACCGTAGTATTAAGTATTAAGTGTTTAAAATATTTGGTAAAATTTACTATGGTTACTGTTTGTTAACTCTAATAATAAAAAAAATAAAAAAAAATGTGGGCAAGGGTGGCCTTATCGCTATAAGCGATCTCTTCCAGGCAACCCTGCAGTACAGGAGAGGTAAAATAACTAAATAAGCAGGGTAATACGAATAGTCAAGAATAACTTTCAAAATAATATACAATTGTTCAAATAATAAATATGTACTTATAGTTAGTTTAGCGAGTGACTTTGTTCAGAAGATAGTTATGCAGTTTGGATTTGAAGATAGCAAGTGACTTTGACTCTCGAATGTCACGTGGTAGGTCATTCCACATGAGCGCAGCCTTTACAATGAAAGAACCACTAAAGTAACCAGACTTTGTAAATGGCACATGAAGTTTCCTACTATATCCAGAGCGTAGTGCACGGATTTGGTCAGTGCTCCGATAGTGAAAACACTCCTTCAGATAAGGGGAGAGCGAGGGTCAAATAGGACATTAAACATAAATATAAGAACATGCTCATCCCAACGGAGCCTGATGGGCAGCCAACCAAGTCGCTGTCGAAACTCAGAGACATGGTCGAACTTGCGCAGTCCATACACGAACCTAATGCAAACGTTTTGTAGCCTTTCTAATTTACTAAGATATTCCACATTAAGGTCGATCATACAAACATCCGCATAGTCCAGTATTGGTAGAAGTAAAGACTGCGCAAGCTCGACTTTAGTCTTTATGGGTAGTAGGTTCTTCCAACGCCCAAGTGCCCCCACCGCAGCAAAGAACCTACGACTGACTTCAGAGATGTGGTGAGACCATTTAAGGGTCGAATCAACATACACACCCAGGTTTGACGTCGCTACAAGGTAATGTAGCATTGTCAAAAGTAATGCTAGTGATAGTATCATAGTTAGGTCTATTGATCTGTTTTGATCTACCGATGACTACAATTTGCGACTTGTTGGGATTGACCATTAAGCCATGACATTGACTCCAATGGAGGATTGTCGCAAGGTCCTTATTGATTGCCAAAATAGCGGAATTAAAATCATCAGCAGAAGCGTGGGTATAAATTTGGAGATCGTCCGCATAGAGGTGAAAGAAACAGGAGATGTGTGGGGTAAGGAAATTTATGAAAATGGAAAAAAGGATAGGGGACAAAATACTACCCTGTGGTACGCCAGCAGATATATCACAGAAGCCAGATACGCGATCATTAGCCCGTATGCATTACTGTCTTCCAAAAAGATAATCCCGAAACCACTCCAGCACTGGATGTGAGAAGTGAAGCGCACCTAACATTGCAATAAGGATGTCGAGTCTACGGTGTTGAACGCATTACTAAAATCAAGTAGGGCTAAGACAGTAAGTTGTTGATAAGACATGGCTAGGCGCACATCGTCAGAGACCTTGGATAGCGCAGTAACGGTACTATGCCTAGGGCGAAAGCCGGATTGAAGAGGACTAAGCAAACCCTTGTAATTAATGAACGTACTAACTTGGTGATAAACAAGGCGCTCAAGGACTTTTGATAGGAATGGGAGAACGGAAATAGGTCGGAAGTGAGAGGGTAATGTAGGATATTTCACTTTAGGTATAGGGATAACTGTAGCTTTACGCCAACAGCTAAGGAAGGTACTTGAACTAAGCGAAAAAATGAAAATATGGCAGATGATAGGGAGAACCGCAGGTATGCTAAGAATAATCATTCTGCGAATAATGCCATCAACACCCTCGGCGTTGGATTTGATAGCCGTAATAGTTTTCTCAACTTCTTGCACAGAAATAGTTTTGAAAATGAAAGGAGAAAACGAGGAATCAGATGTAGCAGGAGGTACAAGGTCCTTTATGGTCTGTTTTTTAATGGAGACTGGGATGGGACAGGTTGTAGTGAGTTGTAGCTTAAGGGCGTCAAGGTCAAAATTAGAAGAAAGAGAGGACTTAGATTTGCCAATACCTAAGCTGTTAAGAAACGACCACACCTTAGCCGGATCACCATTGCTAACAGATGAGTGAATGTGGCGACGCTCCGCATCTCTGCACAATCTGCTGCATCTGTTTCGGAGCTCTTTATACTTATCGTGGTTATGATCAGTAGGATTTTTTCTATACTTAACTTTCGCTGCATTTCTTTTGGCCATAATATGCTTAATGTGAGCCACGGGGCAGGCAGGTTTTTTTAATCTTATAGGTCGAAGAGGAGCGTGAAGGTCAAATACTTGCATTAAGAGTGTGTTAAAAACGTCCATCTTCTCGTCTACAGTGGAAGCATGATAGACTGCATCCCAATCAATAGTACAGATATCGTCCATTAACTTAGATGTATCTATTGAGTTAAAATTGCGCTGCATTACAATACGGGGTTTCGGTTTGGGGTAACGAATTTTGTAGAAGAGGAAGACTAGGTCATGATAAGAAAAGGCTTTGGCATGAAATTGCCCGTGTGCGCTTACATGATCAGATGAGGAAACAATTATAAGATCTAGTAAAGAGGGTGCGCAGTTAGGAAAGGAATGGATTGGATTAAGGGGAAGGATATTGAGATTGACGGAGTTTATTAAGGAGCGCAGTTTGGAGGAAAGTTATGGAAGTAGTCAATGTTTAGTGAAGGACAGTAGAACACACCAAGTAGCAACTTTAAATTTCCAAATAACACTTCAACCAGTAGGTGTTCTGAAGATTCAGAGTAATCAGAGGGAGATTTATCGAGTATGGTGTAAGGATTTCTAAGGTAAATTGCCACACCACCACCACCCTTTCCAGTTCTGTCATTTCGGATGAGGACAATGCCGGGTAAGGAGTAAGAAGTTGATGGGAGACTGGATTTTAGGAAGGATTCAGAAATGAGTATGGCATGGACGTTCCGGTTGTTTGTAAAAGTGGCTAGGAGGTCAGAATAGTGTGCTGGGATGCTTTGGGCATTGATGTGTACAGCATTGAAGTTACGAGGAAACGATGTAAAAGCTGTCTCCACAGAAACATCAAGAGGAAGTGAAAGACTGTGAAAGCTATCACCCGAGAAATGTGACGAGGAAGTCAGCACTATCATCTGACAAATCATCATCGCTCATACATAAATAAATTTTACGTGCATAAATAAATACCAAATTATTTAAAACTACTACTTAAATAATATATTAAACCAGTGTAACTAGTAAATAGAAAATATATTATAATATTATATACTTCGTTATTTTTACTATGTCTGCCTACAGTGTTTAAGTTGTACATTAAGACTGTGAGAGATAAAAACACACTAAATCTAATCACAACAACAACCATTAGATTAATCAAAATATTATGCTGTTCAAACTTTAAAGCAACACTTTAATAAATTTGTAAATAATAAAAGCTTATTATATTAGACTATACCTATAGCTAACAGTCAAAATACAAACAGTGCAATTTCTGAACGCATAACTACGCCAATATCAAGTGTCAAGTGACAGTGATATCAGTCAAGTGTCAAAATTGTCAGATGGCAGTGACATTTGATGGAGGTATCATGCGAAGTTTAGTGAAATTTATTGAATTATGAATTTAAAAGTTCCACATTATGATACAGTGACAGAAAAGGAGAAAAGATAATTATAATATTATGTGTGGGTACTAGTTGTTTGATATACCAACTATACCATCGATTTGGGGTGCTTTGTCTGCAACTTCTGAAGGTCGGCCAATGTCTCAACCTTGTGCCTAGAGCCATCAGGACTTTTGATATAGATACAGCCGCCACGGGTCCAGCACGATGAAACGCCAAAATGCTCTCTGGACGCCATGAATGTGTTGTGTCGCGACATAGTAAAGAACTCTGAGTGTGTGACTTTTGTGCCTTTGAATGCCTTCTTAGCGTTCCATACCCGTTCACGGAGTGATACATCATTAAACTTCATAAGAACGGGCCTCGGCTTAAGGCTAGCATCATCGTTTTTAGGCTTCCCCATACGATGGCAAGTACGGATTTTGTCAGGTGTTAAATCTGAAAGCTTGCACTTGGTGGACAAAGATGCCGCAATAACACCAGTGGTGTCCTCGTCCTTGGCCTCAGGAACACCATGTATGAGTAATATTTTGCGGCGAGAGTGTGTTTCCAGACGGTCAAGGCCTCTTGCCAGTGCATCTACCTCGGCCCGTAGGATGTTAAGTGCACCACAAACAAAAGATTTAAAAGCTTGGAATTCAGTGTTAAGTGCTGCTATAGTGTTTGGTAGCTTACGTGAGGTGGCCTGTAGTAGATCAGCTTGGAACTCTGACATCTTAGAGTGAAACATTTTTATCATGTCCTCCATATTAGCTTGCACTTGTGTGTAGTCCATGTTGAATGTTGTTTTTACTGAATAGGTCTTAGTGACACAAGTAAACACTGCAGGCAAGTAGCTCTACTTACGCATATAAAGATAACACGTGAATTACATAAAATGATATCCTGTAAGTATTTTTAATATCTACTTGTACTTGAATCTACTTGTACTTGTATATAATATATTAATATTCCAAATTATTTAGACACTTAGGCTACGTTCACCACGAGAGTTTTAAGTGGTTGCGACAGAAAAATAGCACTGTAAATCCAACTCTGCGCTAAGTCAATAGAGCTGAAAATCGATATGTCAAGTGGAAAATGTCAGATTTGACAACTCTACTTTTGATACTTCGATTTTCAGCTATATTGTTTAAGCACAGAGTTCTATATTTTTCAAAGCGGTTTTATCCGTCACGAACACTAAAAAACTCTCATGGTAACGTAGCCTTATTTGACCTTAATAGAAAGAGCTTAAGGGGCATTACAGACTGCAAAGATACTATCATGCTGCTTTCAGACTACGCATTAATAAAATAGCATATAGTATATAGTTTATAGCACAACAATATCGCGCACCATACATTGTTATGGACACGTTCACACTGTACTATACTAATTATTAATGGCTTACTTTACGCTATAAAATTGTGCGATACGCTGAGTTAATGCTGTGCTATATCGCGCGCCGCCCTCTTCCTCCTCTCTCACCCCCGGCCGTCCCACAAGCAAAACGAGGGACACAAAACGTGTGTATATGATCCTGTGCTTGAGACGGATTGACGGATTTTAAAACAATTATTTGGCGCGGGCTCAAAATGATTGTTTTTATCATTGTTTTTCTCTATTGTAGATCTAGGATTACAACATGGAACATTTTATAGAGAGTGTAAGAAAATATCCGTCGATCGTGATGTGTGCTATGCAACTGTGCACACCAGTGGCGACGGGTCTAATGAACTCCGTTCTTATCGGCTTCCCTTTCAAATTACCTCATGAAGACCTCCAGCTAAAACTAGTAAATGGAAAACAATAATATCATATATAAGTCAGGTTGGACAAGCGGTAGCTCGATGTAGGCCGACTCAAGCGACATCTATGCGCTCCACGTTGCAACATTGACACGAATATAGGAATCACAGATCTCTTTAAAACCCGATATACTCGGAGTTATGGTGGGAGATAGTAGAAACTGAATTTCAATTTTGGAGCCCTGAACAAGAAACCGTCCGTCAGGAAATTATAACGCGACTTACAACGGAACCTGTTTTGACTATATTTGATCCTTGCCTACCATCCTGTCCATACCGATGCGAGTAGTATTGGTTACGGAGCGGTTCTTATACAAACTCACGATAAAAGTAGTAAGAAAGTAGTTTCCTATTTTAGCAAAGTAACCCAGGGTGCCGAGAGCAGGTACCACTCCTACGAACTGGAGACTTTGGCGGTTGTGAGAGCATTCCAGAATTTTAGGCATTACTTAATTGGTATTAAATTCAAATTTTTAACAGACTGCAATGCCCTCAAAGCCACTGAACGGAAGAAGGACCTGCTCCCGAGAGTGGCACGCTGGTAGGTCTACTTACAAGATTTTAATTTCGATATAGAATATCGGAAAGGTACCATGATGTCTCACGCGTACTATTTGAGCCGAAACCCCCCGAAGATTAATAATATTACTAGACCACGTAACTGGCCAAAGATAGAACAAAAAACAGACGATGAGACTCGGCAGTTTATTCAGAGGCTTAGTGAAGGTAGTCTCGACTCCGACAGATATATTTTGCGAAATGATTGTGTTACAAATACACACCAGTAGTCGAGGAGTGGCTACTTTGCTTTATAGCTAAAGGTCACAGACTAAGCCTACTACGCGTCTTTCATGACGAACATAGTCACATTGATTTCAATAAAACTTTAGACCTTATTTTAAAACATTTCTGGTTCCCAGGCCAGGCTTAAGACCTTTTGTAAAAAAATATATTAGCACTGACTTGTTTGCGTTTAAAAAAAAGAGTACCTAGAGCTCAACTTCAAAATATAACATCGTGGCAAAAACCTGAAACACCCTTTTCGTCTATCCATTTAGATACTGTAGGACCCCTTCCCAAATCTCATAGCTATAAATTTGTTTTTTTAATGGTAGACGCTTTTTTTAAATTTACCTTGCTTTATCCAATGTACAGACAGAATGTAGGAGAGTTGTTAAAAACTGTAAATAATTATATTTCACTCTTTGGTGTACCTAAACTTTTTGTAACGGACAAAGGTAGAATGTTCGAATCATCAGAATTTACTAAATTCCTTAATAAGATAGGCATCACGAATCATTATATTACACCCGAAATGCACCATGCGAACGGGCAGGTAGAAAGGAACACTCGGACCGTGCTTAATATGCCTCGTATAGAAGTCAATCACAAATCAGCTGCATGGTCAGAAACGTTGTGGAATTTACAGCTGACGCTTAATATTACGAAACACAAGACCACGCAAATGTCGGCATTGAATCTTCTCATTGGAACTGATGCTACCACCCCCATTATCCGATCCCTTGTTCGTGATGTGGCTATTGAAAACTCCACAAGTTGAGAAGCGCGCCGCGAGCTACATAGGCAGAGGGCGTCTGTTAGTGAGTTACTGGAGCGGAACAGAGCTGCACAGGACACCGGCACCGGCGGCTACCCAAGACTTTTAATATTAATGATTTGGTCTTCGTCATCAAGTTTTCACAGGCAACCGGCAAACTAGACCCAGGAATGCGAAGGCCCTACCAGGTTGTTTGAATACTGCCAGGTGGACGGTACAAGCTACGACTGCTGAGCGGCTCCTTTGGCTAAACTTCTCAGGCGGCGGCACAGCATTTAGTGCCTTGCCATGGAGAGTGGTGTCCTGACACATGCGCCGCATTCTTTGCACGTAAGTACCTGTGAGGACGGACTGCGGGACGTTCCTCATGGCAGCGGACTGCGGGACGCTTACCACAGATGTTTAGGCTCCAACATGTGAAGACGGACTGCGGGACGTTCTTCTTAGCAACGGACTGCGGTTCGATTGCTATGTAAGTACAGAACGAACTGCGGGACGTTCTTTAGGGGCAACGGACTGCAGGACGTTTGTCAATTTTCTGTAAGAATGGTCATGACAAAAATAAGGAGAAGGCTGAATGATGATGTTATGAAGTTGTGCTTATAGGAATTGTAAGACCATTATCTAGAGGCCTTGTAAGAGATGTATGTGAGGATGTGTGGCGGTAATTGCTTGTTCTGTCCTACAGATGCAGATAGTTCTGATCCAGAAAACGAGGGTAACGAGCCAGGACCATCGCTGGAAGTCGGAGCGAACGAGAAGGTCGGCTCATCTTCACTCGTCGACCCGGTGCCAGTTGTACATTGACATCCAGGACGCAAAAGTGGGCGACACGTAGTCAGGAGAGGCCGTGTTAGCAGTTTGGTAGGGCTTTCTATATAGGTGGTAGGAGAGAGGCCGCACCCCGTCCCATCAGGATATAAAACGGACCGTCAGCGTGTAAGGGCTACTTTTGCGCCCGAACCTGTTGCCGCGCGGAAGCTCTGCTGGTTTGATTGTCGGTATGATTTGTAAGAGTCGTGAGATCTATTTTAATTTTGTTAAAGACTGTGTTAAATGTGTTCCATAATAAATAAATATTAAATGTTTAAAATTAAAAGTAAATAAATGGAATCGTGTGTAAGAGATTGTGGATTTTTTTTTATTAAAACTGCTTCTGATTCCTAAAAGTATATATAACTATAGGAATAGGAACCGTAGGTATAACTATAAGAATAGTTACCTAAGTATTTACAATTTCTCTCGGACACGACACAACTCTACACGCTTGTAACGACCTTGACCGTCATACATAATATGGTGCTAAATTTTCTTTCAAAGAACCTTCACAACTCACGTCTAGCGACTAGGGCTTCCCTCTGGAGTAAAACCACCCTTCGCCACTGGTGCACACTCCCCAAAGATCGCGGTCAACTGAGCTTGCTATAATATACCATAAATGCTTGCGATAATATCGTGAAATGTTATAGCATTAGGTTCTTCTTTGCTGTACTATATAGCACAATAGTATAGCGTAGTCTAAACTTAGCTTAATATTATTTTATATTAAGATAAAATATCGCTTGCTATAGAGCTTATATGAACTATCACAGGCGGCTATGATACTATATATTTTCATATTATGCACTGTAATATGAATATAATATATATCCAGGCTTCTTAAGATAACATATTATAGTATATTCGCCGACTGTGACGGCCTTAAATGCCACTTATAATATAAGCGACTGCTGTAAGGCTCGTTTTTATTATTTTTACAATTACATAACTAGATGACACGGCGAACTTCGTACCGCTATATTTTTAGACGTCTCACGGTCTTTTGTCACCTTCAGACACCCACTTTTCGGAGATTTTTAAATATTTGCTATCATTTTTTAAATATATATTTTTGCATACAAACCTTCTCCTGATAATAACGAAACATTTATCCGACAACATAAATGACCCATAAACGAAATATTTATCCAATTGAGTGCAATTGTTTGGAAGTTATGCGCGTACAAACATTTCGGTTATTCATTTTTATTTATATGTAGATAGATTATGCTGGTAGCGGCCACTCAATAACACAATTGTGCTGCGGAAATACGCGACACTAGTCGCGGTCGTCGGACGCCCATTTTCCCTGTGTCCTACGACATTTATAAAACGAACACGCTAAGCAACTCCTTTAATAAAACATTACAAAAATCCGGGCAAGGATAATTTTGTATCAAGATGTTTCCAAAAAATTCCCATTCCCAACTGGCTTCGAAGTATTAGGAGTGGATTCCCACGTTGTCTCACTTAGTCCCAATTTGTATGCGGGCGGCGTCGGTGATGATTTAAAAAACGTGACGCCGAAACATCGAGGCAACGTTAGTTCTATATAAGGGCGAGCTCAGGTCGGCAATTGGGCTGGAATTTAGGCCGTGCATACATTTTTGATCCGGAAAATTTTCTCTCAAATTGAGGACCAATTCTCGTAATTAAAAATGTTCAATACGCAGTATGGCTCTAGTCTCAGGTAAATCAGTGTGCGTGCGAGTGTGACAAAGTATACTGAGACTGAAATCATACTACGAATTGAACATTACTGATTACGCGGATTACCCTTCAGATTCATGCTTCAATCTTCTTTAAACAAAGGATGGACTATAGTCCATTTAAGTGTACTGTATACAGCGAGTCACTTAAAACAGTATGATATTTTTCCTAACCGTTTCTCTGGTGATCCTGCAAACTTTTAGTTTGACTTGCAAATAAATAAACAATTTTAAATTTAAATTTACAAGCCACCAATTTTATGTCACCCACTGTGTGTGTGGGTGACATACAATTACATACACACACACATTCACCATTCATACGCCGAATTCCCAATTATAAGGCAAGCAGCTACCACAGAAGAAATCTCTAGCCTACTTAGAAGAAATCATCAAGATATCACTCTGTAGTCGCCTTTATTTTGCAGTGAGCCTTCAGTGCAAATGCCAAAATGGCTAACTTCAATTAGATAATGTGAACATAGCTTAAGCGTCATTGGTCAAATTTGATATTTGCACTGATGATTCACTTGCAAACTTGATGTAAATAGACTGTAATATAATAAAAAAGAGTGTGCTTTAGACCACACGACTGAAGTAAAACTTTCTTTTTCATGCCCTGGCTATGATAGAACGAGAGAAGAAAAAGAGATGAAAAACCTCTCTCTCTCTCTCTCTCTCTTGCCTCTACAGTAATATACGAAACGTAACTCTCTCTCTCTTTCTATCTTCACTTACTTATATCTCCCTCTCAACTTCCGTTCGCCTAGCCCGATCACACTTTCACGCATTCACCAGCTTACTCCCCAAGTCAAGCGTGCGTAAAGCAGTTTTACTTCAAAAATATATTGTACACCAAGCTTTGTACATCTGCGATGCTTATTTGTATGCGCAATATTGACTGCAGGCACAAGATATTTTGTTTACACAACTTGTAATGGCGCCGATATCCGATGGAATATTAAAATACAACTTTCAAACTGTCGCTTATTGTAGATGTTTTTTATGAAATAGAGGACAAACGAGCAAATCACCCTATGGAAAGCGATCACCGTCGCCCATGGCCATCTGCTATACCAGATAAGTCACAAGTGCGTTGCTGGCCTTCAGTCTTTATATTAGCCCCAATTTGCCCCCTTGGAGAATAAATTTTGAAAAATTCTTTCCATTTGTCATAATAACTGGGAGACCGAGCTTCGCTCGAAGTTTTAGTAGAACTATAAAATAATTTAAAAAATATGAAATAAAAAGAAATTAGGAGAATCACAAAAATATTCGTCTGACAAATATTCGAACCCGACACATCAATTTGCCAAAAACTTCAACGCAAACTAAGCCGCCAACCGGATTTCATATTGAGAGATCGAAAGCACTCCTTTTTTCGCGACGAGAGAAAAAAACATCCTACTACTATTATAAATGTGAAAGTTTGTGAGGATGGATGGATAGATGGATGTTAGTTACTCTTTCACGGAAAAACTATTGCACGGATTTCGATGGAATTTGGTATGGGAGTAGTTTAGGCTCTGGATTGAAACATAGGCTACTTTTCATCCCGAAAAAGTACAGTATTCCTGTGGGATACCCGATACTATACATATTTACGCGGGCGGTGCCGCGGGGAAGAATCTAGTAATATTATATTACCTAGAAATACGCATTTAAATTATAAGACTACCAGGGTAACCGCGGAGCTGTTCGGAGTTCTGATAAAATAAAAAACAAAAATATTTATCTGACCTGGATTCGAACCCATCTCATACCGAATTTTCGAACAAAGCAAAAATTATACATTCGCATTATATTAAACTGCCCATCGGACTGACATTAAAGATTCGAAATTATTTATAGCATTTATATATTGTTGCACGACGAAAGAAAAAAAACCGTAATAGTATATACCTTAAAAATCTACAGTTTCCCAGGGAAAATACCTAGCTAGATCGTTACTCTCCCCGAAAACTCCCTGCATACTAAATTTCATGGAAATACTTGCAGCCGATTCCGAGATTCCGGTTATTTATAAATATACAAGATTTGGTCCTTTAAAGTACATATAGGATGTAGGGGTACGTACGAGTACCTAACTTGTCTTGTGATTTGAGTTGTACTATACGTCAGTAAGTCAGTCTTTTTGAGAATAATTGGTAGAATAAAATCTGCAAACGAGCGCGGGTTGCCTGATGGTTTTGGCAACTCCTCTGGTGTTGCGGGCTTAGATTCTCAACCCCCTCGCTCAATCACGAAATATAGTGCAAGTGTTACTTTGAGGCCGCTGTATTTTTTGTTGCATCGTACCGCATTTCCACAGTTGTTGGGAGAGCACCTTCTTATAGATTTTTATATAAAGCAGGCTACCTGATAGTGACCACTTAAGTTGACAAACACCTGCAATTATTATTGTTAAATACTTCTTCATCTAAAATTTAAACATGCTCATACTTCTCGCCGGGCTAGTTTCCGAACCGGTGGTAGGCATCATGTGCGACAATTCTATAAGAGTTATATTGTAACCTATATGGAAATTAAAAAAAAATAGTTTTTTTTTTCTACTTATGCGCTATGCCAGCGTTAAAAATAATAAATAATGTAAAAACAAATACAGTACCCATATTATACAAAACAACATCATTTTTTTTTCTCATTTTTCTTCCTTTTTTCCAAACAAAAACACAGGGAAATGGTAAAAAAAAATTGAAGGGGACACCCGGATTTGAACCGGGGACCTATCGATCTGCAGTCGATTGCTCTGCCACTGAGCTATATCCCCGCTTGCGAAGTGCTTAAAATTTACTATAAACTACGTATATCCGTATTGGACGAAATAAAACATATAAAAAGTTAAAAATGTGTCAGAAAACGGTAATTTAAGGATATAGGGATCGTGCGTGAAATATAGAGGCAGCACTACTGTCGAAGTGACCGCTCTCTGGTGTTTCATTGGTGAACATAGTGGGATCAAAACAAATATTTAATAACATTAAAAATAAGTTATAACAATGGAAAAAATAATAATATATGGATTTAAACCAATAGTCAATAATATAATACATGGCCAGAACGATGAGAAAGGCAAACAATTATTCAAATCAAATTGTTGAATAACTTAATACCTCATCTTGAAAAGTTTACCCAATACATATAAAAATTATACGCCAAAGACTCAACTAAGTAACAATACATTTATGATTATCATTAGTATATTACTTTTTAGATTATAATTATAAAATGACCTAAGAATAATTTTACATTCGAACAAATGTGCGGTATTGAAAAAATGTTATAGTAGGTACCTGTTATCTCTAAGACTTGAGATTTTAAAGTTGCCTAAAATTATTTTTATACTATATTTTTTTTTAAATTTAAACAAATCGTAAGAAATTATTTTTTGTACTAATTCATTACGAAAAGTTTTATAAATGTTATCTTTGTTAAAAATATTTAATATTACAAGCAAATAATATAATATAAAAATGTTTATCATATTTTATGTGTCTGTACTTACCTTATGTCAGAGTTATTATAAAACAGAGAAATAATAAACATTAAATTTGAAATTATTTAAGAAAATAAAACCTTTCTTTTTTGTAAACAATTAATTCGTTTTTATTTAATACAATTAGAAATTTTATTCAGTTTTTACAATTATTTGAAAAAGGCTTATTTGTCAACTTCTTTTTCTTTAAACAATTGCTTCTGTACATTTACCAAAGCACAAATAACAAAAACAATTTCATAAATATGACGAAATAATGAATTAGGTACTTTTGATAGAATTCTAAAGTCCTTAATTCGTTGATTTACTAGTTCTATATGTATCCTCACAGAAGAAATGTTGTATGTTTCGTCAACTTCTTCAGGGGTGAATTGATCTTTGTGGCCAAAAGGAGGCATGATAAAAATAGCATTTTTGTTTTCGACTTGAGTTTTTATCTGGGGTATTTTATCCCAGTCTTTTGGATTTTCTCTGAAATCAAAGAAAAGAATTAAAAGGTTAAGTTATAACTATAAGATAACTGTCACGAATATTTGAAATTTCATCAATTAAATGATCAATTTTTACATAATATATCGTATTTAAATGTTGTAATTTTACTGACTCATTTTTCACAGCATTTATACACTGTTTACGTTTTACTATTTGCATGAGGCTTCTAACACGCTCTCTGGAAATTCATAAAATTTCACTTCCACACTGAATCCACGTTCTCGACGTGATGTATTATTACATCCAAGAATACAACAATTTTTTCTCGAAGCTGGCATTATTTAAAAAAATTAAATATATTTTATTTATAATTATTAAAAAATAAATCACATGTGTTTACGTTTAATACATGATCCCAACTGTTTTGGATACTTGACACTAGTTGGCGTAACAGTCCAGAAGCACGATCCCCATTATTACATTACATAATATAAAATATTATGTAATGCCACTATAAAAATAGCACAGAGTAAAAACATAGTGGAACTAGACCGTGCATTTAATTTTTTCATTCATTCATGTAAGACTAGATGTTTCATGCGACTTCGTGCGGGAAAAAGAAAGTTAAAAGAAGCCTATGTATTTCCTCGTGATCTATACTGCGCCATAAAAATTGGTCCAGTAGTTTCGGAGCCTGTTCAATGCAAACAAATATGTGTATAATATCTGTATAATATTGGTATAGATGAAAACACGGCTTAAGCGTCATTGGTCAATTTTGACATTTGCACTACTGACTCTGACTATTCAATACAATGAAAACAAAGAAATATTTCCACTTTTTATTATCATAGTGTAGATACAATAGAAATCATTAAACATTCTTTAAATGCATGTGAGTTAGAAAATCTACATATGTTTTATTTGGTAGCAACAAAGTAAACTGTTTAGAAAGTTGTACACATATTCAGTAAATATTTTACCATAGGTAATATAAGTTTGAAGCTGTTGTAGCAAATTTAGAAAATTGTAATTTAAGATAATTGATTAATATATATAGATAAATTATTTATTTCAGCGAAATCACGAAAATACATTGAACTGATTTTCTGATTGCATCATCAAATTGCTGCTGCGAAGTGTGCTTACCTTTGTTAGAATGAAACATACAGGCTGCATTTTTGTTCCAATTAAATATTTAACCCAACATCAGGATACAATATAACATAAGTATTGGCTGTTTACATAACTTTCAATTTACGTTATTTACAGAAAAATAACATGATTATCATTTCCTGATGACCACGCGCCCGCCGCGCTGTATAGGTCGCGCGGTTATGAATAGAATTTAAGTATTTATAGGATAATCTGGTCAATATTTAAGGTCACAAAAATGTGTTATTTATATTTTTGGAACGAGAATCGAACTGACCTTTGAATATCAATTTTTGTTTCGAATACATCCTGTAGAGCCAGCAAACTGAGTGGTACTATTCTACTCCCATTATAAATAATATGAAAGTGTGTGAGAATAGATGTATGTATCACTCTTACACAAAAACTACTGAACGAATTTTGTTACAACTTTACACATATATAGTTTATTATACATCAGCGTAACGAATGGGCTATAAATTATAAAGTTATCGCGTAACATGCAATTTAACGTGGGCGAAGGTATATTAAGGCGACTACTAACAGGTATATAATAATAAGAGTAATGATGTGTCATGTGTAAAGCTAGCTACACACGTAAGGGTGCACCTGTCAGGTTTGCCTGTACAGCTAAACTGTACAGGCAAACCTGACAGGTATACGGTATACCTGCCAGGTTACGTATATGGCTGGCATATCAATTGATTTCTACTTGGTAGTAACTAATAAGATATAATTATCTACTAAAAACAGTTGACGTAGGCAGACAGAATTACTCCCACATAGAAGAAAATGGTTGGATGTTACACATCGAAAATTCATGCACATTGCACTTGATATAAACTTTTGGGCCGTGTTTTTTTAATTTTTTGTAAAGTTAAAGGTGACCGCACATTGTTAATGAATGTTGTTCATTTATTATGTATGTTTTAACCCGGGGAGCGTACAGTTGGGTGTATTAGACTAAGGCCTTACCAAATTTCTCAGTAGCCATTCAGTCATTTCACCGTGTCGAAAAACAACAAAAATGTAGTTTTTCGAGTCTGGCTAGGACAATTTAGACTGATCACCATCTAAAAAGTCGACTCTGTGCCTGTTTCCATATGTTCTCGCCGATTTTTGATTTCAACGATTTTGAGAGTAAAGGAAGAGACGGTTATCTTGTGTATTGCGCTCACACTTGGGAATTATAAAGTAACTCCTGCCTAACTACTGGACTAGTTTCAAGGAAACCGTTCACCGTCATTTATTACAATCCTACTACCGTGTATATTATACTATTTGTACCGTGGGAGAGCCATGCTTCGGCACGAATGGCACGTGGTATTTCCCCGGCTTGACCGGGGAAATACCACGGGCTCACAGAAAACCGGCGTGAAACAGCGCTTGCGCTGTGTTTCGCTGAGTGAGTGAGTTTACCGGAGGCCCAATGCCCTACCCCCCTAGAAATGCCGCAGTTGAAAAGCAATTTGTTACCCCAGGAGGGTACTAACTACGTTGGAGAATCCCTCTCTGGACGTCCATGCTCAGGAACCCCTGGAACTGAACGTGGACGTCCAGGCTGCCCCTCGTATTCTGGGGAGGGCAAAACTGCGCTCCAATCTGCTCGGGGCAAGAGCAAACGCACAAAGGCACCCCCCTCGATATTAAACATGGACTTTTGTAATATCAGGGGATTACACTCCAACCTTAATGCCGTCCATTACCACCTTGAGACGGCAAAGCCGGCTTTGCTTTTTTTAACCGAGACACAGATATCATCTCCGAGTGACACATCATACCTTTCCACCCAGAGTATTCTCTCGAGCACTCCTTTCTGCCCAAAGCTGGAGTGTGTGTGTATATCAGGGATGATATCAGCTCTTGCCGCCTCAGCAATCTTGAGGACAGGGACCTGTCAACGTTATGGCTCCGCATAGATTGCGACGACCACCCTCGCGTCTATGCGTGCCTATATAGGTCCCATAGTGGTGACCCCGAGACGGACAAACTCTTGGAACACCTGCAAGCTGCTTCAGATTTTGTGTAGCGGCAGATCCCATCCGCAGAGATCATAATACTTGGCGACTTTAATGCCCACCACGCCGACTGGCTCAATTCCAGTTAAACTGATCATGCGGGGAGATCTGTCTGCAACTTTGCCCTTGCGAACGACTTGACACAACTGGCTACTACGCCTACGCGAATCCCGATGTGGATGGTCAGAATACTTCCTTGTTGGACCTTCTGCTGACTTCAAATCCTGACGGCTACCAATATCCGTAATCGCACCACTTGGTTCATCGGATCATTGCCTTATTAGGAGTTCTGTGCCACTTACGACGGTGTTACGACAGCGTGCTGTTAAATACCGTCGTGTGTGGCACTACAAGTCAGCAGACTGGGATGGGATGCGGTCGTTTTTTGCATCCTATTCTTGGGGGATCGTGTGCTTCTCGTCGGATGATCCCGACAACACTGCCAACTCTGTTGCCGATGTGGTGATGCAAGGGATGGAACTTTTCATTCCGTCCTCTGTAGTGCAACTGGCGGCAGATTTCGTCCCTAATTGGTTCATCCCCCAAAAAAGCTTCGCGCCGGAAGCAGGAGGCTTACCAATCCTGGGCCAATGCAGTGTCTGCTCGGGATTTAAATACCAGCACATATAAAAAGGAGTACAACCTTGCCTCTAGGTCCCTCAAGAAAGAGATCACTCGGGCAAAGAAACAGCACGTCAATAGAATTGGTAAGAGACTTGAGCGCCTCCCCTCGGGAACCCGTGCATTCTGGTCTCTGGCCAAAGCTATTGAAGGAAATTTCTGCAAGCCAACCCTACCATCCCTACGCGTAGGAAATGGATCATTGGCCCAGGACGCAAAGGACAAAGCCGATCTTCTGGGCAAATGTGCGGTATTGAAAAAATGTTATAGTAGGTACCTGTTATCTCTAAGACTTGAGATATTAAAGTTGCCTAAAATTATTTTTATACTATATTTTTATTTTAATTTAAACAAATCGTAAGAAATTATTTTTTGTACTAATTCATTACGAAAAGTTTTATAAATGTTATCTTTGTTAAAAATATTTAATATTACAAGCAAATAATTTAATATAAAAATGTTTATCATATTTTATGTGTCTGTAGTTACCTTATGTCAGAGTTATTATAAAACAGAGAAATAATAAACATTAAATTTGAAATTATTTAAGATAATAAAACCTTTCTTTTTTGTAAACAATTAATTCGTTTTTATTTAATACAATTAGAAATTTTATTCAGTTTTTACAATTATTTGAAAAAGGCTTATTTGTCAACTTCTTTTTCTTTAAACAATTGCTTCTGTACATTTACCAAAGCACAAATAACAAAAACAATTTCATAAATATGACGAAATAATGAATTAGGTACTTTTGATAGAATTCTAAAGTCCTTAATTCGTTGATTTACTAGTTCTATATGTATCCTCACAGAAGAAATGTTGTATGTTTCGTCAACTTCTTCAGGGGTGAATTGATCTTTGTGGCCAAAAGGAGGCATGATAAAAATAGCATTTTTGTTTTTGACTTGAGTTTTATCTGGGGTATTTTATCCCAGTCTTTTGGATTTTCTCTGAAATCAAAGAAAAGAATTAAAAGGTTAAGTTATAACTATAAGATAACTGTCACGAATATTTGAAATTTCATCAATTAAATGATCAATTTTTACATAATATATCGTATTTAAATGTTGTAATTTTACTGACTCATTTTTCACAGCATTTATACACTGTTTACGTTTTACTATTTGCATGAGGCTTCTAACACGCTCTCTGGAAATTCATAAAATTTCACTTCCACACTGAATCCACGTTCTCGACGTGATGTATTATTACATCCAAGAATACAACAATTTTTTCTCGAAGCTGGCATTATTTAAAAAAATTAAATATATTTTATTTATAATTATTAAAAAATAAATCACATGTGTTTACGTTTAATACATGATCCCAACTGTTTTGGATACTTGACACTAGTTGGCGTAACAGTCCAGAAGCACGATCCCCATTATTACATTACATAATATAAAATATTATGTAATGCCACTATAAAAATAGCACAGAGTAAAAACATAGTGGAACTAGACCGTGCATTTAATTTTTTCATTCATTCATGTAAGACTAGATGTTTCATGCGACTTCGTGCGGGAAAAAGAAAGTTAAAAGAAGCCTATGTATTTCCTCGTGATCTATACTGCGCCATAAAAATTGGTCCAGTAGTTTCGGAGCCTGTTCAATGCAAACAAATATGTGTATAATATCTGTATAATATTGGTATAGATGAAAACACGGCTTAAGCGTCATTGGTCAATTTTGACATTTGCACTACTGACTCTGACTATTCAATACAATGAAAACAAAGAAATATTTCCACTTTTTATTATCATAGTGTAGATACAATAGAAATCATTAAACATTCTTTAAATGCATGTGAGTTAGAAAATCTACATATGTTTTATTTGGTAGCAACAAAGTAAACTGTTTAGAAAGTTGTACACATATTCAGTAAATATTTTACCATAGGTAATATAAGTTTGAAGCTGTTGTAGCAAATTTAGAAAATTGTAATTTAAGATAATTGATTAATATATATAGATAAATTATTTATTTCAGCGAAATCACGAAAATACATTGAACTGATTTTCTGATTGCATCATCAAATTGCTGCTGCGAAGTGTGCTTACCTTTGTTAGAATGAAACATACAGGCTGCATTTTTGTTCCAATTAAATATTTAACCCAACATCAGGATACAATATAACATAAGTATTGGCTGTTTACATAACTTTCAATTTACGTTATTTACAGAAAAATAACATGATTATCATTTCCTGATGACCACGCGCCCGCCGCGCTGTATAGGTCGCGCGGTTATGAATAGAATTTAAGTATTTATAGGATAATCTGGTCAATATTTAAGGTCACAAAAATGTGTTATTTATATTTTTGGAACGAGAATCGAACTGACCTTTGAATATCAATTTTTGTTTCGAATACATCCTGTAGAGCCAGCAAACTGAGTGGTACTATTCTACTCCCATTATAAATAATATGAAAGTGTGTGAGAATGGATGTATGTATCACTCTTACACAAAAACTACTGAACGAATTTTGTTACAACTTTACACATATATAGTTTATTATACATCAGCGTAACGAATGGGCTATAAATTATAAAGTTATCGCGTAACATGCAATTTAACGTGGGCGAAGGTATATTAAGGCGACTACTAACAGGTATATAATAATAAGAGTAATGATGTGTCATGTGTAAAGCTAGCTACACACGTAAGGGTGCACCTGTCAGGTTTGCCTGTACAGCTAAACTGTACAGGCAAACCTGACAGGTATACGGTATACCTGCCAGGTTACGTATATGGCTGGCATATCAATTGATTTCTACTTGGTAGTAACTAATAAGATATAATTATCTACTAAAAACAGTTGACGTAGGCAGACAGAATTACTCCCACATAGAAGAAAATGGTTGGATGTTACACATCGAAAATTCATGCACATTGCACTTGATATAAACTTTTGGGCCGTGTTTTTTTAATTTTTTGTAAAGTTAAAGGTGACCGCACATTGTTAATGAATGTTGTTCATTTATTATGTATGTTTTAACCCGGGGAGCGTACAGTTGGGTGTATTAGACTAAGGCCTTACCAAATTTCTCAGTAGCCATTCAGTCATTTCACCGTGTCGAAAAACAACAAAAATGTAGTTTTCGAGTCTGGCTAGGACAATTTAGACTGATCACCATCTAAAAAGTCGACTCTGTGCCTGTTTCCATATGTTCTCGCCGATTTTTGATTTCAACGATTTTGAGAGTAAAGGAAGAGACGGTTATCTTGTGTATTGCGCTCACACTTGGGAATTATAAAGTAACTCCTGCCTAACTGCTGGACTAGTTTCAAGGAAACCGTTCACCGTCATTTATTACAATCCTACTACCGTGTATATTATACTATTTGTACCGTGGGAGAGCCATGCTTCGGCACGAATGGCACGTGGTATTTCCCCGGCTTGACCGGGGAAATACCACGGGCTCACAGAAAACCGGCGTGAAACAGCGCTTGCGCTGTGTTTCGCTGAGTGAGTGAGTTTACCGGAGGCCCAATGCCCTACCCCCCTAGAAATGCCGCAGTTGAAAAGCAATTTGTTACCCCAGGAGGGTACTAACTACGTTGGAGAATCCCTCTCTGGACGTCCATGCTCAGGAACCCCTGGAACTGAACGTGGACGTCCAGGCTGCCCCTCGTATTCTGGGGAGGGCAAAACTGCGCTCCAATCTGCTCGGGGCAAGAGCAAACGCACAAAGGCACCCCCCTCGATATTAAACATGGACTTTTGTAATATCAGGGGATTACACTCCAACCTTAATGCCGTCCATTACCACCTTGAGACGGCAAAGCCGGCTTTGCTTTTTTTAACCGAGACACAGATATCATCTCCGAGTGACACATCATACCTTTCCCACCCAGAGTATTCTCTCGAGCACTCCTTTCTGCCCAAAGCTGGAGTGTGTGTGTATATCAGGGATGATATCAGCTCTTGCCGCCTCAGCAATCTTGAGGACAGGGACCTGTCAACGTTATGGCTCCGCATAGATTGCGACGACCACCCTCGCGTCTATGCGTGCCTATATAGGTCCCATAGTGGTGACCCCGAGACGGACAAACTCTTGGAACACCTGCAAGCTGCTTCAGATTTTGTGTAGCGGCAGATCCCATCCGCAGAGATCATAATACTTGGCGACTTTAATGCCCACCACGCCGACTGGCTCAATTCCAGTTAAACTGATCATGCGGGGAGATCTGTCTGCAACTTTGCCCTTGCGAACGACTTGACACAACTGGCTACTACGCCTACGCGAATCCCCGATGTGGATGGTCAGAATACTTCCTTGTTGGACCTTCTGCTGACTTCAAATCCTGACGGCTACCAAATATCCGTAATCGCACCACTTGGTTCATCGGATCATTGCCTTATTAGGAGTTCTGTGCCACTTACGACGGTGTTACGACAGCGTGCTGTTAAATACCGTCGTGTGTGGCACTACAAGTCAGCAGACTGGGATGGGATGCGGTCGTTTTTTGCATCCTATTCTTGGGGGATCGTGTGCTTCTCGTCGGATGATCCCGACAACACTGCCAACTCTGTTGCCGATGTGGTGATGCAAGGGATGGAACTTTTCATTCCGTCCTCTGTAGTGCCAACTGGCGGCAGATTTCGTCCCTAATTTGGTTCATCCCCCAAAAAAGCTTCGCGCCGGAAGCAGGAGGCTTACCAATCCTGGGCCAATGCAGTGTCTGCTCGGGATTTAAATACCAGCACATATAAAAAGGAGTACAACCTTGCCTCTAGGTCCCTCAAGAAAGAGATCACTCGGGCAAAGAAACAGCACGTCAATAGAATTGGTAAGAGACTTGAGCGCCTCCCCTCGGGAACCCGTGCATTCTGGTCTCTGGCCAAAGCTATTGAAGGAAATTTCTGCAAGCCAACCCTACCATCCCTACGCGTAGGAAATGGATCATTGGCCCAGGACGCAAAGGACAAAGCCGATCTTCTGGGCAAATGTGCGGTATTGAAAAAATGTTATAGTAGGTACCTGTTATCTCTAAGACTTGAGATATTAAAGTTGCCTAAAATTATTTTTATACTATATTTTTATTTTAATTTAAACAAATCGTAAGAAATTATTTTTTGTACTAATTCATTACGAAAAGTTTTATAAATGTTATCTTTGTTAAAAATATTTAATATTACAAGCAAATAATTTAATATAAAAATGTTTATCATATTTTATGTGTCTGTAGTTACCTTATGTCAGAGTTATTATAAAACAGAGAAATAATAAACATTAAATTTGAAATTATTTAAGATAATAAAACCTTTCTTTTTTGTAAACAATTAATTCGTTTTTATTTAATACAATTAGAAATTTTATTCAGTTTTTACAATTATTTGAAAAAGGCTTATTTGTCAACTTCTTTTTCTTTAAACAATTGCTTCTGTACATTTACCAAAGCACAAATAACAAAAACAATTTCATAAATATGACGAAATAATGAATTAGGTACTTTTGATAGAATTCTAAAGTCCTTAATTCGTTGATTTACTAGTTCTATATGTATCCTCACAGAAGAAATGTTGTATGTTTCGTCAACTTCTTCAGGGGTGAATTGATCTTTGTGGCCAAAAGGAGGCATGATAAAAATAGCATTTTTGTTTTTGACTTGAGTTTTATCTGGGGTATTTTATCCCAGTCTTTTGGATTTTCTCTGAAATCAAAGAAAAGAATTAAAAGGTTAAGTTATAACTATAAGATAACTGTCACGAATATTTGAAATTTCATCAATTAAATGATCAATTTTTACATAATATATCGTATTTAAATGTTGTAATTTTACTGACTCATTTTTCACAGCATTTATACACTGTTTACGTTTTACTATTTGCATGAGGCTTCTAACACGCTCTCTGGAAATTCATAAAATTTCACTTCCACACTGAATCCACGTTCTCGACGTGATGTATTATTACATCCAAGAATACAACAATTTTTTCTCGAAGCTGGCATTATTTAAAAAAATTAAATATATTTTATTTATAATTATTAAAAAATAAATCACATGTGTTTACGTTTAATACATGATCCCAACTGTTTTGGATACTTGACACTAGTTGGCGTAACAGTCCAGAAGCACGATCCCCATTATTACATTACATAATATAAAATATTATGTAATGCCACTATAAAAATAGCACAGAGTAAAAACATAGTGGAACTAGACCGTGCATTTAATTTTTTCATTCATTCATGTAAGACTAGATGTTTCATGCGACTTCGTGCGGGAAAAAGAAAGTTAAAAGAAGCCTATGTATTTCCTCGTGATCTATACTGCGCCATAAAAATTGGTCCAGTAGTTTCGGAGCCTGTTCAATGCAAACAAATATGTGTATAATATCTGTATAATATTGGTATAGATGAAAACACGGCTTAAGCGTCATTGGTCAATTTTGACATTTGCACTACTGACTCTGACTATTCAATACAATGAAAACAAAGAAATATTTCCACTTTTTATTATCATAGTGTAGATACAATAGAAATCATTAAACATTCTTTAAATGCATGTGAGTTAGAAAATCTACATATGTTTTATTTGGTAGCAACAAAGTAAACTGTTTAGAAAGTTGTACACATATTCAGTAAATATTTTACCATAGGTAATATAAGTTTGAAGCTGTTGTAGCAAATTTAGAAAATTGTAATTTAAGATAATTGATTAATATATATAGATAAATTATTTATTTCAGCGAAATCACGAAAATACATTGAACTGATTTTCTGATTGCATCATCAAATTGCTGCTGCGAAGTGTGCTTACCTTTGTTAGAATGAAACATACAGGCTGCATTTTTGTTCCAATTAAATATTTAACCCAACATCAGGATACAATATAACATAAGTATTGGCTGTTTACATAACTTTCAATTTACGTTATTTACAGAAAAATAACATGATTATCATTTCCTGATGACCACGCGCCCGCCGCGCTGTATAGGTCGCGCGGTTATGAATAGAATTTAAGTATTTATAGGATAATCTGGTCAATATTTAAGGTCACAAAAATGTGTTATTTATATTTTTGGAACGAGAATCGAACTGACCTTTGAATATCAATTTTTGTTTCGAATACATCCTGTAGAGCCAGCAAACTGAGTGGTACTATTCTACTCCCATTATAAATAATATGAAAGTGTGTGAGAATGGATGTATGTATCACTCTTACACAAAAACTACTGAACGAATTTTGTTACAACTTTACACATATATAGTTTATTATACATCAGCGTAACGAATGGGCTATAAATTATAAAGTTATCGCGTAACATGCAATTTAACGTGGGCGAAGGTATATTAAGGCGACTACTAACAGGTATATAATAATAAGAGTAATGATGTGTCATGTGTAAAGCTAGCTACACACGTAAGGGTGCACCTGTCAGGTTTGCCTGTACAGCTAAACTGTACAGGCAAACCTGACAGGTATACGGTATACCTGCCAGGTTACGTATATGGCTGGCATATCAATTGATTTCTACTTGGTAGTAACTAATAAGATATAATTATCTACTAAAAACAGTTGACGTAGGCAGACAGAATTACTCCCACATAGAAGAAAATGGTTGGATGTTACACATCGAAAATTCATGCACATTGCACTTGATATAAACTTTTGGGCCGTGTTTTTTTAATTTTTTGTAAAGTTAAAGGTGACCGCACATTGTTAATGAATGTTGTTCATTTATTATGTATGTTTTAACCCGGGGAGCGTACAGTTGGGTGTATTAGACTAAGGCCTTACCAAATTTCTCAGTAGCCATTCAGTCATTTCACCGTGTCGAAAAACAACAAAAATGTAGTTTTCGAGTCTGGCTAGGACAATTTAGACTGATCACCATCTAAAAAGTCGACTCTGTGCCTGTTTCCATATGTTCTCGCCGATTTTTGATTTCAACGATTTTGAGAGTAAAGGAAGAGACGGTTATCTTGTGTATTGCGCTCACACTTGGGAATTATAAAGTAACTCCTGCCTAACTGCTGGACTAGTTTCAAGGAAACCGTTCACCGTCATTTATTACAATCCTACTACCGTGTATATTATACTATTTGTACCGTGGGAGAGCCATGCTTCGGCACGAATGGCACGTGGTATTTCCCCGGCTTGACCGGGGAAATACCACGGGCTCACAGAAAACCGGCGTGAAACAGCGCTTGCGCTGTGTTTCGCTGAGTGAGTGAGTTTACCGGAGGCCCAATGCCCTACCCCCCTAGAAATGCCGCAGTTGAAAAGCAATTTGTTACCCCAGGAGGGTACTAACTACGTTGGAGAATCCCTCTCTGGACGTCCATGCTCAGGAACCCCTGGAACTGAACGTGGACGTCCAGGCTGCCCCTCGTATTCTGGGGAGGGCAAAACTGCGCTCCAATCTGCTCGGGGCAAGAGCAAACGCACAAAGGCACCCCCCTCGATATTAAACATGGACTTTTGTAATATCAGGGGATTACACTCCAACCTTAATGCCGTCCATTACCACCTTGAGACGGCAAAGCCGGCTTTGCTTTTTTTAACCGAGACACAGATATCATCTCCGAGTGACACATCATACCTTTCCCACCCAGAGTATTCTCTCGAGCACTCCTTTCTGCCCAAAGCTGGAGTGTGTGTGTATATCAGGGATGATATCAGCTCTTGCCGCCTCAGCAATCTTGAGGACAGGGACCTGTCAACGTTATGGCTCCGCATAGATTGCGACGACCACCCTCGCGTCTATGCGTGCCTATATAGGTCCCATAGTGGTGACCCCGAGACGGACAAACTCTTGGAACACCTGCAAGCTGCTTCAGATTTTGTGTAGCGGCAGATCCCATCCGCAGAGATCATAATACTTGGCGACTTTAATGCCCACCACGCCGACTGGCTCAATTCCAGTTAAACTGATCATGCGGGGAGATCTGTCTGCAACTTTGCCCTTGCGAACGACTTGACACAACTGGCTACTACGCCTACGCGAATCCCCGATGTGGATGGTCAGAATACTTCCTTGTTGGACCTTCTGCTGACTTCAAATCCTGACGGCTACCAAATATCCGTAATCGCACCACTTGGTTCATCGGATCATTGCCTTATTAGGAGTTCTGTGCCACTTACGACGGTGTTACGACAGCGTGCTGTTAAATACCGTCGTGTGTGGCACTACAAGTCAGCAGACTGGGATGGGATGCGGTCGTTTTTTGCATCCTATTCTTGGGGGATCGTGTGCTTCTCGTCGGATGATCCCGACAACACTGCCAACTCTGTTGCCGATGTGGTGATGCAAGGGATGGAACTTTTCATTCCGTCCTCTGTAGTGCCAACTGGCGGCAGATTTCGTCCCTAATTTGGTTCATCCCCCAAAAAAGCTTCGCGCCGGAAGCAGGAGGCTTACCAATCCTGGGCCAATGCAGTGTCTGCTCGGGATTTAAATACCAGCACATATAAAAAGGAGTACAACCTTGCCTCTAGGTCCCTCAAGAAAGAGATCACTCGGGCAAAGAAACAGCACGTCAATAGAATTGGTAAGAGACTTGAGCGCCTCCCCTCGGGAACCCGTGCATTCTGGTCTCTGGCCAAAGCTATTGAAGGAAATTTCTGCAAGCCAACCCTACCATCCCTACGCGTAGGAAATGGATCATTGGCCCAGGACGCAAAGGACAAAGCCGATCTTCTGGGCAAATGTGCGGTATTGAAAAAATGTTATAGTAGGTACCTGTTATCTCTAAGACTTGAGATATTAAAGTTGCCTAAAATTATTTTTATACTATATTTTTATTTTAATTTAAACAAATCGTAAGAAATTATTTTTTGTACTAATTCATTACGAAAAGTTTTATAAATGTTATCTTTGTTAAAAATATTTAATATTACAAGCAAATAATTTAATATAAAAATGTTTATCATATTTTATGTGTCTGTAGTTACCTTATGTCAGAGTTATTATAAAACAGAGAAATAATAAACATTAAATTTGAAATTATTTAAGATAATAAAACCTTTCTTTTTTGTAAACAATTAATTCGTTTTTATTTAATACAATTAGAAATTTTATTCAGTTTTTACAATTATTTGAAAAAGGCTTATTTGTCAACTTCTTTTTCTTTAAACAATTGCTTCTGTACATTTACCAAAGCACAAATAACAAAAACAATTTCATAAATATGAGGAAATAATGAATTAGGTACTTTTGATAGAATTCTAAAGTCCTTAATTCGTTGATTTACTAGTTCTATATGTATCCTCACAGAAGAAATGTTGTATGTTTCGTCAACTTCTTCAGGGGTGAATTGATCTTTGTGGCCAAAAGAAGGCATGATGAAAATAGCATTTTTGTTTTCGACTTGAGTTTTTATCTGGGGTATTTTATCCCAGTCTTTTGGATTTGTTCTGAAATCAAAGAAAAGAATTAAAAGGTTAAGTTATAACTATAAGATAACTGTCACGAATATTTGAAATTTCATCAATTAAATGATCAATTTTTACATAATATATCGTATTTAAATGTTGTAATTTTGCTGACTAATTTTTCACAGCATTTATACACTGTTTACGTTTTACTATTTGCATGAGGCTTCTAACACGCTCTCTGGAAATTCATAAAATTTCACTTCCACACTGAATCCACGTTCTCGACGTAATGTATTATTACATCCAAGAATACAACAATTTTTTCTCGAAGCTGGCATTATTTAAAAAAATTAAATATATTTTATTTATAATTATTAAAAAATAAATCACATGTGTTTACGTTTAATACATGATCCCAACTGTTTTGGATACTTGACACTAGTTGGCGTAACAGTCCAGAAGCACGATCCCCATTATTACATTACATAATATAAAATATTATGTAATGCCACTATAAAAATAGCACAGAGTAAAAACATAGTGGAACTAGACCGTGCATTTAATTTTTTCATTCATTCATGTAAGACTAGATGTTTCATGCGACTTCGTGCGGGAAAAAGAAAGTTAAAAGAAGCCTATGTATTTCCTCGTGATCTATACTGCGCCATAAAAATTGGTCCAGTAGTTTCGGAGCCTGTTCAATGCAAACAAATATGTGTATAATATCTGTATAATATTGGTATAGATGAAAACACGGCTTAAGCGTCATTGGTCAATTTTGACATTTGCACTACTGACTCTGACTATTCAATACAATGAAAACAAAGAAATATTTCCACTTTTTATTATCATAGTGTAGATACAATAGAAATCATTAAACATTCTTTAAATGCATGTGAGTTAGAAAATCTACATATGTTTTATTTGGTAGCAACAAAGTAAACTGTTTAGAAAGTTGTACACATATTCAGTAAATATTTTACCATAGGTAATATAAGTTTGAAGCTGTTGTAGCAAATTTAGAAAATTGTAATTTAAGATAATTGATTAATATATATAGATAAATTATTTATTTCAGCGAAATCACGAAAATACATTGAACTGATTTTCTGATTGCATCATCAAATTGCTGCTGCGAAGTGTGCTTACCTTTGTTAGAATGAAACATACAGGCTGCATTTTTGTTCCAATTAAATATTTAACCCAACATCAGGATACAATATAACATAAGTATTGGCTGTTTACATAACTTTCAATTTACGTTATTTACAGAAAAATAACATGATTATCATTTCCTGATGACCACGCGCCCGCCGCGCTGTATAGGTCGCGCGGTTATGAATAGAATTTAAGTATTTATAGGATAATCTGGTCAATATTTAAGGTCACAAAAATGTGTTATTTATATTTTTGGAACGAGAATCGAACTGACCTTTGAATATCAATTTTTGTTTCGAATACATCCTGTAGAGCCAGCAAACTGAGTGGTACTATTCTACTCCCATTATAAATAATATGAAAGTGTGTGAGAATGGATGTATGTATCACTCTTACACAAAAACTACTGAACGAATTTTGTTACAACTTTACACATATATAGTTTATTATACATCAGCGTAACGAATGGGCTATAAATTATAAAGTTATCGCGTAACATGCAATTTAACGTGGGCGAAGGTATATTAAGGCGACTACTAACAGGTATATAATAATAAGAGTAATGATGTGTCATGTGTAAAGCTAGCTACACACGTAAGGGTGCACCTGTCAGGTTTGCCTGTACAGCTAAACTGTACAGGCAAACCTGACAGGTATACGGTATACCTGCCAGGTTACGTATATGGCTGGCATATCAATTGATTTCTACTTGGTAGTAACTAATAAGATATAATTATCTACTAAAAACAGTTGACGTAGGCAGACAGAATTACTCCCACATAGAAGAAAATGGTTGGATGTTACACATCGAAAATTCATGCACATTGCACTTGATATAAACTTTTGGGCCGTGTTTTTTTAATTTTTTGTAAAGTTAAAGGTGACCGCACATTGTTAATGAATGTTGTTCATTTATTATGTATGTTTTAACCCGGGGAGCGTACAGTTGGGTGTATTAGACTAAGAAATTACCAAATTTCTCAGTAGCCATTCAGTCATTTCACCGTGTCGAAAAACAACAAAAATGTAGTTTTCGAGTCTGGCTAGGACAATTTAGACTGATCACCATCTAAAAAGTCGACTCTGTGCCTGTTTCCATATGTTCTCGCCGATTTTTGATCTCAACGATTTTGAGAGTAAAGGAAGAGACGGTTATCTTGTGTATTGCGCTCACACTTGGGAATTATAAAGTAACTCCTGCCTAACTGCTGGACTAGTTTCAAGGAAACCGTTCACCGTCATTTATTACAATCCTACTACCGTGTATATTATACTATTTGTACCGTGGGAGAGCCATGATTCGGCACGAATGGCACGTGGTATTTCCCCGGCTTGACCGGGGAAATACCACGGGCTCACAGAAAACCGGCGTGAAACAGCGCTTGCGCTGTGTTTCGCTGAGTGAGTGAGTTTACCGGAGGCCCAATGCCCTACCCCCCTAGAAATGCCGCAGTTGAAAAGCAATTTGTTACCCCAGGAGGGTACTAACTACGTTGGAGAATCCCTCTCTGGACGTCCATGCTCAGGAACCCCTGGAACTGAACGTGGACGTCCAGGCTGCCCCTCGTATTCTGGGGAGGGCAAAACTGCGCTCCAATCTGCTCGGGGCAAGAGCAAACGCACAAAGGCACCCCCCTCGATATTAAACATGGACTTTTGTAATATCAGGGGATTACACTCCAACCTTAATGCCGTCCATTACCACCTTGAGACGGCAAAGCCGGCTTTGCTTTTTTTAACCGAGACACAGATATCATCTCCGAGTGACACATCATACCTTTCCCACCCAGAGTATTCTCTCGAGCACTCCTTTCTGCCCAAAGCTGGAGTGTGTGTGTATATCAGGGATGATATCAGCTCTTGCCGCCTCAGCAATCTTGAGGACAGGGACCTGTCAACGTTATGGCTCCGCATAGATTGCGACGACCACCCTCGCGTCTATGCGTGCCTATATAGGTCCCATAGTGGTGACCCCGAGACGGACAAACTCTTGGAACACCTGCAAGCTGCTTCAGATTTTGTGTAGCGGCAGATCCCATCCGCAGAGATCATAATACTTGGCGACTTTAATGCCCACCACGCCGACTGGCTCAATTCCAGTTAAACTGATCATGCGGGGAGATCTGTCTGCAACTTTGCCCTTGCGAACGACTTGACACAACTGGCTACTACGCCTACGCGAATCCCCGATGTGGATGGTCAGAATACTTCCTTGTTGGACCTTCTGCTGACTTCAAATCCTGACGGCTACCAAATATCCGTAATCGCACCACTTGGTTCATCGGATCATTGCCTTATTAGGAGTTCTGTGCCACTTACGACGGTGTTACGACAGCGTGCTGTTAAATACCGTCGTGTGTGGCACTACAAGTCAGCAGACTGGGATGGGATGCGGTCGTTTTTTGCATCCTATCCTTGGGGGATCGTGTGCTTCTCGTCGGATGATCCCGACAACACTGCCAACTCTGTTGCCGATGTGGTGATGCAAGGGATGGAACTTTTCATTCCGTCCTCTGTAGTGCCAACTGGCGGCAGATTTCGTCCCTAATTTGGTTCATCCCCCAAAAAAGCTTCGCGCCGGAAGCAGGAGGCTTACCAATCCTGGGCCAATGCAGTGTCTGCTCGGGATTTAAATACCAGCACATATAAAAAGGAGTACAACCTTGCCTCTAGGTCCCTCAAGAAAGAGATCACTCGGGAAAAGAAACAGCACGTCAATAGAATTGGTAAGAGACTTGAGCGCCTCCCCTCGGGAACCCGTGCATTCTGGTCTCTGGCCAAAGCTATTGAAGGAAATTTCTGCAAGCCAACCCTACCATCCCTACGCGTAGGAAATGGATCATTGGCCCAGGACGCAAAGGACAAAGCCGATCTTCTGGGCAAGCTCTTTGCGTCAAACTCGACCCTGGATGACGGGGGGCAGAAACCGCCGACCATACCGCGATCACGAGCATCATGTCGGATATTCGATTTAATCAGCGCTCAGTGCGAAAAGCCCTCCGTTCCCTTGATATCCAAAATTCGAGTGGGCCTGACGGAATCCCTCCTATTGTGTTGAAAAAATGTACTCCAGAGTTGGCTCCGATCTTGACGCGTCTTTTTCTGTTCTCCTACTCTTCTGGCATCGTCCCGGCTTCTTGGAAGACAGCCTTGGTGCACCCGATCCCCAAAAAAGGTGATCGCTCAAATCCTTCCAACTACAGACCAATCGCTATAACCTCTCTCTTCTCGAAGATAATGGAATCCATTATCAATAGCCAGCTTCTTCGATACTTGGACGGCCAGGGATTACTAAGCGACAAACAATACGGGTTACGTAAGGGTCGCTCGTCTGGTGATCTCTTGGCGTACCTAACTCATCATTGGGCTCAGGCAATTGAGTCGAAGGGAGAGGCATTGGCTGTTAGTTTGGACATTGCGAAGGCCTTTGATCGGGTTTGGCATAAAGCGCTGCTATCAAAGCTTCCATCATACGGGCTGCCCGAGAAATTATGTAAGTGGGTCACTAGTTTCTTAGCAGATAGAAGCATAAAGGTCGTAGTTGACGGCGAATGCTCGGAAACTCAGTCTGTTGATGCTGGTGTCCCTCAGGGCTGTGTGCTATCGCCTACCCTATTCATACTGCATATCAATGACATGTTGCAGACCAACGGCATTCATTGCTATGCGGATGATAGTACAGGTGATGCTGTATATACCGGCTCCCCCAATATTTCTCGGCTAAATGTCATTGAGAGTCGAAACGAACTTGTGTCTAAAATAGAGAATTCATTGGAGAAATTCTCTGAATGGGGTAGACGTAACTTAGTCCAATTCAACCCCGCCAAGACACAAGTCTGCGCGTTCACCACAAAAAAGTCACCAATGGTCGTATATCCTCGTTTCGAGGGCACATCTTTAACCATCTCCCCTAGCATTGAGATACTTGGCGTCAGCATATCGAGCGAAGTCCAGTTCCGATATCATCTAGAGGGTAAGGCCAAGTTAGCCTCGAAGAAGCTTGGTGTTCTTAACAGAGCGAGACAGTAGTTCAGTCCGGACCAACGCCTACAACTCTACAAGGCGCAGGTTCGGCCTCATATGGAATATTGTTGGCGCCAAAATACCAACTGCTCCCTCTAGATCGTATCCAACGAAGGGCCGCTCGAATTGTTGACTGCCATAGTATTTCAAACAGCTTGGGCCCCTTGGAATTACGCCGAGATGTAGCTTCACTCTGCATCCTCTATCGGTTGTATCACGGGGAGTGCTCTGAGGAATTGTTCGGAATCATACCACCTGCAACTTTTCGCCATCGCCCCACGCGAAAAACATACCATCCTCATCATCATCCTTGATGAGTGGCAGTCTTCCACCGTGCGCTTTTCGCGTAACTTTCTGCCGCGCATTGTAAAACTCTGGAACGAACTGTCACCAGCAGTATTTCCGGACCTATACGACTTGCAAACCTTCAAGAAGAGAGCGTATTCCCTCTTAGAAGGCCGGCAACGCACCTGCAGCTCTTCTGATGTTGCGAGTGTTCATGGGCGACGGTAGTTGCTTACCATCAGGTAACCCGTTTGCTCGCTTGCCCCCTTATTTAATTTAAAAAAAAAACTCTTATAGCTAGCTTTTCCCGCGGTTCCGCGCGCGTAAATACAGTATCCCACGTGTATGCTGTACTTTTTCGTAATAAAAAGTAGTATATGTTTTAATCCAGAGCCCAAACTACTACCATTCCATCAAAATCCGTTCAGTAATTTTTCCTCCATCCTCCATCCATTATGCATCCGTTATCCATCCTCACAAACTTACAGATTTATAATAATAGGAGGATGTGAAAGTTTGTAATAATGGATGGGCGGAACACATCTAAGGCTACTTTTTATCCCGAAAAAGTACAGCATTCCCGTGGGATACTGTATTTACGCGGGCGAAGCCGCGGGAAAACCTAGTATTTCACCAAATTTCTATTTAATTTTTAGACCCTACCTCTCAATTGTTGCCTTTCACTGTGCCCCCCTCCCCCCACCCCATCTCCCCGCTGGGTTAAAATCGTTAATTTGTAGTAAGGCTTTAGTTTAACATTTTCGCAAGTGCCAGTAACAGCGCAGCATAAAAATAACAATTACAATTACAGTACTGCAAATGCTTGTCGTTAAATTTCTTTCGTAGTAGGTATATTTTAACGTAGGTATATGTCAATAGTGTGTGTCTAACTAGTTGGGGAAAGCAGGACGAAAATTTAGGGCCCCTGCGCTAATACTACTTAGAAGCCCACCTAATAGCTAAGTAAGTATATGAAATAATTCATTTCATATACTTACTTAGCTTGGACAGTAGAATAATCGGTTTGATTTAATAAAATTATGATTTTTTGGCACTATCTATCTATGTCTATTGTCTATTTTTGAGTTTGACTTGACTTAGACCTTTGAATCCAAACGGCCCTGGGTTGGAGCCCAAAAAGTATAACTTTTTTTTTGGTAGATCCGGCCCTGGGGGGAAGCTCCTCAATGTGTGATAACCAGTGTAGGTTCGTGGTAGTGACACTAGCCTACTTCTGACTTTAAAATAGATTAGATTAATTATAACTCGATAAAGCCAGTCTAAATAACCAACCATTGTTACTGCCCTAATTCTTCAGGTTTGCACACAAAACTGCGAATCGGCGCAATGCGAATAACGCAGAAACCTGCGATGCGATTGTTACATAGAACAAAAGATTTTGCATAGATCTTCTCATCAACCTCTTTTGCATAGATCATCTGTGCTTAACATCTTCTTCTTTCTTATATTTAAAAATGGATTGTAATTCCAATCTGTCGCTAAAACTTCAGAGCGGCTGGACCTATTTGACTAATTTTGGTCTTGAAATAAATGTCGAAGTTCAGAGAAGGTTTAAACGATGAGAAATATTGGAAAAAATTGTGACTAAAATACTAAAAACGACGATTGAAATTTTCCCATACTAATTATTCACCGTGTTTTCAATTTGTCTCTTGACTGTCAAATATTTATAGGTGCATTAAGTTTACCTGTTCCGTAATTTATTTAGGTATTCCAGTTATATTTCAGTATAGTTATGATACAACAACGTGTGTCGGGACAACTAGTCAGTTATAAAACGAGTATATAGATTATATTATGCAGTATGAGTTGCATAATTGTGTTTTTCATAACAAAATATAGCATGAAGAAAACAGAAGATTAGGGCTTCCGGCTTACATCAGTCGTGCGAGTTTGTAGATTTTTACAATGTGACGTCGCTTCGCAATGATAACATCGCATAGCTGCAACTAAAAACACATGTTTTATAATGTCATGGTTGTGTTTCGTCACTTTTGCGATGCGACGCCGCTACGCAGTTTAGTGTGCAAACCTCTACAATGTAGTTGCAGTTAATAAATAGCCTTCAGCGTAGCTAGACTGTAGTCTCTAGCGGTCTTCGGCGAAAATTACATTGTCTTTTGCGGACAATAGAAGAAATTTACACGATCTTTCACTAGGTTTTAGTGTAAGTAATTATTGTATTAATACGGGAAGAAAAAACTTTCAGTACAGTTTTACGAGAATTATACGAACATAGGAATATAATATAGGCACAGCTAAAGTTCATGTGGAGGATAATGTGCAAGTAAATTATTAGGTTTGAAATACACAAAATTAATAAAAATAACAACAATACACACTACCTCAGATTAGTAACACACACTACCGTGCGCTTATTAGATAAGCAATTTAGTTACACGTTGAGGTTTGTCAATCTGTCCCATTTATATATTTTTATTCTGTGTAAGAGGCAAAAACCTTTATAAATTATTATTTATTTATTACTAGCTTTTTCCCACGGCTCCGCCCGCGAAAATATAATATCGGGTATCCCGCGGGAATACCTACTGTACTTTTCCGGGATGAAGAGTAGCCTATGTTTTAATCCAGAGCCCAAACTACTACCATACCAAATTTCACCAAAATCCGTTTAGTAATTTTTGCGTGGAAGAGTAACAAACATCCAGCCATCCATCTATACATCCATCCATCCATCCATCCTCACAAACTTTCACATTTTTAATATAAGAAGGACTTTTATTATTATAACCCTTATAAATATATTTCATACTTCAAAAACCCAACAACGTATGACTTAATTTTCTTTTCATTACATGATTACGTAATCGTTTTCCATCAGGCGATCAGTAGCTCGTTTACTATCTACGCTATGTAGGGAGGTATTCAAAATGAAATGGATTAGAAATGGATTTTCTTAGTGGAAATAAGTATAAACTCTCCAAGTTATCTCTATGTAGAGTGTCAGTTATGCACTCTATCAGCAGTTCTCAGGTAACGCCTGAAGCTATCCCACTGCCGAGTTAAATTTTATATTTTTACACGGATATAAGATGTGTGGAAGCGACATTGCACAAATCTTATACTTCAACGACCTAATCTTGTATATAATGTATATTATATAATCTTAATCTCGGAAACGGCTGCAAGTATTTCCATAAAATTTAGTATACAGGCAGTTTTGTTCAGATCTAGCTACTACTACTACCCCATGAAAACTGCGCATTTTCAAGTTGTGCATGTTTTTCTTCCGTCCGAGGGTTCGAACCCTCACCTCGACGGCATTCAACTAGCGCACGGACAGTAGTTTAGTATCGCAAATGTAACTGATTGACAGCCTAAAAAGTCTGTAATATACAAATTTCAACATGTATTTTTTAACCAATGATCAATAGCAAAAAAATACTCAAATTGATTTCCTCTATACAGCCAATGCAATTTTGTTTTCTGGTCGGCACTTAGAGATTTGGGTCCAAACTTGTATGGTGCCTAAATAATCTATAAATATTTTTTGCCCGTCTTTATTAAATTTGGAAAACATCAAAATAAAAAAATTAATTAAAATCTCATTGTTTAGACTTTAGAATACTTTTCTACAAGATAATCAAATTGTTTTTAAAAGAGAATGCAGCAGAGCTTCCTTGTTAATGTCGACAACGTTCTGTGGATTTGTTCAATTACTAGATTTTGCCCCCAGCTCCGCCCGCGTGAATAAAGTATCCCACCCTAAGCAGATATGATTGCGCATCATTCAGTCTTCTTATCAACTAGGTTCAATTCATTTCGTTAAAAAAAGAACCAATACATAGCACTTCCAGGCATTCTGTGATCTCGATTCTTCGTACCACAAGAAACTAATTTTGAACGCTCATCCGAATATATAAGATACATAATCGTACAATCTAATGCATAGACACGTTGTATTAAATTGAACATATGAAAAGTAATCTTCCAATTATGGTTTTTTCCTCGTATTGTGATGAAATTGCTTAGAATACGAGGCCTGTACGCACCGTTTAGTATGTCTATTCATAAATGAATTTATAAGAGTTGAAATAATCTAAGGAAAAGATTAGAAGAATAATCGTTTAATATTACAAATGTTTATATGTAATAGTTTGTGAGAGATGATGGATGGATATTTGTGACTCTTTTACGCAAAAACTACTAAGCGGATTTGGATGAAACTTGTTATGGTAGTAGTTTCGGCTCTTGATTAACACATAGGCCAATTTTTATCCCGAAAACGTACAGTTTTCCTGTGGGATACGATATTTACGCGGGTGGAGCCGCGGGGAAAATCTTACTGATATTATAAACGCTAAAGTTTGTATATTAGGATGTTTGTTACATTTTCACCCAACAAAATAATTTGAAACAGTAAAAAATGTGTGGTGTGAACAGTAAAAAAGTTTAGACTCTGGATTAACACATAGGCTACTTTTAATGAAGCCAAATTTACGGCGGGAACACCCATTATGATATTAAATCATAATGCGCGTGTGTGTAATGTGTAGGTAGTAAGTAATTGAACGTAATTTTAAAAATTTACATTTTTTTAATAGAAATATAAATATATATATTTTTTATAATATTTTCTCTAAGTAAAATAAGTATGCTGTAGTTCGCTGCAATAGCTTACGGGTTGGCGAAAAAATTCTTAAATTTAAACGATTATTAAAACAATAATGGTTTAGTGTTTTTCTTCAGTGTCTGTCTTGAAATAAATAATTAAAAATAAATTTATTAGGTACTATGCCCACTATAACTTTCTTTCACGTTACACAAGAGGCATTACAGAAATATGTTTAAAACCGCCGTAAACTAACAATATAATAAGGAGCACTTTACCTTCCCTTTGTGGATAATCTTACCCTCCATTACGCTTTTTGTGTAAACTAAATATTCATTTTGTCCTCATTAATGCTAAAAGCAAAATAATATTGCCCTAAAAGTAGATAAAACTAATTGTGTAAGGCTCGAAACGTCCTTTCTTAGGTATTTCAGCTGTGTTGCTCTTGACACGTGTCTGCATTAAGGTGAGGTTAGACTCCTTTTAGCTAGGCAATATGTTATTTTTTTTCTAATTACATATAAGTTTATTATTTAGTCCTGGTAAAAAAAAATGGCCCACGCACTTTTCTTTACTTTTTTCTAAACTAATATTATAAAGAGGAAAAGTTTGTTTGTTTGCATTGAATAGGCTCCGAAAGTATGTCGATTTTGATGAAATTTGGCATAGATAGTAACCACAGGGAAGGACATAGGCTACTTTTTATGGCGACAAAAACATCTACGGCTTCCTTGGGGTTTTTGCGCGCACAAAGTTGCGGGCTTTTATCTGGACAAAAAATTTCTTTTTTCACTTTCAGCTTTGTAACACATGCTCAAATAAACGTAGGTGGGCCAGAGACCCTAATTTTTTTGAGGGACACGTTTTTAAAAGGTAATTTTTAAGATATCGGTGTTATTTTTTTGTATCCAGGTAAATCAGAAAAAATAATTGAAAAATATACAGTTTTGTTATCTGGTTACAGAAATAACAGATATTTTTTGATAGGCGGAGAAATACACATATAATAAGATTATTTAACAATATGGAAATAAAAGATAATGCGTTGCTTTACAACCAAAGAAACAACATTTATGCTAATATTTCACAAATTAAATAATATTTTCAAACAAATTATTCATAACAATTTAAATTTATGTCTCATTCCCTTGACAGTTGACATTTATCGTCAAGTGTAAAAATTATATCAAAGAGAAGCAATGAGGTTACATAATATAATAACAATAATAATAATAATAATTATAATAATAATCATCATAATAATAATAATAACAATAATAATAACTCCCTATGGTTGATATTTGTACTTATTAAATCATTTAATATTTAAATTTTAACATTATAAGGATTCCTTTGTCTTTAGATAGAAAAAAAAATGTAAATCTTGTGACAGATTGGCAAAAGTCAACGTGTAACTCGTAACACATGACGTGTAACAAAATTGTATCTATCACAGTCACGGTAGTGTATGTGTTTGAATAATCTGATGTAGTGTGTGTTGCTTTTATTTTTACTAATTTTATGTATTTCTAAGAATAATAAAATAAAAAATTTGCTTCGTGCACACCTTCCTCCACACAAATTTTAACCGTATCAAATATAAAAAAAAAAAAGGAAATTTAAATTTAAAAAAAAAAAAAATCAAATTCATTCATTCCCCCGTCCACAAATTCTCGTAAAACTGTACCTATTGAAAGTTATTTCTTCACGTGTATGCTATGTTTCTCTCATAATTAAATGATATATTTAAAAAAAAAAAAAACTGCAACCTTACTTCACTTTAGAGTATTTTTAAGCCATTAGGGATGGTAAATTAGATGAAGTATTTTTCCAACATTTCTGCACCCGAATATATTGATTCTGCTATACCTATATACCTATATACCTATATAACTATATACAAATAATAATAAAAAAGTGTCTATGTGTAATTTTAAATTAACAGTTTTTTAATAAATGCATATGAAAGCAATGCATATGCATTTGCGTTATTTTTACTCAAGATCGCAATGATCTTAATGATAACTGCAGACACGTTTTTCGGAGTTGTAAGACTTACGTAAAATACTCGACGAAAGGTGGATTCCAAGAGGCTTTACATAATATTTATCGTTTAATTAGCCCCCGGCGAGCCCTGTTTTATCAGCTACTTAAGTATAAAGCTTAAATTTTATTAAGGTCAAGCATTTGAGAATACAAAAAGGCCAAAAGGTGTGTGTAAACTTCACGTTATAACCACAATTTTATGAAAAATCTAAAACTCGATTTCGTAAATTATATCAACATAGACTATGTTAGCTGGGCCATTTTTACGAATCTATTGACATTTATTCACTAAAATGGGATAAGTAGTTTAGGCGCTACCGTGGAACAAACATACACACGTACAATGTACATACATACGTAATACATAATACATACATTATGACAGGTGTGTCGTCTAAACGTAAACAATTTCTGTAAAGAGCTCCTAACGATTATTTAAAAATAAGTGGTAAAAAGTTCATAATTACTTACTTTAAAAGTGATAAGTTGTGGTTATAACCTTTAATAACATTGTGAGTGAAAAATTTTTACAGTACCGCTTCACATTTGCAATACAGTTTATTAACAAACATAAACATAACAAATAAAATAAAATCAAACAAAATAAAATAAAATAAAAATAAAATAAAATTATTAAGGTATGGAAATTAACGTTGTAATTACAAGATACTGAATTTTAAACAAGTAATTAAACCAATAAAAATAAAATTACTCTAACGGTTTACACTGTCGAGCAAGCCATTGGCCGAACAGCTGATTTTGACATCTGAAATTAAATTGTGACACTCACTTGACATAATTATAACAGACTAAAATAAATTGAAACATAGACAATCATTTTACTTTTATGTGAAAATACGTTACTGCAAAGAAAAAAATATTGTAAGATATTAAATCATAATAAAATATTATCCAGTATTCATTGAATTTATAGACAATTACTAAATATGGATAATAAAACTAAGATATGCGCTGGATGTAAAACTAAAATTACACAGCCAGATTTCATTCAATGCCGGAAGTGTAGTAAAATGTAAACTTGGAATGTGCCAATATATCATTACAGTTGTTTCGCTCAAAATCTAAGGGTTACATAAACTGAATATGTCACGAATGTATGAGTAAGCAACCAAAATCCGGAAATAAAAATACACCTGTGCGGAACATTACGGATTCTACGCCTACTACATCTGATAGCAATTTCACTCAAGCTTCTGATGATAGCAATGTTACTCTCCGTAATAAGAGTAGCAAACTCACTAAAAGTGATATCAGAGATTCTTCACCTGCCTATGACAATACAAATCTTATCACAGCAATCCGCAACGAAGTATTCAAAGCTTTAAAACTTGAATAACCAGTAATGTTAAAACAGATCAAAAAACAGAAATCACTGCATTTAAAGAGCAACTACAAGAGCTGCGCAGTTCCGTTGACTTTTTAAGCTTAATGCACGATGACTTGAAGCGGACTACAGAAACTTTATTAGATGAAAACAAAACCCTAAAAAATGAAAACGTTACATTAAAAGCAACGGTACTGTTGGTTCTAACCGTATGAATAATATGGAGCAGTACTAACGCGAACATAATTTAGGAATTCATGGCGTACCTGAAAACCGAAATGAAATATTGTCTAATCTGGTCCAGCAATGCTCTAATGTTATATGTTATATGGGCATAAATTAAATGAAGGTGACTTAGTATACTGCATTAGAGTTGCAAAACAAAACAAAAAGAGCAAGCAACCTAGAGCTATTGTAGTAAAGTTCAAAGACATAAGACGTCGCGATGATTCCTATTCAGCAGTACACAGATATAATAAGGCGAACTCTATTAGGAGTTGCTGGTGATCGAAGGCCGATTTATACAGCCGAACATCTTTCTCCCGCTAATAAGTCGCTTCATGCAGCAGCCCGCCGTAAGGTTAAAGCCTACCAATTTATATGGGTTCGAAATGGAAGAATATATGTGAGAAAGAACTGGTTCGACTCCTGGGAGTCGCCGATGATATTAATCAAAAGCATGGACATCCTTAAACTCATTCACGAATCTTTACCTTGTAGTTTATCACATAAGTAGTTATTTAGTTAATTTAGTATTTATTTTTAATTTAATTTAATTATTTAATTTTAATTTAAGAGATATTGCTTGGTCGTGTGATTCTGGTTGCCCATTGAACTTTACTTGTGACAAATCTAGAGCCATTTATAATCTAATACACGGTACAACCTTGCGTCAAATAAATTCGATACTAAATTCTAACAACCGGCTACTGGACTAAGTCGTTACGGACTGTAAATTATATAAAACTAGCTGTTGCTAGCGGCTCCGCTCGCGTAAATATAGTATCCCTCGGAAACACTTTCCGGGATAAAAAGTAGCCTATCTTTTAATCCAGAGCCTAAACTACTACCATACCAAATTTCATCGAAATCAGTTCAGTAGTTTTTATGTGAAATAGTAACAAACATCTATCCATCCTTACAAACTTTCACATTTATAATATTATTAAGATAATGCCCTGATACACCCATCAGCCTGATTCACATCACCCCCCTTTTGAACTTACTTTGAATACAACTACATATTTTAAATCCCTGGAATTTAATTCTTCCTTTCAAAACTTTACACAATGTAATGATAATCTTCGTGAAATCGATTGGAAGAGTCATGTTTTATCTCTCGGTTGTGATGAATTTGTACATCTTTTTTATGACACTCTTTACAGTTTAATAGAAAAGCATACATCCAAAACTAAGACGCGAGGTAATAAACACCCTGTTTGGTTATCTCAATGCCTTAAGAAACTTATAAGAACTAAAGATAAGTATCATCATATATTTAAACAATTTAGAAATCGTCGGGACTATGACTATGAATGTTTAGGTCTAGAGTTAAAGATGTGATGGATGAATGTTTCAAATTATATGTCGAACGACTTGAGAGTGTGCTGACAGTAAATATTAAATCATTTTGGCGTTATACCAAAGTAAAAAGAAAGACCCATGATATTCCCATAAGAATGTATTATCAAGATCAAACTGCCAACACTGGTGAGGATATTGTTAATTTATTTGCTAATTATTTCTCCTATGTTTTTGAAAATAGCACAACAGTGAACTACAAAACAAATTTTAACTCTTCTCATTTATCAATATATCATTTTCAAATAAACCTATCTGATGTTTTAGAAAGGTTAAAGGCTATTGATTTAACTAAAGGGGCAGGTCCAGATGGAATTCCGCCCATCTTTATACGATTCTGTGCTTCGACTTTGCCATTGCCTTTAACCTTAATTTACAACAAATCATTATATGAAGGTTGTTTTCCATCTTTGTGGAAAATAGCAAGGATATCCACAAGGATGGTGATAGAGAATTAGTTTCAAATTATCGTCCCATTAGCATACTCAGTTGGCTTGCAAGAATTTTTGTTCATAAACAAATTTATAACCATTTTAGACATATTTTAAGCCCAAAACAGCATGGATTTGTGTCCAATAGGCCTACCAACACAAACTTATTAACTCACAGGGCATACATTTGTGACACCTTCAACGACAGAGCACAGACTGACTCAGTTTATACAGGCTTTTCTAAGGCATTTGACCGGGTTAATCATCATATTTTGCTTGCAAAAGCCCAACACTTAGGCATACATGGTAATCTGCATCGCTGGTTGTCTTCTTATCTTAATAATCGATCTCAATTGGTTGCCTTGAGAGAATATGACTTGGCCCCTATTGTGGTTACATCTGGAGTACCTCGGGGTTCGAATCTGGGTCCATTGTTGTTCCTTATATTTATCAACGATTTGTTGTGTGACATAGTGAGCGAATGTCTGGCATACGCTGATGATAGAAAAATATTTCGTCGTATTAATAATATTGAGGACTGTTTAGCTCTGCAGGAAAATATAAATACTGTAGTTCGTTGGCGTAGCTTGAATCTCATGTCACCTAACAATAAAAAATGTCTAATAATATCTTTCACAAAAAACAAAAAAAACTGTTTTATATAATAATTATATAATTTGTGACGCTACAGTAGTACATGTTAATATAGTGCGAGATTTGGGTATTATGTTTGACTCATCGTTATCGTTTAGATATCACTATGATTACATCTGTAGTAAAGCAAATAAAATGCTATCATTTGTTTTACGTACTGCCAAATATTTCCAAAGTACCAAGACATGGATCATACTATATGCTGCCCTGGTTAGCTCTATCCTTGAATATTGCTTATCGGTCTGGTATCCCATATATCACAACCACGTTGACAGGATATAATCAATTCAGCGTAGATTTGTAAGATTTATATGTATTAAGTGTGGGATTAGAATAAAAGTACCTTTATATGAAGAAAGACTTAATAGATTCTGTCTAATGAGTCTGGAAGGGCGTAGGCAGGTCTCCGATTTATGTGCATAGGATAGTAAAATATGTCATCTTAGACACGCAGATTTTAGATGAAATCTCAATAAAGATTCCTACCCAATCCGTGCGTATACCTCAACTCTTTGACATTCCTCGATACAGAAATAATGTAGCAAAAAATAGTCCCATGGTTAGAATGTGTACATTGTTTAACAGTATATGTTCTGAATATGACATATTTTTTAGTACTTTACTGTCTTTTAAAAATGAATTAATAAAATTTTAAATCTAAATCATAAATAAAATTATAAAGAATTTTAATGCAACTGTTTAATAATATTACATATGATGTAATCTTAACTTAATTTATTGACATATTTATAGAAATTCCTAAATGGTATTCATATATTTAATTATTTATAATATTATGAATTTTATGATGCATTTTTATTTTCTATTTTGTATTTAAAATATATTTTTTTGATATGTTGACTAATAAAATATGATATCTTTATTCTATTGACATACATGATACATGACACTGACTAACATAAATATTAATAGCTATTATTATTTACCAAATATTTAAAATGTATAAGCGATTATCTGTACGTAAAATAATAAATTATTATAAACTAATATTACTACATTGAATGAATTGGTTTATTATTATTGAATGTTATGCAAAGTAATTCTAATTATGGTAATATAGGCTGACTTATTCTAATATCTTAATTTTAATATTTAAATTGTATTTAATAGGAGTACTTGATGTTCCTTTTCAATTTTATATAATGTTTTTTTTTTATCAAATGTTGTGTATAGTAGTTATACGACTGCAGTGTAAAATGCTTTTCCTTTATTGTTTCTTTTTAGTATGTAATATAAGTCTACTCTGTTGTCTGTTACTATACCTAATAAATAAATAAATGAATAAATACATAGAGTGCCAAAATCATTAACCTCCCTTTTGGTTACGCCGTAGTCGGGTAAAAATATGGAAAATACACGCTTCCTGTGGTAAAGTTGGTAGTACCTGTATATAAGTATATTGTCTCGGTATATTATCATATGTTACAATAATATTATGCAACTATTTTAAGACTGTTTTGATATGCTTAATACATTATTAAACAAAATTCTAGAAATTAAAAAATACTTTGAGTATTTTATCGTTGTTGCAAGGATTCGATGGAAAAGATGAGAACGGTTGCGCTAGAAAACTATGGGGGAGGACTATGATCTGCACTGGGACGCAATGTGGCTATAATATTTTCATGTAACTTGTGGCGATGCGTAGTAAATATAATATTTTATATTTTATAAATTGTTATTTGCATACGGTGCAGCGCGTATAGGTAGTACCTACTTCAGAATGTGCCGGCGCAGGCTTCGGGTGACCCGTTTAATAGTCTGAAACGAACCTCGGTCCCGAAGGCTGCGCGCGCGCATATAATTTTACGTTATTAGTTTTTCAAGTCTAATTGTGTATACCTTTTTCACTAAAACTGTGTGGTGACCCGATCGAACACTCACACGTGCTTATCGCTCGCATTCTTCCATAAAAACTACCTAAAGTCTTATCTTTCGCAATCTTTTGTTCGCTTTATAGTAAATAGTGCAGTTTTATAACACTTATATTACGATGTCTAGTTCGTACAGTGAATATAAAGACGTTTCGGACGCAATACGAAGTGTGTCGTGTATCGGTTAAAGTTCCGCCATTTTGGCCAAATGAACCGGCGTTATGGTTCGTACAACTGGAAGGCCAATTTGCGTTGGCGAATATAACTACTGATGCGACTAAATTTTACCACGTTATATATAACCTGGACTATAAATATGTGTGCGAGATAAAATATATAATAACAAAGCCGCCAGCCGAAAACAAATACGAGAAAATCAAACGGAATTGATATCGCGTTTGTCAGCCTCGCAAGAACAAAAAGTTCGACAACTTTGGACCCTTGACGAGCTCGGGGACAGGAAACCGTCCCAGTTCCTGCGTCATCTAAGGAATTTAGCTGGTTCTGAGGTTACCGAGGAATTTATACGTTCGTTGTGGAACAATCGTCTTCCTAGTCACATACAGGCTATTATAGCTGCGCAGGCGGATTTGCCGCACAATCTTGCACAAATAGTGGACAAAATTCACGAGATAACCATGCCACCGGCACCGCACGTAGCTGCTGTCTGTAGTCACGCGTCTGCCGGGGAATCATCATCTTCGACTGTAGTTATCGAACAGCTGACTCGCCGCATCGATGACCTCCCACACAAGGTGGCCGCGCTGTCCACAGGTACGCACTCGTGTACCATGAATCGTTCCTGTTCTCCACACTGGCTTCGTCAGTCTCGCAGCCGCTCAGGTACCGGTTCGAGACACTGCTGGTACCACCGCCGCTTGGGGAGTAAGCCGACGAAGTGCAGGTCTCCGTGTTCCTATCGTCCGGGAAACGAGTCGGACAGTCAGTGAATGCGGCGACATCTGACTGCAATGGAGTATCTGGTGGCCGTGTATACGTGAGTGATAAAAAAACTAAAGTGCAATATTTAGTGGACACCGGTTCCGATCTTTGTGCGTATCCACGTAAGTACATTAATTGTGAATATAGCTGTGTTAAAACGGAATATGAGCTTTTCGCTGCTAATGGCTCCGTTATTCACACGTATGGCTGGTTAACGCTATTGTTGGACATTGGACTTTGGACTCAGGCGTGATTTTACGTGGCGCTTCATAATAGCTGACGTTATAAAACCCATCTAGGCATAGATTTTTTGTCACATTTTAACTTGCTTGTTGATACTAGATATAATCGCTTAGTTGATAATGTCACTTCACTCACTGCTTTCGCTACGCCCGCACCTTCGACTCCACATCAAATTTAATCTGTGACAACTAATACTTCACAGTACCATTGTCTACTTTCGAAGTTTCCAGACATCACGCGCCCAGTTACAGATCTTTCTACTCGTAATATTAAGCATAGTACTGTACATTATATTCGTATGACTAGTGGGACACCCGTGTCTACGCGCCCCCGCTGTTTAGCCCCCGATCGACTTAGAATTGCTAAACGTGAATTTGAGGACATGGTTAAAGCCGGTATCGCGAGGCGGTCTGATAGCCCATGGTCTATTGCCCTTCATTTAGTGGCCAAAAAGAACAATGAATGGCGCTTATGCGGGGATTACCGTGCACTTAATGCACGTACCATTCCCGATAGGTATCCTGTACGTCATATTGGTGATTTTTCACACCATCTTCACGGTTGTAATATTTTTAGTACATTGACTGTTTGCGCGCTTACAACCAGATTCCCGTCAATCCATCTGACGTTGATAAGACTGCGATAACCACGCCGTTTGGAATGTTTGAGTTTCCGTTTATGAGTTTCGGACTACGCAACGCGGCTCAAACATTCCAACGGTTTATGGACGAGATAATGAGAGGGCTCGATTTTTGTTTCCCTTATATAGATGACATATTAGTAGCATCGCGTAACGAAACTGAGCATCTAGAACATCTAAAACTTATTTTTCGGCGACTTCAAGAACATAGCTTTATTGTAAATTCTTCTACAAGCGTTTTCGGTCAACCGCAAGTGGAATTTCTAGGTTATCTTGTTTCCTCCGAAGGCATTTGACCGCTGATACAGAAGGTAGAAGCTATTCAAAATTTTTCGCGCCTTAGGACAATAAAAGAGTTGAGGAGATTTCTTGGCATGACAAACTTTTACAGACGTTTGTGCCAAATGCAGCAAAAGTTCAGTTGTCTCTACACGGTCTGTTATACAGTCCAGCTGTTAAATCTAACACTGTTATTTTCTGGACACCAGAGTTAGAGAATGCATTTTTAGAGTGTAAAAGGTATTTAGATAAAGCTACACTTTTGGCTCACCCAGATTCCCAAGCTCATCTCACCTTATTTACTGACGCGTCTGATAATGCGATTGGCGCTGTTTTGCAGCAAGAGGTTAATTCCATCTTACAACCGCTAGCTTTCTTTTCTAAGAAGCTTAATAAAGCTCAAAAGAAATACAGTCCTTTTGATAGAGAGCTTCTTGCGATCTATAAAGCCGTTAAAAATTTTCAGCATATGGTGGAAGGCAAGGCTTTTACATTTCTTACTGACCACAGGCCTATTGTTTCTGCTTTTAAAAAAGCATCTGAAAACTGCTCTCCTCATCAGTTTCGCTATTTCGACTTCGTATCTCAATTGAGCACTGATGTTAGGCATATAGCAGGAGATGAGAACGTCGTAGCCGATACGCTCTCGCATATTGACGCTATTACATGTAACAAAATTAATTTGAAAGACTATGTTTATGTACTTCCCAAGATAACGACAGTGAGCTTTAACAACTTCTTCACAGTGGTTCTTGTTCAAGTGGTTCAAGTTGGATTTTCCCGGCTCACATAAGTCAATTTATTGTGACGTGTCCAGCCCTTCTCCACGGCTCTATTTGACCCTACAGTTCCGTAGACTTGCATTTGATTACATTCACGGACTCAGTCACCCTGGAATCAAGGCTACGATTACATTAATGACTGAGCGTTACGTGTGGCCTCATATCAAAAGGGATTGGAGTAACTGGACTCGTACTCTTCCTTGCCAGCGAGCGAAAGTTACTCGCCATACACATTCTGCGGTGAAATCATTTACTCCTCCCTCTAATAGATTTAGTCACGTTCATATTGACTTAATTGGATCTCTTCCGATTTCTCAAGGCTTTAGGTACTGTCTAACTGTTGTAGACAGATACACTAGATGGCCAGAGGTAATATCTATTCAAGACATCAAAGCTGACACAGTGGTAGCTGCTTTTGTCACTGGCTGGGTATCACGCTTTGGATGTCCCGAAAAGATTACGTCGGACAGGGGTAAACAATTCGAGGCTTATCTATTTAAGGAGTTGTCTAAGCTCATAGGGAGTTGTCACTCGCAGACGACGGCATATCATCCAGCCGCTAATGGCATGGTCGAACGCTTTCACAGGCAATTAAAATCTTCTATATTGTGCCATGCGAAGGACGACTGGTACGAAGTTCTTCCCTTAGTTCTTCTGGGAATACGCACAGCGTTGAAGGAGGACATTAATTCTTCTTCAGCCGAGCTAGTTTACGGCGAAACGTTGCGTCTTCCAGGACCGTTATTTAATAGGCAGCCAACCGAAGTTATTGATCACGCCGATTTTCTTTCTTGCCTTAGATCTAATTTAAGTTCTATTAAACCTACTCCAGTAGTTCACCACGGTACATCTCCGATTTTTGTTAGTAATGATCTTAAATCGTCTTCCGAGGTATTTCTTCGCCAAGACGCGGTTCGAAAACCTCTCGAAGCACCATATTCTGGACCGTACAAAGTTATCGAGAGACACGATAAGTATTATAAAATTGACGTGAAAGGTAAGCCGGTTACAGTGTCAATCGACAGTTAAAACCCGCTTACGTACGTTCTAAACGAAAAGGATGTTACGAGCGCTACAAACACTGCAGAACGACACTTACCGCGTACAACATGGTCTGGTCGTCGAGTCATTTTCCCTGATTTCTTTCTTTCGGCTGATGTGGCGATGCGTAGTAAATATAATATTTAACATTTTATAAATTGTTATTTGCATACGGTGCGGCGCGTATAGGTAGTACCTACAACAGGATGCGCCGGCGCAGGCTTCGGGCGACCCGTTTAACAGTCTGAAATGAACCTCGGTCCCGAAGGCTGCGCGGACGCATATAATTTTACGTTATTACTTTTTCAAGTCTAATTGTGTGCACCTTTTTCACTAAAACTGTTTCGTGTTATAAAGTGGACAATATATGCGTATAAACTATAATAGGTGTCCATTATTTATCCTAACACCTATAAACTAATCTCTTTAATAATAAACTGTCAAAATTGTAATATGTTATACTGTTATAGCGCCCTCCACACTGTAGGTGCAGTTCGGAACCCGCTTCTGAGACTACGTTCTTATCCGTATGGATCTGTGCGGTTTGGAATGCGTATAAAACTCGCTAATAACGATTAAAAATTCGTCCACAGTTTGGATTGTGGATGGATATGACATTTAGGCATGCCGCGAAAGTTCCATGCTGTAGGTGTAAATGTAATTTCAAGAGTGTAGATTTGTTTGCAATTTGTTTTGCAAATTGTAAAAGTTGACGCTATAGACCGACCATGTTTTATTTTTAGTTTACACGTGATGCGTGATCTATGAAATCTGCGCTCACATCGATATGTCACATTGGACTGTCAGCCTCGTGCACACGTTAGTTTCGGAGCGAGGGCTGGAACGGCACAGGCAGCTGTTTCCCGCGTTCCGAACAGTGTGTGTGGAGGCCGCTGATATGTCACAAAATGCCCCACATGTAATAGCGTATGAGCGCCTCCGGTGTAATTTATATGCAAATCGAGCACCGTGGACTCTTTGTCTAGCTCGTGAGCTTAATACAGAATATCAAAGATATTGTTAATTTTATAACAGAACAATGAACATAATTGAAATTTCTCTAATGTTAATTATTTTTAATGGTAAATATTTTATTTATTAAAAATTTAATGGTAGCAATAATTTCCAATCTAAAGATAGGCTAGACATACATTTGACAGAATAAATCATCATACAAGAAAAATTTACGCCATCTTGATTTCACCATACCTCAAATTTTTGCGTTGGCCCCAAACAACCCCAAAAGTGGGGACAGTTTTTGCCTCGACATGCCTCTTCTATAATATTAGGTCCTTACATATGAAATTGGCGTTTTATCGTACTGGCCACATTGATCTCAAATATATCTTCTTTGGTTAGGAATTCCAATTTCAAATTTATACCGCTATTTACTCATGCATTTGTGTTTCGTAAATATTCATTTGTTTTCTCCTCTTTTGGTTTTTCTTTGTGTCACTCTGTTTACAAAATGGAAAACTTGAAATAATAATAACATTTCCGAGAATTTGGTGCACAGTGTTCTACCTGGTATTCTACAAATTTCTACCTCTTAGAGGTGTGGAAATATTCAGATTATTGATTTCTTTTAATGCATATATAAATTATTTAAATCATTTAAAAGTAACACATTAACATTCAGAGTAATATTGATAATAGGCATTTAAAGGTCACATCAAAATAAATTCATTATTAACTAAAACAATAAGCACAATTATTATGGTAATGTCAACTATTGCAATTCAATTAATCAATTTACGAGGGCTGATTGATAAGTTTCCGAAACGACAAAGAAAAACTTCAAAAATCTATGTAAAATAAATTTATTTCTCAACGTAGTTTCCTTCTACCTCGATGCATTTAGACCAGCGCTTCTCCAATGCCGTTACACCAGTTTGATAATATTTTTCTCCAACCCCTCAAAATACTCGTCCACGGCAACAATGACTTCTTCATTTGACGAAAATCTCTGGCCACCTAACCATTTCTTCAGGTTTGGGAATAAGTAGAAGCCGCACGGGGCCAGATCCGGGGAATAGGGTGGATGTGTTAGCAATTTGAACCGCAATTCATGGAGTTTGGCGACTGCAACACTTGACGTGTGTGCAGGTGCGTTGTCATGGTGGAACAAAATTTTTTTCTTGGCCAAATGTGGTCGTTTCTTCTGGATTTCTTCACTTAATTTTTGCAGCAAGCTTTCGTAGTACTCTCCATTTATTATTTTTCCTTTTTGCAGATAATGCACTAAAATAATCCCTCGAGCATCCCAAAAAACAGTCGCCATCACTTTGCCGGCCGACAAAACCGTTTTTGCTTTCTTCGGCGCAGGTTTTTCGCTCTCAGTCCACTGCTTAGATTGTTCTTTTGTCTCGGGAGTATAATGATGTATCCAGGTTTCATCGACTGTTACATAACGCCGCAAAAACTCATTAGGATCTCGGTTAAACAGCGCCAAACACTCCGATAAATCGTCCACTCGACTTGCTTTTGGTCTACAGTGAGCAAACGCGGCACCCATCGCGCGCAAAGCTTTTTCATTCCCAAATGTTGGTGCAAAATATTAGAAACGCGTTCAGATGAAATGCTCACCATCTCTGATATCTCTCGCAACTTTAAGCGCCGATCATTCAATAGAATTTTGTGAATTTTTTTGATCATGTCCGGATTCGTGACTTCATTTGGACGGCCAGACATGTGGGCTTCTTCGCAGCTCTGTCTTCCACGTTTAAAATCAGTTACCCATGTGTGAATTGTACTCAATGCAGGAGCAGAATTACCTAAAACACTGTCTAGCTTGGTTTTAATCTGGGTTGCTGTTTTCTCTTTTAAAACGTAAAACTTTATCACCGCACGAATTTCGTTTCTCTCCATTGTTAAGAAAATTTACGACAGATAAAGTTCTACGTCCTCTCAAACAAATTCCATCAGTTCGATTAAATTCAAATTTGGCGTTCTATTTTCAAAAAGATGCCAGAATATAATGTAATATTCCTTTTTTGCGTATCATTTTTTTAAGTTCGTCGTTTCGGTTATCAATCAGCCCAGGTAATACATAGGTAATTTTTTTATATAATCGGTTTATATAAATTATCGTATTATTTTTGAGTACGAGTTCCACCGTGGCACCAGTGCTGCAGAAACGGCTCGAAGGATTAATGATGCGTATGGCGGCGGTGTCGCAAAAGAAAACAGTGTGTTTTTGTTTCCAACGATTTCGTTCTGGAAATTTCGACCTGCAGAACAAGCCCGTGGACGGCCGGAGACCAAAGTTGATAATGAAGAATTGAAGGCTATTGTGGAAGCGAATCAATCGCAAATCACGTCCGAGTTGGCTGCAGGCTGCGGTGTTAGTGATAAAACTTTTTTAATCCACTTTAAGCAAATTGGGAATATGAAAAATCATGAAAGGTGGGTACCTCATGAAATGAATGCAGCAAGCCGACAGACGCGCGTCGACTGCTGCGTTACATTACTCAATGGGCAGAATAATGAAGGTATTTTAAATCAAATCATTACCTGTGATAAAAAATGGAACCTGCATGATAATCGGAAACGCTCATCCCAAAGCCTGCCCCAAGCGAAAATTGACTTAAAAAAAGTAATTTGTGAGCGTTTGATGGACTAGTGCCGGTATCGTTCACTATAGCTTTCTAAAATCTAGCCAGACGATTTCGGCAGATGTCTATTGCTACCAACTGCAAATTATGATGGAAAAGCTAGCTGCTTAACAACCGAGTTTGTAATTCGCTCTAGGCCACTGCTGCTTCAGGACAACGCTAAACCACACACTGCACAACAGACGGCTCAAATTAGAGGAGCTTCAATTGGAATGTCTAAGACAACCACCGTACTCCCCGGACCTTGCTGGAGCAAGCAAAAAATATGATAATCTGTTGGAACAGATTATAATTTTTTTCGAAATTTGGATAACTTCTTGCAAGGGAAAAAATTCAACTCCGATGGGGCAGTCCAAAGCGCCTTCAAAGATTTTATTGGTTCCTATCAGAATGGTTTTTTTAGTAATGGAATCAATGTACTACCTGTGAGATGGCAAAAGTGCATAGATAGCAATGGTATACGAGCTTGATTAAATAAATATATTGTGTTTAAAAAAAAAACGACTTTATGTTCCTCCTTTACAAAACGCCAATTTAATATGTAATGACCAAATATTAGGTGTGATCTATTGGAGCATGATACATTGATGAGTGTAGTACATCCACCGTACTCCCCGGACCTTGCTCCAACAGTGTATTTTATAAGCTAAGAGACTCGGGAGCCTTAGGTACTATCGAACATGTTGTCGCTCGGCTAGGTATAAAATGAAAATCGCTTAACAGTGCCTTACTTACTACACTTACTTATAAATATGTAGTTCAACCAAGTCTGCAGTTGTTGCAGTCACTTCTATTGATATTCATTTGTTCACTTCACATGTTTAAATATTTTGAGGCGTTCTAATGCAAAGGAAAATGTTTAGAAACAGGTCGAGTAGGAACTTTGTCGATATTGTACATTAGTAAATTTAATCATAAAAGTACTTACATTATTTATTTTCTTCTTGAGTCTTACTTTGAAATTATCCAGAACTGAAAGTCGAAACTAACTTTAAAAGTAGTCAAACGTACAACACTATAAAGTTTGCTAGAATTCTTAAAAATACACAAATGAATTCAAAAGAAAATTTCATAAAATAGAACGTATGAAAATAAATAACGAAATAACAATAAGATGCTAGTGCGTTTTCTCATAATAATATGTTGCACCCTATTTCTCATTTCAAAACATATACACAACACGTAGAGTTCATTTTGGAGTGAAACTAAATACGGGCTGGTCCTCACGGGAATCTTTCGAATATCCTGAATTTATATTGTTAAATAAAATTCGCATTAAAATTCACTTTTGTCAAGAGTATCGGTTACTTCGGCTACCCCTGAGAGTTGAAACAAAGGTATAATTTATTTTCGGGTACATTACAAAATGTTTGTGAACTCATTTTAACTGGAAACAATTTTAAATCGCGTTTTGATATGGGTAAATGTGATAAGTTGAAAAAGACCGGGAGGCTCTTATCAACCAAAGTAATGTTTTCCAAATGAATTTAAATATTATCACAGCCACTAGGCTGATTAAGGTATTAAGTTAAAGTAGTATTAAGGTAGTATTAACTAGTATTAACTAGTATTAAGGTTGTTCAAACTCAACTGCGGATATTTTGAGAATATGATCTACTGCTTATGTCAAACTTTAAGGCTGAAAAATAATTAAAATAGTCAAAAAAGCCTTAAGTCTTATACTTTAAACGAGACAATCTTGTATATATTATATACCCTAATTTCGGAAACCGCTGCAAGTATTTCCATGAAATTTAGTAAGCACGGAAATTTTGGGGGAAAATAATTCATCTAGCTAGGAAATTGCGCATTTTAAGCTATTTATGTTTTTCTTTCGTCGTGCAACAATATATCATTATAATATTCAACTGTAATATATGTCAGTCCGATTGGCTGTTTGGTATGCCTTTTTTTGCTTTGTTCGGAAATCCGGAATGAAGTGGAAGTTCTAAATCACGGTCACACTATGAATATTTTTGTGATACTTTTTATTTTTTTTAATTTATCAGAATTCCGACCAAAGCTCGGTCACCCAGGTACTTAGTAAGTTAATTACAGACGGATTATTTTATAGACTTGTAGTAAGTTCTAGCCAGTTTTCTGTGAGGCCGTCGTATTTCTCGACAAGAGTCAAGCCAGCCCGTTAGTGCCGAAATGTGAGCTAACAGCAAAATTACGTATCCGAAATCGCGTATTTCGACTTCATTGGTCGACAATTAATAATATGAACAATATTCTGTCTGTAAAAACAAATTGCGAATACTATTCTGCCTATCCTAGTTATTATATTATGTAATAAGTAAATATATTTCAGAGTTTGACGCCAATCAGCGCTTTCTAAAAGCCTACATTGAATATAAATTTTGAGTTTAGTTTGATCGGACGCATGTCGTATTTTCAGGGGTGGTTTCATTTTTAGGTTCTAATTTTCTGCAGATACTATTAAAACCTCGAAAGTAAAGTAAACAAAGCTATTTCTTAGCCAGTATCATTAAGCCGCTAGTCTGGGATTAAATCTAACCATTTCAAGTTATTACAGAAGTTCTGCACAATCTCGATCACGCTTGACGCTACGCGAACGGTTTTCTAAGCTTTAAAGTTATATTAAGTTAACTAGAAATGTTCTTTACGAACGAGTTATATAATGTCTGTAGGGTTCCGTATCCGAAGGGTAAAAGAGAGACCCTATTACTAAGAATCCGCTGTCCCTGCTCCTGTCTGTCAGTACCCCAATTCTCGTAATTGGCTTACATTTTCATTTTACTTTAATTGAATTATAATTTAATCGCCTTGATATCATTAACAGATTTTTGGTGTTTGGACGAATTCAGAACGGGTTTGACTTTGAAAAAAATGTCTACAAAATTAAAAAATGATGATAAAAAAACCTAACCTGTAGTATCTGCCATACCACAAACTGAACTGTTCGTTTGTTTGTTATACGATTAATAATCTCACGTATAGAACGATGATTTCAAAACTCAAGATAGGCTATGACGTACATTTGACAATACAAATTTTCATACAGTGAGACGTTACACCATTTTGTTTTCACCAAACTTCAAATATCAAAATGGCCTCAAAAATCTCAAAAACGGGGCCATTCAACTTGAGACACTTTTTGCCTCAACATGCCTCGTCTATATTATATATGTCAATGTATTCTATATATTTGACAGAAAAATCTTCATACAAGAAAAATATGTCAATCCTTGACTACCCCAAACATCCCCAACAGTGGGGCAGTTTAAGTGTCTCTACATGCCTTGTCTATAATTTATAGATCGATAGTATAAAATCGTTTTTTAAAATAAATACAGCACGTCAGTAGTATATAAATTATACTAATAACTTGCTGTACATAAAAGAAATAGTTACTACATAATTATTTTGTTATATTATAGAGTTTCCCCAAGGATAGCTAGATTTTAAAATCTATACGATAAACTCACAGGTAAAAGCTACGTTAAACTATTTTTAATTCGTAACTTTTTTTTTCTGGAGGCCTTTTCAACATGTCTCATCATGACTGGGTAAGTAATATTTTTCTAACTGAACGCTTCAAAATTCACGTTTCTTAGGGTACCATACCCAATGGGTAAAAACGGAACTCTATTACTGAGACTTCGCTGCCTGTTTGTTCATTCGTCCGTCCATCCGTCTGTCTATCGTCAGGCTGTATCTCATGAACTGTGATATCTAGACAGTTTAAATTTTCATAGAAGGTGCATCTCTGTGGCTACTTTAACAACAAATACTAAAACATAATAAAATAAATACAACAAAAGTGAATATTTTGCCGTCCGTTTTGTACGCAATTCTTCCTGCACGAGACCGACTCGCACATGGTCGAGTTTATAACATATGCCTTTAAATATTTTTACGGTTAAAGCCCTAGTAGCTAAGTATTAACATATAAAATGTACCATGTACTGCTCACGGTAGTCTCTAAGTAGAGCTTCATGTATTTTTAATTAGTCTTCGGTCTCAATTGGTTTACGTAGGCGAGAAAGACTAACACATACTTAGGCTATAATAACTTATATGGCATTGGCAATTTTGCTGAGGCAAAGATTTTATTTTATTTTCTACATCTATACTAATATTATAAAGAGGAATAGTTTGTTAGTATATTTCTTTGTTTTTTTGCTTTGAATGGGCTTCGAAACTACTGGACCGATTTTGATGAATTTCAGTACATATATAGATTAGACCATGGGGAAGGACATACTCTACTTTTTATCGCGGCAAAACGGTTCCCGCAAGATTTCCTTTAACGCGCACGAAGTTGCGGGCGACATCTAGTAAAAAATAATGTAAAAGCATCCATTATATCGTAAAAGTGTTTAATATCCTTCTATATGATTGCAATTAATAAACAAAATAATTTAGTATGCTAATTTTATTATTTTATCATCAGCGATATATCTAAAGTTTTGCAAAATTAATTACGGAAACTTTAGGCACAAGATTACCTGCTTATACTACGCGCTAGGCGCAAACAGATAATTGGTATTCTTTGTCTCTTTCGCATGCACTATAGACTCAGTCGAACGGCAACGTCGCACGGCTAATAGATTATTGGCAATTCGAGTGTTTAAGATTGAACTGGATACTATCATAAAACTATGGGGACAAATTTCTGATTTAGATTTTATAATATTTTTGGTACAATACAATAATAATATGAATATGAGATACGAAAAAATATTATGTTATAAATATATTGTAATAAATATAATTTTAATGTATTTTATGGCTTATATATTATAGAAAATAAATCACGTTACAATTTCGTTTCGATTTTGGTTAGGTTAGGTTAGATTAGGTTACACTCCAGGATCGTATACGGGGGCGGCACAAATTGCGTGTAGTGGAGAGGGAGGCGCTATGGCGCAAGCAGGACCGAAACCGGTGCACCTTACCGCACCGGAGACGGTCCCACTACCGGAGAGGACTCAAAGGAGGGATAAGGGGGGGTTGCCGCGCGTGTACCTGGAACGCATGCCTGGCGCCCGCCCTAAACCTCCTTCCACAGATGTAGACAGCGAGGACTGTCCCTCGGATACCAGCAGCATGTCTTACATGTCGCTGGACTCTGAGGGGCTGCCCGCAAACCCTGACAGGACAGCCCGTAAGAGGCGAAACACCGACGAGGACATGGCGCCGCCTATCAGTAAGGGGGTGGCGTCCAAACCAAAAAGAGGACGTGGCCGGCCGCCGACGACCGGCCAGTATGTCGGCCTGGCCAAGGCCAACCTCAACAAGAAAAAGGCGGAGGCCCTTCGGCTCCAGGCCGAGGAGGAGGTCGCCGCAGTGGCTCGAGGCGAGGGCGAGGAATGCTGGAGCGCTCATCCGTTCCAGCCCCTCCCCCACTAGACTCCCCGCTACTTCTCCTGCGGGAGAAGAAGCGTCGGAGCGGACGAGCGCTGCGCTGGTCGGAGCAGTGCAGGCCTCGTTGGAGACCGTCTACATGTTTGCCACAAAGTCCTCCAATCTCAAAGGTACCTATCAAAGGTACCTAAAGGAGGTGACTATCGCGTCGGCCTTCAACGAGGTACGATGTCGCACCGCGACAGAGGAGGTGGCAAAGCTGGAGGCCCACAACAAGCGCCTCGAAGAGCAAATGGCCAAATTGCGTCAGGAGCTCGACGAGCTGCGCAAACAGGCCTCCCGCTCCAAGGATAGCGACATGCGTGAGCTATTGGCAGAGGTCTCTAGAGCAAACATAGAGACCTTCGGCAATATGCTCAACGCTAGGCTGGCCGGTCTGGAGGACCGTCTCCTGCCAGAGCCCCGAAGGAGGCCTCCGCTTGCGGCGGACGTGGTCCGGGGTGACATGTGGGCCGAAGGAGAGGGAGCGGCCAAAGCCGAAAAAGGCAGCGGCCGGGGAGAGGAGTGGAGCGGCGGCAGGCACGGTGGTGCCAACACAGGCTCCCACTGCACCTGCACCGCCCAGGAAAGGAGGGAAGAAGGGGAGGAAGAGGTCTTTGGCCGCACAGGAGGCTGAAGAGGCGAGGGCGTCTGCGACCGCCCCACCTGCGACAGACGCCCCGCGGACCACAGACTGGTCACGTGGGCGCGATGCGAGGAAGCCGAAAAAGGGTGCCGCCAAAAAGGCAGCCCCCCCAAGAAGAAAAAGAGGGCTAAAATGAATCCCCCCAAAACCGCGGCGATCACCCTCACCCTCAAGGAGGGGGTGCTCGAGGAGGGGAGAGCGATATACGCCTTCATTCTTAAGGAGGCCAAAATAAAGATCAGCCTGGCGGAACTCGGCATAACAAAGGTCGACTTTCGCCTGGCTGAAACGGGCGCCCGGGTCCTCCAGATATCTGGAGAGGGGGCCCAAGAGAAGGCGGACGCCCTGGCCGAGAAGCTGAGGGTGGTCCTAGACCATGGCGTAGTGCGAATAACCTGCCCGGTGAAAAGAGCAGAAGTTCTCGTCACCGGGCTGGACGATTCGACGACGGCCGCAGACATCGTCGAGGCCGTCGCAAGAGAAGGTAGCTGCCCGGCCGCCGACATTCGGTCGGGCAGAATTGCGATGGGCCCCAGGGGTGGCAGAAGCCTTTGGCTCGGCGTACCAACCGCGGCCGCCAAGAACCTCATCAGCTCTGGGCGGCTGCAGGTCGGCTGGGTCCAGGCGAGGGTAGTGCTGCTGGCCGCGAGGCCAGGGCTGTGCTACCGTTGTCTGGACACCGGCCATTTGGCGATTAAGTGCTCGTGCCCAGTGGACCTCAGTGGGAGCTGTTACCGCTGTGGGAAGCCGGGACACAAGGCGCCCGAGTGCACGGCGGCACCCAATTGCCCGTGTGTGAGGCGCTGAGCAAGGAGAGGCGAGACCACGTGTTGGGGAGCAGCGGCTGCATAACAGCCAAGCCGCCCCCCAACAGGAGGAAGAGTAAGGCTCCGGCATCGACGGCCCGGCAAAAGCCCAAGGCCAAATGTGAAAGCGCTCTAAAGCGTAGATTAAATTGAAATTCGTCATGTTATTATAAAACTAGCTAATGCCCACGGCTCTCGAAGCGTAAATATAGTATTCCACGGGATCACTGTACTTTTTCGGGATAAAGTAGCAGAGTCTAAACTACTAGACGTAAAAACATACCCACCTAATATCCCACGACGAGAACACTGTAGTTTTTCGGGATAAAAGTAGCCTTTGTGTGAATTCAGAGCCTAAACTACCAACCAAACTTCATCAAAATCAGTTAAGTAGTTTTTGCGTGCAAGAGTATCAGACATCCATCCATCCTAACCAAGTTTTCGTAGTCTGTAATACGAGCCAACACTTAAAGTAGGTAATTATTTTCATATAATGTAACAACTTTTACAAAAAAACATTTAAATCTTCGTCTTTTACTAAGTATATTACGCGTGACTTATGTCCAAATGCAAGCAGGCCAGCATATTCGAATATTTTTCGTCCTTTTATGCCAGTTTTTGAGGTTTTACCACAAAAACCGGGCTTTAGACAAGCAGTTTTCCTACATTTTCTCTTACGTCAGTCACCATGATCTCAAATCCAAATTCTCCTGAGTATTGTATCATAAATAATTTATCATTTCAGATGGATATAATTTAAGCTTTTGTGAAGTTAAGCTCGAATCGAATGTCTCTCTTGGGTACGGTCGCTGACAAGCCGGTGCTCCTCTTGTCGACCTTAATACTTTAGCGATAAGGTTCATAAGTGTTACACCGGCTTGTCGGCGATCGAACATCGCTCTACTGGTTTCCGATGAAAGTAATTTAGGTAATCCTGTATTCATAACGTTTCTGCATCGACCTATTTACAGACACTCGGGGAATATTGGAATTTTTTTAAAAAAATCAGGGATATGTTTTGGTAAGCGGAAATTTTATTTTTCCCAAATCCTTAAAATATGAAGAGGCTTACTCCCTTGCTACTATAAATTAGAAAATAAGCCAAGCTCTAAATAATTTAGAGCTTGGCTCTCGACTCGGAGGTCGTGGGTTCGATTCCCGCATTGGAACAACATAAATCTTGTTTCCAAGTTTGGTTAGGACAATGTAGGCTGATCACCTGATTGTCTGACAAGAAAGATGATCCATGCGTCGGATGGGCATGTAAAAAGTCGGACCTGCGCCTGATATCTCACCAGTCGTGTCGGTTATTCGTCCCACTGGGTTACGAGAGTAAAGGAAGAGAGAGTGCTCTTGTGTACTGCGCACACACTTGGGCACTATAAAATAACTCCTGCGTAGCTGGCCTGGTTTCAATTAAACCGGCCACCGTCACTGAAATCAGTGTGGGGAGCTATTATAAATTAGAAAAGTGAAAGTTTGTGAAGATGTATGGATGGATGTTTGTGACTCTTTCAAGTAAAAACTACTGAACGTGTTTTGATGAAATTTGGTTGGTAGTTTAGGCTCTGGATTCACACAAAGGCTACTAAAATCCCGAAAAACTACAGTGTTCTCGGCATGGGATAATAGGTGGGTATGTTTTTACGTCTATGTCTTTCACACCCAATGGCTGAACCGATTTGAATAAAAATTTGTATAGTAGTGTTTTAGGCTTTGAATTTACACATATTATGCTACTTTTTGTCGCGACAAAATGTCAGGTTCCCGCCGGATTTCATCTTGTGCGTACGAAGTCGCGTGAAACATGTAGTCCTATTGTTATAAAATGTATTTATGTAACACATTACATCTGTCATCATGTCTGTTTATCTAAGTTTATAGTAAAATTTTTTTTTTAAATTAGCTGCGTCACATTTCACACTGTCAATGACCTCAGTGCAGTAGAGTCATTCATACTAAAATAATTTTTTGAATTTCAAATTATCTTCTTTTCCTTAATTTATTTACATAAGCAGTATAATATAATCATGTACCCAAAGTATCTGCAATTGATTTTGCAGAACATAATTTTATATTATAAGTAATATTATGTTCTCAACACTTTTGTATCCAATAGTACATCAGTTAATTTTGCAATTAACTGTAACTGTAACTTCGCTGTAAATCACGATTGGAATTCAAACGCGGCTGTAAAATTGAGGAGCGTTCCATAAACTGTTACTGGCAAAAGCCTGTATCTTCATGGTACAGCGGACAAGCTCTTTTGTTTCGGCTTTTTTCCTTTGTCCACGCGCCTGTACCTGTTTTTTTTACCTGTGGGTACAAAAGTGTTAGTGTTCGTGTCTGTCAGGCGAGGTTTCTTTGAGTTTTAGCATTGTTAGGTTGGTATGTGTCGTTGGAAGCCATTTTATCAGTTGAGGCGAAAAATCTGCTTGTACTCGTCCAGCCTAGCGCATTTGCGGTACACGCGGTTATTCAATTCAAATTCAAAAAGTTTTATTTGCATGGAATTGTCCCTGCGTGATACCTACTACCGGCTCGGGAACCATCTCGGCGAGAAGAACCGGCGTAAGAAACTCGCACGAGCTTTCAGAAAATAGATGGATATATATATATTTTTTTCCAAAATATACTAATAAATATTTTCACAATGCAATAACTTAATCTTTACAATATTAACAAAAGTCCAGATATATATTTTAGTACATAGAAGCAGCCTTGAACAGTGGTAAAAATTCTAGGCAATTGTGGCTCCCACGTGGTTCCTCTGTATTGTGCTCTATGTTGTCAATAGTATATGAAGTCTATATATTTGTATAGCTTAACAAAATACATTTTCTATTACCTCAGTACGAAGCAAACTCATCAAAACTTAAATATTTCACCTGAACATTAAAGAGGACACTTTGAAGTTATGAAAAGTAATATACATTAGCCATAACATATTTTGAGAGGGTACAGAGGGAATTCTCCAAGGAGGTTCAATTACCATACCTGACACATTAGGGGAGTTTTAGAAACGGGTTTCAGAACCTCGAGGGATGTTTTAATTCGTCATTAAAGTGCTTATGTGAATTGGTGGAATATATATATTTTTAAAATATATGATGTAACTAGCTGGTGTCCGCTCGGAACGGAACTCTAAGATAAAAGTAGCCTAAGTTACTCCAACCTTAGTTATCTACCACTGAAAGTCCGGTTAAAATCTTCCGGACGTTTCAGAGATTATCCGGAACAAACGGACAGATAGACAGACGGACAGACAGTTATGAAAAGTATTGTTTTCTCGTAAGATACTGTATTTAGCCTAAGGCCACACGACGCGGTACGGCTTCGGCGCGGCGACTAGATATAAAAATGTATGGTATACCACACGGCGCGACCGGCTCCATCCCGGCGCCGCACCGCAGGCGAACCGGACTTGGGTACGAGGCAGACGAGGCGGGGAGGGGTGCAAGCAGTGCGGTGCCGCAGGAGCACCGCTGTTGTTTGTACGGCGCCAACCTAGCCGGTAAGCCAACCCTGTAGCGGTGCCGCAGCACGTCATTCAGTAAGAACATTGCGACGCCGCACTGCTCGCGTGGCTCGAGCGACGGGCAACATCTAGTAAATTATAAATCAGAGGCGTTTAAATTAACTACATATTGGTTTACTTCCTAATACCCTTCGATCAATGTTGTTGGAAAAACCTATTAACGTTCTATAAAGTACAATCTCGGTATAAGAGAAAACGATGATAACAATAAAACTGTAAAATGAATTTGGTCCACAATCCACCGGATACATTATCCGTAATTTTAAACTTTCAGTTTTCAAAAGTCTATTTTCACTGTGAAAACGGAGAATGACGTCTCAGGTAGGGAAACTTTCGACACTGCAAAGACGACTCTATATCTCATACAATAGAGTCGATATTGCAAGCTCTGTGTAATCACTTCACTTAATTTTGCATTGCAATTCGAATACGCTTGGTCGAGTTTATTCTCCGAGCTTGTGTCTAAGTCAGCAATAGATATGTAAGAGTTGTAAGTTGCATGATAAATTAAGTGGGTAGAGTAAGGGGGCATTCCAGTAAGGGACAAACGAGTAAGGGGTAAGCGAGGAAGGAGGAAACGAGTAAGTATAAAACGAAACAGAATAAGTAAAGGAGGTCAAATTGGATTGAATCTCGTGAGATTTGTAAGAATAAGTTTATCAAGGAGTTCGATGCGAACCATTTAGGCGGCATTGACGAGTAATGGCTTGACTCTTAAGGCTTTGTATTACTGTCTAAAATCTGTTTTATTGTATTTATTTCTAACAATAAAACTCAATAAGTTATAACAAAAGAACTGAAAACTGTATTTTATATTTATAAGTTACATAGGTTTCTTCAGTTTTTAATTTTTTTTATGTTATTAAAGAAAAAATCTAACGATATACTCTCATAGAGTGTCCTCAGTGAATCATCAGAACAAAAACAGATTATATCTGACATTTCTATTTCTAGTTATAACTGCTTTAATCCGGATATTTCTAGCTAAAATCGCTTATTTCCAGTTATATCTAAGTCTGACACCGTCATATTGAGGATAGCTCGCCCCACTCCCGGGGGACCACTCGCGAGTTTTGTGGCGACATAAATTATAAAGTGTTGAGAGTTTGCCCACAGCTCTTAGTTAATGCTGTTAAAAACTATATTTATAGTTCCATTTGTACATTGTGTATAGGAAAATAACACCTGAATTTCATTAAAGCTCTTATAAAGTTAATCACAAACAAAACGTCAGTTGAAATAGATTTCAAGGAAAAGTTTCGGGCATTACACAAAATATAACTATTGTGATATCTTCCATAAAAAGATGCAGCAAAATGCAGCAACAGCTGGAATTATAAGTACCGACTGTTTATTAGTTGGCAGAATGAAAACCTCAAAGCTGAATGAATAATGATCCAATTACTATTAAACTTGTGCAACTTTTTGAGGAACTTTTTCATGCAAAAACTAATGAAAGGATTTTGATGAAATTTGGTATGGTATCGCTCCAATATTTTGTATTTATTTATTTACAATTACACTTTATGCACGTAATGTACAAAGGCGGACTTAATGCCTTGTGGCATTCTCTACCAGCCAACCTTAGGATGATGCAGAGACATGGTGAAGTATGCGCATTTCTAGCACTACTACAATTGAACTGGAATCAGTAATAATAAACTAAAATTAAAAATAATAATCTAATAAATATGGTTATATTATATAAATAAATACATTTAAAACCTAACTAATTTGAATTGATATTTATCAATACAAAGCATAGTAATAATATAACGCTCTCTTACTTACTTCAAATTTAAATTGTTTGTATTTTCGTTATTTTTTAAGATTTACAAAAATGGGCCTTAGATTGTTTATTATCATGACGTTGTCTAGCAATGAATAAACGGAAAATTATTATTTTAGTCAAAATGCCTATAATTATAATATACTATACTATTTTATTTTCTTGAAGCCTTGCTTTTCCTATGAAAAATATACTGTCGTTTTTTTTTCAAGACTATGATAGCGCCTAAAACGTACCCTTATATTTTAGCGAGCCTATCCAATGGCTCGCTAAAATATAAGGGTACACATACATACATATAATACTTACAGCGGTATTATTTTATATCCTACTAACAAATATTATAAATGTGAAAGTTTGTGAGAATGGACGGGTGGATGGATAGATGTTTGTTACTCTTTCACGCAAAAACTACTGAACGGATTTCGATGAAAATTGGTATGATAGTAGTTTAGGCTCTGGATTAAAACATAGGCTACTTTTTATCCCGAAAAGTTTTCCTGAGGTATACAATATTTACGCGGGCGGAGCCGCGGGCAATAGCTAGTGAATTATGATTGTTTGTACAATATTATCAAATAATAGTGGATGGTCGGAGCTATCCCGTCTTACCTAGATGAGTTAGCTTAGTGTTAGTTGTGCCATGAAATCCCCTGTTATTTGTATTGTGACCATACTACAGAGAAAATATGACACACGGCATTTAAAGTTTGCTACTAAATTACGGGTAGGGAAAATTGGTGTTTTCTTAGTGCAATAGTCCTAATGATTAATTCGTGTTATGTAAAATATATTAAATTACACGTAACACGTATAAAATTGTAAAATATTTGTTCTTTTTAAAGAACAGTCAGCTAAAATGAATGTTTTCTCAGTTTCATGGTTCTAATAATGAATGAATTTTCCCCGGCCTTCCGGATTCCGGTAAATATAGTCCCAGCCTAATTTATTCATATATTTTGACGTGGTGTCGTCATCACTGTCTCACAGTTAGGATACGGTAACGTGACCAATGTCCAAAGTATATCAAACCGAAAAACATTTATTTCCTCAACTGTACAAAGGTATAAAGCAGGTACATTCATGTGATTAAGTGCAAACACTAATTATAGTCTCTAAAAAACTGTTCGCTGTTCAATCTTTCTTCTTCACTGTCTGTAGTTACACATCTTTTTTTGTAACAGTTGACGAGTTTAAACATTCAACAGTTTTTTCACGATCGAATTTCGATCAACGGGGTGACCATCCTACTACTATTATAAATGTGAAAGTTTTTGAAGATGCATGGATGGATGTTTGTCAGTCTTTCACGCAAAAACTACTGAACAGTTTTCGATGAAATTTGGTATGGTGGTAGTTTAGACTCTGGATATAAAACATATGCTGCTTTTTATCCTGAAAAAGGACAGTGTTCCCGTGGAACACTGTGTTTACGCGGGCGGAGTCGCGGGCAACAGCTAGTGCATAATAAAGTAAATCGTAATCTAGGTTAATCGTTACTAAGTTCTAACTACTTCCTTGAAAAATGTAACTTATCTTATCTATTAAAATGCGATTTTAACTCTTTTAAATTATTATTTCTGTGCAATAAGCTTACCACTCAGGATAAATTTCTACAAAAAAATACACGTGGCACTCGGGGACTGCCGCGGTAAAGCTATTGCATAGCATTTTTTATACTTTCTCACAAACAGCTGCTTACGTATTCGTCCGATTTCGGAGCTGCTCGTCTCGATCCGTGCGAGCTTCGTACAGTCGTACCATATACATACACGTTAAGGTTTAACTAGTCACGGGCTCGAACTCACTCGTGGACCTCACTGAACTTGATGTCTCACCTAGAATTGTGTCTAATAGAGATAGAATAAGTTATGAGCAGTTAGCAGCTAGTCTACACGCATACGTCTAGTCGCACGCACACAAACACCGTGCCGGAATCTGCCGAACTGAAACGACGTTATACGATGCACGGCTTTCAACGCCGGGGGGTGTTAGGTTTATTTTCGTAACGGAATTTCTCGATTCGGTCGCCGCGCTCAAATCCCGCGATAAAAGCTATGGAACAGCTTAAAAGTAATTTTTGTTGAAATCTTGTCTTCCCGTCGAATCCGATGCAACTTCAGTTGCAGTTTTAGACCCAATTTATTCAACGTTAGTTATTGTAAATCGTTTGTCTATCATGCTTTCTCATTCATTAACACGAATAACCAGAGAGATACCATGATATTTATTCAACTTTAACAGTCGTTGGTGAAATTGGCACTTAGTTGTGGCATGCGAGTCCGCAGAAAATAAAAATCTTCACAAAACTTTGAATAATAATGCGGCCAGTTTAACTTTTCACGGCAAAAGTTGTTGGCATATTTCCTGTGATATTTTTTCGCTTTCTTCCAAACAAGTAAAATATTTTGGTGAGACTTGTTGTGGATTGTTTGTGTATTCGAACGTGAATGATAACGAGGAAAAGAAAATAATGAACTTGTGTAGTTCGGCCAAAATTGTATGGGATTGTTGAAAATGTACGTATTGTGTAAGAAAGTGTATAAATTACTTGTAATGTTATGAAAAGTGAATAATTTATTTGTGTTATGTTACAAAGTTATACTATTCACTTACAATGTTTTGGAAACAAATATAATATTAATATGTAACTATTTAGTTTCCGATATTTAAAAAAAAATCAAAATGAGATCTTTTTCCAAACAATCCTCTTTAATTATTTCGAGTTTTGTCTTTGAAGCAAAGATTGTCACTGGTTATTTGTAAAAAAAAACTATTGGAAAATTAAACTTTTATAGATATTGATAGGAAATTACACTATATGATATATTCATAGTCATTAAATAATTAAGTTCCTTTATTCCCAAATACATGGTCACCCTACATGTCGAAGATGGAGAAGCTCAAGTTTTAATTGAAAACCGCTTGGATGCGACTGTGAAATTTTATAGACCATTATGCGCAGCGTTATCGTCCGGGGTGTGCTGCAAGTGTGGTTACATTACCGCTGTATGTACAGCTTTAATATACCGTAACAATCAGTATTATTTCTGATAAGTTTTTTGATAGCATTAAGTTTTTGTGAGACATCAGCTGTGTTTGGTATACGTGGCGACGGGGCTTTGGTAAAGACAATTAAAATAGTAACTGCCGAATACTCAAACTCTTCTTAAATTAAGAGACTCTCAATGTATATGTTGTCTTAGTCATTCTACCATGCCGAGACAGAGACAGCCCAACAAATCTTGCCTAACATTGAGCGTCAGTTCCCGCCAAGACGCGACTCGGCGCGCACTTTTTAATATAGCGATTCAAAAACCAATTGTACCATAAAAGTAGGTAAGTACTAAAAAAAAAAAAAAATATCTACTCCAAAACTTAAAATGCTACAAAAAAAAGAAATCTCCCAGGTCATCCCCACCAGGCAGAGTACCTAGAAGGCTCAAAGAGTTTCCTCGCTGGATTGCGATACTTATTCTCTGGGCCAGGTAGGTGCCGGCTCTGGGGTCTCGGGTGGCCTCAATGAGTTTTTTGGAGATTTCTCCGAAAAGTTTGTGCGCACCCAGACCCCATGTACCTAAGGTTTCAACCTCAAACGGTTCAAATATGAGATCCCCACTAAGGTTCTCATATTTGCGCCGCTTGAGGTTTTCCGCCTGATTGGCGGCCGCACCTGCAGAACTCGAGGTGCCCTGGACATGGGACGGAGCAAGTGTATCGACGCAAGTAGCGTCCCATACAAGAGCCCGTCCCACTCTCCAAGGGACCAGGGTCATACCGTCTGGTCTCTTGCCATCGTCGCGCGCCAAACCAGAGGGTTCCAGCACAGCTGGCACTCCGGCGGTGACAAGAGCCCGACGGATGAGATCGTTCAGACAGTGATGTCGGGAGATGCGGCCGGCGCTTCGTTGACAGGACAGCCCGTGGTGTCCGAGGCTGTCCACATTTGCACCACAAACACAGCGATGGGGGACGACGTGGGGGGTGCCAAGACGCAGGGAAGTAGCTAACCGGAAAGCTGTTCGATCCAGCAATGTGCCCGTATTGGGTGACGGTAATGCTTGTAGCCAAAGGCCCGACTCCCACTTCTCCGCAGCTAAGAGGCGAGCCTGCTCCACAGGACTGGAGGACGTATTAAGAAGATTATTCCGTACCAGTCTGCAGAGTGGCTCGTCCCAGAGCCTTTGGGAAAAAGTATTGTCAGGCAATTCGCTACAAGCACTAGTTACGCTCCAGGCGTCCTTGGCCTCGTCCAGAAAGGTAACTGTATTGGAGTAGGATGGGTGATGTAGTATTTTGGAGATAACACTATGGTTCGCGTGGACTGAGGACAAGAAGGCCGGAAGCGATATGTCAGAGGGCTTTCGAACACCCAGGCCACCGAACCTAACTGGAAGCGTTGCCTGAGTCCATGCGTGGTCATCGAAATTTGTATTCAAAATAGTGGAGAGCGTTTGTCTTATGGTATCATCCAACTGTTTGAGAAGTTGAGGGAACTTCCACAGTTGACAACACCGTAAGACATATGTCAATTTAGGTACGAAAATGCAAAAACGGATTAGGGTAAAGGCCATGTGACAGTTAATTTGGAGGAGGCGGTCTAAAGTTTCATTAAAATTTTGTAATTTGTTATCTAAGAAGTCCGGGAGAGATTCGTCTAAAATAGGTGAGCCCAGAAGGAAGAGCGAATCCTTGTCAATGACAGATAGTTGTGGAGCTATTTCTTTAAAGCTGGATATAATCGCGTTTCTATCCCCACAACTGTCTGGCACAAAAAGTTCGCACTTACCTAGGTTCAGCTGCAGACCTATTTTTTGGAACTCGCGGATCAGAGTGCGGAAGTCTGATAGTACAGTGGGTGCATCGCTTCCAAGGGTCCCATCATCCAAATACCAAACATTAAATTTTGAATCTAGAAGCTCGATGACCGGGTGTATAGCAAGGCTGAAGATTGCTGGACCTAGAGGGTCGCCCTGTTGGCAGCCCACTTCGGCTGAGATGAGGTGGTCTTTGTAAATGAGTTTGGTGGGGTCGTTGTAACACTGGAGCATAAATGGTAAAATGGCAGGTGCTTTAGATTTAATTTGGGCCAACAAGGCGCCTCGGTCAACTGAGTTGAAAGCGTTTTTGATATCGACCTTCAGAAACACATCATCGACTTGATTGTGGATAGCTGTCCTGAAAGAGTGAACGGCGGCCTCACAACCTCCTTTGCAGGCAAAACCGAGCTGTTTTGGCTGGAAGTATGACGCGAGGGAAGTTACCGATTTGCAAGCTAGTTTGGCTGTAAGGCGCCGGTATGTGGAGCCGACAGCAATCGGACGAATGCCACCATCTCTCTTCCTCAAGGCGCAGAGGTTAGCTCCATACAGAATGTCTACGATATCTGATGCGACCCCTCCACGTAGCATCAGGTTGCACAGATTCGTAAGTTCATGCAGGAGCTTCTCGCCGGCCTCCCCGCAGCAACCGCTTGTGAGGTCCTTCAGATGCTGAGGGGTGAGACCGTCGAGGCCGCCAGCTGAACCCGGAAGAAAGGACATGATGGCTCCGCGTACTTTGTCTGTCGACGTTTGTAGTGGTGGTAATGCGTCATCGGAAACTGTGAAAGGATTGGATTGTGATGGATGTTTGTTTTCCAGGGCGATGAGGGTTTCTGGGCAGTCGGGGGCGACCGTGTCATTGGAAAACAGGAGCCGCGCTGCACCCTTAATGTCTCCCTCACTTATTTTATTTTCCACAGTTTTCACGATGTTATGTTTGACCGTGGAATGTGAAGAAAAATTTGGGTTGAGGTTAATGTCCGAAACACAATTCTTTTTGATTCTTGAAGTGAGGGAGGCATTGTTGAGCGGATCTCTAGTGATATGCAGAAAACGGTAGGGAAAGGTGAGTAGATTTTCCCAGGCTTGCCTCGAGTTCTCCAGCACTGTGTGGCGTATCGTCTCGGCAAGCTTCTGGGCTACAGTCGCTCTGGCACCCCTAGGGATCCGTCTTAGAACTGGTATAAAACGTTTAAATTTGGATATTTCTTGCCAGAAATTTGTTTCATAAATTGGGTTCGGAAGTGAATTGGTTATTGGGGGAATGAGTGTTAGAAGCTGTTTGTGGCATTTGCCTACGTGGATGTTCAAACCCCGCTGGCTTTTAAAATATCGGGAACAGTGGGAGCATTGCAACAGATTTCCAAAGGACACGGTCGAAATATTAGAGGTCCCTGCATCCTGGCTGCTTGACATAGGTTGGTAAAGATAAACTATAAAAGATAACTTATATAATAGAATAAACTATAGACAAAAAATTAAAAAACTGCTTAACTAATATTTAAAAAAACCTTGAACTATATTATGGTCATTTTCTGGGGGAATGTAGGCTTGAGCGTGGGACAGTTGGCTCACTTTTCGCAAAAAAATTAGCATACGGCTTCTCGGAGTTGCCTCGTTCCTTCCTCTGTTGCAGGCCTTGTTCCTTCCTTCGTCGCGGGTCTTGTCAGTTGTATGGGAGAATTGCTTGGGATATCTACTCACAGTTTGGCCCACTTGGGGCGCTATAAATTATATTTGGTTCTACTGCAAATACTTAAACATGTATATTTATTTACTTTCGGCGTCACGTAAATTGGTTTTATCGATTTATTTTCAATATTATTCAAAAATGAACTTTATTTTTTACATATTTCAATACAAGAGTTCAAATTAGCGCGGTCACCACGTAATATACTGGGCTCTCTCTGTCTCGGCATGGTAGAATGGCAACAACCAAAATATGCCTATATTGACTTTACTGCTGGCACATAAGCGCGAGAGAGTCGAGAAAGCGTCAAAGAGCGAAGTAGTCCTTTTAGTGGTGTCAAGTGGCAAATGCTTAGTTTTAAGGTCGTGTTCAGACACGGCGGAAACCGTTGAGAACCGTGCGGTACAACTGTGTGCAGCTTTTATTTCAATACTACCTTCTGCCCGCGGCTCCGCCCGCGTAAATACAGTATCCCACGGGAACACTGTACTTTTTGGGGATAAAATGTAGCCTATGTGTTAAGCTTAAACTACTACCATAGCAAATTTCATCTAAATCCGTTAAGTAGTTTTTGCGTGAAAGAGTAACATCCATACATAATACATAATAGTAGTAGGATTACATAGGCTCCATGCTAGAATGTTCACACTAAGCCGCGGGGATTATGCGCAGGAATCGCGCGGTTTTCGCTGTGTCTGAACCGGGCCCTAATCTCTCACATAATAATATAATATCATGAAATTTGCTCTCGACTCTCTCGCGCTAATCAACACGAATCATGATAGTGGTTTTATATTCATTGTTCGCAAAAAAAAAAAAATTAACATAACCCTATAACGAGATAAATAATAATGACGTCACAGCTGAAATAAACGCGTCATTAATATCGTGCCGGTTGAATCCTCGACACGCTAACACACGTCCTGTCACGCCGTCGACACGTTAACGGACGGTGTTTTATCTGTTTTATTTTATGTATTATTGTATTATCTGTTGATTTTATGTGTTGACTAAATGTTGACTGAATGTCGACCGTGACTTCGTGCGCGCAAAAAGAAATCACGCGGGAGTCGTTCACTTTTTCTGCTATAAAAGAAGCGTATGTCTTAATAAGAAAACGTTTCTACTTTAGCTGTCAAAAGAGGCCACTTTGAGAGCTCACGCTCAGTAAGAAAAGAAATGCTGTTTCTCATAACGACGACGCGTCGACATTGCTGCCTTACAATAAGAACTATTTTGCTCCGAATGGTGGGGTATCGATGTTTCTTCAATCTGTAATTCTGTCGATTCTTCGGTACTTCTAGGGTGCGCATGCTATGCCTGCGAACTTCATCAAAATCCATTCAGTAGTTATTTCGTGAAAGTGCAACATCCATACATACATACAAACTTTCACATTTATAATATCATAGTAAGGAAGTAAGGATTTCTTAATTGTTAAAATAGAAGTGGGTTTATTAACATTTAATGGCCGTCGGCAATGTTCGTTTTTCTATGGGTGATAGTACAGACGATGTATGAAAAACGACGACTCCCGAAAGACATTAACAAATTAGTTTTACTGTTACCTTTGCAACGTCTTTCAAAGTAAACGTATTGCGAGTTGATAGTTGCGGAACCCTCATAATACATGCTTTTGGTCTGGTTATTTTATGTACAAGTTGCAACTTGTAAACCCTAAAAAATAGAAACACAGCGTCACCTAATGGTAAAAAATAAGGTATCAGAGCCTTTAGCCAAGTTGTAATCGCTAATAACGATAAAAATTAAATTAAAAACAAAAATGTCCCATACATTTTTGTTTTTCATTACAAAAATGTATGATTAGACATAAGTATCGCTATGTCTAAGTGACATAGCGATGCTCATGTCGTCATCATGTCAACGAACCTGGGCTAATTAAAAACATTAGATCCCAGCACTAATAAGCGTAATTGTCATGCAAAAAAATTAAAACCCGATGCGGAATAAAATTAATTCGCAGAATAAAATTCTCGAGTACGTTCCTCGTGCAATTTGAAAATTCAAAAGAAATATTCTCGCATAAATATTCAGCGGGCGTAAATCAAGAGTTTCCGTGATCTTTTATACAAATACTGAAGCTTACCTTGTTATGCCCCACTAGTGATAATACCGTGGTTTGCCTCGTATGGCTATTGTAACGGGACTATAAATATACTATACTGTTACTAAGATTATCCGCTGTCCGTCCGTCTGTCACCTGCCTGCATACAGCCTGTATCTCATGCACCGTTATAGCTAGAGAGTTGATATATCCACATATTATGTATTTATGTTGTCGCTATAACAAACACTAAAATCATAATAAAATAAATAGTTAAGAGGGGCCGATACAACAAACGTGTATTTTTTCCGATTTGTAAGGAACCCATCGGTTTTATACATTTCATTATTATTTTAGCTAGATGTTTATACATTTTAATCACGTTTTAAATATTAAGTTTCAACTTTTATTTAAGATACTACTCTATGATTTATAAATGATAAATTATTAATTATAATAATTTAAGTTACTATAGACTCAATATTTAACATCTAACAGGAAGTCAGTTTTGTAACATGTGCTCAATTGTGGAAATAATAGTGTGTATGTACGGTCGCCGATAAGCCTGTTTGTCACTTGTTAACCTTATTAACATGGTACTAAGGTCGACAACTCATATGGCGGCTACCGTAACCATAAAATCGTATTGAAAAATGTATTTATGATATTACTAGCGTAAATACAGTATCCCACCGGAATACTGTATTTTTTCGGGATAGAAAGTAGCCTATATTTTTAATCCAGAGCTTAAGCTACTACCATACTAAATTTCATCCATATCCGTTCAGTATTTTTTACGTGAAAGAGTAACAAACATCCATCCATCCATACTCACAAACTTTCACATTTATAATATTAGTAGGATTGAGCTGTCTGGAATTAATGATGAGCAGTGTGCTCATTCTTATAATTTGTACATAATATAATGTTACCCGGGCCATTAATTCGAATCTTTTGACACCGCATTCATTAAAACCGGATCAGTAATTTAGGCGCTACGATGGAACACATATATACATACATTCATAGACGGCCAAAATAAGTATCCTTCGTTTTGGCTTCGCCGTAGTCGGGTAAAAACAACATAAATACTTAGATACATGTTAATTTTTTATTCATCTTTTGCACCACAGATATTAGAGTTTCTACTTTCCAGTATTGATCTATGCTTAGTACGAAAGAGAAAGAAGCTATGGAAAGAGTAAGAAAATATCTTAAGTTACTGACACCATTAAAACTATTATATCAATCCACACGTAAACAAGATTTTTTTCACCGGCCCTTGTTAAAAATAAATTTTATATTTTTAAAGAAAAACCACATCCAAAACATCCTGAGCTCTCGACTTGTATTCAGCTGCACTTGGCTGGCTTCAGCTTTAAAGTGGCTCGCGAGTGTTAAGGGTCAGCTTACACTGGTTGTATCCACAATAGGTAAGGAAAAGATAGAATCTCTGGAATTTAATTAATGCCGACTCGAAACGATACCGTGTTTTGCTTCAATAATTTAAATCGTGCCAATCACGATATTAGTTTACACAAGCTTGAATTCCACAATAATTCCAATACTTTAAATGCAAATTCGAAATAGTATTATTATGAAACTAAATTTGTATATCGCGATCGTGAAAACCATTTGATATCTTGATTGTTTTTGTAAGCATAAAGTTTTGAGTTGAAACTTGTGAGTGAAATTTGAAGGTCGCGTTACGTCACGACACGATTTTGGATATAAAGCCATCTGTCAGAAGCTACTTATACTTCTTACATAACAACTTAACTTTCTAAAGTAGGTCAGATGGCGCTAGGTGTACCAATTTAATTTTTGCTATAATTTTTTGAAGTGATCCTATTTAGGCACGATGAGAGTATTTTTGTATTTAAAATGATGAATGAAGTTCACTTCTCCCACGTGTAGTCCGAACGCGTCATGTTTTTTTTACTTAAATCTCAGGAAAATGGCAGCTGAAAGTGCCACCTATGTTTATAATAAAAAACAATCACCCCTATTTTACCCTCTTAGGGGTTGAATTTTAGAAAACGCTGAAATACGTAACTCATTATTTTTCCGTACTCAATTTATAAGAAATTTCACGCAAATACCTACAACGAATAAAATATTTCATACTGTTTTTCCCTATCTCACCCGCTTGGGGTTTGAATTTTGACAAATCCTTCCGTAGTGGATGCCTACGTCATATTATGAGAAATACGTGTGCAAAATTTCAAATTTCTCGCCTTAACGACTTGGACTGAGCGTTGATACATCAGTCAATCAGTTTTGCCTTTTATGTACATATATAGATAGAAGATTTAAGATTTTTATTAGTATACCATAATATATTTAAGACACATCCAAGACCCAGGAAACATAATTTTTTTTTCCTTCAGCGGGATTCGAACCCGCTGAAAACCCGAATTTTGTATGTAATTTGCGTATCCTATACTTTCAACAGCTGATTGTCGGTAGAAGGAATAAACTTTTGGTGTTGTATTTTACGTCAGAAATACTGACAAAAAAAAAACTTTGGTGATAGGGATAGTTTAAAAACGATTCATATTATTATATGCTTGCATGCAGTAGCATACAGAAGTTAATACCAGATTATATTTGAAGTGGTTGGACTAAATTTCATGCGCAAATGATCCCCGTTTAATTAGTTTTAGTTACAAAGCGTTACCGTCAGCGCTTAACGCTGTTAGATAAAATTTCGATTATATAATTAGCTTTATCAGTTTGGTTAATCTTTTATTTAGTTTATTTTAGAATGATAATACTAAGTGCCTGGGTATCCGAGCTTTGCTCGGACTAGTAGATTAAAAAAAGTATCACAAAAATATTTTACCGGGATTCGAACCCCGAAACATTGTAGTTATGAAATTCACTATGATACTATAAAGTTGTAAAATATTGTAATACTGGATGTTGCCCTCGACTTTGCAGACGCAAAAAGTAATCTTATGGAAACAGTACATTTCGCAACGATGAAAAGTACAAACAACCACAAATCCACACACCCATACAAACTTTCTCGTCTAAAATATTAGTAAGGATTTTTTGCAGTTATGTAATTGCTTGCCCATTATTGATGTTTTTAGGCTTCCGTACCTAAAGGGTAAAAACGGGATTCTATTACTATGACTGTGCTATCCATCCGTCCGTCGGTTTGTCTGTCACCAGGCTCATGAACCTCTATCTAATGAACCATGTTAAATAGAGATTTGAAATAAAAATAAGAATAGAATGAGAACAAATAAATATGGACGCCTTACACCACGTCAATTTGGCCCCGTGATGTGTATGCGAAGAACTTGTGTAACCGGGACCAGAAAAGAAGAGCAGACAACGGGAAGTAAGTATATTTAATACTTTTACACTATACAAATATTAAATAACATTTATTTCGGGTGGCCTAGGCCCATATTATAAATACCTTACAGACTAACTCACATATTATTATTATGTACTTAAACTACACTTTATCACGTGTCGTCGGCGATATCATGTGCGCTTTGTACCGGAGTCTCCCCCGGAACCTCCGGTAGACCACACCCGTCGATCAGAACTCCTCCACCTCGAAGGTCGACAAAAGATGCGTCGGCACTCTAACCACAAAGGAACTGAAGTTAACCTTGTGACGAGACTCCAGACGCTCGACCCTCAAGGCGTTGGACGTCTTCTTGCAGATGTAGTCCACGACGTCCTTGACCTCCATGGACCAGTGCAGGCGGGATACGTACAACGGCGTCGCGGGTACCTCACACCGCATGCGCAGTTCGGGTACGTAAGGTGCGGTGCCGCGGTGGTTGCGAGCTTCGGGCTTCTTCTTCGTTCTTCTTTCCATCACTATGAATCCCTCCTCATCGCACCTCCTGCTCTCTTCCTTGCCAGGTCGAGAAGGCTCAGCCTTGCGGTTCTCCACAGCCTTATGGCTCTCTTTCTCCCCCTTTGTCTTCGTCCGTGGGGGAGGTGTGGGGCGACCGGCGACATAATACACATGAATGACTCAGGAACATTGAAAACTTTTTGTTCCCACGGTGGGATTCAAAACTGCGATCTCCGGCTTGAGCGCCAACGGGCTAACTACTGAACCACAGAGGCCGTCTAAAAAATATTTTTTAAGTGGAGCTTCCATTCAACAAACGTGTTTTTTGCTGTTTTGTACGGAACCCTTCATGAGCGACTCCGACTCGCACTAAGCTGGTTTTTTTTATAACATAATAATTGTTTTAAACAATTACGGATTGTGACGCGGTGCACTTTTCTTTTCGGTCACGGGAGGACTCAAACCACGGCTGCTGGAAAGTAGCCGAAACGTCGGGGGAAAAAAAGTGCACCGCGACACAATCCGTAAGTGTTTAAAACAATGAACAATATTCGCGTAAACATAAGAAATCAACATAATAATTTAAGCGACTAAATCGTAATATTATAATAATATTATTGAAGCACATTTATATAAGTTTACCTTTTTAATACTAATAACTATAAAATTACAAAAGGAGGAGAAGAAATGTATAATTAATTTGTTGTTGGTCTGGTAACCACTTTTTCAATTTCCATAATAATTATCATATATTATTTATCATTGTAATTTATTAATCAGACACGACATTCTTTAAGTGTCCTTACACACACGCCGCGCATTTTGTGTGGAATTAGGAGCTGCGGCGTTTCACCGCCGACGCTGCGTCATAAAATCCATACCAACCCATACGTAATTATTAACAAATAAATAAAATATTATATTATGAACTCAAATAATCTAATACAAGTGAACAATTAATATAAATTGCATCAACACTTGTGCACTCAAGTGTCCCAGGTTTACACAATATTTATTTATCGTAGCAACTCGTAGCACTTCGTAGTAGTGCTACGGCGTAGCGCACTAAGTTTACTTCTCGAAATTGCCGTAACAATTGCATGGAGGTGCAGTTTAGTTTATCTTTTCTCGGAATGCGAGATTAGGGATTACTTTAAGTAGGAACGTTAGCGTCTTCGCGTAGCGTTGACGTACGACTGAGATGGACGTCGCATACAAAATTACCAGTAAAATTTGTTACACGTTGAATTATATAGCTTAAGTTAGTACATACAGTTATCTGGTCGATCGACCACCACTGTGGCTCAGTGGTTAGCACGTTGGCACAAAGCCGGAGGTCGGGGGTTCAAATCCCGCTGAAGGGTTAAAAAAAGGTTTCAGGGTTCCGCTGTCTTTTTTTTTGCATAGAATAGGCTCCGAAACTACTGGACTGATTTTAATGAAATTTGGCAGAGATATAGAGTAGACCACAACGAAGGACATAAGCTATTTTTTATCGTAGAAAAATGAATGTTTTCCGGAAGATTAACTTTTGCGCGCACGATGTCGCGGGCAGCATATAGAATAGTATAAAAGTATTAAGCTTCCCGTTGTCTTGTCCCCGTAACACAAGTTCTTTGGATACTTAGCACGGAACTAGATTGACGTGTGTGAAGTGTCCATAAATATTATTATTCATTATGGCTGCTTTGTATGTGTTCATTGTAACGTCCCTATATATGGTACGTTGAATATTTTAAACTAAGATTTACCTTTGAGCAAGTGGCACTAAGTTTTGACAGTGTCTTCATAATTATTTAGCACTCGTTGTTGCCCGCAACATCACTCGCGACGTGCGGGAATGTCACGTGGAAATAATACAGCAATAAAAAGCCGCCTATGTCCTTATCTAAAGTCTAATCTATCTCTGTGATATCAAATTTTATCAGAATTGGTTTATTGCTTTAGGCGTGATTAATAGACAAACAGACGGACAAGTTACTTTCGCATTTATAAGATTAGTAAAGATGTATAAAACTTAAAATTACTATTATTACTAAGGGTCGTTTCACACAGCTACAATACGCGATGCGATGGGGCGCTGCACTTTTAAGATAGCTATTCAAAATCAAACTTTATTCACTACGGAAAAAGATACACGTTATTGTTTACCTTGATATTCGAACTCTTGCTATGAAACGTGAAGCGAATTAAGTTTAATTTTGAATAGCATCGTGTCACGGTATGAACTGGCCCTTAGTTAACCATAGTACCAAACACAGAAAGGAGTAAAGTCGCTATTAAACTTTTTTATACTTTATTTTATTACATGACGGTGTTCCCATGCACCTTACCATAACAGTAACAAACACACTCACAAAGACTTTCTAAGCACTTTAAAACTTTATTTCACTACGTCGAAATTTCCATGGCCGTCACCATAAGTGGCTTTTCATGTTCCACCATATCCTGATCGCAAAGTTTTGAGATATGACTTAGGTAAGACAAAGAAATGCTATGTCACGTACATACTTCGACTCTATATAGTGACGTCACATACCATTCAAATCTAGGGGAAGATGACCTATTTTTCATTGATCACCTATGATATTATTCAGAAACAGATTTGTTCTGAGGTAGGGGTCGGTTCTCTGGACGAAACTACTGTAAGAAGCAAGGCTTTTTGTAGAGTTCCTATAATAGTTCAGTTATTATTGATGCCTGTTGAAATTCTTGTTTACAAGTCTGGATAGCACAATGCGATTGTCTGACCAGAGACATGATCCATGCGTAGGATGGCATGTAAAAAGTCGACTTGGAACTCTCGCCAGTCGTGTCGGTTATCCGTCCCACTAGGTTACAAGAGTAAAGTAAGAGAGAATTCTCTTGTGTACCGCCCTCACACTTTGGCACTATTGAATAACTCCTGCGTAACCGGACTGGTTTCAACAAAAACCAGCCACCGCCACCGAAATCGGTGTGGGAGCTATTATTCTATGCTATTATTATTGTCTGTTCTTTTATGTGTGTGTACAAATAATTTACTATCTATCTATGGGGCTCGGAAGTCACAGATACCAAAAAAATAATTATGACAACCAAAATGTTATCTTGACCATTTTGGATGTTATATATTTTTTTGTTAGTCCTATTTGGTCACAATGCGATGTCGCGTAGTGCGCACGCATTTCAGGGCTTATTCAATTCAAATCTGATTCTGAATCTTTTCTCTCAACACTTTGGGCGGGTTTTTGTTATTTTAATCAAAACCCATTTAAACTTTCCTCAACTGAAATAAGCCGGATGGATGATTAAAGTTATTCCGTTTAGAATAACACAAAATCAAAATGCGTTTGAAGTTAGTTTAACTGTTAGTTTATGAGAATACCATTTTACAGTTGTAACATATTGGGACTGAATGAAATCAATTTCAAATCAAATCAATTTATTCAGACACACATAAAAATAGATACAAAACAAATATACATAATTATATAATATATATCACGTCAATCCGATCCCAATTGTGTTACGGGTAGCAGACAATAGATATATTATAAATTTATACTATGCAATACTACACACAAATCTTGTTTACTAAATTATTCACATTCACTCTTACACACACACTGTAGTTTATCACGTATTCTCTTTTTTCGGTGACGTGATGCGTGTTTCGTCGGGGAGCCTTCCCCGAAACCTCCGGTAGAATACGTCCGTTGGCCAGAACTCCTCTACCTCGAAGGTCGGTATAAGATGCGTCGGTACTCTCACCACAATGGATCTGAAGTTGAACTTGTGGCGAGGCTCCAGAGGTTGTTGACCCGTCGAATTTTGCTGCTGAGCAAAACGTGTCAGCTTGCCCAACGCGTCGTCGCGTGTTTACGTAGTCAATCGAGTGATCGGGCGACCTACATAATAAATTATTACATTTTATTTGCAATAATTCAATACGCAAATCACAGATCGTGGACTCCGATCCATCCAATCGACCACGCATTACGTCCAGCTCTGACTTGATGATGTTGAATTTGTTGACGTCCGCTTGTGCAGGGAGATGATGTCCTGCAAGCCTCCGTCGCTCCCATCTCTATGTGAGATGAGAGAGATGAGGTGTTGTATGAACGTCAGCAGCTCGTTGGTTACGAGCGCCATGATGACGTGAAACGGCTGTGAGCCGTGCGACTCGCGGAATATTAAATGTTAATTATTATAACTGCATGAATCGTAAAGCGGTGTTCGCTAGCTTGCTCAAAGCCACGATCATCGGTAGCTATAGAGGCGGTAATAGCTTAACACGAGTTGTTTTCATGTTTTACCAAAAAAATAACTAGTTAGACTTGTAATCTTTTCATATCACTTAATCTAACGATGACTCGCTTCACTAATTTCATAAAAAATGTCCTCTCTAAAATAATTTTCCGAAACGTTTGTTTACGAAAATTAAGGCAATTTCTATTCCTCGCACTCCTCAAATAATCACTGCTTCAGTTTGTTTAAGTATTGTTAGAGACTTGCTTAGTGAATTGGGTATTTGGCAACAGTAAAAATTTTTTTTTTTTTATAAATTCAGAAATAATTATATATTACATAATAATAATAGTATATTACTTAATAAAATTCAAAATAAGATATTTAGTTAAATTTTAATATACAGTTCATTTCAAAGTTGCAAAAAAAGTTGGAATATTTATTACCCACCACGGCGAAACCAAAAAAACGCCGGTGCTCGCTTTAGGCGCTACGGTGGAACAAACAAACATAAATACATAAACATCCAAAATGTATGATTCCATTTCCAATGATTTTGGAAGTTTATATATTTATGTATGTTTGTTCCACCGTAGCGCCTAAACTACAACCTTATCCGATTTTAATTATTGCGGTGTCATAGATTTGTAATAATGGCCCAGATAACATAGGCTTTATAATTTAGTCAGGTTATAGTTATTAACTCTTGATTATTGACATAAAGCTCATTTCAGACTACGCTTTATTATTGTGCTAAATAGTATAGCAAAGAAGGACCTAATGCTATACTATATATAGCATGGCGTACACATTACGCGATATTATCGCAAGCATTTATAGGATATAGCATCTCAGTTGACCGCGATCTTTGAAGAGTGTGCACAGTGACACAGGACACATCACGGTCGACACAGTGGATTTAATACTGTATAGTCTTGAAAACTCATGAAGCGATGACGACAATGCTAAATTAGGCATTATCTTGTCATAGCTACGAAAGAAGAAAAATGCTAAACCCTTAATCTACAATAGAGAAAAACTACGACAAAAAAATCATTTGGCGCCAGCGCAAATCCGTCTCAGGCACAGGATCGTATCCAGACGTGTTGTGTCCTTCGTTTCGCTTGCGGGACGGCCGGGGATGAGGAAGGAGGAAGAGGGCGGCGCGCGATATAGCACAGCATGAACTCATCGTATCGCACTATTTTATAAAGTATAGTAAGCCAATAATATATAGTACAGTACAGTGTGAACGTGTCCAAAACAATGTATGGTGCGCGATATTGTTGTGCTTACTATATGCTATTATATCATACCGTAGTCTGAAAGCCGTTTAATTAGTTTAAAGACCGTACCCTATATTTTTTTATTAATGGACACTTCACACCGCGTCTATGTGGCCTCGTGCTAAGTACCTACTCGAAGAACTTGTGTTACGGGGACCAGACAACGGGAAATACATTTCTTAATTTTATATGATCCATATTATATTTAAGTTTTTTGCTATATTATACACATATTTAATACACATCCATGACCCAGGAACACAAGAAAAACTTTATGATTCTTCGGTGGGATTCGAACCCGCGACCCCCGGTTTGAACGTCAACGCGCAAGCATACTAACTCTACGCAAAACATACTAACAGTATCATGAAGCCGCGGTGTTTTAGAACGTAAAAAAGTTCGTGTAATCTCAGAAATTCACAATCGAACCGATATTATCGGTTTAAATTAGGGTACTTTTTTATTTATATCGCCTCGCGTATCATTCTTGGACGATAATTTGTTCCTTTGCTTGTGGCTTATCAAATCTTATGTAATGGCGAGGTTGATCCAGTGTGTGTTCGCAAATTGCAGATTTATTGTTGCGACGGAGTTTAACATCTGCGATGTGTTCCTTTACGCGGGTGTTGATGGATCTTTTAGTTTGCCCTGTATAGGAGAGACCGCATTGACAGTCGAGCTTGTAGACTCCTGCATCTTGAAGGGGAATGTTATATTTCGCTGGTGGTAAAAATTGACTTATCTTTTGGGGCGGTGGGAAAAAGAAAAGTGCACCGCGACACAATCCGTAAGTGTTTAATACAATCTATAAAGCAAAGTTCACATACGAAAGAAATTGGAAGTTGAATTTTTTTTAGAACCTAACAATGTTTTTTTTTCAAAACTTCAAAATCAAAATCGAGTCACGTTTGCTCGAACAATTTCGATTGTGGATTTCTGAGAATACACGAACTTTGTTACGTTCTAAAAAAAATCAAACCTTGTTCTTTTAATGTGAACTTTTTTCTATTATTTGAGAATCGGGCCCCTGGGCTGAGGTCTCACATCAATGTAAGGAGGTAGTTCACAACGCTAGGCTACAGCGGAATGGCGATTTAATTTCTGAATAAAATCAACTTTTTTGCAGCCCCATTTCACGTTTTATCAAACTCATTGGGCAAACAGACGTCGAAACAAAGGTTTTGGCGGAGCCTGAATTGAAAAAGTATCGAACTTATAATTCATAAAACATTGCCGTGAACGAGCAACTGAAGGTTTTAAATAATTCTAATTTGAGTACAAAAATTTGCAGCCTCATTTGACGTAGCAAAATGATTTGTGTTTGCTGCCGAGAAATGGAAGTCACCCACCCACCATTGGAATGTCTTTCAGAATAATATTGCTAAATGTTATGGTTCAAAACTGACCAAGAGTCGACATCTATGAAATAATTGCCAATGTGTTCACATTAAATCAAATTTTAGTTACCAAAAGGGCAACCTCGATAATACACAGTTATACATTACTACACTTCTCGGCCTTACATAATGTATTTGACCTTTGAAAACAGCAATTTAGGTTGTAGAACATATTTTGCGGGAGAAAACACTTTACAATTTCTCTACAATGCCCGATGTTTATTTCTATGTGTTCATTTTAATTTAATTATTATTGACATTGTCTATTATTATTACTCTTATTATTATCAACAAATTAATTTCTATAAATTTTTATCTCATATTAACCTTAATACTAATTTTTGACAAGGTGACTTTCTTTGTAACTTAATACTGTTATTATGTTACTACCTAGGCCTAACAATATTTGCACGCTTGAAAAGCCAAATGTGATGAACCTTATAAGTAAATTGTTAACATTAAATTGTACAAATTCTAAATTATCAATGCAAATAAAGATAATGATGAATGATGCCGAACTCTTTTTAAAGGCCAATGTGCATTTTTGGCCGGTTACAGTACGCGGGTTAACATGTTCACGTAATATTCGCGCTGTAGTATTGGTCGCACGGCCGGTCTGGCCAGCGGCCAACGTCTTACAACGAGCGAACACGTATGACAATTACTTAACACATCCAGACATTGTGAATATATCAGTTACGATTCCGTAATATGTTTGTTTTGAAAATAGAGAAAATTAAGTGTGAGATGCTTGTAAGTACTAACGATATATTGTAAAAATTAATAGCTCCACACTAATGTTGGTGACGGTGGTCGGTTTCACTGAAACCAGCCCGGCTATGCAGGAACTATTTTATAGTGACCAAGTGTGTGCGCAGTAAACAAGAGCACTCTCTCTTTCTTTACTCTCGTGACCCAGTTAGACTGATAACCTACATGACTGGTGAGATATCAGGCGTAAGACCGACTTTTTATATGCCCATCCGACGCATGGATCATCTTTCCTGTCAGACAATCAGGTGGCATTTATTAATTCATAATCAGGCATTATCCTAACCAAACTTTGAAACAACATTTTTTGTTGTTCTAACGTGGAAATCGAACTAAGTGGATTGTAAAAATTACAGAAGTTAGAAATATCATTCAAATATATCTAAGGATTAAGAAGTTTCATACAAACTTTTATTACCTATTTTACCCCCTTGGGAAGCCTAGTGTCCTTCCTTAATGGAAGCCTAAATGAGAAATACGTGTACAAAGTTTCAAATTTCTACCCTTAGTTGTTTGGCCTGTGCGTTGATACATCAAATCCCTCCACCAACCCATGGCCCTATCAACCGTCTTGGTTATACGGGCCGAAACATGGGAATGCGCACCCTACTGTCCTGGGTCCTTCCCTTCAGGTGCGCAATTCTTGATTCCCTACATGTTCTTTAATCTCTTTCTTGGGTTGATACATCAGTCAAAAGTCTACGTTTTGCCTTTTATGTAGAGGATAACAGCTCGCGGCTATGTGTGCGTGGCTCGTGTACTCGTATACTGTGGCGCGTGCGGGACGTGAGTGCGTTCACGGGGCTGGTCGATGGTCGTTTCGTGCTTTGACATAATTGACGATATAATTCCATAATATTTATGATATATTTGTCTGACGCGATGTTTAATTTTTTTTTTTTTCTAACTAAGGCTTACGTCAAAATAGCTGACATTTGCCGTCTCGAGCTATCATTTGGAGAGATTGTCGCCCCTGTGAATAAAGTCAACACGAAGTTACATCAGTTAGTACATAATCTACCTTGAGACAATTATAGTCATACAAAGAAAAGTTATGTCGGGTAGACAGTAATTATAATGGTGAATAGAAACTGTCTGCTCTTTCAGAAAAACCCTTTGTACGCAGGGGAGGGCTCGAAGCATATACATTATTCATAGAAATCTTAAATACAAGTGAACCCGGTCCTGTTTTATAGCGGAGTTGTGGGAAGTTGAAATATTCAATAAAATTTTATCGACTTCGAGAACAAGTTTATAAATAGGACTAAGCACGGCTTCAATAATTTAATTTTAAACCTCACAGCGTTTGTAATCATCAACATAAAATATTTTATAATGTTATAAAGAGGAAAGATTTGGTCGTTTATTCGTTGATTTGCATTGAATAGGCTCCGAAACTCCGGGGCGTCTAGACAAGATGCATTCGATAATTTCGACGGCGAAGTTCGAAATCAAAAATGTATGGGATTTGACATGAGACGTCGCTAAGTGACATGTCGCTTGCGATACCTTATGTCAAATCTCATATATTTTGTCTTCGAACTTCGCCGGCGAAATTATCGAATGCATCTTGACTAAAGGCCCAGGAGCGATTTTGACGAAATTTGGCACAGATATAGGTAGAGTGTAGACCACTTGGAAGGACAAAGGCGGCAAAACGTATGGTTCCCGCGAAATTACAGGTTATTAAAACACGTTTTTTATAGCTCGGCTAATATTAATTTCATAATTAATTTAGTATGTAAATCACATTCTAATTACCATAACCTTAAATCGATTTACCTTGTAAACTGCCCTAAATGCGTTTAGTTAGTTGTCATAAATGACATAATTTTCATTCGTATTTCATATCCTGTAATTATTTTAATTCCGATCCATGGAGAAGTGGAGATAATCAATATAATGTTAATCATAATTTATAGGAATATTCATTCAAATGATTTAAAATGTATGAGAATTTACCCCACCTGCTGATATGCTACCTGTGTCGTTGTAATTTAGGTGCAATTTCGCTTGCATCTAGCCTTTGATCGCCGTAGCAAATAGGCTAGATGACAAATTCTCAGAAGAAACAGTATATCAAAAGTCAATATTTTCAAAGGTGCAGCGATTTGTTTACAAAATTTCGCAAGTCTCGTGAAAACACTCCATACTAAAGTCGTACCTAGCTGTGATGTCACGCCTAGGTTAAAGTGTATACGGCCGCAGGAACATATTTGTAAATATCTCCGATATTTGTGCGTTTAAGTTCTAACTAGTACTTAACATGATGAATGTTTTTGTATGATGTAATTATGTAGGTTTTGTTTACTAATTTAGCAAAAAAAAATTAAACTTTTTTGTACTTTTAAGATGTCTCTAATTACCAAATTACACTTAAAATATTTTTTTTTTACATTCACCAAGTAGTAATGCCTTAATATATCTGAGTATATAGAGGTATTAATGAAACTAAAATATAGTTTAGATGTCCCAGAAAATTCCCAGTGTCCTTTAGTTATGTAATATTGAAATTAGTATATTTTTTAAAACAAAAACAGTCAAATACATTTTTTACACAGTCAAATACAGTTGTGAACAACTATATCTTTTGATTTTGTGATCATTCTATCTATGAAATACTTAGCACGCGAAATTGATCTTGGCAATTCTGAAGTAGTTCTGGGCGTTTTTAGTGAGCAATGAGGGTTTTTAAATTCGTGACATCTGACAGCTTTTTGACATGACAGGGACCGTCGGGCTACCAAGCGCCGCCTGGTGACAGAAAAACAATTGAAAATTCTTATTGACCGTTTTCGATACCACCAGATGACGCTGTGTGCCTTGGGTCTGCCCCTAGGGGCAGAACAAATATCAAAAACACTCTAAACGCCTGCAAGACTGTAAGATGTATTTGGGACATATTTTTCAAAATTTTATGCCATTAAAAGGATGCTTACTTATTCGAAATAAATACAACAATATGTAAATATTACATTTTCTAACAAAACATTTATCTACTAGGTCTGTTACACCCAACACAATTGCAATCTCCACGGTGCCAAGATGACGTGAGACTAACATTACACTATTGTTAAACAGTGTAGTGACATCTGAGTGCTAAGTGTGAGTTTTTCTCGACGCATTCGATCGTGAGCGCGTTTGGCGTTTACTTGGAATTTGTATGTGATTTATACAGCGCCACCTAGTTGTAACCGCGACAACTAGGTCATATCACATACCAATTCATAGTAAACGCCAAACGCGCTCACGATAGAATGTGAAAAGAAAAACTCACACTAAGCACTCTGAACTCCAGCTACTGAAATTTTCATAATATAAACATTGCCTGAGTTTTCAAAGATTTACAAGGATTTCCGCTTAACTGGCGTTTGTCACACCCGACCTGGTACACGAAGGGTTAAGTAAATCTTTTATATGCATATTTCCTTTTGTTCAAAATGTTCTTTAACTTTCATTTCATGACGGTATCGTTCTAGTTTAGACACATTTAACAACTTTAGACACAAAAATCCTTTTCACTATTTTACTGTTACGGTGGTAGAATGTATAGCAGTCTTTGTCTCTAAATCCCTCAAACGAGCGACAACTTAATAAACGAGGATCCATAACCGAGCCGTTGTCTTGCTCATTAGGAAGAGCTGCGCTGTTCAAAATTTCATATAAAAATTAAAACATCTTTTCAAAATGAAATTATGAAAAGGAAATGCCGAATACGGATTAAATTATGGTATCCGTTTACTGTTTTAAAAGCTTTGCAGTATCTAGTAATCGCCAAAGATTTTGAAAATAAAGATAGGCTATGACGTATATTTAACAGAACAAATCTTCATACAAGAAAAAGTTGCGCCATCTTGGTGTCGACCAGACCTCAAATGTCAGCCATCTTGATTTCACCATACATCAATGTCAAAATAGCCCCAAAAACTACAAAAGTGGGGCCATTTAGGTTTTTGCCTCAACATGCCTCGTCTATAATAAATACGTCTATGATAATCGCAGGCATAATTTTCATCAATTTCCTTGGTATTGTTGTGTAAAATCAGCTTGAACATTGAACATTATATTATTATTGATATTATGCGAATTTGAAACAATTTCTTATTTTAAAATGTACCATACAAAACGTATGTTCCTCTTAACCCAGAAATAAATATATTATATACTCCACTTCGCCCATCTAACCGTATATTATTATCTGTTTGTTTCAGTACTTTCATTAAGTCAAACTAATTAGCCGTTCGAGGAGGACATTATGTAAGTAAAGCTACTTTCTCTTTTACACCACTTTACACAACAACACATTTTGAAAATGTGCCCTGCGTTTTCAAAATGTGTTGTTTGACAGTGGCCTAGTACGGGCTGACATTTCTTAACAAATGTTTTGTACAATAAACCCAGACAGTGACCAAATATAATACGCCTTGTTAACGGATTTAGATTAAGATTCACGGATTAAGATTCGAATGCAAAATAGCAAAACACGTGAAAATGTTAAGGAGGCTTTTTAGGCTTTTTCCAAATCAATTTTTAATATTGTTGGATTATTTTAAAGTGATTATATTGTTGGCTATCTTTGGGTATTTTTAAACAAACAAAGTTAGCTACATATGAGTTGATAAATGTTTAGGTATTCACGACCTCTTTTTGTCAATTTTGTGTGAAGAGGTTCTGGAAAATTGTATTTAAATTAAAAATCATAATTGTTCATAACCTTTTTAAACCAATTTTAGATAAAGAGGCATCACATCTATTTGTGACAGTTGTTAGTTTTGTAGGATTTGGTTTTATTTAGTCGCAAAATGGGCTGAAAAGAAAAACTATTTGTGCCCGACTACGGCGAGGACAATAGGAAGGGTCATGATTATGGCAGTCTATGTATACTATGTATGTATGTTTGTGCCACCGTATCGCCTGAACTACAGATCCGATTTTAATATATGAGGTTTCAATAGATTCTTAATAATTGTCCGGGTAACATAGGCGAGAGAGACTACGAAAATTACCGTAGTCGGATTTTAAATTTTATAAAAAAATATAGTTATTGTCAAAATTGCTTACGCGCTCATATTAACCTTTCCCTACTTTTTCACTCATGGAACTCAATATTTTCGACGAAAGACACATTACTTTTTTCTTATGCCTTCGTAAATCAAATAAAAATCATTCGAACTTCGTTATTATGAAGAAACCGTTCACATTTTATCCGAAAACTTTTCTTTCGACGCTTGAGTAAATCAAAGAATATTTTTAAAAGGGCGCAATTCTCGACGCAAATGAGTAGAATACAGAAACAGATGACGCCTAAATTAGGGTAAACCTCGCACCGATGGAACCCTACACTAGGGTAAACACGATTGGCACGCACACCAAACGCACAAGCGGCACAACCCACACCCACCCACAACCAACGCGAAATATACCTTTACTTATTATTCTTCAATTGTTTTCTTTTTAGGGTTCCGTACGCAAAGAGTAAAAACGGGACCCTATTACTGATGAGACTTCGCTATCCGTCCGGCTGTCTGTTCGTCAGTCACCAGGCTGTATCTCCTTAAACGTGATAGCTAGACAGTTTAAATTTTCACAGATGATGTATTTCTGGTGCCGCTTTAACAACAAATACTTGAAACATAGTAAAATAAATATTCAAGGGAGCTCCCATACAACAATTATGGTTTTTTCATCGTTTTGTACGGAACCCTTCTTGAGCGAGTCCGACTCGCACTTAGCCAGTTTTTTTAAAATCATATAAAGTGGCAGTTCGGTGACCTCTATGGCCCAGTGGTTGAGCGCGTTGGTGCTCAAGCCGGGGGTCGCGGGTTCAAATCCCGCAGAAGAAACAAAAAACCGGTTGTCTGTAAAGTCGGTTTACTGACGATAGTTGAACGTGACAACGCCAACAACAACAACAACAACAATAATAATAATAATAATGAGGTAAAAGCAATGCGAGGTAACGCTGGTACTTGGGTACTTGGTAACGATAACGGGTAACAGGTAACGCATGAGTCATGTTTTTTCGTGCGTGCAGCCGGCTCCATCGATTTATAAGACGTATCACGTCAAAAAGATTTTCTGTGTTCCTGGGTCACGGATGTGTATTAAATACGTGTATAATATCGATGTCTGGTACTTGTAACACAATTTCTTCGAGTACTTATATTGACGTGATGTGAAGCTTATAGATATAAAAATATATTAATAACTAAGTTTTTTACCTTATATTTGATAGACTTCGTTGTCTCAAAAATTAATCCGTCGATCCCGCGCTGGTCGTAGGTAAATATTTTTTCAGAAAAAATGTAGCCTATCCTAATTTATACCACAAGCTACCTTTCTGCGACATTCACACAGAAACCTCACAACGTTCGCAATTTTAATGGGTCCTTCTAAAATATTTTGGAATAGCTACGTGAAAAACGTTAAAGGTATATTATAGCGAGTCGAGAGAAAATATGGTCCGTTTTTCAATATACTTGCTTACAGAATGTCCTATAGTAATCATAAAATATTTTTGGCCTATAAATATCAATTTCAAGTGAATTTCGCGGGCCGTTTACAATTGAAAATTTATTTGGGCTTACTGCTGGACTGTTTCGGTACATTTGACCGAATAACGGCCATTTTTATCACTGTATCGTGTTAATGAGACATCCTGTATATGGAATTATATTCCATATTTGTATAATATATACATAACAGCCCTTGTGGTCTAGTGGTTGGAGCTTGGCTCTCGACTCGTGTTCGATTCCCGCATTGGAACACCAAAAAATGTTAGGACAGTGTTGGTTAGGACAATGCAGGCTGATCACCTGATTGTCTGACAAGGAAGATGATCCATGCGTTGGATGGGCATGTAAAAAGCCTGCGCCTGATCTTTCGCCAGTCGTGTCGGTTATCCGTCCCACTGGGTTTCGAGAGTAAAGGAGAGAGTGCTCATGTGTACTACGTACGCACACACTTGGGCACTATGAAACTACTCCTGCGTAACTGGCCTGGTTTCAATGAAACCGGCCACCGTCACCGAAATCGGTGTGGGGAATTATTATTTTATTATAAATACAATATAAATAAAAAAAAAAAACAATAAAAAATCATGATAAATTAGAGTTAGATAGAAGTAGGTAATTATACTAAGGGGCTGGTTCACAATTACCTACTAAGTGTCAGATAGCTTATTCGGAAGTTTTGTCGCTGCTTTTGGTCAATTCACGCCGAAACGAAACGATAAGCGACGCGGCACTGCATTCGTAAGATAGCTATTCAAAATTGAACTTTATTAATTACACAATAAGATACATGTTTCCCGGTCACGGTTCGAATGTCAAAAAAACACGCTGCACTGTGCATGTGCAATGTATGGCTGATGCCATTTGAAACGTGTTTTTTTGTGTAGTGACTAAAGTACAATTTTGAATAGCTGTATTGAAAATGAAGCGCCGCGCCGCATAGCGTCATGTATCTTAGCGGTGTGAACCAACGCTTACTTTAAACCGAGCGACAGAGACAAAACATGCAAATCGGCTATCTGGCACTTATCAGTAGATTGTTACACAGGCCCTTAATCTATATAAAGTTAACAAGCGCGCAGGATATATGCCATATTGTATTTCAGGCAAAACTAGTGTTAATACAATAAAAAATTACTAGATGTTGCCCGTGACTTCGTACGCTTAAAAGAAAAATCTCGCTGCAACCGTACATTTTGCCACGACGAAAAGTTACCTATATCCTACCCCGTGGTCTCTTCTATATATGTACTAAATTTCATCACCACAGCTGTTTCGGAGCCTATTCAATGCAAACAAACAAACCAATCCTTCTCCAATATAATATTAGTAACTTTAATTTAACCTTAAACATAGTAAAAGGAGGTAGATAAAGATATATACATTAATGCAGTCAAAATATGTTAAAAACTAATAAAAATATTTACACAATGGATAAGCTATACAATGTTTTGTCCAAGCGACTTTTCCAACGTATTAGACAAGGACTGCTAAAGGGGGTTAGTATATTTTGACGAATTAACCTATAAATTACATTAATAATAATAATATTATGTTACACGTATGAAAAAAGTAAGCTAGAAATTATATTGTTATGGTATTGTGTTAAATTAAACTTAATTGAATGTTTCATATTTGCCAAATTTAAATTTGAGTGTTTAGCAATTATTCTGTAATAGGTTACATTGATTAATAATATCCTTATGGACGCTTTTACGTCACGTCAATCTGGTCGCGTGGTAAGTTCTTGAAGAACTTGCGTTTTGGGTACCAGACAACCGAAATATATTGGATACTTTTTATACTATACTTATATTTAACATTTCTGTTATATATACACATCCATGACCAAGGAATACAGAAAACTTTTTGTTCGATCTCGACCAGGCGGGATTCGAACCCGCGACCTTCGGCTTGAGCGCCAGCGCGGTAACTACTGAGCAACGACGACATTGTGTAAATAATATTATTTGATAAATCTTCTAAAGATTATTATCAAACAGCAAACTCCATAAGCGTTTTCTTTTTACATAATAATTTTCAAAAACCGCCGAGGGATTTTCACAAGATGACGACTATCATCTTAAAACCATCTATTATGTCCCTTTAGAATCCTAAGCAACGTAAAATACAAACATTTTAAATATTCCTTCGAGAAGCGTATTCTATGTGCATCCATGGAACTATTTAGGGATTCTTGGGGTGTTTTGAATAAGTTTATGACGTGAGACATCCGTCATCTCGGTCCCCGGAGGCCGCACGTGGATATGAACCGCGATAAAATCCGTAAAAGTGAAGAATTTGAGTGATGTTTACAGTATTTTGAATGCCAAAAATGCTAGAAAGCTAAAATTACAAAATAAAACTACCTAATTTCACAGTTATAATACACAGAACTTATTACACTATTTCCACTTTAATAAGTATTTTACATTAATTTTTAACCGGTCGTGTAATATATTAATTTTACATTAATATATTACACGACCGGTTTCGATAGTCATCATCAGGTGTCTTGACGAAACTTTGTCGAAGCTGGTCATGTACCTAATATAGTATGTTATAATTAATGTAAAATATTTGTTAAAGTGGAAACAGTGTAATAAGATCTGTGTATTATTACTATGAAACATTAATTTCCCCCAAGGCCTTACAGTACAATCAATAATTTATAAAAATATCTAATACCTAGCAACTTTAGTTTTTTGGTATGATACCAAACAGGAAGATGAAACAAGTCAAAATGCTATTCATACTAATATTATAAATTAATTGTGGTAGAGGCACGCTTTGCCATGAATGGGCCGTCTCGACCGGATAAATACGACGGTCTCACAGAAAACCGGCGTGAAATAATGCCTGCGTTGTGTTTCGCCGGGTGAGTGATATTCTGGTGTTGCGAGTGTCCATGGGAGGCGGTAATCGCTTACCATCGGGTGATCTGTGCTCGTTTCCTGGTTCATTCCATTAAAAAAAGAGGGAAATATTTGTTTGTATGCTTATTTGTTTGTATTGAATAGGCTACAAAACTACTGGACTGATTTTGATGAAATTTGGCACAGATATAGATTAGACCAGGAGGAAGGACATAGGCTACTTTGTATTGGGAGAAAAACGACGCCTTCGACATTGACATTGATTGCCATGATATTCGAACCCCTGCAATGAAACGTGTTTTTTCTTGTGTAGTGAATAAAGTTTCATTTTGAATAGCTACCTTAAAAATGCAGAGCCGCGTCGCATTGCGTCTTGTCGTGGTGTCAACTGATTTAAAGACAAAATACGCCTTGACAATAATTTTTCTCCAACCCATATTGATGAGGTAAGATTGATGAGGTATAATGCCTGCTTGACTACTGAAAATCCAAGCTTATATTTTCATTACCCTATCCCATCCCATTCCATAAAAAGGATGTTGCGGCCATGCCGCTTTTTGCTCGGCTTGGCGGAGACACTGCCGTGCCCCCAGATGGGTAAAGGTGGTCAGTGATTTACAAAAATGCGAGAATATGCATAGTTTTTTTATTGGCTTTACGAAAAGTACATAGTAAGCCAGGAAATATTGTCTTCGCAATGGCATATAGATCTACGATAAACCGTTTTATTTAACAATTAACCGTCATCACGAGATCGTTGGAGAGCATTAGAAACAAAAACACAAAAAATTATGCATGAGTGTCGTCACAGCAGTTGAAAATGTATGATACATACAAAATTGATATTATTAACTTATATACTGCGTTTTTGTATATCATTGTTATAACAAAAAATTACACAAATTTTTCAATTGGAGCAGAAAAAAAAGTCGATTTTTTCGTACTTTTTAGTCCTGTAACTTTCTAATGTAGCAACTGATTATACTGTACTTTTTACATTTTTCGGTCCATATTTATGTTTCCTTTCGGAAAATATACAAATTTTGCTGATTGACAACAAAAGCATGTTACCTATCATGTAATTTTTGACCCAACCAATCTTATTATTAATCTAAGATTGTAACACAACAGTTAAGTTGTCACTAACTTGAACACATTAAACTATATTAATATCGTCCCACAATCAACTTTCAACCGTATCCCTATCAAATTAGAGTACATTTTTGTCTTTATCCGTTAATAAGCGAAACATTCCGGAGTCAGCTATCCACGGCATGCGGTAATCAATTCGCTCGGTAAATATTTGTTGCTGATAATAAGATGGAACATTCCAGAATTGTGTTGGATACAGGTCTATGATGTAGTTCATACAATTCATACATATGACTAAGTTTTCCACTCCAAAATGCTTATTTCTTTTATTTATACTCCTTATGGGGGATTGACACAGGTCGATTTATGCCGCATGAATTCCGCCGCACGGCGAAAAGCTACCCATGTATATCGTTCATAAATCCCGCATTACTGACAACTTACACCATAATATTATATGGAAACATACTGCATGCAATTCATATTTGCCAACCACGTGTAGATAAGAAATTGCCGTATATCATTTTACTGTCATTATTGCGACAGAATGCTGTCATTACGGATCACTCACATGAAAATACGATTGCAATATTAAATCTGATCATTAGTCATGGATGCTTTTACGGGATAATCCTATCGAGCCGTTTCGCCTACTCAGCGTAGGGCGACCACAATTCGAGACTTGTCGAATACAATCGATGTTGATAAATCCGTTTTGTGTACTTGTCGGGTAATCGAACGACTCTAATGTTCCATAAATTGGAGAATGTGTTGACCGAATTTATTTTATGAAGAAATCTCTTTTTCTGAAATGTTTAAAAACGTAATTGTACGATTTAGCTAATCGTACGTGTTACCTTAATGTTGTCTCGCCAACACTCCGCCATGAGCCCGCCAGTACAACGGCGCATGATGACTGACTGACGTCTACTGTCACGTCAACTGTCATCTGTGACGTCCATGCTCGAGACAATACGTTTGTTCACAGTAATAATAGAAATAATAGTACCTACAGTAATAATAGTATCGACTTTAAATAGGTCACTATTTTTAGGCCGCTGCCTCGAATTTCGCGGTGAGCGGCGCAGCGGCGGCGCGGTAACAGCAGCGGTGACGCGCGCAGGCGGGTGCCATAGTCACCGCTTGACGAGAGTACATTACTGATAAGCATGACTATGGCGTCCGCCTGAGCGCGTCTTCGTTGCTGTCACTCCCCGCCACCGCGCCGCAGCCGCGCAGCTCACCGCGAAATCCAAGCAGCGGCGTTAAGAATAGAATAGAGTCACTTTAATTTACATCTGAGGTACGTGGCGATAAAGATGATTAACAAAAAAAATCAAACGAAAGCAATTTGTTTAACTCGACCACAATTCAGTATTTTTTTTGCACAAACACAAAAAAGTATTTCTAACAATACAATAATATCTAAATTTAGTTTAATAATAACAAATTCTACGAACCCGTCCTTGTACAGTGGTAATACAATTTAGAAAAAGTGATCGTACAATTCTGTCACACGTTGTACTTACAATTCGTACAATTTTGTTTCCGAAATGAAATACATACATGAATGTGACTTTTTCGTAATTTATATTGTAAGCTTACCGATCTGTATGACATATTAAAGTGATATATTTAGACTAGAATACGAGGTCGCCCTATGAAATTCGCCCATAATAATTCATATCTTTTTTTTATTTCAACCTTATTTGGGTTATTTTGCCCCTTAGATGGAACTGATAAAAAAAATTGTGACATATTGGCAAACGTCAACTTGTATCTACCAAATGCACGGTAGCGTGTGTTAACAATCTGCTGTATTGTTGTTATTTTTCTAAACTGTATGGATTTCTAAGCATTATTCAAGAACATCTTACCGTTCGGCACACTTTCCTCTTCATAAAACATACTCCTCCCAACTGGAGCCGTCTTGTCTTATACGTTAAGAAAAGTCGATTAAGGAACAAGGACAAAACATTATATAGGTTATCCATTGGGTCAGTATTTTTATGCCTTAGCTAATTATGCCTTCTTGTTTAGTTCTACGTTAATTCATAGCACGACTTTCCATTTATCTAAAAAACTAGCTTTTTCCCGTGGCTCCGCCCGCGTTAATATAGTAAGTGGTATCCCATGGGAATACTGTACTTTTTCGGAATAAAAAATGTTTTAATCCAGAGCTTTAACTACTACAATAACAGATTTCATCGAAATCCATTCTGTAATTTTTGCGTGAAAGAGCAGCAAACATCCATCCATCCTCACAAACTTTCACATTTATTATAGTGTTAGGACTTTTCTTTTATTTTAAAAATCATAAAGCATGGTCATCGTTGATTGATCCAATTGGTAATGAACTATTGTGGGGCCTCCACTGTGACAAGTACCATCAATTTACTGAATAAATGATGTCCAGCTCTTCGCACAGGCCAAATTTTTACTTCACATGAGAAAATGTTACTGAATCTATACGCGTTATGTTGTTATGAAATCTGGATAACTACGAAGCTTATGTAATGACTAAATGTTTCCGGCGACTTCATACGCACAAAAGAGAATTACGCGGAAATATTTTCACGCTTAAAAAAGTAGCCTATGTCTTTTCCCGTGCTGTGCCAAATTTGATCACAATCGGTTTAGTTTTTTCGGGTCCTATTAAATGCAAACAAACAAAGATTTCACCCTTATGATACTAGTGTAGATTTATTTGAATGTTATTAGCAACCGTCACGAAAGTACTACCTGACTAGTATACTAACTTTTTGACCTTTAAACCTATGGGCCTTTAACCCTCGGGTTAAATCGTCCAATCGGCATGACGCTTCAGGTATGATCCAATCTGCAGGTCGTCCATATACACCATTGTCACGTCCATCCGCGCGTCAGTTCTAACTTGATCTATCGCTACCGTCATGTTTATTGGGCGATAGGAAGTATGGTGTATAGCTAGTGGCTACCCTAACACATTTGTTACTCTTTCACGCTTTACTGTTGTAGATGTGAAAGTTTGTGAGGATGGATGGAAGTATGGATGGATTTTTATGAAATTTGGGATGGTAATAGCTTTGAATTTACATATAGTCTACATTCTATCCCGATAAAGTATAAGGTTTGTTGTGTGTATTTACGCGCAAGGCAAAATCTAGGTAACGTATAAATTCCTTGAAACTTAACGCATAACTATGTTACTGCTCATGACAATGCTCGTATACTTTCATGCACAAAAAGGGTAACTCCCAAAAGTCACGGCCCGTAACCAGCGCATACATCACGGCCATCGTGGCATGATAAATCTTATTTTAGCACCCTTTAGCTGCCTAAAATTTGTTTGTTTTCGTCGAAATTCCCAGTTATTTATTATAGTAAATCAATGTGTGAATAGGAAAAGAAAAACTAGTGGTATACATGGCAATGTTGTGTATTAATGCCGAAAACAGGTTGTGAAAGAGTGTTTGCTACATAGTAACTTATAAGAACGACACCTCCGTGGTCCAATGGCTTAGGGCATGGCTCTCGACTCCGGACGTCGGGGGTTCGATCCCCGCGTTGGATCAACACAATGTTGTTTTCAAGTCAGGTTAGGACAATGCGGGACGATCACCTGATTGTCTGACAAGAATGATGATCTATGTGTCCACGTTTGTTGTATGCGAGCACCCTTAAATATTTAATTTATTCTGTTTTTTAGTATTTGTTGTTATAACGGCAACAGAACAACATCATCTGTGATAATTGCAACTGTCTAACTATTACAGTTCATGAGATACAGCTTGAGGACGGATGGACAGACAGACGGACGGACAGCGGAGTCTTAGTAATAGGGTCCCGTTTTAACATTTGGGTATGGAATGGAATGCAATTCCACTGTCTCGCTAAAACTCGAGAACGGCTGAAGTGATTTGGCTAGTTTTCGTCTTGAAATTATTGTAGTTGTTCAGGAAAGGTTTAAACGGTGAGTGATATTCTAACGATTGCGGGGAAGACAGAGGGCGTATAACGATAAATTGTCGATCTTAGATTTGATTTTTACACTCGATACTAAGCTACAAATTGTTTGTTTTTTTTTACATATAGATATAACATTATATGCAAAAGAAACTGGACTGAGTGAAAACATAAAATTTTAATATTTTATCGATAGAAAATAATCATAAATTTAGGTCTAATTTTCAACTAAAATCAATTTAAATTCAAAACTATGAATATAACCGAGTCAATATTATAATACATAATATAAAATTATATTATCTAGTGACTGTATTAGCGGTTTAAAAATATGTTGTACATTTTACGAGTTATTAAATTAAAACTGTTTCGGCGCATACTACGTTCTTATTCCGCGTAGAACACTCTCGTTCTGTTTCACCTGGCATGCGTGACGAGCATGTTTTGTTTCATCACTCAGTTGTGACTCATACTGAGTACTCCGGCTCGAGAAAATACTGTGACGAAATTATGGCAAACCAAAAAAATCAAAGGAAACGCTCTAAAGGAGAACATAAGAAATTAAAACTTCAACTCATGACTAATTGTCCAAGGTTTATATCTATAATCTTATTGTTTGTGTTGTCACTAGCGCTGGAGTTATAGCGGCGGTGTAGTATATGCAAAATTTATCGATAGATTGCCCATTCGCGTGTTGATGGGAGTTTTCGTTTATAGTATTTATTACATTCTAACATAATTTGTAAAATCTTGCGAATGTATCGTATTATATATACGTATAATTTTGTCTTCCAAACATTTAATTTACAATTATTTTGTATTTCAGAGCGGTTTACGCTCATAATAACGAACAAGCTGATGAATGCGAACCGGTTGAAGCACTAACACAGAAATCTTTCGTCGACTGTAAATTTATTGAATTTTTTTGTACAATGAACATACATTTTTTTAATTTACAATTTAAAATCTGGTCTTCGAGTTATAATAATCGCACTTTTATAGGTAGCTTGTCAAATGCATAATGTGCCTTACCTAATATTTAATAGAGCTCAGGGAAAGTATCACCTGTTATGTAAAAATCCAATTTTTGCACTTGTTTTTGCACTTGCACACCACACCAAAAAGAAAAAAAAACATTTTTGGGACATCATGGTCGTTAACAAAATGTATTATTGGAATTATCAAGTACAAGGCAAACTACATATTATAACCAAAAGAAAAATATGTATTATTACAGTGTGATCCGGTCATCTTACGCGATGACGACTTTTGGAAAAATGAAATGGTTGGTAAACTGACAGAAGTTTGTATCGTACAATTACTGCCTGAGTTAATTACCCACGTCACATCAGAACAACGCCACTGAGACAGCCAACAGGGAGCAAAAAACGTCAAAATGAAGTACCAACTGATGCTGGACACTTAAAGAAATCTCACCTGAGCTCTGAATTGATGCAAATTCATTCTTCTGAATCTACTGCTGGTCCTTTTAACGTAACAGTTTTGTCAATCGTAGGATATTGAGACCTAATATGTAATATAGTTAAGCGTTAGGGTACTTATCAATAAATTACAGCCTATCCTGATTGCATAACAATAATTAATTAAATGATTTACCCACTAGAAACTTTACATTATTTACATTTTAAGACTAGTTAGAACAGTTCTTTTGTGCAAAATTAGTTTCTGATTTTTTTTTAAGTTTCGGTAATGTTTATTCTTGAATTCCTGAAAAAGTAAAAGTCAGCGACCCTATTCTGAAAACAGAAAATAAAACAATTATAATTGAAAGTAAATAATAACGAATGTAATATATTATAAAAAAAATAAGTTACACATTTTATACTATAAAAAATAATTATTAAATATTACTTACTTTTTCGTATTCTTTATGTACCACCCGCAAACTACCTGCTATCCTAATTATTTTCATGCTTGATATAGTCACAAATACTTATAATAGTAATAAAATCTATGGACGCTTTCACAACACGTCAATCTGATCCCGTGGTAAGTTCTCAAAGAACTTGTGTAACGGGTACCAGACAACGGAAATATAATATGTAATACTTTTTATACTGTACTTAATTTAATATTTTTATTATATTATACACCTATTTAATACACATCCATGACCCAGGAACACAGTAAACTCTTTATTCCCTGGCGAGATTCAAACCCGCGACTTCCGGCTTTAGCCCCAATGCGCTAAACACTGAGCCACAGAGGTCGTCTAAAATAATAGAAATATTCACACATTGGATACGCTATACAATGTTTTGTCCTTTTCTGATACGTTGGAAAAGTCGCACGATACATAAGGACGAAACATTGTATAGCTTATCAATTGTGTAAATAATTTTATTAGTAAGGAGGTGTTAATCCAATTAGCATATAACAGGATTTTATCTAAAAAAAATAATGAAATAAAAGCAATATAATAGTAAAAAGTGTTAAAAAAGTAAAAAGTATTATTAGTTAAAGTGTTATTGTTTTAATTACCTTTTCGTTTTATTTACCACTAGCTGTTGTCTGTGACTTCGTGTCCTATAACTAATGGAGACTAGAGTAAAGGAGAGTCACCTTCATACATTAATTATTATTTATAAACAAAAAATTTAAACCGACTTCCAAAGTAAAAATGTAAAAAAGTATGAAATAAAACTATTTTTTTAAATAATTCCCCTTATAAATTCAGCTAAAATTTTAACTATTTATCTACTCAATGTTCATAATTTCGAAGTCGGTACACTAAATATAAATAAATAAAATTTAAACGGAGAATTAAATCTGAGAATCTTTGATTTTCAAAAGTTCGTAATTAGCCTATTAACCTTGGAAATAATACCCATTATACTATTTTTTGTACAAAAATATATTTCGCGTTTTTTGACGTTTGCCTTACCAAATTTTATCTAAAACGAGTAATTTCCTCGTACATTGCAAACAAACATAAGACAGATATATAGTCATAAGTCTAGAATTTTATTATAAGTAAATAAGATAAGCAAACGGTACCGTTTTAATTAATGATGTTTTAATACAGATTTAATCTTTAATACATAAAAGGAAATAATATTTAAATAATAATATAAATTAAAATAATAATAATAATAATATAAATACTTACTGTACAGGACTGTATAAATTCACAGGGGTTCAACCGCCGGCTCAGATTAGACTCGAAGATAGCAAGGTTACACCGATTTGGGCAGAGCCGGGGCGATAATAAAACACTATTTTGAGGAGAATGTTTTTTCACTTTTTGGATTTGCTTACCTGGCTCATGGCAATGCCGTATAGAGAGCCCCGCCCGTACGCCTCTTTCGGGCCGATCTTCCATCTCATTTTTACCTCTCTATACGGCTATTTTCCATAATTTTCCCCATTTTCCATGAGCCAGGTGAAGCAAAACGCGTTGTGTGAAATACTTTATTATCATGACCAGACATATAAACCCTTATATACTAAAAATCTTATTCTATAGAAAAGTTATTTACATTTTAAGGTTCAACTTATATGAAATGTTGTACATTTTTACCACTGTTTTCGTAATAATTTCTTAACCATTTATTATATAACCTTAAGCGTTATACCACACGTTATGTACTACGTTTATTTATGTAAATTAAAAGAAGCTACGTTAAAATTAGCTTTAGTTAAAAATATATAAGCAAAATAACCCGCACTTGATAAAACACCATTTTAACACTATTTTTACACACTGATGCCATATAAATCTATACATATAGTCACTGAGTATTCACTATTATAGTTTTATGTACTGTTTTAATTACACGTTTATTGTTCACATTAAAATTCACTCATGTTTTACGTTACGAGGCCGCTGTCCTTAACACTTACATAATAAAATAATTAAATAATTAAATATATAAATCACATAAAAATTCTTAAATATAAAGCTCTCACCTATCAAACTGAACATTTTAATGCAAACATTGATTTTCGTATATATAGTTCCACCGTATGCCGATACATGTTCGATCCTAACCCGCGCTAGCGGTGTCTTTTGTAAGACTGATTTATGCATGATGTGTTCTAAAATAAAGTGGAAAATCAAAGGATGTGTGGTGTTTGAATTAGTAACGTGTTACGCAACGACATCTGGTGCCGAAACCCGGGATTAAGGTGAATAGTGATTGAAAAGGACAGTGAAACCGTGAGTACATGAACTTAAGTTAAATGTTAATAGACTCTCAAAGTTAAAGTAAAGTGCCTTTAAGTAATTTAGACTGACTGGACTTGTAAAATTTCGTGTGCATTTCGTAAGGCCCGTGGACATAGTCTCTGGAGTGTGAATTTGGGACTTATAAAATTTCCACGCCAGTCTTGTATGAGCTGTGGACATAGTCTCTGGAGCGATTCCGAGATTTAAAAAATTTCAGTGCCGGTTCGTATGGGCTGTGGCATAGTCTCTCGAGCAAGTCAGAGACAGAACATTTTACTAAAAGTACATTTTTACAACTATAAACATGGAATTACTTTTGCTTGAACAAGAAGAAATTGGTATACAAATTAATACAGGCTTTGTTAATTATAAAAAGACGAGCAAAGATAAACTAACATCAGTATATTATATAGACACCAGACTCGAGAGCCTAGAACCATTTTGGACTAAATTTACGGATAATCATTTTAAGATTATGAACGCTGTACCCAAGGCCGAAAGATCGAAGTTGGCTTATTGTGTGGAGGAACGGTATAACACCGTGGAAGAGACATACATTGGTTATAAAACAAGGTTGAAATTAGATAAAAACAAAAAGAATAAAACAGAAAATGAACCAGCCCATGACTGTAATGCCTCAAAACCAGAAGTAAAGCTGCCTCAAATTCAGCTTTTTCGCAAAAATGTATCAGCAACGAGTCAGCTACCTCTATAAAAAAATATTAGACACTACAGCCATATGCCTAAAGTCGCTAAAGAATTTAGGAGTTAGAACAGACACATGGGACGTCATTATTTACTTGACCGTATCTAAATTGGATAATGAAACACGAATGGAGTGGGAGACAGAAGTCAGTCGTGTAGCATCGGATGATTTCCCAACCTGGGATCAGTATCATTTTTGGAGAAAAAAATTAGAACATTAGAGATGTTGTCTGGATCAAAGCCTATTCGCCGCGTCACACCGCCCAACGCAATCAAAACCTTACATTCAACTGTCCAAGAAGAGAAAATTTGCGTAATGTGTAACCTAAGTGTGTGTGATCTAAGTCTCCTTAAGAGAGATCAGAGGTCATACAATCAAAGAGGCTTTGTTTCAATTGTTTTGCACCTGCCCACAACGTTAAGAACTGCCACCAGGCTACGTGCTGTCGTCGATGTGGCAGAAGGCATCACACGATGCTGCGTTCAGAGAGAAGTCGATCTCAAGAGGTTACCAGAACGTCGACTATATCAACGGGTCCTGCATTTGACTCTGTGGTAGATGCAGTTCACAATCATGAAACTCCAAAATATGAGAAGAAAGTAGAAGCTCATTTTGCTAGAGAGGATCATTATAATCGTAACAAAGTGCTGTTAGCTACAGCATTAGTTAAGGTTAAATCACAAAATGGCTACTGTCAAACTGTACGTGTTTTGATGGATCAAGGCTCAGAAGCCTCTTTTGTCACTGAAAGTGTAGTGCAATCACTAGGTCTTAAGCGTATACCAGTAAATGATTTAGTGACAGGTGTAGGTGAAGGAAGACTTAGATCTAAGAGTATTGTTAATTTTGAGTTAGAGTCACTTCATAATCGTAACTTTTCTTTGTCAATTAATGGATTTGTTTTAACTTCATTATCATCATTTCTTCCATCTGGTAAGACTTTCATCCTGAACTGGCCAGATCTCGATTATTTACCTTAAGCAGATCCTTATTTTGGTTCACCTGGAAAAATAGATATTATTCTTGGAGTAGATCGTCGATTAAAGTGTTAATTTTATTTTCTAACTATTCACTGTGTTCAATTTGTCACTTGACTGTCAAATGTTTATAGGTTATTCCAGTTCATAGTTAGGTCAGAACAACGTGTGTCGGGACAGCTAGTATGTAATATATTTGTTTTGCAATCATAGAATAATCTCTTACTATTTTCTCACAACTAATAAATTTAAAAGTATTAAAACGCTAGCTTCGGGACCAACTCCAAAGTCAATAATGCTATTATATCGGATAACAGAGAATGAAATAATACAACGTCTTTGAATTCAACAGACTGAAAATTGTCTGATGATAAGAGCATTTGAACACTATTTTTACATTTGTAATATTAAACTGGGCGATTCTTAAGTCGGTGACCAAATGTTAAGAAATAAATATAATCCTCAGACCAAATAAAAAAGTGAAGACACAGCATTGTCAAACAAAATCTGAGGCCGGTTTTTAATGTAGTTATGTAGTGCGCATGTAGCAAACCAAACCAAGCACGCAGTTCTAGTGTATACTAGAAAAAAATACTGTTTTTTTAATGAAAGAATAATTTCAAAATATTTCTATGTTAAATAGTCTATTCACTAAGAATGGCTTTCGGCTACATAACATCACTTACCCCCGTTATATGGCGGTCAATCTCTTGTCAAGTGTAAATTGAGTTGCAAAAAGCTTGATCAGTCGTTTGATTTGATCAACGTGTTAGTTAACAAAACTAATGTCAAACCCATGGTCAAACCAAATGTCAAATGCTGCTTTCGGTTTCTGGTAAGCTATTTAAGGCGTAAATGTGTCAAGTCAAGATGATCACTGATTACTAAATTTTTCACTAATCGGCGTTTCAGAAACGGAAATTTATTTAACAAGCCTGTTAGTTAACTCAACAAGGTGTTAGTTCATCATCTATTTGATTAGCCTTTCAGAAACCGGGTGTTAGTGAAAGAAGATACGAAAATCTTTTAATCCACCGTAAAATTTAGCCTAATTATGATTGTGTTTAAAAATTATAAAAATCCTAACAAGACACGACGCACGTACTTAACGTAGATCTCAACTCAGCCTGAAAATCCTTTTACAACTCGTACCTTTAAGCGCATTAAATACCCCGCAGGGTTGACACCTAATAGAAAAAATTTCTTTTTTTCATTGCTTTCATTTAACGATAACCTTTCTTGTGTATTTGAACTGAATTTGTAAATGGTATTATTGAGCAATCTTTTTGAAAAGAAAGTATATTATTTTAATAATAAATAATTATAAAAGTTGAAGAATGTTTTTATGTAAAGTATTGTTTGTACCAACCCTATAGAATGGAACCCATTTAAAACGGGCTCTTCGGAGGTTAAAAATGAGGTAGTTTATATGGGGCGCGAACGTAATTTCGTTGAAGTAATGGCCTCCGAGACAGGTTATAATGGACTTTATTTTTGAATTATTATGGTTGAAATTTAAATGGCTGCATTTTAAAGTATTTTACTTTGCTTGCATGTAATTGAAAAACAAAAATATACAACGCGTTATAATATAAATATTGGAACTGTCGTCTGTTGGTTCGTAACAATATGGTGGTACCACCGACATAATTTGTCTTATTAAATGTATGCTTGTTACACAAAGATTGTATAAAATAAAAAAAGGTTAAAAAATAAAAAATGTAATCTAAACAAAAAAAAACAACTTTAACAGTATTTATCATTATAATATATAAGATTTGTTTCTCTGCAAATACAAGTTTATTGTTTAGCTATAAAATAATTTAAACTACATACATATTATATTATTATTATTACAAGTATCATCATTTTATTATATACTAGTTGTTTCCCGCGGCTCCGCCAGCGTAAATATACTATCGAGTATCCCGCCGGAATACTGAACTTTTCCGGGATAAAAAGTGGACAGTGGACATACGGCCATTATAGTAAATGTATGTATCGCTAAACCGGCGGCGTCATCTCGTTCTTGTTGACGTTCCGTTGACGTTAGCGGTGAACAAACGGCCTTAGGCTGGGACTATATGCTTCGGAATCCGGAACGCCGGGTAAAATTCTGAGCATTGAGAATAGAACTCTGAGCTAATACAATAGAGTTGAAAATGAATGTTTCCAGTGTCGAGCTGTCATATATGACATCGACATTTGACTAGATACTTGTGTTAAATTTTGAACTCTATTGAATTGGTGCAAAGTTCTATTTTCAATGCTTAGAATTTTCTACGGTCTTCTGAATTACGGATCATATTATTATAAGTCCCAGCCTTGATTAACCATAGCATTATATTATAGTGTAATATTACATAATATACCTACTAATGCTATGGTTATTTGTGACATTTCACATTATAAACAAAAATATTCATTTTGAATAACAATTTCAGTATTTCATAGACAAATTGAACCATATTTCATAATAAATGCACACGAATACATTATAAAATTTGACACGTTTGCGGGGGAAGCAATTCACTCGGTGTAGCAATCAGGTTCGACTTGAAGTGAGTGTTTTAGAGTCGGTTACCACCGCGACGATACGAGACGCGACAGGGCACTGCATTTTTAAAATAGCTATTCAAAATTGAACTTTATTCACTACAAATAAAGATACAAGTTTCATATGACATCAGTCATACAATGCAAATGCGCTACGCAGCGCGGAGCTATCTGTATCTTCTTGTACAATGAATAATGCAGTGCTATGTCCCGTATCGTTTCGTTTCGGTGTGAATTGACCCTTAGGCTTCAGTCCTATTACTAGAGAAAATATGGAAAACGGGCAACGATTTTTATACGTTATTAGCCCCCGACGCAAACAGGGGTGTAATAAGTTGACGTGCCTTTGTGTCTATCTGTCTGTTGCATCGTAGCTCCTGAAGAAATGAAGCGATTTTTATCCAGTTTTTTTATTTCAAAGCTAACTTGGATTGTATCGATCACTCCAATGATTTTCAGCTGTATTGTACTAACACAGAGTTATATTTACAGTACAGTTTTTTCTGTCGCGACCACTAAAAAACGCTTGTGGGAACGTAGCCTTCCTATAGTATAAAAACAGTAAGGGTCTGTCTACATGCTCACGTCACGACGTCGCTCGACAACGTGAAACGACACGGCAACGCGACACACGCCACAGAGCGCCGTCCTGTACCTGCATTTTTACGGCGCGGACGTCGTGAATTTGCACGTTATGTCAACTCGCCGTGCCGCGACACCGCACCGTTTTATGTTAACGTGGACATGTGGACAGGCCGTAGCATTTCTTAACTCTATACGAATAGATCTTCTAAGCTACGTTACGGATTTCAATGCGGTTTTCGTCGATAGACAGAGTGAGTCGAAATTAAATTTTGTAATATCTCAACCGGTCACCAGCGCCGTTGAATCTTGCGAACGCACACATACTCACGTGTAAACACGTAGTTCAAGCACGTCTGCAGTCGTTGCGATAACTTAATTTGTGTTAAAATATTTTGAGGCGTCCTACTACAAAGGTAAATGTTTAGAAACAGGTCGAGCTCGAGCAGGAACTTTGTCGATGGTACAATTTCGAGAAAGTTCCTGCTCGACCTTTTTTCGACGCTCGAGTTTCAAAACATTTTCATTTGCGGTTTGACGCCTCAAAATATTTAAATATAAGGGGCCCCATGCCCCATATACGGTCCAGTTTTCCTTCAGTTCGGCCTGTGATTCGTTCCAGTATTGAGAGCTCTGTCTTTGCGAAACTACTAAACTCGCGTCGATTTCTACTAAAAACTACTAAAAGAATACTTAAAACTATCAAAAAAGTTACTCAACTTAGGAATCCCTACAGCCCCCAAAAAACCACTGCATTTTAGGTTTTGTTATATTAAAATTTTATTATTTATTGAATTTTATTATAAATTTTACTATTAAATTAAAATATACTAGAATATTACGTACCTATATTACGTACCTTTATTATAGTAATTAAACTGGTAGTTTTAAGCAAATTACGGACGAATGGCCATTTTGCATATTATTATGATTACTGTCTGGCTCTTTCCTACTAAAACACTACTAACAACTAAATTCCTACTAAGGAGGGAATAAAATACTTAATTTAGTATTTTATTCCCTAACTTTGTAAAATAACTAAGTTGGCATCATTTTTTCTGGACTGAACGGATGGACTGAACGGACCGTGTGTGACGAATCGCTTCAGTTCTCGCCAGAGCCGCGGCCGTGCGGGCGTGTATCGTGTACAAGCGTAGTGAGTTTACAATTAATAAACACGACCGTGGCTCGCGGCAAACCAGAACGAAGCGTTCGAACGATTCATCGGTGCTGTTAAGCGATTTTTATCGTTGGTCGAGCGGCAGCTTGTTCAATAATGATTATTATGGCAGAACTGTATTTAACGCAGGTAGAGTCGCAGGCAAATAATAACTCGTTAAATTATTATTACACGATAAATAAAAAATATTATTTTAACTTGAAATTCTATATCTATGTTATGTTATTATAAAAAAAAAAAAAAAATTTATTCGATTATTTTTTTAAAATAATCGAATAAATTTTAGAAAATTATAACGCGTATATTATGTCTATTTTCGGTAGAGATCTTCATCATATTAAAAACATGATGTTTTATAAAATATTGTTCTAAAAATACGTCTACGATTTATAAAACATTAAGTTGATATTTTTATCATAACATAACATACGAGATAGAATTTCAAGTTAAAAATAATAATTTTTATTTATCTTGTATAAAATAATGTGTATTAAAATAATAACCGATTTCGGTGACAGTGGCGCGTTTCATTGAAACCAGGCCATCTAAGCAGGAGTTATTTTATAGTGCCCAAGTGTGTGCGCAGTACACAAGAGCACTCTCACCTCCTTTACTCTCGCAACCTAGTGGGTCGGATGACCGACACGACTGGCGAGTGATCAGGCGCAGGACCGACTTTTTACATGTCCATCCGACGCATGGATCATCTTTCTTGTCAGACAATCAGGTGATCAGCCTGCATTATCCTAACCAAACTTGGAAACAACATTTTTTGTTGTTCCAACGTGGGAATCGAACACACGACCTCCAAGTCGAGAGCCAAGCGCAAACCACTGGACCACGGAGGCTGTTATTAAAAGACGTATAATAGGTACTGGGTATTTGTTTAGGTAAAAGCACTCATAGATATTATTTTCGTAGCTATGCCTGGAAAAACAAAATAACTTCAAACCTTTCCAGACATTTCAATGCGTACAAGTTCCCTCTAAAAGGGGCCCATTGACTTGCGATGGATCGTTACGGATCTGAAACTGGAATAAACTGGTTACGTCGAAAGACAATCATTTACGACGGTCATAAACAATATACTCGGTTCGTATATCCTATACGAACCGAGGATATCGTAAATGATCTAGTACAAAAACTTATACATGTATCCTATAATTAATACTTACAATTACAATTATACAAAAGCCAGCAATGTTTTTGAGACATAATTTTAGACTGTCATTCACGAGAAACTACTAATACGATTTGAAATTATGGCATACAGATAATATTTAGTTACCTTTAATAACACATATTTATCAAGAAAAATTGGACTGTTGGTGCGGCATGGACAGATTTGCGCGAAATAACGGGTAATTCCTATTCTAGTACTAATGTTCGAATAGTATTTGCGCGAAATAACGGATAATTCCTATTGTAGTACTAATGTTCGAATTGTTTGCGCACGTCGACTACGGCCGGCTGACCGAAGAAATTCAAGCATCGTCGGGAGTCCGCGAGTGCGCTCGCGGCGACGCGGTCCCTCACTGCTCGCCACTTCACCTTTTCACGTCTTAACGCCATCACGCGATTGCATACGGGCATTCTTTTATGACCTAAAAGCTTATATTATAATTTATATAAACAGTCCATTGTTCTTATTTACCACCACCATCATCAACTTTTTGGTCCTTCATACAAGAAAAAGCTCAACGTAATTTATATTCGTCTTCAAATAAATACGGCCGCTTTGTGGACTTTTACCGTGGCCAGGAAGACAAAGGACAAAGGAGTCGTCCCCGTGGCAGCGTGTTTCACATTGGAAGGAGCTGAAGTCATTTTCTGGGAGTATATTTGCATATTTGAGTGAGTCTGTTCCAATTACTTTTTCCGATTTACTTTCCTTCATTAATACACAGGTTTAATCACCTGTGTATTAATCACCATTTATTTTTCTTTAAAATTTATATTAATTGTCCATTTATCATAAATTAAATTCACATTAAGCTCAATTCACATCATATTATTTTAATTAGCAATAGTTACAGAAAGCAAGTTCGTAATAAATAACCGTAAGATACAACGACAAAGCTGTCTCCTATCTGATCTAAGATAACGATTCTCGTACCGCGGCATCGATTGTTATTGCACAGCTGTTATTTTTGCGTTCAGTACTACGAAGCGTAACAGTATTGTTTTGCTATTCTTATATTATATTATTTTGCGATTCATATTTTTTTAATAAACACGACGTGTAGAAGTAATTCTTTGAGCAAATAGCACTTTAAAATGGCGGACAATATTAAATCTCTGATTAAGAAACGTAGTTCTGTTAAATCGAAGCTTACTATTCATAGCAATGATTTAAATTTAATTAAAAGTAGTGAACAAATATCTGAGTTGCAACGTTTAGACCTGCAGGAACGTTTTCACAAATTCGAAACCTTATATATTATAAACTTTGATGAATTACAGACACACATAGAATTGCTTGCCGACGATAATGAGACTGCGTTCGTGGAACGTGAGGAATTTGACCGCCAGTTCTTCAGTCTGGTGGCACTCACGCGCAGCCTGCTCGGTTCTTCGGTCACCGGTGCTGGGCCTGAGGCGAGTTTCAGAGATGCTGACTCATGTTTCCAATTCTTTTGTTGGTTTACCTAAAATTGAGTTGCATCATTTTGATGGCAAATACCAATACTGGCTCGAGTTTAGGGACACATTTATATCCTTGATTCACGAAAATAATTGAATTAATGACATAAACAAGTTCCACTACCTGCGTGCTTCTTTACAAGACTGCCGTTTGCTTGTGAACAACCATTTACAGGCTTTATTTGATGTCGAACCAATTAAGGGAGAATCTAGCGTCAGCATAAGAAAAGTCGTAGATGTCACTAATAAAAATATTCGGGCTCTCAATAATTTAAATCAGCCTACTCAGTATTGGGACACGTTGGTTATTTTTATTTTAGTTGAAAATTTGATTTAACAACCAGTCGTGACTGGGAGAAGTTTAGGAACAACAACATTTCAGGTGATCCAACTTTAATTCAATTTTGTTATTTTTTAAATAGAAAAGCTAGATAATAAAATAATTGTAGCTTTAAATAATAGTCATCTGTCAAATAATAATTCGAAATATAGTAAATCTTATAGTAATAAACACATTAAAATTAATAATAAATGTCTATTTTGCTCCCAAGTACATACGTTGTACAAATGTGAATCTTTTAGAGCCTTATCTATAGAAAGTCGTATACAAAAGGCTAAATAAAGACTTTAATGTTTGCCTTAACTGTTTACCGACTGGACACTCGGTTAAGCAGTGCAAATTTTCTGATTGCAGATATTCCAAAGTAAAACATAATACGCTTTTGCACATACGAGGGGAGGTCCAAAAGTTCGCGGAATGAAAGGGTTGTTAATAAAATATAACAATAAATTTATTTTTCCTTTTCAATATAATCACCCTTAAGTGTAATACATTTATTTGATCTATGGATTAATTTTTCTAAACCATCGAAAAAATATTTTTTGTCTTTGGCCTCAAAATGCGCCGAAATTGCCTCCTTCACTTCGTTATCGTCGGAAAATTTCCTTCCCCTTAGCTCTTTTTTTAAATTTGGAAACAAATAAAAATCGCTAGGGGTCAGGTCTGGACTGTAGGGTGGGTGAACAAGTGGTTCGAATCCATGCGTGTGAAGAGCAGCCATGGCAACTCGGCTCTTGTGAACCGGCGCGTTGTCTTGCAAAAGCAACACACCCTTGGCCAATTTTCCACGACGATTTTCTTTAATTGCCTCCTTTAACTTTTCCAATATTGTGGCGTAGTATTCTCCGGTTATAGTGGTACCTTTTTCTTTATAATCAATCAGTAATATTCCCTCACAATCCCAAAAAACAGTGGCCATCAACTTTCCAGCCGATTCTGAGACTTTGAATTTCTTGGGAGGTAGTGTACCCTTTTTGTGCCATTGCATGGACTCCTGTTTTGATTCAGGTTCAAAGTGATGAACCCATGTTTCATCTCCAGTAACAATCCGCTCCAAAATCTGCACAGGGTTGTCTCCACACACCTCCAAAAAGTGCTTAGACGCGTCGATGCGCTGCTGTTTTTGAAGCGGCGTGAGCATTCTCGGCACCCATCTTGCACTGACTTTTGTCATGCCCAAGTGGTCGTGCAGGATCCGTAAAATGGTTGTATCTGATACTTCAACAAATGCAGATAATTGTTTTTTCTTTAAACGTGTGTCTTCCAGTACAAGTTTTTCGACTTTTTCGACGATGTCTGATGTGGTGGCCTCAACTGGCCGCCCAGAGCGAGGGTCGTCTTCAATTGAATCTCGACCATGTTTGAAAAGTCCATGCCACTTATAAACCATTGTTTTACCAGGGCACTGATCTCCATAAACGGCTTCCATTTCATTTAAAATGGTTTGAACGTTTTTTCCTTGCTTGGTAAGGAATTTTATCACAGCGCGATGTTCAATTTTGTCCATAGTTGCAGTTTGCTTCCGGATTGACTTGTTTAGCAGGCGAGTACTCGTAAACGAATGGCGCTATAGGGTTGAGATTTTATATATATACTAATTATGAGTGCTCAATTAGTATGACACTAAGCGAGCTACCCTATCCCCATTCCGTCCCCTCCATTCCGCGAACTTTTGGACCTCCCCTCGTAGATACTAGCGACAAACCACTCTGCAATCCATTGCCTACTGCTAATCTTTCTGCCATGCCTTCAACATTGCAGTCTCCCTCTAATGTTGTGCTTTCCGCTAATTCCATGCTAATTCTTCGCTTGTTTTCCTGTCCACAGCCTTCGTGAATGTGACCAGTGCGACGGGTAAGAAGTACACTGCATGGCTATTGCTGGACAACGGTAGCACGGTGATCTTTGTTACGCAGAGCTTCGCAGAGAAACTGGGTTTGTCACTGCGCGGTACGAGCACCAAGGTAACGGGTATTAGTAATCATATCAGGTATATAACAGGTACACAGTCTTGTCGCCTCACAATGGAGTCTCTATGCTGTTCGTTTACTGTGGAGATAGAGTGCCATGTTTTATCAGAAATTACTAAGGTCCTACCGTCATCATTTGTACCCATCACTCATGTCCCTATTCCTTTAGGTCTTGCATAAGCGGATCCGAACTTAAACGTTCCGTCGGTCGTGGATGTCCTGGTAGGAGCTGAGGTATTCTGGAGTGTAATGGGAAGCAACAAAATAGACTTAGGGAAAAATTTGCCTAAATCGTGCGAAACTAAATTTGTATAGCTTGTATCTGGTAGTATTTCGGATAAATCTAACTCCCCTTCTATTTCTACTCATTTTTTACTATTATTCCAGAGTCGCGCCCGACTCAACTAAATTTTGGGAGCTTTACAGTATATTACCAAAATATTTTCACTCTCTTGAAGAGAGTATGTGTGAGCAACATTTTGCTCAAACCACCTACCGTAATACTGACGGTGGTTTCGTAGTAAAATTGCCTTTGAAAGGGGATCCAAGCTCTTTAGAAAAGACATATTTAACTTCGAAGAATAGACTTTTATCCTTAGAGGTATGTGGTCTCAAATGATGTAGAGAAAATGTACAGATTTATAGATATATGTTCAGACCAAAGATTTCTTCAACAAATTGTTTTTCAGTTCGATCCCACAGAACGCCTTAGAACCTATACTTTAAATACCTACGGTACTGCGTCTGCTTCCTATCTAGCTACTAAATGCTTGGTAAGTCTGGCTGATAGCACTGAGGATAGACGTGTCCAATGCGCTATACGGTGTTCCTTCTATATAGATGATTACCTTAGTGGTGGGAGCACCATGTCTGAAACTGTAGAGGTTACAAACAGGGTTAAATCTGTCCTTACTTCCGCTAAGTTTAACTTGCGAAAGTGGCGTTCAAATTCATTAGAAATCTTTAATAAATAAATAAGGTATCAAAGACTACAAGTGATGCTTTATTTTCCTCTGATCAAAATCTTAATAATTTTTGTCAGTCCAAAATTCTAGGACTTAACTGGGTTTGTAGTACTGATTTTCTAACTTACTCGATAAATATAATATCTACACAAAAGATCACGAAACGTCATATCCTTTTTGTTATCGGCAAGATTTTCGATCCCCTGGGCCTAGTAGGTCCGTGCGTTGTCGAAGCCTAGATTCTCATTTAGCGACTTTGACTAAATAAGTACGACTGGGACAACCCTGTATCGCTTGAGGTATGTAACGCTTGGTTTATATTTGAAAACAGTAAAACAGCTTTAAACGACTTAAAAATTCCTCGTTGGGTTTTGCATGAAAACTCTATCATACACGAAGTACATGTGTTCACCAATGCAACTGAGAAGTCCTATGGTGCTTGCGTGCATATTCGATCTTATAATAATGAAGGAGTTACAAGCGTACAGCTCCTACTCTATAAAAATCGTGTAGCACCTATCAAACCTACATCTATCCCAAGCCTTGAACTTTGTAGAGCTCTATTGAGGGTAAAGCTGTGTACTAAAATCCAAGAATTACTCACCATATCCATTCATAGGTACAGATACTGGTGTGACTCTACCATTGTTTTGAGTTGACTCTCTACTCCATCTAACCAATTAAAACCGTTTGTAAAAAGTAGAGTCAATGATATACAAGAGAGTACATGTGGTCATACCTGGAGCTACGTACCGTCAAAGGACAACCCGGCGGATCTTCTTGCCCGTGGTCTAAAAGCCAATTTTATATAAGATACTCCTCTCTGGTGGTCTGAACCCTCTTTCATGATGAAAGTAAATGGCCCAAAATGCCAAACACTCAGAAACATGATCTACCGGAAATAGTGACTCATTTCATTGGTGATAATCATTGTAGTGATAATTCATATCATAATGTTCATCATTCAGAGACATGTAGTCATTCAACAATTATTTATAACCTCTTATTAAAATATTATAGCCTAACTAAAATTCAAAGACTATTTACATAATAAGTACAATGGTTTATTTATAACCTAAGAAATAAACATAAATTGTGTGGCAATCTTTCTGTTACAGAATTACAAAATTCATTAAGAACAATAATTAATTTCTCATAACTTGTTAGGTTTCCCGGGGAATATAAATTTTTAAAGTCTAATCAAAAATTGCCACGCAAAAGTAGATTGCTTCCACTCACTCCCTTCTTAAATGAGGATGACCTCATCCGTGTGGGCGGAAGGCTAAGTAACTCTTTTTACGATTTTAATGTTAGACATCCCATTACTTTATGTAGTAAGCATATTCTTACTAAACTGATTTTTCACATGCAACATTTAAAGCTTGTACTCGTACATGCTGGTCCACAGCTGCTACTGACACACATTCGACAGACGTACTGGCCGCTAGGTAGTAGGAACTTGTCTCGGTCTATAGTTAATAAATGTCTTAAATGTTACAGACAAGGCTCAAAATGTACAACCTATTATGGGTCAACTTCCTTCATCTAGAACTAATTTCGAGTTTCCTTTTTTAAACAGTTACGTTGACTATACCGGTTCAGTATTGGTTGCCGTTCGAAAGGGCAGAGGCTGCAAACTTACAAAGAACTACATGTGCATTTTTTTTGCTTAACTGTAAAAGCGGTACACCTGGAGCTCGTCGCAGACTTCACTACTGAGGCCGCTTATATATGGCCGCTTTAAATAGGTTTGTGGCGCGTCGAGGCAAGCCCCGAAGCGTCACGTCCGACAACGGGACAAATTTTGTAGGCACGTGTAATGAGATTTATAAATTTCTTGAGCCGTCAAATGTTGCATCTGAAATGGCGCAGGAGGGAATAGAGTTTATTTTGACACCTGCATACAGCCCACATTTTAATTTACTGGCTGAAGCTGCTATCAAGTCCTGTAAACATTGTTACGGGTAATTTAAATGAAACCAGGAATTACCAACGTGACAAATATATTTTAAAAAAGGGACGTGGGCAGAAGGCTGAGAGATCTGGTTTAGCCTCTTAGTGTCTGTGGGAATCGGAGGGGCTTTAACCACACGGGCGCAACTTAGCTGGATCCGGGAATGTAGGCAGCACGTGGCGCGAGCGAGTTGGGCTCTAACTTCCGGTAGCGTCTCTCTGTCGTTCAGGCCGGTATGTTTACCGCGACGTAGATCGTCTAAGGGGCGGTGCAGACTGGTTCCAAAACCAGTCAGTTCAGTCCGGAATAACTAGCGGCACTCAGAAATCCGGATGTGTGAAAACCAGCCATAAGTCCATGAAAAACGGTGCCTTGAACCCGGAGAATAGATCCCTGGAAAATCCATACAAAAAGAACGTGGAGTAGGAGTCCCACAGCCGGCGTGATCTTAACCCCAAAAGATCAAAATCACGGGCTGTGATTGTTGTGTGTTGTGATGTTTTTTTTTGTGACCATCACAAAAAAAAGGGTAAGCAAAATAAAAGGTGTTATAAAGAACAATTAAAGCATGGATACAAACATCCTAATATTATAACAATGCAAGAACGGAAAGAATGAGCACGTGGTTTGGCCAATCTTTTGACAACTAATTTTACAAGGTGCTAATTTACGTGAAAAAATAATATGTTTTATTACAAGCGTGATTTACCACATGATTTACGAAACGTCATTCGAAGAAGTGCCTTAAATACCCTTCTTCGTCTTTTTTTCTTAACATTTGACAACTAAAAAACTAAAGCGTAAAGAGAAAAATCCACAAACCAAAATAAAAAGACATTCTACTGTAAATCTACTGTATTTTAATTATAATTCAAAATTAAATTATAATTTTTTTAGGATTTAGGACGGAAGTAAAATCAATCTATGAACCAAATATTAAAGCATGGCTAACGCCGTTTTAGTAAGAACGTGCGCCGATAGATGGCGCTAAAGCCTCTAAATGACTAAATAATTAAGTATACAGATCATAGATGACGCGAGTAACGCCGAAATAATTGATTTTACGGAGAGGAAATGTAACTATGTTACAACATCACTTAAAACGACGATTTAATCTTACTCATTTTAGCTTTAATGAGATGACTAAAATATGTCTCACTCATATTGAGGCAGTATTAAACTCGCGCCCTCTTACACCTCTTTCCTCAAACCCTAATGATTTTTCTGTACTAACACCTTCTCATTTCCTAATTGGACGACCGCTATTATGTGTACCTTGCTCTTAGGTGACTGATGCTTACATCTCACTTTTGGACCCCTGGAAAAGGATCCAGTACATCAGGCAACATTTCTGCAGCCAAAACAAAGTGGTTTAGTTCCTAGTGAAGCTAGGGTCGTTAGTCCTTATTAAGGACAAGGCAACGCCACCTCTACTCTGGTCCCTGGGCCTAGTGATCAAGACATATCCCAGCGTTGATGGTGTCACGAGGGTGGCTGAACTGAAGATCAAGAAGGGCTCCATCCATCGTGCCTTCAACTCCATCTGTCCGCTACCAATTGATGATTGAAGATCTGGACTCTTCAACCCGGGGAGTATGTCTGCGCACATCGACTACGGCCGGCTGACCGAAGAAACCCGAACATCGTCGGGAGTCCTCGGGTGCGCTCGCGGCGACGCGGTCCCTCACAGCTCGCCACTTCATCCTTTCACGTCTTAACGCCATTACACGATTGCATACAGGCATTCTTATGTAGGTCACATGTTTATATTATAATTTATATATACAGTCCATTGTTCTTATTCACCACCACGTAGGGCTTCATCAGAATAGTATTTGCGCGAAATAACGGATAATTCCTATTATAGTACTAATGTTCGAATAGTAGTGAGCGTTTAAACTACACTACCAACATTACTACAAGTAATACTTGCTGTAGGTAAACTCTAAAGCGATGTCTCGCTGTGGAAGCGACCGCAGGCTAACTCGATCGTGCAAAGTGCAGTCACTTTACTAAAGTGTATATTGGAATGCAAAGTAAGAAACCGGGTGGTAACATTTATAAAAGGAGAATGTCCAAAATTCATACTAGAAAACCCAGAGTCGACAGCAAAGAAATGTTTGCCATTGGATTAATTTTACATTTTCATATTTGATGTCACCATTGTAGGCACATTCAGTAATTATTTTAAAATAAGTTGTAGGTAGGAAGGTATGCTAATTATAAAGTCAGTCTTGGTCTAACGCTCGTGTTTGATTTACGTGTCCAGTCTCGATAACATGACATGGCGCAGTCGGTGATTAAAATATTTCTTTTTTTAGTTATTTTAGAACTGTTTGTGTCAATGAGTGATACTGAAAGTGACAATTTATTTTAAGGATAGTGCAGAAAACGTTTTGCGTGAACAAGTGATCAAAATGGAGTCGGTATTGCAACCACCGTCTTCATTTAACTTTGAAAATAATTTAACAAACGTTACATCGGGTAATTTGTGTCGAGACTAGGAAAAAGTGGAAAAAAAACATTTTATATTTATTATGAAGCGTGTGAACTGTCGAAAAAAAGACCCTCAAGTGCAGATTAATATATTGCTACACGTAATTGGAGATAAATGTCGTGAGATGTGCGAGCAATTTGCGGGTGAATCGAAAACACTCAAGGAATTGTTAGAAAAATTCGATAAATTTTTTATTCCTAAGAAAAATTTAGCTGTTGAACGACAAAAATTCTTTAAAAGGGATCAAAAAGAATTAGAATCTATCGAACAATACGTATTTGAACTCGACAAGATTCCAGTGAAGTGTGAGTTCCAGAACTTGCAGGACGATCTTGTGTGCAGCAGATTAATATGCGGCATTCAAGACTTAGCACTATCCAAAAGGTTACTTAGAGAAATAACCTTATCAAAAGCAGTAGACATTTGTACATTGGCAGAAATGTCACGAATGCAGGTACAAAACATTAAATCGGAAAATTGTCAACATCACGTGCACACGGTTACGGAACATGGTGAAACAAACAATTCGGAGGTTTACTTAGTGAAGGGAACCCGTGCTAGCTCGGGCAGGCGCAACTACGCTCGCGGAGCACGCCCGTGCCTGGCAGCGCTGTCCTCAGCCCCAGCGCCAGCGACCCGCTCCAGTCGCTCAGCTCAGTCAGCGGAGCGCCCGCGAGGAGCCCGGCACTACGACCAAGCGACCCAGCAGCGGCAACGAGATTACATAAGAGGTTGTGACTACTGTGGCAGTACTCACAGGAGGAACGAGTGTCCAGCATACGGCCAGTAGTGCAGTAGGTGTAGGAAAATGAATCACTTCGCGAGAATGTGCCGTATTTATATGGTACAGGATGATTCCTCCACCGATCATGTAATATATAAAATTAATTGTAATTCTAGTAGTGATTGGACAGTAGACTTATTGATAAACAGTAAAAAAATTAATTTGAAATTGGACACTGGTGCAAATGTCTTGCCGCGAAAATATTTGAATAAGTTAGATATATCTGAAAGTTATTTAGCATATACGAAATTACGTTTACACGGTTACTCTAGTAGTAAAATAAAAGTAATAGGAAAGTGTCATCCTAAAGTTTTATTTAAAAGTACCGATTATATTCTTAAATTTGTGATTGCGGATGTCGATTTTCCGCCATTATTATGTAAAAATTAATGTGAGGAATTACGATTAATTAAAAGAATTATGTCCTTGAAGCGAGCACGCAATAACAGTGAAAAAATACTCGATGAGTTTCCTGATGTTTTAATGGTATGGGGTGTTTGCCGGGAGAGTATAAGATACAAATACGAGAAGACGCGTTGCCCGTTGTTCATGCGCCTAGGAAGTTGCCTGTTGCACTAAAAGATCAAATAAAAAATAAACTTATAGAAATGGAAACTGAAGGTATCATAGCTAAAGTGGAGGGTCCCACGGATTGGATGAATAGTATGACGGTTGTCAAGAAACCTAATGGAGATTTACGCATATGTTTAGATCCGCGAGATCTAAACAAATCCATAAAAAGAGAACACTTCAAACTGCCTACTTTTGAAGAAAAAACGGCGAACCTCATGGGCTCAAAATATTTCAGAACCTTAGACGCTAAACAAGGGTTTTGGCAGGTCAAATTAACTAAAGAAAGTACTGATTTGTGTACGTTTAACACAGCTTTTGGAAGGTATAAATTTTTACGTATGCCGTATGGCATATCATCAGCTTCGGAAATATTTCATAAACGCTTATACGAACAGTTTGACGACTTAGAGGGTGTTGTATTGTTCGTCGACGATTTACTTGTCTACGCTCCAATAAAAGAACAACACGACCAAAGGTTACACGCAGTTTTAAAAAGGTGCCAGGCCATAAATATAAAACTGAACAGACGAAAGTGTAAAATAGGGTTAACAGAGATTAAATATTTAGGTCATAGAATTAAGAAGGAGGGAATTTGCCCTGACGATTCTCACGTTACTTCTATAAAAAACATGCAGCGGCCGAACAATGTAAAATAATTAGAACGATTTTTAGGGTTAGTCACTTAACGTTAGTAATTTTGTACCTAACTTGTCAGAGGAAACATCGATGCTACGCGAGTTGTTGAAAAAAGATACAGAATGGCACTGGAGTAATAAACATGATGAATGTTACGAAAAAATAAAAACCTGTTTAATAAGTCGTCCTATTTTGCAGTAACATAATAGGTCTTTCCTATGAAATTGCCGTTCTGCAGTACTGGCCATTTCAAATCAAAATAATTTTTGTTTGGCTAAGAATTCTAATTTCAAATTAATATATTTTTTTTTTATTAAATAAGGGGGCAAGCGAGCAAACGGGTTATCTGATGGTAAGCAACTACCGTCGCCCATGGACACTCGCAACATCAGAAGAGCTGCAGGTGCGTTGCCGGCCTTTTAAGAGGGAATACGCTCTCTTCTTGAAGGTTTGCAGGTCGTATAGGTCCGGAAATACTGCTGGTGACAGTTCGTTCCAGAGTTTTACAGTGTGCGGCAGAAAGTTACGCGAAAAGCGCACGGTGGAAGACTGCCACTCATCAAGGTGATGAGGATGGTATGTTTTTCGCGTGGGACGATGGCGAAAAGTTGCAGGTGGTATGATTCCGAACAATTCCTCAGAGCACTCCCCGTGATACAACCGATAGAGGATGCAGAGTGAAGCTACATCTCGGCGTAATTCCAAGGGGTCCAAGCTGTTTGAAACACTATGGCAGTCAACAATTCGAGCGGCCCTTCGTTGGATACGATCCAGAGGGAGCAGTTGGTATTTTGGCGCCCCTGCCCAGAGATGAGAACAATATTCCATATGAGGCCGAACCTGCGCCTTGTAGAGTTGTAGGCGTTGGTCCGGACTGAAGTACTGTCTCGCTCTGTTAAGAACACCAAGCTTCTTCGAGGCTAACTTGGCCTTACCCTCTAGATGATATCGGAACTGGACTTCGCTCGATATGCTGACGCCAAGTATCTCAATGCTAGGGGAGATGGTTAAAGATGTGCCCTCGAAACGAGGATATACGACCATTGGTGACTTTTTAGTGGTGAACGCGCAGACTTGTGTCTTGGCGGGGTTGAATTGGACTCAGTTACGTCTACCCCATTCAGATACTTTCTCCAATGCATTCTCTATTTTAGACACAAGTTCGTTTCGACTCTCAATGACATTTAGCCGAGAAATATTGGGGGAGCCGGTATATACAGCATGACCTGTACTATCATCCGCATAGCAATGAATGCCGTTGGTCTGTAACATGTCATTGATATGCAGTATGAATAGGGTAGGCGATAGCACACAGCCCTGAGGGACACCAGCATCAACAGACTGAGTTTCCGAGCATTCGCCGTCAACTACGACCTTTATGCTTCTATCTGCTAAGAAACTATTGACCCACTTACATAATTTCTCGGGCAGCCCGTATGATGGAAGCTTTGATAGCAGCGCTTTATGCAAAACCCGAATTTTATTTAAAAAATATTTTTTTTTTCCAAAAGTAGTCATTTGTTTATTGATTAGTGTTACATTTTCATCGCATTTCAATCTTTTTCGTCATCATGGATTCGTTAAAAATTCGAGTAATTATGGAATATGAGTACCGTCGTGGCAGCAACGCGGCACAAGCGGCACGCAACATCAACGACGTTTACGGAGCTAACACTACAAACCAACGCACCACCTTTTATTGGTTTGCTCGCTTCCGTTCTGGAAATTTCGACCTGAAAAATGAACCTCGCGGTCGTCCGAAGACTTTAGTCGACAATGACGAATTAAAGGCGATTGTGGAAGCTGATGATACACAATCTACGGCCGAATTAGCAGCAGCTTTCGATGTTAGCGTCAAAACAATATTGGTCCATTTGCGTCAAATTGGCAAGGTAAAAAAGCTTGACAAATGGGTGCCCCACGAACTCAATGATCGCCAGCGCGAAGTACGCGTAGAGACGTGCCATGCACTGCTCAACAGACACACAAAAGAAGGAATTTGAACCGCATTGCTACCTGCGATGAAAAATGGATTCTGTTTGATAACCGCAAGCGCTCAGCAAGTTGGTTGGATCCTTGTTCAGCACCTAAACAATGCCCTAAACGAAAACTTACCCCTAGAAAAGTGACGGTCACTGTTTTGTGGTCTAGCGCCGGTGTGATTCATCACAGCTTCGTACCAAATGGTGTGAGCATTACTGCAGATGTGTACTGTGAAGAACTGAACACAATGATGGAGAAGCTAGCATCTCCAACCAGCATTGGTCAATCGCTCGTCTCCGCTGCTCCTGCACGACAACGCGCGACCTCATACTGCACAGCAGACGGTCTCCAAGTTGCAAGAACTGGAGTTGGAAGATCGCCGTCATCCGCCCTACTCACCAGACCTTGCACCTACAGACTACTACTTTTTTATACAGAATTTGGATAACTCCTTGGCGGGAAAAAAATTCAATACCCGATACAGAGAGGCAGTACAAAATGACTTTGAAGAATTTGTTGCCTCCCGTCCAGCTGATTTCTTTAATCAAATAAATTTCTTTAATCAAATAAGGCATCAATAAACTGCCACTACGATGTCAAAGATGCATTGATTGTATGGGTGATTACTTCGATTAATACAAATAAAAAATACATGAGAAAATTAGTTTAATTTTTTTTATACAAAACGGCAATTTCATAGGTAAATACCTAATAATTTAGAAAAGCCAGTTACAATTTCTGTAGATTCTAGTAAAAACGGTTTGGATTTGGTTTTAATTTCTGTAGATTCTTGTAAAATGTTTAATGCAAAATAATTTGCCAGTATGTTACGCATCAAAATCACTTACAAAAACAGAGCAGGCGTACGCTCAAATAGAAAAAGAATTGTATGCTTGTGTATTTGCATGCGAACGATTTTATTCGTATATATACGGACGCACCGATGTAACAATTGAGACAGACCACAAACCTTTAGTATTGATTATAAACAAACCACTTGCGAGCGCTCCAGCGCGATTACAAAGAATGCTTATGCGCTTACAGCCGTACACATTTAATCTCGCATATAAGCCTAGTAAATACTTATACTCGGCACGCTATCGCGCGCAGTGGCCCCGGGTGCGGCCGTCTCGTCTCAGCCGAGCGACCACCTGGAAGCTCAGGCGCAATTCTGCGCTCTCATCTCTGCTAACCCTATGACAGACTCACATTTTATACAAATACAAAAATGTGCTCGAGAAGATAATGAACTGCAACAATTATGATAATAATAAAACGTGGGTGGCCAATAGAAAAAACAAAATTAAGTGAATCGTTACGAAGTTACTGGGACAGCAGAAACGAGTTGAATATAAATTTTGGAATAATTTGGAAGGGGTCTCGAGCAGTAATACCAAAAAGTATGAGACATGAAATGTTAAAAAGATTACATATGAGTCATATAGAAGATAAATGCAAACTTCGGGCTCGTAAAACTGTATTTTGGCCTAACCTAAACTCGCAATTAAGTGATTTCTTGTCGAGATATGAAGCGTGCGTGAATTACAAAAGACAAAATTTCAAACAGCCACTAGAATCACATGATTTTCCAGATTGACCATTGTGTAAAATTGGGGTTGACATTTTTCATCTAGGAGGAAAATCATTCCTAATCGTAGTCGATTATTTCAGTAAATTAATTGAGACGGTAAAACTTACATCAATGACGTCATTGACCGTCATTAAAAAACTAAAAATCATGTTTAGAAGGTTTGGCATTCCAGAGATAGTTGTTTCAGACAATGGTCCGGAGTTCTCGTCCTTGAGTTTCAAGGAGTTTGCTCATGATTGGAAATTCTCACATGTGACGTCATCACCCACGTACTCCCAATCCAACGGCCAGATAGAACGTGCCGTACAAATTGTAAAGAATATTATGAAAAAAAACAACTTACAATCAAAAAGATTTTAATTTGGCTATATTGGAGTACTACAACACTCCAATAAATCGCGAAATACCATCACCTGCTGAACTACTGTACAGCAGGAAACTTAGGAGTATAATTCTATGCCAGCCATTAATGCTTTTACCTATAGTTGTGAATAGTAACATAGTGCAAAGTCTAAAAAACGACAGCAAACACAAAAATTTTACTACGATAAAAACACAAAAAACTTAAAACCATTAAAAGTAGGACAAAAAGTAAAATATTGGTTAAATAACAGTTGGATATCAGGAACTGTTCATAGCATGCTCGATCCAAGGTCATATCTATTGAAAACATCTAGAGGTACTTTGATAAGGCGCAACAGAAAACACGTAATAATAGATCTCACTAGGGCCCATGAGTCATTGACACGCACGCATTACGATGACATCATATCTCAGGTGCCTACTCCGTCATCCAGTATTCCAATGCAGTCAGCTGATTACCAGTCGAGTCTCACTAATACCTACCATAGTACTCGTTTTGGCAGGACAGTGCGACCTCCTGATCGGTGGGGGTTCTCCTCTAACAACGGCAGGCAGTTAGTCAGCTCAAGTAAGTTAATTCTCATGTATGTAAAAAAAAAAAAATGCTATATTAAAATATGTATTGATTCATGGTAAGTCACTTAGGTTATAAAAATTAAAATGGAATGATGTATTTTAAATAATTCCACTGTGAATAAAATCTGCATGAATTTTAGATGTGCTTAATGAATTGTGATTTGATTTATATTAGTTACGGTTTTATTGGTCTATGCCATTATCAATGTAATATGCCAAACTATATTTAATTACCATGGTATTAATATAATACCATGAGTTAATAATGTTTTGGAGTATGATTCATAGGTGTTGTTGTATGTGTAAGTTAAATATATTATGAATTCATATTTTCTCTTCCATCTTATTTTTGAAAATAAGAGGTAAGATGATAATTATTTTCTGTGGATTTAATTGTTTTTTGTTACATATTATATTATTTGTTATATATAATAATTAATTAATTAATGTTAAAAAGTAATAGAACAAATTAATGCAATTGATAAATATAATACCTAAGTATGTATATTTAATATCACTTCCGCTTTATTGTATTTTAAAGTAAGAAGTTATGATACCTGTGTAATTGTAATGTATTGTATCAGTTAAATAATTATATAGTTAATTTGTTAAGAATTTCGAGAAGGGAGACTCTTCTCGCGCGCTTGGCCCCTGAAAAGGGCCTTGGGCGGGGAACCAAAACCAGGGGCTAAAGCCCCTCTACTTGGGGTGGGAAGACGCACCCAGTACTAATTCTGGGCGCATATAGTCTGTTTTAGGGGAAGACCCCCCGCGGCAGAACGCGGGGGAAACCCAAGGGAGGGCAACACAAAACCAAAGGGATGAAGTATTGCCAATCCAGGCACAACCAGGACCAGCGGACGGCTCCAAACGGCGCGTGGGGGTCCCGACCCGGGGGCCGGGAAACGTGTTTGGGTCCACTCCCACACGCGCCGCGTTTACCGGACCGCGGAAACAAGCGACCTGGGGGAAAAAGGGTAAGGAATTTTAAAGGTTTCCGGGCCCCGACTTTTGATATCGGGGGGGAAGATTCGCCACGGGGTCGGCAGGGTGGCAATAGGGCTGCCACTCGCCGGACCTCGGACGAGATTGCGAAAAGGTTGCACCGGCATTAGGTTTGCCGATGTAGGGGTAAGGTAAGGGGGGATACAATCCCACGATGGTGGTGGCGCAGATGCGCCAAGGCGCGTCAGTGCGCCGGGTGTGGCGCTCCAGTGCGCCTGAGCTCCTCCTCTTCAGGGCGGCGGGGCGGGCTGCGTGGCTCCGCTGGGTCCCCAGGTGGGACGGCGTCCCTGGGCAGGCGGTGGCGGTCGGGCGGGCGAGCGTGCCAGGGCGCCAGGTCGGTTAGTTCGACCAGGCGCGAGGCATCCGCACACGCGAAAAGTCTGGAGGAGAGCTGGGCCACGAACGCCTAGACGCTCTCCACCCTCAGGTCTCTAGATATGGTGTCGTTCCTCACGTACCAGGGGGCACCTACGACTCGGCGAAGCACGCGGTTCTGGGCTCTCTGCAGCGACGCTCTCTGGGGCGCAGAGAGCAGGTGGTGCCACGCAGGTGCCGCGTACGTGAGGCGGGATCTGACATAAGTCTTAAAGAGGGCTAACCGCATATTTAGAGGAATCTGGGGGGACGCGTAGGCTGGTCTCAGCTGGGCTATGGCTGCTCCAGTCTTGGCCACCGCAGACTGACACTGGGCGCGCATGAAGAGTCGGCGGTCAATAGTTACCCCGAGGTATTTCGCCGTTCTTCCCCAAGGGATCACGGCGTCTCCAATCTTCAGAGGCGCTGGAAAACTTGCTCTCGTGGTGACGGCGAGCGCCTGGGACTTACCTGCGTTGACAGAGAGTCTCCATTTGCTCAGCCAGTCAGGGAGGAGGTCCAGCGTCCTCTGAAGCTTGATGGCGGCATGGTCGGGATTCAGCGAGCTGGCGATAAAAGCTGTATCGTCCGCGTACAGCGCTGCGATGGTGCCGGGGTCTTTGGGCACGTCGCTGGCGAAGAAGCTGTATAGCCCCGGAGAGAGCACACTGCCTTGGGGGACGTGATCCGTTGCGGTCGTGGGCAGCGGTTGGAATTAGCGTTCCAAGTGTCTGGCATGGATCTCTGCTCTATCCTCAGCTCGGTAGCGCAAGTTGCCGTCCGGGTGGAGTAGAGGGCTCACATGAGCAGCTGTGCCGGTTAACCTACGGCAGAACCGGTGGAGGGAAGGCCAGTCCTCGCCCGCCTCCTGGATGCGCGAGGTCCAGTCTGCAGCGTATTGTTCTACAAGTAGAGACTTTACCTTGGCAGTGAGGCGGTTGAGCTGGCTCTTCATCACCGGGCAGCGAGTACGCTGCCATTGGTGGCGCAGTTTTTTCTTTTGTGCCACTAGGTCGGCGATGTGGCGGGGTAGTGGAGGCCTTTTGTACTGCCGTAGGGTTGGCGGTTCGGTGGCCGCTTCCATTGCAGCGGAGATTGCCCCGATTCGACGGCCTCTGCAGAATCGACCGGGAAATTGGGCGTGCTCTCATGCAGCTTCGCGGTGAACAACTCCCAATCACGAACTGGGGGAGGGGGGAGGGGGGGGGGGACACTCGCGGGTGATGCGCGGATGCAGGCCAGGACGGGGAGGTGGTCCGAGCCGTGGGCCTCGTCAAGAGCTTCTTGTGCGAAGGCTCCTGGTAGCCGAAGATAATGGCCACGTCCAGGACGTCTGGCGAGTGCTGGGGGCATTCGGGGTAGTGGGTAGGGGTATAAGTACCCACTACCGAGTACCCGGACTGTACGGAGTCCGCGTGCAGGCGACGACCATCCGCGTTGGTCGTGTGGGAACCCCACCCGGGATGCTTGCAATTTAGATCTCCGGCAATCACAGTCGGCTCATCTGATATGAGCCTGTGGATGTCGTAGATATCTAAATGCAATCCCGGGGGTTTATAGCACGCGTAAAGACGGGTGCGATGGGAGCCGAGCGCCAGCTCAATGCCCAGTGCGTAAAGGGAGGTAACCGGGGGGGCTGGGAGGACTTGGTGGAGTAACCTTCTGCCGACCAGGACGGTGAGGCCTCGACACACACGGTTTCCCCCCAGGAAGTCCTGGCGATACGCCACAAAGCCCGGGAGGTGGAAGCGGTCCTGCGGGCTCAAAAGGGTCTCGCTTAACAGAGCGACGTCCGCTTGGTATTCCCGAAGGAGGTGGCGCAGGGGGGCCACCTTGTCGCGAGCCCCCCGGATGTTCCAATGGATAAATTTTATTGATGTTGGGGCGTTGGGAGCCATTGGGAAATAAGTTGACTGATGAGGGTGGCTCCTTCAGGGAGGGCCGAGAGGAGGGTCTTGAAAATGTCCTCTCCGGCATGGATCTTAGAGTAGATAGCCATGCCTAGGGAGAAGAGGGCTTGAAGGAGATCGGCGGTCGATTTGGGGGGATCCCTCCTGGATCGACGTTGGGGGGGCGGGGGGGGGGCAATAACTGGCAGAGTGGTGGCAACTGCCGCTGGGTTTGCCGGTATGGTGGTCACCTCGGCCACTTCGGTAGCAGTGGACGGAGGGGCCGTGCGCGGGGCACGGGTCAAGCGCGGGGGGCGCTGGGGAAGGGGGGGGTGCGGCGGAACCGCGACTGTGGAAGGAAGGGGGAGTGCGAGAGGCTCGTACTCCGAGTCTGTAGCGGCAGTAGAGGTGGCACCTGATTTGGACCTCTTTTTGGTGGACCTCCTCCTCCTATGCTTCCTGGATGAGGAGGGGGGAGCGGCCGAGGGGGTGGGGCGGGGGATAGGGTCGTTCGCCTCTGCCATTAAGGAAGTGGCAGTCGGCGGAGGTGGAGGGACCTCTGTCTCCGGGATGGGGGGGTCACGGCTTGCCCGGGAGGCTCGGGGAGCTCGAGTGGAGCGAGCAACTGGGCCCGCCTGACGGTTTCGGGCCTCCCTGCGGAAGACCGGGCAGTTCCTGCTATTTGCGGGATGGGCCCCCTTGCAGTTTACGCAGGTGGGCTCTTCGGTAATTGGGCGGGGGCAGTCTCTGGCGGCGTGTTCCTCGCCGCACCGCACACACGCCATTTGGCGGTGGCAGTTCCTGCTCGAGTGTCGGAACTGCTGGCATCTGTGGCACTGGGCGGGGCCGCTCTTTCCACGCCAGGCCTCAATCTTAATGCCCGGCATGTTGAGCAGCTCAGTTATCTGGTAGATCCCGGGTTCCAGATTTGGGGTGCGTTTGAGCAGTAACTGCATCCTGGGCGGTCTTTCCTTGCAATAATCCGGGATAGACGTGGTCCACATCGAAATGCCAGATTATTAAGGTCGGCGGCAATTTCCTCGGTGGAAGTGTTTAGCAGGGAGGCCGCGGATACCGACCTTCAGTCCTCGTTCCTGTGGAAGGGCGTAGGAGTACCAGCTGACCGGTGTAGACTGGCTCAGGTCAACCAGGTACCTCTGGACAATCCGGTACTCCTGTTCGCCCTTCGGGTTGAATTTAACGCCAAGGGCGTAAGGCTTTGCGTTTGGGGCGTGGCCTAGGAGGTCCTTTAGGTTCCTAAAATGGGTGGTCCAATTGTCCAAATTCTCTACTATGAGAGGTGGGCAGCGGGGAGGGGGCGGGGGCGGCGGCGAGGTTGTATTCGTCGCCGGCGCGGATGTGGGTGCCGAGGTTGTACTCCATCGGCCATGAGGCCCTCGAGGTCGAGGCCGATGGAGATCCGGTCGGGGCGGTAGAGGTGGCTGCGGCGTACGAAGCCGGACGGTCGGCACGTTTGGCAGGCGGAGACACCTCAGACGGTACCTGTTGGGCGTTGCCGCTTAGCGACCTGCACAGGTGGGGCAGGAGGTGGAGGCATGATACTCGACGCGGGGGCTGGTACGGGGGCCCTAGGAGTAGGGGCACTTACCGCACTGCGCTCCTCTTGCGGCGGTGAGGCCGGCGAGGCGGTGAAAGTGAGCTTGGTGCTCACTGAGGCGGCTGCTGGAGGTTGGCGGAGGGTGCTCACCTCTGTCGGAAGGCGCGCGGGGCGCGGCGGTGAGGCCGAACCCTGTTCGGCTGAGCGGGGGCGGCGGCCCAGACTCGCGGCGGGTCGCCGTCGGAGGACATTGGGGCGGGGGGGGTGTCAGTACACCCCCGCGAAAATGCCGAGGACGGCCCGGTGCGAGCGGTATCCGTGCCGCTCAAGCTGGGCTCGGTGGCGGACAGGTAAGCGCGCTCTGACGTGCGTGAGCTGGACCTTGATGAAGGTCTGCTACGCGACGCAACGGAGCTGGCGCGGGAATGGCTGGGGTGGTCGCGGCTGTGCGGCCGCGAACCACGGTCGGCCATGGTCGGAGTACTATCGTACTAACGTACTACACGTACGTGGACATGACGCACAATAACGTCACAATGTTACACACGCGGGACATGAACTAAGTTAATCAAGGTACTCACACACAACACGATATCACTAGACCGTAACACGAAACACGAATTAAGCGTCTAAGCAGTCACTAAAGAGTGTACGTACTTGCACTGTTTGGATAAAACTTTGAGGGCTGGCTCCCGTGACCCAACACTGTAACGAGTTACAGCGGGAGGCCAAAGGCAGGGCAACTCCTCAGCCTGTCGACAATTAACACCTTATTCTGTAAGAATAAAGTGTGTAATTGAAGAACGCTGTTCAGAGTATATGAGCACTGCACTTTTAAAGCGGGATCGGCACGTTACGGCACGTAGCAGGGCTACGACGTATGCTACGGAGCAGGGCTACGACGTAGTCGATACGGGACACTGTTACGCGCGCGCACTACAGAAGACAGGACAATCCTTAATTTGTTAAGAGCGTCAAAAATTTAGCTTAAATGTTTTTGTTCAATGTTTGTAACAAAGGGGTTGTAGGTACATTCAGTAATTATTATTTTATAAAATAAGTTGTAGGTAGGAACGTATGCTAATTATAAGACAGTCTTGGTCTAACGCTAATGTTTGATATCAAGAAATCGTTTCAAGAAATCGTTCATCCAAAATCGTTCATCCGAAATCGTACCTCCGTACATTGAAATTGTAGGAGTACCCATGTAGGAGTATAACTACAATTTGTTTTTATGTCTTTCAGGAATCGTGGTTTTCCATATATCATGTTTTTCATTATGTACTTATATCTCAAATTATATCTATTAAATTTCACGTTATTCTGTGAAAATTTCTCTAAAGCTCTTGTAGTGGTATAGAATCTATGTTATATTGTACTCGTATTATACTTGTAACTTAGTTAGTCAGAATAAATCATAAGTATCAACCAAGACGGTCGTGTTACTTATTTGCACCAGCTCCCCACACCTCATCGGCGACCCTGCCATGCCGTGGCGTGGGCGAGTGTTGGGTGACGAGCCGACCGGCGAAATTCGCCGACGCGGCGGATTCCTGTGTGCCTCGGTGCTCATAGTTAGTAGAGTTTAAAAGTTGGTGTTATAAATACTTTTAGTGCGTTACAAAAAACTCTGGAACCTCGTGGTTACAAACGTGTGTAAAAAGACTGTAAAAGCGCTTGAACAATTAATAATGGGAAAATCCTACTCCAAAACTGAAGATAAGGAAATTCAAATCAACCAAAATGCGGCAGGCTCCAACAGAGCACAAATTTTTGAAGAAAATGATGTCCGGCACCAGGTCTTAACAAATAATATCCTATTGGCTGTGATTTTATTCATGGTTATTGCTGCCGTGATCTACTTTTTGCTAACCAAGTGGAGGCGAAGTGAAAGAAAGTGGATGCAGAGGAAAATGCAGCAGCAGTTTTTCTCACGGATGCGGCAACGGCTGTCTGGAAGATTTAGCGGAGCAGACTAGGGAGCTGACCCAGCCTGATGATAGAAGCTAAAATAAAAGTGCGCGGCCCCTTCCCCAAATTATTTTAATTAATTTTTCTTTCGTCCAAATTATTTTAACGTAATTTTGCCCTCTTGCCCCTGTGAAAACCCTCCTCTTTCTCTCTTTTCGCATATTACGTACAATCTTGGAGCGTCGCTCTTCAGTTTCAAGTTTAGTTTCAAGAAAAGAAAATGAACAATATTATTTAAGTGACTTTAAGTGACATAGTTTATGGAACATAATTTGGAATTAATTCTGAGTAAGTTGAATGACATTCGTAATAATTTAAGAAAGTTAGGTCCTACTAGAAGGGAAAAATATGCATGTAATGTTAAGAAAAAAAATTTAGAAGCTAATGCGTAGCGTATAAAAATATAATTAATATTTTTAAAAGTAAGGAAAGTAGTTTAGATCTTTCAGAATATGTCTTTGAAATATTAATAGACCGTATAGAACTAGCATATAAGCAAATTTTAACATATAAAATTAGTAGTGGTGAAAGTACAATTGCAAAAATGGAGAAATTTGATATAAAAACCGCTACTTCGTTAATTCCAGTAATGGATAATTCAGAACAAACTATTGATAAAATTATAGATGGTATTGAAATGTATAATGAATATCTTGTAGATTATAATCAGAAAAAAATGTTAATTTCATTTGTGTTAAAAACAAGGTTGTCAAAATCTGCTAAGTTAAAGTTAAAAAGTGAGTATAGTGATGTAACGAGTCTTATTCAAGACATTAAGAATTATTTACTAACTAAGAAATCGGTTAACTCTATACTTAGCCAATTAAATAATTTGTCACAAAATAATATGTCAATCAATGAGTTTGGTGATAAATTGTCAGATTTATTCGTAGGCCTCACTATCGCTCAAAGTGACGGAAACCCGAAAGCTTGTGAGATACTGAGACCTATAAATGAAAAACTTGCAATTAAAAGGTTTGCAGATGGTTTGCGTAATAGGCGGCTGAGTACCATCATATCAGCCAGGGACTATTCGCAGCTGAAGGACGCGGTGCGTGCGGCCGAGGATGAGGAGCTCGGACAACCTTCGTCATCCAATAACGTTTTTAACGTACAAAAAAGAGGTAACCATTTTAATAATTACTCTAGGTTCCTGCGCAAAAGCCGACCACCATCAGGTCAAATGACTAGAGGTAATTTTTATTCGAATCGAGGACGGAATTATAACACCTATAATACGAGAGGCAGGTTTGTAAACAATAATAATTATAATTGGAGATTTAATAACGCCCGTCAAACACGTGGTAATAATTACCATAATAATTTTGTGACTTCGAATCGTAGTCGATTTAATACTGGTATGGGGTAATAGTAATAATAATCGAAATATTTGTTCAGTACAAGTCGAAAATCCCCAAGAAATAGAATCCCATGAACGGAATCAGTTTTTTCGGACCTAAACAATATAATATTTTAACTTGTGACAATAATGTCAAATATATATACTTAAATATAGGTACTCAAAAATGTTCATGGTTATTAGACACGGGCGCTTCATTATCAGCGATTCGTAGTAACTCTTTATCGGAACGGATACCAATACATCGAGACCCTATAGTTATAAATGGTATAGGCGGTAAGACTTATTCAGAAGGTTATGTTTATTTAACTTTACAAGCATCCGATGGAACTATTTTTGAACATAAATTTTATTTATTTGACAGTTTACCTTGTAAATCAGACGGAATAATTGGGTTAGATTTTCTAAATAATTTTAATTCTACTATCGACTTAGAAAAAAATATTTTGATCTTAAATAGTGAAAAACAAAGTTTCTTGCCTTTATATACTTCACCTAAACTATGTACCGATTATATATCAATACCAGCCAGATGTGAATCTATTCATTACATAAAATTAAATTCAGATATGAAAGAAGATTGTGTGATTATACCAAAAGAGTTGCAAGAAAATTTATTTTTAGCTGGATTAATAGTAAATCCTAAAAATAACATAATCCCTATTAGATTAATGAATACTAGTGACAAGGAAATAGTCATTTCTGTATTTGAGCCCGAATTAGTGTCTTTAAATTATTATAATATATGTACATTTGACAAGTGTACTTCTAATTCTACACGTGCAAAAACATTGTTGCAATCTTTGAAACTTGATCACGTAGGTACAAGTGAACGGCATAGCATAGAAAGCATTTGTTCAAAGTATGCTGACATATTTCATTTGCCCGGCGATAAACTGACTACCACGAACTTAGGTGAACAAACAATTCAATCGAAACAAAATGTTAATCTGGTATATGTTAAACCATATAGATTACCACATAGTTTAAAACCAGAAATAGAGAAACAAATTAAACAAATGTTAGATGATGACATAATTGAACCATCTCAAAGTGAATGGTCCAGTCCGATTTTATTGGTGCCTAAAAAATCAGATACTACAAATAATAAAAATTGGCGTTTAGTGATTGATTACAGAAAATTAAACGAGATAATACAAGATGACAAATTTCCACTACTAAACATTACAGAAATTTTAGATTCGTTGTCTGGTGCTATTTATTATTCACATTTAGATCTCAGTCAATCATATTATCAATGTCCATTAAAACCAGATTCGAGACCAATTACAGCGTTTACTACCAGTACAGGACAATATCAAATGAAACGCCTACCAATGGGATTGAAGACGAGTCCCAGTGCTTTCTCTAGAGTCATGTCTATAGCTATGTCTGGACTTAACTTTATAAATTGTTTTATCTATTTAGATGACCTTATTTGCTTTGGTAGAAATTTAGAGTCCCGTAACAAAAATTTAATCGAAATTTTTGAACGTTTACGTAAATTTAATCTTAAACTAAATCCAAATAAATGTCAATTTTTAAAAACTGAATTATTATATTTAGGTCATACTATATCGTCTGATGGGATTCGACCTGACAAAGAAAAAATTAAGTGTATTCAAAATTATCCTAGGCCGTCGAATATTGATGAAGTCAGACGTTTTGTCGCTATGTGTAATTATTACAGAAAGTTCATAGAAAATTTTGCAGATATAACTAATTGTTTAAATAAATTATGTAGAAAAAATACTAAATTTGATTGGACAGAACAGTGCGAAAATTCATTTAAAATATTGAAAAATGCTGTTATTTCACCACCCATTCTACAATATCCAGATTTTTCTAACGAATTCGTATTACAAACAGATGCTTCTGGAACAGCGATAGGTTCAGTACTTTGTAACATTAATATGAAACCAGTAGCTTATGCTAGTAGACCTTTGAATAAGGCAGAGTTAAATTACCCTACTATTCAGAAAGAACTTCTTGCTATTGTCTGGAGTGTTAAATATTTTCGACCATATCTATACGGACGTAGTTTTACCATGGTAACTGACCATAAGCCACTTATTTATCTATTTGGAATGAAGGATCCATCAAGTAGACTTTTGAAATTTCGGTTAGCATTAGAAGAGTATAATTTTAAAATATCTTATGTTAAAGGCAAAGAAAATGTACTAGCAGATGCTTTGTCACGAATAGTTATAACGTCACAAGATTTAAAGGACATGAATGATAAAATAGTAGCAGTAACAACAAGAGCTCAAGCTAGAAAAATGAAAGAGATGAAAGAAAATTAGAATGAAAGTGGTAATGATAGTGAAAAAAGCGGTATACCAAGTATCAACCCTAACGATTGGCCTGATCAACCAAAATTTGTGGAGATACTTAGAATACCGAACGGATCAGTTGAGTTATGTTTGATTGAGGGAGAATTATTAAAGAAAATGAGAAAGAATAAAAGCATAGATGTAGAATCTGAATGCTTCGCATTTATTGCTAATAAAAATGTATTGTATGTAAATCTCGATTTTAAAGCACAATACACGCGAGACGTTTTTGTGGAAAAATTGAGAAAATTATGTGAAAAGTTAGAAATAAAAGAGATTTGTATAATAAAAAGTGAAGATAACGCGTTATTCATTAAAAATATGATAGAAGAAATAAAGAGTATTGAAAAGTGGTCCGGACCACGCATTTGTATTTTAAGAGGAATAAAAAGAATAGATAATGACGAAGAAAAACAATTTATTTTAAATGACTTTCATCTGCTGCCAACAAGCGGACATGCTGGGGTACGCAGAATGATTAATAATATAAAACGTAAATTTTACTGGCCAGGAAATGAAAATGACGTCAAGAATTTTGTTCATAAATGTGAAAAGTGTCAAAAAATGAAACACTCTAGGTATATAAGAGAACCTATGGTTATAACAACCACGGCAAGTTTTGCTTTTGAAAAAGTATTTTTAGATATAGTGGGCCCCTTAGATTTAGATTTAGAACATAATAAGTATATCTTAACAATTCAGTGCGAGTTAAGCAAATTTGTCGAGGCTTATCCTCTTAGAAATAAAGATACGGTAAGTGTAGCTAGGAGTTTTGTGAACAATTTCATTTTAAGGTTTGGCATTCCCAAAGTCATCACTACAGATCGTGGAACAGAGTTCATTTCGGAGACGATGGAAGAGGTATGTAAATTACTTAACATAGAAAAACTAAGCTCTACAGCATATCATCACCAAACTATTGGTTCACTTGAAAATACGCATAAACATCTAGGTTCATTTTTAAGTATACAATGCGATAGTCATCCTGAAACATGGAGCCACTGGCTACCATTTTGGTGTTTCTCGTACAATAATACTGTTCATTCAAGTACAAAATATGCCCCATATGAATTAGTTTTTGGCAAACCATGCGAAATTCCGAGTAGAATTTCTTCTCATATAGAACCATTGTATAATCCAGATAACTATAGTTTAGAGTTAAAATACAGGTTGCAAGTAGCTAATAGAGACGCACGAGAAAATTTGTTAAAGTGTAAAGAAAAACGAAAACTAAAGTATGATAAGAATGTTAATAAAGTAAAATACAATCCAAACGATTTATTATTAGTGAAAAATGAGACAGGAAATAAATTAGAAATTTTGTTTAATGGACCATATATTGTAATAGAAGAACAGGAACCAAATGTAAAAATTATGAAAAATGGAAAAAATGATGTTGTTCACAAGGATAGAACGAAACCTTTTGTTAAGGATAATTAATGTTTACTTTAAGAAAATTTCATTTACTTATTGATAATTAATATAATAATTAGAAAAAAAAATAATAGTTTGTAATTTTTTTTTTTTTCTTTATTTTGCCCCGGAGGTGTAGTGGTATAGTATCTATGTTATATTGTACTCGTATTATACTTGTAACTTAGTTAGTCAGAATAAATCATAAGTTCAACCAAGACGGTCGTGTTACTTATTTGCACCAGCTCCCCACACCTCACTCTTATCAACGAACGGATGGTGCTTATTTTTCGCATGTAAATTGTTGTAAGGGTCAGCCACACCGAACAAGGTGCTACGCGGCACCAGGCTATGCGGTACGGTGCAGTTTGACATTCGAACTCTGACAATTAAACTTATGTCTTTTTGTGTAGTGAATAAAGTTCAATTTGGAGTTTTGCCCGGGAGTTCAATGGATGACGTTGTGAAATTAGTATAACTTCATAAATTTGTGTTATTTCGGTTCTTAATGTGTAATATTGGTAGAATATTAACCATTAAATATTCGTTAACGTGCACAAGTGTGGGCAAGTGGTACAACTTCTAAAAGCGTACTATTTTGTGTTTCCCGCCAAAACTCCCTAGGAACTTTCAGTAAAGCTTCTACCACTTTACTGAATCGACTGACATGACTCATAGACTGCACTGACTATTTATTTGGACTTTGACTAGACTTTATACTTGATGATTTAGGAATACGGTGTTGAAACTTGAAAGTTCAATTTCCCGCCTTTTTAACTTGGCACTAGCAAATGTTTATAAGCCGATGCCATATATAGAAAAAAAAAGTTCAGTTTAGAATCGCTATCTTAAAAATGCAGCCCGCGATACGATACGCGTCGTCTCATTTCGGTGTGAACTAACGCTTGGGAATCAGCTAAGAAAAGTATTCCCAAAATATTCATTCAAACGGAATAATACATATTTTGTGGGAATAGTGGAAGCCCCAAAGGGTGCGAGGTGGTATGCTCGGTCAGGCCGAAGCCCACTTGTAAGCATTTCAGATGTTGTGTAGCAATTTAACTGTAGCAAAATTGTAGACAAAAACTAGTGTTTAGAGCAGGGATCCCCAAACTATTTTGGACAAGTGACCCCTTTTCCAAAATGAACTGTTATGTCAGACCTCCATGGCCAAATTACATACTTTTAAGATCAACCCCGTTATTCATAATGATTAACTTAAAACAGCTGCTACAGAGTGTTACTTTTCATTCTGACTTAGGTCAATAGAAGAAGACAGAGTAATTAGCAATGCTTTAAGTTAGCAGACTATTATGAATAAGGGGGCCTATCTTTAGTTTTTTCCTATTGATACAAAATACCTAGGTACTAAGGTACCAACTGGAAAACTTTGCACTTGGTTAAGTGAGTAAAGTTGAGTTCATTTTCTCATCAAAATTTAACAAAATAAAAAGACATACAATTCAGTAAATATCAAGTTTAATTTTAATGATTATTACAAATTAGGTACTTAAAGAATCTTAAGTAGGTACGAAATTATATTTAAAAAAGTATTAATTCGCAAAGAGAAAATAAAACATTTAGTGTGATGGATGAACCTGGTGACAATCTACCAATCTAGCTACATCCGGTTCAATATTGGTGAGTTGCAGCCTTAAATCTTCACGTTCGTTGATTTTCAAACGGTTTCTTTGTTTCGTCAAAATGTTTTTTACCACACTGAAGCTTTTTTCAACTAGGTATGATGATGGAAAAGCGATAAGGTATTTTTCAGCAATGTTCCACAATGTAGGATACTGTGTTTCAATTTTGCGTTGCAACCAGAACTTTTGATAGCCTTGGTTGAACTTCTGCTTAAGCTCTTCGTCTGTGCTGATGGTAATCAACTCTTCTTGCATTATCACATTGGGTTCTTCTATGGCTGGCTTCTTTTCTGCCTAAATTTTGTTTATAAAGGATTAGTTTACCCACGAAGGCCGATATTATTGATTTTGTTTTAATCAAGTTATGATCGTCACCCTGCAGCTGCAAATTAACTTTGTGGAACATTCCAAAGATATTAGTCAAGTAATAAATATCTGTTTTACAATTGTTCAGATTTTCTTTCAAATTTGGATCTTTTTCTTGTAAAAACTCCAACACAGATTCAAATATGGCTGAAAATCTTTCTAAACAAGAGCCTCTTGATAACCAGCAAACTTCAGTGTGCAGAAGTAATCGAGTAAAGACTTCGTCGTTTTCCTCACATAGCTGAGCAAATAACCGAGTGTTCAAAGAATTGATTCGAAACTTGTTGATAGCACTTATTACATATTGTAAAGACTTATGCAATCTAGGACTCAGCTTTTCTGCTACTAAATGCTGCCTGTGAATCACGCAGTGAATGACCAGTACATACATAGTCTCTAAATATGTAGCAAAAAGCAGTTCTTGGCACATATTTTCATCTTTGATATATCGAACATATCCTAACAACAGAGCTTCATTGCTGGGTAATGTAGACTCGTCCAACTGGAGAGAGAATCTGTTGGTCTGTAAGAACTTGCATACATTTTTTTCCACATCGCGTCCCATCTCGTCTATGCGTCTCTGAACGGTGTTATTGCTCAAAGGTATTCTCTTTAAAATATCATGTGCGGGCTTGTGCAACACATTCTTAAGGACCTCCGAAATGGCTGGTAAGATAAGCTGCTCTCCAATTGTGTGGGGTTTTACCGACTTCGCTATTAGTAAAGATTTATTATAGGATGCTCGTAAGCCATCATCGTCTTTAATAGATGATGACGCAAACATCTATCTTATGGATAGCCTTTTGTCTAGTTTTTCTTTAAGTGCTTGAAAAAATGACAAGGGCTTACTTTTCTTGTCAGCATGTACTCTTGATAAGTGGTCATCCATTTTTGAAGACTTCATGGCATCGTTACTGAATAATTTTCCACATATGAAACACATCGGCAAGTGTTGATTTAATGGAGATGCAATAAATCCGAATTTCAAGTAGTCCAAACTGTATTGTCTGAATTTTTTTTTCGTTTCCGCCATCATAGAACTCTCAGTAATCCTGCAAATAAAAAAATAAGAAACTACCTAAATAAAAAACAATAATAAACTGTTAAATTTGCACACTATCTTATTTTTATCACACCCAGGTAATGGATGTTCGTTATGTATTACTGACTTACTCATTGATAAACTTGGATACCTATATTAGGTAAGTAACTATAGTAGGTAATTAGGTATAGAAACTTTGTATTAGGTAAGTAGGTACCTATCAGCATAAGAACGAAACCCAAAGCAAACTGAACACTTCAAAGTCTAGGTACCTACCTACTTAACAACTTAAGTGTAACAAATTTTTACAAATACCTTTATACCTTCCTATTTAAAATATGTTGTGTTTACCATAGGGCAAAAAAAAATTACAATCAAATACTAAAATCAAATTAAACTAGTAAATTTTTACAATTTAAACAACTGAGGCAACTGCAAACTGTTGCAAACAATCTACAGATGGCTCAACTGATCACTATCACACAGTGGGGCAATGCTGATGCGCTGTGCCGGATAAAAACTGTTTGGTACTTACACTGTAAATTTTTCATAAACTGCAGATATTGTATGGTTACGCTATTAACTCGCGTAGGGAGCTCAGCATTTTGTAAATTCTATTTCAGTCACTTTACTTCACTTAATTTAGCTATGTAATAACTTTGTAATCTCTTGAAATAAATGAGTACTTATATGAGTTATTATCGTTCAAGCTCCAACGAATTTCAAAACTTTTAACTTAAGTGAAAGCTCATTAAATAGTAAAATATCAGGAACACGTTTGGACTTATTGATCGTTCGTATTAAATTGCGTAAGCGTCAAATAGAGAGCAAGTCAAAACGCGCCTGAAATACGTACGCTCGAACTCATTATCTTGCACAAACTTGTCCACACTGACTTGCCGAGTTTTTCGTCTTGTACGAGCTTGAGACTTTACATTACTACAACAATGCTATTTCCTACAAAAATATTAATTATTCTCAGTACACGTAACACAACATAAACAATACAGTATCTACCTATCTTGAAAGTTTTAAATAAGAACTTGTGTTAATTTAATAGGGGTCGATGTTTAGACCTCGTCGACCCCCAAAATCAGTTTTCGTTTATGTCGACCCCAAACGAAAACTGATTTTGGATTTAAAATCAGCATCAATCAAATTTAAACCGACCACTTTGGGAATCCCTGGTTTAGAGAAATCAAAATTAGTTCTAGTCTAAGTCATCAAAAATCAATATTTCAAAAATATCCCAAAACACCTAGACACTGTAATAGCACTATAATATTAGTAACTAGACTACAAGAATGCCTAATGTCTTTCTGCGACATTAGAAATTTAGGTCATTTTGTCGATGAAAGTTTGAACAAATTGGTTGGTAACATTGTAAATAATGTGTTAAAATAAATAATAATTTCTGTTTCAACTTTCAAGCTGGTATTGAGGGACCTTTTAATGAATTTACGGCGAAGTCAAAAGGAAGGGTATTGATTTTGGCTGACAAAGTATATGTTACATTTGTTCCAGCGCCTAAACAACTGATTCAATTTTAATGAGTTAGGTCTCAATAGATTCATTATAATATCCCAGGTAACTTATACTATAATTATAATTAACGCAGTCGGGTTATTGCTTACAACTTTGCGCGGATCCTGTTTTAGTTTTGTCTGGAGAATAGTTAGGCATATTTATTATTGTTGTTACGAACTTAAAAAAAAACTATAAATAGCTGCATTGTAGTAAGTTGAGTTATGTCATTAAAGTTTTACTGTAGACTAGCTATTTCCCGCGGCTTCGCCCGCGTAAATACTGTATCCCAAAGGAATGCTGTACTTTTTCGGCATAAACGTTTACGTTTTAATCTAGAGCCTAAACTACTACCATACTAAATTTACCACGGATCATCCATCCATCTATCCAAACATACATCCTTCTGTGGCGAACCAATTAGTGCCACAATCCTGAATCGCGCTATCGAAAATTTTCTAAGATCGGCGGTATATATACAACACCTGAAATTACTACAAGTGGGCATCGGCCTGACCGAGCATAGCACCTCGCTCGGTCGGAGATCTCCCTTTGGGGCATCTAATACCCACACTGATGACCATCGAGAGAACATGCCTCCTTAAGGCTGGGCATCATCAACATCACTCCCCGCCACTCCGTACCACGCCAGCCAGCTTCAGCCTCACCGAGTACCTCGACCTCGCCTCAACGCACCGCGGCCTGGTCGACCCACATCGGATTTAACGGGCACTCTCACTACAACGACCGGTCAGCAAGCAGAGCACATCTCTCCTGCTCAGCACGTAGCATCGGCCTCGCACGGCAATACTCCGACTCACTGGAGCCCGTGCAGCAGCAGCACAGTCCCGACTCACTGGGACTTTCTGGCACTGGCGACTCAAGTAGAAGACTCAAGATTCGACCTCCGGTCTTCGGGGGGGGAGTGATGTGGCGAACCTATTAATGCCACAATCCTGAATCGCGCTATCGAAGTTTTCTAAGATCGGCGGTATATATACAACACCTGAAATTACTAGTGGGCATCGGCCTGACCGAGCATAGCACCTCGCTCGGTCGGAGATTTCCCTTTGGGGCATCTACTATTCCCACACTTCCATCCATCCAACATCACAAACTTTTACATTTATAATATTAGAAGGACTTTAGTAGTTAATTCAGAAAATCATTCAAAATCTGAATACTGGGTAGTCGAAAATATTTTTATACATATATACCTAATCGAAAAGTGGCGAAGGCTGGTTTTCCTAAATAGGGAAGCCCTTGCCTGTATAATAGGTAGGGTTTTGGATGAGGGTCTTCAAATGGTAAGTGGTAAGTGAAGCCGATTGGAATGGAGTTATAGGAACCACATCACTGCTAGCTGTTGCCCGCGGCTCCGTCCGCGTAAATACAGTTTCCCAAAGGATTACTGTACTTTTTCGGGATAAAAAGTAATCTATGTTTTTATCCAGAAGCTAAACTACTATCATGCCAAATTTATTTGAAATCCGTTTAGTAGTTTTCCATCCATCTATCCAACCAACCTCACAAACTTTTACATTTATAATATTAGTAGGACTTTAGTAGATAATTCAGAAATCATTCAAAATCTGAATACTCGGGTAGTCGAGAATATTTTTATACATATATACCTAACCGAAAAGATGCTAAGATTTAATTCTCCGTTTAAATTTTGCCGCTTTACACCCTTGTGACAGTAGCGCCATTTTTTTTTGTATGCATAAGGTACTCCATTACTCTAATCTCCATGTAAAAACATTCAACATAATATTCGATCTTTACAGACTAAGGCACACACCAGGCATCTTTACACCTATAAGGCAATAAATTTATAATATCAGTTAAATCGCAATCATAACGAAAAATTTAGGTCTAAAACAGTTCGTAGGTTTCATAACACAGTGATTTTAGTCTATACTATACTAATGTATACTATACTATAGACAGGTATGCGACGTAAAGCTGGGACTATCATATTCTTCGGAATCCGGAACGCCGGTGAAAATTCTGAGCAGTGAAAATGGAACTCTGCTCTAATACAATAGAGTTAAAAATGGAACACATGAGTGTCGAGTCAAATGTCTTATTACATGACTCTATTGTATTAGCGCAGAGTTCTATTTTCAGTGCTCAGAATTTTCACCGGTGCGACGTTCCGGATTCCGGAGTATAATATAGGCTCAGCCTTAAGCTTTTTCCTGACATGCGAGTGATGCCTAGCCAATAAGCATGCTGGATATAATGTGAGCGTTTTCGTTTGTTATTGTTTTATTCTGTATGTTTGTACGTCGAATTATGAAGTAACCGATCCTAATTTGGTAGGTATGTCATTTATATTTGGTTAGTTCCCAATGTAGCAGCTAGGACGAAACACAAACAAAGTTACATTATAATTATTATGTTTTAAAATAAGTAAATTTTGCGGTGTTGAAGTAAAGTTTCAAGGTGGTTCAGGGGTGAAGGAAAACAGCTTCAAGCGTATTAACACAACACTGTAAACTATACAGAATGTTTTTTATCAGAATCAAATATTTCACCCTACATTGGGCTACAATATTACTTAAGCAATAACAGTACGCATTTAAAAAAAAATCATAGTTAACAGAAAAATAACATGGTTAACATTGCCTGATAATTTTCACTAATATAGACTCTCTCGCACTGTTGTATTCCACGCCGGCTTTGAAGGTCACGTGCCCTCTGGCAGTATGGGCCCGAGCCTTTAGTCAAGATGCATTCGACAATTTCGACAGCGAACTTCGAAATCAAAAATGTATGGGATTTGACATAAGTCATCGTTAAGTGACATATCGCTTGCGATGCCTTATGTCAAATCCCATACATTTTGTTTTCGAACTTCGCCGTCGAAATTATCGAATGCATCTTGACTAACAGTCTAGTTGTGACTCCGCGTTACGTATATAGTATGATCTAGTAAAAAAATATGGTCACATGTTATATATAATATTATTATTTTGGGTACAGATCACGCTCCTTGAATATTTACTTTTGTAATAGGACCTGTAGATTGCGAAAATTCCATGTAAACAAGCGGTAAATAATATTTTGTTTCGAAAACAAATATGGGGGAACAAAATCACAATGACGTATTCTGTTTATAAATTACTTTTAGTTTAGAGCTTGGCTCTCGACTCTGGAGGTCATGGGTTCGATCCCCGCATAGGAACATAAAAAATGTCGTTTTAAAGTCTGGTTAGGACAATGCAGGCTGATCACCTGCAGGAAGATGATGCATGCGACGCGACGCATTGACATGTAAAAAGTTGGTCCTGCGCCTGGTCTCTCGCCAGTAGTGTCGGTCATCCGCCCCACTGGGTTACGACAGTAAAAGAACAGGGAGTGCTCTTCGTGTATTGCGCACACATTTGGGCACTATAAAATAACTCCTGCGTAACTGGTCTGGTTTCAATGAAAGCGGCCGCCGTCACCTAAATCGGCGTGGGGAGCTATTATTATTATTGTTTCAATACGGATATTTTATTCGTAATATTCAAAAATTGAAGAGAAAAAATTCCTTAAAAGGCTTTTATACGAGCCCAGCTTCAAACAAAGTAATTATGAACAGACGCTCGTTAGGTTTTATTATCCGAGGCATTATCTTTTAGTAACTTGGCCCTATTCTTGGGGTATTATTCTGATTGTTTTGAAATTGATACTTCAGATAATAAGGCTCATAATTAGGGTCAGTGGTTGTGAGTCAAAAGTTCGAATCAATTGTAAAAAAATGTTATCTCCGTATTCAAAACATTTACACAAGAAAGCGGTTTAAAATTGAATATGGCATCTATGCCCGAAAATTGGCTTATCATATGGCGCCATGATTTTCAACCCCGTCCTTATAACGACGTAATCGTTATAAGGACGGGTTGAAAATCTAAGCGTAGAACACGGAAAACCGAAAATATTCTAGTCTTTAAAAGCAATTTAATATTTATCATGGCATCTATGAAGAAAAATCGGCATCATATTATGACCCCTAAATGTTCAACCCCGTCATATTGACCAGTTGTTTAAAACTGTTACGTCTTTATAAGAACGAGGGTTGAAGATCTAGGCATCGTATCACTGCAGTGTTATATTTTATAAATATATTTTGTACCCTAAGACAAGCGAATTTTGCCTTATATTTAACTATATATAATATATATAATAGGCACTAATTGCCTAGATTTAGATTGTGCAGGCACTGTACAATTATACCAATATCAGTATATAACTGCATACTATTTAAATATTTTTCCTAGACTCTCTGAGGCCTAAATTGCGATGATGAACTCAATGTACAAACCAACTAGTGGATGGTCTGAGCGATGCTTATGTCACTTAGCGTTGCTTATGTCAAATCCTATACATTTATGTTTTCGAAACGTAACGTGACGTCGAAATTACCGAATGCATCTTGACTAAAGTCTCCGATCTGTTACATTAGAATTATTAGATGTAGATAAAGTACTATAATATTATTTTCGATATTTGTAATACATATCTTAATACGCCTCTGTTCCAACGCATTCCTGTCTGTGTAGAGTTTGTAAGGCGATTCTAGTCCTAACAAAGGAGAAACAAGATGTACGGCTTAGACAGTTTGTGTATATTATTCTAGCTAATGCAGCCCCTTTATGCAATGCAATATATATTATATAAAAAGCTGTTATTCTCTATTTCATGTGTTACTGGAATTTGCCCGCGGCTCCGCGCGCGTTACAACAGTATCCCACAGGCTGGTTTTACGCGCGTGGAGCCTATTTTTAAGGATAATGTGTAGCCTACATTTTAATCTACAGCCTGAACTACTTGATTAGTAAAGTGAAACAAAAGTAAATTTAGTACGAAATAGTCAAAATACACATCCATACATACATCCTCACAAACTTTCACACTTTAGCAGTAGTAGGGTAGGATGTCCTTCGGGAACTGATGTTATTGCTACATTACTAGGGCGAGAAGTTTTGAAAATAGAGAGTTTAATACCTTGAAAAGAGATATTCAATTTGTAGCAAACCATATCTGTCAAACACTACCAATATCTCATTTGAAGTAGGAGAAAACGCTTACAACATCTCTACAATACCAACATTAGCTAAATGTCTCCTAAAAAAACCGGCCAAGTGTGCGAGTCGTACTCGCAAGGGTCTGTAGAAATCGGCAAAATATCACGTTTGTTGTATGGAAGCCATTTAACATTTATTCTATTCTGTGTTTTAGTATATTTTGTTGCAACAGAAATACATCATCTGTGGAAATCAACCGTGTAACTATTTATCACGATTCATGAGATACAGCCTGGTAAGTGGTGACTGGCGGACAGACAGATGGATGGACAGACGGACCGACAGACGGACAGACAGAGGTGTCTTAGTAATAGGGTCCCGTTTTACCCTTTGGATACGGAACCCTAAAAACGTCGATGTATTATGTGTTTAGTTGTACACTTACATAATTTAGGTACCTAACTAGATTGCGTTAAATAAAACTCTTGTGTTGGAACACCCTAATAGACTATCTTATACTTTAAACGAGACAATCTTGTATATAAATAATCGTAATCTCGAAAACGGCTGGAAGTATATATATGAAATTTAGTATACAGAGAGTTTTGGGGGAGAAAAATCGATCTAGCTGGGTTTTATCCCTGGTAAACTGCGCATTTTTAAGTTATATATGTTTTTTCGTTTGTCGTGCAACAATATATCAATATTTCGACTCTAATAATGTAAATACGATTGGCAGTTTAGTTAATTTTTTGCGTTGTTCGGACTCCGATAAAATATTTTTCTGATTCTTTTTTTTTATCTACTTGAGTTCCGAGCAAAGCTCGGTTACCCAGGTACTTCTTATAACGAAGCATAATGTAATAGCCACATTACTAAATTGTAAGGTGACTAGCAATTCATTAAAAAAACAAAAAACCTGACTGCGTCAAAGAGTTTTGATGTAGGTACCCAGTCTATCGACGACAGTATATCAGAATCTAAAGACGCCTCTCAAGCTAAACTCCATAGCGCCGTTCAGGCCGCAGAGCATGTCAAACAATTAATTATACATGCATATATACATACTCTCTAAAAACATAACCCTCCTTCTGGCGCAGTCAGGTAAAAATTATTACAATTAGGACCTGTTTCACAATACAATACAAATAGTAATACTTGAAAGAGGAAAAGTTTGCTTCTTTGCATTAAATAGGCTCCGAAACTACCGATTTTGCTCAGGTTTGGCAGAGATATATAGTAGATTCCGTAATCTACTAGATATGCGCTACTTTTTATCGCCGAAAAATGTACGGTTTCCGAAAGATTAACTTTCGCGCGCATGAATACGCGGGCAACATCCAGTCTTCTAATAAGGGGATGGCTTATTTGGAAATTTTGTCGCTGCTTACTTACTCGACAACCTCTGTGGCTCAGTGGTTAGCGCGTTGGCGCTCAAGCCGAAGGTCCGCGGGTTCGAATCCTGCCGAGGGAACAAAAAACTTTTATATGACTCACTCTCTGACAATTGGAAATGTGTATTATATTACTACACACACCGGCATATTTAGCGGAACATAAAATAAAGGTTTGATATCAGTACCTACCTAGTAGTTAAAAATAAATATTTTCAAATTAAGAAAACATCTGAACATCACAAGAAGAAATATTTTCAAATTAAGAAAACAACTGAACATTACATTTTATGCAATTGTTTTAATTTTATTCAAATGCACCTTACGAGTATCTGGAGCGAACTTCGAGTATTTCTTCCTTCTGAGTTTGATTTAAAATTTCATTGAAATACTGTTTTTGTTAGTTTTTTTTTAATCGCGTATCTTTTTGGAGTTGAGGACTGAATTATGCCTGACTTAGCCCCAACGGAGATTGCCAGGGCACTCGAAATGCGAAGAGATGGTCAAACCTACAGAGTGATATCCAGAGATCTTCGTCGACCAGTATTAACGATCCATCGCAGTTTCGCATCGCAGTATTCAGGGAGACCGGTACTTATGTGAGAAGAGTGCAGGACAAGGCAGAAAAAGACGCACTTCGAGTAGGGATGATCGTTTCATTCGGCTTCGTGTACGTAGGAACCCCCGTTTGACGGCCGTCCAAGCCCGACATGAGTTAGAAGCAGTGCGGGGTGTAACCGTAAGTGAGCGTACGGTACGAAGAAGGTTCGAAGAAGCTGGTTTGAGTTCATTTGTGCCCGCCAAGGCTCCAAGGCTCGAGGTAAATCATCGTAGAAACAGGTTAACTTTTGATCAGGAACATCGACTTTGGAACGCGGACCAATGGAGTAAGGTATTGTTTAGTGATGAGTGCAGAATTCTCTTAAATCAAATTGACGGCAGGCAAAGAATATACAGACGCAAAGGAGAACGATACATTCAGACAAATTTTGAAACTACAGTTGCATACGGTGGTGGATCAATAATGGTTTGGGCGGGCATTTATTTATTTTAAGGCAGGGGGCACTTAAGCCTACTGTCTATCCGAGAGTAGATTATTGAGTGCACGGGTATGCGATCCCGCCTTCCCCGAGCTACTGTAGTCCACAATCCTCTACTCCGTGGCTATGGTATCCTGTCCTCTCCTTTTCCATATTCCTTCATCGCTCCTTATAACCTACCCCTATAAGCGGCTCCCTCCCGCTCATCACTAAAAGTCTGCCTCGGTGAGGAAGGCAACACAACGCAGATATGCAAAGTGTCTTGGCTTACTCGGCGGTTAGCAAGGAACGTGGATGGCCTAGGGCGACGGTGGGGGGCGTACAGTCACCGTCGGCCAGATACAACATCCGACATCTCCTCAGTCGTAGCGGTCCCCCGTTCCACTGATCCAAGGAGTTGACGGACGAGTGTGTGCGTCTGCGTCTGCGCGAACGCTTACGCACCTAAATATATCCTGCGTAACTGACCGCTTCTGTATTTTGACTCTGATTTCGCAAAGTCCTGTGGCGATGGGTAAAAGTAGAGAGGTCCAGCTCGATGCAAGATGGGCTTTGTCTGATGCCTGCACACAGGCGGTCCCGGGGGTGTGAGTACACGCCGTGGTCGTCTCTGCGTTGCAAGTTTGGGATGACAGCGCAGGCTCGGCAGCACCTGAGATGACAGAGCAGTCCTATTTAGGGAGGCACTGCTCTCCCTGCTCAGCCTTGGAGGGGGCTAGAAAAGGTGCCCCAAAAAGATGTTCGTCCCTGTTTGGTAGGTGGTAGTAACCGCGGCTGCCATCGCATCACTTAAAATCGTGGTCGAAACAATAAAGTAAATAGACTTTTGAAAACACCTATCATGACTTTCGGTGCGTGGAACGTGAGGACGCTTCTTGACCGAGATTGCAACGCCTGCCCTGAACGTAAGACCGCTATAGTAGCCCGGGAACTTCATCGCTATAACGTGGATGTAGCTGCTCTCAGTGAAACACATCTTGCCGATGAAGGGGAGCTGGTGGAAGCAGGTGGCGGATACACTTTCCTTTGGAAGGGTACTGCTTCTTCCGAAACTCGACGATCAGGCGTGGGCTTTGCAATCAAAAATCAGTTACTAAAGCGACTAGAGGAGTACCCTGTACATATATCGGACCGCGTTACCACACTGCGCCTTCATCTGGATAAAGACAACTACCTTAATATCATCAGTGTCTATGCTCCAACGCTAGACAAGTCTGATGACATCAAGGACAAATTCTACGACGAATTAACTCTCTGCCTGGATAGCATTAACGTCAAAGAGCAGGTCTTATTGCTGGGCGATTTCAATGCCAGGGTTGGTCGGGACTATGAGGCCTGGCCTGGAGTTCTGGGTAGACATGGAGTGGGTAACATGAACAGTAATGGTCAGTTACTGCTCAGTCTTTGTGCTCAATACAGGCTGTCGATTACAAACACTATGTTTAGACTTCCAGCCAAGTACAAGACAACATGGATGCACCCAAGATCCAAGCACTGGCATCTGATTGACTATGATATTGTTAGGCAGAGTGATGTCAGCCAAGTGCAAGTTACCCGCGTCATGCGTGGTGCTCACTGTTGGTCTGACCACCGGCTTATTGTCACTAAGTTGCGACTCCGCCTTCGTCACCCGACTAGATCTTCAATTAAAAAGCTTGCGTCTCTGAACGTAGATAAGCTAAAAGATCCTGAAGTGAGGAAGAAATACGCTGATGCCTTGTCTGAAAAGCTGTTTCCAGCTGATAAGGAAGGTGACGTTGACGCTGCTTGGGGAACTTTGTCATCTCATATCTTAGAGACGGCCTCAACTGCACTTGGCAAAAAATGCCGTCGCAATGAGGACTGGTTTGATGAGAATGACGAGGTTCTGCGAGCAGCGCACGACAAACACCGAGACCTTCTGAAACAGCATAGTAGACGGAAAGGAAGCGTAGCGGTGGTCAAAGCTAGCGACCAAGAACTGCGCAAGCTGTCTCGTCACATAAAAGACAGGTGGTGGCAGAACAAAGCTAGTCATATGCAGTGGCTTAGTGATACGAACCAGATCGGGGAGTTCTACGGCGAAGTTCGTAAACTGATTGGTACATCCTACCATGCAAAGGTTCCTTTAAGGTCATTAGACGGTAGGAATCTGTTGACAAGCAAGGAGGATGTACTTAAGCGCTGGGCAGAACATTTCAATACCCTGCTTAATGTAGATCGATTAGCAGATCTACTAAGTATCATTTTAATGCCCCAACCCCCCCTCGCCACTGAACTGGACGAGCCTCTCTCGCGAGACGAGGTTGTTACTGCCATCAGACAGCAACAAAACAATCGGGCGCCTGGCATTGATCTTATACCGGGAGAGCTGATTAAGTACGGTGGAAAGGAGCTGCATACGTCGTTGTGGGAACTGTTTCTTCGTATGTGCGTGGAAGAGCGCGTTCCAGATATTTTTAAAGTATCGCGCATAAGTGCCCTCTATAAGAATAAAGGTGACCGTTCTGACTGCAACTCTTATCGCGGTATTTTCCTCTTGTCGGCCCCTGGGAAGGTGTTTGCCAGAGTTCTTATGAACCGCCTAACTAAACTATCGGAAAGGATCCTGCCGGAAACCCAATTTGGCTTCCGACCTAACCGAGGCACATGCGAAGCGATTTTCTCCGTGCGACAACTTCAAGAAAAAAGCAGAGAACAGGGTTGTCAGTTGTACCTCTGCTTCGTTGATCTGGAGAAGGCTTTCGACAGTGTGCCTCGTGAAGCCCTTTGGTTGGTGTTAGGAAAGCTAGGATGCACGGAAAAGTTTGTGAGACTTATTAGACTCCTGCATGACAACATGCAATGCTGCGTCTCTGTAGACGGTGATCAGACAGACCTCTTCTCCGTAACCTGTGGAGTGAAGCAAGGTTGTGTTTTAGCACCTACTCTGTTCGCCTTATACTTTGCGGTGGTAGTTAGAGAAGTCTTACAAACGATTTCCCAAGGAGTCCGCATCCGCTTCCGTACTGACGGCGGCCTTTTCAACCTGGCTAGACTTAAGGCCCGCACCAAAGTGTCGCATGCATTAATTTCTGAGATTATGTATGCTGACGATCTGTGCTTTATAGCAGAATCCCCAGATGGCCTGCAGCAGCTAGTATCGGCTTTCCACCTTGCATGCCGCAAATTTGGCCTGAAGATAAGTGTCAATAAGACGGAAGTGATGTCCCTAGACGATTGTCTAGGGACATTATGGCTAGTGACTCGTGACCGTGATTACGGTCACGAGTCACTAGCCATAATGCTTGGTGAGGATATGCTGAAGCAGGTCAATAAATTTCGTTATCTGGGGAGCACTGTAACATCCAACTGTAACCTTGATGCTGAGATCAATAGCAGAGTCGGCGCTGCAGCTGCAGCATTTGGCAAGCTAAGTTCCAAGGTTTTCTGCTCGCATGACCTTAAGTTGGCCACCAAGATATCTGTCTATATGGCAATTGTGCTGCCAAATCTCTTATATTCCTCTGAGACGTGGTGCGTGTATCGTCGCCACATACGCATTTTAGATCGCTTCCACCTTAAATGCATCCGTTCCATCATGAAGATCAGATGGTCTGAGAGAGTGCGTAATACCGAAGTTCTGCGGCGAGCCAATGTCGGTGGCATTGAGGCCTATTTAATGCGTCGGCAGCTTCGGTGGTGCGGCCACGTATTGCGCATGCCCGAGGAAAGATTGGCGAAGCGCATCTTTTACTCTGAACTGGAGGAAGGCAAGCGGAAGCATGGCGGACAACTCCTCCGGTTCAAAGATGTCCAAAAGCGTCATATGAAGAGATGCAATATAGAGCCCTCTCAATGGGAGCATTTGGCAGCACAGCGACCAGAATGGCGCAGGATGGTACATTGCCATGTCCGCGATTTCGACGAGCAACGAAAAGTTGACCTTGATACCAAGCGCGACCAGCTTAAGGCTCGTCCGCCTGCCGCCATTACATACCACTATGTAGACGGCGTACTTACGTGTCCTCAATGTGCACGGAGTTTTACCGCGAAAATAGGAGAAGCTATAATTCGTATAGAGGTAGAAATAATTATGATCGTTTTCAAAATCGTACCCATAATTATTTTTCTAGACCTAATATGAGTAATAAATTTAACTTTAATAAAAGTGTTTCTAGAAATTATGCAGTTAATAACAATAACAGACCACATGCATCATATTGTCGTGGAAGGTATGGTCAGCAAAATCGCGGTCGAAGCTCGCAATATAGATCTGATAATAATAATAAAAGGCTTAATGCTTCAAGGCCAATGAATTATTTTACGGAGAATGGGTCGAATTTCGATTCCTCGTTACAAAATCATAAAGAGAGTGAATCAAAATTTTTTCGTGAATAATAATTATAATAATCAGATTTTGACTTGCGATAGTATTAATTATGTTAAATTAGGAGTAGGAAGTTGTCATTTAAAATGGTTAGTTGATACAGGGGCCTCTTTATCTGCAATTAAGTTAGAATACTTAAGGAAATATAATAATAATTATATAATATATAATTGTGACGTTAGTGTCAATGGTATAGGAGGTAGTTTAAATGCTGAAGGTTTTGTTTATTTAGATTTGGAGTATAATAATTATAATTTTAGACATAAGTTTTACATATTTCGTAATTTACCATGTAATGCTATGGGTATTTTAGGACAGGATTTTCTAAAAAAAATACTCGGGTACAATTAATTATGGTAATAATACTATTAGTTTGAGTTTAAGTAATAAAGTAGGTGTGTGTATATCCTTACGGTTATATGTGATTATAATTATTGTCATTTTTACGACTCCGATACATCTGTAGAGCGTATTAAAACATTATTTTCGATGTTAAAGCTTGATTAATTAAATGACGAAGAGCAACGTTCGATAGAACAAATATGTGCAAAATTTGCCGATGTATTTTATTTACCTGACGATAAATTAACTTGCACTAATGTATATAAACAAAAAATAACTTTAAAAGAAAATGTTGCTCCAGTTTATAGAAAGCAATACCGGATACCGTTTGCTCAAAAAGATTATTGAGGAAGCTAGCAGCGACTGGTCTAGTCCTCTGATTCTTGTACCGAAAAAAGTAGATCGATCTGGTGAGCGTAAATGGCGTGTGGTTGTAGATTATAGACAATTGAATGAGCGTATCGTTGATGACAAGTTTCCATTACCTAGTATTAATGAAATTTTAGACTCTTTATCAGGTGCTATGTACTATAGTCACTGCGACCTTTCACAAGGCTATTTTCAGTATGTGCTTGAGAAAGATTCAAGAAAATATACAGCTTTCACTACTGATAAGGGACAATACCAAATGTGTCATTTGCCGATGGGGTTAAAAATTAGTCCATCAGCATTTAATAGATTAATGACGGTAGCAATGTCCGGCCTTAATTTTGACAAATGTTTAATTTACCAAGATGTTCTTGTTATTTGGGGTAGAAATATTGATGAACATAATGCTAATTTAACTTCCGTATTTTCAAGGTTAAGAAGTACTAATTTAAAACTGAATCCTTCAAAGTGTGAGTTTAAAAAAGACAAATATTATATTTAGGACACGTTATATCTGCGGATGGTATTTTGCCAGACCCAAATAAAACCAATGTTATAAAAAAAATCCCCAGACCATGTAATGTTGATGAAGTCAAGAGATTCGTAGCTTTCGCTAACTATTACCGCAAGTTTATTCGTAATTTTGCTGAAGTCGCAATTCCATTAAATAAATTATGTCGAAAATGAGTTAAATTTGAATGGTCAAAAAATTGTGAGAATTCGGTTATGTTTTTGAAATAATGTTTATCTAATCCACCTGTTTTAAATTATCCAGTTTTTTCACAACAAAATAATTTTATACTTCAAACAGATAGTTCAGGATTTGCTATTGGTAGCGTATTATGCAATTCCAACGGTGAACCATTTGCTTATGCCAGCAGATGTTTAAATAAAAGTGGATTGAATTACCCAATCATAGAAAAAGAATTGTTAGCTATAGTCTGGTCAGTAAAATATTTTCGTCCTTATTTTTTTGGTAGGAAGTTTGCAGTAAGAACAGACCATAAACCATTTATTTATTTGTTTAACATGAAGAACTCTTCAAGCAGATTAACAAAATTCAGGCTATGTTTAGAAGAATACGATTTTGACGTTGAGTATGTAAGAGGTAAGGAGAATGTAGCTGCAGATGCATTGTCCAGAGTGAATGTGTCAGTAAAAGATTTGAGAGAGATGCATGAAAAAGTTGTGAGTGTTATGACAAGAGCGCAAGCGAGACGTATGAATCAAATTGAAAGTGAACCCGAATTAGATTCAGAGAATTCAAAGAGCGATAGGTCTGATCAACCTAATCTCGTTGAAGTTCTCAAAAAACGTATCAATGACTATGAATTCGTGATTTATTCTGATAAAAATCTACAAAAATTGTTGAAAAAGCATAAAAATTAGACTATTATTTACTCGAATCATAAAAATATTTTATTTTTGCCAAATCTCTTTGTCGACAATATCGCGAGACGAATTGTTGAAAGAATTGGTAAAGTTATGTGTACGTCATAATATTGATGAGATAATAATAATAAAAAATGATTTAAATAAATACTTAATTGAATGGCTAGCTAGTTATATGAAAAATAATAAAAATTACGTAGGACCAAAATTTTGTATTCAACGAGAAGTTTGTAGGATTGATGTTAGCGACAAAAAAAGGTGATATTGAATGAATATATTACCTACGAGTGGTCATGCTGGTATAAGAAGAATGGTAAATAATATTAAAAAGTATTATTATTGGTCAAGTATTAAAAGAGATGTAAAAAATTATATAGAGAAGTGTAAGAAATGTAAATCTCAAAAATATACGAAGTTTATCAAAGAACCGTTAACAATAACTTCGACAGCGTCATCATCTTTCGAAAAAGTCTATTTGGATTTAGTAGGACCTATCGATAGAGATGATGATATTAACACGTATATTTTAACTTTGCAATGTGAAGTCACTAAATATGTAGAAGCATATCCGTTGAAAAATAAGACTACCAGAGAAGTAGCTAGAGCTTTTGCAGAAAATTTTATTTTACGTTATGGTATACCACGCGAAGTTGCGACAGATAGAGGTACAGAATTTATATCAAGTACTATGCAGGAACTTTTGAATATTTTAAATATTAAACAAATAATGTCTACAGCATACCATCATGAAAGCATAGGTGCATTAGAAAATAGTCATAAAGTCATGGGTACAGTACTGGTGTTTCTCATACAACACCACTGTTCACACCGAGACGCAGTATACTCCATTTGAGCTAGTATTCGGTCAAGTCTGTCGCATACCAACTAGTTTATCAAAAACTGTAGATCCATTATATAATTATGAAAATTATCCTTTAGAATTTAAATTTAGATTACAGAGAGCTCAGAGTGATGCTAGAAATAATTTAATAAATTCAAAAATGAAACGTATAACAAGGTATGATGATAAAATTAATCCAATATCGTACAAACCCGGAGATAAACTTATGTTAAAAACGAAAGTGGTACTAAATAAAATACTTTATATGATGGTCCATATGTTGTTGTTAAAGATAAGAGACCAAATGTTACAATTTAAAGGATGGTAAAGAAAAAATTGTTCATAAAAATAGAACAAAGCCTTGTTATGTTTAGTAAAATTAAAAAATATTTTAAATTTATAAATTCAAAAAAATAAAACCTATGTATTTTTTTTTGTTCTTTTTTTGGGGGGAGATGTAGTGTGTAAGTTCCGTTATAGTAATATCATATAAATGTAGAGTAAGCTAGATTGTAGTTTTACCTTTAAGTTTATTTTAGTTGGTAAGGACAGTCTGTATTAGACCTCAATAAGGTATGGTCACATCTTAAGTCTACTTCTATTTGACTTCCCACCTAACACCTCACAATAGAGCACGTTTGGGACTTGCTGAAAAGAAAAGTTAAGTCCAGAATTCCAGCTCCTGCCAACGTGGGTGAACTGCGAACCGCCGTAGTTGAGGAATGGCGGAGACTATCCCAGGAGACCTTCGATAACATCATTCTCAGTATGCCTAGACGGGTAGAAACTTTAATAAGAGCACGTGGAGGAAATACGCGATATTAATCACCATTTCCTAATTTAATTAATTGTTATTTTAATATTAATTTTCACTTTTCCCGGTTACATGAAAAGTTCAAAATGTACCATTTTCACAAATAGCCTTGTGTGTGATCTCATTTTAAGTAAAACAAATGAAACTTTAAATAACAAAAGAAGTGTAGTAAGTATATTTTAAAATAAAACCATATTTTTTTAAGTATGGACCTTTTTTTGTCTTCCGCTAAATATGCCGGTGTGTTTATATATATATATATATATATACTATATATATATTACATTACTTTACATCGAGCTACAGAGACAAAACACGCAAGTAACCTATCTGACACTTATCTGTAGATTGTGAAACAGACCCATACACTAATATTATGTACTATATTATCATGTTATCCCAAGATCCAACATCACGTTTATCCGAATGAAACACGTGTGAGTAATATAAAAATATTACTCACAATAGACTTAAACGCTTAAGATTGTGTACGAGTGCCGTATGTCCCGGGACTTATCCTTTTATATTGTTTATTATTATGTATGTTATTGTTTTATTTGTTATATTTTTCTTTGCTGCAAAAAGAAAACTCCAATATTAAAATTGTTCGACTAAAATCTAAATCATTTGGACGAGATAGGTTAAGATTGACCATGCATGAATATCACGTTCCCCTTAACTCGAAAAGAAAAATGAAGTCCTGTAAGGACTTGCCCCAACTGACCTTATTATGGATTTATTCAAAACGAAAAGTTCGTCTTAAACTCTAATTCTCGAATTTAATTAGGACTTTCAATTTACGTTTAATGAATTATAATTGTCTTGATATCATAAACTAATTTTGGAGTTTGAACCAATTAAAACGCGGTTGACGTTGGTTTGACGTTTATGAGAATAGGTTCGTACCATTTTCTCGGAATTAGAATATGGAAGAAAATACTAAATTCGAAGCTGAAGCTGCAAGTAGCTATATATCTCACAAAACATCAATGGCAAAACTTATAAGAGTGAAAGTGAAACCAAATCCATATATTTTCGATTTTTTCGCAGGTTGTCCCAACTAGGTGATCATAAGGGTCTTATTTTTTACGACATTGGAATTACGACTTTATAAGGCCTTAAATAAATAATAAACTGTGTTAGTATAAGGGGTAAGAAACGATATACTATATTTCTTCTCTTACTAATAGCTGGGTAGCTATATTTGTTAATCTGTGACCATTTTTAGGGTTCCGTAATACTCAAGGAACCCTTATAGTTTCGCTCTGTCCGTCCGTCTATCTGTCTGTCTGTCCGCGTCTCTAGCTTCTGTAATTATGAATATAAATTAATGAAATTTGATATACTTTAATACTGTGTATAGATCTCGGTTTCGGCATCATAAAATAATAATAATTTTAGAGGTGGCTCTCCATACATGTGGGGATGAAAAATATTTTTTCATTTTTCCTCATCGTGTGCATTACAGTTTAAGCATAACATTTTGATTAGCTTTAGCGCGCCCGAAGATCATATTATTATGTATATGTAATGTGTATGGAGTCTATGGACTGTAGGATATTAAGAGGATTGAGTGCGTGAGTACTGAGTACTTAGTACTCCAGATCGATCGATTTACGGGACAGCGCTTGTCCCGGCGGGACGTCTTAAATAATACCTAAAACACGGGACTTCCCGGGTAATACGGGACGTCTGGTATCCCTACCTGACATTATGTTATTTATTCTGTTTTAACTAATTATTGAGATTGCATCGAAAATTCGAAACTGTATTATTTTGAGATTTAATTAGCAGTTAATTAGCTATTTAGATCCAATCTTTTTGTAAACAAAACGATTAGATACGACCAAGTTAACGTTTCGTTGTGTTTCTTTAATACACCGTAAATACAATACGATTCAAATGAGAATAGTAGAGTAAGAGTTATTGACATTTCTATTATTTGAAACGCATTGTATATGAATTTCGATTGGTTGCAAAGAGATTACATTGGATTGCAAAATCGTGACAGTCAATGTTTAAATATAAATATTAAACGGGTTGAGCTAATATTATACACGACTTACAGCAAACAGTGTAATAGACTGAAGTAGTTCGGATTCATTATCTATATCTATACTTATATAATAAAGAGATTTGTTTGTTTGTTTGTATTGAATAGCCTCCGAAACCACTGAACCGATTTGGATGAAATTTGGCACATATATAGAGTGGACAACGGGAAAGTAATGGCTACTTTATTGCGGCAAAATATACAGTACAATTATCTTTTGCACGCAAGAAGTTACGGGCAACATCTAGTGTATATATAAAAGGTCAGTCTCTACTGACTGACTCACTAACGTGAATCATACGTTTCATTTACAATGTAGAAGCGCACCACGAAAAGATTTTTGATTTTTTTCTGAATTAGCAAGACATTAGACCGATGCTATGTGCTGTACGAAAAAACAAAAACTAAGCGGTATGACGTCATCAAATCTTTCGTTTCTTCTTCTCTTCACTAATAAGAGTATTCCTACTCGGAGGCAGTACCTTTAAAACGCTTACGTAGTATCTCCTCAATTGACAGCTATCAACGTGAATAAGGTACGAAGTACGCTCCGAAATCAGGATACCTTTTAAGTACTGACCATTTCTTTGCCCTACATTACTAAGCGTACTTTATTCAACATATTTTTTATTACTCTAACTCTAGTAAATATTAGGTCCTTACATATGAAATTGGCGTTTTGTCGTACTGGCCACTTTGGTCTCAAATATATATTCTTTGGTTAGGAATTCCAATTTCAAATTTATACCGCTATTTACTCATGCATTTGTGTTTCGAAAATCGTAATGCATTTGTTTTTCCCTCTTTTGGTTTTTTCTTTGCGTCACTCTTTGCGTCACAAATGGAAAACTTTAAATAACGTATTATTTTCGAGTACGAGTTCCACCGTGGCACCAGTGCTGCAGAAATGGCTCAAAGGATTAATGATGTGTATGGCGGCGGTGTCGCGAAAGATAACACAGTGCGTTTTTGGTTCCAACGTTTTCGTTTTGGAAATTTCGACCGGCAGAACAAGCCCCGTGGACGGCCGGAGACCTAAGTGGATAATAAAGAATTGAAAGCTATTGTGGATGCGGATCCATCGAAATCACGTCCGAGTTAGCTGCAGGCTGCGGTGTCAGTGATAAAATTGTTTTAATCCACTTGAAGCAAATTAGGAAGGTGAAAAACCTTGAAAGGTGGGTACCTCATGAATTGAGTGCAGCAAATCGACAAACGCGCGTCGACTGCTGCTTTACACATTACTCAACCGGCACAATAATGAAGGGATTTTAAATCGAATCATTACCTGTGATAAAAAGTGGATCCTGTACGATAATCGGAAACGCTCATCGCAATTGCTGAATCCTGGCGAACCAGCCAAAGCCTACCCCAAGCGAAAATTGACTCAAAAAAAGTTACTTGTGAGCGTTTGGAGGACTAGTGCCGGTGTCGTTCATTACAGCTTTCTTAAATCTGGCCAGACGATTACGGCAGATGTCTATTGCCAGCAACTGCAAATCATGATGGAAAAGCTAGCTGCTAAACAACCGAGGTTGGTAATTTGCTCGAGGCCACTGCTGCTTCAGGACCATGCTAGGCCACACACTGCACAACAGACGACTACCAAATTAGAGGAGCTTCAATTGGAATGTCTAAGACATCCACCGTACTTCCCGGACCTTGCTCCAACAGATTACCATTTTTTTCGAAATTTGGATAACTTCTTGCAAGGGAAAAAATTCAACTCCGATGGGGCAGTCCAAAGCGCCATCAAAGATTTTATGAATTTTTGTCCGAATGGTTTTTATAGTAAAGGAATCAATGAACTACCTATGAGATGGCAAAAGTGCATAGTATAGTGCAAATGAATGAATCATATTATAATGTTATATAATATATACTTTGATTAAATAAATATATTATGTTTAAAAAAAAACGACTCTATGTTGCTCCTTTACAAAACGCCAATTTCTTATGTGACCTAATGACCGAATAATTTAGCTGTATAGCAATAGCGACGATTACATATAACACGATTCACGATTCACACCGACTTCACGTGTAATTCAGATACAATAACTATAAAGAACATGATCACTACATGTACTTATTTACAGACACGATATATTTTTTTGTCCAAGGTACTAAATCTCTATTCTATCTAAGATAGGTATTAAAATAAGTTCTGCAAATGATCTTACATCTATGAGCATGGCATTTGTAAGCCTTGCTACGAATGTACTATCAGGGAATATAATTCATAAGCTGGGTCCCAAATCTCGTACCTTATCTCGGTTTGGTTGCCAGTATGTCCCGCTGGCGCGCGCGTGATTTGACGCCTGTGTGAATGAGTCGGCGTGTTAACCGAACCTAGATTCGAGGTATGAAAATCTGACTTTTTGGTTTTCATAATATTATGTTCGTATAAAATCAAATTATATCAAACCGATAAAAATATTCTTAACTAAACATATTCTTGACAATGATTGTAATTTGTGACTGCATGTTGACATCGTAATACAAATATATAATGAGAACTCTCTAGCTGCTTATGAATTAGATTCCCTGATTGTACAACAAATCATGATTTGTGGAATTGATGTTTCAAATCTGAAAAGCGGCGCGGGTTTTTAAATTCCCGGATAATGGGTTTTCCTATAGTAAATAGGTAAGTATATTAGTTACAACACTTAGGGGTAAGTGTATACCCTAAGTACCTACCCTAGTATACCCTAAGTTTACAACACCCCAATCACGGCAGTTTACGGGCTCTATCACAGGTGGCAGGAAAATTAATTGTCTTTCTTTCAACACTTACCTGAAGTGATTCGATATTAATGCTTTTATTTGTGAAAACCATTTGATATGAAGCCATAAATAACTCATATTTTATATCGATTTATGAGTTATGTGGAAGTTAGTATCATCTTAAATAATATTACCTATGTGTATTTTTACCCGACTACGGCGAAGCCAAAAGGAAGGGTAATGATTTTGGCAGTCTATGTTTGTATGTATGTATGTATATGTTTGTTCCCTCGTAGCGTCTAAACTACTGGTCCGATTTTAATAAATGAGATGGCAACAGATTCGTAATGATGCCGCAGGTAACATAGCTTACATAATTTTGTCAAAATTTTGGATTTCGAAAATTGAACCTCAGTTTCTAACATCTAAAAAAATTAAACCAAGATAATCATCGCGTATTTGGTATTAAAAGAATGGTCTTGGCAAGCACACCACATACACACACCGGCATATTTAGCGGAACATAAAATAAAGGTTTGATATCAGTATCATATAAGGTTGCTGGCTGGTTTATACGTCATTTAACTTAAAAAGAAATATTTTCAAATTAAGAAAACAACTGAACATCACATTTTATGCAATTGTTTTAGTTTTATTCAAATACACCTTATCTGGAGCGAACTTCGAGTATTTCTTCCTTCTGAGTTTGATTTAAAATTTCATTGAAATACTGTTTTTTGTTAGTTTTTTTTTAATCACGTATCTTTTTGGAGTTGAAGACTTAATTATGCCTGACCTAGCCCCAACGGAGATTGCCAGGGCACTCGAAATGCGAAGAAATGGCCAAACCTACAGAGTGATATCCAGAGATCTTCGTCGACCAGTTTCAACGATCCATCGCAGTATCCAACGGTTCAGGAAGACCGGTACTTATGTGAGAAGAGCAGGACAAGGCAGAAAAAGACGCACTTCGAGTAAGGATGATCGTTTCATTCGGCTTCGTGTACGTAGGAACTCTCGTTTGACGGCCGTCCAAGCCCGACATGAGCAGAAGCAGTGCGGGGTGTAACCGTAAGTGAGCGTACGGTACGAAGAAGGTTCGAAGAAGCTGGTTTGGGTTCATTTGTGCCCGCCAGGGCTCCAAGGCTCGAGGTAAATCATCGTAGAAACAGGTTAACTTTTGCTCAGGAACATCGACTTTGGAACGCGGGCCAATTGAGTAAGGTATTGTTTAGTGATGAGTGAAGAATTCTCTTGAATCAAATTAACGTCAGGCAAAGAATATACAGACGCAAAGGAAAACGATACATTCAGACAAATTTTGAAACTACAGTTGCATACTGTGGTGGATCAATAATGGTTTGGGCGGACATTTGTTTGGGAGCTCGCACAGACTTAGTAGTGATTGACAGAGGGAGTCTAACTGCAAACTGCTATATCAGAGAAGTTTTAGAAGAAAATGTCGTACCGTTTGCCCCATATATCGGTGACGATTTTGTTTTTATGCAGGATAATGCTCGGCCGCATACTGCTCGGGTAACTCAAGCTTATCTTAATGATATGAATATCACTGTTATGGAGTGGCCGGCGAGATCACCGGATGTGAACCCAATAGAGCACGTTTGGGACTTGCTGAAAAGAAAAGTTAAGTCCAGAATTCCAGCTCCTGCCAACGTGGGGAACTGCGAATCGCCGTAGTTGAGGAATGGCGGAGACTATCCCAGGAGACCATCGATAACATCATTCTCAGTATGCCTAGACGGGTAGAAACTTTAATAAGAGCACGTGGAGGAAATACGCGAATTAAGCACCATTTTTCTAATTTAATGAATTGTTATTTTAATATTAATTTTCACTTTTCCCGGCTACATGAAAAGTTCAAAATGTACCATTTTTCACAAATAGCCTTGTGTGTGATCTCATTTTAAGTAAAACAAATGAAACTTTAAATAACAAAGGAAGTGTAGTAAGTAGATTTTAAAATAAAACCATATTTTTTTAATTATGAACCTTTTTTTTGTGTTCCGCTAAATATGCCGGTGTGTTTATATGTATATATATTTTACATATCTGTCCTGTGTTTGCACAAATATTTCAATATACACGTTAATTGCCTTATATATAATATACAGGGTGTATTTAGACCAGTCCCGCTAAGTTCGTGGGCTTATAGTTGGCCATGAGATAGATCCATTGGTACTAGTCATTTGCTTTTAATCGATTGTTTTCGTAAAAGATAAAATTTTCAATATGCAATACACAACGTACATTGCGTACGTACGTACAACACGGGCGGTCGGAGGTGGGCGCGCGAGGGGTAGGCCGCACAAACAAGTCCCCCGCGCCCACGCAGGTGCGAATGGAGAAAATAAGCCGATACTAGCAGCTGTACCGTATGTAGTAAATTAACCACGAAAATTGCATAGATTAATAACAATTTTATTTAAAGTTAGATAGCTCCGTGGCCTAGTGGGTAGACCGTTTGATCCGCACTCCAGAGAAGGCAGGTTCGATTCCCAGGTTGTCGCGTGTACCAATGAGACTTTTTCAGATCTCAAGTATATTATACGGCCGCTCTAACGGTGAAGGAAAATATCGTGAGGAAACCCATACATGGTTGGCCCCAAACGACCAGTCATTACTCTGGTCTGACTAACTATGCTGTGAGAATTTCGTTTGTGCTTGGGCAACCATACGACATTTAAAAACCAATTGTCCCAGGCACTACAGTATTTCAAAAGTGGTTACTTCGCTCGGAGAATACTGTATAAATCATCCAATAACGGATAAAAATGCCTCAGTATATTTAAAGTTCTAATAACATTCAAGTACTTTTTTATTAACTTTTGTTAAGTTAACATTTAATTACTTTAAATTTTTTGTTCTGATTAAGAAAAATAAATGTAAATAAAATATCTCATTTTATTTTCATGTTTTGTATTTAGGTGGTATATATGTGTAGGGGTAGGAAGACTGGTGGAAGCACGTGTTGCCGGACTAGAAACTACATGTATGTAGGTGGTATATGTAGTTTGTAGGTGTAGGAGTAGGAAGACTGGTGGTAGTACGTGTTGCCGGGCTAGAAACTGTACATGTATGTAGGTGGTATATGTAGTTTGTAGGTGTAGGAGTAGGAAGACTGGTGGTAGTACGTGTTGCCGGGCTAGAAACTGTACATGTATGTAGGTGGTATATGTAGTTTGTAGGTGTAGGAGTAGGAAGACTGGTGGTAGTATGTGTTGCTGGGCTAGAAACTGTACATGTATGTAGGTGGTCTATGTAGTTTGTAGGTGTAGGAGTAGGAAGACTGGTGGTAGTATGTGTTGCCGGACTAGAAACTGTACATGTATGTAGGTGGTATATGTAGTTTGTAGGTGTAGGAGTAGGAAGACTGGTGGTAGTACGTGTTGCCGGGCTAGAAACTGTGCATGTATGTAGGTGGTATATGTAGTTTGTAGGTGTAGGAGTAGGAAGACTGGTAGTAGTATGTGTTGCCGGACTAGAAACTGTACATGTATGTAGGTGGTATATGTAGTTTGCAGGTGTAGGAGTAGGAAGACTGGTGGGAGTATGTGTTGCCGGACTAGAAACTGTACATGTATGTAGGTACTTATTTATTGAAGCTATAATATGATAACTCAGAATAGCCAATATAGCTACTATAAAAAATATGAAGTAAAACAGAAAAGCATTGTTAAATAGTTTTATTGTATAAAAGTTTTCCTTATCATAATAGTAAATACTAATAGCTTTAAGTTACAACCCAATTTATTAACTAGAATTTCCTTTTATCATGATCTTAAACTAAAGATTTGTAAATAAAGATACAAATAAAGAAATTCTAGGTTTAATATTCTTTAAAGTTGATATTTTATTTTGTACGAATTGCAGCATAATCATATCATTTCGTAATTCCAGAAGAGATTCAAAATATTCAAACAAAGTAATAATTAAATTATAATTAATAATAGTAATAAAATTATTAATATTATAAAGTCATAAATTAATATAATTACTTAATAATTTAGCTATTTAGCTATAACTTATAAAATAGGTATAGACAATGTCACTTATCTTATATTGTGTGATTCCTCTCACGGCCAGTCCAAGACTAACGTCAAAATGGCGGCACAACATTTTATAAGTGGCATTATGCTCTATTTTATTGTAAGTACCGAATATACTTTCATAAGCATGCAACTAACTAACTAGCTCGCAATTTCATTGGCCGGAACTAGTAATGAAAACGGAAGCCTAAGATAAAAGTAGCCTGAATTACTCTCCTTTTAACATCAGTTATCTGACAGAGGAAGTGTGGTCAAAGTAGGTCCAGCCGTTTGATAGATTATCCGGAACAAACAGACATATAGACGGAGAGCCAGACAATTTTTTATTTTTTTATTTTGTGTAGGTATGCACTAACGCATAGTTGATAATTTTAAATTACAAACAGATACTTCAATTTCATTTATTCGTATAGATATTCCTAAAATCGAATCTACTTCAGACATAAATTACAAGTTGTAATAAAAAGAAAGAAACTACGAGTTACATTTTATACTTTCAAATTTCGGATACGCAAAACAGCATATTAGCCTAAATGGGATATTTATTCAAGAGTGTCGCCACTAATAAAAATTTAACCCACGTAATTGCCAAGTGGCGCGGGATATTAACGGGACGATTTGGCAACAATGGCGTATTGGCTATGAGCTGCGAACTCGTTCTTAGATTTATTGTTTTGTTTGAGCTATTTGGGTCTTCTGGGTTAGCTACTTTGTCCTATTTTTGAGTGTCTAATGCCAGGTTTCTGAAGATTTTACATAAACTCTAGATAAACTAAGTTTATCCGGCACAGACTACCAAAAGATCCAGCTAGTGGTCACTCGGAGATTTTTTTTTCAAATTCGAGGTTGATAGTAAATTTTTTCGTTATAATTCGGAAATATAACTAGTTTTATTTAATTACTTTGGGAGTGAAATATAGCTTTAAACTATTTAAAGTATTTTTTTTTTTTGTAAAGTATCTAAAGTAATCTTATCAGTAGCATTGTCATTTACGAGATACGGAATCGATAAATTGATCGCATGGGTCAGTTAAGTTAATCTACTGTCCAGAATCAATTTTTAAGGTAGTTGTCTGGGTTGTCCAATGTCCAACGACGAAAAATCGTATTATATTTTGACCCAATAGATTGTTTGACGAAACTATTTAAAACTGTGTGGCAGGCACAGAAAAAAAACTTAGCCTTAGCCTACGTTTGCACGAGAGTTTTAGTGGTCGCGACAGAAAAAACTGCACTGTAAAGAGATCTCTGCGTTAATATATGAATAAATAACTTATTTAATTTAATGCATTAAAGTTGTCAATCGAAGTGTCAAGTGTCAAATGTCAGATTTGACAGCTCGACACTTCGATGCAGCTCTTTTATATTAGCGTAGAGTTCTATTTATAGTGCTGTTTTTACTGTAGCGACCACAAAAAATCGTCTCGTGGGAACGAGGATTCAGACTAGCATTTCTAAATAAATAATCTAATATTCTGTACATGTAGAAGTAAATTCTTACAATTATTCAGGTTTCACAAAAACTTGAATTAAATACCAAGCACGATATTGATTTTGTACAAAACTATACCTAATGCCAGGAATTTAGAGTTTTTTTTCTTGCAGTGGAAAATTATGTCTGTAATGATAATGACGCCTGCCAGTGTTGAAGCAAGAATAACTCGTTTCAACAGAACCTCATTTCTCGTATTTAACTTAGAGTTTCAATTTACTTTCATTGAATTGTAAATGAATCGTCCTGATATCATAAACTGATTTTAGAGTTTGGACTTATCGAAACACGTTTGACGTTGGCGTGACGTTTATGAGGTACCATTTTGCTTTTTTAGCACCAGGAACTGCATCAAAACTGCATCGAAACTATTATTTTAAGATTTAATTAGCAGAATCGAGGTGCAGAGCGAATAGTGTACTGTCTTTTGATAATTTTTAATTTATGCTTCAGATACCGTACATTTTTCCGCGATAAAAGTAGCCTATGTCCTTCCCCGTGGTCTACTTTATATTTGTACCAAATTTCATCAAAAAAGCAATCAAATTTCTCCTTATAATGTTACTACGGATGATAAAGAACACGAATCCGTTCACTTATACTTGTTTAACCGGCCCACAATTCCGTCCGAATTTTTTCCAAAACCGTGGAAATAGAATTGCACCGGCAACATTCAATTCGAAGCGGAGTCTTTCAGTGCATCTAATCGGGCGTATCTAACGCGGCTCTAATAGCGGCTAAATGAAAAAAGACTCGACTCGAAGAGATCCACGATTAGTTACCCGCTTTTGTTTTTGTCAGGGGAAACATAAAATCAACTGTAACTAGTGGTACGTTCAGACTACGAGAGAAATTCTGACATATCAGACATTAATTTCTGTATTGTTTACACTTGTATGATCGCATTGATGGGGCACTAATAATTATTTATTAAATCAAAATCACTATAAAATTTGCAGCAGCAGCAACGCTCGCTGAATAAAATTAATGTTTCAGTGTTGCCACACTCGCCTGGTTAATCAATGTTTTAGTGGGGCCATACTCACTCGGTTAACTAATGTTTCAGTGGGGCCATATTCACCCGCTTAATAAATGTTTTAGTGTGGCCATACTCACCCGGTTAACTAATGTTTCAGTGTGGCCATACTCACCCGGTTAACTAATGTTTCAGTGTTGCCATATTCACCCGGTTAATTATTGTTTCAGTGTTGCCATACTCATCCGGTTAATTATCTCAGAATGAGTTATAAATGGTCTTTGCGAGAGTGTCAATCTCTCAAAACCATTGTGCTCAGGAGGCTTCCAGCACAAGCTATTTAATTACGAAAATTGTTATAATAAAACATCTTTAGACATTTACGACTTTCAACTCGCTATGTCAGTAGTATACAAGCAAACTTTTCCCAAGTGATAGAATCGTCAAATAAGACACTTTTTAAATGGTGGACGATAAATGGTTTTAGTTGTAATTGACTTTCCTTTTGTATTTATTCTGTTTTAAGTTTTAACAACTTTATTTAGAAAATACTAGCTATTGCCCGTAGCTTCGCCCGCGTGGGAGAGTGTTCGTGGCAAAAAACTTCTTTAGCAAAATATATACTTGATATATAGAATACAGAGTAAAAATATATACTTTATAATAAATTTTCACACGTACTTTTTAATTTTAAGACATCTCCTAGATATAATCTCCTAGGTAAGGATAATTTAATTGTATCTGCGGCTAAATAGCTTCTGAAAATACCACATTATTTCTGATCATTTTCTTAAACTTAGAATGGGTATAGTAACATATCCTTAAAAGATTGACATATCTATACCATCGCGGACTTTTTTGTAGACCTATAAAAGAGAAACTTTCCCACCATACATTGTTTTGTTATTTATCTCCAATGGGTTAGGTTAGGCAGCGTTTTGGATAAAAATCCCAAACGGCTTGATTTTTTGCGACACCTTCAACAATTATCGCCATAAATCAAACAATTTCCACAAATCCTTAACAAATTATTATCGACCTAAACCTTCATAAGGAACCAGTCGGTCGGTAAATGTAAATTAAATAAATAATCGGTCGGCATGAAAATCCTTTCAGTAGTTTTTGAGATTATCGCGAATATACAGATAGTCAGAATCGACGGGGTACTTAAGTATCCTATGTCCGTCTCCTGGTTCTAAGCCGTTCTTGGTTTATATATAGTGTAACTAACACGACTTTCTTTTATATATATAGATTTACTATGATGATAGAATGTATGAATATAAATCGAATCTTTATCTGTATGGCTTTAGTTTGATTAAAAAAAGTGTTAATCTTTGATTTTGATTTTGACTTTTAGCATTAATTTGTGTATCGCACATAACTACTCCCGGGTACACATGGTACCGTCCCCGCAACCAAATTTTTCAACTGATATTCTATTGGTTGTGGCAGATTTTTGTAGCCATATTCCAGTGCCAATTTTTTTCAAAATTATACTCAAAATGAGCATTAAAAAACTACTAAAGATTTAGTATAATTCGATTTATTTTTCTGTAATTACGTTGTAATAATATTGTTGTTAGCTCTATACGTAATTATTTTTACAAAAATAATCTATATCAAATGCTTAGGCATTAATTAGAAGAGTACCTATATTATCTATCTATATGTAACATAAATCTCATGCCTAGGTTTACTAAACCAAACTGCAAAGCTTGACTTGCATCAATTAATAGAGATGGGAAATATTCAAAAAATCGTTTGGTTCCGTTTCTTTATTTCTTTCAAAAGTAAATTTTTGTAGTGCTTTAATTTGTTAATCGGAGATCTTTTGGACAAATTTATTGCGAATCCAATGTCTCGGTGAAACTTGTATTTATAGGTGCGATAAGTTTTATTAAAAAAATAAAAATAAGCCAGCTCAATTAGTAGGATAGTAGGTGCAGATGTTGGTGCCACTGTTATTATCGCCTAGCTTATTAAACATCAAGGTTATTATGTCAACATACATCAATGTCATAAGGGCTTTATCAATAAAGCCCTCTAGCTCAATTAGAAGGATAGTAGGTGCAGGTGTTGGTGCCACTGTTATTATCGCCTAGTTTATTAAACATCAAGGTTATTATGTCAACATACATCAATATCATAAGGGCTTTATCAATAAAGCCCTCTAGCTCAATTAGAAGGATAGTAGGTGCAGGTGTTGGTGCCACTGTTGTTATCGCCTAGCTTATTAAACATCAAGCTTATTATGTCAACATACATCAATGTCATAAGGGCTTTATCATTAAAGCCCTCTAGCTCAATTAGAAGGATAGTAGGTGCAGGTGTTGGTGCCACTGTTGTTATCGCCTAGCTTATTAAACATCAAGCATACATCAATGTCATAAGGGCTTTATCAATAAAGCCCTTATGACATTGATGTAGGGAAGAGACGAATGAAGTGAATAAAAATGTCATTTCACCACCGTACATTGTTTCGTCATAAAAAAGAAGCCTAAGTCCTTCCCCAGGACTACTCAATATCTGTGCCAAATTGCATCAAAATCGGTCCGGCAGTTTCAAAGCCAATGCAAACAAATATTTTCTCTTTATAATATTAGTGCAGATTCACAGAAGTCACATCGCTATCCAGCATGAAGCCAGCTCGACCTACCAGTGCCAAATCGATTGTAAACTAAATTCGGTCGAGCTCAGCTCATGAACAATTTAGAATCGGGCCGAGTTAGCAAGATTCGATGAAACAAACCTACGTATCTTAGAGTTGCCCAGCTAGAGAGGGGATAACATCGATATAGCTAATATATTTTTGAAGCGGTTTTACATTACCGCAGGTATACACCCGCGCTGGTACTCTGATATAGGTGGCGAACCACGTTAACCATCTTGGGATACCCGATACCATATTTACGCGGGCGGAGTCGCGGGAAAAAGCTAGTTTCTTATAGAGTTATTTTGTATTAAACCTTATAAAATGTACACCAATAATGCTTTTAAGACTCTGTATAACGCCAGTGACCTTGAGCGTCAAGGACCGGTCGGCGCGATACGCGCTTGTCACCTACAAAATTAGTATGGGACTTGCCGCTCAGGGTCACTGGCGTTATACAGAGTCTTAAAAGCATTATTGGTGTACATTTTATAAGGTTTAATTCAAAATAACTCTATAAGAAACTAGCTTTTTCCCGCGACTCCGCCCGCGTAAATATGGTATCGGGTATCCCACGGGTATAATGTATTTTGCCGCGATTAAAAGTAGCCTATGTGTTTATCCAGAATGTGAATCTATGTGTTAATCCTTAAACTACTACCATATCAAATTTCATCAAAATCCGTCCTCTACTTTTTGCGTGAAAGAGTAACAAACGTTGACGAAACCGGTCATGTAACATATTAAAATTAATGCAAAATACCTATTAATGTGGAAATAGTGCAAGAAGTCCTGTGTGTATTACTGAGTGTAACAAACGTCCATCCATGCATCCTTACAAACATTTAGATTTACAATAGTAGTAGGAAGAGTAGGCTTATGTACAAAATACATTCAACTTACATATACAATTACAATTACTTATTACAATACTTATACAATTTTGCTTTTTGGGGCGTCTACACGAAAATGGAAGAAAATTTGTGCTTTGGAATAGCTTTTAGTTTTTGTTTAAAAAAAAAAGAAAAAGCGCTCTTATTGAATGCGCCAAACGCTAAAAGCTATCAGTGTTAGTAAACATTTTCTAACGGCAGTATGGGAGCACCATTACATCAGACAGAAAGAAAAAAAATGCATTTAATTGACAGTAGGTAGGACATTGCAATGCCTAAAAATGGGAAAGGGGACTGCAGGAAGCCACTTCCAATCAATAACAAGCTCTGACGTAAAACATACCTAACATATCAAATTCGAAACGAATCAAGTATCCTACCAAGGCAACTTTTCATATTTTATCCAACAATATAATATCTTACCCGCGACTTTGTGCGCGCAACAGTAAATCTCGTGGAATCCGTGCAATCTGCAGAGATAATAAATTTGGCTAAAATTTTAACTATTTATCTACAAAATCTTCAAAATTTTGAAGTCGGTACTAGCCCGAACAACATCCTAATAAAACAATATTTAAAATAGAAATACAAGTTGGCTGGTACCGACTTCAAGTACTGTAAGTTACATAATGGCAATATTATATGCTTGCAGTTCTTTAAACAATGTCGAAATTTCCAAACGCGTATCTTTAAAGACTGAGGAGGTCTGTTCAGTGCTTTTGGATCCGGGGTATACCTTGGTGCAGAATCTTACTTTTGGTAGCATAGTCAAAATCACTATATTATGTGTCCATAAAAATTTCGAGGAGTTCCCTCGATTCCTCATGGATGCCATCATCAGGTCACCGCTTTGGCGACGAGACCAATTATTTCGAATTTGATTATTAAAAAAATATTGATGTATTAAATAAATAATAATTTTGAAAATCGGTCTTTAGACGGCAGAGAAATGTTCAAAAATATCTATGTCGGTGTAAAATACTATTAGAAGCACCTATTATATCATCATTTGTCATGATTTATGGTATGATGATGGTAGTGATGATGATGATTACTTTAACATAGTGGGATATTATGCTTGCAGTTCTTTAAGCAACGCCGAAATCCCTAAACATCTATCTATAAGGAGTCAGGAGTTCTGTTGAGTACTTTTGGATCCAGGGTATACCTTGGTACAAAATCTTACTTTTTGGTAGTATATGGTTGGGTTACTTCAGAAGTCGAAATCACTATATGTATCCATATAAATTTTGAGGAGTTCCCTCAATTCCTCATGGATCCCATCATCAGGTCACCACTTTTGTGAAAACAGGACCAACTTCGGAGTATACTTTTTACATCAAAAAAAAACATTTTGAAAATTCATCAACAAATGGCGGAGTTATCGTTGAACATACAAAAAATTATATATATATATATATATATATATATATATATATATATATATATATATATATATATATATATATATATATATATACATACAGCCGAATGTATAACCGCCTCCTTTTTTTGGAAGTCGGTTAAAAATAGCATATCTAAGCCCTCCATGTGGTGTATTTCATCGAAATCGATCCAGTAGTTTTGAAGCCTATTCAATGCTAACAAACAAGCCTTTCCCCTTTATGTTATTAAGTATTTTCGTATTAATACAATAAATGACAATTTCATTTCGTATAACATTTTTTTTAAAGATAAAATATAATAAACTACAAGAGGAAAATACTTACATTATACAAATCGTTTGATATAAACACAAAATTATCTGGGAATCCGAGCTTTGCTCGGCGTTTTAGAAGAACGATAAAATAATTAAAAATAAATATAAAAGAAAGAGAAATAATAAGAATTACAAAAATATTTATCTTACCAGGATTTGATCCCACCACATTCCGAATTTCCAAAACATACAAAAATTATACGTAGGTACGCCGATTTGCCCATCAGACTGACGTAGGAGAGTCGAAATTATTGATATATAATTGCACGACGAAATAAAAAAACATATTATATTGCTTAAAAATGCCAGTTTACTAATGTATAAAACCAAGCTAGATCGATTTTTCTCCCCTAAAACTCCTTGGATACTGAATTTCATGGTAATACTTGTAGCCGTTGTCGAGATACCGATTTTATATATATACAAGATCGTCTCGTTTAAATTATAAGATATATATTTAATGGTCACGTCAATTTGGACCATCGTCGGGGGACCGGAGAGTTTAAAAAGAGTTTTAATGGGGAACCCTTTTTGTGAGTATTTTAACTCGATGTCCCATCCCCATCATCCCCAAGCGTGAGTATTTTGGTGGTAGCTTCAGAACACTTTTGGAGTAACTTACAAATCCTACTAGTACCATATACAGGGTCTGCTGTAAATAATGGATAACCCGTAAACTGGAGTTGGTCCGGATGTGAAACTGTAAGAAAATCGTATTTTCTTGCCAGGGTTTGTAACCATATGAAAATGGCGTAGCATTTTATACTTTTTTATAAATTTCGCTAATTTTTTCGTTCATTCCGTTGCCATTTCATTAAATTTAGGTATTTCTGTGTTATTTTTTTAGTATTATACTCCTAAAGACGTGTATTATTTAATTTTAATACAATTTTAGGTGTTTTTAACGTAAACAATTTTCAAAATCATCTTTTTATGCTTTTTTTTAAACTATTTTTTTCTTAATGTCAACTTTGATCATTTACTGTGAAAAAAAAAGTATGGCGCTATAGATGCCCATTACCTTAATAAATTGTATAGTATGTGTAGTTTCTAAAAAGGTACAATGTGTACTTTACTAGCAATATTAAGTTACATGAGCGAGATCAATATCAAGGTCAGAATTCAAAATTTTTAATTATTGTTATAAAAGGTTATAAAACTTCGTCATATTGATCTTATTCTACCAAAATTCCTTACACAAACGTTATTGGGCCACTAATAAGGATTTTTAGAAGAAACCAGTTTGTTTTTAGTAAAAAAAAATATTTATTTTATCAATAACTTAAACTAAATGCTCGAAATGCCCTCCGCCGGCAGCAATACAAGCTCTACATCGCCTAATAAATGATCTTTTAATCCGACGCGCATAGCCGGCTTCTGCGATTTTACTTGCTGCTCTACTTTAATCCGCGTACGCAACTCTTCCACAGAACTTATTGCTTCCTTGTACACTACTTCCTTAATGCAGCCCCAGTAAAAAAAGTCCAACGGGTTAAGGTCTGGCGAACGTGGAGGTCATAAAATTGGACCCAATCGCCCTATCCATCTATCTGGATATGTATTATTTAATTGTTCCCTTACACGAACAGCGTAATGTGCTGGACACCCATCATTTTGAAGCCACATCTCGTTTCTTATCTCCTGTGGAACGTCTTGCAGTAATCCAGGTAAAGTATTTATTAGAAAATCCAAATACATATCGGCATTTAATATTGCCGGCAACTCAAATGGACCAATGATTTGTTCGTTATAAATAGTAATACATTAAGAAAAAAATAGTTTAAAAAAAGCATAAAAAGATGATTTTGAAAATTGTTTACGTTAAAAACACCTAAAATTGTATTAAAATTAAATAATACACGTCTTCCGGAGTATAATACTAAAAAATCACACAGAAATACCTAAATTTGATGAAATGTCAACGGAATGAACGAAGAAAGTAGCGAAATTTATAAAAATGTATAAAATGCTACGCCACTTTCATATGGTTAGAAACCCTGGCAAGAGAATACGATTTTCTTACAGTTTCACATCCGGACCAACTCCAGTTTATGGGTTATCCATTATTTACGACAGACCCTATAGTCTATAGAGTAGCTAAGAAGATAATACCTGAGTTTTAGTACTAGCATGGACTAATTAGGTACTTACTAATTTTAGTACAAAGGCTTCCACCCTGTATATACAGTATCCAACGGGAACGCTGTACTTTTTAGGGATAAAAAGTAGCTTATGTGTCATTCCAGAGCTTAAACTGTAGTAGTGAAAGTTTGTGAGGATGGATGGGTGGATGTTTGGTCACGCAAAAACTACTGAACGGATTTTGATGAATTTTGGTATGGTAGTAGTTTAAGCTCTGAGTTAATACAGGCTACTTTTATCCCCAAAAAGTACAGTGTTCCCGTGGGATCCTGTATTTACGCTGGCGGAGCCGCGGGCAAAAGCTAGTATTTTATCAATTTTATAGATCTGGTTATGATGTTTGTTTCTTTACATTACTTCGCGTTATGCAGAGCGGTGCAATTTGACATTCGAACTCTTGCGAAACGTGTATCTTCTTGTGTAGTAAATAAAGTTCAATTTTGAATCGCTATCTTAAAAATGTAGCGCCGAGTTGCATATAGTCCCGTTTCGGTGTGAATTGACCGTTACAAATTCCGATTAAATAATATTACAAGATTAGCTCGCTTATAGTAGTCTAGCTTTTGCCCACGGGAATACTGTACTTTTTCGGGATAAAAAGTAGCTTATATTCTAATCCAAAACCTACCATACCAAAGTTCACGAAATCTGTTCAGTAGTTTTTGGGTGAAAGAGTAACAAACATCTTTACATCCATCCATCCATCCATCCTTACAAACTTTCACATTTGTAATATTAGTAGCAAGATATAGCTCGGTCAACCATTTTGATACTTTCGTGATTTTATACATCACGCCACATAACACCACAGCGCCATTTTATTTTTTAATATACGCCACATGTAAAATTTAGACTACACGAGTTATATTGTTTGTGTGTTTGTTGTTTGAAAAATATTGCGGCGCTGTTGCCAATACCAACTTTAATAATAAGTTCACACATACGATTTTAAACTGTAACCCATTGCGGTAAAGACGAAAATAGCTTGCTATATAAAGCTCATCTTTTTTCCTATCTTACATAAAGTTTGTTTAGACTTCATATTGAATGTTGATTTCTGCACATCATATGCAATACAAAGTATCAATGTTTTAATATTGTGATATTAAATATATCGTCGATAAACGGAAATAATTCTTAACGACAATACATTACGGTTCAAAACTGAATAATTAATTTATGAAAGCTATATTTTGAAAAGATGTAAAAAATATCAAGTATTTGAATTGACAAAATGACTCAATAGAATCGGGTCAAATCTTTATTTATTTACTAGCTTAATCCCGCGGCTCCGCTCGCGTAAATACAGTACATATACAGTATCCCACGAGAACATTGTACTTTTTCGGAATAAAAGTAGCCCATAGTATCATGTTTTAATAGATTGTAATAGTTATGATTCCGAAAGACAATTATTTGGCTTTACCAATGACAGATATGTATTATTAACTGATCCTGATATATGTGATAATGTTCTAAAATTCCTCAAATATTGTAATCCATATGGTTTAATTTAAATAATGTAATAGTGGTCGCTGATAACCTATGTAGTTCCAAGTGACCTTAAATAAACGGAAAAAAAAGTAGCCCATGTGTTATTTCGGAGCTTATACTACTACCGTACTAAATTTCTTCGAAATTTGTTTAGTAGTTTTTGCGTGAAAGAGTAACAAGCATCCATTCATCCATCCATCCTCGCAAACATTCATATTTCTAATAGTAGTAGGTATATGACCCCAGAGGTATCGGCCATAGGCGTGTTGACTATGTGTTAAATATTTAGTTCAATTCTATAGTAGGAAGGTAGCTGGGAGACCGGGATTTGATTGGAGTTATAGTAGTGCGGAAAAAAATAACAGATGGCGAACGGCGTTAAAACAAATCACAAAAATATTAGTCTGGCCGGAACTCGAACCCGACATCAAATTGCTAGCAACGGAAAAAGTCCAATGCATACGTAACTGGGGGTCAGGGGGTCGGTTTTCTCATAGCCTAATCAAATAGTTGATGAACTAACACGTGGGTTAAGTTAACCGACTTGTTAAATCAATTTGCATTTCTGAAACGCTAATTTATGGAAAAAAAAACGCTAATTACTAAGCATTGATTGATCAGCTTGACATGACACATTTACGCCATATACAGCTTTCCAGACACCGAAAACAGCGTTTGACATGTGTTTTGACCATGGGTTTGAGATTAGTTTTGTCAACTAACACGTTGATCAAATCAAACGACTGATCAAGGTTTTTTGCAACTCAATTTGACTCAACTCAACACAACTCAACCTGACAAGAGATTTGATTAGTTAATTTTGGTGATGATTAGCCTTTCAGAAACCGGGGGTGAGTCGCGCACTTTGACAATAATTAGAGAGCGTAATATCTCATAATAGATGAGTTATTACGAGATAGGAGATGACTGCATATAAAATATTTCGTTTCATTAAAACACTCAGAAATGTCGAGGCATTACTACTTGGTACATGTAAAAAAATATAATATTTTATGTGTAGCTTAATAATTAGATAGGATAGGTTAGTACCGTAATACTAAAAAGTATAAAAATGTTTTTTTTTTGCTAAATTAGTAAACAAAACCTACGTCATTAGTTTACTTACATCTTAAACAAAAACATTAAGTATGGTAAGTATAAACTTAAACGCACAAATATCGAAGATATTTCCAAATATGTTCCTGCGGCCGTATACTTCATACACTTTTAACTAGGCGTGACGTCACAGCTAGGCACGACTTTAGTATGGAGCGTTTTCACGCGACTTGCGAAATTTTGTATACAAATCGATGTACATTTGAAAATATAGACTTTTGATTTACTGTTTCTTGTGAGAAGTTACTCATATTTAAGAGTACTATTCATTAATGCAATAAAAATCAGTCATCTAGCCTATTATGTTTTTATTCAGAAAAAAAAACTAGTGGTTTCCCTGAGATAAGACTAGATAGAATTTTCACCCCCAAAAACCCCAATACTAAATTTCATGGAAATACTTACAGTCGTTTTTGAGATTCTGTTTATATATTTATTTTAGTTTATATGTATATTACACAGTGATTAGTGTTTTTTTATGACAATAAATAATGCCGTATTCTCGATTGAGTTTGTTACGTATACTTATTCTCAAGAGAACTTAATCACGGAACAGTAAATTAGCTCATTACTCAAACACACAGACAGACAAGACATTAATAAACCTTAAACTTGGGAATAGAGACGCAAATGTTATAATTATTGCCTCTGTGGAGTGCAAATACAAGTTTATAACGTTTGAAGACCTGTGAGCTCAGGTGTTGTGTGTTCAAGTTTAGTTATTAGTGTTAGGACATGTAGGTTCGAGTCTCACCTTCAGTGCCAAATTAATTTTACATACTATCTTATTATGTATCTAGTGCAAAGCTGTTAATTTGAAATTACAAACAGACACTTAATTTTTATTTATTTCTATACATGAGACTTTCAATGATAGTTAAATAGTATTATTTTATCAAAGATGTAAATTCGATAAAATTCTACTATCATTACAAAAGCTTCACATTGGAAAAGAGACTAACGCTTTACATATTATGCAGTACAATAAGATTTTACTAACATTACAAAAGTTCTATTATTGGAAAAATAGGGCCTAGGTAAAACTAAGTAAGTACCTACACGTATAAAAAAAACCTAACGACAAGGTATTCCGTACGGGTTAAATAGTAATAAGGGCGCAAAAAATTAAAAATTCAAAATCGTATTCTATTGTTGCACGTTTGTTTGAAGTATCCATTCTGTTATACACGTGCTGAAAACTCTATAATAGTAGCGCAGCGTTTGTATGAACGCAATGACCTGAAAAACTCGATGGCCGGCTTTTTAAAGTGAATATTACGATTCATTGCGTCAAAGCGACATTCTGACCAGCAGCTTGCGGGTTTGCCAATTAGTACTGGCGTGGCCTAAGTGGCCAAGGGCTTTGGGCTTCGCAAAAAATGGGGCTTAACTAACTTCCTTGCTCTATTGGCTCAGTGGAAGTGAGCGCACTTTGTATGATTCTTTAGGCTATACGAAAATTTGAAGGAAGAAGTGGTGAAATAAATTTCGCTGATAAGAGAGATCAGGTATGAGATAAAATAAGAGATAAGATAAGAGATAAGATAAGATAAGAGATAAGATAATCTTAGCCGGCGAGGTGTCCTTCGCGCTCTTGTTAGGTTCGGTGGCAAACATTTTTATTTGATATATCCCACCTGAGCTATATTTTAATTCGTGGACTTATGAGATATGGCTTAGAAGATAAAGATCTCCTTTAGAATTTTTTTTGTTTCCCTGAGCTAAATCGGTGTTGGAAACCCTTAAATGTTAGAGATGTATATACTTAACCGAGTTTACGGTTTAAGTTGTCTACAAAAACATATTTTACGACACTTTAACTTTGGAACAATGTGCATAAGACAATAAAAAATTTATGAAGGTAATTTATAATTTTTTTTTTCAATTTTAATGTTACTATTAAGTTTTTTATACGCCCATAAAATGTCAATGATCGTCGGATTCAGGAGCGGTGCAGATGAGCCACAATAAATTTAAATTTCAGTGATATGCAACCGTTACTGGTTGTCAGTGGTAAAGTCCATATATTTTAGTGCCCGGGATAAAGAATATATTACATTCCTAATGTGAAGAACCATCATACAACGATTTACACGAATGACAGCTCGCAACTATGTGTGCGCGACTAGACGTATTCGGGGACAGCGCGGTGTGCACGGGACCTGAGTTTTCTCAAGCCAGGACTAAGCATTCACAAGCTCGTTTTGTGGTGACATAATTGACTATGAACTTTCATAATATTTATGAATTATGATAAGTTTGTCTGACGAGACGTTTTAATTAGTTTCGGTGTCAACCTTAGGCTTACGACAACATGACTGACATTCACCGGTGCTCGAGCTGTCATTTGTAGAGTGTGCCCCTGTGCCGGGTTTTCGATTAACACACACAGTATATTTAGGTATGGATGCGCGGGCATACAAAATTTGTCCAATGAAATACGTAATCCACACGCGAAATATGATTTTTTGATCACAAGTAGTAAATTGCGTATGCTGCTTTAGCGAATCTCCGATGCCGGCTACATTTGAGGGGCGAATCTACATAAAACCTACAACAGGCTGGTCGCTGTCGAGTATCGCGGTCGCAAGTATCCAATCTGTGCCAAACCTTACATTTTTATTGGTGATAAAGGTATAATTTGTTTTTGCGACGACGCTTTTAGCGGGAAATCCATCTTTATTAATATGAGGTTGACAGCCTAGCGGATCTCGTATCAATCATGCAGCTATAAAATGTATAATATCATCGTTTAATATATTAGAGCGCGAATCCTGGGGAATGTGAAGTATTTAAATTTATAAATTTAATTTTACTTTTCGATCGATTTCGTACCGTGATCTCGCGCATCGAAGTACGACAGCTCGCGTTTGCCTGCATTATTTTAGCACATAATTTTGATCATGACTTCGAACAGAAGCAAAAAATATTTTGTGTATATCTAGAAGCTTTTTACTAAATGAATACTTTTACATAGGAAGAGATTTTACTTGTCTTTATCTGCTAACCATAAAGCGTTTCGAATATGCAGACCGAGAGGATTTTTTTTACATTTTTTTTAAATGCAAATTTATAATCATTCATTTCGCATTTCTTGTATTCGTACCTCATTTATGAATTGGTATAATATTTTATTATATTATAGCAATAAAAACCAAGAGCTGTTCGATGATGCGGAAATAAAATATTTAACTAAAAATATGAAGTAACGACTGACAAGTGACAACCCTTGCGCCAACGCCACAGTAGACAAATAACTCGCCAGACGGCCTTAGATGTCGTACTGTTCTCTTTTTACCGTGGTGTAGGTTTGACACAAGAGTAAATCTTTCTTTCACTTTCCATACACAACATTTACATATTATTATTATTCTGTATTGAGTATCTAAAAGGCAATTAATGAACTATAATAAATGTGAATTCTGGTCGAATTTCGCCCACTTATCGACCTCAAGTCAGAATTTTTTACGTAAATGTGAGTTCTGATGCGTAAGCGAATTTTATGTAAACGCCAAAATACTTACGGACTTGCGTACGGTTTTATGAAATTTACTGATCTTTTTGGCATTTGATTACGCAAAGTAAAATAATTAATTTTCATCAAGTTCTAATAACGAGAATGTTTGCCCTTTCCAACAGTTCCTGTAATTAATAATTTAACTCAATATACTTAAGCCTGATTTCCTAGAATACGTGAATAGCAACACATTCCAACAGGTAATTATGAAGAAATTGTAGCAAGTGCTATTTTAGCTATCACGCTCAAATAGGAATCTATAATAATAATCAAAGTAAAAATATTTACACTACTTATGATTAAAAAACATCTAAACGGATTTTGAAGCAATGTTGCATTCGTCTCCGCCCTGAAAAGCATAATTTCTTTTTGAAACAATCAATGTATATTGGCTATATTTACTCCACTGCGCCAGAAGTAGGGTTATGTTTTTCGAGTGTGTGTATGTATATATGTGTATTTCTTTGGCACGCTCTAGAGCCTAAACGGCTTGTTGCACTTGAGTTTCATAGGTGTCATTAGATTCGTCTTAGTCGTGAGGTATTTTTAAATTATTTAAAGTGGAGTTTTTTTTTTAATTTTTGAAATTATATTATAATGTATTGTTCGTTTTTAATACGGTTAGGATCCGATTTAATGTGTCGTTGTATATCTTTCTTGCAGGGTAATGAAGTAACTTTTTTATTGGCAGCTTTATTAAAGTACTGTGTCTTTTTGTTTACAAAAATCTGAACAGAGTAAATTCACAACTACAGTCTAAAATACAAAACCATTTAATCAAATAAATTAATACGTGAAGCAAAAACTTTCAGTACAGTTTCACGAGTTAACGGAGGCGTATGATATTTGGCACAGTTAATGTTGAGGTAGGTGTGCAGAGTGCTAATATTAAAAAAAAAATGCTTGGAAATACATTAAATTAATAATCATAACGATAACACACACTACTGGTCTTAGATCCGGTATAAGAAATATATACCCTCATCTGTTATTTACGGCGTTGACGGCCGCCGAAGGGCGGTAGCGACCGTAGCTGCCATCGGCTTCCGTGAGCGGTGTGAGCGGCGGCGGTTGTCTCAAGCGAAACTGTGTTTTATATTAATGAAGATAAAATTTAAAATTAGGTATATGACAGTTATGCTGCTCGCCGCTCCGTTGCAGTTTCGGTGTGAATCGGCCCTTAGGGTGCAATTTAACTAGGCAACCTATTTGCAATGTGTCAATGTGAATATTATCTATCATTTATTTCTTATCACTAATAAATAACAGATGAGGGTATATATTACTTATACCGGATCATGTACTATACCGTGTGGTTGATAGGTACAGTTTAGTTACACGTTGTCGTTTGTCAATATGTCACAATAATATAGTTTTCATTATTTTTTATCTTAGAGGCAAAATAACCCATAGAAGTTCAAACTTAAAAATTATATGAATTATGGACGAATTTCGAACATTAGTATTTATAATTTAACTAATGAATTCACAGAAGTTAAAATGTAAATAATTCAAAAGGTTGTGTAAATATTGGCCAACTCCAGATGGGCGGGTCGGGTGAAAGGATTTGGGCGGAAACTGCCCATAAGCACTTTAGTCACGGGCGAGGTTATGCAAGTTTTAAATCTGAAACGTATATTTTAGACATTTGTATTTAGAAGGTTTTTAAAGTCAAAGTCAAAGTCAAAAATTTTTATTCAAAATAGGTATTTTTATACACTTTCTGAACGTCGATCTACATGATGCCTACCACCGGTTCGGGAACTACTAGCTGGCCCGGCGCCCGGCGAGAAAAACCGGCGTAAACAACTCGCGCGGGGCCATCTTTTATCAAAGAGATGGAGAATTGTTCTTTTAAAAATATAAAAAGGCATATATAACAGTGTTATGACTAAATCAACATAACAAGAGTACAATAATATATGGAATTTAGAAGTAGCCTTGCAGAGGGTCACCTCATTCCCAAGGTGTGCTATGTTTCATAAGATCATTAACGTTATAATAGGTGTGTAAGCTAGGACTTACACATGCGACTTTGAGCTGAGGGAAGTAGGTATATATGTTAACGTGAGGGCTGAAGACAACTGGGACAGACCTTTTAGCTGAGCTGGTGGATCTGGATCTGGGCGGAGGTTTCTTCTCACTACACTACACAGCTGTTGAGCGGATTATCGATAGATTTATCGCGGTTCGCCGGCAAATTTGGTATTATATGTATTAACGAGCACAAATAAATATGCGCACACGCGTTCGCGTTCACTAGGATTCGGGATGAGCTGAAAATGCATCCGGCATGGAAGGGGTTCAAATTGCAAGTCCTACGTCACTCTCTGACAGCGCCCTTGAGTCGGTCGGCCATACTCGGGTCGTGATTGGCCGATTTGAATGTGCTGTGTGTTCATTCTATACGTCGAGCTAGTGTTGACGCGAACATCCTGGGGGGCCCGCAAAGGGGGTGAGCTGAGTCCCATCTTGAGCAGAATCCAGTGGGAGCCGGGCAATCTTGCCGACAGGCCTCCGCAGCTGGCCTTGAGTGGTGTCCAAGTCCACAACTCTGATGACTCCATCCTTCCCAGGTAGCAGACGTGAGATTCTTCCCATCTTCTATTGTAGAGGAGGCAAATTGTCTTCCTTGAGCAGAACCAGTTCTCCAATTTTAGGTGGAGAGGAAGAGGAAAGCCATTTGGAGCGGATTTGAAGGGTATGGAGGTATGACTTGGTCCAAAGGTTCCAAAAGCGCTGAGAGAGTGATTGAATGAGCTGAAAGCGTTTGAGCGGAGATATTACTCTTTCATCTAGAGTCAGCTCGGGGAGAGCTGTGAGCGGACGGCCAATGAGAAAGTGGCCGGAAGTAAGGGGCTGATAGTCCGTGGAATCGGACGAAAGTGGGCTGATGGGCCGAGAGTTTAACACAGCTTCGATTCTAGTGCTTTGTGGATTTAACTTTAATCTCATGGATGCCTCCCATCCATGGGGCTTTAGGCGGATTGAGTAACCAAGTTATATTTTGAGTTGAGAGTTTATGAGAAATAGCGTCGTTATTGTCATTGAGAAATTGTTGTACCTCTAGTAGATGATTTCTAGCTCCTACATAATTTGTGCCACAATCTGAACGTATCAATACCGGAAGTCCGCGACGTGAGCAGAACCTTTGTAATGTTGCAAAAAACGCTTCGGCAGTGAGCGATGAGACTGGTTCTAAGTGAACCGCCTTTGTAGTGAGGCAAACAAATATACAAAAATATCCCTTAATTAACTTAGCATTGCGTAATTGACTTGATTTGAGCAGAAACGGTCCGGCGAAATCCGTTGATACGTGACTAAATACGGGCTGAGGTATATTCAATCAGCTGGCAGGTCAGCCATGACAGGTACTTCGAGCTGAGCGCGGTAACGGAAACATCTTATGCATTTAAACGTTCTGTGCCTTATAATGCGGCGGGCAGATTATATCCAAAATAGCTGAAGAACTAGGCAAAATGAATGGGTGTTGAGCATCGTATGTGAGTTCCGAACGAGTGAGTCTACCTCCTACTCTGAGGAGACCGTCCTGCGTAAAAGGCGACAGACGTTGTAGTCGTACTGTGCAGATTCTATCGGTTTGCAGGCGGTGAATATCCTCTGTGAATGCATTCTGCTGTACAGAGCGGAGCCAGAAAAGCAATGCTTCTCTACGTTCACTTACAGTTAGAGGGCCTAGTTGTCGCGAGTTTGAATTTAGTTTACAGTTACGAATAAATCGCCTCATGTAGGCTGTGACACCGGTTAATTTTTCTAAAGAGCTGAAGCGAGTGAGCAGATCACTATCGACACCGGGTATCGAGAAATTGCATGGTACGTATTTAGGTTTGAGCCCTGGCAAGTCTTGTCGAGTATGAGCTGAAGGCATCTTGGGCCAGGTATCCTTTGGCAATTTGAGCCATGGAGGAGACCACCATAAATCATGAGCGGAGAGAGCTTGAGCTGATAATCCTCTGCTTGCACAGTCAGGAGGATTTAATTGGGAAGGTACATGACGCCACTTAAGTGTGAGTGAATTTGAGTTAATTTTTGTTACTCTATTTGATTCAAATGTTTGTAAGCGATGGGGCGGAGTTTTTATCCATGCAAGAACTATGGTACTATCTGACCAACAAACGTGATGTGTAATTGTGAGATGAGCAGCCAATTGTTGGAAGACACGCAACATGAGCTGAGATAATAGAGTTGCAGCAGACAACTCTAATTTGGGGATTGTTAGTTTATTTTTAATCGGTGCTACTTTAGATTTAGCAATTATGAGGTGAACGTTAACAGATCCGTTGTGAGCTGATTCTTGTTAATATATGACTGCAGCAAAACCGCTTTCCGGAGCATCTGCGAAGCCGTGAAGTGAGTATGTTGAATTGAATTTGTGTGGAGCGATATGTCTGGGAAAATGTATATCTGAGATGTGAGGAAGATCATGAGAGATGCGCTGCCAATCATCTGTAATATTATTTGGAGTGGGATCGTCCCAGTCCAATTTAATTAACCATAACCTTTGAAGAAGTATTTTTGCGCGGAATATGACGGGTGTAACCGTTTGGGTCATAGATAGAAGCTACTGTCCTAAGAATTGAACGTTTTGTAATGTGGGTAACTGGTGGTAATGAGATGTGATATTTAAATTTATCAGACTGGGGAATTCATCTAATACACAAAACCTTAACTGATGGAGACTCTGCGCTGATGTCAAAGTCTTTAGGCATTTCGCATTGATCATCTGGAAATCTTTGCAAGAGCTGAGGTGTGTTTGATGTCCATTTACTAAGTTTAAATCCACCGAGTGATAACAAATCAATGAGCTAAGTTTGGAGTACTGATGCTACTTCTATGGTGTCATGACCGCAAAGTATATCATTCACGAAAACAAATTTGCGCAAAATTTGGGCAGCCTGAGGATAGCGATGACCTTCATCTTCAGCTAATTGTAATAATGTACGGATAGCATGATATGGACTTGAGCGCAATCCGTATGTAACAGTGTTGAGTGCATATGTGAGCAGAGGTCGATCTGGAGACGATCGCCAGAGTATGAGCTGATAGTGTCTTTGGTCTGGTCTTAAGTGAATATTTCTAAACATCATTTTTGTCAGTGCTGAATACTATACGATGTGCGCGGAATGATATAATAATATCTACAATGTCTCGTTGAAGCGCTGGACCTGTGTGCAGGCAATCGTTTAAACTGACTCCATTGGATGACTAACAACTGCCATCAAATACTGTGCGGAGTTTGTCAGTACCTGATTTGAACACGCTATGATGAGGAATATAATAATGAGGTTTATGAGTAAATGTAGATGGATGACACGGTGTCATGTCCTAAGTTTATGTATTCGTTCATGAATTCTATATATTTTTGTCGCAGTGTGTGATCGTATTGCAACCGTTTTTCTAAATTGAGAAATCTACGTAGAGCAATAGCATGAGTACTACCTAACACGGGTGCATCTGATAAGAAGGGAAGAGTCACCATGTAACGGCCTGAATCGTCACGAATGGTGGTTGAGCTGAATATGTGTTCACATTGCTCGTGTAGCGGGTTTGAATGAGCAGAACGAGGATGGGGTTCTTCCGACTCCCAGAATCTTTCCAGGCTTTTGCAAATATCCTGAGTAGAATGAGCAGAATGTGTAGAGTGAGCCGACTGAGTAATGAGTATAATGAGTATGAGTAATATGAACAGAGTTAACTTGAGCTACAGGTGAATCGCATGAGTGTTCAACGAGTCCTATGAGTGCAAAATCAAAAATCGTGCCGAAGGCTATGTGCTTCCCCGGGCCCAAAGCAAATTTAGTACCATCCAAAACGTGACCCAAAACTTCTGATTGATTTTACTTGTGCTGATACTACAGAATGATGGGCTGAACTAGATTTAGATATTTTATAAGCTGAATGAGATGCAGGAATACTATTAGCTGAATGACATTTTAAATTATTGGGCTGATCTTCTGATTCTATGTGCTCCGTGATTGTATGTAGTCATTGTTTTTTGTTTCGAGATTGATGAGTTGTAGATGGTGCATGATCAGACGATTGGTTGGGGTCTGATGATGATGATTGATGGGCACGCGTATGTTGTGTGTAGGCCGTGTAGGTATGTGGCTTGTCTTGAGCACGCCGGTGGGGCTGCTTTGCATGTGTTTGTTGAACGACATTCATTTTCAAAATGCGGACCTAAACATTTACGACATCTGTCGTTGGCTTCTATGAAATCCCAACGACCTTGAGTGGACTGATGATTATATTTCGGACACACGATAAGTTTGTGGTCTGTATTCCTACAATAGGGGCAGTAGAATCGATTGTGTTTATCTGTATTCCGGGCTGAGTACTCGCGCCGTTCTGTTCCGGCGGAGGGGGGCCAGTAGCGTTGAGGGTAATGAGGAACTGGGCTGACGTGATAGCTGCTTAAAGTGTGAGCCGATGGCGAGCGCTGAGTATTACGAGGATACGCGGGACTAATTGGTCTAAAGCGTGGACTGCGCGGAGAGTGTGCGGGGGGTGTGTGTTGACGAGAAGGCCCGGGTGTGGTGAGTAGGTAACACCGCGCGCTGCATTAGAATATTCGGTTTCGATACAGCGCGCGTGCTCCTCTAAAAAAGAAATCAAATCACCTAAGGTGGGCAGAGTGTCCTAGGTGCTATATCTTCTTTCGAACAGTGTGCGGAGCTCGCCTCGTAATTTTCTAACTACAATGGATACAAATACGTAATTACTATCCATAGGTAAACTCAGATTCTTTAAAGTGCTTTGTGCGGAGATGAGTGGAGTTACGAACGTCGCGCGTATATTTGATTGAATATGAATATTAGGTAGGCCGAGTATTATATCAACAAACTCATCAATGAGAACACGGCGGTTCTCATACCTACGTGTGAGAATATCGAGCACGACGCTGTAATTATCATTTGTGATTTTTAAATGCGCAATCATGCTGAGCGCCTCCCCCGATAGGCAAGACAAAAGATAGTGCAGCTTAATTGCATCTATAAGTGACGTCATGTCGTCTTTAAGACTCCTAAAAATCGTAATAAACGATGGCCAGTCCTCAACGCGTGAGCTGAATTTTGGTAGTTCAATTTTGGGCAGAACGGCAGAAGTGGGCTTGTTACGGGTGAAATTAAAAATAAAAGAGAAATTTCCCGTGACAATATAAACACACCGGCATATTTAGCGGAACACAAAAAAAAGGTCCATAATTAAAAAAATATGGTTTTATTTTAAAATCTACTTACTACACTTTTGTTATTTAAAGTTTCATTTGTTTTACTTAAAATGAGATCACATTAAGAACAGATTTTTCGAGTAAAGGCTATTTGTGAAAAATGGTACATTTTTGAACTTTTCATGTAACCGGGAAAAGTGAAAATTAATATTAAAATAACAATTAATTAAATTAGAAAAATGGTGATTAATATCGCGTATTTCCTCCACGTGCTCTTATTAAAGTTTCTACCCGTCTAGGCATACTGAGAATGATGTATTATGTATGATACTGAGACCTCCTGGGATAGTCTCCGCCATTCCTCAACTACGGCGATTCGCAGTTCACCCACGTTGGCAGGAGCTGGAATTCTGGACTTAGCTTTTCTTTTCAGCAAGTCCCAAACATGCTCTATTGGGTTCATATCCGGTGATCTCACCGGCCACTCCATAACAGTGATATTCATATCATTAAGATAAGCTTGAGTTACCCGAGCGGTATGCGGCCGAGCATTATCCTGCATAAAAACAAAATCGTCTCCGATATATGGGGCAAACAATACGACATTTTCTTCTAAAACTACTCTGATATAGCGGTCTGTAGTCAGATTCTCTCTGTCAATTGTTACGGGGGAAATTAAAATAAAAAGAGATTTCCCGTGACAATATATATATTAAAAAAGGAAATAGGGGTCGTGGGCAGAAGGCCGTATGTATCTGGTTTAGCCTCTAGTGTCTTTAGAGATTGGTGGGGCTTTTAAACCACACGGCACTTAGCTGGATCTGTCGACGGTAAGGTATGACAACACGTGGCGCTTTTGGGTCCTGTGTTCGGGTCAGGAACTCGTCACGACGTGGTCGCCTAGGAGCGGACAGTCCGTGGTACAGGCCAGATAGTCATCCGTCTATAGGATGTAGATAGCGATGCTTGTACCCGTGCCGTAGTTCCCTGGAAACATTCATACCAGCGTGTGAAGAGTGTGGACCACAGCAGCCATGGTTCTAGCCCCTAACGATCCAACCATGGGCTGTGTATCCATCACAAAATAAGGGATAAGCGAAAAAAAGATAAAAGATAAAATGATGATATTAAGGACAATTAATTTGATACAAACATCCTAATAATATCTAACAATGCAAGATCGGAAAAATGAAACGACAAGTTGAGCACGTGGCCAATCAAAAGGTCCGCCAACAAATTCTACAATGGTGCTAATTCACAGGAAAAATAATGTGTTTTAATTACAAGCGTGATTTACCAAACATTCACAACACAGATATATCAAATTACTCACCCTGAACACGGGGTTAAAATATTATAATTATTATAAACGACTACATCTTGCGTTTATAGAAAATTTTATTCTAAAAAGGAAACGTCATTCGAAGAAGTGCTATATATACCCTCCTCCGTCGTCTTTTTTTAAACTTTTGACAACTATGAAACTAAAGCGTAAAGAGAAAAAATCCAGAAACCAAAATAAAGTATATTATATTAATAATCAATATATTATGTAATATAATAATACAAATGTACTGTATTTTCATTATTAATCAAAATTTAATAATTATTTTTATCATTAAAGATGGAAGTAAAATCGATCTATGAATCAAATATTAAAGGAAGGCTAACGCCATTTTAGTAAGGACGTGCGCCGATAGATGGCGCCTAAAGCCTCTAAATGACAAATAATTAAGCAAACAAATCATAGATGACGGTGATTTTACGGAAAGGAAATGTAACTACGTTACACAATCACTACCAAGTTTGTGCGAGCTCCCAAACAAATGCCCGCCCAAACCATTATTGATCCACCACCGTATGCAACTGTAGTTTCAAAATTTGTCTGAATGTATCGTTCTCCTTTGCGTCTGTATATTCTTTGCCTGCCGTCAATTTGATTTAAGAGAATTCTGCACTCATCACTAAACAATACCTTACTCCATTGGTCCGCGTTCCAAAGTCGATGTTCCTGAGCAAAAGTTAACTTGTTTCTACGATGATTTACCTCGAGCCTTGGAGCCTTGGCGGGCACAAATGAACCCAAATCAGCTTCTTCGAACCTACTTCGTACCGTACGCTCACTTACGGTTACACCCCGCACTGCTTCTAACTCATGTCGGGCTTGGACGGCCGTCAAACGGGGGTTCCTACGTACACATGAAACGATGAAGCCGAATGAAACTATCATCCCTACTCGAAGTGCGTCTTTTTCTGCCTTGTCCTTCTCTTCTCACATAAGTACCGGTCTCCCTGAACCGTTGGATACTGCAATGGATCGTTGAAACTGGTCGACGAAGATCTCTGGATATCACTCTGTAGGTTTGACCATTTCTTCGCATTTCGAGTGCCCTGGCAATCTCCGTTGGGGCTTAGTCAGGCATAATTCAGTCCTCAACTCCAAAAAGATACGCGAATAAAAAAAAAACAAAAAACAGTATTTCAATGAAATTTTAAATCAAACTCAGAACGAAGAAATACTCGAAGTTCGCTCCAGATAAAGGTGTATTTGAATAAAATTAAAACAATTGCATAAAATGTGATGTTCAGTTGTTTTCTTAATTTGAAAATATTTCTTTTTAAATTAGATTACGTATAAACCAGCCAGCAACCTTATATGATACTGATATCAAACCTTTATTTTATGTTCCGCTAAATATGCCGGTGTGTGTATATTAAAAAAAAATAAGGGTCGTAGGCAGAAGGCCGTACGTATCTGGTTAAGCTTCTTGGTGTCTGTGGGTGTCGAAGGGGCTTAAAACCACGTGGGAACTTAGCTGAGTCCAGGAGCACGTGGTGAGGGAGAACTGGGGCTGCAACTTCTGGTAGCGTCTCTCTGTCACCGCTACGTCTGTTCATCGTCGATAGATCGTCCAAGGGGGCGGTGCAGCCTGATTCCAAATCCAGTTGTCCAGTCCGGAATATCTAGCGGCCTCAGTAATCCGATTGTGGGAAAGTAGCCAATAGTCCCTGTATAAGGATAACTTTATCCCGGTATATAGGTCCCTGAAAATTCATGATGAACGTGTGGGTAGGAGTCCCGTCACACAGCGTGATCTCAACCCGAAACGATCAAAATCACGGGCTGTGTGACCATTACAAAGAAGTTAGGCAAAAATAAAAAGATAAGATGATATTAAGGACAACCAATATGATACAAACATCCTAATATTTTAATAATGCTAGATCGGAAAGATGAAACTACAAATTGAGCACGTGGCCAATCAAATTTTTCTTTTAACAATAAATTTTACCAAGATGATATTTTACATGAAAGATAATGTGTTTTAATTACAAACGTGATTTACCAAATATTCACAACACAGATATACGAAACTACTCACCGTGGACACGGGGTTAAAATATAATTATTATAACGACTACATCTTGAGTCTATAGGAAATTTTATTGAAAAAGGAAACGTCATTCGAAGAAGTGCCATATATACCCTCCTCCGTCGTCTTTTTTAAACTTTTGACAACTATGAGAGTAAAGCGTAAAGAGAAAAAATCCAGAAACCAAAATAAAAAGATATTATATTAATAATCAATATATTATGTAATATAATGATGCAATTTTACTGTATTTTCATTATTAATCAAAATTAACTTATTATTTTTTAAGATTTAAGACGGAAGTAAAATCGATCTATGAATCAAATATTAAAGCAAGGCTAACGCCGTTTTAGTAAGGACGTGTGCCAATATATGGCGCTTTAAGCCTCTGAAAATGACTAAATAATTTAAGTATAAAAAATCATAGATGACGCAAGTAACGCCGAAATAATTGATTTTACGGGAAGGAACTGTAACTATGTTACAAGCTGACTTGACTCTGAAGTAGAACTTATAATATTTTCCGCTGCAGTTAAAATATCATAATATTCGGATAGCGCGTTTTCGTAACCGGCTGTATACAATTTTTCAATTTCATCTGTAAGACTGGCGTCGTCTAAAATTTCGCAGTATAAATTTTCTCATTTTTGTTTCAAGTTTTGTAGGTCTTTAAAACGTGCATTAAACTCCGTTTTGTTAGATTTTGAGTCACCTTTGTGTAAAGCCAATGCGAACTCTCTGAGCCGACTAATAGATTTTATAGTTTACCTAAATATGGCCGCTTGCGATTTTGTAGGCATGTTTAGAAATATATGAGTGTAACTAAGTTAAATATTTAGAACTAATGAGCGGAAAATACGCGCGCAATTAATTAAAACTCAGAAAATAGATGTTAATAATGTGCCGACATTGTATACAATTTAATCATAAAATGTGTACAAGTTAATGAACAAATGAGCTGACCGATCACATCAGGTGATCGGTCAGCTCATTTGTTCATTAACTTATAAAGTATTAGTGTATGTTTGATGAGCGGAGATTAACGCGTTAGAAGCAGTCTGTAATATTATTTTAATGCCCTGAAGTTTGAATATAAACAAATCGTTAGAAACAAAATAACGTAATGAAAACAATGTAAGTAGGTATGAGCAGGTTTAATCTCAATAGTGTGCCGACTTATTTCAGCTGTAACGTAACACGTATAATATATTTGTATCAACACAAAACGTAGATAAGAATTCAATATAAAGGTCACTATATTTTATTCTATGAAGAATACCTAATTGAAAATGAATGTAACAGCTGTTGTTTACGAGCAGACGTCGCGTAGCTATTACCTACCGAATGCACAAAAATCAAGTTCTCTGTACCGAAGCGAGCCGACGATTTATGTATGGGCACTTGAGATGTTATGCAACCCGTAACTATTAAAATAATGCTAAGTTAATTAATATTGTGTTTTAAAATTTGAGAATATGAAGATATAAACTTGATATAAACGTTATATATAGATAAAATACTTAGTAATGCAACGACGATTTACAATTTTGTTATGAGCCGAACGTAATTCACAATACTCACTAGTTATTTTACATGCAAATCAAACATTAAAATATTTTGTAAGTAATTATGAGCTGAGAAAATTATATGAGATATTATTGGCACAAATTATGTATTAGGTACCTAGGGAAGTTCTGGAATGTTCGAGTTCTTTGGTCGACTATTAGCCGACAACCTACCCACTATTTTTTTATCTTTTTTTTCTTGGGTTTTTTCCTATGAATTTACGGGCCGAAATATGCACAAAATAATTTAATTAATAAACATGTAGGTTAATATCAATGTACATAATAGGGGTTTAATGTTAAATGTGCCGAATTGATAATGGGAATGGACTGTAACTTGGTTTTACAATGGCGGGGGGCCGCCTGAGCAGAATTAATTGTACAAAATATATCGAGCTGATTTTATGTGCAGAATTGGGCGGAGTGGAACTGTAGGTGCTGGTTATAATGAGGCCCAACGCTGGTAATAAACCGGGCTTCATGAAGGCTCGATGGACCAAAAAATGTATAAGCTAGGACTTACACATGCGACTTTGAGCTGAGGGAAGTAGGTTAATGTGAGGGCTGGAGACAACTGGGACTGACCTTTTAGCTGAGCTGGTGGATCTGGATCTGGGCGGAGGTTTCTTCTCACTACACTACACAGCTGTTGAGCGGATTATCGATAGATTTATCGCGGTTCGCCGGCGAATTTGGTATTATATTAACGAGCAGAAATAAATATGCGCACACGCGTTCGCGTTCAATAGGATTCGGGACGAGCTGAAAATGCATCCGGCACGGAAGGGGTTCCAATTGCAAGTCCTACGTCACTCTCTGACAGCGCCCTTGAGTCGGTCGGCCATACTCGGGTCGTGATTGGCCGATTTGAATGTCCTGTGTGTTCATTATATACGTCGCGCTAGGGTTGGCGCGAAGAATAGGCTTTAGCACACAAACGTTCTTTAACTACTTTTTTAAATTTATTGATTGAAAAATTTTGGACCCTTTCTGGGATCTTATTGTATAGGCGTATACACTGGCCTTTAAACGAATTCTTTACTTTACTAAGTCTAGTCACTGGTACATCAAGCTTATGCTTAATTCGGGTATTTCTACTGTGGTTGTCACTTTTATTTTTGAATAAGTTTAATTTTTTTTTAACATATAATACATTTGATAGAACATACTGAGAAGCTACAGTTAAGATTCCAGTTTCTTTAAACTTCTCTCTTAATGACGTGTTAGGGGTCAGCTTGTAGATTGCAGCACAAATATAGTATTTATATGGGCAGCATTTCCCCACAGTAGAATGCCATAGGATATTATACTGTGGAAGTAACTAAAATATATAAGACTTGCTGTGTTTTCGTCTGAAAATTGTCTTATCTTACTTACTGAAAATGCTGCTGAACTGAGTCTGTCGGCCAACCCAGAAATATGAGGGACCCACTGTAGTTTTGCGTCTAAAGTTATACCTAAAAAGACAGCTGTATCTACTAGTTCCATACCTTTTCCATTCAATAGAACATTGGTTTCAGTTTGCCTTACATTTGGCAACGTGAACTTTATACATTTAGTTTTTTTGCTATTTAACAAAAGATTATTAACACTAAACCAGTGTACTATTTTTGAGAGAGCATTATTTACTTCTTCATACCCTTAGTTTTGGCGATTAATATTAAAAGTAAGTCACGTGTCATCGGCAAATAACACTATCCCGTTTTTTCCATTAATAAGGTATGGTAGGTCATTTATATAGACCAGAAAAAGAAAGATTCCTAAAATGGATTCTTGTGGGACCCCCATCTCAATTTCGGTACCTGTGGATCTTTTTCCATTTATCTCAACCCTCTGAGTCCTATTTGATAAATAAGATTTTAAGAGGACGAGTGCTGGTCCCCTTACTCCATAGTGGCATAGTTTCCTGATCAACGTTGTGTGCTGCACGCAATCAAATGCCTTAGAGAGATCGCAAAAAACTCCTAGAGCATCCTGCGACCCCTCCCAAGCATCAAAAATATAACACCCTGCATACTAAATTTCATGGTAACACTTGTAGTCGTTGTCGAGATACCGATTATATATATACAAGGTCGTCTCGTTTAAAGTATAAGATATAATATAAGATTATTTTGATAAGATCGACGAAAAGAATTTATTTATATAATTCAGTTAAATAAATATAAACTTCTTAAGATTGTTAAACTACAAAACAGTGTGTTGTGAGATGTTAAATAACTTAGAACGAACTGAGGGCCTAACAGTAACAGTAAAGTAACTGTTACTTTTATCTATATATTAATACGTGACGCGAAAATTTCAAGTACAGTTTTACGAGAACTGTGCGTACGGATTAGAGTGAAATTTGGCACAAATTAAGTTTATGCTCAGGAAGGCGTTGGAAAAGCGTAAATTCCTTAAAATAGTGCTTTGAAATACATTAAATTAATGAAAATATCAGCAACACACACTACCATGGATTTGGTTCACACATAGTTACACACACGTAGTGTATTCATATATCAATCCCTATAAGGTTTGACGTTCGGTTGCATCGTGGAAACCCCGAGTGAAATTTTATTTTTCGCAACTTGCAAATCTTTTAATTATTACATTAATTATTGTTTATAATTTTTATCGCTACCTCAGCTAGGTCACACTATCTCCCGTGCATTTGATATAATTTATTTTTTTACAGAAATACAAGAAAACATTATTTGCATACAAAAATTATTCTCTAAAATTTATTTACAAAAAGTAATATTTTAATACTCTACAGTATACTTTACACTCTAATGTCTGAATACGAAAAATACTAAACGCTCTGCAGGCCAATCGCGCTATTGTTTATCGCTTATATTCAGGTTCAACTCTGCTTTGGTTATGATTCAGTTTCGGTTCGATTCCGGTGTGGTTGAACAAATTTCAGTATCGCACTATCCTTCCAATCGTAACTCAATTTGACTTTTATTTTACAAGTAATTTTTATCTCATAATATTCTCAACAATTTAACACACCAAAACAAGAAACGTTTCAGATACGTGCGAGAGAAAGTAGCATCGTATTAACTTTTTGTTTTGACAGTGCTTACGCTTGGGCTCCGGCGCTGCTGCGTTCCAACTATCTGTCAAAACGTTGCGTTAGCGCGATACCGAATCGCATAAAAAGTCGAGTAACGTCCACGTTTACGATGCAACGAGGGGTTTTCATAGTTTTTCTGCCATTAGGTGCCAGACCCATCTCACACATAGCGTCATCTGGTGACGTAAGTGGTATCAAAAACGGTCAATAAGGATTTTCGATTCTTTTTCTGTCACCAGACGGCGCTTGGTAGCCCGACGGTCCTTGTCGTTTTAAAAAGCTGTCGGATGTCTCGAATTTGAAAACCCTCACTGAAACAACTTAACACGATTGTCCCGCAGTAAACTATACTTTTGCAGTACAATACGATGCAAAATATTCTAAAAGCGTTTCAATATTATAAAATACAATTTAAATTCAATAATTTTTAGATGAGAGCGGATTCTTTTGATATTGAATATATGCGATTAACTGAATATCCTATGGGCGGCAAATGTCCGGCACTGCAAATATCATAAACAAAATTGACACATTTTTATTGCGTGCCTATCTCAGAGGCATAAGAACCCTAAAAATTTAAACTAAAAAAATTTATAGTAGTAGGCATTCACGCTATTATTATCTAGATTAAACTTACATAAAATGGGTGTCAAGCCACCGATTACACAAAAAAAAAAAATTCTAAGCATGTCGTGCTAGTCGTTCATGCTATTGAATTAACCATGCCAAAAAAATATAACTAGTTTTTGTCACTCCCAATTAGGCGTATTATTAAATAAGCGCGTATATTCAAGTTTACAATCTCTGGCATAGAACATTTGACGACACAGAAGGTACAAAAGCGTATAAATTCTATTCGTTCATAGTTATTTACCTTAGACGACATGCTTAAAATTAAAAAAAAATGTGTAATCGGTAGTTTAACACCCATTTTATGTAAGATTAATCTAGATAATATTGGCGTGAATACCTACTAATATTTTTTTTTTTTTTTAATTTATCTATTTAGTTTTTTTTTTAAACTAATGTCCCAAACAGAAATCCACCTGGTATTTAATAAAAACACATTTGTATTATTGCACGTAATTAATAAAAATAATATTTACTCAACGGATTCATGTTGCTGCCTTTTTCTGTCAAGTGACTTTTCCAGCGTATCAAAGACAGCAACATTGATAAGCGTATGCGTTGCGTAATTATTTTTACTAATAAGAAGAAGGAGAAAAATACAAATTTTATTAAAAAATTAAGTATTGAGTTTTGCCGGGGAGTTCAATGGGTGATGTTGTGGAATTTGTAAAACTTCATAAATTTGTGTTATTTCGGTTCTTAATGTGTAATATTGGTAGAATATTAACCATTAAATATTCGTTATCGTGCACAAGTGTGGGCAAGTGGTACAACTTCTAAAAACGTGCTATTTTGTGTTTCCCGCCAAAACTCCCTAGGAACTTTCAATAAAGCTTCTACCACTTTACCGAATCGACTGACATGACTCATAGGCTGTACTGACTATATATTTGGACTTGAACTAGACTTTAGACTTGACGATATAGGAATACTGTGTTGAAAATTGAAACGAAAGTTCTATTTCCCGCCTTTTTAACTTGACACTGGCAAATGGTTATAAGCCGATGCCATATATAAGTTATAAAAAAAAAAGAAATATTATAGTCATTCAAAATTATACACAAATTACACATTGACAATAGTACGCTAAGCACAATTTAAGTAATTGTTAACCTGTTGTTTAAGTTTGGACTGACCCAGGAGGCTTTTAACTCGATTACAGCAGATAACAATTAGGGAAAGTAATTTTTGCGTCAACAGAAGAGATTAAAAATCTCCTATTTTTTATATAATATTTTTTTTTCAATATAGATCATGAATAGAATATGCGAAAGTATCTCTATATAATTATTATGTCTGTTACACAATCACGGCTAAATTACTAAACGGATTTTGATGAAATTTGGTACAGAGCTATCCCTGCGGGTAGCATATATATTTCCCCAAGGTCTTATCTGTATAAGATCTTGGGAAAACACATATGCTACCTTTTGTCGCTCGTATTATCGCTGTATGGTTTCCGCGCGGTAGGATTTCTATGCAAACGAAGCTGAGAACGAAGAAGGGAAAATTATAAAAACAGTAATTTAACGCATCTGCGTGCCATTAAAACTCATTTCTCATATTATAAAAATATATAGGGTCGTTTCACACCACGTCAATCTGGCAAGTAAGTGGTAAGTAAGTATCCGAAGAAGTTGTGGTAAGTATCCGAAGAAGTTGTGTTACCGGGAAAAGACAATGGGAAGTATATTTAATACTTAAATACTATATACACATATCTAAGATTTTTATTATATTATAAACATATTTAATACACATCCATGACCCAGGAACAATGAAAACTTCTTGTTTCTTCGGAAGGATTCTAACCTGCGACCTCCAGCTTGAGCGCCGTCGCACTAACCACTGAGCCACAGAGGCCGTCTTATATATTTTGATAATAGAAATTATTCTTAAAAATTAAATTTATAGCTTTCAATCGTTGAATGAAACAAGAGTGTAGCAAACGCAAAATTACTAAACGCTGACTGTGTGAAGTGAAGTATATTCAGGGTATAGACCATTGACGTATTATATCTAGGACGTCGCTGCACAAAAATGACAGCAAAATTTGGGACATATCGTCGTTTGGGACGTATATTAGGAAGATTCTCTTTATATTTTTTATTACATCTACTTCCGTATCGCATCGTGGGACTTACAACACAGGCGAATTGCTAACCTCCTCCTTTTTGGAAGTCGATTAAAAAAACTATTTAGTCATGACCATGATAAGTACCTACTGAGTCTTTAAATACTAATCCATAAACCAAGACAACATAAGCGTTATTTCACGCAGATCTTCTGCGAGACCGTCCCCTCGAGAGCCAGTTAAGTATTCGAAAAGTTTCTAGTTCGACAGCTAAGAAGAGTGACTATTATAAGGTTACGTTAATTATGAAAATAAATAAAAAATAAAATAAATAAATAAATAAATAAAATAAATAAATAATAAATAAATTAATAAATAAATATAATATATAATATAATATATAACATGTAATATTTAGTCATTAATTATTTACAAGCTGGCAATATGCAACTTACTGTTTCACATTCACACACATTATATTTATGTATCGGTGACGTTTGCTGTTTTACGTTGGCCTTTGGAATGCGTTGTCCGTATAGTGTGGTCTATGGTACGTCGACGCCAGAAATTTTACTGGGGTAGATTAAGCTGCTGCGCTAAGAGCATTTTTATTTCGTCGGCTTATGTTACGTCCAGGCTCTATTTGAACAGTTTCAAGACAAGATGTATTTTGTTACCCTATTCTATTTATAATGTTACAGATCTGCCATAACGCTAATGTAGGGTCCGATGGGGTAAAAAAAATATACTTTATTTTTATCTCTGGGGTAAGAAAAACACACTGTAGTGTTATAATGGTCCTCTTATACTATGGGGTAAGAGGACCATTGTCACACAAATGTGTTGTTTTTCTTACCCCATCCGTTCATAATTATTTCTGCAGTGGGTCACGCCAAGGTGTAACTGATCCACACGGGGGCGCGATTTTAATGTGATACATTTTGTTTTTTGGTCATTATTCCTACCGTCAATTATTTTTAAAGTTCCATCCACATCGGACTTATTAAAGGGTGATTTGAATCACATCCAAACTTTCTAATTCAAACAAAGTGATAGGTTTAATTGGTTAGGTCATGACAGTCCCCTCCATGAAGAATGGATCACTTTGATTAAAGATAGAGCATTAGCTATGTACAGTCCGTGGTTTTGTGCATAATTTATTTGACGTTGATGATAGACAATTATCCTTTAATAGACAAGGAATAGAGAATTGTTTTTCAGAGGGTACGGCGTTTTTTTTTTTAGAAATTCTCGTTTTATGCCATATGCCTCGCGCACTGCTGTCATAATAGTAGTATTATTTACGTGTCTTTTGTAAATGCACATGACAGCATCACAATGTCTCACTTGACATATTTTTAAACTATGTAGAATAAAATATAAAAGACTAGCTGTTGCTCGCAACTCCGCCCGCGTAAATACAGTATCCCACGGGAGCACTGTACTTTCTCGGGATAAAAAGTACCTATCCTATGTTTTAATCCAGAACTTAAACTACGACCATACTAAATTTCATTGAAATCCGTAGATTAGTATTTGCGTGAAAGAGTAACAAACATCAATCCATCCATTCTCACAAACTTTCTCATTTGTAGTAGGATATTTACGTTTATAAATTACTAGACTAGATGTTCGACTCGCGGGAACCCTACATTTTGACGCGATAAAAAGTAGACTATTTCCCTGTGGAGGAATCTACATCTGAGCTTAATTTCATCAAAATCAGCTCAGTAGTTTTGGAGCCTATTCAATGCAAACAAACAAACATACAAACACACCTTTCCTCTTTATAATATTAGTATAGAGGTATAATAATACTAGCTGTCAGTGACGAAGGCTGGTTTTCCTAAATAGGGAAGCCCTTGCCTGTATAATATCCCATATAATATAGTATCCCTGGTAGGGATTTGGATGATGGTGTTCAAATGGTAAGTGGTAAGTGAATCCGATTGGAATGGAACTATAGGAACCCCACATCACTGCTAGCTGTTGCCCGCGGTTCCGTCCGCGTAAATACAGTATTTCAATGGAACGCTGTACTTTTTCGGGATAAAAAGGTAGCCTATGTTTTAATCCAGAGGCTAAGCTACTACCATACCAAATTTAATTGAAATCCGTTCAGTAGTTTTTGCGTGAAAGAGTAACAAACATCCATCCATCCTCACATACTATCACATTTATAATATAAGTAGGATTTAGAAATAGATCCATTCTTCAGCTAAAGTCTGTGTTTCTTGTTAAAGTCTCTGATCGGCAGGCGAAGCTAAAGTGATTTTTAAAATTCGCTGTACTCAGAATTTAAAATGATGACATAAAATACTGTGTTATCTTGCGCGGAATTCAGTTTTATGCAGTTAACCTCCCTTTGATGTTCAAATAATGAGAGTATAAATACGCCGGTTCACACACACTTTGTCATTATTAAATCCATTTTCAAAATATAGTGCATATTTCGTTAATGCTGCGTGTCAATTAATTATATACCTATTTATTTGAAATAATTTTACGAAGTTGAATTTTTTTTGATCACCGACGAGAACTGAGGGATGTTATAAGTTCGAAGTGTCTGTCGGAGTATCTGTCTGTGGCATCGAAGCTCCCAAACGCATGAAGCAGTGATCGAGCAGTGAGCGAGCTGATGATGATCTATAGCTTAAAAATAACGAAATCTGGTCGATCCGTTTGGCAGTTATGATGCAACAGACAGACACACAGACATCGGGTGTTACAAATAAGAGTTTACAATGTGGTAGTTAAACAGCGTTTTATTCATGCTTTAAGACTATTATATGTGACATATATTTTTTTAAAATAAATAAAAGAAACTAGCTGATGCAGCGAACTACGTACGGCCTTAGAATTTTTGACGACCCCTGTGGTTCAGTGGTTGAGCGTGATGGTGCTTAAGCCCAGATGGGCTGGATCACGGATGTGTATTAAATATGTGTACGTTCAATATGATAAAAATCTTATATATGTGTATAATATAAAAGTATTATATATATTTCCGTTGTCTGGTACCCGTAACACAAGTTCTTCGAGATCTTACCACGGGGCCAGATTGACGTGGTGTAAAGCGTCCATGGATATTATTATTATTATTATTATTATATTATTGTTTGTTTTATTATATATATATATATATATATATATATATATATATATATATATATATATATATATATATATATATATATATATATATATATATATATATGTAAAATTATATGTAAAAGAAACTGGACGCAGTGAAAACATGAAATTTTAATATTTTATCGATAGAAAAAAATCACAAATTTACGTCCAATTTTCAACTAAAATCAATTTATGTTCAAAACTATGAATATAACCGAATCAATATTGTAATACATAATATAAAATTATATTATCTAGTGACTGTATTAGCGGTTTACAAAATATATGTTGTACATTTTACGAGTTATTAAAATAAAACTGTTTCGGCGCTTACTACGTTCTTATTCCGCGTAGAACACTCTCGTTCTGTGTTATACGTTCTATAGGTGCTATACGTTCTATTTATAAGATGTCGACTTTTGAATCTCTAAGGGAAAAGTTTAAAGAAATAAAAGTTCTGACCGTCGCATCTCAATACATTTTGGAAAATGTGTTATATGTAAGAAAGAATCTAAACAACTTTAAAAAGAAATGTGATAATCATTGTGTAAACACTAGAAATAAGAACAAGTTAGATATGCCAGTGTTCAGACTAAGCAAAGTTAGTAAATCCTTTAAAGGCCAATGTATACGCTTATACAATATAATCCCAGAAAAGGTTCAAAACCTTCCCATTAAATTATAAAGTAAATTTTTTTTTTTTGTACAATGAACATAATTTTTTTTAAATTTACAATTTAAAATCTGGTCTTCGAGTTATAATTGTCGCACTTTTTATATGCGATTATAGGTCAACTGCAACACATTGGTACACTCGTCAAATGCAAAATGTGCTAAAATGTTGGCGAAAGAATGTAAGAAACAAAAAAATTCAAATCTGGCGACTAATTGATACCAGTTTTGTTACTAACTGAATATTCCTAACTGGCAGACAGATATTATTTTGGCGAACAAATAACTATCTTGGCAACAATTTGAGAGTACACATTTAATTTAAGAATAGGCACATATATTTTCCCTGATGTAGGTAGTTCAAAAAACATAATAAGCAGCAAAACGAACACACATAATAAAACCGTAAAGGTGCGTACAAAATTCATCGTACATTTTTAATTTTTCTCAGTTTCGTGGGTGTTGATTATATATATTTTGAAATTTCAAAATGGGCGGATATTTATTTTTCGTAAAATTGATATGGGTGTCGTATTCGAGGTTTTTAGGGGTGCTGAATACAAAAATGATATCCGTTTTGAATTTCAAAGATAGCGGACATTTATTTTTAATAATATGTATCTAGGTATCCTGTTCTAGGTTTAAAGGGATGTTGAAATTAAAAAAAAAACATTTATTTTTAATTTCAAAATGGTGGATGTATTTCACTTACTTATTATCTCTGCAACCACATAATTTCTTCATGATGGGAGAAAAAGAAATTTGAAAATCCTGAATTTTCCAACATTTCTATAGCTTTATACATCGCTCGGATCTCAAAGTAGAGCATTGCCATATTTTTTTCTATAATCGCTTCTATCTCGGAAACGGTACATCCTACTGAAAAAATAATGAACATTTCCTCCTCGCTTAGTAACTCCACAACCACATATTTTCTTTATGATGGGAGAAAAAGAAATTTGAAAATCCTGAATTTTCCAACATATAGCTTTATACATCGCTCGGATCTCAAAGTATAGCATTGCCATATTTTTTTCTATAATCGCTTCTATCTCGGAAACGGTACATCCTACTGAAAAAATAATGAACATTTCCTCCCCGTTTAGTAACTCCACAACCACATATTTTCTTTATGATGGGAGAAAAAGAAATTTGAAAATCCTGAATATATGAATAGCATATGTATAAACATCCCTTGTGTCTCAAAGTAGAGCATTGCATTTATTTTCTATAATTCCAAAAAAATTTATCACATGCACATCTTTCATATACACACATACATCCACACACACACACGTACGCACACACATACACAACACACACAAATACACATACTCATACACAAAGCATTTTACTATTTTAATGTAAAACTTTTAATACTTAGTTATATATATTTAAAAAAAAAAAAACATCCTCTCCATTAGCAACCCTGCAAACACATATTTTCTTTATGATAGGGGAAAAAGAAATTCGAAAATCTTGAATTTTCCAACCTTTCTATAGCTTTATACATCGCTCGTAACTCAAAGTATAGCATTGCCATATTTTTTTCTATAATCGCTTCTATCTCGGAAACGGTACATCCTACTGAAAAAATCATGAAAATTTCCTCCCCGTTTAGTAACTCCACAACCACATATTTTCTTTATGATGGGAGAAAAAGAAATTTGAAAATCCTGAATATATGAATAGCATATGTATAAACACCCCTTGTGTCTCAAAGTAGAGCGTTGCATTTTTTTTTTCTATATTTCCAAAAAATTCTATAGCTTTAACATATCTACTGTGATAATAATCATCAATCCTAATCGGTATCCCCATTAACTTTTAAATTATTACTCATGTTATTTTTACGAAGAATGAAAATTCTCCATTTTGGAAATTGAAATTGGAACACTATTTTAAAATTAGCACCCCCAGAAACCTGGAAAGGACACCCATATTAATTCAAAATAAAAAATGTACGCCCTCGTTGTGCGCCCTCTTAAGCAATATTCATTAGAAATAGTCGTCATCAACTAAGACCTAGATAAAACACTATTGTCGCCAACCTCGACCATTGTCTAGCTCGCCGGTCGATCAGTGTCTTAGTAAAAGGCGCTATCTTATCTTTTCACTAGACAGCTTCACAAGTAAGCCTTTCATAATTAACAAGGAAATTAGATAACAGCGTCGAGGACAAGCTGATAACGTACGTGAAAGTGTTTGTTGAACAATATTTTACCTATAATGTACAGAAAATAAGTAAATATTGTACTGTGTACAATACTCAATTGTTTATCTATTCTGTCTATACTAATATAGTAAAGATGAAAAAATTTATTTGTTTGTTTGCATTGAATAGACTCAGAAACAACAAGAATGAATTCGATGAAATTTGGCACAAATATACATTGTGTGTCGTCTCGAGAAAATATATTTTAATTTATTTTAATTTACATACAAAATTACATACAAAAATTATACCATACAAAAATTACACGTTAAAAATTTTAAAAATTAAACAAGCTGACCAGATGGCTAGGGAAGCTAGTTCAATGTCATATACTGGTAACGACATTCCCATTATTCTTTCCGATGCTAAACGAGAATTATCTAACACAATTAATCTTATATGGAATCATATTTGGATTACTGACTCTTCCAAATTACATATTTTCAGGAGAGACGTTCTAAATGGTGAAACTAATTTTTTTTAACTTAATAGAAAAGACCAATGTATAACACGGCTGAGAATAGGCCACACGAACGCATCTCACTCACATTTGTTCGCGAAAAGCACTCCTCGGACTTGTCTTAGATGTAACTCACCGTTCACTGTTAGTCATGTCTTAATAGATTGTAATAGTTATGATTCCGCAAGACAATTGGTTAGCTTTACCAATGACAGATATGTATTATTAACTGATCCTGATATGTGTGATAATGTTTTAAAATTCCCCAATAATTGTAATTTATATGGTTTAACTTAAATAATGTTAAATAAAGTGGTCGCTGATAACCTATGTAGTTCCAAGCGACCTTAAATAAATAGAAAAAAAATAAAAAAAATTACACGTATAAAGATAACCCCCCGTTGTAATTCTATACCTACCTACTTTATTTTAGTTAAATTTTGTAAATACATACAAAAATTTGAGTATTCCTATACTTTCAACAGCTGATTGTCAGTAGAAGGAATAAACTTTTGGTAAAATTGTAGGCAGTATATTCAGAAATACTCACGATAACTAAAATTTTAGGGTAAAAGGGATAGACTAAAAAAATATTTACAAAATAAAAAAATTAAACTCTTTTTTTGAGATACTAATGTATTTAACATTAACATTTTTTTAATAAATACGTCTTCCAAATTTCATCAATATCGTTCCAGTAGTTACGGATTTAAAAGCCTATTCAATGCAAACAAACAAACTAACAAACAATCAAAATGTTCCTCTTTTTATAACGCTTTTATTACTTTCACCTGTATGTTTGCTTGCTTGCTTGCTTGTTTGTTTGTTTGTTTGTAACCGACTCCTTTGGGCTCGATTTTGTCCTACTTTGAACGATCAGATTTAATTCAAACTTGTGCACACCTGTCAAAGACCGATGACAATGCAATAATTCGATTAAAATATCCGATTATCCTGATTAAATTCGCCAGGATTCATCAATTTCTTTCCGCATCCTTTGCATGAGAGTAAGAGAGATAGAACTAGTGCGCGAACTACGCATACGTGCAGTTCCAGGCTTACTCTTTGGCAAATCGTACTAAAAAGCAAAAAAAAATATTATAGTTTAAAAAAACTAAAAAAACATGCTTTTATAGAAAATCTAACTAAAAAATAAAAAATAAAATTTAATAAATTTGGATTAAGAATAGTGTAAATGAAAAATAAATGTTTATTATTGTAAAAAAGCGTGGGGTGCATAGTGTCAATAATTATAAACATTTTATTGGCAGATATAAGAAGGATCTTCACTTTCTGAAATCTGACCGTTGAAGTGGATCAAAATCAAATCCACTGGAGTCGGTTACATACAAACAAACGTGCAGGTGAAGACACTGCACCCCACACTTTTTTACAATAATAAACATTTATTTTTTATTTACACTATTCTTAATCCAAATTTATTAAATTTTATTATTTATTTTTTAGTTAGATTTTCTATAAAAGCGTGTTTTTTAGTTTTTTTAAACTATAATTTATTTATAGTCTATCTTCTATCTTCAAGAAAAAGGCAAAGCTGATTAACAGATGTATCAACGCACAGGCTTAGGCTAGAATTTTTTTAAATTTTTCACACATTTTTCTGATATGACGTAGGCATCCACTAAGGAAGGATTTTTCAACATTTACCCGCCAAGGGGGTAAAATAGGTGAAACTTTTTATTCCTTGGACATATTTCCATTATATTTCGTATGAATTGAGTACGGAAAAAATACTGAATTACGTATTTCGCGTTTTCTAAAATTCAGCCCCTAGGTGGGTAAAATAAGGGAATGAAAGTTTAAAACCTGCGATGCCGCAAGCAATTAATGCTAGTAATATTATTATAAGAATAGTTATTCTTTGTCTACGGCACGTCTGACCTTATTTATTATGATTAATTTCCGCTGATAGATTTTAATGCAAAGTCACGAGCTACAGTCTCTCATAACTAGGGATCACTAGGGATCACTATTACATTGAAAATAATATGTTTTTACCCGACTACGGCAAAGCCAAAAGGAAGGACAATAAATATCGCAGTCTTTATATGTATGTGTGTTTGTTTGTTCAATCGATTTAGATAATCAGGTGTCAATAGATTCGGAATAATGTCCCGGGTAACTTATGCTATAAAATTTGATTAGTCGGGTTTAGCTTTTGATTATTTAACCTTGGAAAACATATGGAGATGTCGTAAAAATACATTTTTTACCCTAAAGGCACAAACAGATATACTAAATTATATTATGAACTTCAGTAGGTCAAACTGGTGCTGGAAAGAAGTTTCGCCTGAGCGAATCAAAACATTCTAAACTCTCAACTTACTGCACCCTCTACATCTAGGTCAGCATAGCCAGCAAGTGTAGTTGAAGATATATCCAGAACTTTCACTTATTTAAATAGATATTTATTTTATTTAAATGAAAAGGAAAAAAAAAAAAACATATTCCACGGTATTCTGAAAATTGCAATTTTTAAAGTTAACTGTAGGAGTTTAGTTACAATTTTAAAAACTGTGTGATGAATATGTAAGGCATAAACTTTCACTGCATGATCAGTTGATTAATTTCAGTTTTTATTAATAAGCTTCACACCACGTCAATCTGGTCCCGTGCTAAGTACACGAAGAACTTGTGTTACGGGGACCAGACAACGGGAAGTATATACTTTAATACTATATACCATACGTTCCTGGATCATGAATATGTATAATATAATTGAAATCCTACTACTATTATAAATGTTAAAACTGGAGAGGATGGATAGATGGATATACGGAATGATAGATGGATGGATGTTTGTTACTCTTTCACGCAAAAACTACTGGATGGAATTCAATGAAATTTGGTATGGTAGTAGTTTAGGCTCTGGATTAAAACATTTTCTCCCGAAATAGTACAGTTTTTCCCTTGGGTTACTATATTTACGCGGGTGGATCTCCGGGAAAAATCTAGTCTTGTATAAAGTATACAGCCCGTTGTCTAGTTCCCGTAGCACAAGTTCTTCGTGTACTTAGCACGGGCCCGACTGACGTGGTGGGAAGCGTCCATAGATAATATTAGTATAGTAAAACAAATCGTAGGATTTTACCTTTCCCTATCTAGCCATCTAGCTAAAATATTTTCGAACCCTTTCAGACCTTACCATCTGCGACACACTAATATAAATTCTCAAAACCATTTCCATACCAAACAATGATTCCATAAGCAATGTTTGCATAATAAACACAATATCACAAAAGGGTCTCCCACCTAATACCCAATACGGGCAAACGATACATTATGACACGAACATATATTACACATTCCAAACGAATCACACCCATCGACTAAAATCACAAGTATGGGTAAGCAAACAATGAAAAATTACGAGGCGAGTTGAGAAAATACCAAATAGAATGAGCCTTCCGCTATAAAAAGCTAGCCGAGCAAACTCCGTAATTCCGTCCCGACCGATATAAAATATGAAACACTGAAATTCGCCCTAGCCTCCCCTGGACGAATCGGCTCGAATCGGGTAACTCCGCGATGCTTCGTAGCGCCGTAGCGGCAGTCCCGTAGCCGATGCCGCGCGACCTCTACGCCGTAGCGTGTGATTTTTGTGTTTGTGAGACATACTAATTATTGTGACATATTTGAGTGATGTGTATGGATCGCTCGGATTTTTATCGGCCAGTTTGATGCTGCGGAAAAATGGTAAACCACGATTCAATCACTCCATTCCTGTTTTTATTCGTCCGATGTTTTGAAGCAATAATTACAGCTTCTACTTTTGAATTGAGTGTTGAATATTTATAGTTGTTACGCGTAGTCACGTTTTGAAGTTTTGAACTGTTGGGTGTTTTTAAATAAATAATTATTTTTTAACCTTGTATCCATTATGAATTATTGTGTATTTGGTCATACAAAATATTTTTATCTTTGATACTGATTTCTGTGGTGTTTCTTCCTGTAATTTCTTACATTCAATTTGAATATCTCATGAAATAAAAAACGGTTTTTAGTAATATTTTAGATTAAACTTTTTAAATATATTATTTTTAAGGAAAAAAACCTATAAATATATAAATTTATTTTTATAATAAAAAATAATATTTATAATATTAATATTTCAATAAAAATCTGGAGACAATGGCACAATCAGTATCTAATTTACATCTCTCGAACAACTGAATGAAACAAAAATATGATCGTTGAATTAATTGCCCTGCTAATTGGATTAACTGGCTGTGCCCGCGACTACGGTTGCAATCAGGAATAATTTTCTGTCCTCTACAATGAACTCTATGAGAAAACGGCGTCAATTATTGGAATCCTGGTGATTTGTGACTTTATTTTTAGTTAGCCTACCTGAATGATTTTGTCCTCGTTACAATCATGGGCCACACTAAGGTAAAATGTCCTTAATTGTATTTAGCAACTATGATATTTGTCTAGCGTTTTGTCATAATCACGCGACTTATACACCGCGGCGGACACGTGTCCTTCAAAGCCGGCGCGTTGTACGTCAGTGGCAGGAGGCGTAGTGAGAGCCGTCAGGAAATAAATAATACTGAGTGCACTGTTGCTTTTTGGTGGAGATTCATGTTCATAATAAACACAACTTTTTTATACACTTTTCCACTTTAGTTCAACACCTGATGATGAGTTAATCGAAACCGGTCATGTTATTTATATAAATATTCGTGAAAACCTAAATAATGTGGAAAAGTGTATAAAAATTTGTGACATTTATGTCAGGACACGATAATCATGTTATTTTTATGTTTAGTACCCGGGTAACCGAGCTTTGCTCGGAGCTCTAGTAGATATAAAAAAAAAGAATCACAATAATATTTTACCGGGGTTCAAACCCACCACATTCCAAATTTCCGAACAGTGCAAAAATTAACCAAACTGCCTATCGGACTGACATTATAGAGTCGAAATTATTGATATATATGTTGCACGACGAAATAAAAAACATATACAACTTAAAAATGCGCAGTTGCGCAGGGATAAAACCTAGCTTTTCTCCCCCAAGACTCATATTAAATTTTATGTTAATACTCGCAACTGTTTCCGAGATTACGAATATTGAATTTTGCAGATTGTCTCGTTCAAAGTATAAAAATACGAAAATTTTTAGTTATGCATAATGACATTACTCACTTAATATTGTACCCCGATGTTGGGTCAAATGTTTAATTCGGATAAAAATACACTCCGTATCAGATGATCAATACTGAATACAGATATTCCACACTCCTTTTCCATACAAAGTATCACTTAGCTTTAAATCACAGTATTGATATGGGTTTTTGCTTACCCCCGGAACTAGGTTAACGAGGTATGATCACTCATAAATATTTACTCGCCAGTTGACCCGGAGTTTATTTGACAAAGGCGCCACTACGAACCGTTGTCTCGATAGTAATGTGGACGAATATTTTTCATACAACCATCGTCATATTATGTACATTACAACGAATATTATTACGTGAAAAGTTCGTGGCGAACCTTGGTTCGATCGGATAAATACATTGGACGCCCAGAAAATCGACGTAAAATAACACTTGCCATGTTTTTCGGCGAGGGTACCGGAAGCCCATAGGAGGTTGGATATATTTAGGACCGGAAAAAGCACTTGTAGTTCCTCTGGTGCTGCGGGCTTAAATGGCTGTTGGTAGTCGCTTACGTCAGGCTATCCATCCGCTCGTATCCTGCCCCCTGCCCCCTTTCATGAAAAAAACTTAAAATAAGCAAAAGTTCATAAATAAATAACTGAGATTCATCATATCCTCTGTGGCAATGGGGGTAAATCGTTTGACTCGCTTCGAGAGGGTGCAGGTTCCATACCGGGTTTTGTTGTGTGACAAACAGACTATTCTGATTTCGCAAGAATTTGCAAGTCGCAGACGCTCAGAACAGAAACCTGCGTGTATGTAAAAAAACAGCCAAGTGCGAATCGCAATCGCGCAAGATGGGTTCCGTACAAAACGGAAAAAATCTTGATTATATATATATATATATATATATATATAATTAAGATTTTTTCCGATTGATTGAATTGATTATATATATATATAATCGCGCTAATCACTGCGCCATAAAGATCGTTGCATTGTGAATGCATTATTAAAATAATAGCTTGCGCCCGCCACTTTGTTTGCGGAGAACTAACGGACACGGAATCCTACTGTTTTAAACGGAACCCTAAGTTACCATATGTTATACCTTATATCCTCAGTTACCTGCCATTGAAAGTCCCGTGAAAATATGTCAAGCCGTTTCAAAGATTAGCTGGAACAAACAGACAAACAAACAGACAGACGGAAAAACAAAACTTAAAAAAATATATATATTGTAAGTATTGTTGTATATACTTCGATATGCATTAAGTGACAAGCTGTTTAAAAAAAATTACAAACAAACACTTTAATTTTATATAATAGGTCTTTACCTATGAAATTGCCGTTCTGCAGTACTGGCCATTTCAAATCAAAATAATTTTGTTTGGCTAATTATTCTAATTTCAAATTAATTTTATTTTAAAAACATGGAATTCTTTTTCCAAAAGTAATCATTTGTTTATTGATTAGTGTTACATGATTAGTGTTACATTTTCATCGCATTTCAATCTTTTTCGTCATCATGTATACGTTAAAAATTCGAGTAATTATGGAATATGAGTACCGTCGTGGCAGCAACGCGGCACAAGCGGCACGCGGCACAAGCGGCACGCAACATCAACGACGTTTACGGAGCTAATACTAAAAACCAACGCACCACCTGTTATTGGTTTGCTCGCTTCCGTTCTGGAAATTTCGACCTGAAAAATGAACCTCGCGGTCGTCTGAAGACTTTGGTCGACAACGACGAATTAAAGGCGATTGTGGAAGCTGATGATACACAATCTACGGCTGAATTAGCAGCAGCTTTCGACGTTAGCGTCAAAACAATATTGGTCCATTTGTGTCAAATTGGCAAGGTAAAAAAGCTTGACAAATGGGTGCCTCACGAACTCAATGATGGCAAGCGCGAAGTACGCGTCGAGACTTGCCTTGCACTGCTCAACAGACACACAAATGAAGGAATTTTTAACCGCATTGTTACCTGCGATGAAAAATGGATTATGTTTGATAACCGCAAGCGCTCAGAAAGTTGGTTGGATCCTGGTTCAGCACCTAAACAATGCTCTAAACGAAAACTTACCCCTAGAAAAGTGATGGTCACTGTTTGGTGGTCTAGCGCCGATGTGATTCATCACAGCTTCTTACCAAACGGAGTGAGCATTACTGCAGATGTGTACTATGAAGAACTGAACACAATGATGGAGAAGCTGGCAAATCTCCAACCAGCATTGGTCAATCGCTCGTCTCCGCTGCTCCTGCACGACAACGCGCGACCTCATACTGCACAGCAGACGGTCTCCAAGTTGCAAGAACTGGGGTTAGAAGCTCTCCGTCATCCGCCATACTCACCAGACCTTGCGCCTACAGACTACTACTTTTTACAGAATTTGGATAACTTCTTGGCGGGAAAAAAATTCAATACCCGAGAGGCAGTACAAAATGCCTTTGAAGAATTTGTTGCCTCCCGTCCAGCTGATTTCTTTAAGAAGGGCATCAATCAACTGCCACTGCGTTGGCAAAGATGCATTGATTGCATGGGCGATTACTTCGATTAATAAAAATAAAAAATACATGAAAAAAATTAGTTTCAATTTTTTCATACAAAACGGCAATTCCATAGGTAAAGACCTAATATTTGTATAGATACGCAACTTTCAGTACAATATAATATCATCATCAACATTATTAAATGTTTTTCATTGCCTTATTTTACGCCCAATCCGAAAACAATACGAACAAAATTATTAATTTCGAAATCATTAATTTCGTTTGAGCTTTCATTTTATATCATTATCGTAAGTATTCTTTCCGAAATAAAAAATACACTGATTGAATTGTCGAATCGAAAAAGAAAAACCGACATTGCGTTTTGATTCGTGGCGCATCGAAAACGAAAAGGTGAATTAATATTGAATTGCTGATAACGTAAATTTAAAATATTCAATTTTGAGATTCTCTATAAACGCCATTACCATCAGGTGATACATCCGCTCGTATCTGTTCAAGTAAATAAAATTGAAGTTTCTGTTTATAATTTTAAATTAACAGCTTTTCACTTAATGCATATAAACGTAAATATACCACATCAACAATAAAATATTAATTTTAAAAAATGTTGTTGGTCTGTCTGTCTCTCTGTCTGGGCCGATTTTCACGAGACCTTCACTGGCAGATAGCTGATGCTACAAGGAGTAACATAGACATGCTTTTATCACAGGGTTCCGTTTAAAAAATAGGGTTCCGTTTCCGTTAGATCTAAGCAAACGAAGTTGCGGCAGCAACTATTACCTTATAAAAATCGTAAGCTCCGTTAGTTAGCCCATGAATTATAAAACTAATTGAGCTCGCTTTTTCCATATCGAAGCTATATTTTGCTATTGATCAAACAACTTGCGAAGGCGCCTGCAAAAGAACATAAAAATTTACAGACGAATAATGTACTATCGAACAAGTTGCCGCTCGACCAGGCTTAAGATCAAAATCGCTTAACTGCGCCGATGAATTGTGCGCACGCACACATACTCACGTGTAAATACGTAGTTCAACTACGTCTACTGTCATTGCGTTCAATTCATTTGTGATAAATATTTTTAGACGTTCTAGTGCAGAGGAATGTTTAGAAACGTGTCGAGGAGGAACTTTGTTGATATTGTAGGTGCATGAAAACCACGTTGATTATGGTGGATATTGAAAAACAACAATTGCCGACAGATATTGAGATGGTAGTCATACTGTACAGTAAAATCAAGTTCCTAATGTCTGTCGCGAATCGTCGTTTTTCATACGTCCGCCATTTCCGTAGCAAAACAATAAATGCCGAGCGCCATTAGGAACATCGTTCTGTATGAACGTCTGTATGAAGCGACTAGGGAAATAGTCAGACCCTATATTGTTATACGACGATATGACACGTCGTCGTGCTTCGTCGCGCTTGTACATACGCTTTTCACGGAATTAGGCCGGTGAAAAAGCTGACAGATCCAAATACCAAAGGATTAAGAAGGGGCATTACCCATCGGGCCTCCGTAACTTTCAGTTACTGACGAAACACAACGCATTTCATGCTGGCTCTCTGTGAGGCCTTAGTATTTGCCTGCAGCTGTCCTATTCGTGCCAAAGCAGAGCTCCCCTACGGTATGCATAGTAAATGTTGGTGGTTATATAGGTATTTATGAAAATATACTGAAAAGGAATTTAAAATATTTCTTTCGAACCCTGGGGCGCTTTGCATTTTATTCCCTTAAGTGTTTTATTTTACCTGAATGTGAGGTAGACATAAGAAGGCTTTTCGACGTTAATTATATAATATGATTCTCTAGGGATTGGACCCACAATGTAAAATGTAACAATTTATACTAATGTAGGCGCCGATTACCCGCTTTTTTTAAAGCTTTGTAGAAGTTCCGTTAAGTGAATCATCATTTTATGGCATACTAGCTTTTTCCCGCGGCTTTACCCGAGTAAATATAGCATCGGATATCCCACGGGAATACTGTACTTTTTGAAGATAAAAAGCAGCATATGTTTAAATTCAGAGCCTAATCTATTACCATGCCAAATTTCATCGAAATCCGTTCAGCAGTTTTTGCGTGAAAGAGTAACACATCCATCCATCCATCCATCTATTCTCACAAACTTTCACATTTATAATAGTATAAGTAGGAACACCTATTTTGTAGTATTTCTCGGTCATTTACCTGAGTGGGCTTCTTTTTAATCCATTAATAAATTTCAAAAAGTAGTTAAAGAACGTTTGTGTGCTAAAGTTTATTTTAGGGTCAATGATTTCATTGCTGATTGCACACCTTGGGAATAAAATGGCCAACTGCAAGGCTATCTCACGCGCCGGTTCTTTACGCCGGTTTAGTTCCCGAACCGGTGGTAGGCATCAAGTGGGGTCCAATTCCGTGAGTCTTATTTAATAACCTATATGAAAATAAAAAGAATGATTTTTTTTATTAATGGTTTGAGCATTAACACCACCTCTTTTTTTTTTCTTTTTTCTTGGGGAAATCCTTTGAATCTTTTGATCCCTGGATCCCCGGCGGACTGGGAACGTCGGCCGGGGTATGCGGGAATCTCCTGGGTGCGAGGTAAAGAACGCACCAATTTCAATGCTCTGAATTTTCCCCGACCTGCCGAATTCCGGACAATATAGTCCTAGCCTTAGGGCCTTGCCGTGCCCTTGCCGAGCCGGTAAGTGATATATATATATGCTTCCACACAACGTCAATCTGGTCCTGTAATAAGTATCCGAAGAACTTGTATCACGGGTACCAGACAATGGAAATATATTGAATACTCATTAAAAAAGGTTACTATACACATATTTAGGATTTTTGTTATACTGTAAGTACATAATATATATTTAATATACATCCAAGACCCAGGAGCACAAAAACAAATGTTTGTTCCCTCCGGCGGGATTCGAACCCCCGACATCCGCCTTAAACGCAGACGCGCGAACCACTGAGACACAGGGGTCGTAAAAAATATGCCATATAATATTACATTCGTACATTTTTGTTCACCCGGCAGCCGGGCAGTTGCCGAGGACGGTGCCGGCGCGAGCCGGGCCGGTAAGTGGAAAACAGCCACTCTAATATTACTAATACTTTGATCCTGTATTTGACAGTTAATATTGATCGTCTAATGAGAAGTGGGGGCATAATAGGTAAATTGAGTTTAAAGACCTGTTCGCGAATGAACTAGTTCATGAACGTCATGTCCTTCATTCACTCGTTCAGTTAAAATTTAAGTTTATCATTAGTTCTTATAATCCAATGCTCGCCTTCCGCGGCAAAACTGTTACAATAAAAGAAAATCATCTTAAATCTATTTTCATAGCCACACTTAATTTTTATAGCAGTATAAGTGGATCTAATGTAACTTTTAGGTGAATGTTTGCAACGCGACTTAATATTAACTCGTATATGCAACTGGACTAACTGAACGACTGAACTAAAAGAGTGATAATATTTTAGTTCACCTTAATCAAAGGATACGTTTGTATCTTATTAATTCAGAGATACATTCCGCACACGTAGATAACCCATCTACTAGATGTTCGTGATTACAATCTATCATTATAATAATTAAAGAGATGACCATCAATGTTTTGTAATCATTAATCCTGCTACTATTATAAAAGTGAAAATTTGTGAGGATGTGTGGATTCCGTTTGTGACTCTTTTACACAAAAAATACTCTAGATTAATACATAGACTACTTTTCATATCGAAAAAGTTGTCATTATGCGGTTGGAGTCGCGGGTAAAAGCAACTTTTATTTTCTTTATTATACTACCAATATACATAATAAAAATTAACACTAAGCAATTAACAATTTATTTATATATTTTTTTAAATAATTTATTTAATAAACTTAAAAATAAAACAATTAAAATACAAGAGTGCCGTACCGCGAAAACCTCACGGGGTTTATCTGGGTTCCGGCGAGACGCTAGAAACATATTTAGGTAAATAATGCATTTTTAAACTCAATTGAAATCTTTTTACATTGTCTATATATAGTTTTTGTAGTTGACTAGGTAGCTTGTTTAAATAGTAAGGATTTAATTAAATAATTATTATTTATTTTCCCGTATACATTGTTATGTTCAGGTACTGTATACTCATTAATGTAGGACACTGCCCTCAAGAATCTAGGCCTCTGTTTTCTATTAAACAATCAGGAAGATTCGGTTAGAAATTGAAATTCAATTTTGTCATTCACACTCATCACGTAACAATATCTAAATAATTAATTATTTTTCATTATTATTAAGTTTTTTTGTAAATACAAATAGGAGTAATAATGGAAATATATTGAATACTCATTAAAAAAGGTTACTATACACATATTTAGGATTTTTGTTATACTGTAAGTGCATAATATATATTTAATATACATCCAAGACCCAGGAGCACAAAAACAAATGTTTGTTCCCTCCGGCGGGATTCGAACCCCCGACATCCGCCTTAAACGCAGACGCGCGAACCACTGAGACACAGGGGTCGTAAAAAATATGCCATATAATATTACATTCGTACATTTTTGTTCACCCGGCAGCCGGGCAGTTGCCGAGGACGGTGCCGGCGCGAGCCGGGCCGGTAAGTGGAAAACAGCCACTCTAATATTACTAATACTTTGATCCTGTATTTGACAGTTAATATTGATCGTCTAATGAGAAGTGGGGGCATAATAGGTAAATTGAGTTTAAAGACCTGTTCGCGAATGAACTAGTTCATGAACATCATGTCCTTCATTCACTCGTTCAGTTAAAATATAAGTTTATCATTAGTTCTTATAATCCAATGCTCGCCTTCCGCGGCAAAACTGTTACAATAAAAGAAAATCATCTTAAATCTATTTTCATAGCCACACTTAATTTTTATAGCAGTATAAGTGGATCTAATGTAACTTTTAGGTGAATGTTTGCAACGCGACTTAATATTAACTCGTACTACGTTACGGGACTAGAACTGACATGACACGAAAATTAAAAAAATTATCGACATTCTGACGGTCCACGGTTTTTCCGCATTTTTCCTCTCTTGCCGCGTACGCACACGCGACACGCACACATTCGCCGTATGCTTGTAGGAGTGCAATCAAATTGCGAGCTTAAAAATAATAATAAATTCTTTATTTGCACTAAAATAAAATACAGTACAGTAAGTACCTACAACATAAAAAAATACAAAATGGCGGTCTCGCCGCTTAAAGCGGTTTCCTCCAGACAACCATTGCAGCAGTAAAAGAAAAATTGGAATAATATTAGTTCTATAGAAATGTATACTTAAGACTATACAGATAATATTTTAACGCTTAGGTAGAGCCTATCCTAATAACACTTGTTCAATGTATGTATTAATAAATCAGGTGTATTACCTAAAGCTATATAGATTGGAAACCAAAATGAAAATATGTATTAATATGTTGTTCCCATTACATGAAATTCATTTTGTAATTTATTAATGGCTTAATGAAGTAATTATTGAACGTTTATGTAGATTAAATTTTAATAAATTAAAAACATTTTGTATCACGTTTCAATTTATTGCTTCACAATTCTGAGCAATTTATATGAAAGTAATACGTGCTTCATGGATTTAATTAATAAACTTTACGAAACTGTACATTTTCTGAGAAACGCGCGATTTTTTTTTTGGGTGATAACTATATTAATTAATTGTGCATGCTCAGCCTTGCTAGATACGAGGGTTGATTGATAAGTTTCCGAAACGACAAAGAAAAACTTCAAAAATCTATTTAAAATAAATTTATTTCTCAACGTAGTTTCCTTCTACCTCGATGCATTTAGTCCAGCGCTTCTCCAATGCCGTTAAACCAGTTTGATAAAATGTTTTCTCCAACCCCTCAAAATACTCGTCCACGGCAACAATGACTTCTTCATTTGATGAAAATCTCTGGCCACCTAACCATTTCTTCAGGTTTGGGAATAAGTGGAAGTCGCACGGGGTCAGATCCGGAGAATAGGGTGGATGCGGTAGCAATTCGAACTGCAATTCATGGAGTTTGGCGACTGCAACCATTGACGTGTGTGCAGGTGCGTTGTCATGGTGGCACAAAATTTTTTTCTTGGCCAAATGTGGTCGTTTCTTCTGGATTTCTTCACTTAATTTTTGCAGCAAGCTTTCGTAGTACTCTCCATTTATTGTTTTTCCTTTTTGCAGATAGTCCACTAAAATAATCCCTCGAGCATCCCAAAAAACAGTCGCCATCACTTTGCCGGCCGACAAAACCGTTTTTGCTTTCTTCAGCGCAGGTTTTCCGCTCTCAGTCCACTTCTTAGATTGTTCTTTTGTCTCGGGAGTATAATGATGTATCCAGGTTTCATCGACTGTTACATAACGCCGCAAAAACTCATTAGGATCTCGGTTAAACAGCGCCAAACACTCCGATGAATCGTCCACTCGACGTTGCTTTTGGTCTACAGTGAGCAAACGCGGCACCCATCGCGCGCAAAGCTTTTTCATTCCCAAATGTTGGTGCAAAATATTAAAAACGCGTTCAGATGAAATGCTCACCATCTCTGCTATCTCTCGCAACTTTAAGCGCCGATCATTCAATACAATTTTGTGAATTTTTTTGATCATGTCCGGATTCGTGACTTCATTTGGACGGCCAGACCTGTGGGCGTCTTCGCAGCTCTGTCTTCCACGTTTAAAATCAGTCACCCAGGTGTGAATTGTACTCAATGCAGGAGCAGAATTACCTAAAACACTGTCTAGCTTGGTTTTAATCTGGGTTGCTGTTTTCTCTTTTAAAACGTAAAACTTTATCACCGCACGAATTTCGTTTCTTTCCATTGTTAAGAAAATTTACGACAGAGAAAGTTCTACGTCCTCTCAAACAAATTCCATCAGTTCGATTAAATTCAAATTTGGCGTTCTATTTTCAAAAAGATGCCAGAATATAATGTAATATTCCTTTTTTGCGTATCATTTTTTTAAGTTCGTCGTTTCGGCCAGTTATTAATCAGCCCAGGTATACCTCTTTGTTGTTGTTCATAGCGAGATATCTCTTAGTTCACGATTCTCGGGGCTCATATGCAAGATTCTGTGGTTTTATTATTCATTATCATTAAGCGGCCAACCTGACTGTTCTATCCTAGAAACCGCCAATTGCGAGTCAGACACGCGCACTAACTAATATATATATATATATATATATATATATATATTAGTTATATATTATATTAGTATATATATATATATATATATATATCGGCACTTATATTGGACAGACGGACGGACAGCGAAGTCTTAGTAATAGGGTCCCCTGTGGGTACGGAACCTTATCAAAAACGTAGGTAGTGAAATTTTTCAATCCTGTACAAAGTAAATCTACCATTAAAACTAAAACTTTTTGACAAGATTTTTATCATTAGAGTAAGTACCTACTTATTACAGTTAAATTTACGAGAGTCGAAAATAAAAAATGTGAACGAACATTTAGGAGTTTGCAACCTTTGGGTCAAATTTAAATAAAAACAGTTTCGTCACTTAGCTTCGTTATTAAAAATTAAGCTTAGTTGAATAACTTAAGATCTGTCAAATTCGCTTAAAAATGGCGCCGTGCCGACGGTTGGCAATAATTCTTGTGTTCTATAATCCGACCAAGTCAAATTGTTTATTAGTTTCGAATGACATGCACCTACCTATGTTACTTTGGGCCAGGGGCGACACTCTCTACAAATGACAGCTCGAGCACCGGCGAATGTCAGGAATCTTAACGTAAGCCTAAGGTTGACACCGAAATAATTTTAAACGTCGCGTCAGACAAATCTATCATAAACATTATAAAATTATACTGTCAATTATGTCATAGCACGAAATGACCAGCGGCCAGCCCCGTGAACGAAAGCCCTGGCTGGAAAAAACTCAACCCGCACCCGCCTCCGCATGCCAGCCACGCACACACAGCCGCGAGCTGTCATTCGTGTAAATTGACCATTCTTTGCGTCAGTAATATATATTCTTTGATTTGGGTTGATTTTTAGAATTATTTGCATTCGGCAGCATTTTGACAAACGATCACTGTTTACATAGATTCTCTCTCCTGGTTTTGTTTTTTAATTTATGTAATCGCTTACATTGGTTTAGCTGTATAACTACAGTGTAAGGCCGTTTGTCCACCGCCACCGTCAACGGGACGTCAACGAGAACGAAATGACGTCGCCGATTTAGCGACACATACATTTATTATGGGCGTATGTCCACCCCACGCCCGTAGTTTGGCGCTACCGCTAGAAGTCGGCCCGAGATTGTGACGGGCCGAAGTGGCGGCAATACATAACACGTATAAACGTGTCCACCGCCACTGTCACCGGGACGTCACCGAGAACATAACATCCAGATAAAAATGGCTAAGAAATTTAAATACGCCATTTATTCAATCATAGAACTTGTCGAACGTTAATATAATATTTGTGGGATAAGATTAAGGATGCACCAAATATAAAATTTTGGAAAGAAATGCATGACATAAATGTCTTTCTGGAGCCGAACATTAAGGAGATGGACCAGATAACTAGTAATCAGTACAATGTACATATTAATGGAACACACAGTAAGAACAAACTGAACCACCGAGATTGTCGCGGTGGACAAACGATCGCCGTCACGTCAACTTAATCTCGACCAGAAATAATCTCGTTCTCGGTGACGTTCCGGTGATGGTGGCAGTGGACAAGCACGCTATCCCGATCAAAGTCCAGGCGCATTATACTAGATTCTAATATAAATAAGCCTGAACCTAACCCAACTACTGCATGTAATTAAATAAAATTGGCTAATTTAAACAATTTTGTCAAACCGGGGAGAGGCAGACGCGCTTGTTTAAAATGATGTGAAATTGTTTTATACAAATATGTCTCACCCCGGCCTCAAAAAAAGACTGTCTGAATCCACATAAAGCTGTAATGCGTACCGGAGATCTGTATCTACTACCAGCGGGCTTAGCATGGCGATCCAAGGAAATAATTCTCAAGACCAAATATTTTATCCAAAACAGCTCGTTGCAAAATAGTTCTTAATCCATGGTAACAAGGTCGTCAATAGAAGTCAACATTTCTAAATAGAATATTTTTTATATTTTTAAAATAGCTGCCGGGAAATCTTCTGTCAAAAATGATAAAATTTTCAAGTAAATGACTGAACGTAAAGAAACTATTTGTTGACCGCCATGATGTGGAGTAGTTGACATTATTGTAAGAATATTTGACATTGAAATAAGAAAACGTTTCTATTTTAGCTGTCAAAAGAGGCCATTTTGTGAGCTCATGCTCGGGAAGAAAATAAATGTTGTTTCTCATAACGATGATGCATCGACCTTGCTGCCTTACAATAAGACTTATTTTGCTCCGAACGGTATTAATGTTTCTTCAATCTGTCATTTTGTAGACTCTTCGGTGTTTCTAGGGTGCGCATGCTAAGCCCGCTGGAACTTGAATTCCATTTTTTTAAATAAATACTGCGACACGCTTGTATCTAAATAAATAAAACATATCGTGTACTTGTGACAACGGTTCCAGCATTTAGGAAAATTTTTGTTTTAGTAATTTCGATAAAAAAAAGGCAAAACAAATAGCGTAGGAGAGGAGAACACGAAAAAAATGCAATTAAATCATAAATACCTCCAATATTTTTAAAAAATCCTATAAATACCACAGAGTAAAATTGCGCATAGCCAATAAGCGTCAGCTCACACCGAGACGTGTGATAGCGATTCAAAATTGAACTTAATTTACTACTCAAAAAATTACACGTTTCATTGCAAGACTGACGCCGCACTGCGCAGCGCGGAGTTGCTCTCAATGGAGTATTCATTAATTTTAAATGTAATCTTTCTGTATTTATGTACCTTAGAAGATAAAAAATTAATCGTGCAAGAACTAATTCGATACGTCAATTAGTTTCCAAGATATTTAACTTTAAAGTGGCCCAGACGGTAACTTGCGACTAAGCGGAGCATCGGCGCGAACTCCGGGCTGTGTGGTCACAGATAAATAAACAGTTACTACGCGAGTATGGTCGAGTTGTAGCGTGACGTCACGCTACTATTAGCGAGATTTGAAAATTTTCGGAATTTTCAACGCGTGTATAATACATATAACATCTACTTAATATTTTTGAAATTTTAAAATAAAAACCAGTGCATCTATCTGTGTACATAACATCTTTACTGTAACAAAGTTTGCAGTGATTTTACAAACCCGGTAACACTCTCCATTCAAACTCTTGCAATGAAATGTGTCTTTGTGTGCTTTTGTGCTCGGTGTGAGCTGACCCTAACTTTACACTGAATAGGCATCTAGTGTGTAACTGGTAAAAATGTGTTATGAAATCACTTACTGACTTTCTAAAAAGTCGCCGCTCACAGTGACAGTGAATAGCTATATGCTATTAATTTTCCACTCGAAAATTAATAGAAAATACACGGCTAACTTTAAGCAACTTTAATTATTTAACAGTGGCCATTTAAGCTATTGTCATTACTAATTCTGTCCAATTTGGACTTATTATTTCGATATTAAGTTGTAATTCATAGCTCTTTATAGCTTTAATAAGTTATTTAATGTTGTCATTACTAAAATTATATTATATTATATCAATGGGAAATTAAATATGTTTGTGACAAAATGTGCCTTGTGTATTTTCAACAGGAAATAAAATAGATGTGTAATAAAATCGGCCGTAAAAGTCACATGTACAAACACGTGCAATTTTTTTACATATTGTGGCCAAAACATGTACAATCCTACTACAATTGTAAATGTGAAAGTATGCGAGGGTGGATGGATGTATGTTTGTGACTCTTTGACGCAAGAACTACTGAACGAATTTCGATAAAATTTGGTGTGGTAGTAGTTTAAACCCTATACTCACATGCGATCGATCGTTACGATCAAACTGGAATGAACAGCAGGTCTTACATGGCCACATTGAGTAAATCGTACTATGGAACAACAATGAGGCCATTTTAGACCTGCTGGATTAGTAGTAGAAAGGAAATCGTTTACGACGAACGATTCGGTGGTTACGTTAATTTATGGACTGAGATCCCGCTCGTCTGACTTGTCATTTTCATTATTACAGATAAAATATATATCATATTAATATAATAATAATATAATATTTATGGAAGCTTCACGTCCGTCACGTCCACGTCAATCTGGCCCCGTACTAAGTATACAAAGATCTTGTGTGTACAAGACAATGGAAACTATATTTATAACTATACATAATACATATATTTGTGATTTTATTGTTCACGTCATATCAAATAAACATCCATGATCCAGGAACTCAGAAAAATTTCTATTCCTCGGCGGGATTTGAACCTGCTTGAGCGCCAACGCGCTTACCACTGAGCCACAGAGGTCGTCAATATTGTAGTATTAATGTGTATAATGCACAGCCAAAAGTTTGTGCGGTGGGCCAATTTTTAGCGCACAGGGCGTTTATACTGACATCGCTTCCGTTCATGTTAGGTTAGATCTTATATAATAAGTAGTCAAGAGATTTCGATGCAATTTTTAGCTATAGATTAGAGTGTTTTAATATGAAGGCTTATTTGTATAATACATTGCACCCGCGCAAAGCTGGGGGCGAGTCGCTAGTGATATACAATAGGTACTTATTCTATCGGTAGGAATGTAAATGACAAGATGTGTAATAAGGCGGGCCTGGGATCTTAGTCCATAAATTATCGTAACGACCATATCGTTTTTATTTCACTATACGAATCCAGTTCATTCCAGTTTGATCATTAATTAATCTCGATAAAATCGATTCATCGCATGTGATTGGAGGGCTTTAGGCTCTGGATTAACACATCCGAGAAAGAACATTGTTCCAAAGGGATACTGTATTTACGCGGGCGGAGTCGCGGGCACAAGCTAATCCATATTTTTTATTATCTAATGAATCAACCGTCAACAAACCCGATGTACTATTTTCGACCTTATTTCCATACAAACTTTTAAAGATAGATTTATATACACTGGCTATAACAATAATTGTGTCGTTTAAATTTTTTAAATAATATTATAAAGAGGAAAGGCTTGTTTGTTTGCATTGAATAAGCTCCGAAACTACTGGACCGATTTTGATGAAATTTGGCTAATTTTTGTCGCGGCAAAATATACGGTTCCCGCGCGATTTCTATTTGCGCCCTCGAGGTAGCGGGCAACATCTATACATAATAATAAATAAAATTTGTCTGTTTAAAATTTTAAATTAACAGTTTTTCATTGAAATCAAATGAAGTATATACGTCACTTACATAATAAATAATCAATTTTTTTAAATGTTTATCTGTCTGTCTGTTCCGGCTAATCTCTGAAACGGCTGGACTGATTTTCACGGGACTTTTTCTGACAGATAGCTGATGTCATAAGGTGTCATAAGATATCATAAGCATATGCTACTATATCTTAGGGTTCCGTTTCATAAATAGGGTTCCGTTCCCGTTAGTTCTATAAAAACGAAGTTGTAAGCACCAGCTAGTCGCCAATAAAATAATCGTATATATTCACACTCCTTAAAATCTAATCAATCTATCAAGAAACTAAGAAGAACATTCTAGAAATTCCAGTTCGTAACTATTTTGGCACTGCAAATTGTACATATCATAGACGAGTGATCGTCAAGTGGGGATGTTTTGGAGCGTGAGCGGCGTACAAACACTATTGCAATCACACATAAACTTCGGGAAACGCGCACGGGATTTCGAGTCTTATGGTTAGTTAGATTTTACAATATTCGGCTTGTAGGGAAATGGTTTGGCCAGCTTTTATTTAATTGTATTCGATTTGTTACAATGGTTGTTCAATTTCTCAAAAAAATTTAAGAAGCATTCTTATATAAAAATAATAAATAAGTGTTAGATTCTTGATACGTGAGGAAAAAACGTAGTTTCAAGTCAGGTTAGAATAACACAGGACTAAATAAAGGCCTTTGCCTTACCCCTGATATCTAGTAATATGTGTTTGTTTTCTTTTACTAGATATTTTACTACATAGAAAGGAAATCTCGCGGGACCTGTACTACGTCCCCGTGGTCGACTCTATATCTGGGCCAAATGTCATCAAAATCGGTCCAGTAGTTTCGGAGGCTATTCAATGCAAATTAACAATGAAACCATTTCTCTTTATGATATTAGAATAGACTTACTTCGTGGTACTATAATATTATGGTCTATCTATAACTGCGTTCAAAAGTTGTTATCGTTAATGACGTAATAATATTATTATACTCTGTCCAAATCAAAACGAAATGTAAACATATATATGAAAGCCGACCAAATTAAGATGACACATTGATGACGCACGCTCACGCACACACGCGCACGCTCCCACGCACGCAAGATTTTTCATAGAACACCGTCTTGAATTCCAATTGATTTTCAGACAAATCACAGTGTTTAGGGGCGTCACAGACGGCGAAACGTGAATATACTATAATATTTTATTTTAAAAGCTATACTGTTTGTATGAACTATCACAGACGTCTGATAAGATAATTTACTATATTTTCATATTACGTAGGTACTCTAAAACGAAATATATGCAGGCCGTCTGTGATGCCCATAGAGCTGAAGAAAAAAATTCATAAAATAGCTGACCCGTGCCCACTTCGTTGACCGTTAAAAATTTTTTGATCATGATGATGGGGAAAAAGACTATCCTAAGTTACGTCTTATAACATCAGCTGTCTTCCAGTGAAAGTCCAGTGAAAATCGGTCCAGCCGTTACAGAGATTATCCGGAGCATACAGACAGACAGATAGACAGATAGACAGATGGACAGACAAAAAATTTAAAAATTAATGTTTATTGTTAATACCGTATATACTTTCATATGCATTAAGTGAAAAGCTGTTAATTTGAAATTACAAACATACAATTTCAATTTTATTTATTTGTATAGATTTTAGAAACTTAGATCGCTTCCAATAGTCGCGTCTGTAAAATGGGAATCTCTGTTTTTATAGATGTCTTTTTGATTATTTTATGTTATAAACGTTTTTAATTGTGTTACGCTGCAATTATTCTCTCTTTTATAAATAATTGGTGAGAAAAATTACGCATTCCCGCAACCAAAACCTCGAATGCGTCCTGTTAATGTGTCATTTTATTTCTGTATTAAAAAAAAAAACATATAAATGCTATATTTTTCTCGTCGTGTATTTGATCTGAAAAAAGAGAATAAATTCATATTTTGAATTGGAATTTTGAATAGCTTTTGGGGAGCTTATATAAAGTTTGGTAAAATCAATTACGGATATTTTGGACAAATTATCTACTGCTTAATTATGTTAAGACGCTTAAGCGGAAAAATCTAATATATAAAATTCTCGTGTCACAGTGTTCACATACTCCTCCGAAACGGTTGACCGATTTTTATGACTTTTTTTGCATATTCGGTAGGTCTGAGAATTGGTCGTAATCTATTTTTTCAACCCCTGTGATAAGGGTGATCCACCCCTAAATATATTTTTTTAGTTTTTCGACAATTTTTTTATTTTATATGATGTGGCATTAAAAAATATATTTACCTATAGACCTTCTCGTTATTTTAAATGAAAAAAAGCAAATAAATCTACATTACGTTCTTTATGGAGATGATTGACCACACACAGCTGATTGAATTGATGTTATTTAGGCAAAGACTTTGCTTTTGGTTAAAGTCAGCTGTTTCTGTGAAGTTAATGACCTCAGCGACTTCTAGAGCGCAATATATTTTATTTAGTATAATATATTCGAAACCTTATGATATTGAGTGGCGAGTTAACTATAATGTAAATAATTGAGTTTACCCGCGTCTGGATAGTTTCGTTTTAACCGCATTCGGATGTTTTGTTGCGAGTGGCTTTGTGTCTGAACTTTGTCCGCGCTGTGAAAAACTTTCATGATTTATAACTACATTTTCCGGTGGTTTTACCTGCGTTTTCTGGCGTTATAAAACAAAGACTGTATGTAACATTATTGTCCTTAATAAAAGTTAATTGTTACCTTTTTATTCTTTTCACACAATAATAAAAAGATCATCTACTATAGAAAAGAAACAGAGATTTCTAAGTTTAAGTAAGTAAATAACTTTCACTTAGAAATCTCTTTTCTTGGAATTACTAACAAAGTATTTACAATTTTTTCTTAAGCCTTTTACTATTTCTATCTCTGTTACACTAAGTAAGAGTATAAGAGAGGGAATCTGTAATTAATGTCAGTTCCATTTACCCATATCGCGAGACGGGTGACGGAAACACCATCCAACAAGTAGGTCGAGATTTGAGGTCATTTGTAAATACACTTATATCACAGAGTAGAAAATATATATACTCACGTACAGATAAACAGCTTTCATAGAACGATCCAAATTTGATAACTTTGACATCCCCTTTTCTTTTTTTTTATGAAATGAACCAGAAAACGAGCAGACGGCTCGTCCCTAATGGTAAGCGATTACCGCTGCCTATGGACACTCAACACCAGACAACTCTGGTGGCGACTTGTGTTCCCAGTCCTTAAAAGCCCTAACCCTCATTGGACCTCCGGTAACCTCACTCACTCGGCGAAGAACAACGCAAGCGTTATCTCACGTCGGTTTTCTGTGAGGTCGTGGTATTTACCCGGTCTATAGTCAACCAGATTATAGCATGGCTCTCCCAAAATCAACGGCCCACAATTTTTCCACACAATCGTGATCGTACCGTATGCTTGTAGTAGTGCAATCAAATTGAAAAATAACTATGTAGCTGTTTATCAGTTCCTCTTTCGAGTGCGAGTCGGAATCTAACACTACCGTACAAAACAGCATAAAAACCATTTGAGGTATGATGAAAACAATATGGCTGACGTTTGAGGTATGGTGAAAACCAAGATGGCGTAACTTTTTCTTGTATGAAGATTTGTTCTGTCAAATGTACGTCATAGCCTGTCCTTAGTTTTGAAATCTTTGACATCATCTGTGAAAACTAGCTAGCTATACAAGATACAGCCTGGTGACAGACAGACATATATAAGTCTCAGTAAGAGTAAGGCTTTTCGCCCTTTGGGTACGGGACCTTAAAAAACGAGCTACAATAAATAAATGTTTACTAGAAATACCTACCCTAATTAAGGTAATCTTAGTGTTAGCTTTTGAGAACTTCGAGATAAAATATCATTTAGAACCTCTGTGGCTCAGTGGTTCGCACGTTGGCGCATAAGCCGGAGGTCGCGGGCTCAAATTCTCCCGGGGGAACAAAAGGTTCTCGATATTCATGGGTCATGCATGTGTATTAAATATTATGTGTATAATATAATAAAGTCTTAAATATATGTTTAGTATAAAAGTATTACTTAAATACTAGGCTCCGCCCACCTAAATACAGTATCCCACAGGAACTTTTTACAGCATTTTTCGGATAATGAGCAGCCTATGCTTTATTATAACTAACCAACCATACCAAATGTCATCAAAATATGTTTTGTAGTTTTTACGTTAAAGAGTAACAAACATCCGTCCATCCATTTATACATCCATCATCACAAACTTTCACATTTGTAACTAGCTTTTAACCGCGGCTCCACCCGCGTAAACACAGTATCCCACGGGAACACAACTTTTTTTGGATAAAAAGTAGCCTAGTTTAGTCTAGAATCTAAACTACTACCATACCAAATTTCATCAAAATTTGTTGAGTAGTTTTTTCTGGAAAGAATAACAAACAGGCATCCATCTATCCATCCATCCATACATCCATCATCACAAACTTTCACATTTTACAACACACAAACACACACATACATACACACTCACACATAATGCTGTTAATCAAAGATTTACTTTTATTTCAAGACGACAGTCATGTGTCACTTTACTTTATTTTCTCTTTTTCATTTTTAAATTATTTTCACAATCCATATTGGTATAATATTACTATCAAGTATCTTTATGGGCGAGAACACTGGCCTCTGCAATACAGTTGACGCTAGTGCAGGGACTTCAGACATGTTAAAGAGCGTGTAAAACTTTTATGTCAATAAGGAATTTATTTATTATTTAGCAGTAGTAGGATACTTCCCGTTGCCTGGCACCTGTACCACAAGTTCTTCAGATACTTAACACGGGGCCAGACTGACGTGACGTGAAGCGCCCACAGATACAATATTGTATTATATATTACATTATGATAACGTCAGTTCAAGAAACTCATTCTGGTTGTAACCTCATATCTCTTATGCTTACTTTTGAGTTATTACGCGAGGGAATACGTGCATACAACCTCTCTGGAAATGAATCCGTTCAGAATTTATAGTTTTAGAGCTTTTCTATATTATGTGCCTTATATACTTTGATAAATGGACGTTTAAATTCGTTTTACTGACTCGAAAAATGCTATTTTATGTCATCTCCTAGCTATTTTTGCCTCTTGAGGTATGAACGGGTCTTTTCTACTGGAGTGACATAACAACCTCACAGAAAATTAACGTAAAATAAAGCCGACGTTAAGCGTTATATTAATTCCAGTGGATTGGGATAGGTTCAAGAAGACAGGGATATTTCAAAGACCGACATGTCACTTACTTTTCAATTTTTTTTGGGTTACCGTAACCAAAGGTTAAAAACGGCCGTCTGTATATATTGTAATATACAAACAGACGTCTGTATACCACCAGAACGTATCACACGAACCGTGATAGCTTGAGATTTTCTCAGTAGGTGTATTTTTCTTGCAACAACTTCTTAAATATTTAAGTGGTGCTCCCATACAACAACCTTACTTTTTGCCGTTTAGTACGGAACCATTCGTGCGTGAGTCCGACTCGCACTTTGCTGTTTTTTTAATATTACGGTGTTACTGTTTAGGTAAAATAGACCAACCTTCAGGCGATTCGACAGCTCGTTTGCCGGAGCTTTTAAGGTATTATAAAAATACATAAACGAAGAAACACAGTGCTACTATTATGATCATGAGAAAGTCCTGAAAGTAATTAAGAACGAAGATTGTACTGCATAAATAACATTCACAAATTCTTGGAAGAAATATAAATATTTTCTCAAGCAAAAGATAACACAGATATAAGTTCCATAAAGGTACAAGAATATATTATATAAGAACATCCCTCAGGACACAATCACGCCGAACAAGCTTTATGCGTAAATCAATATCGAGTAATGAAGGTATTCGCAGTTGTAATCCAATCACTTTTATTATTGAATAAGATTGGTGATATTTTTTATCTTTGATTTATTGAAGTGAAACTCCTTCAGGCGCGTTAAGAGTGACATTTCAAGGACGCGTCACGACCTCGTGTCGTCATCGTCGTCACGATTTTGGTTATTAAATCATGAATTAAGTTTTACTTCTGCGTCTTGTACTCTGTACCCGTTATTTTCTAATTGGTACACACCACAACCCGGCATCGAACGTGCACGATTGCGCGTGTTACTCAAAAATATTTTTTAATCCTAGAGCAGTGGGCATCGCAGGAACTGCGGCATGTCGCATTTGAAAACTTGACACTTCGATTTTTGAGCTCTATTGTACTAGCGCAGAGTTCTATTTAAAGTGCTGTTTTTTCTGTCGCGACCATGTGAATGTGTTTTTAGGAAAAAAAAAAACGTAGCCTAAAGGCTAAAGTCACGACCGCGACCAGCAAACCAGCGAATCAGGTTCTCTGGCCGCGAACACCGGTAGCGCGACGCAGTCGAAGTATTTATTTAGTGCTCCTTACAAATTCATGTGCATGTGTATTACAATTCGCGCGACCCGGTCGCGGTCACGAGGCGCGGTCGCTAAGATCGGAATGCTATAGCTAAAGAACTCGTACATATTTCAAAAATTTAAAAACTTATAACATATAACGTATAGGTTGAAACATAATGCAATGGACTAACTTTCTAGAAATTTCTTTAAAATATGATGCCAGGGAGATTTAAGTACTTTGAAACTCTTGGCGCTCTCAAGGAGTTTTACTCGTATGTGCAAAAATATAGTGAGATATCAACATTGTTAAGTATTACAAGGCTCAAGGGGATTGAGGCTTAAGACCTTGCACTTGTAACTCCTCTGTTGGTGCGGGTGGATGTCGGAAATCGCTTACCCTAAGCTAATCAATCCATCTGCTCGTTGGACCGATTGTGATAAAATACATACATACATACATACATACATACATACTTACCGTTGGTCTTCTTGATGTATAATATTATAAAGCGTCTATCCTACTACCATTATAAATGTTAAAGTTTGTGAGTATGGATGGATGGACGGATGGATGGATGTTTGTAACTCTTTCGCGCAAAAACAAATGCAAGAATATTGATGTAATTTGGTACACCAGTTTAGACTCTGGTTTAATACATAGAGAAATTTTTATACCGAAAAAGTACAGTGTTCCCGTGGGATACCGTATCTACCGTGTGTACTTATATGTTTAACTGTGAACCGATAGAGCCCGCGTGAAAAAGCTAGTAGTTACCTAGTTACCTACTAGCTTTTTCCCGCGGGCTCTATCGGTAAAGTTTTGTTTTGTTTTGTTTTGTAAGTTATTTTACTATTTTAATTGAATCTCTTGAGATTCAATGTAATATTTTTTCAAACAAAAGTATTATAAATTCGTCAATGACACTTTATTTTAGTCGAATTCATGATCTTTTTCTTTTTTTTTATCTCATTGTAAATAAGTAAAATTTAAATTGGTAACATTACAACACTACTAGCTTTTGCGCGCGTAAGTACCTAGTACCTCACGGGAACACTTTTTTTTTCGGGATAAAAAGTTGTTAGTAATGTGTTGGTTGATCCAGAGCCTAAATTACTACCATACCAAATATCATGAAAATCTGTTCAGTAGTTTTTGTGTAAAAAGAGTAACAAATATCCTTTCATCCTCACAAACTAACACAGGACACTGTAGTAGGATATTAGGGAGTGTAGTAAGATAATGTTGTCTTTTTGAATGGAAAAAGGAAGTATGGGGTCTTTTACTAATACTAATTTTATACGCATAAAACTCAAAAACAATTAAGATTTACCATTTCGTTTATAAACTTCCATTAGACACAATAACTTAATTAGTTGTTACTAATACAAATTTTATTGAAACAATTTCCAAATAAAGAAAGTAATTTGGTTTTAAAAAGTTACTTTTTAGTTAACATACTTAGTTTTAAATTAATTTTGGTGAATTATATTTGCGTATAATTAAACTTGAAAGCTTTTATACGGTGAAATATTTAATAAATAATTATATTCTTATGAAATTACTAGATTTTTCCTGCTGCTCCGTCCGCATAAATATAGTATCCTGTATCCCACGAGAATACTGTAGGTACTTTTTCGGAAAAAGAAGTAGCTCATGTTTTAATCCACAGCCTAAACTACTACTATACCAAATTTCATCGACATCCGTTGAGTATCTTTTGCGTGAAAGATTTGCAAATATCCATCCATCCATATATAATAATAATAAATAATACTAAAATATAATAAATACTTTATTGGCAAATTATTTACATATAGGTATAAAACCTGCCAAACTGCGCAGCAGTTTGTCGGCAGGTATTGCGCTCATTTTTTCTTCTCGCATCTTTAAAGTTAAAATTCTTAACTTAACAATAACACTTTAAGCAACACTGATACTTTTGCACATAACAGGTGAGTACCTCATTCCCTATTATACAGAACAACAATATTTATAGAAAATATTATTTAATTGGTATTATTATTTATTTATTAGGTATTTGATAACATTAACTTTTTCAATTTATTTTTGACAATTACTCTGTTTACTTTACAACTACTATCGTCCGCTTGTGTCCTCAGCCAGGTGTATTTGTTATACAGTGAAGGGTCAAATACTTAGTGGTTCTCATCCCGTAATAGTTTTTAATCCGCGGTGTTACAAGTTTACCTAATCTAACATTTTTAGTAATCTGCGAGTTCTTTATTTTTACTTTAAATTGAATATCCATCCATCTATCCTCACAAACTTTCACACTTATAATAGTAGTAGGATTGGTTAAAATATTAGGGTTCTCCCACACAGCAGTTATTTTTTAGGACTTTAGGCATGATCTATACCAATATTTTATAGAGGAAAGATTAGTTTCTTAGTATGTCTGTTTGTATTGAATAGGCTCCGAAACTACACGACCGATTTTGACAAAATTTGTCACAATTATTGAGTGAGTGAAGGACAAAGGCTACTTTGTATCGCCAAAAAATGTACTGTTTCCGCGGTATTCCGTTTTGCGCGCACGAAGTCGCGAGCAACATCTAGTAATATATAAAACAAAACTGTACGTTTTTTCCTCGTGCTTCACCTAATGTGTGTAGTTCTCTAGATATAAATATATATCTAGATATATAAATAGCGTTATATAACGTTATAAAACATCTGTATATATTCTACACTTGCCTCTTACCATACTTTGCGCAATATTACGCTCCTCATACTGTGTTGTTTTTTTCTTTTTAACTAAATCATAACTAGCCAGTTACACTACAATATACATATAAACTGATGATAATGTTTAAAACTGAAATAAAACCGGTTTGAACTGGCTGAAATCGGTATGAGCTGGCATAAAGCGGTTTACACGTTAAAGAATTCCCTTTGAAGTTGATTTTTCTCGTTAAAGTTATCGCATAAAATGTGTATGTCCCGCGTTCAGGTTGTATTGATTATATTTCACTCAATTACGTTTTATTTATTTTATTTTATCATCCTAACAACACGAACTAGAGATAAAGCTTGTCTCTGTTATGATAATAACATGTGGTTATTTTTATTATTCATATAGTTCTCGAGTAAGAACACATATTTTGTGCTCAATGTTCACTTAATAATATGTTGTTGTAACCCTAGGGACAGACACTAGCGCCCACCATACATACTGGGCCCCAATTCTCATACCTCGAAACTCGGTTTGGTTGTCAGTCTGTCCCGCTCGCCCGCGCAGGATTTGATGCCTATGCGAATGAAACAGCGCGTTAAGCGAACCGAGATTCGAAGTACAAGAATTGATGCCCTGTTCTGCGCTCCGAACCGAACGTGTAAATACACGTGGTGTAAATATTGCGATTTCGACGTATTATCCAAGACGCCGGCAATCCAAACCGTCACGCAGTGGTTACTATCATGACAGTTCGATCCGCAGTCCAAACCACACAGACCCATCCGCGGCTTGGAACGCAGTCCGAACTTTACGTGTGCACGCAGTCCGAATTTTCGGGTCTTCTCAAACAAAGTGACAACGTTTTAACCACATAGCATAAATTTTAAATGCCACAAAAAGTCATAAGTACTTTTTGGATGTTGCGGGTTTTCATGGGCACCTAATGGCGACCCATCCCCACCACCACCATAGAAATAGTTTCATTCCACGGTAGAATAGACAAACTGACAGATTGTTAAGGAAATGTGTCATTCAGTCGACACAATCGGTCAGTATATCTATTATTGTGTAGACAAAACGCATTTCTACGGCGGCCATGCTACGCGTTCTATGGATCATAAACATTTGTTGGTACTACTTACAATCACATCTTGAATACTTGAACAATTATTATTGTACAGGACTGTATAATTTCACAGGGGTTCAACCGCCGGCTCAGATTGGACTCGAAGATAGCAAGGTTACACCGATTTGGGCAGAGCCGGGGCGATAGTAAAACACTATTTTTGAGGAGAACGATTTTCACTTTTTTCGCTTTGCTTACCTGGCTCATGGCAATGCCGTATAGAGAGCCCCGCCCGTACGCCTCTTTTGGAACGATTCGCTATCTCACTTTTACCTCTCTATACGGCTATTTTCCATAATTTTCCCTATTTTTCATGAGCCAGTTGAAGCAAAACGCGTTGTGAAAAATTCTTTATTGTAAAAACCATATACATAAACCCTTATATACTAAAGACCTTATTCTATAAAAAAGATATGTGCAATTTAAAGCTTACCATATAAGAAATGTTCTACATTTTTACCATTATTTTCTTAATAACTATTTAACCCTTTATTATATATTCTTAATCGTTACGCTACACGTTAGGTATTATGTTTATTTACACAAATCAAAAGAAGCTACGTTAAAATTAGCTTTAGTTAAAAATATATAAGCAAAATAACCTGCACTTGATAAAACACCATATAACACGATTCTTACACACTGAGGCCATATAAATCTATACATATAGTCACTGAGTATTCACTATTATAGTTTTATGTACTGTTTTAATTACACGTTTATCGTTCACATTTAAATTCACTCATGTTTTACGTTGCGAGGCCGCTGTCCTTAACAATTATCTTTGTTATTTTTAACCATCTTCAAAAAAGGAGGAGGTTCTCAATTCAATTGTATTATTTTTTATAAACTTTATCCCGCGGCTCGGCCCACGTAAATATAGTATCGGGTATCCCACTAGAACACTGTGCTTTTTTCGAGATAAAAAGTAGCCTATGTTGAAATCTAGAACCTGAACTACTATCATACCAAATTTCATCGAAATCCGTTTGGTAGTTTTTGCGTCAAAGAGTAACAAACATCGATCCATTCACACATCCATCCAACCATCCTCACAAACTTTCACAATATTTACAATAGTAGTAAGATGTTTATTACCTCATAACTTTCAACTGAGTGAACGATTTTGATGATTCATTTGTATTTGAAAGCTGGTGCTTCCCGTGTGGTCCCATTTCGATTTGGTCCAGTTATGTCAATGGAATCCACGAGAAGACCATACAAGACTCACATTTTTACTTTGGAAATCGGTTCTAATTTTTTGTTTAAAATATTATCATCGTGTTATCTCAACAGTGCGGGTGAGATGATGATGATCAGAAATATTGGAAATTCAATTAATATTGGCCCGTCTAAGCCGCAGTGTGAAATATTACCGGCAACCGAGTCTAACGCCAACTTCGCCCAAAAACGGCCACGTTGTTAGCGTAATTAATGCTTGCCCTAATAAACGGATGCTGGATGGACGCCATATTGTTACAGAATTTCTACTAAAATATCTGCAGGCGTTGCAAGAAGACCGTAGGTTCGGTGTAGGGAAAAATACGCATAAAAATACGTGATTGTAGAAATCCGTAGACAAAACGAATTTCAACGGTGGCCTAGCCGCTGAAAACGCAGACAAAAACGTGGTAGCTTACTTAGGTAAAGCGCAGATTAAAGAAAGAGGAACAGATAAACAGCTACATAGTTAGCTTTCGATTTGATTGCACTTTTACAAACACACGGTGTGTCCACGATTGTATAGAAAAAGTGTGGGCCGCTGAAGGGGACGAAACTTTCCAAATTAGATCTATTTGGATCGTTCTATGAAAGCTGTTTTTCTGCACGTGAGTATATAATAGAATATTTTCTACTCTGTGGGTATTATAGTATGAACTACGAACGGTGACAGATGCGTAAAAACAACAGTAAAAGCTTCAATGTAAGCTGCAGGTCCTTGTTGCACATTCTTGGAATCAACGAATTTTTTCTTAAAAAGTACCTTATATGAACGACGCTTTGACACGAATGGTATGACCAAAGATAATAATGTACTACAGCTAAGTTGCGGTCACGGAGCCTGATGAATTTCGTACGTTGACTTCTAGCTACTTGTCTCTTACACTCGCAAAAAAAATACTGCTATCGCGTTTATACAGGTACACAATAGGTACGCAATACAAGTAGCATTGAGTCAATGTACGAAATTCTACGTTCTCCGTGACCACACTTTACACAAAAACTGGCATAGAACCAACACTTGCTTTCATGTCCATAAAATTTTTAATTACACACAGAAAACATAATGTTGAAATACACACAATTATAGCATGAAGAGCAAATATTTATTTGTTAGTAATATAGTCATAAGAGGAAAAATTTGTTTTTATTTTATTTTTATGAAATGAACCGGGAACCGATCAGACGGATCGCCTGATGGTAAGCGATTACTGCCGTCCATGGACACTCGCAACACCAGAGGAGTGACACTTGTAACTCCTCTTGTAGGGGACTGTATTATTCCACAGGGTTTCAACCGCCGGCTCAGATTAGACTCGAAGATAGCAAGGTTACACCGAAATGGGCAGAGCCGGGGCGATGATAAAACATCTATTTGAGGAGAACATTTTTCACAATTTTTGTCTTGCTTACCTGGCATGGCATGGCTGTCATGGCAATGCCATATAGAGAGCCGCGCCCGTACGCCTCATTCGGGCCGATTTGCCGTCTCACTTTTGCTTCTCTATATGGCTATTTTCCATAATTTTTCCTATTTTCCATGAACTAGGTGAAGTAAAACTCGTTGTGTGAATCTCTTTATTATTATTCCCAATTACATAAAGCCTAAATTATAATTTAACGTTCACCATCTATGAAACGTTATCTATTTTTACTACTATTCGCTTAATAACTACATATCTATTTATTATATAATCCAAACTGTTGTTATTCACGTTAGGTATTATTTTTATCTACATAACATAAAATAAATTACGTTTAAACTCACTATAGTTTAATATATATAAGCAAAATAACCTTAAGTTCATAAAACACCATTTAGCACAACTTATTTCACACTGATGCTATAGAAATCTATACATATATTGTCACTGAATGTTCACCGTTATAGTTTATGTACTGTTTTAAATCACTTGTTTATCGTTCATATTTCAACCCACTGTTATTATTACGTTACGAGGCCGCTGTCCTTAACACCTCAAGTGTTGCGACTTGCGTTCAAGGTCCTTAAAATCCTCAACCCCCCTTGGGCCTCCGGTAAACTCACTTACTCGGCGAAACACCGGCGTGAAATCACGCTTGCGTTAAGCTTTGTTTCATATTATGTAATATATTACGCACTTGCAGGCTCACTTATTAGCTACGGCATAAGCAGTTATGGCAGTAATTAACTTCAAAACACAATTAGACAGGATAAAACAATAATTGCAAGTGAGACTCATTAATTATCTGGTAAATGATAAAGTAAAAGTGAAATATAAACATAACTACAACGAATAATTTAAAGTATATGAAATACTACCAGTGCATGCAAAAGTTCGTTACATTACAACGCTAGAGCAGAATAGTATAAATAAATATAAAGAAAATATAGAGCATAAATATAATACAAGAAAAGTAACACAAGGTAAATATGTAATGTCAAATATTAAAAATTATTATGGTAAGAGAACTAGACGATATTTGATACCATTAATATACAATAAAATTGATTTCTTAGAAAATAAAAAAATTAACTTGTAAATTTTGAAGAAAAGGCTGAAAAGTTATTTATTGGAAAATACTAGTACTATTTTCTTATAAATGACAATAAAGAAGTAAAGAAGGAAAATAATGTTTATGTTTATGAGAAGTATAGTATGTCAGCACAAAATTATTGAAAAATATCTTTATATGTTAGAAATAATATTGTTATTTTGTTATATATTTTATTTTAGTTGATGAAAATTGTTTAAAATGGAAGTGTAGTTAATTTATTCCGAATACTCCAACCGCCAACAAACTGCACCACGTTTTGGCGATTTACTCAATGACTGTAAAATATGTTATTTTTGTGTTATTAAATAAAATAAAAAAAGAGTAGACCTTGGCTATAGGCAACTTTCTATCGCGGTAAAATGTACGGTTCCTGTGGAATTTTCTTTTGCGCGCACGAAGTCGCCAAAATCATCTTAGATATTGAGTATGTAAATTAAAATGTACCTAGTTTTCGCCCCAAGCCATAAAAATAACAAAATAATATTATTATCTATTTATTTTATTTTTATATTATTTTTTATTTATTTGGAAAACATACAGTGATATATATAAACATTTTAAATACAATATAAATTCTTAACTCTATTGCCCTGCTGCAGCTACTTCAGCATAATTAATGTGAAAACTTAACATTCTTAAAATTATAACTGTTAACTGAAAATATTTAAAGATAATTTAGTGCAAGCTCTTAAAAGCTTTTTCTAATAAAAAAGGTAGTAAAATATCTGACCGCATTGAGAGCGATATAATGTACGACAAAGTGCTTACTGGTCAAGGAATTTTTTAATCTTGTTTTGAATTAAGCGAGTATTTTCCTATTTTCACTGAACTTTATTCCGTACCCATAGGGTAAAAATAAAGACCCTATGGGTAAGGTAAAAAAAAGACCCTATTACCAACTGAGACAGAATTATGTCAGCCTGTCCGTCTCTCCGTCCGTCTGTATCCGTGATTGCCAGATAGGTGAAATTTTCACAGATTCGACCTTTCGTATGTTATTCGATGTTAACTCGAAATGTTTTATAATCCTTACTTATATTATTAATGTAAATGTGAGTTTATTTGTTTGTTAGTTACGCTTTCACGTAAAAGCTACATGACCGATCATCATGAAATTTGGCACATACATAGAATAGACCACGGGTAAGTACATAGGTTACTTTTTATCGCGGAAAGTATACGGTTCCTGTGTGATACTTTATTTATGCGGGCGAAGCCGCGGACAAAATCTAGTATCTTTATAAATATAATGTGAGGAAACGGAAATAAATTTAATACTTTTATACTTTGCATATTATATACTAATAGTATATTACGTTACAAAAAAGTAACATAGTGGAAACGTTCGAAAAATTGGAACGCTGCGGGGTGGCCTTACATTGAGGCTCCTATGCCCTTGTAAATACTGTACAATATATATTAATTAGTTCTAACTATTATTATCAAGAATGTTTAAGTGTTTTTATAATTATTGTTATTGTGGTCATTTAAATAGCAATAATTCTTAATATAAGATTAATTCTTAATAATAAAGCAATACAACACATTCTTATGTGTTCTATTGTTTTATATTGACCCTTGTCAGTTCACAAAGCGATGATTCGCGGCGCTGCAGTTTTCAGATAGCAAAATTGAACTTTATTCACTACACATAAAATACACGTTTCATGTGCCATCAGTCATACACTGCAATGAGCTGTGCAGTGCTTTGAAACCTGACATTCGTACTCTTACAATGTAATGTGTATCTTCTTGTGTAATGATTATAGTTAAATTTTGAATGACTATCTTTAAAATTTCGCTCCGTGACGCGTATTGTTTCGTAGTTAACTGACCCTAAGTCAAAGAATTTGTCAGACTGTAATTATTAGTATTATTATAAAAAATCTTGCATTAAATCTCACATTATTGACATAAGAAATAGCCTTATAAAGGGACTTGTAAGCCTCCGTCAACTTCGTACCTACAAACACTCCTTGAATATTTTTCCACGCGTAAACGACAGGAATCCAGTTAATACTCGCTAATCCTGTAATACGACGTATGTTAAACAGTATTAAATCATTCTGTATAGTATTTCAGGCGGGTATTCTTTACGGCTTAGTCTTTTTATGTGGGATGTGGCTTAGTAGGTACTAGAATATAGTTTTACAAGCTCCATTCCACCCCTGTGGGGTATGTATTTAGAAAAACCGTTTTTAACGGATTTCTACTCCATAATAACTATCTGCGTGGCAAAATTCAATGGAAACTGACTAGCTATTGATATTTCACTATACAAACTTTAGACCCCCATTTCACTCCTTTACGGGATGAATTTAAAAAAAAAGTATAAAATACGTACTCATTTACTTTTCTGTTTATTTCCTCAGATATTAAATTTCATGGACACCAGGATAGATATTAGTATATTTTCATACAAACTTTCAACCCTTATTATACACCCTCAGAGGGTGAATTTAACCTGAACCCTGAACACACACATTTAATGAACTGTATTTAAGAGTATGAATCCCAAATTTCATGGAAATCGGTGCAGTTTTAAGATTATCCATACAAATTTCAACCCCTATTTCACCTCTTGAAAGGTGGAATTTTTCGAAATCCCTCCTTAGTGCGCGTCAATATTACTACTGTCCACGTTTCTACTATTAGCGGTTACGGTCTGTAAGTCAGTCAGTCAGTCAGTGGGTACATCTTCTTTTATAACATATAGATATCACGAATGGGTAATATATACTATGGTTTAGGGACAATTCATACAAAAACGAAATTTTTGCAGCGCTCTATTTTTCAGATAGCTATTCAAAATTGAACTTTATTCACTTGCACTGCGCTGCACAGCTCATGAGCAGTGTATGACTGATGTCATATTATGAAACGTGTATCATTTTGTGTAGTGAAGAAAGTTAAATTTTGATTAGCTTTCTTAGAAATGCAACGTCTCTTTGCGACGCATATCATCGGGTTTGAAATAACTCTTAGACAAAGCCACTAATTACAGTATTTATTAAACTGTAGTTAATAAATTAATATTATTATTATTATTATTATTATTACAATGCACTGGATTGAATCTAGGTATTGTCTAAAATCTAAATGATATCTAGTTTTGTGTGCGTCAGCAATACGCATCGTGTAATTAATGAAACTACAACAGTCGACTATTCACTGTTCCACTTTATTCACTGTTTCCGACTGGATTTGATAATTAATTTGATATACAGTCACTCTGTAATTAATGCAGCACTTTTACACTTTTAAATAAAACACTTTTGCCAATTAACTTCAAGAGATCTGTCGATAGAAATATATTCCCGTTCGCTGTCGAGCACGGCCTTTTATAGTTCCTCCATAATCGGTTGAGTATTTGTTATACGGATATGAGACATTGGCGCCATTTTGAATTCCACTGAAAGTCACCATAAAAATCGGCACTCTATTAAAAATAGCTCAAAAGAATAAACTATGAATTATAAGACCAATACTTTAAATAGTTGCACATTTTTACTAAATGTATTTTTATTCTCAATCATAAATAACAAATCGTCTGACATTCAACAAATCAAATCAACATCGACATCGTCAAATCCAGCTGACTTATAAATCAAATAAACAATCCACAAATTCTTTACGGTAAAAATCACTTTTGAAATAATTAAAATGAATCTATCATTTTCTAAAATAACAATTTAACATTTATTTTAAATCGATATCAAATTATTAATTCACTTTTTCAATTTGACTTAAAACGTTGATTTAATTATAATAAAAACAAATGTCAGCTGTCAGAACAAGAAGTCAATTCTTATAAAACTAACATACGTAATATTATTTACATATAAATACTATGCATTTTGTATTGTATAAACATTTAAATCTGCATTAAAATATGTTGAGATGTTTAAAATATCTAAAGCATAAAATATATTATATTATTATGCGGCACATTACTAATTTATACTATGTATAATAAGATAAGAAATTAAACATTTACGAAAATAAAGTCTAAATAACACAACATACAATATAAAACAATACAATACAATAGAATAATTACAGTACATACGAAACTAATTGGTCATCACAAATCATTCGCGAGAATCAATCACGGTAGGTATTAGAAATATTACTCAATTTGTCCAATCCTCTAGAAAATTCGAAGCGAGCAAAGATTTGTAATCTGTGCCAAGAAAGCCGTCGTCATTAAGCCGTAACTGTCATAATAAAGCTACGTTTTTAGATAAAATTTTATTATTGGAATGGAATAAGATAAGTTGAATAGGGATGATGACTACATCCAAACTATTAAGATTCATTAATATACTCAGATATATTGAGGCATTACTACTTGGTTAATGTAAAAAAAAAATATTTTATGTGTAGTTTCGTAATTAGGTACATCTATTTATTTTTTTCTAAATTAGTAAACAAAACCTACATCATTAGTTTACTTACATCATATACAAAAACATTAATTATGGTAAGTATGAACTTAAACGCGCAAATATCGGAGATATTTACAAATATGTTCCTGCGGCCTTACACTTCATACACTTTAACCTAGGCCTGACGTCACAGCTAGGTACGACTTGATTATGGAGCGTTTTCACGAAACTTATTGAAAATATTGACTTTTGATATACTGTTCCTTATGAGAAGTTACTCATATTTAAGAGTACTATTCATTTACGCAATAAAAAAAATAGTAATCTAGCCTATTGGAAACATTTTTACAATATAGGTAGTGGCCATTTGTAGCGAGATGAATATTTGCTTCTTGTACTAGCTGACTAGCTCTCCCGGCAAACTCCGCCTTAGAATTAAATTTGTTGACGTACTGATAGCAGCGCCACCTTTTGGCTCCAAGCCGTTTAGAAGGAGTTCAATTACAAACATACGCGCAGAAGATTTAACCTACTTACTATTATAAATGTATAAGTTTGTGAGGATGGACGCAGAAACTACTGAACTAATTTCGATGAAATTCGGTATGGTAGTAGTTTAGGTTCTGGATTAAAACATAAGCTACTCTTCATCCAAATACAGTGTTCCCGTGGGATACTACATTCACGCGGGAGAAGCCGCGGGAAAAAGCTCGTTTAATATATAAAGATAAAATATTTATAATATGAATTCAATGATGTTAAAACATGTTAAAAATATGATAATTATTAATATAACATATAAATATTGTAGTATTTATATCTATTTGTGAACTACATCACGCTGTCCTCTATATTCATACTTATAAAAATAATTACACATCTGATGACCTATCCAATACGGTATTTTTCTGTATTTTTTTATTACATAAATGAATAGTGCTCTGAAAAATAATATATTACAAAAGTAATAGTATACTAAAAATCAAAATTTTCAAAGATATTGCGAATTGTTTGAACATATTCGTGAGTCTCGTGAAAACGCCCCATATAAAGGTCGTACAAGTAGGTGACGTCACACGCTAGTAATGTTGCTGCGAAATGTATGGCCATATGCACAAAATTTCTGATATCTCGTAATTTTGCGCGTCTATGTTGATACATACCATAATAAATCTTTTTCTATTAATGTAAGTAAACTAATTATGTGGGTTTTATACACTAATGTTTTAAAAAAATATTTCAACTTTTTTGTGACTTCGAAATGCATATAATTACAAAACTACAGATAAAATCCTAATTCTTTTTACTTTTATCTAGTTGTAATACCTAATTATTTCTTAATTTATTTGAAAAAACTAGATTTTTACATGTAGGGAAATACCCAGTTGTTTTTGTCTGATACGTTGAAAAGTCAGTTGACAGAAAACTGGAACGATAGTTAAATTAAGTGACGATCAAGTCACAGGCCCGACAGCCTGTGAATAGCGTTTCATTATTCGTTCAGCGTTTCAGTATTCACCCAAAAGACAGCAACTTTGAATAGCTAATCAATTGTGTAAATATTGTTATTACAAGCATAGCTGCCAGAAGCATGACTCTTTATAAATTTCTCTTAAAAATTCATTTTCAACTCGTTCACTGTCAAGCTTGTGTTCTATCAAAATAAACCAACCAATTAGCACGTCAGGACATGTCTAGGGAGGGTTCCGTTACTATTAAATAGTTTTTTTTTTTCAAATTACATGAAAAGTTATTGTTCGATTTCGCTTGAAAATACCATTTACCCATTTTTTTTTCCAAAAAGTGTTTAAGGACTTATTAGCATAGAACATTATGTATGTTTCTAACTATCATAGTTTAGAATTACCAGGGGGGGGACACAACACAACTTGTAAATCAATTTGGAGGTCGATTACTCGAAAATAGTTTACATTATAAAAAAGTCATTGTGTATACTATGGGGTAGATAGAAAAAAAACATCCTCACTTCACATGTTCCATCCGTAAATTACAAATTTATAATTATTCTATGATGCTAAAAATAAAGTCTATATGCAATCATTAACTATAAAAATCGAATTTAGCAAGGGAGGATGGACGGACAGACGGATGGACAGATCGAATTTATAAGGGTTTCTTATAATTACAACGGACATTTAAACTATCTTCTACGGAAATAACCAGATATAATCCGTCCAACGCCGGAGTACATCACAGGAAATGCCCTGCAGATCCGATCCTATACGGGAGAATTCTATTTTGAATACCGCATTGCGTATTGATAAAAAATATTAGGGAATCGCGCGCCATACCCGCGTAATACGATCATATCCAGTCAAACAGTTTTCCCAGATAAGCTTTATGTTCGGAAAACGTATTAAGATTGTTGATACAAGGCTTTCAATCTCCGATACTAAGCATATATTTGGTCGAAAGGTTTGTCAAATAAATAAAACATAAAATAATTTAGGTATGCAGCAAAAAGAGCGACATAAACCGCCAAGGATATAATATTACAAACACAGATGTACTATCAGGAAATATAATTACGAGATTAGTCCAACTGGGACCAATATCGTGATTGGTTCATTTTATGACGATGTCGTGATTATTTCACTTTGGCATGTAGTCGTTATTATACGTGCAAATTAAGAAGTCGATATATTTGCTTAAGGGTCAAATTCTCTGATAGTACACATAACAAATTAAAAATAGACATTAAATATTGACGTAACACGAGTTCGATAATCCAGAATAATTGGGTATACGACGTATACGACAATAATATTATTGTGTAAGCTAGGAACTTACACATACGACTTTGAGCTGAGGGAAGTAGGTATATAGGTTAATGTGAGGGCTGGAGAAATCTGGGACTGACCTTATTGTTGAGCTGGTGGTTCTGTATCTGGGCGGAGGTTTCTTCTCACTACACTACACAGCTGTTGAGCGGATTATCGATAGATTTATCGCGGTTCGCCGGCGAATTTGGTATTATATTAACGAGCACAAATAAATATGCGCACACGCGTTCGCGTTCACTAGGTTTCGGGATGAGCTGAAAATGCATCCGGCGCGGAAGGGGATCTAAATGCAAGTGTTCGTCACTCTCTGACAGCGCCCCTTTCGGTCGGCCATACATCACGTAGTGATGTCCTTTGTGTTTATTCTAAACGTCGCGCTAGTGTTGGCGCGAACATCCTGGGGGGCCCGCACAGGCGGCGAGCTGAGTCCCATCCTGAGCAGAATCCAGTGGGAGCCGGGCAATCTTGCCGACAGGCCTCCGCAGCTGGCCTTGAGGCGTGTCCAAGTCCACAAGTCTGATGACTCCATCCTTCCCAGGTAGCAGACGTTAGATTCTTCCCATCTTCCATTGTAGAGGATGCAAATTGTCCTCCTTGAGCAGAACCAGTTCTCCAATTTTAGGTGGAGAGGAAGAGGAAAGCCATTTGGAGCGGATTTGAAGGGTATGGAGGTAGGACTTGGTCCAAAGGTTCCAAAAGCGCTGAGAGAGTGATTGAATGAGCTGAAAGCGTTTGAGCGGAGATATTACTCTTTCATCTAGAGTCAGCTCGGGGAGAGCTGTGAGCGGACGGCCAATGAGAAAGTGGCCAGCAGTAAGGGGCTGATAGTCCGTGGGATCGGACGAAAGTGGACTGATGGGCCGAGAGTTTAACACAGCTTCGATTCTAGTGAGCAGAGTTAAGAATTCCTCGAAAGTGAGGTGTTGCTCACCGATAACACGGTATAGAAGTTGCTTTGTGGATTTAACATTAATCTCATGGATACCTCCCATCCATGGGGCTTTAGGCGGATTGAGTAACCAAGTTATATTTTGAGTTGAGAGTTTATGAGAAATTGCGTCGTTATTGTCATTGAGAAATTGTTGTACCTCTAGTAGATGATTCCTAGCTCCTACATAATTTGTGCCACAATCCGAACGTATCAATACCGGAAGTCCGCGACGTGAGCAGAACCTTTGTAATGTTGCAATAAACGCTTCGGCAGTGAGCGATGAGACTGTTTCTAAGTGAACCGCCTTTGTAGTGAGGCAAACAAATATGCAAAAATATCCCTTAATTAACTTAGCATTACTTAAGTGACTTGATTTGAGCAGAAACGGTCCGGCGAAATCTGTTGATACGTGACTAAATACGGGCTGAGGTATGACTCTATCAGCTGGCAGGTCAGCCATGATAGGTACTTCGGGCTGAGCGCGGCAACGGAAACATCTTATGCATTTAAACGTTCTGTGCCTTATAATGCGGCGGGCAGATAATATCCAAAATTGCAGACGTAAAATAGCATGTAGCGTGTCCGTGCCAGGGTGGCAGTGTATGCGATGATAGTGATGTATTATGAGGTCTACGAGCGGACTAGAACTAGGCAAAATGAATGGGTGTTGAGCATCGTATGTGAGTTCCGAACGAGTGAGTCTACCTCCTACTCTGAGGAGACCGTCCTGCGTAAAAGGCGACAGACGTTGTAGTCGTACTGTGCAGATTCTATCGGTTTGCAGGCGGTGAATATCTTCTGCGAATGCATTTTGCTGTACAGAGCGGATCCAGAAAAGTAATGCTTCTCTACGTTCACTTACAGTTAGAGGGCCTAGTTGTCGCGAGTTTGAATTTAGTTTACAGTTACGAATGAATCGTCTCATGTAGGCAGTGACACCAGTTAGTTTTTCTAAAGAGCTGAAGCGAGTGAGCAGATCACTATCGACACCGGGTATCGAGAAATTGCATGGTACGTATTTTGGTTTGAGCCCTGGCAAGTCTTGTCGAGTATGAGCTGAAGGCATCTTGGGCCAGGTATCCTCTGGCAATTTGAGCCAAGGAGGAGACCACCATAAATCATGAGCGGAGAGAGCTTGAGCTGATAATCCTCTGCTTGCACAGTCAGCAGGATTTAATTGGGAAGGTACATGACGCCACTTAAGTGTGAGTGAATTTGAGTTAATTTTTGTTACTCTATTTGATTCAAATGTTTGTAAACGATGGGGCGGAGTTTTTATCCATGCAAGCACTATGGTACTATCTGACCAACAAACGTGATGTGTAATTGTGAGATGAACAGACAATTGTTGGGAGACACGCAACATGAGCTGAGATAATAGAGTTGTAGCAGACAACTCTAATTTGGGGATTGTGAGTTTATTTTTAATCGGTGCGACTTTAGATTTAGCAATTATGAGGTGAACGTTAACAGATCCGTTGTGAGCTGATTCTTGTAAATATATCACTGCAGCAAAACCGCTTTCCGAAGCATCTGCGAATCCGTGAAGTGAGTATGTTGATTTGAATTTGTGTGGAGCAATATGTCTGGGAAAATGTATATCTGAGATGTGCGGAAGATCATGATAGATGCGCTGCCAATCATCTGTAATATTATTTGGAGTGGGATCGTCCCAGTCCAATTTAGTTAACCATAACCTTTGAAGAAGTATTTTTGCGCGGAATATGACGGGTGTAACCCAACCGTTTGGGTCATAGAGAGAAGCTACTGTGCTAAGAATTGAACGTTTTGTAATGTGGGTAACTGGTGGTAATGAGATGTGATATGTAAATTCATCAGACTGGGGAATCCATCTAATACCCAAAACCTTAATTGATGGAGACTCTGCGCTGATGTCAAAGTCTTTAGGCATTTCGCATTGATCGTCTGGAAATCTTTGCAAGAGCTGAGGTGTGTTTGATGTCCATTTACTAAGCTTAAATCCACCGAGTGATAACAAATCAATGAGCTGAGTTTGGAGTGCTGATGCTTCTTCTATGGTGTCATGGCCGCAAAGTACATCATCCACGAAAACAAATTTACGCAAAATTTCGGCAGCCTGAGGATAGCGATGACCTTCATCTTCAGCTAATTGTAATAATGTGCGGATAGCATGATATGGACTTGAGCGCAATCCGTATGTAACAGTGTTGAGTGCATATGTGAGCAGAGGTCGATCTGGAGACGATCGCCAGAGTATGAGCTGATAGTGTCTTTGGTCTGGTCTTAAGAGAATATTTCTAAACATCATTTTTATGTCAGTGCTGAATACTATACGATGTGCGCGGAATGATATAATAATATCTACAATGTCTCGTTGAAGTGCTGGACCTGTGTGCAGGCAATCGTTTAAACTGACTCCATTGGATGACTTACAACTGCCATCAAATACTGTGCGGAGTTTGTCAGTACCTGATTTGAACACGCCATGATGAGGAATATAATAATGAGGTTTATGAGTAAATGTAGACGGATGACACGGTGTCATGTGTCCTAAGTTTATGTATTCGTTCATGAATTCTATATATTTTTGTCGCAGTGTGTGATCGGATTGCAACCGTTTTTCTAGATTGAGAAATCTACGTAGAGCAATAGCATGAGTACTACCTAATACGGGTGCATCTGATAAGAAGGGAAGAGTCACCATGTAACGGCCTGAATCGTCACGAATGGTGGTTGAGCTGAATATGTGTTCACATTGCTCGTGTAGCGGGTTTGAATGAGCAGAACGAGGCTGGGGTTCTTCCGACTCCCAGAATCTTTCCAGGCTTTTGCAAATATCATGAGTAGAATGAGCAGAATGTGTAGAGTGAGCCGACTGAGTATAATGAGTATGAGTAACATGAGCAGAGCCAACTTGAGCTACAGGTGAATCGCATGAGTGCTCAACGAGTCCTATGAGTGCAAAATCAAAAATCGTGCCGAAAGCTATGGGCTTCCCCGGGCCCAAAGCAATCTTAGTACCATCCAAAACGTGACCCAAAACGTCTGAGCCTAAAATGAGATCAATGGGCGCAGGAGTATGATAAGCTTGATCCGCCAATGGAATGAGCTGATGAGCTGAGTCTTGTACAACATCTGGTATTTTTTGCAAAGGTAAATAACCTGTAACGTCTTTGAGAATATGAGCGGTAGTAGTAATTGATGGCGTGTCACGGTGTGTGGGCCTAAATGTTATTGTGACCCAACCTTTAGAATTTTGTATGTGCTGATCACCTACACCTGTAATTTTTAATGAACATTGTTTTGGTTGCAAATTAAGATTTCTAGTCATGCGCTGAGTTATGAGCGTTATCATGCTACCACAGTCCAATAAAGACCGAGCTTTGTGATATTCTCCGCATTTATCAGATATATTTAAAACGACTGTGGGAAGTAACACTGGAGTTTTTAATGGGTTTTCTATGTGCTGAGTTGAATTTACTTGGGCTGATTCTACAGAATATTGGGCTGAACTAGATTTAGATATTTTATGAGCTGAATGTGATGCAGGTGTACTATGAGCAGAATGACATTTTAAATTATTGGGCTGATCTTCTAATTCTATGTGCTCCGTGATTGTAGGTAGTCATTGTTTTTTGTTTTGAGATTGATGAGTTGTAGACGGTGCATGATCAGACGATTGGTTGGGGTCTGATGATGATGATTGATGTGCATGCGTATGTTGTGTGTAGGCCGTGTAGGTATGTGGCTTGTCTTGAGCACGCCGGCGGGGCTGTGCACGTAAATGAGGAGGAAGCAAATGCGCTGACGACACCGGAGAATTTGGAGTTCCGTGACGATGAAACGAGGTGTGGTGATTTGCACTTCCACACTCTTTGCATGAGTTTGTCGAACGACATTCATTTTCAAAATGCGGACCTAGACATTTACGACATCTGTCGTTGGCTTCTATGAAATCCCAACGACCTTGAGTGGGCTGATGATTATATTTCGGACACGCGATAAGTTTGTGTTCTGTATTCCTACAATAGGGGCAGTAGAATCGCTTGCGTTTATCTGTATTCCGGGCTGAGTACTCGCGCCGCTCTGTTCGGGGGGAGGGGGGCCAGTAGCGTTGAGGGTAATGAGGAACTGGGCTGACGTGATAGCTACTTAAAGTGTGAGCCGATGGCGAGCGCTGAGCATTACGAGGATACGCGGGACTAATTGGTCTAAAGCGTGGACTGCGCGGAGAGTTTGCGGGGGGTGTGTGTTGACGAGAGGGCCCAGTTTGTGGTGAGTAGGTAACACCGCGCGTTGCATTAGAATACTCGGTTTCGATACAGCGCGCGTGCTCCTCTAAAAAAGAAATCAAATCACCTAAGGTGGGCAGAGTGTCCGAGATGCCGTATCTTCTTTCGAACAGGGTGCGGAGCTCGCCTCGTAATTTTCTAACTACAATAGACACAAATACGTAATTACTATCCATAGGTAAACGCAGATTATTTAATGCGCTTTGTGCGGAAATGAGCGGAGTTAAAAACGTCGCGCGTATGCTTGATCGAATATGAATATTAGGTAGGCCGAGTATTATATCAACAAACCCATCTATCAGAACACGGCGGTTTTACCTACGTGTGAGTATATCGAGCGCGACGCTGTAATTATCATTTGTGATTTTTAAATGCGCAATCATGCTGAGCGCCTCCCCCGATAGGCAAGACAAAAGATAGTGCAGCTTAACTGCATCTGTAAGTGACGTCATGTCGTCTGTAAGACTCCTTAAAAACGTAATAAACGATGGCCAGTCCTCAACGCGTGAGCTGAATTTTGGCAGTTCAATTTTGGGCAGAACGGCAGAAGTGAGCTGACTTGACTCTGAAGTGGAACTTATATTTTCCGCTGCAGTTAAAATATCATAATATTCGGATAGCGCGTTCTCGTAACCGGCTGTATAAAACTTTTCAATTTCTTCTGTAACACTGCCGTCGTCTAAAATTTCGCAGTATAAATTTTCTAATTTTTGTTTCAAATTTTGTAGGTCTTTAAAACGCGCATTAAACTCCGTTTTGTTAGACTTTGAGTCACCTTTGTGTAATGCCAATGCGATCTCTCTGAGCCGACTAATAGATTTTATAGTTTGCCTAAATATGGCCGCTTGCGATTTTGTAGGCATGTTTAAAAATATATGCGTGTAACTAAGTTAAATATTTAAAAGTAATGAGCGGAAAATACGCGCGCAATTAATTAAAACGCAGAAAATAGATTTTAATAATGTGCCGACAATGTATACAATTTTATCATAAAATGTGTACGAGTTAATTAACAAATGAGCTGACCGATCGCCTGATGCTAATATAGTATTAGTGTATGTTTGATGAGCGGAGATTAATGCGTTAGAAGTCGTCTGTAATATTATATTAATGTCCTGAAGTTTGAATATAAACAAATCTTAGCGGGCGCGTTAGAAACAAAATAACGTAATGAAAACAATGTAAGTAGGTATGAGCAGGTTCAATCTCAATAGTGTGCCGACTTATTCAAAACAGCTGTAACGTAACACCTATAATATATTTGTATAAACACAGAACGTCGATAAGAATTCTTATTTAAAACAGCTGTAACGTAATACCTAATAATATTTTTGTATAGACACAAAACGTAGATAAGATATGAATTCAATGTGAAGGTCACTATTTATTCTATGAATTGAGATGTTATGCGACTCATAACTATTAAAATAATGCTAAGTTAATTAATATTGTGTTTTAAAAATTGAGAATATGAAGATATAAACGTTATATATAGATAAAATACTTAGTAATGCAACGACGATTCACAATTCTGTTATGAGCCGAACGTAATTCACAATACGCACTAGTTATTACTTATTTTATATGCGAATCAAACATTAAAATATTTTGTAAGTAATTAAGAGCTGAGAAAATTATATGAGATATTATTGGCACAAATTATGTATTAGGTACGTTAGGGAAGTTCTGGAATGTTCGAGTTCTTTGTTCGACAATAAGCCGACAACCTACCCACTATTTTTTTATTTTTTTTTTGGGTTTTTCCTATGAATTTATGGGCCGAAATATGCACAAAATAATTTAAATAATTAACATATAGGTTAATATCAAAGTACAGAATAGGGGTTTAATGTTAAATGTGCCGAATTGATAATGGGAATGGACTGTAACTTGGTTTTAAAATGGCGGGGCGGCCTGGCCAGAATTAATTGGACAAAATATAAATAATCGAGCTGATTTTATGTGCAGAATTGGGCGGAGTGGAACTGTAGGTGCTGGTTCTAATGAGGCCCAACGCCGGTAATAGGGAGAAGGGCTTCACGAAGGCTCGATGGACCAAGAAATGTGTAAGCTAGGAACTTACACATACGACTTTGAGCTGAGGGAAGTAGGTATATAGGTTAATGTGAGGGCTGGAGAAATCTGGGACTGACCTTATTGTTGAGCTGGTGGTTCTGTATCTGGGCGGAGGTTTCTTCTCACTACACTACACAGCTGTTGAGCGGATTATCGATAGATTTATCGCGGTTCGCCGGCGAATTTGGTATTATATTAACGAGCACAAATAAATATGCGCACACGCGTTCGCGTTCACTAGGTTTCGGGATGAGCTGAAAATGCATCCGGCGCGGAAGGGGATCTAAATGCAAGTGTTCGTCACTCTCTGACAGCGCCCCTTTCGGTCGGCCATACATCACGTAGTGATGTCCTTTGTGTTTATTCTAAACGTCGCGCTAGTGTTGGCGCGAACAATTATTTAATTTATTATTTGATTTTATTTTTGTATTCAATAAAATTGAAACTACTTGGGAAAAGTTAATATTTAACATTTTCTGTGTAGTTTTGTTATTGAATAAATCTTATAGCTTACAATAAAGTTCCGTATTTTTTGCTAAATTGGTAAAACCATGTACATTATTAGTTTACTTCCATCACATTAAATACGTTATAATTTAATTTAAATAATACCATTCATTATAATTTATAGCAAGTATGAATTTAATGGCACAAATTTCGGATATATTAGAAATTTTGTTCTTGCGACCCATGCCTATATTATGTCATACAACTTTAAGAAAGCGGGACGTCACAGTTTACAGCGACTTTTGTATGGAGCGTTTCCACGAGATTTACTAAATTCCAAATAAATCACTGCACCTTCGAAAATATTGATTTTTAATATACCTACTATTTCTTCTCAGAACTAACTCATCACTTATTTATGTGATAAAAACATTCAGACATCTAGCCTATTGCCAAGGATATGGATTCAGTTGGAAGCGTAACACGCAAAATATAACGCACTCTGCGTTTAAAAAAAATAAGGCATAGCATGATTCGTCGGTGCTTAATAAAACAGAATAATTCTAAATCTAGTTTTAAATACGCAAATGAAGCAAAAGTTGTTTAGATAGAAGTCTGTTAATGAGAACAGCTTAGGCGGCGAGTGTTTGTGTTTCCGCCATTTTGAAACGTTCCGATGTGGCGCCAAATTAAATTAGGGTAAGGGTACTTATGCGGAGAAGATAAGGCATACTTATAAAACGAACAGATTACTTTCATTATATATGCCAAATTCATCATCATTATCGCAACATTTGAATAATGGTTTGAAGACAATTATCAAAATACAAGCAGTTTTTTGTCTCACATATCTATTAGAATAATATCCGCCATTTTGAATTATTCCGGTGTAGCGCCATTAAACAAATAGATTACGTTTAATATTTTGCCATATCCATAATTATTGTGGAAGATTTAATTGAAGATAGTCCAAACATATTTATGGTCTGAGATCCCAGGCCCGCCTGACAAACTTTATATTCTTACTGAAAAATTGCTTATAATATTGTAGTAAGTGTATACAATGAACGCATGTAAACCCACTAGATTGTTTCTTGTGCCGATTTTTAATTACATGGCGCGATGCATCTTGGTTAAAGCACCTGATCTGGTTCACAATGTTGGAAATGAACTGACAATATATTCAAGAAGAATTTACTTGTATAATTGTCACTGTGGAGAGTCAAATTCTCAGAACTCTTACATCCGTTCAGAGCTATTTTACCTCTGACAGGACTTGTATGCCAACAGCATAAGGAGCACTATCATAGGAACTCCGATTGAACTGTATAACTGAGTCATGCTTCGTTGAGAAGACACCGGGTTCACTGTATCCAATCGTTATTATTACGATCCATGGTGTGGTGCGGCATGCGGAATTGTCTGGTGGTAGGCACTACAGGCAATATATATATATACATATAGGCAATACAATATGCCTATCACCAGACAATTCGTCCGCTCATTTGCCGGAATCCTTCAAGAAAAAGAAAAGGTTTTGTGCGTAATATCAAGATTTCACTTACTAATAAACCGGCTCGTTTAATAAATTGTTGCCGTAAACTTTATTAGCACCTGCCGGTAAGTGCTACTGCAGCCAATAACACACGGCGCCCGACACGCGGCGACACGTAATATTGAACGTGACTATGTTTGTGATGTGACGATTCTTGGTATTCGTAAGAATTAATAAAGTTTCTACATAGTACCTATATGGCGCAAAGTTATAGTATTACTAGCTTTTGCCCGCGGCTCCACCCGTGTAAATACAGTATCCCAAAGAAACACTGTACTTTTTCGGGATACAAATTCGCCTATTTTAAACCAAAACCTAAACTACTACCATACCAAGTTTAATCGAAATCCGTTCAGTAGTTTTTGGGAGAAAGAGTAGCAAACATTCGTCGATCCATGCTCACAAACTATCACATTTATAATATTAGTAGAATGGCAAAAATATCTTTGGACGCTTCACACCACGTCAATCGTCTCGTGCTAAGTATCCGAAGAACTTGTGTTACGCAGACCAGACAGCAGGAAATATATTCAATACTGGCTTCGCCCGCGTAAATACAGTATCCCACGTGAAGAATGTACTTTTTGGGACAAAACGTAGCCTATGTTTTAATCCAGACTAATCCTAAACTACTACCACACTAAATTTCATCAAAATACGTTTCGTAATTATTGCGTGAAAGAGTAACAAACATCCATCCATCAATCAATCCATAGATCCTCATTATCTATTTTATACTATAAGTACATATTATATTTAAAAAAATTCTTATGTTATACACATATTTAATACACACCCAGGAAAATTAAAAATTATTATGTTGGGCGGGATACGAGCCCGCGTCCTCCGGCTTGAGCGCCAACGCGCTAACTACTGAGCCATAGAGGTCACCAGATTAGAAACTTATTAGAATCGATCAGTAGAAATAACTGCTACCATATTACAATACAGACAACAAACGTAGATATCCATGAGTAGCCTTAAACGCTTACTATCAGGTTAAACGTCTGTTTGTTTGCCGCTTCGAGAATGAAAAATACCAACAACGCACTCGTCATACTTCTGATGTTGCACGAAAATTATATCTGCATCACATTTAAATCCGTTCAGTAACTTAGGCGTGATAGCATAAAATACTAACAGACAGAGTTTATAATAGGGCTGATCCTACATATAAATATTTAGTTTCATTAATATACTCAGAAATATTGAGGCATTATTACTTGGTGAATGTAAAAAAATATAATATTTTATATGTAGTTTAGTAATTAGATACATCTAAAAAATAAAACAATATTTTTTTTTTTTTTTTTTAAATTAAATTAGTAAACAAAACCTACATCAATAGTTTACTTACATCATATACAAAAACATTAATTATGCTAAGTATGAACTTAAACGCACAAATATCGGAGATATTTACAAATATGTCCTGCGGCCTTACACTTCATACACTTTAACCTAGGCGTGACGTCACAGCTAGGTACGACTTTAGTATGGAGCGTTTTCACCAGACTTTTTGTACGAAAGTTTTAATACAAATCGCTGTACCTTTGAAAATATTGACTTTTGATATACTGTTTCTTTTGATAAGTTGCTCATATTTAAGAGTACTATTCATTTATGCAATAAAAAAAAATAGTTTGACGACTATTTTACTTACTAATATAAAAAATGTATCTTATGAGAAAGATCGATAATGACGATGATGATGATGAAAAACTAAAATAAACACTGTATTGTCCGTGAACTTGAAATTGTATATTATGTAACTTTCCGTGTTAGTGTCGACTGCCAGGCTATTATTACATTGTCAATAACAGGCTATCGATCGGCGTTAAACTAACAGCTAATTAGTTTAATAGTACAATGTAATAACTAAAGAGGTTATTTACTATGCCGAACAATAAAATATTACGACCCCTGTGGCTCAGTGGTTGAGCGTGGTGGTGCTCAAGCCGGGGGTCGCGGGTTCGAATCTCGCCGAAGGAACAGTAAGTTGTTCTGTGTTCTCAGGTAACGGATGTGTATTAAATATGTGTATAATATAATAAAAATCTTAAATAATAGGTCTTTACGTATGAAATTGCCGTTTGCAGTACTGGCCATTCCAAAACAAAATAATTTTTGTTTGGCTAAGAATTCTAATTTCAAATTAATTTTATTTTAAAAACATGGAATTCTTTTTCCAAAAGTTGTCATTTGTTTATTGATTAGTGTTACATTTTCATCGTATTTCAATCTTTTTCGTCATCATGGATACGTTTAAAATTCGAGTAATTATATGAGTAACGTCGTGGCAGCAACGCGGCACAAGCGGCACGCAACATCAACGACGTTTAAGGAGCTAATACTACAAACCAACGCACCACCACCACCAATTGGTTTGCTCGCTTCCGTTGTAGAAATTTCGACCTGAAAAATGAACCTCGCGGTCGTCCGAAGACTTTGGTCAACAATGACGAATTAAAGGCGATTGTGGAAGCTAATGATACACAATCTACGGCTGAATTAGCAGCAGCTTTTGACGTTAGCGTCAAAATAATATTGGTCCATTTGCGTCAAATTGGCAAGGTAAAAAAGCTTGACAAATGGGTGCCCCACGAACTCAATGATCGCCAGCGCGAAGTACGCGTCGAGAGGTGCCTTGCACGGCTCAACAGACACACAAATGAAGGAATTTTGAACGGCATTGTTACCTGCGATGAAAAATGGATTCTGTTTGATAACCGCAAGCGCTCAGAAAGTTGGTTGGATCCTGGTTCAGCACCTAAACAATGCCCTAAACGAAAACTCACCCCTAGAAAAGTGATCTTCGCTGTTTGGTGATCTAGCGTCGGTGTGGTTTATCACAGCTTCTTACCAAACGGGGTAAGCATTACTGCAGATGTGTACTGTGATGAACTAAACACAATGATGGAGAAGCTGGCACATCTCCAACCAGCATTGGTCAATCGCTCGTCTCCGCTGCTCCTGCACGACAACGCGCGACCTCATACTGCACAGCAGAAGGTCTCCAAGTTGCAAGAACTGGGGTTGGAAGCTCTCCGTCATCCGCCCTATTTACCAGACCTTGCGCCTACAGACTACTACTTTTTCCAGAATTTGGATAACTTCTTGGCGGGAAAAAAATTCAATACCCGAGAGGCAGTACAATATGCCGTTGAAGAATTTGTTGCCTCCCGTCCAGCTGATTTCTATAAGAAGGGCATCAATAAACTGCCACTGCGTTGGCAAAGATGCATTGATTGCATGGGTGATTACTTCGATTAATACAAATAAAAAATACATGAAAAAAATTAGTTTAATTTTTTTCATACAAAACGGCAATTTCATAGGTAAAGACCTAATATATATTATGTATAGTATAAATATAAATAATATTAAATATACTTCCGTTGTCTGATACCCGTAAAACATTTCTTCGAGAACTTACCACGGGACCAGAACGACGTGGCGTGAAGCGTGTATAGATATTAACGTAATTTAAGTTCATTAAATGATATTAGTTGCGCTTGAAGTTTCTTAGAAACATAATAATTTGAACCAATACCTGATATAACAGTTTAGTTTCGCGCCCGTAAAACGGATAGTTTAAATAATAAGTCAAATAAATGGTTAAGTAAAATAGTCGTTTCTTTTGAAAAGAAAACTTTATTCTACATAGCAGCACATAACTTTTTTTTTTATTTCAAAATCACAGTATCGATTGAACTACATAATAGCGCCCTTGAGACTTTAGCACCATAAATAGAGCATCCACCATAGTGTATGGTGGTTTGAACTGTTCATATATTATTGTAACCGATAAGTTGATAATTATTCTGCTCTTAATGAATCTTTGTTTTATTATTAATATTATAATATTATAATTTTATAATATTATAATATTTATAGTTTATGAACTATAAATATTTTGAAAGCATTTGCAATTTTTATGTGCTAATAAGCGGAATAATTTTATAGTCGTCATTCGGAATCCATTAAGGACAATCGCAAATATTTTTAGGACCACCATCTCAATATTTCGCCATTTTCAACTTGTCGAGTGGACTACGTAGCCAGCTACAAAATCGTAGCACTTCTACGTTCCGTCGTAGTCTCACTACGAAAGCGTAGCAGTGCTACAAGAACGTGAACAAATATCACCAAAGAAAAATTTACTTACTTAAATGTCTTAATAATACCGTATTTAAGTTTAATAGATTTTTCAGTTCCTTACAACATATTATTGTATATATTTCTTTCAGGTACGGAATAAATTGCAACAGTGAGGCACAAACAGGCAGCTTTCTCCAGTAAGAAGGTAATGTTGCAATCTTTTATTTTCAATGAATTTTACATTCCAATCTACGATTTTGTTCTCGTCGAATATAGGACTTGAAAGCTTTAAGACACCTTGCTGTGATATGCTAACAAGGTATAAAAGTCGTTTAAGAAAAAACTGAGTGTTTCAAACAAGTAACAATATTCTGAGTTGCGTCACATCAGTAAGACCACTGCTGCTGTAGGCTAGTGTAGTGACATACAGCTTTTCCATTTTTGAAGATAAACTGCTTTAGACGCGTTAAGAGCAATTTCAGTGTCACGTCACGCGGTTTGCGTCTTACGAGAGTGAGGATTTGTCGGAAACTACTTATGTAGTATAAGTACATACATATTTTTAGTTCATTTATAAATTACTAAACAAAAATCGTAATGTTTAATGTAAAAGTTAAATAGGTTTAATGCCCTAAAATGTGATATGATAATTATTATAAGGTTTGGTAAAATCAATTACGGATATTTTAGGCATATTATGATCTACTGCTTGTGTAAAGACGTTTAGGCGGAAAAATTATTTAAAATATCGAAAAAAAATATATTATACTATATAAAATTACATTGCGCTCTATAAGTCGCCGAGGTCATTAGCCTCACAGGAACAGCTGACTTTAAAGCGAAAGCAAAGACTTAACCTAAATAATATAAATTAAATCGGCTGTATATATAGTATACAAGAATGTAATGTAATTTTGTAAAGTTTTTTTAGAATTTTTAAAATTATTTTCAGTCAAAACATCTTTACATAAGCAGTAGATCATAATATGCCTAAAATATCCGTAATTGATTTTACCAAACCTTATATTTTTTCAACCGATTTGCTCAGACGAAACCATATTTAAGCATTACAACCTCTTTTCAAAGATTATCCCCTGTAACTAACTGTGGAACATTAGTTTTATATTGTAGTACTTGTGCTGATAAAAGGTTCTTTTGGTACACGACGGATTAAGTAGGGTTGCCAAGCAACTAGTTTTTGATGTGGTTTCGGTGGTGGTGGATGGATAATGAAAAAACCGGCCAAGTGCGAGTTCTTCTCCCTTGCGAGAGAGAAAACGGCTCAAAATTAACATTCGTTGTATGGGAGTCCCACTTGAGTATTTATTTTATTTTGTTTTTGGTATTTTTTGCGCATAGCGGCAACCGAAATACACACACCTTCTGTAAAAATTTCAATCATGGTTATTGTGATACAGCCTAATGACTGACGGACGGACAGACAGCGGAGTATCAGTACTGGGGTTGCGTTTTTACCCTTTGGGTGCTTAAAAACGTCCTGATTTTGATTATTTTTTTTACACACACACACACACAGATATTTACTAGATACCACGGTGTTATAGTTAATAAATAAAAATAATTGTAGGCTGTATTAGGTTAGTAAGTACTAAAGTTCTAAAGTGTTAGAACTTAGGACTCATATTGTTTCACTTGGCACTCTGTCTATCCACCACCAACAGCCTTTGGAATACATCCAAACTAGGAATTCCTTTTAGCCCTGTCTGTTCAAGTACTGAGCAAATGCCGGACCTAAGTGCAAAATGGTTGGTGTGATTTGATTTACTTCTTTACACGCTTTAGAGAGTGTAAAAGGCTGGTAATGACAATTTTATTTATTATTATATCTAGCAATATCCAGCGAGAAAATAACCATAATGTGCAAGAAATGTGTGAGTGCACGCATACGCATGCGTAAAGCACCTCCCTCCTCCAATCATTACAGACACTTCGCTGTCGGTCTGTCCGTACGTCTACCTGTCTCCGAGCTGTATCTCCTTATCCGTGAGAGCTAGACAAATTTTCACAGATGATGTATTTCTGTTGCCGCTATAACAACAAATACTAAAACCGGAATAAAACAAATATTTATGTGCGACAGTCTGCAAGGCCCGTATAACCAACGTAAGTTTTTTTTGCCGTCTTGTACGGAACCCTACGTGCGCGAATCCGACTCTCACTTGACCGTTTTTATATAATTTTCATGATAGATGGGGAAGATTGTGCAAGGGTCATATAAAGTCAAGGGTATATTTATCTTATCTCAGAGAAAATGAATCTCCCACCCCAGCTGAGCTCCAGGCGTAAAAATCATCTTGGCTGGTTAAATACTCACCATAACAAGTATTTTAAATCAAAAAGTACATTTTATAAATTGACTTGAATCTAGAAAATCATCAACCAGGAAACAAAGCAATCTCTCAAAATTATTACTCTCCAATCTAATATAAAATAGTATCGAGTTCAATTATATTTCCAATTGGAACGCCAATTCCAATACGAGCAATAAACAATTCTCCTTATTGCTCGCAAGTGTTCTGCGTTCGACACTATTGCTGGATATAACTAGACACACACGTCACACGCGACCTGAATCAAGCCGTTGCGGAGTTCTGTAACAAACGCAGTGACACGTGAATTTTATATGATACTAGCTGTATAAACTGGAATAAATAAATGACTTCACCTACAACCCACACTGACATCCACATCTCCAACTACGTCTATAACCTACACCTGCACCTACGAACCTACTGAGGCCGCTATTTCTCGCCGTTTAAACCTTCCCTGAACTTCCATAATTATTTGAAGACCAAAATCATTCAAATCGGTCTAGCCGTTCTCGAAAGTTATTGAGACGTTGAAATTGCAATCCATTTTAGTGTTCCGAGGCGTACCTCGGATCTTATGGATTCGTCATGTCCGTCCGTCCGTCTATCTTCGGCTTACCGTCCAAACGGTTTGTGCGATAAAGATGAAAATTCGCATTGATATTATGTGTCTACTACGTCAAGAGCTCCGTGGCCTTGCGGGTAGACCGTTTGATTCGCACTCGAGAGAGTGCAGGTTTAATTCCTAGGTTGCGGCGTGTACCAATGAGACTTTTTCAGATCTCAAGTACATTATGCGGACGCTCCAACGGTGAAGGAAAACATCGTGAGGAAACTTGCACATGGTTGGCCCCAGACGTATTGACCAGTCATTCCTCTGGACTAGGCTGACTATGTTGTGAGAATGCCGTATATGCTTGGGCAACCATAGGACATTAAAAAAAAACACCTGTCCCAGGCACTACAGTATTTCAAGAGTGGTTACTTCGCTCAGAAGTACTGTATAAATCATCCAATAACGGATGAAAAGGCCTAAGTTTCTTTTTACTACGTCAAGAAAGTGCTAAAATAAAATAGCGTTTCTTTTTTGGGTGAGGTACCCACGTGTAAAGTGTGGATGTTTTTTTTTTCACGCGTATGTAAAATGCGCTAACTTGCAAGCTTTGTACAAAAATAACGATATAATAAGTAAACATGTGACATATTGGTATAATGGTACGGAACCCTATGTGCGCGAGTCCGACTCGACTTGGCCGGTTTTTAAATTAAAATATATATAAGATTATACTTATTATCTTTGAAGGAAAATAAACTATACTGTTTCTCTGAAAATGCGAGTTTATTGTAAATCATTATCAACAACATTAGTTTTAAACAAACTAAGAAACTATGTACATTAAATAACATATTATCACACCTGTAAATACGAGAAACGACAATTATGTTTATCGTTACTCCTCCCGTATGGTATTAAATTAAAATGTGTAAAGTATCTTATTCATATTATAATAAAACCGTAGTATTTTATTTACATAATTATAAGATTTAATTTTAACACACTTGGAACACTTAAAAGAACCTAAGGTTTCAGTAAATTAATAGGGGTCGATTGCCGGATGTGTTGATATATTATGCACTCTTTGCCAAATCTTATACTGACATAAGATTATATGAATGATAAGAAATGGTAAGAAAATTAAAATATTCGTATACGGTAACAATATTTTTATGAGTCTAATTAACTACCTTGAATTGGACTTGGAGCTTACGACATCTCAAAACTTTTTGCAAAGGACTTGGCTTTTTGTCATTTCACGTTTTTTTGGGATTCATAATTTATTTTGCTGTTATGTTTGATATTTTTTTACGCAGTGTGTATTTCTCGACTTATATTATATATATATATATATATATATATATATATATATATATATATATATATATATATATATATATATATATATATATATATATATATATATATATATATATATATATATATATATATTTACAAAAATAATTAAATCTTGCACTTATATAATAATTGTGGGTACATAATTTTTGATAATATGATGATGTATATAATTATGATGAAAATAAATATACTCGTTCTTCTAAGTTTCTTCCATGTAAAAGTTTTAGTACTTGTGGCATATTTTGTGGAACAAATTGAGAAGTATTTCTATTAAAACTACTAAACTTCTTAGTTGTCGACAAATATTGTACAATAGGCTGTGGGCCGAAAATCGCTTGTAATGGCGAAATAATTTGTCAGCGCGTGACCTCCGACACAACACGACTCAATACACAAACTATTAATTAAAAAAGCAATTAGTTAAATTGTTTTTTCATTGTTATAATGTATTATATCAGTTACATTTATAAAGCTTTAATAACTGATAAGCTATAGCAACAGAACCCAAGCGGATTCCGTTGCAAAATATTAGTAAAATTACGTAACCTTCGAATTTTCTAGCAGTGAGCGAGCTGATGATAATGAATTATAGCTAAGAAAAATCTCGATTTTGTCAGCTTTCAAACAAAAAAATCGAAATCGGTTTAGCTGCTTTTGGAGCTACCATGACACAGACAGACAGACACGTCAAACTTATTAGACCCATTTTATGCATCGGGGGTTAAAAAAAATATAGTGTGTGCTTAAGACCGCACGGCAGAAGTGAAAACTTCATTGGAAATCGTAATCAATTTACGTGTAAATAAAGTAAATAATATTAGAACCGTTAAAAGTTTGTTACTCTTTCACGAAAAACTACTGAGCAGATTTCTATGGAAGTAGTTTAGGCTCTGGATTAAAGTATAAGACACTTTTTATCCCGTCAAATATACAGTATTACCGTCGGATACCTACTATATTCACGTGGGCGCAGCCGCAAGACAAAGCTAGTGTTATATAACATTATGTTAAGCTGATGTGTGGGGACAGAAAACACAATCTAAAATGAATTGCGTAATTTGCTCTAGGAATGTTGATGTGGGCGATATTCTTAAATGTACTGGATGCAAAAATGGATTCCATTATGGATGCGTAAATATCACTTCGGCTGCCTTCAGGGAAGGACAAGTAGAAATAAGGAAGAAATTTAAATGTGATGCCTGTTTGAATGTTACCCAGCGCATACGAGTTACGGACGACACTCCTGTACGTGGTGTTCGTTCTGATTGTAAGGAAACTTGTAACCAATCGTTCGACGAAATTATATTCAGAGAAAACATGGGCTCGACGATTGTAAGCGCCGATGATATAGTCTCCAAAGTCAACAGCGTAATAATAGCTAAACTCAGTGCGTTCGAAACTAAAATATTAGAAGAATTTCGGTCTACCACGATGGCACTAGCGCTTGAGAATAGTAAGCTAAGACAGAAATTAACTGTGTCGGAGGAAAAACGTTTCGCCTGTGAACAGGAAATTTCTTTATTAAAAACGGAGAAGTTAAAACAGAAGGAGGGACAAAAACTTGAACTGAGCGTCACTGGACTATCACAGCCTACAACCCGCGCCGGCGCCGGCGCCGGCCGCACCACCGGAAGCGCCAAGCATGAATTGCGTGCGCCGCACTCACAGGTGCCCGCGCCGCGGTGGCCCGCGCCGGTACTTGCACCTGTACCCGCGCCGCAAAGGCCCTCGCCGCCGGTGTCCGCGCCGCTGCCGGTGTCCGCGCCGCCACCGGTGTACGCGTCGCAGTCGGTGTCCGCGCCGCTGCAGCTCAATGTCAATTCCTATGCAGCGGTGACCAGAAATACTGAAGTCGGAGGTCTGAATTGGATACAAGTTAGAAATCGTAAACGTACAAACCCGATAAAAAGAGGCGGCAATACGTCTACAGTATCCCTAAAAGCTGTCGAACGTAAGAAATCCCTGCATGTGTGGAGACTAGATAAGAGCACAAGCGAAAAAAATTTGAAGGATTACATAGAAAATATACTCGGCAAGGACTGTGAAATCGATATCGAAAAACTGAAACCTAAAACCGAACGGGAGTATGCTTCTTTTAAGGTCGGTATCACAGAAGGTAATTTTGAAAAGTTGTGTGAACCGGATGTGTGGCCTCTGAATGTAGAATATAGCGAATGGATTTGGTTTCGACGCTCAACCAAACAAGCCCCGCTGCAAGCCGAATAAACATTTTAACATTTTATATCAAAATGTCAGAGGACTGCGTACAAAGACTACGCAGTTCCTGGCGTTATTAGAGTCGTCAGGAGCAGATTTATTTGTGATGACAGAAACAGGGTTAAATAGTACGATAGAAAATGCTGAGTTCTCACTTCCGGGATACCACATCCTAAGATGTGATAGGGCGGACGGGCGGAAGCACGGTGGCGTACTTTTAGTTGCTGAACCGCGCTACGAGCTACGCCAGGTGATGACCGATGTCGATGTTGACGCTCACAGCTTTGAAGTGATTTGTGCCACAGTTCATACGCAAAATAGATTTTTATTTACTTGCTGTGCAGTTTATATTCCGCCTCAGGCTGATGAGAGCGAGTATATGCTAATGTTTAGTGTGTTAGAAAAAATATGTATTAAATATGGTAAAAATTTAGTTATAATAGGCGATTTTAACTTGTTCTCGTGCAATATAAATGTAAGTAACTACTATGAATATTTTATGGCCTTTGGTGAACTCGTTCAATATAACGCGGTGCCCAACTGCAACGATCGTCAGCTGGACTTGGTATTAAGTGCGTTCGCCGGGATTTCCGTGGACGCGGCGGACGAGGCGCTGGAACCCGTGGACGCGTATCACCCGCCGCTGGCGGTGCGCCTCGGGCTCAGCGGCCGCGCGCCGCCCCCCGCGCCCGCGCACCCGGCATCACACTCTCCGACGGCAGCGAATAGTAAGCGTTGGAACTTTAATAAAGCGGACTTTTATCGCTTATATAGTTTATTAAATGAAATAGATTGGTCCGAAATGTATAATATAAGTGATCCTAATGTTGCATTAAACTTTTTTTATGATAGAATTTATGAAGCTATTGACGTTTGCGTTCCTCAGAAAAATAGTTACTTAGGCTCTAGGAAGTTTCCCGCTTGGTACACTGCCGATATTATTAGAGAGGTAAAACGTAAGTACGAATTACACAAAAAGTACAAGCAGAGTAGACTGCCGGCAGACTACTTAGCCTTCTCTCAATGTAGGGCGAGGGTGAAAATCGAGACGGCTCAAGCTCATAACCGATATTGCGATAGGATGCAAAGTCATCTGGCTACGGATCCGCGAGCCTTTTGGAGCTACGTGAGATCCAGGAAAAACAGTTCAGGCACAAAAAGGTTAATGCGAAATGGTCGACAATTGACTGAGCTAGAAGCGGCGAACGAGTTCGCTCGATACTTTTACTCTGTGTACAATCCGGAGCCGCCGGCGCTGAGCGTGGCGGTGGCGAGCGCAGCGGCGTCGTCGGCGCCGGGCGCACGTGTGCAAATTACGCGTCTACGCCCTGGCGACGTGCGCCGCGCACTCGCTCGCCTGCCGCCCAAGCGTTCGGATGGTCCGGATGGTATACCAGTGTATGTTTTCAAGGACTGCAGTAGAGTGTTAGTAGAGCCTTTGACACACTTGTTCAACACGTGTATAGAAACCGCGCAGTTTCCCGAGCGGTGGAAACTTTCACGTGTTGTACCGGTACCAAAGGGCGGGGGTGGCACGGAACCCAGTGATTATAGACCAGTGGCGGTCCTTTGTACTCCAGCCAAGGTTTTTGAGTCCGCCATTCATCGTGACATGTATACTCAGGTATGTAGCCAGTTGAATGACGCTCAGCATGGTTTTCGTCCTGAGCGAGGAACGACAGGAAACTTGCTGGATTTGATGACCCATCTTGTACCAGCTGTGGACGCTGGCAATCAGGTAGATGTAGCATACTTTGATTTCAGAAAGGCGTTCGACACAGTCGACAATGATATTCTTCTGTCGAAGTTAGCTGAGGCAGGTTGTGCCCCGCATACCCTAGCTTTCTTTGCAAGCTATCTGCGGGATAGATGTCAGTACGTGGACTGTGGCGGATGCTTTTCTGAAACATATTTCACGAGATCTGGCGTGAGTCAGGGCAGCAATTTAGGTCCTCTTCTATTTATTGTGACTTTGAATGATCTACCGGAAGTTATCAAAAAAGCGATAGCCTTATTATTTGCCGATGACCTAAAAATTATAATGGAAATAATAGAGGACGCTGATCATCACAAACTGCAGCAGGACATAGACAGAATTGTGAAGTGGTCTAGTGACAATAAGCTGTACTTCAATACGGCTAAGTGCTGCGTAATGTCATTTAGCCGCGCTCGCTCTCCTCGTCATCATCAATACCACATAGAAGGAACACCACTGAAACGCGTCACTGAGATTAAGGATCTAGGAGTTAACTTCACACCCGATTTAAACTTCAGAAAACACATAGTTGACGTATGTAAAAAGGCTTATCGCAATCTAGGGTTTCTGCTACGACAAGCTCATCAGTTTGATAATATCGCAGCTTTGAAAGCACTCTACGAAGCTCTCGTGAAAAGCCACTTAGAAAGCAATGCCGTGATTTGGTCCCCACACGAGGACAAATACATAAATATGCTAGAACGTATCCAGAACAAATTTGTGCGCTTCATACATCTCAAAAGGTACGGCGTGTACCCAGGTTATCCGTTGCTGTATCCAACGCTATTTGTTCTGGGTATGGTCGGCTACTATAAATTAGAAGTTAGGAGGGAAGTGGCCCTGGCCACATATGTAGTGAAAGTTTTGCGCGGTGTAACGCACAATCCAGCTGTGTTACAAGCGGCCAGGCTGTGTGTGCCGGACGGGTACGCGGAGCGGCGGCGCCGACCGCCGCTGCTGGAGGTGTCGCGCGCGCGCACCAACCTGCTGCGGATGGCCCCGCTCACGCGGGCGCTGCGGACGCTGAACACGGTCGCAAACACCGTCGATTTATTTACGTGCTCATTGAACGAGTTCACTAAGGCCACCTATTGTGTAGCAAGTAAGATAGATTTAAGTACCTACTAGTAACACTCTATTGTATTAGGTTTAAGCCTGTAATGATAGAAGTTGTAAGTTGTAAATAAATAAATAAATAAATAAATAAATAAATAAATAAACACTCTAACGAGTAGGTTTTAAGCAATTAAACTGTGTCGTGACATAATCTGATTAAACTTTGATGAGGTCTATTATATTCCAACACACATACGGCCATGAAGTCAAATGTTATTAATTATTACTTGTTTTATGTAAAAATTACACGTATCCATGTAACAAAGCGTGTAACATTGTAAAATAATTATCCTTATCCACACTTATAATGATAATTTTTCGTTAAACAAGTTCTTCAGAATCGAATGCGCTAACAAAGATTTCTAAACTAAAGATAGGCTATGACTTGTCCTGATTTTATGACGTCCCGATTTGCACCTGTTCGGGATGCTAAATGTCCCGATAAATCATACTTATCAAAATATCGCAAAGTAACTGTAAAATGTTCTGTTTAGCGATTTTGTTTTTATTGTATTTTCCAGTATTTCAAAAACATACAAGTAGGTACCTAATATTGAAAAATAAAAAAACTTTAGCTCGCTCGCTTTAACTACATTATATTCTTCATGTAAAAACATAGCTAGCGACCAAAAAAAAATATTTTGCCTACTTTCTGATTCGAGTTGATCATTTTTTGGCAGTCCCGATTTATAGACCCAAGTCCCGATTTTTTTTAGCTCCTGCATCGATTTAAGATTTTATTACACAGAACAAAATATTAGCATACAAGAAAAAGTTACGCCATCTTGATTTCACCCTACCTCGAATGTAAAATTGACCCCAAACAACCCCAAAAGTGGGGCCATTTAAGTGGGGACAGTTTTTGCCTCGACCTGCCTCGTCTATAATAATATATACGTCTATGTGTGCTAATCTAAAGCGACGAATACTATGTTCGCGTTAAGAATGCAGTGAGTCATCGGTGCAAATATTAATATGGCTTACGTCAATTAGTGATTGTAAACACAACTTATGCGTCATTGGTTAATGTTGACATTTGCACAGATGACACACAGCTGCATTCACGCAGTATAGACCAACATCCAAACAAACTTGAGTTCTCTAAATAAGTTTATATTTAACTTAACCTAAATACTGAATTTGACAAAGCCGTAACTACCGCAACTTGTAAAAGTTAAGCTGCAGCTGTTGAACAAGATCCGACAACAAGTCTGGCGACTGATGTGCACTAAGCTTTAGGGTCTATACACACCGAAACGAAACGTTACGCGACATGGCGCTGCATTTTCAAGATAGCTGTTAAAAATTGAACTTTATTCACTACACAGGAAGACTATTTTCTAATATCAAGTTGCACAGCGCATGTGTAGTGTAAGACTGATGTCATATGAAACGTGTATCATCTTTTGACGTGACAACGTCTTATATATAACATGACTCATGCGGCGTTACCTCGCTCTGTTCCATTTCTTATGACGTTGTCACGTTCAACTATCGTCAGTAAACCGACTTTACAAGCAACCAATATTTTGTGTAGTGAATAAAGTTCAGTTCAACTATTAAATATGTTGTTCTTATGGCAACTTCTAATAATATTTATTCCCTTAATTGACAATTACTAAGCAATTCTTGTAATGTGTACCATTTAACGCATTTCTATTGCACATTGTCAAAATAGAATTGTTAGAAATTACGATAAGAGCAACCCCTTCAAAAGTTGATGTTTTAGAATACGATTTACGTAATTTGGCCTTTTTAAACCACGGGAACCCTAGAAAATGTTTGAATGTGTTACTTTTTGTCATAGACTTCAAGTTTCAGCAGGGCCAGTAGTGTCAGATTGCTTTACGAATGGAAGCAAACTTGATCCTGGGAAATGGCCTAAACGTATTGGTTCAGGCCATATTTACCACCTATCCCTTACAGTGGGGAAAAAATTCTGATAAGCCTTATAATTACTTATTGTAATTTATGCTTATAAGAATTATATTTTATATTGACGATATACAACTATAACTACAAACTATAACCCGACTTCGTAAATGTATAGCCTATTTTATCCGGGCTATTATTACAAATCTGGTGACACCTCATTCATAAAAATCGGATCAGTACTACAGGCGCTACGGTGGAACAAACATACATAGATAAATACACACATACATATACTGCCAAAATAATAATCCCTTCCCCTTAGCTTCGACGTAGTTGGGTAAAAATTAAAGCCCCGGGGTATTTCAAGTCGATAATTATGAAAGTTTGGTTATAAAACCACTCCAACCTTTAGGGTCAGCTCGCACCGAGACGCGACGCAGCATGGAATTGTTAAGATAGTGTTTAAAAATTGAACTTTATATAGTGCAGCTCGAAATTCAAATTCTTGCAATGAAATCCAAACGAATTGATTCTGTCCTAAAAATGCCGCGTCGTATCACGTCTCTGCGTGAACTGATACTTATTTATAAAAGTTAACAAACTTTATAATTAAAATTGAAATAGAAATTAATATTATTGATATAATTAAGAACATTTAAATTATAAAGCTTCAGAAACAACAACAAATTAATCTGGTTTAATTAGGAATGAAATAATACAATATCCTTTTCTTTGCTATAGATATTATATTTTCATCCCTTTCTCTCTGAATAACGAATTGAAGGGTTCGTTTGGATCTTATTATATTAATTAATTATACAGAATATGACCCTTTCATGTTTATATGTCTAGTCCAATGCAGATTAATATATATACTAATCTATACTAATATTATAAAGAGGAAAGATTTGTATTTTCATATTTTGTATTTTTTAATGTTTGTTTCCGGATCACGCTAAAACTACAGGACCGATTGATTTTTTTTTTACCATCAGAATCCTTCATTATTTTCATTACATCATATGCAAGCAAGCATATACAAGCATTCTTATGCAATATTTATTTCTAAAAAAATAGACATACCCGCTAAAACTTCAATAATGGGTAAAAAAATTGCCATAAAATTTTTCAGCGCATGCCCTGCGTAAACTATTAGAGCAAAATAATGTTCTACAACATTCATAGAGCAAAATAATATTCTACAACATTAAAGAACATAGTATTATCTACCAAAAAAATCGCCAACCAACCAAACAACTACTATAGTTAAGGTAGAAAAACAGCTTCTATCTTATAAAATTGAATTAAATTCCAGGAACAAAAAAACGTTGCTTTCTTTACTGATTTATTGTTAATCCTTATACAAATAAATAGCTTACTCATGAAGAGAATTATTTTAGAAATGAAATACTCTTTGTTTCATTGAGATCGGACATTTAATTTAGAAGATATCACAAGTTCAAAAATAAAATTTGTAGTCAAGAGTGCTTAATGTGGCATCGGCCGACCCCGTGTCTCAGATTAGTTCATACTCAGTGTAGGTGTAGGTAGTATGTATAGATTGTAGGTGTAACTCTCCCACACCGATATCGGTGACGGTGGCCGGTTTCATTGAAACCAGGCCAGTTACGCAGGAGTAATTTTATAGTTGCCAAGTGTATGCTTAGTACACAAGAGTACTCTCTCCTCCTTTACTCTCATAACCCAGTGGGGCGGATAACTGACACGACTGACGAGAGATCAGCCTACATTGTCCTTACCAAACTTGGAAACAACATTTTTTATTGTTTCAATGCGGAAATTGAACCCACGACCTCCGAGTCGAGAGCCAAGCTCCAAACCACTGGACCACGGAGGCCGTCGATTGTAGGCGTAGGCAGTAGATGTAGGTGGTGCAAGTATAAGTACTCCTCTGGTATTGTGGATGTCCATGGGCGGCTGTAATCGCTTACCATCAGACGATGCTCATTTCCTGGTCCATTTCATTAAATTTCATTAATTGTTACCTGTAACATAATAATTCTCTTATGGTAGTATGTTGTAACGGGTCATATTTCAGGGCGGTATTTTCCTCCATGTTATATTATTTTTACCCTCCTAAGTCAACTTAAGCCTTCCATTATTACCTTCGTGAAGGTTTGTGAAATTCGCATGATGGTATTTATAGTTGATGTGCCTAAGTAAGTAGTAAGTTTAGTTATCTCGTTAAATAATATTATGAGTATACATTATGTTAGTTCATTGAGTGCACTAATTTAACATACCATCAGACAATGTGTCTGCACATTAGGAAGCGTTCAAGCATTACGTAAGAGGGGGGGGGGGGGGGGGGGAGCATCTTGTATAACGTTACGTACATTATCTTTTTAACACAACATTTACACTTAAATAAAAAACGAGCAGTAAATAACCTAACCAATAGTAGGACGTGTCTATGGAGGGTTCCGTAACTATAAACGCGTAATAGTAAATTACTTCAAAATTATCTATATACTCGTACTATCCGATTTCGTTCAAAATAATTTTCCTAAAGAGTATTTAACATAATCTATCAGCATGAAATATTGCAATTTTCCAAGTTTCATAGTTTAGAAATACCAGGAGGCGACCAACATATAAACCACTTTGAACGCAGATCATTTTAAAATGGTTGACTCTGTAAAAAAGTCATGTATGAAATCTTGCCTTTATTTTAAAAGGCCTATCCAACGATTATTGTCAAAATATTTTTCATCTCCACTTTACATGTATAGAGAGCCACCTCTAAAATGTAAAATTATTATTATTTTATGTTGCCGAAATCGAGATCTGTACACAGTCTTTCACTATACCAAATTTCATTATTTTATATTCATAATTGCAGAAGCTAGAGGCGCGGACGGATAGAGCGAAATGATATGGGTACTTTGAGTATAACGGAACCCTAAAAATTAGTTTGGTCGGTTTATTTCATAAAACGATTGTTTATTGATAAACAATAACGAAGGTACTTTAGCGAAAAATGTTACGGTACGTTACACAGGGGGAAAGGAAAGGGGGTCTAAAATCTTAAAAAATTGCATTACGTAATGCTTGAACGCTCCTTTATCTTGACCTCACAAAACTTTTACCTATTATTACACCATAAAAATCTATATTATTGTTACAAAACCTCTTCAATATTAAATAACTTGTCACCGCTTTCCTCTTTGTGCCGTTTTATCTTGAAAATTCATGGCGGAGGAAATCTCCTGATTTATTTATCATTTTAATGTTTTTTGCTGGAATCGTTATCGTAAATGGACGTTAATTTGTTGTCGAATTAAATTATTGTTGTTGTTGAAAATTATTGCTGACTATCTGGGTTCGGCGCTTCGTTTGTTTTTCAGTTTTTAGGGTTCCGTACTCAAAGGGTAAAGCGGAACCCTAAGACATCGCTATCCGTTCGTCTGTCACCAGGCTGTAACTCATGAACCGTGTTTGTTAGACAGTTGAAAATTTCACAGATGATGTATTTCTGTTGCCGCTATAATAACAAATACTAAGACAGAATACAATAGATATTTAAGGGTCCACACAACCAACGTGATTTTTTTGCCGTTTGGTACGGGACCCTCCGTGTCCGACACGAACTTGGTCGGTTTTTTCGTACTATGTTCTTACAAAAATTTGTCGTACGATTTAGACCTTATAGGTGTAAGTAACAAAAGGACAGGGTCAGAAATTCACACAAAAAAAACATCGTCGATATCAATTAATTAATGGATTCACTTTCAATCATATTTAATGTCACCAAACGTCTAACCCTGAAATTACGCAAGGTGTAGAAATTATGAGTATCAATAAATTCCAAAATCATAGTAGGTGAATATGTAGGTGTTGTTAGAGTAGGAACTGTAGGCATAGGTATGTAGCAGTGGCGATGGCTGGTTGTCCTTTATGGGGAAGCCCTAGCCTGTACAATAGATAGGGATTTGGATGAGGGTCATCAGAAGGTAAGTGGTAAGTGAAGCCGATAGGAATGGAGTTATAGGAACACCACGCCACGTATGTAGTTAGGCTGATTTAGTAGGTAGGTTTAGGTATAGATTAGAGTTGTAACGGAACTTCCGCTAGAAACGTTACATACGTACATTGATATTGTAGACGTATGTACGAGTACGTCTTCAAATTAAACAACAAAACACCGAATAACATATACAATACATTACTGAATGTAAACTCAATGTCTTTCGGCAATCGTCGTTTTTATAGGTCGTCTCACGTCTGTCGTTTTTATAGAAAAATCAGTTTTACACTGCCCTTTTGATAACACTAAAAATTATTTAAGGTGTCATTGCCTAACATTTAATTGCCGTCAACTTTGGGTTCATTATTGATCATTAGCTTTTACTTTATTTTCAAAACTCCTACTAGCTACTAAAAAGATGAAAGTATTTATAATACATTTAAATTCGGTGTTTTTATTTTTTTCTCCTCAATATGATTTAATCGCTAGCCTAAAATAACTCCGCTAAAACACATACATTTCAAATTGCCTAAAAGTAAATTATTCAAGCTATCTGCGTAGGTAACTATTTATTAATGTAGGGCGAGAAGGGTCTGAAAACACGTAAGACGCCCTTTTAAAATTACCAAATCCTTTCCTTTTAACCCATGTAAACCGAATTGATTTATTGACTGTTAAAACTCCTTATTTCACGAATGAAATTTTCACTAAAAATTGGTTAAAAATGCTTGTTTGTGGATTTAGAAAAGGTAAAAAATTATATTTAAAGCTGAGTCAAAACATATTTTATTCATAGATAGATTTTGCCTGCAACTTCGTAAGCACAAAATTACATTCCGCGGGAACCGTACTTTTTCCCACGATAAAAAGTATTATATATTCTTTCCCGTAGTCTATTCTGTGCTCGTGCCAAATTTCATCAAAATTGGCCCAGTAGTTTCGGAGCCTATTGAATGCAAATAAATCTTTAATTATTATAATATAAGTATAGATTTAAAATTTAAAAGAAAATTTAACATTCAGAGAACCATTTTAAAACAAACATTGAATACATAAATTATTCTTACTATCAAAGAAATTACAGTTATGGATAAATTAATATTGCTATTTTTAGAAATTTTAGCCTAAATACGAACCAAAAAGCTTGAAAGAGTAAAGTAAAAGTGTATTTTGTAGATAAGTAAGAGCGGAACGGGAACTGTCAGCGAGTCCGATGGGAGATAGGGCCTAAAAATATTGAAAAAGAGAGATTACTTTTGTGAAATTTAAAATACTTTATATTAATTTGTGGGGTATTATATAGAAGAGAGAGAATATATTTTTTAAATCATTTATAATTTTTTTATCATTTATCATTTATCTCCCGTTATTATTTCTATTCAATATGTTAGACGATTGAATTTTTATTTATTGCATAAATTTATAGTACTCTTAAATGTGAGTAACTACTCAGAGGAAACAGTACATAAAAATCAATGTTTTGCATAGGTACAACGATATCACAAAATTTCGCAAGTCTCGAAATCTTTTTTAGAAATCGGGTTGAAAAAATTCGCATTTCAACGGTACATAACTCAGAATTTAGACACGCTAGACAATTGGAAATTCCACTCTCGCATTTCTTTTGATCTAATCTTTACAAAACTGGAAAGATTCGATAAATCTGCTTCACATCTGATATTGGGCAAGTTAACTAATTAATGAGGGTAAAGCTCTTAAAATAATAATAATTCGTCGTTTCCTTAACCCATCGTCATGCTTCAGTCCACCACAATCATGACTCTTCTCTCATACAGCATGAGTCAAGCTACTTTGCACACGCCGTACCTGAATGAGTGGCATAATTACCGATACATCAATTGATTCAATATAATAATAATGACTCCCCACACCGATTTCGGTGATAGTGTCCAGTTTCATTGAAACCGGGCCAGTTACGCATAGACGTATAGTGCCCAAGTGTGTGCGCAGTACACAAAATTACGCTCTCTTTCCTTAACTCTCGTAACCAAGTCGGACAGATAACCGATACGACTGGCGTGAGATCGACTCGCCGCTCAGGTTCGACTTTTTACATGCCCATCCGACGCATGGATCAACTTTCTTGTCAGACAGTCTGCATTGTCCTAATCAAACATAGAAATAATATTTTCTTGTTGTTCCAATGCGGCAATCGAACCCACGACCTCCGAGTCGACAGACAATCTCTAACCACTAGACCACGGAGGCTGCTGTTCACTAATTAATGAGGGTAGAGTTCTTATAACGTTGTGTCAAATGGGAAACTGAATTACAATAATGGCTCCCATTTAATCAAATTAATTGGACTTTCCCCGGGTCCCGGAATTACAGTTAAAATACCAATATTCAATAGGTGTGTACAAATTTTCTTATTTTAATATTAGAATATTACGTCTATACTATCTGACCAAACATACGTTCTTCTGTCTTAACTGTGAACAGGAATAGAAAATAACCACCTACACCTACCACACACGCCTATACGTGTGAAAGAATACACATTGAAGATTATTACAATAATAATACAATACTTCACTATTAAACGATAGGGGTTGTTAGAAGGGTGTAAATTGGGGGTTATAAATACCCGTTTATAATGCCAAAAATTAGAATAATATAATTTAAAAAAAAAAAAACCTTGCGGTGGGTCAGCCGTATTACTTAGGGGTATGAAAAATACCTAACAACCTTTTCTCGTGCCTACCAAATACACCCGCAATTACATAAAAATCGGTCAAGCCGTTTGGGAGGAGTTCTCTAACAAACACTGTGACTCGAGAGTTTCGTATATAAGATACAGCTTAGCATAGAAAATAAGAGAATAGAAAATAATTTCCAGTCTACTGTTTAAATTGTAGCTTGAAATCTAGAGTAGTCATAAACGATTTCGCGGAACTTCCCTTTATGCTTTATAAATATTTTATCAGTTCAGGCACCATCGAATTACAATTAAAATACTTAAGAACTAGACGAAAAATAGTTTCTTATAAATTAAGCGCGATTGGTAAAACTGTCTTTAATTTGAAACCGCTCCAAACTTAATACTTTTCAGAACAAAATTTTCTCCGACTAACCGCGGTATTGAAATTAGGAGCTTCTAACACGATTTAACTGGGGACTGATCTATTCTACTCCAATGGACAAATAAGTACTTTCTGTTGACGAATGGTGGACGAGAAAATCTTTGTATGGTGTTTCGTGTTTTTCACGTGCTAAAATCGTAGCATCTTAAAATTATTATCCAAATCCTCTTGTGGTTGATAGTTGATACATTTATTCGTTGTTCATATTAAAAAGAGGAATGATTTGATTTTTTGTTTGTTTGCAGTGCAGGCTGGCATTTACTGGACCGATTTTTATTTTATTTGGCACAGATGTAGACCACAGTAAATGAATATGCCACTTTTTATCGCATTACAATGTACAGTTCCCCTGGGATTTCCTTTTGCGCGAACGTTGTCTCGGGCAACATCTAGTGGTAAACTAAATTTAGATATTTACATACATAAAACCAAACAATTCTTATTCATTAATAATCATAGCCAAATCAGCATTCCATTGCCGGATAAATAACGGCGTTTGGTCTGGTAATTTCGTATTATTATAAATCATATCAGCTCTCAATCATTTCATTTACGCCTTCATCGCAAATATTTCCCCACTTTATTAAGATCTTAAATATTCCATAACAAAACTCAACAAAGTTGAGAGGGCATGTAGGTATATTATATAACGTTAATAAATAATGACGAGAGGCTCGCCCATCCCTCATTCCGCCAGCGGCCGCCTCATAATTTACTTTTGTTTCAATTGTTACAAGTCCGAATGATTTATTCATTCTTTTCGGAAGTTTTATGAATTCACCTTCTTCAAATGTTTGCGACAACTCGTTCAGTATTTAAGTAAAATGGTCTTGTATAGAACTGCGACGTCTTGGTTTTTACAGATCCTTCTTACGCTTGAGAGGTGATAATAATAATACAGCAACAATTCTTATATTCCCCTTTATTGGTGCTTATGAGAGAGACGCTTAACACAGATACGTCCACACTATATATAGCCTTTTAGCTAACTAAAATAAACTAACTGAATAGGCTGTGCTTGTGACATCTGTCAATATGACATTGATGCTTCAACTTTATAATACTGTTTATATTATGCAACAGGTCTCGTGTCGTAATCCATAATCCTATCTATCTATAATCTATGAAATTTTGCACACGTATTTTTTATATGACGTAGGCATCCACTAAGGAAGGATTTTTCAAAACTCAACCCCCAAGGGGGTTGAAATAGGTGATAAAAATTTGTACGAAACTTTTTATTCCTTGAATATATTTGCACGATATTTCGTATGAATTTAGCATTTCAGCGTTGTCTAAAATTCAGCCTGTAGGTGGGTAAAATAGAGGATGTTAATTTAAAACCTAATTCCACGTGGGCGAAGCCGCGGGCAATTAATTCTAGTAATATTATAAATGTGAAAGTTTGTGAGGATGGATGGATGGATGGATGGATGGATGTTTGTTACTCTTTCACGCAAAAAGTATTGAACGGATTTCAATGAAATTTGTGTACGGTCGTAGTTTATGCTCTGGATTAAACAAAGGATACTTTTATCCCGAAAAAGTACAGTGTTTCCGTGGAATATTGTATTTATGCGGGCGGAGCCGCGGGCACCAACTAGTATTATAATAACTACTTACTTGTATAATTTATAAATAACAGGGAGGACCAACTTATAGACCACTTTTGAGGCCGATTACTCGAAAATGGTCGACTTTGTAAAAAATTCATGTATTAAACCTTGATTTTATTCAAAAAGAAAAGACTTATTCGACGATTCGCCACTCTATCGGGTAGAATGAAAAAATATTTTTCATACCCACTTTACATGTAGTAAGCCTTGAAATAAAAAAAAAATATTTTTTATGATGCCAAATTAGAATTATATGCACATTCTATAAGTATATCGAATTTCATTAATTTTTATTCATAACTGGCATTAGTTGCCCGCGACTTCGCCTGCGTGAAATAAGATTTTAAACTTTCATCCCCTTTTTTACCCACCTAGGGGCTGAATTAAAAAAAAAACGCTGAAATACGTAACTCATTAATTTTTCCATACTCAATTCATACAAAATATCATCCTAATATTATGTCCGAGGAATAGTAAGTTCCATACAAACTTTTATCACCTATTTTACCCCCTTGGGGTTGAATTTTGCGAAATACTTCCTTAGTGGTTGCCTGCGTCATATGAGAAATACGTGGGCAAAATTTCAAATATCTAGCTTTAAGGGTTTGGCGTGTGCGTTGATAATTCAGTCAATCAGCTTTGCCTTTTATATATAGATATATATATATATAGATTACAGAAGCTAGAAGGGTGGATATACAGACAGACAGCTTCCTTAAGTACTACGGAACTCTAAAAAGGTTAGGGTTACAAGTTTGGGATAATACTTTATCTTTCTTTCCGGGTCAAGGGGAACGTACCTTTTGTAAGCTATAGATTTTACCCAATAGCTATCTTGCTCCAACTGACGATAATTTACAATGAAAATGTAGGCTAAGAATCACACTAGATATAATATATCTAATCTCTGCCTAGTGCAAATGTCCTAATGCCCAAAAATATAAATTCATTTTCCCTCTAAAATAGAAAGTAATATATTGTCAAATTAAATGTCGTGGCCGAAATTCGCCCATAATAATTCATATATTTTTTATGTTTGAACTTTATAATGATTCTTTTGCCTCTTAGATATAAAAATTTTGTAATGTTGGGACAGATTGACAAACGTTAACGTGTAACAAAGTTGTATCTGTCAAACGCACGGTAGTGTGTGTTACTAATCTGAGGTAGTGTGTGTTGTTGTTATTTTTATTAATTTTTATTGTTATATTGTATTTCTAAGCGTAAATAAAAAAGCTTTCTGCTTACTGGTGTGCACCTTCCCCCACAAAGGTAAACATTAACTGTGTCAAATATCATACTCCTCCATTCGCAAAATTCTCATGAAACTGTACTGAAAGTTTTTGCTTCACGTATATCAAAGATTATAATAATATTACAATGAATAACAGTGAGGCAATTCTCGTATTTAATATCGGTCAAATCTAATTTGTATTTTCCGGCTGTCCCGCTCGCGCGGCACGATATGACGCATTTGCGAATGTGTCGGCGCGTTGACCAAACTTAGATTATATCGAAAATAGTTAAGATATTTGGGCTTCTGAACATTGAATATCTATAGCTCATTCTCAACCAAGGTTAACGGTAACCAACGCAAATGCATAACGATAAGCCGGAACCGGAATCGGACGCGCCATATTGTCCGCCATTTTAATTGCCATCCCATGAAACATTGCCAGGAGCAAAAACCTACGTGCACGCGATTTTATTGCCTATTTGTATTCAAATAAAGCGCAAATTTGCATAAACGTTTTATTTAGCCATAAACTAAGTTCAACTGCAAGATATGCGACTATAAATAATAATTGCTTGCATTTGTTGTCATAATATATGCAGTAAGTAACGGTGTTTAATAGAGTTGGCTCACATATTTTGCGGAAGATTTCTTTTAGCTTGCCATAGGGGTATTAAGGCGCCCGCACATGCTAGGCAAGCGGCTTGGCAAGCAGGGTTTTCTTTTTGTTATTTTTTCTTATTTCTTGCTTGCTTAGCTTCCTATAAATAAGGACTAACATATTTTGAAGGTGTAGTTTTTGTGTAGGAATAAGTAACCTCTCGCAAGTGAATAAATAATAAAGCGGTTATATTTATGTTACTGTCACATCCTGATCCACAACACGTCAGGACGTCATTAGTTTGACGTGATACACGTCATTAGTTTGACGTCAGACACGTCATTATCGACTTTCGCTCAAGTTTTATGTCATGATATCCGAGTTTATGGCTTGACAGAGCTCAATCGACCACGGTTGCGTTCAAGAATAATTTAATAGAATAAGACCAGAAAACGAGATAAGGATCGCCTGATAGTATGATCGAAAACCGCACACTCGCAGTAGCCGAGAAGTTGCAGCTGCGTTGCCAGTAGTATATATTTTTATTACAATGAGCAGTATTTTTTAATAAAGAATTAACTTTGACCTTTAAACAAATTGCTTCATCTTTATCTTTTCTATTTATTTTATTTATTACATATTTATTTTTCTATTTATACATAAGAATATAATATTACAGTTCCTTTGTCGCGCTTTTGTACTCGAGAACGACTAGACCGATTTGTTTTAATCCTACTACTACTATTATAAATGTGAAAGTTTGTGAGGATGGATTGATGGATGGATGGATGGATGTTTGTTACTCTTTCACGCAAAAACTACTGAACGGATTTTAATGAAATTTGGTATGGCAGTAGAAGTTACGCTTTAAATTAAAACATAAGGCTACTATTATCCCGGAAAAGTACAGTATTTCCGCGGGATACCTAGCTAGAAAAAGCTAGTCTTTAAATAATTGCGTTAGTTCAGGTAAGGTTATAAACGGTGAGAAATATTGGGAAAATTGCCAGAATAGCACTAAACGAGGAATGAATTTCTCCATACTAACTGTTCTTATCTGTCAAACATGTTGATGTTCGTTCCGTCGGTAGCGCAAATTCGGGTCGCTGTTTGACTGTCAAATACTTAAAGGTGCGTTCAGAAATTATTTTGAAATGCAAAACTGTTATATTTCAGAAATATGATTTTTTTCTTTAAAAAATGGGTGTATCATTAATAAAGTTACAGACCACAGTGGTTACTTATTTCGCAACAAAGTTGAGAGAGAACAACGTCTGTCGGGCCAGATAGTTTTAAATAAATATTTAGACACGGCATTGTAACACTGAAAGTACTTCTTCATGTACTGTTTAAAATTCAAAGTACATGTTTCTAGAGTACTTACTGCTTACCTCTAACACTTTTAGTATCTTCAATTTTTTAATGTACCTCTACCTACCTGTTTATTCTTTATGTTTCCAACTTGTAAAATATTTATTTAACATTCAAGATCTCAAGTTTAGTGATCGTTAAAGTGTACAAACTGCAAAAAAGTTGTTACACAATTATATAAATCCTTTAAATATTGTTAATCATAACATTGTCTTTTAAAGTTATACTAGATGTTTCCCGCGGCTCCGCCGTAAATACAGAATCCCGCGGGAACACTGTACGTTTTCGGGATAAAAAGTAGCCTACATCCTTCCCCATGGTCTACTCTATATCATGCCCATCAAAATCGGCCCAGTAGTTTCGGAGCCCATTCAATGCAAACAAACAAATCTTTCCGCTTTATTTACTTTATACTAGAAATATTACCATTCCTTCAGTAAGTATTTTCAATTCAGATTTTTTTATAGTTATTTTACTGACGGTTTCTTATATCGTTATTAGTTTAAGCTTTTGTTTAAGTTTCTTTGAAACTCCTTGGCCGTCTGGCGAGTTATCTGCCTACTCTCGCGTTGGCGCAAGGGCTATCAAATAAGTGCTAAAATAATGCTGGCTATCGCGAGCTGTCGTACTTCAATGCGCATGATCACGGTACGTACGCGATCGGTTACGGCACTGCCCGCACTGAGAGTGCCTTATCATTCCAAATACGAGGTGTGTGCCTGCGTGCGGATAGGCGCCCGGCGCGCACGCACACATTCAAACCGATCGCGGCACGTTTGTATGAAGATGTTCTACTGTTCTCTGTTTGCCGTGCTCCTTGGCTCTCGAATTTAAGTGTTACAAATTGATCTCAATTTAACTATCAATTTGTCACTATCTGACCCTAAAGTTTATTTAAGGGCCCTAAAACAAAACTATCCTAAGTAAAGCCCTTTTAAGTACGACAAAGGAGGCACGAGGGCTCAGAAAGCGTCCCTTAGGAAAAGTTCTATAAATAATTAAAACAGGTAAACCCAGAATAGTGAGGGGAAAATTTATTTTGAACGTAAGGATGAGCTCCTAGAAACATTGTAATGAGGAAGTAAATAAGTGGGGAATAGTAACTTGTACAAATAATTTGACACTGATATGAGAATGCGAAATTTTACGCGTACGTTTACTTTCTTTGACGATGACATAGCTAAACGAAATTTAATAAAATCTAACACACAGATAGTCCCTAGCGTGGATTAATGCATATGCTAATTTTTATCCCCAAAAAATTCCCGTGGAATCACTTTTAACACGATGGAAGTCGCAGGTAACATAATATTGTAGGATGCAATAAACATATTTCATGCAAGTAAACTGACATTTCTTTGACTTCTTATTTTTTCGATCCTCGTGGACCGTAAATGACAAGGCATCGAGGCACTCATGTTGAGGACGTTTGACGCTTAGATCGGACCTGTCCTTATGACAGTATTTAATAAGTGAAAGCTCGAGCTCCCGAGAATCTTATTAATAATTGAGGGAAATCAGTTGCTTTTAATGTTGTATTGTTAATCTGTATAACGTAGTTTTAAATACCTAGCTTTTGCATTTTTAATAGTCTTTGGTCGCCGTTTTGTGGTAACAATCTTGTGACGTCAGAAGTTAGTACTGTCACATGTATCTGTATGTGTATGTTCTTATTATCCAACCTCTTTAATTTATTGATAATACTAGATGTTGTCCGCAAAAGTAGTCTGTTTCCTTCCTCGTAGTCTACTCTATATCCGTACCAAGTTTCAGCAAAATGGGTCTAGTAGTTTCGGAGCCTGTTCAATGCAAGCACACAAACATACATTTCCTCTATAGATATAAACTAGCGACCCGCTCCGGCTTCGCACGGTATGTATTATACATATAAACCTTCCTCTAGAATCACTATTGCTTTAATTTCCGTCCAACGGCATTAAAATTAGTGAAGTAGCTTAAGACGTCTATGCGGAGAGACGGCTACTTCATTTTATACGATGTAAAGATTATATTTCTAATAATCTTTAGTTTAGTATTTACATAATAAATATAACTATAATACGAAACCTTACAGTTATTTTGAGTATAAAGTCGTATCAATCTATTATGCTAGCCATACGCCATACTTCATATTTGTATTTGAAGGATGTAAAATTCAAACTGAATTATGGCGATCTGCAGGACAGGCTTAGCCTAGTGCAGGCGAATAAATAAAATTATTCTTATTCTTATATTGTTCAACCGGCATGACGCGACGCTGCACGCTTGATCCAATCTGTAATTCGTCCATATATACAGCACACACGTAAAACTATCATGCCAATCCAGGTCCATACACGGTCAGTTCTATCTGATCGACAGCGTCATGCTGATTGGGCGATAGTAATGCCTATGGTGAATGGCTGAAATAAAAATAATAAATTATTTTTTTGACGTTGACGACCTATGTGGATTAGTGGCAAGCGCGTCGGCGCTTAAGCCGGAGGTCGCGGGTTCGAATCCCGCCGAAGGAACAAAAAGTTTTTCTATGTTCCTGAGTCTTGGATGTATATTAAATATATGTATAGCTTAATAAAAATCTTACATACGTTTGTAATATAAAAGTATTAAATATATTTCCGTTGTCTGGTGCCTGTGATACAAGTTCTTCGCATACTTAGTACAGGACCAGATTGACGTGGTGTGGAAGCGTCCATAGATATTATTATTATTATTATTAATGAATGGTAAAGATCATGTAGGTATGCTGGCAACAGGAAAAGCTAGAAAATCTAACATATTTTAACATAGCATAATTTGTGCTAGCATTCCTCTGCTAATATTAAAGGCGTGCTGTTAGGCCAGACTTTAGAGACCGAGCTGTTAACGCTCTCGAGCTAACGAAGCTGCTATATAAATGGAATATAAAATCAAAAGGCGTCGGGTTAAGGCACGCTGGAGGAGGCTTTGTTCAAATACTGAGGAAAGGATATCTTGTGCACGAGGACTTAGCGTCATATGCAGTAGTAAGCTTAGTACGACATAGGCTATATTAAGGTTGACATTAGTTAGGGATTTTAAAGGTAGGTAGGTAGAGGTAAGAGTAGGTCCAGGTAAGTTGATAGTTATGTGAGTAGGTAGTTTCTAGGTTTCCCTCCCTAAAAGGTAAAAACGTGACCCTTTTAATGAGACTTCGCAGGCTGTCTGTCCGGTCGTGCATCCGTCCGGACGGACCGTCTCGTGAACCGTAATAGCTAGATAATTTCAATTTTCACAAATGTAATTCGGTTGCCGCTACGCTATAACAACAAAAACTAAAAACGGAATACAATTAATATATAAGTGGGGCTCCCATAGGTACAATACAAACGTGAATTTTTTGCCGTTTTGTGAAAATCCGACTCGCACTTGGCCGGTTTTAATTTATTTAGTCCACTTCAAAGCTGCGTCGGAACAACACCTGTTTGAAAGGACTTATATTACAAAAGCCCTTTGGCTTGCGTAACGCTTCGTCAAGGCCGTACATTCATCGTTAAATGTTTTATATTTCCCGGAACTCACGTTGAAACCCGCGAATTCAGTCACGCGTATCAAAATTTGACTAAAGTGAGAACGATCCAACTTCTAAACAATTCACAAAATGCATAAATTCGGCTGTAAAGCGCGTTTATCTAATGCTGTACAATAATATTATAATGTGCAAAAACCGCAAAGTACGGAATTTGGCGAGCAGCCAGCGTACCTACACCTTAGTGCTTGATACAAGTTAGGCCACAGAGACTACGGACAAACGAAACAGTTTCATACCTCGCAACTTAACTCTCTTGGTACTAGCGTTAACGTTCTTTGTGGATATTCTTTTACGGAATATTATTTTCATTTTAGTCTGCCCGACGTTTTGAGTAAGGGGTTATAAAATTTTGTTAGTTCTTACTATATACATATCTTATATAAGTAAATGGGGATCATGCATAGTTATTTTTCTTGGTTTTTGAAAAGTACATTATAAGCTGAAAGATATTGACCTAACAATGGCATATCTACGATCAACCGATGACGAAATTCAGTCATCACAAAAGTGAGATCGTTGGAGGACGTTGAAAACGCTCTATACAAAAAACCGACCCAGTGCGAGTCGGACTCACGCACGTAGGGTTCCGTACGTGCGCGATATTGCATTATACGAATATTTTACATGTTTACTTATTATTTCGTTATTTTTGTACGAAGTTTTCCAAGTAAGCGCATTTTACAAGTTAGACATTTATAACTCCTAAACTAACAGAGTCGTATAAGCCGTTATAAGTTTTCCTTTAAAGTTCATCACAAGGAGTACCATCATGATTACTTGTATTGCTGTGTGAAAAATATTCCTAGGTGCTCGTCCTTACTTTCAAAATCATGTCATCACACAAATTCAGTTATATTCAATGCCTACACAAAGAAACATGATAGAAAATCGGACCAAAGTAAGTGAAGTCGAGTGTGCAATGTTCGGCAGTCGTAGCGTCGTGTCGTGTAACTTAAAGCGCCAGCCGTGCGTTTATCCGTGCAAGTACAACTGTGATGGAGAGTCACAACTATCAAGACTATTCAAGTCATTTATACTGAGCCCTTAGACAATCTGCTGGTACTATCGTCACGTATTATTAATTGTTATTAACCATCAAGACTGCTCTAGTATACCGTGTTAAAAAATCACTGATACTATCAAGACTATTCATATAATGTATACTGGTTACTGAGCCTTTAGCCAAAGACTAACGTAAATAACCGTCATTCAACAGACTTACACGAATAACAGCTCGCAGCTATGTTGACGTATGCAGGGGGTGCGCGTGGCGAGCGGGACGTGAGTTTTCTCAAGCCAAGACTTTCGTTCACGGGGCTGGCCGCTTGTCGTTTCGTGCTTTGACATAATTGACATTATAATTCCATAATATTTAGATTTGATTTATCAGACGCGACGTATTTAATTTTTTCGGTGTCAACATTAGGCTTACGTCAACATTCACCGGTGCTCGAGCTGTCATTTGTGGAGAGTGAGAGAGTGTAAGGGCGGGTTTTTGTTTGAGCAATCTTTGTCTTCGTTTTTTTATTTTTGTCTGAGATCAAGCCGACAAAAATAGGCGCAAAATAAGACGTAATAATATCAATTAATATCTAAGCGCGGCTGACACCCTAACTCTCAATATAATAATATGAGCTTTGTCTGTTAGTACAATTTCGTCGCTTGATATTAATTTTGTCGGAAATGTCCAAATATTCTTCATTCCATTAGGAATTCATTTTCACGATTTCGCCTTCAAAATTATATAAAAATGTTTATTGTTTTGTTTAAAATCATTATTGGTCTGAAAAAATGTGCTTCGCGAATAATAGGTTAATTTATTGGTTTGCTTTAGCAACATTTGGAAGTAGCTGTTTTGGATAAGTTTTGGACTTTTTTTATTGAGATAAGAACAAATTCCTATTTATAATAAACGAGACATGAAAGTGTCCACACTTAATCTGGCCTACTTTTGGGGTTGTTTGGGGCAGCCGAGGTTTCACATTTGTCACCTTGACATTTTGACATTTGCTTTCACAGTATAATAAGTCCGCATTTAATTGTCAAATCTTAACAAATCTTGTCAAAGCGTAATTTTTTGTCGTATGAAAATTTTTCCTGTCAAATGTTATACGTCATATCCCAACCTTAGTTTTGAAGTCATTGGATAAGAATGTATTATTGCTGTCAAATCTTCCTTATTAATTATTACTTATTAATTTGATTAAAAGAATTTGGTGAAATAAAAAAGCTTCATAAAAGTAACAAGTTCAAATGCATTTCTCATAAAGTCAGTCCCCAGTAATGTCAGTTTACTTTACAATTTACTTTGAAATATACCAAAGTCTGCAACTTTGACTTCATTTAAATATTTCGCTTCAAGTTGCTTAAATATTTAACAATATCATTTAACAATTAGTCAAAACACTTCGCCGAAACAGTTCCGTGGTAAAACTTGCACCTGGTAATGCTCACAGTTGTAATTAAATTACTCGTTCAACTTACTAAATATCGTATAAGGATGCTTCACGCTAATCGTAGACACAGTCATATCATAGATTTCAAAACGTATAGTTAGGCTATGACGACAAAACAAATCTTCACACAAGAAAAATTTACGCCATCTTGATTTCACCATACCCCAAATGTGAGCAATCTGGATTTCGCCATACCTCTTAATAATATGTCGAAATGGCCCCGAACAAAAGTGAGGTCAGTTTTGCCTCAACACGCGTCGTCTATAATATATACGTCTATAATATTTTATGCTAGATATTATGGAAATGAAACTTCTTTAGGCGTCCTATTTCAAATGATGAATAAAGTTTCACTTGTGAAATGTTTTTTACCCGACTACGGCGAAGCCAAAAGTAAGGGTGTTGGCAGTCTATCAAAATCAAAAATCAAAATCAGAAAAGTTTTATTTCCATACGGGTAACAAAGCAACGCTTATGGAATTGTCCCCACGTGATGCCTACCACCGGTCCTATGTATGTTTGCATGTATGTATGTAAGTTTGTTTCACCATAGCGCCTAAACTACGGGTCCGATTTAAATGAATGCGATATCTATATATTTGTAATATTGACCCGGGTAACATATTATATTATATAATTTACGTGCTCAGGTTATAGTTTTTTTATAAAAATTGTACTTAGTTAATATCCGGTAACATTTTGTGTTGACAATCTGAAAAATTCAAAATTTAAAATCCAAAAAAATATTTAACTGCACTTGTGTCGCTACAGACCACAACGATAAAACTGCTCAGTTCGGTCACAGTCGACATAAAATTTAGTACTGGCTTTTGCCCGCGGCTCCGCCCGCGTCAATACAGTATCCCACGGGAATACTTTACTTTTTCGGGATAAAAAGTAGCCTATGTTTTAATCCAGAGATCATACCAAATTTTATCGAAATCCGTTCAGTAGTTTTTGCGTGAAAGAGCAACAAACATCGATCCATCCATACATACATCCATCCATCCATCCTCACAAACTTTCACATTTATAATAGTAGTATGATAGTAGGATATTGCTTGCGTGCGCTTATTTGGGCGGTCTTGTATGAAGATATAGTACTGTATACGTCTACTGTGACTGTGTAGTTTTATTGTTGTGGTGTATAGCGGGCATTAGGTACAATATAATATTAATTATACAAATTGCACACTCTGATTATTATCTCACACTCAAAGCGAACCTCACAAAAGATACTTCGTAAATTGTGGAAGCTCTCAAAACCAAACCAAATTAAAAGCAAACAAAGTTTAGAGGCCTTATATTTGTGCCATAATACCTTTTTAATTACAGCTTCAATTTTATCCATTGGCACGTCTAGATTTGTGATATTACGATATAATTAAAATATTTTCTGGATTATTTTTTTACCCCTGTCAAGTGTGAACTTCAGACAGGCTTGTTATTTTTTAGCACATTGTAAAAGCTGATGACATCTGTGGCTCAATGGTGAGCATATTGGTGCTCAGCCTCGAGGTTGCGGGTTTGGCTCCCCCCAAGAATTCATAGCCAAGTGACGGTGGTGATAATAATCAACCCAAACTATGGGGAATCTCATTATAATATAATATAGTTATTATTATAATAATACGTGAAGCAAAAACTTGCAGCGCAGTTTTATGAGAATTGTGCAACCGGAGGAGTATGAAATTTGGCCCGTAAATTAAACTTTACTGAAGGAAGATGGGCAGAAAGCAATATATTGTTTTAATAATGCTTAGAAATACGTAAAATTAATAATAACAGCACACACCATTTCTGACTATTGCAGTCAGAAGAAATTAACGTCTCGTAGGGAGACTGTCAGGAGTTGCGAGACGATTTTCACAATGAAAAAATCGTGACGTGCCCCAGAAGTATAACATTTATCCGAGATATCCCCAAGGATAGGGGGACAAGAATACAACGTAAATAACCGAAATATATTTCTAAGAATTCCTATGTATTCTTTTATATCATTAATGTTTTCCCAAAGTTGTTTTTAACTTGATAACATAATCAAATATTGATAACAAAACATATCAGAAGTCTAACCGGCTATTAGAAATATTTAATGTTTTTTTTAATCTATTCCTGGCTTTTTACCCGACTACGGCGAAGCCAAAAGGAAGGGTGATGAATTTGGCAGTCTATGTATGTATGTTTGTTCCCTCGTAGCGTCTAAACTACTGGTCCGATTTTAATAAATGAGGTATCAATAGATTCGTAATGATGCCTCGTGTAACACAGGCTACATATTTCTTTTTTCAAAGTTTTGTATTTCGAAAATTGAACCTCAAATTCTAAGCTGTAAAAAAATTAAACCGAGATAATTATCACGCGTTTAGTATCAAAAGAAAGGTCTTAGTAAGCACACTACAAATATGTATGTATATTATACACAATTGTGGCGTGCTTGCACAAATATGTCAAAATACACGTTTAAATCACGGTAGTACAAACCCAGTTGTCCAATTTTTTAACATTACACACCTAATATAAGTCTATAAATATATAATTTTTATATTATTCATATTATTTTACCTTAATACAATATATTTTATTTTATAAACATTAAATATTGTTATTATTATCGTTCTTAAATTCGAGAAAAAAGAAAAAAAATTGGCTCGCTCCGAGCTCGTGAAGATGATGTTATTTTTAATTTTAAAAATTTGTATTTATTAATATTGTTCCAAAAACATGTTTGATTGGGAAGCGAAAAAATACGATATAAAAAAATATGTTAAAAAAACTATAACCCGACTACGGAATAAAAAAGGGATATAAAGGCCGAAACAAGAACATAATATTTTATTTCATAAATATAATATATTCAGAAAGAAATCAAGAAATGCATAGGTATAAAAATGGCCAAGGTAGAGCAGTGGTCGCACCCACTTTATAAGGTTCGGCACAGTCGACGTCCAATCACAGCCATCTGTATCTATATTGGAGTATAATTCTAGAAACTTCTCTAGGCCTTAAACTCACGCTTAGGTGCCGTTAGTGGGTGCGACCACGGCTCTAGCTTGATCATTTTTGTAATAGGTACATAGGAATTTCTGGATTTCTATCTGAATTATTTTCTTGTTTCGGCCTTTTAGACTCCTTTCTTATTCCGTAGTCGGGTTATAGATTTTTTAACTCATTTTTTGTATTTATATTTTATCTCAAATTAAAAAAAAGTTTACTTAAACATAACTATAAAGATTTTTATACTTACTTATTACAATAAATAAATATTGTATTATTCAAATATTGTGTCATTTGTAATAAAGCTGACATATAAATCTATCTATATTTAAGTCGATATCTATTTATCGATCATACCCCCTTACTAATAAAAATATTTACACAATGGATAAGCTATACAATGGTTTGTCCTTATCGGTCAAGCGTCTTTTCCCACGTATCAGATAAGACAAACTACTGTTTAAATATTTTTATTAGTAAGGCGGATAATGTTTAAAGATAAGTAGAAATAAAGTTGTTGCTATCTTAATAAAACAATAAATCAAAAGGTTACTTTAAATAGCTTAGGTTACCTACATAAAACACTATATTCCTTATCCCCCTTTTTAATAAACATATTTACACTACGGATACGTTAATCCATGTTGCTGTCTTTGTCTGATACGTTAGTTTTAATACTAAAAGGGTATGAATTTTTTTTTTATTAAATAAGGGGGCAAACGAGCAAACGGGTCACCTGATGGTAAGCAACTACCGTCGCCCATGGACACTCGCAACATCAGAAGAGCTGCAGGTGCGTTGCCGGCCTTTTAAGAGGGAATACCCTCTCTTCTTGAAGGTTTGCAGGTCGTATTGGTCCGGAAATACTGCTGGTGACAGTTCGTTCCAGAGTTTTACAGTGCGCGGCAGAAAGTTACGCGAAAAGCGCACGGTGGAAGACTGCCACTCATCAAGGTGATGAGGATGGTATGTTTTTCGCGTGGGACGATGGCGAAAAGTTGCAGGTAGTATGATTCCGAACAATTCCTCAGAGCACTCCCCGTGATACAACCGATAGAGGATGCAGAGTGAAGCTACATCTCGGCGTAATTCCAAGGGGTCCAAGCTGTTTGAAACACTATGGCAGTCAACAATTCGAGCGGCTCTTCGTTGGATACGATCCAGAGGGAGCAGTTAGTATTTTGGAGCCCCTGCCCAGAGATGAGAACAATATTCCATATGAGGCCGAACCTGCGCCTTGTAAAGTTGTAGGCGTTAGTCCGGACCGAAGTACTGTCTCGTTCTGTTAAGAACACCAAGCTTCTTCGAGGCTAACTTGGCCTTACTCTCTAGATGATATCGGAACTGGACTTAGCTCGATATGTTGACGCCAAGTATCTCAATGCTAGGGGAGATGGTTAAAGATGTGCCCTCGAAACGAGTATATACGACCATTGGTGACTTTTTAGTGGTGAACGCGCAGACTTGTGCCTTGGCGGGGTTGAATTGGACTAAGTTACGTCTACCCCATTCAGAGACTTTCTTCAATGAATTATTTATTTAAGACACAAGTTCGTTTCGACTCTCAATGACATTTAGCCGAGAAATATTGGGGGAGCTGGTATATACAGCATCACCTGTACTATCATCCGCATAGCAATGAATGCCTTTGGTCTGTAACATGTCATTGATATGCAGTATGAATAGGGTAGGCGATAGCACACAGCCCTGAGGGACACCAGAATCAACAGACTGAGTTTCCGAGCATTCGCCGTCAACTACGACCTTTATGCTTCTATCTGCTAAGAAACTAGTGACCCCACTTACATAATTTCTCGGGCAGCCCGTATGATGGAAGCTTTGATAGCAGCGCTTTATGCCATACCCGATCAAAGGCCTTCGCAATGTCCAAACTAACAGCCAATGCCTCTCCCTTCGACTCAATTGCCTAAGCCCAACGATGAGTTAGGTACGCCAAGAGATCACCAGCTGAGCGACCCTTACGGAACCCGTATTGTTTGTCGCTTAGTAATCCCTGGCCGTCCAAGTATCGAAGAAGCTGGCTATTGATAATGGATTCCATTATCTTCGAGAAGAGAGAGGTTATAGCGATTGGTCTGTAGTTGGAAGGATTTGAGCGATCACCTCGGGTGCACCAAGGCTGTCTTCCAAGAAGCCGGGACGATGCCAGAAGAGTAGGAGAACCGAAAAAGACGCGTCAAGACCGTAGCCAACTCTGGAGCACACTTTTTCAACACAATAGGAGGGATTCCGTCAGGCCCACTCGACTTTTGGATATCAAGGGAACGGAGGGCTTTTCGCACTGAGCGCTGATGAAACCGAATATCCGACATGATGCTCGTGTATCGCGGTATGGTCGGCGGTTTCTGCCCTCCGCCATCCAGGGTCGAGTTTGACGCAAAGAGCTTGCCCAGAAGATCGGCTTTGTCCTTTGCGTCCTGGGCCAACGATCCATTTCCTACGTGTAGGGATGGTAGGGTTGGCTTGCAGAAATTTCCTTCAATAGCTTTGGCCAGAGACCAGAATGCACGGGTTCCCGAGGGAAGGCGCTCAAGTCTCTTACCAATTCTATTGACGTGCTGTTTCTTTGCCCGAGTGATCTCTTTCTTGAGGGACCTAGAAGCAAGGTTGTACTCCTTGTTATATGTGCTGGTATTTAAATCCCGAGCAGACACTGCATTGGCCCAGGATTGGTAAGCCTCCTGCTTCCGGCGAGAAGCTTTTTTGGGGGATGAACCAAACCAGGGACGAAATCTGCCGCCAGTTGGCACTACAGAGGACGGAATGAAAAGTTCCATCCCTTGCATCACCACATCGGCAACAGAGTTGGCAGTGTTGTCGGGATCATCCGGCGAGAAGCACACGTTCCCCCAAGGATAGGATGCAAAAAACGACCCCATCCCATCCCAGTCTGCTGACTTGTAGTGCCACACACGACGGTATTTAACAGCACGCTGTCGTAACACCGTCGTAAGTGGCACAGAACTCCTAACAAGGCAATGATCCGATGAACCAAGTGGTGCGATTACGGATATTTGGTAGCCGTCAGGATTTGAAGTCAGCAGAAGGTCGAACAAGGAAGGATTCTGACCATCCACATCTGGGATTCGCGTAGGCGTAGTAACCAGTTGTGTCAAGTCGTTCACAAGGGCAAAGTTGCAGACAGATCTCCCCGCATGATCAGTTTTACTGGAATTGAGCCAGTCGGCGTGGTGGGCATTAAAGTCGCCAAGTATTATGATCTCTGCGGATGGGATCTGCCGCTGCACAAAATCTGAAGCAGCTTGCAGGTTTTCCAAGAGTCGGTCCGTCTCGGGGTCACCACTATGGGACCTATATAGGCACGCATAGACGCGAGGGTGGTCGTCGCAATCTATGCGGAGCCATAACGTTGACAGGTCCCTGTCCTCAAGATTGCAGAGGCGGCGAGAGCTGATATCATCTCTGATATACACACACACTCCAGCTTTGGGCAGAAAGGAGTGCTCGAGAGAATACCATGGGTGGGAAAGGTATGATGTGTCACTCGGAGATGATATCTGCGTCTCGGTTAAAAAGAGCAAAGACGGCTTTACCGTCTCAAGGTGGTAATGGACGGCATTAAGGTTGGAGTGTAATCCCCTGATATTACAAAAGTCCATGTTTAATATCGAGGGGGGTGCCTTTGTGCGTTTGCTCTTGCCCCAAACAGATTGGAGCGCTGTTTTGCCCTCCCCAGAGTACGAGGGGCAGCCTGGACGTCCACGTTCAGTTCCAGGGGTTCCTGAGCATGGACGTCCAGAGAGGGATTCTCGAACGCAGTTAGTACCCTCCTGGGGTAACAAATTGCACGGCATGCCTAATTATTAAGGGTTAAAGAAGTCTGTTATGATGTAGTGTGTGTAGATTCGTAACTCTGTGGCTCAGTGATTCAGCGCGTTGGTGCTCAAGCCGGGGATCGCGGGTTCGCGCGGATCGAGGTGCCATGCTCGATCGGATCGATGCCCACTTGTATGCATTTCGGATGTTGTATATATACTGCCGATCTTAAAAAACTTCGATAGCGCGATTCAGGATTGTGGCGCTAATTGGTCCGCCACACGTCCATAGATTAAACAAAAACTCCCAAACGGATTAACCGATTTTTATCTAATTTTTTGTTTGAAAGCTGACGAGATCGAGAGGGCTCAATGCTTAAATTCATCATCATTAGCTCGCTTACTACTTGACAATATCGGGGGTTACTTAAAATTTTGAATACTGTTTTATGATGGCAAACACAGCCATAAAAGCTCATGCATGACCATGAGCATGACAGCATGAGCAGAGACATGTCATACATGACATGAGTGATAAAGTTAACAGTCACAAACCACGGGCAGTTAAGCAGAAGGCAGCGGCTGCAGCGGCAGGTAGTGGCTGCAGCGGCAGGCAGTGGCTACAGCGGCAGGCAGCGGCTGCAGAGGCTGCAGCATGAATGTACTGCTATCAAAAATAAACGAAATATACTGTTTGGTATAGTAAATAAAGTTTATTTCTGCAATATGCTCAATATAAAGGATCTTGTAAATTAGGTATTTCATGAATATTATATTACGTGGCTCTTGTCGTCTGGGCCATTGATGTACAATATTACGGACGACGCATACAAAATTACGTCCAATGTCCACCTCGACACTGTGAAGACCGAAGTAAAACAGCAAAAGGTTAATAGGATTTCATATAAAAAATATTATTATTGACGATTTTTTATCGAGACCGGGTGAAAAGCATACGGATCGCTAGATGGTAAGCGACATGAGTGTCTCCCATAAACGCAGTACCAGAGAAGTTATAAATGTGTTGCCAGTGTTTGATACCCCAAACATTAATTGGTCTCTGGTGCATTAAATAGCGAAACAATTGTTATTTCATGCTGGTTTTCTGAGACCATGGTATCTCTCTGGTAAGTTCGGCCCATTTGTACCGAGTCAAGACCCTACCGCTGGTAAACCGATCTAGTAAAATATACCATCGTTAGTGCACCCTTGGTTCCAAACTGCAGCTTTATGTTGCTGTTTTCCGCATTCCGCCACATTGAAACTGACTTACTGTATGCGATGTCCAAAATATGGTATGTCTACGTAAATATTATATTATCGAGGCTCCTACCGTCTGGGCAGATAAACTTGGTCCATAACCTAATGTCACTTAATCCAAGGGTCTAACTAAAGTCGTTAAGTACTATGTGGACAAATTATATTGAAGGGATAAGTGAATTTTTACTTAACTGGCATTTTCCCGCGTCTTCGCCCGCGTGAAAATGGTTTTTTAACGATATCTTTATAAAAAATTGGGTTGAATATTAAAAAACGCTGAAATACGTAACCCATTATTTACTCAATTCAAACAAAATTTCATGCAAATATGTGCAAGGAATAAAAAGTTTCATACAAACATTAACCCATTATTTTACCACCTTGGGGGTTGAATTTTGAAAAATCCGTCCTTAGTGGATGCTATATTTCTTATTACGTGCATAGACGTCATATGAGAAATACGAGAGCAATATTTCAAATTTCTAGCCTTAAGGGTTTGGCATGTGCGCTGATACATCAGTCAATCATTTTTGCCTTTTATATAATTAGAAGGTATATAGATGTGATATGAGTTCGCTTAGTTTATTGAATTAAAAAAAGTCTAATAGAATATCTTAAGAAGATTTTATGATTTTACTTTAATATAATAATTACCTACTACGTTTTCGAGCATTTATTTTTTAATTTATGTCTTGCGTCGGAAGCGCACTGAAATTCTACTAATATTAAAATGCGAAAGTAGTGAGGATGAATGGATGGATGTTTGTTACTCTTTCACCCAAAAAATACTAAACGGATTTCGATGAAATTCGGTATGGTAGTAGTTTAGACTCTGTATTAAAACATAGGCTACTGTTTATCAAGATAAAGTACAGTGTTCCTTTGGGATACTGTATTTAAGCGAGCGGAGCCGCAGGCAACTGCAAGTTTTGTCTATTTTACAGGTTAAACTTCAAACCCCGAAAGACTGTAGGTATGTACACTCGCTAAACGTCGCGCGTCGGCGACAGAATAATATAGTATATTGTTTATATTATATTATCGAGCGGAGCAAATGTATCGTTCAATAACGATAATTGTTTCTTATTGCATCCGAATTCCGATATGGAATTGATTGATTGAATAATAGTACCTGGGTATCCGAGATTTGCTCTTAGTTTTAGTAAATTAAAAGAATAAAAAGAATCACAAAAATATTTATCTGACCCGGATTCGAACCCACCACATTCCAAATTTCCGACCAACGTAAATATTGTACATACGCATACCAAACTGCCAATCAGACTGGCATAATAGTGTTGAAATTATTGATATATTGTTGCGCGATGAAAGAAAAAAACATATTATATAGCTTAAAAATGTCCAAGGGATAACACCTCGCTAGATCGATTTTTTTAACCAAAAACTCCCTGCAACATACAGGTAATGGTAATACTTCCAGCCGTTGCCGATATATATACTACATTAGCTCGTTTAAAGTATAAGATTAGCGTAAAGAGCCGCAGGTTGCCGACCTCTGCCCTAGACGTCTACAATTTGATTCAATTTAGTTGGATCTTTGTAGGGCCACTCAAATAATTCCGACGATAATTTCAATTCAGTCCTTCATATTTTAGGTACTTTGTTTTTTCACATTCGAAAGCCTCAAGCGTCCACAAGCTCTTAGACTAATTCGGGTGAGTGCGGCTAACATGTGTGATACAATGGATTTGGAGATTTTTGTATAAACAGTAGCTAAGGGTAACATAGATTATAAAAATACTGTTAGATATTGGATTATTAATTCCTATCAACATTTTTACAATATCATTAAAAAAAAGTATTATCAGGGAATCTTATTCACAAGCAGGTAGAGTGTTCTCATAACTTATTTGTATTTTAATGACCGCATGCACTCACAATACAATTGTCAATGACACGACAGTTTCATATCCTAATATTATTAAAAGACGAACAAATTATGACAACGGTCAACCTTCTTATGAATTAGATTCCCTAATAGTACTATCGAACAAGTTGCCGACCAGGCATAAGATGAAAATCCCATAACAGTACCGTTTTATCATACCTACGCACGTTGTTCAACCACATCTGCAGTCGTTGCGGTCACTTTCTTTGTGTTTAAATATTTTGCGGCAGGAACTTTGTCTATATTGTACGTTTAGGTAGTTTGAAAATTGAAATTATTAATATATAAATTAAAAAATATTTGTAAAAATATTTGTCTATTAAATAACATAATTTAATCATTTTTTCTTCACAGGCAGCACCAACGACAATAATGTTATACCTGAAAAAAAAAACATAATATCTATAGCAGTTTTATAAGTTTTTTATCGGTTTTCTGGCAATAAGGGTACCTATATTTCTATTAAAATGATATTTTACATCATTCTGTAAATTGAATAGATATAAAATCTAAAAGTATATATATAGTTAAGACAATATTTGAAAAGTCCTAAAAAGTTTTAACATTGTAACTGTACTTACATATTACACATAGGTACATAAAAGTCAGCATAAGAATTTTATAATAACATAATATCGCGTTAATAACCCTTCTGATCAGAAATCATCTTAAATACTAGATACTTACAAATCAAGGATTGTCTACTTGCAAAACGAAATAACTCTTTACTTACAAATCATCGTAGCGGCTAATGTGTAGATGGGCACCACGCAGCCCATATCCAGCAGTATGGGGAACAGCACGTTGCCCACCAGACTGCCTATCCTGCCCCATGTCATAATCATTCCGATTGCTAGGGACCTGAAAATAATCATCATCATTAACAACTATTATCCATAATATAATAATAATAATATCTATACGTCCACATAGTCCACATCACGTCAATCTGGCCCCGTGCTAAGTTCTCGAAGAACTTGTGCTATACGGGTATCAGACAACGGAAATATATTAAATAATTATATATTAAATAATAACGTATTTAAGATTTTTAATAAATTATACATATTTAATACACATCAATAGTCCAGGAACATAGAAAACTCTATTTTTGCTTTGACGGGATTCGAAGCCGCGACCTCCGGTTTGAGCACTGACGCTCTAACCACTGAGTCACAGAGATAGTCAATTATACAAGCAGCAAGTGCTTAGTTTTGGATAGATAAGTACATAACTGAATAGCTACTAGCATCTAGTTTAAAGAAAATTTTGAAATTAAAAATATGTTATATCATATTCAGTATTCACCCATTAAAAATCGAAGAAAAAGGAGTGTTTCCAATTTATAAGTAAATATAGCAAATCTACTGATAGCGGCGTCAGTTTCGATTTTTATGGAAGCTAACCGTTTATTTAGGCAAGTATTTTATTTAATTACTAGCATTAATTGCCCGCGGCTTCGAATTTAGGTTTTACGCTTTCATCCTCTATTTTACCCTCTAGGGGCTGAATTTTAGAAAACGGTGAAATACGTAACTCTTTTTTTTTTCCGTACTCAATTCATACGAAATATCATGCAAATATGTCCAAGGAATAAAAAGTATCATACAAACTTTTATCACCAATTTTCCCCCTATGGAGGTTGAATTTTGAAAAATCCTTCCTTAGTGTAGTGTAATTAATGCCTACGTCATAATATGAGAAATACGCGTGCAAATTTTTTTGCACGTTTTGTTGGCCGCGTTTACGTGCCCGCAAAAGGTAATCTCGTGGAAACTGAAAATTTCACCACGATGAAAACTAGCCCTCATCCTTCCCCGTAGTCTATATCTGTGCTAAATTTCATCAAAATAAGTCCAGTAGTTTTGTAGTCTATTTAATGCAAACTAACAATAAAATATTTCTTCATTGTAATATTACTGTAGATAAATTTACAATTTGCCGTATATCTAGAGAAAGTGTTTTAGCATACAGTATAATTAATGAAGGCATTGCCGCCATTACATGATATTTACAATTTATAGTTTACGGTGAACAAAGCGATACTGTCGTGATTAATTACGTAGTAAAATTAGCGCGAATAAACACGTTGTAGGTGGTTGTACTTGCGGGCAGTTTATTTATTACTCTACGTAAGCAGACTATCGTGTCCATGCCATTGCGTATTCTATATTCTATTTTTATTATAACTTCACCACTCTTTCCTTCAATGTATGTTAGTACAGACTAAACAATGCCTTAGTGATAATATTACGGGTTTGTTTTGGTTTTATGTATAAAAATACTGATCATAAGAAAATACTTTTAAGATTGTTCAAAATCAATTACAGATATTTTGGGGATATTTTATTATTATTATTATGATCTACTTCTTATATAAAGTCAGGAAGAAAATAAAATGTTTTCAATAAAATAAAAAGTTGCGCTCTCTAAGGCGCTGAGGTCATTAACCTCACAGAAATAGGTGATAGGAACCAAATATTTTTCCTAAATATAATCAGCGGTGTGAGGTCAATTACCTTAACAGCGCCGTAAAGAGCGTAAGGTAATTTCGACTATTTCAATTTTTATTTTTCAGCCTCAACGTCTTGACATAAACAGTAGGTCATACGCCCAAAATATCCGTTAATTATTTTTAACAAGCTTATATAATTATATACTTTTCTATTTCATGCCGGATAAATAACTGGAAATTGTAAATCATTTAAATATAAGTATAATGCGATTTCGACATCAGCAGTAATTGAACATGATGCCATCCATCATAATCATTTACATAGTAGCTGACTGCTACGTATGTTGAGGAAGCCTGAGCTTCATTCATAACAAACAATAATCATATCCTAACAATACTCAAAATTAATATTTAATTCTGTGTTTCAGTTATTTAAACAAGAAACGAAGTCATGAATATAAATAGGAGCTCGCAAATATATGGTTATCATCAAAATGCCCGAACATTTGCAAATAAAAATGTCTGTTACAGGTAATACAATATGATGGGGAAAAAAGATTTTGCCACTGATCTGCTTATAGCTAGATGGCTTATATTCCAGATACTTTTTTCGGAAACACGTATAACAGTGAAGTATTATCTACTTTCGTAATACTAAAAGTATTATAATACTTTGCTTCTAGACAACAAACAAAATATTAGGTACCTAATTATTTTCCCTTTGGCGCAACTGGACATAGTAGCGACTGGACATAATCTCAAGAAGACATATTCGCTAGATGACAAAATCACCAGTGGACAGAAATACACAGGCAGCAAATATACAGGCCATTAAAGTAATGAATTTCTAACATGGTTTTAAATGTTCCGATGTTCACATAATTTTTGGCAATTCAAACACTTTGATAACAAAAGATTGAAAATTAAACTCAGATTTGCGTCATTAATATATCTGCGACCGTAATATTATGAATACATAATATTACTCTCGTAAGAACTGGATATGACTACCGTAGAAAATCTTCAACGTGAGTAACCCAATGGGGCACTTGTGACTTGACATAGGTATACGGTCCACGAGACTCATTAAATAGTTAGTGCGAACTATTGTGCAACGCGCAACAACAAAGTAAGCTAAGCTTAGGACCCTCCTAAGTTTGTGGTAGGCTTTCTGTGCCTCTAAGTTGAGAGATAAATATAATGTATTAATAAATATGTGTGTTTTAGTTCCAACCTAGATTAGATTTTAATACGGATAACGGGTCCAAAGAAACCCAAGTTAACGTGGGCGAAGTCGCGTGTAAAAGCTAGTAAACTTTAAACTGAACTTCTGTCCGCTAGGCACTAGCGATTGTGTCTTATTATAGTGAATACATCTTCTTGAGATTATGTCCAGTTGCTACTATGCCCAGTTGCGCCTAAGGAATTATTTTGACTTGACTTAGTATTATATAAAATAAATATTTTAAGTGACATAACTAACACGCGCGTTTTCATTGTGTGGAAATACCAGCTTATATGAAAAATGTCTGTATGACACAGTACGATTTTAAAATCTGCGCACCGCGCGGTACGGCGAAACCACTAATACGCGCGGGGACGCGTTTCAGTATAATAACTGCGTACAGAATATACTTTTTAGCCGATAGGCTATCCAGCTTTATACAGATCGGTGTGACGTTCGTCGGCGAAATTTCTCGTCGATTTCATTCCAGTAACATGAATATTTAGCAGCGTGCAGCTTTGTGTGAACGAGTAAAACGAGAGTCACGCAGGATTTGCTGAAATTGTTAATATGTCAGATGCACTGAAAAACAAAAACTGTTTCAACCATCAGACGATTATAGCGCCCACGCCGATTTCAGTGACGGTGGTCATTGAAACATACCAGCTACACAGGAGTTATGTTATAGTGCCCAAGTGTGTGCGCAATACACAAGACCATTCTCTCATCCTTTACTCTTGTAACCCACTCGAACGGATGACCGATACGACTGGCGAGTGAGCTGAACCGACTTTTTACACGCCCATCCGACGCATAGATCATCTTTCTTGCCAGACAATATTTTCTTTGACCTGACTGGAAAACAAATTTTTTTGTTGTTCCAACGCGAAGAGCGAACCCACGACATCCTGAGTCGATAGCCAAGCTCTTAACCAATGGAGCACGAATGCGTTACTTTATTTAGTGGGTCGCGTTCCAGTTCGTAGATACCTTCAAAGCCTCTGTCGAGTGTAATTAAAATTCTGTATGTAGGTATTTCCAATTTTTTTTTCAGTACGCTACCAATGCCTCTTGTGTTACATTACTCTATGCGCCTTTTAACACCTGACGAAAACAAAAAGGTGTTATAAGTTTGACGTGTCTGTCTGTGTGTGTGTCTGTCCGTGGCATCGTAGCTCCGTTATATCGTATCCGTAGTATCGTATAACCGTTTTAGATCTAGTTCTTGTTTTAAGGGTAATATGATCGAGAGGTTCATAGTTATAATTTATTAACATCAGCTCTTGGGCCATTATGTTAATTAAAGTTTATGTGGTGGAATATTTTTTAAAATAATGCTTAGAAATACAAAAAATTACACACATCGTCATACTACCTCAGATTGTTAACACACACTACCTCAGATTAGTAACACACATTACCGTGCGTCCCATAGATACAATTTTGTTACCCGTTGTCGTTTGTTAATCTTTCTAAGAGACAAATGAACATTTATAATGTTAAAAACTTAAAAATTATATCTTATACTTTAAACGAGACAATATTGTATATATATCATCGGTTTCTTGAAAACGGCTGCAAGTTTTACCATTAAATTTAGTATGCACAAAGTCTTAAGGAGAGAAAAATCGTTCTAACTAGGTCTTATCCCTGGAAAACTGCGCATTTAAAACTATATGTGTTATTTCATTCGTCATTCAACAATATCATATCAATAATTTCGACTCGATTATGTCAGTCCTATTGGCAGTTCAGTATGCGTAAAATTTGGAATGTGTTCGAATCCCGATTAGATAAACATTTTTGTAATTATTTTTTATTTATCAGAACTCCGAGCAAAGCTCGGTTACCCAGGTACTGAATTATACGTCCTACCTCCAGTAGCTTTAAACTCACCTAGTTGTAGTAGGGAACAACTCCACAATAAGCGCTTGGTTGAGACTCGTCATGGTCTGTGAAATGGACGCATCACTTGAGAATAACGCTACCATGGCAATTCTGCTGTTTGCCCAGCGCAAGCCCAGGGTTATGCCAACAGTGAGTAATCCGCAGGTTATATACAGGGTCTTTTTGCCCACTTTGTTCACGAGTATCCCACTAACGATGAAGGGGATGACGCATATTGAGCCCAGGATCACGCTGTTTATATACGTGTCTGTACCGCTTACGGCCTGAAAAAAAAAGTAAATGCATTTCTGAAATAAAAAAACTAATGAGAGGTGTCAAGGGACACCCGAATGGAACGAAGTTCCTTTCGATTAATTAGTGAAGGAATTGTAATAAAATTTTATTTTTGTTAAGTTATAATAATATTTTTTTTATTATTAACAAATATAATGTACTTAATATAAACTTAATCAGTAGGCTCAATTTTAGTAATAATTGAGAGAGAGAGAGAGAGAGACAGACAGAGAAACACGCGCACGCCGCACGGCTTACAACTATAGCAAAAAGTGTCGTTACAGTCTTAATTTTTTCCGTCTAGCCCCCTTTCGCAACGCGCGATAAGGAACTTAGTTCCAAATCCCAAACATAGCTTTCTGGGTAATACAAGCTACATAAAAATAAATAATTTGTGCGGAATAAAATGTTAATTATGGCGAATATTGTTGCACATTATTGTAGGTATATAAAAAAGACGTAATGTCAAATGTCATAATGTCAAATGTCACTTTGAAGCCTATGATAGAATAATTTTGCTAGCCAAAACAAGCCAACAGGCTATGTTTAGTCTAGACGTGTCTGTTATAAGCATCTCTTTGATATTAGACGTAAATAAAGAAGATTCAACATAAGTGTTGCTGTATCATTGGTATCACCACCCAAACGTAATAGTGATATGCAAGAACCAAGGTGGCGAACCTAAAACAGTATTTGATATTGTGGAAGCCGACTATCAAGTCAGGATAGTAAATGGTGAATTTTGTTCACCTACCATCAAATACGTCATAAAAATATGTGCGCAATGGCTCCTACCGCGAGTGAGTTCGCCGCCAGAGGCGCTAGTGTAGCGTGATGTCTCCGAAATATCAAATTACATTGTTTTGATGGGCGGATTGTTTTCTAATGAATTTTTTTTCCGAAAAAAAACTGGCCTGCGCATACAGTCGCGCCCACTGGCCAGCACGAAAACGGTGGCCCTCATTGTATCGAAATCAAGCGTGAATTGAAATAACTATGAGATACTAGTGTACGTCAATTAACAACCGAGATGCGACATGGCGCGGCATTTTTAGGGTACCGTAGGTCACATCTCGGAACCCTTATAGTTTCGTCATGTCTGTCCGTCTGTCCGCCCGTCCATCTTCGGCTTACCTTTGCACGGATATGTGTATTTACCATGTCGACATAGTGCGAAAATAATAAAGTAAATAACACGTAAAGTGGGAATTATTTTTTGTCTCGCGTCTACTTCACAGTTATATATCATTAGATAAATATTTTAAAAACATCGTCTTAGCAATGAGATGACTTTTGATTTAGATATCCGTTTCCAAGATTTCTTTATCTTTAAAGGGCATTTTTTTTAAATCAAAAAATAAGGCGGCGCAGCGCGGTGCAGCTCGTAATTAGAACTTTTGAAAACGCTGCGCCGCGTCTCGGTGTGATAGGATACATTGAGAAACTTATTACTATTAACAAGACGTGAGGTAAAATTGGACTACCATCAGACATTCTGTAGGGCTTGCTTGGGTATCTATCGTGCAATGAACAAATAATAGAAATGTAATCACAATCAGTTTTTAATCGTTCTTGGTAATTACACTTCAGAGTTCACACTTTACACTACACTATACACTACACTTTACTTCACATGAAACATACATCACAGTAGACGAAACTAGGGATAGTTCCGAAACACACACTTAAGTTCCGTTTCCGTTTTGTGACCGGATGCCACACTATGCATATATAAGCTGAAAAACTTATTTTTATGCCCACAATGCAAAAATGATTTTGACTAGAAAAATACTGATACGATTTAAAAATTTCCATTCACGTTTGAAATATTATGACAGAAAATATATTTTTACAAAATGTAAATTCCATCTGAAAAGTAATATATTCTGTAAATATCGTAAAATGTGAATAGTTCGAGAATTTATTTCAAAATTATATTGCAGTGTCATGGAGGACGTAAAAATATTCGTTGCATACTAAATTAAACAGCTTAACTTCATTGCAATTTGAATATGGAACAATGTAGAAGAGACGAACGATTTTTTATTACATAAATGATTAGCACTCCTAAATATGAATAACTTCTCAGAAGAAACAGTGCATGAAAATTCAATATTTTCATAGATACAGCGATTTGTTTACATAATTTCGCAAGTCTTGTGAAAACGCTCCTACAAAAGTCGTACCTAACTGTGACGTCACTATTAGGTGAAAGTGAAAATATAAGGCTGAAGGAACATATTTAAATATGTCTCCGAAATTTGTGCTTATAAGTTCATACTTAAATGAATGTTTTGTAAATAATGTAATTAAGCTAATGATATAAATTTTTTTTTACTTATTTAGAAAAAAAATATACTTATATACTTTTTAGTATTTTTAGATGCTTGACGTATTTATTTAACTACGCATAAAAAATATATTTTTTTACGTTTATCAAGTAGTAATACTTCAATATTTCAGAGTATATTAACAAAGCTAGTGATTTTACATGTAGTCGTCTCCCCAATGAGAGGGAAATCCACTCACTCTCACACTCACTCACAATCACAAATGTTTTGTCTATATAAGGTTTGGTAAAATCATTTACGAATATTCTGCGCTTATGATCTACTGCTTATGTAATGGCGATTTAAAAAAATTGTTATTATTACAGTATGTTCTTTACGGCGCTACGGGTCATTGACCTAACACAGCTGATTGAATCGATATAATTTAGGTGAAAACTTTGCTTTCGCTTTAAAGTCAGTCAAGCTGTTTCGGTGAGGTAAATGACTTTAGAGAGCGAATGTAACATTTAAATTTTAAATTATCTTTCTACATAAATGTCTTTACATAAGCAGTAGATTATATGACCAAAATAACCGTAATTGATTTTACCAGACTTACTTATATTTATTCGCTAGGCAGCTAGCCTAGCAAATATCACTTAGTTATTTTCAACTACAATACGTTAAAAAGTGCTTTATTTTAATTTGTATTATTACCTTTAACGTAGAATGGTTTCTCTCACAAAAACTACACGCAAAAACTACAGCCCCGGGCACACCTATAAAGAATAATAACGTAAAAATAACAATCTTCAAAGCCCCAGTTTTTCCTTTTAGTTGAAAAGGGAACGTGGCTTTAATACGCACCGCCTTTTGATGTTACAGCGAAACTACTTTATATGTTACTTTTATAAATACTATATTTGAAGATTTCTTTTCTAAGTTCTATTTACAGTGCTGTTTTTCGACGACGACGATGATTCCAGCAATCAGTTGAAATCGTGCATTGATACCAACTCTCAAAAATATTTCTCTCCAAACTTAACCCCTAATCAACCCTGATTAGTTACACTATTTACAAGATTTACGCTGAATTTTACTGGACTATAACTGGGTTATTCCAATTATAATTTTATTATCCCATTTATAGTCCAATCAAATTAGCGTAAATCTCGGTATAAGAGATAATAAGCTAGAAACTCTAAAAACTTTTTGTTAATACACATAAAAATAAAGTCTTTATTTTTATGTGTATAAATTCGCGTTAATGACATAAAACTAACGTGTCGCTTAATCCGATTTCACTCCCTGAAAATTTCCATACCCGGGCTATATAATATACACATATAAAAAATTATTCTTAAGGATTAAAGTCTAAATATCTTGCCCCCTAGTAAGCACCGTAGATTTTTTTCCCTAATTTTGGGGGGAAAATCCTTAAGTTGGCAACACTGAGATCAGTGTCCGGGCGATTGGTCAGGATTTGGTACGGAGCGAACCATATCCGTTGCGGACCGCGGCGGACACAACTAATATCATTGTGTTCGCCGGACTACTCTACACACGCTCGGATTTGGTACTCCGTACTGAATCCGTACGTGTGTTAGCACTTTTAGGTACTACAAAATAACCTAACCAAGTGCATGTCAGGATATGTCAACACATTATTTTCATTTATAAACCTCTTCCCGATTAGGTGATACTCGAAAATGGTTGGAATTTTTCATCCCCACTTCATATGTATGGTGAGCCACCCGTAATATTATTTTTAATTTATGATCCCAAAACCAAAATCTGTAACACACAGACTATAACTATGCCGAATTTCATCCATTTATCTTATACTTTAAACGAGACAATATTGTATATTATATTGTTAATTACAGAAACTAGAAGGGCGGACTAACATGCGGACGGTCAGAGCGAAACTATAAGGGTTCCTTGAGTCTACGGAACCCTGAAAAGATACACGTTTTATTGCAAGAGTTCGAATTGCAAGCTGCGACGCGCAAATAAACGTGTATCTTATTGTGTAGTGATAATGATGAATTTTGAATCGCTATCTTAAAAAATGCAGCGCCGCGTCCAGTATCGTCTCGTTTTTGTGTAAACTGACCCTAAGGATTCATCTGTACTTTTTACTAATATTATAAAGAGGATGGTTTTTTTGTTTGTATGCATTGAATAGACTTCGAAACGACTGAAGCGATTTTTATGAAATTTAGCACAGATATAGTAGTTGATACTCTATATCTATGTACTATCACATATATAGACCATGGTCTCGGACATAGGCTACTTTTTTTCGCAGCAAAATGTACGGTTCCCGTGTGTTTCCCTTTTGATCGGGCGAAGTCCAGTACAGTATATTTTTTTACTTTTTTCGTCTTTATTTCAATTAAAGCCTTCTCATTTTCATTTGAAGCAAGATTAAACAAAAAATTCGCTCCATTTGATTAAACTTCGCGTCAACTTTGCACATGCTGATTACACAACTTTGATTTAATCCACGCAAAGTAATTGTTGTTGTTTTTAGAAACGTTACTTTGCTAATCGAATCGCAGGTATTCCTCGCAGCGGATTCGGGGATAAACAAACTTGTAGGTACATTACTGTACAAAACAAGTTTGGTAGCTAAATGATCCAATCAAATAATGTTTTGCAATATAATATTCAGTTATGTTATCTCAATATAGGTAGACACATTTTCGAGAAAGGTCCTACTCGACCAGTTTCTAAAAAAATATTTAAACACTAGATGTTGCCCGTGACTTTGTGCAAGCAAAAGGAAATCCCAGTGGAGCCGTACATGAAAAGTAGCCTGAGTCCTTCATGTGGTCTAAGCTGTGTTAAATTTTATTAAAATTACTTCAGTAGTTTCAGAGCCTATACAATGCAAACAAACAAACCTTTCCTCTTTATAATATTAATATATACGAAGGAAGTGACCGCAACGACTGTAGACGTGGTTGAACTGAGTATGTTTGCGTGCGCACGATTCGACGGCGCTGTAAAGCGATTTTCATCTTGCCTGGTGTAGCGGCAATTTTTTCGATATTATTTTCGGGGCATCTTATCCTATAGGAGGTAGATCGCTCTCACAAATGTTCGTATTACAATAACGACCTAGTTATATTGCAAACTGATGATTCCATTGTAATAGGAAACAAATTACAACATTGCTCAACCTGTTAAAGGAAATGATTCCATGTTAGCACAGATTATAGAAATACGAACAGATAAACAGCTACATAGTTAGCTTCCGATTTGATCGCACTACTACAAGTATACGGTGTGTCCACGATTGTGTGCAAAACCTGTGGGCCGTTGTAGGGGACGTCACAATTTTCGAATTTGTATCGATTTGTATCGATTCTATGAAATTTGTTTCTCTGTACGGTAAGTATATATTATATTTTCTACTCTGTGATTATAGTATTGATAGTAATTATATCAATCGGTATAATTTAAAAATTCAGTTTGTAAACGACGTTAAAAACATTCTTTCTAGCGCCTATCGTATCAAATTCAAATGAAGACATCCTACTGTATTACAGTCTCTTGAAGGATTGTATTATAACAACTTTCAAAGCGATTCCGCTGGAGTTGGCCGTGCGGAAATATACTGGGACGCTTGATGCCGAGGGCGAGAGTGCCAAAAGGTCAGCGCTGAATAGACTGACCCCCTTTACTTATGCCTGTAGATTGTTCACGTGGAAATCGTTAAAAATCTAGATTCTAGATTTGGATAGATCCGGTTAAAGGTGATTTTATCTAGATTTGAGATAAAAACACCTTTAACCGGACCGGAGTAAGCGATTGTCGCGAGATTCTTTATTTCTGACTATGTATTAATAATATTTATGGGCGCTCCAAACCACGTCGGGCCCGTGCTAAGTATCCGAAGGACTTGTGTTATGGGGACCGGACAACGGGACGTATATTTAATACTTTTACTCCCTTACTAATAAAACTATTTACATAATGGATAACTTGAACAACGTTGCTGTCTTTGTCTGTCAAGTGACTTTTCCAACGCATCAGACAAAGACAGCAACGTTGTTTAAGTTATCCGTTGTGTAAATCTTTTTATTAGTAAGGGAGTATTACTATGCATAATATATTTAAGATTTTTATTATATTATACACATATTAAATACACACCCATGACCCAGGAACAGAACTTTTCATTCCCTCGGCGGGATTAGAACCCGCGACCTCCTTATTTATTTTTTAGGGAACTGACTTCCATATTTATTATTAGAGAATCTAATTCAAAAGCAGGTTATGATATCGAAATGATTTGCCATTGACAATAATTGTATTGTGACTGCATGTTGTCTTATAATAAATAATGAGAACACTGTACCAGGTACCTGCTTATGAATTGGATTCCCTGATAGTACCTTTTTCAATGCAATTGACAATTGTAATGTGACCGCATGTCGTTCATTATTATACAAATAAATTATGAGAACACTCTACCTGCGTATGAATTAAATTCCTTAATAGTACAATATCGACAAAACAAACAATAATTCCCTCCACACGCCTCAAAATATTCGAACACAAAGGAAGTGACCGCAACACTACAGACGTGGTTGAATTACGTATTTACACGTGAGTATGTACGCGTGCGCACAATTCAACGGCTCTGTCAAGCGATTTTTATCTTATGTCTGGTCGAGCGGCAACTTGTTCGATAGTAAATCAAAATGTAGTCAACAAGGAGGAGTGAACAATTTTACGGAGGCTACACACAGCCGTTGCTGTGACGATAGCTGGCGGCCACCTGCGATCGCAATTGGGACCGCGCTTGTTGATCTTTGGTACAGCTTTAAATAAACGCTGATTTATATTGCGGTTTATATTGGTGCTTAAAATACTTTGATATCTTTTCTGCCGCTAGGCATATAGGTCAATAAGAATTAATAATAACTATTGACACTTTTTCTGCCACCAGGTAGCGCTTCATAAAAGTCGGGTCCTAGTGTCACGAACTTAAACACCCTCATTGACGGCCTCTGTGGTTCAGTCAATGTTCCTTGGTCATGGCTGTGAATTTAATATGTTTATAATGTAATCAAAATTTTAAGTATTATAATTATTTACATTGTAAAAGTATTAAATATTAAATATACTTTCCGTTGTGATATAAGAGAGAGAGAGATCAAATCCCATTCAATATTAGAACGGGACAGACGGATCAGAAAACGTAGCTCAGCGTTATCGGTCGCTTTAATATTTGATTAATTTGCTTAAACGTCTTTATGAGATATTTGTCATAACATCGAGCTTAAAGCCAATAATGCACTGATATCATACATTAGTGTGGCCCGACTATTACACTACATTAAAAACTCGCGAGTCCCAACCCTATTTTAGTGAACATTCTCAACATGTCACAGCCCTATCTTTGAAATGAAAATTCGCGGCGCGATGAGGGCGGCATTACAAGCCATGTCGCTTTATTACTTAATCATGGCATATAAGAGGTGAAATATGCACCCGCGATTCTACTTGGATTTTCGCTCAAACGAAGGTTATATTTTGTAGAGTCGTAAGTAGATAATAAATAATATTCAATATTGGATATTAAAAATGAGATCTTTTTTTAGGTTCCGTAATACTCAAGGCACCCTTATAGTTTCGCTCTGTCCGTCTGTCTGTCTGTCTGTCTATCTTTAGGGGTGGCTCTCCATGCATGTGAAGTGTGGATGAAAATATTTTTTAATTCTTCCCCATCGTGTGGGGTAACGTTGAATTGGTATTTTAAAATAAAGGTAAACTTTTATAAATTACTTTTCAACAAAGTCAACCATTTTCGAGTTATCGGCCTCCAAAATGGTTTATAAGTTACCCCTAACCCTCCCCCGCATTTCTAAATTATAAGATATAGAATTCAAGGAAAACCTATTGCACGTTGATAGTTACGGAACCCTCTTTAGACATGTCGTTACATGCTCTTGGTTATTTCTTTTCAATTGCATAATCCTGTTAAGTGTAAATATTAATAAGTAATTAATTGTTTTCTGTTTCAGGTAACACATTATGACTTATGAAAAGATACACTCATCAAGGTAAATTTTAAATGATACATAGATAATTTAGGTGACAAAGGGTACAGAAAATATGGACAGGTACTTAATATCATGCGTCCAGTTGACGCGCGTCTACGTAGCAAAGAATATAATATTGCTCTAGTGTCTCAAAGGCGTGAGTTGGGGTTCGGTTATAGTGTACGCGAACCGCGCATAAATCGCGGCGAACTCGCAGCGGGAACGTGCGTTTAACGCGCGAAGTAACTAAAGTCGAGGCTGCAATGCATCCAGATGCCACGCGTGTAATTCGCGGCGAATTTTCCCTACCATGCTCGTAGTACGCGCGAGTTAAGAGTGACAACCCTAATAATATAAGCTTTGTCGGCTCTTCTTAAGAAGAACAGCTGACATGTTAAATAAGCACATTAATATTGTATAAAAACGTAGGATTTAGTTATTAAGTGGATTATCATTTTTGTGATACTAGTAGTAAGAACTCTGTAAGTTTGAAATAAATTATTCCGACCAAGTATTTAATTCGCGCTTTCTGGGCAAGATCTAATCCCCTTTACTCACGTGCCACAGCACCCACGCCACGGCGTGCTAATAGTGCGTTAAGGAAGTTTACCTATTCATTATTATATTAATACGTGAAGCAAAAACTTTCAGTGCAGCTTTACGAGAATTATTCAATTGTGCAAGCGGAGGTGTATAAAATTTGGACGGTAAATTACTACAACTAACGGTAAAATACAAAGTTTTTGTAGAGGAAGGAGTGCAGAAAGGTAATATTTTTTTAAAATAATGCTAAGAAATATATAAAATTAATAAAAATAAAAAAACACACATGCCACCGTGCGTTCGATAGGTACAATTTAGTCACACGTTGACGTTTGTCAATCTGTCTGTACAGGACTGTATAATTTCACAGGGGTTCAACCGCCGGCTCAGATTAGACTCGAAGATAGCAAGGTTACACCGATTTGGGCAGAGCCGGTGCGATAATAAAACACTTATTTTGAGGAGAACGATTTTCACTTTTTTCGCTTTGCTTACCTGGCTCATGGCAATGCCGTATAGAGAGCCCCGCCCGTATGCCTCTTTCGGGCCGATTCGCTATCTCACTTTTACCTCTCTATACGGCTATTTTCCATAATTTTCCCTATTTTTCATGAACCAGGTGAAGCAAAACGCGTAGTGAAAAATTCTTTATTGTAAAAACCATATACATAATCCCTTATATACTAGAGACCTTATTCTATAAAAAAGATATGTGCAATTTACAGTTACCATATAAGAAATGTTCTACATTTTTACCATTATTTTCTTAATAACTATTTAACCCATTATTATATATTCTTAATCGTTATGCTACACGTTAGGTATTATGTTTATTTACACAAATCAAAAGAAGCTACGTTAAAATTAGCTTTAGTTAAAAATATATAAGCAAAATAACCTGCACTTGATAAAACACCATATAACACGATTTTTACACACTGATGCCATATAAATCTATACATATAGTCACTGAGTATTCACTGTTATAGTTTTATGTACTGTTTTAATTACACGTTTATCGTTCACATTTAAATTCACTTATGTTTTACGTTACGAGGCCGCTGTCCTTAACATCCTCCCCCCGGCGCAGTAGCTAGGGTCTACGCAGCCTCCTCAGGTGACTGCGGGCTCGCCGATCCCGCCGTGGACTGCTCCGGTGACTGCGAGCTGCTCGAGCTCGCTATAGGCTGCTCCGGCGGCGACTGCGGGCCGTTCGCGCCCGCCGCAGACTGCTCCGGCGACTGCGAGCCGTCCGTGCCCGCTGTAGGCTGCTCCGATGCTCGTTTCGCGCTCGGCGCCGTCCCCGGCGTTGTCCGCTCCGCTCCCGGCTCCGTCTGCTCCGCCAGCGGTCGCAACTGCGACTGCGGCGCCTCCTCCAGCACCGCCAGCTTCGACGTCGGCCTCCGGAACACGCCACTGCGCATGCGAACGTCCGCACAGCGCGCTTGTCCGTCCTGGCCGGGGTAGACTCGGTGCACGACCCCCCGCGGCCACGTATTACGCGGCAGCGTCGGGTCGACCACGACAACCAGGTCCCCCGGTACAAGGGCTCGGTTGCACTGCGGGGCCCCGTAGCGTGGTGTGAGCGTAGGAAGGTATTCCTTCACCCAGCGCCTCCAGAACTCGTCGGCAAGGGCTTGCGCGACCTTCCATGCTTTTTTGTCCGCCGGCTCACACGGTCCGACGTACGGCAGTCCGGTGGACGACCCGAGGAGGGAATGATTCGGTGTAATCGCCTCCGGGTCATTGGGGTCCACCGATACGTGAACGAGCGGTCGAGCGTTCACTGAGTACTCCGCCTCGGCCATTAGTGTCTGGAGTACCTCTTCCTTGGGCGACTTCTCGTTCAGTGTAGCTAGCAGGGCGGTTTTCACTGACCTCACCATCCTTTCCCAGGCATCTCCTTGACTCGGCGCCCCGGGCGGTGTAAACTTCCACTGCATCCGATGAGTGAGGCCCAGCTGAGCCATAGCCGGCGCCCACTCGGCGTACGCCTGCCGCAGCTCGACGTCCGCGCCTCTAAAATTCGTCCCATTGTCGCTGTACATGACTGCCGGCCACCCTCGCCGCGCAGCCATTCTTCTCATTGCCATCAGTGCAGGGTCCGTCGACAGCGAAGCCACCAGCTCCAGGTGGACCGCCCGCGTCGTCAGACATGTGAAGAGAGCTCCCCACCTCTTCTTGTGACGTCGGCCGATGGTGACCGTCATCGGGCCGAAACAGTCGAGACCACAGTACGAAAATGGTCTCTGGAACGCCCCCAGGCGCTCGGCTGGCAGGTCTCCAGTTGGCGGGATCCTCGGGTGTGCCCGTCGTAACCGACAGAACGCAAATTGGTTCATGATAGTACGCACCGTCGGTCGCAGCTTCAATATCCAGAATTTCTGCCTGAGGTCGTTCACGACTCTCTCGCGGCTCCCGTGTCCCGCTCTGGCGTGCTCCCTTGCCACCAGTAACCTTGTGAAGTGATGTCTTCCATCCAGGATGATAGGGTTTTTCATTTCGTCCGGCACCTGAGCTGCTTTGATCCTTCCGTCTAGTACGAGCAGCCCGTCCTCGTACACCGGGTTGAGCCGGTACAAGGAGCTCCATCTAGGCACCGTCTTGGCACTTGCCATCTTCTCGATTTCTTGTGCGAAGCTGTCTCGTTGTGATTTTTGATACCACAACCTCTCGGCCCTCTCCAGGTGTCGTACGTCGAGGTGGGCCCGACGATCTCGGCACTTCTCGACGAACAGCAAGACCATCGCCGTGCATCTTACGAGGCGCTCGTAGTTTGAAAAGCGCGTCACATCTGGTAGACAGCTCAGCTCGCTCGCCTCCGTGGTTTGGAAGGCGACGTATTCTTCTTGATTTTCAATTCTAGCGGGACTCTCCGCGGGCCACTCGTTCATCGGCCTGCGCAGGAAGTCCGGCCCCTGGAACCAAGGGTCCTCGTCGCTCTTCGGAACGTAGCCCGTTCTGGTGGCTAAGTGGCTAATACGTTGCTCTTCGTGCTCAGCCATCTCCACTGGTGAACAGACGTCAGCTCGGCGATCTCCCCTAGCCGATGTGCGACGTACGGTGTGTATTTGCGGCTGCCGTTCTGTATCCAACACAGAACCACTTGTGCGTCGATCCAGTAGAAAACCGTGTCCGTTTTCCACCTGTGTTCTGCTGCGACGGCGTTTCCCAGTCTCGCTCCGACCAGGGCAGCCTGTAGCTCCATCCTTGGTATTGTCTGTGCCTTCAGCGGCGCCACCTTGGCCTTGGCGGCGGCCAACACGACTCGTACTTCTACATTTTCTTGTTCCAATCTCCAATAGACGGCTGCGGCGTATGCGTCCTTATTCGCGTCGCAGAATACGTGCAGCTGTCGGCCTCTCGTCGGACTCCCCCCGTTGTAACTCCGGGGTAGCTCGAGCTGACTGATGTACTCCATGTCGGTCAGCCAACGGGCGAAGTCTTGGGCTGACTCAGCGGGTAGCGACTCGTCCCAGTCCAGCTTCTGACGCCACAAGCCTTGTAGGATGACTTTGGCGGTGATCGTGTAGCAGCTCAGCAGTCCCAGCGGATCGTAGAAGCTCATCACCGTGCTAAGGGCCTCTCTCTTCGTCGGTACGCGCTGTAGCTCGCGAACCTGCTTATGGACTCTGGATAGCGACGTGTTGAATTTTTGTTTGTCGCCTCGGGAGTCCCACAGCATGCCCAAGGTCTTCTGCTCGTCTTTGGTGACACGCTGTGTAGTGTTCTCGGCCAGGCGGTCTTCAGGCAGTCCCTCTAGCACCCTCCGGTCGTTGCTCGTCCAGCCTCGTAAGTGGAAGCCACCTTTCCTATGTATTTGGTCCACTTGTTCCACGGTCTGCATGGCCTTCTGGTGGTCTGGATAGCTGTCTACGTAGTCATCCATGTAGTGGGCTTCGGTGATAGCGCGATGAGCTTCGGGATGCGATTCGGCAAACTCTTCCGCGTTCCGATTCCGGGCTGAGTGTGCCAGGAACGGTGAACACGATGCTCCGAAGATCATTACCACCATCTTGTATGTGGACGGCGGTTCGCCTTCGTCTTCTCTCCACAGGAACAGCTGGGCCGGTTGGTCTTCTTTTCTGACCTTGACACGAAGAAACATCTCCTCTATATCGGCCTTCACAGCGACGGCTTCCTCTCTGAACCGGAACAGTATCTTCGGCAGTGAGGTCAGAAGGTTAGGCCCTTCTAACAAGTGATCGTTGAGGCTCACGCCGTTTGTTCTCGCTGCTGCGTCGAAAACCAGTCGCAACTTGCCCGGATTGTTTGGATTTCTAATCGGGAAGTGCGGCAGGTACCATGTGATGTCACTTCCGGCCTCTGTCCCGTCGCATTTTTCCGCATATCCCTTGCTTATGAGATTCTTCATCTGCCCATGATACTGCGCCTCCTCCAGGAGGTTCTTCTTGAGCTTGTGTTCCAAGTTCTTGAGCCTCTTTAGCGCATTGTTGTAGCTAAGAGGTAGCTTGACGCCATTCGTGCGCCACAGAAGTCCCACTTCAATTCGACAGTCTTCCGTTCGTTTGGCCGTTCTGCCAAAGAGGTCGATGGCTCGCTGCTCCTCGTCGCTCAGTTTAGCCTTGGACGCTATTCCCAGTGCATCTATTTTGAAGTGTTTCTTCACCATTTCCTCCAGTCGTTCGCCTCGGGTCTCGATCGTAGACACGTGCAGGATGTTCTCGTGTTCTTCCTGCTTTATGAGGCGTCTGGGGATGCTTCCATGGATTACCCAGCCGAGCTTCGTCTTCGAGGCTACAGGCTGGTTTCTCTTGCCGATCCTCAGCTCCCTGGATACAATGAATCGAGAACATCGAATCGAATCGAAACAGTGATTCCGGGACGGACTGAGTAAGTAGGTTCAATCCGGCCACGGTTCTCGCAGTGACGTCATATCAGGTATCGTCGTGACCCCGTACGCCAATTTGTACCAGTCGGCTTTTTTCTTCCCTTCTCTCGGCATTGATCCCATGCATTCTCAGCACCTTCGGTGGGCCGTCTGCGCCGATAGCCTTCGCGACGTCTTCATCCGGTAGTGTCACTGTCGAGCCCTCGTCGAACAGCGCGAAGATATCCGCTTCGCCCCGTGGACCGACAACTTGAATTCTTCTCATCTTAAGTTTCACCGCGCGGTCGGAGGTGACCGATGCGGTAATCACGGCGTCCTCTGTCTGTGGGGCGCCGCCGGACCTGTCTTCGTGCAGCAGCGCATGATGAGGCAAGTTGCAGCCCTTCACGCTGCACGGCTTCGCTCTGCAGTTGTATCTTCTGTGCCTGCTTCCTATGCACCGGAAACACAGCCCTTCCTTTTTGACCGTGTCCCATCTCTTTTGCATGCTCAGTTTCTTGAAAGCAGCGCAGCGAAATAGAGCATGATCTTCGGCACATATCGGGCACTTCGTTGACTCTTCGCGTGTTCTCTTTGGCTGGCTGCGACTCGGCGAATCCCCGCCCTCGTCTGCTATCGCGAAGACTGGCTTCCTCGTTCGGGCTTCGTTCTTGTTAGGAGGTGGATGCGGTGTTTCCTTCTTCGGTGCCGTGCTGAACCCGTAGCGCAGCGCCCTGTCCGCTTCCCTCATTAAGAATTCAGAGAGAAGGACGACATCGGGCTCGTTCCTGAAGCGCGACGTCTCTTCCGCGTAGTCGTACCACTTGCTCTTCTCGTATGGGCTGAGCTTCTCCAGGATGTCTCTCGTGAGCAACGGGTTAAAGAGGTACCCGTGCCTCAGCTTCCTCAGGATGGCTACCATGTTCTGAATCTTCACTGCAAATTGGTTGAGTTCTGCCGCCGAACCTCCGAGCCTCGGTATCTTCTTCAGGTCTTCCATCATGCGATCGACCATAACCTCGGGTCGACCGAAGCATTGTTCCAAGGTCTTCATGATTAGTTCAGGCGGCGTCGCGACGCTCAGCAGTGGTGCCACGGCTTCTCTTGCTTCTCCCCGTGGGCAGCTTCTCAGACAAGCTAAGTTCTCGATCGGCTTAAGCTTGTAGAACGCAGTGGTGTCTTCCATGGCTGCTTTGAATGGCAACCATTCATTGGGAGCGCCCGAGAATATGGGCAACTCCGTAGTGTGGCGCGACTGGCGTTGGTTCAGCAGTTTGTCCAATGTTTCGGCAAGTTGTTCCACTCCATTAGCCCTAGACGTGGGCGGTGTGGGTGAGCGTGGGCGGCGTTGCTGCGGCCACTCGAACCTCGTCTTCTGTGCTCCCTTCGGTGGCATGTCTTCTGGCTTCGGCGTCTCTCTTACTTCCATTGATGTCGGCTCTTGTCTAGCCTCTTCGGGTTCGGGACCCTGCTCGCTTAGCCAGGTTCGGACACGTTGCTCCACCTGTTCTGATGGCTCGTCGTCGTCGGGGCTGCTACCATCTTCTGCAGCGGCGACGTCAGCGGCGAGCTTCTTCTTTATTAATTCTGCTTCGATCTGCAGTTCCTTCTTAAGAAGAGCGGCGAGTTTCTCATCCGCCTCGTAATGCATACGTGCGACGACACTTGCTGTCGATCGACGCGATCTAATTGAAATAGCCTTATTTCTGGCTAGGGTTTGTACTTCCGAGGATGCAGGCGCCTTGCTGGTACCTGGTCTCGGTTTCAAAATAGTTTGAAGCAGATCCGCTCTTCCCTCGGTCGGCGGCAGCTGGCTTGTAGCGGCAGCGGACGGCGATCGTGGCGGATCCGGAAATCTTCGTGGTTGCTGCTGGTTCTCCTCGGCCCCACTCTGACTTCTTGTCATAACCATCTTCAAATGTTAATCTCAAATGTTAATCTTCAATGTTAATCTTCAATGTTAATCTTCCTTTTCAAGAATCTTCGGGAGGTTTTTCCGATGAAAAATCTGCGAATCCTTGCTTCCGTTCGCAGCGGTGTATCCTTGTATCCCCGAGTCCGATCATCTGAGTCCAATCTAATCCCTGGCGTTGATTCTCGTTGATAAATCTTGATAAAGTTTCCAATGTTCCGACTAGATAGAATTCTTCTATCTTGAATCTTCAAAAAATTTTTTCTATGTTCAGAACAGCTGACGAAAATTTTCTAAGTCCAGTCTTCAGTAAAAATTTCTATCTTGTTTCTTCGGAAATTTTTCTATGTTCAGAACAGCTGACGAAAATTTTCTAAGTCCAGTCTTCAGTAAAAATTTCTATCTTGTTTCTTCGGAAATTTTTCTATGTTCAGAACAGCTGTTCAAATTTTTCTATGTGCCGTCTTCGTTATTTTCAACTTGATATGGACTTCGAATTTTTCTTCGATCTTGAAATTCGGCTCGCTAAAGGACCGCGCACTACTGTACAGGACTGTATAATTTCACAGGGGTTCAACCGCCGGCTCAGATTAGACTCGAAGATAGCAAGGTTACACCGATTTGGGCAGAGCCGGGGCGATAATAAAACACTTATTTTGAGGAGAACGATTTTCACTTTTTTCGCTTTGCTTACCTGGCTCATGGCAATGCCGTATAGAGAGCCCCGCCCGTACGCCTCTTTCGGGCCGATTCGCTATCTCACTTTTACCTCTCTATACGGCTATTTTCCATAATTTTCCCTATTTTTCATGAGCCAGGTGAAGCAAAACGCGTTGTGAAAAATTATTTATTGTAAAAACCATATACATAATCCCTTATATACTAGAGACCTTATTCTATAAAAAAGATATGTGCAATTTACAGCTTACCATATAAGAAATGTTCTACATTTTTACCATTATTTTCTTAATAACTATTTAACCCTTTATTATATATTCTTAATCGTTATGCTACACGTTAGGTATTATGTTTATTTACACAAATCAAAAGAAGCTACGTTAAAATTAGCTTTAGTTAAAAATATATAAGCAAAATAATCTGCACTTGATAAAACACCATATAACACGATTTTTACACACTGATGCCATATAAATCTATACATATATGTATAGATTTATATGGCATAACTATAACTATAATAGTAAAACTATAACAGTGAATACTCAGTGACTATAGTCACTGAGTATTCACTGTTATAGTTTTATGTACTGTTTTAACTACACGTTTATCGTTCACATTTAAATTCACTCATGTTTTACGTTACGAGGCCGCTGTCCTTAACACTGTCACTACATTTAATTTTTTTATATATAAGGGGCAAGAGAACCCTCTAAAGTTCAAATTTTACTATTATAACAATATTATGAATTATTATAGGCGAATTTCGATCACACGGTGACCTTTAGTACGAGTAAATAGTACAGAAATTAATGTCTGACATTTATGTCCGAATTTCTGTCGTAAACGTAATGTACCATAAGTCTGTATAGACACTCACCGGCACACAGACGTCTGTGGTGATGTTGACGACCCTGGACCTCTGGTCGCTGGTGTACTCGTCCAGCATCAGACACAAGTCCCGGTTGCCGTCCGCGCTGTAGTGCTCCACGATGGTGGATAGTTGAGGAAACCACAGTCTTATCACGTTGTACCTGAAAGGTTGTTATAGGATTAAAAAGAAAATACACTTATGAGTAGATAGGTTAATCTAGTTAGGGTAGAAAAAATAAAAAATTCAACACACATAGAATATATTCCTATCAAAATACTTTTATGTAATATGTTAAATACCAAGTACCTAATTACTTGGATCTTTATACGGAAACAGTTAATTGGAAGTCAATTATGAATAGAGTGCGGTCGTCCGCGACATAAAATTTAATACATTGATTTACAGCTGTCTCTTTCACTCGCGCACCAATATATTGCTATTGCACTCCTATCGCGTACCTGTGTAAACGCGATAGCATATACCCGTGTGAAAGAGACAAGTAGCGATGAGTCAATGTACGAAAAAATATATAATAAATATATTCTGCAGGAAATAATACAGTAAAATTTGCAGTAATGTAACACTGTGTTAAGGCTACTTACATGATCATTGTAAAGAAATTCATAAAGCACAGTAGCAGTAGATACAACGCTAGAGGCTTGTGGAACATCGGCTTTACATTGTGGAATCCAGCTGCGAGCTGCTCCCTCATAGTCATCTCTGATTCCGGCACTTCATCTATTGCGTGTTTCGTTTTGTCCTTCCATAAGTTTATGTACTGAAAAGAGGCAATGGTATTCAAAATACAGTCTCAGAGTAATAGCACATGGCGTATTTTATTTAAACATGTGAAGGGCGCGCGTTTAAGGGAGACGCGCGCTCACAGCACCGTAGATTCTGATAGTTGTAAGAAATTCAGTTGAATCACTTTAAAAGCGCGTATTACGCGCGTCATCTCTGTTTCCTCTGCGCGTTTAAAATACGCTGGGTACAATGGCTCTTAAAGATATCAATAAAAATTATGTTATAAGGTTTTTTGCGCATTTTAAAACCTTCAAGAATATTGCATAGTTTAAACAGACCCGAAGTAGGAATGCAAGGAGGACTCTGTAGTCCGCCCATTAAGGAAAGTCCGTGCAGGTTTAATGCAGGGACTTTACTTAGTGATGATTTAGTAGTTAGGTAATGAAGGTATTAATAAAAGTAAAATATTTTATAGCTACACTCATATATTGTATTATTCACAGCTTAGGTACACAAAGTACAAAGTTATTAAAACTTTAGTATTAAAACTTAGAATATGTTCCAAAGGACCGGCATAATTTTGAATTTGTTAATGAGCGACTTGTTTAGAAACATAAATATTTATTCAGTAATTTATACACCTATAATCTCGAAACGTTATAGTGCGTAGAGCCACTTATTCTATAAATATACATTTCTAGAACTGCGTAATTAGATTTTGAAGTATTTTACCTTGTCCACTTAAGTTGTACCTAGTGTCAAAGTTATTGATTAATCGCCTATTTAAAAACTGAATAGCCATGTCCTTAAACTCATAATGTGAATGTTTTGCAGAACTGTAATAGTGAATCTCCCGTTAAAGTTCTGCAAAATCTGTGTTGGACTTATGTATTACAAATATAAAAGTTAACAGTATTTAGTAATTGACGGTTATTGACCAATTAATATAATAATTGTAGTCATATTTTGACGATTAATAAAAAATATATTATATAGTAATGTAACCTGCGGCAGTAACAATATTTTTGTCGTTGTTACAGCTCTGCAAAAAGGTGCTTGTTTTATTTTGGAAATTGTTGACGAGTCAGAGGTAAAATAGTGTACCAACAATTGTGCCGGAACAATTTTGTCGAAAGTTCCGAACTCACATCCGATAGTTTTATGTTCTGAAATATTTTATACAAACAATATCTGAAAAATATCGCCTAGTTCACACCGCGACAATACGTGACGCTTCACGGCGATGGATTCATAAGATAGCTATTCAAAATTGAACTTTATTCACTACACAAAAAGATACACGTTTCAAATACACTGCACATGCGCTTATGCAGCGCGTTGCAACTTGACATTCGAAATTTTACAATGAAACGTGTATCTTCTTGTGTTTGAAGTTCGATTTTGAATAGCTATATTAAATAATATGCAGTACTATGTAGCGTATCGTTTTGATTCGGTGTGAATTGATCCTTTATTATATTATATTATATACTTCAATGTATTCTAATATATTTTACTAACATCTTTCGAGTTGTGTTAAAACTAACTAAAATATTTAACAAACGTTTAATTATCTCCATGTTGTAATGAATCTATTAAAGCACCGCAAAAGTTCCCTTTAATGTAAGAGGCTTTTAAGTTGTCAGAGACAGTGACAGTCTCTAGGCAAAGAATATATATTACTAACGTGAAGAGCCGAATATATATTACTAACTAATGTGTGCGTGGCTAGACGTCCGGGGGGTGCGCGCGGCGAGCAGGGCGTGAGTTTTTTCCAGCCAGGACGGGGCTGGCCGCTCGTGGTTTCGTTCTTTGATATAATTGACAATATAATTTCACAATATTTGGTGTATAAAGATTTCAACCGTCAACATGGCTGACATTTGCCTCTGCTCTAGCTGTCATTTTTCGAGAGTGTTGCCCCTGTCCCCTAGTCGATAGGCTTTAGGGAGTGTTTGATAATTAGCCATTATTTCCAAATGATTCCGCTAGAGGCGCCACTGCAGTATAACGTAAACAATATTGTCATTTTTTACTTTTTTTCTGCGTAGAAAAAATACAAAATAGGAAGTATATATGCATATTGTCTATGCTTCCGTCTTGTCTATGACAGACGGAAGTAGGATAAGGCGCCCGCGCCGCCTGCCGGCAAAGCGGACGGCCATTATAATTATAAAATCACCAACTACGTTGACAAGGTTAGCAATCTTTTATTTAAGTAAATACGGCAAGTAATTAATCTAAATATCGATAATTGTGCACTTCGGCGTGGACAAAGTGGCGACCGTGACAGGACCCCGAATATCACGTGAATTGGCGTGCGTTGAAAATAAGTGTCGTAAGTACATAGACGCGGGCCGGTTTTAAAACAAAGGTATGCATATTTTGCCTTTTCCCAAGTAATTGCCGTACCTATTTCCCATTCCAATCCTATCTGTATTGTTCATTCCGTGGTGCATAACATATAATTTGTGAATTTCAAATACAAAGTCGACGCCTTGTTGTAATGTCGGCGCCATATTTTTCCCAAAGGTATCTAATTTAGTCGCACCTAACATATTATTTTAACATACACATTGGAATTGTAACATTATTCTGTATTGTGTGTTGTTATATCATAAAATTTCCCTTTTTCCAAAGTTATCTTTAACATAATTCGTACTCTTAAAAAGAAATTTCAACTTTACGAGGCGGACATCGCCATATTGAAATTATAGGTTATCATTAATATGTGAAATTGTTTACGTATAATTTAGTCGCATTATACCCCAATAAATTAAGCTATTGCTTTATTGTTATTTCATAGCCTTTGTGCCGAATATTTCAGCGCCCGGTGGGGTCGCCGATCACAAATCGTTTCGCCGGCCGGCGTGCTCGGCGTTGGGGCGGCGCGGGCGCCCTCGGCCTCCGCTAGCAATAATCGCGACGGGCGAGTGTGCTTCGCGCCGGCACGCAGTGGTGTGAGTCGATTGCGGCTGGATCGAAAACGGTCAGACCTTTCCTTTTATAAAAAGTTTTTCGTGAATTTGCAATGTCTGAAAGTGAATCAAAAACAAGATCTAAAAGTCCTATGATGGCTTTAAACGTACAACATTCGGACTCTAGTGGTGACCAAGTAAAAATCTTAACTAAGAAACGTGGAATTGTTCGAGCTAGGTTGACTAATTTTAAAAATTACGTACAAGTTTTTAACACCTCAACTACTTATTCAAATTTACAAATAAGGGAATTGAGTTTAAGATTGGCTCAAGTTCAGGAATTATTTTCAAACTTCGATATAATACAAACCGAAATAGAGGAGCTTTCAGATAATTTTGAGGAACAAACAATTCAGCGTGAAATTACCGAGAAGGAATTTGTTACTCAAATAGCTTATGCACAGTTAATAATTGACACATTTTCAGCAAACGATAAAAATTCTGAACATGGACCTGAGAAGTCGCATCAGTCTAATTGTTGTCATGTAAGTGGTGGAAGTATGCCAGTACGGCTACCGACTATTAATCTACCTACCTTTGATGGTAATTATACAAAGTGGTTAGAGTTCCGTGACTCGTTCAAGTCATTAATACATGAGAATGATGCGATTTCACCGATTAACAAATTTCATTATTTAAGGCATTCGTTACAAGGAAGCGCCTCTGTAACTATTAAATCTATAGATTTTTCCGCTAATAATTATGAACTTGCGTGGATTAATTTATGTGAAAGATACAACAATAAAAACATTTTAGTAAATAATCATTTGAAGGCGATTGTAAATTTAAACCCAATTCAGAAGGAATCATTCAGTGCCCTTAGGTATTTAGGTGATCAAGTTTTTAAAAATTTAAGTGCGCTTAATAGTCTTGATATTTCCACGACGGGGTGGGACCCTTTAGTTTTATTCTTAGTCTCAGCCAAATTAGATCCCGTAAGCAGTGTCAAGTGGGAAGACTATAAAGGACATATTTCACAAATGGCCACACTTAAATATTTTAAAACATTTATTCAAAATAGAGCGAATACATTAGAAAGTAGAAGTACAACCAATAATTATTATGACAATAAAATTAATAACATTAAATCTAATAATAACGATAAAGGCAATGGCAATTTTAATAAAAACATAAAATCATTTCTCGTTTCTGAGGTTTCCAAAAAGGGTTCTTGTCTTGTTTGTAATAAATTAAACCATTTTGTCCATCAATGTCACAAGTTCAAAACAATGAGTGTAGACGAAAGAATTTCTGTGGTTTCAAAACTTCATTTATGTATCAACTGCTTACGTTTTGGTCACACGGTGGCAGAATGCCCCTTGAAAGGTCGATGCCGCATCTGTCAAGAAAAACATAATACATATTTACATAAAAACAAAAATACAGTTAACAATAGGGTTGTTGAGAACACCACATTAACTTGTATTAATACAGTAAGTCTACCAGCGACATCACCAGGCCAAGTCATACTGTGTACAGCTCGAGTCAAAATTGTTAACAAAGAAACCAATCGCACTTATCTTGCTCGCGCGCTGTTAGACACGGGAAGCCAGGTGTCTTTTATCACTGGTGACCTAAAACGTAAATTAGGAGTAGTTTCAAAAAAAATTGGTAGTTTCAATATTTCTGGTATAAGTAACATTACATGTCCAGTATCTGAAAGATGTAGTATTTTAGTAAAGTCATGTGTAAGACCTTTCAGTGTAAACATTAATTGTTTGGTTATACCTAAGATAACGGGTACTATTCCAAAAACCAAAGTCGACATTCAAAATTTAAATCTACCCGGTAATCTAGAACTTGCTGACCCTTCATTTCATGAACCCTCCGAAATAGATATTTTGTTAGGTGCAGACATATTCTTTGACATTCTTTGTCCCAATAAAATTAAATTAGGTCCAAATAAACCTATTCTTCAAAAAACTAAATTAGGATGGATAGTAGCTGGCCCTACTGTTCAAGATAATAATAATTCTGTCCCATCCATCCTTTTAACAGCTGGCTCTGCTAACCAGCCAAAGGCAAACGGTGATGTTGGTTCTCAGCTCTTGCTTCAAGATGCGGATGCCCATTCTTTGATGTCACTTCAAGACGTCAACCTACCCCAGGAAGTATCACTTCAAGATACTTCTGGCTCCAATTATTTGATGTCACTTCAAGACGTCAACCTACCCCATGAAGTATCACTTCAAGATACTTCTGGCTCCAATTATTTGATGTCACTTCAAGACGTCAACCTACCCCATGAAGTATCACTTCAAGATACTTCTGGCTCCAATTATTTGATGTCACTTCAAGACGTCAACCTACCCCATGAAGTATCACTTCAAGATACTTCTGGCTCCAATTATTTGATGTCACTTCAAGACGTCAACCTACCCCATGAAGTATCACTTCAAGATACTTCTGGCTCCAATTATTTGATGTCACTTCAAGACGTCAACCTACCCCATGAAGTATCACTTCAAGATACTTCTGGCTCCAATTCTTTGATGTCACTTCAAGACGTCAACCTACCCCATGAAGTATCACTTCAAGATACTTCTGGCTCTAATTCTTTGATGTCACTTCAAGACGTCAACCTACCCCATGAAGTATCACTTCAAGATACTTCTAGGTCCCATTATTCCCTTGAGGTATCACTTCGGGATGCTTCTAGGTCCCCCAATTTTACACTTTGTCCTGAAGTATCACTTCAAGATACTTCTAGGTCCCATCATTCCCTTGAGGTATCACTTCGAGATGCCTCGGAGTCATTATTGGTGTCACTTAGAGATGTCAAACCTTATTCCGAAGTATCACTTTTAGATACTTCTGGGTACACTCCTTTAAATTTCTACTCCGAAGTATCGCATCAAGATAATAATTCCGGGACTTCTTCCATATCACTCAAAGATATGGTTGCTTGTTCCCAGGATCATCTACAAGATACTCCTGAGCCTTTTTCTAATTCCTGTAAAACTTTAAAAAAAAGTTCTTCCTTATCTTCTTTCATATCACTTCAGGACATACATGAGTCTATTAAGAAATTCTGGAAAATTGAGGAATTGCCCTTAGATAACAATACTCATTCTTCAGAAGAACAATTTTGTGAATCTCATTTCATAACGCATACCAAGAGTTTACCTAACGGTCGATTTTCTGTCATGATGCCGCTGACGGAAGATCCAGAGCAGGCTCTTGGTAATTCATTTTCTATTGCATTAAAACGTTTCTTCAACCTTGAAAGAAAATTAAATAAAAACAACCATATCAATAAACAATATTGTGAATTTATAAAAGAATATGGTGAGTTAAGCCATCTTAAAGAAATTAAAAAACCTAAATTTGGATGTTTTCTTCCTCATCACCCTGTTATAAGAGAACAGCGAGAAACTACTCGTCTTCGGGTTGTTTATGATGCTTCTGCTAAGACCACTTCCGGAAAATCCTTAAATGATATTCAAGCTGTAGGTCCTGTTCTACAAAGTGACTTGTTTTCCATTCTTCTCCGCTTTAGGAGTCATAAATTTGTTTTAACTGCAGATATTAATAAATTTTATAGGCAGATTATTTTGGATGAATCTCAACGTAATTTACAATTGATACTCTGGAGAGATCCAGAAGATCAGGTAGAATATCAAAGTCATCCAATTAAAGTTTTACAACTTCAAACGGTAACATATGGTATGGCTTCGGCTCCATTTTTGAGCACAAGATGCCTGGTTCAATTAGCGAATGAATGTTCTGATCCAATCATAGCCAATGTCATCAAGAATGACTTTTATATAGATGACCTAAACACAGGAGCAGAAACTCCTCAAAAATTAAAACACATTCAGTTAAATGTTACCAAGGTTCTTGACTCGGCTTGTTTTCCGTTAAGAAAATTTCGGACTAATTGTCCTCAAATATTGAATGATCAATCAGGATCTTCTACTTGTCTTGATTTGTATGACGAAGCCAATGTTCTAGGTCTGAAATGGTGCCCCAAGTCAGATTCATTATATTTCCCTAGTGTCATTGAAACGACACCCAAAATTACTAAAAGAACGATCATATCTACCACTTGTAAGCTGTTTGATCCCTTAGGGTTAGTTAGTTGTTGTATAATAAAACCAAAAATCTTGCTTCAAAATTTATGGAGTGTGAAATTAGATTGGGATGATCCGGTACCGGAACAGTTCAAAAAACGGTGGTTCACGTTTTTGGAAAATCTTCATCATTTATCTAGAGTGGTAATCCCTCGTTGTGTCATGGGCGGTGATCCTGAAGCCATAGAAATTCATTGTTTTGTTGATGCTTCAAAACAGGCTTATGGTACATGCATTTTTGTACGCTCAATACATGAAAATGAGATATGCGTGAAATTGCTATGTGCAAAATCACGAGTTGCACCTATCACAACTCTAACTATCCCACGTTTAGAGCTAACCGCGGCCTTGTTAGGATCTCAATTACTTAAAAAAGTTTTAAAAACAATACCATACAAAATATCTCAGAGCTACTTGTGGACAGATTCAACAGTTGTGTTGGGCTGGCTTAGATCACGAAGTAAAATGTTACAGGTTTTCATACGTAATCGTGTTAGTAAAATTAATGAACTCACCCATGACAGTGTATGGAATCATGTTCCAACGGACTTAAATCCTGCAGATCTGACTTCAAGAGGTGTTGACCCCCAGAATTTACAAGCCTCAGTTTTGTGGTGGGAAGGTCCTTCATTCCTGAAGGAAGGTCATAATGCTTGGCCTACTCAACCTCATTTGCCTACAAATTTACCTGAGATTAAGAGCTTGGTTTGTCACAACAATAATGTATACGAGTCATTTATAAATTTTTCTGATCATTCAAACTTTTCAAAGTTAAAACGTAGCTATGCATATGTATTACGTTTTGTTAACAATTGTCAAGTAAATAAATCTAAACTCACTGGTCCATTGCAGGTTGATGAACTTGAAAATTCCTTGAGACTTTTATTAAAACAAAGCCAATTAGAGACTTTTTTTTCTGATAAACAGCTTATACAAAACAATAAAACCTTGCATCACAAAAGCAAACTACTACCTCTTAATCCTTTCTTAGATAACGATGATTTATTGAGAGTAGGAGGTAGACTATCTCATTCCGACTCGGAATATTCAAAAAACCATCCTGTCTTACTTGACGCTAAGCATCATTTAACTAAAATTATTTTCCAACACGAACATTTACGTTTGTATCACGCGGGTCCGCAATTGCTACTTTCATCTATTCGTGAACAATATTGGCCCATCGGGGGCAGAGTTTTGGCTCGTTCCATTTATAGAAAATGTGTGGTCTGTTGTCGTTTGCGTGGCCAGACCTTACAACCTAAAATGGGAGATTTACCTGTAGTAAGAACTTGTCCAGATTTTTCTTTTAATCAATGTGGTGTCGATTTTGCCGGGCCCTTTATGATTTCTTCTAAAAAGGGACGTGGGAACCGTATAACGAAGGCATATTTATGCGTGTTTGTATGCCTTGTAACCAAGGCTATTCATTTAGAAGTCGTTAGCGACCTTAGTACTGATGCCTTCCTTTCATGCCTACGCAGGTTCGTATCGAGACGCGGAAAACCGGCAGTAATATACTGCGACAATGGGAAAAACTTCGTAGGCGCTAATAATGAGTTAGGTAAAGTTATGCGATCCAGTCGACATTCGATTCACACTTATGCAACCAACGAAGGCATAAAGTTTATGTTTTCACCCCCTTATGCCCCTCACTTTGGTGGGATTTGGGAATCAGGCGTTCGTTGCGCCAAATATCATTTAAAACGTATAGCAATGGATAGGATAGGAAATGCTTCTTTAACTTTTGAGGAGTTAACCACTTTGTTTGCACAGATAGAGGCAATCCTCAACTCCCGACCTATATCTGCTTTATCGTCAGATCCGACTGACCTCAATCCCTTAACTCCTGGGCATTTTTTAATTGGCCGCCCGTTGATGTCTGTACCGACACCGCCAACTGCACCCTCGAGACCCAATCGATATCAGCTAATCGAGAGAATCCGTTAACATTTTTGGGACCGATGGAGACGTGATTTCCTTTCGGAGTTGCAAACCCGAACCAAATGGGCAAAGGATCGACCGTCTATACGAGTAGGAGATCTCGTGCTGCTAAAGGAAGAAAATCAGCCTCCCTTACACTGGAGGATGGGTCGCGTCACCAAACTGTATGAAGGCACAGACAGTATTTGCAGAGTCGCTGACGTTCATACCACAAAGGGCACCGTCAAGAGGGCAGTTCAAAAAATGTGCGTCATTCCCGTGTCAGCAGAAGAAGTGTTGGAGCCCAGTCTCCAACGGCCCCCCAGGATGTCTATGCTTCCGTCTTGTCTATGACAGACGGAAGTAGGAGAAGGCGCCCGCGCCGCCTGCCGGCAAAGCGGACGGCCATTATAATTATAAAATCACCAACTACGTTGACAAGGTTAGCAATCTTTTATTTAAGTAAATACGGCAAGTAATTAATCTAAATATCGATAATTGTGCACTTCGGCGTGGACACATATACATAATATATTAAAATAACATTAAAGTTTAAACAAAACACTCATTGACACTTTAGAATTTTACCGCGTTATAAAATACTGTTTACGTTATATTTAGGTGGCGCCCTCTACGATTAGCTTTGCGTAAGGCTGGGACTATATTATAATCCGGAAGGCCGGAGAAAATTCGGAGCGCTGAAAATAACCTCTGCGCTTATACAATAGAACTGAAAGTCGAACACAAGTGTCGAGTCAAATATGACAGCAGCTCGACACTCGATATTTCGATTTTCAAAACTATTTTATTAGCATAGAGTTCTAGTTTCATGAATTGAATTGAAAATTCTATGAATTGTCCCAGGCCTGCCGGATTCCGGATGTTACTGTCCCAGCCATAAGTTCCTAATTCGGCTGTTAGTCTATAGTATTGCTCATGTTCCTATGGCCTTCGTAGTTACCACAAGAAAATGCCATAGGCGTTCTTACTCTTCACCAAAAACATAATTTGCAAGATAAATAGGGTGAGTTCTAAATAGTTCTCCATGGAAAACGTGATACTTTTTGACATTCTAAATTATGTACACGATACCGGAGATTTATTCGTAGCCTTCCCAGAAGTCGTTATTTATTATGGCTTCGTCTTTTTTAGACAATCCGAAATATGATCACGCTATGCCTTACCCTGTTTGGGCCGACAAGAAGTTTTAGTAATTCTATGTCATACAATCTGTGTTATTACGTTTGCAGAACTTTATTTTACAAATGAGAGATTGTGAAAGATCTGAAGAATTTCCTCTCTCAATTGACAGTGATGAGCAACGAGATAGTGCCTGGGTAACCGATCTTTGCTCGGAGTTCTAATGAATAAAATTAAAAAAAAAAGAATTCACAAAAATATTTATCTGACCAGCATTTGAACCCAACACATTCCAAATTTTCGAACAAAGCTAAAATTATATATACGCATACCAAACTGCCAATTGGACTGACATAATTCGAAAGTCGAAATTATTGATAATATAGTTGCACGACGAAAGAAAAAACATATCAAATAGTATTATATAAAAATGCGCAGTTTCTCAGAGATAAGACCTAGCGCAATAAATTTTTCTCGCCTAAAACTCTTGCATACTAAATTTCACGGTCATACTTGCAGCCGTTTTTGAGATACCGATTAAATATACAAGATTCTCTTGTTTAAAGTACAAGACGTAAACCTCACAAAAACCAGCTTAAATAACGCTTGCCTTGAGTTTCGCAAAGCCAGGTACTGCTGAACAAAGAAGAGGGTAAAAAAGTGGCAACGCGCTTGTTACTCCTCTGGTGATGCAGGAACGGTGGTTGATAAGTTTATCGTGTTTTGTGTGCGAAAAACAATGCTTTACGTAAAAAATATCCAATCTGTTGCCCGATTTTCCTTTATGAGTCTCATAGGAGTGAACTGTGAAAAGTCAGCACAATTTTCAGTTTCGCGCACACTTAGACACTGAAAACTTCTAAGCAGACGATTCGTTTTCGCCAATTTTATCGCGGTTAATTTTACACTTTAAAGCTGAATTCTATCGAATATACTAAACTATCACTAAAATAGTACATATGTAGGAATAAAGAGTACGACAAGCGTTTAGTTTCATAATGGTAGCCAAGTAATTAAACGAAATGCATAAATTTTTTTTTGGCTTCTCGGAAAGTACTAAATAAGCTAGGAAATATTGTCTTTGCAATGCCCTATCTACGAACAACCGTTGACGAAGTACAGTCATCACAAAAGTGAGATCTTTGGAGATCATTAGAACTCTCTATACAAATATCCTAACCAAGAGCATGTCGGGACATGTCTATGGAGTGTTCCGTAACTATCAACGCGAAATAGGTTTTCTTTGAATTACTTCAAATTCTCCGATTTCGCTCAAAATAATTTTCTTCCTTAATAATAATTCTCGTCTAATAAACCACTTTGGAGGCCGATTAGAACTAGAAAATGGTTGACTTTGTCTGGTGGATTTTAAAATACCTATTTATCTATACCCCACACGATGGGGTGGAACAAAAAATATTTTTCATCCCCACTACAAATGTATGGAGAGCCACCCATAAAATGTAAACGTATTGTTATTTTATGATACCGGAGCCGAGATCTATACACAAATTTTAACTTTACCAAATTTTATCAATTTATATTCATAATTACAGAAGCTAGAAGCGCGGACAGACAGACAGACAGACAGACAGACAGACAGAGGGACGGACAGAGCGAAACTTATAAGGAATCCTTGATTATTACGAAACCCTTAAAATTATGCACGAGTGACGTCACAGCACTTGAAAATGTATGAAGATAAATACAAAATTGACTTTACTAACTTAAATACTGTATTTATGTAGGTATAATATCATTGTTTTAATAAAAAATTACACAAATACCTAACATAAGGATTTGAATAGTAATTATATTGTTTTTCAATCATAGCAAAAAATAATCGACGTATTTTTTAGTCTTGTAACTTTTTTATTTAGCAAGTGGTTACTGTGGTTTTTGCCTTTATCCATCCATATTTATGTCGCCTTTCGGATAATATAAGAATTTTGCTAATTTAAAATAACTGCATGTTCCCTGCAAGACCAACAAACAAGGACACGGATACTCTGATGGTTACTGCCGCATATGCAGCCCATGGAAACCCGCAGTACCTGCACACTTACCACCATAGAAATGCGTTTTGTCTACACAATAATAGACATTAGACATACTGACACATTCGATGAACGAAATTACAGCTTTCCTTTGTCAATCTGTCATTTTGTCTATTCTTCCGTAGAAAGAAACCATTTCTACAGTGGTTATGCTAAGCGATATATTATAATATAAATAGATAATGCTACAGATGAGAAACCCCTTCTTTTGATTGATTTTTCCTTCAAATTTAACGTAAAAACCCTTTCAGTATTGCCTTTTCATAACATTTGATTCAATAAACTTCCATGGTCGTTAGAGCTTTTTATCACATTGGGTCAGACCGTAATCACGGAAACACGTTAACACAGTGACGTCACGTGACGTGAAGTGACACAATTTATTAGGGAAGTGACAAACATGGCAAACGCATTATTGTTGATGCGTTTTTAAGTGGGTAATTCAAATAGCAAGGAAATTAGTAATTAACTATATTATTTTGGAATAAAACGAAAGTAAATAAATCTATTTGTCTCTAACGCACTGTATCGATTTTGATGAAACTTAGTAAAGGAATAGATCAGAACCCCAATTCTCGTAATTTACTTACACTTTCATTTTACTTTTATTGAATTATACATCGTCTTGATATCATGAACTGTTGTTTGGATTTTGGAGCAATCAAAACGGGTTTGACGTTGGTTTCACGGTTATGAGAATGCCATTTTAAAGTTTTAATATAGGTGTCGGGACTGGATCGTAACTGTATTATTGCGGGATTTAATCTCGAAATTCTGGCCTTGGAGAAGGACAATGGCTATTTTTACCCGACTACGGCCAAGCCAAAAGGAAGGGTAAAGATTTTGACAGTTTATGTATGTATGTACGTATGTTTATTTGTTTAGGCGAACTATTGGTCCTATTTTAATAAATAGATTCGTAATAACATCCCGGGTAACTGCAATATAATTTACGTAGACACGGGTTATAGTTTTTAAGATATATATGACTTTTGCTGAATATAAAGCTAGATATATAATATATACTTTTGCTGAAGCTGCGGGCAAGCGGTAACACATCTTTGACTATTTGAACGTTCCTTTATTACTGAACTAGATGTTGGCCGCGACTCCGTGCGCGCAAAAGTTATTCTCGCGGAAACCGTACATTTTACGCGATAAAAAGTAGCCTATGTCATCCCGTAGTCTACTCTTTATCTGCCAAATGCCAAGTGCCAAATTTCATCAAAATCGTTCTAGTAGTTTCGGAGCTTATTCAATGCAAACAAACAAACAAAGTATTCCTCTATAAAATATTGAGTATATATTTACTCAGTATAAATTAATATACGTATCTATATAATATACAATAATATAGCTATCTAAAGTTTTATCTCAACTAGATTCTCCTGTGTAATAATGAAGTGGGATAGTTTGAGATTGCCGTATTAAGAATGCATGATGTTACTTAGACAAGTACTACGAGTAACTCGAACGTTCTACAACTTAGTAATAATAAGCTGAGTTTGAGTTGAACTCCTCATCATCTATGAAATTATTGATTGAATAGTCCGATGTATTAGTTGCTACTCGGATTGTGTAGAACTGTTTTATTTGTACCTTAGCTTCTTGTAAGTGGGTTAAAACTAACATTAGATAATAACAATAAAACTAATAATAGTAGCTCCCTCACCGATTTAGGTGCAGGTGACTGGTTTCGTTGAAACCAGTCCGGCTTCGCAGGAGAGTTTTTTTATAGCGCCCAAGTATTTGCGCAGTACACAAGAGCACTTCCTCGTACTCTCTCTTCCTTTACTGTCATAACCCAGTAGGACCGACACGACTAGCGAGGGATCAGGCGCAGGACCGTCTTTGTACATGCCCATCCGACGACGCATGTATCATCTTTCTTGTCAGACAATCAAAGATGATCCGCCTGCTTTGTCCTAACCAGACTTAAAAATATAATATTATAATTTTGTAGTTTCAACACGGGGATCAAACCCACGCCCTCCGGAGTCGAAAACCAAGCTCTAAGCCACTAAACCACGGAGGCGTTAAATAAGATCTAAAAGTTATTTGATTTAGTTAGGCCAATGTAGATAATATACAATTTAAGAGATTTTTCCAAATATATATATGTCTAATATTCGTATTTCGACACAAAATTATAATTCGTTCGGTATGTTATGCCATGTTTTATTTTTAATGAAATGAACCAGGAAACGAGCAGACGGATCGCCTGACGGTAATTTTGACGATTACCTCCGCCCATGGACACTCGCAACACCAGAAGAGTTACACTTGTAACTCCTCTGGTGTGGCGTTCCTGGTCCTTGAAATCCCCAATCTCCCCTTAGGCCTCCGGTAACCCCACTCACTCGGCGAAACAAAACGCAAGCGTTATTTCACGCAGGTTTGCTGTGAGGTCGTGGTATATTATTTTCGTAAATAATTTTATATGCACCTTCGTTACTTTCTGTATTGCAAATTTCTGCTTATAACAATACCATGAGAAAATATTACGTCTTTGCTTCTTAGATATCACGCGAAATTTGTTAAAATATTTCCACCCAAAAAGCCAGATATTTCACCCAAAACCTGTCCTATTTGCTACGCCTATAAAGTAAGAAACTATTTGTCTCTGTGTCTGGCAACTTGCCAGAACCACCTTCGATTATGTTATCGTTACAGAAACCGATTCTAACAAGCGCGCCTTGGAAATTGTTAAAAGGAACCGCTTCTAGTTTAATCTTAAAACGGTTTCAACTTGGGAATGGTAACAAAGTGGAGAAAGGTTTATTACTCGTATGAGAATATATAATTAAAATCTTTTTTTTGAAACCACAGCCTAAAAGAAAGCAATCGTGAAATAACGCTTGTCCTATGTTCCGCTCTTGAAATGAGTGAGGGTAATTAACTAATGGGGTGGAGGTGGCTTTTTTATTGAAACACCTAGGGGGCAAACAAACATATGGATTACCTGATGGAAATCCATTACCGTCGCTCATGGGACCATCATGATCACCATCACCAGAGGAGGCGCATTGCTGGCCTTTTAGAAAGGAGTACGCACATCTCTTGTAATCTTTATTACTTTTATCCCGAAAAAATATAAGAATTTACAAGAATTATTTCCTTTCCCCTATGACAAAAAAGTTGGAAACGATTTAAGAACATTTATTTAACTGCGCACTCACTTGGGCACTATAAAATAACTCTTGCGTAGCTAGGCCTGGTTTCAATGAAACCGGCCACCGTCACTGAAATCGGTGTGGGGAGCTATTATTATTATTTTAAATATATTATGCATCTTCTTCTATAATATGCTACTACTGTTATAAATGTAAAAGTTTGTGAGGATGGATGGACGGATGTTCGTGATTCTTTCACGCAAAAAGCTCCAAACGGATTTTGATGGAAATTGTTATAGAAGTAGTTTAGGCTCTGGATTAACTGATATAATACTTTTTATTCCAAAAAAGTAGTGTTCCCTTGGGATACTGTATTTACGCGGGCGGAGCAGCGGGCAAAAAATAGTAATCTTCATAAAAATATACACACCCACAGTTTCACTCTGAATTTGTTTGAATTATTTCCATTTACCCCCTACGTACAAATAGGGATAAAATGGGAAAAACAAAAGCGTAAACAGTTACTAACAAGTTTTATACCTTACCTTGAAGGTTTCAACGGGTTTTCCGGTGTTTTTCTTGTATATCCGTATCAGTATTTCTCTAGCTTCGTCGTATCTTCTCTGCGTTACGTAGAATTTTGGGCTTTCGGGTAATAACATGTACAAAATGGCTGCCACCAACGACCAGAGGGACATTATTAGTAGGTATAAGTTCCATGTGTTGAGCACTGAAGAAGCAAAATTAAAAAATGTAAGTAACCCCCGAATTCGCAAAACACAACACTATAAACAAAAAGAACTAGATCCAAATTGGTTCATCCGTTTGGGATCAACGATGTCACGGACAGAGATACAATTATAATTTTATATAGATATAAAATTTATAACACCCTCTTCTTGTGTCGGGGGCTAAAAATACCATCAAAATTGTTTGACAGTTTCAAAAAAGTGTACAATTTCCAAGAAAAACAATTGACGAACGCAAGAATCTTGCGAATAGGTATCTAAACTTAGTATAGTAGACACATAACAGTAGCGAGGCGTGTATAGAACTCGACATCATATCGGCTTCCCTTATGACTATTACTGAATAGATGGCGCTAAGTAAAATGATAATAAAATATCGTTATTCTGTAATTTACAATAGATATTAGCTCACGCGGCTTACCATTCCGCAGATCTCACGCTTCGCGAACTGGTACATAATATTCCTTTTTATTATTCGAAAGTTAATGAAATGCATAACAAAATAGCGCATTGCCAATTTTTGTCTATCTCGAAATTTCAACGACTTCATAATGAAAACACGCATTCCAGACATAATATAATTATAATTTAGGTACATGAAAATTGCTCTGAAATGAAAATTATTCAAAACTGCATAATAAAGTACAAATTTTTAAATAAAAGCCACCGTCCTCAATTTCAAATATTTATCTCTAAAATAATTACAGACATAATAACGGACAAAGCTTAATAAGCGTAATAAAGCATTTTTCTAATTAACAAGAACGTCAAAAAACTTTGAAATCGTTTTTGTATTGTTACGAAAGATTGTTAAAAAAATAACAAAGGGAAAAATACTAAAAGAACAATGGAGGTGAAAAAATGAAAGGTTGAATTTTGTTGATAACACTTCAACGCTCGGGGGGGTTGTACACGACCCCGTTGTTCAAATTCCTTCGCTCAGAAATTTACATACGACCTATTAGCTCAGTCGCGTAGCTATTTCAGTAGTGCAGAGTTCAAATTCAATCACAAATCAATTTACGTTTCATGAACGTGTTACCTAATATTATGCTAATGGTACACATAATAACAGATTAAAATAGTTCACATCAAAAACCATATTAAATAATAGACTGAGATCACTAGCCCTCCAGAGTACACATAAAGCCTAACTGATAGAATGTATATCATATTTTAGTATTAGTTACGTACTAATCTGTGGTATTAGTACATACACAGAAGGTATGCATACCCACTCGTTAATTCGAGGGGCCAATTCTTAGGCACCAATGGTACCTACAAAAAAATTCATCAAACTTTTCTTACAGCATTTGAACTGATACTTAAGTATGTTGTGTACATGTACAAACAAACATTTTAATGTGAAATTTCCACCTACTACTTTTATGTTGTTGTTTCCATAAAAAAATCTATACAAATAAATAAAATAAAAGTGTCTGTTTGTAATTTTAAATTAACACCTTTTACTAAATGCATATATAGTTATATACGATCCTTACAATAAAAAACAATTTTTTAAATTTTGGTCTGTCCGTCGGTCTGTTCCAGCTTTCACTTGCTGATGTTAAAAGGAGTAACGTAGGCTACTTTTATCATAGGGTTCCGTTTAAAAAATAGGTTTCTGTTAGGCAAATGAAGTTGTGGGCACCAGCTTCTTTAGTAATAAAAATCATATCATTCTAGCCTTCGTATCTCTGTTCAAACTAAGTATAGAGAAAAACGACTCAGACAAGTTTGGTTCCTTACGTTATTCTAGAACCAAAAAAAAACAAGATCGATACGCTATCAGTGAGTACAATATTCCGCAACTTTAGCGCCTTGTGTCTAAAAATCTTGGGCCACAGCACAAACTAGCGGATTTGCATACGTTCATTGTATACTACAAATACAAAATTATATTATAATATATGTTACGAGAAAGGCTGTAAGTGTAATCAGGTGGGCCTGGGAACTTGTGGGACTGAGAGTCCCACAAGTTACGTACATATAGTACGCCAGATTATTATCTCTTGTAGCCAGGTATTCGTAACTCAAGGTATTCCTCACTTGACAAAAATGTGATGCCACATTGATATTGGTTTTATTGGTGCGACGATCCGATAGGCTACACAATACACATACCGAGTGCCCCGTCAGAGAGAGTGGTCTTCCAATTATTGGGCAGTATCACCCAGGACAACAGCGCCGCTATGATCTGTGCATATGCCGCGAAGGAGGTCTGTAACAGCATGATCCGGTCTCTGATACCCCGGTGACAGAACTCCGATGTGAGGGTTACGATCGGCGTGAAAGACACCGCAAACCTGTTAATGGGTATAAATGACGTAAATTAATGGGGTAATTGGTATAAATAATAAAAAAAAAACTAATTTAATCACTAATTGTCAAGCAGTGAGTGATGTGTATAGCTAAAAACTGTTTCGATCGTATCAGCTTTCAAACAAAATAAAACTATATCAAAATTGGTTCATCCGTTTGGGAGCTACGATGCCACGTACAGACACGTCAAGCTTATACCACCCTTCTTTTTGTCGGTGGTTAAAAATGCTTTTGTAAATTGACATAATATGCATAATATGGGTACAAAATGATATAAATGCCGCACGGAGTTCTTTAGGTCTAAATAGCGTAAATTGAAATAAAGAATATTGTCAGCTTTTTATAAAATATAATCGTACTCAATATTTTTAACCGACTTCCAAAAAAAGGAGGCAGTTATACGTTCGGCTGTATATTAAACTATAGTTTTGTATGTTCAACGATAACTCCACCGTCTGTTGACCGATTTTCAAAATTCTATTTTTGATGTAAAGGGTATACTTCGAGGTTGGTCCCGTTTTCATAAAAGGTGACCTGATGATGGGATCCATAAGGAATCGAGGGAACTCTTCGAAATTTATATTGAGATATATAGTGATTTTGACTTTTTCTGAAGTAACCCAAGCATATGCTACCAAAAAGTCTCTGCACCAAGGTATACCTTGTATCCAAAAGTACTGAACAGAACTCTTCAGTCTTTAAGGATACGCATTTGGAAATTTCAACATTGTTTATAGAACTGCAAGCATATGCCATTATGTAACTTACAGTAATCATCATCATTATCTTATATACCTACAATAACCTAATGGAAGCTTGGCGCCTATTCAATTATACATTCGATCATTTATTTTATACGTTCTGAAAATGTGTTAATAATAATTTAACAAATATTACTAAAAAGAGAAAAAAATATTATTTATAAACAAAAAATTAAACCGACTTCCAAAGTAAAAATGCCCAAAAAAGTATGAAATAAAACTTATTTTCTAAATAATTCCCCTTTTAACAACTTCTCTACTCAATCTTCAAAACTTTGAAGTCGGTACCAGCCAACTTGAACGTGAGTTCTATTTTAAATATTGTTTTATCAGGATGTTGTGTGGTATGGTACCGACTTAAAAATTTTGAAGATTGAGTAGATTTCATAATATATTTTGTGCATTTTTACTTTTATTACTTAATATTTTTCCACGCATAAAATATACATTTTTGCTCTCTATAACACAAATCATTTACGGATCATAATCATTTTACGGATTCACAATATATTTTTTTTTTTTAATGTGGGAAAATATTTTTTTGAATAATATTTATTTCCTTTACATTGATTTGAGTTTAAACTCTTATATTTTAGAATTTATTGTAGCCCAGCACAAAGAAAAGGTCAAGGAACATTATTTAATTTTAAATTAAAAACAAGCAACCGTGCACCTGATACAGCACACCTGCGCAGTACTTGAATTAAAATCCGTTTAACTCTAAAATGAGCTGCGGATGCCGCCCATTTTAAGGATTGTGTAATTACTTTTAATAAACTAAACAAACTTAAGTATCTTATGCAATAAGTTTATTTTTATCTGAATTCATGAAGTTCAAGAGACAGTAACAAACATCCATCCCCACAAAGTTTCACATTTTCATAGTAGTAGGATTGTATTAATGAGGGTTTTTGATATTTTTTTCTGCCGCTAGGGGCCACACCCAACTCACAAAAAGCGTCATCTGGTGGCGTGGTATCAAAAACGGTCAATCAGAATTTTCGATTGTTTTTCTGTCACGACAGCGCTTAGTAGCCCGACTTCCAAAAATCTTCATTGAAAACACAGAAAAGTAACGTCCCGCGTCATTATTAGCATAGCTTAAGTAAATTAACGCCAATAAGTATTAAATGCGATTATTCACAAGCTGTCACTTACACGGCACACGAGGTCATTTATGTCAAGGACACAAAGTAGCCATGTAAGGAGACACACGGTTAATGCCCAGTATACTTCGACCTCCCACAATAAGGAGTATCAGTGGTAATGTAGGTCGGGCAGCTCTAATACTATGAACTATTGCCTAGTTTAAATAGATCCCTCCATTCGTAGAGTATCCATACGAAGAAAGATCAGTTTATTCTGGCGTTTTTTTGCCAAGTGTGCTAGGAAAGTAGAAATTGCAAGCGAATAATTTCGCCAAATACCCTTTTTATTGCATGGCAATGCACGAGCATGTTGCGGAACTATCAAAAGTTGTAGAAAACAATGTCTCCCTATCCTTAGGGCATTTTTACACTGGCGTTAGTGCTCCTTCACACTTGACGCTACATAGCGCGGTACTCGCAACACTGCCATACGCATACAAAGGGTTTTTGTGTTGAATTAGTGCTATGTTATTTTATACTAGCTTTTTCCCGCGGCTCCGCTCGCCAAAATATAGTATCCAACGGGAATACTGTATTTTTTCGGGAACATACCAAATTTTATCGAAATCCATTCTGTAGTTTTTTGCGTGAAAGAGTAACAAACATCCATCCATCCATTAATCCTCACAAACTTTCACATTTATGATAGTATTAGAATTTTATCTTCATAATCATAAAAATATTATCGCTTGAAAAAATAAACTGATAAGGTGATCGCTAGCGGCGCTGATAAACAGTGAGCGGTCATTAGTCGTTTCTGTTTCAAGCGATACTATAACTGTATCACAGAAAATAATATGTCGATTAAGTTCGAATTTAAATGACACTAAAAAAGCTTTCACATTCAAGCAGTACACAATAGCAGCGGTGCAGCCGCGCGGCAAACATAAATTTGATATCGCGCGCTATGTCTCACGTGTGTCGCGCTGCAGCTCCCTGTGTGAAGAAGGCTTAAATTACGCCGTTATTGTGTGAACCCGCCCTTAGGGGGAGACGCAGCACCCCCGGATTTCCCCTATCTGTGTACATACGTTTTTGTTTGTCATTTTTTGGCAACCTACATTCTTTGGTGTTTTATATACTTTGCCAAGTTTGATATTGTACTGGCTACGCTCGATTAAAGTTAATACGGAAATTTGTTTTACTTAATGGCATTACTTTGCTATTGTTGCAGACTAATATTATGAGTAATAGTTTGCGTCTCTTTTACGTGTACATACATTGTCAGGTAAATATAAAGTTATTCATATATAAGGTACAAATTTACCGAGGTGTATTTCGATATTTTCTGATAAAATACATCGTAGTAGAATTGGTCGTCACTACGTCCTCGTTTAAACGCTACGTGCACAGCAAAAACCACAGAAAATAAATATTGTATTATTACTAGCTGACCCGGCAGATATTGTTTTGCCATATGTATTATTTTCATAATGTAGGAGGCTGAAAAAATAGATTACGACCGATTCGCAGACCTACCGAATATGCAAAAAAAATCATAATAATCGGTCAAGCCGTTTCGGCCGAGTGTGTCCCCGAACACTAAGACACGAGAATATTATATATTATATTAATTATTTACTATGGTATAACTGTATACTGATAAACCTTTCATAAATAAATCACTCTGCCCAAAACCGAATTAAAATCAGTTGTATTTAAAAAGATTTGAATGCTAATTCTCGTAATAAAAATATTCAATTCGTATTGTTGTTCGAGTCTTAATATATTTTGTCTCACTTGCACGCGCAAGATTTGATGCATTTGCGAATGTAAGCGTTTTACTTGAGACTGTGGGATGAGTGGATGCCCCAAAGGGAGATCTCCGACCGAGCGAGGTGCTATGCTCGGTCAAGCCGAAGCCCACTTGTATGAATTTCAGATATCGTATATATTATAAAACTTCGATAGCGTGATTCAGAATTGTGGCGCTTATTGTTTCGCCACATCACTTCCCCCGAAGACCTGAGGTCGAATCTTGAGTTGTCTTGCTTTAGTCGCCAGGGCTGGCGTGGTGCGGAGGGGTGGGGTATGATGATGATAATATCCAGAAGGAGGCGTGTTCTGTCGAGAGCCACCAATGTAGGAAGAGTGGATGCCCCAAAGGGAGATCTCCGACCGAGCGAGGTGCTATGCTCGGTCAGGCCGAAGCCCATTTGTATGAATTTCAGATATCGTATATACAGTGCCGATCTTTGAAAACTTCGATAGCGCGATTCAGGCTTGTGGCAATTATTGATCCGCCACAAGACTAAAGTCATAAGGAGGTACAGCCTGGTGGCCATACCTACAGGCACACGAACATATAGACATACAACGAAGTCTCAGTAATGGATTCCCGTTTTTACTTAATTTTGTATTTTTATATACAATTTTAATGCGGTAAGAAGTTCATTTGTAAAAATTATTTACTTTCGAACATAATTTATAAATAAAGTAAACAGCAGTAAAAACGACAATAATACAGAGTTTTAATTACCTTTATTACCAGGAGCGATCGTGATCTGTGAAGTTGAAATACTTTTACGTAAATATTAAAATATTTTCATGCTTCATGCTCATTATAGGTCCAAAGCGTTTTCATATTGTTTGTTCCCATTGTTTCTGTTATTTAAATATGAGATTGGCGTATTAATCATGATTAACTGGCTCGCTCGCTCCGCTAGCTCTACACAGTATTATTCGGATATTTTTAATGTGCATAAAAGGTGCTTATTGATTGCCAACGTAAACAAGGACGCGACACGATGTTGCAACCCAAAAATGACGTCACTCAACCATAAAATTATCACAATCTACTGCTATTACAAATGTGAAAGTATGTGAGGATGGAGGGATTGATTTTAGTGACTGTTTCACGTAAAAACTATTGAACGGATTTAGATGAAATTAGGTATGGTAATAGACTTTTTTTAGTAATAATCATTTATATCCCAAAAATATAAAATGTTTATAATATGGCAAATAATAAACATTACAAAACAAAAAAAAAAGCTTACGGCTAAAGAAAGATGACACTATTTGGTAGATCCCTGACTTCGAAACTATTATGTGATATCAGAGGCAGTGATTCCCACTGTTGAAGCATTAGGTATATAAAATTTATGTGCTACATATTTTCAACATTCTTAAAAACAGACATGTAACATGTTTATTGGGTAGTTAGTTAAGAGAAAGAAGAAAACCAAAAAGAAATAAAAAAGTAAAGTGAAAGAGAAGAAAACCAAACAAAAAAAAAAAAAAAGTGTGTATGTGTGTGTATGTGTGTCGAGTTGAGTGCTTATACCCTAGCCCTACAACGACATCTTGGGTTCAGTAGCTAGGCACTACTAGGGTACAAGTGTATGTGTGAGTGCGTACGGTGCATGCACCCTCGCCCTACGACGGCGTCTTGGGTTCAGTAAAGGCCCACAGAGACGAGAGACCGATCGTTTCAGTTAGAACCGACGTCAGTTTGGCCCTTAGATTATTATCGCCTAGATAGTCTTCAAACAAACGCATCGTACAAAGTGAAGCAAGCAACAGATAGATGTAGGCGTAAGTATTACATACCGACACGCACACAGACAAAACTTTAAAGTTGTGGAGTGTGTACTCTTAAAATTGGAATTATTGTATTTGTTTTTCTTAATATCGTGAGATGTAAAAATACAACTTACATTTCATTTTAAACCATCTAAACACAATTTGTGAACTTTATTTATATTAAACTGGTATTAAGGAATATATTAAGGATTATCTTAATACTGGCAATAATTTAAGTTGATAGTTAAAAACAATCAGAAAATATTTAAAAAGTTGCAACTTTTAGTTAGCCATGAAAACTTTGAAATAAATTTCTTATTACTAGTAACATTTTCACAATTCACAATAGGGCAGCAAGATGGCGACAAAATGTGATTTTATTTTAAAATGTTTTAAATAATTGGCTTAATACAAGTCAAGTTGTAGTACTTACATATGAAATGTTATGTTCCAAGCTTTTTTAATTCTTTTCCGATGCATTGTGACACCCTATAACGACACAAACCGTCATAATGTCTGACTATTAAAAGCGCTTACAATTGACGGGTCGTTAGAACAAACTGAGCCGATATGGCTCAGTATGATTTGCTTCACTTTTCATGCGCGTACCCGGTTTCTAGGTGTTTTAATCTAAGGTTCGGCCTGAACGGATTCGGAAAAACACGACCGAAGCTCGCGGAAATTTTCCGTGTATGTGACACGGAAAATTTCCGCGAGCTTCGGTCGTGTTTTTAGGGTTCTGTAATACTTAAGGAACCCTTATAATTTCGCTCTACCCGTCCCACTGTCTGTCTGTCTGTGTGTCCGCCGCTCTGCTAGCCTCTGCAATAACTTTTAAAGTAATTCAAAGAAAACCTATTGCGCGTTGATAGTTACGGAACCTTCCTTAGACATGTCGTGACATGCTCTTGGTTAGATTAGGCTATTATTTTATTTTTATCTCTTTTTTTTATAGTAATAGTCAATAATTTTATCAACCTAAAGTTTTAAATACTTCAATGAACTCTAATTTTTTTTTTTGACCACGTGCCATTTTTAGGGTTCCGTACCCGGAAACATCCCGTAAAAACGGGGCCCTATGACTGAGACTTTGCTGTTAGTCCGTCTGTCGTCGTAACCTTCCTCTACCGTGATATTACTGATCTGTGTGTCTGATGTGATGATACTGTAGGTATTTCTATTGCCGTTATAACAACAAATACTAAAAACAGAATAAAATAAAATCTTATAAAATCCGTTTTGTACGGAACCCCTGTTGCCGACTCGCATTTGACCGGTTTTATTTTACACTCCAGTAATTTTGTTACCGTCCAGTCCAATTTTATTACTGTTCAGTCCATCCGTTCAGGCCAGAACTAATGTTGCCAACTTAGATGTTTTACAAAGTTTTACTACTAAATTTCGTATTTTATTCCCTCTTTAGTAAGAATTTAGTTGTTAGTAGTGGTTTTGTAGAAAATAGCTAGACAGTAATCATAATATGCAAAATGGCCAGCAACTATGTGCTATTATGCCATTCTTTTTTTCATAATAGCACATAGTAGCACGCGTCCGTAAGTCGCTTAAAACTACCGATTTAATTTCTATATAACGGTAAAATTATCATATTTTCAATTTAATATTAAAACTGAAAATGTTTGTAAACACAAAATCCCTAAAAAAACTTTTAGGGACTCCTAAGTTTATAGTTATCGTTACTATTTTAGTGGTTTTTAGTAGAAAACGACACGAGCTTAGTAGTTTCGCAAAAACAGAGTTGGTAACACTGGAACGAATCGCTTCAGTTCATACGGCCTACTGATGCGATCTCGAAATTGCACACAGACGATACGATTTTGCATCCGTTCAGACCGAACTGAAGGAAAACCGGACCGTGTATGGCGCCCTTAACTGGGAAAGGTTAGAATCTGACATCTTAACACATAGGCATATTTCTTCGATATTTTTTGAAACGAAGGTGGAGGCGCGTGTGAAAGCTAGTGTTTTATAATGACAGTAGAAGACTGTTGGATAGTATGGGTGTGTGCCGCCATTTTTGCAATCCGACATCCCGTCGCGTTTTTGTGCAAGCCCTATAACTTAATGTAGAATAGATTGGTTATAACCTGGGCCGGGGTAACCGAGCTTTGCTCGGATTTCTAATAAATTAAAAAAATAAAAAGATTCACAAAAATATTAATCTGACCGGGATTCGAACCGACATTCCATATTTCCTAACAACGCAAAAATATACATACGCATACCAAGCTGCCAATCAGACGAACATAATAGAATCGAAATTATTGATACATGGTTGCACGACGAAAGAAAAAAACATATTTATCGAGGCGAAAAATGCGAGGTTTCTAGGGATGCGACCTAGCTAGATCGATTTTTCTCCCCCAAAACTACCTATATAAAAAATCTTTAGGTAATAGTCGCAGCCGTTGCCGAGATTCCGATTATATATACAAGATTTAGCTCCTTTAAAGTATACGATAAGACGATATGACATGAACATGATAATAATAAGAATTTCATCAAAGAATGTTAACGTTAATCGTTGATTAAATATCATGATATCTCTCTAATTCTTCGTATTAATGATAGAGAAAGCATGATGATTAGACAAACGTTTAACACCAACCGGCACTGGTGAAATTGGGACTTGATTTTGGTGAGTGTCACTCAATTTATTAATACAAGCATATCAATATGGTATTGAGATGCTTGTGATAATGTATTCAGTCATGACACACACAAACCGTTGTCATTGATAACAATAGTTATAATACTCCATTTGGTAATATATTGAAACACTTTACATAGATCTAGTTAAACTGTAGATTGTTTCAAACAGAACATTATGTTCTATAACGTATTCTACGGTTACTGTATTGAACAAATTATTTTGGTAGTATATTTAACACATTTTTTACAGCCAGTAAATATTACCATCAGTAAGCTTATGCACGAACAATCGACAGCAAAACATTTGTAATGTTAGGGTCTGTACTCAGTTCACATCATACCGAGACGCATTTTTAAGTTCAACTTTGAATCACTATTTAAAAAATGCTTTGTCCCACGGGAACACTGTACTCTTTCGGGATAAAAAGTAGCCATGTGTTAATCCAGAGCTCAAACTACTATCATACCAAATTTCATAAAAATTTGTTCAGGTAGTTATTGCGTGAAAAAGTAACAAACATCCATTCATCCACCCATCCTCACAGACTTTCAAATTTCTAACAGTATAATTATTTATCTTGACGCTTTCACACCACGTTTATCTGGTCCCGCGGTAAGTTCTCGAAGAACTTGTGTTACGGGTACCAGACAACCTAAATATATTTAATACTTTCATACTATACACATATTTCAGATTTTTATCATATTATAATCACATCCATCAAGGAAAATCAAGGAACATAGAAAACTTTTCGTTCCTTTGGCGGGATTCAACTCCGCTACCTCAGGCTTGAGCACTGACGCGCTCAATCACTGAGCCAGAGAGGTTGTCGACTGTTACATTCCGAGATGGTTAAATTTTATCATGCCGTAAGTATCTAAATTATCAAAGTCTACGTTTTAGAACTATCTCATCAGATGCCCGAACAGTCGGTCTTTGTGGACAAGGAAAAATAGCGCCTTATTGATTGTACCTCAGGAACGGATCGAGAGCACAAGATAAATCTCATACAAAGACACAATAAGTAGCTTAATTCAGATACGACAGTTCCATGAAACAATGGCCTGTTTCACGACGCGACGTGGTTAATAGAATAAATAAAGACTGTTTCCGAAACGACTGTAGTTTAATATTATAAATGTGAAGGAGTTTGTGAGGATCGATGGATGGATGGATGTTTGTGACTCTTTCATGCAAAAACTACAGACGGATTTCGATGAAATTTGGTATGGTAGTAATTTAGGCTCTGGATAAAAACATACGCTACTTTTTTACCCGAAAGGGATACTGTATATACACGGGCGAAGCCGCGAGCAAAAGCTAGTAGTTTATAGCTGACCTGAACTGTAGTTGTTTCGAAAGCAGTCTACAATTATACAAAAATTACAGAACACCCAAAGGGGGTTATTTTTGTATGTAATTCGGGTATTCCTATACTTACAACAGCTGATTTTCAGCAGAAGGAATACACTTTTGGTGTTGTATTTTACGTTATATTGAAGGCAGTATCATCGGAAATTCTGACAAATAATAAAAATTTAGGGTAAATGGGCTAGATTAAAAACTATTAAAAAAAGATACGAAAAAAAAATTTTTTTTTTGAGATTAAAATGTATACTTAGTTGATATTCAATTGTTAGAATTTTCTGAGTAAGTAATAAAATAATTTATTTAATATTTTTACAAATATTCTTAGGCATAAAATGAGATCCTTTTGATGTGTGTAGGTCATAAATAAAATTATTTATTTAGGTTTATTCAACATAAGGTAGTAACCAAAGCATTGAATATTTCAATTGCTTGTAGCTCGTGAGAGTTGCGACCCCCAAAACCCCCGGTGTTTTGTCGATAAATTTAAACCTTTTATTTGCTGTTAAAATCTCATCCTGAAGACGACACACACTGTATAATCATCCGATGTGCAATGAGGCTGTTTGATATTTTTTTTGCCGCTAGGAGCAGACCCAACGCACACAAAGCGTCATCTGGTGGCGTTAGTGGTATTCAAAAACGGTCAATAAGAATTTTCGATTATTTTTCTCTCACCAGGCGGCGCTTGATAGCACGACGGTCCTTGTCGTGTCAAAAAGCTGTCAGATGTCACGAATTTAAAAACCCTCATTGGACATTGTAGTATCGAACAAGTTGCCGCCTAGGCCTAAGGTGAAAGTCGCTTAACAGCGACGATGAATAGTGCGCACGCACACATACTTACGTGTAAATAGTTAGTTTAACCAAGTCTGCAGTCGTTGCGATAACTTTCTTAGTTTAAGTATTTTGAGGGGTTCTAGTGCAAAGTAAAATTGTTTAGAAACTGGTCGAGCAGGAACTTAGCCGATTTTTACAAAGGCGTTCGAATAGCAAACTGCACCGCTCTGCGTAGCTCGGCGCCGCTCTTGCAATGCAACGTGTATCTTCTGTTATACTGAATAAAGTTCAATTTTGAATCACAATTTTAAAAATGCAACATCGCGTCCCGTATCGTCTCGTTTCGGTGTAAACGAATTCTTATTGAAGTTTTATGAATTATATATATATTAATATATATTTTATTACTACTGGAAGATTACCAGAAGAGACCAGATAGAATATATAGACAAAGTTACAAAAATTTATCAAACCTAATCCACGCTTAGCGTTCCTAATTATAGTGTAATGGCCGAACAAGCGAAGTTCTTGAAACAAGGCGCTCTCTGAGCTAAGAGTGTTTGGAGTTTGCTGCATCTTAACTACTTAAGATAATTTGAATATTATCATAACTTCAAGTACTTGTGTGGTGATTATTAGCTCTCTACTACAGGGGCACACTCTCTACAAATTACAGCTCGATCACCGGCGAATGTCAGACATGTTGACGTAAGCCTAAGGTTGACACCGAAATAATTTTAAACGTCGCGATAGGTAAATTATATTTTCAATCATGTTAAACTACAAAACGACCAGCGGTCAGCCCCGTGAACGAAAGCCCTGACTGGAAAAGACTCACGCCCCGCTCGCCGCGCGCACCCCCGGCATACGTCTAGCCACGCACACATAGCTACGAGTCTATCGAATGACGGTTCTTTGCGCTAGTGATATATATTCTTTGTCTCTACAGTGATATTTTGTTTTGCGCAATAGTGTTACGCCAAAAATAATAGCAACTTTAACGCCTTGTACGGCACAAACTAGCGGGTATTCATACGTTCATTGTACACACTAATACTACAGTATGTACATTTTATCAGTAAGAATATAAGGGTAGTCTGGCGGTCCTAAGATGATGGTCCGATGGGGGGCTGTAAGTACCTACGCAGTTTTTTAGGGTTCCGTAGTTCACTTCTCGGAACCCTTATGGTTTCGTCATGACCGTCCGTCTTCGGCTTACCGTCCAAACGGTTAGTGCTAGAAATATGAAACTTTGCATAAATATATTGTGTATTTACTATGTCGACAAAGTGTAAAAATAAAATGACGAGAAATATTTTTTTTTGGGTATTTTTATTTTATTTATATTATTTTTTTTACCTTCCTTATGCGTAAGGTTATTATAATATATATATTACAAAAAAACAGTTTTTTCTCGCATCTACCCCATTATATAGGTTTTACAAAAACATTGAGAGTTTTCTAAGCCGGTTTTTTGATTTAGGTATCCGTTTGCCAGAAATTAAACTTTAAAGCTCATTTTTTGTGAATATAACCCCTCCTCCCCTCTAAAAGCTAAACACTGGCTCAAAAAATCTGACAAAATTCATGATGGTAGTCCATGTAATGAATTTTAAAGGAAAACTATAGCGACTTATGTAACTTTGTTAGTTTAGGAGTTATAGATGCCTAACTTGTGAAATGTGATTACTTGGAAAAATTTGTACAAAATTAACGAAATTATATCTAAGTTAACATGTAAAATATTGTTACAATGGTACGGAGCTCTATGTGCGCGAGTCCAACTCGCACTTGCCCGGTTTTTTTTCTTTTTTATAGCAGTCTTAGGACGCAGTCTATTACGTTAGTCTTCTAGTTACCTACTACGCGTTAGCTCAATAATATGATATATAATTAAGCTAAACAGACTTTGCAAGCAACAAAAAAAACGAACAATGGGATACAGTTTTTACACTCCAATGTCATAAAGCAAGTAAGCGAAATTGACCTTCGCCAAGATTGAATCTCACAAGGCGGGTCCCTATAATTCACAGAAAACTTATAATAGAAAAGGTTACGGCTTGTTGATAGAAATAAAAATAAAATAAACAAGGCGAAAACACGATACGGTTCAGAACACAGGTCCCTAAGGCTCCGTAACCTCCAGACGGGTTGAAGAACCACATAAAACTCTGTGGGCCTGTTGTACCCATTTAGACAAGTTAACAGGTTACAGATAAGAAAATATATTTCTAAATTAGAAATATTTACTTGTTTTTGTGTTGCGAGTTGATTTGCATATAAGTTTTAGTACTCGTGAGACCGAGCTTCACTCGGAACTTAGAGACCAAGAAAAAAAAAATCTTGAAAATATTCGTCTGACCGGAACTCGAACCCGAGACACCAATTTGCTAACAACGTCAAAATTCCCACGGTAACCAAGCCGCCATTTGACATTTAGAAATATACAACTTAAAAAGGCGCAGCTTTTCAGGGATAAGGCCTAGCTAGATTAATTTACTCCCCCAAAACTACGTGCATACTAAATTTCATGGAACAACTTGAAGCCATTTCCGAGATTCCGATCATATTATATTATAATATACAAGATTTGCTCGTTTAAATTATAAGATTAATTTGTTAAAAATCTTACAAGTTAAGTAGTTTTTTTAATTAACTCTACGGTTTCGGTTCGGAGTGAGCTGTCATACATTATAATAACAGATTTAAGTTTATACGATTATATCTGACTCTTTTTAGACTAGCCCGCGACTCCGCCCGCATAAGTATCCCACTTTTTCGGGATAAAAAGTATCCAATGTTTTAATCTAGAGCCTAAACTACTACCATACCATATTTCATTGAAATCCGTTCAGAACTTTTTGCATTACAGAGTAACAAGCATCTATCCGTCCATACATCCCTCCATTCACACAAACTTTCACATTTATAATAGAAGTAGGATTAAAAATGGGGGTTCATAAAAATACTTGACATAAACTTCATAATATTTCAAATGTTTCAACTTGAGGGAGTAAATTATGATAGTCAAAACAAAAACAATATAACATTGTTGGAATTTCAATTTCAATATTTTCCACAAAAAGCCAAAGCCGGGAATTCCTGTCCATGTCGGGATCAAACAAAGTAAACCAGCAAAAGGAATTCGAGAGTGCCAGCAACCGCACAACTCAGAAAGGTATTTTTTGTAATGTGTGTTATAATTTGAAGGTGGAAAGTTGCTTTTAAAATTCTGAAAATTAATGTTAAAACACAAACCTAATAATAAAATTGTGCATAAACAGCAAATGTATTATTTGTATTATTGAAGAAAAATGGTAGTGTGCGCGTCGTCGCGTCACCGTTTGTCACCATAATTTTTCCGTACTACAATACAGAAATTCAATAATGAAAAATGTTGTAATAACATGACAAATGTTGTAATAACATGACAAATGTTGTAATAACATGACAAATGTTGTAATAACATGACAAATGTTGTAATAACATGACAAATGTTGTAATAACATGACAAATGTTGTAATAACATGACAAATATTTGTTGTTATTATATAACTTGATCGTGAAATTCATTTCCATCTTAAGTTTTGCCCACTTTAAGTTTTTCTGATTTTATTGTAGCTCACAAAAATCGCTTTAGTTTCTTGCCTCCTGGATAACATCCATGAATAAGATGAAGAAGAAATATATACCCTCGTCTGTTATTTATTAGTGATAAGAAATAAATGCTAGATAATGTTCACATTGCAAATAGGTTGCCTAGTTAAATTGCGCCCGAAGGGCCGATTCATACCGAAATGCCAGCCGAGCGGCGAGCACCATAACTGTCATATACTTAATTTTAAGCTTTATCTTAATTACTATAAAACACAGTTTCGCTTGAGACAACCGCCGGCGCTCACACCGCTCACGGACGCCTATGGTTGCTACGGTCGCTAGCGGCCATCAGCTTGTTATTGTAAAAATATAATGAACGTAGTGATAATATTTATAATTATATTTTTAAACGAATTGATTGCAATATTATCTCCAATAATATTATCATTTCCACGCCCAAAGGGGAGAAATTGTCATCAATAATAATTGTTAATATATAATGTTACATTCTTGTACCAATTTCATGGAAATAAATGATTCTGATTATGTTACGCTAACTATAAATAAATACAAAACACTAAATCCTACTAGTATTATAAATGTCAAACTTTATGAGGATGGATGGATGGATGTTTGTTACTCTTTCACGCAAACACTACTGAATGGATTTTGATGAACTTTGGTATGGTAGTAGTTTGAGCTCTGGATTAACACATGGGCTACTTTTTGGAGACGCCGCGGCCAAAAGCTAATAAACTTACAAAAATCCCTCGAAGAACTTCGCAGCGATGAGGACTTGGTACGTCTGACTGCTGGCGCTGATCATGGTGCAGACACATACACCCAGGTTCCCACCAACTATGAACATCTTCCGACCGAAGGTGTCTGTCAGAAAACCACCTACCACGGATACCATGATCATACCTGGAAGAATATAAAATAGATATTGATAGGCAGCAGTAGCGAAGGCTGATTTTCCATCAAAGGGAAGCTTTAGCCTGTAGGTGTAATATCGGTTGCAGAACCTTTTAATATAGGTACCTTATGAAATTTAGTACCTCAAGGCGCGTCTCCTGCGCGTGTTTTTTTCGAAACATTACAAAAAACATCGAAACTTTGTGTAGGAATACACAATGTTTTTGTTTTCCGAGACGGATGGAAAACATTCCCCGCGCGGGTAGTGAGGGGAAGCAATGTTTCATTTCTTATCAACTGTTACACCACTCACATGACCATGAAACATGGAAATACGGAGCAAATTATTTATCAATCCCAAATCGGTCTTCTTTCAATCAAAAACAGTTTCTATTGCTGGAGACAGCTTGAGTATGAAAACAAATGTTTTCTGTGTAATGTTCCGAGAAAACACGAGCAGGAGACGCGCCTTCAGACGAGCAAAAATTGTCGTGTTCGTAAATAAGTACAAGTTGGTATTCATGATGTATAGGTCAATGTATAGGTCGGTGCACTGAGCTGGACCTAAAACGAGATGAGCTGAAAGCCCGACCACCTGCGGCAATCAGCTACAAGTATGTTAATGGTGTGCTTACGTGCCCGCTGTGTGCACGGGTCTTCGTTAATAAGATCGGCTACTTAAGCCATACCAGAGCGCACGAACGCAACCAACACCGGAGTTGAAGCAGTCGCTGTAGCCGGCAATCGGCTAGGAGTTATTACTTACTGTATAGGTCAATTTGTTAGGTGACGAAGTTTCAAACTGCACTGTCATAGTTATTGTACCCATTATAAATAAACGTGAAGTCGGTGCGAATCGCGTTATATGCACACGCCGCTACTGTTTGGCAGACTGATCGTCCGATGGTAAGTGTTTACCGCCACTATCTAATCGCCTGTAAATGATCGCCAATAACATCCATAACACTAGACGTGTTACAAGTGCGTGGCAAGTATTTTGTATCCTAGTGCTACCCGTACTATCGCTCAGTGCTCAGTGAATCGTTAGTTTTCTGTGAGACCGTAACGTTTCTCTGGGCTCGAGCCGGCCTGTTCAAGCCAAAGCACGATGCTCTCACGTCAAAATACTACCTACATTCTATTATTATAAATGTGAAAGTTTGTGAGGATGGATGGATGTTTGTTACTCTGTCACGCAAAAACTACTGAACGGACTTCGATGAAATTTGGTACGGTAGTAGTTTAGGCTCTGGATTAAAACATAGGCTACTTTTTATCCCATAAAAGTATAGTGTTCATTTGGTATACTGTATTTACGCGGGCGGAGTCGCGGGCAAAAGCTAGTAATAATATATAACCGTTCTACGTTCGATTCGTTTTCCAGGCAGAAAATTGTATAAATTAGTTTAAGCTTTTGAATCGCAACATAATAAACTTTTAACTTAACAAAAAATTGTTTCTTTCTTTCCATAACTTCGACACAGTCTTGTGGCGTCCTATCTTGTTTGTAAACTTGGTAAGAAAGAAAGATCATTTTAAAATTATTATTAATCACTCGTTCCGTTGTGACGGGTGCCTTCTAACTTTACTTGAATATCTTTCGAGGCCACATTATTTTGTTTTTACTAATTTAAAGAATTTAAAGATAAATAATTAGGCCTGATTCACAATCTCCTAATAAGTGTGGGATAGCTTATTCGGAAGTTTTGTCGCTGCTTACTTTTTATTTAATAATTTGTACACACAATAATAAATAAATCTTAATATAATAAATCTAAAAATCTTAAAACTAGTATACAATTTTACTAAATTATATATTATAAATATTTTATATAAACAAAGGTACTACTTATTCCAAAATTGGTTTCAAAATTTCTTCCAGTAGACCCGATACATAAGAACATCAAGAAAATTAACAGTATCTGGTTGGTGCGTACAATTATTAACAATAAGAAAACAGATTAAGTTCTTTAATGTTATTCAAATACTTACATAAAAATATTACAATATACTAATATATACAATAATTTATAATAGTATAATAAAAACATAATATATTAATAGCATAAATTAAATTAAGGGTTTGGTATCTTAATTATCAGGTTAAGCTGAGATAGTACTCACGCAGTCTTCCCTTAAAGAGCCCAAGTGTTATACACTCCTGTATCTGAGCTGGCAAGGAGGTTTTTTATCGAGCGACATAGATAAAACATGCAAATAAGCTGTCTTAGACCTATCCGAAGATTGTGAAATAGGCCCATAGTGAAATAACTATATTTGTATAAGAAAAAAAAAGTTGTGTTATCTGATTATAATATTAAACACAGAGTATATACAATCACAGAATTTCCTCACAGTGTTGATTATCTAAATGTTAAACATTTCTAGTAATTTTACTTTTTACCCGGCTACGGCGAAGCCAAAAGGAAAGGTAAAGCTTTTGGCAGTCTATGTATGAATGCATGTCTATTCCACCGTAGCGCCTAAACTCTGGTCCGATTTTAAAGAATGATATGTCAATAGATTCGTAATAATAGCCCGGATAACGGGTAACAGTGAGCTATATAATACACGTAGACGGGTTATATATTTTTTAAATTAAAGTTCATGCAATATTGTTTATAATTATTAGCAAAATAGTTTTAACTTTAAATCTATAATAGTTAATAACATAGTATATCAACATAATAATAATAATATCGTACTACTGTTAAAAATGTGGGAGTTTGTGAGGATGGATGGATAGCTGGATGGATGAATGTTTGTGACTCTTTCACGCAAAACCTACTAAACAGTTTTTTATGAAATTTAGAGTGGTGGTAGTTTAGGCTCTATACTAATACATAAGTATGCTACTTTTTATCCCCAAAGTGCAGTGCAGGGATATATTTTTATGTACGCGAGCAAGAGCCAGTCAATGCTAATCCAAAATGTATTGATACCAAATACCAGTGTCCAATCAAATCTGAAATATTATTTAAAACTGATTCGCCTGCTAACACTTAATAATAATAGCTCCCCACACCGATTTCGGTGACAGTGGCCGGTTACATTGAAACCAGGCCAGCTAAGCAGGTTTTTTATAGTGCCCAAGTGTGTGCGCAGTACACAAGAGCACTCTCACTTCTTTTTACTCTCGAAACCCAGTGGGAAGGATGACCGACATGACTGGCGAGATATCAGGCGTAGCACCGACTTTTTACATGGCCATCCGACAATCAGCCTGCATTGTCCTCTAACCAAACTTAGAAACAACATTTTTTGTTGATACAATGCGGGAATCGAACCCACGACCTCTGAGGCGAAAGCCAAGCTGTTAAACACTGGACCACAGAGGCTGTTTAACACTTACCCACATACGGACTAGCATTCAGCATCCCCTTGTGCACGAGGCCCATGTTCAGATCGCACTCCGCCACCGGTAAAATGTACGGTGTACTGTTGGTTACTATGACCCCGGCTACGAAGGCTAAGAAGGCAGTGAATAATAACTGAACATGGAACCTCCCGAAGCCACACTCCTTGAGGGCCAGCTCCACCTCCTGCATAGCGGTCGGCGTCTTCTTGACGTCATCGTTGTCTGTAAAAAAATTAATTTAATGGAATACGTTGTGGGAATAGTGGCAGCCCCAAAGGGAGATCTCCGACCGAGTGACATGGTATGCTCAGTAAGGCTTTCAGCTGTTATAGCGCCGAACCATGAAAACTTCGATAGTGCGATTCAGGATCGTGGCGCTAATTGGCTCGCCACAAAGTAATTAGGTCAATTCACACCGAAACGAAACGATAAGAGACATGACGCTGCATTTTAACATAGCCATTCAAAATTCAACTTTGTTTATTACACAAGAAGATACACGTTTCATTGTAAGAGTTCGAGTGATATGTTGCAGTGTATGACTGATTTCATATGAAACGTGTATCTTTGTTTAGTGAATAAAGTTCAATTTTCAATAGCTATCTCAAAATTACAGCACCACGTATCGTTGGGTGTGAATTGATTATTAGGTACATCATAAAGTTTTTCTTTCTGTACCAACATTTATATAAGTACATACTTATGGGAGAAGTGATAACATTATCATTAATTATTTTCCAATGTCTCAATACTCAGAGGTAAAGTTCGATAGGAATTTTTGTTTTTGGGCGTAACGTTTTATGGGAGTACTCAGTGTTGAAGCTCTTATATATTTACTTTTTACCCGACTATAATGGCGAAGCTAAAACGAAGGGTAATATTAGATTTGGCATTCCATGTACGTAAGTCTATACTATACATTTATGTATGTTTGTTCCATCGTAGCGCCCAAATTACTGATCCGATTTTCATGAATGAGGTATCAATGTTCGCAATAAAGGCCCGGGTAATATAGGCTAGGCTAAGGCTATATAATAATATTCGTAAGGTTACAGTTTTTAACTTTTGATTATTGGTTAAAAGACTATCTGGATGGATGGATGTTTGTTACTCTTTAACGCGAATAACTATTGCATGGATTTTAATGAAATTTGCTATGATAGTGCCTAGTTGAAGCTCTGGATTACCACAACACAGGCTCCTTGTTATCCCCACCAGTACAGTTTTCCAGTATAGTGTACAAAATAGTACAGTGTTCCCGTGGGATACTGTAATTATGCGGGCGGTGCCGCGGGTAAAAGCTAAGTAATATATAAGTAGTGTATTTAGCATTTATAGTCTTATTATAATAATGTCGCAAAAATTATTTTTCTATTTTGGTCGCCTGACAACAACGAGGATCCACAGAATACCAGGGATTGCGGTAGAGTTGAGTGCTATGCCGCTATCGTACACCTGAGTGGAGTCCTTTTCGACAGCTGTTCGCATTGCACTGCCTTATTATACCTGCTCTTTTTTTCTTATTTTTTATTTGGGTACTCTTTATTGTTTGTTAATATTATGTATAATCTATGTTCTCTTTTCTATCTGGTTAGGTAAATGTCAGTTTTGTTTCTGTTATTTGTAATCTTATCGTGATTGTTTATGTTTAATGTCGACTTTTTGTTGATAATGTAGTGTAATGTGAGCGTGTTTGTTGAATAAATGTTATTAATATTATTATTATATAATATATTCATTTTAATAAATGATAATTAAATTTGTATTTAAATCACCCACTGTTGCTCATAAAATAATATAGTAAAATATAATAATATAATATTGTTCATTCAGTTACCTTTCAATGGGAATAATATTGATTAATGAATATTGTAGTCAGTATTTTAATACATAGTACTAACTACATAAACCATATTGGCACAATGCTATCTGTACCTATCTCACAGAAGTTGGCCTGATCGGACGAGGCACAGTATTAAGATCTAATTACAGAGACCTTTGCTCCGAAACTATAGAATGATATATCTTGTTAAAAATATATAAAAATATATCGAAAAATGTTTCTATACTTGGGTAAAACTTGGTGCGTAAAAATGTATATCGTTTTACATCCAATTTGTATCATAAAAGTAAATTCAAATCAATATTTCAAACGAATATCTAACAATATTATATTTCATTTTTGTCTACCCGCAATAAAAGTTGCCAGTGTGTAAATTTCCCTAAAGTTATTCGAACAAATAGGAAAGAAATTGACAATACTGCCCAGCGCTTATTAACTGTAAAAGTATTCAGTTGAATCGAATTGATTCTGTATTCTTTCATCTACGTTCTATTGTGTCTTCCGTAGGGTTGCCACTTGTCTGGTATCCGGGCAAAGCTGGAGTATTTTTGTTGCATTTCCGGACAAATAGGTGTGGATCTTTTGGAGTTCATAATTGACTTAATGGGTTCCGTACAACACTTTATAGCTCATACACAACACAATAATTATACACAAGATGCGATTAATTTCCGCTCGCAAAATAGACCGCACTAGACACAACATTTTTTCGTGGCAACAAGAGGACGTATACATAAAAATAGTGAACATAAATAAGGATACATACCTCTTTACTAATAAAAATATTTTGTCAAGTGACTTTTCCAACGTATCAGACAAAGACAACGTTATTTAAGTTATCCGTTATGTTAATATTTATTTTAGTAAGGAGGATAGAATATACTGGATATAAATCTATTTTCTTCTATTTTAAATAACTGCAGACCGTGCGTCATATTATGTTACGATGTCATGTCGTGTAATTTTAAGTCGCCACATCGCATCGTACAACGATGCTGTGTCATAGCATGACACTAAGGGGCGTTATATTGTGTTTACGTGTTTATGCTCTTATTATTTTATCTGAGCTAAAAAAGGAGGAAGTTATTTTTAATTTTATTTTACCTTACTTACTACCGATTAAACTGTTTTTTTGAAATGATAACTTCTTATGGGAGGGTAAACAGCTTCGTTACGTAACACGTTACGGCGCCAGTCTGTCTGGCTTCCCTTTCTCTCACGCGTACGGCAGCAGTAGGGCTCCTCCTCTCTCACTCTAACCCACAGCGCTAGCCGTATCAAGATTTTATAAATAAATAACCTTTCCTTACATTATCAAATTCATATATATACAATTTAAGTAATAACCTAAGCTTTTCTCAAGATAAACAATTTCAATATTAAATAGTTCGACTAAGATTAGTGTAAGTTATCACTTCTGTGTGGCGTCCCGAGACGCACACGTCTTTTACTATTTCAAAGCTCGACAAGTGTCAACACTATTTCCATTTCATCAGATAGAATCGATATTCAATAATTTATTATGTTGTACATTTTGATTTCTCGAGTATTTGAGTTGTAATTTTCGACGTTTCACAGAAAATTTAGTTTACTCTCTGATACTCGCGCACTGTATGATTTTAATTGAACGTCAGGATGGAATATCGTTTCGTGAGGAATGTGAGCGGCGCGGCGGCGGAACGGCGGCGGACAGACACAGCAGCGGCGTCGCGCGCAGGCGGGCGCCATAGTCACAGCTTGACAGGAGTGCCTTTCTTATAAGGACTATGGCACGTATCGCCGCTACAGTCATTGCCCGCCGCCGCGCCACTCACCGCGATAGCGCGTGTACTCACCAACATAACATACTTTTTTTATTTATATATAGCATCGGCTTATAACCATTTGCCAGTGTCAAGTTAAAAAGGCGTGAAATAGAACTTTCGTTTCAATTTTCAACACCGTATTTCTATATCGTCAAGTCTAAAGTCTAGTCAAAGTCCAAATACATAGTCAGTGCGGTCCATGAGTCATGTCAGTCGATTCAGTATAGTGGTAGAAGCTTTAATGAAAGTTCCTAGGGAGTTTTGGCGGGGAACACAAAATAGCACGTTTTTAGAAGTTGTACCACTTGCCCACACTTGTGCACGATAACGAATATTTAATGGTTAATATTCTACCAATATCACACATTAAGAACCGAAATAACACAAATTTATGAGAAAATACGAATTCCACAACGTCACCTATTGAACTCCCCGGCAAAACTCCCATAACAGACATCGTGGTCCAAAACAATAGTTCATAAGTGTCATGTTACACATGTAACGTGGCTCGGTAGTTGAGCGCGTTGGTGCTCAAGACGGGTGTCGCGGGCTCGGATCCCGCCGAAGGAACAAATAGTTTTTCTGTGTTCCTGAGTCATGGATGTATATTGTATATTTAATATTATGTGTTATAATAAAAATCTTCAATATATGTATCATATAAAAAGTAGTATATAAACTTTCCATTGCCTGTTCTCCAAGTTCTTCGAATACTTAGCACGGGGCCAGATTGATGTGGTGTGAAACATCCACAGATATCTATATATATAAAAGGCAAAGCTGATTGACTGATGTACCAAAGAATCTAGAAATTTGAAATTTTACTCACGTATTTCTCACATGACGTAGGCACCCACTACGAAAGGGTTTTTCAAACATCAACCCCCAAGGGGGTAAAATAGGTGATAAAAGTTTGTATGAAACTTTTTATACCTTGGACACATTATTCTCATGATATTTCGTATGAATAGAGTAGGGAAAAAATAATGAATTACGTAGTTCAGCGTTTTTCAAAATTCAGCCCCTAGGTGGGTAAAATAGGGGATCAAAGTTTAAAACCTAATTTCACGCGAGCGAAGCCGCAGGCAATTGCTAGTTATTATTATGACATTGCGCACTTGTTCGGAACGCCGCCCTTAGTGATGTAATGCTCGACTGTAATGTTACATTACACGCGTATGATTCACTGAGAAAGCACCTTTATACTTTTCGATAGTCTTAATCCAGTTATTGCGCATAAATTCATTGATGTCCTTATCGCAAATGTTCAGTGTTTCTGCCGGTAACATTCGCATAAATAGACTATGATTAGTGTTACCTACATTCAAGATGGCCGTATTATTCAAATGTATTCAAGTCGAGAGGTTTGGGACTATTAGGTTACGATATTAGTTGTGCGATATTATGAATAGCTTATTAGCGTGTACGTGTATCGGACACGTACAGTTCCGACCGTGGGAAATAGTACGTGTCGTTCCAACCCGCGCTCCAAACCGAGCGACGTGTGGGGGTCCGATAGTCCGATCTGGCCTGTCGATGACAGCATGATGTATTTTAACGTATTATGTATGACGCTAGTAGTCCCATCCGTGGGGCATTTTTTTTGGGTTATCTGCCGTACACGTAGATTGGAGATTTTTTTTTTTTTTTTTTCCCGCGTCTACCCCATAGTGTAGAGTATCATTAGATAGACCCTTTAAAAACATTGAGAGATTGCTAAGACGAGGATCGTCCTGTCTCTCGTGTGTGTTAGTGCGTTCCTGCTCACTCCGCGTTTTCGTGCCGTCCCGTTCTATCCGCGTCGTAGTGACTCGCTCACTCCGCGGTAGTGCCGTCTCGCTCGGAATCGTGTCGAGTGACTCGCTCACTCCACGCTCGTGCCGACCCGCCCCTTGTGCAGTGCCGTTATACCCCACTCGCGATCGTCAATCCACTCGTCATTCGTTAGAATAACGAGCGGATTGCCGCCTTGCCGAGGGGTTGCACTGCCCTTGGCCTCCCGTTGGGAACTTGTTTCCAACGTCGGGTCACGGAGAGCCAGCCCTCCAGTGAATCGTGCAAGTAAGTACACTTATAGTGACTACTTTGACACTGAATACGTGTTTTCGTGTTTAGTTTTATCGTGTTTAGTTCAGTTTACTATTGTGCCGTGTGAATACCTTTTGTGTTTGTGCCTACGTTCATGTTTATAGTGTAGTGTAGTGACATTATGAACATGTCCTTAAATTACGGTGGACGCTAACATAGTGCCCCGTCACCATGGCCGACCGTGGCTCGCGGCCACATAGCCGCGACCGCCCCAGCCATTCCCGCGCCAGCTCTGTCGCGTCGCGCAGCGGACCCTCCTCGAGGTCCAGCTCGCGCACGTCCGAGCGCGCATACCACTCCGCCGCCGAGCCCAGCTTGAGCGGAACGGATACCGCTCGCCCCGGGCCGTCCTCGGCATTCTCGCGGGGGAGTGCTGACACCCCCCCGCCCCAATGCCTTCCGACGGCGACCCGCCGCGAGTCTGGGCCCCCGACCCGCTCAGCCGATAAGGGTCCGGCCTCTCCGCCGCGCCCTTTGCGCCGCACTACGGAGGTGAGCGCCCCGCGCCCTCCGCATACACCACCCGCAGCGAGCCTACAGCCCGCCCTCGCCGCCTCGCTGGCCTCCCCGCCGGAAGAAGACCGCAGAGGGGTAAGTGCTCCTGCTCCGAAGGCCCCGGTACCGGCCCCTTCGTCGAGCATCATGCCCCCGCCCCCTGCTCCTCCCGTGCAGGTAACAAAGCGGCAGCGCCAAGAGGCGTCTTCAGACGTCTCGCCGCCTGCCAAGCGCGCCGATCGCCCGGCAACCTACGCCGCAGCGACCACCGCCCCCGTGCCATCCGGATCCCCAGTGGCCTCTACCTCGAGGGCCCCCTCGCCGATGGAAGTAGTGAACCCGGTAACCTCCGTCGGCCCCACAGCGAAGGCATCTTCTCCGCCGCCGAAAGCACCCCCCCGGTGCCCTCCAATCATCGTCGAGAAGCTCGATGACTGGATCGACCACTTTAGCCGCCTCAGGGCCCTCCTGGGGCACCCCCCGAATGCGAAAACGTACGGCCAGGGGGTAAAATTCTCCCCAGAGGGAGAAACGGAGTACCGGTGCGTGCAGAGGTACCTAGCTGACCTGAGTGAGTCCAACCAGGTTAGTTGGTACTCGTACGCGCTGCCCCAGGACCGCGGTTTAAAGGTAGGCATCCATGGCCTACCGGTCAATACACCCACGGACAGGATAGCCGCTGATCTCGCCGCCAAAGGGTTCGAGGTGGATCATGTATCCCGTATCCTCGCCCGGAAGGACCGACCCGGGTGCGCCTACTTTGTTCTACTGAAGCGCACCCCGAACCTGGTACCAGACATATATAAGGTGACAGAAATTTTAAACATGCCGAATATTAGGGTGGAGGCCTGGCGTGGGAAGAGTGGCCCTGCCCAATGCCACCGCAGCCAGCAGTTCAGGCACTCCAGCCGGAACTGCCACCGCAAGCCGGCGTGCGTCAGATGCGGCGAGGAGCACGCCGCCGCCGACTGCCCCCGGCCATTAACGGATCCGCCCACTTGCATTAACTGCAAGGGGCCCCACCCCGCCAACAGTCGGAATTGCCCGGTCTTCCGCCGGGAAACCAACAACCGCCGCGCGGGCCCCTTAGCCCGCACAACCCGCACAAACCGGGTAAGTGATGCCCCCAATATCCAGGAGAGAGAGGTTGCCCCGCCGGCGCCCACCGCCACATCCCTTATGGCGGAGGCAAACGACCCCACCCCCCGCTCCGCCGCACCCCCCCCAGCTGCCCCGAAGCAGCGGAAGCGGACCAGGACGAGGACCAGGACCAAAAAAAGGGCCAAATCCGTTGCGACTTCCAATGCCGCCACGGACTCCGAGTTAGAGCCCCTCGCCCTCCCCCTCCCCCCTGTTGTAGCACCCCCCTCGGCTGATGATGCCACTCTATCGGCCCCCCCACTACCACAGCGCACCCCGCGCCCCCCGCGCCCTGCGCGCATTAAACGCACTGTCCCGCTGGTCACCAAACCAGAGGTCACCGAGCTTTCCACCGAGCCCGCAAACCCGGCGATCACTACCGCCATTTTGCCCCCTCGTGCCCCCCCCTCTTCTCGCCGCCGAGAGTCCCCCAGGACCACGGCCCAGCTTTTACAAGCTCTGTTCTCCCTGGCCATGGATGTCTTCAATAGAATCCTGGCCGGGGAGGAAATCCTCTAGACTCTCTTAACGGCCCTCCCCGAGGGGGCCACCCTCTTTGCCTCCCTCATTTCCCAATGGCTAACCACGCCCCAGTCCACCTAAAGGTCGTTCACTGGAACGTCCGGGGGGTCCGCGGCAAGGTGACCTCGATTCGCCACCTCCTTCGGGAGTACGAGGTGGATGTCGCCTTGCTTAGCGAAACCCTCCTGTCCCCTCAGGACCGTTTCAGTGCCCCCGGCTTCTACATTTACCGCCAGGATTTTCCAGGGGGTGAGCGAGTGTGCAGAGGCCTCGCCGTTCTGGTCGGCAGGAAAATTCTGCACCAACTCCTCCCCCCTCCCCCAGTCTCTTCGCTTTACGCTCTTGGAGTGGAAGTGCTCCTCGGCTCGCGCCGCACCCATTTATATGCGTGCTACAAACCTCCGGGGTCGCGTTTAGATATCTCCGACATCCATAGGCTCCTATCAGAGGAGCCGACTGTGATTGCCGGAGATCTGAACTGCAAGCACCCCGGATGGGGCTCTCGCACCCCTAACTCGGACGGCAACCGCCTGCATGCCGACTCCGTTCGAGTCGGATATTCGGTGGTGGGCACTTACTCCCCCACCCACTACCCCGAGAATCCCCGCTTCTCTCCTGATGTCCTCGACGTGGCTATTACCCACCAACTCCCCGGTGACCTCCACCAGGAGGTCCTCGATGTGGCCCACGGCTCCGACCACCTCCCGGTCCTAGCCATCATACGCGCCGTTCCGGCTAGCGTCCCCCCCCTCCCCCCCTACCCAGTCCGCGACTGGGACGCCTTCTCATTGCAGCTGCACGAGTCCACACCCAATTTCCCGGTTGACTCTGCAGATACCGTCGAGTCCATGACGCTGCAGATCACCGAGGCGATTACAGCTGCAATGAACGCGGCTACCCAGCCGCCCACCCGCCGCCATTACAAGCGGCCCTCACTCCCTCGCCACATCGCCGACCTCCTGGCGGAGAAGCGGCGCCTACGCCGGAGATGGCAACGCACGCGCTGCCCCACGCAGAAGGCGGAGCTCAACCGCCTTACTGCTAAGGTAAGAGTCGCGCTCGAGGACCTACACGCCGCGGAGTGGACCCGACGCATAGAGGAGGCCGGAGAGGACTGGCCCTCCCTTCATCGTTTCTGCCGCTCCCTTACCGGAGCCACTGCCTCCGTTCATCCCCTGCTCCACCCGGACGGCAACCCCCGGTACCGTGCGGAGGACAGAGCAGGTATTCATGCCGAACACTTAGAACGCCAATTCTCGCCGCTGCCCACGACCGCAACGGAACACGCCCAAATGGTCTCCGAGGAGGTAAAGGTTTTCCTACTTTCCCCCTCCTCCCCCCCAAACTTCTCCTTCTCACCGAGGACGGTCCAAAGGACCCTAGCTCGCCTCAAACCGAGGAAGGCCCCCGGTGTAGACGGCATCCCTAATTCCGCTCTCCGACACCTTCCCTTCCGGACGGTGGCCGCCCTCACTCGCCTGTATAACGGCATCGTCAGGACCAGCCACTTTCCATCCTCCTGGAAGATGGGACTCATCATCACCATCCCCAAACCCCACAAGAACCTTCGGATGGCCGAGGGCTACCGGCCTATAACCCTGCTACCGACCCTATCCAAGGTCTTTGAAACCCTTTTCCTCAAACACCTTGCTCCACACCTCCCTCCTCGTGAGGAACAATTTGGTTTCAGGTCCCAGCTGAGTACCACCCTCCAGCTGGTACGCGTGATCCACCACCTCTCCGTTGCGGCAAACAAGAAGGAAGCTTCGGTCGCCGTTTTCCTGGACATGGAAAAGGCGTTCGATGGTGTCTGGCATGAGGGCCTGCTCTGCAAGCTCATTCGAGCCAACGTACCTCCCCCGATGGTAAGGCTTGTGGCCTCCTTCCTCTCCGGCAGATCCTTCAAGGTGCGCGTGGACGGAGTCTTCTCCGCCGAGCACCCCATCACCGCTGGCGTACCCCAAGGTAGTGTACTTTCCCCAGGGCTGTACAACCTATACGCCAGCGACATACCCACGCATCCCGGCACCATCGCGGCGCTGTACGCTGACGACACAGCGTTCATCGCCAGCTCGCTCAACAGGGACCATGCAGTCAGAAAACTTCAGAGGACGCTGGACCTTCTCCCGGACTGGCTGAGCAAATGGAGACTATCCGTGAACACACGTAAGTCCCAGGCGCTCGCCGTCACTACGAGAACAGGTTTTCCGGCTCCTCTGAAGATCGGTGACGCCGAAATTCCATGGGGTAAGACGGCGAAATACCTAGGGGTCACCATCAACCGCCGCCTGTCCATGGTCGCCCAGTGCTCTGCGGCGGTGGCGAGGGCGAACTCAGCGGTAGCCCAGCTGCGTCCGGCCTACGCGTCCCCGCTGATCCCCCTGAGGATGCGCATCGCCCTCTACAAGACGTACGTACGGTCCCGCCTCACGTACGCGGCACCCGCGTGGCACCACCTGCTCTCTGCACCCCAGAAAGGGTTGTTGCAGAGGGCCCAAAACCGGGTGCTGCGCCGCATCGTGGACGGACCGTGGTACGTCCGCAATTCCACCATAGCGAGGGACCTCAGGGTGGAGAGCGTGGAGGCCTTTGTGGCCCAGCTCTCTGCGAAGCTGTTCGCGCGAGCGGATGCCTCGCGCCTGGTCGAGCTGACCGACCTGGCGCCGTGGCATGCCCGCCCGCCCGACCGCCACCGCCTGCCGAGAGATGCCGTCCCCCCCCCGGAGGACCCTGCGGAGCCAAGCAGCCCGCCCCACCGCCCCCCCCCCCCCCCCCCCGAAGAGGAGGAGCCCTGACGCAATGATGCGTCACACCGAGCGCAGTGATGCGCCCCGGCGCAACAGCGCCCCACTCACCGCGGGATTGTATCCCCCCACACCTCTCCCCTACGCCGGCAAACCAGACGCCGGCGTACGCCGTCACTCAATCACCTGGGACCTGTCGGGGTGGCAGCCCTCTTGCCACCCCGTCGCCTCCTTGGTGCACCTTCCCCCCCGACATTAAAAGTCGGGAACCGGAAGCTTACCCTCTCCCCCTTTCCCCAGGTCGCTTGTTTCCGCGGTCCGGCAAACGCGGCGCGTGAGGGAGTGGACCCAAACACGCTTCCCGGCCCCCGGGTCGGGACCCCCACGCGCCGTTTGGAGCCGACCGTCGTTCTTGGTCGGGCCTGGATTGGCACTCGTCATTCCCTCGGATTTTGCGGTGCCCCCCCCATGGGTTTCCCCCGCGTTCTGCCGCGGGGGGTCTTCCCCTAAAACCGAGACTCATGCGCCCAGTACTCGTACTGGGTGCGTCTTCCCACCCCAATTAGAGGGGCTTAGCCCCTGGCATTGGTTCCCCGCCCAAGGCCCTTTTCAGGGGCCCGGCGCGCGAGGAGAAGTCTCCCTCCTCCTCACGGCTAAGACGATTTCTTTTTATTTAGGTAACCGTTTTATCCGAGATATTTAACTTTAAACATTTTTTTTGTTAAAATAGGGCGTGATATGAACTTTGAAGGAAAACTATAACGGCTTAGTTAACTTTTATTGTTTGGTAATTATAGAGGCATAACTTATAAAATGCGCTTACTAGGAAAACTTCGTACAAAATAGCGGAATAATAAGTTGACTTGAAGTTGATGACGGAACCCTATTCTGTGCGTGGCCTGACACGTACTTGGGCGGTTTATACAGAGTACAACCTATCAATGTACGAAAAAAACACAGTAATACCCTAGTATCTAGGGATTATTACTGATGATATTTAAAATGTCAGCTACAACTTAGATGAATCTGTAGACAAACGGTCTCCGAACTTTGCCACAACTTTCCATACAGATAGATAGAACTTTATCTCTATTATATTACTGCGCATTCAAAGCGGGGACTTGCAGATACACTTTAGACATGGTTTAGCGTCAGTTCACGCCGGTGTGAGCTAACCCTTAGACGTATAATCACAATTTGTGTCAAGCAGTGTGAAGGGCCCTTGACATTTCAGCGTGCAGAAATTCGAATGTAATTTTTAATACAGTAAATAGAAATACTGCGATATTTTTTTCTTCAGTTTCTACCACGTTTCTTATGTACAAATTTATAAAATAAAATTCCTACATTTCATTTTGTGGCCCATAGCAATAGGCCTACCTATTAACTGGTTGCCGAATAAGGTAATATTTTTCGTATGTAGTATGTATTTTGTATATAAATATGGCACGCCCTTCAGCCCAAATTGCATGATGGATTCTAGCTTAATATGTATAGTTAGATTTATCTCGATTGTCAGAAAGTTTCAGGGAATATCAAAGCGCAGTGTGCAAGAAGTCTCTCTCGTTTTTATGATTTAAATAAGTATCATATAAAACCGGCCAAGTGTGAATCGAACTCGCCCACGAAGGGTTCCGTTCCGTTATCTATACAACTATTAATACTAAAATCGAGCACTATTATATGTATTAATATGGAGCAAAAACAGCGAAATAATCAAATCAAAACTGTTAAAACGACAATAGAAATATTAATACATTATCTGTGATAATAGGCTAATTGACAGAATTTAATTTTTATTGCATAAATGAAATTAAATATGAGTAACCTCAGTAATAGAGTAGGTGTATTAAAAATCATTTTTTTTTTCAAAGGTACATCGATTTGTAATACAGAATTTCGCAAGTCTCATAAAACGCTCCATACAAGAGATTGACGTCACGCGGTCCTGCAGTTGAATGAAATATACCTATAGACAGACGACGGACGGACCGTTTTTATCCTTCAGGTACGGAACCCAAAAAATTAAAACATTTAATACTATAGTAACTTTTTACTTTACTTATCGATTTCTAAAAGAATCTCAGATTACTTACTTATCCTACACATCCTTCACTGACTGATGCATTGGCACGGTTTCTAATGTATATTTTTATCTTTCTGATGATAGAAATAATCACTTAGATTCACACTTAGGATACCCAGAACATTATTTACCCTTGAAAAAAAGTCATACAAAAGTAAATACTTCTATATTGTCTCTACGTGATATTATAAACTAACTACGATGTTTTTTTAGTTTTATCAGTAAATAAAGTTCTTAAATTTGAGGAAAATGATTACTACAAAATGATTACTGCAATTCAACACGAACAATTATTTTCATTAAGTGAAAATACTATCATGATTATAAATATTAATTACTTTTACATTAGGGTAAACAAAACCTACTGTCTTTGGTTCTTGGCTCGTGCGAGAGCACGTTTTAAAATACTATAAAGATTCTGGCATCCCATGTTCTGTGTCTGCAACATAATATAGGTGTGACTGACGACACTTGATCCCCTTTGCTTTTAACCCTAATTTCCTTAGTAATAATATCTACGGATGCTTCCCACCACGTCAATTTGGTCCCGTGCTAAGTATCCGAAGAACTTGTGTTACGGGGACCAGACAACGGGAAGCATATATTTTAATACTTTTATACTATACATATTATGTATATTTAAGAATTTTATTATATTACACGCATATTAAACTTTTTGTTCCCTCGGCGGCATTCGAACTCGCAACCTCCGGCTTGAGCGCCGACGCGCTAACCATTGAGCCACAAAGCCGTCAAATATAGGCACTATTAGAAAAATTTGGCTCAATATCATCTTCTTCTCTGTGTAAAACAATTAATTACTTTCCCCCTTACTAATAAAAATATTTAAACAACGGATAACTTTTACAACGTTGCTCTCTTTGTCTGTCAGGTGACTTTTCCAACGTATCAGACAAAGACACCAACGTTGTTTAAGTTATCCGTTGTGTAAATATTATTTTTATGATTAATGGGATAGTCTTAATCTTGAATTTTCTCATTCTTTAATTTGACTTTAAATTTTTGTATGCTACTAGCTGTTGCCTGCGGCTCCGCCCGCGTCAATACAATATCCCACTCGAACACTCTACTTTTTCGGGACAAAAAGTATACTATGTTTTAATCCAGAGCTCAAGCTATTACCATACCAAATTTTATCAAAATCCGTTCATGAAATTCCGTGCATGAAAGAGTAACAAACATCAATCCATCCATTAATTCTCACAAACTTTCACATTTATAATATTAGTAGCATTAATTAGTTTATCTTTTCGCGTTAAGTTTGCAATGAGTCGCCAGTGCAAATGTCAAAATGATTTACTTTAATTGGTGAATGTGAACACGGCCTTGGCGTCATTGCTCAATTTTGACATTTGCACTGATAACTCACTGCAAACTTTACGTGAATGAATTATAGTCTAATATTATCATCTGAAAAAAAAAACAACGTTAAAAGTTTATCAAAATGACATAAGTTGGCTTTTTTACCCTATTCATTTAAATAATTGGAAATTTAAATTGGGGAGCTATGTTTATAGCCTTCCCTTATCACAAAAGGCTGAATTTGAATATTCATGATATATAAATGCACTAAAAAATGCCTTGAGCTTGCCAAAACGTATTAACTCGTACCTAACGATACTAGCAATTTTATCGTGTTGCCACTGGACACTAACGATACTAAAACAATAACTCCTTTACTAATAAAAATATTTACACGACGGATAAGCATTCAATATTGCTGTATTTGTCTGTCAAGTAACTATTCCAACGTATCAGACAAAGACAGCAACAATTAGAGAGCTTATCATTTTCTCTGTCTGAGACTGAAAACTATCCTTCACAAACCTAAAAATAAATTACTTGCCAAGTTTTTCCTAGTAATTGTCAATTCAATCTCCCCTCAAAGCTTGTTCTGCCAATTTAGCTGCAGCTTAGAATATTTTTCATTCACTTTAATACAGATTTAACGTTACCTTGTTGACATATATGTAAAAATAAAAAAGGAGAAACATAAATACAGAATTCGTTTCAAAAAGTATAATAATCCGCTAGATCGCATCTCGTTTGAAATACTCAGAGATCGGTGTAAAAAATTACAATCCTCACAATATAGACAGTATATGCAGAGAATTTAATTATCCATTCACTCTAACCCAAAACACTTCTGGTCATTTATAAAATCTAAAAAGCACTCGACGATAGGTATTCCATCTTCCATGCATCTAGGCAATAATATATCCTCTACTGGTCGTGATACTTGTAATCTTTTTGCGAGTAACTTCTCAGATGCGTACAATAATTCTATGCTAAATAATAACGATCGTGTTATGAAATCTAATTTCAATGTAGGATCCAACTCTCTCGCCGTGGTGTCAATCTCTCAATCAAAAATTTATAAAACTCTAAAAAACCTCGACACTCGACTTTTTTAAACACTTGTGGAAAAGGTCTCTCCCTGCCATTATACCATATTTTTAATCATTCTATACGCAATGGTCACTTTCCTAATGTCTGGAAACAAGCACTTGTTTTACCACTTCACAAAGCCGGTGATAAGCACAATATTAAAAACTACCGCCCCATTTCAATTTTGCCAGCCTTTGGGATGGTATTTGAAAAGTTAATTTACCCTATCTTATTTTGGCACGTAAAACCTTATATATCTGAAAACCAGCATGGATTCGTAGGCAACAGATCTACTGCCACAAACATGGTCACTTTTGTTGATGATTTGATGGAGTCCGTTGATGGCCAAAATTGCGTTGATGTTATATACACCGATTTCAGTAAGGCTTTCGATAGGGTTTCCCATGACGTACTTTTGACTAAGCTGCATGGATTTGGAGTCGCAGGTTCTATGTTATCTTGGATTAAGTCGTATTTATCTGGTAGAACATCAACTGTAGTGGTAAATGGTTTCACATCAGATCCTTTTCCGACTCTATCCGGAGTTCCACAGGGCTCTAGGTTGGGACCCTTGCTTTTTAATATTTTCATTAATGATATTTCCACTTGTTTCATGCATACAGATTTCTACCTTTTTGCTGATGACCTCAAAATTAAAAAAACTATTAATACAACTCGTGACACACGTGAACTTCAAAGCGATCTAAATAATTTAACTACTTAGTGTAAAAACAATCTAATGTACTACTGTAATCTACCATATCCGCTTTTCGAGAAAACGTAAGGCTTCCTGGGTTATAGATTATAATATTAACGGCAATACACTTAGTCAAGTACAAGAAATAAGGGATCTCGGTATAATATTAGATTCAAAATTACAGATGCATAAACATGTAGATAACATTGTTTGCCATAGTCTGAAAATGCTAGGATTCATCAAGCGTAATTCAGTAAGTTTTAAAAATCCCTTAACCACCATAATTTTATACAATGCCCTAGTACGCAGCAAACTTGAATATTGCAGCACTGTCGGGAACCCTCTTTACGCCATTTATACAAATCGCATAGAACGCGTTCAGAAACGATTCCTATGGCTCCTCTCTTTTAAACATGGCTTAGCTAAAAAAATACCACATTATAAAGACAGATTAACCTTCTTCAAGATGGAACCACTTTTAGATCGTAGGCAATATTTGGATTTAGTTTTTCTGCACAAGCTAGTAACAGGTGTTATTGATTGCAACCAACTACTTCGTAAAATATCCATTAATGTGCCAAGTAGGATACCCAGAAAAAATTGTTACAAGCCATTCCACATTAACTTTGCTAAAACTAACTTGGGGCAATCTTCACCGGTTAATAGAATGTGCAGGACATATAACAATTATATATCATGTACGACCGAGGCCTGTATATTCTCAAATAAATTTAATCGAATTTAAAAAAATAATAAGAGCGCAATAAAATTAAAAAAATACTGTCGAACTACTTTGTTTAGTTTCAACCATTTAAATTCTTAGTTTATTACTTAAGTGATTGATTTATTTATGTTTAATTTGTAAATTATATTAATTCATAGTAACTTAATCTCCCTGAAATTATGCTTATAATAATAATAATAATAATAATAATGCTTAGTACTTATAAAAGATGCAAGTTGTATTACACCTATAATTAAGGCAACATTTAGATGTGTAAACAACATGAATGTGCAATTTTACCTTTTAATAATGTTTATTCCTTGTTGGTGTATCTATTGAATAAATAAATAAATAAATAAATAAAAATGTTTTCCATTATAAAATACAACACGTATTGTAACGTAATGTTAATGATAATTTTATGCTAATCACACATAATAATCATTGTACAAGAACTTGTTGAATTGCTATAGCACATGCAAAGTCGCTCATTTTAGTTCTTGCCAGAATTAGGTATTAGGTTCAGATATTTCTAAAAGGTTATTAGACACAAGCATATCATAGATAAAATTTCTACAAACGGACAATAAACATTTTGTAAATATTACTTGGACCAGTCGTTGCCTAAGTGGTGGTAAATTCAAATCAATAAAATCAATTTATTCAGACACACATAAAAATATATACAGAACACATATACATAATTATAATTATGTATCATGTCAATCCGAGTCCGTGCTAAGTTGAACTTGTGTTACGGGTATCAGACAACGGATGTATGTTTATATACTATACATACACACAATTTTATACTATACAATAATAAACATAAATCTTGTTTTCTATATTATTCACATTCACTCTTACACACACACTGTAGTTTATCACGTATTATCATTATTCGGCGACGTGATGCGCGCTTCGTTGGGGAGCCTTCCCTGAAACCTCCGGTAGACTAAGTCCGTCGGCCAGGACTCCTCCACCTCGAGGGTCGGTAGAAGATGCGTCGGTACTCTCACCACAAAGGAACTGAGGTTGACCTTGTGGCGAGTCTCCAGACGCTCGACCCTTAAGGTGAAAGACGTCTTATTTATGTACCATATAAAATGTATATAAACCATAAATACAATGAATTTATGGTTTAATCGTGTACATTTAAATTCAGGGTTCATTTGTCTCTAAAGTCAGTACACACCGCGACTATTTAAAATTGAATTTTATTCACTACACAAAAATAAACTATATGAAAAATTTTGCTCTGTTATACCTACATAAGATCCTACCCGTGTAAAAACAATTAACTAGGATCAGTTCACACCGCGACGATACGGGGCCCTGCATTTTTAAAGATAACCATTAAAATGAACTTTATTCACTACACAAAGATACACTTTTCGTGTGACATCAGGCATACACTGCTTATGCGCTGTGCAGCGTGCTGCCACTTCACATTCGAACTCTTACAATGAAACGTGTATCTCCTTCTCTATTGAATAAAGTTCAATTTTGAATAGCTATCTTAAATTGCAGCGCCATGTCGCGTATCGTTTGATTTCGGTGTGAATTGATCCTTAGATAGAAGAAAAAGTAAATGCTGTTACAAAATATTGTAACGTGACAACGTGTATCGTAATCAAACTCGTGGTGGTGTGGTTATTCTGTTGTTATTTTTATTAATTATAATATGAATTTCTAAGAATTATTAAAAAAAAATACCTTCCTCTAATAAACTTTTACTGTGGCAAATTCCATAGTCCTCCGTTTGCATAATATTATGATATTTAAAAAGGCGCATGATAGTTTTCTTTCTCTTTTTAAAAGTAAAATTCCTTATTACAGATGATATTATTGAATAAAAAATTTTATACTAATTAATTGCATGTTATGATAGAAAAAAAAAAACAGTGCATCGCATGCATGCATGTCCACGACTTACTTTTAATCCTAATTTCAACGATACAAACCGATTTTGTTCATAATATAATGTAATCACCAATTTATAATGTTTATATATCTAATCATATACATAAATGTAACCACAGTGTCACGGGTCGGCAATTCGGGCGTCATAATGACACAGTAATTGCTCCCGGGTCGCGCGGGTGACCATTAAACTCCGAGACCGCAGTACATTACAGTTTTTATTGCAACAAACAAACATTTCACCTGATGGGAAGTAAAAGGTTTAACGTAAGAGATGCCTTTGTTCTAGATTCTGGTCCATGACCCAAAATGCTTTAGTGTAGCGTGACGGCCAAGTGAAGGTGTTATCTCTTGGAAAATGAGCAGACGATCACCTGATGTTAGGTAAATATAGCTTGACATAAACATCTGCAACACCAGATGAGTTAGGTTGGGACTATATGATCCGGAATCCGGCGGGCGAGGTAAAATTCAGAGCCAGGAAATAAGAACTCTGAGATAATACAATAGAGTCGAAAATCAAAGCGTCGAGTGTCAAGCTGTCATATATATGATATTGACATTTGACTTGACACTTGTGTGTTTGATTTTCAGCTCTATTGAATTAGCGCAGAGTTCTATTTTCAGTGCTCTTAATTTTCTCCGGCCTTACGGATTCCGGACATTATAATCGCAGCCTTAGGGGTCCCATACACGGTCCGGTTTTCCTTCAGGTCGGCCTGAACGGATGCAATATCGTATCGTTTGTGTGCAATTTCGAGATCGCATCAGTCGGCCGTATGGACTGAAGCGATTCGTTTCAGTGTCGCCAACTCTGTTCTTGCGAAACTACTAAACTCGCGTCGTTTTCTACTAAAAACTACTAAAAGAGTACCGATAACTATAAAAAGCTACTAAACTTAGGAATTCCTAAAAGTTTTTTTTAGGGATTTTGTGTTTACAAACATTTTCAGTTTTAATACCTATTTAACCGTTAAAAAAATATATAGTAGGGAAATATTATGTATATAGAAATTTAAACGGTAGTTTTAAGCGACTTATGGATGCGTGCTACTATGTGCTATTATGATAATGTCTTATTAGCACATAGAAGCAGGCCATTTTGTATATTATTATTACTGTCTAGCTATTTGTATGTGAGCCTCAAATTTTTATTTTATTCTGTTTTTAGTATTTGTTATTATAACGGCAATAGAAATACCACCATACATGTGTGAAAATTTTAACTGTCAAGCTATCACGGTATAAGAAGGTTAAGATACAGCCTGGCGACAGACGGACGAACAGCAAAGTCTCAGTAATAGGGTTCCGGTTTTACCCTTTGGGTGCGGAACCCTAAAAATGGCACGTGTTCTAAAGAAATTTATTAAAGTTCATTGAAGTATTTAAAACTTTAGAGCCACTATGTTTGATAAAATCTAAAGACTATTACTATAAAACAAAGAGAAATGATTTCTATTATAAATTACTGGAAAATCGTATGACACAATAATTCGGTTACGTCGATAGCGTGATTACAATTGGAGCAAAATACAATAAATAAATAAAATAATAGCCTAAACTGACCAAGAGTATGTCATGACATGTCTGAGGAGGGTTCCGTAACTATCAACGCGCAATAGGTTTTATTTGAATTACTGCAAAAGTTATTGTCATAAAGTTATTACAGCTAGGAGAGCGGCGGACAGACAGACAGACGGACGGGCAGAGTGAAATTATAAGGGTTCCTTAAGTATTACAGAACCCTAAAAACACGACCGAATCTCGAGGCAGTTTTCCGTGTATGTGCTCGAATCCGTTCAGGCCGAACCTTAGACTAAAACGCCTAGAACGCGCATGAATAGTGAAGTAAATCATACTGAGCCATATCGCCTCAGTTTGTTTGAACGACCCGTCAGTTGTCAAGATCAAGCGCTAGTGCATACATCTCCGACTATTAAAAACATTATGTCGGTTTGTGTCGTTATTGGGTATCACAATGCATCGGAAAAGAATTTAAAAAGCTTCGAACATAACATTTCATATGTTAGTATGAAATGTTATGTCCCGAACAATTTGACTGGTATTAAGTCAAATATTTAAAACATTTTAAAATAAAATCATATTATGTCTCCATCTTGCTGCCCAATTGTGAATTGTGAAAGTGTTACTAGTAAAAATAAATTTATTTCAAAATTTTCATGGCTTACTAATAGATGCAACTAAGACCAAGTTATTTAACATTTTATGATTTTTTTAACTAACAATTTAAAGTATTGCCAGTATTAAGATAATCCTTAATATATTCCTTAATATTATAAGTTTAATATTATTTATATTAAACTGGAGAACTAAAGTTCACAAATTGTGTTTAGATGGTTTAAAATGAAATATAAGTTATATATTTTTTCATCTCACGATATTAAGAAAAATAAATACAATAATTCCAATTTTAAGAGTACACACTCCACAACTTTAAAGTTTTGTTTGTCTGCGTATCGGTATGTAACGCTTACGCCTACATCTATCTGTTGCTTGCTTCACTTTGTACGATGCGTCTGTTTGAAGACTATCTAGGCGTTATTAATCTAAGGGAAGAACTGACGTCAGTTCGGTCGGATGCGATTTTCTCCGTGTATGTGCTCGAATCCGTTCAGGCCGAACTGACGTCAGTTCTAAATGAAACGATCGGCCTCTCGTCTGTGGAGGCCTTTACAGTGAGTTCTTGAAAGCCTCAACCCCTGATCGTAAGTCACACGCGTTATTTCACGTCACTTTTCTGTGAAGCCATGGTGTTTTTCAGATGGAGTCGGATCCTTTCATGAAATAGCTTCACCCACAGTTAAAGGCTCAGATTGGGCTATAAGCTTCAGGGAAGGTCCCGGTGCGAATATGTCAACGTATTAATGTCATTTTAATCGACGACCTCTGTGGCTCAGTGGTTCAGTGCGTTGGTGCTCAAGGTTCGAATCCCGCTGAAGAAACAAAAAGTTTTTCTGTGCTCCTGGGTCATGGATGTGTATTAAATATGTGTATAATATAATTAAAATCTTTAATAATAGGTATTTAGCTATGAAATTGCTGTTCTGCAGTACTGGCCATTTCAAATCAAAATAATTTTTGTTTGGCTAAGTATTTGGCTAAGTAGTTCAAATTAATTTTATTTTAAAAACATGGAAATCTTTTTCCAAAAATAGTCATTTGTTTATTGATTAGTGTTACATTTTCATCGCATTTCAATCTTTTTCGTCATCATGGATACGTTAAAATTCGAGTAATTATGAAATATGAGTACCGTCGTGGCAGCAACGCGGCACAAGCGGCACGCAACATCAACGACGTTTACGGAGCTAACACTACAAACCAACGCACCGCCTGTTATTGGTTTGCTCGCTTCCGTTCTGGAAATTTCGACATTGGTCGACAATGACGAATTAAAGGCGATTGTGGAAGCTGATGATACACAATCTACGGCTAAATTAGCGCAGCTTTCGACGTTAGCGTCAAAATGGCAAAGTAAAAAAGCTTGACTAATGAGTGCCCCACGAACTCAATGATCGCTAGCGCGAAGTACGCGTCGATACGTGCTTTGTACTGTTCAACAGACACGCAAATGAAGGAATTTTGAACCGCATTGTTACCTGCGATGAAAAATGGATTCTGTTTGATAACCGCAAGCGCTCAGCAAGTTGGTTGGATCCTGATTCAGTACCTAAACAATGCCCTAAACGGAAACTTACCCCTAGAAAAGTGTTGGTCACTGTTGGGTGGTCTAGCGCCGGTGAGATTCATCACAGATTCTTACCAAACGGGGTGAGCATTACTGCAGATGTGTACTGTGAAGAACTGAACACAATGATGGAGAATCTGGCACATCTCCAACCAGCATTGGTCAATCGCTCGTATCCGCTGCTCCTGCACGACAACGCGCGACCTGATACTGCACAGCAGACGCTCTTCAAGTTGCAAGAACTGGGGTTGGAAGCTCTCCGTCATCCGCCCTACTCACCAGACCTTGTGCCTACAGACTACTACTTTTTCCAGAATTTGGATAACTTCTTGGCGGGAAAAAAATTCAATACCCGAGAGGCAGTACAAAATGCCTTTGAAGAATTTGTTGCCTCCCTTCCAGCTGATTTCTTTAAGAAGAGCATCGATAAACTGCCACAGCGTTGGCAAAGATGCGTTGATTGCATGGGTGATTACTTCGATTAATACAGTTAAAAAATACATGAAAAAAATTCGTTTAAATTTTTTCATACAAAACGGCAATTTCAAAGGTAAAGACCTAATATATGTAGTATGTACCTATAGTATAAAACTATTAAATATACTTCCCGTTTTCTGAGACACAAGTTCTTCGGATACTTAGCACGGGGCCAGAAGACGTGGTGAAAAGCGTCCATAGATATTATTAAAAATCTTTGTTAAAGCTTTTAACATCACTTAAATATACTGTAATTTACGTGTCACCACCCTGTATAAAAATATTTGCGAAATGACTCGCGTCGAGTCGTAATGAAATATAAATAAACATATACATTCATTTGTGTAAAATAAAATCGACATTTCAGCTGATGATATGAGCCAGTTTTCTCCAGCTTCAATCAGAATCCTTATGTTATTTGTGACACTTTTTGTTGAAACAAAAAGTTAACATTATTATGTTACAACATTTATTAACATGTACAACATTTATTAATGTTGTATCTATCTGCATTCTTCATACATTTTCAACTGCTGTGACGTCACTCGTGCATTATTTTTTGTATAGAGCGTTTTTAATGCTCTCCACTATCTCACTATTATAATGACTATATTTAATCAACGGTTTATCATAGATATGCCATTGCAAGATAATATTTCCTGGCTTATTATGTACTTTTCGAAAAGCCAATAAAAAAAAGATGCATGTTCCCCATTAATTAATTATAAATGAATCTTCTTGATATCATAAACTGATTTATGGAGTTCGGACCAATCAAAATGTTGATTTGACGTCTATGAGAATACCAATTTGCTGTTTTAACATAATTTCAGGACTGCATCAATACTGTCTTATTTATTGTACGATTGAATTTGCAAAATCCGCCTACTGAGTTAAAGTCCTTACAGAAAACAAAAAATACAATCTAATAGTATTTTGGTTTGTAGTTTCGACTTTTTTAAAAGCGAGTAAAAAACGAATGTCTTTTGGGATATATTTTATAAGACTTTTATCTGTCTTTAAATTGACCTCAAACTTTAATAAAACGCCCAAAAATTACGCACACAATGTTACCACGACTTTGATAGACATCTTAATATCAAAATGTAAATAAGGAATTAAAAGTAAAATACGATATTAATAGAGTAGTTTAAACATTAAACAGTTTTCGTGCTTATCGGCGAAAGCGAAGTTGACAAAATAATTACGTCACAAACTATCCATCTTTTTCCAAATAATGAAATTAAATTTGCGTTACATAACAGGTTTTACTGATCACGCGATTTTACCTCGGCGATTTTGTACAATTTCGTGTCTATAAATAAATGTTTTTGTTTATAAAGGTGGACTGTTGGCCCAAAATTAATAACGTATCTAAAACCTTAAATTGACTTCAATCTTAGATTCTCAAACAAAAATTGACGTAAATTGACGTGAAGTTAATCCTAGGATCGTTGAAATGTATTGAAATCTTGATCTCAGATAGCTAAATTGAGATTAAGATTGCAATAGCACTACACGATTCTTTGCTTTCCACATCTAAGCTATTGCCTATTTGACGACCGCTGCGGCTCAGTGGTTGAGCTCGTTGGTGCTCATGCCGGCGGTCGCGCGTTTGTATCCCGCCGAAGGAACAAAATGATTTTCCGTGTTCCTGAGTCATGGATGTGTATTATATGTATATATTATATATAATAAAAATCTTAAATATAATATGTAACATATAAAATCCGTAACACAAGTTCTTCGAGTACTTAGCATGGGTCCAGATTAACGTGGTGTGAAGCGTCCATAGATATTATAATTATATTAGTTTACCGAATTACTTTTACACGACATTGACATCTAGAATTGCACGAAATCTCGCGAAAAATCGTCTCTCTTACGTGAAGTAAAAGGGGAGACTATTTATTTTTCGGCAAAAACATAAAAATGTTTTATGGGCTAAAATCTACAGTAAAATCACTTACTGGCTTCAGCCAATGCAGGCAAATTCACTTCACTCATTGCGAAATAATCAAATATTTTATCACCATCCTAAGAAGATCCGTCACTGCTACTGAAATACTTCGCAGGAGCATATCTTTATGTACTTATCACCAGCCTTTGTGTGAGAAAAGTAACTGCGACCTCCATAAGATGCACCTTATCAATGGGTAATAAAGTTGAAGATGGATTGACGAAATAATGGAGCAAATGCAAATATTTAACTTGAGTAAATAAGATAAAAGTTTACGCAGTTAACATTTTGATATTAAAAAAATTCCGTGGTTTTTTTATGAAACTTTTTTAGGGAAAGTCGAATTAATGTGCAAATGTGCGGCTAAATAGCCTGATGGCTAGAATATCCGAGGAGTAACCTCTCATCCCCATATCACTTATTTCACCCTGTTTTTCTGTGAGGCTGTGATATTATTCCCGTCAAACCGGCTTATTCGTGTCAAAGATGCCTTTTTTTTATCGTAATCTAAAATTATTTGGAATTTTTGGGCTCAGTCTGCTCCTAAGATTTCACACTATTCGTTCTGCGATAAAACGTATTCGTTACGTCAGAGTACGTCAAGCTAATAGTTAGTTACGTCATGCAGCAGTAACCGTTGCGACATACGTATGTTGCTTACATTACAATAAAATAAAATTTAAAACCCTATGACGAAGCAGGAAGCCAGGCTGATGAGATTTTTTTAAATCTCCGAAAGATATTGTTAATAATCGTTTAAAATTAAGAGCTCAATAGAATATTTATGAAGTTAATAAAGTGAATGTACGATGAGGCTGACATAGCCCAAAGGTTTTAAGCCTCTTTAAAATAAATGAAAAAAAAAAGAGGGATATAAGTTTCATGTGTCTGTCTGTCTGTGTGTATGTCTCTAGCATCGTAGCTCCGAAGCGAAAGGTCCGAATTAGATGCGGTTTTTTTGGTTTGAAGCCTGACATGATCGATAGTGTTCTTATCTATAATTTACTATCATCAGCTCGCTCACTACTTGACAATTCGGGGGTTATCTTATCTTGTAAAAAATATCCTTTACGCTTAATGATACGTTTCTTTCCACGGCTTAAGCACCTATGGTCACGATCAAAACCTGCTAGTTTCTTGCAAATCCGCAAAACAAAAAAAAAAGTGAAAATAGAGTTCTAATAACCACACGCAAACAGTAAAGCCGGTCTAGTCTCAACTACGCCTCGCCGCGTAATAAGTTAATAACACACTGTCACGCACACACATACCTATAACGCTGTCTCTCACCTTACGCGGAAAGTTTGGAAATCATTGCCCGTAAACCTATAGTTATAATATTATATTCAAACATTTTGCTTGAGTTTCACCTAAAATTTACAAAATTATATTATAATAACAACGTTAGGATTCCCCTTGCTGTTCTTAATAAACTCGTTTGAACCAATTGAGACGATCTCAGATAATTAAGTAGGAATCAGCGAAGGTGTAAATAGGATTACTTAGTATGGTTACAAATATCTAATCAAGAGAGAATGCCATTGACGTGCAACACTTAGGGACGTGAATTAACAAGTACCTGGGTAACCGACTTTGCTCGGAGTTCTGATAAATTTAAATAAATAAAAACATACACAAAAATAATTTTTCTGACCGAGATCCGAACCCGAATTCCGTTCCGTTCCGAAAACATTTCGCATTTTTTCGAACAAAGCAAAAATTATACATAAGCTTACCAATCAGCTAATTAGACAAATTTCAATAAATAAAAGCCAAACCATGTCAGTCAGAACTCCGAGCAAAGTCGGTTACCCAGGTACTTATTAGAGTCAAAATTATTGATTGATTATTGCACGACGAAAGAAAAAACATTTGTTGCTTAAAAATGCGCAGTTTCTCAGGGATAAGACCTAACTAGATCGATTTTTCCCCCAAAAACTCCATACATACTAAATTTCATGGTATTACTTGCAGCCGTTTTCCTTCTCCCGTCTTGTTTAAAGTATAAGATAATCGACGAAAATAGAGTGGTGTTATAAATTTGATGTGTCTGCCTGTGTCTGTGTGTGTGTGTGTGTCTGGCCGTGACATCGTAACTCCCAAACGGATGCACCGATTTTCATCTAGTTTTTTTTAAAGCTTAGAGAGTTTTCAACTATAGTTCATCATCACCAGCTCGCTCACTGCTCAGCAATTCGGGGGTTACTTAAATTTTTAAATTTTGTTTATTATTAATTTCTCAGTTAAGTCGGCTTGTGTATACTCTGTTGAGATCCAGTTTCATCTAAACGTAAATATAGAGAAGAGTTTTGCCGGGGAATTCAATGGATGACGTTGTCGTTTTTGTTTTGACGATTGTTTACAACATTGATCGTTGCATGGTGTCCTTACGATGGTTTTGAAGTTTAAACTTATTTAGACGCATTAAGAGTAAAATAATAATGTTCATGTTAAAGTAACCTTTCCGAGCACGCGATGCGCGACGCGATCTACTGCTTAGTATGAATTTATATGTAGCGCTAAACAATCCCCGTGACCCGCGACGCGCGACCGGTGAGCGTGGCCATAGAACTTGATTGGCTGGTTTGCTGGTCGCGGTCGCGGGTCGCGGTCTCGGGTCGCGGTCGCATAGGTCGGAAAGCTACCTTAAGTTCGCGTCGGACCTCATCTCATGAGCGTCACGATTTTCGATATTTAAACGCCATCGGTCGGAAATTACTTATATGCTTTTACTACAATTTAACGTGTATGCAACTTGCATAGATGCTCTACTGTTATCAATTATTAATTGATGACAGTAGAGCACCATTAGACGCGTGTCTACTAAGTTACACGCGTTTTCTAGGTAGACGATCAGAGTGCTAATTGTGAGTTTTTCTTTTCGCATTCGATCGTGAGCGCGTTTGGCGCTTACTAGGAATTTGTATGTGATATGTACAGCGCCATCTAGTTGTAAACGCGACAACTAGGTCAAATCACATACAAATTCCTAGTAAACGCCAAACGCGCTCACGATCTAATGCGAAAAGAAAAACTCACACTTAGCTCTCTGAACCTCCTTTGATTGTATTACAAGTGAAGCGGCACAAGCCTAACAAGACAACAAGAAACAAGCCTAGCACAAGCAAGATAACAATTATCATAAACTGATTTTGTGACGTTTGGACCAATCAGGAGCCCGTGAGACGCCGCTTTAACGTTTACGAGAATACCGGTTTGACAGTTATAAGCAGCTTTCAGACTACGCTATAATATAATAGCATATAGTATACAGCTCATAGCACAACAATATCGCGTGCCATACATTGTGATGGACATGTTTACTCTGCCATATATTAATGGCTTACTATACGCTATAAAATTGTGCGTAGCGCTGAGCTCAAGCTGAGCTATATCGCGCGCCGCCCTCTCCCTCCTCCTTTACCCCGAGTCATCGGTCAACTGAGCTCACTATATACTAAAAATGCTTGGGATAATATTGGGTAATGTGAACGCCATGCTATATAGTATATCAATAAGTTCTTCTTCGCTATATATAGCACAATAGTATAGCGTAGTCTGAAATTAGCTTTACGCTAAGAACTCACGGAGCGGTTTTCAACCGAGCCCGCCGCGATTGCGGGCCCGCTACTTCTGTAGAATGCAGATATGTATGTAAATAAAAAAATAAAGCACAACTCACGGCGCGATTTACGCCCGCGGTGCGCGCGGTTGTTCGCGGGTCCCGCTGCACCGGCGGGCTGCGGTCACCCGCAGCTTCGGCGGTGCGCCCGCGCGCTCTGCGTTCGGTTTGCGGGCGAAGTTCAGAAATTCTATTGTAAATACGTATTTGTCTTTTTACAACCGCGCAATATGTATTTGTCTTTTTGCAACCGCGCGTCCTGCGATCTCCGCCCGCCACGTGTGCGGCCGATAATCTCAACCGCGGCGGCTGCGCGACCGCGCAAAAACCGCGGTCTCGTGAGTTTAGAAACAAAACCGCAGTTCGGCGACCGCGGCGGGCACTTTCTTAGCGTAAGCGTGTCGGGACTTGATTGTAATTGTGTTATTGCAGATTTTATTTAGCAGAATTGACCCCTTGGGTAGTTCGCCTAAGGATCCGTTTTCACCGAGACGCGACGGTGCTGTAATAATTGCGATTATGTGTTGCCTTTAAAAAAGTTCGGGCCTCGTCGCATCACGTTTCATTGTGAACTAAACCCTATCGGAAAACTGTAACGGCTGCATACAAAAGATAGATAATATTTAAACTACGCTTCCACTCTGTTGACATCGTAAAGATTTAAAAGCGGTGTCCAATTTGCTATCCAAATATTGAACACTCAGCTCATACTAACGTTAGAACGACGCGACGCGACGCCCGCGCCGTACAAGTGTTTTGGGTGTCGAATTTCTTTACTCAAATACTCTTTGGCTGTGGAATTTGCTATCATCCTTATGCTTAGGCTTTCACCCTGGACTCGAAGACATTTTCTTAATACACCACCGGATAGAAGATCAAAGAATTTAATACGCTAAGTGAATACTGTAACGCATCGTATATTATGTAGGTATAGTTTATCAGTAGTTTGGGTTTCGTGTTACATAAGTTTTATCGCACGAGAAACTAAACGTTTTTGTTGTCTTTGTAAATTACTAGAGATCGCACTGTTGTCTATATTCTCGAATTGTTAGTTAATATTTTGAGGGTTCTTTTGCCTCTTAGATACGATCCCCCCCCCCCCCCCAAACTTCCTTCTCAAAATTACTCTTCATATCATACTAATCAAGAGTACAATAATTGTCCTTCTTGTACCAAATAGCCACATTAATATAATGATTATATTATGTTTTGTATTATTGACAGTCTCTGCTGGACCATGAGGATGGCCCTTAAAATAGGTCCAAAACCGTGTAAACTTGATTTTTACTTCACGTATCGAAGCGTTTTCACATTATGCGATACGATGTCGCTTATCGCGCGCGATGTCGCTTTATTATTTTTTATATTGAAACATACACCTACCTTATCTTCTTATTTATCATTTTGCCTCTAAGATAGAAGTAGAAAAAACTTAAAAGTTGTGACAGGTTGACAAATGTCAAATGTCAACCTGTAATAAAATTCAATCAAACGCACGGTAGGCAGGGTGTCGCTACTGGCGATCGTAAGTATGGGCGTTCGAAATTCAAAATTATACCTAAATATCGTCTGTGCAAACCAAACAACTGGCTCGCTCGTTAGTATATTTTTAAAATTCATTATTCTATAATTTTGAAAAATTTCTTTTCAACTATTACAAAATTCTGTTATTTGCAAAAAACTGTAATTTTTAGTGAAGTGAACTCGAAATCAATATTTATTATTTACATTAAATGTATAACCACAATATATAAACATGCTTGAACTCAAAGAATATCGGTGAGTATTTGTATAAAATGTTTCCTTAACTTCTCGATTTAATGAAAAGAGACTTAAGATAACGTTTGTTTCAATTAATGAGATATATTGTAAAGTGATTTTAATGTGAATGCTAAGATTTAAGATTGTAAAGTTTCTCTATTGAGAATATAACAATCGAATGTTCAATAATGCACGCAATATGTTTAAAACAAAGTCATATTATTGCTTACCTAATATTGGTTATACTTGATATATTATTTATATAAATGCAGACATAATATTACGTTTTCTTCTACCCGTCCACCGGCCACCGTTACCCACATCGGTGTGGGGAGCTATAATTATTATTATTATTACTTGGTTACGCCGTAGTCAAATGTTCCTGATAGGCCCTGGTAGTACCTATTTCGCACCAACGGATAACAGTTGAAGATAATCAGGCTATGCCGTATGTGATAACCTGAAATATTTTGGTTACAAACCTTTAGCCCTCGTACCCAAGAGAGTTTTTTTTGTGGTCGCGACTCGTGACAGAAAAAACTGTACTGTAAACAGAGCTCTGCGGCTAACCTACAATAGAGCTGAAAATCGAAGTGTCAAGTGTAAAATGTCACATTTGACAGCTGTACACGATTTTCTGCTGTGTTGTACTAGCGTAGAGTTACATTTCAATTTATAGTGCAGTTTTTTTTGTCGCGACATAAAAACGCTCGTGGGAACGTTACCTTACTTTTGTATTTTTTTTAATGCAATAAAAACGATCTAGTTATTGTTGTTTTGTCGTTTTATTTATCTTTGCTATTCCCGATTAACCGAACGTCAAAACTCATATGCATTGACAATAATGAATACGTGTGTGTATGTATGGACTAAATCCATGGTAGTGTGTGTTGCTGATATTTTCATTAATTTAATTGTATTTTTAAGCGTTTTTAAAAAATTTATTTTAATAATAATAAAAAATAAATATTAAGCTTTACATCCGCCTTCCCCAGCATAAACTTTAACTGTGCCAAATTTCACTCTCATCCGTACGCACAGTTCTCGTTAAGCTGAACTTGAAATTTTCGCTTCACGTACTAATATTATATATAGACAATCTATACTTAATATTATAAACAGGAATAAAAGTTTGTTTGTTTGCATTGAACAGGCTCCGAAACTACTTGATAGATTTTGATGACATTTTGCACTGATATAAAGTGGACCACGGGAAAGGACATAGGCTACTTTTTACCCTTGTAGAATGTACGGTTCCCGCGGTGTTGCTTTTTGCGCTTACGATGTCGCGGGAAACATCTGGTAGGTAGATAAAATACATTTTATTAAGATCGTAATTTTGTTCATTTGGAGTAATTTTGTTTAGTTTCTAGATTTCCAATTAGTAGTCAAAGTTATAAAATATAATATTATTGTCTGAATAAATTGAAGACTATGTCCACGGCAAAGCCACACTCCATATTTACATTTAAAATGGACAACAATTGTATGTCTGTGTAAAACCTGTCCAATGGTGGTTATACTATGTACCACTGGCTCGTACACGCACTTAATGGACAGACCACCAACACGTCTACTCTCGCCTATAGCTCTCATATCTCTGACGTGGTGCGAACGAGACAGTACTTGTCTGTATGAGTTTGAGAGTGAATAAACGCATACACTACATCCCTTCCTTATTACGATTTTTATTGAATCAACCTTATGATCAACATACAAAACAAAATCAACAATTTATAGTAGTATATCACTGTAACATCAAAATATGACAAAGCAACTATGTAAACATTAATTATCTGAACCTCCTTCATCTTGTTTATCTTCTAATTCCGGTACTACAGCCTTCCATTCTCCTTCGACCTTCTTTAAATAAACGATATTTCTACGATAAGATTGTCCCGTTTCTTCATTCCTTACAACACAGTCTCCAGCTTTTTTGCTCTCCACGGTATATGGGGTTGAATTAAAATTAGATGCCAATTTGTTTGTCCTGTCCATGTTTTTTATATAAACCTTTTCTCCCTCATTTATTTCTGGTTCCATAGCTTTCCGTTTCTTGTCAGCATACTGTTTCCCAACTCCTTTTGAACCTTGTCTCTATCTCTTACATCCGAATCCTTCAATATTTCACTTGTGTTTTCTAACGTAGGAATTTTGTCTCTGTTTTTTCTTTGAAAAAATAGTTCTGATGGTGTTCGTCCAGTTGTTGAGTGAGGTGTGCAATTATACATCATCAGGTATTCATATAGGCTTCCTTTCAAATCTTTTCCTTCTGTTCGACTAATGCGCAACCTCTTAATAATATCTCGGTTCTGTCTTTCGACTTCCCCGTTCATTTGAGGCCAATATGGGACTGTGTTGAAAAGACGAATATTGCACTCTCTGCAATACTCACGGAATTCTTCGCTTACAAATTGTTTCCCGTTATCAGCAGTTATGGAAACGGGAAACCCAAGTCTGCTAAAAATTTCCTTCAATATCTTTATTATCTGCGTACTTGAAATCGATTTGGTCACTTTCACTTCCTTGTAACGACTATAATAGTCAATAATAACAAGGAGGTAATCATTACTAGGGAGTGGACCTAAAAGGTCCATGGCCACATCTATCCATGGTCCCATTGGCAGTTCTCGCCTCTTCATAGGAACCGGCGGGGTAGGTAAGGCCACCAAGGTACACCCTTTGCACGATTTTACTAAATTTTCTGCATCTTTGTCGATGCGCGGCCACCAGACCTTCGATCTCAATCGACCCTTCATGGCTACAATGCCAGGGTGTCCCTCGTGCGCGGCGTCTAGAACACTTTTACGGAGGCAAAGTGGTATTACAATTTTGTTTCCACGTAATAAAATATTCTCAAAGAAACACAACTCATTCTCGAAAATTTTGAAACTTCTCACTGAATCATCCCAATTGTTTTCATACAGCCCTCTCCTAACACTGCAAATTTCTTTATCTGTCTCAGAAACACTTTCAATCTCACTCATTTGTATTGCTTGAGGTCGCGCGAAATTAACCACCTGACAAACGTGTGTATCATCGCTCTCCGAGGGGTTGCTATTCAATTTGCACAGGCGTGACAAAGGATCAGCGATGTTATTCTTACCTGGCTTATACATGATCCGATATTTATAAGATTGTAGGCGCAACACCCAACGTTCTATACGTGCACATGGTTTAGATTTCTTGCCGAAAAGAATCTCTAACGGTTTATGGTCTGTAATAAGGTCAAACTCCTTTCCGTATAGAAAAATATTAAAGTGTTCGACCCCCCAAACTAAAGCCAATGCCTCCTTTTCAGTTTGGCTGTATCTCCGTTCACAGTCTGTAAGGGTCCGATTTCCGTATGCGATTATTCGCGGTCCATTTGCATCTATTTGAACGAGAATAGCACCTAATCCGACCGGACTTGCGTCGGCTATCACTTGAGTTTTATCATGAACATCGTAATACCCTAGCGATTGGATCTTTGTAAGCATTTGCTTCAAATTATCAAACGAATCTTTTTGTACCTTCAACCAGAATTTCTCTATGTTGGTGTTCTTGCCAAGCCTTTTCCTGAGTAATTCCTTAAGGGGTTCCGACGTCGTTGCTAAATTTGGGATCCACTTATTAATGTAATTAAGTAATCCCAAAAAACTTTGAAGTTCCTCTATGGACGAAAAAAATAAAAAAAAAACACGAAAATCCATGATACTTTTCACGTACTTGTCCAGAGGTGTTATTCCGTTTGGTTCAAGATGATGTCCAAGAAAATCTACACCTTGAGTTTTGAAAATGCATTTCTTTTCATTAAGAACCACATTGTTGTCCTTTAGTGTCTGCAAAACTTTCTCTAGTCTCCTATCGTGCTCTTTCTCATCATTGCCGTAGATCAATATGTCGTCAATAAAGTTTATTACCCCTTCACACTGAATCAGCATCCTCTCCATAATTTTCTGGAACAGCTCTGGTGCACACGTGATACCGAACATTAAGCGCTTGTAGCGGTATAAGCCGTTCGGAGTTATGAAGGTGGTAATATGTCTTGAGTCAGGGTGGATCTCTACCTGGTGAAAAGCATTTCTAATATCAAGTTTGCTGAACAATTTTGCTTTGTTAATCTTAGGTAGTAATTTATCCATGGTGGGAAGTGGGTGATTTTCTCTCATTATAGCATTATTTGCGCGTCTCATATCTACACACAACCTCAACTCTCCATTTTCTTTCAGGATTGGGACTATGGGTGAAACCCATCTCGAAGAACCCTCTACTTCTTCAATTATGTCTTCACTTAGTAATTCTTTAATTTTGTCATCGACTTTCTTTTCTAAAGGTATAGGCACTCTCCGACATGGTTGAGAAATAGGCTTCACAGAATCATCAATCGGTATCTCTACGAGGACATCTTTGAATTTCGGAAACGGTGTGATTGTATTCTCCACTTGATTGATGCCAATACCCATACGTAATACTCCTAATTTGAGTGCTGATGTTTTACCCACTAAGTCTCTTGTCCCACCACTTATGACATAGAAAGTAGAATAATCCTTTTGGCCATTGGTTTCAATTTCAGCTTCGAAAGAGCCTTTTACAGGTAAGGGAGACTGACTGCCATAAGCGAGTAGAATCTTCTGGGGATCTTTAATTTGATTCTTTACATGCACACCGCTGTTTTTCAGCCTTTTCCATGTTTTGTCCGTGACAAGGTTAGGTTTACAACCAGAATCAATAAGCATGCTGATCTCTACGACACCAACCATGCAGTTAACAGACGAATCATTATCTATTTGAAAAACGTAGTCCACTTCTTCATCATCTACCATATCGACGCTATTTCCATTTTTTGGTCTTTTCCTATACTCTGTGCTTGTGTTGCCACTGAACTTCCTTTTTTGTGACTTAATTTCGGAATTATTGGATTTACATTGGGCTGAAAAATGACCGACTTTCTTGCATGAGTAACAGGTTCGGTTCTTTGCAGGACAGTTTGCATCAATGGTTTTATGAAATCTGCTTCCACATCTAGCGCAACGTATTAGTTTATTCCGTAGATTTAGTCTTACTTCATTTGTTTGGGCTCTTTTATAGCTTTTATTCATAATCTGGTTCACCTCCTGGTCCTTTGATCCATTTCCTTCATTGCCATATACATTCAATTGATGACTCACTAACTCCAGGGTATTTGCTAATGCCATTATTTCATCTAAAGTAGCTTTGTCCCCCATAGTCAAAATCTTTTTCCTAAGTTCGCTTGACGTACATTTTTTCGTGATTTGGTCAATTATAAAATTATCCGGCTTCTCAAACCCACATTTCTCCGCTTGGTTACGTAATCTCACCAGAAACTTCTCCATTTTTTCACCATTCTCCTGTTTCAATTGCCTGAATAAATGACGCTCATAAACTTTACTTTGTTTAGGCAGAAAATATTCATCCAGTCTTTTCAGGGCAACTTCAAATACATCTTGGCTGTCTGCTGTACCATCCGATGCACCAGCTGCTGGTGTAGAAGTATCTGCGTTAGCACCAGGTAAATTTGAATATATTTCCTGAAGACCTGGTCCACCGAAATGTAAAAGCGTCGCTCTTTTCTTCGTCGGGGTTTGAACGTCAGCAGCTTCTAGGTAGATCAGTAATGACCTTTTCCAACGCTCCCAACGAATGCCAACAGTGGAGGTGTCGCCTTCCACATCGAGTCTGTCCAGCCCAGGCATGAAATTTGCCATAGCACTTTACCTCTTCCTGGTCTGATGGGGTGACCTGAAAATACCCTCTAATGGAATAACCGTAACTAATAGGATATAATATATGGTTTATTTCTCTCACGACAGCTTAAAAATAAACTACCAATTTAATGGCAACTGTTCATACATAATCTACCAATTTAATGGCAGCAAACATAACCTACCAATCCAATGGCAGCATTATCATAATCCGCCAATTTAATGGCAGCAAAACATAACCTACCAATCCAATGGCAGCATTATCATAATCCGCCAATTTAATGGCAGCAAAACATAACCTGCCAATCCAATGGCAGCATTATCAGAATCCGCCAATTTAATGGCAGCAAAACATAACCTACCAATCCAATGGCAGCATTATCAGAATCCGCCAATTTAATGGCAGCAAAACATAACCTACCCACTAGCATGTAAGCCATTATGTACCACCACATTATATTTTAATGTAGGTAGTAGGTACCTAACTACGAGTTAGGCCCTGCTTCACATTACAGATTTTAGTACCTATGTACATACAACATAAGTACCAAACAACAAAAGAGTCAGGAAATATATGATTATGCCACTTAGTTACTTGTAAAGGCTTATTATTTGTTGCACAATCTAAATGATTTGATAGGTAGGTAATTTTACATATTACTTCCCTGGCTTGCTAAACTATTGTAACAGTATGTACAATACTTAAAATACTTTATGAAATAAGCAATGAATAAGTATTCACTTATCAATTATTACCAACATTCGCATTAATACGCAAACCTTACAGTTACCTACATAATATTAATCAAATAGGCACCTTTATTATTATTTATAGTTTATAGGTACCATGGTATTAATACGAGTTGCGTCGTACATTTCAAATTCTTTAAATTTCTTTATTGTCAGAATGTAAGGGTGTCATTTCTTTGAATCTCCCATGTTTCTAGCATAATAAAACATCGATTGATTTATTGAGCTTAGATAGATGCTTATTAAGCGAATATAATGAAAATTATCTACCTACATTATAGTACCACACATTTCAGTTTTCACATCTGTCCTATCGACACTTAAAATATTCCCAACTTAAACATGCAAGCCAGTTACACGAGTACCAAGTACTTTATACGTTGGTATTTATAAGTCGAATGTAAACAAAGGCGTATTATAACTTTATGTTGGTGTTGCACAGAATTGATTAAATAAAAAGTTAGTATTGGGTTTTTTTGTTTACTAAGGGTTATTAAGTAGGTCATTAGGTAAGAACATCTCCTATATAATACTCTAATCTGTGGGTAAGAATAGGCAATACTTTTTAACCAAGTTTCAATTTATTTTTTTATTTTTTTATGTGGGTACTTGCTACCTACGTAAGAAATTTTAAATTTATACGATAATCACACGCCATGGAATAAGTGTATTTAACTTAGGTGTATATTTTTATTCAACCAAGGTTTGAAAGTAGTAAACTAACATCACAAGGTTTAATTTTACTAGTGACCAACATAACCATTTACTTCCTTCCTAACCTAAAACAATATTTACGTATAATTCTCCCTTATCTTATGAAATGAAAGAAAAAAAAAAAATACCTTTTTGCTCGTCGCCACTTGTAAAACCTGTCCAATGGTGGTTATACTATGTACCACTGGCTCGTACACGCACTTAATGGACAGACCACCAACACGTCTACTCTCGCCTATAGCTCTCATATCTCTGACGTGGTGCGAACGAGACAGTACTTGTCTGTATGAGTTTGAGAGTGAATAAACGCATACACTACAGTCTGCATTGAGTAAATGCATTGTAGGATAAAACAACCAAAAATTAGATATGTTATTGATTGTATTGTAGGTTCTTGGTGGAAATTCATGTTTCACATTAATAACACACAGGACTTCTTGCACTATTTCCACTTTAATAAGTATTTTACATTAATTTTAATATATTACACGACCGGTTTCGACAAAGTCATCTTCAGGTGTTTGTCGAAACCGGTCGTGTAATATAATAAAATTAATGTAAAATACTTATTAAAGTGGAAATAGTGCAAGAAGTCCTGTGTGTTATTACTGTGAACCAAAAATTACCCTAATTATTGGCTACCCCTTATACTTTACTACTACTTTAAATACTTTACATACTTTAAACGGGACAATCTTGTATAGTTGTATATATTATATAATAGGCTTCTCGAAAACGGCGGCACCTTGATATTTAGAATACAGCTAGTTTTGGGGGACAAAAATCGATCTAGCCCTAGCTAGATCGATTATAGATATATATTAGATCGATTATATATTAGATCCCTAGCTACATAGGACCTATCCTATCCCTGAGAAACTGCGCATTTTTAAGCTATACATGTTTATAATTTTTGCTTTGTTCTAAAATTCGGAATGTGGTGGGTTCGAGTCCCTATCAGATAATATTATTGTGATCCTTTTTTTTCTTCAATTCTCTACTCGCAACTTTTTACAAAGTATTTCAAGTTATCCTAAGCTAATCTACAGCAAACTTTACTAATATTATAATTATCGTAGTAAATACTCGTACTGAATTACAGACATTGAAACGAATATTCTTAATGGTTACAAAGTGTAAAAGAAACCCGGCACTTATCTTACAAGAGATTTGCATTAAATCTATCTAAAAGCTAGATTTTTCCAGAATATTCTGCGGTAAATTGAAATTAAAGCTATTTCGCTATAACGGAGCATAGAAAAGCTTCTTATGATAACATCGCTTTCACACTACGCCGTGTTTTCAGAACGTCTCGGGCACGAGATAGCAGCTGCTCCTGATAAATAACTCCTTTCGTAAGGGCCATTTTACACTACGCGTTTGTAACGCGTTACCAACATGTATTCGGCGCGTTTTCAAAATGTCTCAGGCTAACGTCTCAGACTTAGAGATACCCGCTGCTCGGCTTGATATATTTATAATATACCCTATGTTGCCCGTGACTTCGTGCGCGCAAAAGGAAATATCGCCGGAACCGTACATTTCGCTTCAGTAAAATGTAGCATGTGTCCTTCCCCGTGGTCTACTCGATACCTGTACCAAACTTCTTCAAAATAGGTCCAGTAGTTTCGAAGCCAATTAAATACAAACAAACTTATTCAATTTATACTAATCTATACTAATATAAAAAATTGTATAGATCGAGTAACTCATTTCGTTGGGGCGATTCCACACTATCTATGCCTTTGTGACAAATTATTATTTTTACGTTGGTACACACTTAATGATAAAACGTAAATCAATATTATAAATTATTCACTATTCTGTTTTTGAATGTTAAATTAATTATTGTAGAAATAAACTTTTTTTCTACATTCAACGATAATATTCTATCTGAATAATGAAATTACTCAATCTATTGTTTGTTTGTTGTAACATTGTTGTTCTGAAAAAAATCATCGTATCAAATTCTGTTTTTTTTTATTGTTAATTTAAGTACTTAAGTAAATAGGTATCTGAATTCGTATGCTCCCTCTGTTCGGTGCCTTATTCGTATCTTTTTAGCCCCTATAAATAGAGATGTATACCGTATCATTAACTCGTGAGAGCCGAGATTGATAATACTGGGGCGCGGGTTCAAAACCATTTCGTCGGGAAAAGGGAAATTGAGATATAAAACCTGTGTAGATAAGGCATTGTAATAAGGACATAAGGGCGCATCATACAAGCCGCGGTACATCGTGTTTCTTTAATCTAAGAGTAAGGATAAAAAATCATTATTTTTTCTTATTATTTTCGTAAAAATGACAGTGAATAGGTTAATATTGCCTAATGCATTAAATATTTTCAACTTCTGACTTTTACGATGCGTTTTTTAACGGTAAAAAAAATATCTGTTAAAAAACATTTAAATGCGCAGGCATTTCGATGTCATTCGTTTTCCATGCATGTTTTCAATGCAACATACACCTAAGAGAATATGTCAAAGCCAGTAATATGTTACGTAAAACTATATAATAGCCAGTACTCGCAGTTGAGAACTATTTTTACGAAGTTTCGTTACAAATAGTTGAGTTTGACGACCTCTGTGGCTCAGAGGTTGAGCGCGTTGTTATGTTGATGTGCAAATGTACGATTACCGTGGGATTTTATCTATCACGCCCGATGTCGCCCGATGGGCAGCATCTATATCGTCTACATTATTGTATAGTATACATTACAAATAATTGTAACTAGGTATCTTATCTTTCAAGTAGGAACTTTATAAGTAATCTTATCCTAGATTAAAAATTTTCAAAATATTTTAACCTTTTTTATCTTTTTGTATAAATTTTGATATCCTAGCAGACACAACGTTACAGCAAAATGTGCCCGCCTTCCGTCATACTGAGTGGCATTATGCAGCTGTGTGGCTAAAATTTTAAAATGTTGCTTAACGTTAATGCAACATTTTCGACATTGTTGCAAGAAAATTATAGGTAGTACCTAAACCCCTTCTCGTAATTAACTTACAATTTTATTTTACTTTTATTGAATTATAAACGAATCATCTTGATATCGTAAAGTGATTTTTGGAGTTTGGACCAAAAAAAACGGGTTTTACGATGGTTTGACGTGTATGAGAATACCATTTAGCAGATTAAATATCCATATTACAATATGTTTTATTTTTAAAACATATTGTACGCTACCTTATATACTTACTTTGACTTGTATAAAACATACGACTATATTATATACAATATATATGTCACCGTTAAATTGTAAATACCCTGAGATTGTAATATAACTAGCGAGCTTATAAAATGTTGACACATTCTCAAATAAACATAATGCTAACAATATTACGCACTATTTTTCGTTATATTATATAATACTCTGAAACTTCGCTTCGCGCTGATTGGTTGAACTTCGCGCCGCCATATTTGTTTATTTTTTCATTTTTTATCGATAATTTAATAATGCGTAAAGTTGTAAGCATAATGTTTATTTGACAATCTGTCGACATTTTATAAGCTCGCTAGTTATATTACAATCTAACGGTATTTACAATTTTACGGTGACAATATATATTACCAACCTGCATCAGTAGTAGTACGTATCGATAAATACTTACACAAACAAAATACGTGCATCAATTTTCATTTAATTAATGCTCAATAAACACCAATAAATAGAATTGACAATTAATTTTATGCGGCGTATCTGTTGATATTTGTGTAATCGTCGAACGTGTGAATAGTACTTTATAATAATAATAAATTGTTTGGAAAGAACGAGGAATGGAGAATATAATTCGTCATTTTCCTCTTATTTTCCTTCGAATTGGCTACAGAGTAACTCTGTACAAGGGTCCATTGTCTGAAAAACTACCTATGGTTATTTGCACACGGACGTTTTCAAAGAAACATAATATATTGTAAACATTTGAAACGATTATTTCGCCTTTTGTACTAGCATTAACCAGCGGAAATTTTCAAGTTATAGGTAACCGTTGAAGATATGATTGATTGAACTGAATTGAACTGATCACCGATCTTATAACGGTACAAATTACTTGATTATTATTTAAGCTTTATTTGGAAATCTCAGTAAAAATAATGTTAAATTTTTAAAATAACGTTATACAGAATGTCTTAAAAGTTAAAACAAAAATAGATATTCAAGGTACGTAATCAGTATCTGAGTCTCGTTTCAAGTATATAAATATATAGTATATTATATTAGATGATGTGACATTAAATTTTGGCCACATATTGCTATAAAATACTTTAATTCTATTAATAACCGCGCCACTCTATAATTTCTATATATATATAGATATATACGCGGTGGGCGTGTTACCTTGTGAGGCGTTGTGAGGCATTACGAGTGTCCATGCGCATTTTTTAGCTATGTATAATGTCGTTACTTACATAATATAGTAGCCTAATATTAATTTGCTGTATATCTCAGTTAAACTCTACTCCCCTTACTAATAATAAGATTTACACAATGGATAACTTAAACAACGTTGCTGTCTTTGTCAGTCAAGTGACTTTTCCAACGCATCAGACAAAGACAGCAACGTTGTTTAATTTATCCGTTGTGTAAATCTTTTTATTCGAAAGGGGGTTAGTGTATGGTCATAGTAGATGCAAAACTGAAGACTCTTTTTCACGATGAAATAGTATTTAGGATTATAATTATCAATTATTAAATATGTATTTCTTCTGAGATTACCTTATTAGATTAGTTTTTATTTAGGATAATAATTATCAATTATTAAATACTATCTGTTGCCCGCGGATCCGCCCGCGTGTAAATATAGTATCTCATGGGAATACTGTAATTTTTCGGGATAAAAAGTAGCCTATGTTTTAATCCAGAGCCTGAACGTTACAAACATCCATCCATCCTCACAAACTTTCACATTTATAATATGATGTATTTCTTCTTAGATTATCTTATTAGATCAGTTAAACTAGTTTTTGGTAAAAACTAAAAATACAGACAACGTCGGTATTCGGAGACTGTAAAAGTTAATGACACTGACGATGACACATCCCTTCCTCCCTCGTCTGTGATAACGGCATCCGCAGTTATTACCTTTTAACATTACCCGCAAAACTTAGTTATTAGTAGGAGAGGTAGCGTTTATTTTCACAACGAATTTTATATCGGCTGATATATATAACAATAATTATTTTTACTAACTCTGAAATCAGGGGGCAGATCAGACACAGCATTGACATTTTTCTAGATAATCATATTGTGACTTCAATTCATTTTCAACTCTTTTTTATTAGTCCAGAGTTCTAATTTTACTGCTCCGAATTTTCGTCGGCGTTCCGGATTCCGGAGCAAAAAAAACCGTCAGCTGTTTTGGAGATGGGGGACTAATTTGTATGTTTCATAAACCATACCAAAGAATAAATATTACTAACGTAAGGAATCGTCATTCCACCGAATGACGAATGAATGAAATGAAATGAACGAACGAAACGATTTACACGAATGACAGCTCGCGGCTGTGTGTGCGTGGCTGGACGAGTGCGGAGGCGGGCGGGGCGTGTGTTTTTTCCAGCCAGGATTTTCGTTCACGGGGCTGGCCGCTGGTCGTTTCGTGCTTTGGCATAATTGATAATATTATTTAGAATATTGATGATAGATTTGTCTGACGCGACGTTTCAAATTATTTTGGTGTCAACCTTAGGCTTACGTCAACATGGCTGACATTCGCCGGTGCTTGAGCTGTCATTTGTAGTGAGTGTCGCCCCTGTGACCATACTAAAAATGTTCAAAGAAAAATGATTTGCACGACTATTGACCAACTAGAACAATGTCCAATACAAAAATAACGTCCAATCATAAAAATGTCCAATCATAAAAATGTCCAATCATAAAAATGTCCAATCATAAAAATGTGGTGTTTTACTTAGGCTGGAAACAGTGCTCGACCGACGGTCAGCGCTGACCGTCGGTCCGGCTCGTCGGTCGCGCGTACGTCGGTCGACGGACGAGTTGCGTGATTGTATGGTTGCGTTCAGTGCTTCGCTGACGGAGCGACTGACCGAACGTGCGTACGTACACTCAAAGCAAAAATGAATATTGATACATATCATGTAACCTTCCTTGTAGTTCATCGAAACTTCTGATTGACATCTTGAAATAATCAAAAAACTTTTCCTCATCTTCTTGCAACCTCGAAAATAGTTTGCAGAATTCACCTTCAAGTAACCGTTCTACAAGTATTGGGTGTACATGATATCTTCGCCGCCTTCTATTCCGTCGTTTGAGCAAAAAATAGCGTGCACATATTAGAGCATTTACAGCAAAAGGATTCATTTTTCGTGTGAACTGTACACACGAGTCGCAGTTCGCCGTCAGCGTTGCACTGAATCCATTTTTGCAACCGACGATTAGCGCTGACGGTCAGGACGTACGGTCAGCGCTGACCGTCGGTCGAGCACTGTTTCCAGCCTTATAGTTTCGTCATGTCCGTCTGTTAGTTAGGTACTAGGATTTGCACTATTAGAAACCTTTCGAGTTTATTTCAATTATGCATACTCTTTCGATATCTGCCATTTATGCATACTCTTTCGATATCTGCCACTTGAAACGTTAAAGTCATTAGCTTTTATAATAATTATGTCAAGACTGACTTTGTCAAACTTATTTCTATTGTGGACGTGAAGTAATTTCAACAAGTTTCGTAAAAAATTTATTGGAAAATTTATTTATCGATTGGACGTTATTCTAAATGGTCATTTTTCTAACTTGACATCATGGTATTTTGGACATTAGTCGTGCAAATCAAAATAATATTATACCTTGCAAACTAAATAAATAAAAAATCATTCGGTACACTGTGTTGCATAATCTTTTTCAACCTTATTATATTATTCACTATCTTTCTACATATTATTTACGCAAAAACAGGGGTGTTATAAGTTTGACGACATTATGTATGTCCGTCGCATAATAGCTTCCAAACGGATGAACGAATGATTTTGATCTAGTTTTTTTGTTTGATAGCTGACGTGATCGAGAGTGTTCTTAGCTATAACTTATCATCATCAGCTCACTCACTGCTTGACAATTTGGTGGCTTCTAAAAATGATTAATTTTGTTTATAACGTGTTATCCAAACAAAGGTTACAAGAATGAGAAAAAGGTTATAGAATATTGTAATGGCTGACTTTTCAAGTCTTCTCTTTGGAGCCTCTTCACTACTTATAGTGAAGAGGCTCCAAACAGAAAACGTTTCTTAAAACGTTTCGAGTATTCGGGCGTCAACCCGAACCGTCAGAAACTAAAACGGTATCCAGACTCAAGGCGGGAAACTCTATCTCATGAAATGTATCTGAACTCATGCGAGAAGAAGATTCACATGTCTCGAGGGATCTCGGCGAGAGTCTGGAAAGGCATATAGATAAAAATTATTAATCTAAATCAGTAATCAAAACTGCGGATAAAATATCTTAAGGCAGCTTGATCTTCACTGTTACCTTTATACAAATAAATTAAAATTGAAGTGTCTGTTTGTAATTTTAAATTTATAGCTTTTCACTTTCATACAAAAAAAGTATTATTCAAAATTTTACTGTCCGTCTGTCTACCTGACTTGTTCCGGGTCATCTCTAAACGTGCTAGACTGACTTTCACTGGTAGATAGCTGAGGATATAAGGTGTAACTTAAGCTGCTTTTATGTTAGGGTTTCGTTTCCGTTAGTTCTACGCAAACGAAGTTGGGGGCATTAATTTTATAAAGAGGAAAGATTTGTTTGTTTGCATCGAATAGGTTTCGAAACTACTGAACCTATTTTGATGATTGGCATATATTTAGAGTAGACCACGGAGAAGAACATAATATGCTACTTTTTATCGCGGTAAAATGTACGGTACACGTTGCGCTCACAAAACCGCGGGTAGCATCTAGTACTTTATAAAGCGATTAACAAATAAATTTTATATTTCAATATGATACAATGGCAAAAACAAGCTTTAATTACAAACAGGGAATCCAACTTAGCGGCGAATAATGTTAAGCAATTTGAAATTCAGATTCGCAATAAGGTTAGTTCGTACTTCCCGCATTAAAATTCTACGTCATTTTCAATTCTGAGTGCAGGTTTAAACAAACAGTTTAAGGCGCGACACATTTCACGCGTTTCCTTTGTTAAATGATTTGTTAAGTGTTAAATAATATGTGCTTATAATAACTTGCTGTAGCTATTAGAAAATTGTTAAAAAGCATTTTATGTTCACAATAGAAATTATAATATTGTAATCGATAATTTCGCAAAGAAAGATAACAATTCAGTTCCTATGGCATATTCCGCGTGTAAAAACTTTTATTCAGGTATTGTGATTTGACGATCCTCATAAAAGTGTATTCCTAATATCGTTAATTGAAAGTCGTCACTATAATAAAAGTAAAATGGCAAAAAAAACATTCTTCAAGTTGTTATTGTAAAGATAAAATATGATTAATATTTTAGATATCACTAGCTGGTCCATGAGACGTTGATCTGTTTTAAGTATGAACTGAAATAAATAAATAACTATAAGTTACGTTCACCTACATTTTCCACACCAACAACTACACCTACTAATATTACAATCTACACCAACACCTGCAACCTACACCTAACACTTACACCTACTGCTTACACCTACTATACCTACCCTGCCACCTACAGGTGATGTGTGGAAAAGTTATCGACCACTGAGGGTTGAAAATTAATACTGTACTAATATCGCTAACAAACAATGGAAAATGGTGTTGGTAAAAATTTGAGGGTTATAATACCTACAGCTTGCAACCTATTCTCATTAAATACCATTTCATAAAAATCAGTCAAGCCGTTATAGAGGAGTTCTGTAAGAAACACTGTGACACGAGAATTTCATATTAGAGATACCTACGAGTATAACTATTTAATAGCTTTTATCGAAGATATTCGATATTACAATCACCCAAAAGTCAAATTATTCTTACGTAAAATAACGAGATTTTTTATTGTAGTTAGATCAAAAAAACCTGACATTATTGGACAAAATATCTATTTTGATATTAATAGCCACATTCTCTTTTTTTTTCGAAACAACGATGGCCATTTAGAATATTTACTATATATAATATTTTTGGGGGGAAGAATATTCGGGGACAATTTTAGGGAATTAATATTAGACAGGTGCCGTAGCGTAAAACGCATTTAATAACACATGTCATTTTGAATTATAATGATGGCTCCTAAGGTTTATTTCACCGAGCTTTGATTCAAACATTTTACAAACGCAAATTCACAAAGTTTCCGCCATATTCTTATTTCATAATTCTTCCTTTATGCAAATTTACATGGCAAAATCTAAATACAAAGTTCTATTGAGTTACCGAGTTTATTGTTAAACAGGTAACTTGGTTTAACTTGGTTTTTTTCTGTTTAAAAAAAAGTGATAAATAACATGATTTTTTCATTTATTTTCGATACAGACTTATTTATTGGTTTAAAATAGTGATCAATTATATGAATTTTCCGTTTATCTTCGACGAAATTGGGTTTGAAACGACATTTATAATAATTTTAAACTTTCATCCCCTATTTTAGTCACTTAGGGGTTAAACATTAGAAAATGCTGAAATACGTAACTTATTATTTTTCCGCACTCAATTCCTACGAAATATCATGGAATAGTATTTCTTGATTACTTCGTAGGAATAAAAAGTTTCATACAAACTTTTATCACCTATTTTACCCCCTTGTGGTTGAATTTTGAAAAATCCTTTCTTAGTGGATGACTACGGCATATTATGCAAAATACGCGTGCAAAATTCCAAATTTTAGCTTTAAGGGCCTGTGCGTTGATACATCAGTCAATCAGCTTTGCCTTTTATAATATACTTGCTGTTGCCCGCGGCTCCGCCCGCGTAAATACAGTATCCCACGGGAGCACTGTACTTTTTCGGCATAAAAAGTAGCATTTGTTTTCATCAAAATCAGTTCAGTAGTTTTTGCGTGAATGAGTACCAAACATCCATCCATCCATCCATCCTCACAAACTTTCACATTTATAATATTAGTAGCATTAATAAACGGCCAAAGTCTTTTAAAGACCTGTCTTCTCAGTTATTATTTACAGAGTAGTGAACTATAAAAAGTACTTGCGATAAACTTATCAACGTAAAAATCGAGTAAGCGGAGCGAGCGAGTTTTTTTTTTCATATTAAATGGTTTATATTGTGTAATAAGTACATTTGAACGTCGTCACACTTCCCTCTGTAAATAAGGTTATTGTAAATTAAATAGATACATGAGTATTTGGAATACATAGTATAGATTTCTTTTATTTTACGCGAATATTATTCTTTGTCTTAAACACTTACGGATTGTGTCGCGGTGCACTTTTCTTTCTCCCGATATTTCCACGTAACCAACGTTGCTAGAAAGTGGCTGAAACATCGGGGGAAAAAGTACACAGCAACACAACCAAAGACAAGTACAAAGATAAATGGAGGCTTAATATTGAAAAAGTCATGAACAAAATAAATTTATATAACTGCAAGAATGTAAACAAATTATTATTGTGGCCACCGGTTCTGGGTATCCCATTTCATTTAATAAAATACCGATATTCCTAGAATCCATATTCAACTAATACAGTAATATATAGCACGATTTAATAAAATATACTGCTTTGAAATCGTGCAGGTATTTAAAACAGAGCTCGGACAAAACGATTAGGTTAGTCAATCAACAATGATTTCTGTGGATTGCTATTCTATTTACTTAACTAAATTGTGTACTTTAATGGGCAAACGAGATTTCAGTCGCCTAATGATAAGTATCACCACCCCTGGAGATCAGCAACACGTGTAAAACATAATAAACTAGCTTTTGTCCGCGGCTCTGACCGCGTAAATACATTCGATGGAAATACTTAACTTTTTCGGGATAAATGTTTTTTAAAAATTGAGTAACCCCCAGGCTAATAGTTCACGTCAGCTTTCAAATAAAAATAACTGCATCTAAATCGGACATTTCGTTCAGGAGCTACGACGCCACGGCCAGACTAAAAATGTTTATAATCAAAAGCTTAAACTTAAAAATTTAAATATTAATCATGGTCGAATTTCGACCACATGGCGGCCACAATTAAATAGGCAATATTATGTATAACTACAATTTTTATACTTAACTAAACCCCGACTACGTTAATTATATAGCCTATGTTACCCGGGCTTAAATCGGAAGTAATTTAGGCGGTACGGTGAAACAAAAATACATATATAGATGCCAAAATCTTTACCCTTCCTTTTGGCTTCACCGCAGTCGGGTAAAAATTCACGTGGTAAAAGTCTAGTTAGGCTAATAGATATTTCGCTTGTCGCGTGCACAGCGTCGAATTACCTCACATTAGCACTCTCCAAGAATATAATTTTATTTTCAATTTTCACTAAAATATAACTGAAATTCACTGAAAAACGACCGGCTAAAGTATAAAGCAGCTCTTGTCCGTAAATCTGAATAAATAAAAGCGTTGCCTATTCTCTGCTCGGATGTTGAGCATAATCAGATTTCGCGCATGTGTTGAGCATTATGAGCATAGTCAGATTTCTCGCATGTGTTGAGCATTTCGAACGTAGATTCCACACTCGAATCCCAGAATATGCTCTTTTGGTCTAACATAATAGGTTTATTTTAGCCGTGCTATTCAAAAGAACCATTTGAAATGGCGAGGTTTAAAATTTAAATAAATATTTTATCGAAACTAAATTTTTATAAATAAATAAATATTTATGGGCGCTTCACACCACGTCAATCTGGTCCCGTGCGAAGTATCCGAAGAACTTGTGTTACAGGTACCAGAAATCGGGAAGTATAATCAATACTATTATACTATACATATATTTAAGATTTTTATTATATTATACACATATTTAATACACATCCACGACCCAGGAGCACAGAAAACCTTTTTGTTCCTTCGGCGGGATTCGAACCCGCGACCGCGCTGAACCACTGAGCCACAGGGGTCGTAATATTTCAAAATATTATATAATTTAAATAAACATTTTATTGAAACTAAATTTTCATTTTGAATAATTTTGATTCAAAGAAAAATATACAAAACTGGTGTAACTCTACTACTGGTGTAACTCATCGCAGCGCCTAACTTTATCGTCTTCTGTACTATCTTCTACTATCCACATAAGTAGCGACGTGTTCATATAACACGACTAACGTTTAATTATACATAATTAATTAATTAATAATATACAATTATCATACAATATCTACGACAGTGCTATTTGAAACTTCGTAACTGTCTTTTTTTTTTCGAATGGGTCTATGCTAATGGCCGAAACCGTTTCAACTTCATCGGGCTAGGACTGTCGGTTGGCTAGTCGTTTCGGTTGACGGAAGACGACGAGGGAGGTTGACCCTCTCCTACATCCTGCGGGTGATGTACAAACCGGTTTTTGGGGATAGTTACGGCTGAACTATTTTTAGGTCTGGAGAGACAAATGTCCCCCCTGCTGAGGGGCCCGACCCCTTCCTCACTCTGACGAGTCTACAACATTGCCTTATCTATCATGAACACCTACTTGTACATATTTACGGATACGATATTTTTTTTGTCCGAGGTGCTAAATTTGTTAAGCTAGGTATTAAAATTAGTCCGCAACTGGTCAATAATCTACAGGATAGGGCTTCTTCATGAAGAACCAGCCTTCGCTATTGATCCACATAATATTCAATATACATTCCCTAATAATTTCGTAGAAAGTCTTTTCTGTGAAATTCAATAGCGATAAGTAAAGCTTTCAATATCTTATAAATAAGTTGTAGAGGCACGAGGATGTGTGCCGATCGATCAATCATCAACTTGAAGGGACATCGATTAAATTGAGACCGCCTTTAGACCTTATCTTAATCTTTTTGAGATGACTTTATACCTTCATTCAGTATCGATTATTATATTAGGTACGACTTTTTGAGATGACTTAATAACAACCTTCAGTATCGATTATTGCATTAGGTAGGTAGGTAGTAGATAGGTACTCAAAATGCGCAACGCTGTTATCAGTTTAATTAATACCCGAGTATCCGATCTTTGTTCGTAGATTTAAAAAAAAGAACTAGTCGAGTTCGATATACCACATTCCGAATTTCCGAACAAAGCAAAAATTATATATACGCATAACAAACTGCCAATCAGACTAACGACTCACATAATATAGTCGAAATTATTGATATACTGTTGCACGAAGAAAGAAAAACAATATATAGTTTTAAAATGTGTAGTTTCTCAGGGATAAGACTTAGCTAGTTCGATTTCTCTCCCCCAAAACTCCCTGCATTAAAACTTGCACCCCATTTCGAGATACCGAATATATATATATACAAGATTGTTTTGTTTAAAGTATAAGATTTATATCTAGCAAGATACCACGAATAAATACCCACAGCAAGCCAATGTGTGAGTGCACGCCATCCTCCCCCCACACTGCTTATGCGTACACTCAGAAACAAGATCGTGCAAACACCACCACCACACAAGCAACAATGTCAGCAAGATCGTGCAAGGCCCCACACCACCATGCAGGTTGCAAAACTCCAGCTGTTATCAGTTGTTAGGTCTTATGGATATCTAAGTGGTAGTTTTTTCGGACGTTTCTATAAACTAAGACAATGACTTTAAGCCGCAGCACCGCCTGGTACTGCTCCCACAACCGCACGATGTGTTTAGTGTATCAATTTTCTTAAATCAGTAATGCAGCGTAATTGAATTTTTGATTTTGTTATCTTCTTTATTTTTTACTAGCTATTGCCCGCGACTCCGTCCGCGTAAAAACTGTATCCCACAGAAACACTGTACTTTATCGGGACAAAAAGTAGTATATGTGTTAATCCAGAGCTTCAACTACTACCATACCAAATTTCATCAAAATTTGTTCATTCGTTTTTGAAAGAATAATAATATAATAATAATACTAATTTATTTCTGAACCATAACATAGCACAATATATCCGATACAACATTAATTTTACATACTAAGTGAATACAGACTTACAATTTGTACAATTTTGTTGTAGGTTAAGTCATAGTTAGCCATTTAATATTGCGATGGACCCCAAATTAGGCAGAAGCCTGTATCTTAGTGGTCCTTAAATCATATTCCTACGTAATTATCCACATTTCTTATATTTCGTATTGTTTTTGCCCCGCTTGCAAACATTACATGCTTATCAAAACATTCATTTGTATCTATTTGTCAACAAAATAAGAATCAGTAATCAGTATAGTTCTATGGTAGTTAGAATTAGTCTGTAAGTTTGTAACAAATTAAGATTTAATCAAATGAATAATTAAATTAAATGAAGGTAATTAAATTAATATTACAATTGAGACAAAATGAAATAAAATAGAATTAATTACAAAGTGTTAAACAATAATATGACGTATTGTGACTGCCATTACAGAATTACACAATGTGTGTGTAAGTGTGCGTGTGTGTGTCTAATAACAAACATCCATCCATCCTCACAAACTTTCACATTTATAATAGTAGAAGGACTTGTCTCGCACTATAGACGCAATGTATGGTGATGCCGTGAGATCACGGGTCACATTCTAATTAAATGTTAAAACAACGCCACACAGTCTCGAAAAAATGTACGTTAAATATGAAAGAACTACCAGATACTAGAATTAATAAATCATTATAAAAGCTACGACGAATCGATCGTATACTAATAATGTGGTATAATTTGACAGGCGCGAATGAAAATATTGTGAACGTACCACGCGACGGCTGACCTAGTTCTGTAAACACACGGGCCCATAATGTAATTAAAACCGCCGCAATCATTAAAACGTAACAAAATGTTAAGTGTAACGCTGAGCTGAAATAGATCTTAAAATAATTAAAGTGCATTTCATTACAAGTAAGGTTGAAGGTAAAAATATTTTAACGTATTTTAATGTTTTGATGAAAATAATTTTTATAAGATTCAGACGAATTGAGTTCTTATTTTTTTTGTACCTTAGGGTCAATTCACACCGAAACGACACGATACGCAACATGGTGCATTTTTACGAGAACTATTCAAAATTGAACTTTATTCATAAGACAAGAGAATACCTGACATTCATATGAAACATGGATTTTTTTGTGTAGTGAATAAAGTTCAATTTTGACGTGGTCACGGAATACTGAAACGATAGTTAAATTAACTGACACTCAAGTCACATGCTATCCTTGTCATTTCGGCTAGCAGAGACAGCGACAGCCTGTGAGTAGGAGCCTCTTGATTTTAATTAGCGTTTCAGTATTCGGCCGTTAGGCTCTCTAAAAAAAAGTAAAACCTCTGATACATATAATAAAAAATTACAAACAAATCACGCCATTACAAAATATAAGGTAGTAAGTGTTTAGTGTTAGTAGTAGTGTTAAGGTAGTAGGTTAAAAATGCGATAAACATTTTTAAAAAAACGCCACAATGCAGCCTCCGCGTGAACATATTAAACATAATTGCGGTTAAACGTATATGAAACGCGCCAGGAAGTAGATAATCTATATATATAAAAGGCAAAGCTGATTGACTGATGAATCAACACACAGGCCAAACCCTTATGGGGCTAGAAATTTGAATTTTTGCACACGAATTTCTCATATGACGTAGGCATCCACTAAGGAAGGATTATTCAAAATTCAAGCCCCAAGGGGTTAAAATAGGAGATTTAAGTTTGTATGAAACTTTTTATTCCTTCGACATATTTGCATGAAATTTCGTATATTGCCGCGGGCAATTAATGTTAGTATAATAATAATATCTATGGACACTTCACACCACGTCAATTTGGCCCGTGCTAAGTATCCGAAGAACTTATGCTACGGGACCAGACAACGGGAAGTGTACTTAATACTTTTATATTCTACATACCTTTATTTAAGATTTTTATTATATTATCCACATATTAAATACACATCCATAACCCAGGGACGCATAAAAACTTTTTGTTCCTTCGGCGATATTCAAACCCGTGGCTCCCGGCTTCAACGCGTTCAAGCACTTACCCACAGAGGTCATCAAATATTGTAATACATATTTATTTAATCACAATAAAATATAATCTGTAACAGTACATTTAACAACAGCTGATGCTCATACAATTTATATTTTATGAAATGGACCAGTAAAAGAGCAGACGGATTGTGTAAGCTAGGACCTACACATACGACTTTGAGCTGAGGGAAATAGGTATATAGGTTAATGTGAGGGCTGGAGAAATCTGGGACTGACCTTATTGTTGAGCTGGTGGTTCTGTATCTGGGCGGAGGTTTCTTCTCACTACACTACACAGCTGTTGAGCGGATTATCGATAGATTTATCGCGGTTCGCCGGCGAATTTGGTATTATATTAACGAGCACAAATAAATATGCGCACACGCGTTCGTGTTCACTAGGTTTCGGGATGAGCTGAAAATGCATCCGGCGCGGATGGGGATCAAAATGCAAGTGTTCGTCACTCTCTGACAACGCCCCTGAGTCGGTCGGCCATACTTCACGTAGTGATGTCCTTTGTGTTTATTCTAAACGTCGCGCTAGGGTTGGCGCGAACATCCTGGGGGGCCCGCACAGGCGGCGAGCTGAGCCCCATCCTGAGCAGAATCCAGTGGGAGCCGGGCAATCTTGCCGACAGGCCTCCGCAGCTGGCCTTGAGTCGTGTCCAAGTCCACAACTCTGATGACTCCATCCTTCCCAGGTAGCAGACGTGAGATTCTTCCCATCTTCCATTGTAGAGGAGGCAAATTGTCCTCCTTGAGCAGAACCAGTTCTCCAATTTTGGGTGGAGAGGAAGAGGAAAGCCATTTGGAGCGGATTTGAAGGGTATGGAGGTAGGACTTGGTCCAAAGGTTCCAAAAGCGCTGAGAGAGTGATTGAATGAGCTGAAAGCGTTTGAGCGGAGATATTACTCTTTCATCTAGAGTCAGCTCGGGGAGAGCTGTGAGCGGACGGCCAATGAGAAAGTGGCCAGCAGTAAGGGGCTGATAGTCCGTGGGATCGGACGAAAGTGGACTGATGGGCCGAGAGTTTAACACAGCTTCGATTCTAGTGAGCAGAGTTAAGAATTCCTCGAAAGTGAGGTGTTGCTCACCGATAACACGGTATAGAAGTTGCTTTGTGGATTTAACATTAATCTCATGGATACCTCCCATCCATGGGGCTTTAGGCGGATTGAGTAACCAAGTTATATTTTGAGTTGAGAGTTTATGAGAAATGGCGTCGTTATTGTCATTGAGAAATTGTTGTACCTCTAGTAGATGATTCCTAGCTCCTACATAATTTGTGCCACAATCCGAACGTATCAATACCGGAAGTCCGCGACGTGAGCAGAACCTTTGTAATGTTGCAATAAACGCTTCGGCAGTGAGCGATGAGACTGGTTCTAAGTGAACCGCCTTTGTAGTCAGGCAAACAAATATGCAAAAATATCCCTTAATTAACTTAGCATTACGTAATTGACTTGATTTGAGCAGAAACGGTCCGGCGAAATCTGTTGATACGTGACTAAATACGGGCTGAGGTATGACTCTATCAGCTGGCAGGTCAGCCATGATAGGTACTTCGGGCTGAGCGCGGCAACGGAAACATCTTATGCATTTAAACGTTCTGTGCCTTATAATGCGGCGGGCAGATAATATCCAAAATTGCTGACGTAAAATAGCATGTAGCGTGTCCGTGCCAGGGTGGCAGTGTATGCGATGATAGTGATCTATTATGAGGTCTACGAGCGGACTAGAACTAGGCAAAATGAATGGGTGTTGAGCATCGTATGTGAGTTCCGAACGAGTGAGTCTACCTCCTACTCTGAGGAGACCGTCCTGCGTAAAAGGCGACAGACGTTGTAGTTGTACTGTGCAGATTCTATCGGTTTGCAGGCGGTGAATATCTTCTGCGAATGCATTCTGCTGTACAGAGCGGATCCAGAAGAGTAATGCTTCTCTACGTTCACTTACAGTTAGAGGGCCTAGTTGTCGCGAGTTTGAATTTAGTTTACAGTTACGAATGAATCGCCTCATGTAGGCAGTGACACCAGTTAGTTTTTCTAAAGAGCTGAAGCGAGTGAGCAGATCACTATCGACACCGGGTATCGAGAAATTGCATGGTACGTATTTTGGTTTGAGCCCTGGCAAGTCTTGTCGAGTATGAGCTGAAGGCATCTTGGGCCAGGTATCCTCTGGCAATTTGAGCCAAGGAGGAGACCACCATAAATCATGAGCGGAGAGAGCTTGAGCTGATAATCCTCTGCTTGCACAGTCAGCAGGATTTAATTGGGAAGGTACATGACGCCACTTAAGTGTGAGTGAATTTGAGTTAATTTTTGTTACTCTATTTGATTCAAATGTTTGTAAACGATGGGGCGGAGTTTTTATCCATGCAAGCACTATGGTACTATCTGACCAACAAACGTGATGTGTAATTGTGAGATGAGCAGACTATTGTTGGGAGACACGCAACATGAGCTGAGATAATAGAGTTGCAGTAGACAACTCTAATTTGGGGATTGTGAGTTTATTTTTAATCGGTGCGACTTTAGATTTAGCAATTATGAGGTGAACGTTAACAGATCCGTTGTGAGCTGATTCTTGTAAATATATCACTGCAGCAAAACCGCTTTCCGAAGCATCTGCGAATCCGTGAAGTGAGTATGTTGATTTGAATTTGTGTGGAGCAATATGTCTGGGAAAATGTATATCTGAGATGTGCGGAAGATCATGATAGATGCGCTGCCAATCATCTGTAATATTATTTGGAGTGGGATCGTCCCAGTCCAATTTAGTTAACCATAACCTTTGAAGAAGTATTTTTGCGCGGAATATGACGGGTGTAACCCAACCGTTTGGGTCATAGAGAGAAGCTACTGTGCTAAGAATTGAACGTTTTGTAATGTGGGTAACTGGTGGTAATGAGATGTGATATGTAAATTCATCAGACCGGGGAATCCATCTAATACCCAAAACCTTAATTGATGGAGACTCTGCGCTGATGTCAAAGTCTTTGGGCATTTCGCATTGATCGTCTGGAAATCTTTGCAAGAGCTGAGGTGTGTTTGATGTCCATTTACTAAGTTTAAATCCACCGAGTGATAACAAATCAATGAGCTGAGTTTGGAGTGCTGATGCTTCTTCTATGGTGTCATGGCCGCAAAGTACATCATCCACGAAAACAAATTTACGCAAAATTTCGGCAGCCTGAGGATAGCGATGACCTTCATCTTCAGCTAATTGTAATAATGTGCGGATAGCTTGATATGGACTTGAGCGCAATCCGTATGTAACAGTGTTGAGTGCATATGTGAGCAGAGGTCGATCTGGAGACGATCGCCAGAGTATGAGCTGATAGTGTCTTTGGTCTGGTCTTAAGAGAATATTTCTAAACATCATTTTTATGTCAGTGCTGAATACTATACGATGTGCGCGGAATGATATAATAATATCTACAATGTCTCGTTGAAGTGCTGGACCTGTGTGCAGGCAATCGTTTAAACTGACTCCATTGGATGACTTACAACTGCCATCAAATACTGTGCGGAGTTTGTCAGTACCTGATTTGAACACGCCATGATGTGGAATATAATAATGAGGTTTATGAGTAAATGTAGACGGATGACACGGTGTCATGTGTCCTAAGTTTATGTATTCGTTCATGAATTCTATATATTTTTGTCGCAGTGTGTGATCGGATTGCAACCGTTTTTCTAGATTGAGAAATCTACGTAGAGCAATAGTATGAGTACTACCTAATACGGGTGCATCTGATAAGAAGGGAAGAGTCACCATGTAACGGCCTGAATCGTCACGAATGGTGGTTGAGCTGAATATGTGTTCACATTGCTCGTGTAGCGGGTTTGAATGAGCAGAACGAGGCTGGGGTTCTTCCGACTCCCAAAATCTTTCCAGGCTTTTGCAAATATCATGAGTAGAATGAGCAGAATGTGTAGAGTGAGCCGACTGAGTATAATGAGTATGAGTAACATGAGCAGAGCCAACTTGAGCTACAGGTGAATCGCATGAGTGCTCAACGAGTCCTATGAGTGCAAAATCAAAAATCGTGCCGAAGGCTATGGGCTTCCCCGGGCCCAAATGAACGGATCGAACACGGATCATCTGATGGTAAGCGATTACCGCCGCCCATGGACACTTAGCCCACTTGCGAACCTGGCCCTCAAAACCCCTAAGCCTACTTGGGCCCTCGGTAACCTCACTCACTCGGCGAAAGACAACACAAGCGTTATTTAACGCCGTTTTTCTTTGAGGCCGTGGTATTTATCCGGTCGAGTCGGCCCATTTGTGCCAAAGCTAGGCTCTCCTGCGATTAAATCAACATGCGATTACTGGTGATTTCAATTCTTTACATTTCAATGTCTCGCCTCAATGGAATAATAAGTACGCGCGCGCCTAAGTTTAATGAAAACCCGATCCGTGGGTTTAATTACTTTGATATTTTTATATTGTGTTCCTGGTAACCTTTATTAACAATGACGTAGCCATTATTAAATGAAAATAGAAAAAATATACGAGCTCATATTATTATAGACTCTTGTTGTTTACTATTAGGTCACTATATATGAAATTGGCTTTTTATAAAGGAGGAACATAAAGTCGATTTTTTAAACATAATATATTTATTTAATCAAAGTATATACTGCTATATACATTGCTATCTTTGCACTTTTGTCATCTCGTAGGTAGTGCATTGATTCCTTTACTAAAAAAACCATTCGGACAGATCAATCATCATCATCATCATCAATAAAATCTTTAAAGGCGCTTTGGACTGCCCCATAGGAGTTGCATATCCCTTGCAAGAAGTTATCCAAAGTTGGAGCACGGTCCAGGGAGTATCATCCACCATACTTAGACATTCCAATTGAAGCTCCTCTAATTTGGTAGCCGTCTGTTGTGCAATGTGTGGTCCAGCGTTGTCCTGAAGCAGCAGTGGCCTAGAGCGAATGACCAACCTCGGTTGTTTAGCAGCTAGCTTTTCCATCATGATTTGGAGTTGCTGGCAATAGACATCTGCCGTAATCTTCTGGCCAGATTTTAGAAAACTGTAGTGAACGACACCGGCACTAGTCCACCAAACGCTCACAAGTAACTTTTTTTGAGTCAATTTTCGCTTGGGGCAGGCTTTGGCTGGTTCGCCAGAGTTCAGCCATTGCGATGAGCATTTCCGATTATCGTACAGAATCTACTTTTCATCACAGGTAATGATTTGATTTAAAATCCCTTCATTATTGTGCCGGTTAAGTAATGTAACGCAGCAGTCGTAGCGCGTCCACGTGGCTTGTTCTGCAGGTCGAAATTTAAAGAACAAAAACGTTGGAGCCAAAAACGCACTTTGTTTTCTTTTGCGACACCGCCGCCATACACATCATTAATCCTTAGAGCTGTTTCTGCAGCACTGGTACCACGGTGGAACTCGTACTCGAAAATAATACGATATTTCAAGTTTTCCATTTTGTAAACAGAGTGACGCAAAGAAAAAACTAAAAGAGGAAAAATCAAATGAATTACGGTTTTCGAAACACAAATGCATGAGTAAATAGCGATATAAATTTGAAATTGGAATTCCTAACCAAAGAACATATATTTGAGATCAAAGTGGTCAGTGCGACAAAAACGCCAATTTCATATGTAAGGACCTAATATTATAAAATTTATTTTATCACATATAAAAATGATTTTTTTTCGAATGGGTCTATGCCGTTGCCGTTTGAACTTCATTGGGCTATGACTGCCGGTTGGCTAGTCATAAAAATGCCCAAGTTTTGGTGGGAAGACATAAAAATGCCCATGCTCGTTTTGTTATATTTAGTTATAGTTTTATATAGTTTAGGTTAGGATGGGACCACCGAGCCTAAAAGGGGTAGACAGAGGCCACCGAGCCCAATAGCGGTAGACAGAGGCCACCGAGCCCAATAGCGGTAGACAGAGGCCACCGAGCCCAATAGGCGTAGACAGAGGCCACCGAGCCCAATAGCGGTAGACACAGGCCACCGAGCCCAATAGCGGTATACAGAGGCCACCGAGCCCAATAGGCGCAGACAGAGGCCACCGAGCTCAATAGCGGTAGACAAAGGCCACCGAGCCCAATAGGGGTAGACAGAGGCTACAGAGAAAAGGGAAGCCAATAGTGGTAGACTGAGGCCACTGAGCCAAATAGGGGTATACAAAAAAAAATTCACAAAAATATTCGTCTGAACCCGATACACTAACGTACAACGCATAAATTCCGATGCTACCAAGTCGCAAAACGGATTTGACATTTAATACCCGCAATCACACATATCTTACTAGGTACGTGACGAAATAAAAAATATATATAATACAACTTAAAAATGCGCAGTTTCCAATACTTAAAGTCAGAGATATACTTGAATACTACTGGACTAGGCTGACTAAGTTGTGAGAATGCCGTATGTGCTTGGGCAACCATACGACATTTAAAAGCTAACTGTCCCAGGCACTACAGTATTTCAAGAGTGGTTACTTCGCTCGGAGAATTCTGTATAAATCATTCAATAACGGATGAAAAGGCCAAAATTTTTTTTTATTAGACTATTATAAATGGGTATTTCGACACGTGTTATTGTCTGTCGTGGTATTCTTATATTATAAAGCTACATTTTGTTTAGTTGAATAAGCTAATCTCAGGAATTGGATCTCTCTCTGGAATGATTTGAAAAAATATTTCTATGTTGAAAATGACTGATTGACAGATTGTGTATGAAAAACGATGATTGCCTAAAGATTTCAATGATCATGGTCATATAATATGTTGAGAAAGACTAATTGGCTTTAGAATTTTATTTTAACATTTTCATTCTACACAATTAAATAAATATATCACGAAAATATTCATTCGTATTGGTAATAATATTTTACTATTCTTGTTTCAGGTAAGAACAAAACACCACTATATACATTCTCGAAGATTCTGTAAGTTAATATTTTTTGACCGCAAAAAACAAACAAAACTATTATAGCATCAGTTGTCAAATCCTAAATGTCGGCCTCCAACTTCAGTCTACAAAGTATCCGGTCTACCGGTACAACAGGCTACTTGACTTGTTTTTATTTATGACCTAAACGCTTTATAATTGTTTCATTACACACAAAAAAATTATAATAATATTATTTTGAAACCTAAAAACCTACAAAAAATATTTTCAAAATACATTTTTTTAAAACCGCCGAAAACACTATTCGCCATGTTGGTTGATAGATAATCTGTGCTATGACGTCATACAAGTACTATTTGTAATCTGTGCTATAGTCCGTAGTAGTAAAATGGCGGTGTGACGTTCCGTTTGACGTTTTGAATAAATAACTTTATAAGATGTCATGAACTATTTATTTACAGAAACACGTTCCGTTTCACTACTACATATGTGTTAAGTGTGTTTGTGTCGTCATATTATCCTTGCCGGAAGTTACTTCGAGGTGTTTTCATTAGTAGAAATTAATAAACAAAAATACATATTTTTAAATCACCTTTATTTATCTTAAGTTTTTAATTTATGATATCGCTAGAATACGTTTTCCTAATATCTCCTAATAATATCCAAGTACTAAAGGAAATACTCCTTTAATCCATGAAATTAAATATGAGTCAAGTAGCTTATTATGTTTACCTAATGCATGCTCACTTGCTAACACACAGAAAATATTCAATGCCAATTGGAAATCACAAGGCGTATGAGCCTGTTTAATCTCGTAACTACTGTTTTGATTTCAAAAAATCTTTATATAGGTTAGTACGATTTGACTAATCGTATGAAATATGTAATATGAAATTGGCGTTTTGTCGTAGTGGCCACTTTGATCTTAAATATATCTTCTTTGGTTTGGAATTCCAATTTCAAATTTATACCGCTATTTACTAATGTATTTGTGTTTCGAAAACCGTAATTCATTTGTTTTTTCCTCTTTTAGTTTTTTCTTTGCGTCACTCTGTTTACAAAATGGAAAACTTGAAATATCGTATTATTTTCGAGTACGAGTTCCACCGTGGCACCAGTACGCAGAAACGGCTCGAAGGATTAATGATGTATATAGAAATTGGCCCACCTCACTTACCCACTACTGCAACTCCTGTGTAGGCAGGATCGACAGTGGTAACCAACCGCAAGAACCCTTTGATATGATCTCAGGGGTGCCCGGGGGACATGCTAAATCTGTCTTGGAACCCGCAACGAAATTAATCAGAAGATTGTAGGAGGAGTAGGAAGTATTCCAGTTTCCCTCCCCAAGCAAAGCGGGAGACAGCAAAAATTGTGATGACAAAGGTCAGAATTAAAGGGGAAGCACCACGGGAATAACATGTTTTTTTTTATGACTACAAGACAGAATGTAATTAAATGTTTTAATTTATAATATGACAATTAATTACAATGCATTTATAACGACAAAAAAGTGTTGCATTGTTTCCAATAGTACTTATGACAAAAACGTTTGAAAGGCCGGAAGTTCTTCGCGCAGCCCACGAGATCTTCATAGTACACAACCCTAGTAACACAATGGACGCTGTTCAACATTTCGATTCTTTCGTCAAACCAGAGATCACACTCCCAAAGTATGTGATGAGCAGTTTTGTTCATAAGGGCTACCTTCGGTCGAACACTCGCATAGCGGAGATGAGACTAATGTAAATCCAAAAAGTTTCGCTTTAAAGTTTCCGTGACCTGTCAAAAATTGTGCGACGTAGTGATCTATTTCTATCCATTGCTTAGAGAGTCGATCGCGTACCGAAGGGAAGAAATTATATAGGTGACGCCCTTTGATAGTGTTGTCCCACCGTTCCTGTCACTCAGATATTAGGTTCTGTATAGAAATATCTAATGGCTCGAATAATCTAGTTATATTATTACTCTCTTTCGCGCTTAAAAACCAGGGTTAATAATATAGTGCTGCACGACGCTGTATCTCTAAATACACTGGTAGGACTCCGGCTCAGAATGGAAGTGCTTCAGTACTTACGGTACGGTATGCCTTACATAAAAATATTAAGGCGAGACGTTGGCTTTGCAAAAGTTTACGACGGGCCGCTCCTATTGCCCAAGCCGGTGCGCCATAGCATAATATGCTGCCGAGGTACGTCGCATTATAAATTATTTTTAATGTTTTAAATGAAAGGCCCCATGTCGACGTTGATATTTTTGTGAAACAATAGAAATTCCTTTTAGCTTTCTCACCGGTCTGTATTATATGTTCCAGAATGTAAATTTATTTTCTAAAATAAGTCCTAGGTAACAAAGTGACTGTTGACCACCTCGATATTACGTTGAGGCACATGTTGGCCTTGTTTCCAATTTCAGATCGCGAATTGGCTTGAATAATAAGAAAACCATCGTCAGCAAAACCAGCATAAAGAGAGCACAGAGGAGGCAAGGGAACACATAATAAATCATCAAAACTTATATTCCACAAGTGCGGCGATAGTACTGATCCTTGAGGGCAGCCGCGCGTTAAGTTTTTGAAATGTGTGTAATGGCCGAGTTGGAGTTTTGTTACGCCGTTGCAAAAATACGAGTAAATTAAATAATAAATATTACGATAGCAGCCTCTGTTTCTTAACTTCAGTAGTAGCATGGGCCACCAGGCATTATCGAAGGCACCCGCGATATCCAGAGATATACCTACTACATATTTACATTCCGATAGATGTACTGTTTTTCTGACCTCGATTGCTGCATCCACTGTTGACTTCCCGGCGGTAAATTCAAATTGCTGTTTATTAAATTTCGGGCCACCGGGTCGCAAGCGGGGAACAATAAGACGTTCTAATAATTTACCTAAGCATGATAATAGCGTTATAGGACGGTAGGATTTCGGATCATCTGGTGGTTTAAAAACAAAGAACAAACTTCTTTTCTTTTTTTTTTTTTCTCTTGGCTTTTGGAATTAATTTTATTGTACCGATTCGCCAGATTTTTGGAAAAGTGCCTTCTGCAATACATTTATTAAAAACCTGTAATATAGATGAGCCTACCGCTAGACACGCCTGCTTAATCATAATATTAGATATTTTATCCTCGCCTGCAGACTTTTTCGTAGGTAACAAATTAACTGTTGAAATGAACTCATCAAGTGTAGGTAAGTCAGATACCAGCGTATTGATGGGGTCTAACATTCTGAATCTTATCTCGCGGTGAAGATCATTGTCCAAGTCCGGCTTATCGTCTGGAATTAGTACGTCGAGGTACGCCTTCGCCGTGTCTCTTAAACTATGAGTATACGAATTATTAATCTTGATATTTGAAAAATACTGTGGAGCAGTGGTATTATTTGGTTTGAGTTCATGGTATAAAGAAGACCTTATCCAGTCTAACGGCAGCATTTCTCAACATATTATTTTTTGCTAAGGTGACCTCGGCGCGATAACGCGACCTTGAAGCCCTAAGGTCAGCTAGGTACGATACGTAATTATCATCCAATAGACCGAGTCCCTGTCTACGTGCATAATTAATTTTCCGTCTGGCTCTCCTAAACTCCCGACGCAAGTTATATAAATTATCGTGCCACCACTTATTTACTGTTTTAAGCGGCCTTCGGCCCAGGGCGGTGTCGGCACAGTAGACAAAGGTGTTGGTCATTAGTTCCGCACTATCATTTGAGTTCAAGTCTGGACGAGTGAAATCTCTGGAATGAGCGAACATAAGGGACCGGAATAAATTCCAATTACCATTTTTAACATTATATTTATAATCTTTCGACTCAATCACGGGACAACTTGAGGGTGCGCGAATAAACTCAAAGACAATTAAACGATGGTCGCTGCATGACGCATCAGGAATGACGCGCCTATTTATTATATTGTTATAATGGACGTACGCGCTGGAAAGCGTGACGTCGATGGAAAATTCACCAGAGGGGCTGCTAAATGTAGGTGGTGCATTGGGAGTGTTATGAATTTGCAGGTTGAACTCTGCTATGAAGTCTTCCACTGAGCTACAACGGTCGCGGTCAGTGTATCTAAGTTCCCTATGCCATAAGGGCGAAGAAGCATTTACGTCGGCACCAATAACAATTTTATTCCCCGCAAGACATTGTAGGACATGACGTAGTTGGTGTAAGTGAGGACCTACAGGATCGGAGTATTGAAAATAACAACTAACTACGTACAATCTAAAGTGAAGACACGAAACCTCCGCTACCGCACAGTGAGACGTTGACAGATTTGTAAGGGCCGTAATTGAAAATTTATACTGAGGTGTGTAAATGCCGGCGCGTGCTAGGTTGTTAACTTCTACGACTTTCGACCTTAGCGACGCGGATTGATATTGCTCTTGTATGAGAACTAAGTCTAAATTATAATCCGACACCAATTTTCCTAATTCAATCGTCGCGTGCTTATTGTTATGTAGGTTCATCTGTCCTATAACTAACTTATCCATAGCGAGTTGTTAAAATTTATTGCTCCATTTTTGCCTTGTATGTTGGGCAGTCAGGGGAACCCGTGGGGTAGTCGTTAGATTTCTTGTACCGGGTGCAGCTTCCGCAAACCGGTTTGAAATCTCTTAAATCTTTTTTGACACAGTTAATCGAGGTATGTTTATCGGCGCAGTGACAACAGCACGGGTCTGAATCGCGGCAGAATTTAGCAATGTGACCGTATTGTTGACAATTAGCGCAGCGTACAAGTTCGACGTCATCGATGAACCGACACATTGCCCAGTCAATAAAAAGTTTTTGTTTCGTTTCAATGAGATGTTTCCGAATCTTTGGATCTAACTCTAGGCCCATCCATTTTCGATTGTAGTTATTATTTATGCGCCGTCTAATATTTTTTGTCGAGTTCATAAATTGTTCCTGAGTCACATTAATCTCGCCCTGAATATTTTGGTTATAAAGCGATAAAAGGAAATTTTCGTCCTTAATATTTTGCGGGACATCTTTAATTAGAATATGCGGGGTGTGTATAGCAGCGGTGTCGCAAAAGAAAACACAGTGCGTTTTTTGTTCCAACGTTTTCGTTCTGGATATTTCCACCTGCAGAACAAGCCCCGTGGACGGCCGGAGACCAAAGTTGATAATGAAGAATTGAAGGCTATTGTGGAAGCGGATCCATCGCAAGACACATCCGAGTTAGCTGCAGGCTGTTTGTGATAAAACTGTTTTAATCCACTTGAAGCAAATTGTGAAGGTGAAAAAGCTTGAAAGGTTGGTACTTAATGAATTGAGTGCAGCAAACCGACAAACACGCGTCGACTGCTGCGTTACATTACTCAACCGGCACAATAATGAAGGGATTTTAAACCGAATCATTATCTGTGATGAAAAGTGGATCCTGTACGATAATCGGAAATGCTGATCGCAATGGCTGAACCCTGGCGAACCAGCCAAAGCCTGCCCCAAGCGAAAATTGACTCAAAAAAAGTTACTTGTGAGCGTTTGGTGGACTAGTGCCGGTGTCGTTCACTACAGCTTTCTAAAATCTGGCCAGACGATTACGGCAGATGTCTATTGCCAGCAACTCCAAATCATGATGGAAAAGCTAGCTGCTAAACAACCGAGGTTGGTCATTCGCTCTAGGCCACTGCTGCTTCAGGACAACGCTGGACCACACACTGCACAACAGACGGCTACCAAATTACAGGAACTTCAACTGGAATGTCTGAGACATCCACCGTACTCCCCGGACCTTGCTCCAACTTTGGATAACTTCTTGCAAGGGAAAATATTCAACTCCGATGGGGCAGTCTAAAGCGCCTTTAAAGATTTTATTGATTTCTGTCCGAATGTTTTTTTAGTAAAGAAATTAATGAACTACTTATGAGATGACAAAAGTGCATAGATAGCAATGGTATATACTGTGATTAAATAAATATATTATGTTTAAAAAAATCGACTTTATGTTCCTCCTTTACAAAACGCCAATTTCCATTTCCTTTCCTTTTCCTGGTAATGACCTAATATTATAGTGGTATTGACCTGGTAATGACCTAATATATATTAGTATTCGCTCGCCGGCGCTCCGCCACACTCGCTAGTCCAACGGCTACATGATGACTAACTGACGTCTAATGTCACTGTAACTTGTGACATCAATGTAAGAGATAATACAAACACCCTCACATACACTACAGGTATCATACTGCTTTTAGGATAATACATAATTTATATCAGGCTCCATCCATTCTACGTGAACGAAAACGCAGGCAAAAGCTAGTTAAGTATACCTAATGCCCGCTACACACGTAACGACAAAACTGCATAGTTAAATTTAACGGTGGAAACCAGGTCCCAGGTCCGCAACCTTTTGGCAGATATGGGGCACATAGAGAAAAAAAGAATGATTTAAATTGATGATGGGCGGGTCGCACTTGTAAGACAATTATGTACCAAATTGATATCTACCTAGTTATCTGTTTTTTTCTTCTTCTTTATTTTAAGGCTTGTGTCGAAATCGACAATGCCAGCCTCAGTTATTTGCTGTAGGTAGACACTATAAGTGATATTAAAAATGTAAAATTATTTATTTTCATTAAATTGATAAAGGATCAATGACTATGACTGACTGAATAACTGTAATTAAAAACAAACTATAACCCGACCACGAAAATATCCCCGAAGCAAACAGAGAAGTATTAATTATAATTTTGTATGTATGTGGGTAGCATCATAGCTCCCAAACGGATTAATTGATTTTGATCTAGTTTTTCTTATTTGACAGGTGACTTAATCGAGAGTGTTCGTAGCTGTAATTCGCCATCATCAGTTAGCTTAATGCTTGACAATGTCGGGGGCTACGTAAATTATCTTTATTGACATTTTACCAAGTGATTTATTGATGACTAGCTATTCCCCGCGGCTCCGCGTAAATCCAGTATCCCATGGGAACACTGTACTTTTTCGGGATAAAAAATTGCCTATGTATTAATCCTGAACTCAAACCATGACAAACTTCATCAAAATCCGTTCAGTAGTTTTTGCGTCAATGAGTAACAAACATCCATCCATCCCTCTATCCAGCCATTCATCCTTCAACATTCAACTTTCACATTTATAATAGCAGTGAGATTGATCACAGATCAAACTTGCATTTGCTCTCATAATGCGTTGTTGACTTTGCTTGCTATTCATTATTTAGCTCCCGAAAGTCCACACTCCACGGTATCGAACACTAATTAGCATCGCGAACAAAGCGAATATCGATTTGTTGGGACGCAGTCGGTTTTAAAACGAATGCTAAATTCTAAATAGCAATGAGGTTTCGAATGTTTAGTTTGAATCATCATCATCACGTATCAACCCCTGGGATCATATCCAAGGGTTTTTGTGCATCGTGGCTACACAGGAGTTGCATCCGTGAGTATGTGTTGTGGACCAATTGCCGGTTTAAAAAAATATATACGTGAAGTAATCCTTCAGTACAATTTGAGGAGAATTCTATGAACGGAGGAGTATGATATTTGGCATAGTTAAAGTTTATCCACATAAACTTTAACTATGCCAATTATCTACCTAACACTGCCACACAGCTGATTTCAAAACGTAAGTTTGCAGTAAAAAAAAAACGTTTTGAAATCAGCTGTGTGGCAGTGTAAGGTCAATGACCTTCTCAATGCAGTAGACTCCTTCATACTAAGTACACTTTAGTTGCATATTTCGAACATTTTTTATGTTTAAACTCCTTTACGTAAGCAGTAATGTACCCAAAGTTTATGTAATTAAGTTTTCAAAACGTTATACCTACATATTACCCTATCATCTTTATCGCATCAATTCAATTACAACCTAGATATAAAATATCAAACAATTATAATTAATTGTAATTTATTGTAAAACGCTAAGTAGGTAAATGCGCCTACTTTTGAGGTTGTTTTTCTGCGTATTCAAATTGTAACCCTCCCTTCAATGTCACTCGATTAAGAAACTAAAAAATCTACGAATTATTAATTCATATAAGTAATTAACAAACTAGGTTAACTTAGGGCGTTTCTGGCAATATTTTTGTATAAGATTGAATTTCATTCGCGCTGAAAGGCATCTGTTACATCTAATTTATCTTCCACGGAGTTTGGATGAAGTTGAGAGTCCTTCTCGATTGTTCCGTCAGGTACGGACGTTTTAATGAAGGAAAGTTATGTTTTTGAATGACTTCATAAAGTCTTTACTTACCATTTCAAATGTGGATGAATACTTTTGTGAAGAAATTATGAACATTGCAATTCGTGCCAATATACTCGTAATATGAAAAACGCTTCATAATATACATTATACAGTGTGTTTTTTCAGTCAGTGGCCAAACTTTCATAAGAATAATAATATATGTTCTTTAATATAATTTTTTTTTTCAAGTAGGAAATTAGATTTCATAGTAAAAGTTACTTATATTCAAAGTATATTCACTACTGAAAGTTTGGTCCCTGCTTAAAAAACATACGCGTGCGTGTGAGACAAAAAATTCTACTGATAGCGAGGTCATACTGTGAATTGAAAATTTTTAATTACTAGAAATAAGTGAAATAACCTTCAGGTTTAAAATAAAAATTCACTTACAATTCACATACATAGTTGAGATTCAGTCTTCGTATTGTATACACACGACTATAACCTTACACATATAATAAAAACTGATAATTGAAATGTCGTATATTAATGAATAATGTATTGTATTTTTACTATTTCCACATATTGTGACAAAGGCAACAAATTAATAATTTATCCATACTTAATATTATAATGAGGAAAGATTTGTATTTATGTATGTTTGTTCCCGAATCACGCCAAAACTACTGGATCGATTTCAATTTTTTTTTCATTATTAGAATGCTACATTACTCCCATTACTTGGAGGCTATATTTAATGCTAGAAAAAAATAGGGATACCAGCTGAAACTTCAATAATGTGGTGTAAAAATTTGCCATAAAATATCGCTAAGTATATAAGTTTGCCAAGGTGTAAAAATATCGACTTCCATACATACTATACAAGAAGATACACATTTAATTACAAGAATTCGAATGTCAAAATGCACCACTATGCATAGCCCGGCACCGCTTTTGCAATGCAACGTGTATCTTCTCGTGTACTGAATAAAGTTCAATTTTGAAACTATTTTAAAAATGCAGCGCTACGTAGCGTCACCTATCGTCGCGGTGTGAACTGACCCTAAAGGTTAATGTACGAATTTCGTTTCGATGTCCGTGTTTAAAAAAATATGTTTGCAGTTTTTAACGAAACTTTAAAATGTATAAAACACTAGTTTTTATGGCCGCTGTAGTAATATTAATTATGAATCATTATTTACCGGAATAGCTCACGATAACAGTTATTTATTTCTGTGTTCGTGTCACTGTATTGCGTAACTATGATTATTACGAGTATCTCATCACAAGCGAAAGACATTTTTCAAGGTTAGCACACGCTAGGCAAGCAACATGGCAAGAAGGAATCCAAACAGATTTGCTTGTCAAGCATGTAGTTATTCGCTAGGCAGTCCAAACACTGCGACTGCCTTACTGCCGCAGTCCAAACCGCAACTCTTTCCGTGGTTTGGAACGCAGTCCTATCCGCGGTCTGCACTTTACGTGTGCAGGGCGCTAATATCCGGAATCCCTCCGGCCGAAAAAAAACAGCGCTGAAAAGAAAACCCTGCTTTGATACAATAGAGCTGAAAATCGAACACACTCGAAAACAACAGTTTAAATACTCGATGCCAATGTGTTCGATTTTCAGCTCTAATTCATTAACGCAGAGTTCTATTTCCAGCGATGTCTTTCCGCCCGGAGAGATTTCGGAAGCGTATAGTCCGAGCCTATGGGTCAAATCACACCGAAACGAAACGATAAGCGACGCGCGACGCGACGCGACGAAAATTAAACTTTATTATATATATTATGTATATTTGACGACCTCTGTGGCTCAGTGGTTGAGCTTTGGTGCTCTAGCCGGGGGTCGCGGGTTCGAATCCTGCCAAAGGAACAAAAAGTTTTTCTGTGCTCCTGGGTCATGGATGTGTATTAAATATATGTAATATAAATAATAAATAATTAAATATAATATAATAAAAATCTTAAATATGTATATAGTATAAAATAATGTATTATATAAATAGTGTATTAAATATATTTCCGTTGTCTGGTACCCGTAACACAAGTTCTTCGAAAACTTACCACAGGACCAGATTGACGTGGTGTGAAGCGTCCATAGATATTACATTATTATTATTATTATTCATTACACAATAAGATACACGTTTCACTGTAAGAGTTCGAATGTCAAGTTGCAACGCGCTGTATTGCGCATGTGCAGTGTATGACTGGATGTCATAATATGAAACGGGTATCTTTTAGTGTAGTGAATAAAGTTCAATTTTGAATAGCTACCTTTAAAATGCAGCGTCGCGTCGCATATTGTCGCGGTGTGAATTGACCCTAAGTTAAAATATATAACTTGTATATCACACGATAAGACAATTGGGGTCGCATGACAAAAATATGCGTGGCGACTACCGGGCGATACTGATTCCCACATATAAATAAACTTTATCTATCAGTCGTTGCAAAATTACAAATAAATATATTTTTGCTTAAATATTATGATGACGAGGATTGTTACCGCACATACATGTATAATAGACGAGGCATGTCAAAGCAAAAAGTGTTATTTAAGCACTTAAATGGCCCTACTTTTGGGATTTTTGGGGCCATTTTGACATTTGAGGTATGGTGAAATCGAGATGGCGTAACTTTTTCTTGTATGAAGATTTGTCCTGTCAAATGTACGTCATAGCCTATCCTTAGTTTTGAAATCTTTGTGCACATATTATATAAATACCGTATCACAAGATCATCTGCTCTTACAGCATACCACGGACATGTATCGTCTATCCTTAGATACGGACTTGCCCTGTGGGGAACTCACCGGAAATAAACATTGCTTTGCTCACACAAAAAAAATGTATACGGGCGTTTGCAAACCCCTGTAAGCCGCTATTTAAGAAATTTCCCATCCTTCCATTAGCGTGTCAGTATATATGTATATTTGAGACATGTATATTTGTGAAAAACCATAGCCATCTGTTTAAGACTCATACGACTACAACTAGGTGTGCAAGCAGGGATAGCAATAAGCTTTGTGTGCCTCGCCAGAAAAAACAAGTATACAGAGATAACAGCTATTGTATGTCGATAAAAATTTTCAACATGGCGCCTTAAGACATTAGAGATATCTCATATAATAATATTCTTTTATAATTGTATTAATCAAGTTTAAAAGAATATTATTAAATCGGTTCCTGGACAAATGCTTTTATAGTAATATTATTATAAGAATATTTTGAATATTTAAATAATGTAAAAAAAATGTCATTGAATAATTATAAATAAAAATATAAAAAATGTAACTATGCATTAAGTTGATTAATTGAATTGTATTAGTTGACATTACCATAATAATTGTGTTTTTATTTTGATGTGACCTTTAAATGCCCATTATCAATATTACTCTGAATTATAATGTGTTACTTTTAAATTATTTAAATAATTTATATATGCATTAAAAGAAATCAATAATCTGAATATTTCCACACCTCTAAGAGGTAGAAATTGTGAAACTAATTAAACTTAAGAACACTGTACACCTATTTCTCGGAAATAAAGAATATTATTATTATAATAATAGCCCGCGTGCACGGTTTAAGATTTTGAATCCACATAGGGAAGATTACCTATTGTTGGCATCCCCCCAATTATTGGCCCCAAAGATTTAAAGTAAATACTCAGGTGTTGGCCACCCTTCATTTATACACAAATGAATTAAAAAAAACATAATTAATGACATAGGCGAAGAAAAAAAATAACAAAAGGAATACGCAACCCGTATTTTATATGATAAGGCGGTAGCCAATAATTTCTTTTCGGGGCCGACAATCAATCAATCAATCAATTGAATAAAAATACCTACAATGATTAACGATATTGTATCTACAAAATATATCGGGGTTGAAAACGTTGAAACCCCAGGCGCATGGGGTCCGGGTCCACAAACTATTTAGAGAAATTTCGAAAAAACTTGTAGAGGCCACTAAATGGGGTCTCGGGTGTTTTTATTTAATTAAAGAGTTAGCATTGCCATCCAGCGAGAAAACTCTTTGACCCTTCTAGGTACTCTGCCTCACGAGGCACGACCTGGGAGATTTCTTTTTTTTTTGTAGCTTTTTAAGTTTTTCTAGTATTCATTTTCTTTTTAGTACTTTTATAGTTTGTCAATATTTTAAGTAGTTAGGTATAGATATTAACATTATAAATATATCTGTATCATAACTGTATTAAAATAAATTGCTGGTTTTCCTTTTTTTTGCTTCTGGCTCGTACATCTATATTATACTATACTATGTACATATATACCTTAGCTATAGATTCATTTCCTTCCAAACTTTCTTCATCTTCAATTAAACTTGGAAACGCTTTCGTGATTCTTAGCAAATGATCCGAAAATGTTAATTAATATGGGAAGTACGAGCTTATGCCTTGGTTTCGTTTACGTACAATCCAATCAATCTACGAGAACGGTATTTAGTCTAAAATTGTTGAAAATTTACATTATGTGACCTAATTAATACAGCTAGCAGTGGCGAAGGCCGGTTTTCCTTCATATGGAAGCCCTAGCCTGTAAAGTAAGTGGTAAGTGAAGCCTCAAGCCGATAGGAATTGAGTTATAGGAATCCCACGCCACTGGCTGTCCAGCATGCATCTTAGTGGGTGTTGGTTTGAATTATGCCAGTAGCAATCGCGGGTCGCGGTCGCTAAGATAGGAATGTTACCCTTAGACTGTGTAAGGAACGGCGACGACCGCAACTCCTTTGATACTTAAACCCCACGGACATTTTCAGGCTGCCTCAAAACCCGCAGCGTACAAAGGAAGAAATTCTGTATGAGGTTCCTCAGCAAATATTATAAGTTACTGTTGTGGGCTGCGACGTCTTGGTTCTTCCAGATCCTTCTTGTGCTTGAGTGGTGATAATAACCAAAAAAAAACTAACTCCCCCACACCGATTTCGGCGACGGTAGCCGGTTTCATTGAAACCAGGCCAGTTACGCAGGAATCCTTTACTCTCATAACCCAGTGGGACGGATAAACGACACGACTGGCGAGAGATCAGGCGCAGGTCCGACTTTTTACATACCCATCCGACGCATGGATCATCTTTCTTGTCAGACAATCAGGTCAGATCAGCCTGCATTGTCCTAACCAAACTTGGAACCAACATTTTTTGTTGTTCCAATGCGGGAATCGAACCCACGACCTCCGAGCCGAGAGCCAAGCTCTAACCACTAGACCACGGAGGCTGCTTGAGTGGTGATAATAATAATACAGCAACAATTGTGATATTCTTCTTTATTGGTACATATAAGAGAGACGCTTAACACAGATACGTCTACACTATATATAGCATTTTGGCTAACTCAAATAATCTAACTAGATAGACTGTGCTTGTGACATCTGTCAATAAGACATTGACATTTCTACTTTTTATTACTACATTATTATGCAACAATTACTACCTAAACAATCTAGTAATGAAAATGACAATCTGAAGTCTTAAATGCTTATCGTACTACTATTATAAATCTAAAAAGTTTGTGAGGATGGATTGATGGATGTATGTTTATTACTCTATAACGCAAAAACTACTCAACAGATTTTGATAAAATTTGGTACGGTAGTAGTTTAGCTCTGGATTAACACATAGGCTACTTTTTATCTCGAAAAAGTACAATGTTCCCGTGGGATATAGCTAGCTATAAAACTAGTTGAAACTAAGGGCTACTTAAATCACAGATCATCACTTTCCTCTTGGCTGAGTGACAAGGGTAGCATGTGACTTGAATGCTTCTTACTTGGAGATGTGCTTGAGAAATTGGGCACCAGAAGATAAACTTTATTGTTTTATAACGTGGGAGAGTCATGATTCGGCACGAATGGGTCAGATCGACCGGATAAATGCGGTCTCATAGAAAACCACCAAAAATAACGAGTTGTGTTTCGCAGAGTCAGTAAGGATACCGGCAGCCCAAGGGGTTTGGGGACTTTAAGGATCATAAGGATAATAGTATAATGGGTTTTAAAGAGAACATAATTCGCAAAAAATATTTGTTTTTGATGAAGATAATTCCACAAAATAGTAGCCTTTTTTGACTTTAGTGCTTATCCATCTTCCTTATTTTTAAGGAAATACAAATAAATTTTATGATGTAATCTTAGGAAAATAAAATAAAAATTACAATTTTAGTAGCTTTTTAATAAAAAAATATATACATAATACCAACTGTATTGTATTTATAAAAACACTAAGTTACCTAATACTAATAACACATAGGACTTCTTGCACTATTTCCACTTTAATAGGTATTTTACATTAATTTTAACATATTACACGACCGGTTTCGACATCATGATGATGACTTTGTCGAAACCGGTCATGTAATATATTAAAATTAATGTAAAATACTTATTAAAGTGGAAACAGTGCAAGAAGTCCTGTGTGTTATTATTGTGAAACATGAATTTCCACCAAGAATCTACAGTACAATCAATAACATACCTAATACTAAACCAATGAGAAATATTTATTGAGTTAAATTATCATAATTTAATATTTATTTTTACTTTGATATCACAAACATATTATACTTAAATACTTAATTCCTAATTACATAAAACATAAAACAAGTAAAATTAAAAAAAAAAAACTAAGTAAGCAAATCACTTTGGAAAGATCCTCTAAAGTTTATCGATTCACTTAATCTGTTGCCAGAATTTATATTAAATTTTAGGTTTCGGTTAAAAATTACGAGTAACATAATACATACAACCAGTAAAGCAACAACAAATCCGACAACCGTCAAAATAATAGCGTTCCCAGAACCCGATTGTGAATTCACACCTTTCAATTCATTTGTTGTTTCGTCTTGTTTCGTATCGCCACATTTGATTCCGTGGACGTTATCGTCATGGTATACCTTTTCTACTGACGTGACTTCTATAGTTTTATTGAAATTTCTAACGTTCCTTACAATCTCTTTACAGTCAAGTAAGTTCCCACCTAAGCTCACATGATTTATCTTCGGAACTATGTTTGTAAGTTTGTCGATATCTAGCTCTTTTAAATAATTAAAATCTATGACAAGTTTCTGAAGTTCGTAACATTCATGGAAAACTTCTAATTCTAATTTAGTTACATTATTTCTTGATAAATCTAGACTTTTCAAATTATCGAGACCTTTAAAACAACCGTAACGGATGTCAGATATTAAATTAGATGAAATATTCAACAATTTCAAATTCTTTAAGTATTGGAATGTACCTGGAGGAATCACTTTTATTTTATTGAGGCTTATATCCAAAGCTTGTATACTAAGCAAAGTTCTGAAGTTTGAACTGTCTAGGGTTTTCAAAGAGTTGTTGCGAATATCTAAGTTAATCAATTTAGGAAAATAGCTTGCGTTTATATTAGAAACTAAATTGTTACCTAATTCTAAACTTGCTAGTTCTGTGAGGGAATTTGTATATTTATTATTAAATGAATCAATTCTATTGTCACTTAAATGAAGTGTTTGTATAATTTTCATATTTAAAAGTTGATCATTCATTAAATTAGAAATGTTATTAAACGATATATCTAAGTATACTAAGCCTGTTGTGTTTATTTTAGGAAGATCATTCATATTATTGTGACTTAAATTCAAAGATTTTAAGTTGCTTAAATCACTGTTAATGTTTAATGCTGTTAATTTATTGTCGGATAAATCTAAGCTATACATATTACGGAGATTCACAAAATTGACTGGCGAAATATATCCAATAGCATTTTTAGAAATTTTAAGCCAAGCTAAATTTGGCAAATCTATAAAAGCACTTTCATCTATTCTAGTAAAATTAAGAGAGCTCAAATCGAGATACCTTAAGTATTTTGCTGGACTGAAAACATTTTTTGCTATTGGCCCCGTTAAATTATTATTTGTTACATTTAAATATTGAAGGTTATTTAAGGGTAAAGCGAATTCTTCTATTGTAATTATTTTGTTATAGGATATATCTAATATTTGCAATTCTAGTTGATTTTTAAACATATAAGATTTTAATGAATCTATATTATTATGATTCAAATAAAGTTCAATTATATTTCTCAACGTGTTTGTTAAAAAATCTATAGTTTTAAGATTGTTATGTGAGAGATCTAATATTTTTATATTGTTTGCTTTTTCAAAGGCTAATATTTCAACTGCTTCAATTTTATTGGTACTTACATTTAAATATTCTAAAGCGACCATATCATAAAAGGAATGATTTTTTAAAGTTATTATATTCTGCCTACTTAAATCTAATGCTGTTATCTTTTTCAGTCCAACAAAAGTCAATTCTGTAATTGAAATTGATAAATTATTATTTCTTAAATCGAAAGATTGTAAATTATTATGCTTAAAAGAATTTTCTTGCACTTGTGTAATATAATTATTCTGTAGAAACACTTTTATTAAATTAACATTATTGATGAACATTACACTTTCTATCGTTGATTTAATTCTGTTATTACTCAAATCTACTGTTTCTAAATTAAATGCCTGGGTAAAACAATTTGACTCTACGAATTCAATTATATTATTGGACATATTAAGCTGTTTTAGTGCCGATAGTCGATTGAGTTCAAAGCCGGAAACCGTCTTTATCTCATTGTTAGAGATATCAAGTGTTTGTAAAGTTTTTAAATTAATGAGAGTCATATTTAAATGTATAAGTCTATTGTTGCTTAAATCAAGAATAGCTAAATTTTTTAAATTCGTAAAAATATCATCTGAAAGTTCAGTTATTTTATTATTTTGTAAATATAAAGCGAGTAGGTTTGGCGTCATACTGAACACATCATTGGCTAATCTACTGAGTCTATTATAAGATATATTTAGAACTTTAAGTTCTGAATTGAGGGTTTCTGATGTCACCAACGATTTAGATGTAAGTTCTTCTATCAGGTTTTGTGATAAATCTAGAGTCAGTAGATTAATTAATTTCAAAAAAGCGTAATTATTGAGAGTTTCAATCTTGTTGTTGGTGAGGTTCATTTTCAAAGTTTTGGCGTAGTATCTGAATGTTTCCTTCTCTATTTTAGACCAAGTGTTGCCTTGAGCTACGAATTCACGGACACGCGAGTCAAAGTTGGTGGCTCCAAAAAAACCAGCTGATATTAGGCCAGTGTGTGAATTCTGCATTCGGAATACCACGTATGGGTTGTTGTTACAAGTAGGATTCTCTACACTTCCAGAATATTCTTTACAGACGATGGTGTACGAACAAACACTTGTTAGATCTTCCAAACTACATCTCGTTTCTGCTAGTACGCCGAGGAAACCCACAGCAGTGATTATATCTGAAATATATTTATGAGATTTATATGTGACTGTTTATAAATATGCAAGATGTGTGCTGACCATAACCCATAACAATTGATAACCAATTGTAATTATACAATAGTTTAGTTTTTAAGAAAAAGATGTTTTTTTTATCGACCAAGGGTCAGTTCATACCGCGACGATTCGCGGCGCTGCATTTTTAAGAGAGCTATTAAAAATTGAACTTAATTCACGACACAAAAAGATACACTTATAATATTGTGACATCAGTCATACACTTCGCATGCGCTGTGCAGCGCGGTGCAACTTGACATTCGAACTTTTAAAACAATGAAATGTGTATCTTCTTGCGTAATTAATAAAATTCAAATTATTAATTTAAATTATAATAAAATTCAAAGACCTCAGAAACGGAGCACCGCATCATGTATCGTTTCGCTTCGTTGTGAATTAACCCTAAATGATATCTCAGAACAAAATAATGTAATGTATGACGTTGTAATTAGTTATTTAAAATATATATTTTGATAATTGTAAAGTAAAATACTTATTTAATATAAAACTTGGTTTTTGGCTATTTCTTACAAACACAATAACTCAAGATTTTTAAGAGTGTTTGTTTGTCTTGTTCAATAGATTTGACACAAAATGCATGCCTGCATAGCAAGATACCTTAACTGCGTTTTATTATCCGATCCGAAATCGGTATCGGACGCTAATACGATATGGGGGCATGAAAGAAAATAAGAACGAAGAAGAAGAAAGAAGAAAAGAAAATATAGTAGAGAAATAATATTTTTCGTAGTTGAAAAGTTTTTAACCCTACTCATTTTACTACCAAAGTATCAACGTTTTTCATAAAACTAGTTGTTATATGCCGAATTATTGCAAAACCATATAACTCTCTATTATATAGTCTAATTTGGAAAAGATCCATCTAGTGGCTAGCTTAAGAACTAGTAATTGATTACACACAACTAACTATATAGACTCGGAAACCAGGCGCCAAAACAAAAAGTGTTTCTGTGTTCCTGGGTCATGGATGTGTAATGTGTATTATATGTGTATAATATAGTAAAAATCTTAAATATGTGTATAATATAAAAGTATTAAATATATTACCGTTATCTGGTACCCGTAACACAAGTTGTTCGAGAACTTACCAAGCGTTATTATAAATTTCATTAGGTAACCTAATTGCGATGTGTCAGCTTGATATTTTGTATAGATACTATATAAAACTTATCACATATCTCTCATATAATATAATAATATTATATATTTCTTAAACGGGTCTTAGATCAATCACACTCGTCATCAAAAACTCTTTTTGTTTCCTGTGTGTCTGTTTTTTGTCGCTGATTAATGTGCTCAGTTTCTATCTAGCAACTTTAGTTTTTAGGTTATCAATTAGAATTAATTTCATGGAAGAAGCCTAGTCACAAGACACGCCTGAGCTTTAATCCATTTAAGGCAATATACTTGTCTCAGGTGTCCCAAAAATAACAAAATATACTTTTTATGCACTTATATCTCAAAACTAGAGATGCTAGGAAAAATTTAGCACAGATTTGAAACCAGCCACTTTGAATTAGTAGAAAATAGTCACAAAATTCGATAAAAAAAGCTCTTATGATTCTCGTCTTGGCTTTCACTCCGTAATTTCTCACACAAGCCCACACAATTCCTGCGTTGAGAATTTGGGAAGCTGTATACAACTTAGTAAATAGACACCCAATCAATTTTTATGATTTTTTTTAGAATTTGAACCCCAACACTTCCATAATGAAGACATAATTTCTCTAGCACAATAGTTTAGTTCTAGAAAATTATTTGAATTAAAGCAGCATATTTTTTGGGCCAGCTTTTACACTGTAACAGGAAAAATGTGGTAGGTGTGAAGGTTTGTGAAGAATTAAGTACGGGACGGCTTGATTTTTTAATCGCAAGTGTATAATATTATAACTTTAATAATTAATTAATTGCAAAAGTTTTGATACTTACAAAATAATATAATTTCCTTCATTTTGTTTGGTTTGATTGTATTTTTATTTAACACACTTGTACGGAAATTTATAAACTTATTTTAATATTTACACCAGTAAATATTTCATATTATTATGGGGTCATAGCCCGCCGCCGCCGTAGCTGTTAGCTTTAGAAGCGGAGTCTGTACTGCCCAAGCCCATCGCTTTGTGATATTTTATCAACTTGCATTACTCATCATATTTCTATGCTACTGTAAGAGTTCATTTATCGGTATGTAGCAGGTTGTCCGGATTTTTAACTTATTTCTAGGACTAGGTCTAGGACTAGGTCTAGGAATAGGTTAGGCGTAAGGCTGGGACTATATGATTTTGAATCCGGCAGATCCGAGAAAATTCAGAGCTCTGAGAATAGAACTCTGTTGTAATACAGCTGAAAATCGAACACACAAGTGTCGAGTCAAATCTCAATGTCATGTATGACAGCTCGACACTGGACACTTCGGTTTTGATCTTTACTGTATTAGCACAATGTTCTATTTTCAGTGCTCTGAATTTTCCCGGGCCCGCCGGAATCCGGATCATATTATCGATAAAAAAGTTTTCTGTGTTCCTAGTCATGGATGTATATTAAATATGTGCATAATATAAAAGTATTAAATATATTTCCGTTAACTGGTATCCGTAACACAAGTTCTTCGAGAACTTACCACGGGGCCAGATTGACGTGGTGTGAAGCGTCCATATATATTACTAGCTTATGCCCGCAACTTCTATTACATAGAGATAACGGAACCCTATTTTTTTAAACGGAACCCTAAAATAAAAGTAGCCTACGTCAGACCTTATAACATCAGCTATCCGCCAGTGAAAATCCCGTGAAAATCGGTACAGCCGTTTCATAGATTAGCCGTAACAAACAGACAAACAGACGACAGACAAAAATTTTAAAAATTTCTATTTTATTGTAAGTACCGAATATGCTTTCATATACAATAAGTGATAAGCTGTTAATTTGAAATTACAAACAGACACTTCAATTTCATTAATGTGTATAGATTATTAATAGATATTATTTTAATGTACACATAACGCAAGCAGAGTATTTTACAATAAGTTGGATTATATTCTAATAACAGCGGGTACCGACGGAAGTCACTATCTGTATTCGTGATAATACATATTGCATTCCTTATTTATCCCGATAATTTAAACTTTAAATTTAACGGTTAACCCCACACCGATGTCGGTGACGGTGACCGGTTAAATTGAAACCACGCCAGTTACGCAGGAATTATTTTATATTTTTATTTTATAATTATTTTATATTTTATATAATTATATTATCCAGGGACGGATAACCGACACGACTGGCAAGAGATCAGGCGCAGGTCCGACTTTTTACACGCCCATCCGACGCATGGATCATCTTTCTTGTCAGACAATCAGGTGATCAGCCTACATTTTCCTAACCAAACTTGGAAACAACATTTTTTGTTGTTGCAATGCGGGAATCGAACCCACGACCTCCGAGTCGGGAGTCAAGCTCGAACCACTAGACCACGAAGGCTGTTAGTGTTGTTTATCTATACAAATACTTATACTTATATAGGTATAATAAAGAGGAAAGGTTTGTTTGTTTGTTTGCATTGAATAGGCTCTGAAACTACTGGACCGATTTGGATGAAATTTGGCACAGATATAGAACAGACCACGGGAAAGGACATGGGCTGCTTTTTATTACAGCAAAATCTACGGTTCCTTCGAGATTACCTTTTGCGCGCACGAAGTCGCGGGCAAGTCATTTAATAAATAAACATCAATAATTAATTAGGTCGAATTTATTATTATTATTTACGTTAACATAAAATTGGATCATAGTATGCGGTATGCATATTATACAGTGAGAGAAGCTTTAGTTCGCACCGGTTTTCTTTGAGGACGTGGTATACAGTCAAGGCGAAATCTGTTTTGTTAAAATGTCAGTGTGTGTATGTGTCAATGTGTAGTTTCAAATCACTACTTAGTATTTAAGCCAAGCTTATCTAGGATAAAACTAGACCCAACATGTATCCGGATTTAAAATGTCTATAGATACGTATTTTAAATATTAGGTATTTACCTATGAAATTGCCGTTTTGTATGAAAAAATTTACCCTAATTTTTTTCATGTATTTTTTATTTGTATTAATCGAAGTAATCACCCATGCAATCAATGCATCTTTGCCAACGCAGTGGCAGTTTATTGATGCCCTTCTTAAAGAAATCAGCTGGACGGGAGGCAACAAATTCTTCAATGGCATTTTGTACTGCCTGTCGGGTATTGAATTTTTTTCCCGCCAAGAAGTTATCCAAATTCTGGAAAAAGTAGTAGTCTGTAGGCGCAAGTTCTGGTGAGTAGGGCGGATGACGGAGAGCTAGAGAGTATGAGGTCGCGCGTTGTCGTGCAGGAGCAGCGGAGACGAGCGATTGACCAATGCTGGTTGGAGATGTGCCAGCTTCTCCATCATTGTGTTCAGTTCTTCACAGTACACATCTGCAGTAATGCTCACCCCATTTGGTAAGAAGCTGTGATGAATCACACCGGCGCTAGACCACCAAACAGTGACCATCACTTTTCTAGGGGTAAGTTTTCGTTTAGGGCATTGTTTAGGTGCTGAACCAGGATCCAACCAATTCGCTGAGCGCTTGCGGTTATCAAACAGAATCCGTTTTTCATCGCAGATAACAATGCGGTTCAAAATTCCTTCATTTGTGTGTCTGTTGAGCAGTGCAAGGCACGTCTCGACGCGTACTTCGCGCTGGCGATCATTGAGTTCGTGGGGCACCTATTTGTCAAGCTTTTTTACCTTGCCAATTTGACGCAAATGGACCAATATTGTTTTGACGCTAACGTCGAAAGCTGCTGCTAATTCAGCCGTAGATTGTGTATCATCAGCTTCCACAATCGCCTTTAATTTGTCATTGTCGACCAAAGTCTTCGGACGACCGCGAGGTTCATTTTTCAGGTCGAAATTTCCAGAACGGAAGCGAGCAAACCAATAACAGGTGGTGCGTTGGTTTGTAGTGTTAGCTCCGTATACGTCGTTGATGTTGCGTGCCGCTTGTGCCGCGTTGCTGCCACGACGGTACTCATATTCCATAATTACTCGAATTTTTAATGACGAAAAAGATTGAAATGCGATGAAAATGTAACACTAATCAATAAACAAATGACTACTTTTGGAAAAAGAATTCCATGTTTTTAAAATAAAATTAATTTGAAATTATAATTCTTAGCCAAACAAAAATTATTTTGATTTGAAATGGCCAGTACTGCAGAACGGCAATTTCATAGGTAAAGACCTATTATTATGTACATTATACAATCGAACAAGTTCTCGTCTAGTCACAAGATCAAAATCGCTTAACAGCGCCGATTCGTGCGCACGCACATATTATACTCACTCGTAAATGCGGACTTCAACCACGTCTGCAGTCGATGCGGTCACTTCCTTTGGGTTTTAATATTTTAAAATTGAACGCGTCCTAGTGCATAAGAAGAACAGGAGAGTTAATTGAGCAGAAACTTTGCCGATATTGTACGTACTAGATACGATATCTATATACACGAAGTTGCGGGCAACATCCAGTATATACTCGTATAGAGATATATATACATATACTGGATGTTGCCCGCAACTTCGTGTGCGCAAAAGTTCATCTCGCCGAAACTATACATTTTTTCGCTATAAACAGTGAGTAGTCATTTCTATATTTGTGACAAATTTTATTGGAATCGGCCCAGTATTTATAATATTGGTAAGTATAGATAAGATGTTGCCCGCGACTTCGTTCGCGGAAAAGGAAATAGCGCTCTTCAGGCGTAAAGTTTCGATCGCGCATCGGATTGCGTTTCGAACCGCGAATGGATCTATGCGGTTTGGACTGCGGATTGAACAGTCGTGATAATTACGACTACAATAATTCCACAGTTTGGACTGCCGGCGGCATATAATATATGCGAGTGCGCGGAGAGAACGAACATACTGCCAGATTCGTTTCGAAGAGAGGGCTGGAACGTCGCGTCGCATGTTATTTCCCGCGGTTTTTAGTTTTCTTATATTATATAAAAATGGTCAGCAATTCCAAAGTCTCGCTAAAACTGGAGGACAGCTGGACCGATTGAGCTTATTTAGGCATTGAAATAATTAAGGAATTTCAGGGCAAGTATAAATGGTTAGAAATGTTGGAAAAGGTGTAGGTGTAGAAGTAGGTGCAGTAATTTATAATATATTCCAGTTCATCCTTAAGACAGAACAACGGGTGTTGGGGCAGCTAGTTTAAAATATATACCTTTAACATACATTAAATTCTTAATCTCCCTAACAGAAAACCACAACGAACAAGAAATGGATAGAAGAGTAAAAGGAACTTGGAAAAAGTATTGGGGTCTCAAGGAAATTTTTAAAAGCCAAAGCATGCCAGTGAAAACAAAGAAAATAGTCATGGATAGCTGTCTCCTGCCATCGCTCACATACGCCTGCCAAACGTGGAAATTCACACGCCGAGTCAAAAACAAAATAACAACATTCCGAAGGAGTATGGAGCGAAGCATTCTGAATATAAAAAAAATACCAAAAATACGCCACTCCGATATAAGAGAAATATCAAGAGTAACGGACGCACTATCCTACTCAATGAGATTAAAGTGGCGCTGGGTGGGCCACGTAGCGAGAATGAGCGATGACAGATGGACAATTAAGCTGACATCATGGCCAGGGCCCAAAGGAACTAGAAAGAGGGGTAGGCCCAGAGCGAGGTGGGCAGACGACATCATTGAAACCGCTGGCAGTTCATGGATGGTGAAAGCTAGAGACAGAGACTGTTGGACATCTCCCGAGGAGGCGTCCACCCTCATATAAGAGGGGTTCACGTTCAAAGCTTCCCAAATTAATATTTATGTTATAAATATGTACATTTTTTTTTTTTTTTATATTGCAGTGTTAGATTAATTATCTTTTAATTAAATTTTATTTCGGTAAAATTATAATTAATTTCTAAATCTTAATATTATAAATTATTGTATTTGTTAAAAAAATGCATGTACTTTATATTTAATGATAAAATAAATTGCAATATTTTATGTGTTATTAATCGATTTTAAATTTATAAACAAGGTATAATCATAGATTTTTTATATTAGAACAATGTATTTTAATTCTAGGAAAGAACATTATATTAGGTATTGCTAGATTAATTTTTATATTCTTTATTTTAATTTATGTAATCATTTATATTTATATATTTTTTTTATTAATTGTTAAACATTTATTGCATGAACTTTATTGTCAAATTGAATTTAATTTTACCTATTTCAAAAAACGTGACATAAAAAGGCTTTTTATTTCATTTTATTTTATTTATTTATTTTATTCATATTTATATAATAATATTATTTATCTACCTATTACTCTCCTAGCCTTGCATAGTCCGGCTAAAATAGACGCCATTAACACCCCACTTCAGGAACAACCTCCATCTCATGTTGACCCACAGTCCACAGTATCATAACCCTTTCACATCTTATTGTCGATCCAGAGATGAGCAAATATAGAATTACTTTGGTATCAAACGAAAACATTTGTCCATGGTGTAAGGATATCTGCATAGTGCTTTAATACTTTTAATATGAGATTGATCAATTATTATTAATATTAAACCTATATTTTCGTGAAAACGTTCATAGCTGTAAGGGTCAGCGCATACAGAGAGGAATAATCCTCGCGCGGTCACGGGCATTTTCAATTTTATATCGGGCGTATCTTCGAGGACACGCGAGCATTTTTTGTCAGGATCAAGCATGTATGCACTTTATTTTAATAGTTGAAAAAGTTGATTTTCGAGTGCATTAATAAAATCCTCTCCGCTGCGCTCCTCTCTGTCTGCTGGCCTAATCCGTAAAACTACGCGAACAGGCGTGAACATTTTTCACGCGTTGAGTTTACACAGTTTTGGCGTGAACTCATGACATATTCGCGGCAAATGTGCGGCGTGTGATATAATATGTAGCTTATTGTTAATAAAGTTTTTTTACTTCTATTTTATAACCTTTTATTGTATTACCTTTTATTCCTACTAGCAATTTTTTTTTATGTAATTGCAAACGTCACACCACCTATTCAAATGAGTATAACACTTACACATGAGGACAGAGGTTCCGTTTTAAAATACGTTGCAATGAATGTACGCCGACTTCATTTGTCTCAAAACCCTTTCTTTAGCGCTTTTTTTAGAACGCTTTAGAACCCAACACATTTAATAACCGACCCTGTCGGCAATCCGATATATGTATCTACTTAGAAATAGGAATCGAATATCCCTTTGTGGCACAAGAGGCAGAGAACGTGACTAAAAAGCCACACTGCACTCTGAGAACTTCGGAGAACGCCATCTTGGCTTCGCAACAGCTGTTACGAAATTGCTGGCTGATTACACTAGTCTCAAAAAAAATATTTTTTTCTCTCCTTAAAGTTTTCATGCGTGATAAGTGTCGTAGTAGGTGTTGGATCACCGGAACGTAACAATCAAATATATACAGCACATATAATTATTTATTTTTTCAAACACACTTAAACTATCATTACAGGCTTAATCTAATGCAATAGTAGTGGAAAACATAATTTTATTTAACAATAATATAAATATAAATATCCATCCATAATCAATAATATTAATAAAAATTAAAATAGATAATAAAAATCCCCAGTTAATCAATAAAAATATCTTCAACCTATTAATATTAAATACAAATAAATAACATTCATGATTAATTAATTTATATAAATTGATAATTAAATTGCCTACCATTATTTTTATGTTTATATTGTTCTCTTATCTGATCTCTTAATATGAAATACGTAGACTACACCTAAAATCACAAACAAAATATATAACATGAACTTTGTGCACAACTTCCAAAAATATATAGAAATATAGATGAAAATAAACATTTTAAACAATTGAAAGACAAGTGTTCATTTAATTGTTGTAAAGTGACAGCGAATACTCAAGCGCATTTCCGTACAACAATAAAAATCTCTTTAGACACCTTCCTTCTTTCTCTAACAACTCGTCAAAATTTATTTTGTATCTATAGAGACTGTTTATGGTTTTAATGCAATAAAATGAATTAAAATATGTATATTTAACTTTATAGGAAGAATAAAAAAAAACCTTAACTTGTGATATTTTGGAAATAAAAATCATAATAACGCAAAATCTAGATGTCATAAAAAAATACGTGTGGCACTCGGGGACTGCCGCGGAAAAGCTATTGCATAGTAAGTCTACACGCATACGCAGGCACACAAACACCGTGCCGAAGTCTGCCGAACTGAAACGACGCACTATGTGGACTTTAAGCCATTTTCGTGTCATAAATCTGTAACTTCTTTGTTTTTCAAGATATCTCCATGTATAATCCATAAAAATAAAAAAATAAAAAAACTTAAATAAGGGAATATTTGATAATCTTTATATTATATGTAATACTATTCTACATAAAATAACGAAACTGAATATATTAAACAATATCGTAAATGTAAAATGACTAATAACTTATATTAAAACTAGCTTTTGCTCGCGGCTCCGCCCTTGTAAATACAGTATAGTATACCCATGGGAACAACACACAAACAACTTGATACCCATAATATTTGTATTTTATAATAATTACATCGTAATTATTAAGATTCTCATATGTTATTTAATATTTAAAGACATAAATACCAAAAAAGTAACCTACTAAAATTCGCCCAAAAGTTTCACAGCTTCTTCTAGAAGTTCTTGAATTTTTCTATAAATAGGCATCCTTAAACTCGATATATAAGGGTCCGAAGTATACAATAGTGTGTGCAGAACGTCTTCATTAGTGGCTATTCTGGAGCATTTTCTTGCGTGATGAAGTCTGAACTTTTTATAATCTTTATTTCGTGATTGCTGGGCATCTTCGGAGAGTTGTATTTCTCCAGGTTCATTTAGAAGATCGTAATCTTCTAAATGAACCTGGAGAAATTAAGGCCGTAGCATATTTCATTCTTTTTTTCTATAGGCAAGGCTCGTAAAACTTCAATGATGAAGGTTTCTTTTGTTTCTCCTTGATATCTCAACCCTTGAACGTATGAATTCAGTAGAAATTCAAGACCACAAATTTCTAGTAATTCCTTGTTTTTTCGATTTTTTGGTCGCTTTGCACTATCTTCATAGGCTTTAGAAGGCCGTCCTCGTTTCTCTGTCGATATAGAGGGCTCAATCTCGCAACTAGGTTCTGTAAGATTTACAGTGAAATTGTTTTTCAACCATTCGCTATTTTCTCTTAAAAACCGTTCTTTCTTGCGGCCTGATTTAGTATAGCGTTGACGAAACTGATCAATAAAAGTTTTTTGCACACTTACGATAATTTTTGGAATATTTTCATCAGCGATATTGGAAAAATTGTTTCGTAAGAATTCCGTGATAGAAATAACATAATCCCTATCATTATTCAGTAATACGAGACTTAAATCGAGTCTAGTACAGGTAAATTCAGTTATTGTTAGACAAATAATTAGTGAAACTAGTCACAACAATTGTTTATTTCATGAAAAAAACATGAATATATAGTTATAAAATATAGTTTGGAGACGTCTGCATATCGTATGCAATTTGGTTTCATAATTTACTATCTACCCCGAAACCTATATGTGGCTGTGAGGTTTGTTATCTTATCAAAAGAAAATTTTCATTCATCTTATCAATATACTAACCACAATAAAGTAGACTACTAATAGAACTATGGCTAATTTCAGTAATTGTCTAAACTGTATTTGAAAATCGAAGCGAAGAAAAAACGACATACTGCAAAATATACGTCTTTAGTGGTGTCATAATGATATATATATATATATATATATATATATATATATATATATATATATATATATATATATATATATATATATATATATATATATATATGTACATATTGATTTAATTTATAATAAAAAAAACATTTCAAGCTTTTCAAAATGACATAACACTCATAAGTTACTATAAAAATTATTGCATAATAAACAAATGACTTCAGTTGCATTCTAAGAGGAAAAAACATATCTTCACATTTTGCCATATTTTCATAATTTGCGCACTGATGCCGCAACAGAAAAATTTACCCAGCAAATTTGCATTAAATTTGCTACAAAATAAAACTAACTACAGAACTTCGGCAAACTTCGATAAACGTCAAAACTCTAATCGAAAATTGAAGATAAGGAAAAACGACATACTATGAGATGTACGTCTCTAGTGGTATCATATATGAAAAAACCCAATATATAATTATATTAATTCGAAATAAATAATATATTTTAAACTTTCTAAAATGGTGTAACACTTATATATTCCTCAAAGGAAAGTCACTATAAAATCAAAGTTAAATGTCCACATTTTAAGAATATTTTTCAACAAATTTTCATTCAGTGACTTCGAGAGATTTTTTGTCAAAAATAGGGACAGACGCAAGTGTAAATCGTTTATATTTAGGTAGATTGGTCCTTTGTCTACAATTTGAGGTACAATACATGTACCTCTGCCGACTTTTGGAAAAAGCATTTATGGCACGGCTTCCTTAGGAGTGTCCACATAGTGCGACGCGACGTTAGACGATGCACGGCTTTCAACGCCGCACCGCTGTGCCGGTCGGAGTGGGGGGTGTTAGGTTTACTTTCGTTACGGAATTTCTTGATTCGGTCGCCGCGCTCAAAGTCCGCGATAAAAGCTATGCAATAGCTTAAAATTGCTCAACAGGAACAGATTCAGTTTTTCAGTGTTCCTGGGTCATAGATGTGTATAACATAAAAAAATATTAAATATACTTCCCGTTATCTGGCCCCCGTAACACAAGTTCTTTGAGTACTTAGCACGGGACCAGACTGACGCGGTATAAAGTATTATTAAGATTAGGTTATTGAAATTTCGATGATACAAACTACGAACAGTGTAATGTGTATGATGCGGGAAATGGAGGATGGGTATTCCCAATTCATATTAATATTATATTCCTTATCGCGTTTACATCCTTTACCAAAAAAACAACGTCAATAAAGTAGTATTATGTTCGTCATACGTTTGGGAACCTTGTTTTACACAACATAACAAATGTATATTTATTAATACGTGAAGTAAAAACTTTCAGTACAGTTTTACGAGAATTATGCTAACAGAGGAGTATGATATTTGGCACAGTTAAAGTTTATCTGGAGGTAGGTGTGCGGAAATCTATTTTTTTTAAATAATGCATAAAAATACATAAGATTATTAATAAAAGTAACAACAACACACACTACCTTAGATTAGTAACACACACTACCGTGCATTTGATAGATACCATTTTGTTTCTCCGTTGACGTTTGTTAATCTGTCACAACATTTACTTTTTTATTTTTTCCATCTATGAGGCAAAAGAACACTTACTAAGTTCGAACTTAAAAATCATATGAATTATTATGGGGCGAATTTCGACCACACGGCGTGCTCTTGTTGCAATAATTATGCTATTATCCCTTTTGAATATCTGTGAGAAAAATGTAAAGAAATAGGTGTACTGACCGTAGCTTCTCAGTATATTTTGGATAATTTATTATACGTTAGAAAACACTTAAGCAATTTTAAGAAGATAAGTGATAATCATTGTATAAACGAGCATAGCCTAGATATGCATAAGCTAGATGTACCAGTGATAAGACTTAGCAAAGTAAGTAAATATTTTGAGGGCCAATGAATACGCCTATACATTGGGATCCTATTGATCCCAGAAAACGTTCAAAGCAAAAGTAGTCAAAGAACGTTTGTGTGCTAAAGCTTAAATTATAAAGTACCTAAAGGATTTTGTTAAGGATTGTACACCTTCGGAATAAGATGCTCCCCTGCAAGGCTGTTTCTATGTACTTGTATACTTTTGACTTTTTTATATTTAACACATTATATTTAGTTTACAATATAAACTATATATATATATATATATATATATATATATATATATATATATATATATATATATATATATATTTCCATCTTTTTGCTTAAAGATGGCCCCGTGCGAGTCTCTTTCGCCGGATCTCGGCGGGTTAGGGCTGAACCGGTGGTAGCTTTTTCTGTTGACTTTCCGAAAAAAGCTTCTTTAGTTTCATTTGGAAATAAAAAATATTAATATCATTTCATTTTTATAGTAAACCTCAAAGCTCCAGCGCTCCTAGATTTGAATAGTCAATCCTAAAATCTGACATAGCCATCGTTTTTTGGAAGTCTGTTATATCGTTAGGGATAGTTTTACTACGATTTTTAAGCCTCAACGAAAACAGAGGGGTGTTATAAGTTTGACGTGTCTGTCTGTGTGTCTGTCCACGGCATCGTAGCTTCCAAACGGATGAACCGATTTTGATCTAGTTTTTGTATTTGACAACTGACATGATCGAATGTGTTCTTAGCTAAAACTCGTCGTCATCAGCTCGCTCACTGCTTGACAATTTTGGGGCTACTTACAAATCCTTCACTGTATTTATCTTTACTACCTTGAACTTTTGGTTTATTATTAATTCGTCATGTTAATTGATCTCATTCTTTTGTACGTTTAGTTTTAAAAATTGTAGTTTGAGGTTGTTTTATTTTTTAAATTTTTATTACATTACATTTTGTATTTCGGTGCTCACTGAAAATCAGCATTTCGAACTATGTTTGCGACATAATATGCTGAGTGGGTGCATTTAGTAAAATTTCTTGTGTTTTTCTTTTTATTGTTCAGTGTTTTACCAATTAAACTATATTTTCTTTAAAAAATAATAATTTTGTTTGGTGTGGTGGTAGTCGTAGAAACTGTGGGTTATTTATTCGGTATATTATATTATTTTATGCAGGTATTTATTTATTCCAGTTCATAGTTAAGACAGAGCAACGCCTGTTGGGCACAGCTGCTGGTAGTGATATAAAATACTGTCTGTTGTCCGCTGCTCCGCCCGCGTAAATACAGTAACCCACGGGAAAACTATAGGTACTTTTTCGGGATAAAAAGTAGCCTATGTTTTAATCCGGAACCTAAACTACTACCATATCAAATTTCATCTAAATCCGTTCTGTCGTTTTGTGTGAAAGAGTAACAAACATCCATCCAACCATCCCTCCGTGCTCACAAACTTTCACGCTTATAATATTAGTAGGATTGGCTGGGATTATTATATTATTGTATTTAATTTTATAACTTTCGTACAGGCAAAACATTTATCAATAATAATGTGTTGTTTACTTACAATAGCGCGTACTGACGTAAGCCACTGTCGCTACTCATGATGATACATGTTGCATTCCTTGTTTATCCTAATAATATAAGAAATGGGAAAGATACAGGCCGAAAAGAGCAGACACGCCGCCTGGTGCCAGCGATAGCTTGCCAATAACGTTCGTCACCGACCGGTCTGACCGCCCGTGAAAGGCGAAACTTTACGACCGAAGCCTTCGGATTTACGGGGCTCGTAATTACTTCAAATGTAATAAATCCGACAAAACAACGTTATGGCAGGCTATTGTCCACTAAACGATTTAATTGTTGCCCAAAATGTTTTGATGCTGATCAAGTAAGATTAATCCTCTGTGCTTATGCTAAAGCCGGTCGCGTAAAATGCTAATCCCGCCGAAGGAACAAAAAGCGTTTCTGTATTCCTATGTCATGGATATGTATAATATATTAAAAATCCTAAATATAAGTAAAGTATAAAAAGTATAAAAAGTAACACAAGTTCTTCGAGAACTTACCAAGGAACCAGATTGACGTGGTGTGAAGCGTATATTATCCATTGATATTATATTATATTATAATCTAATGTCAGATAATAGATATGCCAATAGGCAGATAATATTATAATCGTATCACATAAACTTACTAAGATAATAACATCATAATGGAGTTTGGCAAGCGGAAGTTGCAACTAGGTTATTTGCAAACTTTTAACTTGGTAACTCTATGCTATCTTCAAAGTCAATTTGACGAACCAAAGACTCACTAAAATTCTGTGGTTTATGCTTGAAAGAGTAAAAGACATTTATTTAACATTTTATGTATCATCTTAGTAATAATTAATTAATTATCAAGTTCCTTAACACTTTGAATTTTTTCCTATGAAAAATAATGTTACCACCACTCGATTCTTTTAATTTGCCGCCATCTCTCAGGTTCATCTTTCGTTTGCCAAACTAGGTAAATACATACATATTTAGCGTAAACAAAACACATTGTATAACTTATGTGGGTGTATAAAGTACTATAATTATTTAAGTAACTGGACTTAGCTTAATTATCTAGACTCTAGTCCGTCGTGTCTAAAAATCCTATATAAATCCTACTACTATTATAAATGTGAATGTTTGTGAGGATGGATGGTTGGATGGATGTATGTTATTCTTTCACGCTTAAAACTACTGAACTTGAAATTTGATATAGTAGTAGTTTAAGGATTGAAACATAGAATACTTTTTGTCCCGAAAAAGTACAATGTTCTCGCGGTATACTGTATTTAAATAGTTATGCGTGCACTCACACATTTGCTTGCAGGTTGTGGGTATTTTTTCGCGGGATATTGCTAGATATAATATTAATTAAATTGTAAACTGTATTTACGCGGGCAGAGCCGCGGGCAACAGCTAGTTACCTATAAAATATGACTATTTTTAGCATTTTCTTTTTATTAGTTAAATAAGGCTGTCCCGCTCATCGCACCGCCATTATAAAAAATAATAACCTAACCAAGAGCATGTCTAAGGAGGCGTCCGTAACTATCAACGCGCAATAGGTTTTCTTTGAATTACTTCACAAGTTATTGTCCGATTTGGCTCAAAATAATTTTTCTAAAGAGTTTTTTTTAGCATGATCTATCAGTATGGAAACTTACAAGTCCATCTCTTGTAGTATACTCGTAGAAACGCCTTGGGCAACTTACAAACCACTTTGGGGGCCGATTAATCGAAAATGGTTGACTTTGTAAAAATGTCATTTATGAAACCTTGCCTTTATTTTAAAAGACCTATTTAATGATACCCCACACAATGGAGTAGAATGAAAAAATGTTTTTCCTCCCCACTTCACATGTATGGAGAGCCTAAAATATAAAATTATTATTATTTTATGATTCCAAAACTGAGGTCTATACACAATCTATATCTATAACAAATTTTCTCCATTTATATTCATAATTACAGAAGCTAGAAGCGCGGACAGACAGACAGACAGACGGACGGACAGAGCGAAACTATAAGGGTTCCCATAAGTATTACGGAACCCTTAAAATGGTTATCTGTTAAGTCGGTTTACGGACGATAATTTTGCGTGATAATCATCACAAGCCGAACGCTTAGGCCGATCGTGCCTCTCTATCGTTTGTTCCGCGCTCTCGCTTGCACGCTCGGCTCAGGCGGAACGTGACAATCAGGCAGAACGTGACAATTTTTCGTGCGTGCAGCCGGCGTTCATCGATTTATAAGACGTCATCATGTCAAAAACATTTATAATATTTTTTCATGCGATTACCTAATCTACAAAACCTACTAGGTCTCCACGACGCTCGAGTAACTACCATTCTTTTCCATGTTAAATACACATTTAGCATCATGGGCTCCCTAGCCGTAACTATCCTACTACATTTATTAATGTGAAAGTTTGTGAGAATGGATGTATGGATGGATGCATAGATGGATGTTTGTTACTCTTTTATGCAAAAACTACTGAACAGATTTTGATGAAATTTGATATGGTAGTGGCTTAAGGTCTGGTAATAAAACGTAGGCTACTTTTTATGCCGAAAATTTACAGTGTTCCCGTGGGATACTTTATTTATGCGGGCGTAGCCGCGGGCACAAGCTAGTGTTGCATAATATAACAGTGTTATAAAGTAGAAATATCAATGTCACTTTGACAGATGTCACAAGCACAGCCTATCTAGTTAGTTTATTTCAGTTAGCCAAAAGGCTATATATAGTATAGATGTATTTGTGTAAAGCATCTCTCTCATATGTACCAATAAGAGAAGGAGAATATAACAATTGTTGCTGTATTATTATCATCACCACTCAAGCGTAAGAAGGATATGTAAAAACAAAGACTGAAAGTAGTTCTCGACAGCTAGTTACAAAATAATGGTTTACAATAGTCCAGACTAAACCATGTATTCAAATTAAGATACACATTTATATACCGGGGAGCCCTCATCGCTGCGAAAACCTCAAACCCATGAATACTAACACACACTTTTTATAATTGAGTACATCACTATGCCAATGTGTACGACACGTATTTCTGATTACCATCCCTTTATATGCGGAATAAGAGGACAAAGACATTACAAACGTAACATAGACCTATAATCTTCACCCAAATAATATCAATTCGATCAGCTGTGTAAAGGGTCGAGACGGTCAAACGGTTTGACTCAAACATGTAAGGTTATCCATGCAACCGTTTGACGTCGGTTTGATCGGTTTGTCAAACGGAACTGTACACTTTGGAAACGCCGCTGTCATTAGACTCGTGACGCAGACAAAATATGTAATTCCATCAAACGGGCTTCACAGCCGTCAATGTTTGACAAACCGTTCAAACGATTTTTTATGAAATGAACCAGGAAACGAGCAGACGGACCGCCTGATGGTAAGCGATACCACCGCCCATCGAAACTCGCAACACCAATACACTTGTAACTCCTCTGGTGTTGCGACTTGCGTTCCCAGTTCTTAAAATCCCCAACCCCCCTTGGGCCTCCGGTAGCCTCACTCACTCGGCAAAACACAACGCAAGCGTTATTTCACGTCAGTTTTCTGTGAGGCCGTGGTATATGCCCGGTCGAGCCGGCCCATTCATGCCGAATCGTGGCTCTCTCACAATTAATTTAATTTGACGTTTGATCGCCTTGGAGGCTCTTTAGATCGTCTCGGGGGCGCTTTAGATCGTCTCGGGGGCGCTTTAGATCGTCTCGGGGGCGCTTTAGATCGTCTCGGGGGCGCTTTAGATCGTCTCGGGGGCGCTTTACGTCAATGACCACCGTAGAGCGCCGTAAAGAATGTAATGTAATTTTTTAAGGTTATTTTTTTTTCGAAATCTTAAATTATTTTTCTTCCTAAATGTCTTTACATAACCTGCAGATCATATGCCTAAAATATCCGTAATTGATTTTACCAAAACGTTAGTGTACGAATATTGTAGACGAGACAAAAAGTGTCCACACTCATAAAACCACAGAGTAGTATAGTAGACATATATGTCGAAGCGGTTAATATTTTAACGGCTGAATTGACTACTTAGGTCAATATTATTTTGATAGACGGTGAAAAGTGATTAAAATAGTGTGAAGTGTTTAGTTTTATTACTATAGAGAATAAAGGTGAAGTAATGTTGTTTCTTGTCTTTCCATTTTCAAACCAACACTACACACGTTAAGTCCACATTTAAGTTTAAGAGCCAGTATTTCAATTTAATATAGTACGGTATTTGCGGCATGTTTGTTTTGTTCCCTTGTCTTCGTCATATACATATAATATATTCACGTACAGTAAAACAGATTTCATATAACGATATAAATCGATCCAAATTTGAATGATGGATGGATGTTTGGTACTCTTTCATGCAAAAGCTACTGAAAGGATTTTGATGAAATTATGTATGGTAGTAGTTTGGCCCCAATTAACCTCAAAAGTGGGACCATTCAAGTGGGGACAGTTTTTGCCTCGACATGCCTCGTCTATATTATAATATACGTCTATGGCTTTAATATATTACTTATTCATTATATTCACTGTAATTAAACCAACGACGCTTTAATACCAATTAAATCTATGATATCAACAAGGTAAACCCCTATAATGCGATCACTTTTGAATATCACTCATTCACAATGCAATAAATAAAAACAATGCCACGTTTATTTAGTCGAACTTCTTTTTGTTTATGTTTAATATATTGAACTAGCTGACCCCTCGAACTTCGTACCGCCATATTTTTAAATATTTGCTATCATTTTGACGTGATAACGTCTTATAATTCGATGGAGCCGGCTGCACGCACGAAAAAATATGACTCGTGCGGTACCGGCGATATCTCGCTAATAGTCATGTTTAAATGGAACACCATTTCTTATGACGTTGTCACGTTCAACTATCGTCAGTAAACCGACTTTACAGACAACCGATATTTTTTTTTTATATTTTTTTCATCCAAACCTTCTCCTGACGATAACGATTTATCCAATAAAAGAAAGATTTATGCAATTTGGTGCAGTCGTTTGGAAGTTATACGCGTACAAACATTTCGGTAATTCATTTTTTATTTATATATAGATTATATCTAAACAGAGTATTATTATTCCACAAAAGTTTTAAAGCGTGAATCGAGAGAAGTTGCTAAACGAATACCAATTTCTCATGTTCAAACGTAAAACACGTACCCGATTGATTAGGAATGCCAATGTATAACACCAAATATCTACTAATATTGGTTTTTAGCTCGTTATTTTCAGTCAACTCGAGTAATCGACCGCAAACAATTCTAAAACTATTTTCATGGGACGTGCCGGAACCGGGATCGTAATGAAAATCAGTTCGTTCGTTTTTCAACTTTCCGTTCTAAACCAAACAATGTTTCAGTTTAAAAATGGACCGCGCTGCAAAAAGGTAATTGTTTCCAGGAGTATTACATTCTAATAATGTTACACCATTGAATGTATATTGGTAGAATTTATTATATTATAGCAGTTTCCCAGGTATAAGGCCTAGCTAGATAATTTTTTCTCCGCTAAAACTCCCCGCATACTAAAGGACAATGGCGAATCTTGCCTGTGTTTCCATTAAGAGCGGCCAAGTTTCGAACATATTATGTGGTTTCATATACTTTAAAAGTTATTAAAAATTATAAACATATATAGCTTAAAAATGTGCAATTTCTTAGGGATTGGACCTAGCTAGATCGATTTTTCTCCCTTGAAACTCCCTGTTTTCTAAATTTCAAGGTAATACTTGCAGCGGTTTACGAGATTGTCTCGTATAAAGTTTAAGTTACGTAACTATTTAGTAATATTTGGTATAAGATACAACAGCCTAGCCCCAACTGTGTATTGAGCCGTAAAAGTAAGTTGTTATGTAGGAAGTATACGTAGATGGCGTTTTATCCAAAATCGTGTCGTGACGAGTGATATGATTTTAACCCTCCATACAATTTTACTATCAACGCCTATAAAGCAGTTTTATCCAAATCCAAGTTGAATAATTCATTAGGTATTATTAATTTCATATTCTTCACCATCAACTGACTATTTTTTTACTATTGCAATTTGTAACATTTACAACAACTATTTATGGACTTTTTAGTCCATAATGTGTTTGTATTATTTCTGGTGTAATATCTCATTGTGTCATATAAATGTTTATATAATTTATTTATTTGAATTTTTAGCTTGTTTCGTTTTGGACTACCGGATAACCTTTGATGTAAAGAGTTTTAGCATAATAATTGTTTTCCTGTGCTCATTCAGTTGAAACTAATGCGCACTCTAGCTGAAAATATGACCTCAATCTCTGTTCTTCGACGAGCCTAGACATTTAAAAACTTGCATATACCTAGACGAGATTCTAGCTTTTGCCTAAAAACATTTAAATATTTAAGGGTAATTTTTAGGGTTCTGTAGTTCACGTCTCGGAATTCTTATGGTTTCGTCATGTCCGTCCGTCCGTCTTCGGCTTACCGTCCAAACGATTAGTGCTAGAAAGATGAAACTTTGTATGAATAGTGATGGTATTCACTACGTCGACAAAGTGCTAAGATAAAATCACGACAAACATATTTTTTGGGGTACTTAAAAGTGGGGGATGATTTTTTTCTCGCGTGGTCGCGAAAAATATCATCCCCCACTTTACCCCATAGTAAAACAATGCGAGGTCGCCAAGACAAATTTATGATTTAGGTGTCCGTTTGCGAGATATTCAACTTTAAAGCGCAATTTGTTGTTAAAATCCCCTCTCTTAAAACGGCTGGCTTGAAAAATCTGAAAAAAATCATAATGATAGTCCATGTGATGAAATTTTCAGGAAAAATATAACGACTTAGATAGCTTTGTTGGTTCAGGAGTTATAGAGGCCTAGCTTGGAAAACTTGTTACAAATATAACGAAAGAATAAGTACACGTGTAAAATAATAATAATGTCAATGGACGCTTTCACACCACGTCAATCTGGTCCCGTGTGAGTTCTCGAAGAACTTGTGTTACGAGTACCAGACAACGGATATATATGTAATACTTTTTATACTATACTTATATTTAAGATTATTATTATATAATTACACATCCATGACCCAGGAATACAGAAAACTTTTTGTTCCTCCGGCGGGATTCGAACCCGCGACCTCTGGCTTGAGCGCGGATGCGCTAACCACTGAGCCACAAAGGTCGTCAAAGAATAACAATATTGGTATAATGACACGGAACCCTATGTGCTCGAGTCCAACTGGAAATTGGCCGGTTTTTTTAAATGTCTTGTAGTTCTACGTCTCCAAAGTTTTGCACCTTTTTCTTTAAACTTAAAGATACAGCTTACAAAAAATGCCTTATCGCTTTAAGGTAACATTTTGAACCACTAATAAATCGTGGGATAACCCTTCAGACATCGAATGAACATCAATCCCACCACTCAAAGATTTGTAGACGATAAAGCGTTTATTGAAATCCTTTTTCTACTCGTTTCATGTGCGATTTATGGTCAGACCGACCGCTTACACTAAGAAAGCGATTACTGAAGAATAAAATAGTTTGTAAAGACTGCAAAAAACATTACCCTTCCTTTTGGCTTCGCCGTAGCCTGGAGCAAAGCGTAGCGTCTATGTTCAAATCTCATTACAAATTAATACATGTCTTATCTTTCTTGTTTTTTAAATAAATAGGTAATAATATATATCACTACATCTTTTCATATTTTTGCATTATTGCTATCCATATTTTTTTGTTACGCAATTTCTTTATAATCTGCACTAATATTTACGACATAAATACAACTTGTGCCTATTTCATGGTTGGTTTTAATAATAGAATGCAGAACTAATATTATTATAATATGCGGTCGAAGTGCTGCGGAATATACTCACTGCAACATACACATTACACAATACACATTACACACATTGACGTTTCATTCTAAGACGACATTTCAAAATTTTACATTGCATAATTTTTCAGCGGTTACGAAATTTAAACTTGATTTCGCCCGTAACTTCGTAAATTTTGTCGCCAGGTGTTAAAAAATACATAATTACACATTAAAATTTGACATCCAATAACCTTCCACATGAAACTTCGGTTAGCTAACAGCAAAAAAATAACAATTTCAAATACCTAGTTTTAGTTTCTGACATTAGTGGTTTAAACCGAATAGCCTCTTCGGCTACATCATATTTATTCTAAATATTGTATTATTTAATAAAAATAAATGGATTAATACAACGCGTGAGTTATAAACGTAATTTTCAGAATACATGTTCCTAATACTCGTGGTGAAGGACTTATTTATTAGGATTAGAATTGATTATGATAATTATTGATATAATTAAAAACACTTTACAAACAAACACAATAATATTTATATATATTATTATTCATTCTGTTGTTAATCTTATATCAATCTTATGTATTTTCTTTTGTCGTTCAACAATATATCACATATCAATAATTTCGACTCTCTTACGTCAGTCAGATTGGCAGCTTATGCGTATTATTATTTTTGCATTGTTTGGAAATTCTGAACGTGGTGGGTTCTAATCCCGGTAAGTATATATATAATTATTATTTTATCTTTGTACTAAAACTACGAGCAAAGCTCGGTCTCCCAGGTACTTATATTAAAAAGAGGGTTTTTGTACTTTCATTGAATACAATCAATTCATATTTTTTTCTTTACCTTTTTTTATAATGTATACTAATAATTACATTTACAACAACTTAGAGAAACTTATAATGAATGATATAGTAATGTATATCAGGGTACACCGCTTTCATTAATATACTATACTATACCTAAGAGAGAAGAAAATAAAAATTATAAAAGAAAAATAATAAAAAAAATTCATCTGACCGGGATTCGAACCCGATACCAATTGGTCAACAACTCAAAAAGCCAAAAGCCGACGTAGCTGCACTATCGGGTATCTGACATATGACGGCGAAATTACTCGTATCTTATTAGTATTACACGACGAAAGAAAAAACATGACAAACTAAGATTCTTATGTCGTCAGCATAAAGGTCAAGTCCGAGGTAAAAAAAGTTTGAACGGACTTTCAACAATAAATTCGAATTATTTTTGAGCAGAAAAAGCGGAAAAAATGACATACGTCTCCATAACAAGAGGCCTGAACCGGTACTGTTGGATTCCATAGATATGAAAGAGAAGGAATTATTATTAGGTCCGAATCATTTATCAATGAAATAAATTAATCCTTACAAATATCTTATTCCAATCGAAAACTAAAAAACCACTCCCTTCCTTTTATTATGAAACTGTACATAATTAATGTTCTCTTTTTTGTTCACAAATAATACAGTTACAACTCCAAGAATATATATTTTAATGGTTATTTTATGATTTTTTATCGAGAAAATTTACATAAAACGTATTTTGAAAACGGTGATCCCCTTACAAAAATGATCAAGATTAACATATATTTTTTTGCTGCACTAAACATTCGTCGATTAAAAAAAACATATTTTTACAATGTAGAGCGCCTTAAAATAGCCTAACCAAGAGCATGTCAGGACATGTCTAAGGAGGGTTCCTTAAAGTTATTGTCCAATTTCGTCCAAAATAATTTTCCTAAAGAGTTTGCATGGTAGCATGATCTATCAAGCATGGAAACTAATTAGTTTAGAAAGTTTCTATCACATAATAATATTATAGTTTAGAAATGCCAGGGGGGGTTTTATGGGGGCGTTTATCAGTAAATCGGTACGTGTGTAAGCATTCTAATATATTAATATTGCGCATACATACACTCTCGAAAAATATAACCCTCCTTCTGGCGCAGTAGGGTGAAAAGTGGAAGAAGTTCCGTGTATTATTACTGTGAAACATGAATTTCCACCAAGAACCTACAGTACAATCAATAAGATAATATATAAAAATAATGTTATTTCAAATCTAACCAACGATTTTAGCAAGATTTTCTCTTTTTCAAACAATCCGTCAGTTTTAACTGAGACCATCCTCAATTTTTGCTTTCACTAAACCACAAGACTTAAACAAAATTATTTTACCGACTAAGTTTGATGTTCAAATCTCATATGCAGGGGACAATTAGTTTCTCTGACAGAGCAAGAAACTTGAGACATTTCATTTAATGTAACTTTGTACTAGATCTTGAGTTCTGGTACAATAGATTACAATTTAGATCTTACATTATTAATTAAAATAACAGTGCAGTAGACGTGTGTAGTTCGCGACGGAGCCGTTCAATTAGACTAGTTCACTTGCGTCATATCGTTCATTCGTTCGTTGATTCAGTTTCAATACAGACATATATTTAGTTCACGACCATCGCCCGGCCCCGCACGCCCGACAATGCACAAATTTAATATTTTGTTGAATGAACGAGAAAAACGAACAATAGCTAACAATTTTAAGAAAGGCAATATTGAGATATGATTTGAGCTGTTGCCCATTGAAAAAGTGTCCAGTGAACTAATAATTATTGAACTAAAATAGTGATATAGTTAGCCGCGATCAAAGGATGTGAAGATATGTTGTGCAGTGCAGTGAAATAGTGATTAGACTGCGTGGTCTAGTGTTTGATTAAGTTGACGTGCCGTTCAGTGACGAAGCGTGAAAGCAGCGAAATAGTAAGCCGCGTAATCTATATATTGTAAAATACTGTACAACGGTACTTTATTTTTATTGCACTTAGCGTCATCTATCGGTTAGTTATCTTAAACAAGTTTCTTGGAAGCATTGGACGCAAATTAATGTTTTGTATTAGTATTGTATTTTAAAAATTATGTATTATAAGATAAGTAATGTTCATTCATTCACTTATCTTAGATAAGTAAGAGCTCCGTGGCCTAGTGGGTAGACCGTTTGATTCGCACTCGAGAGAGTACAGGTTCGATTCCCAGGTTGTGGCGTGTACCAATGAGACTTTTCCAGATCTCCAGTACATTATACGGACGCTCCAACGGTGAAGGAAAATATCGTGAGGAAACCCGCACATGGTTTGCCCCAAACGTATCGTATAAACGTACCTATATAACGTATAAACGTACCAGTCATTCCTCTGGACTAGGCTGACTGTGTTGTGAGAATGCCGTATGTGCTTGGGCAACCATGTTGTTGATGATGTTGATGATGATGATGTTGCCTGGGACAGTTGGTTTTACCAACTGTCCCAGGCACTACAATATTTCAAGAGTGGTTACTTTGCTCTGAGAATATTATATAAATCATCCAATAACGGATGAAAAAGGCCTAAGTAATATTCATAAGGGAAGCCGATATGATGTCGAGTTGTATACACGCATCGCTACTGGTGCAGATACATAACCTCCCCGGCTTAGCCAGTTCCGGCGTTGCACGTCGAGGGAAGCGCTTCAGGTTGTCGGAGCGATCCCTATTTTAGTTGGTCATTAGTATTTTAGGCCCGTCTCTCCTGAGGTATACCGGCCAGTCGTGTGGAGTATCCTGTGTTAAGCAAATCCAGGACACTCCCCTTCAGCTGATGGCAATCCGTATGTTGTTTTAATGGGTAAAATACGGTGATAGCGCTGAGATATCCTTTCCCCTGCGAGATAAAAAAAAGATTCCAGATACTATCTCGGGTTATGGCTTAATACAAGCCACTTATCAGATTCTTCTCTATTCCCAGATACTTTAGAAACCATTTTTTATGAACTGGACCAGAAGACTAAGGAGGACAAGAGATAATCAGTTACCGCCGCCCATGGGCACACGCAACACCGTAGGAGTTACACTTGTAACCCTCCAGTGTAGTAAAATATAGTATCCCACGGGAATACTATACTTTTTCGGGATAAAAAGACGCCTATGTTTCAATCCAGAGCCTAAACTCTACCTTACTAAATTTCATCGAAATCCGTTCAGTAGTTTTTGCGTGAAAGAGTAACAATCATCCATCCTCACAAACTTTCCTATTTATAATAGTGTAGGATTCCTAAAGACGATAAACACGAGTAGTTGAAATGTATGATATATTTACATAAACAAATTCATTATTATACACTTAAAATTCGATATATTATAATACGTGTTTCATTACTTGTAACAAATTGAATAATCCTGGCATAAATTTATTCCAGTGACATTATCAATGTGAACATTATTCCAATTGAATGTTATTAATAATTGGATAATTGTCATAATAATTAGTCATTCTGGAAATTTTAGACTAATTATATTTACTATGTGTATATATATGTCTAGTCGCCGTATATGTCTAGTCAATTGAGTTGAATATTTAGCAAATTCATACCTACTTGAAATTCAGAGTTCTGAACTTGTCGTGTAACTAATATCGTAAGCTCCCCACACCAATTTCGGTGATGGTGGCCAGTTTCCTTAAAACTAGGCCAGCTACGCAGGAGTTATTTTATAGTGCCCAAGTGTGTGCGCAGTACACAAGAGCATTATTTCGTCCTTGACTCTCGGAACCTAGTGAGACGGATGACCGACACGACTGGCGAGAGATCAGGCGCAGGACCGAGGTTTTACATGCCCATCCGACGCATGGATCATCTTTCTTGTCAGACAATCAGAAGCCCAATTCTCTTATTTAAACTAGACTTTGTAGACTTTCATTCTACTTTGATTGTATTACAAGTGAAGCGACTTGTTATCATAAGTTGATTTTATGAAGTTTCGACCAATCAGAACGCGTTTCACGCTGGTTTAACGTTTGCGAGAATACTGGTTTGGCAGGTTGGACTTGAGGACTTGGTTGTTTTATTTAGCAGAATTGACCCTCAGGTGATCAGCCTGTATCGTCCTAACCAAACTTGAAAACAACATTTTTTGTTGTTCCTACGTGGGAATCGAACCCACTGTTTCGAACAAGGCTGTTTATATAATTATTAAACGACTAATGACGTTGGTCGGCTTCATTATAATAGTACTAGCTGTTTCCCGCGGCTCCGCCCGCGTAAATATACTATCAAGTATCCCGCGTGATTACTGTACTTTTCCGTGATAAAAAGTATCCTATGTTTTAGTCCAGAGCCTAAACTACTATACCAAATTTCATCAAAATCCGATTAGTAGTTTTTGAACGAAAGTGTAACAAACATCCATTAATCATCCATAAATACATCCATCCATCCATCCTCACAAACTTTCACTTTTATAATATTAGGTCTTTACCTATGAAATTGCCGTTTTGTATGAAAAAATTTAAACTAATGTATTTTTTATTTGTATTAATCGAAGTAATCACCCATGCAATCAATGCATCTTTGCCAACGCAGTGGCAGTTTATTGATGCCCTTCATAAAGAAATCAGCTGGACGGGAGGCAACAAATTCTTCAAAGGCATTTTGTACTGCCTCTCGGGTATTGAATTTTTTTCCCGCCAAGAAGTTATCCAAATTCTGGAAAAGTAGTAGTCTGTAGGTGCAAGGTCTGGTGAGTAGGGCGTATGACGAAGAGCTTCCAACCCCAGTTCTTGCAACTTGGAGACCTCTGCTGTGCAGTATGAGGTCGCGCGTTGTCGTGCAGGAGCAGCGGAGACGAGCGATTGACCAATGCTGGTTGGAGCTTCTCCATCATTGTGTTCAGTTCTTCACAGTATACATTTGCAGTAATGCTCACCCCGTTTAGTAAGAAGCTGTGATGAATCACACCGGCGCTAGACCACCAAACAGTGACCATCACTTTTCTAGTAGTAAGTTTTCATTTAGGGCATTGTTTAGGCGCTGACCAGGATCCAACCAACTTGCTGAGTGCTTGCGGTTATCAACAGAATCCATTTTTCATCGCAGGTAACAATGCGGTTCAAAATTCCTTAATTTGTGTGTCTGTTGAGCAGTGCAAGGCACGTCTCGACGCGTACTTCGCGCTGGCGATCATTGAGTTCGTGGGGCACCCATTTGTCAAGCTTTTTTACCTTGCCAATTTGACGCAAACGGACCGATATTGTTTTGACGCTAACTTCGAAAGCTGCTGCTAATTCAGCCGCAGATTGTGTATCATCAACTTCCACAATCGCCTTTAATTCGTCATTGTCGACCAAAGTCTTCGGACGACCGCGAGGTTCATTTTTCAGGTCGAATTTCCAGAACGGAAGCGAGCAAACCAATAACAGGTGGTGCGTTGATTTGTAGTGTTAGCTCCGTAAACGTCGTTAATGTTGCGTGCCGTTTGTGCCGCGTTGCTGCCACGACGGTACTCATATTCCATAATTACTCGAAATTTTAACGTATCCATGATGACGAAAAAGATTGAAATGCGATGAAATGTAACACTAATCAATAAACAAATGACTACTTTTGGAAAAAGAATTCCATGTTTTTAAAACAAAATTAATTTGAAATTAGAATTCTTAGCCAACAAAAATTATTTTGATTTGAAATGGCCAGTACTGCAGAACGGCAATTTCATAGGTAAATACCTATTATAAGGCCGGGGTATGAAAATCTATGGGAGTAAAATCGAATTCACGATGTCACACGGTCACACGGTCACACGGTACGGTGTCACACGATGTTAGCCGAAGGTGCCTCGGTCGCTTTGCATTGCACACCAAATTTAACTTTTTAGAGTAAACTCCAGTCGTGCGTCGGAGGTGACACACACACTTTTTTTGTAAGTAGGTAAATAGCTAACTCTCTTAGAATTGTCCTACATGATGACTTACCACCGGTTCGGGTTACCTAACCTATCTCGGCGCGCCGCGTAAGAAACTTGCGCGGGGCCACCTTTTAGCAAAAATTTACTAAGTTAATCATAAACTACAAAGTTTAAGAGTACACCTGTACATAGAAGCAGCCTTTAATGTGGTCATATATTTATATATTATCGAAGAGGCATGTCGAGTAAAAAAGTGTGAGCCTTAGGGGTTGGTTGGGGCAGTTGAGGTGTGACATTTGTCACCTTGATATTTTGACATTTGCTTTCTGCAGTATAATCATTCCAAATTTAATTGTCTGTTTGTCAAATGTATACACTTACCTACTTTATAGCCCATCCTTAGTTTTGAAATCATTGGCGATGGTAAGATTTGAGTGTGAGTTTGGGTTTTCACAATTTCTATATTAAATTCTATCTGTACATGTGGACTTAGTTTCAGCATTGAGCATAATTCGTTTTCAGCTAATTATCTATTATAACGCAAACCGCTGTATGATCCGCTTAGCTCGTTACCATAACGCGCTGTAAGTGGCCACACGATGCTCGCTGCTAGCAAATTGCATCATTAAACGTTTAGCTTTGCGTTTCAAGTTGGTTGTTAAAATGCAAATCACTAGATAGTATTGATATTGGGATCATTTTTAACCATTTTTGGGGGATCGTACCCGGAAGGTGAAAACAAGACCGTATTACTCAGACTTGGCTGTCTCTCTATCACCAGGCTATATCTCACAGAATATAATGAATTTCTGTTGCCGCTATAACAACAAATGCTAAAATCAGAACATATTATATATTTAAGTGGGGTTCCCATAAAAAAAAACATGTTTTTTGCCGTGTTGTACGGAACCATACGTACGCGAGTGCCACTCGCACTTGGCCGGTTTTATAGATGTAGCAAAATTGTGAACTAAATAATAACTGTTTTGCAGGCCTTGACTTAATTACTGTCGTAAGGACAGGATGGATAGGACTACGCGTTGAAATGTCTGCCCGCCACGCGTTCAGTTCTAATCGCGGGAAATAGCACACGCCGTTCCAATCCTCACTCCGAACCGAACGTGTAAATGAGCGGGGCTGACAGTCCAATCTGGCATATCGATGACAGCGCACACAGACAGCGCGCTACGATATATTTTGACGTATTATGTAAGACGCTGGCAGTCCAAATACGACACATTAGCACAACAGTTCGATGCGCAGTCCAAATCGCACAGATTCTCCCGCGGTTTGGAACGCAGTCCAAAGTAATGTCATGTCTTATTGTACGATGGTAGGTTAATGCAAAATGTTCTTTAAGAGCACATCCTTACTTTCTTTATACCTAATTGTTTGCAGTATACAAAATTACATCAGAGTGTACTTTGATGTAATTTTTTACTTTGTAAAGTATCTTTAAGAATTAGTGTGTGTGGATGATGTGTATTGAAGTGAGCCAATGTGACAAAGCCCTTATTTGCATGTTACGACTTTTTTATTGTCTTGAAAAAATAAAAGCGAAGGAATTTCTTTATATTATTCATATCACATATCAAAAGAATGCGAATGAGCTTAAGCACGACATTCAAAATGCTTTGTGTTGCTGCGTACAGAATTTACATTGAGGACATTTTTATGGAAAAAGTGAGCAGACGGATCGCCTGACGATAAGTGATTACCGCCCATGGACGGCATTTGGCAAAGTGCGAACTCTTAACACTAAAGAAATTGTAAGTGCAGTACCGTGCATGTTGTGTCCTCTCCGTAGTATCTATTCACAAGTTTTAATCGTGTAACGATTTTCTGCAATTCAACTAAGCGTCATTTCGCACCGAAATGAGACGACACCCGACGCGGCGCTGCATTTTAAAGATAGCGAATCAAAATTTAACTTTATTCACTACTGCAATGAAACGTGTACTTCTTGTGTACAAAATAAAGTACAATTTTGATTCGCTATCATTAAAATGCAGCGCCACGTTGCGTCACGTCTCAGTGTGAACTGACGCTTAGCATATAGTTCTTTATATTATATTCCTTTACTAACTTTTATATTTATTGCCAAATTATAACTACTAGAGGCTGCCTAGTGGGCAAAATTCGACCATAATCCATATTTTAAATTTAAGTTGTCTATGGAATGTGGAAAAAAATGTACAATTCTGTCAAACCAACACCTATAGTTATTATTCAAACGCATACTAGTGTAAGTTATTAATCTGAGGTAGTTAGTGTGTGTGACTTTATTTTTAATAATATGATGTATTTCCAAGCATTTCTGCACATCTTCCTTCACATAAACTTCAACTGTGCCAAATTTCAAACACCTTCCTTCCTCCGTTTGCATAATTTTCGTAAAAATGGGTAAGAAGGTTTCTCTTCGCGAATTTATATGTATTATGATGATTAAAATACATGCACTAAATTATTATTCCAAACAAAAACTTTAACTACAATTAGCAGCTCATTAATTTTTACTGCAATCTTTTAGATTATTAATTGTAAGGACTTTCTGGAACAAAATTAATTATTCTACGAAAATATAGCACAGTAGCATGTCACGCGAGCCTAGGGCTGTCAGCGGGTACAAAATTTTAATTAATTAAAAGAGTGAAAAGACCTTCAGTTGTAATTGTCAGGGATATTGTTGTGCGTTTTGTGACTGTCCCAATTTTATTTTGTTTTGTAAAGTTACACGATAGAACTTTATGACTAAAAGAATAGGAATCACCTTACAATAATAATTAGACTAGTATTAGACATACTGCACATGTTCACTATTTAGATGAACTTTTTTTTAATCCCCAAATAAATCTTCCTATAATACTTTTGTTACGGCCGAATTGACAAACGCTATTTTCAGTTAGAGAGTCCCTCAATCATAGGCTGTTATTCCTTGTCACAATGACGAGGTCAGCATTTTACTTGAATGCCTAATAATAATTTAAGTAACTTAGGTAGCGTTTACTTATGCGGCTATTAGAAGACTATTAGCTTATAAGGTTTTCTAATAAAAAAACGACGGGTTGCACTCCGGGAGTGCCGGCAGAAGTGAAAACTTGAATATTATTGTCTCATTTTCTTTCGCTATTTCTTCGTCACTTTTTTCATTAATAGATGCACTTGGTTCAATTTCCATATTTTAAACACTTTATAGACAAGAATTTCACGAATACACAGCAGTGTGGCCACTACGCTGACGGTCGAGTCATCAGCTGTTACCATCCATGGATGCGCGTGGCACGCTGTAACATTAACACACACGAACATTCGCGCAAGCGCCCTGCGCCGCCTGTCCTCTCTCCATCCGTCTTACGAATTTTCGATCAGGTCACGTGTCCTGACGCGAGTTTAGACATTTTTACCCATTCCAAAAAAATTACACAGCGCCGCTAAAGAAGTTTTCACTTCAATAAGTTATATTGTTTCATTCTGTGCCAACCCTACTGCTCGTAAATACAGCTTGGTTCTCGTCAAACACTTTTGTCTCGATGTTTTTGACAGTCGTGTCCTTGGCGAAGTTGTGATATACCCATTGTGAGACAAAACTGTCCCAGTCGTCCGTTATTTGACAGTCTTTATCTTAGCGGCAAAATTAATTCAATAAAGGAAAATAGACAGTACAGAAATTTTCTTGTTTTATTTGACTATATCACCTTAACAATGGAGATATGTCTGTGACCAGAGCTGTTGATGATAATGAATATTATGATCTCACATCAGTTGCGCCAAAACGATCTTTGTAAAATGTTTCTGACTGTACTGAGTAATGAATACGTAGGCAGACGCCTATAACTGCTAATGGTACCTGAGTCAGGTTTTTCAAAAATTCATCCCCAAAGGCATAAACCAAAAGCCAAAAAATAAGTCATAAGCCTTTTTCATGTCAAAATTAGTTTCGTGAAAGGACAAGATGAAATCTTTTAATAACGACAAAATAAATTCCAAGATAAAGTTCTTTATACTCTTCCAAAGCCTCCCTTTGTCACACTACTGCTATAAGAGGAGTGGAATTTTGTTATATTATTTGAGGAATTCCGTACTTTTAGATTTATTGTCATTATCTTCCGCCCTTGATGTTAGCCTTTGTTATTCTATTACTTTGTTATTCTACTATCTATATTATCTAATTTCTATTATGTTTTTAAATAACTAAATCTTAGTAGGTACACTAGTTCTAACTTCAGACATCCAAATTTCAATGAAATGTAAACAACCTTTTGTTATTATTTTAAACACTTACGGATTGTGTCGCGGTGCACTTTTATAGTTAAATCAGCCAGCCAATTTGACGCCTACTTAGTTCAATAAACGCCGGCATCCATTGAAATGAGTAAGCCGATAGTTTTTTAAACTTAAATTACTCAACTTTTAACGTTTAGACGTGTTGAAAGTTAGCCCGTTGATTCAAGTGTAAGGTTTATATTTATCATTATCCTACTAATATTATAAATGTGAAAGTTTGTGAGGATGGATGGATATTTGTTTCTCTTTCAGGCAATAACTACGAAACGGATTTCGATGAAATTTGACATGGTAGTAGTTGAGGCTCTGGATCTCTGGACATAGGCTACTTTTTATCCCGAAAAAATATCAGCGTTCTTTTGGAATACTGTATATACGCGGGCGGAGCCGTGGGCAACAGCTAGTATTATATTTTCGTATTATACTTTCACATAATATTAAATTATTAAAACTCATTTATTTTTTTTATTTTTTTAAATATTTCACTGTCACCTACTGTTTACTTAGTGGTACAAATTATGTAGGACTTATTTTTATGAATACAGAAAAAAGTAGTCAAACATAATTTGTGAGCTCAAGATCAGCATAACCTTAACCAAACATCGTATAATGTTCAATTTATTAGGCAGATGACTGTACGACGTGCTGCCATCTGGTTAAACATTGCCCAATGAATTGGCTCAATGAGGCGTTTTTCACATAATTATATTTTAATAAACGGAATAGGTGTCCAATTAGCTGGCTGCTTCAAAGTCATGCAATGCAAACAAATAAGCATACAAACAATATATATATATATATATATATATATATATATATATATATATATTCTATAATATTATTTATCTTTAATTTTATTATATTTTCTCTTAATAATATTCGTATAGAAGTATAGACAATGATAATAATAATGATGATGATGATACATAGTTTCTGATGGCGTTATCCTCTGGGGCGGCGCCAAACGAGCGCCGCTGAAATTAGGTCGATGTTTTGTTTCTTTCATTATGTCCACTAATAATGAAGGATGGGTTCAGAATTTTACACCCCAAAAGATTTCCGAGCAATTTACTGCGACGCACGACTACACATCTAAGTTAAGAGCTTATAGTATTTTTAAGATGGTGACTTGTCTTCATGGGGAATTGGTATTGAAAGGTTCGCATGCGGAAGGTATGTAAGTATGGTAGAAGCACTATTTACTCTGTGATAGGGGGGAGCCATTGAGAAAATCCTGCATGTCTATAAATAGCGACAGTCTCGAATCGCACGTGAATTCTGTTAACCCGACATTCAAATATACGTTATAATGTCTTCAGCCACTGAAATATATAATTATTTTGTAGACCATATCATAATTTTTCAGACCATATCATAACAATATACAACAAAAAGAATTATATGAGTAAACTAAAACTAATTGCCCGCGGCTTCGACCGCGTGAAATTAGATTTTAAACATTCATCCCCTATTTTACCCACCTAGAGGCTGAATTTAAGAATGCTGAAATACGTAGCTCATTATTTTTTCCGTGCTCAATTCATACGAGATATCATGTTAATATGCCCAAGGAATAAAAAGTTTCATACAAACTTTTATCACCTATTTTACCCCCTGGGAGGTTGAATTTTGAAAAATCCTTTCTTAGTGGATGCCTACGTCTTAAGAGAAATACGTGTGGAAAATTCCAAATTTCTAGCCTTAAGAGTTTGGCCTGTGCGTTGATACATCAGTCAATCAGCTTTGCCTTTTATATATAATGTGGGAATAAGTGGAAGACCCACAGGGAGATCTCCGACCGAGCGTGATGGTATACTCGGTCTGTCCGAAGCCCATTTGTATGTATTTCGGATGTTGTATATATACCGCCGATCTTAGGAAACTTCGATAGCGCGATTCAGGATTGTGGCGCTAATTAGTTCGCCACATCACTCCCTCTCGAAGACTGGAGGTCGAATCTTGGAGTCTTCTGCTTAAGTCGCCAGTGCCAGAGAGTTCCAGTGAGTCGGAACTGTGCTGCTGCTGCACGGACTCCAGTAAGTCGGAGTGCTGCCGTGCGGGGCCGATGCTACGTGCTGACCAGGAGAGATGTGCTCTGCTTGCTGACCGGTCATTGTAGTGTCCGTGTCACTTGAGAGTGCCCGTTGAAGCTAATGAGGGTTCGACCAGGCCGCGGTGCCTTGAGGCTGGTGGCTGAAGCTGGCTGGCGTGGTACGGTGGGGCGGGGAGGGATGATTGTCCAGAAGGAGGCGTGTCCTGTTGAGGATCACGAGAGAGGGAGGTAGGACTGAAGTCCAAATACATGCTTTTAAATATTTCTAATTACATAATATAGTGGAACAGGGAAAACACAAACATAATTTAAACTAATAAAAATAACAAAATAAACCTAATATATGAAACAATTCTTAATTATTACATTGATTTTATAATATAATAATTTATAATATCTATGGAGGCTTCACACCACGTCAAACTGGTCCCGTGCTAAGTATCCGAAGAATTTGTGTTACTTTTTTTTTTTTAAATAAAATTACACCAGGCTTAAACATAGACTAGACCAAAATCTACCAAGAGATAATAAAAATATCCTCGTATATATAATGTACATATAATAACTATGAACCTACATTTTAACACATATATAATGTCTAAACCTTAGTGAGACTCAGATCTCAGATCTCAGAAGATTTAAACCCCATTTAGGATTTAAAAATAAGACAGTATATTTTAGATAGGCATGGGTAGTGTACAATAATTTATTGTAAAGGTAAATGTGACAGTGACGAAGTAGTTGGAGGACAAATGAAACATACACATTACGACACGCTTAGAGACTTCGAACATAATGCGAGAGAAAATTCGAGTCCTTCATACAGATCGCGGTGGAGCGTTTTGTTAAAGCGCCATTAATGTATGTTTATAAATTAGGTACTAGATGTTGCTCGCGACTTTGTTTGTGATTAAGGAAATCCACGAGATTTTTATTATAAGTATTTAATTTGCTTCTTAATGAAACCAAATGAAATACTCAGGTATTTCACAAATTTTTAGACGTCAGTAAGCAATATTCTCTTCTTCATCAAAATCTTCACACATTGAGTACTTAATATATACTTTATTTGTATTTAGTTTCTTCTAATTTTGTTGGAATTTAATCTTTAAGCCAAATTGTACTACACATCGTCAAAATCGTAATGAACCTGGGTTTATACAACCAAGCGTATTTGTTACGTTAGTAATATACTTGTCCCAAATCTACTATCTTTTACAACTTAATCTTCTAACAAGTATGACATAACTTCAAATAGTCATAACAATATATATTTTTTTTGTTTTCATACATTATAAATTCCAACATAAACTCTGTTTAGACGTTGAAGTCATCTGAGCCGTAAAATCCATTATTTTGCGAAATTAAAAGTATTACATAGACCAATCGATAGCGCGGAAAATTTTAAATAAGACTGCATTCATTTTGGGTAAAATTGTTTATATGCTTTCTACCCCAAGGTCGATTCGAATCTTAATAACAGGAAAGATTGATTCAAATTTAAAAAAAGATAGGTACACCGATTGTGATCTCCCCCGCATTCAATGTGACGGTACATTTCGTCATTAATTCTAATGTAATTTCACACACTCCGCCGCTGTTTATGATGTTTTCGCATAATTTATCACCTCGAGATCCGCGAAAGCCTCCGAGTAATTATTATTTGAGTATGTAATAGCAGCTAATGGAAACTAATTTTATTTGTTTTCATCTTGATATTAAGTATATAATATATAGCATTCATTTAGATAAGTACCTGGACGACAGATTTGCTAGGAGTTCTAGTAAAACGGTAAAAATTAAAAGATGGCGATTACTAAAACCGGCCAAGTGCGAGTCTCGGTGCCGTGCCATTATACTAATATTTTACATGTTCACTTATTATTTCGTTATTTTTGTACGAAGTTTTCCAAGTAAGCGCATTTAAAAAGTTAGGCCTCTGTAACTTCTGAACTAAGAAAGTTATATTTTAGAGGCCCACCTCTAAAATATAACTTTACGAACAATTTTTACAAAAAAAGCATGAAGTTGAATATCCCGCAAACGGGACCAAACAAAAAGCGGTCAAGTGCGAGTCGCACTCAAGCGTCAAGGGTTCCGTACAAAACGGCAAAAAAATCGTTTTTGTTGTATGGGAAAATATTTAAATATATATTTTATTTTATTCTGTTCTTAGTATTTGTTGTTGCGGCAATAGAAATACATCTGAATAGAAATTTCAACGGACAGACAGACGGAACCCTAAAAATAGTCTTAGCAACCTCTCAATGTGTTTAAAAGGCCTACCTATAAATCATATAAGGTCTAGAAAAATCAATTACGGACATTTCGGGCACACGTTTCACTGCTTATGTGAAGACGTTTAGGCAAAAAATGATTGTCCTACTCGAAATAAATATTATTTCATGATATGGGCGAGTTTTCGTTTAGCGGAGAGTCACCCATACATGAGATAGATAAATAAATTAATAAATATCTATGGATGCTTCACACCACGACAATCTGGCTCCCTGCTAATTATCCGAAGAACTTGTGTTACAGGTACCAGGAAACGCCAAGTATATTTAATACTTTTATACTATACATATATTCAAGATTTTTATTATATTATACACATCCATGACCCAGGAACACAGAAAAACTTTTTTGTTCCTTCGAGGGGATTCGAACCCGCGACCCCCGGCTTGAGCACAAACGCAAATCACTGAGCCACAGGGGTCGTCGTTGATTCGGGATTGACGTCGAGATGATTTTTTACTTTGAGTATGGCAAATATTATTTTGCCTAAGCGTCTTTACACAAGCTGTGAATCATGTGCCCGAAGTAACCGTAATTGATTTTCGGAGACGTTCTATATATATATATAACGGTAAACAAGGTAAATAATGTATGTACATAAAACAAGGTAAATATTAAATACATCCAATATAAGCGACAACATCTATAAGTCCACAAATCATATGGCGCTTCTAATTGCGTGTTAGCATGTCAGTTCGTTACTCATAAACTATGCTCTAATTACCCTCCGCGTTATTATTTCATGGTATAATGTTGTCTTCCTCGCACCTGGGGAAAATTATAAAACAGCTACGCCTTGTTAATATGTGCAGTACCTGGGCGACCGAGCTTTGCTCGATTATTACTATTTATTGTAATATGGTGAAACTCGAAAGCATAAATCTTATTCACGTAATCAGGATAGGTAAATATTAGACATATTTATGAGAAATATATATTGTTATCTCAACCATTAACTACATTTTTTTAAACTTGTCTAAAAACAATAAAAATTAAAAAATTATATATAAACTTGAATATATTGTAGGCTACTTACCTACTTATTATAGTGTATTACTCGTAACACAATTACACATTTACAATAATTTTATATTTATAATGTAAGTTGGACATATCGACAATAGTTATCGATATGACTCTCGCACTATAGTGCGGGAGCGGTTCTCTGGTGTGCGCCTGCGCAGAGTGCTCGCGATACCTATAATGCACTCTTGCGCCGTGCCAGTCGATATCATACCTTGACGCGATACGTATATTGTACATTCGATTTATCGCTTTCGCTAAATAATTTTATGTTTGATAATTGTTATCGTTCCGTTTATGTACTTTAGTGCTGTGCTTTACTGTGTTCGTATATAACATTCCTTAATCTGTTCCTTCTGACTTTTAAATCGTGTGTGTATGACTGGTGTACTAATAAATACCGTACCTAATGTGAGTAGAACTTTTATTTTACTGACTGTGCTGTGTGCGACACCTATTTTTACTCCTCACACCAAACTGGTGACCCCGTATTTGAGCGATGGAGAAGGAATTTCACGATGCACGCGCCATTCCTGCAGACCCTGCCACGCGGCCGAACGATGCAGCTAGTGAGGGGACACAGTCGATACCCAATATCGATATTTTTAAGGTTGGAGTTCGAGTCCCTCCATTCTGGCCAGAAGAGCCAGAGATTTGGTTTGCGCTGGTGGAGGGACAGTTCGCTATTTCCGGGATTACTAATGATCTCATAAAATTTAATTACGTAATTGGCCACCTGGACGTGCAGCATTCAAGGGAGATAAAAATATCATCATTAGCCCACCTGCAGGAAATAGATACGAGACTTTGAAACGGGAGCTGATTAAAAGGCTGACAGCGTCGAGGGAGAAGCAGATCAAGCAGCTTTTGATGCACGAGGAGCTTGGAGACCGTAAGCCCTCGCAATTTTTGCGCCACCTCAAAGGCCTCGCCGGTGTTGACGTTTCTGAAGAAATTTTGAAGACCATTTGGACTAGCCGACTTTCGCACGGGATCCAAACTGTGCTCGCTGGCCAACCCTCTTCGTCATCCATCGAGGACTTTGCGGATTTGGCCGATCGTATTCACGAACTGGCCACCCCCATACCAGCTGTAGCATCCACCAGCCAAGCTGTGCCTGGATCGGCATTGAACGCATTAGCCAGGGAGGTTGCCGAACTGAGGAGACAGTTCCAGCTACTCTCGACGGACAGAAGAAGCCGACCACGCTCTAGATCCTCAGGACTTGCGCGCAGAGGATCAGCATCCAGGTCGAAGCGCTCCGACTCGAATTATAGAAAGTTCCCGCTTTGCTGGTATCATGCCAAATTTGCGGAGAAAGCCAGAAGATGCGTGAAATCCTGCGACTACAAGGCGGGACATGCCAAGGGCGGTCGATAATGGCGACTGGTGACTGCCCTCACTCCACTGGTCGCCTGTTCGTGACGGACCGCGAGTCGAAGATGCAGTTTCTGGTCGATACAGGAAGCGACCTCTGTGTTTTCCCCCAGTCCCTGCTGCGTGATCGTCGTGCAAAGACTGACTATAATTTGTGTGCGGCGAATGGTACTTGTATTTCAACTTATGGCTATGTACATTTAAATTTAGATTTTTGTTTACGTAGGGTTTTTTCTTGGAGACTTGTTGTAGCTGACGTAACAGAGCCTATTATAGGCGTAGACTTTTTAAATTTTTATGGTCTTATCGTAGATTGCCGAAATAAAAAGTTATTAGATAGCATAACATCTATCTCAGCTATTGCTAAATATGTAAAGGATTCTGACATAGCCTCAGTTAAAATTCTAACAGGCGAGACTCGATATCACAAAATCCTTGAGGAATTTCCCGAGCTCACCCGTCCAACTGGCATACACCGCATAATTACACACAACACTGTCCACCACATTCGCACGACAACAGGCCCGCCAGTATCTTGCACTCCACTTCGTTTAGCACCCGACAAACTTAAAATTGCCCAACATGAGTTCCAGGCCATGATTGCCCAAACAGCCCGACCTTCGCAGAGCCTCTCGGCGTCTCCTCTTCATCTAGCACCCAAGAAGGACAACGGTTGGCGTCCCTGCGGTGACTATCGCATGTTGAACGCCCGCACTGTGCCTGACAGATATCGGATTAAACACATTCATGATTTTGCACATAATCTTGTTGGCTGCAAAGTTTTTAGCACCCTTGATTTATTAAAGACATATAACCAGATACCTGTCAGCGCTGCAGATATTCCGAAGACCGCGATCACAACTCCTTGCGGACTTTTTGAGTTCCCTTTTATGACGTTCGGACTTCGGAATCCGGGCCAAACCTTTCAAAGGTTTATGGATGAGATCACCAGGGGGCTAGACTTCATCTTTGTCTATCTAGATGGCATTTTAGTTTACTCACAGGATGAGCAACAGCACGAGCAGCACCTTCGCCAACTTTTCACCAGACTCAAGGAGTATGGCATGCTGGTAAACACTGCAAAGTGCGTCTTCGGTGTGCCTGAGGTAACATTTCTAGGTTATGCTATTTCGGAAGCTGGCTCCAAACCATTGGACTCCAAGGTGCAGGCGATTAACGATTTTCCTGTAGCGTGCACAGTGCGTCAACTAAAGGCATTTTTAAGAATGCTGAACATTTTGTAGGAGATTCCTTCCTCGCGCAGCTGAAGTCCAGGCTCCCTTACATGCGCTTCTTAAGGGTTCTGTTAAGGTTTCACAGCCCATCAACCTGACACAAGAGGCCCTTGAAGCCTTTGACGCATGCAAACGCAACCTAGCAGACGCAGCCTTACTTACCCATCCTGACTGTACCGCTAAGCTCGCTTTGGTTACGGATGCATCCGACAAGGCTATTGGTGCTGTCCTGCAGCAGTTTAAGGACGGCGCATGGCGGACACTGGCCTTCTTTTCGCGCAAGCTGAGCCCGTCGCAGGTGAAATATTCGCCATATGACAAGGAGCTGCTTGCGATTTACGAGGCTATCAAATACTTTAGGCATATGCTCGAGGCCCGGCACTTCGTCATCTATACTGACCATAAGCCGATCAGTTTCGCATTCCATGAACGGAAAAAGAACTGTTCGCCTAGGCAGTATAGACATCTCGACTTTATTGCCCAGTTCACTTCCGATATCCGACACATATGCAGGAAGGTGTATTCAACGTGGCACTCCTTGAAACGACTTCGGTATGTTCTTCCAGTGCCTACTAAGGTGGCCTTAGCCGAATCAATATTTCTCTCCCTTCTAGACTACGCGGATGTTTGCTTCATTAACTTGACCGAAGACCAACTTAACAAACTTGAGCGCCTTCAAAATCTGTCTATCAGGTTCATCTTTGGCTTGCGCAAATTTGAACACATATCCGAGTACCGTCACAAGCTCAAGTGGTTACCAATTCGCTTTCGCCGCAATGCTCGTGTGCTTTCGCTCCTTTACTCCATTTTATTCGATCCCAGCAGCCCTCAATACCTAAAAGAAACTTTTAGTTTCCGTCTCTCCGACAGGCAAGAGCTACGATCATCCACAAATCTCCTTCTCGATATTCCTATCCACCACACCAAGTATTTCCACTCCTCCTACTCCGTACAATCTGTCCTGCTATGGAACTCTCTCCCTACTCGAATTAGACAATGTAAAACATTAAATACTTTTAAATCTGCCCTTAAAGACTACTACCTTAGTATGTGTCGAAAGTAGTTACGTGTGTTACCTATTTATCCAAGATATGTAATTATTGTTTATATTTATTGTTTAACATTGTATATATAATATTTTTTAAATATTAATTAGTTCTTATAATATTATGTATGTATGTATTTTATTTTTTATTTTTTTATTTTTATTTACGTATTTTATTTCAATGTATACTCTATATTTATAATTTTTTAGATATACTTTTAGCACAGTACCCTTCTCCGGCAATTTAATCCTTTCTTTCAAAGGTTGTCTGGAAGAAATTGCTGTTTAGTAATAAGGCCGCCTTTGTGTACTTTCGTCTTATTCTGTGTATAGTTTATATTGTATGTGTGTGTGTAACTGTTGATTGTGCACAATAAAGTATATTTTCATTTCATTTCATATCTGGCAAGAATAATGTAGTTGCCGATACGCTGTCAAGAATTGAGGAACTGTGTGTGCCGGTGACTCTCGAAACCATAGCCCAAAGACAGGCTAACGACCCTGAACTGCAGTAGCTTCTAGCAGAAGGTACGTCTCTGCGTTTGGATAAGCTGACGGTACCTGGAAGTCGATTCCCTCTGTATTGCGACGTTAGTACACCGACTTCTAGACCTTTCGTACCTAAGTTTCACCGCAAGCAGGTTTTTGAAAGTCTGCATTCTCTCAGCTAAGACATTACACATCACACCACACAGATTCTGACCGGACACGGCGGGTTCGCCTTCTACTTGAACAGATTCAAGTTGAAGGAGGACCCGTCGTGCTCATGTCAGCCAGGAGTTGAGGAGACGGTTCCTCAGCTGTTACTCGAGTGCCCGATTTTTGCTAGCAGTAGATATGATACTGAGCAAAAATTGGGCATATCGATTACGGGTGAGGGCCTGTCTTCCATCCTGGGGGGAAAAAGGAGGGAAATATTGCTCTCATATTGTAAAGAAATTACTGTGTACACAAACAGAAAAAATTGTGATAAATTGGTGTGATAGTAGTTTAGGCTCTAGATTAAGATTTATTGTGATATTAGGGTTAAGTTGAATGTGTGTGCCGTAGTTTTATTCTTGTAGTAATTTTATCATGACATCTTATTTTATTATTTTTAGTGAATTTTATAAATGTTTATTGTATAATTGTAGTTTTAAATGTTATTGGAATTATTTTGGAATTATTATTTTTTGGAATTAATATTATTATATGCTTATTACTACTAATTTTTGACATGTACCAAATCAAACGGTATGTTATAATGTTCGACGTAAGAAACCATGCTGTGAAAAAATGAAAATGTAGTAGTAATGTAATAGAAATTAATAAAAGAAAAGGATAAATTTAAAAATAGGAGATAAAAAAGAATAAAAGATATAAAACAAGCCCTGATACTGTTAGGGGGATGGGAAAAAAAAAAAAATCTCTCAGCTACCCTGTCAGTGCATCTGCCAAATTGGTTGCAAAGCGCTTTGTTTGGCCAGGCATACGCCGTGACTGCCGCGAATGGGCTCGCACCTGTATAGCTTGCCAGAAAGCTAAGGTCAGCCGCCATGTAACTGCGCCCCTCGGTACATACACCTTGCCTCGAGTGCGCTTCCAGCAGATCCATATAGACCTTGTGGGTCCTTGCCGCTGTCACAAGGATATCGCTACTGCCTTACCGCCATAGACCGATTTACGCGGTGGCTGGAAGCAGTACCGATCCAGGACATGACTGCGGAGACAGTTGCCCAAGCACTCCTGTCTACATGGATCGCTCGATTTGGTTGCCCCACTCAAATCACAACCGACCGTGGTCGGCAATTTGAGTCGGCGCTATTTCAGTGCCTCTCAAAAGCCACCGGCTTTGAGCATAGGCGAACGACGGCTTACCATCCTGCATGCAATGGCATGGTGGAAAGATTCCACCGGCAACTCAAAGCTGCCATTGTTTGCCATGCAAATGACAGATGGACAGAGTCATTACCTTGGGTCCTTCTGGGCATACGGCAGTGCCTTTAAAGAAGATCTCCAGTGTTCTTCTGCGGAGCTGGTATATGGAGAGCCCTTAAGGTTGCCAGGCGAATTCTTCGAACCAGCAGGCGGTGGTACCACTGACACGTCCGAGTTTTCGGCTCGCCTTAGGCAGATTGTTATAAGGTTACAACCCACAGCTGCCTCCCGTCACTCTAGCCCTAAAGTGTTAATTTACAAGGAGCTAGCAACCACTGATCACGTATTCCTCTGAGAAGTCGCATCACGCGGTTCCCTCCAACCGGCATATTCAGGCCCCCATAAATTTTTGACGACAAAGTATTTAAAATACTTCTCAAGGGCAAAGAGGTCACGGTATCTATAGACCGTATTGAGCCGGCCTTCATACTGTCCGACCATACAACACCTGAGCATTTACCAGATGTCTAGAAAAAATATGTTACTCGTTCTGGACGTCGAGTTAAATTTTCAGATTTTTATCGCCCTTGAGGGTCTCTGGAGGGGGGTGGTGTAGGCTACTTACCTACTTATTATAGTGTATTACTCGTAACACAATTACACATTTACAATAATTTTATATTTATAATGTCAGTTGGACATATCGACAATAGTTATCGATATGACTCTCGCACTATAGTGCGGGACCGGTTCTTTGGTGTGCGCCTGCGCAGAGTGCTCGCGATACCTATAATGCACTCGTGCGCCGTGCCAGTCGATATCATACCTTGACGCGATAAGTATATTGTACATTCGATTTATCGCTTTCGCTAAATAATTTTATGTTTGATAATTGTTATCGTTCCGTTTATGTACTTTAGTGCTGTGCTTTACTGTGTTCGTATATAACATTCCTTCTGTTCCTTCTGACTTTTAAATCGTGTGTGTATGACTGGTGTACTAATAAATACCGTACCTAATGTGAGTAGAACTTTTATTTCACTGACTGTGCTGTGTGCGACACCTATTTTTACTCCTCACACCAAAATATAAAAAAAAACAAAAGTAAGTCACCGAGCGGGATTCGAACCCGTTATACTCGTTTCTTGCCGTCCACGTCTTAACCCGCTGGACCAGACGGACATTAGCCGGCAAGACGAAATTAGCGACCATATTCTGCGTGGACAGAAAAACGCACAAAAACTCGAAAACACGCGTTTTCCCAAACATAAGACTAATCTAGATCGATTGTTTACCCCCGAAAACCCCCTTATACCAAATTTCAGCGAAATCGTTAGAGCCGTTTCCGAGATCACAGAAAGTATAATCCTGTAAAGTGTAATCCTGTAAAACAAACTGTAGGTATAATCCTTATACTTAAAACGAGACAATCCTTACTAATATTATAAATGTGAAAGCGTGGATGTTTGTTACGCTTTCACGCAAAAACTACTGAACGGATTTCGATGAAATTCGGTATGATAGTAGTTTAGACTCTGAATTAAAAGATAGGCTACTTTTTATCCCGAAAAAGTAGTGTTCCCGAGGGATGCTATACTTACGCGGGCGGAGCCGCGGGAAACAGCTAGTCTTGTATATTTCTAATCGTAATCTCGAAAACGGCTTCGAGTATTACCATGAAATTTAGTATGCAGGGAGTTTTAGTGGAGAAATATTGATCTAGTTCTTATCCCTGGGAAACTACGCTTTTTTAAGCTACATATTATGGTTTTTCTTTCATCGTCCAACAATACAATTATTATCAATAATTTCGATTCTAATATGTCAGTCCGATTGGCAGATGTATAATTTTGCTTCGTTAGAAAATTCGGGATGTGGTTGGTTCGAATCCCGGTCAGATAAATATTTTTGTGATTATTTTTATTTATTCAAATTTCTCAGAACTCCGAGAGATGTTCGGTTACCCAGGTACTGGATATTAAAGAGGACGATAAAAATACGAAATACTTGAATGTTTTAACATCAAATGCAAAAGTCCGTCTCAAGACGCAAGAAAAACTTTCTACTTATAATATGGAATTGTTGTATTGAAGCACTATAAAAGCCATAAATCTTCATGTCAGTAAAATACACATCTATTAAAAATGCTTAGTAAAATCGCTCGGAACAGTTTCTAGTGGCCATTCAGAAAACAACGAAGAACTAGACGGGCACATTTATACTCATACTTTTATTTACCATTCGATAAAATTGCCTCTGTTGCGGTAGTACTCTGTGCTCGGAGTTTTTCTTTTGCGAAACGTTTTTAGGCATAAACAAATACATTGAAATTGGTCGCGAGAATGTTTCAGAAACTACCGAATTCGAAATGTGTTTGAAAAACTTATGCGTCTGCAATTTTAGAATTCCGTTATGGCCAAGGATACTAAACGCTTAAAAAACGCTTAAAAAAGTGGCGATCACATATATTATACTATTGTATTGTGTTGCATAATGTCAACAGTAGTTTTAAGAAATATAATTGTCAATGTCATATTGACAGATGTCACAGGTAAAGCCTATTTAGTTAGGTTTATTTCGGTTAGCTAAAAGGCTTTACTCAGTGTAGACTGTAGACGTATGTGTGTTAGGCATATCTCATATGTAATACGCATCAGTGTTAAGCACCAATAAAGGAGAATATAAGAATTGTTGCTGTATTATTATCATCACCACTCGAACCTAAGAAGGATCAGAAAAAACCAAGAGGTCGTAGCCTTCTACATATAGTAAAACTTTCATTCACATAAATTTTTGCGAAGATGTTTTAATTTGGTACCGTTGAAAATGGAGATAATCCATAAATTGTTAATCATATTCATATGTAATTTACCCCATCCCCTGCAAATACGCGACCTATGCCATTGCAGGTGTAATTACGATTAGGCACCAGACTCCGTGGTCCAGTGGCTTAGAGCCTCGACTCGGTGGTCGTGGGTTCGACTCCCGCGTTGGAACAACAAAAAATATTGTTTCAAAGTTTGGTTAGGACAACGCAGGCTGATCACCTGATTGTCGAACAAGAAAAACGTTGGTCCTGCGCCTGATCTCTCGCCAGTCGTGTCGATCATCCGTCCCACTAGGTTACGAGAGTAAAGGAAGAGAGAGTGCTCTTGTGTACTGCGCACACACTTGGGCACTATAAAAATAACTCCTGCGTAGCTGGCCTGGTTTCAATGAAATCGGCTACTGTCACCGAAATCGGTGTGTGGAGCTATTTTTATTAATTACGCTTAGGCTGAAAATCGAACACACAAGTGTCGAATCAAATGTCAATGTCAAATATGACAGCTCGACACTCGATACTTCGATTTTCAACTCTATTGTACTAGCGCAGAGTTCTGTTTTCATTGCTCTGAATTTTCCCGGGGCCGCCGGATTCCGGATCATATAGTCCCAGCCTTACACCTGACCTAATTTTATGTGTGGCCGCCGTGGATAATTGTGTCATAGTAAATTCCCAATGTACTTTGGAAACAAAGACCGCTTGTAACTTTCTGTTGAAGCCTTTCAGGGAACAATGGTTATGAGTTGTGTGACCGAGGGCGAGCGCCATTCATACATTTTTTCATTCAATTACTAAATCGCCTCTGAAGTTTAACACTCAATGCAGCTTTTATATGGGAATATTTTTTTTCTTACGTCATTTTGAACTTTACAACCCAAATTTAAAGTAAATACCAATGTGTTAGCTTGCGAAGAAAGTGATTATTTTGTTCCTGCCTAGTAGGTATTATATACCTATGTATGAAGCATGAGCTTAGCTGCGTAGCGTAGGTTACATTTTGTTAAGTATGATAATTATAATATAATGTTTTTAGTGTTATGTTATAATCTATAATATTAATTAACATGAAGTTTGCATATATTGTTACAGGTAATTTAATCGACACTAACTGCAAGGGCGAGGAGACCATCGATTTGTTTTTTTTAAGAACTTCTCTGTATGTAGACTCTCAAGTTTAAATAATACAATATTATTAGACTTTGTCGGCATTCATTGCACGGGATAAGGGATCAACGAAAAATTATTTTAAATAACGGATGTCTATGTCATAGTAACTATCTGCGTGCCTGAATTCAAATCAATAGGTACGATCAGTTGTTGATATTACACTATACAAACTCTGGACCCCCATTTCACCCTTTAGGGTTTAAAGTTTTTTTTATAATTAAAAAAAACTATAAAATATCTATTCAATAAATGTTATTTATCAACTCAGCTATTCAATTTCATGGAAATCGGGGCTCATTTTATATAATGTTCATACAAACTTTCAACCCTTATTTTAAGCCTCCAGAGGGTGAATTCTAATAAACCATGAAATATGTATTAAATTAAAAACATTTTAGAGCATGAATCTCAATTTGAACAAAATCGGTGAAAATTTAATGATTTTCCTTACAAACTTTCAACCCCTATTTCGCCCCTTTTGGGGTGGAATTTTTCAAAATACCTTCTTAATGTGCGTTAACCAAACACTTGACAGTACAAATATTCATACAAGAAAAAGTTTCGCCCTCTCGGTTTCACCATACATCAAATGTCAGCCATATTATGTTTTATATTGTTTTCACCATATTTCAGACGTCAAAATGGCCCCAAAAACTCCAAAAGTGGGGTCATTTAAGTGGAGACAGTTTTTTCCTCGACATGCCTCGTCTATAATAATACATACGTCTATGGCGTTAACATTATCAATTGAAACTACTGTCCCAGGTTTCTACCATTAGCGGATACGGCTGTGCGTCTATATGTCAGAGAGTCAGCGGGGACATCTATATGTTATAAGTAGATATAGAAAATTCCATTGCTCGGATCATCGGCGATCCCTCTAATCGATTTCTACCATAAAAAAGAACATGTCCAAAATCCATACAAAAAAAACCCAGAGTCGTCAGCAATTAAATGATTCGCATTGGGTTGACTTGAAATCATATTAATTGATGCCACCGAAGGGTCAACTCAGAAACATGCCGGACATAGTACCTTGTGTATTTCGAGCTTGCCCTTTTGGTGACATGAAATGTGAATTGAAGTCATTAATGAACACATAGGCTACCATTTCGTTGATGTCGACTCTGGGTCAATTCTGGACCAACTCCTCCTCCACGAATCGCTCTACGGAAAATAAAGCAATTATAATTATCCTTGACAGTTACAGTACAAATATTAATATGCGATTGCGTGACAATTTCAAAATTCTCTATGACTCTAATGATCTTAGTTACGGCATTTAATATGCTAACTCCGCGTTATCCTATTACCCATAAATAAAACGATTAAATATTATTTGTTTATAAATTAAGGGATCTTGATCAAATCATTTCGGGATAAAAATTAGCCTATGTTTTAATCCAGAGCCTAAGCTAAGACACCAGAGTTCTTCCGAGTTGGTATCCCCAACACCACGCTAGGGATCCTTCGTCATAATTGCCCTAATATAATACTAGGGCTCCGTGGTGTTCGTTCAGTTTGTTCTGTCGACATCTTTTAGATTTGGGCGTGAGATATCACGAAGGATTGAATTTCCTTGGTGTCGTACCGCTTCTGAATTGTAAAAATAAATGAAACTACAATTGTCGACTTATTCGCTGTTCCACTTTATTCACTGTTTCACTTTTTCACACTGGATACACACTTATTTAATACTTATTTTGATACACAGTCACTCTGTAATTATTGCAGCACTTTTACACTTTAAAATAAAACACTTTTTCCAATTACTTCGAGAGATCTGTCGATAGAGTAATTATCCCGTTCGCTGTCGAGCACTATACCGAATTGAATCGAAATCCGTTCAGTAGTTTATGCGTGAAAGAGTAAAAACATACATCCATCCATTCATCCAAAGATTCATTCATACTCACACTCTTGCACATTTATTATAGTAAATCTCACGCGCGCACGGAGGGTTCCGTACAAAACGGCTTAAGCACGTTTGTTGTATGGGAGCCGCCCACCTTAATTATTTATTTTATAATGTTTTAAGAATTTTTTTCGGCGGCAGCAGAAATACGTCATCAGTGAAAATTACAACTGTATAGCTATCACGATTAATAAGATACAGCCTGGCGACGGACAGACAGGCAGATAGACAGCGGAATATTAGAAATAGGGTCCCGTTTGTACCCTTTGCATCCACCCTTTGGGTTTCATACCCTAAAAAGTAACTCATTACTCGAACGGAAGTCGTAACCCTAACTATAACGATATAAGATGTAATATAACGAAAATACAAAAACCAAGATCGAGCCTACACCATTCTTCAGAATGTGACTAAGTATATATTGACTATAAGTACCTAGTCCCTAGTTAATGAAATTTGTATACAGAGTAGCTTGTACTGAAATTCTTTGAGATTCCAAAAACATATTTTGATCCAAGTGATAAGTTTTTCGTAAATGACATTTGGAACCCTAACCTAGGGTTGTGTCTACAAGTCCTTTGTTTGTAAACAAAAAAAAATTACAAAAACACATTTCAAAAGTCACAGTTTAAAATTTAGACTTCGGCAATCCTGATATAGGGATTTCACCCAAGTTTCAGGCAATTAATTAACTTCCAAAATCAAATCTTAATCACCAAAGTAATTATTAGAGCGTAAATCGAGGGTCGGCTCACATCGATTTATTAATTTTACGATTGACTTTACGCCAATACGAAAGGTCCTCGGACATCCGGATTTTAACAAAGATACGCGTGAATATTCAATTTAATTTATATGGCATATTCATCATCATGTACACGAATAACCAAAATTAGTATCATCATCAGGCTCACGAGTCGATTATAATATCTATGGACTCTTCCACACCACGTCAATCTGGTCCTGTACTAAGTGTCCGAAGAACTTGTATCACAGGTACCAGACAACGGAAATATATTTAATACTGTTATACGAAACATAATAATATATTATATTTAAGATTTTTACTATACTATACGCATATTATCTAATACACATGCAAGACCCAGGAACACAGAAAAACCTTTTTGTCCCTTCGGCGGGATTCGAACCCGCGGCCTTCGGCTTAAGCGCCGACGTGCCAACCACTGAGCCACAGAGGTAATCTATTATTCTCCATTCATATATTAAATAAAACGTAAACAAAGATTCGATAGCGCGCTATTATTAATAACTAGCTGTTGCCCGCGGCTCCGCCCGCGTAAATACAGTATCCCACGCTAACATATACGTTTTAATCCAGAGCCTAAACTACTACCACACCAAATTTCTTCGAAATCCGTTCAGTAGTTTTTGCTTGAAAGAGTAACAAACATCCATCCATCTATACATTTATCCATCCATCCTCACAAACTTTCTCATTTATAATAGTAGTAGTATGTCTATGTGGTATACTTGATAGGTATCCGTTAAACCCGCGGGAAGTGTGGATTTTTTTCCGAATAAAAGGTAGCCTATGTTTAATCCAGGCTACAATATGTGTGCAAATTTAATTACAATTAGTACAGCCGCTTAAGCGTGAAAGACGAAGACGAAGTCAATCGTACACACATACAAACCACGTATGGCTTTCGGGAATCGTCGTTTTCATACTTCATCTGCCATTTTATAGAAAAACGGAAATAGCCGACGACCATTAGCTACGTGGTCGTACTGTACAAACTATTGATTTTATAATTTGCGATTACGAGTATTACCATGGGCGGCGCTTACCATTTGGCGCTACGTCAGCTCGTTTGCCGGTCGAAGGCCTACTTGCGTAGATCTGGGTTAAAGTTAACCCTGTATTAAAATATCATGACTTCTCTCTCATAAATACGAAGAACGAGAGAGATAACATGATATTAACCCAGGGTTAACTTTAACCGAGATCTGCGCAAGTGCGTATTACTCCATAAAAATCTCCAATCAAGCTTCGTAAGAAAATGTAGACTTCAGTCCACAGACAACAGTACTGTTTAAAAACATCCCAGGATTTATGATAAGCCCGCCGAAATAAGGAGTACATCCAATTTATTTTAAGGGCCGCGTTATATGATGCCCTTGTACTTTTACATTATTATTAATCATTCGTTAAACAAAGTATATTGTCTATTTATTTTACTATTTCGGATGCTGCTATCATATTTTAAGGGTTCCGTACTCAAAGGGTAAAAACGGGACCCCATTATTGAGACTTCGCTGTTCGCCTGTCTGTCTGTCTGTTACCAGGCTGTATCTCGTGATCCGATCACATGAGTTATCAAGCTAGACAGTTTTAATTTTCACAGGTATGATAATTATATTTTTGTTACCTAACAACATATACTAAAAAGAATAAAATAAATCAGGTAGTCTCCCATACAAGAAACTTGGTTTTTTACTGTTTTTTTTGCTCGATATTAATACAAGTGCTCGATATTAGTACTAATAGTTGTATAGATAATGGTATGGAACCCTTCGTGCGTCAGTCCAACTCGCACTTGTCTGTCAATAATTAATCATCATCAGCTCGCTCACGACTTGACATTTCGGGGGTTACTTGAAATTTTCAATTTTGTGTTACACAATTTTATTCGACTTTGAGGCAACCCTATGTAGAAAACACTAAAATAAATGCTCATGATGATTTAGGCTGAGACTATATGATCCGCTGTCATGATATTGACATTTGACTCGACACTTGTGTGTTCAATTTTCAGCTCTATTTTTTTAGCGCAGAGTTCTATTTTCAATGCTCTGAATTTCCATCCAGCCTTGCGGATTCCGGATCATATAGTCTCAGGCTATAATGTTATGTTTATTTCGAAGTGATGTCATAATGGGCTGAGTCAATACACTGAAGAGTACAAGTAGCAGAAAACATGGAATATTTATTATCAATACAAAAATAACAAGCACGCTTAAGTCATAAACTGAAGCGGGTTAATTTTTTTAAAGGCTGGGACTGTGTGATCCGGAATCCGAAAGGACGTTGAAAATTCTGAGTATTGAAAATAGAACTCTGCGCAAATACAACAGAGTTGAAAATCGAGCAGATGAGTGTCGAGTCAAATGTCAATGTCATATACCTAATATGCAGCTCGACGTTCGAAACTTCCATTTTCTATTAATATATATAATGTCATAATATTTATGATAGATTTGTCTGACGCGACGTTTAAAATTATTTCGGTGTCAACCCTAGGAGTACGTCAAGATGGCTGACATTCGCCGGTGCTCGCTGTCATTTGTAGAGAGTGTCGCCCCGGTGATATTACTACGAGCACCTAAGTACGTCAATATCAGCCACTTTCTTTTTGAACAAACAACGATATTTGTGTACAAGATAAAAAAACTTATAAAAACCTTACCAAGAGCATGTCAGGACATTGTCGACGGGATCCGTTACTATCAACTCGCAATAGGTTTGCTTTGAATCACTTCAAAGTTATTGTCCGATTTCGTTCAAAATAATTTTCCTAAAGAGTTTTCGGAAAATTATTTCGAGTTCTATTAGCAAAGAAACTTACAAGTTTCGATCTCTTATTGTTTAGAAATACCAGGAGGGACCAACTTATAAACCACTTTCGCGGCTGATTACTCGAAATAGATGATTTAATTAAAAAAACCTATCACATACAGACCGACAGACGGATGGACCGAGCGAAACTACAAAGGTTCTATGACGGAACCCTAGAAACAGACTACAAACCAACCTACGCAGTACGCTTGAGCTGATAAGCTACGCCATATAAGTAGGTTAATAAATTTTGTACCACAGCTTTCCTTTTCATAAAATATTAAGGCCTTCCATCTCGCAGGGCAAATCATATGAGGCATAAGGGCTGGGAGAGCATGTAATTTTAAAACACGTATTATGCGGCTTTATTAGGCGTACTTTAAACTGAGATTTCGTTCGCTCCATGTACTTTTGTTTTAGATTAAGTAAAAGAGTTTTTATTGTTAATTCATAGGATATTTTGGAAGTAATTATTGTTAAACTAGCTTTTGCCTGCGGCTCCGCCCGCGTAAAAACAGTATCCCACGGGAAGACTCTTCTTTTTCAGGATAAAAAGTAGACTATGTGTTAATCCAGAGCTCAAACTACTACCTTACCAAATTTTATCAAAATTCGTTCAGTAGTTTTTGCGTGAGAGAGTAACAAACAAACTTTCACATTTAATTAGTAGGTTACTTACTATTGTTCAATTTAGAAATGTTCCTCTAAATTGCATACCATTTAATTAACATACTCGAAGATTATAACTATACCAAATCACATCCATTTATATTCGACATTACAGAAACTAGAAGGGTGGACAGACAGACAGACGAACACAGCGCAACTTTAGGGGTTTCTTGTAGTACTACGGAACCCTAAAATAGGTTGCAAAGTTTACATTGGCAAATTACCTACCAAGACATTTTATCCAATACATGAAGTACCCATGTCTAAGCTTGTAGTGTAATATAAGACGACAATAATGAAAAGATTTACATATTTTAATTGGATTTTATTGGCGACTATAGCGAAGGAAGGTAATAAAAAATTATCTCAACAACATGTCGCGAGGCGGAAAATGCGAATTATATATTCATGGCTGTTAAGAATTGAGAGCGGAATCTTTTGCCGTCATCAGAAACGGGAATTACGGCCTTAATAACCTTTGTGTGAATAATGAAGCTGATATATCGTACATTTTCTTTAATCATGATTGAATTGAATCATTATTCTTAAATTAAAATAGATACGGGAGCGTCATGTTTAGTATGGGCGGAATCGGAGAAAAGCAAATGGAGTACAGAAAACCCTACAAGTACACTTCTGAACGCCAATTCTACGAGAATTTACGAGTTTTTACGAGAAAAAAAAAGGAGAAAATTTAAATAAAGTTTTCAATTTACTTTCAATTAATTGTAAATGAAGCATCATGAATCATAAACTAGATTTAACGTTAAACGTTGGTTTGACGTTTATAAGAATAGAGCTCGTCACACAAGTTCTGACCGGGGAAAATAGCACGCGCCTTTCCAACCCGTGCTCGCAACTGAACGTGTAAATGCGCGGGGCCGTACCGTTCATGTCGATGATAGCGCACGTTCCACAGTGTTATGTACGTATTAAGACGCCGGAGGTTCGAACCGTGACTCACTTTTAGTCATCACAAGCACGACAGCTCGATCCGCAGTCCGAACTGTACGTGTACCAGCAATACCCGCGGCATAAGAGTATTAACAGTCGGTGTTGGTGCAAGGCGCTGTATAATTTAATTAGTAGAATCGACCTACTAGTCTAGCTCTTCACATACATAATCGACTCGCTAAATCGGACTTTTTTTTAAACACATCACCGTTAATTTACTGGAGGGTGTAAAAGTCCTAGTTTTTTTATGTCCTAAAATTTGAACTTTCCCAGCTAGATTTCCTTAAAACTTTCTCTATACAAATCTCCACCTGATAAAAGTGATTTATATTCTATGATAACTATCATTTTCATAACACGACTCATCTACTCAATAATTATATAAAGCCGACGCTGCTAACAAGGTGGCCGTCTATTTTAAAATATGAAAAAAGCCTCGTGTTTTCGGAGAATAAATTAATATGGGCGTTTTTATCCCGTATCGTAGAATATTAATTAGGAAGGCAATTTTAAAGTCTAACGGTGGGCCGATCGCTAGTTTTAATTATTCAACCGGCTTTTAGGATTCCGCCTACGCCGAGTTTCCGTCATCGAAGTTAGATATTAAACGGTTCAACCATTTAACTGTATGAAAATTATGCTAATCTCTAAAATATATAACGTTTTGCAAACAATCACAGAAACTTTGTGGAAATGATTTCCTGCTTGTTATGTTATGACGCTCAGGCAGAAGAATAATTAAAAAGGCGAAAAAAAAACAGAATAAATTATTACGACACTGGTCATCTGTGTGGTCATCGACCTCATAGTTGATTTTAAAATAATTATAATAATAATATCAATTCAATAAATTGAAATCAGCTGTGTGAGTACAATGGCCTTTTTAGCGTCCGTAGACTCGTTCATTCTAGATCTTTTAATTTTAGGATTTAATTTTTTTCCGCCTTAGCTTCTTTACATAGGCAGTAAATCTAAAGTCTTAGTCCAAAAAGTTAAAGTTTGAAAATATCCGCCATTAATTGAAATTTAAAATCGCACATTTTAGAATAAAAAGTCATCAATTTAGTTGTTTTTTTTTGTCTTGTTAATTGTTCATACGATTGTTAGCTTAGACACAGATCCCTCCGCGGTTCGAAACGTAGTCAGATCCACGTTCCGTTATTTACGTGTGCAGGGCGCTATTGTAGCCCCTTTTACAAAGTTTAGTGCACATAGTTGTATACAATGTGACAGACCTTAGTAAAATCGCAACAAATAACGGACTTTCCCTCAGTGTGACCCCTGATCATTAGTTCGACAACCTCAGGCTTGTTTGGGCAACACAGTCTTCACGCCCTGCCCCTTGTGACAGAGGTTGTTACTAAGCTAATCGATACCAAAGGTAAGTAATTACGTCATGTCATGGAGACAAGTGTGACGTCAGCATGTATCTCTATAATACTTCTATATATATCATAATAAGGAAAGATTCGTTTGTTTGTTGCATTGCATATAATAGGCACCGAAACTTCCTTATCGATTTTGATGATATTTGGCACAGATATAGAAACCACGGGGAAGAACATAGGCTAATTTTTACTGCAGCAAAATGTATGGTTGCGTGCTCAAAGTCGCGGGCAAAATCTAGTATATTATAAAGAGGAAAAATTTGTTTGTTTGTTTGTATTGAATAGCTCTACTACAAGTAGTTAAGACCAATTTTGGGACTATCTGGAAGGACATACATTACTTTTTATCGCGGCAAAATGTACGGTGCTTTTTGCGCACGCGTAGTTGCAGGCAACATCTAGTTGTACAGGAAGGTGCAAAATTAATGTACCAGTTATTAGTTGTTAGCGTTTTCCCGCGGCTCTGCCGCGTAAATACAGTTTCCCACTGTAACACTGTTGTTATGGGATTAAAAGTACCAAATTATACCATACCAAACTACATCAAAATTCGTTCAGTAGATTTTGAGTGAAATAGTCACAAACATCCTTAGAAACTTTCACATTTTTTATAGAAGGAGGATTTTACACCTTAACTGTACATGTAACGCACTAAATACAATAATATCACTTTTTAGGTATAACGGATCGAGTGTACTGTTGGTTTTTTGGTGGGCATTCATGTTCATAAAAATATAGCACAATTATTTTTACACTTTTCCACTTTATTTAGGTTGTTACAAAAATTTATATTAGGTCAGACCTATGAAATTGCCGTTTTGTATGAAAAAAAATTTACGATTTTTTTTCATTTATTTTTTATTTGTATTAATCGAAGTAATCACCCATGCAATCAATGCATCTTTGCCAACGCAGTGGCAGTTTATTGATGCCCTTCTTAAATAAATCAGCTGGACGGGAGGCAACAAATTCTTCAAAGGCATTTTGTACTGCCTCTCGGGTATTGAATTTTTTTCCCGCCAAGAAGTTATCCAAATTCTGAAAAAAGTAGTAGTCTGTAGGCGCAAGGTCTGGTAAGTAGGGCGGATGACGGAGAGCTTCCAACCCCAGTTATTGCAAGTTGGAGACCGTCTGCTGTGCAGTATGAAGTCGCGCGTTGTCGTGTAGGAGCAGCGGAGACGAGCGATTGACCAATGCTGGTTGGAGATGCGCCTGATGATGATGATGCGAGATGCGATGAGCTTCTCCATCATTGTGTTCAGTTCTTCACAGTACATATCTGCAGTAATGCTCACCACGTTTGGTAAGAAGCTGTGATGAATCACACCGGCGCTAGACCACCAAACAGTGACCATCACTTTCACTTTCATTCTAGGGGTAAGTTTTCGCTAAGGGGAATTTTTTAGGTGCTGAACCAGGATCCAACCAACTCGCTGAGCGCTTGCGGTTATCAAACAGAATCCATTTTTCATCGCAGGTAACAATGCGGTTCGAAATTCCTTCATTTGTGTGTCTGTTGAGCAGTGCAAGGCACGTCTCGACGCCTACTTCGCGCTGGCGATCATTGAGTTCGTGGGGCACCCATTTGTCAAGCTTTTTTACCTTGCCAATTTGACACAAATGGACCAATATTGTTTTGACGCTAACGTCGAAAGCTGCTGCTAATTCAGCCGTAGATTGTGAACCATCAGCTTCCACAATCGCCTTTAATTCGTCATTGTCGACCAAAGTCTTCGGACGACCGCGAGGTTCATTTTTGAGGTCGAAATTTCCAGAACGGAAGCAAACCAATAACAGGTGGTGCGTTGGTTTGTAGTGTTAGCTCCGTAAACGTCGTTGATGTTGCGTGCCGCTTGTGTCGCGTTGCTGCCAAGACGGTACTCATATTCCATAATTACTCGAATTTTTAACGTATCCATGATGACGAAAAAGATTGAAATGCGATGAAAATGTAACACTAGTCAATAAACAAATGACTACTATTGGAAAAAGAATTCCATGATTTAAAAAATAAAAAAATTAAATTAGAATTCTTAGCCAAACAAAAATTATTTTGATTTGAAATACTGCAGAACGGCAATTTCATAGGTAAAGACCTATTATATAAACACGACCGGTTTCGATTAACTCATCGCGCACCCTAGAAACACCGAAGAAACGACAAAATGACAGATTGAAGTAACATTTTAATACGGTTTGGAGCAAAATAGTTCTTTTTGTAAGGCAGCAAGGTCGATGCATCGTCGTTATGTGTAACAATATTTATTTTCTTCCCGAGCATGAGCTCACAAAATTGCCTCTTTCGACAGCTAAAGTAGAAACGTTTTCTTATATCAATGTCAAATAGTCTTACAATAATGTCAACTACTCCACATCATGGCGGTCCAAGACAAATAGTTTCTTTACGTTCAGTCATTTACTTGAAAATTTTATCATTTTTGACAGAAGATTTCCCGGCAGCCATTTCAAAATATGGCTATTTAGAAATGTTGACTTCTATTGACGACCTTGTTACCATGGATTAAGAACTATTTTGCAACGAACTGTTTTGGATAGAATATTTCTTATTTAAAATTATTTCTTCGATTCGCCATGCTAAGTCCGCAGGTGTAAATTGAAGGTAGATTAAATATAGGAGGTGTTTTTCCAGGCAGTATCCAAACTTGCAGGAGTGAATATACTCTTCAATATAAGCAATACTATGGTATCAACTTCCCGTTTGTAGTGTTAGGGTGATCTTCCTACTTAAAAAAAAAATCAGCTGTTTCATACAAAAGGACTACGGCATAGATAGCATTTTGTACGAAACACTCATATTCCTTTTTTTTTCATGTAGGAAGATCGTTTCCATAGTAAGTTGCTTATATTCAAGAGTATATTCACTCCTGAAAGTTTGGACAGTTCTGAAAAAACACCCAGTATATATCTCAATTTTAACATCATATACAAAAATATTAGATTTTCATTATTTCAAGGAGGATAAGATTCTTATAGCGCTAAGCGCAATAAAAATGAAGTATCGTTGTTCTGTTTTATAATATAATAGATATTAGGTCTTTACCTATGAAATTGCCGTTTTGTATGAAAAAATTTAAACTAATTTTTTTCATGTATTTTTTATTTGTATTAATCGAAGTAATCACCCATGCAATCAATGCATCTTTGTTAACGCAGTGGTAGCAGCCAGTCGTCAGCTGGACGGGAGGCAACAAATTCTTCAAAGGCATTTTGTACTGCCTCTCGGGTATTGAATTTTTTTCCCGCCAAGAAGTTATCCAAATTCTGGAAAAAGTAGTAGTCTGGCGTAGGCGCAAGGTCTGGTGAGTAGGGCGGATGACGGAGCTGGAGACTTGCAACGGAGCAACTTGGAGACCGTTTGCTGTGCAGTATGAGGTCGCGCGTTGTCGTGCAGGAGCAGCGGAGACGAGCGATTGACCAATTCTGGTTGGAGATGTGCCAGTTTCTCCATCATTGTGTTCTGTTCTTCACAGTACACATCTGCAGTAATGCTCACCCCGTTTGGTAAGAAGCTGTGATGAATCACACCGGCGCTAGACCACCAAACAGTGACCATCACTTTCACTTTCATTCTAGGGGTAAGTTTTCGCTTAGGGCATTGTTTAGGTGCTGAACCAGGATCCAACCAACTCGCTGAGCACTTGCGGTTATCAAACAGAATCCATTTTTCATCGCAGGTAACAATGCGGTTCGAAATTCCTTCATTTGTGTGTCTGTTGAGCAGTGCAAGGCACGTCTCGACGCGTACTTCGCGCTGGAGATCATTGAGTTCGTGGGGCACCCATTTGTCAAGCTTTTTGACCTTGCCAATTTGACGCAAATGAACCAATATTGTTTTGACGCGAAAGTCGAAAGCTGCTGCTAATTCAGCCGTAGATTGTGTATCATCAGCTTCCACAATCGCCTTTAATTCGTCATTGTCGACTAAAGTCTTAGGAAGACCGCGAGGTTCATTTTCTGGTCGTAATTTCCAGAACGGAAGCGAGCAAACCAATAACAGGTGGTGCGTTGGTTTTTAGTGTTAGCTCCGTAAACGTCTTTGATGTTGCGTGCCGCTTGTGCCGCGTTGCTGCCACGAAAGTACTCATATTCCATAATTACTCGAAATTTTAACGTATCCATGATGACGAAAAAGATTGAAATGCGATGAAAATGTAACACTAATCAATAAACAAATGACTACTTTTGGAAAAAGAATTCTATGTTTTTTAAATAAAATTAATTTGAAATTAGAATTCTTAGCCAAACAAAAATTATTTTGATTTGAAATGGCCAGTACTGCAGAACGGCAATTTCATAGGTAAAGACCCATTATTTGCTTACTTGCTTACACGGCTTTTTACACCTACTACATAGTTTAAAATTGTTTCATTTCCTTTTTCTAGTTTATTACAGTCTTTGTACAAAACTGAGTACGTCAACTAAGTATAGAGCCCTGCAGTACGCCCTGTATGTAAATATGAGTTTGAACTCGCGAGAAACAAAAAAATATTTTGTCTATCCGTTTCATGGTGACTGTACTCGACTTATTTACTAATAAGATAATGTTATTATTTAAAAAAATGTAGGTACGAGTATGTTAAATCCATTCCAGGTCCAATAATTATTGTTTCATACAAAGTTATCAGACACTTTATATTATTTAAGAAAATTAATTTTCAAAAATTTATAAAACTTTTATCAAAACCATATTAATTAATTTCAGTTCGTTAGATATATTATAATATTTTTGGTTGTGTTGCTGTTTATTTAGTAACTAATTACTCTTTACCTATTGGTCATGAACCAGTGTACTTTTTTTTTGTTTTGTTTTTTCGGGTTTTTTTGAGACAACCCTAGGTCTCAAACAAGGAGCCCTGGGGCTTAGCCTCAATACGTAGTTAATGAAAATTGAACACGTATTACCGTGCGTATTGCAGGGGTATATTGAAAATTAATCATTTATTTAAAGTCGCTTAGTATCTACATTGTACAACCCTCTGCCTTTAGAACTTGAGTTTGTTTGGCAAAGGGTATTTTATCCCCCGATGCCAAAAAGGGGTGTTATAAGTTTCATGTGTTACGGACATATAACATCGTAGCTCCTAAACGAAAGGTCCGATTTAAATGCTGTTTTTTGTTTGAAAGCTAACATGATTTGCAGTGTTCTTATTCATCATCATCAGCTCACTTTACGCTTGACAATTCGGGGGTTACTTTTTTTTATTTATTTAATTTGCAACAAGTTTGAATTGCAAAGTTTAAAATTACTTATTGCAAAAAAAACTCTCGTGACAGCCCTACGCATAAGCCTTTATGCCGGCATGATGCATTGCAAAATGAACAGCACGGGGTTAACGCTCTTTTAACTGAAAATCTTGCTTACGCTTTTCAGAAAGATATTTTATTTTAAATATAAACCGCGCACATAATGGTAAGTGGCAGCTCCAGACTTTACCCTAGAAATATAGCGAGCAACATATTTGTGTGTATTTCTATAAAACTTGTATTTATTTCTGTAAATATGATAGATTTTTTATTCTTTTTGATGTTTCTCGATATTTTCCAATCTCATGAAAATATTCTTCTTATATTATAAATATTCTATAGGATATTTAACTTAATATAATAATTGCTCCCCACAACGATTTCGGTGACAGTGGCCGGTTTCATTTAAACCAGGCCGGCTACGCAGGAGTTATTTTATAGTGCCCAAGCGTGTGCGCAGTACACAAGAGCACTCTCTCTTCCTTTTATTCTCGAAACCCAGAAGGATGACCGACACGACTGGCGAGAGGTCAGGCGCGCATGACAGACTTTTTATATGCCCATCCGACGCATGGATCATCTTTCTTGTCAGACAATTAGGATTGTCCTAACCAAAGATGGAAACAACATTTTTTGTTGACCCAACGCGGAAATCCAACCCACGACCTCCGAGTCGTGAGCCAAGCTCTTAACCACTGGACCACGGAGGCTGTCATAATATTTTACTTACAACAACTAAAAAAGTAGGCATGCCACATAATAATGAAAATTTGTAAAAAAAAAATACATTTCCTTTTACTTGGCGGAGTTTTTACTAAGGTGCCGGGTACACTGCAGGTGAAAATCCCGAGCCCTGCCTTTTGCAAGCATAAAGTTTTATACATACTGTTGCCCGCGGCTCTAAACTGATGTGGTATATTGTATTGTTGTTATTTTTATTCATTTTATGTATTTCCAAGCATTATTTAAAAAAATATTAGCTTTCTGCATTCCTAAGCGCACATAATCAGTACCTTTGCCAAATATCATACTCCTCCGTTCGTACAAGTCTCGCAAAAGTGTACTGAAAGTTTTTGCTTTTTGTATTAAAATATATGATTTCTAAAGTGCATTCAATTCCATGACAATATTGCTCTACTAGCTCATTCCCGCGACTTCGTCCGCGTAAATATAGTATCAAGAAAAATGTACTTTTCCGGGATAGGAATAGCCTATATTTTAATTCAGGGCATAAAACTACTATATCAAATTTCATCTAAATCCGTTCAGTAGTTTTTGCGTGAAAGAGTAACATACATCCATCCATCCATCCATACATCCGTCCATCCTCACAAACTTTCACATTTATAATATTAGTAGGATGATAGCTGCTTAGGCAGCTGTCAATCCATTTTTTATGCTATGGTGTACGTAAGACACAATTATTAAGCCCTTTGGATATTATAGCAACTATTACGGTGACTTCGCTTTCCAGTAAATATTCCTTTTTGGTCCAAATTACGAGTTGCCCGCATAGAGCAGGCTCGTCGTACAGGAGTTATATAGAGGCTACTTGTTGGTATTATTCCTGAAATATGTGTCTACGGTGGTTATCCTAAGCGTGCTTGTGACTTTATAATATTATTTCAATATTCTTCTTTACAAATAAAATGGATTGCACTTCCAATGTCTCGCTAAAATTCGGGAGCGGCTGGGTAGATTTCACTAATAAAGATAAAAAATCTTGAAATAATTATGAAAATTCATAAAAGGCTTAAACGGTGAGAAGTGTCTGTCTGTGTGTGTGTCGCATCGTAGCTCCCGAATGGACGAATCGATTTTAATCTAATTATATAGAGTTGCTTGAAAGCTGTCATGATCGAAAGTTTTCTTAGCTATAATTCATTTTGATATATTTTTTTTACCAAATAAAATATTTCTGCACACCTTCCTCCACGTAAACTTTAACTGTGCCAAATATCATACTTCTCCGTTCGCACAATTCTCGTAAAACTGTACTGAAAGCTTTGCATCACGTATTATTATAACAATGATACCTTATGAATACGTAATATAAAGCGTACTTATTTCTAAGTATTCACCATAAAATCAATAATCTCTCTCATTCGCTATTTTTCAAAATGGCGTCTTTTGTCCTCGTAAGCATCTCGCTTCAGGTAAATTTGATTTCTTCCTGAACACTTCCCAGGCATTCCTTATAGAAAAGAAATACGACGTGAATACTAGTTTTATTTCCTTTTTATAGCCTTAAATCTTTGTGTCTACCTAGCATCTATCTAGCATTGAGTTGAATATATCTAGGGTCAGTTCACACCTAGACGTGATGCGCCGCGACGCGGCACGCACTTTTTTATGATAGCGATACATACCTTTATTTATTACACAAAAAACAGTTCTGTAAATAGAACTCTGCGCTAATACAATAGAGCTGAAAATCATAACTCATCGTTTTAAATGAGACACGAGGGTCGAGGTTTTTAAACAGCTGCCGTGTGTTCGATTTTCAGCTCTATTGTACTAGCGCAGAGTTTTATTTGCGGATGCATGTAGTCCGAGTCTAACAGCATCTTCAGGCATCGTCGCGTCACGATGCGTCTCGGTGTGAACTGACCCTTATTCGTACTTTGATATTTCGAGAGAGGTTTCAGGTTATGGAACCCTGTTTAACACACCGACTCTCAAAAAGTTATGTGTTCTGATCGTATGTTTGTACATTTCTTTGTCACCCCCTACAGCGGAAATAGCTACTTTAGTTGTGGATTAATCTATAAAATAAGTACTTTTTTATCAAATAAATAATAAAATTATTTAAACAAAACAATTCGGGTTTGTGACTTTTTTCAATAAATAGTCTTGTACATAAGTAATATAACGGTTATCCATGACACAAATATTTAACAATATTATCGTAATATTCAACCATGAGCACACAGAAGTTCCGCGCCGCCGATCAAAGACATACCTGATAACAAATCGGCCATACATTTTGTTTTATTGCCCCATAACGGCACAAATGTATCCAAAGGTGGGGAATTTTTCATCCGTTTATTGGGGAATTGGGTTAGATAACGGGGTCTTGTTTTCTTAACATAGTTTGTTTTAATTTGAATATTATTTTTGTTTATACACTTACGGATTGTGTCGCGGTGCACTTTTCTTTTTCCCGACGTTTCGGCTACTTTCCAGCAGCCGTGGTCACAGGAGGACTGAGGTGTCAATTGTCCAATTTGTTGAAGTTGTTCAAACTACCCGAAGATTCTTCAATTATTATTTGTGTTCCGATCCACGCAAAACATACTAACAGTATCTTGAAGCCGCGGTGATTTTAAATTATATTTTATTATTTGATCCCAACTAGATGGCAGCACCCAGCCATCTTCTCGGTTAAAATTAGGGTACTTTTTAATTTCTATAGCCTCGCGTATCATTCTTGGGCGATAACGGTGTTCCTTTGCCAGTACTTGTGGCTTATCAAATCTTATGTAATGGCGAGGTTGATCCAGTGTGTGTTCGCAAATTGCAGATTTATTGTTGCGACGGTGTTTAACATCTGCGATGTGTTCCTTTACGCGGGTGTTGATGGATCTTTTAGTTTGCCCTATATAGGAGAGACCGCAGTCACAGTCGAGCTTGTAGACTCCTGCATCTTGAAGGGGAATGTTCCATTTCACTGGTGGTAAAAATTGACTTATCTTTTTGGGTAGCTTAAAATATGTTTTTATAGAAGCTTTCCTTAGAATATAGCCAACTTTATCAGTGACTCCTTTCATAAAAGGTAGAACTGCAGGTATTCGTTCGACAGTGGCTGGTTTCACTCGGTCACTGTGGTGCAGGCGTGGGATTCGAAGCTTATTGTCACGTAGAACTTGTGTGACATGATGAAGCTCGGTTTCCAAATGCTGCTGATCACAGATTCCTCGTGCTCTTCTAAATAAGGTTTTGCCAACGGTAGATAGCTGTGAAGGATGGTGGTGGGACTCACAATTTAAATATCTATTAGTATGTGTAGGTTTGCGAAACACAGTGTGACCTAAGGTGCCATTGGGATTCCTTATTACTAATACGTCCAAGAAAGCTAAAGAATTATTGGTCTCTAACTCCATAGTGAATTGTATTTTGGGGTTGAGACTGTTCAAATGATTTAGGAATATGGTTACCTTGTCAGATGGTAAAATTGTGAAAGTATCATCCACGTACCGCTTGTAGAACCTGGGTTGTATAGGGGAGGTCTCAAGAGCAGTCTCCTCGAAGTCTTCCATGAATATGTCAGCAACAACGGGAGAAACTGGGGAGCCCATCGCTACATCATCTACTTGCTTGTAGAAGTCATAATTCCACAACATATAGCCAGATGTATGGCAGTGTTCTAATAATTCTGCATATTCAACAGGTAACTTCTTTTCTCTAAGCTTTCTTGTTACAATTTCAATACATTCCTGTAATGGTAAGCAAGTGAATAAGGATTGTATATCAAAACTGACCAACTGTTCATTGTCTGTGAGACATAGGTGTTTAATCTCATCAACAAAGTGGTAAGAATCCTTTACATGAGCTCTAGTGTGTCCACGTAGTGGTGAAAGTCAGCTAGTGGCTAATGTAGCCACTAGCTGAGCCAATTTATAGGTTGGTGAGTCAATTTGGCTTACAATTGGGCGAAGTGGAGCGTTAGGTTTATGTATTTTTGGCAAACCATACAACTTAGGGGGTTTAGGACACGAAGGCAATAAAGACTTGGTGTCTAGATTCAGTGAGTCGGAGTATTTCTTTATGAGACTTTGAGTAGTCTTTAAAACGTTGTTAGTCGGGTCGGTTCTGACTTTTTTGTATGAGCTTTGGTCCGATAATAGATGTTGTATTCTATCACTGTAATCTGAGGTATCCATAATCACCGTGGCATTACCTTTATCCTCGCGGAGAATTGTCAAATCCGATCTGGTGCACAAGTTTTGTAACGCTTTCATTTGTTCACGAGGAAGATTTGGTTTGGGCGCCGAGCTTCGTCGTAAGACTGACGATATATCCTGTCGTATGGCCTCCAAATCATCCTTGTTTATGTTATTATTCGATAAACAATCCTCTACACTGCAGATAATTTCCTCAAAAGGTATCTTTCGCGGTGTTATTGCAAAATTCAAGCCCTTTTCCAAAACTTTTATTGTATTTATGTCAAAAGTTTGTTTTGACAGATTGACAACTGCGCGAACTTTAAAATCACCGCGGCTTCAAGATACTGTTAGTATGTTTTGCGTGGATCGGAACACAAATAATAATTGAAGAATCTTCGGGTAGTTTGAACAACTTCAACAAATAGGACAATTGACACCTCAGTCCTCCCGTGACCACGGCTGCTGGAAAGTAGCCGAAACGTCGGGAAAAAGAAAAGTGCACCGCGACACAATCCGTAGGTGTTTAAAACAATGAACAATATTCGCGTAAACCTAAGAAATCAATAGTTGAATATTATTTGTTACAGGGGGATTTAGATTAATTATGTCATTTTTCTATTATATTTTGTAAAGAGAGATTTTTCGTTTAAAAAATATACGTTATAGATTTATTATTATTATTATTACATTCCTTATACGTTTAAAAAAACATTCTGAAAAGTTTAGTCATAATAATATATCGAAAAAGTATCTACATTTATTACATAATTATATTTTACCATGTACAATATCGGCAAAGTTCCTGTTTAACCAGTTTATAAACATTTTCCTTTGAATTAGGACGCTTCAAAATATTTTAACACAAAGGAGTGTCCGCATCGACTGCAGACGAGGCTGTAGTCCGTATATACACGTCAGTGTGTGTATAGTACAAGTGACCTTATACTGATATAGCTGTCCGACAAAAACCTGACTGAGACGAGCATGTCTTGATATTTGTCTGAAGAAAAACCACCCAATCCTAGCTAGTCTTAATATTGGAATTCCACAGTGTAATTAGCAGTAGTAACATAGCTCAGGCATCGGCAATGCGTCTGCTGTTTGTCTGCAGAATTGCCGTCTAAGCGCGCAATTACGCCCGGCCACAAATTACGCCTCAATGCCTATTGGCTTAGATTATGCTGCTCTGCAATAGTTCAACTAGTATAGTTTTATTTAAGACTTGCTGATGTTGCCCGCGACTTAGTACGTGCAAAAGGATATCCCGTAGGAACCATACATTTCGTCGCGATAAACAGTACCCTACAATATCCTTCCCTGTGTTCTACTCTATATCTGGCCCAAATTTCATCGAAATCGGTTCAATCGCAACGCATCCAATGGACATCCGCTACACCAGAGAAGTTACAAGTGCATTCTCCATCTATAAAACCCACTCTTAGAACTACGGTTATATCACTCACTCGACGAAACATAGCACAAGCGTTAATTCACGCCGGTTCTGTGAGTGGCGTTTCTCTTGTCTAGGTGGCCCATTCGTGCTGAAGCATTTATATTATATTTATATTATTATATTTTTAAAACAGCCTTTCATCGCGATATGTTCTTATCTGAGGAATAATGGAGTCCGAATGTGTGAGTACAATCGTCGGAGTTTCGGGGTCTCTATCTCCCCATATCTCCGAGATTTATGGCAAATTGCCGTATCTACAGGCAGTTAGGGGAGTTTTGGGTATTGAACTCACTTGGCCTAATCTGTGATATGCGAATATTTGCAAAATCGAATACCTATGCAATGAATTTAATAATAATCAAAGGTTAAAAACTCTGTCCCACGCAAACTATATAGCCAATGTTACCCAGATTGTTACGAGTCTAATGACATCATTTATTTAAATAGGGTCAGTAGTTTAGGCGCTACGGTGGAAGAAACATACCTACGTACATAGAACTGCCAAAATCATTACCCTTCCTTTTGGCTTCGTCGAAGTCGGATAAAAGGTTTATTCGGATAAAGGATAGTGTTTTGTATGCCAAATTGATACAGAAAGGTGTGGGTAAAGGTGGCTTCATTTTATCCTGTATGATAAGTATTTTATAAGTACTTACGTCAATATGTACATATACAATGTACATTAGATATCCGTATCCTCATGGATACGGATGGTCCTCGTGGACTACCTCCTGGTCCTTATAATCCCCAACCCTCCTAGGCCTTCGGTAACCTTACTTACTCGGCGATTACCAACGTAAACATTATTTCACGTCGGCTTTCTGTGAGGACGTGGTATTTACCCGGTCAAGCCGGCCCAATCGTGCCAAAGCAAGGCTCTCCCACGTTTAAATTTTGTGTATTTTCATTACTTAGTAGCTCAAATATCTTTACTTCTTACTATTTTATTATTAACTAGCATTAACTTCCCGCGACTTCGCCCGCGTGAGATTAGGTTTTAAACTTTCATATTTTACCAACCTAGGGACTAAATTTTACAAAACGCTGAAATACGTAACTCATTTTTTTCCGTAAATATCATGTAAATATGGACAAGTAATAAAAAGTTTCAAACAAACTTTTATCGCCTATTTTACCCCCTTGGGGGGTTGAATTTTGAAAAATCCTTACTTAGTGGATGCCTGCGTCATATGAGAAATACGTGTGCAAAATTTCAAATGTCTAGCCTTAAGGGTTTGGCCTGTGCGTTGATACATCAGTCAATCAGCTTTGCCTTTTATATATAGTACCTGGTTTGTCGAGCTTTGCTCGGTGCTTAAGTATAACGATAAAATAATTAAAAATAAAAACAAATATAAAAGAAAAAGAAATAATAAGAATCACAAAAATATTTATCTTACCGGGATTCGATCCCACCACATTCCGAATTTCCAAACAATGCAAAAATTATACGTAGGTACGCATACCAAGATGCCAATCAGACTGACGTAAGAAAGTCGAAATTATTGATTTATTGTTGCACGACGAAATAAAATAACATATATTGCTTAAAAAGCGCAGTTTCTAAGGGATAAGACCTAGCTATATCGATTTTTCTCCCTCAAAACTTCCTGCATACTAAATTTCATGGTAATACTTGTAGCCGTTGTCGAGATACCTACCGATTATATAATATATACAAGATCGTCTCGTTTAAAGTATAAGATAGATGTAAAAGTTTGTAAGGATGGATGAATGGATGTATGGATAGATGAATGTTTGTTACTCTTTCATACAAAAACTGCTAAACATATCGTGGCTATCACTTCTACTGCTGTTGGCCATGATAACCTGAGCCCCCGCATGATATCGCTTACCCTTCCAGAACTCTTGCCAATTATCACTCACATTTTTAACTTTTCATTGACAATGAGTTCTTTCCCTTCGGCGTGGAAACGTGCCAATGTCATTCCACTTCCTAAAACCTCTAATCCCTCATTATCACAATTTAGACCAATCTCCATATTACCCTACCTATCCAAAGTCCTTGAACACATTGTTCACAAACAGCTGTCCGAATTCCTATCCTCTAATAAATTGCTTTCTCCCTTCCAATCCGGCTTTCGCACTGGTCACAGTACTGTTACAACACTGCTTAAAGTCACTGACGATCTCCGTCTAGCAATGGAAAATAAATGTATCTCTGTTCTAGTGCTACTTGACTTTAGCAGTGCTTTTAATACTGCTGATTTTGATATATTCCTTTCCGTCCTTCGTTCTCTTAACATATCTTCTTCAGTGATAGACTGCTTCGATACATATTTTCGGGGACGTTCGCAACGAGTCCGCTCTAACGAGGCTACCTCGGATTGGTGTGACATTGAAGCGGGTGTTCCCCAGGGTGGCGTTCTCTTTCCCCTTCTTTTCTCTATTTTTATTAACACTGTTTCCACATTAATCTTATCAAATTTCCATTTCTACGCAGACGACCTACAACTCTATCGTCATTCACATATATATGAGATTCATTCCGCAGTAACAGATGTTAACGCTGATCTACAGCGCATAGCAGTCTGGGCTAAATCTTTTGGTCTGTTAGTTAATCCAATTAAATCGAAGACCATGATCATAGGCAGTAAATACATGACTCAACGTTTATATAATGTACCTAGGGTCATGTATGATGGTACTGTCATTGAATACACAGACTCTGCCGAAAATCTAGGGTTGATTTTAGACAGCAATCTTTCCTGGAATCTTCAGGTTAGTGAAGTAAGCAGAAAGGTCTACTACTCGTTGCACATGTTAAAGAGCCTTCAAAACTTTTTGCCCGTGAACACCAAAATTTTCCTTGTCCAGACGCTCATTTTTCCTATCCTCGACTATGCTGATTCCTGCTACTTGAACATCACCGAAGAGCTGTTAACAAAACTGGAACTTTTACAGAATCTCTGTATCCGTTTTGTGTTTGGACTGAGAAAATTTGATCACATATCAGCCTTTCGATTGAAGCTCAAGTGGCTCCCTATCCGACTTCGACGTAACTCCCACATCCTCTGTCTACTTTATAACATTTTGTATAATCCCCTCTCTCCTTCCTATGTTCTCGATCGATTTAACTTTTTTCGACCCTTCGATATCCCTTGTAGGTCTAAGCTTAGAACAAATCTTTCCCCCCCATCCCATCGCTCCAACTTCTACTCATATTCCTTCACCGTTCATGCAGTCAGATTGTGGAACTCGCTTCCCCCCACCGTTCGTGACAGTCCCAACATTATTGTATTTAAAAGACGTCTGAAAGAGCATTACCTCGGTATTCAATCCATATAAATACCATTATTATATATACATATAGTATTTATCTATTTTAGGTATAATATAATATTATTTTATCGTATAAACTATGTGTTTTATATTTGTTAAGTATGTACATAATATGTAAGTATGTATGTAATGTAATTTTAGTAAGGATATAATAATATTATGTAAGTAGTGTATTTGTAATTGTGCACATTCTATCTGCTGTCTTTTATCCCATCTCTCTCCGTAGGGCTGCTGTAAGAAATTTCTTTTTAGAAATAAGCAGTAAGTACCTTTGTGTCGTCTTTCTTGTTAAATTGTAATTTTATACATTTTTCTTGTGTGCAATAAATTGTTAAATAAATAAATAAATAAATATATAAACAGATTTTAATGAAATGTGCTATGGTAGTAGTTTAATCTTTGGAATAACACATAGACAAATTTTTATCCCGAAATAACACAGTGTTCCCGTGGGATACTTTATTTACACAGACGTAGTCGCGGGAAAAGCTAGTTATAAATAAAAACGTTTTTATTTAGAAACATCTATTTTAAAGTAGGAAAAAATGTAACAGTAAACGATTGTCCGTATCAATAGATTTCCCTTTTCAATGTTTGCTGACCTGCTGATTAGTGGTTTTCAATCTGTGGGCTCGTGAGTCGTGGAACGACTCTGTTGCTATAGTTACAAACTGATAGAGCTATTACCATAGACGTATAATATAACTAGCTGCTGCCCGCGGCTTCGCCCGCGTAAATACAGTAACCCACTGAAACTGAAAAAGTACGGAATACTATATTTTTGCAGGATAAAAAGAAGCCTATGTTTTAATCCAGAGCCTAAACTACCAAATTTCATCGAAATCCGTTCAGTAGTTTTAGCGTGAAAGAGTAACAAATAGCCACCCATCCATCCATCCTCACAAACTTTCACAATTATAATAGTAGTAGGATAGACGTGGCATGTCGAGGTAAAAACTTTCCCCACTAAAAGGGCCCCGCTTTGAGGGTTTTTTGGGCCATTTTGACATTTTAGGTATGGCAAAATCAAGATGGCTGACATTTGAGTTATGGTGAAATCAAGATGACGTAACTTTTTTTGTATTAAGGTTTGTTTTGTCAAAGGTACGTCTACGTAAAGCCTATCCTTACTTTTGGAATCATTGTCTATTACGGAACACCCGAAGGGATCTTCATCATAAAGATGAAGACTTCATGTATAGGCACGTAACCTTCATTATATACATATTTCTCATATGACATAGGCGGGTATTATGTGCGCAAAACTTTCAAATTTCTATTCTTATTAATAGAAGATATATGTGATTGTTGTAAATATTTTATATTTTCTCATGAAAAAAAGTATCTTCACTTTACAACGCCCAAATAATAATAGATTTCCTTTGCCAGTAGTTTGTTCCAAACATGTCATTAGGGGACAGAATTGTTCCAAACATGTCATTAGGGGACAGAATTCTTATTTCTGGTATCAGTGAGGTCAAAGGGAATTTTAAAAGAGATCACGTAAGCGGCATAATAAAGAAATCCTTGAGTAAACTTATATACAATACAAAGAATGTATGTATACAATTCACAATAGATTTCTTTATCGACTCGTCAAAGGGCTTGTACCTTTGCTTCCTTTTAATTTCACAAATTAAAATGTTTATGAAAAGAGCTTTATAATGCTCATGTAGTACTTATACCTATGTTAAGTATAGGTTAAGTAATATTTTATTAAAGAGCTTTCAAGATATAAATAGGAGCTTTGAATTACATAATCAATGTTTGAATTATAAGCGGATTATAAAACTTAGATTAAAGGTCACTTCTGCCCTTTGAACTGCACACCGACGTCAAAAAGGTTATAAATTTGTCGGGATTATTGTGTATGCCATCATTTATAAGAAAATAGGGCTTCTTCTCGTAATTAAAACATTGGAAGAAAAAAAAAACATGGAAGGAGTATTAAAATCGAAGACGTAAGCAGCTATCTATCTTACAAAACATCAATGGCAAAAACCAATGAGAGTGAAAGAGAAAGCCAATCCATGTCTTTTCGTTTTCATTTAAGAAATAATCCTTTGGTGATATTTTGGTATCCTATTTTACGACGTTGAAATTACGACTTTATGGCATTCATAATATTATGTTTCATTCTCCTACTGATAGCCGGGTATCTATGCTAAAGTTATTAATAAGTTTTACTGTTAAATTTGTATTGTGGTTATAGACCAACCTATTTATAGACCTACATATTATATAGAAGAGGCATGTCGAAGCAAAAAGTGTCCACACTTAAACTGCCCCAAATAACCCCAAAAGTGGGCTTTTGACGTTGGTTGGGCAGACGAGATTTGACATTTGTCTTTTTGACATTATGCTTGCCGCAGTATAATCAGTCTTTATTTTGTTTTTTTATTTAAATATACGGCGTCGGCCTAAAACCATTTGCCAGTGTCAAGTTAAAAAGGCGGGAAATAGAATTTTCATTTAAATTTTCAATACCGTATTCCTAAATCGTCAAGTCTAAAGTCTAGTCAAAGTCCAAATAAATAGTCGGTGCAGTCAATGAGTCAAGTCAGTCGATTTAGTAAAGTAGTAGAAGCTTTACTGAAAGTTCTTAGGTAGTTTTGGTAGGATTACAAAATAGCACATACTTGTAGACGTTAACAAATATTTAATGTTTAGTATTCTACCAATATTACACATTAAGAACCGAAATAACATAAATTTAAAAAAAAAACTACAACATCACCCATTGAATTCCCCGGCAAAACTTGTCCAGTCTTTATTTATTGAGTGTTTTTAAATTCGTGACATCTGACAGCTTTTTGACATGACAAGGACCGCGTGCTACCAAGCGCTGGCTGTTGACAGAAAAAGAATCGAAAATTCTTTTTGACCGTTTATGATACCACTTACGCCACCAGTTGATGTTGTGTGAGAGTTGGGTCTTCCCCATAACGGTAGCAAAATATCAAAAACCCTCATTGACAAATCTGAAATCAAGATGGCGTAACTTTTTCTTATTCGAAGATTTTTTCTGCATTGACTGCACTGACCATTTATTTGGACTATGTCTAGTGTTTAGACTTGACGATTTAGGAAACGGTGTTGAAAATTAAAACGAAAATTCTATTTCCCGCCTTTTTAGCTTGACACTGGCAAATGGTTTTAAGCCGACGCCATATATTTAAATAAATAAAAAAAATAAAGACTGATTATACTGCGGCAAGCAAATGTCAAAAAGACAAATGTCAAATCTCGTCTGCCCAACCAACGTCAAAAGCCCACTTTTGGGGTTATTTGGGGCAGTATAAGTATGGACACTATTTGCCTCGACATGCCTCTTCTATAATATGTAGGTCTATAAATAGGTTGGTCTGTAACTATCGCGCTACCGACAGCGCATGTCGTGCATGCGACAGCATGCGCTGTTCCTGTAGCCACAATAAAATTTTAACAGTTTTAATCTCAGATTAATAACTATAGCATAGATACCCGGCTATTAGTAACAGAATGAAACATGTTATGAATGCCATAAAGTCGTAATTCCAACGTCGTAAAAAAGGATACAAAAAGATTTTTCTGTCAAACGTATGTCATAGCCCGGCCTTACTTTTGAAATTATTGACGATCTCTCTATGCACTTGTATCTGGTATAGTTATAACTTTCTTCGTCTTTTCTCTTCGACGATACCTACGGAAGAAGCCTCATACGCCAGAAGAAGAACTAAGAAGTAACCCTATATATGCTGTTCCTGATGACTCTGAAAACCATGGAATACCAGCAACATTTTCCCTCAAGGTTCTCAAATAGTTGCTGCTCTGAGGGTGGAGGAATTACATACGGTACCTTAAAGGAGATCGCTGATGCTGCGGCACGTGTCTGGTCAACGTCCCGGCTTCGAGGAATCATTCTGCTGTTTAGCAATTTACCGAATTTTGCAATTTTAAATAATTATATTATTTCATTCATTCTATTCTGATCTAGCATCGATAACGGATACAATTTTGTAATTTTATTATAAGTTAATTAATAAAGTTTTAAGATAATTTTTGTTTTTTTTTTGGGAGTCCGGGCTGCCGAAATCGTTATTCGTTCAACTATCGTCAGTGAACCGACTTTACAGACAACCGGTATTTTTTTCATTTCCTTAATTCACTACACTAGTTCCACAATAAGGTTAAGGTAACAACTGGCAACAACAGAACAACTGGTAATTAGAAATCAAAGCGATACATCACAGTGCCGGCCATTCCTCCGGCAAGACGGATGGTTATGGATTAGATCGGCCGTTAACAGTGGCCGGTTACTGTCGGTCAACCATAGGTTTAGGAGGCTTATGCAGCTTTGTCGCTATTAATAAAGGTTAAACATTTTGTTAATAGCCGATTTTTGATGAGCAGCTGGAGGATATTAATATTGGGTAATAATGCGATATTTATATGTGATATGTGATAATACACATTTGCCCGCTGCTCCGCCTGCGCAAACACAGTTTCCCACGGTAAAACTGTGCTTTTTCGTGATAAAATGTAGCCTATGGGTTAATCTAGAGCTTAAACTAGTACCATATCAAACTTCATCAAAATAAGCTGAGTAATTTTGCGTGAAAAAGTAACAAACATCCATCTATCCTCAAACTTTCACAATTATAATAGTAGTAGGATTTATATTTATTTACCGCCCTGCACACGTAAAGTTCGGACCGCGCATCGAAATGAGTTCCGAATCGTGGAGAGATCTGTGCGGTTCGGACTGCAGATTGAACTGTCTTGCTAATTATAACTAAAGATGCATCCACGGACTGCCGGCGTCATATATAATATGTAGGCGAGTCCGCGGATAAAACTGAAAAATGTGCTCGCATGAACATGCCGAGTCGGACTGTCAGCCCCGCGCATACTCGTAGCTACATGTTCGTTTCAGAGCGAGCGAGCACTTACTCGGCGAAACACAACGCAAGCGTTATTTTACACCGGCTTTCTGTGAGACCGTAGTATTTATCCGCTCCAGCCGGCCCATTTGTGCCGAAACATGGCTCTGCCGTGTTTAAAAATCGTTAATATTAACGTTTTGCTGTAATAACCTAACGATAAATACATAAACACATTTGTCTTAGGTAAACGGCGACCCTCATAAGTACTGACACTACAGACTCAACTTATTACTGTTGTGTGTCATAACTTACGTCACGTGACGGTGTTAATAAATTGTTTCTGACACACCAAGATAGATTACACACACACAGATGGCGCGGAAAAACTGAACTCGTTTCTATTGTGTTATTACACGTATTATTGTATTATTACATGTCGGAGGTTTGCGGTTTTCTTTGTTAAGACACTGGCACTAATATTGATAGGGATGAGATTTTTAATGAAATGTCAACAAGATGTCGACTGTTAAGCGGCACGACGTTCTTATAATAGGTAAGGGTAAATTATTAATGAGATTAAAAAATCGACGTATTAGATACTACAATATGTATTTTGGCGTTTTTCTTTGGATATTTTACAAAATTAATGACGCGATTCACCGTTTATTTTAAATATTGACGCGTATATAACGGTTCTCTAGAAGAAATTTATTTAAGCCGCAAGACTGTCATTATGTAATTTTATTCCAATAATACTGTTTTATATATTTGTAACTGTACAAATAAATAATTTGTATTATTATATATTATTGTTTATGGCAGTCACGTGCTTTTACATAGAAAAAGTCTACGAGTTAAAAAGGTTACTTTGAGTAAGTATATTTTTTTAATTTTAAAATCTTTGCAAGTACCTTAAAAATATGAATTAAATCAAAGTGAAAATGAACAAACGTGAAACTAATAACATCGAAAAACGATTTTTCGTAGAATAAAAAAATATATATTTTTATTCGAAGTAACAAACTTGCCTTTTTGACGTTGCACACAATCTAACTAGAGTGCACATCAGCTATTTGTCTGAAAGCAATTTTAGTGATGTGAACATTATTTTTGTTTTTCTATCGATATCGATTCAGTTTTTCAACGCCCTCGTCCATTGTGTATTCTAAATATAAAACTTGGTATTGAATTGTGCTGACCAAACAATTCAGTAGATAACGGGTCTAAACAATATCCAGTCAGCGAGCGCTCCGAATGAATTTCTATTCTGACACGTTTTTTACGCATTTTTTTTTTCTTTACAATTACTATATTGCTACGATTTCACCATATTCTCTTTTTCGCGCTCGCAGCTTCATCCAATTTGGTTTATTTAGAATTTTCGGTTCGCCTGTTTATCTATTGCGTTCTGGTATTTGTGTTTTATAAAAAAAGAAAACATTATTCTTAGGTTCAATTTACACCGAAACGAATACGATATTTTTAAGACAGCCATTCAAATTACAACTTTGTTCATTACACAAGAAGATACACGTTTCATTGTAAGAGTTCGAATGTCAAGTTGCAACGCGCTGCATTGCGCATGTGCAGTGTATGACTGGATGTCATAATATGAAACGGGTATCTTTTAGTGTAGTGAATAAAGTTAAATTTTCAATAACTATCTTAAAAATGCAGCGACGCTTCGCGTGTGAACTGTCAACTGACCCTTATTTAAAAACCCAAGCGTATCTTGGCTTTAGGCCCAACTCACTCTGCGTCAGTGTGTGCTGAGCTGTAATTTATCTTTGCCCATAGTACTTAAGTTTCATGAATAATAAATACCTTTAAGCGCCAGGTGGGTAACATAATTTAATCTCATTTAGATTAATTTAGAAACAATTGCAAAAAATGTTAAAGATAATTTAAATTAAACGAATAACGTAGAATTCATAAAAATACAGTAAAAGTTGAAATCGCGGTGTCCTTTTTCCTCGAGTTAAGTAATAAAAAAGTTTTGAATAACCACTTTGTGAGTTGGAAAGAAAAAACGCGGAATCGGATGATTTGTAATAGAAGATTTGCACGCGAATGACTTCAAAAATTAATGTGTTCCGGTGAGGGTTTTACTTGGTATGTTTCAGCCTAAATGGGTTGAATCGACCGCACAAATGCCATGGTCTCACAGACAACCGGCGTGAAAAAACGACCGCGATGTGTTTCGCCGAGTAAGCGAGCGACGTTGCTGGAGGCCTGTGTTGATTGGGGTTTTTATGGAACGCGTTGCCAATATCTATGGGCGACAGTAATCGCTTACCGTCGGGCGATCCGTCTGCTCGTTTCCTGGTCCATTTCAAAAACAAAAGAAAAGTTTTACAGTCGAATAACTTCAGAAATTAATGTGTTCCGGTGAGATTATACGAGTTTGTGTGGAGATGTTTATCGTTGCCTGGGCCTGAATTTAAATACGGTGTGGCAGGAATAGATTGCTTTTATAATTTTAGACATCATCATCAGTTGATTTATGAACTGTTCATAATTATTTTTTAAGTAGTTAAACTATCATGTGGCGAATGGCATCAATCTTGGCAGATATTCAAATATATTTTTTTAATTATTCGTTTCATACTAAGAACGTGTACCTATGATGTAACTTGAAAGCTTTGTAATTAGAAAATGTTACAAAACTCAAAAAATGATAGTAAAATAGGCTAGTAAAAACTAAATAAGGGAAGATGACCTATTGTCGGCGTCCCCCCAATTATTTATTGGACCCAAAAATTTGTCGTATGTACATACTCTGTTTTGACATCTTTCATTAATTATGCACTAATAAATAAGAAAAAATATTATTATGGAATAATATAATATAATATATAATATATTAATTAATAATTAATACTAATATACTAACCTAACCTGACCTGACAAAGAGCATGTCAGGACATGTCTAAGGTGGGTTCCGTAACTATCAACGCGCAATAGATTATTGAATTACTTCTTGTCTTGTCCGACTTCGCTCAAAATAATTTTCCTAAAGAGTTTTTAGCACGATCTATCGCGCATAGAAACAAGTTTATATTTCCTATAGTTTAGAAATGCCAGGGAGGGGACCAACTTATAAACCACTTTGGAGGCCGATTAATAGAAAATGGTCAATTTTGTAAAAAAGTCATATATGAAACATTACTATTAATTTAAAAGACCTATATAATGATACCCCACACGATGAGGTAGAGTGAAAAAATATATTGCATCTCCACTTCACATGTATGGAGACTTGGAGAGCTACCCCTAAAATATAAAATTGTTATTATTTTATGATGCCAAAACCGAGATCTATACACAATCTATAACTATACCAAATTTCATCCATTATATCCATTCCATCCATCCATTATTTCATACATTTCATCCAAACTATAAGGGTTCCTTATTACGGGACCCTAAAAAAGGAGTATAAAAGATTAACAAAACGAATACTCAACGCGTATTTTATATATACACAACGTAACGATTGATTGCTTGGCGCCAACAATTCGATGTCTTACCCTAATAGATGTAAACAGCATTTAAAATGCTACACAAATCTTTAAAAAGTCTTAAAAATAAAAGCAGAGTTGACATCCGAAACTGGAGTTAATTGGTGAAACAAGATAAACGATCGAGCAATACAAAACTAAAGTTACTTGTTAATCAAACTCACTAATAGCGCACAAACTAACAAACAAGAGCCTTTGTACGACCGCAATAGCCCGAATTGGCAGACTAAAACGGACTTAATCGAGACTTTGTCATTTAAATGGTCTACATTTGCTTTTTCATTTGACAGTTTTGGTTAATCAGAGTTTAATAGTTATTTAGTTTCATTTATCGATTTTAGTTAGAATTATCTACATGTTACAGTCAAATGTCGATATGCAGTCTCTCCCGAAATGACTACTTTATCCTAGGTTTGACCAAAGCCTTCGGGCAAACCCCGAAATGAATTCCAATTTCGCACTTTGACTAAAGTATTTTAAGTCAAATCTATCTTTTTCGGGTTTTACCTAGACTAAGACGTCATGTCACACTTAAGCATTGACTAGTCACACCTAGGAGTACCGGAGCTTCGAGGTTTGACTATAACATTATTGTAATATTAATACGTGAATTAAAAATGTTCAGTACAGTTTTACGAGTATTGTACAACCGGCGGAGTGTGAAATTTGGCACAGTTAATGTTTATGTGAAGAAAATTGTGCAGAATGTACGGTAACGGTACTTAAATGGTCAGTCTTATTGGCAACTTTTCGTTAGTCAAAGTTTAGTAGGTTTTAGTTACTGGAAGTTGAATATTCATATTTAATTAAATATTTATCATAAGTTATTACAATAGATATTAAGTTAATATAGGTGACAGATCTCTCACACACACGACTAACATTTAAATTAACCAAGAATTAAGAAACAGTTTAGTGGTAAAATTGATGATAATATATCAAAAATACAAATAAAAGATAAAGAAGTTGTTAATAGCAAAGAAATAGCTGAAAATTTTATAATAACAAATATGAATAATAAAACTATTTACTTAACACCGGTCACTTACAGTGAAATCCAAAAAAATATACTTGACCGTAAAAATACACACTCAGCAGGGTATGGCGGAATTAAAACAAATATATTTAAAAAAATATATCAAACCTCTTGCAGTACCTCTGATTAACATAATAAACCTCTTATGGACTGAAGGAATTTTTCCGCCGCGACTAAAATTCTCAATAATCAAACCAATCTACAAAATTGGGAATAAAACAGACATGAATAAGTACAGATTACTTTAATTACTGTATTATGTAAAATATTTGAGCTACATAAAATTCTTAAGCCAGAACAATTTGGGCTTCGAAAAATCAGTTCTACGACAAAGGCTTTATCTAAATAAAATACATTACCTAAAGCCTTCACGCAAAATGCTCTACTACCGCTGTCTTCTTGGACCTTTCAAAGGCATTCGATTTAGTTTCACACGACATCCTATTAGAAACATTACATAACTAGGGAATCAGAGGCATAGCAAATTACTGGTTCAAGATCTACCTTACTAATAGATATCAATGTTTTGAATTAAATGTAAAAAAAGGGAAAATTTAAAAAAGTTCATAAGTCCTATAATATATATATATATATATATATATATATATATATATATATATATATATATATATTCTTAATTCTTATGGCGTGCCACAAGGCTCAATATTAGGTCCCTTATTATTCCTAAATTATATTAATGATTTACCAGACATAATAACATATAAATATATACTTTTTGCTGACGACACTACTATAATTATTGATAATAAGAATAAAGATAACAATGAAGCATAAATAAATAGATCACTAAAAAGAATAATTATCTGGCTAAACCCCAAAAACCTAACAGTAAACACATCTAAAACAAAAGTGATTCAGTTTCGAACTGTCTTACTCTCCAAAATTAACTATAACGTGAATGACTACTTAGCTGACAAAATAACATTAAAAGTTAATTGACATTCTATTATATAACTATTCAACACCTGACATATTAATTATATTATATTAATAAACTAAACATTAATATAAATTTAATGTGCTATAATTATTATTTCATGTAACCACAATAATATATTGAATAGATAATAATATTGTAATGAAAATTACATTATAATTTATCAATTAAAATTCCTGACATGCATAACAAAAACATATTAGATATTTTCTTATGAATTATTAATGCTAAACTTGTTTTTTTTTTCATTTTATTTCGTAATTGTTATTGTTGTATGTATAAAAGGAATTCCTAACTGTATAGAAATTATGACAGATACATGCCACTCATTGATAGATTAAGTATAGAACATTCTCCAGCAAATGCTGGAGTAGCATTCTCCTTCTTTGGGGTGCTGAAAAAGAAAAATCATAATATTATATTACAGCACTAACATTGAAACTCAATAATAATAATATGAAAGACCTTTGTTTTGTGCACCTCGCGATTGTAAATGCCAAGCTGTGGTGTGTATGATTTTCCGCCAAAACTCTATTCCTTGATCGTTATCTTGTTGAACTCTCAGACTTGACATATTGTGTTTTACATTCCTTGACTGTTTATTGATTAATAACTTACAATAATGTAGACATGCCACGTATAGGCCACGAGGCACGTTAATTTAACCTCTTCTATAAACAAGCTTCTGACATGTGCATATGACACGGACCCACCTAGCTACTTATTTTTTTTTCAATAATGACTATATAATTTTGCCCGCTGCACCTGACTTTAGTTTATAGTAATTATGATTGAAATTCAAAAATTGAAAATAATGAAGGAGTGTTTTGGATGATATTTAATTACAAGTTTACTTTTATTCCTAGCAATATTATTGTTTCCACTCCCTAGGGCCTGAAGGAACTAATTATATATAATGTACCAATTTCCTGAAATAAACTTTTCTAATTCTGAACCATAATACTTTATCGAGCGTTACCCGCGCTAGCGTCACTTGTCTTCAAAGAGAAATGTTAAATATTATATGGATTACAGTTTTTTTTAAGTATTTTTAATAAACAAAAAATACTCGACATAATTATAAAGAATCTGGGTTAGTTTGTATTGCCCTTATGTTTGAGTGGCAGACACAAAATAGATCTGCGGTAAAATTATTTCCCCGACTGTGCTTTATAGATTCAAGATAATACGCTTTTTAATTTTATTGCAGCTACCGCAATTCATATTTTAATTATAATATTTAATGTTTAATAGACACTTAAATCTTAAACGTACGTTCTCTTTATGTTCTCTATAATCTAGGGCTGCCAACGTTTAATTTGCTATTTTAAGTTCATTGTCAGTTGCCACACGTGACATGATGAGACGCGAGATGTATGTCGCGTTAAAACGCGTCTTTGGCAAGCTAAACAGTTAACAGATACCAAATATGAATATAATATCTTGGCTACTTTATTAAGAGGAAAAATATATTATAAAATATTTTGGCGCACATGGCAGAACTGATTTGTGCTTTATTGTTTACACTGAAAACCATCGATAAAAATGCTTACACATGTGCCGCAGCTTACGTGGTACCTGTTAGGTGCTAACTGATATAAAGGCGTTGTAAAAATGAAACATCCTATGCAATCAAAGTCGCCGACAAATTCACCATTTAAAAGTTCTTTGTTAATTATAGATAAAAAAACCTATAAATACAAAATATACAAATCTCCTAAAAAAAATCCCGAATTATAATATTATTACCTACTTCACGCATCAAAAAATTTAAATAGGCCAAGTAGTTATCTCGTTAATTAGACGTGTTTATTTTGCGCTGCCAAAAGCGAAAGAGGTCACTTGGCACCGAAATAAGCCAGCTGAGCGCTCCCAATGGCGTTTTATATATTTTTTTTCTTTTTTTGTTCGGATTTTTCATATCATTGTGGGTTTTGTTAACAAGATCTTTGGGTTATCAGATTTTTCATTGTTCAATAAACTTAATTTGGGCCCTATATATTTCGTTATTTGAAATACCCTACATCAGCGTTTCTTAACCTTTTTCCGTCCACGGATCCCTAGATGATCAAGCACAATTTCAAGGACAAATTTCAATTTCATTTTTTTTTTCAATTTTCCTTTTAATAAATTTTTTTATTAAAAGGAAAATTAAATTTTTTTTAATAAATTACTTCACTTACTCTTCACTTCTGTCCGTCTCGGACCCCGCCCGCCCGCTGCCGCGTGTTCGCTGTGCTGACGTAAGCGAAGCGATTACGAGACTTGGTGCAATTTATTTATTTGCATTTTTCCATAAATGAGACTGAGGACCCCCATACATATACTTGCGGACCCCCAGGAGTCCGCGGACCACAGGCTAAGAAACAATGCCCTACATGATTATAATATGGGAACCATACGAAAGGAAGTATTGTAACACCTACCGCTTTTAGTAAAAAAAAATCGGTGTTCAATTAAAATTTTAATTTATTAAGGTACAACAGTGATTAAAGCCGGTATGTGAGACACAAAATTTAATACAGGGTCGTGGTATAGAGCCTACTTATGATTTTGCCACTTAGGAAATGCAGGGCTACTCTCCTGGTACAACCGTGGAGGGGAAGGCGAAGGTTCCGGTATAGCTAGGACGGTGGAGGGACTCCGCATCCAGACGGGTGAAGGTAGCAGCGGTGTTGGCCTTCGAAAAGACGCTGGAGATTCCTGGGTCGCGTGGACACTCCACGCTCGTATTATCAACTCGGAGTAAGGTTCCTGGAATGTACAACCTCCGCCTTAGTCCACTATTCATAAACCGTCTGGCGGCCCATCCACGATGCTCCTAGAAGAGCGCCCGCCACCTGCCGTGGTAGCGGAATTGTCGTGGTAGGGAGACAGAACTTAATTACAATTAGAAATTAAAAAAAAAACCTTTCTAATTTTAAAACAAAGAATTCTTATACATTATAGTATGAAAGTTGAAGGTAGTCTGGTAAATTATTAACCAGGGGTGGTCAACTCTATAGGGCAGATAAAAATACCTACGGGGGCAGAGTTGTGCGACCGATTGAAAAATACACCCATTTTTGTGGGTAACCGAATTGTAAATTTATTTGTGTATTTGTTAATGACGAGAAAAATTGTTGGATTTTATTTTGGATAAATATAATTATTTTACGATTTTATTTTTATTTCTGCGTTTAAGCTGCAAATGAAAATAAGATTTATAAAAAACAAATATTGTAGGTTACTTATTTTCCTTCACCATGATCGCATATTTATAAAAAAAAAACGTACGTCACCGGTCAAAACAACAAAAGGGCGTTCGTTTTGTTTTGCGCTTAACGAATGAGGTGTTATTTGGTGTTTTTTGATGTATTTTGTGAATTAAACGTTGAGTTGAGCCTTCGTTCCTCCGTTCGAATAATACAAATTGCATCTATTTCAAAACTGTGTAGTGAGATATTGACTCGGTGTTGTTGTTTAGTGAGATATTGACTAAATTGTTAGGTATTATAATGTGACTAGTGCAGTGATGTGCATTTCGTAATAGTACTCATGCTCAGTTGCAACATAAATAAATCTGTTTTTCCTAACAAAACCCATTCCTACAAATACCTATTAGTTTGTACAAAACTTGATCATTTAGGCAACTGTGCCTTTAGGCAACGGGTATTAATTTGCTTGCAGCTATCACTGATTCATATAATATTATGTACATAATATGTCTTCAGTCTCCACCGAGGAGTGTACTCCTATGTGAATATTGAATAATAATATTTTTGAGGTATAGTTCACTTATCATTATTTATGTTGCAATTTAATGTAAGACTATTGTTTCTTCATGGGAAATGTTGTTAAATAATTTCAATAAATACATATTATTTCTTTATTAATTTGTTTTCATTTTAAATGTGGATTTTCAGTTGTAAGGAAAACTAAAAAGGTAAATAGTGCCAAAACTGCAAGTGCCTACTTACCTTTTAAGTTTTTCTAACAACTAAAATGAGTGCCTTTATGAAATATAAATCCCATGAAAGTTTTAATATTTAAATTTACCGCACAAATTCAAAAAACCCGCGCTTTGTTTATCCGGATATAGTTGCCTGGGGCTGATAATAGATGGCAGTAGTAAACTTTTGTTGTAGGGAGTTGATATTCTTCTCCGGTAGGAGTAATAGTGTTCTGTGTTATTAACTGTTAAAATTTTGAAATATTAGGCCAAATAATGTCATGAATAGCTTGGTAATTTTTATTTAAAACTCATATAAGCTGTACAGAACGATATAACAAATAATTCACAACATAAAGAAAGATTTTAATGCTAACAGTAGGTGTGCTAATAAAACTTACCCTAAGACGGGAATTCTCCAATATATTTCCAACTGGGTGATTTAGGATCCAGTTAATATTAGTACTTTAAGCAAATAAATGCTGAACAAATGATATAGGTTAATATTATAGTCAAGCACAATAATTGGTAACGTAGTAGCAGCTTAGCAGTCAAGTGCCGAATGCCTTCAGCGCGGCGCCTCTGCGGCGCGCCCGAGTCGATGACAAAAAGATTCTTTTGTTCGATCCGAGGTGTACAGTCGCTAACAAATGCTTAACTATTTATTTTTTTAATTTTTAATAAGAAGTATTATATCGAAAGCAAATCGAACGTTCACTTTAACTTTATTAGTAGGTATATTTTATTGATAATATTATGTAAATATTGTTAGGGATTAAAATGTAGATAAATTAGTAAGTAAGATTAGTACATATTTTTAGTAAAGATTAGTTTTTGTAAAGTTTATGAAAATGTTTTAAAATAATATCAATATCAGTCATGTAACGTTCCGTTACAGTATGTAATTAATTATACTTCCTTTTGTCTGGTCCCCGTAACACACGTTATTCGGGTATTTAGCATGGGCACACATCGACATGGTGTAAAGCGTCCGTAAATATCACATTATTAATATCGTGTCGATAATTATGATTTTTTAAAAATAAATACGAATACAAATCTTTTATTTTAATTCAACATTAACATAACATTCCAACAATACCTAAACTAGGTAACTACTAAACGCTTACTTCAAAGCTCTTTTACATCATAATTATATCATAGATTCTATGGAATATAGATCCCATGTTTTTTATGGCATAGAAAACACCACAGAAACCTTATTTATACCTGAGTCTTCACCACCACCGGGCGCGCTCCATCAGCCGGCACGAGCGCACGGGCGATTAGAACCTTTGATCGCTCACCTGTGCCGTTACCCGCGGGGAGGTAGGTGCTCCACGTGGATTCGTTTGCGGGAATATTTCTTTCTCTCATTATTGTTGAAGGACTTTTACTTACTAAGGGCATGATTCACAATCTTCTGTTAAGTATCGGATAGCTTAATTGAACGTTTTATATTACGCCAAAACATTCAAATAAGCCATCTGACACTTATTAGAGGATTATGTAACAGGCCGTAAGTATTTCTGAAGTGAACTTCGTTGTGATTTGAGAGAATTGAAGGTTATACTTCCTGTTAACTACGCCTACATTGTTTGAATGTAGCTCAGAACTGAAAAATTGTTTGATTGTAAGCTGCTCAAGCTTCTGTGGACTTTTGGCAAATATTTTGCATAGCAAACTACGAAGTATGCTACGCGCTCGTAATACTATTGACGACCCCTGTGGCTCAGTGGTTAGCGCGTCGGCGCTTAATCCGGAGGTCGCGGGTTCGAATGCCGCTGAAGGGATAAAAAGTTTTTCTGTGTTCCCTAGGTCTTAGATGTGTATTAAATATATGTATTGTATAACAGTATTAAATATATTTCTATTGTCTGGTACCTGTGATACAAGTTCTTCGAATACTTAGTACAGGAACAGATTGACGTGGTGTGGAAGCGTCCGTATATATTATTATTATATATTACTTTTTGCAACTTGCGAGATAGTTGCTAAGGACGGAGCGCTACGGTGTCATACCGCGGTATGAAGCTCGTAGCAATGCTGTGAGAAGCCGCTACGGAGTTGTAGCGAGGTATGAATCACGTAGCAATGATACGTAGGGAGAGCCTGCGGTATGAAGCACGTAGCACTAGTAGACTGAGCGCATTGGAGTTGTGGCTAGGTGTGAAAAACGTAGCAATACTACGCACAGAGCGCTACAAAATCATAACGCCAAGCTGTAAGCAGCACGTAGCTCTGCTACGGATGGAGAGCTATGGTTTCGAAACGCGGTATGAAGCACGTAGCAATACTACGCCAAAGGGCTACAGAGACATCGCGCAATATAGAGCACGTAGCAATTGTAGAATTGCTACGTGCTACGGACGGAACGCTACGAAGACTGAGCGCTGTATGTAATGCGTAGTAATGCTACGGACGTAGCACTACAGGGACGATGTCTGGTATAAAGCGTAGCACTAATAAAATAACGTGGCATAGAGATGGAAAAACAATAATATAAGTGATAAAACTGAGACCATTTAACTTAGGCACATATACTTAACTTTTTGAGCCTGATGGCAAGGAATAAAGGAAGATAGAAAAAAACCTTATTCGTAAAGTCTAAACTTTTTGTAAATTAAAAACATCATAATATCATTATTAAATATCCATAATATTATGGCCTAACGGTACCGAATAACTCTTGAAATATCGAACTGGAGTTCAACAAAATATATATAACCCTTAACCCTTACGCAACTTAATCAGCAACCCGGTATCGGATATTTCCGTCAATTTACGGAACATTCATTACGGGTTAAGATTACGAGGGCACTTAGGGCGTGGCGAGTAACGCGACACCATCCGGCCTTATCTCAGACCCTAACGACGTCTGATAATATTATGTCTATTCGTCGTTGTTGGGCAGCTTTATACAGTGGGACAAACCGTTATGCGGTTTTCATAATTATTTTAGTTTCTAATATGGAATGTAAAAATAAATAAGATTTTTTACTTAGGCTACATAATTGTCTCACTGGGCAAAAGGATCCTCCCGGGTATTTCGTTGTGCTCCTGCGCCACCGTTGGCCAGCCTGGTCGGTTAGTATCCAGCTCGTCGCCTTATTTTTCCCTAATTCAGTTGGTCGCTGAAGGTGCATGCGGCTAATATGACCGGCCAAGTCTCGTTTTAGCTTGGCAGCCTTACTTCCTATAGCTATACGCCGTTTTGAGCGCAACATAGTGACGCTTACTTGGTCCAGTAGCTTCCCTCCTGAAATGCTTCGCTCCATCGCTCCTTGACAAACCCCATGCTTGAGCACCGGAGTAAGATTTTAGTAGAGTACCGTCCGAGTGTGAGTTGGAGTTGCGCACGAATTGATGGTATGATTTTTGTACGGAACCCGTAAAAAAGGAGAAAAAGATCACGTCTATTGTATGGGATCTCCCTTTAATTGTATATTTTACTCTGTTTTTAGTATTTGTTGTTATAGCAGCAACAGAAATACATCATCTGTAGAAATTTCAACTGTCAGCTATTTTACAGTTAAGGAGATACAGCCCGGTGACAGACAGATGAAAGGGCAGACAGACAAACAGGAACCTTAAATCATATTTTGTTTAGTATACAATATACTAATATTGAAACGATATGTACAGGTTTCTCTTATTTATCTCTGAAATATTGTAATTTCGTATTTTTTATATTTTTTTTTTTTTATTATTTTACAAATTTACAAAAATTAACATAATCTCACAAAAGAAACACTTTTAATATTTGAAAATATAATGTATGCACACATGCCACATTTTACACAATCCGTCTCGTAGCTGCCGGCGTAGCACGGCTACGCATCAGTATCGTAGCAGTGCTACGACCTCGGTGTAGTACATTTTATAAAAAAGCTTACAAAAAATAAATACTTTTTCTCGTGTAAAGGCATAATTCCTTCATTTTGGAACATGCAGCTCGTGTTTTACACGTATACGACAATTGGATGAAAAAGTCAACAAGTGAAGATATTTGCATTATATTGATGATACTTCCAATGGCGTTTTAATTTGTACAATTCTATGGAATTGGTGAGATAAGTGGCGAGGAATGCAAATTCAAAAGTTCCTAATCGGTGACGAAAAACATTATAACAAAATGGCGTACTGTGACGTCACAATCACAATAGAACTGCAATGGAGTTATAATTAATTTTAATTCTCGAAGTTACCGCTGTAATTACACTTAATTGTGTTGGAAACTTCACCGTAATGTAGACCGCGGTGCGCTTAGTTTTCTTTTGTTTTATAGATTTGCCTTTTTTGTTTTAGCTTCTGTGCTTTTTTAGCTTCGTCAGAAAATGAAATGTTTGCATTTTTAAACAGATATGACTTTTAAAAAGAGCGTATCCAACGTAAGGACAGCAAGTACAGGCCTTTCTGGTGTTGCAGGATCAGGTGTTTATGAGTACTAAACGCGATCTGCCTACTCATTTAATTTAAATACTAGTTTTTCTAGCATAAAACTTTTACCCTCTTAGCTCTTATTTATAACAATATTTACACAACGTATAAACGTTAGGTAAATGTCACTGTAAAATTGTAAATAACGTTAGATTGTTATATAACTAGGGAGATTATAAAATGTCGACAGATTGTCAAATAAACATTCTGCTTCAAAAATTTACGCTTTATTTTTCGTTATATTATAATCTAACGAACTGAAACTAGTCAAATTGTAAAACGGAACGCAACTCGCGCGCTTATTGGTTGAAACTTGAACCGTTGACGGCATATGCCCCGCGCCGCCATATTTTTTGTTTATTCATTTGTTAACCAATGTAAACAAACAGTTTGTTAACAACAACACAATGTTTTGGTCAATTTAAATTGATTTTGTGTTTAAAATAACTCACAGTTTTAGAATTAGGTATATAAAATTGTCGTGGATGTAAATTAAATCTGCGATTAGCCAAAGAGATGCAGTTTGAATCATATATTAGTTATTGTTTATCACCAAACATAGCTTAAATTATTATATATTTTCCGTGTTTTAATATTTTTTTTGTTATTTAACCTATGTGATTTTGACGTTATAATAGTAACAACATTCGATAACAAATGAAAAAGCATACAAATATAGCGGCGCGGGGCGTATGCTGTAGAACTAATCAGCGCGTGAGTTGCGTTCCTTTTTATAATTAAACGAGTTTCAGTTCGTTATGTTATTATAATTTAACGAAAAATAATGCGTCATACTGTAAGCATAATGTTTATTTGACAAGCTGTCGACATTTTATAATCTCGCTAGTTATATTACAATCTAACGGTATTTACAATTTTACGGTGACATATATATTGTTATAAATAAGAGCCAAGAGGTTGCTGTCCTTGTCTGTCAAGCGGCAAACGAAGACAGCAAAATTGAAATCCGTTGTGTAAATTATTTTATTAGTAAGTTGCATATACTTTCTACAGCTAATGCGTCCTATAGTACTATCAGGGATTCTTAGGTCATAAGCAGGTAGAGTGTTTTACAATTTATTTGTATTATAATGCCGGCATGCAGTCACAATACAATTATCAATGACATGACAGTTTGATATCATGATAATACGAACAAATTATGGCAACGTTCAACTTGCTTATGAATTAGATTCCCTTATAGTACATTTAGTCATCAAGGCAGATCGGTTGTGGCTTCAGAATGTATGTACAATAACCACAGATTGCTAGATTACCATACAGGACTGAGATGGAATGCCTCAAGCCACAGTTAATATGCAACTTAATGCAAAATAGGGTTTGATATATATAGAGTAATTTGCCTTTTGGATCCTGTTTTCCTTCTTTAAAATAAAGATCCTCTCTCTCTTTATGTTTATTTATTTATTTATTTATTCAATAGATACACCAACAAGGAACAAACATTATTAAAAGGTAAAATTGCACATTCATGTTGTTTACACATCTAAATGCTGCCTTAATTATAGGTGTAATACAACTTGCATCTTTTATAAGTACTAAGCATTATAATTATTATTATTATTATTATAAGCATAATTTTAGGGAGATTAAGTTACTATGAATTAATATAATTTACAAATTAAACATAAATAAATCAATCACTTAAGTAGTAAACTAAGAATTTAAATGGTTGAAACTAAACAAAGTTGTTCGACAGTAATTTTTCAATTTTATTGCGCTCTTATTATTTTTTTAAATTCGATTAATTTATTTGAGAATATACAGGCCTCGGTCGTACATGATATATAATTGTTATATGTCCTGCACATTCTATTAACCGGTGAAGATTGCCCCAAGTTAGTTTTAGCAAAGTTAATGTGGAATGGCTTGTAACAATTTTTTCTGGGTATCCTACTTGGCACATTAATGGATATTTTACGAAGTAGTTGGTTGCAATCAATAACACCTGTTACTAGCTTGTGCAGAAAAACTAAATCCAAATATTGCCTACGATCTAAAAGTGGTTCCATCTTGAAGAAGGTTAATCTGTCTTTATAATGTGGTATTTTTTTAGCTAAGCCATGTTTAAAAGAGAGGAGCCATAGGAATCGTTTCTGAACGCGTTCTATGCGATTTGTATAAATGGCGTAAAGAGGGTTCCAGACAGTGCTACAATATTCAAGTTTGCTGCGTACTAGGGCGTTATATAAAATTATGGTGGTTAAGGGATTTTTAAAACTTACTGAATTACGCTTGATGAATCCTAGCATTTTCAGACTATGGCAAACAATGTTATCTACATGTTTATGCATCTGTAATTTTGAATCTAATATTATACCGAGATCCCTTATTTCTTGTACTTGACTAAGTATATTGCCGTTAATATTATAATCTATAACCCAGGAAGCCTTACGTTTTCTCGAAAAGCGGATATGGTAGCATTTGCTAATATTTAGGTCCATTAGATTGTTTTTACACCAAGTAGTTAAATTATTTAGATCGCTTTGAAGTTCACGTGTGTCACGAGTTGTATTAATAGTTTTTTTAATTTTGAGGTCATCAGCAAAAAGGTAGAAATCTGTATGCATGAAACAAGTGGAAATATCATTAATGAAAATATTAAAAAGCAAGGGTCCCAACCTAGAGCCCTGTGGAACTCCGGATAGAGTCGGAAAAGGATCTGATGTGAAACCATTTACCACTACAGTTGATGTTCTACCAGATAAATACGACTTAATCCAAGATAACATAGAACCTGCGACTCCAAATCCATGCAGCTTAGTCAAAAGTACGTCATGGGAAACCCTATCGAAAGCCTTACTGAAATCGGTGTATATAACATCAACGCAATTTTGGCCATCAACGGACTCCATCAAATCATCAACAAAAGTGACCATGTTTGTGGCAGTATATCTGTTGCATACGAATCCATGCTGGTTTTCAGATATATAAGGTTTTACGTGCCAAAATAAGATAGGGTAAATTAACTTTTCAAATACCATCCCAAAGGCTGGCAAAATTGAAATGGGGCGGTAGTTTTTAATATTGTGCTTATCACCGGCTTTGTGAAGTGGTAAAACAAGTGCTTGTTTCCAGACATTAGGAAAGTGACCATTGCGTATAGAATGATTAAAAATATGTTATAATGGCAGGGAGAGACCTTTTGCACAAGTGTTTAAAAAAATTGGCGGGATGCCATCAGCACCTGCGCCTTTTTTGGCGTCGAGGTTTTTTAGAGTTTTATAAATTTTTGATTGAGAGATTGACACCACGGCGAGAGAGTTGGATCCTACATTGAAATTAGATTTCATAACACGATCGTTATTATTTAGCATAGAATTATTGTACGCATCTGAGAAGTTACTCGCAAAAAGATTACAAGTATCACGACCAGTAGAGGATATATTATTGCCTAGATGCATGGAAGATGGAATACCTATCGTCGAGTGCTTTTTAGATTTTATAAATGACCAGAAGTGTTTTGGGTTGGAGTGAATGGATAATTCAATTCTCTGCATATACTGTCTATATTGTGAGGATTGTAATTTTTTACACTGATCTCTGAGTATTTCAAACGAGATGCGATCTAGCGGATTATTATACTTTTTGAAACGAATTCTGTATTTATGTTTCTCCTTTAGAAGTCTCATAAGATCAGAACCAAACCAATTGGGGTAGTTAATTCTATTTATTTTTGGGCCATATTTAGGTACATATTCCTCGATTATTATTTTTAACTTTTTATAAAAAATATCAGCCATAGCATTAACGTTCGGACTGTCACTAAAGACAACGTTCATTTTATCATTTATTTTATATATTCGTTCAGACATTTATCATTTATTTTATTATAATCGGCTTTAAAAAAATTATGTTTAGGTACGGGATTTCTGTTTAAAAGTTTATTAGGCTCTGAGAAAATATCAAATTCTAGTACAGGATGCGCTCGATCAATATTACCAACAAGAGTGTTATTGCTTTCACGTAAATTTCTTACCGGAATATTGCTAAAAACAAGATCCAACAGGTTCTTTTTATAATTTAGAATATGATTGTACTGCTTAAGATTGTTAATAAAGTATATACAATTAAAAATATGTACTATAAAAAGAATATTTACGAACATCTTAATTTTTTTCATTACACTAAAATTAATCAAAAACGTTTAACAAAAGTATAATATACACGTTAGAATAATCGATAGTCACAACTAAAATACACTCAAAGTATAAGGGGCATTTTTGTATGGCGTCAATCCCCAAATGAAAGGACTTTAAAAGTGTATAGGTAATTATTTTTTGTATGACGAAAAATTTCTTAACTATGAGAGAAAGAATTTACTGAGGAAAAAAGTTGAAAAATATATTAGTACACTTTTATTTATATTAGTGTTCGTAGTATACTATTACTTTTCAGAGATTGACCTTTGTTTCTAAGAAGTTTTTGTTTTAATTTGATAAACTACCTCATTTTTCAAATAAATTCATAGCAAAATAATAAAAGGACCGTGCTAGCCGTCCGCTGATCGGACAAATAAAATAAACAATAGTCGTCCGCTAAACGGACGAATAAAATAAACAATAGGCGTCCGCTATATGGACGAATAAAATAATCAATAGTTGTCCACTAAACGGACGAAAATACTAAAATTAGTGGAGCGTACTAGTCGTCCGTATTATACTAAATTTCATGAAAATTTTTGAAGCCGTTTTTCATAATTTGTCGCTTAAAATGCGTTTAATAATATATCAGAAGAATAGCTTTAGCCCTAAAAGGTTACGAAATGCTATTAAATGGTAAAACTAGACTGTTGTCTAGTCGTCTATTTAAAAAAGAAAAAAAAGGATCCAAAAGACTAAATTAACAGTTTTAGTGGTCTATTTAATATTCGTCCGTGAAGTGGACGAATATTTATTTTACCTCTTAATCCGCCTAGTGGACAACTAGACACTTCGATAGTAAAGAGATAAAAATAAGCTCTTTATTAGATGACCAGGCCTAAACATGTTTATACCATAACACAGATTATAAAACGCCAGTAGTTTCAAAGTCTAAAACATGTTTATCATAGCATGCTCCAATTATGCATTTTAAATAAATGGTGTTTGAAGAACGCCAATTTGAATAATGAATTAATGATTACGCTCCTGAAAATTTGCAGAATATTAGACTTTATACGAGGCAATTTCAAAGGCTAAACCCACAAAGAGTTTTAATGTGATTTTCTTATTCGATTTTGATGTATTAAAATTAATCTAAACTTTGTTTGAAACTACTGGTTACAAAACGAGGTAATGATGGTTTTTAAATTCGAGACATCTGACAGCTTTTTGACGCGGCAAGGACCGCCGGGCTACCAAGCGTCGCCTGGTGACAGAAAAAGAATCGAAAATTCTTATTGACCGTTTTTGAGACTACTTACGCCACCAGATGACGCTTTGTGTGAGTTAAGTCTGCCCCTAACGGCAGAAAAAATATTGAAAACCCTCATTGGGTGTCCTGATTTTTTTAAACAGTGTAATAAATATTTTTTAAATTTCAATACTTATAATAATACATATATTTAAAATGGTTAAGCAAAGATTTTGAAGATCTTTAACATGCTTAGTGCGCGATACACTATTATTTATTGAGAAATTACTTTTTTATGTTTTTTAGAGTTCCGAATCGAAAGGTTAAAAACGGTACTTTGTCACTGATACATCACTGTCCATCCATCTGTCGGTCTCTCTGTCACTATGCTGTATCTCCTTAATCGTGATAGCTAGACATAAATTTCTGTCTGTATGTGTACTGCCGCTATAACAATAAATAGTAAAAACAAAATAAAATAAGTATTTAAGTGTATTTTGCTGTTTTGTTTTTGTACGGAACCCTCCGTGCGCGAGTCCGACTCGCACTTGGTTCGTTTTCGTATTTTAATTCATATATGTGCAGATGATATATTAGTACGATTTATTGTGATTTTTTATTATTTTTTTATATTAAAAACGTGTAATTCATTGTTGATAAGCATAATATAATAAAATAAAAAATTAGGTTTATAACGCATTTACTTAATGAAAGGTACTGAAAAATTATGTCTACATATTTTAACGTATTGTATTATATTAAGTAAAGCTCAATCCTTGTAACTAACAGAGCATGCCGTTTCGTTCACACACGCATCAAATGCTTAATCAATTATAGAATGTTTGTGTGCTAAAGCTATAGAGTCACTGATTTTAATAACAACTTCGTTTGCGTGGAACTATTAGTGGAAACCCTAAGATAAAAGTAGCCCAAGTTACACCTTGTACCATCAGTCACCAGCCAGTGAAAGTCCAGTCAAAATTAATCCACCTACGTTTCATAGGTTAGCCGGGACAAAAATATATATTTTTTAAAGAAAACAATTCCCATATTAAACAATTCCCATGGTTAACGTTATCCTCGATTCTTCTCGCCGGGTTAGTTCCCGAACCGGGTAGGTAGGTCAACAAGTAGGACAATTCTGAAAGAATTTGTTTCAAATCAAAAATAAAAGTGTATTCATTTTCATTTTCAAACAGGACGTGTGTGAGTGCTTGTTGCGTGTGTTGAGGTTTGTTAGAGACAGTATTCATCGATTTATCGCCGTGTTATTGGCCATAATATTATCAGGTAACCTCTTCCATGATAACAAACTATTACTACATAATTGCAGTAATTATACGAGGTATAACAGTATAACAAAATAACAGGTATAATTGTATAACCGTTCGCCACTCGGTATGCATCAAGCGAATTACTTGCAGCATATTTTCACATAAAAATAATTAATTTGTTTAACTACGAAGCAATTAATTTCATGTTGCAAATTGCTTTCATTTATAAAGCGTCCTTTTGGACGGTATAATTATTTTAATGCTCAATAATTGCAATAGCGTGATGTTAAAATATGGCGCCAATAGATGTCGCTCTTTATAATTATAACAATAAAATGCTACCGTAGATTCGATAAACTTAGAAGCGAATCGTCATTTCAGTTTCAAATAACGAATAGATAGGCAATCCCGAAGCGGAAGAGTGTATGCTTACTGAATAGACCTGACATAAACAAAATTTAAGCACCCTCGACATTTTCAAGCAGTAAGCAGGCTGGTGATGATGTATTATAACTGAGAATACTCTCGAAAAATGTATTTTTTGATCTCGTTTTTTTGTTTGTAAGGGTCACAAAATCGCTTTATCTGATTGGGAGGTAAAACTCAGATTAAAGAGGAACAGAAAAACACCTACATAGTTAGCAATCGATTTGCTTGCACTACTACAAGCATACGGTGTGTCCACGTTTGTGTGGAAAAATCGTTGGCCGTTGAAGGGGGCGTCAAAACTTTCAAATTTGGATCGATTCAGATCGTTCTATGAAAGCTGCTTCTCTGTACGTATACAGATACACATTACACACATACACAGACACTTCAAACTTATAGCACCCCTCTGTTTGTTAAAAAGTACATTTCAGTGTACATCGATCTTATGCTGTCAATCAATCAATCACCCTTTATTAGTGCCCGCAATTTGCTAGACGAGCTCAATTGATTCCGTGACCTTTGGAACTCAAATCAATAACTAATCTAGAAACTTCGATTAACTTGAAAAATGTTCTAAACTTCAACATTCTATTAACATTGTTATTTTATGCTCTGATTGACGGTTGTGACAACAGTCATTGTGGTTATTGTATTTCTTATATAAAGAACAGTAAGCGAAAAAGTATGGAAGCTGGGAGCACCCTCCGATAGCAATACGATATAATATGCCAGTGGATGTATTTTCAATTGTGACAACTGTTTCATGACAGCTTTTTTGTCGCTTCTGTCCGTTTGGTGGTATTATTATTTTTATACCATGAGAAAAATATTAAAATATATTTAATTTCTTTATACTTGTGTACTTAAGTAAATAATTTAATAGATATTATGTTTAGAAGGGAAAGTTAAAAAAACACAATAATTAATTGTTGTGGTTATCTTAAAGTGTGGTTATCTTTGAATAGCTAATCAGTCGTGTAAATATTTTTATTGATAGGGGGCTTAAAGACTAGTGGAAGTTAGAAATATAATCAACTATATAAGTGTAGAATTGGGATGGGTAACAGAAACACTTCTAAACTGCTGTATAACAGACCCACTCGGTCGGTGGTCGGTGTTCGAATGGCAATAAGAGCATGCGTTCCCCTACACGACTACTTTACCCACTCCACCGTACCACGCCACCAAGTGTGCGTGTGTATATTTATTATCATAAGTGTCAATACACTACAATAAGTACGTGAAACACCTATATTACTTGAGATTTTTCGTGATACAAAATACAGATAACATTTGCTAATGTATACGTTACGATAGATCTTGATAAAAAAATGTACCTAGCATATAATTCCCGCTATACACCTGTGGGAATGTGGTGGCAAGCCCCAAAGGGAGATCTCCGACCGAGCGAGATGCTATGCTCGGTCAGGCCGAAGCCCACTTGTATGAATTTCAGATGTCGTATATATAGTGCCGATCTTAGAAAACATCGATAGCGCGATTTAGGATTGTGGCGCTAATTGGTCCGCCACATCACTCCCCCCCGAAGACCTGAGGTTGAATCTTGAGTCGTCTTGCTTGAGTCGCCAGTGACAGAGAGTCCCAGTGAGTCGGAACTGTGCTGTTGCTGCACGGGCTCCAGTGAGTCGGAGTGCTGCCGTGCGGGGCCGATGCTACGTGCTGACCAGGAGAGATGTGCTATGCTTGCTGACCGTTCGTTGTAGTGAGAGTGCCCGATGAAGCCGATGAGGGTTCGACCTGGCCGCGGTGCGTTGAGGCTGGTGTTCGAGGTACCCGATGAGGCTGAAGCTGGCTGGCGTGGTGCGGAGGGGTGGGGGGTGATGATGATGATGTCCAGAAGGAGGCGTGTTCTGTCGAGGGTCACCAATGTTCCCACATATGGTGGCAAGCCCCAAATCCCAGATCTCCGACCGAGCGAGGTGCTATGTTCAGTCAGGGCGAAGCCCACTTGTATGAATTTCAGATGTCGTATATATAGTGACGATCTTAGAAAACTTCGATAGCGCGATGCAGGATTGTGGCGCTAATTGGTCTGCCACACACCTAACGTTTTATCTTAACGATTTAACGGTGTAAGCCGAACTGGGCCTTTAGTCAAGATGCATTCGATAATTTCGACGTTTTTATTTTCCCGTTTGACATAAGTCATCGCTAAGTGACATGTCACGTCAAACCCCATACATTTTGTTTCCGAACTTCGCTGTTGAAATTATCGAATGCATCTTGACTAATGGCCCTGTGCCGTTTCACCGATCGTGAGTATGGCAAATCGTTACAATAGTTTGCAACGATTTGCCATACATGACAACCATCACACCCGAGCTATCACACACGATCGATAAAACTGCAAAGTTTGGCTACACCGTTAAATCGTCACAGTAAAACGTTAGGTGTATAGCGAGCTTAAGTCAACCATCGTCAAAATGCGATGTTTCATATAAGTATATCAAAAAGCACAAAAGATATAAACACAAAAGACCGCTTTTAAGGCTGCGACAGAAATGTTTTATGTGACTTGTAAAGAAAATATTGAGTTCTGTTACATTATATTTTGTAAAAAGACATCAATCAAATTGTTTGTAAAAGAACCCAAACAATGGTCAACACCACATTTTAATGAAATTTAAAATGATATCTAAGTTAGAGATAATTATGAAATCTAACAAATTATTTTTATTATTATAAAAGACTAGCTTTTCCTCGCTTCTCCGCCTGCGTACAAACAGTATCCCACGGGAACACTGTACTTTTCCGGGAAAAAAGTAGCCTGTGCTAATCCAGAGACTACAACACCAAATTTCATTAAAATCCGTTCAGTAGTTTTAGCGTGAAAGAGTAACAAACATTCATCCATCCATCCATCCTCACAAAATTTCAAATTTATAATATTAGTAGGAAGTGGGATAGATGTTTTCCGCGACTTCGTGCGCGCAAAACAAAACTTCCACTGAAACCGTACATTTTCCCGCGATAAAAAATTCCTATGTCCTTTTTCGTGGTCTACTCCTATATCTTTGCCAAATTTCATCAAAATTGGTTCAGTACTTTCAGACCAAATAATGAAAATAAACATACAAACAAATCTTTTCTCTGTATAACATTAGTGTAACTGATTTTATTATGTGAAAGTTATTATTATTCTAACTTCAGTTAAAGTAAATACTATCAAACCAAACATTATTTTAAATCTGTTATTCGACTGTTTACTAGGTAAATATTTGAAAATTACATTATATTCAAACTTGGAAGTTTCGCAGCTGTTATACGGTATGACGTCTGTCTTACGAGTAATGTGATATTTAAGATATTAAAAGTTTCCAAGTCGAAAGGGAAAATTTCATCTGGCTTTGATATTTTATTCGTAGTTCTATGACATGAATGTTTGAAAGCATTTTAATGTTTACACGAAAGTTTTATAAAGCACGGTCTATATACCTAAGCATATTCTATAACTGGGTCTCATATAGATACAAATATAAACAGTGAAAATCCTACTACTATTGCAAATGTGAAAGTTTGTGAGAATGGATGGATGAACGTTTGTTACTCTTTCAAGGAAATACTGCTGAACTAATTTCGATTAAATTTGGTATGTTAGTAGTTTAGGCTCTAGATTAAAACCAAGGCTACTGTTTATCTCGAAAAAGTACAATATTTCCGTGGGATACCTGATACTATATTTGCGCAGGCAGAGCTGCGGGAAGAAGCTAATATGTTACAGGGATTGATATATTATGGTCGTAATATCCGAAAGTCGTTATAATCAATATCAAAATGCATATAATGTGTCGTTACAAATCAAAATGTTGTCTTAATACCCAGTTTACCACACCAAATTTCATCAAAATCCGTTTCGTAATTTTTGCCTGCATATTTTGTTTTTAACAAACATCCATCCATCTATTCCCACAAAGTTTCACATTTATAACTAGTTTTATCCACGGCTCCACCCGCGTAAATATCTTATTTATATATGGACTACTTTTTGTCCCGAAAAAGCTTTACGAGCTAAATATGTAGTAATAAAATTTCGTTTAAATGGCTATTTACATTAAATTATCAGTAAACGTAATATTTAGTCAACACCACATTTAAATGAAATTTAAAATTATACCTAACTTAGATATAATTATGAAATGTAACATATTATTTTTATTATTATAAAAGTTTAGCTTTTGCCCGCGGCTCCGCCCGCACAAATACAGTATCCCACGAGAACACTGTACTTTTCCGGGATAAAAACTAGCCCATATGTTAATCCAGACCTTAAACTACTACCGCACCAAATTGCATCAAAAGAGCTACACATCCATCTATCCTCACAAACTTTCAAATTTATAATAGTAGTAGGATATAATTTATGAAGGTGCTAATACACACTACAGCTACTAATTGTAATTATTTATTTCGTTCTTTCCAGATGAAATGGCGAGTGGGAGATGTGTCGAGCGTGTCGAGCGTGGCTCTCGTCGCGGTGCTGCTCACGCTGCCACTCATCACCTCTTCTTCTGGAGACATAAGTAAGACATCATCAGGCATAAACTGGCTACCGACGAGAACCGGTTGCCATCGCCACGCAATTGGTATACAGTTTCGACGAGTCGCCGTTATCGGCCGCGTGTGATTTTGTAAATGTTGGGTGAAGAGGTTCTGAAAATTGTTTTTGCTATGCTCAAGTTTGGAAACAACAAATAAATTACTTCAAAATTTATTGCTTGTTAATTTTGTAGGATTTGGTTTCAATTGATCGCAAAATGTACCAAAAACCAGTCAATTTACGTCAAATTTGTAAACGCGCTCTTAATGCGTTTGTCTGTAAATATTGCATTTGTAGAGATATTTAATCAACTGACTCACATATCCAGACTGCTGATCGTAGTCTCTCTCTTTACTTACTTACAATACCACTCTGTACAGGACACCACGGCACACGAACGCGCGGCTGGCGGTCCTCCGTGGCAGCCCCGGCGGACGTGACGGCTAACAACTCCGTGAGCAACGTGACAGCGCAGCTCGGCGGGACCGCGTACCTGCACTGTCTCGTCGGTCACTTAAGCGAGCGCGGCGTGAGTACTACTTATACTTGAGCGAACGTGACGTAACGGTTCACAGCACTATAAGCAATGCGACTAAGTAGCTCGGCGGGACCGCGTACCTGCACTGTCTCGTTGGTCACTTAAGCGAGCGCGGCGTGAGTACTACTTATACTTGAGCGAACGTGACGTAACGGTTCACAGCACTATAAGCAATGCGACTAAGCAGCTCGGCGGGACCGCGTAACTGCACTGTCTCGTCGGTCACTTAAGCGAGCGCGGCGTGAGTACTACTTATACTTCAGCGAACGTGACGTAACGGTTCACAGCACTATAAGCAATGCGACTAAGCAGCTCGGCGGGACCGCGTACCTTCAATGTCTCGTAGGTCACTTGAGCGAGCGCGGCGTTAGTACAACTTACACTTGAGCGAACGCCGCTTGACGGCTAACAACACCGTAAACAACGCAGATCGGCGAGACTGCGGACCTGCACTGTCTTGTCAGACACTTGAGTGAGCGTGGCGAAAGTACAACTTACACTTTGCAAACGCGACGTGTTAGCTAACGACTCTATAGTATATAAACAACACAACAGCACGGTGAACACTTGAGCGAGCGTGGCGTAAGTACTAGTTACACTTGAATAAGTGCGGTGTAATAACTGAATTAGGTTAGATTAGGTGTTAGGTTCACACCGCGACTTGCCGGAGTGGCCCCTTATTTTGGTAGAAGTCCGTTCCCTTTAAGAGGGAGATCGGCCGGTCGTGTATCCCACACGACCGGTCGAGTCCTGTCTTAGGCAGATCCGGGACACTCCCCTTCATAGCGGCTGAGGGCAATCCGCAGGTGGTTTTAGTGGGTAACGTATTGGCGGTAGATGTCGCCGGGAGTCCCACATACCACCACGACCCGGGAAAGGCATAAACCCTTTCCCCTGTGAAAAAAAAATCACACCGCGACAAAACGCGGCGCAGCATTTTTAAGACAGCTATTCAAAATTAAACATTATTTACTACACAAAAAGATATTCATATGACATCAGTCATACACTGCACATGCACTGTGCAGCGAGCTGCCACCTTACATTCGGACTCTTACAATGAAACGTGTATCTTCTTCCGTAATTAATGAAGTTCAACATTGAATAGCTATCTTAAAAATGTATTGTCATGTCGCGTATCGTTTCGTGTCGGTATGAATTGACCCTTACACTGAATCAAGGATCACATAATTACAATTTACTTTGAGTAATCGAGGTATGAGTTGACCACATTAAATTATTTTTGTTCAAAGCTCGTTCACTATTTATAATATTTTCTGGCTCTAAAGTAACTCCTACATGGCGGTTTATGAAACTAGTTTATAAAGCCATTATATGGGCCCGTTGTAAATTTCAAACAGCGATAATATTGCAAAGTCATCCCGCGGCCATGGTTTACGTTCCACTGTGTAAATGTATATTTTAGTCGGAACGCACAAAATTAACTAGCGGTATAATCAGCCCGAAATGATGATGTAAAAACATTGTACGTACATGTTAAACGGCGAAGGTGAATATTTCATTTAAAATTTGTTCAACATTCTTCTTTGTAGGAGACAAGAGCTGCTTAAACAGAAACTATCATAAATTTGAATATTGTAATAATAGAATATATAGTAATACTATAAATAATATTTTGAACGTGGCTTCGCCTGCATAAGTACAGTATCCCATGTTTTGGGATAACAAGTAGCCTTTGTGTTAATCCAGAGCTCAAACTAATACAATACCAAATTTCATCAAAATCTGTTCAGTGTTTTGCCCTGACTTCATCCGCGCAAAAGGAAATCCCTCAGGATTCGTATGTTTTGATGCAATAAAAACTAGCCTATGTCCTTTTTCGTTGTCTACCCTATATCTGTGCCAAATAATATCAAAATCGACCCAGTAGTTTCGAATCGTATTCAACGCAAACAAACAATCAAAATATCTCTATTCTTCATAATAGTAATAATAATAGCTTCCCACATCCATTTGGGTACCGGTGGCCGGCTTCATTAAAACACAGCCAACTACGCAGGAGCTAGTTTTATATTGCCCAAGTGTGTGTGCAGTACACAAGAGCACTCTCTCTTTCTTCACTCTTGAAACCCAGTGGGACTATTGACCAACACGACTGGCGAGAGATCAGGCGCAGGACCGACTTTTTACATGCCCATCCGACGCATAAATCATCTTTCTTGTTAGACAATCAGGTGATCAGCCTGCATTGTCCAAACCAAACTTGGAAACAACATTTTTTGTTGTTAAAACACGGGAATCGAACCCACGACCTCCGAGTCGAGAGGCAAGCTCTAAACCACTGGACCCCGGAGGCTGTTATCATTTCATAATATAAGTAATAAAGTGTAAATATGCAATTTCATAATATATTGAACGGTGTGAGAAGTGCAAAAAAAATCACTTAGGAAGTCCAGTTAGTTTGTGGTATAAAGACCCGAAAGAGCTGAGCTCACTAGTGTCGAGTCAAATATCAGTATCATACATGTCAGTTCGATGCTTTGATTTACAGCTCTATTGTACTAGCGCAGATTTTTATTATCAGTGCTCCCAATTATCCCGGGCCCGCCGGATTCCGGATCATATTGTCTCAGCCTAAAAACTATGCCGATTAGCTTAGCTAACTCAGAACCATAAAAAGCGATCAGCTTAATGGTAATTCCATCAGAAATCCGCATTCATTCCATACCGTAAATTCGTACAATTCGATAAGAGTTTACTTAAAGCAATTTCTATTCGTTCATTATTTCAGCTCGACGGGCGGAGTTCCCTTCTCTTTTATTTTCTTTCAACACTCGAACGTTTTAAACTATTTCCGTTGAATTTTGTATTACTCCTAATTACTGAGAGTTTATTGCTTACGTTTATCTATCTATCTATGGACGCTTCACACCACGTCAATCTGGCTAAGTATCCGAAGAACTTGTGTTACAGGTACCAGAAAACGGGAAGTTTATTTAATACTTTTATATTATACATATATTTAGGATTTTTATTATTTTATACACATATTTAATACACATCCGTGACCCAGGAACACGGAAAAACTTTTTGTTCCTTCGGCGGGATTCGAACCCGCGACCCCCGGCTTGAGCACCAACGCGCTGAACCACTGAGCCACAGAGATCGTCTTACGTTAACCCAGGTTAACTTATTACGTCGAAAAAAATGTTATTGTTTACCTTTACAAATAGTTTTATCATCGTCCACGTATATCGTTTCATCTCGTAATATTTTTAATGAATATTAAATTAGTAATGATATGAATATACTCGTATTATTCAGTTTCAATTAGCAAATTCTGGCCTTGACGCCACACTAGTTAAAACTAGTCACATCATAATTATACTTTTTCGACGATCTCTGTGGCTCAGTGGATGAGCGCGTCAGTGCTCAAGCCAGAGGTCGCGGGTTCGAATTCCGCCAAAAGAAGAAAGTGTTCTATGATCCTGGGTCATGGATATAATATATAATTATTATGTGTAGAATAAAATAAAAATCTAAAATATGTGTTATTTGTGACATTTTTTGTTAAAACACTGAAATACTTACATAAACGCAGTGTTTAAGTTAGTAAAATCTTTCTTTTATCTATCGGCATACATTTTCAACTAATGTAACATCACTGTTGCATCATTTTTTAGGGTTCCGTAGTTTAGTAGTTTACGTCTCGGAACCATTATGGTTTCGCCATGTCCGTCCGTCTGTCCGTCTTCGGCATACCGTCCAAACGGTTAGTGCTAGAAAGATGAAACTTCATCGTCGATGCCGATGAAAATCGTCGTTGATGGAATCGTGAAAAATATGTTTTTGGGGTTTTTTAATGCTAATCTCACTTTTGTGATGACTGTATTTCGTCAACGGTCGATCGTAGATATGCCACTGCAAATAAAATATTTCCTGGCTTATTATGTACTTATCGAAAGGAAATTAAAAAAATAATATAGTTAAAAAAAACTAAAAAAAACACGCTTTTATAGAAAATCTAACTAAAAATAAAAAATAAAATTTAATAAATTTGGATTAAGAATAGTGTAAATGAAAAATAAATGTTTATTATTGTAAAAAAGCGTGGGGTGCATAGTGTCAATAGTTATAAACATTTTATTGGCAGATATGAGAAGGATATTCACTTTGATAATATCTTAAAAATCACTTTAATCGAAATCTGACCGTTTGAAGTGGATCAAAATCAAATCCACTGGAGTCGGTTACATACAAACAAACGTACAGGTGAAGACACTGCACGCCACGCTTTTTTACATTAATAAACATTTATTTTTCATTCACACTATTCTTAATCCAAATTTATTAAATTTTTTTTTTTTTTTTGTTAGATTTTCTATAAAAGCGTGTTTTTTTAGTTTTTTTTAAACTATAATTTATTTTTTACTTTTTAGTACGATTTGCCAAAGAGTAAGCCTGGAACTGCACGCATGCGTAGTTCGTGCACTAGTTCTATCTCTCTTTCATGAGGGTTCATGCAAAGGATGCGGAAAGAAATTGATGAATCCTGGCGAATTTAATCAGGATAATCAGATATTTTAATCGAATTATTGCATTGTCATCGGTCTTTGACAGGTGGGCAAAGTTTGAATTAAATCTGATCGTTCAAAGTAGGACAAAATCGAGCCCAAAGGAGTCGGTTACAAACAAGCAAGCAAACATAGAGGTGAAACTAATAAAAGCGTTATAAAAAAGAATGACATGTAAAGAGTATACGTGGCAGAAGTGAAACACCATTCATTATTTAAAATCCAAAAATACTTTCATAGTGCCTGAAGAACAATCATTTCTAAATATAAAAAATATTTCCATAATAAAAATATTTATAATATAATTTTTATATAGTTTTTAAAAGTGTAGTACTTTATTTTGCAGGCCAGCGTAGTAATAGGTTCTTACATATGAAATAGGCGTTTTGTCGTACTGGCCACTTTGTTCTCAAATATATCTTCTTTGGTTAGGAATTCCAATTTCAAATTTATACCGCTATTTACTCATGAATTTGTGTTTCGTAAAAGTTTTTCTTTGTGTCACTCTGTTTACAAAATGGAAAACTTGAATTATCGTATTATTTTCGAGTACGAGTTCCACCGTGGCACCAGTGATGCAGAACGGCTCGAAGGATTAATTATGTGTATGGCGGCGGTGTCGCAAAAGAAAACACAGTGCGTTTTTGGTTCCAACGTTTTCGTTCTGGAAATTTCAACCTGCAAAACAAGCCCCGTGGACGGCCGGAGACCAAAGTTGATAATGAAGAATTGAAGGCTATTGTGGAAGCGGATCCATAGCAAACCACGTTCTAGTTAGCTGCAGGCTGGGATATTAGTGATAAAACTATTTCAATCCACTTGAAGCAAATTGGGAAAGTAAAAAAGCTTGAAAGGTGTGTACCTCATGAATTGAGTGCAACAAACCGACAAACGCGCGTCGACTGCTGCGTTACATTACTCAACCGGCACAATAATGACGGAGCTTTAAATACCTGTGATGAAAATTGGATCCTGTATGATAATCGGAAACGCTCATCGTAATGGCTGAACTCTGGCGAACCAGCCAAAGCCTGCCCCAAGCGAAAATTTACTCAAAAAAAGTTACTTGTGAGCGTTTGGTGGACTAGTGCCGATGTCGTTCACTACAGCTTTATTAAATCAGGCCATACGATTACGGCAGATATCTATTGCCAGCAACTGCAAATCATGATGGAAAAGCTAGCTGCTAAACAACCGAGTTTGGTCATTTGCTCTAGGCCACTGCTGCTTCAGGATAACGCTAGACCACACACTGCACAACTTGTGCTGGTGTGCTGGTGCTGGGCGGCAGACTCCGACGGGCGGTGAAGCCGGCCCTCCCTGATTTTTCCTGGTGCTATATTTTATATCAAATTTTTATTTTTATTGTATGTTCAGTAACATACAATAAATTAAAAAAAAAAAATTGTAAATTAAAAAAAAAAATTGTACTGTAGGTTCTTGCTGAAAATGCATGTTTTACATTAATAATACATAGAACTTCTTGAACTTTTTCAGGTATTTCACATTAATTTTAATATATTACACGACCGGTTTTGACAAATAAAAAAAAATATATTTTATAATATTATTTATTTTTATTGACATTTAAATGAATGCACCGAACTGAACCTTGAACTTTTGATCTCAAAACGCCCCTTGTCCAGAAAAGTGTGACGACCACTATTCTGTATACACTATGTACATTGTATGCTATGGCTTTAAAAACCTCAATCAAGAGTCATTGGATTCGTGTCAATAAAAACTACGAAATATTCTTTATTTGTTCTGTAGCCTCTGCCTACCCCAGCGCCCTGCACGTATAATGTTCAGACCATGTATCGGACTGCGTTCCAAACCGCGGATGGATCTGTCCGGATCGGACTGTCGCTGACGAAAACGTCAAACTGTGAACTGCCGGCGTCATACATTTTTAGGCGAGTACGCTATGTGAAAAATGCGCTCGCATCGATATGGCGGATCGGTCTGTCAGCCCCGCGCATCTAGATATTCATTTAGGAGCGAGGGTTGAACTATAATTAATTTTAATATATACGTATATATGTATGTTAGTCTAGTAAGGTATTTATAATATAGGCTTATGCCGCCAGAAATAAACGTTATTTAATTTAATTTAGTTTATTACCCGACTACGTAAATTGTATTGCCTACAATATGTACCATATTACAAATTTATTGACACCTTATTTATTAAAATCGCACGGTAGCTTAGGCGCTACGGTGGAACAAAATATGTACATACATACTACATAGACTGCCAAAATCATTACGAGTACCCTTTCTTTCGGCTTTACCATAAAAAAACGTACGTAAATACGCCTCCATGTAATGCGGGAGCAAAATCTTAAAAAAATTATAAAATATTTATTTTATGCCTCAATATTTCTTTAGAAAGTCCAAAGCTAAAAGCAGTCCACAAAGTATATATTTGAGCTCCGATCGAGGCTTTTAGTGTATTGAAACTGAGCATCCAACAGCTAATGCTTTGATAAATACACTGAATGTACCGAACACTGCAAAAGAAGCGGAAAAGTCGGATTATTTAACGGTTTGTGTTATTGAAATTGCTTTTTTGGTGAGACCTTGTTAAATATTTATATATTGGTATACACATTTCAGGTCAATTTAATCTTTTGCAAACAAAAAAACAACTGTACACTATAATTATATAAATTTACTATTTACTATACACATTTACATTTTACTATTATATTTGTTGTTTATTTTTGGAATGTTCTCTTAAAGCTTTTTATTTTGATACCCGTAGTACCCAGGGGCACACGAGCGTAAAGGTAAAGTCGTATTTAAAGTCGTCATACATGTGAAGTCATATACAAAAGCTCGCTTTAAAAAACATAAAAGTCCATATTTTGATTTTTTCATAAATAGGAAACGACGATTACCCTACTATTGATGGTAAAATAACTATTTCGCTTTGGCAACAGTGGTGACATCTTTTACAGAACTCACTAATGCAGTTTACCCTGATGTCACTAATCTCATGACAAATCCCATAGAATGGTTATATTGCGAGCGTGCCATTTTGACTCCCAAAAATGAAAACTCAGCCACAATAAATGAACTTTACTCGAGCGATTTAAAGCAGATGAAGTACAATATAAGTCAGTGGATTCAGTAGTACAAACTGATGATGCAATAAACTATCCCGTGTAGTTTCTTATTTCTCTAAACCCAACAGGTATTCCGCCAGATAACCTCCGTTTGAATATTGGAGCACCAGTTATGTTATTAAGAAATATTAAATCTCCGAAATTGTGCAATGGCACCAGACTCCAGATGAAAGTTCTCCATCGCAACATTGTCGAGGCTACTGTATTTAACTAGATATGCTCAAGGGGAAACTATTCATACCTAAAATACCATTGATCACATCAGAGTATCCATTTGTATTTAAAAGACTGCCACTGCAGTCTTTTAAATACAAATAAAAGTAAGCTTAAAGTAACCCCTAAAAGTAAGCTTCGCCATCAATAAAGTTCAGGGGCAGCCATTGAAAGTGGCTGGGATAGACGTAAGAGAGAACTGTTTCTCACACGGACAGTTCTTTGTTGCGTGTTCCAGATTAAGTTCGGCTAGCAGTCTGGTGATCCTTGTTCCGCACGGCAATATAGTTAATGTTGTATATAAAGAGGTCCTTCAATAGCATAATAAACTCTAATAACAAAATAATCTTAAACCATTTACCTTTTCATTCAAGTCTCTTTCTAAAAATAATAGGAAATTAGTCACCTCAACTAGCCTAGTACCTCTACACGCGCGTCGGCCTTACGTGCGTATGATTACGCGCTTTCTGGACTTTTAAGTCTTTCATACCAATCATCTTAAAGCCCGTAAAGTATTGAAGTTTAAGTCTTGTTAAGATTGTTGTGTAATACAAAGTAGCTATACTAATCTATACTAATATTGTAAAGAGGAAAGGTTTGTTTGTATGTTTGTTTGTTTGCATGGAATAGGCTCCGAAACTATTAGACCGATTTTGATTAAATTCGGCACAAATATAGAGTAGACCACGGGGAAGGACATGGGCCATTTTTTATCGCGTCAAAATGCACGGTTCCCGTGGGATTTTCTTTTGCGCGTACGAAGCCGCGGACAACATCTAGTATTGTGTATGCCATAATATCGTGGGAAGCGGTGCTAATACAAACCCATCTTGGGCTTTTCAACATTGTAATTAGTACATTGCATGATATTATTTCATATAAAAAGTTTTAATTATTTTTTTTAAGTATTGTAGTTTTGTCATCATTTTGTAATATATCTCTCTTTACTCCGCAGCAAGTGTCATGGGTGAGGAAACGAGATTGGCACATCCTCAGCTCCGGGAAGTTCACATACACCAATGATGAGAGGTTCCAGGTAAGTTATTGGTAGTTTTTCTACATGTAAGTCATATGAAAGGTTAATTAGTTATTAGCCTTACTGAAATCTTGTTAGAATAGATCTTTTAATAAAACTCTAGTATTTTCACGTCTGTATAGTCTACAACGAATTTTCACCAATATGCACAGTTTGTATAATCTAGGTTTGACGTAGGTACCAAGCCAAAAGATTATTTTGACTAGATGACCATTCAGTCACACTGCTCTTTTTTAGTACCCGAAATGATCTTATACTTTGAACGAGTGAATCTTGTATATACATAAAATCGGAATCTCGTAAATGACTGTAAGTATTACCATTTAGTCAGCATGGAGTTTTGGTTTTGTTTTGGGGAAGAAAAAATTTCCAAACTAGATGTAGTTTAGTTATATTATCCATAGGAAACTGTCATTTTAAGCTATACAATATGTTTTTTTTTTATTTCGTGCAACAATATATCAATAATTTCGTCTTTTACGTCAGTTCGATATTTATATGAAACTTTTTTATTCCTTGGACATATTTGCATGATATTTCGTATGAATTGAGTACGAAAAAAATAATGAGTTACGTATTTCATCGTTTTCTAAAATTCAGACCCTAGATGGGTAAAATAGGGGTAAAACAATATATCAATAATTTCATCTTTTACGTCAGTTCGATATGCGTCAGTGCAGTATGGTATGCGTCAGTGCAGTATGGTATGCGTCAGTGCAGTTTGGTATGCGTCAGTGCAGTATGGTATGCGTCAGTGCAGTTTGGTATGCGTCAGTGTAGTTTGGTATGCGTCAGTGTAGTTTGGTATGCGTCAGTGTAGTTTGGTATGCGTCAGTGCAGTTTGGTATCCGTCAGTGCAGTTTGGTATGCGTCAATGCAGTATGGTATGCGTCAGTGTAGTTTGGTATGCGTCAGTGCAGTTTGGTATGCGTCTGTATAATTTTCCCTTTGTTCGAAAATTCGGAATGTGGTAGGACAGATAATTATTTTTGTGATTCTTATTATTTTTTAAATTTATCAGTATTTATTATACGCATTGGAAGCGTTGAACATAAGGCACCTATTAAAGGAACAGTCCTTTATGCCAGCTAAATACACTGATATATAAATAAATACAATAATAAAAATAGCTCTAAATGGTAAAGTCCGTGGACGGGATCGCGGGTAAAAGAAATATTATTTTTCAATACACAGCTCTCATAAGCCAACTCGAGCCGGAAGAGAGGCTTACACTGCACTTCCAACGAGCTGCAAATAAACGCTTATTTATCGAACGAAAAATCGAGAAATTCAAGTGATTTTAAACGTAAAGGCAATCAGTTTTTCAGTCGAATCATTTTTGTTCGAAGGTCAAGGTAAAACGAGTACCAACATACAATATTACGTTCTATGTATTGAATTAGTAAAATAACATTGCACTTCACCTCTTTCCTACTTTGACGATCTATTATTTACCTTAATGTCACTTACTCTTAACCAGTGTACACTTACATCCTTACTTATATTTGTACCTGTGTAACCGAGCTTTGCTCGGAGTTCTAGTACCTAGTATATATTATATAAAAATAAAAAAATCACAAAAATATTCATGTGACCGGGATTCGAACATTCAAACATTCCGAATTTCCAAACAACGCAAAAATTCCATGTACGCATACCAAACTGCCAATCGGACTGACATATTAGAATCGAAATTATTGCTATATTAATGCACGACGAAAACAAAAACAAAAATAACTTAAAAATGCGCAGTTTCCCATGAATAAGACCTAACTATATCGCTTTTTCTCTCTCGATACTCCGTGCTTACTAAATTTCATTGTAATACTTGCAGCGGTTATCAAGATTTCTAATAATATATTATACAAGATTAGCTCGTTTAAAGTATAGGATAAACGCGAAAGTTTATATGGATATTTGTGACTCTTTCACGCAACAACTACTGAACGGATTTAATGAATTTTATGATATGGTAGTAGTTAAGACTCTAGATTTTACATGCAGGCTACTTTTAAAGAACGTAAGTATGAATTCGGGGGCAAGGTTAAGTTTTTTTTGTAAAACGTTACACTTTTATACATTTTGCATACTGCCAAATACACAGATTTACTTCAAAATAAATACCATTAAGGCAAGAATAAAGCAGCTAATCAAAGTAGCCGTGTAAAATAAGCAAACGTACTTTGTTTCTATTCATTTATATAATCTATTCATTGTTTCTATTCATTTCTATAATTTATATTTATTTTTTTAAGATCCAACTGTATTATTTTGCCTCCTATCTAAGAGTCTATGGAATGTGAAAGAAAGATTGACAATAATTGTGTCAAAACACCTACTGTTATTATACGAACGCAAGGTAGTCTGAGTGAATAATCTGTGGTGGTGTGTGAAACTATATTTTTATGAATAATTATAATATGACTTGTGTTTCAAAGTATTATTTTAAAAATTCTTAGAAATAGTAATATTCTATTATATAAAATAGAAACAATACTCTACATAAGCTTCAACTGTATCAAATTTCATACTCCTCCGTTTGTATTATTTTCGTAAAATAGGGGTAAGAAGTTTTCGTTAATTTAGCTAAATATCTTTACCAGTTTAAGTAAATGATTACACTGCGTTTCGTTAATGAAGTGCAACTCGGCGTTTATGGAACGGAAACGCCGATAGCCGTGATTAATTAATATAGTACTTAACGCTTAGGGGAATATTTACTAGTATTGGCTTAGCAAATATTGCTATATTAGGAGGTCAATTCGAGTAGTCTATATAAAAGGCAAAGCTGATTGACTGATGAATCAACGCACAGGCCAAACTCTTAAGGCTAGAAATTTGAAATTTTGCACACGTACTCGTATTTCTCATATGATGTAGGCATCCTAAGAAATCCTTCCTAAGGAAGGATTTTTCAAAATTCAACCACCAAGGGGATAAAATTGGTGATAAAATTTTATATGAAACTTTTTTATTCCTTGGACATATTTGCATGATATTTCGTATGAATTGAGTACGAAAAAAATAATGAGTTACGTATTTCATCGTTTTCTAAAATTCAGACCCTAGATGGGTAAAATAGGGGTAAAAGTTTAAAATCTAATTTCGCGGGGCCGGAGCCGCGGGAAATTAATGCTTATATATATAATATATAATTTTATATTATATAAAGATTCAGAAGGGAATTATTAAAACGAATACGCATTGGCCATAAAGGCATTATATTTTACTTCCCACAATTACAATATGAAATAAAAATGAACAAAAATGAAAAATACATGAAATATATACCTAAAACTAAAGCAAAACTTTGCACTAAATTTAAACAAAGAAATGAAAATTAGCTATGTGATTGACTCATAGACGTATAGACCAGGCATGTTGAGTCTAAAATTTTATATAAATAATTTTAAAGCTTTGAGTTTTTTTCAACACGAAATCAATAAGCAATCACCAAAACATTTAAAAACAAACGAATTAACAAAAAAATATGGCGGCGCAGGACATATGCCGTTCAACCAATCAGCCATGCTATCTTACAAGTAGACGGATTCTTTTAGATATAATATTATAATCTAACGAGAAATAATGCGCTAATATATGCAGTATATTGTAAGCAGTATGTTCGGGGTCACAATCTACTCACAGCTTACAATCTCGCTAGTTATATTATAATCTTACGGTATATACAATTTTACGGTGATATATAAGAAAAAACTACTGTATGTGTTGTGTGAAAACGTATTAAATACATACTATTATAATGCTATTATACATTAATATATATGGACGCCTAGTGAAAATAAACTATTTATTTATGAACCGTGGCGTTACGACGTTCTTACGGTCCTTAAAACCGTGGCGCCGCCGTAAGATCGTAGCGCCACCGTAGGACCGTAGCGCCGCCGTAAGGTCGTAGCGCCACCGTAGGACCGTAGCGCCGCCGTAACGTCGTAGCGCCACCGTAGGACCGTAGCGCCGCCGCAAGGTCGTAGCGCCACCGTAGGACCGTAGCGCCGCCGTAAGGTCGTAGCGCCACCGTAGGACCGTAGCGCCGCCGTAAGGTCGTAGCGCCACCGTAGGACCATAGCGCCGCCGTAAGGTCGTAGCGCCACCGTAGTACCGTAGCGCAGCCGTAATATCGTAGCGCTTACGTTGGACCGTAGATTCCGCCCTAGACCAGTAGCATTACCGTAGTACCGTAGAGCCACCGTAGAAGCGAAGTGCCACCGGTTCACCGTAGATACACCATAGTACGTTAGTTATATTATATTCATTGGCCGTAGCCCGTAGCCCCTCCGTAGCAACGTAGCACTACATACAACGTAGTATACAACGTAGGACATAGCACCGCCGTGGGACCGTAGCGCCACCGTAGCACCATAGCCACTTGACAGACAAATACAGCGTCATAGCGTCCGTGTTGTAAATATTTTTCTTAATAAGGGGGAAAGCATTTGACTTCATTTTAAAAACAACATTGTACTACAATACATTATTGTGGCCATAACCATTAATAATTATAACATTGTTTTAATCTACTTAAGTTAAGAAAACAGTGTGTTGTAGCAGTCAGTTAGCCTTTGTGATAAGATCAAACTTAGAAAGCTTTTTAATTGAAAATTACTCAAATCTTTATTGAGAAGACCATAATTTTTCTTTGTCTTAAAAGTTTTACTTTTTTTAATTCATTAAGTACTCATAATATTATCAAGTACTAGATGTTGTCCGCGGCTACGTACGCGCTAAAAGAAATCCCGCAGGAACCGTACATATTGCTGCGATAAATTATTCTGTGTTAATTCCGAGTCTAAACTACTGCAATACCAAACTGCGTCAAAATCGGTTTAGTAGTTATTGAGTGAAAGAGCAACAAACATCCACACATTCATACATACTACAAACTTTCACGTTAATAATATTAGTTAGGAAGTAAGGATTCAAAATTATTACTTTGCAGAGCTGGTACCAATTGAGATCAGGTATTTGAGGGATCCTGGCAACCTGTCCTATACCTACCTCTCCTATTATACCCTAAATTACGGAGCGTTCCGTGTTCAAGAGGGTAGAACGTTTGATTCGTACTCGAGAGAGTGCAGGTTCAATTTCCAGGTTGTGGTGTGTACCAAAGAGAGTTTTTCAGATCTCAAGTACATCATACGGACGCTCTAACGGTGAAGGAAAACATTGTGAGGATCGATCGAACCCGCACATGGTTGGCCCCAGACGTGTTGACCAGTCATTCCTCTGGACTGTGTTGTGAGAATGCAGTGTGTGCTTCGGCAACCATACGACATTTAAAAAACCGAATGTGAAAGTTTGTGAGGATGGATGGATGTTTGTTACTGTTTCACGCAAAAACTACAGAACGGATTTTGACGTAATTTGGTATGGTAGTAGTTTAGGCTTTGATTAAAACATAGGCTACTTTTTTTCCTGAAAAGTTCCTGTTTGATACTTCATTTACGCGAGTGAAGCCGCGTGCATAAGCTAGTATAACTGTATAAATCATTCAAAAACGCATGAAAAGGCAACAAATATAGTTTTATACCCCCATAACGGAACCGCAGACCAGTTGCCAGCTTACTTGGTATTTGTACCAGCTCTAAAATTGGCACCAGCTCGGGCTATATTGAATTTAGCGTGTCGTATTCTCAGAATTGGTTCGTATAGACGGTGGCTGTCACAATTTGTGTTTAATATCAATACCGACTCCATTCTGAATATTCAACGTGACGTGTACACAAAGCTGGCAATAATAATTCAGCGTTCGAAACGTTACAAATGCCCATACAATGAAACGTTCAATACGCTATGCGAATCTTGACTTGATGGTAGATCATACGGGCAGACACGTCAAACTAATAATACCCTTCTGTTTTCATCGTTTTTTTTATAATGCTCCCAAAATCGAAGTAGGTATATACGCAGTTTACAAAGTTTTATTTAATTTTATTCATAATTACTGAAGTCTGCATGGGACGGACAGACGGACGGATACAGCGAAACTTAATAGTTTCGCTGTGTGTACTCTAATAAGTTCCTTGTAGGCACTACGGAACCCTAAGGCAGAGACCATCGAATGAAAAAGAAGCAGACTGAGACCACAGAACAAATCTGTATACCACTTTTAGGGGGAGGCTGAGACCACAGAACAAATCTGTAGCCCGCTTTTAAGGGGAGGCTGATGCCATGGAACAAAGCTGTAGCACACTTTTAGGGGGAAGCTAAGGCCACAGAAGAAATCTGTAGCCCACTTTTAGGGGGAGGCTGATCCTACAAAACAAATCTGTAGCCCCCTTTTAGCAACAAAATGAGCAATAAAGATGACTATAAAATGAAGGAGTTAGACATCAATCCCTACAATATTATAAATGTGAATGTAAGTTTGTTTGTTACGCTTTCACGCAAAAACTACTGAACGGATTTTGATGAAATTTGGTATGATAGTAGTTTAGACTCTGGATTAAAACATAGTCTACTTTTTATCCCGGAAAAGTACAGTGTTCCTGCGGAATACTCCATAGTATATTTACACGGGCGGAGCCACGGGAAACAGCTAGTATAACATATATAAATAAAAATGATTTATCGAAATGTTTGCACGCGCATAATTTCCAAACAGCTGCACCGAATTGGATAAATCTTTCTATTATGTGTTCGTTATTGTCAGGAGAAGGTTAATATGAAAAAAGTGATATAAAATATTTAAAAACCTCAGAAAAGTGAGTATGCGAATGAGACAGGAGACTGTGAGACGTCCTCAATATATAATATAGACAAGAAATATGGCGGTACGAAGTTCGCCGGGTCAGCTAATTTTACATAAAATATTTTTAACGAGACTTTACAATAATAGTAAATCGTTTAGGTGTTTCCATTTACGCATACAAACATTGCAATATCTGTATACCCACATCGTAATTTATTATTAAGATTCAAAATTTGTTTATACTTTATCCGCCTTACTAATAAAATTATTTAAACAGTGGATAGGCAATACAATGTTTTGTCCTTATCTGATGCGCAGGAAAAGTCGCTTGACAGACAAGGACAAAACATTCGCTTATCCATTGTGTAAATATTTTTATTAGTAAGGAGGTGTATCAATAATTACCTCTAATATATATTTGTTACCATATAACGTTAATTCTGTTTCATTATTTACGTTAATTCTGCGGCTACAGATCCGTGTGTTTACGTATATTTTAACTGTATAATCACAAGTTAATACGTTCATATTACAAACCTAATGTTATTATACGACGGTTAAACTATAATGTCACTAGCTTTTGCCCGCGGATCCGCCCGTGTAAATACAGCTTCTCACGGAAACACTTTAAATTTTCAGAATAAAAAGTATGTGTTAATCCAGAGCTTAAGTAATAAGATAGTAATAATAATAATAATAATAAGAAACATTTATTTGCAGCTCTACTAAAAACTAAATATAATAATTAAGCTTATATTTAAATATAGAAAAAATACATAAATTAAAAACATCTAAAACTAAAACAGCGTAGGTAGCCGCAAATTGGATCAAGCTCGGCATTGCTGGCACACCTAGGTATGTCCAGCGCCGGTCTTCCGCTTGACCCATTCTGTGACCTCACAGCCGTCCAAACACTTACACACTACTTTAAAAAAAAAAAAAAAAAAAAAAAGAGAATTAAAAAATAAACAATAAATCTGAGAGTTTTGCCGGGGAGTTCAATGGGTGACGTTGTGGAATTTGCAATATTTCATAAATTTGTGTTATCTCGGTTCTTAATGTGTAATATTGGTAGAATATTAACCATTAAATATTCGGTAACGTGCACAAGTGTGGGCAAGTGGACAACTTCTAAAAACGTGCTATTTTTTTGTTTCCCGCCAAAACTCCCTAGGAACTTTCAGTAAAGCTTCTACCACTTTACTGACTCGACTGACATGACTCATGGACCGACTATATATTTGGACTTTGACTAGACTTTAGACTTGACGATATAGGAATACGGTGTTGGAAATTGAAACGAAAATTCTATTTCCCGCCTTTTTAACTTAAACTGGCAAACGGTTATAAGCCGATGCTATATATAAATAAAAAAATTAAAAAAAAACAATAAATCTGTAACAAGTGTCAAATGTCTTGATTCATGACCAAAACCGCAATTAAAAATTTAAATTGTACATTAAGAAGTTTAGTCTTTAATTATTTTAAAATAAATGTGAAATGTGAATACTAGCCATAACCCAACACCAAAGACAATATTTTATGAAAACAACTAATTAACAGCTGTAGTAACTTACAAGTAGCATACCAAATTTCATCAAAATCCGTTCTGTAGTTTTTGCGTGAAAGAGTAACATCCATCCATCCATCCTCACACACTTTCACGTTTATAATAGTTGTAGGATATATTTGTATATGTGCCCACAAATATTTGGTCAGAAGCATGACTTTCCACTACAAATATTCTGTTGGGAATCATAAGTAACCAACACAATTAAAACTAAAAGTATTTAATGGATTTTCGTCTCGCTGATGGTGTGAAGTATCCATAACGTTGCGTCGGGGAAATTATTAATCATTCTGTGATTTTTTTGACGTGATAACTCGATGAACTACAACTCTATAAATCGATGAACACTGCCTGCACGGCATTTATTTCGTCTATTCGATGTAAGACAACATGTTAATAAACAATCTAGAACGCGTTTTCGTATATCTAAAAAAATAACGAAGATACAAACAATTTAAATTTACGATATATCGGCCTGTGACGTCACGAGTTGCACCCGCCATACATTTGTCGTTACAAAATGTACGGCGGTAGCAACTTGTGACGTAACAAATCATTTTGCGAGAAAGAGATGGGCAATATTTTTTATTTGCTTGTAATTTTTAATCGCGTCAATAAAAACACCTATTTCTTTTAAATTTACGTATCTTTGATCAACAATTTTAAAATTTAATTTATAAAAATGTGATATTCCACACTAGGCAACATCCCTATTGTCCCGTTCCGCCTGATTATCACGTTTGAGGTCACGTTCCGCCTGAGCCGAGCGTGCAAGCGTGAGCGCGAAACAAACGAGAGAGAGGCACGATCGGCCTTAGCGTTCGGCTTGTGATGACCTTATCACGTAAAATTATCGTCCGTAAACGTACTTAACAACCAACATTCATTTTTATTTTATTTATTTATTATTTTATTGAGATACAGAAATATTCGTGTAAATATAAGAAATCAATTTACCAATCGTAATTCGGTTAACAATAACCCATCCCGAGTAACATGATAAATCAACATTCCAGGTACTGCACGGCGAGGGCTCCGAGGACTGGACCCTCCAAATCAAGTTTGTCCAGAAGAGGGACAACGGGACCTACGAGTGCCAGGTAATTTGATTCCCAGAAAACTCTCCGGAATTCCATAATTAGCGGAACTCGATTTGGATAGTGAGTAAAGATATACCATTACGACCTAAAAAGGTAAATAACTCTATCAATTTTATCAAAATTCAGTAGTAGGGTTAAATTAGTGAACCGCTAGTAAGAAGTAGATTTTTTTCTTTCTTTCGACGTATGGTTAAAAATAATAAAGTACATATTATGTTCAAAATTGAAGTTTATTCACTTCACATCAGTCATACACTGCACATGCGCTGTGCAACAATATTACGTTGGACTTTTCGTCAGAAAATACCTAAATTAGTCGTTAGGTGCGCCGTACAACAGACACTCATAATATCGATTGAAAAGAATATCCAAGGACGGCAAAGGTTAGAAAATATTGTATTCAGAACTCAAACATAATGTGTATGAATATAACATGAAGGGTTATCTTGCGTGGAACTTGCTGAGAGCGGCCATGAATATTAAAAGCGTTATGCTAATTGTACAATGTACGTCCACATTTTGTACATTTTATTTCCTAGTGTACATTTTGTTTCCTAGCGTACATTTTGTTTCCTAGCGTGCGTTTTATTTTGTACATCTTATTTACACAATTTAGCTGTTAAATTGCGGCTGGCGTTTGTATTTTCTTAATTATTGTCATTTTAAGCGCATGTGGCTTAAGATTTGAATTAGAATTGAAACTACGTACTCGTATACTTTAAACTACGTATAAATTTTCAATTTTTTAATAGCATTTTCTTAATACAGCTGAAAGCTCGATTCTGCTAATTAAACCCTGCAATAACACAGTTACGATCCAGTCTCGATATGTTAAAACTGCGAAATAGTATTCTCCTTAACTTCAAACCAACGTCAAACCAATTTTTATTGGTCCAAACTGCAAAAATCAGTTTTATGATATCACGACAATTCATTTAGAATTCAATAAAAGTAAAATTAATGTATAATAATACGAGAATTGGGGCTCTGAAGAGCCAATACCAATTCTGAAGTATCAATCACTTATATTAAGTAATAAGACTCGCATATAATTTTATATATAGTATATAATATTGCAAGTTTTGTATCAACAAATTGGCTTAGATCAGCAAATATAAATAACTACTATAAAACAACAACAAAACAAGGAACTCGTGTATAGCCGGCCTTAAACCGAATATCATAGACCATAACGCAATATCAGGAATAACTTATCTAGCACGTCCCTTTCAGAGTTACAGACCCGACTCAACCCGATGTACCCGCCCCTTCGTCTTACCCGATCCGAGCCGTTCTTATCCTTGCCATAGACATAGAGAATACACTGTTATATTTATATTTTTATCTATGGACGCTCCACACCACGTCACTCTGGCCCCGTGCTAAGTATCCGAAGATCTTGTGTTACAGGTAACGGGAAGTATATTTAATATTTTTATACTGTACATATATTTAAGATTTTTATTGCATTATACACATATTTAACACACATCCATGACCCAGGAACACAGAAAAACTATTTTGTTCCGTCGACGGGATTCGAACCCGCGACCCCCGGCTTGAGCACCAACGAAGCAAACTTGAGCAGCAAACCACTGAGCCACAGAGGTCGTAAGGCTTTGTAGTTAGTTTTAAGAAACGTTAATTATATTATAAAGAATGATAAATCGATTATAATAAGGTATGTTGGCTAAATTGCTACTAGTAATTGTCATTTCATATTGATCTATTCGGGCAATCTTCTTTCATCTCAAGCAACGTACTGTTTTGTATAATAACCGTTAGAGAAGGAAACCCTTCTCTCGCGCCGGGCCCCTGAAAAGGGCCTTGGGCGGGGAACCAAAACCAGGGGCATAGCCCCTCTACTTGGGGTGGGATGACGCGCCCAGTACGAGTACTGAGCGCATAGAGTCATTAGGTTTTGAGGGAAGACCCCCCGCGGCAGAACGCAGGGGAAACCCATGGGGGGCAACACGAAACGATGGGAGTGTCGGGTTGCCAAACCAGGCACGACCAGGACCGGCGGTCGGCTCCAAACGGCGCGTGGGGGTCCCGACCCGGGGGTCGAGAAACGTGTTTGGGTTAGCTCCCTCACGCGCCGCGTTTACCGGACCGCAGAAACAAGCGACCTGGGGATAACAAGCGACCAATAGGGCTGCCACTCGTCAGGCCCCAGACGCGGTCAAGACAAGTTTCACCGGCATCTGGTTTGCCGGTAAAAAGGAAGGTAGGGGGGATACGATCCGGCGATGGGTGGGGGCGCTGTTGTTTTTATAATAAACGTTTTGATTTCGTTATTTATGTAAAAAAGACGCTGCTTTTTAGTGACCTCTCTCTCTGTCTAACTTCCACGACGCGACGGTACTGCTCATGTCCGGCTCATCCGTTATCCATGTCTATGGTCCCGTGTCTTATACCTGTACGGAATACCCTGTGATACCTCAGTGAAATATGAACATTTCTGTGTGTGCAAAATTTAAAGCTCCGAATCAAATACGTGCACAAATGCTAGATACATTTTAGGAAATTTAGTCGGATATGATGGTATCAATAACATCCGAGGACCAATTCACGTACTAATTTTGAGTTGGTACGCTGTCGCACTCGTACATTCGTGAAATCATACGTGTGCGAAAGCGACAGCACGCAACCCCAACCGTAATGTTATCTTCTTATATATAATATTATAATGGATTTCATTTTCTTTGTCTCGCTAAAACTCGAAAATGGCTTGACTAATTTGGCTAATTTTGATTTTGAAATAATTGTGCATTGCGGAAGATGATTCAGAGAATAATTAAATGTTAGGAAAAATGCGATAAAAATACTTCAAATGACGAATAAGCTGTTCTTTAGCGTTTCATTTTAAAAGTCTCCAGGGCCTTTAGTCAAGATGCATTCAATTATTTCGACCGTGAAGTTCGAACACAAAATATATGGGATTTGACATAAGGCATCGCAAGCGACATGTCACTTAGAATAAACAATCACACTTAATATTATCAAACTAAATTATAATTAAAGAATAAACAATAAACTGTGACGCAGTTTGGCGGGTTTGATACTGTATTAAGATGTTTATTTGCTAATAAAGATATTTTTTATTTTTTATTTATTTTATTTATTATGCGAAACTGTATCTATAGGACGAGATAGTTACTGAAATTGGATGTCTAATATTAGATATTATAATAATAGACTTCCAAATATATTTTGCCTTAATGGATTCTCAGCATTCCGAATACGTTAGTGGCAGCCTAAACTAAATCTTTAAATAAATCTCTAAATCCTAAATATCTAAATTAGGGCTTACCTTCTTGATTTGTATAAATTCCTGTCTATATGTATTTAGACTATGTAAATAATCTGATCTGACTAACTGTAGGCGTCAGTCTCTACAGAGACACGACTCGAGCCGTGCTGCATTTTTAAGATTGATATTCAAAATTGAATTTTATTCACTACACAAGAAGTGGTTGTACATGTTGCATTGCATGAGCGGAGCGAGCGCTACGCAGCTCGGTGCAGTTCAAAATTCGAACTCTTGCAATTAAACGTGTAACTTCTTGAATATGTAATAAATTAAATTAAATTTCTAATCGCTATAATAAAAAATCTCGCGTCACGTCCTGTTTCGTCTCGATGTGAGCTCACTCTGAGATATTCCCATCTCATGTTCCTTTCTCGCGACGTCACAATCCGCTTTATATCAGTAATGATGTCTGATATTCCGAAATATCTCGTACGTTTAAGGCTGATTACACACATTGATATAAAATATTGTCTAAAGAAAATTGTAACATATTGCTCATTATTTTCACAGACAGATGAAAACATAAATCTTACGGCCGAATACTGGAACACTAATCAAAATTAAGAGTCCTCCTATTCACAGGCTGTCGCTGTCTCTGCTAGCCGAAATGATAAGGATAGTATGTGACTTGAGCGTCATTTAATTTAACTATCGTTCCAGTATTCCGCCGTTAGAGTCCCTGCCCTACTTTACTCGATGATCCAGATCCAATTGAACATAAACAAAAAGATGTGATTTGCCAAAATTAATGTGTCGTTGTATTTCTTCAATGCACGATAAATAAGTGACATTTAAATTAGTAGCATAATAGTGTACGTTATACTTTTGTTTACGCTTAGATCAAAATATTGGATCTGAATTCTGAATGGATTAAACCACAATGCGCGGCCGCGCACGAGTGTCGAGATGGTGTCAAAGCGCGGCACAGTCCCTGGATTTGAACCCGCGACCTCCGGCTCGACGCGTTCAACCACTGAGCCACAGAGGTCGTCGAAAGCTATTGCTGCTTTTAGAAATATAAAATGAAATTATCCCTTTAGCAAAACTGACATTCTTTCCACGTTCATAGCCCTTTTATTCTGCATGCTCGTGTTTTGATAATATTTTCCAAGATGTATTCTTCATTTAGCCTTTGCACGTTCTCAGCCTCTTGGCCTGTCATTCGCACCACTATTAATTTCCGTCATAGTTCTTTGTCTCGTAATATAACATGAAAATGTTCTGTTCGTTACGCGTTTTTGATGTACAATGTACATACTAAGAATAAATTATTTTCAAACTCAAATTCCAAATTTTTGTTTCCATGTAGGGTACAAAGTAACTCTTATAGAATTGTCCTACATGATGCCCACCACCGGTTCGGAAACTAGACCGGCGAGAGGAACCGGCGCAAGAAACTCGCACGGGGCCACCTTTTAGCAAAAAGATGGGAAAATTGTTCTGTACAAAAAAAAAATTTTTACAATGTAGTAACTTAATATAACAAAAGTCAAGATACTCAAGTAGGTACATAGAAGCAGCCATGTAGGCTATCTTGTTCCCAAGGTGTACAATCGTTAATGGAATCATTGACTTCATAATAAGCTTTAGCACACAAACGTTCTTTAACGACTTTTTACTTACTTTGCTAAGTCTGGTCACCGGTATTTCTAACTTGTTCTTATTTCTAGTATTCCTACAATGATTGTCTCTTGTCTTTTTGAAATTATTTTTTACTAATTACTTACTACTTTCCTCTCGCTTACTTGAACCTGTGAGAGGTATTCCGTGAATTGTGGGGCGATAATGTGTAATTAGGTGCCAAATGTCCAACAGTGAAAATACAAAATCATTTCAAACTAGCTTGTACCAGCCCCTTCGTTTACGTGGTACTATTAATTAACGGAAACGGGTTCCGTTTTTTCCATTTTTTTCAAACGGAACGGATAAAAGTAGCCTAAGTTACTTCTTATAACATCAGCTATCTGCCAGTGAAAGTCCCGGGGAAAATAAAGACATTAGCTAAAACAAACAGACAGACTGACAGACAAAAGTTTCAAAAATTGATTTTCATTATAAGTACCGTATATACTTTCATGTGCATTTAGTGTTTATTTAAAATTACATACAGACACTTCAATTTTATTTATTTGTATATTGTTAACCTTAATATTACCACAGACTTAAAATATGATATTAAAATAATATTACCAAGATGGGATCTCTGATGTTAGGGTCAGCTCACAGCGACACGAGATGCAGAGCTGAATTTTTAAGATAGCGATTCAAAATTGAACTTTATTTATAATTCAGTTATCAAGAATCTTATAAGTTTCATTGCAAGGGCAGCGCCGCGCTGTGCAGCTCGAAATTCAAACCTTCCGCTTACCCATCATATTCCGTAAATATAATAATTTAATTGCAAAGGTAAATCTTTAAAATGCTCTATTTTATTAAAACATTACCTAATATGGGTTCAATGGTAAATAGTCTACTTAAGACAGTGCACGAATAAGAAATATTACAATATTGTTTTCCAAGATTTATAATGTTTCTACAGAACAAACTTTGATTTACACAAAATAAGGAAGTACATTTGTGAATAAACATAAAATGAGCGCTTTAGAAACATGAAGGAGACAATTGTGAGGACGCAGCGGGGGCAAAGGCCTCTTCTGTAAGAGGGAGGAATTTCGCAGAAGTTGAGTTGTGAAGCACCACTGCATACATACATATTACATACAACTTGTCGGAACTTTGCATGTGAATTTATCTTAATTATCAACATTGTTAAGTGATGACATTGTACGCCTTTAGAAACATCAGTACATGAGTTACACAATACGATTAGGGGTGAATTGTCTAATGCTTTTAACATGCTTTTGAAAGTTTAATCAATGTCTAAAAAGCTAGTTTTGATAATAAACTATTATTTTCAGCTTTTAGGAAATACGCGACGGATGTGACGGATGTGCTAAGTGAAATATAATTAGGTATTTGTAAAAGTGAATTTTCTATTGTAATAAATGTGTCTTCATCCGTCTGCCTTTTAGGGGTTTATGTAAAAAATGCATTCTTTGTTATAAAAAAAAGTAAAAAACATTTAAGTTAAGAAACATTAAAGTGCTTATTACGTTATGAATGTAAGGAACAGTCACAATCATTTAAAACTACAAAACAACTTTCAGTTTCAATAAAATACAGAATGAAACCCGACAACGTGAAAGCCGTGCTTTGTAGATTTATCTCGAACCTTAAGAAATTGGCAGTGACGCGGCAAATTCCGATGTTTCTGTTCAGAATAGCAGTAACATTGTTTCTGGTATTGAAATAAATAAAAATACATATCAATACTCTATTCAGTGGGCCTAGCAGGAACATTTGACAGTGGCGTATACGTAACGTTATCGAGAATCTGTCAAGTGCCCATGCAAATTTCCTATGATAACGTTACGCTGTCGAATGTTTCTGCAAGCCCACCTATGACTACGCCCATACAATAGGCATGTTGACTAAACATTTTTTTTTCGTCTATTAGATGTTAGACATAATGTTAATAAACAATCTAAAACCCATTTTCGTATATCTTAGAAAATACCGAAGATACAAACAAATTAAATTTACAATATGAAAGAGAGCGATATATCGGCCTGTGACGTCACGAGTTGCAAACGCCATATATTTGTCATTACAAAATGTATGGCGGTAGCAACTTGTGACGTAACAAATCGTTTTGCGAGAAAGAGATGAGCAATATTTTTATTTGCTTATAATTTTTAATCGCGTCAATCTAAATACCTATTTATTTTAGATTTATGTATCTTTAATCAACCATTTTAAAATTTAATTTATATAAAAAGTAACCTATGTCCCTCCTGGTGATCTACTCTATATGTGTGCCAAATTTAACCAAAATTGGTCCAGTAGTTTCGGAGCCTATCAATGCAAAGAAAGAAACATTCTTTTTCTCTTTATAATATTATTATACCATATGTCTTTTTTGTCCTTTAAATAAGAGGCATTTGAATATGATAGTAGTTTAGGCTCTGGATTATAACACATAGGCTACTTTCATACCGAAAAAGTACAGTGTTCCCGTGGGATAATGTATTTATGCGAGCGGAGCAGCGGGATAAAACTATGTTTATTATATTCTGTGCGTATCTCTGAGACCTAGCACATGTGTAATCTGTAGAGTGTAATGATTTCTCAGGAGACGCGTTCAGTGCTGACGCCGCATACCTATTACCTGCGGGATTGGATTACTTTTTTAATGGCGGACGCTCGTGACGTTATCAACCAAATTGTTTTTTTTTATCCTCATGGCAGGCACAAAACTACCACGGGAAGTTAATCCAGAGCCAAAACTACTACCATACCAAATTACATCGAAATCCGTGCAGTAGTTTTTGCATGAAATAGTAACAAACATCCATCCGTCCATCCATCCTCACAAACTTTCACATTCATAATAGTAGTGAGATTAATCACATACAACATATTAGATTTACTACACTGGTCGGCAAAAGGAGGTGAAACTTTGAAACTTTCATTTTTTTTTCAATGAAATGAAATGAGAATTTTTATTTCCAAATGAAACTTAACAAGCTTTTTTTCGGAAAGTCAACAGTAAAAGCTACCACCGGTTCAACCCTAACCCGCCGAGAAGAACCGCCGTAAGAAACTCGCACAGGGTCATATTTTAGCAAAAAGATGAAAATTGTTCTTTTGAAAGAAATATTTTACATTGTAAACTTAAATCTGTTAATATATTTAAAAAAGTCACAAGCACATAGAGACAGCCTAGAAAAGTTAGAGATTTTAAATAAAAAAACGTTTTATGAAACTTGATAAAATTTGCTTTAGAGCGTTTTTTTATTTATAATATGTAACTAAGTAGGTATTATATTATAGTTTTGTATCAAAATTAAATTTTTGTGCTATGATAAAAAATCTTAAGGATAAGGGTTAAATACAAAAGAAGGGATCAAGTGTCCTATTAGCTCTCGTCTCCTATTATTTATTACTTTCACTTATGGACCACTCGTGTTATGTCCTCTGTGTTTCTCAAGAAAAGCGAATTCATCAAGATTTTGTGTGCAAACAATAATCTCATGACTTTTTAATAAGCTACACCATAGCTTAATTAAAAATCTTGAGATTAACATCCCACGCATAACCTTTATCTCCATAAGTCGTTGTTCAAACAAAGGTCAAGAACCCAAGCAATTAATTTTTGAGATCTTCAAAGACCCCACTCGCCTGACGACCTACAAAAATACCGGTTGTCTGAAAAGTCGGTTTACTGACGATAGTTGAACGTGACAACGTCAACAACAACAACAACAATAATAATAATAATAATGAGGTAAAGGCAATGCGAGGTAACGCTGGTACTTGGTACTTGGTAACGGTACTTGGTAACATAAGTCATGTTTTTTCGTGCGTCGAAGCCGGCTCCATCGATTTATAAGACGTTATCACGTCAAAAAGGCCGAACAGCCGGGGCCGGGTAACTAAAAAGAAGGTGGGCAAATACATATTATGAATTAAAAAAACGGCCAAGTGACAGTCGGACTCGCGCACTAAGGGTTCCCCTTAAATATTTATTTTATTCTGTTTTTAATATTTGTTGTTATAGCGGGAACAGAAATACATCTGTGAAAATTTCAACTGTCCAACTATCACGGTTCATGAGATGCAGCCTGGTGACAGACGGACAGACGGACGGACGAAGAGTGTTAGTACTAGGGTCCCGTTTTAACGTACTTACCGTGCAATAATATTTTTCCCAAACGTACCTTCTCCTTTTATCGCCTTTTATACAATGAGCTAGTTAGGTATTGGTCTAAGATCCGGTATAAGAAATATATACCCTCATCTGTTATTTATTAGTGATAAGAAATAAATGATAGATAATATTCACATTGACACATTGCTAATAGGTTGCCATATTAATGCGCCCTAAGGGCCGATTCACACCGAAATGCCAGCGGAGCGGCGAGCAGCATAACTGTCATATACTTAATTTTATGTTTTATCTTCATTAATATAAAACACAGTTTCGCTTGAGACAACCGCCGCCGCTCAAACCGCTCACGGCCGCCGAAGGCCGCTAGGGTCGCTAGCGGCCATCAGCGGCCGTGAGTGGCGGCGGTTGTCTCAGGCATTTCTTATATCTTGCAATATATATTCCGTTCCAATTCAATGCAATAGGAATGTAAACAAAAATTAAATTTGTGTCATTGTATTTCTTTAAGCAGTGAGCGCGCTGGCAATAAAACTCTCTCCTTCCTCCACCATTTGCATTCCGATTTAGCGCACGCGAAATAGAGTCAACTTTTCCTCAAAACATGACCGTATAGGAAAACTGTCATGTTTCGCGGGAAACTATTGTGCGTGCGCTAAAGTTCATAATCGGAATATCAATGGTGGACGACAGAGAGAATTTTATTGCCAGTGCATGGGCGCACTCATATTGCGCTCATATTGAGGTTTGTTTACATTTAAACAGCCTCCGTGGTCTAGTGGTTAGAGCTTGGCTTTCGACTCGGAGGTTGTGGGTTCGATTACCGCATTAACAACAAAAAAAATTGTTTCCAAGTTTAACCAAATTTGGACAATGCAGGCTGATTACCTGATTGTCTGACAAGAAAGATGACCCATGCGTCGGATGGGCATGTAAAAACTAGGACCTGCGCCTGATCTTTCGCCAGTCGTGTCGGTTATCCGTCCCACTAGGTTATGAGAGTAAAGGAAGAGAGAGAGTGCTATTGTACTGCAGTACCTACAGCTCACACACTTGGGCACTATAAAATGACTCCTGAGTAACTGGCCTGGTTTCTGAAACCGGCCACCGTCGCTGACATCGATGTGGGGAATCATATATATATATAGATATATATATATATATATTTATATATATAATATACATTTAAATTACGTTGAATCAAAACGGAGTATAAGGCGTTTTTTGCAACAACTTTTTGGTTCATTATTCCATTCGTTCGATATTCAAACTAAAACAAAATGGCTGATCCAATGCACTATCCTCCTCACTCACTTTCAGAGTTTTATGAATTATTCGTTTTAATTTTTAATTTATGTTTCCCTACGTACACAATACAAAAATATAATTACCTATACAAGAACTAAAACTACTTGGCTTACTAAAGGATTGAAAAGGTGCTGCATAAAAAAAGGATACTGTACATAAAAAGTAAAAATAAAACAAGTTGCAAAACTTACAAAAGGTATTCTCAAATATTTAAAAATCTTTCTATAAATCGAAACAATTACAAAATAAAATATATATATTAAACATTAAAAATAAGTGTAAAGCATTGTGGAATATCATATACCAAAATATTGGCGATACAAATTCGAGCAAAGGCATAGATAAAATATTTTACAATAACAAATATTACATGGAATCATCTGACATTAGCTAAGTATTTAATGGCCATTATATAAATATGACAAACAATAGCAATTTTAAATTTGACGTTTCCTATATTAACAAAACTATGACCACACATACAAATACGATATTTCTGAATCCAACGGATCCCTTAGAGGTATATACAATAATAAAGGGTTTCAACAATACTAACTCTGTAGGTGTCGATGAAATCAACACTAATTAGACTTTGTGCAAAATGTATTTGTAAACCACTTAGTTTTATTATTAATCTTTCATTTCAAGAAGGCCGCTTTCCAGATATCTTAAAGAAATCAATAGTTAAGTCATTGTTTAAAAAAGGAGTTAGAGCTAATGTTAATAATTATCGACCACACTAATCCCAATTTTTTCAAAATTTTTTGAGAAATACTAAAGAGGCTTCAGAATTTCGTTACTAGCCAAAATATCTTAACAAATGTACAGTTCAGTTTTCGCAAAAATAGTACAACTTCCCTAGCATGTTTTAATCTAGTAAAACTAATTACGGAATCACTTAGTAACCAGGTATCAGTAACCGGTGTTTTCCTTGATATGAGCAAGGCCTTTGATTTTGTCCATCATGGACTCCTACTTTATAAATTAGACAAATATGGAATAAGGGGTGTTGCCAATGATTGGGTCTGTAGCTATTTGTCGGGTCGCTTTCAATGTGTGGAAGTAACAAAAATTTACGAAAATACTAAAGTTCCCAGTAGATCCGATTATATGCTGAATGAATACGGAGTACCACAAGGTAGCTTACTACGTCCTAATCTATTTTTGCTGTACATAAACGATCTTCTTAATATAACTCAACACGAAACAATTTTGTTTGACGACGACACGACTCTCGTCATTAAATGTGATGATAGAGAAACGTACGAACAAGAAATTAACTAAACACTTAAAAATATAATAAAGTGGCTAAATAATAATAATCTACGCCTTAACACCGAAAAAACACAAATCATACAATTTCAACACTACAGAAGAGAGCAAATTAATTTAGACATAAAATATAACAACAAGAAAATCATTGAAGTAGATAGTGCAAAGTTTTTAGGTATTATGATAGATAGGTACTGTAATTGGAAGGTCCACGTAGAATATTTTTGTGACAAACTTGACCGTCTACGCAATAAAAACATTAAGGCGAACCGTTAGTACTGAAGCAGCTCTGACTGCGTACCACGGTTACGTTTCTTCCTTTCTCTCATATGGTCTATTGCTGTGGGGCAAATCAGTAGAGATTGAAAAGGTGTTTAAAGTCCAAAAAAATATATATTAGAGCTATTTCTGGTGCCTCAACTATTGACAGTTGCAAACCTTTTTAAAAAATACAATATTTGCATGTACATTAAAGAAATATGTATTTTTGTTAGGTTATATCCACAATATATTGAACTCAAATCGAACGTAGAACGTAAAAATCATAGATTTAAATATAAGCTCTATCGTCCAATATGTAACTTAGACATATATAAAAACAATGTATTTATACAGGCCATAGACATATATAATAAGTTACCAGATAATTTTAAACACATTTTATCTTTTAATGCGTACAAAAAAAAGTTAACCATACGAGGGCGGCACTGAAAATTTCGGGAATCAAGGAAGTGACACAACATTACTATTTAAAAATGTATTTATTGCTTTTCGAAGTATTCTCCGCGAAATTTGACACATTTTTCCATACGATGGAACCAATCATTGAAGCAACCATTCCATTCGGAAGTTGGGGTCTCCAAAATGGCCGTTTTGTAGGCGTCCACAGCTTCTTCAGGTGATGAAAATCTCTGACCACGCAATTTATTCTTTATTTTAGGGAAAGTATAGAAATCATTAGGGCTTAGGTCGGGGCTGTACGGCGGATGGTCTAATAATTCTATGATTTCTTGCTCTAAAAACTCTTTTGTTCTGTGCGCGGTGTGAAAACTCGCATTGTCGTGATGGAGTATGATGCGGCGGTTGCAGTTCTCTTTACGGAGTTCAGAAACGACCTGTGGCAAACAAATGTTAGCATACCATTCTGCATTAACCGTTCTTTGTCCCTCAAGAGGAATAGTCGCAATATGGCCGGTTTTGGAGACAAACGTGGCCACCATTTTTTTTGCAACACTCCGTGAACGAACAATTTTTGTTGGCTTTAACTCATTTTCGAACACCCAAACTCGTGACTGGTTTTTTGTTTCGGGTTCGTTCGCGTATATCCAGGATTCTTCACCTGATACGATGTTGTATACAGCATTTGAGGATCCTGCGTGGAATCTTTCGAGAGTTCTGACGCACCAAGTAACGCGAGCCGCTTTCTGCTGTTCACAGAGCAAATGCGGTATCCATCGGGAAAACAACTTTTTTACACCTAATTGTTCATGCAAGATTATTTGTATTTGACTCATGCCGATGTCTAAAGTTGTCTGAATTTCGCGGTATGTAACATGTCGATCTTCCTCAATCAGCTTACGCACAGCATCAACGTTTTCTTGGGTGACTGCAGTTTTTGGACGACCTTGACGGGGATCATCACTGAGCTTGACACGTCCACGTTGAAATTCAGCAAACCAGCGATAAATTGCAGTTTTGGATGGGGCTTCATCACCAAATGCAGAAATCAGCCGGTCAACACACTGTTTTTGTGTTAACCACTTCGAAAGTCATAATAAATCATCGCTCTAGAATTTTCTCGAATCAATTCCATTTTCTCAACGACTAAACTAGTTTGACAAGACCTTGTGACAAGACCGAGAATCTTTTTTTAAATAAATAAATGGTATTCGATTTTTAAAACCAAGGAGTTTTAAATTAAAAAGATTTTAATATGACAGGAACAGTGGAAATATTCCATTCCCGATACTTTTAGTGCAGCCCTCGTATATATGGCTTCTAGAAAATTGCTTTTACAACATAAATGACTACATGTTACATAATTAAAAATATTAGGTTATAAATATCTGACCGCTGACGTGAACTGCTCATAATAATTTATTGTAATCTGATTCGGGAATTACTTGACATTTATTATATTCAAATATTGACTTATTATGTAATAGGTACTTAGGTTCATGGTAGTTAAAATAAAAAGTTTGACATTAAAAATGTAATTTTGACAGTGTAACAACATAATTAAAATAGTATGTTGCTTATATTTTGGCATAATTAATAGCAATTAAATGTTTTAGTTTCAATTATGTGATGAAAAATTAATGTTTAAATGTAATTTTATTTAATTGTACTTGTACTAATCGTTCTTTAAAACGTTAAACTTGACATTCACACACCATTGTTATGGTAGGATGTGTAAGAACTATTTATAATTATTGTAACCACCATCACTACCACATCTTGTGAATAAATGATTGATTGATTGATTGATTGCACGAGTTGAGCCCATGTTGAGCCCCATAACATTTTTCGTCCGACCTTTAATTAAAAACATCGATCGTAGATTAGTAGAATTGGAACGAATAAACAAACATAATATACACAATTCGTTCTTGCTATTTTCGACGTTCGTTTTTGAGTATTTTAGAATTGATCTAATAAAGGAGTGGTTTTTAACCGTTTCTGTACTTACCAAATTGTATTTTGTTTTATTTGAACAATGTTATATGCTTGAAACTGACAGAACCTAACATTTTACGTGACATTTAATACAATTTTGAGTAGAACAATCCTTCAGGGTCAATCCATACATAGTCGAGGCGCTAACTTAATATAATTGACTCTTACAATTTTTTCGTACCTTTGGCGACCTGAACCTGAGAATTGGCCCACTGCACAATCTGGCGGGTATACATTTGATCAGTAAGAATATATGGCGAGTCTGGCGAGGCTGGGATCTCAGTACATCATCGTCTAGCCCCTAGCGGGTTGCGAGCGGCTGCGGGGCGGAGCGGACGCGCAGTGAATATACTATCGAGTATCCCGCAGGAATACTGCACTTTTCCGGGATAAAAAGTAGCCGATGTTTTAATCCAGAGACTATACATAGCCTATAGAGATACCACACCAAATTTCATCGAAATCCGTTCAGTAGTTTTTGCGTGAAAGAGTAACAAACATCCATCCATCCATCCATCTATACATCCTCACAAACTTTAAGATTTATAATATTAGTAGGATTTATATTGTGCCGCAAAGCAAGGACGGCGCGGACGCGTGGCAAGTACGCAACGTTTTCGTCTCGTGTTTGTAGCGGACTGGATGACTTATTATATAATGGTGTCCACGCCACAGATTAATTAATAGTTACTAAATAATCCACGCTGCTATTCGCGACAATCCTGTTGCGCGCCGTGTTCGTTGTGCGCCCGCTCCGCTTTGAGGACGCTCGCAATCCGGTAGTAAGGCCCTTACACAATTTACAATCCAGAATCAATATAGACCAACACAATGTCTGTTCTACGATTATGTTAGGACCTAATAATATGGTTATCGGATTAATGCAGATAGGTATTGTCAAACAAGGCAATAACAATAATTACTAGAAAACAAATTTTAGGTAGATAGCTTAAAACAGCATTCGAAGACTAGAGCTTGATTCAAATTCTCTCCATGGTAAAAATGAGTCACAATAAACATAAATATTAAGGTAATGTTATATGACGTGATAAGGAGAGCATATTATTGTTAAAAAGAAATCCTTAAGATTGATATCACAAGATGAGCATACTTTTTTTCTTTATAGGTTCAAAGGAACGTGTATTTTGTTTGGCGCATCTTTGGGCATAGACTATCTAGCCCCATATGACAATAATATAGAAGGAAGTTGTGCAAATGCATTTAATTTTCATCGTCAAAAAAAATCGTAAGGTTAGAAGGGCGCAAAAGAATTTACTTACTAAAAACAAAGTTTTAAAAGAAACACACAAGGCACAAACAATTTTACCCATCTTGACATAATAATACGCATATTCTTTATCTATACTAATACAATAAACAGGAAAGGTTTGTTTGTTTTTTTGTTTGTTTGCATCGAATAGGCTCCGAAACTACTGGACCAATTTTAGTGAAATTTGGCACAGATATAGATTCGACCACGGGGAAGGACAGGCTTTTATCACGGCAAAATGTACGGTCCCCGCGAGATTTCCTCTAGTGCACTGTCATCACATGTCACTTTACCGCAGCACCTACGGTTTATAATTAATTTGATGTTTGTGTTATTAATTAACCCGGCACTCGATGTGCCTTTGTGTCGATCATGCTTGCTACTACATACTCGAGATTACTTCATGTGTTAAAAGCCGGGTTTCAACATCGCATCACACCTCACACGACCTAACTGTTGTTTAAGCTGTTCTCAATATTCATCAAATCGGAGATCTTTCGTAAAAAGTTTTATCGATTGTCATGGTTTTTACATGGATATTATAGACGAGGCATGTTGAAGCAAAAACTGTCCCTACTTAAATGGCCCTACTTTTGGTGTGGTTTGGAGCCATTTCGACATTCGAGTTTTGAAATATTTGGGTATGTAGGATTCTTTAACTGTGAGTAATATCAAGTAAATCACAAATTTCATTACTTTTTAATGATTTTGGCAGTCTATGTATGTATGTATGATTAAGTGTTTGTTTCACCCTAGTGCCTAAACTACTGATCCGATTTTAATGAATGAGGTGTCATAAGATTCGTAAAAATAGCTCGGTCCTCGGATATCATATGCTATTTAATTTACGTAGTCGGGTTGTAATTTTATTTTAAAAAATTACTAATATGCATGTCATGAAAAACTTTCATAGCTTAAGTATTTTTAGGTTCAATTTCCTCATAATAATTTTAAATCGATAAAAATTCTTTCATTACATATTAGGATAGCAACCAAAATAAAAAAAACAGCATTATTATAAAATATATTTCATAATAATCGCCTGTCGTATCCTTGTAACCCTCCTGCACAATATTTAAGAAGTAAAAATGTTTGCCTTTGCACATATATTTAAACCTTTGTTTAAGAAAATGTGTAGGCTCCGAAGTACTGTGATATTATTTGTGCAAATATTTTGTTTTTGCTATCCATTTTTATAAGGTCAAATAGATTTTCGGGAAAATATTTGCAAGGTTTATTAAAATACTATTTGTTTAAATAAAGACAGGGACTAAAATGAATGAAAACTGCATATAAATCAGCTGACGTATAGTATTAGTTCCCGTTTTTAATTAAACGAGATAAATTAAATCGTAATCTTTTTTACTGTGCAAGTTTTACTTGAATTTATATTATGAAAGTTACTTGCATACAAGCGGTTTCCACTACGCAATGCAAACAAGCTGTAAGTAGGTATAGATAATTACTGTTTAACCATCTGTTATAATGTTGGTGCACATCGGCTCTGTTTTAGGTTGTTACGTAAGTTAGAATAAGTTTATTATTAAATTATTTTAAACTTAATAAAATCAAACAAAATCACAATCTTAATTCCAAACAATCATAATTTATCCACTTTTATAGAATATGGGGCGACAGAGTCACAGACGACAAAGATACTCTAATATTTTATGTTTACGTAAAATGCTTTAAAGTTTGTATGAACTATCACAGACGATTAAGAACCCTACTTAATATTATTAATGTGGATGTGAGTTTTTTTCTTTGATTGTTACGCTTTCACGTAAAAACTACTTAATCGATCATCATGAAATTTGGCACACATATAGAGTATACCACGGGGAAGGACATAGGTTTCTTTTTATAGCGGAACAATATACGGTTATCGTGGAATACTGCATTTTCACGGGTGGAGCCGCGGGCAAAAGCTAGTACTATATATTTTCATATTACGCACTGTAATATGAAAATAAACAGGCATCTCGAGATAAAATATAATGTACGGTCTGTGACGCCCTTTAGACTGTCAAGCATCCTCCATACCAGAGGAGGCCCTTAAGCGTTACCTTACTACGTATAAAATCCTACTTGGATGGATGGATGCATGGATGGATGGATGTTTTTTGAGTAACAAAGAGTTTTCACGCAAAACCAACCTAACGGATTTTGATTAAATTTGTATTGTAGTAGGTTAGGCTCTGGATTAAAGGATAGGCTACTTTTTATTCCGAGAAAGTACTGTATTCCCGTGGGACACCAGATACTATATTTACACGGGCGGAGCCGCGGGAAACGGCTACTATTGTTATAATCTTAATTTTCTCCTCCCTCTCAATTATTAGGGCCTGTTTCACAATCGCCTAATAAGTGGGAGTAGCTTATCCGGAAGTTTTGTCACTGCTTACTTTGTACTGAGCGAGAGACAAAGCTTGCCAATAAACAATCTGCCCACATATTAGTAGATTGTGAAACAGGGCCCTTATTATCCTATTTTGCTTTAAATTTACGCGGCTTACTACACTTTTCAGTTCAGTTGAAAACCGGTGTCATGTATGCTTGTGTCCTGATACGACACACGTGGCCCAAGCCGAACTGGACCTAATTTTGGTCACATTAAGGCACAACTTGTGGTTTCACCATTATTGTTATGTTTTTTGTTTTGTTTATAAAGTGAGATTGTTATTCGTTTTATATTTTTATTGCTTTTCTTTTCTTGCTACTTGTGTCTTTTTGTGTATTGAAAATAAATGTTCTTCCTTTCTTTTATTATTGAACAAAGTTATATTAAATTGACTTAGAACAGTAACTTATATTGAATTATCGTTAACAATGCGGAATAACAATTTATCGAGCGTACGTGACTGTACAGTCTACCTACCCAATTCATTTGTGAATTCAATCATAATTCATATTACGTGTATTACACTTGCTGTCATGTTTCTGTTAAATGACGGTGTTTGATAATTATTCTGCCGCTAGGGGGCAGACCCAACGCACGCAAAGCGTCATCTGGTGGCGTAAGTGGTACCAAGAATGGTCAATAAGAATTCAGTTATGTACTAATAGTTTCTTTATGTTCAGTCGTTTACTTGAATATTTGTTCGTTTTTGACAGAAGATTTCCCGGCAGCCTTTTTAAAAATATGTCTGTTTAGAAATATTGACTTCCATTGACGACCCTGTTACCATGGATTTAGAACTATTTTGCAACGAACTATTTGGATAGACTATTTCTTCATTAATTTATTTCTTCGGATCGCCACGCTAGGCCCGCAGGCGGCGCTCGGTAGCCCGACGGTCCTCGTCGTGTCAAAAAGCTGTCAGATGTTACGAATTTAAAAATCCTCATTGCCTTCAATCTTAATTTAACCCAACGCACGCAAAGCGTCATCTGGTGGCGTAAGTGGTACCAAGAATGGTCAATAAGAATTCAGTTATGTACTAATAGTTTCTTTATGTTCACTCGTTTACTTGAATATTTGTTCGTTTTTGACAGAAGATTTCCCGGCAGCCTTTTTAAAAATATGTCTGTTTAGAAATATTGACTTCCATTGACGACCCTGTTACCATGGATTTAGAACTATTTTGCAACGAACTATTTGGATAGACTATTTCTTCATTAATTTATTTCTTCGGATCGCCACGCTAGGCCCGCAGGCGGCGCTCGGGAGCCCGACGGTCCTCGTCATGTCAAAAAGCTGTCAGATATCACGAATTTAAAAATCCTCATTGCCTTCAATCTTAACTTCACATTAGTTTATATTATTTTAATTGTTTATTACAAAAATAAAACAGTACAGTGTGTGTTATATTTAAAAAAATGTGCAAAATGGCAGTCTTACCGCTCAAAGGTTTCTCCCAGTTAAAACACTATCTGATTCTTCCAACTTCGTTTGCGTATTATAAAAAAAAATGATTTTTATTACAGCACGACAATTTTCCAGAACATCTCCACCCAACATTTTTTATAAAATTACAAAAGAGGTCGTGTTGAGGACGTTGAGGTTTTATTTTGGTTATTTTTAAATATACAAATATAGCTAATTGGTTAGAAATTAATCTAATAATATTAAAACTGATTTGGAAAAAGCATAAAAATCTAAGGTTTATTTTATTTGTCCACTGTTTGGATTTATTGCATAAAAAATTTTTCTAAAAAAATAACGGAAACGGAACCCTATTTTTGTAACAGAACCCTAAGATAAAGAAGCCTAGAAACAACAGCTATCTGCTAGTGAAAGTCTCGTGGAAATCGGTCTAGCCGTTTACGAGATTACCCGGAACAAACAGAAAAATGTTTATTTTTTTAGTGAAAAGCTGTTACTAAATTAAAAATTACAAACATACACTTCAATTTATTTGTATAGATTGCACAGTGCACACCTATGGAATACGATGGTATACGCCCTGCATAGCTGCTTCTATGTACTTACGTATTTTTCTTTATTTTTCAAAAATTTTATATCCGTGGTGTTTTTCCATTCAGTGTCCAAACTTTCAGGAGTGAATATACTCTTGAATATAAGCAACTTTTACTATACGATCAACTTTCCTACTTGAAAAAAAAAAACAGCTGTTTCCTACAAAATGCTATCTATGCCGTAGCCCTTTTGTATGAAACAGCAGATTTTTTTTCTCAAGTAGGAAAGTTGATCCCATAGTAAAAGTTTCTTATATTCAAGAGTATATTCACTCCTGAAAGTTTGGATACTGAGTGGAAATACACCGATTATTTTTAATGAACAATTTTTTCATCTTTTTGCTAAAAAATGGTACCGACCGAGTTTGTTTCACCGGTTCTTCTCGGTGAGATACGTTACGGTTGAACCGGTGGTAGCTTTTCTGTTGACATTCTGAAAAACCTTGTAAAGTGTTATCTATACTAATATTATAAGGAGAAAAGGTTAATTGTTTGTTTGTTTGTTGGTTAGCGTTGAATAGGCTCCGAAACTACTGGACCGATTTTAATAAAATTTGGTACAGATATAGATTGGACCATGGGGACGGGCGTCTACTTTTTATCCCGGAAAAATGTACAATACCCACGGGATTTCCTTTTACACGCACGAAGTTTATATAGATTTTTTTTTTTCATTTTTAATGCGAAAGTTTGTTAAGTAGGTAAATGTTATGTTTGTTACTTTTTCACGCGAAAACTGCTGAGTGGTTGGGCGAACAGATAATTTGTACTTTGTTTTACTTGTAGCTTACTGTGTATCCCGTCGTAATGTACGGTTCCTGCTTAGTAGACATTTTTTATTAATAATCTACATAAATCATATTAAAAATCGGAAGTTAATATTCCGAAAATGTAATTATTTCTCGGCTCATCTTTTCATCTTAAGCCATCTTGGATTAATCTTCGAAACGAATCGCCCAGGAATGGGATGTACTGATTACAGATCTCGCTGCAAAATGTAAACGACAAATATTTAGCTTTTAATAAGAAACTAAAGATCTCCCTGTGGATTTAGCACGAACAATTGAATTCATGACAGCGCGTATATATTTTATTCATTCGAGATGGTTACGAATACGGTGTTGTGAATTGTTCCTGCTAATCCCACTGTAATATTATTACGTAACTAGTTTTCATCATCATCATATTTAATATAGATAACAAACAACATAGTAGGATAATTTAAATGCCTTCAAGGCATATGAAGATGATACATATAACAGAGGTAATGGAAAATATTATTGCATAGTTTCACTTCGGCTTAACTCAGTTACTGACACTATTTAGAAATATAAGTTATAGGGAGATCGAGCTTTGCTCTGAGTTTCAGTGGAACGATACAATATTAATTAAAAAAATATAACAGAAAAAGAGTTAAAAATAATCACAAAAATATTCTTGTGACCAGGATTCAGGCGCGTGAGACTAATTTTCCAACAACGCAAACGGTCGCCAAAACGCTAACCAAAATGCCAACAGGATTTAACATTAAAAAATCGAAATCATTTATATGTTACAAAAGAAAAAACATAATATACAATTTAAAAATGCGCAGTTTCCAGGGATAAGACCTAGATCAATTCTTCTCCCTCGAAACTAGTTGCATACTAAATTTCATTAAAATACTTGCAACTGTTTCCGAGATTCCGATTATAATATATAATATACAAGATTAGCTCGTTTAGTAAGTCGTAAAGTAGATCACTGTTTTAATTTGGAATAAAGGAAGTAATAATTAAATTTTTACATTTTTTTTTTGATTGAATTGATAATAATTTGACGTAAAAGATAAATCGACATTTTAGTTGTCCAATGTCAAAACCGTCCTTAGAACAATACGGCCAAGTTAAATATATTTCAAAAGGAATTACTCGGATTCCTCGGTGTACTCCCAACCATAAATGAGACCTTATTTACATAAGAAAATAATATCCCGTATTGAAAGATCATTGAGTCGGAAAGGGAAAATAAAGAGATATTTAGAGCGCTCTCATAGGACTTCTGTACAGGCGTTTAAGTATATACAGAATTTGAATATACAATCCGGTATATTTTTGTAAGACGTTTCATATTTGGGACTTTGATTCGATTTTGCTTAAAAGTTCGCTGGGGATTTGAGGAATCTTACACATTGCGATAAGGTCGCGATGTAGTTTAGATTCAGTATCGATATTAGCAGTCGCAAATCATCCACCTTGGGCTCCACGAATTCTCTACCTTGAAATTCGCAACACCAACCCCAACCGTATCGTTCAGATCATGTCAGAGCTGGACCCGGTAGAACAACGCGAAGGAGTCACAGTAGATCCACTCGGGTCACAATGACGTCAGAGCTTAACTATGACCTGCTTTCGATTAATTAAAAAAAAACACGAGTTTACTGCCTACTCTGATTTTAAGTCGTGCAGCTCTCGCGTGTTTGAGTCTATGCAAAAGTCGCATTTTTTTAATAGGCGATTGGGTATTTGCCTACATGTAAAAATATGTTTTTTTAACATTCAGAAATAATGAGATATTAAAGCTTGATAAAAGTAAAAGAATTATTATTTTATGTGAAGTTATGTAATTGTGGGAGAGCCACGCTTCGGCATGAATGGGCCGGGTTGACCGGGGAAATAACGCTAGCGTTGTGTTTCGCCGAGTGTGTGAGGTTACCGGAGGCATAAGGGGGGTTGGGGATTTTAAGGACTGGGAACGCAGGTCGCAACACCAGAGGAGTTACGAGTGTAATTCCTCCGGTGTTGCGAGTGTCCATGGGCAGTGGTAATCGCTTACCATCAGGCGATCCGTCTGCTCGTTTCCTGGTTCATATCATTAAAAAAAAAGTGCATTTCAAATTAACAAAGTTGATGGAATGTTTTTTACAACATTAGTTATAAAAAAACCTACTGAATTAATTTACTTACATTTACATCAAATACAAAGGTATGAAAATAATGTTATTAGTTATGAAAATAAACGCGCCAATTTCGAAGATATCAGAAATTTTGTAAACGTAACCATACCATACATTTCGTAGCAACTTACAAGCGTGTGGCCTCAAATGTTAGCCCTCGTACTGACGTGTATAGACGTGTCAAATGTCAGATTTGACAGCTCTACACGATTTTCAGCTCTATTGTACTAGCACAGTGTTATATTTACAGGGCGTTTTTTTTTTTGTCGCGGACACAAAAAAAACGCTCGTGAGAACGTAGCCTAAGGGACTTTAGCTGATATCTATCCCACCTAACCTATTCATTATTCTTTCACTCTTTGAACAAACAGATTTCCATTACTAAACGATACCTGCAGCTTTTCGTGACACACGAAGTCGCGAAAGTACAATACCCTTACATTTTAGATACTGACATATTTTGACTCGACACTTATGTGTTTCATTTTCAGCTCTATTGTATTACCGCAGAGTTCTTTTCAGTGCTCTGAATTTTCCCGGGCCCGCCGGATTCCGGATCATATAGTCCCAGCCTTAGGCCTCTGCTTCGAATATCACGCAAGGGGCGCTCGACGCCCGCTGCTGCTGCCGCGTCTGTGCGCGCTGCCGCCACAGATTAAAGAAAAAGGAACAGATAAACAGCTTTAGATTTGATTGCACTACTTCAAGCATACGGTGTGTACACGATTGTGTGAAAAAATTGTGGGCCGTTGAAGGGGGCGTCAAATTTTTCAAATTAGATCAATTTAAATATTTCTATTAAAGCTTTTTCTCTGTGCGTAAGTAATAAGTATATATATTATACTGGCTGTTGCCCGCGGCTCCGCCCGCGTAAATACAGTATCCGAAAGGAACACTATAGTTTTTCGGGATAAAAAGTAGCCTATGTTTTAATCCAGTGCCTAATCTACTACCATACCAAATTGCATCGAAATCCGTTCAGAAGTTTTTGCGTGAAAGAGTAACAAACATCCATCCATCCTTACAAACTTTCACATTTATAATATTAGTAGGATTCTACTCTGTGCCGCCGACGCCGCGCCGCTTGCCGCTAAACTCGAGTTCGAGGCTTTATTTCAACCCTTACGCAACGCGACAATAAGTCTTATTGTGAGAAACGATTCTAAATAGGGAATGTAACTGATGGGGTCTGTCTTCGAATACGCGCTTATTGATCGCTTCACGACGGCGTATATAAATAAGCTTCTAAGCAATTCTCAAGTGCTTATATTATATGTTACGGGTTCCTTAAGCACAGTCACAGCGTGAGTATATATTTTTACTATGTGGTCACAATTTCTGCTTGATATAATAACAAAGACAGCGTGTGACATAGGAGCCACTTTTTTTAGAAACGTTTGAGAATTTGAGTTCCTTACTTCTCGGTATGTATCAATTATATTATATCGATATTTGGTTTACATACTTCCCAATGGCGCAGGTTTGATCCCGGTGACAAAATCACTATATAAATACAGGGATACAGACGAAGAAGTCAACTAGTGTGTAGAATTTATTTGCTCAGTCACTTTCTTTATAACAATAACGTATTATACAATGAGTATGTATTGAAATTTTCTTATACACGTAATACATGTTTATATCGTCCTCCATATCGATATCGATAACGGCGATCCCAGAAATTAGGGATTATTTCTAGTATGGGCCCTAATATGACTTGCCAGACCGAACCGAACTTGGTCTCGAATGTCCCATCACACGTGCGGCAGTAGACTCGTCCCGCGGAGCTATATGTATAAGTGTAGGAAAGCTTAGGTCTCTCTTTACGTAATTGGAGTTTTGTGTCTGGCATTTGAAGACGATTTTCGTCAAACGTCTTAGTCATCATATAGATGGAAGATCGCCATGATGACCTCCGAGTATCAAGCTCCTCCCAACACGCTGGGTCAATAGCGCAAGCATTCAGCTGTCTTTTGAGCACACTCTTATAACGCAGATACTGTCCACCTTGGGTACGTTTGCCTTCTGCCAACTCAGAGAAAAAGAATAAAAACATCGGGCATATCCTTCGCATGGAATACACTTGGAATCATGGAATTTTTACTTCGAGCTAAACAGATATAAGGAAAACAAAGGTTATTTTTCGCTGGAAGGAAACGTAAGCAGTATTTAATTCTAGTATTAGCTTACGTGCGTGAATTCATGCTTTTGTGTCGGTTTTTTCCTTTATTTCCACTCGATAATCCGTGTTTTCCTAATTTTTTCGTTCGTAAATCGTACATCAACTTACTGTAATCTGTCCGGTAAATCACAATCGTCTCGGAAACGATTTCCGATTTGATTCGATATGCTCCCGTGCAGCAACTAATAAACGCTGAATGTGAATATTTGAAAAGATAAATTCGTTTATAGTTTATATCGGCATTATTTTGTACAGTCAACTGGAATCACTTTGGAAGACCATAATATTTCTGTACTATCAACAATAATTACCTCCTACGGGCCACCGTGGTCCAGTGGTTTGGAGCTTTGCTCTCAACTCCGAGGTCGTGGGTTTCTTTTCCCGCGTTGGAACAACAAAAAATTTTGTCTCATGTTTGGTTACGATAACGCAGCTTGATCACCTGATTTTCTGACAAGAGAGATCATCCATGCCTCGGATGGGCATGTAAAAAGTCGGTCCTGCACCTGTCCTGATCTCTCGCCTGTCGTGTCGTGAATAGAGAGTGCTCTTGTGTACTGTGCACAAACTTGGGCACTATAAAAATAACTCCTGCGTAGCTGGCCTGGCTTCAATGAAACCGGCCACTGTCACCGAAATAGGTGTGGGGAGTTATTGATTACCTCCTACTTCATGGAATCAGCAGACCTTTCCTACTAGATCTTCGCCGTGTCTCCACTCTACAGCGGTCAGTGACTGGACGTTAGTCACTAGTAGTTCTACAAACACTTGGCTACATTCCCACAAACGTTTTTTTGTTCGCGACAGAACTGTGCGCTAATACAATAGATCTGAAAATCGAAGTGTCAAAATATGTCACTTTGCGCATGCAGTTTTTTCTGTCGCGACCACATAAAAAACTCAAATGGGTACGACGGCTTAACTCCTACTTTTCTAATTTCAGGTATCAACCCGCACTGGCGTAGTGTCCCACTACGTGAGGCTGCAGATTGTGGTCCCTGAGGCGTTCATCCTGGGGTCTGGAGAGCACCATGTGGATCTAGGCAGTGTTATACATCTCATATGCATCGTGGAAAAGGTAAGTAACTGTATATTATGGCCCAGTTAACAAATTTTTAAAGGTTAAGACTTCTTAGCATATTTTCTCGTTTTGTCGCGAAGAACTTGTGTTACGGGGACCAGACAACGGGAAGTATATAATAATGATATTACTTTTATATTAAACATGTATTTGACATTTTTATTACATTATACACGTAATTAAGACACATCCATGACCTAGGAACACAGAAAAACTTTTTGTTCCTTCGGCGGGATTCGCAACCGCAACCCCCGGCTTGAGCACCAACGCGCTCAACAACTGAGCCACAGATAACTATGTATACTGCGCCACAGATAAATACACGTTATATGAGTGACGGTTATTAGTTTGTATGTGAGGGTCCTTAAACGCCACGCAAAAGTATCGTCCACGCGGTATAATCCACGGCATTAGAAGTCTATACAAAATAATCTCTACGACTATCAGGCCACAGCTCATTAGTTTAAATAAATTCCAGAGTCCAACACCGCCGCAATACGTGTTCTGGTACCACAACGACCGGATGATAAACTACGACGCGACGCGCGGAGGCATCACGGTGGAGACGGAGCCGGGGCCCCGCACGCAGTCACGGCTCACGGTGCGCGGCGCCACGCTGCGCGACTCCGGCAACTACACATGTAGCGCCAGCAACACCGAGCCCGCCTCTATACACGTCTTCGTTTCGGAAGGGAGTACGTATTGTTCTACTATGTGCATGAGGCAAAAGGAGCCGGGGTTCAGCACGCTGCCGGAGGTTGCTGCAATTTAGGCTGAGACTATATGATCCGGAATCGATAAGGCCGGGGAAAATTCAGAACATTGAAAATAGAACTCTGCTCTAATACAAAAAAGCTGAAAATCGACCTCACAAGTCCGAGTCAAATGTTCTACTTTCAGTGCCCTTAATTTTTCTACTCCTTACGGATTCCGGACAACATAGTCCCAGCCTCATGTACCTACTACCTATTAGAATTAATTTTAAATCCAATCCTTGCAATATTGGTCTATTGTTCCCTCTATTGGGCGACACTTTGCACTAGACTTGACTAGAATGTTTTCTGACTTTTATTTAGCTACCCTCTAGATGTGACGGTCATCACTGATGAGTAATGACTCATCATTTCGGTCCTAATGGCGTGGAATTAGTAAACTCTAATAAGCTTATCTTTAATTTTCAGGCAACAAAATGGCGGCCATTCTTCGACGGAACACCAGCGCGATCCACGGCATCACCTCCAGCATCACCTGTCTCCTACTGTTCTCCTCTGTGATCATCCACTTTGCCCTCCGATGACGTTAGTTAAATGGGACTTTAAATCGACGCGTTAGGGTTCATTTTTAAATTTGCTCTACATAGAATAATTAGATATGATGTGTAACTTCGTACTGATACAATAGTGTAATTACTGTTGTATTGTATTGGATCCGGTCGATCCGTCTGCTTGAACAAGTCCGTAAGAATCTGCCATACTGTTTCGATTCAGTTTGGATCCAGCGGGGCTATTCACAATCGTCTCCAGCGCGGGGCCCGTAGCAAATTTTGCCGCGGGCCCCGCGCTGGCATAGCGCAGAGTTCCATTTTCAGCGCTGTTTTTACTATGTATGATAAATATTTTTACGCTCCCGCGGTCTTCGCGGTCAGGCAGACGTTGGAGCGCGGGGCCGCGGGGGTAGCAACTGCTACATTTGGTACTAGGCTAATCTGGCAAAATCGAACTATTATTCCGAAACTATTCGTCTCGGAAAAGTAATTCGATTTGGATTCGATAACTTCTCGAATTCTCGTCAAATTTGACCTTTTTGAGAAAACCGTAATTACCCAATCATGTGTAGACATGATTAGTGTACAATTCATTTTGTGAACCCTCGTAGGATTGTTTGCGAACCTCTATATACCGACTGCCGATAAAAAAATCTCACATTCCAAATTATCATAGCCGGCCTAACATTGCCACATCTACAGATTTGAAATAGTTTAATTTAATACAATTTATTAAACTTCTTACACTTATATTGTCACTAAAGAATGGAAATATTAGGTACCGTATAATATTTTTGCCTACTTTGCTTTATGCAATACATATTCTCAAAAAATCAAATGCGTTACTATTAAAAGAAAAAGGTTTTTATAGAAGGTAGGTACCACGCAATCAGTTACATACATAAATATTTACAATCGTAAAAAAGCCAAACTAAAACCTAATACTTATGATACAGAATCACGGTTATTTTAAGAAACAATCATTTATCATTCGAATTTACTGTACTATACTATTAATTAATATAAATTATTCTTAGCACTCATAAGTAAAATTAAAAAAAATATATTCATAAGAACTGAAGTTGTAATTACATAATACTGGTCCATAATTATTATGAAAAATTTCGTTATTGCGTTCTGAGTACTTAAAGTACATTAGCTCAAGGCTTATATAACTTATATAATAATTATTAAACCACTCGTATGAGTTCACTATTGACACTACGGTGGCGTTTGTAAAATGATAATAGCGCCATTTGGTGACCATACAAAAGTCTATGGTGGCGAAATATTGTGTGTCTTATATGAAATGAAAGGCATAACATTTAGTAACCTGGTGTAGATTTGATGAAAAAATCCGATTTTTTTTCGGCAAGAAGCCTGGTAAATCAATTTATTTTATTATGTAGTTCTAAATATAGGTAAAACCTCTGGTGGAATTATAAAACCAACCCACTCAATAGCCGGTAGCCCATGGACAAGGCTAACAAAAATACCATTGACGATGAGGGTTTTTAAATTCGTGACATCTGACAGCTTTTTGACGACAAGGACCGTCGGGCTACCAAGCGCCGCCTGGTGACGGAAACAGAATCTACAATTCTTCTTGACCGTTTTTGATACCAGTTACGCTGGTGACGCTTTGTGTGCGCTGGGTCTGCCCCTTAGCGGCAGAAAAAATATCAAAAACCCTCATTGGCCATTTTTTTCCTTTAAGCTTTTATCTGATGAAATTGTGTGATGTAGCCTGTATCCCAAAAACATTTTTTTTATAATATTATTAGGTATATTTAACCATACATAAGTAAAAAAAAATGTAAATAGATTTATTGCTGTATTAATTTTAATAATGAAGTAAGTTATTTGGCACTAACCACTAAAACTAGCCTGAATAATAATTATTAGATAGGTATGTTCGAACTCGGTGTTTATTAATAGAATGTAAAATATGATAACAATAAAATTTTAACAAAAATTATAGTAAAAACCTATGTAAAAAGTTTTTAAAAATATTATTTAAGTACATACTCACATTGTTTTCACTGAATGTTATTTTCATAATATTATTATATATTTTTTTGGTTAGGTAGGTACCTTTTGTGTTTTTACGCGATAGCTTTTATTATTATTTTACAAAGGTACTAAAATGTAGGGGATTGTTTACGTTTCGTATATTTTCTTATTTTCTTAATCAAAAAGCTAAAATATGATTTCTCTATTATTTTTATATTTTGATCTTGTATAAACTCATTTTTTTATAATATTAAAATATATAGAATATAATGGTAAATAGTTATTACTTTGAGAAGGTATTTCCGATAATAATTGTTACAATGTAAATATTACATATTCTAGGATTAATAGAAGTTACAATTTGTTGTAAATAATTTGTCAGTGTTGTAAAATTAACTAATGTACAAAAGATTTTCGTGATTCCGTACGCAATAAAAACTTCTTTGAAGAATCCTGTTTTTCATTTATTTTTTAATTTATGGCATACTCAGTTAATATAGATAGATCGCCAAATGGGAGGAGTTTATCGCCACACTTGGATACAAGTTACAACACCAAAGCCAGAGGTAGGAATAAAAAAAAACTCACAGACAATAGCCAGCCCAACATTGCTACATGATCAAATATACAGTTGTAATGTTGGGCTGGCTGGCTGGCTTACCTGGTATGTTAAACCAATTGTGTCAAAGTGCGTCTTAGCCTGGCTATTCGATATCGTCTCAGAAATTCGACCCGAATTTAAATAAACCGCGCGCGAAGTTATTTTTATAAGAAGTTATTTATCTAATGTCCAATTCATTACTTTTAGAAAGACTGTTGTAGACCTTGCTGACCCTTGGCAATATAGCAAAAAGTCCTAGGTTGGTGTTTGACGCTGGTATATTAAATAACTTAAAAGCATTTTTCCTTGGTAGTCTCGAAGGGGCATTAATTTGTAGCATGTGTAACAGTTCAGGGCAATCTATTTTGAAGTTGATTATTTTATGTAGGAAAATTAAGTCTAATGTCTTTCTGCGACTTTTTAAAGTTAACATTTTGTAATGTTTCAACCTGTTGTCATATCCGCGAAGTTCTTTAGACCTATATAATCTTTGTAGGATATATTGCAAAGGAAGCGTTTTAGTACGCTTTCTAGGCGCTTAATACATACTTCATAGTGCGGATTCCAAATGCTGCTGTTAAATTCTAAGATGGGTCTAACAAGCGCGTTGGGTCTAACAATTTAATTGTAGAAGCAGATTATTTAAATTCATTTGAATTTATTATAACAAAGCCCAGCATTTTAAAAGCTCTCTTGGCGATGTAGTTTATATGTTTATCAAAAAGTTGGTTATTTATAACAACGCCTAGATCGCAGATACTTCTACCGATTCCAGTTCTTGATTATTAATTTTATATTTATAGCAATTTAGGTTTTTGCGATTACGAGAGAAACAGATATGATGACATTTGCCTATTTTCAGTAACATAATATTATTTTGTATACACCGAATCCGAATATATCGAATCCGAATCGAGTGGTGATTGTTAATACACCCTCTAAAGTTACGTAATAATCATTTTCTCTGGCGTTAACTTTAAAACAGCAATAAGAAAAAAATATTTAGGCTACTAGGAACCATTTTTTTTTCGACGAGAAAATGCGTTTAAGCATCCACGGGTGGATGGGGGGTCCTACTCGTGGGTATGTGAGACTCTGCTGCGCTCGAAGAGATGGTGAATGGGCGCAGTCCCTTCTCACTAAAACTCGGCGGTACTCCACTCAATACCACACTTGTCGGGATCACGGGATCGCGGGAGGCTTAACCGCGACTCCGGCGGGTTTAGGTTACTGCCTAGGTACTGGAGTAGGTAATCGGTACATTCAAAATAATCCTACTAATATTATAAATGTGAAAGTTTGTGAGTATGGATGGATGTTTGTTACTCTTTGTCGCAAAAACTACTGAACGGATTTCGATGAAATTTGGTGTGGTTGTAGTTTAAAGCTCTGGATTAAAACATAGGATACTTTTTATCCCGAAAAAGTAGTGTTCCCGTGAGATACTGTATTTACGCGGGCGGAGCCGCGGGCAACAGCTAGTATTATGGTAATAATAATGTTATTATTATCTTTATAATAATTACTAACATATCTACAGACTCTCCGCGTGCAGAGGCACGAAGAGCACTTATACGCCTTATAATAATTGTGACGGGCATGGCGGCCTAAATCAACTGACTTAACTCATTGATCGCACTTACAATTTATTTGGACATGACGATATGGATAAACGGTGTTGAAAACATACCTAAACGAAAATTCTATTTCCCGCATTTTAACTTGACACCTTTATTGGTTTTATACTGTACTGCCATATTCAAAATAAATTAAAAATTAAAACTAAAAAAGTAGAATCTACAAATATCTCTAAAAATATCTATAAGCAGAAAAACTTCCCCAGGTCGTCCACATCTGGGAGAGTACCTAGCAAACTGATAGCATTGCCTCGTTGGATAGCAATGGCTATCCGTTGTGCCAGGTAGTTCCCGGCTCTAGGGTCTCGGGTGGCTTCAGTAAGCTTTTTCGATATTTCTTTAAAAAGTGCGCCCGGACCCCATGCGCCTAGGATTTCCACCCTAAACGGTTAAAATATGAGGTCTCCGCTAAGGTTCTCATACTTTTGAGGTTCTCTGCTTGGTTTGCAGCCGCGCCCGCACAGTTCGAGATGCCTTGGACATGGGATTGAGCAAGAGTATCTACACAAGTAGATTCCCACATAACAGCCCGTCCCACACTTCAGGGAACCAGGGTCATTCCATCAGGTCTATCGCCATCGTCGCGTGCCAGACCGGAGCGCTCCAGTATAGCTGGCACACCGGCGGTGACAAGAGCCCGACGAATGAGGTCGTTCAGGCTGTGATGCCGGGAAATGCGTCCAGCGCTTCGTAAGCAGCACAGTCCGTAGTGACCGTGGCTGTCTACGTTCGCGCCGCAAACACACTGATGAGGGACGACATGGGGGGCACCAAGACGCAGGGCAGTAGCTAGCCGAAATGTAATGCGCCCAGCAATGTTCCAGTATTGGCTGATGGTAGTGCCTGCAGCCAAACGCCCGACTCACTTCTCCACAGCCAAAAGACGAGCCCGCTCTGCAGGACTGGATGACGTGTTAAAAAGTCTATTCCGTACCAGTCTGCAGATGGGCTCGTCCCAAAACTTTTGGGAAAATGTGTTCTCGGGCGCATTGCTAGCTGGCACTAGCCATGTCCCAGGTATCCTTGGCCTCGTCCACAAAAGGAATAATTAAGGGGCAGGATGAGCGCTCTAATATTTTCAAAATTACTGCGTGGTCACACACGTCAGACGTTTGTCGAATGCCCAGGCCACCGAACCTTACCGGAAGCGTTGCTTAGGTCAATGAGCGGTGGTCAAAATTTATATTAAGAATGGAAGAAAGCGTATGTTTTATGATGTCATCTAAACATTTGAGGAGTTGCGGGAACATCCAAAGTTGGCAACACCGCAAGATACGTAAATTTTGGAACAAATAAGCAATATCGAATTAAGGTAAAAGCCATGTGATAGTTAATTTGGAGAAGGCGATCTAAAGTTTCACTAAAATTTTATAATTATTATTTTTTTTAATCTGGAAGGGAATCATCTAGAATAGGGGAACCTAAGAGAAGAATTGAACCTTTTTCGATAACTAATAATTGTGGGGCTACTTCTTCGATCCTGGATATAATGGCTTCATTCCTGACAATTATCAGAGACAAAAAGTTCACATTTCTTAAAGTTCAACTATAGGCCAATGTTTGGAGCGCATGGATTAGTGTACGAAAGTTGTGACTTTTACTTTACTTTTACTCTGTGGAGTACAGTAGATGTATTGCTTCCATCCGTCCCATCATCCAAATACCAAACGTTGAGTTCAATGGCCGGGTGTATGGCAAGCTGAAAATTGCTGTACCTAAAGGGTCGCCCTCTTGGTAGTCAACTTCTCATGAGATGCGAAAAAAAACTAATTGTCTAATGACGTTTATTTGACAATTGACAGAAATTGTGAAGTTGTGAACCGCTGACCGTAGTTACGTTAGCACGTAACACTTTACACAGTATTTTAAATATTTGTGTATTTTATTATAAAATTATAAATAAATTAACTAAAAGTGCAGAGGCTATGTATAATATTATTTAATAAAGATGTGGCAAATAATACAGGCGCAGTCATGTCAGCTTTTGCGGCAAAGGTAAAGAACCGCGTCCAAATAACTTAATAATAAACAGTTTTGCAGAAAATTAAAACGAATCATGTATGTTTTTCAGATTGTTATTAGTACAGAGCAAAGGTCAATTTATTAATTTAATCAAAACCAAGTCGTCAAATGAGTTAAAGAAACATGTGTCTAACTTTAAGAGTACAACTGAAAAGTTTGGTCTGCTGTGCAGCCCATGGAAGTTATGTACCGGATTCGGTCTCGGTCTATCCACACATGTACTGATAAATAACTACACTGCTCTGTGTAAGGCTCAGACACATTCACGAGTTATTCAGCGAAGACCTAACGTACATGAGGACAGTTCAAAATTTGATTGGAGAAGATTTTTTGACTATCTTAAACCACACAAATGGTTGCTAGCTGCAGCTGTGGCTGTAAGTATTTCAATTAACTTGATAATAAAAATATATAATTAAATGCTTAAACTTTGATTTTTATGTTTACGCGAATATTGTTGATTGTTTTAAACACTTACGGATTGTGTAGCGGTGCACTTTTTTCCGACGTTTTGGCTACTTTCCAGCGGCCGTGGTCAACGGGAGGACTGAGGTGTCAGTCCTATTTGTTGAAGTTGTTCAAACCACCCGAAGATTCTTCAATTATTATTTGTGTTCCAATCCACGCAAAACACACTAACAGTATCTTGAAGCCGCAGTGTTTTTGAATTAAATTTTATTTTGTTTATTACTGGATCTCAACTAGTTGACAGCACCCAGCCATTTTCTTGGTTAAAATTATATTTCAATAGCCTCGCGAATCATTCTTGGGCGATAACAGTGTTCCTTTCCCAGAACTTGTGGCTTATCAAATCTTATGTAATGGCGAGGTTGATCCAGTGTGTGTTCGCAAATTGCAGATTTATTGATGTGACGGTGTTTAACATCTGCAATGTGTTCCTTTACACGGGTTTTGAAGGATCTTTTAGTTTGCCCTATATAGGAGAGACCGCAGTCACAGTCGAGCTTGTAGACTCCTGTATCTTGAACTGAAATGTAACATTCCCCATGTTACATTTCAGTGATGGTAAAAATTGACTTATCTTTTTGGGCTGCTTGAAATGTTTTTATAGAATCTTTCCTGAGAATATAGCCATCTTTATCAGTGACTCCTTTGATAAACAGTAGAACTGCAGGTATTCGTTCGACAATGGCTGGTATCACTCGGTCACTGTGATGCTAGTGTGGGACTCGAAGCTTATCACGTAGAACTTGTGGAAATGATGAAGCTCTGTATCCAAATGCTGCTGATCACAGATTCCTAGCTGTGAAGGATGGTGGTGGGACTCACCATTTAAATATCCATTAGTATGTGTAGGTTTGCGATACACAGTGTGACCTAAGGTGCCATTGGGATTCCTTATTACTAATACGTCCAAGAAAGCTAAAGAGTTATTGGTCTCTAACTCCATAGTTAATTGTATTTTGGAATTGAGACTGTTCAAGTGATTTAGGAATGTGGTTACTTTGTCAGATGGTAAAATTGTGAAAGTATCATCCACATACCGCTTGTAGAACCTGGGTTGTATAGGTGAGGTCTTAAGAGCAGTCTCCTCAAAGTTTTCCATGAATATGTCGGCAACAACGGAAGAAACTGGGGAGCTCATCGTACACCATACTTGCTTGTAGAAGTCATAATTCCACAACATATAGCCAGATGTAAGGCAGTGTTCTAATAATTCTGCATATTCAACAGGTAAGTTCTTTACTCTAAGCTTTCTTGTTACAATTTCAATACATTCCTGTTATGGTAAGTAAGTGAATAAGGATTGTATATCAAAACTGACCAACTGTTCATTGTCTGTGATCATGGCCGCTGGAAAGTATTCGGCTACTTTCTACATTCGGAAAAAGAAAAGTCCACTGCAACACAATCCGTAAGTGTTTAAAACAATGCCTAAACTTTATCATCATCAAATCAAATCATTTATTATTTGCAGAAAGCACTGTTACAATAGATGTTACAATAATTATACATGGTTCAAAATAAGTAGCCATGCAAAATGTATATTATAGTTGTAGGTAACTGAATTAATAATGATTATAATTTAAATGTACTTGAAATAATTTAAATTTAAATAAATTCATAACACACCGTTTGGATGAAAATATATTCAATTGCAAAAAATAATATAAATAGTAAAATTAAAATATATCATTTTAATAAATTCAATTCAAACAGTCAAGTAAGTCAATTTAAATAAATCGTCAATATTAATACAAATTAATGTCATAAGTTTATTTCAATTATTTATTTTATTTATCGGTATAGATAGATATATCGGTATAGATTAATAAATCTATCATTTTATCATCTGCATGAAATGTTTTTATACTCCACTCAGATCCAAATCAGACAAAAACAAGGAGAAAATAGCACCATATAATGGCACATAATTATCATTCAATAAAGACATACATTAAACATTAATTTGGTTTAAGACTATATGCTCTGGAATTGGGAACACCGTAGAAAATTCTGAGCATTGAAAATATAAATCTGCGCTAATACAATAGTGTTGGAAATCGAACACATGAGTGTCGAGTAAAATGTCATATTATATGACAGCTCGACATTCGAAACTTCCATTTTCAACTGTATTGTATTAGCGCAGAGTTCTATTTTACTGAAAATAGCACTCTGCACTAATACAATACTCTCCGGATTCTGGATTATATAGTCTCAGACTAATTTAATTTTTTTGTTGATATCTATTTGGATATAAACAGAAAGTCGATTCTGCTAATTAAATCATGCATTATTGTTACAATCCAGTCACAATATAATTCAATAAAAGGAAAATGAAAGTGTAAGTTAATTATGACACTTGGGGTTCAGAGTAAAAACTTGGAAACTGCACTGTGTGTATGTCTATGTGTTAATCTAAATTCTAAATAATCATTTTCATTTTTTTTCAGTCCGCACTTGCTGTGGCCTTTTTGAATGTCTACATTCCAGCGATGTTGGGTGTTATTGTAAATGTTCTTGCGAATATGAAACACAATCCAGGAGCGGATTTTATTGAGGAAATAAAATTTCCAGCATTGAAACTCATATCATTGTATATTGGACAGGTGAGACTAGTATTTTAACCCCCGACAAAAACGAATGGGTGTTTTAATTTTTTTTTTTTAGAAAGCTGCCAATATAGAGCGTGTTCTTAGCTATGATTCATCATCATCAGCTCGCTCACTGCTTAACAATTTGGGGGTTACTTAATTTTGTCTTCTTTATTATTATAATTGCATAAGAGTATTGGGGAATCTAATTCATGATCAAGGTTGACCATTGTCATAATTTGTATGTGTAATATTATGACATCATAATAAACTGATAACATAGGCTAAACACAAAAATGTGTTTTATTCCTTTAAAAATACAGTACCTAGGTACGCTCGCTAGTAGATGTAAATAATTAAAAAAAAAACTGACCGGGGTTTGAACTTTGAACCCACCACATTCCCAATTTTCGAACAACGCAAAAATTATTCATAAGCATGCCATTCTGCCACTTGGAATGACATTTATTTAGTCGAAATTATTTATATACATATTGTTGCACAGTGAAAGATAAACATAAAACTTAAAAATGCGTAGTTTCCCGGGAATAAGACCTAGATAGGTCGATTTTACTCCCCCAAACCTCTGCATACTAAATTTCATGGAAATACTTACAGCTGTTTCGGAGATTTCTATTGTATATATACTAGATTCGGAAGAGGTCCTATTTTTCCTCTTCCGGATTAGCGAGGCCCAGCTGTAGTTAAAGCTTATAAACTTATTAAATACTACCTAGAACTTTCTAAAGACTTGTATTTCAATAAATTGATCAAAGTTTTTTTTATATTTCAGGCAATATTTACATTTTTCTACATACACCTACTGGCGCAAGTGGGCGAGAGAGTGGCAGCGCAAATGAAACAAGACCTCTTTGTGTCCATCCTGAACCAGGACATGGCATTCTTTGACCAGGAGAGAACAGGAGAATTAGTTAATAGGTATTTAATATAAGCTAGCTAAATAGTAATAGTTAATAGCTCAAAATCACCAAGGTGCGGTATCCGCTTTTAATAGGCATTTAATGTCATAAACGTCATGGACTCTTTGACTTTATTAAGAAAGGAAGAATATTAACAAAATAATTTATTCAATTTATCAAATTTAGAAAAACGTTCCCAGATTGGTGGTTTTTGTAAGACACTCACTGAAAAGCAATATTACAAAAAAAAGAGAATTCTGTTCTTGCTCCCTAAATGTTTGAACAAATTTTGCAATAGTATAAACTAGGAGGCATCATTATGACTAGATTTTTTTTGGTATAAAACCAATCTTGAAATTTCTAAGCTGGAGAAATGAGTTGGAGCCAAATTTTTTACGTCACCCCCCTGTGCCCCCCCGCAGTAGATTTCGCAGTTGAAAAGATCATGAGTTTAGGTCCCCCTACTGCGGTGGGGGGCAGTCGCAGTGGGGTGACGTAAACTCATGATCTTTTTAACAGTTTCCAACATTTAATTACTTGAGCCTTGACACCTGTGCTTTTTTGTCGATAGAAAATGTTTGATACAAGACATGTATGTCTGTTTCTCTCGAAACGGAATAAATTCACCCATTACAAGTGATAAAGTCAAGTCACTTTAATTTTACGAGATACAAAAATATGTTTATAATTTTACAGAATAACGGTTGACGTCCAAGACTTTAAGAGTTCATTCAAACAGACCATTTCTGGTGGTCTGAGAGCTATCACTCAGGTAAGCGTAATTAAATATACAGTGCCGGCTTAAGGTAACTTGGTGCCCTAAGCAATATTTCCTTGTGGGGCCTATCCTTAGACCTTAGCGGTTAGGTGAACTATAATGAATTAATTAAGTAGATACTAAGTTGGCATCGCTGATCACGCAAAAAACGTCTCGTCAGTCGTCGTGACTCGTGTCGCTTTGTAACGCTTCGATCGCCGACAAAAGCACGCGGATTTTGAAATTTCGTGAGCACATTTATTTTTCTCAGGCGTCTCTGGGTGCCCTAGACGGGATACCCCAAGAAGTTGCTTTATTTGCTTAAAGGCTAATCCGGCACTGTTAAAATATATTATAAGGTTGTTCAAACTCAATTACGGATATTTTTGAGCATACGATCTACTGCTTATGTAAAGGCGTTTAGGCAGAAAAATATTTGAAAAATTCGAAGAAAAAAAAATTACAGTACGCTCTTTACTGTCGTTACGTAATGCCCTCAACGTCTGAGAGAGCGCGATGTAAATTTATTTAGTTTATATATTTTGTTATTATTTTTGTGCCTAAATGTTTTTACGTAAACAGTAGATTATATGTCCAAAATTATATATTATACTAGCTGACCCGGCAAACGTTGTTTTGCCATTGTATGTATTTTTTAATGCCACATCATATAAAATAAAAAATATTTAGGGGTGGGTCACCATTATCATTTAGGGGTTGGCAAAATAGATTACGACCGATTCTCAGACCAACCGAATATGCGAAAAAAAATTCATAACAATCGGTTCAGCCGTTTCGGAGGAGTGTGTGTGTGCGCCCCTAACACTATTGTATGACACGAGAATTTTATAATATATTACATTTTACTACTGAACTAAATTATTAACACCAATAACAATGTAAAGTAAGTGACTATACCTCTGAAAATGAGTCAAATATTGACTGATACACATTATATAATGTCTAGAAAAATCAATTACGGACATTTCGGGCACACGTTTCACTGCTTATGTGAAGACGTTTAGGCAAAAAATGATTGTCCTACTCGAAAAAAATATTATTTCTTTATATGGGCGAGTTTTCGTTTAGCGGAGAGTCACCCACACTGATGAGATGACATTTTACTTTGTGTATGAAAAATATTATTTTACCTAAACGTCTTTACACAAGCAGTGAATCATGATTGATTTTCGGAGACGTTATATAAGTCAGACACTGGTTCTAGTATTTTATTTAACGTTTATTCTCAGGTAGTTGGGTCAGCGGTCAGCCTGCTAGTCATATCGCCGCATCTGACGGGCCTCACCATGTTGTGTGTGCCCTCCGTGGTTATAGGAGGCACATTCATTGGATCTCTGCTGAGGAAATTGTCGAGAGATGCTCAAGCACAGGTACGACCACGACTTCAATGTCTCTCGGCAGTCGTCGTTTTTCAAGCATCGTATATTGGTTCCATAGACGAACGTTGGCGAATGCCATTAGCTAAACGGTTTAACTGTATCAATGATATTTTTGAGGCTGCAGTTAGATATTATAATGCATGCTTTAAGCATGCTTATGCGTTCACTCAGACTTTCAGCGTTCACACAGACTTGCAGGGTGTTATTCGCGGGATATTGCTAGATATAATATTAATTAAATTGTATGCTATGGATTTCCGCAAAGTAACGCCTGATTCTATTCACTATTATAGAGGCATTTAGTAAATAAAACAAAATTTAAAAAATTAAGTAACCTCCGAATTGTCAAGCAGTGAGCGAGCTAATGATGATGAATTATAGCTAAGAACACTCCTCATGTCAGAGATCAAAATCGGTTCATCCGTTTGAGAGCCACAATGCCCCTGACAGACTCACAGATAGACACGTCAAACTTATAACACCCCTCTGTTAAGTATCGGCGGAGGTGCGGATAAAATGTAGGAAAATTTTGTATGTAGAGATATAACATCAAAAACAAGTCCAATATTATTTATTTTGTACCAACAAAGCTACCAAATAATACATAGCTGCTTGGGTTCAATCATAAACTCGTATCGAATTTCAGATAGAAAAAGCCACTCTCGTAGCGGAAGAGGCGATCGCCAACATGCGGACAGTCCGCGCGTTCGCCGGCGAGGAGAACGAAGCGAAACTGTTCGCGGCGGAGTGTGAGACCGCTGCGGAATTGAATATGGAGCTGGGGCTGGGCGTGGGATTGTTCCAGGCTGGGACTAACTTGTTCCTGAACGGGTAATCAGTTTTAATAATGTGGAATATGCATTTGTTTATAAATCCGCAAAAGTCGTATATTCTCCAAAAGGACACATAAATATGGACCGAAAATGCAAGAACAGTAAACGGTTGCTAAGTTAAAAAGTTACAGGACTAAAAAGACAAAAACATGACACATATTGTATTCCAGCCCCTTGAAGCTTTATTTTCATAATGGATGTCCGATTATAATTTCTTATTTACTTCCATGCTAAAATTAAACAAAATCGGTTTAACATAATATTGTCATCTTTTCTCTGTTTTAAGCTACTAATAATAATAATTTCAGAGTTCCGTACCCAAAGTGTAAAAACTATGACTTCCCTGTCTGTCCGTCTATCTGTCACCAGGCTTGTATCTCATGAACCGTGATATACAGACAGTTGAAATTTCCACAGATGATGTATTTCAGTTGCCGCTATAACAACAAATACTAAAAACAGAATAGAATAAATATTTAAGCGGGACTCCGTTTTAAATACGGAAAACTTGGCTGGTTTTTTTTTAGTATGGAAATGAAAAAATCCTACGAAATGATTATGTTTCAGCATGGTACTGGGCACGATGTTCCTCGGGGGTCACCTGATGGCGGCGGGCCAGATGTCGGCCGGTGACGTCATGGCGTTCCTCGTGAACGCGCAGACCGTGCAGCGCTCGGTCGCGCAGCTGTCCCTGCTGTTCGGCTCCGTGGTGAAGGGGCTGAGCGCGGGGGGGCGAGTCTTTGAGGTGAGAGAGGGGTTTGAGGTCAGGGGACGAACAGTGTGAGAATATATTTGAATCATATGTTATAAGTTTTCGAGTTAGATCACCGTGCAACATTCTAAAAGTTTTAACATAAATTAAATAATAATAATATCATCTATGGACGCTTCACACCACATCAATCTGGTCCCGTGCTAAGAACTCGTGTTACGGGGACCAGACAACGGGAAGTGGCTGTAATATGTACATTTAATACTTTTATTTTAAACACATATTTAATGACCCACGAACACAGAACAACTTGTTTGTTCCTTCGGCGGGATTCGAACCCGCGACACCCGGCTTGAACACCAACACCCTTAAACACTGAGCCACAGAGGTAGTCAAATAAATGATTATCAAATTCCTCAATAGGCAAATTATGATGAGTATTTTCTTTGCAATAAAATTATATATAATAATACGTGTGGCACTCGGGGACTGCCGCGGTAAAGCTATTGCAAAGTAAGTCTACACCAGGGATTCCCAAAGTGGTCCCCAAGGGGTCGATATCGGTTTACTAGGGGTCGACATAAACGAAAACTGATTTTGGGGGTCGAGGTCTAAAAATCGACCCCTATTAAATTAACACAAGTTCTTATTTAAAACTTTCAAGATAGGTAGATACTGTATTGTTTATGTTGTGTTACGTGTACTGAGAATAATTAATATTTTTGTAGGAAATAGCATTGTTGTAGTAATGTAAAGTCTCAAGCTCGTACAAGATGAAAAACTCGGCAAGTCAGTGTGGACAAGTTTGTGCAAGATAATGAGTTCGAGCGTACGTCTTTCAGGCGCGTTTTGACTTGCTCTCTATTTGACGCTTACGCAATTTAACACGAACGATCAACAAGTCCAAACGTGTTCCTGATATTTTACTATTCAATGAGCTTGCACTTAGGTTGAAAGTTCATTTGCGTTTTGAAATTCGTTGGAGCTTGAACGACAATAACTCATATGAGTATTTTTTTTTTTCAAGAGATTACAAAGTTATTACATAGTTAAATTAAGTGAAGTAAAGTGACTGAAAAAGAATTTACAAAATGCTGAGCTCCCTACGTGAGTTAATATCGTAACCATACAATATCTGCAGTTTATGAAAAATTTACAGTGTAAGTACCAAACAGTTTTTATCCGGCACAGCGCATCAGCATTGCCCCACTGTGTGATAGTGATCAGTTGAGCTATCTGTTGATTGTTTGCAACAGTTTGCAGTTGCATCAGTTGTTTCAGTTGTAAAAATTTTAATAGTTTAATTTGTTTTAGTATTTGATTGTAATTTTTTTTGCCCTATGGTAAACACAACATATTTTAAATAGGTAGGTATAAAAGTATTTGTAAAAATTACTTACACTTAAGTTGTTAAGTAGGTAGGTACCTAATTTTTGAAGTGTTCAGTTTGCTTTGGTTTTGGTTCTTATGCTATCTTATTCTTATTTTTATTTTTTTATATTCTTATCTTAGGTACCTACTTACCTAATACAAATTTTGTATACCTAATTACCTACTATAGTTACTTACCTAATATAGGTATCCAAGTTTATCAATGAGTAAGTCAGTAATACCTAACAAACATCCATTACCTGGGTGTGATAAAAATAAGATAGTGTGCAAATTTAACAGTTTATTATTGTTTTTTATTTAGGTAGTTTCTTTTTTTTTATTATTTACAGGATAACTGAGAGTTCTATGATGGCGGACACGAAAAAAAAATGCAGACATTACAGTTTGGACTACTTGAAGTTCGGATTTATTGCATCTCCATCAAATCAACACTTGCCGATGTGTCTCATATGTAAAAAAGTATTCAGTAACGATGCCATGAAGCCTTCAAAAATGGATGACCACTTATCAAGAGTACATGCTGACAAAAAAAGTGAGCCCTTGTCATTTTTTCAAGCACTTAAAGAAAAACTAGACAAAAGGCCACCTATAAGATCGATGTTTGCGTCATCATCTATTAAAGACGATGATGGTTTACGAGCGTCCTATAATATATCTTTACTAATAGCGAAGGCGGGGAAACCCCACATAATTGGAGAGCAGCTTATCTTACCAGCCATTGCGGAGGTCCTTAAGAATGTGTTGCACAAGCCCGCACATGATATTTTAAAGAGAATACCTTTGAGCAATAACACCGTTCAGAGACGCATAGACGAGATGGGACGCGATGTGGAAAACATTTTATGCAAGTTCTTACAGACCAACAGATTCTCTCTCCAGTTGGACGAGTCTACATTACCCGGCAATGAAGCTCTGTTGTTAGGATATGTTCGATATATCAAAGATGAAAATATGTGCCAAGAACTGTTTTTTGCTACATATTTAGAGACTAATACCAGAGGAAAATCGATTTTTCAGGCCGTGGAACATTTTTTTACTGACATAGCTATTCTGTTGCGACTGATGGTGCACCGTCTGTGGCTGGTCGTCATCGTGGTTTTATAGCTCACTTAAAGCGACAACTGCCTGATGTACTGGTCATTCACTGCGTGATTCACAGGCAGCATTTAGTAGCAAAAAAGCTGAGTCCTAGATTGCATAAGTCTTTACAATATGTATTAAATGCTATCAACAAGATTCGAAGCAATTCTTTGAACTCTCGGTTATTTGCTCATCTATGTGAGGAAAACGACGAAGTCTTTACTCGATTACTTCTGCACACTGAATTTCGCTGGTTATCAAGAGGCTCTTGCTTAGAAAGATTTTCAGCCATTTTTGAATCTGTGTTGGAGATTTTACAAGAAAAAGATCCGAATTTGAAAGAAAATCTGAACAATTGTAAAACAGATATTTATTACTTGACTGATATCTTTGGAATGTTCAAAAATGTTAATTTGCAGCTACAGGGTGACGATCTTAACTAATTCTTAAAAATAAACAAAATGTAGGCAGAAAAGAATATTTGCAGTTTCCGCATTTGTCAAAATTACCAGAAATGCTTCAAGATGATGACATTTTGTTATATGTCACTCACTTGGACGCATTACACAAGGATTTTACGGAGAGGTTTGAGGATCTTTTAAATTAAAAAATTCCTCAATGGATAATAAAGCCGTACCACAGCCATATAAGAAGCCAATGTGATAATGCAAGAAGAGTTGATTACCATCAGCACAGACGAAGAGCTTAAGCAGAAGTTCAACCAAGGCTATCAGAAGTTCTGGTTGCAACGCAACATTGAAACACAGTATCCTACATTGTAGAAAATTTCTGAAAAATACCTTATCGCTTTTCCATTATCATACCTAAAGTAAGGCCAACGAGACGAGATAAAAAACGTAAATAAACGGACCGCTATTGAGTTGCATTATGAAAGTGAGTTAATATTATATCTGTCCTTATCACTTGTATGCAATAATGACGTCAGTTGGTCGACGACAGCTGTCGTAGCGTGTTTCGTGGTACAGGAAAGCGGCCAGTGCCGCAGTTGTCAACATTTGGTCCGCCAAACAATTGTGAACAAGTTCATTCCTGTTTGGATTGCGTTCGAAGTGATACATATTTTATAGCAATATTGACAACATGATTGATAATACAATAGATAGTTTTATCATAAACACAGCTGACTCGGACTCTTCCGACGAATCGTCTTAGTCTAGTACAGACGACAGCGATTAAAATTCGAACTTTATAATAATTTATTCAAATAAAAATGTTTTGAACCCCTGAAAATTTATTTACATTCTTTATCTCGTCTGGTTGGCCTTACTTTAGTTGAAAAAACCTTCAGTGTGGTAACAAACATTTTGACGAAACAAAGAAACCGTTTCAACGAACGTGGAGATTTAAGGCAACTCACCAATATTGAACCGGATGTAGCTAGATTGGTAGATAGTCACCAGGTTCATCCATAACACTGAATGTTTTATTTTCTCTTTGCGAATTAATACTTTTTTTAATATAATTTCCTACCTACTTAAGATTCTTTAAGTACTTAATGTGTAATAATCATTATAAATTAAACTTGATATTTACTGAATTGTATGTCTTTTTATTTTGTTAAATTTTGATGAGAAAATGAAGTCAACTTTACTCACTTAACCAAGTGCAAAGTTTTCCAGTTGGTACCTTAGTACCTAGGTATTTTGTATCAATAGGAAAAAACTAAAGATAGGCCCCCTTATTCATAATAGTCGGCTAACTTAAAGCATTGCTAATTACTCTGTCTTCTTCTATTGACCTAAGTCATAATGAAAAATAACACTCTGTAGCAGCTGTTTTAAGTTAGCGGACCATTATGAATAAGGGGGTTGATCTTAAAAGTATGTAATTTGGCCATGGGGGTCTGAGATAACAGTTCATTTTGGAAAATTGTCTTGTCACTTGTCCAAAATAGTTTGGGGATCCCTGGTCTACACGCATACGTCTAGTCGCACGCACACAAACACCGTACCGAAGTCTGCTGAACTGAAACGACGTTAGACGATGCACAGCTTTCAACGCCGCACCGCTGTGCCGGTCGGAGTGGGGGGTGTTAGGTTTATTTTCGTTACGGCGTTTCTTGATTCGGTCGCCCCGCTCAAGGCCCGCGATAAAAGCTATTCAATAGCTTAAAACTTTTCCTACATTTCAGTATATAAACAAACAAGCCATCATGGACAGCGCCGGCTGTCAGGTGATCAAGCACCACGAGCTGCACGGCGATATCGAGTTCCGTGACGTCACGTTCGCCTACCCCACGCGGCCTGAGGCGGTGAGTGTAATTATTTAGTGTAATTATCTATTTTTTCTAGATAATTTTGTACAGAAATATAGGGAAAACCTACACTCAGTACAATTACTTGTCTATACTTCTATACTAATATTATAAAGAGGAAAGATTTGTTTGTTTTGGTTTGCATTGAATAGGCTCCAAAAGTATTGGACCGATTGGATGAAATTTAGCACAGACATAGATTAGACCACGTGGAAGGGCATTTTACGGTTTCTGCGGGATTTGATCGTACCGTAGTACGCTACGGCGCACTGCGCGGGAGGCGTCGCGTCGCCCGCATAGACGGGTGACCTCAAAATCTTGATCTTTTTATCACTTTCCAACTTTCAAATGCTTGGACACAAATGTATATTCTGTTTTTGATACAAAAACGAAACGTTCTGTTTCTCTCGAAACGGAATAAAAAATCACCTTTCAAGAATTCGTATGATATTGTTCATCAGTTGTCACTAGCATAAAATGTCCGTTCTTTTTCAGGTTGTATTGAAAAATTTCAACTTGAGGATTCCAGCAGGAAAGACGGTGGCTATCGTCGGCACTTCTGGGAATGGAAAGTCTACCATCGCAGCGCTTTTAGAACGGCATGTACATATTATTTTAGTTGCATTTGTTTGCACAACATAACTACAATTGTTTTTCCACGTTCTTGCAAAAAAGTTTTGGATTCTCACTTCGCCTTCATGCTAAATATAAGCATTCGTTTATTATTTAATAATAATGATAAAAGGATTTTTCCATCAGGTTCTACGATGTTAACACGGGCAGCGTGACCATAGATGGCGTAGACGTTCGCGCGCTGGACGCGCGGTGGCTGCGCGGCCGGGCGCTCGGGCTGATCAGCCAGGAGCCCGTGCTGTTCGCGACCACCGTTAGAGAAAACATCCGATACGGCCGGCCGGACGCCAGCGATGCCGAGGTCAGTGCAATGTTTGACGACCTCTGTAAACCAGTGGTTAGCGCGTCGGCGCTCCAGCCGGAGGTCGCAGGTTCGAATCCCGCCGAAGGGACAAAAAGTTTTTCCGTGTTCCTGGGTCTTGGATGTGTATTAAAATGTAAGTATAATATGATATATTTTTTTAAAAATTTGTATATAGTACAAAAGTATTAGATATATTTCCGTTGTCCGGTACCCGTAACACAAGTTCTTCGGACACTTAGTACAGGACCAGATTGACGTAGTGTGAAAGCGTCCATAGATATTACAAGTCAGTCTAAACGTCAGTAGTACAAAGTACCGGAATTTTGAAGATAGATAGCGGTAGTAGTATGACAAGTTAGCTGCGGAAGTTTGTCGAAAGATGGCGCTAGTATAATGATGTGAATTGCCGACATTATTATCATAGATGGCGGTAATTCTGAAGTCAGATAACCGTAAACCGATAATAACGTGACCTAAAATACGCAACTTACAAAATTACGTTCGTTTGGCCTCATCTTTAAACAAACTTTTGTTCACATATATATTGATTTCTTATGTTTACGCGAATATTCCTCATTGTTTTAAACACTTACGGATTGTGTCGCGGTGCACTTTTCTTTTTCCCGACGTTTCGGCTACTTTCCAGCAGCCGTGGTCACGGGAGAACTGAGGTGGCAGTTGTCCTATTTGATGACGTTGTTCAAACTACCCGAAGATTCTTCAATTATTATTTGTGTTCCGATCCACGCAAAACATACTAACAGTATCTTGAAGCCGTAGTGTTTTTAAATTTAATTTTATTTTGTTAATTATTGAATCCCAACTAGATGGCAGCACCCATCCATCTCTTCAGTTAAAATTAGGGTACTTATTAATTACGTTAGCCTCGCGTATCATTCTTGGGCGATAACGGTGTTCCTTTGCCAGTACTTGCGGCTTATCAAATCTTATGTAATGGCGACACGCACTTTTTACGTTGGTTTAGGTCTAAAATATTAAGTTTAGGATAAATTCTAAGCGAAGTAGCGAAGCAAAAAACATACGCATATGACATGCTGGGAATGAAAGTTTAATGTTGAAATATGCATAATTTTCTTGTATATTGTATTGAATGTAAATAAACATTTTCAGGTATACGCTGCGGCGCGTACGGCGAACGCTCATGACTTCATTCGGAGCTTCCCCGACGGCTACGACACAATGTGCGGTGAGCGCGGCGTATCGTTAAGCGGCGGCCAAAAACAGCGCGTGGCTATAGCGCGCGCCGTGCTGAAAAACCCACCTATTATGATACTGGATGAGGCTACCAGGTGAGCATTTTCCAGAGCAATCATAGTAGCATATATGCCAGGAGCAAAAACAGTACCTTTACTAAACCAGAATATAAAACCAATAACTAAGTGCTGAATTGTATTTAAATCCGTTCAGCGTCTGAAATAAACAAAATGAAATACACAATCATCAAATGACGACCTCTGTGGTTCAGTGGTTAGCGTCGGCACTTAAGCCGAAGATCGCGAGCTTGAATCCCGCCCAAGGGGCAAAAAGTTTTTCTGTATTCCTGGGTCTAGGATGTGTATTAAAATATATATTGTGTATAGTTTAAAAAAAGTCTTTAATATGTGTATAGTATAAAAGTATTAAATATAAACTTTATTTCCGTTGTCTGGTACCTGTGATACAAGTTCTTCGGATTCTTAATACAGGACCAGATTGACGTGGTGTGGAAACATCTCCATAGATATCACATCCAGACTTGGTGCAATTTTGAGATACTCCTTAAGGTTGAACACTAAAAAACGCAACGATAGTGAATGTGCATTCATGACTCTATTTTGCGTTGCGTTGCATTTTGCCGAATGGGAGACTAGGAGAGTGATATTTCACTCCGATTTTCTGTGAGGCGTGATGTTTTCCTGGTTAAACCGTTACTGCAGAAATTAGTAAAAAAATACTAACGTGTGAATGTTTATTACGAATAAAGCTGCCAAACTATTCCGCTAGAGGCGCCACCGCTGTTAAACGTAAACAAAATTGACATTTGATTTGTTACTTTTTGTCTGCAATTAAAATAGGGAAAATAAGAAACAATACATAGTTGTGCATCAGTTTTTAAAATAAAATGACAGTTTAAAACAAAACACTCATGACATTTCAGAATTTTACCGCGCTATATACATAACTGTTTACGTGATATTTAGGTGGCGCCCTCTTCGATTAGCTTTGCGAAATATACCTAATTGATAATGTATTTATATTTGTTTCAGCGCGCTAGACTCAGCCAGTGAGAAAGTAGTCCAAACGGCGCTGGAGTCAGCCGCCGTTGGTAGAACGGTGCTGGTGATCGCACATCGGCTATCCACTGTCCGTGGCGCGGACATCATCGTGGTGCTGAACAAGGGAAAGATTGTTGAGGTAAGCGCTTGCGAGTCCTCTGGCGACGCAGACGGGACGCTGGAGTACGGTGCCGATGATCGCTATACACTGTAACATTCGACGCCTATAAACGCTTAAACTTTTGGAGTGATTAAATATGAAGGTTTATAAATAAACAATAAATATTACAGTAGAATCAAAATTTAAGAGATCTTTTCACATACAGATGGGTAACCACGAGCAGCTGAAGAAGTTGAAAGGTCACTACTGGAACCTCATCAAACAACAGGACGAGGAAGAATCGAGAACCTCGGGATGATAATGATGATGGCTTAGATAAATAAACGCCGCGTACAGGCGGGCAGTGGGCCGCGTCACTGTCACACATATAAATTAAACAAGCGTACGTAAACAAATCGCCGCGCGCGCAATTGAGTTTAACTATCTGTACAGTACAACCAAGTTGCTAATGTCCCTCGGCAATCAAGGTTTTTTTTTCTGTGAAAATTACAGACGTGTGAAAAACGAAGTTACTGAAAAACATCATCAACTTTGTTGCACTGTACAAAATATAGTTGGAACTCAATTGTGCGCGCGGCACTTTGTATGCGGTCGCTCGTCTGTGGCAGTGACGCGGCGCTATGTGTGAGTAACGCATCATAATTTACCCACACATAGCTCTCTGTACCATAGTTAAATTATACAAACACCACTTGTAGTGGATTCACCTTAGCTGCCTTACAGAATATTAGTACAATTTTGAAACGTGCACCAAGCAATGTAAGGTAAGTAAGGTTGCAATATTATTTTGTAAATAAAAGTGGGAATGTCTTATGCAATACATTGTTGCAGGGCTTCTTTTTATACATATGAATCTTGACAACATAAAAAATTTATTTTTTGCTACTGCAAATATGCCAATAACTTCACAGTAAAAATAAGCGCTATCAATTTTTTATTATATTATCCAAACAAAAAATACGTTCGAGAAAAAGTTTCCCATTGTACACTTGAAAATATGTTTTTAATATAAAATTTAAACCAGACTTTGTATTTCCTGACAAAAAGCCAAATACATTTTAATATTTTTTTTATGTTGTGTTTGAATGAATTTATTGGATATGTTTTTGTATGTTAAGTCGAATAAGCAAAAATATATTTATTCGTTAAAAGTTTGTTTTATTTTTTTTACTACTAAATTAAGAAGCAGTAGTTCAAAATAATTTATCGATGGTTTGCAATTTGCTAGTGTAATAACCTCCGAAGGAACTATAGTTATTAATCTAAGGTAATAATCTAAGGTAATAAATTGAGACATCTTATAGCATCTTATAGCATCTTATAAGATCTAGTAAAACAAATTGCATGGCGATTGATAAACAATTATCGTCAATTTGACGATAAAAATTAGTAATAATAATTTTATCGTGATATTAAAGTGAATTTCTAAGTACCAGGAGAATATTAACTGACTGGAGTTTAACGTTCTTGACTTCGTGTTATACGTATCTCAGTCTTACGGGATTACTCTGACAGCACATGCTTGTAGTTCACGCATCTGCAATCGCCCAAAGTACTAGGACAACATAACACATTAGGAGATAATATGCATAAAATACTCTTAGGCCCCAGTTCAGACATTGAGGACATTTATATTTTGCTACTGAATAACGGCGCTTTCACAATCACCTAGTACCAGGAGATCATAAATCTCATAATTTGCTGTGAAAGCTATTTAGATAATAGATGAACTAACTATATATAACAATTTAGTTATTACTGAATAACAGAGGTCTTTATAACTAAATTAAACAACTTGTTAAGATGACATCATTTAATAATAGATGGCGCTACCAGTTAAATAAAATGTCTGCTTGAACTTCTACTACTTAGCGTTATGTAGTCAATCAAAATAAATAAATATCTTGCTACTAAATAATAGATGGCGTCCATACGTTCGTCATTTTAATAATACTACATCATTAATTTCGTTATAAATAAGTAGTGTGGGTATTTTAAACTTTTTATAGAAACTAGTGGTGATGCAGAAAAATCATACTTTAATAATTTTGATACAGTAACCCACTCTATTATTCAATAGCAATAACGAAATAAGATGTTATTAAATATGGTTAGCTCATCTGCTGCTCGAGATGGCGCTTTTCAAGAACCTCTCAACATTTTTTTAAATTTAAAAATACGGTTCTGGTCCAACTTACCGATTGTAAATTAAGACTAGGACAGCTTTTTTACTGGCGCTGTTTGAAAAATAAACAACACAGAAAACCATAATTTTGAGATTCAACTTGTTTCAGTCAGTGAAAAATTTCCTTGTTGAATAACTTAATTTATTTTTCAACTAGCTGGTGCCTGCAACTTCGTTTGCGTGGAAATTAATGGAATTGCAATCCAATTTTTTAAACGGAACCCTAAATAAAAGTAGCCTCTAAATAAAGTTACTCCTTATAACATCAGCTGATAACAGTAAAAGTCAAAAAAAATAAAATCGGTCCGGACGTCTCAGAGATTAGCCGGAACAAACAAACAGACAGACAGACATACAAAAATTTTGATACGTAATTGCTTTTTTGGTGAAGGAACCGTATATTAAACTATCATAGTATGTTGCCTAGTGTGGAATATCACATTTTTATAAATAACATTTTAAAATTGTTGATTAAAGATACATAAATCTAAAAGAAATAGGTATTTAGATTGTCGATTTTTTTGGTGACTATTGAGGCGATTAAAAATTATAAGCAAATAAAAAATATTGCCCATCTCTTTCTTGCAAAACGATTTGATACGACACAAGTTGTACATTTTGTAATGACAAATGCATGGCGGGTGCAACTCGTGACGTCACAGGCCGATATATCGCTCTCTTTCTTATTGTAAATTTAAATTGTTTGTATCTTCGTTATTTTTTTAAGATATACGAAAATGCGTTCTAGATTGTTTATTAACATGTTGTCTAACATCGATTTTTTTTGGCAACATGCCTATATATATAAGCATTTTATTTGTATCAAGTTCAAAGCTGTTTATTTGAAATTACAAACAGACACGTCAATTTTATTTTTGTATAGATTATCTGACATTGTGCCTGAATATTAAAATATCCGTCTTCAACAAAGATATTATATTGTTACAGTATGGTTTGTCAAGTGTATCTTTGTGGCCGCCCACTAATGTTTACCGGCCGCATTACCCGCCTGCAGCGCTTTGACGGATTACCTCAGCTTACCCGAGTTTACCTGCGCTTACCTGAGTTTACCCCAGCTTACCTGAGATTACCTACGCCGTGGACCAACAGCCCACCGCGGATTTAAGCGATACTTAAACACACTTACAAATATTGCGATAGTGTAGATGCCATGCAATACCTAGTGTATACTTTTTATATAATTTTAGGTATATAGGTGTATACATAAAATAATGACAAGAATCTCCATTTGTTAATTATTATGCGTAAATGCGTAAACATTTATAATAGTAGGTTCACGAACCTACTATTATAAATGTGAAAGAACGTGAAGATGGATGGATGTTTGTTACTCTTTAAGGAAAAACTACTGAACAGATTTTGGTGAAATTTAGGTATGGTACCTTGTAGTTTAGTAAACTACTATCTCCTAGACTCTGGAGGTATAAAAATAACCCACAGCCTATCCTCAAAACCATTAAATATAGTTTACATTAAAATCGGTCAGGCCATTTCGAATGAGTTCTATAACAAACACTGACGAGAGATTTTTTAAGATTTGAAAAAATGGAAGTATTGTATTAAAAATGGATATGTATCATTGAAAATTCAGTAAAGTGAAAAGTAAAAAAATCTATAACATAAACTTTTTATTACTTTTAAATCAATTTACTTTTAGATACTTATAATAAATAAATAATATAAAATATTTTACAGCCACTACTACTATTTCAATAAGAACAAACAAAAAAATAAAATATTATAATATGAATATATTAATTACCTGCTACAATAAAATAAATACGTAGGGAAACCATTTATACCGTACTGATACCATTTATACCGTACTGAGGCCATTTATACCGTACTGATACCATTTATACCGTACTGATAGGTACCATTTATACCGTACTGATACCATTTATACCGTACTGATAGGTACCATTTATACCGTACTGAGACCATTTATACCGCACTGATACCATTTATACCGCACAGATACCATTTATACCGCACTGTTACCGTTTATACCGTACTGATGCCATTTATACCGTACTGATACCATTTATACAGTACTGATACCATTTATACCGTACTGATACCATTTATACCGTACTGAGGCCATTTATACCGTACTGATACCATTTATACCGTACTGATAGGTACCATTTATACCGTACTGAGACCATTTATACCGTACTGATACCATTTATACCGTACTGATACCATTTATACCGTACTGATACCATTTATACCGTACTGATACCATTTATATAATTTCATACAAAAATGAGAAAACAAAAATTAAATACTAAATGCTACTAATATTATAAATGTGAAACTTTGTGAGGATGGATGGATGGATGTTTGTAACTCTTTCACGCAAACTCTATTGAACGGATTTTGATGAAGTTTGGTACTTATAGTAGGAGTGTGAGCTCTGGATTAACACATATGCTACTTTTTATCTTAAAAATGTACAGTGTTCCATTGGGATAGGTATTAGTATAGGTATACTGTATTTACGCGGGCGGAGCTGCAGGCAAAAGCTAGTCTAGCTAGTAGGTAATTAAAATTTGTACATTCCACTGAAGTATACCAAGTTAATATTAATAAATAGAACAAAAGCACTAATTAAAACACATATACTTACTAAACAGAAAGAAAGGATGAAAATCCCAAAAACCACATAGTAAACGATGTCGAATTGCGAACGGTAAACAACCGAAATTCCTTCATTATACCTACATAACTGACGTCCAATTTAAATAACAGCCTCGCAAAGCTGAAAAACAAGCCGTAACCAAAGTTGAAAATAAATTAGCAGACTACCTCCCCATCCCACTGTATACATTGTACGAAATATTATTTGCTTGCCAGACAATAATAGGATCTATCGCCCCGCCCTGACATGTTAGCTTTGGGGACGCCCCGCCTCCCCTGCCGCCGCTCTGATTGGTCATTATCGTTTCCCCTCCCGCTCTACGCGTTCCCCGTCTCTGTCGCTCGTGTAGCTTTTCCCTCGACGCCCTGGGGGTAAATGTTTTGGTAGGAAACACACACGAAGGTTTTCTGGAGCCGAGTATTGTCAGTGGAATATTTTTTACGGGAATTTATACCTGAATTGTGTTAGAAATTCCCTTTATGAGATTTTATAAAGACTTCTTTAACGGGATCAAACATGGATAAATGTTGATTTTTCCTTATCGTTTTAGAAGTTGTATATTATCTTATATTAATGTATTCTGGATAGGTAATATCGAATTAACCTGAATACCTACCTACTTATTAATGTAAATATTTTTCTTAAATTCAATCAATTGAATTATTATAACCACAAAATATAAAGGATTAGTTGATTAAATTAGAGCTATATAAGAAATCTGGAAAATGGTATTCCAAACTAGAAATTAATAACATGTCCATTATATTCTATAAACAAATAACGATTTATATAAATGAATGTAATTAATAGACCAGAAAAGCTAGTGCATATCAACACAACACAACCAATCATAATACACCACTGACGCGTTCGAAACATGAAAATAAAACGGGAATGTAGCAAAACGAAATTCCGCAAAGTTAAATCGATGAGACTAATAATTATTAGCGACCTGAAATTCATGCACAAAGCTCCGACCCGCAGTAATAATAAGGACAACTGTTGTGTTTATTGATACGTAAACTAGGGAGCTGGGGGCGGGGCCGCGCCCTCTCGCCGCCGGCGGAGACGCCGCGCCGCAGTCACCGCTTGACGCTCAGTGTCATGTGACGCGCGATGGACGACTGCGACCTGGCTCAGTACCGCGACATGATCATCGACGGGGAACTCCCACTGGACCTGCGACCACCACCGCGTCTATACCTACCCCACTACCTGCGAGAGGACTACCCGCCTGATGACACTTACGTCTCCGTCGATGAGGACACACCGGATATCCCAGCGCCCTCGAGCGATTCCGAGAGGTACGACGCGTCGAGCCCCAGCGAGTCCAAACCGAATTCCCCCAAGAAACCGAAGCAGAAGTCTTCATCGCAGCTGATTAAGCCGCCGTACTCGTACATAGCGCTGATCACCATGGCGATACTCCAATCGCCACATAAGAAGCTGACGCTGAGCGGCATCTGTGAATTTATCATGACAAGGTTTCCATACTATCGCGAGAAATTCCCTGCCTGGCAGAACTCGATCCGGCACAACTTGAGTTTGAACGACTGCTTCATAAAGATACCCAGGGAGCCGGGAAACCCCGGGAAGGGGAACTATTGGACGCTCGATCCTCTGGCGGAGGATATGTTCGACAATGGGAGCTTTCTGCGCCGACGGAAAAGGTACAAGCGGCCCGCTCCATCCTTGCAGCACGCGCACGCAGTGGTGGCTATGTTGGCTCGAGAGGCGTACGCCCCCCTTCTTCCGCTACCATGCTACTTGCCACCCTCGCCTTTGCTGACCCTCCCGAGGCCTCCGCCGGCGGCCCTCCGCCCCGTACCCTTACCTCCAAGAGTGCTGGAGCAAACAGATACCAGAGGGAAGAGATCCAGGAACGGTTTCTCCATCGAGTCCATTATCGGTTCCCAGGACAACCAGATGTCAGAACCGCGGCGCAGTGCCTTCTCCCCTCTACACCAGGGCAACAGTCCGCCGGATGACTGGGCCAGATGAATAGCAACTGGGTGCGTTCCTAGCGCGGACTATTATTAGGAAGTGGTGCAAGTGTCGGGAGAATCCAAAGATGGCCGTCGCGATTTGAAGGTACTGTGTGTAAAAATGTAAAGATCCTTCTTTAATCGAATACTTAATTTAGTCGCCGATCTAGCCTAACGACCAAAGCAATCGGAAAGTAATATTTGTAAAATATTTTCTTATTGTAAAATTAATGCGTTTAAAATACTAATATAAAAAATCGTCCGTATATTTTAAATTAAGCGTAACTCATAGTAAACCGATTAACTTTCATAATTCTAACAGTCTTTTTGTAAAAGATACCTCAATTTTGGTAAAAAAAAATGTATTTTGTGATAAAAAAAAACTGTTTTTTGTTACCTTCGATTAAAGTGTTGATTTTGAATTAATTACCAAAGATCAATTTTTTCTCTACACTTTTTACAAAAATATTATTTTGTGTATCTAGTCATTTATGTACAAAGTAGTGTTTAATATTTAATATGTAAATAATCTGTACAATTTTGTTTAGATAAGTAGCTTAGTCTGTATTGTTCAGTGAAGACTATTTTGCCAAAATAAATGCTGTATTTATTATGTTGTACTGTAGTATATTTTGTGTATTAAATAGTTTCATAAGTTCAAAATATATAACTATAAATTATATCCTACTTTTATTTAATACAACTCTTTCGGGATCTACCGACATATATGACTAGTGTTCAGACTTTTCTAAACTTTTCACTTTATATCATCACTTTAAAAAAAAAAACAAACAAAAAGCGTGGAAAAAAAACTGTCGGATGAATTATTTTTTTAATGTAGAGCTAGTACACTTTTAATTTAGACACAGTCAAATGGTATATTTCAAAAGTATCTCGGCTAGCTATACTTAGATGTGATAATATATCCATATTTGTTTTGATGAAGATATTCAAAATTCTTCGTAACAAAGTAAGTATAAAAAAAATCACATTAAAAAATGCCACCTAAATAAAACCAAGCATACATAAAACCACCAAAAAGTAGGCACTTAGATAAATATAGCCGTAGCTATTGGTAAGTTTTGAACGTTGATTACGACAAACATAATAACAAATTAATAAAACCGGACAAGAGCGAGTCGGGCTCGCGTATGGAGAGTTGAAGTTAAAGTAGAAACTAAGTAAATAAAAAAAAAAAAAAAAAAAAGTTGACGTTGTCATGTCACCCTAAAATAAATTGAACAAAATATTGAAAATAAATCGATAAAACCAATTTATGTGACGCCGAAAGTAAATAAATATACATGTTTAAGTATTTGCAGTAGAACCAAATATAATTTACAGCGCCCCAAGTGGGCCAAACTGTGAGTAGATATCCCAAGCAATTCTCCCATACAACTGACAAGACCCGCGACGGAGGAAGGAACAAGGCCCGCAACAGAGGAAGAAACGAGGCAACTCCGAGAAGCCGTATGCTAATTTTTTTTGCGAAAAGTGAGCCAACTGTCCCACGCTCAAGCCTACATTCCCCCAGAAAATGACCATAATATAGTTCAAGGTTTTTTTTAATATTAGTTAAGCAGTTTTTTAATTTTTTGTCTATAGTTTATTCTATTATATAAGTTATCTTTTATAGTTTATCTTTACCAACCTATGTCAAGCAGCCAGGATGCAGGGACCTCTAATATTTCGACCGTGTCCTTTGGAAATCTGTTGCAATGCTCCCACTGTTCCCGATATTTTAAAAGCCAGCGGGGTTTGAACATCCACGTAGGCAAATGCCACAAACAGCTTGTAACAGTCATTCCCCCAATAACCAATTCACTTCCGAACCCAATTTGTGAAACAAATTTCTGGCAAGAAATATCCAAATTTAAACGTTTTATACCAGTTCTAAGACGGATCCCTAGGGGTGCCAGAGTGACTGTAGCCCAGAAGCTTGCCGAGACGATACGCCACACAGTGCTGGAGAACTCGAGGCAAGCCTGGGAAAATCTACTCACCTTTCCCTACCGTTTTCTGCATATCACTAGAGATCCGCTCAACAATGCCTCCCTCACTTCAAGAATCAAAAAGAATTGTGTTTCGGACATTAACCTCAACCCAAATTTTTCTTCACATTCCACGGTCAAACATAACATCGTGAAAACTGTGGAAAATAAAATAAGTGAGGGAGACATTAAGGGTGCAGCGCGGCTCCTGTTTTCCAATGACACGGTCGCCCCCGACTGCCCAGAAACCCTCATCGCCCTGGAAAACAAACATCCATCACAATCCAATCCTTTCAAAGTTTCCGATGACGCATTACCACCACTACAAACGTCGAAAGATAAAGTACGCGGAGCCATCATGTCCTTTCTTCCGGGTTCAGCTGGCGGCCTCGACGGTCTCACCCCTCAGCATCTGAAGGACCTCACCAGCGGTTGCTGCGGGGAGGCCGGCGAGAAGCTCCTGCATGAACTTACGAATCTGTGCAACCTGATGCTACGTGGAGGGGTCGCATCAGATATCGTAGACATTCTGTATGGAGCTAACCTCTGCGCCTTGAGGAAGAGAGATGGTGGCATTCGTCCGATTGCTGTCGGCTCCACATACCGGCGCCTTACAGCCAAACTAGCTTGCAAATCGGTAACTTCCCTCGCGTCATACTTCCAGCCAAAACAGCTCGGTTTTGCCTGCAAAGGAGGTTGTGAGGCCGCTGTTCACTCTTTCAGAACAGCTATCCACAATCAAGGCGATGATGTGTTTCTGAAGGTCGATATCAAAAACGCTTTCAACTCAGTTGACCGAGGCGCCTTGTTGGCCCAAATTAAATCTAAAGCACCTGCCATTTTACCATTTATGCTCCAGTGTTACAACGACCCCACCAAACTCATTTACAAAGACCACCTCATCTCATCCGAAGTGGGCTGCCAACAGGGCGACCCTCTAGGTCCAGCAATCTTCAGCCTTGCTATACACCCGGTCATCGAGCTTCTAGATTCAAAATTTAATGTTTGGTATTTGGATGATGGGACCCTTGGAAGCGATGCACCCACTGTACTATCAGACTTCCGCACTCTGATCTGCGAGTTCCAAAAAATAGGTCTGCAGCTGAACCTAGGTAAGTGCGAACTTTTTGTGCCAGACCGTTGTGGGGATAGAAACGCGATTATATCCAGCTTTAAAGAAATAGCTCCACAACTGTCTGTCATTGACAAGGATTCGCTCTTCCTTTTGGGCTCACCTATTTTAGACGAATCTCTTCCGGACTTCTTAGATAACAAATTACAAAATTTTAATGAAACTTTAGACCGCCTCCTCCAAATTAACTGTCACATGGCCTTTACCCTAATCCGTTTTTGCATTTTCGTACCTAAATTGACATATGTCTTACGGTGTTGTCAACTGTGGAAGTTCCCTCAACTTCTCAAACAGTTGGATGATACCATAAGACAAACGCTCTCCACTATTTTGAATACAAATTTCGATGACCGCGCATGGACTCAGGCAACGCTTCCAGTTAGGTTCGGTGGCCTGGGTGTTCGAAAGCCTTCTGACATATCGCTTCCGGCCTTCTTGTCCTCAGTCCACGCGAACCATAGTCTTATCTCCAAAATACTACATCACCCATCCTACTCCAATACAGTTACCTTTCTGGACGAGGCCAAGGACGCCTGGAGCGTAACTAGTGCTTGTAGCGAATTGCCTGACAATACTTTTTCCCAAAGGCTCTGGGACGAGCCACTCTGCAGACTGGTACGGAATAATCTTCTTAATACGTCCTCCAGTCCTGTGGAGCAGGCTCGCCTCTTAGCTGCGGAGAAGTGGGAGTCGGGCCTTTGGCTACAAGCATTACCGTCACCCAATACGGGCACATTGCTGGATCGAACAGCTTTCCGGTTAGCTACTTCCCTGCGTCTTGGCACCCCCCACGTCGTCCCCCATCGCTGTGTTTGTGGTGCAAATGTGGACAACCTCGGACACCACGGGCTGTCCTGTCAACGAAGCGCCGGCCGCATCTCCCGACATCACTGTCTGAACGATCTCATCCGTCGGGCTCTTGTCACCGCCGGAGTGCCAGCTGTGCTGGAACCCTCTGGTTTGGCGCGCGACGATGGCAAGAGACCAGACGGTATGACCCTGGTCCCTTGGAGAGTGGGACGGGCTCTTGTATGGGACGCTACTTGCGTCGATACACTTGCTCCGTCCCATGTCCAGGGCACCTCGAGTTCTGCAGGTGCGGCCGCCAATCAGGCGGAAAACCTCAAGCGGCGCAAATATGAGAACCTTAGTGGGGATCTCATATTTGAACCGTTTGGGGTTGAAACCTTAGGTACATGGGGTCTGGGTGCGCACAAACTTTTCGGAGAAATCTCCAAAAAACTCATTGAGGCCACCCGAGACCCCAGAGCCGGCACCTACCTGGCCCAGAGAATAAGTATCGCAATCCAGCGAGGAAACTCTTTGAGCCTTCTAGGTACTCTGCCTGGTGGGGATGACCTGGGAGATTTCTTTTTTTTGTAGCATTTTAAGTTTTGGAGTAGTTATTATTTTTTTAGTACTTACCTACTTTTATAGTACAATTGATTTTGTTATCATAACTGATTAAATGTATAATTTTGCAGTTGTAAAAAAAAAAAAAAAAAAAGTAAATAGTTCAGGAATCGAGTCTCGCAGTTTTTGTATGGAATGACTGCTGAACTAGGCTAGTAGCTTTATGATTTAGGAATACTTTTAATGTTCCGTTTCATTTCGTTATACGCAAACAAAGTCGCGGGCAATAGCTAGTTGTAAGAATGTAATAAAATATTTTGTAAAATCCAAAATATTAACTTTGCATTTGCTCTTAGGTTTAAAATATCATTCACTTTCACAAATAATCACTGTCTATATAGAGATTTAATTTTGTTTAAAAATGTAAAATCGTTGCGTTTTATAAATAACTAGACGTTTCCCGCGACTACACGCGAGAAGTGAAACATCATTCATTATTTCAAATCCAAAAATACTTTCATCGTGCCTGAAGAACAATCATTTCAAAAAATAAAATCTGTTTCACTTCAAAAATTATTAAAGAAAAAGAAATAAAAATATTTCGTCTGACCGAGGTTGAAACCCGAGACCGATTGGGTCAAAAATCCAAGTGACTACGTAACAGCGCTACGCGTATCTGACATTACAATTCGAAATTACTCATATCTTCTTTGTATTGCGCGCCTCAAGAAAAAACATGAAAAACAACATGGCGCGTAACCGAAAACCGTGACGATGTTTTTAGCTTTACCTTTAAGACGCTACCGTCAAATTCTTATTGAAATATTAAATGATATACGAAGGCGTCACAGACGGCGAAGATACTATTGTATTTATCTTATGATGCCTAATACTGTAATATATATATCATATATTACAGTACGTAATATAAAAATATATTATAATATCTTAGCCGTCTATGATAGTTCATACAACCTGTATACCAAGCGATATTTTATCATATGATATTATAACATAAGAAAAAATATTGTAGTATCTTCGCCGTCTGTGATGCCCTTTCAAATTGCATTCACTTTAAAATTGGCCTGGCAGGACGGACTACAGCTACAAGTATAATATTATATTTTTTTACTCTGTGCTCCGGCCATGAAATTCGCCGTCGCTACGCTGCCGTTGCGAAAATGCCGTCGGTCGATGAGCCTATGGTGTTATGTGTTACGACACTAGTATTCGTTAGTATGTACCGAATACTTATTACAGCGGCCTATAATATCTATATATAGCCTATCTCTAGTATTAATGTGGCCGTAGAAACAAAATATTGAAAATATTATTCCATATTCATGAAAAAATATTATAATGTTACGTACAAAATGGTAAACAATCACCTTTATTTAGGGAGCGGGGGGGTTAATATTTATTTTATTCTGTTTTTAGTTTAGCGGCGACAGAAATACACGTTCTGTGATCATCTTTCTAGCTATCACGGTTGAGTAGATACAGCCTGGTGACGGACAGCGAAGTCTCAGTAATAGAGTCATAAGATAAGATATTTAAATATCTTTTGAAAAGTTGAAGTGATTTTAACACAATATTACACTCTTCTTAGATTATGTGGACCTGATAATTAAGAAACTAAAAATATCGACCAATTTGGATTGTTTTCTTAAAACTCAGAATATTAACTATGCAATGTAATAATATAACTAAGAATTATACAAAAACTTCAGCGAAATTGCACCCTCCACCCCAAATATTCACAATTTTCCACCGTAATTTCAGCATATTTTTGACATTGGAAATGTCTTTTAGTCGCTCCAGTATAGGGGCCGATTTCACGAAAAAGTGCGATCCCTTATATCTCGGAGAGTTGTGAAGATATGATATTCAAAAATAGGCTCAAAAGTTGCGTATTCACGAGAGCTATAAGGTGCAAAAAGAATTATTCGAGAAAGTAAAAAACGAAAAAGTAATAGCCGAAATAGTGAAAAAGACATTCAATTTTTTAAAAATTTTCGACTTTTGCGCTCGATATTTTGGAAACGAAGAATGATATCAAAAATTTGAGAAAACAGCTCTGGACAATTTAGTCAGCTATAATTTGAGCCTTAAACAAATACGATCGGGTTAAGGGTTTGCACTGTAGCCTAACCTTTTTGAAAAGAAAATTAAATATCTTATACTTTAAACGAGACTATCTTGTATAATCAGAATCTCGATAACGACTACAAGTATTTACATAAAATTTTGTACGCAGGGAGTTTTGGGGGAGGAAAATCGATCTAGCTAGGTCTTATCCCTTAGAAACTGCACATTTTTAAGCAATGTATGTATGTCGTGCAACAATATATCAATAATTTCGACTCCCTTACGTACTCGTATGTGCGATTGGCAGCTTGGTATGCGAACCTATATATAATTTTTGCGTCGTTTGGAAATTTGGAATGTGGTGGGTTTGATTCCCGGTCAAATGAATATTTTTTGTGATTCTTATTATTTTTTATTTTATATTTTATTATATTTTTTAAATTATTGTATCGTTTACTAACACTCCAAGCAATGCTCGGTCTCACAGGTAATGTATACCTATGCGCCACGGCGACAATTATTCAAACTTCGATACGCGTGTGGAAATTTTGCAATTTGATTGTTCACAGGTGTCGAGGATACTTATGTTAATCTATTAATTTTATAATATCCTACTAGCTGACCCGGCAAACGTTATTTTGCCATATATAAAAGATAAATTACGACCGATTCTCATACCTACCGTCTGGTTTTAACCGACTTCCTTAGAAAAAGACTTTAATTATGCTTAAAATAAATTAAATTAAATGATAAATGGCTTAAGACTATTTTATTATTAGAGTGTATTATACTATTGAAGGACCTCTTTATATTATACAACATTAACTGTATTGCCGTGCGGAACAAGGATCGCCAGACTGCTAGCCGAACTTACTCTGGAACACACAACATAGAACTGTTCGTGTGAGAAACAGTTCTCTCTTAGATCTATTCCAGTCACTTTCAATGACTGCCCCTGAGCTTTATTGATGGTCATGGCGAAGCACACTTTTAGGGGATTCTGCAGTCTTTTAAATACAAAAATGGATACTCTGGTGGGATTAATGGTATTTTAGATATGAGAATTTAAGAATAAAATAATTATCATTTAGCGTTGTAGTTTTATTTTGTAACCTTTTCCTAGTATCCCGACTTTCTCGTCGCTTAGCGACAATATTTTTTCGAATTCCGTAGATTCATTTCCAATGTGCTCGATAGTCGTGTGAAATCTGTGATTTTTTTCTCATATTCCAAAGAAATTAGTACTCTAATGGCAATATTGATGTTAAAAAGATTATTTTAGATTTTTTAGAAAAAATAAACAAACCGCATACCTACTTAGTACATTGGCCTAAATATCAAACTTAGATGCAAAATGTTAAATTTGAATTTTAAAATGCGTTGCGGTCTCACAGACGCTGGTAGCAGTTAGCGGTTAAATATTATTAAAATTACTAATTTTATTTGGCGTCAATATTATAATTTATAATCCGAATTTTTAATGTTTATAGATTTTTTCCGATGTTATTAAAATATGGAGTTTGTACTTGTAATAAATACTTATTACTTACCTTTATTTGATTACAATATGTAGTAGGTACTTACCGATTTTCAATTTTAGTATTTGTTGTTATAGCGGCAACAGAAATACATCATGTGTGAAAATTTCAGCTGTCTAGGTCTCACGGCTCATGAGATACAGCCTGGTGACAGACGGACGGACAGCGGATTTTCAGTAGTAGGGTCCCGTTGTTACCCTTTGGGTACGGAACCCTAAAAATAATGCTTGATAAATGTCTTGTCCAGATTATTTTACAGTCGCTTATAGTTACTGCATTGTATAAGTTACTAATAACTTTGGATTTAGAATTCTGTTTTACATATTATTATTATGTCTTTTAATCAAGCTCTATATTTAATGGCATCCATACACGTTAGGCGAGCACCGTGCCAAGACTGGGATACGGGCAGTAGTAGTTTAGGCTCTGGATTAAAAAATAGGCTACATTTAATCCCGAAAACGTACAGTATTGCCGTAAACCATAGACCATATTAAAGATGAAGCATGTCGAGGCAAAAAGTATCCACACTTAAACTGCTTTCGGGGTTACTTGGGGCAGTTGAGGTTTGACATTTGTAATCTTGACATTTTCTTTCCGCAGTATAATCAATCCGCATATAATTGACAAAATCTCTGAAATCAAGATGGCGTAACTTATTAACACCCGATGCAAAAAGAGGGTTGTTAATAGGTCTTTACCTATGAAATTGCCGTTCTGCAGTACTGGCAATTTCAAATCAAAATAATTTTTGTTTGGCTAAGAATTATAATTTCAAATTTATTTTATTTAAAAAACCTAGAATTCTTTTTCCAAAAGTAGTCATTTGTTTATTGATTAGTGTTACATTTTCATCGCATTTCAATCTTTTTCAATTTTAAATTTCAATATGAGTACCGTCGTGGCAGCAACGCGGCACAAGCGGCACGCAACATCAACGACGTTTACGTAGCTAACACTACAAACCAACGCACCACCTGTTATTGGTTTGATCGCTTCCGTTCTGGAAATTTCGGCCTGAAAAATGAACCTCGCGGTCGTCCGAAGACTTTGGTCGACAATGACGAATTAAAGGCGATTGTGGAAGCTGATGATACACAATTTACGGCTGAATTAGCAGCAGCTTTCGACGTTAGCGTCAAAACAATATTGGCCCATTTGCGTCAAATTGGCAAGGTAAGAAAGCTTGACAAATGGGTGCCCCACGAACTCAATGATCGCCAGCGCGAAGTACGCGTCGAGACGTGCCATGCACTGCTCAACAGACAGACAAATGAAGGAATTTTGAACCGCACTGTTACCTGCGATGAAAAATGGATTTTGTTTGATAACCGCAAGCGCTCAGCGAGTTGGTTGGATCCTGGTTCAGCACCTAAACAATGCCCTAAACGAAAACTTACCCCTAGAAAAGTGATGGCCACTGTTTGGTGGTCTAACGCCGGTGTGATTCATCACAGCTTCTTACCAAACAGGGTGAGCATTACTGCAGATGTGTACTGCGAAGAACTGAATACAATGATGGAGAAGCTGGCACATTTCCAACCAGCATTGGTCAATCGCTCGTCTCCGCTGCTCCTGCACGACAACGCGCGACCTCATACTGCACAGCAGACGGTCTCCAAGTTGCAAGAACTGGGGTTGGAAGCTCTCCGTCATCCGCCCTACTCACCTGACCTTGCGCCTACAGACTACTACTTTTTCCAGAATTTGGATAACTTCTGGGCGGGAAAAAAATTCAATACCCGAGAAGCAGTACAAAATGCCTTTGAAGAATTTGTTGCCTCCCGTCCAGCTGATTTCTTTAAGAAGGGCATCAATAAACTGCCACTGCGTTGGCAAAGATGCATTGATTGCATGGGTGATTACTTCGATTAATACAAATAAAAAATACATGAAAAAAATTCGTTTAAATTTTTTCATACAAAACGGCAATTTCATATGTAAAGACCTAATATAAATTTGATTCTAGTATAATGGTTTTCTTCCGTCAAATGTACGTCATAGCCATGTTAGTTTTGAAAAAAATAATATAACTAATCAAAACTAGTTCGTTTCAGTTCTCTAGACTATATCTCACACCAACAATGTTACAACAATAGGCAATAAAACAAATTGTGTTAACTTAAAACAATCTTCTATCAATAACATTTGTATCAAGCAAACCAAACATTTGTTTTGGGATTGTCCTATCTTCTCTATTTGATGTTTCTAATTTTGTTATTGTAATACATTGTTGCCAGCATACATTGTTGTTGGGTTAACTATAGGGAATATGCAAATTTACTAAAAAAATAATATGATAATAAACTGAAAAAAAATGAAATCTTGAAAAAAACACCATTTTCTGTTTCTATCTGTAGAAAATTGATATCTCAATTTTCTATGTGAGCGATCTATGTTTTTAATCTTCTAACAAAACGAAATGAATATGAATTTTCTATGCTAGTCGTGTAATATGACGTCACGTTACACATCGGATCTCTATCTCCTTAACCGTGATAGCTAGAGAGTTGAAATTTTCTCAGAAGGTGTATTTCGGTTGCTGCTATAAATACTAAAAACAATAAAATAATTATTAATTGGGGCTCCCAAAACAAACGCGAATTTTTTGGCGTTTTGTACGGAACCCTTCGTGCGCGATTGTGACTCGCACTTGTTGGACGGTGTTTTCTTTTTTATTTATAAACTCCAAACATTTAAATATTCCGCACACATTGCCAAACTGTGGATCAGTTTGTTGGTATTTGGCGCCAAGACTAACCTTCTCGCTCTTCAGTCTCTCCTGCAACTGTTTTCCTCCCAAGTTTCAAGAATTGAGTTGCTCAAAAAATTAACGCGACGAACTCCGAAAGTGAACTTCTCACCATTTGTTGATATTATGTTCTTTATACTCTTCCATTTTAATTTTCCCCATAAACCTATACATTAAAGACGAGGCATGTCGAGGCAAAAGGTGTCCAAACTCAAACTGCCCTACTTTTGCGATTGTTTGGGGCAGTTTTTTGGGATTTGATATTTGTCATCTTGACATTTGCTTTCCGCAGTATATTCAGTCGCATTTAATTCACAAAATCTTCTGAAATCAAGGTGGCGTTTAGCTTTTCATTGTATAAAGATTTTTTCCGTCAAATGTATAGGCCATCCTTAGTTTTGAAATCAGTGTGTAAATAAAAAAAAAAAAAACTAACAAATATCAGCGTTTTGACTTGCGTAAGTTTATCCAGTATCCTTACTAATATTATAAATGTGTACTGTGCAAAGTATTGTGTATGTATGTACCTATGTATGGATGTCTGTTACTCTTTCACGCTATATAGGTATAGCGTGAAAGATTATGATACCATGCCAAATTTCGTTCAGCCTACTGAACGGATTTTGACGAAATTTGGCATGGTAGTAGTTTACACTCCGGATTAACACATTACTTTTTATCGCTCAAAATTTACGGATCCGTATTTTTTTTGCGCGTACGAAGTCTTGGGCACTATCCAGTTCAATTATATTAATTATTATAACAGGCTATTTATCTACTAAACATCTTGAACAGTGCAGAAGAATATTTAGATATTTCATGAGTAGGTACTCATCCCATGCAATCGATTTTCTACATTTTTACGGTCATAAAACACCATCGTTCGCGTATCAAACAACAATGGGCTTATTTTGAAATATGAAATATGAATATTATATATTTTAATATATATGAAATCTATGGGAGTAAAATCGAATTCACGATGTCACACGGTCACACGGTCACACGGTCACACGGTACGGTGTCACACGATGTTAGCCGAAGGTGCCTCGGTCGCTTTGCATTGCACACCAAATTTAACTTTTTAGAGTAAACTCCAGTCGTGCGTCGGAGGTGACAAACACACTTTTCTTTAATTTTCCATGACGCGTTGTATAAGTCAAGGCTAAGTGAGAATTTCACCTACGCCTGTTGAAGTTAATCGTTAAATATCCGGTGTCACTCTCGTTCCTTGTATTGATAAAAGAGAAGGTATGGTATTTAGACAAACGATTAAGAGAAATTGCTTTCATAGAACGATCCAAATCGATCCAAATTTGAAAATTGTGACGTCCCCTTTCACGGCCCACGACTTTTCCACACAATCGTGGACACCGTATGCTTGTAGTAGTGCAATCAAATCGAAAGCTAACTATATAGCTGTTTATCTGTTCCTATCTCCTTAATCAGTGCAAACAGGCGTTCGTGTAATTGGGACTAAGGCTGACAAGGTCTGTGCAGCCCTGCGCGGGCGCACAAATGTTTGTAGCGCAAACACGGGTGAAATGGTTTGCTCATGCCTTATCTCAATGTTGTAACATGATTTACGTGTAACCGTCATTGTGTTCATCATAAACGTGCTCTGAATTTTGCACTGAAGAATCATTGATTACTATATTATATGTTGTACTATGTAGCTCATTGGCCGCTTTGACCAAATAGATCTCGCGAAAAACCTGGGTATAGTACCTAACACTTAAATTGTGTTTTGATCGGGAAGGTTGAGACCTTCAACCTTGCACTACTGGAAACATACTTACAGGAATACTAAGGATTAGTTCACACCACGACGATACGCGACTCTACGTGACGCTGCATTTTTAAGATTTTCAATATTGAATTTTATTCACTACACAAAAAGATACACGTTTCATTTGACATCAGTCATACACTACATATATATATATATATATATATATATATATATATATACATATCGATATCTTAAAAATGCATCGCCGTGTTGCGTATCGTTCGTTTTGTTATGATTGACTTAACAATATAATAATGATTTCAATTACGTCGATTGTATTAATTAAACTTAACACTTTCAGGGGAGGTCATACATTTCGTCTAGAAGCTACGCGCGTATTGTTTCATTAACGCGCGTATCGAAGATCGTACTAGACTGCTGTATATTGCGAAACGGTCACAGATAATCTGTGAAAGGATTAAGCATTGCGAGGCGACATCTATGTCAGATATTGTCGAGAAAAAGCGAATTCGCCGCGAAACGGTACGCGCGTAGTGACTGCTCGCAAGTCGAGATACTAGGCTAGGTATAACCGTACATTGCGTCCAGCAGGGCAATCGCGCTAAGTTGTTTCAGTTGAATCGTAAACGTGAACGTTACTCGACTTTGTTAATGATTCCGTATCACGCTAACGTTTTGACAGATAGTTGGAACGTAGCCGCACCGCAGCCCAAGCGCAAACGCTGTCAAAACAAAAAGTTGATATAATGCTACTTTTTTTCTCACGTTTCTGAAACGTTTCTTGTTTTGGTGTGTTATATTGTTGAAAATATGAGGTAAAAATGGCTTGTAAAATAAAATAAAAATAAAATTGGGTTACGATTGGAAGGATAGTGCAGTGCGATACTGAAATTTGTTCAGCCACACCGGAATCGAACGGAAACTGAATCATAACCAAAGCAGAGTTGAACCTGAATTTAAACGATAAACAATCTCGCGATTGGCCTGCAGATGCTATGCGCGTATTCGCCGCGACTTACGCGTGTAATTTGTCCTTTCTGGACAAGGTCTAATGAAGATTGGCAATCTAAGAAGGCATGTTACGTCTGTCAAGAACATGTAATTTTTTACAAATTACAATAAATAATACGTAAGTAGATTAGTATTATTGAGACATGAGTAGCCGATTTATAATATGTGATTAAAACATTGAGAATTTGAAATTGATTTCTTTTTTAAAAAGTTTTTAAATAGATTCACTTTTTAATCATTTTTATACTTTTTGCTAATAAAATAATATCCAAAATGGGTAAAAGATGACATTTTTCAAAAGGGCTTGCTACTTTTACTTTTATTCTTGCAGAATTCAGACTAACGGAAAACACACATTACAAATTTTAACATTGCATTCTAATATTCATTTAAAACTGTTTCCAAACCCGAAAACCAACCGAAAAATACATCCGTTCTTTGCCGCGCTGTGAGAGGGGACCTCCTGCCTCCCACTTCCCACAAGCTCCTAAACTACTGGACTGATTTTGATGAAATTTGACACAGATATAAGTAGTGTACACCACGAGGAAGGATATATGATACTTTTTATCGCGGCAAAATGTACGATTCCCGCAGGATTTCCTTTTGCGCGCACGAAGTCTAACATCTAGTTTAGGATAAACTTATAATTAGTAGAAAAAGCGTTAGGAGGCGAATATAATAAGCACCGAGCTAGCCGTCCGCTAAACGAACGAATAAAATGTAAAGTAAAAAGTAATCTAAACGGACGAATAAAATAAAAATCTTCATATACTTAAACGAGCTAATCTTGTAATTTATTCGTCCGCTTAATGGACGACTAGACACTTCGAAATAATAATCATAATGATGTGGATGTTACGAAAACTCGCAAGATGCACGCGTAATGACAGTCAGTCAGTCAGTCGTCAGTGTAATATAAACTGCCGTTATCGTTGTGTTGTGATTTCATAATATTTTAAACTCGTTCTATTTGTCGTGTCAATGTACTCGGGCTGTCGGAGTTACGAAAACTATTGATAAGGACATGTAGACTGAACAAACTTTGGGCAACTGTTGTTTAAACGAGTTACGTAGGTATATGATTTAAATGTTTTGATGAGTTATTTTTAGTAGGCGATAAGTTAGACATCATTTATTATGTATTGCTCAACTTTCTAGATAGTTATTCTTGACTATTCGTATTACCCCGCTTATTTAGTTATTTTACCTCTCCTGCAGGGTTGCCTGGAAGAGATCGCTTGTAGCGATAAGGCCGCCCTTGCCCAGATTTAGATTATAAGTTTAGTTTTAGTCTACTGATTGTATTCTTTAATGTGAGCAATAAAGAGTTTATCTATCTATCTATATATTTATCTATCTATGAATCTATCTATCTATATGTTGCATCATGTCAACAGTATTTTAAGATGTATAATTGTCAATGTCATATTGACAGATGTCACAGTTAAAGCCTATTTAGTTAGGTTTATTTTGGTTAGCTAAAAGGCTATACTCAGTGTAGACTGTAGACGTATTTGTGTTAGGCATATCTCATATGTAATACGCATCAGTGTTAAGCACCAATAAAGGAGAATATAACAATTGTTGCTGTATTATTATCATCACCACTCAAGCGTAAGAAGGATATGTGAAACCCAGAGGTCGTAGCCCTCTACAATATCTAAATATATATTTTAATGTTTTTGGTTATAGCGGCAAAAGAAATATATGGTCTGTAAAAACTTCAACGGGTCTAGCTATCCCGGTTCATAAGATACAGCCTGGTGATGGACAGACAGACAGACGGACAGCGGAGTTCCAGTAATAGGATCCCGTTTTAACCCTTTGGGTACGGAACCCCCGAAAGAAAATTATTGTATAATATTATTGTAAATCCCACAGAAACCGTACATTTTGCGGGGATAAGTACTTGTAGTCGCCAAAATTAATATTTTACTAGCTGACCCTGCCGTTGTTCTGCCATCTTAATTATCACTCGTTGGTACAAATAATAGTTCTTTGACCTACCTGCGAAATTTCATAAAATTCGGTCAACCTGTTTCGGACGAGTTTAGTTACAAACACTGTAACAGGAGAATCTTACTACTTTTATAAATGTGAAAGTTTTTGAGGATGGATGAATGTATGGATGGATAGATGTTTATTACTCTTTCACGCAAAAATTACCGAACTGATCTTGATGAAATTCGTTACGGTAGTACTTTAAGCTCTGGATTAACACATAGGCTACTTTTTATCCAGAAAATGTGCAATGTTCCCGTGGGATACCGTATTTACGCGGGCGAAGCCGCGGGCAAAAGCTAGTTTTATATATGTATAAAGAACCTATCCAACCTAGGTTACCTAACCTAGGTTAGCTGTGAAAATTTATCCTTGTATCCACGTATCCATGTATCCATTCTCACGAACATCTACTTGGCATCCTACGAGAAAGTTTGCAGGTGACCAGACTACAGTACCAGGGCCTTTAGTCAAGATGCATTCAATAATTTCGACCTCGAAGTTCGAAAACAAAATGTATGGGATTTGACATAACATAGCAAGCGACATGTCACTTAGCGACGACTCATGTCAAATCCCATACATTTTTGATTTAGAACTTCGCCGTCGAAATTATCGAATGCATCTTGACTAAAGGCCCAGGAAGCTTGAAGGTGCGTTGCCTTATTTTGCACGCTTGGCCTCAATTTAAAATTTTTGTAAGCCTAAAAAAATGGCAACAGTTTAGCCTTTCTCTTTTCAGTATATGCCATCAACACGTAGCCGGAACCAATAAGTAGGGCTAGCTAAGCCAAGCAAGTCCCGACCACCCAGCCCGAGTGACGTCACTTATCATCTAAGCCTCTAAGGAGTCTCCATGTTTGAACAGTCTCACCTCACACGTCGATGAAGTGGACTTCCGGTTTGAATAAAACCGAACTGAGAGCTTTAGAAAAATGCACTTAAAAAAAATTTGGAATACTAAATCAAAAAACCGGCCAAGTGAGTGTTGGACTCGCGCACGAAGGGTTCCGTACGTAACGGCAAAAAATCCCGGTTGTTGTATGGGAGCTCCCTTAAACATTTATTTTATTCTGTTTTTTAGTATTTGTTGTTATATAACGGCAACTGAAATACATCATCTGTGAAAATTTCAACTGTCTAACTATCACGGCTCATGAGATATGCCTGGTGACAGACGGACGGACAGCGGAGTCTTAGTACCTAATAGGGTACCGTTTTAGCCTTTGGCAACGGAACCCTAATTAAGAGCCCTCCTGGCCGTCCAGGCTGTCACTGTCCCTGCTAGCCGGAATGACAAGGATAGCATGTGAATTGAGCATCACTTAATTTAACTATCCTTATAGTATGCAGCCATTAAATTAATTGATAACTTCCTCCTTTTGAAGGTCGGTTAACCAATGTAATTATTTCTTGGCTAAGTATATGATTTTATTTTATTTTTATCTAAACATACAACTAAATAAAATTGAAGTGTCTGTTTATACTTTTAAATTAACAGCTTTTCACTAAACGCATGTGAAAGTATATACGGTACTTACAATTAAAAATTGTTTTTTCTTATTTTTGTCTGTCCGTCTGTATGTCTATGTAACTGTTTGTGCCGGCTATCTTTTGAAACGGCTGAACCGATTTTCACGGGACTTTCACAGGGAGATAGCATATGTTATGAAGAGTAACTTAGGCTCCTTTTATCTTCGGGTTCCGTGAAAAAAAGGATATTTATAGAACTAAACTTTATAGAACTAAAGGACTTTAGTTCTACGCCAAGGAAGTACGAACGGGCACCAGCTAGTTTTTAAATAAATGTTGCAGCAAATAATATGCAATATATCAACAAACTTCCGTCGTCTTTGAGTTTCCAGCTGAACGGTCACAGGTCGTGACTAGAGGAGAATTTTATAGTCACTACATACTATGGTGACTATAGTTTGCGAGTCGACAGCAATTGAATATTACAATGCCCGCTATGGTAATTTCACAAGTGGGACATAGAGTAGTATATAGAAGTTCCAGTAAAATAAAACTTTTTGCGAAATGCAGAATCTATGAACTTATGAATTAAATAAATAAAGCAATATCAAACATTGCTTTTATAGCTTTAAAATGTTATTTTATTTGTTACAGGAGATAAAATTATTTGAAATTATAATAAGAAAAAAAAATGCAATTGACTTTCAGTGAGAAAAATATTTACATGTATTTTACATTTATTGGTTTATCATTTGATTGTATAAGGTTTTTTAGTATTGTATAATTGATTCCTGTCATCCACGAAAATAATAATATTAGTTACACGAAAAATTATAAAATGCTATTAATGTTTTGTGATAAAATGTATAAATGTGATAAAATAAAAGCAAAAACTTTCAGTACAATTTTACGGGAATTGTGCAACTGGATGAGTATGAAATTTAGCCGGCAAATTAAAGTTTATGTGGAGGAAGGTGTGCAGAACCTTAATATGTTTTAAAAAATACTTAGAAATGTATTGAATTAATAAAAAACACAACAACACACTACCTCAGATTATTAACACGCACCACTGTGCGTTCGATAGATACAATTTTGTTACACATTAACTATGTCAATCTGTATCAATTGTTGTATTTTGTTTCTTTTTTAATTTTTTCTATCTTAGATGCTAAGGAACCCTTACAAATTTCAACCCTGAAATTTATATGAATTTCGACCACAGAGCGACCACTAGTAAAATAATAATTCGCCACATAAAATGTTTAATTTCTGTCTCTCAGAGGCAAGCGTATTTAATGTCCTACTTTACTAACCTTAACCCCCTGTTATACTCTACAAAACCTCCTTAGATGTACTCACAAACAAATCGCCCGCTGCGCTATAAGTACATGTCAAATGTGAGTACGACCTAACAACTGTAACATCTCCATATTATGACGGGTGCAGTATAATGACCCTTGAACACATGTATATGTTTCTTATTGAATTTGCCCAACGGGAGTACTATTGTTAACGTCGGTGGTTTGGAATAATTTAATCTGTAATTTTGAATGAATAGAATATCATTCACAAATATGCGAAGTATGGTTTCGGTGGCGTTTTTTTTTGCGTTGGTGTGACCGAGTTATTCGGTGTTTAAATGTCAATTGGGCGGAAAAATATTTTGTATTCTATACAAAATGTTTGTGACACTTCATTCGATCCAAAAGTGATATTGGGTATTATTTTCGATTTTTAAACACGCTGTGTGATTTTCATAAGAGCTGTTTTTTGCTCTACACCAACGGTGTATGTTTAACGACATACATTTATACTAATATTAGTATATTATTTTCAAGAAGAAGAAGTTTTTATTATCCGTACGTTTGTATTGAATAAAATACAAACGTACGGATAATAAAAGCCTATTGGCTCCAAAAGTTCTCGACCGATTTTGATGAAATTTATCACCAATATCGAGTCGACCACGGGGATACATATTTATGAACATAATATACATAAGGTTTCCGCGGGATTTCCTTTTGCGCGCACAAAGTCGCAGGCTATATCCAGTCTTTACTAATATTGCAAAGCGGTAAGACTTGTTTGTTTGTTGGCATTGAATAGGCTCCGAAACCACTAGACCAACTTTGATGAAATTTGCCACAAACGTAGAGTAGACCACAGGGAAGCATGCGCCTATATAATTTTAGCCAAAGGTATATAATAAGGATCTATTGTTACTAACACTATGGATGAAAATCTGAAATAAATGAATTGAATTGAATTGAATATAAAAAATTCTTCAGCCCAAAATATTCAAATACATAGTTTTAATCACAGCACATACGATCATTTTATTAACTAAACACATAAATGTATACGGTCATCTCATTTCCCCGTACATAAGGGTCCTACCCTCGACAATCTAATATACCCGGACGCAATTTAAGGCTGTGATTCTCTTGTTTAGTTCTATGGGCACACTATTGATTTGTTTGTAATGCGTAGTGAAGAGGATTTGGTTTAAGAAAGCGTTTTTGTCACTTTTTGTGATCCATCGACTATTATGTATAACTGTTTAAAACTTTTTACAGGTCATAGCTCCAAACAAATCATTGTGCTATACAAATTCCTTACCGCGTCTCTCTGGTCCTGAACCCGAATTCTCGTATTAACTAAGACTTTCAACTTACCTTCAATGAATTGTAAAAGCCCGTTTCAATAACCTATCTTCCAATAACTGTTTGTTACAAACGTCACATTTGTATCGCAAAAAACCGGCTAGTGATTGAATGACGACGTTTTTTACAAATAGTTATTGGTAGATAGGTTATTGAAAGCGGCCGCAAATGAATCGTCTTGACATCAAAAACTGATTTATGGAGTTTGGACCGATCACAAGGTGTTAAACGTTGGTTTGCCGCTTGTGAGAATACCATTTTACTGTTTTAACATATCAAGACTGCATTGAAACTGTATTATTGTTACATTTAATTAGTAGAATCGACCTACTGTACTAAGTATCCGAAGAACTTGTGTTACAGTTACCAGACAACGGAAATATATTTAACACTTATACTATACACTTATTTAAGATTTTTATTTTACAATATAACATGTATTTGAACAATATACACATTCAAGACCCAGGAACACAGATAAACTATTTGTACCTTTGCAGCTTCGGCGGGATTCGAATCTGCGACCTCCAGCTTAAGTGCGGACACTCTAACCACTAAACCACAGAGGTCGTGGTCTGAGCCACATACTATAACAATAATAACTGCTTACGACTTTGTTTCAAATTTTTTACCTAAGTATTTATACCTTTAGTAGTATCCGACTTAACAGCCTCCGTGGTCCAGTGGTTAAGAGCTTGGCTCTCGACTCGAAGTTCGTGGGTTCGATTTCTATCCAAGTATATTCCATTACTATCCAACTTATGTCATACCTGCAGCTGATTAATCAAACGCTACTTAAGTTAACAATCTCTCAAGTCAGACGCTGTTCTCGGAGGGACAGTCTGTCATTTAGAATTCGCCATTTTTAGCCTTGCCTAATAAACGAATTTAAATAAAATATAAACTGAATAACCTAACCAAGATATCAGGACATGTCAAAGGATGATTCCGTAAAGCTACCAACGAAAATGGGTTTTTTTTTCCGAATAAGTTATAATCCGATTTCTCATAAAATAATTTTCCAATGGAGTATTTGGTATGATCTATCAGCTGGGAAAGTTACAAATGTCTACCTCTTTTAGCTTAGAAGACTTGGAGGGCTACTTGTAAACCACTTAGGAGGTCGATTACTCGAAAAGGGGTTTAAGTAGGTACAGTATATAAATATTAATTATAGTAAAACTTAAACGCAATAATTTTGGTGATATATATCTTCTTGCGAACTATATATGTCATGCGACAGCAGGAACGCGTGACGTCAGACTTTTGTATGGAGCGTTTTCATTAGAATTTCTGTATTACAAAAAAATGTTGCCAATGAAAATATTCATTTATAATGTACTGTTTCTTCTGAGATGTAACTCATATTTAAGAGTACTATTTCAATTAAAAAATCTGTTAACAAAATATGCCAGAATTTTTAATGCATATTTTGTTGATTGATTTTTTGCAGCCTATGATCAAAGTTAGCAAGAAAGGACGGACGGACTGACGGACAGACGTCTGTCTGTCTTGCTTCTTTTACTCAGCATTCTCATAAGATTTACATTTACGCGCTAGTTTACAACTAGTATGAACGTAATATATGGTAATAATACGTAAGTTATTTTCCACAATAAGGCAATTTCGTACTTAGCGTTTCCTCATAACTGCACATCGTAACTCATACATACACGCGCCGTGAAACAACATATATCGCGTGCGTGTACGACATATAAAAACAACGGCTATAAGCACTTAAATATTAAAGACATAACTCATCCTATATTTTGTAGTCACGAGCGCAACATAGGCACGGAAAAGCGTCAAATTGTTCGCAATTAGCATACGGTGAAAATAACATCTTCAAAAATTAATCTTCAGTTTTAATATTTAGCAGGTTATCTGCTCTAGCATTATAAAGGGGAAATATATGTTTGTACGTTCGTTTGCATTGAATAGATTCCGAAACAGCTGGAGCGATTTTTAGAGAGCTGAGACTTTTCGTATAAAAGTTTATTTTATTCTCGCGAAAATTGTGACATAAAAAAGCCATAGTATGAAATAATTTGTATTAGTAATCATTTTTTTTATATATCTTAGTAGTAGTAGTATATCTTAACAGCCTCCGTGGTCTAGTGGTTAGAGCTTGGCTCTCGACTCGGAGGTCGTGGGTTCGATTCCCGCATTGGAACAACAAAAAATCTTGTTTCCAAGTTTGGTTAGGACAATGCAGGCTGATCACCTGATTGTCTGACAAGAAAGATGATCCATGCGTCGGATGGGCATGTAAAAAGTCGGACCTGCGCCTGATATCTCTCACCAGTCGTGTCGGTTATTCGTCCCACTGGGTTACGAGAGTAAAAGGAAGAGAGAGTGCTCTTGTGTACTGCGCACACACTTGGGCACTATAAAATAACTCCTGCGTAGCTGGCCTGGTTTCAATTAAACCGGCCACCATCACTGAAATCAGTGTGGGGAGCTATTATATCTTAGTATATTATATTATGTTATTATATTAAAAATTGAAAACGAAATAGTAATAATATTTATTGCACAGTATGCGGGTCCTTTTTATTGTTTAACTTAATTGATGATAATATTGTGTGTGTGCGGCATAAGGTACGGCGCTGTTTCAAAGGCAGAACATTTTTATATTAATGCCACAATATATTTGTCAATTTCTTCAACAAAAATAACCTAACCAAGAGCATGTCAGGACATGTCTAAGGAGGGTTCTGCAAATATCAAGTTCGATCAGTTACTGTCCGATTTCGTTAAAAAATAATTTTCCTAAAGAGTTTTTAGCATGAGCTATCAGCATGGAAGCTTACAAGTTTCCATCTCTTATAGCAGGTATGGGCAACCTTTGACATGTTGTTTTATTGTTTTTGAGTATTGTATAATATAATAAATAATATAACAATAATACTACTCGCTGTTTAGATCAGATACTTTTTGTGAACAAAAACATAGAATTCCACCAACTAGATGTACCATTGATTGCATGGTAAATTATTAATTAATTTAATTAATTAAAAAAATTTATTTAATTAAATAAATTTACATTTATATATATAATATATATATATATATATATATATATATATATATATATATATATATATATATTATATGTCTTTCTTTATATATCTTAGTGTGGCCGCCCGTTACGGTCAATTCACACTGAAACGAAACGGTACGCGACACGGAGCTGCGTTTTTAAGATAGCCATTTGAAATTGATTTTTATAAATTAAATTAAGACTATTAAAGGAGTAACACGTTTCATTGTAAGAGTTCGAATGTCATTTTGATGATGATATGAAACATGTATATTTTTGTGTAGTGAATAAAACTAAATTTTCAATAGCTTTCATATAAATGCATGCAATGGCCCTTAAATGAAATGAAGTGACGCCTTAATCAACGTGTTAAACCACGTTATCGGAGATAGGGTACAACCATTCATATTAAAGCATCAAAAGTAGGGATGTACACAACTAATAATAATTACAAATAGGGCTGCCTACTCCGTTGATCCGTATAAGTTTAAGTGGGGAATTCTTAAGGCGCCTGACATCACTACATTTATTACAATCAAAATTAAGAGACCGACTGACAGTGTGAACGATTAAATGATATTCACTTTACCCTTCATTCGTTCATAGGCAGACTACCCTCGAAGGAAATAAGACCCTATTACACTGGAGTAGAGTTTAAATTCCAACGGCAAAACTCCTCGCGTTTGATCGTAATATTATCCTGACAATAGTGCTTCTCATTGAACTTACGTTGTCAAAACTTTGCCGACGCAATACCAACTCTACGATGCATGTAATAGGAGTGGTTATTGCACGGTGTGCTAGACAATATCACCACAGGGGTCGAAAAAATCCAGCCCTCAATTGTGACGCCCCACGAAGTAAGCTATGATCTGTTCCTATATCAAGTCGCAGTGCAAGTTGGAAGTTTGTAATTCGGTAGATTTCCCTGGTTGGGCATTTTTAGACTGCACGGGGTAGGTGTAGGTATGTAGTGTAGGTATTGCCACAGCATGTGTTAATCTAAGTAGTGTCTGAAGTTGAGGTTTATTGTCTAATGCTTGGCAAAATATAAAAAAAATACTATATAAAAACAACATCCCACAAAAACCATTACGTAAATGGAAAAAAGCCAAGTCTTTTTCACGTAAAAAGTTTTGAGATATCGTAGAAACCAAGTCTAATTTAGGTTAGTCGGTAATTATTAGTTATGCATTAAAATTTTGTGACTGCATGTAGATATATATTTTTTAATATTTATCATAGTGACTTGGCAATGAGCACTATACATTTATCTATAATATGGTTATCAGTAACTACTTACGTCAAAATGTGCTATTAAAATGTAATGAGCACAGGTAAAAACAAATACCATTGACTGATGTTTATATTATAATATAATGAAGCTAGAATAGACCCTTGCACATTGTACATTAGCCGATAAGCCCAGAAAACATTTCGATGCCCTCTGACTATGACAATAAGGTGACACACAAGGATATCTCAAAACTTTTTAATTGAAAAAGACTTGGCTCTTTTTCATTTAGGTAATAATTTTTGTGGGATCTCATTTTTTTTTGTAGCTAGGTTAGGCCTATTATGGTTAATCACTACATATTGTGACACAAAGTGCTCAGTCGCTTTTGTCTGTTTGCGATAAACTCAAAAATTACTCCACGAATTTCCATGCGGTTTTCATCAGTAGGTAGAGTAATTCTTGAGGAAGGTATAGGTTTATAATTTATTAAGTTTTTATTCTTTTTTTCTCACGGGTGAAGCCGTGAGCATTAGCTTGTTTTTTGTATTCAGTATATTTTAGTATTCACATGATAATAATATTATAGTTGTGAGTCTATAATGCACTTGTTTTTGTATCTCTTCCATACATAAAACGATTATCGGCCGCTCGTGGACACCCGCAACACTAGAGGAGCTACAAGTGCGCGCCCGGTGCTTAACACCAACTGCCCCATGGGCCACCGATACTCTCCTCATGCGGCAAAACACAAGGCATGGAGGGTTCGGGGTTGGATAAACTGTGAACGCACTTGTAACTCCTCTGGTGACGCGGATGTCCATGAGCTGTAGTAATCGTTTTAATATTATTATGGAATATATCTAGTGGAAGAAATTGTAGTACTTTCTTGCCATCAGTGGTTAGTGGTTCCACACTCAAGGATCGGGAACGTACTTGTAACTCCTCTGGTGTTTCAGATGTCTAAGTGTACAAGCGGATCGCCTTATGCTTACCTACCATCCGTTTGCTCGTTTTCAGATCTATTTCACAATTAAAGCGATTACAGTCGCTCATGTACATCTGCAACACCAGAGGACTTATAACAATTTCTAAGCATCAGGCGATTCTTTTGCTCGTTTTCAAATGAATTAGTTAAAAATTTATTAAAATTTCATACCAATAGGAGTTACTAGTGCGTTTTCGATTTTTCAAACCCACTTTGGGCCACCGGTATCTTAGGTACCTTTCTGACGCAGCGAAATACAAAACGAGTGCTATTTCCCATCGGTTTTCTGTGAGGTCGTCTTATTTATCCGGTCGTGTCGGTCCATTCGTTCGGAAGCATCTACTCGAACCTAAAATAACCTACCACTTCTCAATTTTTGAGGTTTGTTATATAAATAAGGATTACAAAGTTATTAGTGAACTTGTGTTCAAACATTTTGTTCCTTTGATTTCGTAAAATTAAAAATTCTAAAATATTATTTTTTTCAGAATTTTCACTTTTTCTATATTTTCCCTTTATATGTAGCTAATAACCTAGACCAACAGCAAATTTGAAATTTCTAAGTCAGCTAGAAGTATGCTTATTCTCCCTACCTACTTCCATCTATCCATATCTTTCGGAATCGCGTTTTTTGCCGCATAATATCTCCTAAACTATGCACAATTTTTTTGAAATTTAAAACATTAGTTTGTGCCAGTAACGAACACTCCGCGACAAAAATTCCGACCGCCAGCTTTATCACAAACGAAAATATGGGGGCACGAAAAAGCCGCGAAATGCTTCGAGAAAAGATAGTTACGGCCGCTTAAAATCTAAGACACGGCGATCTGATGATCCCAATTCTTTTTAAAAGTCTATGTTCAATAAATTGGACTTTCAATATACTTTAAATGAATTATAAATGAATCGTCTTGAGATCATAAGCTGATTTTTGGAGTTCGGACCAATCAAAACGCGTTTGACGTTGGTTTGATGTTTATGAGAACACCATTTTGCTGTTTTAACATCAAAACTGTATTATTGTAAGATTTATGGTCATTTCACGCCGGCCGTGACGATACGCTACGCGGCGCTGTATTTTTTTGATAGCTAACAAAATTGAAAAACTTGAAAATTGAACTTTATTCACTACTCAAAAAGATACTCGTTTCATATGACAGCAAATACACTGCACATGCGCTTTGCAGCGCAGTGCAATCTGATATTCGAACTCTTACAATTAAACGTGTATCTTCTTGGTTAATGAATAGAGTTCAATATTGAATATATAAGCGTATCATTTCGTTTTGGTGTGAATTGAATTAGCAGAATCGACGTTTTAAAGTTTTTAACTTCAATATACTGCAGTAGGTACATCTAGGTCGAGCATTTTTGATGCACTATTAGAAAATAAATAGAGTTTTTAAATACGTAAGTTTTGTGAATATATAAATACACAACATTTGCTGTGCTACCAGATTACTATTACTTTCAATTTTACTCAAAATCTGCAAGCAATTGTGTTAATTTTCAATTTTTCAATTTATGTATGCTAATTGCTATGAATTTCCGCAGAGTAACTACTAACGCCTGATTCTATGCTACTTCGATAATTTACAATATTAGCCAACACCATAAATAAACCTTGAAAATAATGGCTCCTCAAATGTAATATTCAATATTATGAAGTAAACACATTTCATTTCATAAAATATTCAAGTGACGCCTTTGTGAGTGAACGAATTACAAAAAATGTAAAGAGCCCCCGAGACGATCGGACGGTTTGACTCAAACACGTACATTTCAGTTTGAGTCGAACCAATTTGATCGTTTACAAAGCTCGTTTGAACGGTTTGTCAAACATTGACGGGTTTGAAGCTCGTTTGATGGAATTACATATTTTGTCTACGTCACGAGTCTAATGACAAACCGATCAAACCGACGTCAAACGGATGCATCAAACAATACGCGCGTAGTACGCAAGAGCACTATCTCCCCTTTACTCTCGTAACCCAGTGGGACGGATAACCGACACGACTGGGGTGAGATCAGGCGCAGGTCCAACTTTTTTCTTGTCAGACAATCAGGTGATCAGCCTGCATTGTCCTAACCAAACTTGAAAACAACATTCTTTGTTGTTCCAATACGGGAATCGAACCCACGACCTACGAGTCGAGAGCCAAGCTCTAACCACTAGACCACGGAGGCTGTTAAACACGTAAGGTTTGAGTCTTAGATCGTCTCGGGGGCGCTTAACACACATGAAAAAAAATTAAGTGCATTTTACCCCACTTTAACCGCAACACAGATTAGACTGTGAATAGGAGTAATGAAATAAATATTTTGCCGGTAGGGCAAATTGTGTAACGCCCGGCTGCACCTGATTGTTCACAGCGTGGGATATTGCGCGGAAACTATTTAGCTTTTTGTTGGGTTTGGGTATAAATATGTGATGGTTAAGTGATCGTTAATCAGCATCAGCGCTAGCTCCGCCATCGGAGGCGAGGGACAGTAAACTCCTTTGACAGTAAGTATTCAGTTGTTTTGTAATGAATTGTGTGTATAACTTGTTTAAAGTAAGGGTCTGAGACAAATGGTGATTACATACATCAACCGATAATAAGCTCACAGTTTCTGTTTTAAATAATAAAACTTCCATCGATGTACGGATTTCAGGGCCGAGCAGAAACATTTGACAACGGCGTAAATCTATCGTTATCGAATGAAATTTGTATGTGCGTTGTCATGATTTTGACAGATTTTTATACAATTCTCACTCGATAACGTTACATTTACGCCGCTGTCAAATATTCCTGCTAGACCCACAGATCCATATGACTATAGAACTCAGTATTCTTTCAACATAGACATTATGTATCTTGACGTACTATCGAACAAATTGCCGCTTGACTAGGCATAAGAAGAAAATCGCTTAACAGCGCCGTTGAATCGTGCGCACGCCATCATACTCATGTATAAATACGTAGTTCAATTTCGTCTGCAGTTGTTGCGGCCATTTCCTTTGTTAAATATTTTAAGGCGTCCTAGTGCAAAGAAAAATCTTTAGAAATTGGTCGAGCACGAACTTTGTCGATATTGTGCTTAGATGTGTACACGCAATATCGACAAATTTCCTGCTCGACCAGCTTCTAAACATTTTCCTTTGGACTAGGATGCCTCAGAATTTCATATCCTATCTATATAAAAGTCACAAAATGGCTGTGCTCAACTTTGGTGACTTCGATGTCTTTCACCTTTTGGTGAAAACTTTGATCTATTTCACCTAGCCAGCGTGATTCAAACGATATTTTAGATCCGCGGGCCATTTCAATATAGGCTTCAAATCAGATTCGGTCAAATATTTGAATGTCCTTTTTCCCAGGCAGATTAAGTGCAATTTTCTGCCGTCTCACCCTTGGATCCCCGAACTGTTTGTCGTGTAAACTAAAAACTACAAATACGATTGTAATGAGTGCCCTGGGCGTTTTGTTTGATTTAGGGGACATTTTGTATTACCCCTTAATACGGCTATTAATATTAGCGGTTATTTGATTATTTTGAGTATAATTTTAGCACTTATTACATTAGGGTAAGAGACAAAAAATAGGACTGAGCTTTTAGCCAAGTTGTCATCGCTAATTACGACATAAGCATCGCTATGTTACTTCGTCGTCGCAATTAAAGTTGTCCACTTGCCTCTGAAGTGCACGGGTAGCATGACCACTTTAGAAATGGTTTCTTTATATGGAAGAATAGACATAATAACAGATTAATAAAGAAAATCTGTCATTTAGCCCGTACAATGTGTCAATACATAAGAATAGACAATTCTTATGTAGACAAGACGCATTTCTAAGGTAGTCATGTTACGCGTACTTTTGTCTAGAAAAAGCTTAGGCGGGAAAACTTTGACTCTGGAGAATGCCGTGATTTTGGACGTTGTATATTTACGTTTAACTTCCACAGTAAGGTTTTTTGGCCTTTATTCAATAATGTTACATATTGCTCATATTATCTACAGCCTCCGTGGTCCAGTAGTTTAGAGATTGGCTCTCGACTCGGAAGTCGTGGGTTCGATTCCCGCATTGGAACAACAAAAAATGTTGTTTCCAATTTGGTTATGACAATGCAGGCTGATCACCTGATTGTCTGACAAGAAAGATGATCCATGCGTCGGATGGGTATGTAAAAAGTCCTGCACCTGATCTCTCGCCAGTCGTGTCGGCCATCCATCCCAGTGGGTTACGAGAGCAAAGGAAGAAAGAGTGCTCACACTTGGACACCATAAAAATATCCTGGTTTCAATTTCAAACCGGCTACCGTCACCGACATTGGTGTGGTTTACCGACAGGTATTAGTATTTTTATATATTCAACATACTTAACTTGAGCATGGCTATATGAAATATATAAATTATCTACCACAATAATATAATAATAATAATATCTATCTATGGACGCTTCACTCCACGCCAATCTGGCCCCGTGCTAAGTATCCGAAGAACTTCTGTTACAGGCACCAGAAAACGGGAAGTATATTTAATACTTTTATACTATACGTATATTTAATTATATTTTGAATTATATTATACACATATTTAACGTACATCCATGACCCAGAAACACAGAAAAACTTTTTGTTCCTTCGGCGGGATTCGAACCCGCGAAACTCCCCAGCTTGAGCACCAACGCGCTGAACTACTGAGCCACAGGGGTCGTCCACAATATCGTCGTCCACAGTAGTGTTATATAATAAATCCTTGCTGGATTTATATAGGGCTAAGCAGAGATTAAACCTCTATTTATTTATCTTTCACTATCACACACTTCCACTACATCCACAATTAATATGTAATTTTAAAACAATCTACGAAAATAACTCCACTTTCAATACAATCACTCACAACTTGAGTTTTCCCCAGTGTTTGCCCTTGTGCTCACGCCAGATGCGCGCTCCCAGGCCCGGGTTCAAATCCATTCGCCAAACATATTAACTTGTTTTGTATTGACAAATATGCACTTAGCAGTGAAAAGATTTATAATGAAGGCGGAATAATGAAGATATTTGTTGTCGAGTGATGTTAAGCTGATAATATAGGTTATAGAAGGGCTAAGTGTCAGTTCATACCGAGACGCGACGTGTAATATCCATAATACGTGTAATATGCATAATATCGCCCCGCGTCTCGTCGCGTCTCGGTGAGAACTGACCCTAAGATTGTAACAGCTAAAATACTGAAACCCAGGTGGGGCTTCTTATCGTGCTTGTAATAACAAATCAGTACATCCGTATCCTACTACTATTATAAATGTGAAAGTTTGTGATGAGTGTGAGATGAGTGGATGGATGGATGTTTGTTTATTTTTACTCTTGCACGCAAAAACTACTGAACGGACTTCAATGAAATTTCCAGCTCTGGATTAAAACATAGGCTACATTTTATCTCGAAAAAGTACAGTGTTCCCGTGTTCGGAGCCGCAGGCAACATCTTGTGTATAATGATTTATTTAGAGCCGAGAAAAAGCTAACTGAGCTATACTAAACTGAAAAACTTGAGAGGTGTCAAGGGACACCCGGATGGAACGAAGTTCCTTTCGATTAATTAGTGAAGGAATTGTAATAAAATTTTATTTCTTTTTAAGATATAATAATATTTTTTATATTATTTACAAATATAATGTAATATAAACTTCAGTAGGCTCAATTTTAGTAATAATTGAGAGAGAGAGAGATAGAGACAGACAGAGAAACACGCTCACGCCGCACGGCTTACAACTATAGCAAAAAGTGTCGTTACCACTTTTAGTCTTAATTTTTTCCGTCTAGCCTCCTTTCGCAACGCGCGATAAGGAACTTCGTTCCAAAAATATATTTCCCAATGACCATACGCCCTTTCATAATGCCCTACGGTGTTTTTTGAACAACCCATCCATTCCAATGAAATTCAATACAGTTTAAAAACAATCTTCTGTTTGTTAGACATGTTATGTGATGTCAAACGGTGAAGGCATTTCAAATATAGTCACATTTGTAACCCTTTTCATGTGTCTCATTACTGGACAAAGGTGTGTTAGTCGAAAAGGGTATAAAGTCTACTGTCAATTTTCATCAATTTACTTGTCTGTTATATTTTTGAAATGTCTATGTAAATGCAATGTTTGTTTTTAATTAATTTATGTAACAAAGTTTTGAATAAACAATAAAATATCGCCTACTTACTTTCCACCCGAAATAACGACTTAAGTAGAAAAAGTTAATACGCTTAATTTTAAATAAATGGCTTAACCACAGAGTAAAATATATATTCTCACGTACAGAGAAACACCTTTCATAGAACGACCCAAATTTCGTCAGGGTTGTCACAGAAGATGGGGATAAATTAAAATAAATATGACGTTTAGGTAAATTAGCATTATATTATTAAGAACTTTAATATAATATCCTAATAAAAAGAATATGTTGTGTAATATACATAATGTTAACATAAGTTTTTTTCAAATATTCTATAGGGAAACATTCACAAGGCATTTCAAATTTACATTCTCGAATGCTGTGAAAAATTTGACTGCCAACATTAACTATATTTGTTTCAAGATTAAAATATTCATGAAATTTATTTTCTAATAATTCAATATATGTTTGAAAATTGTCGGGAGGAATTATTAAAAAACCCTTATGTATAATCCTATAATTTTGCCTAGTTTTGGCATTCAAAAGTGTCATTGTAAGGTCTTCGCGCCCGACGGCTTTTAGTCAATCATGTCGCCTGAAAAAAACAATAAACCAATCCAAATACAATACGTTGTACAGTGCGACTATGTTGCGAATAGTTCTCAGCAATAGTCTTTTTTGTAGGAAAATGACAGGCGATGTACATAAAACGAAAATTCCCGAAGTACACATCGTATGCTTGTAGTAGTGCAATCTAATCGAAAGTAAAGTATGTAGGTGTTTATGATGCGATAATTTCAACGGCGAACCTCGTAAAAAAATGTATGGGATTTGACATAAGGCATCGCAAGCGACATGTCACTTAGCGATGACTTATGTCAAATCCCATACATTTTTGATTTCGAACTTCGCCGTCGAAATTATCGAATGCATCTTCACTAAAGGCCCTGGTCCTAGCTTTCTTTAACCAGTGGCTTAACTGCGTTTGCTTCATATTTCACTCGACCGTTATTTGAGTGTCATCAAGTGTTATATTCACATTGCTTTTTTTTGTGAATTATAAAAAATCCATAATTGATTGTTCTCGGCGCTCGACTAGGTATCGCTGGCGTACTCGAAGAATGCGGCAACAAATATCTGTGTATTTGTTGCCGCATGTGTATGGTGTCTGTTTGTTATTTTAAACTAACAGCTTTTCTTAAAATGCATATGAAAGTATCTACGGTACTTACAATATTTTTATTTTTTTTTACATTTTAGGCTATCCGTCTATATTCCGTTTAAAAATAGGGTTCTGTTTCCGTTATTTCCACGCAAACGAAGTTGCGGGCACCAGCTAGTACTAAATAAAATTGAATGCGCTCCCTAAGGTGCTGAGGTCATTAACCTCACAAAAAGGTGATTTAAAGAGGAAGCAAAAACTTTTCCTAAATAATATGAATACAACATCTGCGTTAGATCAATGACCCTAATAGCGCTGTAAAGAGCGTAATGTAATTTTATTTTCTATACATGTTTTAGATATTTTTTTTAGTCTAATAATATAATAGTGGGAGAGCGACGCTTCGGCACGAATGGGCCTACTCGACCGGATAAATACCACAACCTCACAGAAAACTGGCGTGAAATAACGCTTGCGTTGTGTTTCGCTGAGTGAATGAGGTTACCGAAGGCCCAATGGGGGGATTGGAAATTTTAAGGACCAGGAACGCAACAAAGGAGTTAACAGCGGAGTTACAAGTGTAACTCCGCTGGTGACTTGAGTGTCCAAATCGCTTACCAAGCGATCTGTCTGCTCGTTTCCTTCTTCATTTAAATAAAAAGTCTAAACGTCTTGACAAAAGCAGTAGGTTGCATGTCCAAAATATTCGTAATCGATTTTAAACGACCTTTAATGTTTTATGTACGCAATTATTAGTAGACATCTGTCGGTAAATATTTCCTGTGGCGGCGTCATTGTGCGGCACAATACGGGCGCAAATAAACCGACTCTTGTGAAGCTCGTGCGAGCTGCAGAGATTGTACGAACGTATATTTATTCTTCAGAATAATATACAGCTCTTCCCTGTGACTTGGAGTGAATATTTGTGCAGCGAGGACTACTATAAATGAGATTAAAATATCTTACGTAATTGAATCAAGTCATTTAAAATACTTACATTGGTTACCAGATTTAATATTATATATTAGTTTAGTAATTTTACCGTATATTAAACTTCGACAAACTATTTTTTACGTGAAAAGCCAATGATAAAACAATATTCGTGGAAGTCGTAGAGCTTCGTAGCAATTGCTACGACGCGGCGTGGACTCGTAGCTAAATAAACAAATCAATAATGGCTATTATTATTTTTATGAAACTATTCTTAGGATTCCGTAGTTACTATAAGAAACCCTTACAGTTTCACTCTGTCCCTCCGTTTGTATGTCTGTCTATCAGCCCTTCTAACTTTTGTAGTTATTAATATAAATGGATGAAAGGTATTGTGTATAGTATATGTATCTTGGTTTTGGTATTATGATTTACAATAATTTTATATTTTAGGGGTGGCTCTCCCTCCGTACATGCGAAGTGGGAATGAAAAATATTTTTTATTCTAGCCAATCATGTGAGATATCGAAGAAATAGGTATTTTTAAAGAAAGGCATGGTTTCATACACCACTTTCTTACAAAGTCAACCATTTTTGAGTAATCAGCCTCCAAAGTGGTGCAATGCCAGGGGCATTTCTAAACTATAGGAGATAGAAACTTGTAAGTTTCCATGCTGATAATTCACGCTAAAAACTCTTTAGAAAAATTATTTTGAGTTAAATCATGCTATAACTTTTCAAGTAATTTAATGAAAACCCATTGCGCGTTAATAGTTTCGAAATGTACCCTCCTTAGACATGTCCGGATATGCTCTTGGTCTTGGTTGGGTTTTATTTTTAATTTATATTTACAGCCTTTCACAGCACTATAAGTACAGGGTAAATTTCAAACTAGATACTTCATTTATTCTGATGTGTACAAAAGAGCTAAAGAAATAAAGTAGCGACCGCAAACCAAAATATATATTGTAAAATTTTCATTTACATTCCATTTCCCGTAATTATTTTAATTCAGATACATGGAGAAGTCTCCACTTCTCCATGTATCTAGAGGAGATATTCAGAAAATTGTTGAACATATTTTATATGTATATTCGTTGAAATGAGTTAAAACATCACAGCATTCACCCCACCCCCTGCATATATGCGACCTATGCTGTTGTAATCCACATGCGATCACGCTTATATCTAACCTAATTTGTATCTGTGGTCGCCGAAGCTAATTGTTTCATAGTAAAATGCCCCGTGTCCTCACTTTGGTCGCCGAAGCTAATTGTTCCATAGTAAAATACCCCGTGTCCTCACTTTGGTCGCCGAAGCTAATTGTTTCATAGTAAAATGCCCCGTGTCCTCACTTAAATTAATGTCGCAGATACAATTATAATATTAGTGTTACATCATTTTTACATTTTTTAAATATTTTTTCGTTTCACGCCAATACAGAGCACCAGTATTATGCACATATGAAAATAGCACTGATGACACGGAGAAGGCTCGGGGATTATCGCGCCTCTTAGGCTCAAGTCTGACTATTGTGAGGGGCCTTTTGTCGCGAGTAGGTGTGAATAGGTGACATTTTGGTTCATTTTGCTATTATTTATGACTAGGTAGTAGATGGTAGTAGGTAGTAGTAGTAGTACTTGTACTTTTGTAGATATTTCTTTTTTAGTACTTACCTACTTTTAATAATAATTAAAATGCATTGCCTAACTCACAACATGATATTAAATCATTTAATATATTAGGTATATTAATATCCACGTAAAGCAAAAACTTTTATGACTAGATAGCATATTGTAGTAACACTTGGTGATGAATTTATGAGAGCTGTTAGAGGTTTTTTAACCGACATCCAAAAAAAGGCGGCGGTTAGACGTTCGTTCGTATAATTTATGTTTTACACAATAGTATGTAAAATACTTAACAAAATATATTATACAATCAATGAATATTTTAATGATCGAATAGATATCATGTAACATTCAAACGTTAAAAATGACACTACATTATATTTTATTAATTTAATTTGTATCTTATTGTTAAATCTGACCTTTTATTTTGACGTTTTTATAATATTGACTATATTATTCATTAATGTAATTATAACAACCATTTGTAATCTATTAAATATTATAATCTAAAATTTTTTAATTATAATACCTATCCTTTAATTATAATCTAAAATAACTAACTATGAAAAACTGAAAATATTTGCACACTATTTATGGTTATTATCATTACTTATGAATATGTCGAACTCAATAAAATATGTAAACACCTACTGTACCATATTCTTGGCAAATAAATGAATTTGAATTGAATTGAATAATATTATGTAGGTTGCTCACGCCCTGTGGTCGAAATTAGACCATAATAACTTATATAATTCTTAAGGTTAAACTTTATAAGGGTTCTTTGACAAACTTCAACGTGTTATAAAATTGTATATATCGAACGCACTGTAGTGTGTGTTTATAATCTGAGGTAGTGTGTGTTGTTGTTAGTTGTATTAATTTTATGTTTTTCATATTAAGTTGTTTATATTAAGATAAAATATTACAGTATCTGCGCCATCTGTGACGCCCTTAAGTCTTCAGTTTTTTTTTCACTTTTAACAAATTACATAACCAATATAAACATTCAAACCCTTGTAGATCAGTTGATAATCCGGAATCGAACACCCGAGTGCGACGCGTGGCGACGCGTGGCGTGTTTCATTTCACGCCTTCATGTTTTGAGCACTTCATAAATGTTTGTATCAATGATTTTGGATTGGACCCTAAAAATCATTCCATGTATCTAGATGGAATGAAAGTACACACCAAAATTTTCATAATCTGAATTCCTCTAGACTGACTTACTAAATCGCGTAGAGACATATTTTTACATAAATAATAAAATTATAAGTAGGTAAATTATATCGTGTATCGCTTTGCCTACCTAAAACGCCTTTATGTACAATAATCCTTGTAACTAACCTTTAAATACTTATATACTTATGTAATACGTGAAGCAAACATTTTCAGTACAGTTTTACGAGAATTGTGCGAACGGAGGAGTATGAAATATGGCATAGTTAAAGTTTATGTGCAGAATGCTAATATTTTTTAAGTGATGCTTAGAAATATATAAAATTAATAGAAATAACAACAACACACACACTACATCAGGCTATTAACACACACTACCGTGCGTTTAATACTTACAATTTTGCTACACATGTATTAATGATCGACTGTTACACATTGACACGTTTGTCAATGTGTCACACTTTTTTTCTATCTAAGGAATCCTTATAATGTACAACCTTAAAAATTACATGAATTGATAAGGGCGAATTTCTCTAGTATAAAATTAATACACATGTTCTTTTTTTTATGTGTATGTAACAGACAGCTGATATAGAGAATGTTTCGTATAGGATCGCTACGTCACGGTAAACAGAGAAAAGTAGAACATCTTCATACAAACGTGCCGCGATCGGTTTGAATGTGTGCGTGCGCGCCGGGCGCCTATCCGCACGTAGGCACACACCTCGTATAAGAAATGATAAGGCGCTCTCAGTGCGGATTGTGCCGTAACCGATCGACGGCTCGCGTTGACCTGCATTATTTTAGCATTTATTTGTCAGCCCTTGCGCCAACGCGAGTGTAGGCAAATAACTCGTCAGACGACCTTAGATGTTCTACTGTTTACCGTAGCTCGGTGTAACCATTTACTTAAGTGTAACATCACATTATTATGTACAACAATTACAAAATATTTGTTTATATTGCTGTCGGCGAACAGTGTGACAGTCAAACACCCCAGAGGCGGCACGTGTCTGTATTAATTACATTCTGTTGACAAGTATGATGGTACTGAGTACGTGGTGGGTACAAGTTACAACATACTTGTAAAGAACCCTCATAGGTACTAAAGAAAGAGGAACAGATAAATAGCTACATAGACGTAAAAGTTTTCAAATTTGGGTCGATATAGATCGTTCTTTGAAAGCTGCTGTTTCTCTGTTCGTAAGTATATATATTTTCTACTCTGTGCTATTGTCATATTGGGTTAAAGTTCTTAAGCTCCTTTAAAGAACTCGATCATACATTTAACTAGGAATGCCACTGCTAGGGCGCTTGTCGATGAAGTATAACAAAGTTTAAATCATGCTGATGATGATTGATATTTAGTTCTGTAATACGGTATTTCCTGTATTTTTATACCAACCTGACATTCGCACTCTTACGATGTAACGTGTATCTTCTTGTGCAATGAATAAAGTTCAAATTTGGATAGCAATCTTAATAATGCAGCGCCAAGCCGCGTATCGATTCGTTTCAGTGTGAATTGACCCTTAGATTATATACACTAATATTACAAAGAGGAAAGATTTGTTTGTTTATTTGCAGTGAATAGGCTCCGAAACTACTGGATCGACTTTTGTGAATTTGCTACAGATATATATTAATTCAAGGGAAAGGACATAGGCTAAAATGAATGGTCCTCGCGGGATTACCTTTTGCGCGCACAAAGTGTGTAAGTTACATACATTATTTCCGTCTTTATTTATTTCTTGTCTTTATTATACTATGTATATCCTGGGTCACGTATAAAAAAATAATTTTGTCTCGATCGCGTCATTATAAAGAAGGAATTTATATTTAACCAAAAATGGCCTTCTGTAAAAAATAAATGTTGAAAATCGCATTAAAACCATCGTGACAGAATTAAATGAGGACTCCCTGGGAGCGGCTCCACAGGAGTTTCGGGGAGGAACGAGGAGGACTATTAACGAAGCGATCCACGCTAAATGTTAACTCACGGATAATGAAAATTATTCATCGCTGCGTCCTTACGCTGCGTCTATATTGGTGCCCTATAACACCTATTTTGTAAAACCTCTTTTATACCCGACTACGGCGAAGCCAAAAGGAAGGGTGATGATTTAGGCAGTCAATGTATGTATTTATGTATGTTTGTTCCACCGTAGCGCCTAAACTACTGATCCGATTAAAGCCCGGGTAACATCTAAGGCTATATAATTTGCGTAGTCGAGTTATAGTTTTTAACTTTTTATTATCATGACAACGCTTAGACCTTTGGAATTGAAATGCAGCTAACTTCTACTTGAGGTTTTCACTTATAAGTAATTTATCGCACTTGATTTAAGCGTTATGTAATTGTAATTTCACGGTGGGCTTGACACAATTAGGCTGGGACTATTTAATACGGAATCCGAAGGTCCGGTGAAATTTCGTATCGCTAAAAATAGAACTCTGCGCTAATACAATAGAGCTTAAAATCAAACACACAAGTCTCGAGTCAAATTCAATGTCATATATGACACTCGATATTCGACACTTGTATTAGCTCACAGAGTTCTATTTTCAGTGCTCCGAATTTTCCCGGGCCCGTCGGATTCCCGATCATATATCCCCAGCCTTATTGTCAATATTTCTTTCACATTTCACTGACAATATTTACATATTGTAATTGTGTATCTAAGAGGCAAAAGAAAGCCTAAAAAAGTTGAAACTTAAAAATATTATTATACTGAAATATATTTTAATGATGTTTAGCATTAAATAATTACTATTAATTATCTCAACCATAGCTAGAAGAAGTTTACGGAGTGGAGTACAGAGGAAACATGTTCCTATATATATATATAGGAACATGTTTTTGGTGGTTAGTATCACACCACACCAGTATGAACGCGTCCTACGCCGGGGATCCGTCTGGTGTAATTGAAATATTTATAATTACGGCCGCACCCCGCGCGCGCCCTGCGCCGCCGCACTATTATTGTTTTTTGTTCATTTCATAGCTGTCATTGTGCTTTTATTGTTTTTATAATAAGTCATTATACCGTCTGGCTTGTTATGGTTTAGAGGTTTGAAGTTTATTTCTTAGGTTTGAAGTTATTGAAAACTAGTTGTCCGCGACTTCATGGGCGCATGAATGAACTTCAAAAGGAAATTCCCTCGCGTGGGAGCCGTACTATTCGCCGCGACAAAAAGAAGCCAATGTCCTTTTTAGTGGTATATTCTATATATGTGCCAAATTTCATCAAAATCAAAAAAAAAACTAGTTTTAGCCTGCGGCTCCACCCGCGTAAATACATACCCCACGGGACCACTACACTTTTTTAGGAGAAAAAGTAGCCTATAATTTAATCCCTTAACTACTACCATACCAAATTTCATCAAAATCCGTTTAATAGATTTTGCTTGAAAGGGTAACAACATCCAACCATCCTCGCCAACTTTTATATTTACAATAGTAGTAGGATTAAATCTTACAAAAAAAACATAAACAATCAAATCTTTCCTTTTTAGAATATTAGTGTAGTATACGCACGGGCGTTATATGTCAGTCATGTTGACGTAAGCCTAAGGTTGACACCGAATTAATTTTAAACGTCGCGTCAGACAAATCTATCATAAATAGTATGAAATTATATTATCAATTATGTGAAAGCACGAAACGACCAGCGGCCAACCCCGTGAACGAAAGTCTTGGCTTGAAAAAACTGACATCCAGCTCGCTGCGCGCGACCCCGCATACGTTTAGCCACGCACACATAGCTGCGAGCATTCTTCGTCTATTAAATGTTACGTTCTGTTATGTTATGTTCTTCTTTACGTTAGTAATTTAGTGGGCGAGCTGTATTTCGGCACGAATTGAACGGCTTGACGAAAGGTTACGGTGTTACAGAAGATTGACGTAAAATAACGCAGGGCGGGTACCGAAGGGGCATGGCTTAAGAAACCGGCAACGCACTTGTAAGTAATCTGGTGCTACATATATCGCATGGGCAATTGTAAATGCTTACCACCAGGCGATTACTCTGCTGGTCCATAAAAAATTACACCTTTACCGTTACCATCAATGTCTCTTCGTCCCCAGTACTATATTAACGCGTTATTTATTGCGATAATATCGCTTTAACCTCTCATCCGTGAATCGCGTTGAATTAGGCGACAATTATCGCGACACCATCTCGATAGCGGCCACGTGGCGACGGGAAACGATATTAGTTTTTTATTTGACTAAACGCCCCTCTAAAACTTGTCAACGTGTATCAATAAAGCATACAAACCTACAAACATTTCCCCGTTAATGTAACGGAGGGAATTAAACATTATTCCATTGGAATAGAGTTAGAAATGAAACGGATTGGTCGTAGGGCAGTAAAGTTAAGTTGGTACTATGGATGTAAGTAGTTTGGTCATCCGATATTACTTTATATTTGGCAATACTCGAGTGCAGCTTATTCCCATGAAAATCGTATTACTTTGTTTTAAGTCCAAATTAATTTAGCGTTGACTTAAAATATGTGTTTGAACACTGTCCGTAACCGTATGCGGTTAAAAGTATTTTTGACGAAATTGAATATTTATCATATTGAGTCATGTAACGTGGATTTTTGCGCCGCAGGTGCTGCGACCTTTCACCGCCGGAGTTACGTCACAAAACACCATACAAATCCTAGTGCAGCGTGGCCGCGGGAGCTACGTCACAAAACACCATACAAATCCTAGTGCAGCTTGGCCTCGGGAGCTACGTCACAAAACACCATACAAATCCTAGTGCAGCTTGGCCTCGGGAGCTACGTCACAAAACACCATACAAATCCTAGTGCAGCGTGGCCGCGGGAGCTACGTCACAAAATACCATACAAATCCTAGTGCAGAGTGGCCGCGGGAGCTACGGCACGTGTGTAAGCGTACCTTTCTTTTATGAAATGGACCAGGAAACGAGCAGACGGATCACGTGATGGTAAGCTATTACCACCGCTCATGGACACTCGCAACACCAGAGGAGTTACAAGTGTAACTGCGTTGCACTTAAGTTCTTCGTCCTCAAAATCCCCAAGCCCCCTGGGCCTCCGGTAACCTCACTCACTCGGCGAAATACAACGCAGCGTTATTTCACGCCGGTTTTTTGTGAGGCCGTGGTTTTTATCGTTAGTCAAACCAACGTCGGGCAAGAAATAAAAGGCTTTTTTATTTTATTTATTTTATAAACCAACGTCGAACCGATTTTATTGGTCCAAACTCCGAAAATCAGTTTAAATGATATCAAGACGATTCATTTATAATTCAATAAAAGTAAAATTGAAGTGTAAGTTAATTACGAGAATTGGGGATCAGAATAGCGTGGTGTGAAAGCGTCCATAGATCTTATTCATCATCATCATTAACAGCCATAGGACGTCCACTGCTGGACATAGGCCTCCCCCAAAGATTTCCACAACGAACGGTCCTGGGCCACCCGCAACCAACGGCGGCCCGCGACCTTCATAAGGTCATCGGTCCACCTAGAGGGAGGCCGTCCAACGCTGCGCTTTCCAGTTCGTGGTCTCCACTCTAGAACCTTTACTCCCCAGCGATTATCAGTTCTACGAGCGATGTGGCCTGCCCATTGCCACTTCAACTTGCTGATTCTGCGAGCTATGTCGGTTACTCCAGTTCGTCTGCGAATCTCCTCGTTGCGGATTCTGTCACGCAGAGAAACCCCGAGCATAGCTCTCTCCATCGCTCTTTGAGTGACTTTGAGCTTATTTAAGAGGCCAACAGTTAGGGACCACGTTTCACATCCATAAGACATCACTGGCAACACGCACTGTTCAAAGACCTTTGTCTTTAGGCACTGAGGTATTTCGGACTCGAAGACGCTGCGTAGTTTCCCGAACGCTGCCCATCCGAGTTGGATTCGTCGTTGGACCTCACTATCGAAGTTGGACTTGCCTAATCGGACTGTCTGTCCCAGGTAGACGTATTCGTCAACAACTTCGATTTTAGAGTTCCCAACAAATACTGGAGCGGGTACAACATGGGCATTAGACATAATTTTCGTCTTGTCCATGTTCATTTTTAGACCCACTCGCTGGGAAGCTCTATCGAGGTCACCGAGCATGGCGCTAAGGTCTTCCAGCGATTCTGCCATTATGACTATATCGTCAGCAAACCGAAGGTGAGTGATGTATTCGCCATTTATGTTGATGCCGTATCCTTCCCAGTCTAGAAGTTTAAAAACATCTTCCAATGCTGTGGTGAAGAGTTTAGGAGAGATGACATCTCCCTGCCTTACACCTCTCTGCAATTGGATAGGTTTCGTACTTCCATTCTGTACTCGGACCGATATGGTGGCATTGTTGTACAAACACTTCAACACTTCTATATAGCGATAGTCAATTTGGCACCGCTGAAGAGACTGAAGCACCGCCCAGGTTTCGATCGAATCGAAGGCTTTCTCATAATCCACATACGCCATACAGAGCGGACGATTATATTCCTCCGATTTCTCTATAATCTGGCGGAGTGTGAGGATGTGGTATATGGTACTAAAGCCTTTTCGGAAACCGGCTTGTTCGGGTGGCTGGAAGTCGTCGAGCCTGCGCGCGAGACGGTTCGTGATAACCCTCGAGAACAATTTGTAGATATGGCTCAAGAGCGAGATCGGTCTGTAGTTCTTCAACAAGGTATTGTCTCCTTTTTTGAAGAACAGCACCACAACGCCCCTGCACCATGCCTCAGGTGTGGCGCCTTCATGTACGACGGAATTAAACAGTTTCTGGAGGACTTTGAGTACCGGTTTTCCACCTGCTCTCAGAAGTTCTGTCGTAATTCCGTCTTCACCTGGCGCCTTGTTGTTCTTAAGCTGTTTTAGGGCCATCCTAATCTCGTACAGGCCGACGTCCGGGATATCCTCGGTATAGTGTCGAGTTAGCTTGGCTCTTGGATCTTTAGCCGCGCTGTTAACAGGTGTCCGTGTCGATATGTACAACTGTCTGTAGAACTCTTCTATCTCCTCCAAAATCTCTGGCTTCGACGAGATGATCTTGCCTTGATCGGTCTTCAGCTTCGTCATCTGGCTTTGTCCGATAGACAGTTTCTTTGCGAACACTTTAGAGCCCTTGTTTCGCTCAATCGTTTCCTCAATACATCTAGTATTGAAGGAGCGTATATCGTGTCGCATTGCCTTGGTTATCTGTCTATTAATCCGTCTATATTGTGACATGTCAGCTGAAGACTGCAATCTCATTTCTCGCCTTTGCGCCATGAGTTCCAGAGTTCCATCGGAGAGCTTTTGAGTTCTACTTTGGCGTCGGGTTTTATAGAATTTCGACCCAATCGCATGGACAGCTTCCACAAGCCTGTTGTTTATATCGTCCACAGATTCGCACTCGCCTAGGCATTTAAAGCGATTTTGGAGCTCGAGTTGGAATTTTTCGGGATTTTGGATATTGGCAGCGGTGGGTCTGATCGTGGACTTCATCAGACTAGACCTTTCCAGCTTAACGTTTAGATTTAATGTGCCTCTTACCATGCGGTGATCGCTACCAGTCTTAACCCTGTTGATCACAGAGACATCATTAAATATACGCCGCTTGGTCGTCATAATGAAGTCGATCTCATTTTTTGGGGAACCGTCCGGGCTGATCCAGGTCCACTTCCTGGTAGGCTGCTTCTTGAAGAAGGAGTTCATCATGAAGAGTCCCTCCTTCTCCATGAAATCAGCCAGTCGCTGCCCCCTTGGGTTCCGCTGCCCAATTCCATATTGTCCCATTCTCAACTCATCGCTTCGTTTGCCCAGTTTCGCGTTGAAGTCTCCCATCACAACCGTATAGTGGGTTGGTGAGGTATGTATGGCATTAGAAATGTCCTCATACATAATCTCAACTTCATCGTCAGGGTGTGTCGAAGTAGGTGCGTATACCTGTATAACCTTGATCGAATACCGACTGGTAATTTTGAGTTCCAGGTATATCACCCTATTCGACACACTCTCGATCTTCACTATGTTGTTGACAAGAGACTTGTGGACGATAAACCCGACACCACCTTCGGATTTACGTTCTCCTTCCCGGTAGTAGAACAAGTTGCCAGATTTGAGAATTATCGTGTCCTCGCCCTGTCTTCGGACTTCAGATAACCCTATGATATGCCATCGCAACTTGTCCACTGCTTCTTCCAGCTCAGCAATCTTCGAATCTTCCCTCAAAGTGCGTGCGTTGTACGTTGCCAGGTCGAGTCGTCGGGGGTGGTAGCCGGAATTTCGGAGCCGGAGATTCTTCGCACCCCCTGCCCCGCCGTTCCCGTAGCCGCTACCGTAGCCAGGGATAGCGGGGCTGCCGGTGACTAGGGGCCGTGGCCGTTTTGTGATGTTCATTTTGGGGGGGGGGGGGGGGGGTTTGCCGTAGTCACCCTTGGTACGCTTGGCAGGCGGGTTGGTGACCGCAGTGGTGTATACCTACTTACTCAGACGGACGCTGCTGCCCATTCGCCTGAGGGTCCGGGTTTGTCGCCTCTTACGACACGCTTTTCCGGACGGCGGTGGGGATTTGTATTCTTTCTCCGTCCCCACACGGACAAGATCTTATTATATTATTATTATTTTGATCTGAGACTTTTCATCCCAAGCGAAGTCGCGGAGCGCAGACAGTATATCCTACTTCTATTATAAACTAGTTTTTGCCCGCGCCTCCGCCTGCGTAAATACAGTATCCCACGAGAACACTGCACTTTTTCGGGATAAAAAGTAGCTTATGTGTTATTCCAGAGCTTAAACTACTACTATACCAAATTTCATTAAAATTCGTTCAGTAGTTTTTGCTTGAAAGAGTAACGAACATTTACCATCCATCCTCACAAAATTGCACATTTATAATGGTAGTAGGATGTGAAAGTTTGTGAGGATAGATGGGTGGATGGATATCCATCTATCCTCACAAACTTTCACACGCAAAATCTACTAAACGGATGTCAATGAAATTCGGTATGGTAGTAGTTTAGGCTCTGGACTAAAACATAGGCTACTTTTCATACCGAAAAACTACACAATTCCCGTGGGATACCGGATACTATACTAACGTGCGGAGCCGCGGGAAAAAGCTAGTAATAACTAGCTTTTTATAGCTGTAAGTAAAATATATTTGGTCTGAGATTTTACATCCCAAGCGAAGCCGCGGAGCACAGCCAGTATACGAGTAAATAATGTCGCCGGTCCATTGAGTGGCATCAATTATTCAGCGCACTCCGACTGCAGATGAAACAAATAAAAACAGGCGCCATTTGTTCCCGTAGAAATCGGGTGAATCGAATATTTTCTGATACTTTCTTCTATGAGAATTTGAAAGTTTTTAGGGCCTATTTTATAGCCTACAGTCAATAAATGTCTGTTAAAATAATAACTGCGTCCTCTATCAATTAAATCGCGAGGAGTGTTCCGAAGAATTGTTCGATCTTATGCCCGTTGCAGAAGCTGCGCTGTTTTTCGCGACAAAAACTTCTATCATCATCATCCCAGATGAGTGGCAGTCATCCACACTCATCAAACTCTGGAACGAACTGTCGCCAACGGTATTTCCGGACCATCACGACCTTTGAAACATCAAGAAAAGACCGTATTCATATTTTAAAAGGCCGGCAACGGACTCGCGACTCCTCACGTGTTGGTGTCCATGGGCGACGGTAATCGCTTTCCATCACGCGACCCATCTGCTCGTTTTCCCCCTACATTTCATAAAAAACCTGGAAAGAAAACCACTAACGCATAACACTAGATTTCCCTAATGTTCTACACGCTCGGGTATTAAAGAGCCTTACATCATACATAAAACATCTACTAACGTACTCCTATCCTGTGGTTTTGTATAAAATTTGTAAAATCAATTACAGAAACTTTGGAGGAATGATTCACTGGTATGTAAACAGTTGAGGCCTGCAGGTGATGTGTGAAAAAGTTATCGATAACATGTATATGTACAGGTTACCTATAAACAAATATTATATTTGTTTATGCGTAGTTTATATAAAATAATTAATATTTGTTTTAAATTCTACTAATATTATAAATGTGAAAGTTTGTGAGGATCGATGGATGGACGGGGATGTATGGATGGATGGATGTTCGTTACTCTTTCACGCAAAAACAGCTGAACGGATTTCGATGAAATTTGACATGGTAGTAGTTCAAGCTCTGGACTAAAACATAGGATACTTTTTATCCCGAAAAAGTACAGTGTACCCGTGGGATACTGTATTTACGCGGGTGAAGCCGCGCGCAACCGCTAGTTTATTATATGTGCAACGATTATGTACTATGTTGTATTTCTATTCTAACAATGAAGTTAAAATATTAAGTTCAATACAACTTCAAAAAATTTATCTATCTAACATTCGAAACCAAATCGTCTTAAGCTCAAGCATCCGCATTCTGCCGCGGTCTTTGAAAAGCGCAAACAGGAAAAAGTCGAAAAACAATGGACTTGAAAATCGACATTCTTCATTAGAAAGGCGGGAGAATGTGCGATCTTCTGCTGGACTTAATGAAATACCTTCGTAATGAACCCGGACTTTTTTTTTGTGAGAAAACCTTCCGAGCTTAAGAAATGTAGAATATTGAGTTATTGTGATAACATTTTTTTTCTTCTTTAGAAAGAGTTTTCTTGGAGTTTTCCACTCACACGACTTTTTGTAAATACGAGTTTTGTTCTTTGGCTCGTTACAGAAAATAAGAAGATTATTAGGTGATCTAGCCGATTATTCCATTATTTTTTTCAATTATTTTATAATTTGGTATTAAAAATACTATAAAATAACCTTTAGTGGTTGATAAATCCTTCACACACCACATATCGTAGGCCGTAGGGGTAGGTAGGAGCTGTAGGTGTAGGTTGTTGGTGTAGAAACTTACGGTGTATGAAGATAGTTATTTATTTATTCTTGTTAATAGTTAAGACCGACAAAAATATTCAACCCCTAAGAATAAATTGGGAGATGAAAGTTTTAAATTTTATCTAATACCTAATTTCAGTATTCGAAGCCGTGGGTAAATGCTTGCAATATAAGTTTAGTATACACAGAATAATATGAATAATTTGTTTTTATAGACATTACAATGTTCACAGCATTTGATTTCTGCTGTTGCTTGCAACTTTAATTTTGTTTGTTAATTGAACTTAAACAAGTTACACCCATGGATTTTGTCTTCAATATACTATAGAATTGTATAATAAGATTTATTACATTTTTTTATTTTTATGATAATTTAAAATTTTTGCAGTTGGAAATTTGAAGCCTCATTTGGTAATTTATTATAAAGCATATAATGTTGAGTGTTGCCAGCAAAAGTAAAGACGCAAACTAGGTGTAGTCAGTTTATTTTTAGTGTGTAAATCACTTTTCTTGTCTACAAGTTGAATATTTTTGTGCGTATAATTTTTTTTCGTAAAGCTATGTACTGTGATGCCACTGTAAGAAGGCTTATTTATTTAATTATTGGTACTGTCAAAAAACAGATATAGATGGCGCTGTACAGTACACCCGAGCTCGGCAAACTGTAGGGGCGGGCGGTAACGGGCGGCATAAATAATGCAGGACAGAGGGGGACCCACATAGTATATAGTATCTATGTATTTACATACGGAAAAGACTATAGGTTTATTGATAGGTTTTGTGTGAATAAGAAGTATTTAGTTAGAGTAGCTAAGACTCGGTAAGGAATGCTAGCATAGATACGATTTATTCATACAACTTACTAGACTAGATATCGACCGCGACTACGTGCGCACACAAAGAAATCCCGCGGAAACCGCAAATTTGCTGCGATAAAAGCTTATGCCTTTCGCCGTGGTCTAATCTATACTTATGCCAAATTTTATCAAATTCGGTCCAGTAGTTTCGGAGCCTATTGAATCCAAACAAAAACAAACAAACAATCAAAACAAAAGCTAATAAAAAAATATTTCCTGTTTATACTATTATTATAGATAATATTATAATAGCTGTACTGGCACATGCTGTTCTGTCACTATTAACTGAAATAAATAATTACCGACGGAACGAACAAAAAATGTTTTACAGGTAGGAACAGTTAGTATGGGAAAATTTTATCGTCGATTTTGGTACTTTTTGTAATTTTTCTAATATTTTTTACCGTTTAAACCTTCCCTGAACTTCCGCAATCATTTCAAGATCAAAATTAGCCAAATCGATTCAGCCAGAAACAGAAACTGCAATAAATTTTTATATTTATGGTGATACATTTCTGAATTATCGTTATCAACAAAATTATCTGCATTAATACAGATCAGAGTCAGAAACAACTTTAAAAAACGTGTTATCTTAAAAATATGACACATTTAACGATTTTCATTGTGTAGGCCGTTAGATAAGAGTTGGCGCCTACAACATATATACATGTTACATTGTGTGCTGTTTGTGAATAATCATGACATGCCACGTCACGCTTATATTCTATGAACAAACACCACGTAACATGTTAACATGTTGAAGGCGCCAACTCTATCTTACGGCCTATATGTGTATGAAAGCAAAAATTTCAACAGCAATCTCAGACTCTTTTGTTGTATTCTCTCTATTCTTATTTTGAAATATAAAAATAAAACAAAATTGTTACATACATACCGTTAGAACTACATATTATGGACTCATTACTAATGTAAGCTCCGAGTTTATCCACAGTGGAAGCCACATCCGCGTCATTGCAAGCGCAGTTCAAGCGTGCTGCAACTGGATCCAATTTGACGAGACAAAGGGGGCAAGGGGGCTGGCGCATGGGGAGAGAAGGGGGAACGACGCCGGCTGATGGCTGAATCGTGTTCGATTCGCACCTGATTTGTAACGGTTGGCAGTATGCTCTACGTAAAGCCGGCAATAATAGCAATTAGGCACTAGTTGCTGGTAGAGGATACGTGATAATAAGTTAAAACTAGCTGTTTCCCGCGGCTCCGTCCGCGCACATATACTATCGAGTATCCCGCGGGAATACTGTGCTTTTCTGGGATAAAAAGTAGCCTACCAAACCATATTTCACCTAAATCCGTTAGGTAGTTTTTGCGTGAAAGAGTAACAAACATCCATCCATACATACATACATCCATCCTCACAAACTTTCACATTTATAATATCAGTAGGATTTAAATAGTTACATATAGTTTCCGTATATTATTTCTATTGTAAGTAACTTCAATTTTTATTTAAAAAAAAAACATTTTTAAGTACAAAAAGCCTTTTAAAATTAATTAAAGCAGAGCCCAGATAACATTAATAATCAATGTTATATCATCAATAGCGAGCGAGACGAAATTACATACAATCAGACGGTTAGTAAAGCGTGGAGCGGGCCAGACCGTTTTTAAAATGTTTTACCGGTTCTAATTTCAAACAACGTTACTAATTACCAAGTAATCTGCAAAAGTAAGTGAGCAAAGACAGAGAGCGTCGTTTTTTTTTTTCTAAAAGGCTCTATTTAAATCAGTTCAGCCCACAGCGTGAAGGACAGTATAAAATACACAAAATATTACATTACCCCAATGGAAACTGTATTTTTGCGAAAAAAATAGCCTTTGTGTCAATCCAAGCCATAAACTATCAGTTCAGTATAAGAATATAAGTATATAAGTATAAGGTATAGACTAGTATAAATATAGCCTATGTCACCCGGGCTATTATTGCGACATCTATTGACACCTCATTGATTGTACTACAATATGATAAACATTTTATCATTAAGAATACAAGGGTAGTCTGGCGGCCCTGGGATCTCAGTCCACCAGGTAAATACAATTTTCCTTATAATCTCTTTATTTATAATACCTACATTAAGTTGAGCAACACTTGCGTCGAGCGCCCGGAACCACAATGTACCATAGTCAGTTCCTTTGGTTCCTGCGACCGCGTTCCTAGTTCCGTAGTTCCGTGACTCCGAAACTTCAACTTTGAAGTCGGGTTTTAAACTACACCTCAACTTATTAACATGTTTTTTTACTTAACTTCTAAACTGCGATACTTTCGTTCCTTTCGATATTGAGGTCGATGGACCAATTTAGTTGATTTGAATTTATAGGTGCGATCACACCTAACAGACACTTCGCAGATCTGTGAGGTGTTACTAAAAACCGGCCAAGCTCGAATCGGACTCGCCCACGAAGGGTTCCGTACAAAACGGTTGAAAAAAAAATAGCGTTTGTTGTATGGGAGCTCTACTTAAATATATGATCAATTCAATTTTTGTATTTGTTGTTATAGCAGCAACAGAAATACATAATCTGTGAAAATTTCAACTGTGTAGCTGTCACGGTTCATGAGATACAGCCTAGTGACAGACGGACAGCGAAGTCCTAGTAATCCTCTTTAGTTGTAGTCTAGTCTTAGGATCCCGTTTTTACTCATTGGGAACGGAACCCTACAATTGCAAATTGAGAACTAAAACAACAATCGTATGTGATGATGTAAGATGTTATTGATGCGAAAATCATTTCTTATTTATTTTATTTGGTACAAAATTGTAGTTTTACTTATTAAGTTTAGTTTATAACAAAATAGAAAAATAGAACCTTATGACAATCCTGTTTTAAGTACCTAATGCTCCTCATTAAATAATTATCTGCATCTTAATTTATAACAAAGAGTTTTCGGTAATTTACTTATTATATAGAGTCTATATAGCTCGTATTCGAACATGAAACGCTCGCAGCGCTAAAATAAGTCTTCATAAGACGCTATACTATGCCTACATACTTACTTTCAATGCACAAACAAGAAAAAAACTACCAACAAAATTACTACAACAGAGGCTACGGAATTAAAATATTTTGTTCTCCAATATCATTATCCGTTTACGCTTTCTGGCAATTACTTAATCCGTCGGCGAGCGCGGCCCGACGCGGAATGAAATTATTTAATAGCCCCCCGCCTCGCCCCGCGCCCCGCGGGATCCAAGATGGCGGCGGGGCGGGGCAGGGTGGGCCACGCCGCCTCATTTGAATTTCGGAGCGTAGCTTTTCGAACGTGTGTCCGAATTTCCGAACGGGTTTTCGGCCAATTAAATACTGCAAATGATCGGTGGCCATTGTTGTTTATAAATGAACGTATTTCAATTGTTGTTTAATTGGTCACAACTCACAATGTGGGGTTATTCGGGAATAATAATTACACTTTTCATTTGTGCTACAACTTCCATTGAAAGTATAAATTATTTTATTGAATTCAAACGTTTAATCTAATAAAACATTAATGCCAGGTTTCTGAGGTTTTTTGTTGGAAGTTTATCTATTCAATCGTTCTTTTGATTGGTTAATCCGTTTCCGACATCCAATCAAACCAACCAATCTTAGAAACCTTTTAGAATTTAGGTAGATACCTACAGTAAAATTTTAAGAATTCAGAGATTAGACAATACAATCTACACATTTTCCTATTATTTACTTACTTAAACTAGTCCAATAGTATACAATATCAACTAAGCCTACGAAAAACACAGTATTATTATTGCAATCACCTCACATCATGTTACTCATCGCTCGTCAAACTCAAACAGAATTACCAGGCGCACAGAAGCGAATCAGAGTTATAAAACTAATGAAAGGCGAAGAAACAAGTCTAAACAGCGGCTCAGCTGCATTGTGGAAAGTTTCACAATATTATGTGGAGTGATGTACCACAAAGGCTCCCCTTTGTAAATAACGCTTTGTTCTACGAAGCCAAATTTTGACAATCACTAGCTGTGTTGGGCGGACAAGGAGTACTTTGTATAGACGCGACTTTTTATGTAAAAGATTGTAACTGAGTTACATTGCGAAAGGTAAAAAAATTGAGGTGAAAATTCGGAAAATAAAACCAAATAACTAATGCTCTGAATAAATGTAAAAGTCTCTTCTTAACATGTAATTTTTTACAAATTACAAAAAATAATACGCAAGTAGATTAATATTATTGAGACATGAGTAGCCGACTTATTATATATAATATGTGATTAAAACATTGAGAATTTGAAATTGATTTCTTTTTTAAAGAGTTTTTAATTAAATCCATTTTTTAATTATTTTTATAATTTTTGCTAATAAAATAATATCCAAAAAGGGTAAAAGATTACATTTTTCAAAAGGGCTTGCTAGTTTTACTTTTATTCTTGCAGAATTCAGACTAACGGAAAACACACATTACAAATTTAAACATTGCATTCTAACATTCATTTAAAAATGTTTCCAAACCCGAAAACCAACCGAAAAATACATCCGTTATTCTTTGCCGCGCTGTGAGAGGGGACCTCCTGCCTCCCACTTCCCACTTCCCACCTCCCGCCCCCCGCGTCCAATGTTGACAATTGATGGATATCTCTTGTCTTCTAAAGACAGGATTAATGTCTCCGTGACAATGGTTCCTTGAGGATTAGCCCTCGAGTGCGAACGTTCACTCGTTCGTTCTTTGTCATTCACTCTTTGTCGTTCGTCACTTCATTCTTTGTTTGATAATGGTCAAGATTTATATGAATCATTGTTGTCTTCTGGTTAAATGGCTATATGTCAGATGGCCCGTGTAAATGTTACAGCCATATTAAAAAAATATTATAACTTGTTTTAAATTAAATTAGCCTATGTTACCCAGGCTATTATTACGAATATATTTACACCTCAATCATTAAAATAGGATCACTAGCTTAGGCGACAAGGTAAAACATTATATACACACATAGGCTAGCAAAATCATTATCCTACCTTTTGGCTTCGCTGTAGTCGGGTAAAAATGAGTAGTTTTTAATGCACTAGTATATTTTAATATTTTTTATGTAGCAAAATAAATATTTTGTAAATATAAAACACGTATTATATTGTTGCAGTGTGTATTCAATATATTTTACAATATATTTCGTTTAGATCCAAATGTATAAAAATGTAATAAAAAAATCAATAAAAGATATAATTCTACCGATTCAAATGTTATTATGTATTATTTTTGTGAGAAATAAAGTCTTAAGGCTGCACCAGTCGGTTTTTTCTCCATACAAACGCTGTTGGTGATTTAATCTAAAGTCAAACATTGTGGACCCAAATTTTAGTGTAATATCGATTTTTATTTCACATATCTAGGTCAGTGTGTGCTTATATTTCTAAAAATTAAATTAGTTTAGAAGATAATAGCCTCCAAACATCGGATTTTTAGCGCAATTTTGAACGTAAATAAAAAACAAACGAAGAATGAAAATATAAAAGCAAGCACATACCGACACAGTTTGATTATTCAGCAATTGAGATAACATTACTTCAGATAAAAATATTATATGGTTTTTTCATAAAACACCAACAGCTGAGTGTCGATTTGCGTAATTTCAGGACGCCTTTTCTAAAATACTTTACAAAGCGGTACAAATGTGTGCACTGTAGCTTCTCTTATAAGTATAGATTACTATTTTATGGGTATATCCTTTTTTCCCCGATGCTAAGTAAAATAACAAGCATTTTCCCTGCCCGCCGCAATGAGTTCAAGCCGTTGACTAGCGCACTTTTAAGTCTTAATTATTTACCGTGCGAAAAATAAGTTAATTAATTCGTTCGAAATTATTCTTGTTGCATACGTTCAAACTTTATTGGATCTGAAATGTTGAATACAAACAAATAGTATTTACAAAGTACAACAAGGTTTCGACGTTCCATATAATTGGCCATACATTCACATTTCACATATTTACGAAGTCCGAACACATATACAAACAAAGCTTACGTTTTATTACATAATAAATATCTTAGCAAATATAATAGACAGATTTGAGGAAAACATCTTCGGACAGTAATAGAGAATGCCAAGATAATTTGCAATGGCACGGCGATTATCGTTGTAGTTATTGCTTTTAGGTATTGGGTAGTCGGGTAGTCGGGTAGGGTAGCCGACATCGGGTAGAGTAGAGAAAGGCACATTATTGACTCGTCCAATAAGCGTGCGATGGCCGCGCGCCTTTTGTCGGCTACCAGCTGGACTTGTATTGAGAAGGACTTATTTAAGTTACTAAGAGATATATCTTTGCGCTTTTATATGATAAATATTGTGTAAGTTTACGTTATTGAAGTTAAACTGCTTTAACGGCATTAAGAGTGAAATTTCAGGTGGCGTCACGTCACGACACGCATTACGACACGATTTTTTATATAACGCCATCTGTCGGAAGCTACATATGCGTGTACTCTGTACGCTTAATGATTTTTTAATTGTGATCCAATACATTTAGTAATGTCCATTATATTAATTCTTAACTGCAATTTCATCATACAACGAAATAATTGTTTAGTTGCGGGAAATGCTAGTTCATTTTTGTCTTGTAGAAATTTGAGTTCAAAGTTCTAAGTCACTAGATATATCAACTTACTACTTACCTACTAGCAAATTGATTCTGTTGTAAATAGTAATAACAATTTCCTAGCGCTACGGTTTAGTTCTCGTAGCACTTCGTAGAGGCGCTACGTCGTAGATAGATATGTAGTTATTCTTTTAAAATATACTAAGGGTCAATTCACACCAAAAGAAAACGATACCCGACGTTTTAACTGACGAACGTGATTATTATGTGTATTATTTAATAGTACAGAGATAAAGTGTTAAACAAATCTTTTGGTTAACTGTGCAAATAATGAACTGTAAATTTAAGGCATTTTTACCCGACTACGGCGAAGCCAAAAGGAAGGGTAATGTTTTTGGCAGTCTGTGTATATTGTATGTATGTATGTTTGTTCCACCGCAGCGTTTAAACTGCTGAACCGATTTTAAGTAATGAGGTGTCAATAGATTTATAATTATAGCCCGTGTAACAAAGGCCATATAATTTACCTAGTCGGGTTATAGTTTTTTAATTAAGATAGCTATTCAAAATTTAACTTTACTGCTGTATCTTTATGTGCAGTGAATAAAGTTCAATTTTGAATAGCCATCTTAAAAATGCAGCCGTATATTCAATGCCGTATAGTCGCGGTGTGAACTGACCGTATTATGTTACATATGTAACATAATATGATTCCATTTATCCCATCTAAGCATCCATGGTACAGACGGAGTTTCGCACAATATTTATATTCTTCTAGACATTTATTCTACTGCTAATATAAATGTTAAAGTTTGTGAGAATGGATGGATGTTTGTTTGTTATTCTGTCACGCATAAACTACTGAACGGATTTAGATGAAATTTGATGGTAGTAGTGGCTCAGGATTAAAACACAGTCTACTTTTTATCCCGAAAAAGTAGAGTGTTCCCGTGGGATATCAGATACTATATTTACGCGGGCGGAGCCGCAGGAAAAAGCTAGTTTACTATATTTAGGAAATCCTTCTCCACATTTTGTCCAGAACTCTTTATGTGACATTCCGGCGCGTGATCAGTCCGGCGGCCATGTTCCCGGACACGAAATGAACGGGACACAAATATTTACCACTCCCACAATATTTTCCTTCATTATAACATGTTCTGTGTGATTGCTGTTTTGAAGTTTTTTAACGGCTCGTATTTAGAACTGACCACTTAAGGAAAATTTTAGTTCAGCCAATATGTGTTTTATAATATGCTAGCTGCCCCGACACACGCTGCTCTGTCTTAACTATTATCTGGAATTAATAAATAACTGATTTACGCTACCGACGGAACGAACATCAGATGTTTCACAGGTTTTAGTATGGGAACACCATTTTGTATGAGAAACACACAACATTTAGTATGGGAAAATTCAATTGTCGTTTTTAGGGTTCCGTAATACTCAATGAACCCTTATAGTTTCGCTCTGTCCGTCCGTCTGTATGTTTGTCCGCGCCTCTGGCTTATAAATGTAAATGGATGAAATTTGGTACAGTTAAAGGATGTGTATATATCTCGGTTTTGGCGTCATATAATAATAATAGTTTTACATTTTAGGATTGGCTCTCCATACATGTGAAGTGGGGATGAAAAATATTTTTCCTCCCACCCCATCGTGTGGTGTATCGTGGAATAGGTCTCTTAAAATAAAGGCAAGGTTTCATACATGACTTTTCTACAAGGTCAACCATTTTCGAGTAATCGGCCTCCAAAGTGGTTTAGTAAGTTGGTCCTATGGCATTTCTAAACTATGACACTTAGAAAATTGGAATTTTTAATTCTGATAGATTATGCTAAATACTCGTTAGGAAAATTTATTGAACGAAATCGGACAGTAACTTTTGAAGTAATTTGAAAAAAAAAACCTATTACGCGTTTATAGTTAATGAACCCTCTAAGACATGTCCTGACATGGTTTTGGTTAGATTCTTTTAGTTCTTAGTACGGACGACTCAAGTTGGGCCCCTGATTGTCCCAGACTAGTTTAGTCAATATGTTTTCTACAAATATTTCTTTCATTATCATATGGTTTGTTGTGTTTATACAATTTTACGACTACTTAACTCTATGTGCTTTATTCGGTCCAAAAAAATATCAATAATTTCAGCTTCGGCCAATTTAGCACAGATTAAAACTATAATCAGAAAACTAAAGGAGCCAATGATGCTGAATGTGCAGTTACTCGAGCGTCGTGGAGACAGAGAGAGAGCAAAAAAGCTTATGAAAGTTTTTTTATTTAAGTGGTGCAATGAGCTTGGACGGCCTTATTAAACTTAGAAAAAGAAGTCATAAAGAAGTAGCTTTCATAGGTAATTTATCATCAAATTGTAGACAAGAGAGACTGGCCCATTAAGCTGAGGCCAATATAAAATATCTGAGAAGGTCAATTATTTTAATATAGTTTTTAAACTTAAAATAACCTGAAGCTTACCCGACATTCAAGTCGTCAGTACTTAAGTTGGGGGTTCTTTGTGGCCTACTTAACATCCTGGACTGAGATCCCAGCCCCGCCAGACTCCCTTTATATTCTTACTGATAAAATGTCCTACTGTTTGTATGTATTAGTGTGTACAAAAAACGTATCCGCTAGTTTGCGCGGTGGGCCAATTCTCAGGTACAGGGCGCCAAAGTTACAAAAGAATTGTACTATTACGAAATGGACCAATCGCCTGATGGTAAGCGATTACCGCCGCCCATGGACACTCGCAACACCAGAGGAGTTATACTCGTAACTCCTGTGATGTGTCTAGCAGTAGACACTGTGAGATGTGTCTTAGTAAGGACACACTGTTCAGGGATCCAATTTATTAAAAATCGAAAATACATATTCGTTACAAACCGAAACAGTTGCGCAAATACACAAAATGCTAACCTAAAAAGTTATAAAGGTACCTATTAACCATTCTACTGCTATTATAAATGTGTAAGTTTGTGAGGATGGATGGAGGGATGGATGGATGGGGATGTATAATTGTTTGTTTGTTTGAAAGAGTTTTCACACAAAAACTACTGTACGGATTTTGATAAGATTTGGTATGATTGTAGTTTGAGCTCTAGATTAACACATAACACACAGTGTCCCCCTGGGATACTGTAGTTACGCGAGCAAAGGCTAGTAAAATAATATAAAGACCATTACTCACTACAATACACTCTTCAAAATCCCAACGCCCTTGGGTCTCCGGTAACCTCAGTCAGTCGGCGGTGGTATTTTCCGGTCAAGCGTAGATTAGGAAATTACTTTTCGAACTTAATTGAGGAAAATGTCTTAAAAGAGGCGGCTAGCTTTACTGTTATGTAACGAATAGCGCTTATATAAAAAGTCCTCTGATGTGTATTTTGCGGGATTTTCATGTATTTATTATGAAGGCAAACATTTCAGGCGGCGGGGGATTTCAGCAACAAAGCGAATATTGGAGAGTCGCCACAAAGCCGCCGACTACGGTCGACGGTCGAAACTTATAGGGAAGTGACAGGGTGCGTCGATTGAACGACAATTAAATATGGCCGATACCTCTAAAGAATAATTATTTACGTGTGATTTTCTCGTAAACACTCATAGGTTTTATGGGTGGATGAATGTTTTTTTCTTTTAAGTGCCTTTTATTACTCAATTAAGTCCATTGAAATAAATTACAATTAAAAGGCTATTTGATTAGATTCTGGGTTTTCTCCGGAAGTGCTCGAGTGCCTATTTCCTTATTGTTTTAGTTCCTCACTTCGATAGTTTTGATATTTATGCAGTATGGTAACAGAATACTGTTCAACAAGTTGCCCCTCGAACAGGCATAAGATTAACAGGCTGCGAAGCTATAGACTTATTTTGATGTAACTTGGCACTGCTATAAATTAGACCACGGAGAATAAATAGGCTACTTTTTATCGCGGCAAAATGTACGGTTCCCTGGAGATTTCCTTTAGCGCGCACGAAGTCGCGGGCAATAACTAGTAACTAATATCTACAAGTAGATCTGCATCCCACACAGGAGATGCAGTGATGGGTATATGTATGTGGTGGGCCAATTGCCGGATTTAGTAACTGGAGGTCCTTTAGGATTTTATGGAGGCCAACAATCCAAATTCTATCGACACTGTCCCCGCCCTAGGGCTGAGTCAGCGCGGCCGAGTGGCTGCAGGTACATACGTAGGTAATTGTAAGTACATTTTTCTTTGAGGTTACTCTATTAAATGCTCAGAGTCAAATAGCACGCAATGGGTTCAACCACAAAGGTGTAGGGGCCTTAATTGTGGCTCAAATTATGAATTTGATACAAAGGGGATGGTAATATTGCGACCCCATTTGCGGCTGAACTTCTGGATCTCATTAAAACTAATGGACGTTTGGGCTCATACCTAAATACGGCGTTGTAATTTAATATGAGATATATAATAGTTTAATATAAAACACTAATATTTTTTATTGATTTTGGTAGGTAATTTTGGTTTTTTTTAGGAGCACAAATCTCGCGAATATAGCGTCAGCTCACACCGAGACGCGACGCTTCGCGCACTTTTCTAAATAGTGATTCAAAATTGATATTTATTTTTTTACTATACAAAACTTTTACTACACAAGATACACGTTTCATGTGCAGTGTATGACTCATGTCATATGAAACGTGTATCTTTTTGTTTTGTGAATAAAGTTCAATTTTAAATAACTTTCTTGAAAATATAGCGCAGCGTGAACTGATTCTAAGCTCCTGTTTCACAATCTTCTAATAAGTGTTATTCGAAATAGCCTATTCGGAAATTTTGTCACTGCTCACTTTATATCGAGCGGCAGAGACAAAACATGCAAATAAGCTATCAGACAGTTATCTGTAGATTGTAACCGGCCCCAAGTCCACTGATCTTTGCTTTGTTTATACAAGCCTTTTAGAATTTTTACGACAAACATTCTCACAATAAAAGTGCCATAACTGAGACAACCTCAACATAAATATTTATAATACGTCAGCTGTTAGCTATTACGTTTTGATTGAATTCTGATTTCACGATTATTATATTTACGGGCCGACTGTTCACTGTTCAGTGAGTAGATAAGTGTATACTATATGTTACTCTGTAAGATTTTACTCTGGGTACACACCAAGAGAAGAATCTTATACTTTAAACGAGACAATCTTGTATACTCATAATCGGTTTCTCGAAAACAGCTGCAAGTATTGGCTGAAGAAAAATCGATCTAGCTAGGTCTTATCTCAGGGAAATTGCGTATTTTTAAGCTATATGATTTTTCTTTCGTCGTACAACAATATATCAATCATTTTGACTCTATTATGTCAGTCCGATTGGCAGTTTGGTATGCGTATGTATGATTTTTGGTACGTTCGAAAATTCGGAATGTGGTTGGTCCGAATCCCGGTCAGATAAATATTCTTGTAATTCTTTTTTTTATCAGAACTCACCTGTATTTTATAGGTGTATACCCAGGTACTAGAAATTAATTATGAGAACACTCTAACTGCTTTTGTATTAGAGTCCCTAATTGGATTTAAAACGTTGGAGTTACAAGAAATTATAAAAAATAATACACATTTAGTTCAGGAGCCCACAAACGAATAGTCATTCTTAAATACCAGTCATAAAAATGATATCGATTAAACAAGCGATTATTGCTCGAGAGCTCCCCGCGCTCCAATCAAACGGACAAGTGTGGTATCGCCATCTGGCGGTATAAGCTCATTACTAGCGGTTGAAAATTAAACTCTACACCGTTGTTATAAGGTACACGCTGTGGTGGTGATAAGTATGAAGTCAGGGCTTTACTGCGGGTGGGCTGCCAGCTGGGATGACACCGCTTGGGACGATAAAATGACGCTTTTGATACATTTGCATGAAAAAATACTGAGGCTCAAAATAGAGTTTGATTTTCGTTTTTTTTAAGACCCCGAATACTTATTACTATGGGGCCAAATTCGTAGATTTTGTCAGTGCAATAAAGGAAATACTCAAAATTAATTCATAGCTCTTATGGGAAATTTTTTAAGTAAATGACTCACAAAACCATACAATTAAAGCTTATAATAAATATATTAACGCTCGTTAGCGTTAATATAACATGGAAAAAGTGAGCCTTATTTAAGTCGCGAACAGTAATATAGATAATTAAAATTAGTTTCATTTTAACGTGTAACAGTTTTTTGTTCCAAATAAAGAAAAAAAATAAAAAATAAAACATAAGTTTTAAAACAACTAAAATACTTCGAAGATGACAGGGGCTTTAAAATAATAATGGTATCACAAACGGTAAATTGAATTTTTTTCAACAATATTCATAATTCATTCAAGGGTTAAAACTTTAAATTGCTGAACCCAGCGTCATTTTAGCGCCCCCCGTAACTCGTGTGTTTGGCAATAATCAAATTTATTAAACACTTGCGCTGACTGTTCGTGTGATCGGATTATGTAAAGCCGTAGTTTAGGACTCGGGCTCTTTGTCTATTTCGCTGTCAGTAATATTAATAAGGATGGTCAAGTGTTTTATATATTTTGTAAGTCAGATTTACTCTGGCTCTTTGTCTATTCCACTGTTGTTTATTGGAACTTAAAATATAAGTGTTTTGTGACTTGAACAGTCGGCAGACTCATAGATAGCAATAAGTTGCCTACGACTTCGTGCGCGCAATAGGATGTCACGCGGGAACCGTACCTTTTGTCTGAATAAAAAGTAGCCTATGTTCTACGCCGTGGTATACTCTATGTATGTGACGAATTTCATCAAAATAGGCCGAGTAGATTGGGAGCCTATTCATAATTCAATGCAAACAAAAAAAAATTCTTTCCTCTTTATAATATTGGTATAGATAATAATTATTGTGATTATAAAGAAATATTATAAGGAATATAAAATAAAGAAGAATAAAGAAGAAGAAAATGAATAAAGTACACAAGAAAATACTAAATAGGTATGCTACAACGTTATAATTAGATAATACTAAAATGGGACCAAAAGCCATTTTGGAGGCCGATTACTCAAAAATAGTAAACTTTATAAAAATATCTAGTTGACGATTACCCACACAATGTGGTAGAATAAAAAAAACATTTCCTCCCCCCCCCCCCTCATATGTATGGAGAGCCACCCCTAAAATATAAAAAAAATATTTATTATTTTACGATGCTAAAATTAAATTCTATACAATCTGTAACTATACCAAATTTCATTAATTTATATTCATAATTACAGAAGTTAGTAGGGCGAATTGAGAGACTGACATACAGATAGACAGACAGACAAATGGACAGACGAATGGACAGAGCGAAACTCTCTATTAAAAATAAAAAATATTGTAATCATGCTGCGTATATTACCTTATCTTATATAATACTTCAAACGAGAGAATCTTGTATTTATATAATCGGTTTCTCGAAAACGGCTGCAAGTATCACCATGAAATTTAGTGGGCAGGGGGGGGATAAATCGATCTAGCTAGTTCTTGCAACAACACAGCAATAATTTCGACTCTATTTTGTTAGTCCGATATTTAGCAGTTTGGTATACGACTATACGTCATGTATAATTTTTGCTTTGTTCGCAAAATTCGGAATGTGGTAGGTTCGAATCCTGGTCAGAGAATATTTTTGTGATTCGTTTTATTCTTTTTAATTTACCAGAACTCTTAGCAAAGCTCGGTTACCCAGGTACTTGCATATTAATGTCGAAACAATGCAAATTTGTATCATAGGGAAGAGGGGCCCCCTCACACTTTTAGCTTTAATTAAATAACTTTGAATTCTAATCCAGTCTCGAATAATCTCTCTAAATTTGATAATCACACGCCCACTGTGACCATAAATTATGGGATTATCGTGATCAATAGTGATCTGTAGATCTATGGATGTGTGCAATTTGTTTTGGTTTTTGACATATGGCGCGATATTAGGATAATACTCGCTATAATGTTGAGATTTAGATTTATAGGTCGTAAAGCATATTTCGGCTAAATGACATTCAATGATTTTCGTTAGTAAAAACAAATGGTTCAAAATACTTACATAAGTATTGTAACAAATAATAAAATATAATTATATTACAATAATTAGATAATCCTACTACTATTTAAATGTGAACATTTGTGAGGATGGATGGATGGATGTTTGTAATTCTTGCACGCAAAAACTACTGAACGGATTTCGACGAAATTTGGTGTGGTAGTAGTTTAATCTATGAATTAAAACATGGCAGGGTTTTTATCCCGAAAAAGTACAGTGTTCCCGTGGGACACTATATTCACGCGGGCGGAGCCGCGGGCAAAAGCTAGTAGCAAACCTTCTCGACCGCCCCAAGCGTTAAATGTCATATCTCGCCAAGCGCCCACCTTCTAATCTGACGTATGAACTTAATTGCCGGTCAGCGCTAAAATGCAGATTTAGACAAAAATTCGTATGAGTGCACTAGTTTATATTAGTTTATTCGGAATCTACGTAAACTTTGCTTTAATAAGTATATAATATAAACTAAAAAGTTAACAATTAAACTAATCGCACAAGTTTGTAAAAACACACCTGTTGTTGTAGAAAAAGTATTTAAAGAACAATTTAAGACGCTAGACACATTATAAATAGACCAATAATATTAATAACAAACTATTTTGTTATTATAAATTAGTCAAAATATCCTTTGCTTAAGGAAATTACAAAAAAATAAATTGAAAGCGAATTGTTTCAAAAATAATCATTGCAAGAGATGCGACTTTAAATGCCTTTTTGGACCTGATTATACACATAAAATATATTGTTTTGTGGTCTCCTATTAAACATAACCTAATAAAGAGTTTCTTTAAAAAAACATGTAAATTAAGTGGCCCGATCATAAAAAATCTTAGAAAACATAAAAAAAATAATAGATCTTACATAATGGCTGATAAAAGTTTAACAGTTTGATGTTTTTACATATGAGCTGTTTTGTCAAAAACTGCACAAAATATAGAACCAAAATAAATAAATACACATTTCTTAAGTTTTTCTAGAGTTATTATAAATTGTTTGAAACGTTGTCAAAATTTCGCAGTTATTTATTTCGCAGTTCGTAAACTTACGAACAAAAGTCGTCTTTCGTCAAAATTTTAAATGTTTTTGTAAGGCATAAATATTTACTTAATTGACTATTTTACCTCAAAATATTAGTACGTTAGATATAGGTTTTAAATAAAAAGTATATAATTTATTTATTTATAGTTATATGTTTTCATACAGTTTTTACGTTTTTATACGAAAACAAAGAAGTGCGTTATATGCAGTAAATGAAACAATAGCGAAGTAGATCTAACCGACTTTTAGGCGGCTCCACGAGAACTATATTCATGAGTACTTAATTTTAATTTTCGCCGCCATTTTGTTATTAAAATGCGTGGCGTCCCGCTGCTGTTGACGGGTAATAGCAAACATCGTCTTATTATTTTTATTTTCTGATTTGTTTAAAGCTCTAACTAGTTCTTTGATTATAGTAAAACAATCGTTAATAATATTTTCTATTATTAAATGTTAAATATTACCCGGAATATTCATAGCTTATTAAAATATAAAACGGTTTTTGTAACGGTTCTTGTTTGACTTGGTATATGGACGCAACTAAATTATAAAAAACAAGTTCATAATAGCAAAACTATATTAACCAAAAAAAATATAGCTTCCGAACAGATATTGATGAAATTTGATATGGTAGTCGTTTAGGCTCTGTATTGACACATAGGCTTCTTTTTATCTCAGCAAAAAGTTCTTTTTGCTCTTACGAGTTACGTAGTCACGGGCTACAACGCGTACAATATTATATAAATCAAACTTCGATAAATTCAATAAATTCTAAATCATTTAAACATTTCGAAATAAAATATTTTATGACTTCGAAATGACTGGTCATTTGTGTGGGAACAATTGTGACCCCATTTCGCTCATAATGATCACCACCACTGACCACACGCCGGGGTTTAGGGTTAAATGATAATGATTATTATTATATATATCTATTGCCCGCGACTTCGTACGCGCAAAAAGAAATTCCGAGCTGTGTACAGGTGACAAAATATTGCCAGCATTTTTATGGGTATTAGAATACCTTGATTCTACAGTTCTGCTTCACAAAACTCCTTTAGCTTGAATATGTCGGGCAGCACTTTTTACAACCTCAGGCATTATAAATAACAATTTACCAACTAGATATTTGACCACTGTCGTATTAATAATTTGAACTTATCGACAACTGACATGAAGGCTACGTTCCCACGAGCGGTTTTTTGTGGTCGCGACAGAAAAAACTGCACTATAAATGGAAATGCAATCAAAATTATTGAATTATAGTTGATTTTCATACTAGGCTTGAATATATTGCACTTTGACGTTAATACGTAAAAAAAATAAGGTATAATTTTGAATTTCGAACACTTTTATTCGGAGTGCCACCTCTTATTACGTAGTAGTTTTTTTTTTATATGGCGTCGGCTTATCTTAAAACCATTTGCCAGTGTCAAGTAAAAAAGGCGGGAAATAGAACTTTCGTTTCAATTTTCAACACTGTATTCCTCTAACGTCAAGTCTAAAGTCTAGTCAAAGTCCAAATAAATAGTCAGTCAATGAGTCATCTCAGTCGATTCAGTAAAGTGGTAGACGCCTTACTGAAAGTTCCTAGGGAGTTTCGGCGGGAAACACAAAACAGCACGTTTTTAGAAGTTGTACCACTTGCCCACACTTGTGCACGTTAAAGAATATTTAATGGTTAATATTCTACCAATATTGCACATTAAGAATCGAAATAACACAAATTTATGTAAGATATACAAAAACCACAACGTCACCCATTGAATTCCTCGGCAAAACTCCTGCTTCGAAGTTTGATTTCATTTTTAATTTCACATTCCTTTTCACGCGACTCCTAGTGTCAAACTGTTATAGCTACTATTGAAATGTTTGTTAAAAGTTTTACTATTGAATTTGATAAAAAAACATGATAACTATAGTAAAAAATCATCCCGAGTTTTGATTCAATTTTAAGTACAATATTTACGCTTTTAACTTATAAATACATCAATCGTAAATAAATATATAATTGTTTAAAACATAAATTATTATGTAGTTAGCAACGAATGAAACGTTTCAAGAGCCTTGGACAGGCGAGAGGGAAGGATGCTATCCTTTGTTGGACAAGAATAAATAGGTCCTATCTTTGATTGTTGAATCTGTTGTTTATCTTTAACGCAAGTTAAAGATAAACAACAGATTACTGTTTTACGGGGATAGCTATCTTTCTTTAATCTTAGATAAGTTATTGAAAACGTCCGTAAGAAACGTCACATTTATTTTTTTTACATCCAAGATGCAAATAAACCCTTATAGAGTTCAAACTTAGAAATTATATTATGAAGCAATTATTATAAGCGAATTTCGAATACAGGGCGACCTCCTGTATTCTAGAAACTACAACTAAATGGCATGTAAACTCAATAAAAAGCGAATAATTGCAGTAGCGAGGCCCACTTGTGTTAAACAATAGGTTATTGGCGCTAAAACAGGGCGCACTCGGCCATCTGTCTGCTGATCACGGTGCAGTGCCCTATTTGTTTTAAAAGCCATTTTCTTTTCACGATGAAGTAGTTTCCTTAGGTTACAAGTTGATAATAACGTTTTTTTGTGTTAGTGTGTCAGTAAGAGTCTCAGTCAGCTCTTATAGTTATCACTAAATGTTAAAGTTAAAGAGGAATATAGTATGTAGACAGGAATGTCCGTCCATCCGTCTTGCCGTCTGTTTTTTCGTCTGCCCGTCCGATTTTTTTTTTGATTTTTCTGTTTTTTCCTTCCGTCGTCTTTACGTCTTTCCGTACGTCTGTACGTATGGTCGTATTTCCGTCTTTTCACCATTCCGTATTTCCGCGGAAAGACGGACAGACTGACTGACGGAAATACGCAAAGACGGACAGACGGAAAATCTTTAAGATGAACAGATGGATATACGGAAAGACGGACAGTCCTAAGAAACTATAAGGGCGCCTTGAGTATTACGGAATCCTAATAAGACGAAATTCTTGTATAACCTTTATTAGAAACGTTTTCTATATAGATACCTATAGTACCTATGTGATGCTTAATTCTTCAGTAGGTAGATATTTCTGCAATTATTTAATATTATTCCATTTTCGATCTAAGAGTATGTTACCGAGTGACAGACAGAAGGAAAATTTTTAATACGCAGGACAGTGGGCACGAAGCGCTTATTCGTTCTCGCTAATGTCTAAAGGGTCTTTATTGCCATCGGTAATAGTTATTAGGGCGAAGGGATTAGTATCAATATAGGGCGGTTAACTTTAATCACTGTTTAGGGCTGATGGGCTTTTTGATGGTTTAAAAATTCTGATTACTTATTATTAATTGTTTGGGAAGTTGTACGGATTATTAGGCCTAGCGACTTATGGCGAACGCAACAATAGTTTGAACACGGATAAATTTTCGGATTCTTGTTTTAAATTGCCAACAACAATAAGAATTTATTTCCTCTTTCGTTACTTGGAACTAGTAGTGAGATTTACATATTTTGATATAGGGAGTGACATAAATCGGCTGTTTTTCGTTACATTTTGCGACCAAATGAAGCCAAATCGTACAAAACTAACGATCGTTACAGATAGAGTAGGTTAATACTGTGCAATTTGTTTTGGACTGAGATCCCAGCCTCAGCTCTTTTCTCTTGAGGTTCTGAACAATTATTTTTACTCTACTAAAGATCATGATTTTTTATAATATTTTATAAATGGACTGAGATTCCAGGCTCGCCAGACTCCTATTATATTCTTACTGATAAAATGTATATATGTAGAATATAAGGGGAGGCGAGTGATATGTAATTGTGAAGAGGTAAGGTTGTGCTTAAGAACATTTTTCTGTTTAAAAATACCCAAAGATAGCAGATAATAATATAATCACCTTAAAATTTTGTTAAAATAATTATTGTAATGATTAGTAAGTACTAAAAATTTATTTGAACAAAGCATAAATAGTCTGCTCAAAAATATCCAAGTGTTTTGCTATGAGGCTATTAAGCTACTAAGCATGTATCCTAATGCGTGGCAAAAATATTTATTTTAGTTGTTCACTGTCTGGATTTATAGCACAAAACAATATGTCTAAAGATATGTCATTCCATACTCGGGAACCTGTCAAACAACTTTTCGTTAACGCGACAAGTTAACCTTACCTTCATAGGTGCCAGTACCAGCTTGGTAGGTAGGTATACATTTCTTGTGTCATCATCTTTCTGTGTATCTGTAGAGAATTTTCTAGACACTAATATTAGGTATTTACCTATGAAATTGTCGTTTTGTATGAAAAAATTTAACCGAATTTTTTTCATGTACTTTTTATTGGTATTAATCGAAGTATCTAGTAATCACCCATGCAATCAATGCATCTTTGCCAATGCAGTGGCAGTTTATTGATGCCCTTCTTAAAGAAATCAGCTGGACGGGAGGCAACAAATTCTTCAAATGCATTTTGTACTACCTCTCGGGTATTGAATATTTTCCCGCCAAGAAGTTATCCAAATTCTGTAAAAAGTAGTAGTCTGTAGGCGCAAGGTCTGGGTGAGTAGGGCGGATGACGGAGAGCTTCCAACCCTAGTTCTTGCAACTTGGAGACCGTCTGCTGTGCAGTATGAGGTCGCGCGTTGTCGTGCAGGAGCAGCGGAGACGAGCGATTGACCAATGCTGGTTGGAGATGTGCCAGCTTCTCCATTATTGTGTTCAGTTCTTCACAGTACACATCTGCTCACTCCGCTTGGTAAGAAGCTGAGATGAATCACACGACGCTAGAACACCAAACAGTGACCATCACTTTTCTAGGGGAAAGTTTTTGTTTAGGGCATTGTTTAGGTGCTGAACCAGGATCCAACCAACTTGCTGAGCGCTTGCGGTTATCAAACAGAATTCATTTTTCATCGCAGGTAACAATGCGGTTCAAAATTCCTTCATTTGTGTGTCTGTTGAGCAGTGCAAGGCACGTCTCGACGCGTACTTCGCGCTGGCGATCATTGAGTTCGTGGGGCACCCATTTGTCAAGCTTTTTTACCTTGCCAATTTGACGCAAATGGACCAGTATTGTTTTGACGCTAACGTCGAAAGCTGCTGCTAATTCAGCCGTAGATTGTGTATCATCAGCTTCCACAATCGCCTATAATTCGTCATTGTCGGCCAAAGTCTTTGGACGACCGCGAGGTTCATTTTTCAGGTCGAAATTTCCAGAACGGAAGCGAGCAAACCAATAACAGGTGGTGCGTTGGTTTGTAGTGTTAGCTCCGTAAACGTCGTTGATGTTGCGTGCTGCTTGTGCCGCGTTGCTGCCACGACGGTACTCATATTCCATAGTTACTCGAATTTTTAACGTATCCATGATGACGAAAAAGATTGAAATGCGATGAAAATGTAATACTAATCAATAAACAAATGACTACTTTTGGAAAAAGAATTCCATGTTTTTTTAAATAAAATAAATTTGAAATTAGAATTCTTAGCCAAACAAAAATTATTTTGATTTGAAATGGCCAGTACTGCAGAACGGCAATTTCATTTTCATTTTATTTCATTTTCAGGTAAAGACCTATTAATAGATTCAGTATTTAATTTGATAATAATTAAGCAGAATTGGTCAAAAGAGACTTAAAAATCATCTGTATTTAAATAATTATTATAGTCCATCGCGTTAAGAAGATAATGAATCATGCGCACATAATATTATGGAAGAAAGAAAGAAAGAAAAGATAATTTATTTGGTAAAATAACACTGAACAACATAAATATTACTGTACATTACAAGAAAAAAACAAGAAATTTTACCAAATTGGTGAACGCGGTGACTTATTATAATAATTGCATTTAGAATTAAATACTTAGGTAACATTTGAGCATATCATCATAATATTATTATGCTTATATTCTCCATTCTTGAAAAGCTGATTTCGTCAAATGTATTTAATATTTACATCAAGTAAAATAAGAGGTCTTAGAATAATGCACGCATCCACTACACGCATCAATAAATATTATGAACAATGAATATTACCCATGTTCTATAATCTAGACAAATATTCTAGCATTGTAGCACTAGATTCGCCCTCGAAAACATTTCTAAGCATGTTATTAATCTGTTTGTGAGATAGAGCATTCTTGAACGTTTAGGCTATTAACAATAGCAATAAATGTTTTTTATATTTCATTTGTATCCAAGTAATAACAAAATTATTGAAACTAAAGTCGTAAAAGTAAACATTTTATTGCATTGTGTCTTTTACGATTATTTAACTTGTAATATTATTTCCTAAATTATTATTCGCTCGTTTTGTTCACAGCAACGCCATCTTTTATCATTTATTGTAATACAAAATGTTTTCATGAAAGCGCCATCTCTACACAATTATATTAAGTACAATGATAAGCGCCATCTATTGTATTAATTAGCAAACTTAGGAATGTTTAGTTGTAGGACACTGTTTTAGTTTTGAAACTAAATAATAGATGTCTCTGATTAGTAAGAAAGCTGACTATTTAATTATTTAATTAGGTACATATTAACATTATTTATTCTTTTTTATTTACAGACTAAGCAACCCCTCGATTTACTTTTTATCATGTTTTTGTGTATTTCTTTAGATTTTTCTTTAAATTTCGCAAAAGAAAAGTTATCTTTACCGACTTACAATATTCACAAAAAATGTAATGGATTCAAAGGGCCCGCAGTGTTGCAGGTGTCATTTCAAAGCTACCGATTCTGTAGAATGAGATAGAAGCGAGCAGATAAAGAAATTGAAAAATGTTATCGTACATAATAAAATCGTATGCCGTATGCGATATGACTGACGTTTGCCTGCAGCTTTTATCTGTTGTGCCTTAATCTTTAGGTGCCTTAATGAGTTGTGCGCTGGATAGAACTGAAAATTTGAATTCTTTGAAACCTTTTTTCTCAGTCATGGTCGTATTAAAAAGTCCCAAAAAAATATATGTTAATCTGCATTATACATATTTAGCCGAGGACTGTCTTTTTATGAATTAAAATTTTCATTTAATATTGATTTAAAAATATGCTACATTCTCCCCTTTTTTAAAACCTTTTCTATAAGTCAGACGAGTGTGAAAATTATTTCAGAGTGCTGTGTGAGTTTTTCTTTTCGCATTCGATCGTGAGCGCGTTTGGCGTTTACTAGGAATTTGTATGTGATTTGTACAGCGCTACCTAGTTGTCGCATCTACAACTAGGTTAAAAACTCACACTTAGCACTCAGTATTATATGTAAAACAAGACTCAGAGGAAAGTGGTTTTAGGTTTAGCAAATTGGGTCTCAGATTTTTATATGGGACTTGACGCTCAAGGTCACTAGAGTTATACAGAGCCCGAGACAAACCAACAAACCCTAGACAGAATGTTAAACAGGGAATTTCGCGAAAAGCTGTAAGTAAGTAGGTAAGTATTTCCAACGCCGACACTTTTTTTTATATATGGCATCGGCTTATAACCATTTGCCAGTGTCAAGTTAAAAAGGCGGGAAATAGAACTTTCGTTTCATTTTTCAACACCGTATTCCTAAATCGTCAAGTCTAAAGTCTAGTCAAAGGCCAAATAAATAGTCAGTGCAGTCCATGAGTCATGTCAGTCGATTCAGTAAAATGGTAGAAGTTTTACTGAAAGTTCCTAGGGAGTTTTGGAGGGAAACTCAAAATAACACGTTTTTAGAAGTTGTACTACTTGCCCACACTTGTGCACGTTAACGAATTTTTAATGATTAATATTCTACCAATATAACACATTAAAAACCGAAATAACACAAATTTATGAAAGAAATGCAAAATCCATAACGTCACCCGGGTAAATAAGGTAGATATAATTAGATATAATTATATATAATACCATATATAATTATATATATAATTACATATAACTATATATAATTACATATAGATGTATATAATAATATAAAGTTTTATATAAAATATATATTTTGATATAATTAGGGATAAATATTTAGAAATCTATTCCATCAGGGTTGCTGGTATTCAAAATAAGTCTAATTTAAATCATATCCTCTTTATTTCGCATATATGCAGCACTTCTTTTCACATTTTTTTATTATTAAATATGTTAATGTATCGCTTCACAAGGAACTATATCGCAAGTATTTCTGATCATGCTGTAGGTAATCAAAGGCCTTCTATTATAATACTTTTTCACCATTTCATTTTTCATTATTACGAATAATCACCTATTTTATATCTAAATTAAACTTTATAAATTAAATTTAACTGAATTTCTTAAGAAAAACATATGCATAGTTATATATACATGACTTTTTTGTACTAATGTACCAATTTGTATTAATATTACTAGTACTGATACTCACTTTTTAAATATTGATAATTTTACATTTTTAATTACGTATACATATTATCTTATGCTTAATGATGATCTTTTTTGTATCACAATATATTATAGTAGATTATAATTTAACGTTAAATAATAAAATACAAATATAATACCATAGAAAATGAAATTAGAAATCAAACAGACATCAAACATTAAATATTTCTTAGAAATTAACTTAAATGTTCACATACTTTTCAGAATTAAATTTCAGTGTAATGACACATGTCTTGTCACTCAGATGCATATTATAAGTTAAAATACTTTTGTTCAAACACTCAAGCATTATTCATTATATAATCTTAAGACTCTTATTTAAATTACGAGTACTATTTTATGCCTAGCAACCGTCTAATTCATAACTTAACAATACTTTTTTATGATTAAACATCTTGGAAATCCAATACTTAACCAAATAACTAAATTATAGCAATACTGTGGTAAATGCATAAACTCTAATAAAAATTATTAAAATTTCAGAAATGGATAATAATCACAAATTTAATCATCAATAAATTCGATGGATGACAGCCATTAAACATGCACTTAAAATTGTTATCTTTTTCAATTTATCTTATTAGAGCCTAATGAGCTTATTTATTATAGATTGACGTGTAACGTCGAACGAGATAAAGTATTTGTATCAAATTATTCAAAAAGGAGTGTGACCAAACGAATTATGTGTTTCGCTTAAGATTTTTCTGGTGAGTTCGACTTTTCAACTCACCGATCCTTTGTGACATATCTACATGTAGATCACTTGGGTTGGATTTTGCCCACCCTTTTTTCGTTGCATAATCATCACAATATTCTGTAATAAAATTTTAATGCATCATCAATATCATGGATAGAATCAATTATAAGTAAAATGAAAAAAGATTATGTACCTATGAGTGCTCTTTTGGCTAGTCGATCTAATGGTTCAACTTTCAGCTGTTTGTCTTTTCCTTGTGCTGAAGGAGGCCGTCCACTATACGGGCAGTTCAAGTTTAAAATAACATCAGGTTTAAATACTCCATCCATCAATCTTCGTAAAAGCGATGTAGCAGACTTCCTAGATAAGTCTTCTGCATCATCAAAAATCGTTTTTGCAATAAATATTGTTTTTTAACAAAACTACCTAAATTTAAAACAAAAAAAAAATAATTAATAATTATTTGATATTTGTGGTAATTGAAATTTATATTATTATTGACACTATTTAATTTATGATAACAAGAGTATACTTATTTAAACTACAATGCTTAATAACTAAGAAGTTTTCTTTTCTCCACTTATAAAATCATTTTCAAATACTCACTGGCTCGCCGCAGTTTTTACCACAGAGATAACCTCATGCAATTTATTTCAAATTTACATCCATTTTTTAAATTATATTTGAAAAATAAATCGAAATTTTAAACTGATCAATATTAATATTAATATAACTATTTACCTGACATGCCAACAACAATCCCTTCGTACTTTTCCATAAAAAAAAATAACATTTTCGTCTAATACTGGTGGTTGATCGGGATCACACACGATTTCAAAGTCTTCAACTGTACATAATGATTGATCTTTGGTACACTCAATTAAATAAAACAGTACCTGGGCGACCGAGCTTTCCTCGGTTATTACTATTTATTGTAATATGGTGAAACTCGAAAGCATAATTCTTATTTACGTAATCAGTATAGGTAAATTTTAGACATATTTATGAGAAATATATATTGTTATCTCAAACATTACCTACATTTTTTTAAACTTGTCTAAAAACAATAAAAATTAAAAAATTATATATAAACTTGAACATATAAAAAAAACAAAAGTAAGTCACCGAGCGGCATTTGAACCCGAAATACTCGTTTCTTGCCGTCCGCGTCTTAACCCGCTGGACCAGACGAACAGTGGCTGGTAAAACGAAATTAGCAACCATATTCTGCGTGGACAGAAAACGCATGAAAACTCGAAAACACGCGTTTTACCAAACATAAGATTAATCTAGATCAATTGTTTACCCCCGAAAACCCCCATATACCAAATTTCAGCGAAATCGTTAGAGCCGTTTCCAAGATCACAGAAACATATAAATAAATATACAAGAATTGCTCGTTTAAAGGTATAATAATATATTTAAATATTTTAATTTAAACAATATAATATAACTGTACTCGCGTATTAGGTACAATCTTTTTAATTTTAATTGATTTCGCTTTAAAATAACCCAATTCAAAATGATGCTTTACAACATGAACAGGTGAAGCGTCGAGATACTATGACGCCATTTGCAAAAAATTTACCTATCGTTTGTTTGCAGACATTGCCACAGTGTAGCGCCGCAATGGATATACAGGGTGTCCCCCAGGGTTTTTGAAAAATCACCATTTTTTTGTAATGTTCGTATCAGAGACTTTTTAAAATGCAAGACTAGTTACTTATTATGAAACAAACAATACTTAGTCGATAAGTAATGTGAAATAACGACAGTTGATAGTCAATCTTAATTTTATTCTCACATAAAAATAATAGTTTCGACTTTGAGCAGCCACCGTGAAAAAAAGCAGAGCCAGAGCAGGCAACAGTTTAGTGTGAATAACACAATATCTCTGCACCTCGCTCGCTGGAATGAAGTTTTTAATCTCACTTCTTCTTTCATCTCCCCGCGTTCTCCTTGACGCTAGAGCGCCAAATGACGTCATCGAGCCAGATGCAGAGATTTTGGTGTAGGTGTTGAAAGAAAATAAAAAAAGTTTCGTATGAATTTTGCATTTATTTTGTTTACAAGTGTTCAAATTGTCTTCCTCCCATTCTTATGCACAAGTGACACCTTCGTATAAAATTTCGGTTGAGTCTTCTTATTAAGCTTATGGTCGATATTTCACGGGCTGCTTCAAATACCCTTTGCCTTTATTCAGCCTCAGATGTAATCGGTTTTGCGTAGACTTTATCTTTTAAACATCCCCAGTAGAAAAAATACAAAGGATTTAAATCCGGGGAACGTGGCGGCCACAAGATCGGTCCCAGTCGCCCTATCCATCGGTTAGGGTATGCAATATCGAGGTGCTCTCGTACGGCGCGGGCGTAGTGTGCTGGGCAGCCATCGTTTTGGAGCGACATCCTTTCCCTCAATTCCTCAGGGAAGCCCTCTAGTAATACTGGAAAATCATTCTCCAAAAAATTTAAGTAATTTTCTCCATTCAGGACAGCTGGTTACTCGAATGGTCCTACTATCTGGCCATTTAATATTCCTGTCCACAAGTTAATTTTAAATTGATATATATCAATATACTCATATTACATATGAATAATATGTAATATGAGTATATCATAGTATTATTCATATGTAAATATTACATATGAATAATATATATCAATATACTCATATTACATATGAGTATATTGATATATATCATCATAACTCAAAACCCACGAAACCTTTCTATGGGCATGTTAGGCTTGTTCAATGCGTCTTGGGTTCATCTACCTCCGGTGTCAGTGTGATGTGCTAATTTTGGGACACCTGTATTGGTATTTATCACTGTATGTACGGGTATAGACTATGTTTATATAAATTGTTTATATGTATATATACTATGTTTATATATATATATATATATATAAACAATTTATATAAACATAGTCTATACCCGTACATACAGTGATAAATACCATACCAATGTATATATATATATATATATATATATATATATATACATATGCATATGCAATGCATAAATGTATGCATTTGTTTACAATTAAAACACTTGTTTGATTGCTTATTTAAAGCAATCGTTAATTTCAAATCACGATATTTTTTCAACTTCATGTGAAATCAATTAAGTTTTATCTTGTTAAATAGATAAATTATAAATAATATGTCATCAGATTAGTCTTCTGATGATGGGCCTCCAACTGTCAGGAAAATAAAATACAAATTGTACAGAAAAAATCCCATTAAACAAGTAAGTTTGAAATAATACAAATATTTTTTTTAAAAACGGAAAAAATATTATAGAAAATAATAATTAGAAAATTTTTACATATTGTTTATTCATAATGACACTGAAGTTAGTCGTCAGCTGTCAATTAAAAAAAAAATAACAAATTAATTACAATAAAAAATGCTTCTAAAAATTTTTACTTATAATTTTTATAAATTTTCACATGTGGAATTTTTCAACTATTTTTTTTTATAATAATTTTTTTTCATTTTCATTTATCTTTTTTTTTATGTAACAAATAATTTAATTATAATACAGGAAATAAAATATTTACAAACTATAAAAGTAGGTAAGTACTAAAAAAAAAATAACTACTCCAAAACTTAAAATGCTACAAAACAAAGAAATCTCCCAGGTCGTCCCCACCAGCCAGAGTACCTAGAAGGCTCAAAGAGTTTCCTCACTGGATTGCGATACTTATTCTCTGGGCCAGGTAGGTGCCGGCTCTGGGGTCTCGGGTGGCCTCAATGAGTTTTTTGGAGATTTCTCTGAAAAGTTTGTGCGCACCCAGACCCCATGTACCTAGGGTTTCAACCCCAAACGGTTCAAATATGAGCTCCCCACTAAGGTTCTCATATTTGCACCGCTTGAGGTTTTCCGCCTGATTGGCGGCCGCACCTGCAGAACTCGAGGTGCCCTGGACATGGGATGGAGCAAGTGTATCGACGCAAGTAGCGTCCTATACAAGAGCCTGTCCCACTCTCCAAGGGACCAGGGTCATACCGTCTGGTCTCTTGCCATCGTCGCACGCCAAACCAGAGGGTTCCAGCACAGCTAGCACTCCGGCGGTGACAAGAGCCTGACGGATGAGATCGTTCAGGCAGTGATGTCGGGAGATGCGGCCGGCGCTTCGTTGACAGGACAGCCCGTGGTGTCCGAGGCTGTCCACGTTTGCGCCACAAATACAGCGATGGGGGACGACGTAGGGGGTGCCAAGACGCAGGGAAGTGGCTAACCGGAAAGCTGTTCGATCCAGCAATGTGCCCGTATTGGGTGACGGTAATGCTTGTAGCCAAAGGCCCGACTCCCACTTCTCTGCAGCTAACAGGCGAGCCTGCTCCACAGGACTGGAGGACGTATTAAGAAGATTATTCCGTACCAGTCTACAGAGTGGCTCGTCCCAGAGCCTTTGTGAAAAAGTATTCTCAGGCAATTCGCTACAAGCACTAGTTGCGCTCCAGGCGTCCTTGGCCTCGTTCAGAAAGGGAACTGTATTGGAGTAGGATGGGTGATGTAGTATTTTGGAGATAAGACTATTGTTCGCGTGGACTGAGGACAAGAAAGCCGGAAGCGATATATCAGAGGGCTTTCGAACACCCAGGCCACCGAACCTAACTGGAAGCGTTGAATGAGTCCATGCGCGGTCATCGAAATTTGTGTTCAAAATATTGGAGAGCGTTAGTCTTATGGTATCATCCAACTGTTTGAGAAGTTGAGGGAACTTCCACAGTTGACAACACCCTTTTTGCATTTTCGTACCTAAATTGGCATATGTGTATATGCCAATTTAGGTACGAAAATGCAAAAACGGATTAGGGTAAAGGCCATGTGACAGTTAATTTGGAGGAGGCGGTCTAAAGTTTCATTAAAATTTTGTAATTTGTTATCTATGAAGTCCGGGAGAGATTCGTCTAAAATAGGTGAGCCCAAAAGGAAGAGCGAATCCTTGTCAATGACAGACAGTTGTGGAGCTATTTCTTTAAAGCTGGATATAATCGCGTTTCTATCCCCACAACTGTCTGGCACAAAAAGTACGCACTTACCTAGGTTCAGCTGCAGACCTATTTTTTGGAACTCGCGGATCAGAGTGCGGAAGTCTGATATTACAGTGGGGGCATCGCCTCCAAGGGTCCTATCATCCAAATACCAAACATTAAATTTTGAATTTAGAAGCTCGATGACCGGGTGTATAGCAAGGCTGAAGATTGCTGGACCTAGAGGGTCGCCCTGTTGGCAGCCCACTTCGGATGAGATGAGGTGGTCTTTGTAAATGAGTTTGGTGGGGTCGTTGTAACACTGGAGCAAAAATGGTAAAATGGCAGGTGCTTTAGATTTAATTTGGTCCAACATGGCGCCTCGGTCAACTGAGTTGAAAGCGTTTTTGACATCGACCTTCAGAAACAGATCATCGCCTTGATTGTGGATAGCTGTCCTGAAAGAGTGAACGGCGGGCTCACAACCCCCTTTGCAGGCAAAACCGAGCTGTTTTGGCTGGAAGTATGACGCGAGGGAAGTGACTGATTTGCAAGCTAGTTTGGCTGTAAGGCGCCGGTATAATAATTAATATAATAATATTTTAATAATTTAGTTGCTATAAAATTCTAAAAAAAATTCTTGTCTGTCAACTTTAGTGTCATTTATTAATATAATATATAATCATGTATAATTATATGTTATTATATATATTTATTACATATAAATTATAATATTAATTAATGATATATAATTATATATGATTAAGTATATATAATTAATAAAAAGCTGCATCTATTTATATATAATCATATATAATTATATGTAGTTATATATTATTATATATAATTACATATAATCATTACGCAGGAATATAATCAACTAATTAAATATTACAAGTGAAGATTTTTCTCGGTGCTTCAACACATTGACAAGATGTGACATCATGGATTATGGTTGTCAAACTTGGACATAGAATCCCGATATTTTATGGGTTCATTTCGTAATTTTGGAAGTAATCTCCTTTCATTCAGGTCCACCGATTCGAGTGATTCTTTATAAAAAATAATCAGATTATTTTATTATGATAGCTGCCTTCAGCCTTGTCAGTTTTTATTTTTAAAAGTGTCTGTCCTCTGACACTTTGACTAGATCATGTTAAAGATCTGGAAGTTATTTTATTTTCATTATGTCCACTATATCATGGTAGCTGTAATGAACGTTAAAAGTAGTTAAAACTTTAAAAGCTAACTTTATAATTACATAATTAAATTTATGTTTTTCGGAAGGAAACAAAAAAAAGGTGCAGTGAAAATAAATTCAACGATAGAAGCATGTTTCAAAAACGCGACGCGACGCGACCGTCCTTAAAATTCGAATTTAACGCAGTCGACGCGCGCATGCGCTCTGTGTCTGACGGGTGTCGTGTTGACAGTTTCACAGCTGTCGCGTGCTTAACTGATGTTTCGTGTGTATTTTGTGCAAAAAAGTTCTTGTTTTTTTTTATTTAATCAGCTTTTAATTGTGAATATTAATTAAAAATGGAGAGAAACGAACGCAAAGCGAACTCTCGCAATCATTCAATTACAATTGATCGCGATTCTAAGTTTTTGTTGCGAAAAATTATACTGGATTTTTCAATTTTGTTTGTTGGTGAGTATTTTATATTATCCTTATTATTTCTGTATCATTTTGTTTGATACTCAAGACTGATGAAATACTGTTAATGTGGGCTCAGTTATAATATAAATAATATGAATACTGTAAGTACCTACTCATTTACAAAAAAGTTTAAAAAATATAAACTACTGATTACGTTTTATGATCGTTCTTTTCTCGTGTTGGCATTGAGAATGCGAGAACTGTGCGTTCAATAAATCTATCATAAATAAATGTATCTCAAGTAGATAAAATGAAATGTAAACAATGATTGCAAGTTACTACTAAACTATGATAAGTGATAACGGTAATGAATTAACTAATTTTTGGATCATTCAGGGGGCCTAGCAGGAACATTTTACACTGGCGTAAACGTAACCTTATCGAATGAAGTTTGTGTGGGCGCTGTCATGATTTTGACTGATTTTCATACAATTCTCATTAGATAATGTTACGTTTACGCTGCTGTCAAATGTTCCTGCAAGGCCCACAGCAAATCCGCACGAATGGTGCAAAAATTGTCTGCAGATGGACCTTTTCTTTTGAAATTCTATATTCCACATAGTACTTACATAATAATATACAATAGAATAAACATGTAATACACATCACGTCAATCTAATCCCATGCTAATTTAAGACTTGTGTTATGGCAATCAGACAACAGCTGATATCCATTTGACAATTTTATTTTATTTTCATCACTATCATTATTGTCCTATCAAAGAACCATTAAATTATGAATGATTTAGCATCAAGTACTGTAGTGTAGTAGGTAGTTAAAAATTATTTGTTTTGATGTATTCAAGATCATTTAGAAAAACACTATTTTACTGCTTTCCGGTATTAAAATAAATTTACATGTAAATTATATTATTCTACAGTCAATGAGCATGGAAACAAAGTTCTTCATTTGATGATTTAAAAAATAATAAGAATTATTATTTAAGTGAATATTTTTTTAAAGTTTACCCTTTGGGTAAAACGATAAAAACGGGTCCCTATTACTAAGACTCTGTTGTCTGTCTACCTGGCTTCTGTCACCTGAATGTCAATTCTCGTATTTAAAGTAGAGTCTCATTTTACTTTTTTTGTAGTATAAGTGAAGCGACTTGTTATCCTAAACTGATTTTGTGACGTTTGGACAAATCAGGAGGCGTAAGACGATGCTTAAATGTTTATGAGAATACCGGTTTGGCAGTTTTAGCATATCGGGATTTGGTTGTAATTGTATTATTGCAGGTTTTATTTAGCAGAATTGACCCTAGGCTGTATCTCATGAACCATGATAGCTAGACAGTTGAAATTTTCGCAGATGAATTCTGTTACGGCACAAAAAATATTAAAAACATAGTAAAATAATCATACTTATATAAGTATGTTAAATGTTATATAACAAACATGGTTTTTGTGCTATTTTGTACGGAACCCTACATGTGAGTCTGACACTCACTTGGCTGATGTTAATGCATAATGATTTTTTAATGCATAATGATTTTTTATTGCATAATAAAAAGCATTAAGTATTAGTGAATCTTTCAGTTTGTCTACAAATGCTGTATATAGTTACAAAATAACAGTTTTTTTTTCTCATTAAAGTCTAAGTTTAATAATACAAATATTAAGAATTTATTATTTTAACATTATTATTAAAATTAAAATTTTTGATGTGTGTGTACTTAATATTAAATCATGATTGAATACTTTTGTTATCAGACACCAACAAATTAGTTGTGTGAAAATGAATCATTCAGAAAAAGCAGGTGATTACCTGTAATATGAATGGCAACATTTTTAATGACAGATAACAAGTTACAAATAAATACCATAATGAAAAGAATGGTAAATAAATCACCTGATATTTCGTCATTAATAAATATGCATAATGTGATATTGTGTGTTTGTTAATGAGTATAATAAGTACTCCTCTTATTAAGTAAGTAAGCCTCGTATTAGGGGACTAATTTGCACCTTTTATGGGTCGAAAATAATCAGTTTTTCAACAACTCTATTCCTAAAACAATGCTACTGGCTGCCCTGCTATCATAATCTCAGCCATTTATTTTTGTCTAAGCCCACACACAACTTTTTTTGTTACTGCTAAGGTGTTAGCTAAAAAATAAAATACGGTGAATTAATTTCAATAATACTGTATAGTCTATATATGTACTCTAATGTATATGTACTCTAAGAGATATTTTTTCAGACAGGCTACTTTTTATCGCGTCAAAATGTAAGGTTCCGGCGGTATTTATTTTTGCTCGCACGAAGTCGCAGACAACATAATATAGTCTAGTATATTATAAACTAGCTAGTGCCCGCAACTTCGTTTGCATAGTACTAACGGAAACGGAACCCTATTTTTTAAACGGAACCCTTAGCTCTGCCAAAGCAATGCAAAAATATCAGCTATCTGCCAATGAAAGTACCGTGAAAATAGGTCCGGCCGTTTTAGAGATTAGCCGGAACAAACAGACAGACAGACAAACATTTTAAAATTATTTTTTGTATTGTAAGTACCATATATTTGTATACTATCATATGCATTTAGTGAAAAGCTGATAATATTGTATAGATATATGTAGATTATACATAATAATATTAGTATAACTTGTGTTTATTAGCTGATATTCCCATGCGGAACAGAGGTCCATTCACTCTCAACTCTCAAGTGTTGCGATCCGAGGGCTTCAATACTGGGAATTACTTTTTTATTTTGATTTCAATTAACTATATATAGTAACTTAATTAGTTATCTGAAAGTAGAATTCTTTTTTACTCTTTATAGTAATTTAAACTTTGAAGACGTTTCTTTTTACCCGACTTCGGCGAAGCCAAATGAAAGGGTAATGATTTTGGCAGTCTATATAATTATATGTATGACGTTAGTATGTTTGTTCCACCGTAGCGCCTAAATTACTGATCCGATTTTAATGAATGTAATGTCAAATGTCAATAGATTCGTAATATTGGCCCGGGTAATATAGGCTATATATTCTTTTTTAAAAATTTTGTATTTCGAAAATTGAACCTCAAATTCTAACATCTAAAAAAATTAAACCGAGAAAGAAGGTCTTGGCAAGCACACCACAAATATGTCAAAATACACATTTAAAATGCGGTCGTACAAACCCAGTTGTCCAATTTTAGAACATTACATAATATAAGGCTATAATTTTATATTATACATATTATTTTACATTCATAAATAAATAAATAAATAAATAAATATATATATATATATATATATATATAAATATATATATATATATATATATATATATATATATATATATATATATATATATATATATATATATATATATATATATATATATTTAAATATAAATATAAATATATATATATATATATATATATATATATATAAATTTTGTATTGTAGGAAATTGTTTAATTAAATGTCTTTAAAACATTAAGAGTTAATAAACTGATAAAAATCCCTTTTTATTTCTAATGTATTCTTTCATCTTACAATCAATTTATTATTTAATGATTAATTGATGCTCTTCGGTACGATATAATATTTTTTTATATCCACACCCACATAAAAAATCCAGTACGATTATAATATAGAGTACTTATAGACAATGGAAATATCACATAATAATTCATAATACGACAAATTGTTGATACCCTAATAATTATAATCTAATATTTCATGTTCCGAACTTGATAAAATCGTGACCTCTTATCTTGAATTATCAGCTGTTCGTGAGTTATGTACTCAACTATACTTGTCTTTAATTATCTGCTTTAGCGTTTGTGGGCAAAGTGTCGCTTTTAAAATCATCAATATGTAATAATATTAGTCCACGTAACTTATTCTAAATTATCAATGGACGCTTCACACCACGTCAATCTGGCCCCTTGCTAAGTATCCGACGAACTTGTGTTACAGGTAACAGAAAACGGGATGTATATTTAATACTTTTATACTGTACATTATATTATACACATATTTAATACACATGACCCAGGAATACAGAAAACTATTTTGTCGCCTCGGCGGGATTAGAACTCGCGAGCTCCGGCTCGAGCGCCAACGCGCTAACCACTGAGCCGTCATATCAATCTATAGGTACTAATATTATAAAGAGGAAAAGTTTGTTTGTTTGCATTGAATAGGCTCCGAAAATACGGGACCGATTTTGATGAAAATTGTTACACATATAGATTAGACCACGGGCAAGGACATAGGTTACTTTTTATCGCGGCAAAATGTACGGTTTCTGCTGGCTTTCATTTCCGCACGAAGTCGCGGGGAACATCTAGATTCTAATAAAGAACGATATCGGTACCGGTATCGGTACATATCGGTATACATAATGATTCTGAGTAGGTTCAATCAGGGCAAAAGCATGACGTGTTTTTAAACGCGCTGAAAGGGCGCACGGCACGTGAAAATATCCTAGATTTAAGTGTATTAAGTTAAATTTTATTTTCATGCTGTGCCTACCTACATACCTAATATCTACATGTGCAATCTACACGACAATTGACTTCAAACTATATCAGAAGGTAGAACAATGTGTTTATGACTTGTTCACACAGCGCGAAATGCTATTTATTGCTAAATAGTAGCATGAAATTAACTGCGAAGCCAACAAAGTCACGCGCTCCCCGCCCGGCAGGACGTTATTTTGTCTCCATTTTGTATTCAATTTTTAGGGTCAATTGGCAATTCACACCGAAACGAAACGATACGCGACATGGCGCTGCATTTTTGAGAAAGCTATTCAGAAATGCACTTTCTTTGTTAGACAAGACGATATACGTTTTCATTGTGAGAGTAGGAATGTCAAGTTGCATAGCGCATGTGTAGTGTATGACTGATGTTATATGAAATGTGTACCTTTTTGTGTGTAGTGAATAAAGTTTTGAATAGCTAGGTATTTTAAATCGTCGCGGTGTGAACTGACCCTTGGCATACCTTGTCTTAACCATGGGAACCGTTATGGGAACCTGAAGTTAGTGAGGACTCGATAATTCGCTCGACTCGAGACTCGCCGCCGGCTGGCGCTAGTGTAATTTGCGAGTTGGCAACTCAGGTCCACCCCGAGGCGTTAGGAGTTGAGACGGACAGACAACCTTCAGGTTACGATATTTCAAGACTCGTTGGTAGTTCGTAGGGTTTGAAAAAATAAAATCGATAAAATATTTTTCGACGATAAAACTGACATTTAAAATTCCTTGTAAAGTGAAATAATGTATTTTTCGTAACAAAATACTCAACATTTTTAATTCGATAAATCTATACTTCTATATTAATAATACAAAGAGGAAATGTTTGTTTGTTTGCATTGAATAGGCTACTGAATACTACCGGACCGTTTTTGATGAAATTTGACACAGATATCGATTAGACCACGGGGAAGTACATAGGCTACTTTTTATCGCGTCAAAATGTACGGTTCCAGCGAGTTTGTCGCGCACGTAGTCGCGGGAAACATCTAGTTGGGATTTAAAATTCTAGTAAGCGAAATAACGCGCCTGCTTTAAAAGGCTTTCGACATTAGAACTACCTACAAAAAATATTAAAGATCGCTACTTGTTTAACCCTGTAAACAGTATTACATCCACCCGGAAGCTCCTTAAGGATTTACAACACCATAAGCCCAAAATCAGCCAACACCAAAAGTCCCTCGTTATCGCCCTGTACCTACGGGCCCTAAATATTTGGTTAGGCTGTTTGACGCTTAACTCGTTAGTTATCTGTGGCAATTTAAGCTCCAGGTAATATATCAGTGCAATAGGGTTGCCAGATAATCCGTAGAGATTTCGGGTCTCTACCTCTGTAAATTAGTTTTACAAATTACAGAGATAGATTTAAATGTGTCATTAAAACATTATTTAGGTATATTAATAATAACATCTTGTAATCATGCCATCTATAGAATAACTAATATGATAAAGAGGAAAGATTAATTTGTTTGTGTGTTTGATTGTTTGCATTGAATAGGCACCAAAACTACCGGAACAGATTTTGATGTAATTTGGCACAGATATAGTGGACCACGGGAGGGAAATAGGCCACTTTTTATCACCGAAAAATGCATGGTTCTCGCGAGATTTTCTTTTGCGCGTACGAAGTCGCCGGTAACGTCTATATTTTATTTTGTATTACACCAATCGGTAGGCAGCGTATCGGCAGAATACTCGATCAACCATGATCATCTTGCCCATTCCCAATTATCGGGAAAATTCCCTCCTCGTGAGCTGACAACCCTGCGGCACTCCCTGGCAACACGCAGGATGTGAACACTGGGGTGCCGCGGTCGCCGCACCGTGATTGTTGCCTGTCAAAACATCCGACGCGCCCAGACTACCTGTCAGATTATATGTATCCGTTAAACGGCCGCGAATTTAAAATGTAGCGCGCGACAGGTTTAATATGAAACAGGCGTGCGAATTTTTTTTTCGATGTCAAGCTGTCGCAACACTATTTTTTTGTTTCGTCGAGCGCTCGCTGTCAGATTGCACTTTGCAGTTAGGTTGTGAAATTTATCACTCTCGTTTTTCGTTTCGTTCCCATTACGCCATCACCTTATACTTAAATAATAGCCCAAGTAACAATTTATCGACGTACAATACTTTAGTAAACGTTATTATATTACCACAGCTAAGTCACACTAACGTTTTAATAACGTTAACTAAACGCGAAAAGAGCCTCATTTATACGACCAACGTTGTTGTATGATCGTCATACAATTTGTCTTCGTTGAAGTCATTCAAAAGTCGTGTGAACGTTAAGAAATTACCACTTTCATCGCACAGTAGTTTAAAGGTCCTTACAGACGAGAGGCCGATCGTTTCATTTAGAACTGACGTCAGTTCGGCCTGAACGGATTCTTGCACATACACCGTACACGGAAAACAATCGTATCCGACCCATTTGACGTCATTTCGGCTTGAACGGATTCGAGCACACACACACGGAAAAATCGCATCAGTTCGTTTGCCGCGAGCTACGGTCGTGTTTATTAATTGTGAACTCACTACGCTTGTACACGATACACGCCCGCACGGCCGCGGCTCTGGCGAGAACTGAAGCGATTTGTCACACATGGTCCGTTCACTCCATCCGTTCAGTCCAGAATTAATGATGCCAACTTAGTTATTTTACAAAGTTTTACTACTAAATTAAGTATTTTAGTCCCTCATTAGTAGGAATTTATTTGTTAGTAGTGTTTTAGTAGGAAAGAGCCAGACAGTAATCATATGCAAAATGGCCTAGATGAGGTACAAAAAAAAACAAAAAAAAATGACACCTTATCATAATAATAAATCGTATAGCATTCGTGATTTGTTTCAAACTACATGTTTAATTAATATATATACGTAATATTTGGTAGCATATTTTAATTTCACGATAAAATAATACATAATAAAAAATTAATGTAACAAAACATAAAATGCAGTGGTTTTTTGGGGGCTTTAGGGATTCCTATGTTAAGTAGCTTTTTTATAGTGTTCAGTATTCTTTTAATAGAAATCGACGCGAGTTTAGTAGATTCGCAAAAACAGAGCTGGCAACACTGGAACGAATCGCTTCAGTCCATCCGGCCGACTAATGCGATCTCGAAATTGCACACAGACGATACGATTTTGCATCCGTTCAGGCCGAACTGAAGGAAAACCGGACCGTATATGGGACCCCTAATCATAACTTTAAAGCGACTTGTTTTGTCATATTGTGGTCGTACAGGTGATCTGAATGACTAAAACGCTTTTATTGCCTTGTTTATACTATAGTGTTATCTTTTAATATTTTAATGGGTATTTTTGTAACGTAAAATATCACTAAAATAATTGCGAATATTTGTTTATTTTTAAGACATAGGTTTTATTTATAGGTTCATAGAAAATAAACATGTGTGACGACTGACGAGTTAGAAATATTTGAATTTCTAGAAACAATGCTTCACACGAGAAGCACCAAAATCACCAAGCAATTCACCGTTCCTAAATAATTTGAATCAACAATAATTATTAAGACCATCCTACTAATACTCGTATTATAAATGTTAAAGTTTTGTGAGGACGGATGGATGTATGGATGGATGTTTGTTATTCTTTGACGCAAAAACTACTGAACCAATTTCGATGAAATTTGGTATGGTAGTAGTAAAAGGCTCTGGTTTAAACCATAGGCTACTTTTTATCCTGAAAAAGTACAGAGGTAGGTATTCCCGAGGGATACTATATTTACGCGGGCCCCAGCAACAGCTAGTAATTTATAAAAGAATTTTCACTTTTCAAATCATCTACAGTCCGGTCAGATCAGTGTTACCACACCAGATTCTTTAAATTTGCCGCCATTTTAAGGTTTCATCATTCGCTGGCCAGAATCTAGCTATAAAGTAGTTAAATTGGCAACACTGATTTAAACTCTGTCAGGACCTTTATTCAAATTATCACTCACATAGAAACTCCAAGGGTAAATAACTGTGATTCCTTTTTCCAAAAACTTCGTAACCCTACCTTTATTTCCGGACCTTCAAGATACAGGCTATGCCTAGTTTGGGGTCCACTGCTACAAATTGTAATTAAATAACATTACTCAATGAGGACTATCATGTACGCTTTATTTACTAAATTTATTTATTGGTTTATGTAACATTGCACGCGACACTAAAATAATTATGATTGTAAACTGTTTATTAATGTAATGGCTTGGTAAAGAAAAATAAATTAATAAATAAATAAGTTTCATTTAAATGTCACATAGTCTTACAATAATGCCAACTACTCCACAATCCACATCATGGCGGTCCAAGACAAATTGTTTATTTACGTTCAATCATTTACTTGAAAATTTAATCATTTATGGTAGAAGATTTGCCGGCAGCCATTTTAAAAATATCGCTAGAAATGTTGACTTCTATTGACGACCTTGTTACAATGGATTAAGAACTATTTTGCAACGAACTGTTTTGGGTAGAATATTTCTTCTTTAAAATTATTCCCTCGGATCGCCATGCTAAGCCTGCTGTACGACTGTTTTTTTCTCTTGTTAGCGACTTGGTTACTTGTGGTTTTCGGCAAAAAATTTGAGTGCAAAATAAGTACTTCTAAAAAAATAAAAGATAAGTGTTATCATGTTATTATATTTTATATCTTGCTATCTGTAACTAATAAGTACCATTTAGTTCGACTGGGAATTTAAGTTTCATGATAATATACATATGTAAATACTATTTAAATTCACACGCCCCTTCGTACTTTTGTGTTTGAAACAATATAATATTTTTAATAAAAATATGTTTATTTCTAAAAATGGAAGACATGTTTCTTTTGTCGCATACTTACCTCTTTAGTCTTTACAAAATACAATAAGTGGTTTTAAGGTTATTATTTCAAGACCATGCAATACCTATGCACCATCCGCCATTTATATTACGGTTCCTCAAGAAAAAAATTATCCTTTTTAATTTGGCAATATTCACACAATATCAATTATCTTTAAGTGTAAAGATAATAGGCATGTGTCACCAAAATGGATAAAATATTTTTATCTGTAATCTTTATCGCTAAAAAAACATACCTAGACAATTATTTTTAAAATTTATCGTGAATTAATAGTGAAATTTAATCATCAAAATGTGGCTTTTGTGAAAATCTCGCACAAGTTTCAAAAACTCATATTTACTAGCGGAACTAACTAACGACGTCATCGCACAGACGGACGTGTATCAACTTCAAAAACTATTTTTTTTTATATTTAAGGCAAAACCATTGCCAGTGTCAATTTTCACTGTGTCAAGTGAAACAGAATGCAGTTTTTGTGTTATTTTCGCACATAGGGACGACACAATATTTATAACATGGGTTGTTGTGCTTTTCCATGGTAATAAGTTGTTTTATCACTTATTTTTATAACTTTGTAAACTAATCACTACGTTGTTTGTTTACATCGAACTCGTGTATAACTATATGTGTATGAAAGTCAAAATTATGATTTTAACTGTCAGCTGTCAGATATTATATTATGTGCTATGATGACACAACATAAGCGCGCGAAAATGGCGTGTTTTAAATCCCTCAAAAATTATTGTAATTTTAAAACATTATTTTTCAGCCTAATGGATAATATTTTGGATGTGTTATAATATATATATGGTAATGTTATAACCAGTAGAAACGTTAAAAAAAATGAAAAAAAAAGTAATATGGCGTTTAAAAGTAAAAATTTGACTCAAATGCGACAAGGTGGGTTAAGTCAGGGCATGACTTTTAATCGACAACATGTAATATAAAAGATATACACACACCGGCATATTTAGCGGAACATAAAATAAAGGTTTGATATCAGTATAATATAAGGTTGCTGGCTGGTTTATACGTCATTTAATTTTAAAAGAAATATTTTCAAATTAAGAAAACAACTGAACATCACATTTAATGCAATTGTTTTAATTTTATTCAAATACACCTTATCTGGAGCGAACTTCGAGTATTTCTTCCTTCTGAGTTTGAATTTAAAATTTCATTGAAATACTGTTTTTTGTTAGTTTTTTTTTAATCGCGTATCTTTTTGGAGCTGAGGACTGAATTATGCCTGACTTAGCCCCAACGGAGAATGCCAGGGCACTCGAAATGCGAAGAAATGGATGTAATGATCACCTACAGAGTGATATCCAGAGATCTTCGTCGACCAGTTTCAACGATCCATCGCAGTATCCAACGGTTCAGGGAGACCGGTACTTATGTGAGAAGAGCAGGACAAGGCAGAAAAAGACGCACTTCGAGTAGGGATGATCGTTTCATTCGGCTTCGTATACGTAGCCGAATGAAACGATCGTTAACTTTTGCTCAGGAACATCGACTTTGGAACGCGGACCAATGGAGTAAGGTATTGTTTAGTGATGAGTGCAGAATTCTCTTAAATCAAATTGACGGCAGGCAAAGAATATACAGACGCAAAGGAGAACGATACATTCAGACAAATTTTGAATCTACAGTTGCATACGGTGGTGGATCAATAATGGTTTGGGCGGGCATTTGTTTGGGACTACGCACGCACAGACTTGGTAGTGATTGACAGAGGGAATCTGACTGCAGACCGCTATATCAGAGAAGTTTTAGAAGAAAATGTCGTACCGTTTGCCCCATATATCGGTGACGATATTGTTTTTATGCAGGATAATGCTCGGCCGCATACCGCTCGGGTAACTCAAGCTTATCTTAATGATATGAATATCACTGTTATGGAGTGGCCGGCGAGATCACCGGATATGAACCCAATAGAGCACGTTTGGGACTTGCTGAAAAGAAAAGTTAAGTCCAGAATTCCAGCTCCTGCCAACGTGGGTGAACTGCGAATCGCCGTAGTTGAGGAATGGCGGAGACTATCCCAGGAGACCATCGATAACATCATTCTCAGTATGCCTAGACGGGTAGAAACTTTAATAAGAGCACGTGGAGGAAATACGCGATATTAATCACCATTTTTCTAGTTTAATTAATTGTTATTTTAATATTAATTTTCACTTTTCCCGGTTACATGAAAAGTTCAAAAATGTACCATTTTTCACAAATAGCCTTTACTCGAAAAATATGTTCTTTATGGGATCTCATTTTAAGTAAAACAAATGAAACTTTAAATAACAAAAGAAGTGTAGTAAGTAGATTTTAAAATAAAACCATATTTTTTTAATTATGGACCTTTTTCTGTGTTCCGCTAAATATGCCGGTGTGTTTATTTAAGCCGCAAATGAACAACCAAGTCACTCAAGTGTCTCAAATTGACTGCTGTAAAACCAGATAAGGTTCGTTTTACAAACGTCATTATGATAATGTGTATACAACAGCTTCACTATATAAACGTAATATATAGGTTTTTCAATCACCCAATTTGGTCAGTTGAAATCGTTTATTAGACTGCGACACGTTAGTATGACTATAATTGCGTTGTCGTACAAACGTTTTAGCTAAAAAAACTTGAGAGGTGTCAAGGGACACCCGGATGGAACGAAGTTCCTTTCGATTAATTATTGAAGGAATTGTTTTTTTTTTTTATAATAAGTTATAATATTTTTTTTTTTTATTATTAACAAATATAATGTAATATAAACTTAATCAGTAGGCTCAATTTTAGTAATAATTAAGAGAGAGAGAGAGAGAGACAGAGAAACACGCGCACGCCGTACGGCTTACAACTATAGCAAAAAGTGTCGTTACAGCTTCGATCACATATTATACCGTTACAGTCTTACGTTTTTCCGTCTAGCCCCCTTTCGCAACGCGCGATAAGGAACTTCGTTCCAAAAAACTATAATATAACGTCGTGTAGTTTAGTCTTGCCGACGTCGCTATGACCTGTTCATTATGACATTTTGGTCGCACATCTAAAAAGTTAAATTAAAGACGTCTAAAGGACCTATTACTCAACTCGTTACTTTTATAAATCTGCAATGCAACTGGAAGCCTTGACTTGTATGACGTTTCTGTTTGTTGGGAGATTAATTTGCCAGTTGCTACTTTTATTCAAACATCCGACGCGCCCCATCTAACCGTCAGATTACTCGTGTCTGTTAAACGGCCCGGGCGCGAATTTAGCGCGTACGACAGATTTAATATGAAATACGCGTGCGAAATGTTTTAATCGATATCGAGCTGTCGCAACACTATTTTGTCATGCAGGATTTACACGGGTGACGATCGACCGTCTAAATGACAATTCGACCGCCAAAATTGCCATTTAGATTTTAGCGTTAGTGCACACCGAGGTGCGACGCGACGCGATGCTGCATTTTTAAGATCTTAAAATACAGCGCCGCATCGCGTCTCTGTGTGAACTGATCCTTAGTCTCAAAAAGTCACAATTTCCTAATGAACTCGAGAGTTATAATCACATGTTAACACATGCGTACAAGTGTTAGATAATATTTGGCAATCGCACTCAGCTCAAGTGCGTCTTAAGTGGCTAGCGGTAGTGTTTCTTATCTACACACCACGCACAATTAGCTGGATGACTTTTCGGTCATCATAGATTATGTGACAGAATGGACAAGGTATTATACCTACTTGTTAGTTTACATGTCAAGAGGCGTCTCCAGGCCATATTCTGAAATCTAAATGAATATTCGGCAAAAGCACAATTTTTACCACAATGTGAGGAGGATAAGTCTTTATTAGGCCTCTAATAATACTCCAAGGAAAATAAATTGTGAGTTTCATATCCACTGTTAAAATAACCGCCTCCTTTTTTTGGAAGTCGGTTAAAAAGTGGAGACCACTCACCAAAATACTATAACATTGTACAATTTTCATTCACATTCCTTTTCCCGTAATTATTTGAATTCAGATCCATAGAAAAATGGAGATAATCAATAAATTGTTAATCATATTTTATATATTCAGAAATAAGAATATTCGATAAAACGAGTTAAAATAACACAGTATTTACCCCACTTCCTGCAGATATGCCATCTATGCCGTTGTAAGCCAGAACCCCAATTCTCGTATTTAACCTAGACTTTCAATGAATTATAAATCAAATGTCTTGATATCTTAAACTTATTTTGGAGTTTGGACCAATTAAAACGCGTTTGACGTCAGTTTGACGTTTATGAGAATATAATTTTGCTGTTTTAACATATCGAGACTGCATCGAAACTGTATTATTGTAAGACTTAACCAGCAGAATTGACCTACAGGTGCAGGTGTAATTACGCTTACATCTAACTTATTTTTTTTGACTTTGGTTGCCGTGTCAAATGATTACATAGTAAAATACCCAATTTCCTTTTATCAACAATTCGTATCTAATAAAATATAAGTTGTGAGTTGTGAAATAATATTATCTGACCCCGCCTAACCGGATTTGGCTTAGGTAACATGATAGATGTTGGTGTTTCCCCAATTGATGGCTAAGTATTGACCGTTAGTCTGTCTGTAACTTGATCGTTGGAATGGCCTAAAATATATTTAGTCAATATTAAGTTGTTCAAGAACTTTGCTGGCCAAGTATCGAATATATTCAGCCTGACATTCAGAAATTATATCAATAATATCTAAAATCTTTATTGCAAACTAAAATATTAAGATAAACAAATAATCCTACCACTAAATAAATGTGAAAGTTTTTTAGTTTAAGATAGGCTAATAAAGTGCTCATTAGTTCATTCATTAGGCTAGGTTTTATCTCGAAATTATATACACTTCCCGTGGGGTTAAACATTTTACGAGGGTGGAGCCGCAGGTAAAAGCTAGTTTACAATAAGTGACAAAGATCTTGCAAAAAACAGTATCTGCCAGTTATTTGTTAATTAGTCAAGAACACAAGTGTCGAAGTATCAAATTCGACGTAGTATCTATACTGAGGAGTGTTTGATCTCTTTCGTAGAAAAGTGTGATTGGAGCCATATTATAAACCTCGGCATTCTGAACAATGTTCAAGATTACATAATTTCAATTGAAATTAATGTTTTATAAGTAACATTGTTATCAACAATTATAGACTCTTAAGGGCGTCGGTCTCAACGGTTTTCAGATAGTCTTGTTATCCATTAATATTTTGTAGCCTCACGTTATTATTATAATACCTAAAAATTAATCATCCTCATTGAAACAATGGTAAAACTTTTTGTTACATTCTCAAATCCCAACATATTATTGAAATAATACTTGTATTATAATTAAAATAATACAAGTAATTTAAATAATACAAGTATTATTTCAATAATATGTTGGGATTTGAGAATGTACGTAATACGAGTATTATTTCAATAATATGTGGGGATTTGAGAATGTAACAAAAAGTTTTACCATTGTTTCAATGAGGATGATTAATTTTTAGGTATTATAATTGTTATTGAACAGGTTTAAAGTCGTTTATAAAATAAAACTAGCAAGGCTCGGACATCATCGGGGACCTCTTCGGCCGGAAAACGAGCGTCGAGTTTTTAAATTGCTGCAGTGTGCTTGATTTTAAACTCTATTGTATTAGCTCAAAGTTCTATTTTCAGCGCAGATTTTTTTTCCGGTCGGAGAGAATTCCGGGTGATGTAATTCAAACCTAATTGACATTGGAAGTCAAAAGTACTAGATAATAGTGCGAGTACAAGTAATAAGGTGCAATAGTTACTGAATGTTCGAGATAAATTAGTGGCAGCGTAAAATTTAAATTTGAAATAAAAGCTGCCAATCACTAAGTAAGTGCCAATTAAAGGTTTTTTTTACCTTTCATATTATCGCTCAATTTGTTCTCATTCCTCTGATTGCTATTTAAAGTACGAATAATATTTTAATGGCTGTCCAAGATAACGACTTGCCAGCCTTATGATAATTGCCATAAACATTATCCTTTTATGATTCGCAATTAGTAAACGCATAATAGTGTTGTAATTTATGTAATTACGAAATGTAAAAGGTAGATTGTAATAAAACTTTACGATTACGAGAAACGATTATTCAATATATTATCATGACTACAGACTAAGGAATCCTTTTGAATTAAGAAAGTTATTAATTTTAATTAGTCTAGGGATACAACTTTTCTCTTTAACCATTAGTGTAATTAGAATGAAACCAATTAATCGTCAAGAGAAACTCTTTTATAGCTTTTTTATGCGAGAAGGATGTAGGTATAAAATTAGTGTCGTTTCTGTAACATACTCTATGCTGTAGTTCGGTTCCCAACTTACCACGTTCCTATATTCGCATTTTAGCGCCAACCCACTGTGGCGTCCTGTCTGGGCAGCAACTGTGTTTTCTCATTTGCTGGCTAAATGCACAATGAACTGGACGTTTATGTGTGAGATGTAGGTACAAAAGCATGTCGCCTCTGTAACATAATCTATGTCGTAGTGTTGTTGGTTCCCACGTATATTCGCACTTTAGCGCCAAGCTGCCAACAGCACTATGGCGTCCTATTTGGCCAGCTACTGTGTTTTCTGACTTGATGGCTAAAAGCACAATGAACTGGACGTTTATATGCGAGACGTAGGTACAGAAGCATGTCGCCTCTGTTACATAATCTATGTCGTAGTGTTGTCGGCAGTCGGTTCCCACGTATATTCGCACTTTAGCGCCAATCCACTGTGGCGTCCTGTCTGGCCAGCTACTGTCTTTGCTGATGTGCTAGCTAAATGCACAATGAACTGGACTCTTGCGAGACTTCGGTACAGAAGCATGTCGCTTCTGTAACCTAAATATATCTATTTCATCTTAAACATATATTATAGACGAGGAATGTCGAGGCAAACACTGTCCCCACTTAAATGGCCCACTTTTGGGGTTGTTTGGGGACATGTTGACATTTGCGGTAAGGAAAATCAAGATGGCGTAACTTTTTCTTGAATGAAGATTTGTTCTGTCAAATGTCTAGCTAAATAGTCTATCTTTAGTTTTGAAATCTTTGTATGTAGTAGTGTGGTCGGTTCTAGGGAAACTGGCGGCTACTGTATATTTAGTAACTTTAAAAGGTTTTGCTATATATGTTAAAGGTTCGGCTGTTAAGTGGTAACTCAGTTTTGCATTGAAGAAAATGTTAATTATTAAATTTGTAAAAAAAAGAAAATGTTAATTAATAAAAAAAGTGAAAAATATTAAAAAGAAGTTAATGTTAAAGTATAAAGGGTATAAATTACTTCACAGAGACAGCGACAGCCGGTGAATAGGAGGTTAATTGTGATTAGCGTTTCAGTATTCGGCCGTATGTCTTCTAATACTATTCTACCACCTTGAGGGCTTGTGCGCGGGATATAACTGAAAATTATTGGAATTCTTCGAAACCTTTTTTCACAGTCATGGTCGTATCGAAAAATCCCAAAAAAAAAAAAATGTTAATCTGTATTATATTTAGCCGAGGACTGTCTTTTTATAAATTGAAATTTTTATTTAAATATTGATTTGAAAATATGCTAAAGCCCACCCTTTTTTTTTATAAGTTAAAACCTTTTTTCTCTTCTTCTATAAGTAACGCGAGTGTGAAAATTATTTCGGTATTTTAAGTAAGACAAGATTCAGGGGAAGGTGGTTTTAGTTTTTGCAAATTTAGTATGGGACTTGACGCTCAAGGTCACTGGCGTTATACAGAGCCTTAATAGGACCTGTATAAAACTAATTAGCGTTCTGTCCTCCCCCGCGGGCACGGTCAGCTGTGTGGAGTGTATAGTGGGTCGGACAACGGTGTAATTAATGTGTGGTGTGGTGCATACATTATACACACCATTAACTCACGAACGTTAGTCGTTCATCAGTGTGGGATCTGAATAAGAATGATAGGTACAAGTTACAACGTTCAACGTTGTAGTACCTGGGTATTGGGTAACCGAGGTTTGGAAAAAAAGAAAATAATCACAAAAATATCTATTTGACCGAAATTCGAACTCACCGCATTCCGAATTTTCGAACAAAGCAAAAATTATACGTACGCATACCAAACTGCCAATCGGACTGACACGATAGAGTCGAAATTATTGATATCAACTATCGACGACGAAAGAAAAAACATATACATGTAGCTTAAAAATGCGCAGTTTTCCAGGGATAAAACCTAGTTCGATCTATTTTTCGCCCCCAATATTCCCTGCATACTAAATTTCATGGTAATACTTACAGCAGTTGTCGAAATACCGATTATATATATTACTTATATGTACAATATAGTACAAGATTGTCTCGTTTGAAGTATAAGTCTAAGAGTGATAAGTGCAATTTACAACGTATACATTGTATAATTTAAAAATTATGGTTAGCTAAGATTACGACTTAGGGTCAGCACACACCGAAACGATACGATTCGCGACGCGGCGCTGCATTTTTAAAATAGTGGTTCAAAATTGAACTTTATTCAGTAAATCAGTACACAAAAAGATACACGTTTCATTGCATTGGTTCGAATTTCGAAACGTGTAGCTTTTTGTGATGTGAATAAAGTTCAATTTTGTATCGCTATATTAAAAATGGCGCGTCGAGTCGCGTCTCGGTCTAAGCTGACCCTTTTGCACAATAAACACAAGAACCCCATAACATAACGTCTAACAATTCCTATTCTAGTTTGTGTTTTATTTGCCGTAAATTTTTTATTGCTATTTTATTGTTTTGAACATAATCGAAGTTGTGTTATCGATAAAGTTATTGGGCGCGGCATTAGCTTATAGGATACAAATACCTAGTACCTGGGATACCGAGTTTTGCTCGGTGTTTTAGTAGAACGATAAAATAATTAAAAAATAATAAGAATCACAAAAATATTTATCGTACCTGGATTCGAACCCACTACATTCCGAATTTCCAAACAATGCAAAAATTATACGTAGGTACGCATACCAAGCTGCCAATCAGACTGACGTAAGAGAGTCGAAATTATTGATAAATTAACGAAATAAAAAGCATATATTGCTTAAAAATGCGCAGTTTCTTAGGTATAGGTCCTAGCTAAATCGATTTTTCTCCCCCAAAACTCCCTGCATACTAAATTTCATGGTAACACTTGTAGCCGCTGTCGAGATACCGATTATATAATATACAAGATCGTCTCGTTTGAAGTTTATGATATATAGGATATAAAGCTAGGAAATCTAAGTTTAATAGCAAAACCATTTTCAATTTCCTATAAAACGCGCTCAGCCCCTAATATATTAACGCTTATCACCTTTGGGTATTCAATTTACTTGACGTGATAGCGCTTATTCCAATTTGTTTTTTGACGGTCGCTTTCACACTATCAATCTGACCCCGTGCTAAGTTCAGTAAGTAAGTCGAAGAGAACTTGTGTTACGGGTACCAGACAACGGAAATATACTTAATATACTATCCATATTACATTATATATATATTATTTTTATTTAATCCATGACCTATGGTCACATCCATGACCTAGGAAGTAGGGACTCAGAAAACTTTTTGTTCCCTGTGTTTGTTGTTTGGCGAACCTGCGAACTCCGGCTTGAACTCCAACGCGCTGAGCTAACCACTGAGCCACAGAGGTTGTCATATTTACAATTATTTATTAAAATGGTAAATTCAATAATAATAGAGTAACTCGCACGACCCGCGATGCTAATCTGCAATGATTTGTGTGCTCATAAAATAAAATGGTGTTTCCCGTTTGTGTGACCCCACTATAAGCGCGATGAGACCACACGCCAAAGAATATATACACTGAAAATCTGTTATAACGACATTGAAGGGACCGGTCAGTTATGGGCGTAACAGCATGGTTCCTAACCATATTATAATGTTAATATTGTACCTGGAAATACCGTCGCAATATTCGGTCGGTCGTTACAACTAATGTCGTTATAAAGGGGTTTCACTGTAATAATATTTTACTACTAACGTACCCACGGCCCGTATACTACAGTAAATCGAGTGTCATACAAAATGAAAGTACCTACATATTTATGTTGTACCTGACATTAAATAGTTATGTAGTAGTTAGGGTCAGTAATCACACCGAAACGAAACGATACGCTACACGGCGCTGCATTTCTAAGATAGCTATTCAAAATTAAACTTTATTCATTAGGTGGGTAGGTCACAAGAAGATACACGTTTGATTTTAAGAGATCGAATGTCAGGTTGCACCGCGCTGCACAGCGCATGTGCAGTGTATGACTGATTTCATATTAACACGTGTATTATCTTTTTGTGTAGTAATTGAATATATATCTTAAAATGCAACGCCGCGTATCGTCACAGTGTGAACTGACCCTTAGTAGTTACTGTCATGCACACTGTCGGTAGCCGCCCCCCCGCTGGCATTTTAACGATACGAGATATCTCGTTGCTTTAAAATTTCTTATAAAATAAGTAATTTGATTAATTTCATAGCTTCAAGTATAGTTGTAATAAAAAACCGTTAAGTGTCGAGAGGAGCAAAATTGAGTTCTGTGGTACAAATGCTTATATTGTGGCGAGTGGCGACGCATGAAGTCGCCACGTTACGCGCCAAACATATAGCTAAATTGCAATATCTACATTGGCATAAAACATTTTTGGAGACTGTGAGTTAAAATAGTTCTAACGTCGCGAAAAACAAAATATGGTGTTTTTTAGGGTTCCGTACCCAAATGAGCCGTACCGTTCCCTCCGCTCTCCATCCGTCTGTCAGTCTGTCTGTCTATCGCCAGGATGCATCTCATGAACCGTGATAGTTAAGGACAGTTTTACAGACGATGTTTCTGTTGCAGCAAAGCTATAACAACAAATACAAAAAGCAGAATGAAATAAATATTTAAGGGGGCTTCCATACACTATAACAAACGTAATTTTTTGCCGTTTTATACGGAACCCCTCGAGCGCGAGTCCGTCTCGCACTTGGCCGGTTTTTAGTGTTCCCGTCACGTAAACATTTTATGGGGGATATCCTGACATCATTCGATAAATAGATTTAATTGAAATATTGTCTCGCGGAAACGCTAGATAAAACTGATATTCCCAGTTAAATGATTTCATCCTGTACGTTCTAGACCAGAATTTAGCTAGACAATAAGGTGGGGGATATCCTGAAATGTTAGACATTTACAGCTGCTCAGTCGACATCCTCTCCGTTAATGGTTAAATTAAGCTGGTTAAGTTAAATTTTGGCCAGTTTGTAGGAAGTAATAAATTTATTATTATATTATTAGGTAGTTTACTTTATGAAAATAGTTCTATGTGATATATACATTATATCTAGACACCCTATCAATGAAATACTAAAAGCAGAGTCCCGAATTATTTACGACATTTCCCATTTTATTTTTAGATTTTCCGCATTTTTTGAAGTGATATCTGGGGCAAACTTCTTCGTTACGTAACGCGTTACGGCGCTAAATAAGATATGAGTAATTTCGAATACTAATGTCTGATACGCGTAACACAGTTACGTAGGCACTTAGAGTTTTGACCAATTGGTCTCGGGTTCGAATCTCGGCCAGACGTAACATTTTATGCTTTTTATTTCATTTATAATTTTTAATAGATTAGTTTAATTTTTCTCTTCTGTCGGACGCACACGTTTTTTTTTTTGTTTTCGAAAGTACCACGACTTGGTCCCTACGGTTGTAGGTGGACCAATCGACTGATTCAAGCGTACTTGAAACGGATTGAACTGTAAAAGAAAAAAAAAACGGACTAAATAGTAAGTCGAGTTACAGTCTTCTACTTTTTTTAATCCCCGACGCAAAAAGAGGGGTGTTAGACCTCCCTGTTACCCACGAGTGTTTTTTAGTGGTCGCGAGTCGGGACAGAAAAAACTGCACTGTAAATTTATGTCGCGACCACAAAGAAACTCTCGTGGGAACGCGAGCTCAAGGTATTCATTCACAAACTACAAAACACTAGTTGCCGCGTCTGGCTTCACCTCAAGCTAGTTAACAGGCTACAAAACACTTCTATGATTGGTCCTAATTCCGCGGGGAATTACAACATCCGCTGCACAATTGAAGTATCTGGAATGTTGTTACTTAGTACTTGCAGGAAAAATTGCTTCTAATTTGAACGCGTTTATGTATTGTTAAGTGATAGGCTTAGGTTAGATAGTTACTAGTTAAGCAGCAGGTTAAGGATTTAACCACGGTTTACGGTTGTAGTATGGCCAATTTGATGTGAGGTTAATAAGCTATTTGAGAAGATCCAAAAGGGTTAATCATCAGGTGAGGCTAGGTTTGCTGTTAGGTTAGTTAGTTAACCAGCAGGTTAGGGATTTAACCGCGGTTTACGCTTGTGAGGTTAATAAGGGATTAATTATTAGCGTCCACTGCTGTCTGATATTCCATAGGAATATGTTATTAGATATCTTTTATTTGTATGTCTGCCTAGTAGCTTACTAGTTACTACAGAATGTTGCACTTGTGAAGGTGTGAGTTCGATTTTTTCTCTCACGAAATTTTTTCAAGTAGGTATAATACTGAAGGATTTACACGGGCGAATAAAGCCGCACGATTTTCGCCGCACCGCAAAAATTGACAGTGTAAGGCCGCTGCCTCAAATTTCGCGGTGAGCGGCGCGGGCGCGGCGGCGCGGCGGGCAGTGACAGCAGCGGCATCGCGCGCAGGCGGGCGCCACTGTCACCGCTTCTCATAAATGCACTCCTGTCACACTCCTGTGACAATCTCTACAAATAACAGTTCGAGCACCGGCGAATGTCAGCCATGTCGACGTTAGCCTTTTTTATTCTCAAGAATTTTTATCGTCGCGTCAGACAAATATATAATAAATATTATAATGTCAATTATGTCAAAGCACGAAACGACCACCGGCCAGCCCCGTGAACCGCCAGTGTTGGCTGGAAAAAACTCACTCACGCCCTGCTCGCCACGCGCACCGCCGGTATACGGTCTAGCCACGCACAGCTCTAGCTGCGAGCTGTCAATCGTGTAAGTCTATCGAATGACGGTTCTTTACGTTATTAATATTAGGTCTTTACCTATGAAATTGCCGTTTTATATGAAAAAATTTAAACTAATTTTTTTCATGTATTTTTTATTTGTATTAATCGAAGTAATCACCCATGCAATCAATGCATCTTTGCCAACGAAGTGGCAGTTTATTGATGCCCTTCTTAAAGAAATTAGCTGGACGGGAGGCAACAAATTCTTCAAAGGCATTTTGTACTGCTTCTCGGGTATTGAATTTTTTTCCCGCCAAGATGTTATCCAATTTCTGGAAAAAGTAGTAGTCTGTAGGCGCAAGGTCTGGTGAGTAGGGCGGATGACGGAGAGCTTCCAACCCCAGTTCTTGCAACTTGGAGACCGTCTGCTGTGCAGTATGAGGTCGCGCGTTGTCGTGCAGGAGCAGCGGAGACGAGCGATTGACCAATGCTGGTTGGAGATGTGCCAGCTTCTCTATCATTGTGTTCAGTTCTTCACAGTACACATCTGCAGTAATGATCACCCCGTTTGGTAAGAAGCTGTGATGAATCACACCGGCGCTAGACCACCAAACAGTGACCATCACTTTTCTAGGGGTGAGTTTTCGTTTTGGGCATTGTTTAGGTGCTGAACCAGGATCTAACCAACTTGCTGAGCGCTTGCGGTTGTCAAACAGAATCCATTTTTCATCGCAGGTAACAATGCGGTTCAAAATTCCTTAATTTGTGAGCAATGCGATGAGGTTGAGCAATGCAAGGCACGTCTCGATGCGTACTTCGCGCTGGCGATCATCGAGTTCGTGGGGCACCCATTTGTCAAGCTTTTTTACCTTGCCAATTTGACGCAAATGGACCAATATTGTTTTGACGCTAACGTCGAAAGCTGCTGCTAATTCAGCCGTAGATTGTGTATCATCAGCTTCCACAATCGCCTTTAATTCGTCATTGTCGACCAAAGTCTTCGGACGACCGCGAGGTTCATTTTTCAGGTCGAAATTTCCAGACCGGAAGCGAGGAAACCAATAACTGGTGGTGCGTTGGTTTGTAGTGTTAGCTCCGTAAACGTCGTTGATGTTGCGTGCCGCTTGTGCCGCGTTGCTGCCACGACGGTACTCATATTGAAATTGAAAATTGAAAAAGATTGAAATGCGATGAAAATGTAACACTAATCAATAAACAAATGACTACTTTTGGAAAAAGAATTCCACGTTTTTAAAATAAAATAAATTTGAAATTAGAATTCTTAGCCAAACAAAAATTATTTTGATTTGAAATGGCCAGTACTGCAGAACGGCAATTTCATAGGTAAAGACTATTATACAGGGTGTCCCGCAAATCGATGTCAAGCCGTAAACCCGTGATAGGCCAAATTACAATAGTTGTCAGAAAAATTAAAAAAAAATCCAAGTAATGTGTCTCAAAAAATACAAAGCTTTTAAAAAAAATCGACATCTTGTGGTGGTTTTTTAGTTCCCGGCACTACAAATTTCTACTTTATTTGTAATTTTTTTTTGTATGTAATCCTGAATAATGCTTTTGTAAACTAGTGCCTAAGATTTAAATCAAACGACTCCGACTTGAAAGGAAATGAGGCTTTTTGCCCAAAACAATGATTCGAATTTAATAGTTTGCTCGACTTTAACTGACTGTGTCGGAGTTCAAGTCGGAGTCGTTTGATTTAAATTTTAGGCACCAGTTTACTAAAGCATTATTCAGGATTACATACAAAAAAAAAATTACAAAAAAAGTAGAAATTTGTAGTGCCGGGAACTAAAAAACCACCACAAGATGTCGATTTTTCGATTTTTTTAAAAGCTTTGTATTTTTTGAGACACATTACTTGGATTTTTTTTTTATTTTTCTGATAACTATTGTAACTTGGCCTATCACGGGTTTACGGCTTGACGTCGATTTACGGGACACCTGTATATATTCTTTGCTCCTGTCAAGCGGTGACTATGGCACCCGCCTGACTGCCCTCCGCCGCGCCGCCTTGCAAATGGCAAACCGACATTCAAAAGCCGTGCGGCATTAGTCACGAAGCCCAACCAACCTGACATTGAGGAGAGATCCGTGTGCTGAGTGCGAGATTTTGTCACTACTTGCCGTGAAGAAGTTACCTACAATTTGATGGCATGGAATTAGTTACCATTGTTTGCCACTAGAGGCGTTGTTTCAATGCTATACAAACTGTTAGTTAACTTCTTCACGGCGAGTAGTGACAAAAACTCACACACAGCACATCGACCTTGGGAGTTAAACTGAATAATTTTATTTAGTATCTTTATTTCATTGCGCCCGACAGTCCACGCCTCGTTGTAAAATTTAGTGCAGTTTAAACGTCTTTAATTGCTATATAGTAGACTCCTACAGCTATAAATTCAAAGTGCTATCTCGATTCTCGGCTCACCCTGGTATTACTAAACAATTAGTTCACTATTCACACTTACGCCGTTTATTAGGATTCCGTAATACATATGGAACCCTTTTAGTTTCGCTCTGTCCGTCCGTCTGTCTGACTCTCTGCCTGTCCGCGCATCTTGCTTCTGTAATTATGAATATAAATTGATGTAATTAGGTATAGTTGTATATTGTGTACAGATCTCAGTTTTAAGCATCATATAATAATAATAATTTTATATTTTAGGGGTAACATACAAGTGAAGTGGGGATGAAAAATATTTTTTCATCCTACCCCATCTTGTGGGGTTTCGTGAAATAGGTATTTTAAAATAAAAGCAAGGTTTTATACATGACTTTTTTACAAAGTCAACCATTTACGAGGAATCGGCCTCCAGAGTGTTTAATAATTTGGTCCCCCCTGGCATTTCTAAACTATGAGACTTAGAAACTTGCTATTTACCATGCTGATAAATCATACTATACTCTTTAGGAAAATTATTAAAAAAAAAATCGGACAGTTACTTTTGAAGTAATTTGAAAACAATAAAAACTTTTACGCGGTTATAGTTACGGAACCCTCCTTAGACATGTCCTGACATGCTCTTGGTTAGGTTATTTATACTTCTATACTAATATTATAAAAAGGAAATATTTGTTGTTGTGTTTAATTTTAACAAACTCGGTCTAGTAGTTACGGAGCCTAAAATATTGAATAGGCTCCGAAACTACTGGACCGATTTTGATGAAATTTGGCACAAATAGAGTAGACCACGGGGAAGGCTACTTTTTATCACGGTAATATACTGTTCCGGCAGGATTTCCTTTTGCGCACACGAAGTATCGTGGGAAATATCCAGTGAAATGAAAATGTACAATTTTAATTTCCAAATGAAACTAACAAGCATTTTTCGGAAAGTCAACAGAAAAAGCTACCACCTGTTCAATCCTAACCCAAGCCGCGTCAATCTGGCATCGTGCTAAGTATCCGAAGAACTTGTGGTACGGGGACTGGTCTACGGGACGTATATTTAATACTGTAATACTATGCATACTATTTAAGATTTCTATTATATTATACCTACACACACACACACATAATTTTACCACAGTCTATGGAACTTAATTTTACGGTGCCCCCGAGTCTCTCCTTCCACAAGATATGCCTATCTGTTTTGATATGTAAATAAACTAGTACTATGTAAATAGATACTATATACATAGACTGGATGTTTCGTAATTATACGCATACGATAGCCCCAAAGGGAGATCCGACCGAGCGGATGGCATGCTCGGTCAGGCTCAGGCCGAAGCACCACTGTAGTCGTTTTCAGATTTTGTATATATGTATAGGTCCGAACTTCGAAAACTTCGATAGCGCGATTCAGGATTGTGGTGCTAATTGGTCCGCCACGTCACTCCCTCCCGAAGACCGGAGGTCGAACCGTTGGATGAATCTAGTTCTTGAGTGGAGACAGTCTCAGTGAGTCGGAACTGTTGCAGTTAAGTCCTGGCGAGTCGGAACTGTGAAGCTGCTGCACTGGCTCCAGTGAGTCGGAGTGCTGACCAGGAGAGATGTGCTCTGCTTGCTGGCCTGTCGTTGTAGTGAGAGTGCCCGATGAAGCCGATTAGGGTTCAACCAAGCCGCGGTGCGTTTATATATTTCTCATCTTAGAAACTTGTAAGTTACACGTTACGTTTGTAAGTTACATGTTAGCGGTCTTTTATGTGCCAAGAAGGTATGCAGCTGCCTATTAGTGACCCACAGAAAGGGATGTATAATCTATAGATCCCTGATAAATACCAACGCCAGATCTTATCCTCACCATGATCTATGGCGTGTCGATGAGCCCTCGTAATAGGGCCACCAAGGCTGTGTATAGGTACACAATGCAGCCGGCTCGCAGTTTGTATGGAGTAATTAATTGTACCTGTACAGACACCTACCCAGGCACGTCCCAGTATAATGGTGTACGCGTACCATTAATAACCATTGTCTGAGCGTCCCCTTATTTATTGATACAGATAGGCATAATAAATGAACAAGATTGGTACAATCTACATAGTGGATAACAAAACTGTTTGTTAAAAAACTACACACCGCGACAGCTCGCCTTACAAGGTAAGGAGCAGTTTCGTTATGTGTGTGTGCGTGACACTGTGTAACTACACGGCGAGGCGTACTTAAGGCATACTTCACTGTGTTGTGAGTGGTTCGCAGAATTCTGTCTTCACAATTTTTTGTTTGGTCTGTGCCTATTTTTCATTTTTTACCCCCTACGCAAACAGAGGGGTGTTATAAGTTTGGCATGTAAGTATGTAATCAGCTGTGTGGTCTGTATGTCTGTCTGTGTCATTGTAGCTTCCAAATGAATAAGCCGATTTTGATCTAGTTTTTTTTGTCTGGAATGTGATGGTGATTACATCATCACTAGTCGTCATCCTGAAACAATATCTACCTCCTTATTAATAAAAATATTAACACCACGGATACGCTAATCCAACATGTCTATCTTTGTCTGATAGGTTGGAAAAGCCATCTGACAGACAAAGACAGCAACTTGGATTAGCGTATCCGCGGTGTAATATTTGTATTAATAAGGGGCTAGATATTGTTTCAGAACGACGACTAAGATAAAAGTAGCCTAAGTCACTCCTTATAACATCGCGCATCATGCCCGCAACCTCGTTCGCGTGGAACCATGGACCAATAAAACTAGTGGAACTAATGGAAACAGAAACCTATTTTTACTCCGTCCAAGTTACTCCGTCGGTCCGGTAAAGCCCGGTCAAAGTCGGTCCCTTCGTTCCAGAGATTAGGCGGAACAAACAGATAAACAGACAAAAAAAAAAAAATTGTGTAGGACCGTTTGCACTATAATAATAATAGTATTTGTTTATTGGAAGCTTCACACCACGTCAATCTGGTCCCGTGGTAAGTTCTCGAGGAACTTGTGTTACGGGTACCAGACAACGGAAATATATTTAATACTTTTTATACTACATATATTTAAGGTTTTTATTATATTATACACATATTTAATACACAACCATTACCCAGGACCACAGAAAATTTTGGTTTTGTTACTGTTCCTTCGGCGGGATTCGAACCCGTGAACCCCGGCTTGAGCACCAACACGCTCAAACACTGAGCCACAGAGGTCGTCCAATATCATAATATTATGCATCTAGTGCAAAGCTGTTAATTAGTAATTACAAACATTCCGTATTCCCTCTTAAAAGGCCGGCAACGCACCTGCAGCTCTTCTGATGTTGCGAGTGTCCATGGGCGACGGTAGTTGCTTACCATCAGGTAACCCGTTTGCTCGCTTGCCCCCTTATTTAATAATAAAAAAAAAAAACATACACTTCAATATTACCTGTTTGTATGTGTAGTATAAACGTTCTAGATCACGACTCCTCATTCACGACTCACGTTACACGTAATATCTGATAGTGAGCTACTTTTAACAATGGTCATCAAGTATTCATAGCTCGCGTGCCATTACTGTGTATTAGAAATGTATTAGATTGTATCGATAAACAATTATTGGTATTTTTTTTCTATGAATATTTAAACATAATATTCATATAAAATACCGATACGATGTTGTTTATTGCATTTATTAACTGGCCGAGCCCGAATATTTTATTTACTCTTGAGCCCAAAACCCATCGCTTTACTTTATGAGATTCCATTAGAAAAAATAATTTGAAATGTTGCAAGTGTTTTAAACAATGAATACCTATGTGAAACATCTAAGCGGCGAGTGGTTTGTTTGCGAGATGACGTGTTACTGTAAGATCAGTTCACGACGATACGCGACGTGCCGCGACGATACGCGACGCTACGCGGCGCTGCGTTTTTAAGATAGATATTCAACATTGAGCTTTATTTCACTACACAATAAGATAAGACACACGTTTTATATGACACCAGTCATACACTGTTACGTGTTACGTTACATTCTAATTCTTATACTCGTAGTATTACAATTGTTATATTATGTTATTATACCAAATATTAGGTATGTTGATGGTAGGTAAACAGCCTCCGTGCTCCAGTGTCTTAGAGCTTGGCTCTCGACTCGTACGTCGGTCGGATTTCCGCATTAGAACAACAAAAAATGATGTTTCCAAGTTTGGTTAGGACAATGCAGGCCGATCGCCTGATTGTCTGACAAGAAAGACGATCCATGCGTCGGATGGGCATGTAAAAAGTCGGCCCTGCGCCTGATCTCTCGGCAGTCGTGTCGGTCTGTCCGTTCCACTGGGTTTCGAGAGTAAATGACGAGAGAGGGTGCTCTTGTGTACTGCGCACACACTTGGGCACTATAAAATAACTCCTGCGTAGCTGGCCTGGTTTCAATAAAACCGGCCACCGTCACCGAAATCGGTGTGGGGAGCCATTATTATTTATTATTAAGTGTGTTAAAAGAAATGGTAACCCCCGTCATTGTTAAGCAGTAAGCGAGCTAGAGGCTCGACTCACTGAAGTCTCGTCACTCGTAAGAAGTCGTCTCTAAGCGAGAACAAGAAATGGAAGCAAAACACATTTACTTTTCTCAGGGCTTCTTGCCGGTAGCACATGAGTTAGGGTTGCCAACCGTCCTGTTTTCCCAGGACATTTCCTGGTTTTTACAGTGTTCTGGGCCGACCTGGATAGTTTCAAAGCAGCGTCCTGGGTTTTTATAGCGCCCTGATAAAGTCGTGTATTTTAAAATTCGCGCGCCACATTTACAAATTTTCTTTGTAATTTACTTTCATTCAAACACTTTTATGAGAAAATATTATTATTAGCATTACATGTATTTCATTTAATATATTAAATAAACTGTTGCAACTCTATTAACTGCGTCCTGTTCTTAAATTGAATTGTCCTGGTTTTTCAACTTCAAATCATGTTTTTTTTTTTAAATTTGGGGTTGGCAACCCTATCCTAAGTACTGTTTATCAAAAGACACCCTGGGCTGTCGAAGAGTAAGAGACTTTATCGTGGAAATGCTAATATCGCAGCAAGTATGCAACCGTCATTGTTTCGCCACATTTAAACGTTTTTGACGACCTCTGTGGCTCAGTGGTTAGCGCTTCGGCGCTCAAACCGGAGGTCGTGGGTTTGAGTCCCGTCAAAGGAAAAAAGTTTTCAATGTTCCTGAGTCATGAATGTGTATTAAATATGACGTGTAGGTATAATAATATGTGTATAGTACAAAAGTATTAAATATACTTCCCGATGTCTGGTTCCCGTCGTTCGACAAGTTCGTCGGATACTTACCACGAGGCCAAATTGACGTGGTGTGTGAAGGTCCATAGATATTATTATACTAGCTTTTCCCCGCGTCTCCGCCCGCGTTAATATAGTATACGGGAATATAAAGAGTAGTCTGTTTTAATCCAGAGCCTAAACTACTGCCATACCAAATTTTACTAAAATCCGTTCTGTAGTTTGTGTGGAAGAGTAACAAACATGCATCCATCCATCCATCCTCACAAACTTTCACATTTATAATATTAGTAGGATTAGATTATTATAGAATGAAGCAAACCCATCGCAAGAATGCCAGTTTTAAACCGCTAGCCCTAATCGCTATCGATTGCATGGAGATAATTTTCTCCGACTCATAGTTCCAAGGAAAATTATTCGATGCCTCGCTAATCGTAACGATAAAAACATAATCGAGTTAGTGGTTACTGGGAAATGAAAATCTATTGTTCACACGATTTGTGTTTCAGAAAATGAGATTTCCTCATAAGTCATATTTAAATGGTTAATTGTTCTAAGGAACTAATAGCTCCCCACACTGATTTCAGTGACGGTGGCCGGTTTTTAATTGAAACCAGGCCAGCTACGCAGGAGTTATTTTATAGTGCCCAAGTGTGTGCGCAGTACACAAGAGCACTCTCTCTTCCTTTTACTCTCGTAACCCAGTGGGACGAATAACCGACACGACTAGTGAGATATCAGGCGCAGGTCCGACTTTTTACATGCCCATCCGACGCATGGATCATCTTTCTTGTCAGACAATCAGGTGATCAGCCTGCATTGTCCTAACCAAACTTGGAAACAAGATTTTTTGTTGTTCCAATGCGGGAATCGAACCCACGACCTCCGAGTCGAGAGCCAAGCTCTAAACCACTAGACCACGGAGGCTGTTAGGTAAGGAACTATGCGCCTACCTAAATGGTAAGGCTGGATGGGGACAAGGCGCATTATTTTTCTTTCTATATTAAGAGGAACTATGTTTTGTAGGGCTCCGTACCCAAAGTGTAGAACGGGACCCTATTACTAAGAATCCGCTGTCCGTCCGTCACCAGGTTGTATCTCATGAACCGTGATAGTTAGACAAATCCCTCCACCAACCCATGGCCCTATCAACCGTCTTGGTTATACGGGCCGAAACATGGGAATGCGCACCCTACTGTCCTGGGTCCTTCCCTTCAGGTGCGCAATTCTTGATTCCCTACAAGTTCTTTAATCTCTTTCTATTTGTCCCTAAGTCCTTCTCCCCTTTCTGGGGCGGACAACACAGATACGACTTCGGTCGTGATAGTTAGACAGTTGAAATTTTCACAGATGCATTTCTGTTGCCGCTCGCGCTTAATAAATATAGGGGGCTTCCATACAACAAACGTTATTTTTTATGCCGTTTTTATAGATAACGGTACGGAACCCTTCGTGCCACGACTGGCCGGTTTTTATATAATAGTGGCCAATGGCATCATTTGTATGTTGGCGAACGACATAATTTACTTACCTACCAGTTTATATTAAAGACACATTTTTAGTTTACATTTCTGTGGTAATTTGGCTTGCAGGTTCGTAGATTGCACCGTTTGTACATACGGCATACATACATAATCGATAATAAACCATAGTGGGGTGTAAGCTCGTAGCCCGTGACTGCAGTACCGAAGTAGACATCCGAATATAACGGCTGGTATTGGTAAAAGTATAAAAAAGTAGTAACATACTCACATAATATAAATCTTATCTTTTACAATCCAAACGCTTCGAAAATATCCCTGTAATGTGGGCTCACACTTAGAACTTATAAAGGTTAGATATGCCCTGACGCTTTGCTTAATAATTTTGTACCCGGTAAGGTGATGTGGACAGTAATTCTTGAAACGACCGCTATCGAGATTATAAAATGCCGGTGTTCTGCGTTCTGGCTTCAAAATAATCGTGTGTCGTGCTTTTTTTTTATTTTAATTAACATGCTGTCCTTGTCATTTCGGTTAGCAGAAGCAGTGGACAGCCTGTAAATAGGAGGGCTCTAAATTTTCGTCGTTAACTACACATATTAGTTTAAGTAGGTTATACATTGTAATGTATTTTATTGTTCGTGAAACTGTTAGGTAATAATATGTTTTACTGTAAACTTTCAGTTATAAATTGTATGATGCTGACTGACTGGTAAAAAATACCAAAAGGCATTAAGCACAAGGTGCAAAATTTGTTAAATAAATAAATAAGTATGCCGCCTCTACGAAATATGAAGCGCACACTCTATGGTTGTCGCGCAGAGGTTTTAGTGTTTGAGATTTACGATTTTTTTATTGCGGCGTCAAAGGAAATGTTAAAACTTAAATTAACCGTTTTATAGTTTTCACAAATTGTAAAAAAAAAAAACAACGACATACGGACAAGCATGCTATATAGATTGAGAAGACAATAAAAAACCTATAAAATGCTGTATACAAAATACGTACGTTATGTACACACCGTACATAAACGTAGAGATAGCATATTTTTTCCGAATTCCGTTTCCATTAATAGTTTCACGCAAACGAAGTTGCGGGCAACAGATAATGTAATAAGTATAGGTGCGGTCACAATTTTCATTCAACTCTCTTTCGATAACGCGAACGTAACGAATACGTACTTGTCAATTGTTCGTGCTAGCACCACTGAATACAATTTAAACGTTTCAAAGAAGCGATTAAGAAACAATAATATCTACGCGCGTTACCCTGATAACCGCGACGTTCCCGGAAATCGGGACGGAATATGTGACAGAGGGCTCTGTTCGAACAAAGTATAATTTCCGTAGAGATTAGAGATAGTACCTACGTTACGGACACTTTTTCACGTATGGAGAACCGTCTCCGTACGTGAAAATGTGTCCGTAAAAAGCGTTAAATTGGGGGTGGCGCTACTGTCGCTAGGGTGTAAAGCGGCAACATTTAAACAGAGAACTAAATCTTAGCATCTTTTCGGTTATATTTACAAAAATATTTTCGACTACGCTAGTAATTAGAATTTTCTTGATTTTCTGAATCATCTACTACCTAATAAAAACTGCTAAAGTCCTCAAAAAATTGAAATTACTAAACCTAACTTCACTCCGTCTCTTATTGCTAACTTCATACCACACGCCCTTCTGACTCTGGCGCCACCATGGCCTTTTTGGAACTATTATTTGATTACTTTTGTTAGACACTTTTTAGCTTTCTGTCTTAGAGAGGTGCTGCTCCTTTACTCTAGTCTCCCTGATAATTTCATTAATTGTAAAGACAGGACAGAGCCTTGACACGGCTTTCCTGTGCCTATTGTATATATCTACTTGATTATATAGATTTTGCATAAAACCGACCTTACAAGATGATGTTAGTTATGAGTTGTCACCGATTCTGCTATTTAAATCTGACAATGTTAAAACTGCAAAATGGTATTCTCATAAACGTCAAACCTGAACGTCAATTCTCGTATTTAAAGTAGACTTTCATTTTACTTTGATTGTATTATAAGTGAAGCGACTTGTTATCATAAACTGATTTTGTGACGTTTGGACCAATCAGGAGGCGTTAGACGCTGCTTTAACGTTTATGAGAATAATAATTTGTTTAGCAGAATATACAGATTAAAGGTCAAACGCGTTTTGATTGGTCCATACTCCAAAATCAGTTGATATGAAGACGATTCATTTGTAATTCATTGAAAGTTAATTGAAAGTCTAAGTAAAATACGAGATTTGGGGTTCTGATAAAATGTGTATTCAAATTTTTGTATGAAAGTAACAATTTTAATAATATTATTATGTTAAGGCATTCCTTAACACTCGCTCGACTCGCTTTCATCTAACGTTCCCACTTTTAGCTTCTATGTTCTAACCACATTATCGCTTGATGTCGGCTCGATTGTTCATTAATTGTTCCTAATGAACGTATTATGTAAATGTTCATGTGCTCACTGCTCGTGCCTTATTGTAACGACGATGGTTATTATAGACATCAATCATAGATATTTGTTACATTTTCACGCAAAAACTACTGAACGTATTTTGATAAAATTTGGTATGGTAGTAGTTTAAGCTCTGGATTAAGTATTAACACATAGGCTACTTTTTAACCTGAAAAACTAGTGTTCCCGTGGAATACTGTATTTACGCGGGCGGAGCCGCGAACCAAATTTATCCACGGGGATTTATGAAAGTAAGGAAATTACTTACAAATAGTCCTATTCTTATAGAATAGGTAAATACACAATTCTCTGTTAAACTTTTAACTTTAGCTGCTCTATGATTTGTCGAACGTCTAAGTTTGAAGGTCGTTGAAGTAATAGGTAAGGCGGCATCCATAAATTACGTAAGGATTGGGGGGGGGGGGGTTTAGGTATTAAGGTATTTACTTTCAGCCGAATCTCACTAAATCTCACAAGGGGTCTAACGTATGACGTAATTTTTTCTGGCAAAAATAGTTTACAAATGCGAGAAAATTAGGTTAAGTTAAAAATTTGGAAAATCCAATCATTGTGCACGTTATCTCACACGCTTGTTAGATTAACCTCAAATACAAGACTTTACTCTTTACTAGTCTATGTGGTACAAAAGTAATAAAACCAGTTGTTTTCTTAAAAAAAAAATAATATCAACACAATATACTTTATACACAATTAAAAAAAATTGAAAACCTCATATTAGATTAGGAAGAGAGGGAGAGTTCGAGGCGAATCTCACGATACCTCACCAAGGGGAGAGTGGGGGGTAAAAAATCCTCAAAACGTCTCACGCAATTTATGGACACCCCCTAACCCGTAACGTATTCTACGTTATCCACACATAGCGCTGCGTCCACAAATGAGTTGAACTATCTAATATATTTTGTTAAAACTATCATTACATCTCTGCTTAGTACTGTCGTGTCACAATAATTACTGTCACCTTGATGTGAAGGCGAAGGCTGTGTATTATTTCAACTGAGAAATAGTTCTCGAACCTTCCTTCAAGGTACTGGAAAAAACTGGAAACAGTAGGAAATTATCCTTGTGTAATTCTAATTTATAAGTATAATTTTTAGACTTCCGCACCCAAAGGGCAAAAACGGGACCCTATCGACCACATTTATGTGTCATTGCGTTTCTTTAATTTGCACCATAAACAAGTGTTATTTAAACAAAACAACATCAAACAATTTAACATTTAATTCGGTAGTATTTTAGTGTACCAGTGTCTTTTCAATACAAAAAGATTAGAAACTCCCGGCCCCGTCCTCAGTACACGAAGAACTTGTGTTACGATGTCCTGACAACGGGAAGTGTATTTAATACACATCCATGACCCAGATGATACAGAACAACTTTTTGTTCCTGCGGCGGGATTCGAACTTGCGATCTCCGGCTTGAGCACCAACGCGCACCAAGCCACAGAGGTCGTCTGAACAGAGTATTTATTGCTTATGGCTGGTGTAGTTATTAAATATGGAACATAACATTTCCTTCTTATCGTCACAGTCGATTTGTGCTCCACATTCGTTTATGGTACATGGGTTTTTGCCACCACAATCTACTACCGTGTAAGTTCTATTTATTTCACGCATGACTGGTATTTATACACTTCCTTATAGTTTATGTTGCCCTAGTACTTTCATATCGCTAGATTCTAGTAAAAACATAAAATAGGTACGTAGGTAGTATGTTTTATTGCTAAAATAATGTTTTTTAGAGCCAGTGGTACAGGTTTTTTGTTAATAATAAGTGACATTTAACAAATAAATTAATATTAATAAAAAGTAGTTTTAACGGGACACGTTTTAGAGAAGTAAAAAACAATACCCTTCTTGGCAGTCGGATAAATATAGGTAAAGTAGATGCTGCCCGTGACTTCGTACGCGCAAAAGGAACGGGATTTCTTTTTACGGGAACCGTATATTTTGCTGCGATAAAATGTTGCATATAATCTAGAGTCTAAACTACTAGTACTATACCAAATTTCATCAAAATCCGTTCAGTAGTTATTGCGTGAAAGAGTCACAAACATCCATACATATACAAATTACAAACTTTCGCGGTTGTAATATTTAGTAAGGATGTAAGTAAAATATAAGCACAAAGCAATGGGAAATTAGAAAACCTTAGTAGTATCAGACATTTTCTTTCACAACTTACCTAAACGAATATTTAAATTCACTTTTAATCTTCATTATTACTGACAGAAACATTACGTTGACATCTGAAGACGAAGAAAGCTTTTTAGGCTTGTTTGTGTACACATTAAAGTGAATGATCTGACAAAATATCTTTGCTGTCGTCAAAATATTTTTGCGACTGAAAAGGGCTGTGCGGAGGTGCGTCACATCAGGGGCGGTGCAAACGGGCGACTTAATAGCTGTCGCGCGCTACGCTATACATTTTGTAGGTTGTGAATTAGTGACTCAATCCGATACAGACCGGGCGGAGATTCTTTAATGACCATATTTACTACTTTGTTATTACATTTTTGACAAATATGCGAAAAACGTACACGATACTTTAAAAATACACGAAACATTACCACTTTTGTAGGTCGCGGTCGGATTACTAACCGTTTTTAACTGCATTCTGTTGGTAAATGTAACTAAAAATTTGGGTAAATACTGTTAAAAAGGGTATCTATTATAGACGCGAAAAGCTGACAGCCACTGGCCCCGTTAGGTAGCCACTAGCCAGTCGCCCGTTTGCACCGAACGTTAGCCACAAACGAAAATATTTTTACCGATCCACGAGCGAAATGAGTTTCCTGTGATCTTTTTCTTTATTTCTTGTTTTGTCATTAGTGTTTTGTTATGTTTTTTATTTAATGTTATGATTGATGATATTTATTATTTCAATGACTGGTTCTTTATAAATGTCAAAGCACAACGTGCATTGTCCTCGCGAATAAAATATTTGAACGCTTTTATCTTTTCGCATACTTTTAAAATATTATAAATAATCCATTATTTATACAGGTGTTTTTCCAATCAGTGTCCAAACTTGTTCAGGAGTGAATATACTCTTGAATATAATCAACTTTTACTATGGTATCAACTTGCCTACATGAAAAAAAATGTTTCCTACAAAATGCTATATATGGCGTAGCCCTTTTGTATGAAACAGCTGGTTTTTTTTTTCAAGTAGGAAAGTTGATCCCATAATATAAGCATATTCAAGAGTATATTCACTCCTGAAAGTTTGGACACTGACTGGAAAAACACCCGGTGTTGTGTTGTAGGCTATTTAGTCTTAATTTGTGGTACTTTGGTGGCTAATAGAAATTGATTGAATACTTAAGTTTGAAACTTTTTATCTAGCTTAATATGTGAAATAATTAAAAAATTCTGGACAACCGAATATCTCTTTTCAAATGCTGTTCTGTTTGGCTGGATATTGTAGCATATTAAAAACGGGCAACGATGAACCTTATTATGGCCACAGATTAAAGAAAGAGGACACACAGATAAACAGCTACATAGTTAGCTTTCGATTTGATTTCACTGCTACAAGCATAAGGTATAATGTATCCCCGATTGTGTGGAAAAATTGTGGGCCGTCGAAGGGGACGTCAAAATGTTCAAATTTGGATCGATACGGCAGCTGTTCTCTGTACTACTTTTATAAATCTGAAAGTTTGTGAGGATGGATGCATGTATGGATGTTTGTTGCTATTTCAATCAAAAACTATTGAACGGATTTTGATGAAATTCGGCATGGTTGTCGTTTAAGCTCTGGATTAACACATAGGCTACTTTTAATCTCGAAAAAGTACAGTGTTCCCATGGGATACTGTATTTACGCGGGCTGGGCGGAGCCGCGGGAAAAAGCTAGTAAATCATATATTTTCTACTCTGTGGTATGTCCCTACAAGTAAGGTTCTTAACTAGGCTTCAGTCATTGTGTATGTCGTCATAATTTATGCTCTCTGGCGCCTGCCTCAATGCGCTGGGGTATTTACTATTTTGTACCCGAGCTTGTCGACTTGTTTTAAGGTTGGGTAATGAGAATCAATGGAATATGTTTGACAGCGTTCCAATTGGCGTGAACGAAGACAGGTTAGTATAATAGGCGTGGTGTCGTGGCGATGTCACGCGTCGTCACTCCAACACCTTTGGACCTTATTGCCGAAGTTTTATAATGCGGTTTTAACGTCTTTCGGAGGTTACGAATTACCACTATAATGTATCGTTTCCATCAATGTTGTTATAACAGATTTTCGCTGTATGCATGAAAATTGCCATGTTTTGTCATTGGTCGCTATACCGTCGTGTAAACTGTACTGTCCGCGAAATATTTAATTTACTCGACGTTCAAAATTACTTCTATGTTTCATATTACCAGGCGTCCCGAGACGGCTCGTTGTATTTGTTTCTTCGATATTATACAAGTAATATCGTATGCTCGCGTGTTTCCAGGCCTCGGCTCTCGCAGGAGCGGCGGGGTCGATGTGCAGCGACTGCATTAAATGTCCAGTATTGACTATTACGTGACGCGATAGAGAGCTGTCTCTATTGCGTAAGCCATAAAAAATAAAATAAATAAATAAAAAATCTTTCTTAGAACATATTACATGACAGTAAAAACAGTGGCACCAAAGATATACATAACTATGAATAACAAAAAAAAAAGAATACCAAAAAAATTTGGGCAGAATCCGAAATGGAGACCACTCAGCTCATGAGTCAGGTGTAAGACCACGGCGCGCCGCGGTACCTGAACCTCAAGTCTCGTATTTAAAGTAGACTTTCATTTTGATGATTGAAATGAACAAAATGAATTTCATTTGGTTCATTCAAGTGAAGCGACTTGTTATCATAAACTGACTACCGGTAATTCATAACAAACATCGACATAATATGGTCCACACCGCAACCACAAGAAGCCGCAGCTCGACCACATTCTGTCGCGTGAGTGTGGTGTGGTAGTGACTTGTGGTGCGTGTGGGAAGACCCTTAAGAGATCGATAACGCACTTGAAAGCAGTAGTTTTGCAGATAGCGGTATTTGCTTACCTATAGGAGATCAGCCTTTTTGTTTTCCGCCCTCATATCACACAAACTTCGTCTTTTTAGGGTTCCGTACACAAAAGGTGACAACGGGACCCTATTACTAAGACTACGCTGTCCGTCCGACTGTCTATCAACAAGCTATATCTACATAGTACATATATATTTAAGATATTATATCTCTTGAACTATGATAGCTAGACAGTTGACATTTGTACAGATGATGTATTTCTGTTCCCACTATAATAACAAATACTAAAAAGTAAAAATAGAATAAAATTAATATTTAGGTGGGGCTCACGTACAACAAACGTGATTTTGTGTCTTTTTGTACGGAACCCTTCGTGCGTGAGTCCGACGCGCATTCGGCGGGTTCTTTTATAGTTTATACAAACGCTTTCGCTTATCAGTCGCGAACGATACGCAATAGCCCCCGACTGCAACAGTGGGACCCATTCATGCGACTATCGTCGTTTTTGACCGCCGACAACACGATACCATTATTGTGTTCGATGCTACATTACACTCAAATTACCATGTTGCGTTCTGTGTATAGCTTAATATAAACATTCATCATCATTATCTCCTTCCTCTAATATAAATTATAATAATGTAAAATACAACTATGTAGTCTATAGTAATTATCTATTCGTTTATCTATTTATCTATCCATACTTCTATACTAATATTATAAAGAGGAAAAGTTTGTTTGTTTGCATTGAATAGGCTCCGAAACTACTGGACCGATTTTTATGAAATTTGGCAGAGATATAGAGCAGACCACGGGGAAGGACATATGATACTTTTTATGACGGAAACATGTACAGTTTCCGCAATATTAACCTTTCGCGTCGCGGGCAACATCTAACAATTGATATGTCTAAGCGGGTGAGACTGAATAAGAGAAAATCATTTCAATGTTTCATATCTGTATCAGGACTCCTGAGATTTTGTGAAGTAGCAGGCCGAAGGCAACAGGCGGCATATTGAAAGATAATTGGAAAACCAATATAAATTGGGTAATTTAACCGAATTTTATAAAGAAGATTCACTCTCAATCCGTTGTATTCAGATGTTCCAACTCAAAGGTCCTAGCCTTCATATAACACTTCATTCATAACTTCATACATTCTTTTCGTCACAAAAGATTCCAGTTTCCACCTACACGCTTTGCGCTCACTGTTGCAAAAATATATACTGATGTCATACATTATACAGTGAGACATATATATATATATATCCTTTTGGTTAACTGACAGTTGTAATCAGTTATGGGTAGCTGGTAAGTATTTATTCTAAGATATTATTAATGTAGGCAATAATGTATGCAGGGTGTATTTTTATCCTCCCACTAATATTATAAATGTGAAAGTTTGCGAGGATGGATGGATGGACGGATGTTTGTTACTCCTACACGCAAAAACTACTGAACGGATGTCGATGAAATTTGATATGCTAGTAGTTTAGGCTCCCGTGGGATACTGTATGTACACGGGCGGAGCCGCGGGCTCGTCGCTAGTCTATTATAAATGAAATATTTAACCTAACATTTGGCTACAATATTACGTAAGGTTAAGGTATGACAGTTGCAGGATGCAATGCTAAAAAATTGCGTAATTTACGGAATAATAACATGATTTACATTACCTGATAACTCTCACTACGCATGGACACCCTACACTGCCGTACAATGCGCTGGCTTTGTCAATCACGCGCCCGCAGCGCAGTACAGGCCGCGTGGCTATATAATTTGAGTATTTTAGTAGAAATGTGAAATTTGGATAGTAATTGTAATTTACCAGGTAGGATTTTAAAAAATTCCACCTTTAAAGGGGTGAAATAGGGGTTGAAAGTTTGTGTAGAAATCATTGAATCTGCACCGCTTTCAAAGAAAGTTGAGATTCAAGCACTTAAATACATTTCATTAGATTCATTAGAATTTACCCTCTGAGGGTTTAAAATAAGAGTTTGTATGTTAAAATTTTAAATCTTCACCAATTTCTATGAAATTAATCATTATCCGAGGCAATTAATCCTGTACCTACTTTATCGCCATAATAAGTATCATAGTATGTGTTATTCCAGAGCGTAAACCTTACTACCATACCAAATTTTATCGAAAGAGTAACAAGCATCCATCCATCCTCAAAAACTTTCACATTTATAATTATTATAGTAGTAGGTAAATTATTAATTCAATTGATCTTATTTATTATATAAGATCTTATTGAATAGTTAATATAACTGATCCAATCAAATCGCCTTCTTTCTATCACGCATTAGAACATTATCTACGTAACCGCTAAGTATTAAAAAGGGCTTTTTAAACTTTCTCGCTGTATCTCGTGTGTCATTGACTTTATACTACTGAAACTAAAGTACCTCACACATTTTAGTGTCATTGTAATTTTAACCTTTTCTGAATGCAGTAGAGTTGAAATCGAAATTAAATATCACGTTCCACTTAACAGTTTAACTTGGCTTAAATATTATCAGTTGTCTTGATCGTACACAACCTTAAGAGTCCTTTTTACGTAATAGCACGTTAAAATATCTGCTTATCTCTGGATAGTGTTTTACAGGTTTTTCTTCTATATTTTTAACTTTTTGGTGTTCATGAATCGGGGGTTGCACTAAAATCGGAAACAGTGTGCGTACATAGATAAAAAGAGATTTAAACTGCGTTAAAATGAATTCCAACTGTATTCGATTCGATCGATACTGATAATTATATCTTACAGTGATATAGTTTCGTTGCAGTCTCGATATGGTAAAACGGAAAAATGGTATTCTCATAAACGTAAAGCCAACGTCAAACGCGTTTTGACTGGTCCAAACTCCAAAAAATCAGTGTGTGATATCAAGGCGATTTATTTATAATTCATTTAAAGTAAATTGAAATTCTAAGTTTCGGGCTCAGATATTTAAACTTATTTTGGAAAAAAACATTCTGTCTCTAACCGTAAAATAACATTTCATTGCACCTCAAAGATCGGTGAGGTTAATGTTATTTGACCGTGTGAGGTTATAAATAGTAATGAAAGTGGACAGAAGAATTACGAGAAGAACAAAAAACCGGCCAAGTCCGAGTCGGACTCGGCACTCGAAGGGCACCGTACAGAATGCCTAAAAATCACTTTTGTTGTATTAAATACTTATTTATTTTATTCTGTTTTTTGTATTTGTTGTTATAGCCGATAACGGCAACAGATATCATCTGTGAAATTTTAAACTCGCTAGCTATCACGGTTAAGGAGATACAGCCTGGTGATTGACGGACGGACAGACCCACAGTGCAGTCTCATAGGGTCTCGTTTTGACCCTTTGGGTACGGAACCCTAAAATGGATTAGGTTTTTTTTATTTAAGCTGTCATTTTGATGAAAGTTACCCTATCGATTTTTTAAACTTGTATACGGACAGAAAGTATCTTATTCGAAGTTTAAACATTCAGTATCAAGTTTCTCAGAAGCCATCTACCGTTTCTGATTCAATTATTTCGGCAGATGAGTCCAACACCTGAAGATGCGGCTATTTTTTTTTAACTGAGCTCGTGTGGTCAAAAAAAAAGGTCACACCAACCGAATCTAATTCAATTTGAAATTGCATTGATTTTCTTGTGCAAAGATTCCACGTGTGTAAATAGACGTCGTTTGTCAGGGGAATTAGATCGCGCAACTCGCAAGCATTGTTACTTTGTTATTACCCGACTACGGCGAAGCCAAAAGGAAGGTGTATGATATTGGCAGTATTTGTATGTACCTAATTTGTATGTTTGTTCCACCGGAGCTCCTAAACGAATGGTGTCAATAGATTCGTAATAACGACCCGGGTAACATCGGGTGTATAATTTACGCAGTCCGGTTGTAGTTTTTATATAAAACTATGGTTATTTTGTCACAGATATTGTGTCTGGCCGTGGCATCGTAGCTTCCAAACGGATGAACTGATTTTTAGGTTTTTTTTTGTTTGAAAGCTGGCGTGATAGTTTTCTTAGCTATAATTCATCATTAGCTCGCTCACCTACTGCTTGGCAATGACGTAAAAGTAGCCACTATTTGTTGCATAGATCAAATTACAACTTTGCTGAAATTCTTCTTGCAACTCGTTGAAATAAAGACAGGGACTGAGACATATGACTATCCCATATAACGTCTCAAATTATGGCTGATTCACGTTGCCAAACTGTGTTATCGCCTGCCCACAGTTACACGAATATCGATTACGGTTATATACAGAATCAATTAGTTGGAGATTAACCGTGACTTTGATGTTGCCTTTATCGGTTAACCGTGGTTCGGTTTATCGGTTATCTTTAACCGCGGTTCGGTTAATTGCGCGGCGGTTCCTGTGCGCTATAATAGGATTTATTGATAAATTAAAATGCATTATAATTTAATTAAAACGATAATTATACATCAACTCCCTTACTATCAAAAATATTAAACAGAGTATAAGCCATACAATGTTTTGTCCTTGTCTGTCAAGCGACTTTGCCGACGTATCATACATGAACAAAACATTGTATAGCGTATACAGTGTGTAAATATTTTGATTAGTACGGGGGTTAATCCTACTACTATTGTAAATGTTAAAGTTTGTGAGGATGGATGTATGTTTATTACTCTTTCACGCAAAAACTACTGATTTTGCGTGAAAGACGGATTTTGATGAAATTTGATATGGTAGTATCATAGTATAGGCTCTAGATTAAAACATGGGCTACTTTTTGTACCAAAAAAAATACAGTTTTCCCGTGGGATACTATATTCACGCGGGCGGAGCCGCGGTAAACAGCTACCCCCTTACTAGTAAAAATATTTTTGATACGTCGGAAAAGTAGCTTGACAGACTAGGACAAAACATTGTATAGCTTATACACTGTATAAATATTTTATTAGTAACGGGGCTAGTGTATAATATTCTAACTTGTCGATAAACGCTTGTAATCGTTTTTAGAATTCTTAATATTTTCCCAAGTGCCTTAGTGTTTTAGCTTGTTGAATGTTGTGCAATGTACTGATAAGTGCCAGATAGCCACTTGTATTGTGAAACAGGCCCTTCGTGTTATAAGTTATATAACCTAAACCTGCTGCCTATCTGTAACTCTGTAACTCTGTATTCTGTAGCTATAGCATTGCAGTTCTTAATATTGAAAAACGTCATAATATTGGTATATGAAGGTGCACGAGACGCGCGATGTGGCGATTCAACGCGTAATAACGTTGCTACATTGTGCCTCCTTAAGGTTGCACCAGTCGGTTTTCTCTCCATACAAACGCTGTAGGTGATTCAATCTGAGATCAAACATCGTGGACCCAAATTTTAGCGTAATATCGACACATATATAGGTCGGTACATGTTTATATTTCTAAAATTCAAATTAGTTTAGAAGATAAATAGCCTCCAGACATCGGATTTTTAACGCGACTTTGACCCTAAATAAAAAACGAACGAATAATGCAAAAAAATCTAGCACGTACCGACACAGTGTGATTGTTCAGCAATTGAGATAACTTCACTTCGGACAATAATATTATATAATTAGGTCATTACATATTATGAAATTGGCGTTTTGTAAAGGAGGACCCATAAAGTCGATTTTTTTTTAAACATAATATATTTATTTAATCAAAGTATATACTATTGCTATCTATGCACTTTTGCCATTTCATAGGTAGTTCATTGATTCCTATACTAAAAAAAACCATTCGGACAGGAATCAATAAAATCTTTGAAGGCGCTTTGGACTGCCCCATCGGACTTGAATTTTTACCCTTGCAAGAAGTTATCCAAATTTAGAAAAAAATCCGGGGAGTACGGTGGATGTCTTAGACATTCTCTAATTCCTAGAAGCTCCTCTAATTTGGTATCCTTCTGTTGTGCAGTGTGTGGTCTAGCGTTGCCCTGAAGCAGCAGTGGCCTAGAGCGAATAACCAACATCGGTTGTTTAGCAGCTAGCTTTTCCATCATGATTTGCAGTTGCTGGTAATAGACATCTGCCGTAATCGTCTAGCTAGATTTAAGAAAGCTGTAGTGAACAACACTGGCACTAATCCACCGAACGCTCACAAGTAACATTTTTGAGTCAATTTTCGCTTGGGGCAGGCTTTCGCTGGTTCGCCAGGGTTCAGCCATTGCGATGAGCGTTTCCGATTATCGTACAGGACCACTTTTCATCACAAGTAATTCGATTTAAAACCCCTTCATTATTGTGCCGTTTGAGTAATGTAACGCAGCAGTCGACGCGCGTTTGTCGGTTTGCTGCACTCAGTTCATGAGTTTACCCACCTTACAAGCTTTTTCACCTTCCTAATTTGCTTTAAGTGGATTAAAACAGTTTTGTCACTAACACCGCATCCTGCAGCTAACCGAGTTAGCTTTGGTTTGCGATTATCAACTTCACGGCCGTCCACGGGGCTTGTTCTGCAGGTCTAAATTTCCAGAACGAAAACGTTGGAACCAAAAACGCACTGCGTTTTCTTTTGCGTCACCGCCGCCATACACATCATTAATCCCTCGAGCCATTTCTGCAGCACTTATGTCTCGGTGGAACTCGTACTCGAAAATGTATTATTTTCGAGTACGAGAGATATTTCAAGTTTTCCATTTTGTAAACAGAGTGACGCAAAGAAAAATCCAAAAGTTTTCGAAACACAAATGCATGATTAAATAGCGGTATAAATTTGAAATTGGAATTTCTAACCAAAAAATATACATTTAAGATCAAAGTGGTCAGTACGACAAAACGCCAATTTCATATATAAGGATCTAATATATAGTTTTTTCATAAAATACCAAGAGCTGAGTGTCGATTTGCGTAATTTGAGGACGCCTTTTCTAAGCGGTACAAATGTGTGCACTGTAGCTTCTCTTATAAGTATAGATTACTATTTTATGGGTATATCCTTTTTTCCCCGATGTTAAGTAAAATAACAAGCCTTTTCCCCGCGCACCGCACTGAGTTCGAGCCGTTGACTAGCGAACTTTTAAGTCTTATCACGTGGTCTGATCCAACACAACATGTTATTCATGAAATAGGTTACAAAACTTTAGTACAAAATCACCTGATGTCCAGTTATGCCTACTTATTATTTAGATTAGTCGCATTAGTTATTACCACAGACCAAGTACAGAATAGATATGCCGTGATGCTTTTTCGCCGTCATTAAGGCTGGGACTATGTGATCCGGACTTCCGGCTGGCCCGGGAGAATTCGGAGCTCTGAAAATAAAAGTCTACGCTTATAATATGATAGAGTTGAAAATCGAAGTGTTGACTCGAAACACTTGGGTTTTGTCAACTCTATTGTAATACCAGCCTAATATAGCGTTTTTCTACAAAGAAGGTTTTGCGTAAAGGTAAACACGCACACGACTCGTCTGTCAACAACTGTCAAATATTATAAGGTAGATTTAAAAAATAATTATAATGAAACATAATTCGCGCACACATAAATATTTTCAACATAAACGCATATTTCGATTGCCCGCAGAAGACTTGGTCTTTCGGCGACCGGCGACCAAGTTTTTGCGTGAGAGAGTATCAAACGTCCATCCATCCTCACCAACTTCACATTTACAATAGCAGTAGGATTTGACCGTGTCTGCCCCACATCGAGGTGTTATTGCTTGCCGCGGTGTTACACAAGAGGTCGTCGCCCGTGTGTCTGCGGATGATTCACGCTCACGCCCAATGGACCTCTGTGTCACCATGTCGGCTCGTTATGGGTTTTATTGGTTCAACCCGCGTTGACGCCCTGTTGAAGATAGAGATGAATTTTGATGCAGTCAAAGTCAAGCGATTGTTTATTTTTTTACTGCCTTATCCTTTTTTACCCGACTACGGCGAAGCCAAAAGGAAGGGTAATGATTTTGGCAGTCTATGTATGTATGTTTGTTCCCTCGTAGCGTCTAATCTACTGGTCTGATTTTAATAAATGAGGTGTCAATAGATTTGTAATGATGCCGCGGGTAACATAGGCTATGTATTTTTTTTCGTTTTTTTCTTCGTTTGAAAATAAAAGCTCCGATTCTAACATCTAAATTCTAAAATAATCAAACCGAGATAATCATCACGTGTTTGGTATCAAAAGAAAGGTCTTGACAAGCACATTACAAATATGTATAAATATATTATATTATATCATAATATAACGTTCTTCATATCTAGAAAAAAAATTGTCTCGCTCCGAGCTGGCGAAGAAGATTTTTTAAATTCAAGTGTTTTGATTACTTGTTAATATTATTCTAAAAACATGTTCGATTGGGAAACGGAGAAATAAGAAATAAAAAATAAGTTAAAAAAATCGGTTGTCTGTAAAGTCGGTTTACTGACGATAGTTGAACGTGACAACGTCGTTTATAGTGCGCGCGGAACTAATTGGCCGCGCCTTAGGTAGGCGTGTTGCCGCCGCGAAGTCCGGCGCCGAACTGAGTAATAACATCTAGCGCCCCCACGTCTCCGTCCCACCGCTCACATACCTAAGACGCGGCCAGCTGAGGTAACAGCAAATGCATCATATTACGGTGGTAACGGTATGAGTCATGTTTTTTCGTGCGTGCAGCCGGCTCCATCAAATTATAAGACATTATCACGTCAAAAACTATAACCCGTCTACGTAAAAAGGGGTCTAACAAGGTGGAAACAAGAAAATAATTCATATAGAAATCCATAAATGCATAGGTACAGTAAATGGTCAAGGTAGAGGTCGCACCTACTTTTTATGGTTCGGAACAGTCGATGTCAAATCGCAGCCGTCTGTATCTATACGCGACGCATCTCGGTGTGAACTGACGCTTAGATGTCATTAGTGTGTGCGACCACGGCTTTACCATGACCATTTTTGTACCTATGCATTTATTCATTTCTATGTGAATTATTTTCTTGTTTCGACCTTTTTAGACCACTTTTTACGTAGTCGGGTTATAGTTTTTTTAACTCATTACCGTTCGGTACGAAACCCTTAGTGCGCGAGTCCGACTAGCATTTGGCCGACGATAGACGCCAATACAAAACCAAGATTTAACAATCGTTTAGATATGTAAACTGTAATCAGTGTCTACAGAATCTCAGGGGAATAATCATGTGATGATTATTTTTGATCTCAACCGTAGGGACTGCGGGGAATCCTGTCCTTAATGGAGTGTTTGTTATTTCTACCAGCGATTTATAAACAAAGGGGCGTCACGTGGAGTTAGAAGTTTTACTAGAAACAATAGCGTATTAAAGAAATTTCTTTAGAAAATACGTAGCTGTTCTAATTTTGCAACAGTTAATTATAAACCGTATATGTACACTTTGTTAATGTACTATCAGGGAATGTAATTCATATGCTGGTAGAGTGTTTACATTATTTTTTGTATTAAAAACACTACGTGCCGTCAAATCTTACAGTACAATTACTGTCAGTGACACCTCAGTTTGATATATTAATATAATAGGAAAAAAATATGACAACTGTTAAAAGCTGCTAATGAATTAGATTCCCTGGTGAGTACATAATTATTTTTGATAAAATTTCAGTTATGTTGGCACTTGGCATGCTAATTGCTGTCGCACTCGTACACGAACGATTTGGCGCTACTACGACTCAAAATACTTAGTTTAAAAAATGTAAAAAAAAAACCTAGAGAGTCTCTCTTTGTTAAATAAAGATCTATTACTATTTTTGTGACACATCTAGTGATTCCCGCTCCGTGACGTGTACGGTGTACCTGGTGTTTTTTGTCAATCCCCTGTCAGTTCGGTTCAAACAATAGTTAATTTGGCCTGAACGGGATCACTCAGTAATTTAAATTCTTGCCTCATGGCGCTAGCCGCATGATCAAGTGTGAACATAATTGCTTTGGTGTAGGATATTGTGATAAGATAGGAATGGATTTGGAGATACATTAAGTCTTTTGGGAAATGTAGGCAAATGATCACATTTAAATTCAAAAATATTTACGTTACCAGTACTGGGATCATAATATGTTCTCCTCGTTGTGAGGACATCCTTATCCTAGAGAATCTAAGAAGGTGGTTTACAAAATTTAGAAGCACACGAAGAAGTATGTTTAGCGTTTATCGCGTAAAACACCCACGACAAAAATATTTACACTATAACGGATACGCATGTTGCTGTCTTTGTCTTTCAAGTGGCTCTTCCAACGTATCAGACAATAACATCCAAATGGATTAGAGTAGAAGAAGTTTAGAAGACACACTAAACACACTATTATGTATTCCTAACCATTGTGAACGTCTATAGTTCCTGATTTTTTTATTTTTTCCTACAACCACTGTAGGTCTGTATCTCAAACTTTTTTTAAAAATTCAGATGCCCAATTATGTCTTAGGAATTAGGTAATTAAATGCAGTATGGCTTCAGCCTCAAGTAAAGCGGTCGCATTCACACATACTCATCAAATCGTCTGCGTGCGAGTGACACACAATATACTGAGACTGGATACATACTGCGAATTGAACATATTAATTACGAGAAGTCTAGCCTTCGGCTTAAAATTGAAACAATTTATTTCTGAAGTCTGAACATGTAGAACATGTTAACCTACCACTAACTAATCCGGCGGAAAAGACCGGCGTAACGCTTGGGAAACTCGCAAACACCAAGCTTTAACTGTGGGCCTGGAAGGAACATTTGACAGCGGCGTAAACGTAACGATATAAAATGAGAATTGTATGAAAATATGTCAAAATCATGACAGCGCCCATACAAATTTCATTGGATAACGGTACGTTAACGCCTCTGTAAAATGTTCCTGCTAGGCCCCCTGATCGGTTTTTTAGAGTAATGTGAGGAGCATTTCCTGATTTTAAGATAAGGCCAAGTTAGCCTCCAAGAAGCTTGGTGTTCTAAACAGGTCGAAACAGTCCGGTCCAACGCCTACAACTCTATAAAGCGCAGGTTCGGCCTCACATGGAATACTGTTCTCATCTCTGGGAAGGGGCGCCACAGTACCAGCTTCTCCCTCTGGATCGTATCCAACGAAGGGCCGCTCGAATTGTCGACTGCCATAGTGTTTCAAACAGGCTCGACTCCTTGGAGCTACGTAGAGATGTAGCATCACTCTGCATCCTCTATCGGTTATACTACGGGTAGTGCTCCGAGAAAATTGTTCGGACTTATACCTGCTGCAACTTTGCGCCACCATTCCAAGCGACAAAATATTTACCATCCTCATCACCTTGATGAGTGGCAGTCCTCCACCGTGCGCTTTACCCGAAGCTTTCTGCCGCGCACAGTAAAACTCTGGAATGAACTGTCGCCAGCGGTATTTCCGGACCAGTACGACCTGCACACCTTCAAGGAGGGAATACGCCCCCTAAATGCGCTGCCAAACCTTCAAACCTACGCAAGGTTTGAAGGTTTGGCAGCGCACTTGCAACTCCTCTGATATTGCGGGTGTCCATGGGCGACGGTGATCGCTTTCCATTTGCCCCCTGTTTGCCCCCGTTTGCTCATTTGCCCCCTGATTTTATATTAAAAAAAAATTGTTTATTGTTTCAGTCGGTTTCCTGATCCCAGTCTTCTATCTGTGGGGTGCACCGTATGAGCGGGGCTTCTTCTGCGATGACGAGTCCCTCAAGCATCCCTACAAGGATTCGACTGTCACCAACACTATGCTGTACATCGTGGGATTGGGCCTGCCCGTTGTCACGGTAAGTGTTCTTAACGTGCAATGTACATAGCAAAGGGCGGTATCCTGCAATTTGCAATGCTTTTGTGGAACGGGCATTGCCCCACCATGTAATAATAAGATTGTACATATCTGGGGGCACGGATTTTCCCCGCCAAGACGAGCCAAGCGAAACCTTTTCTTGAAACGCTTCGCCGTTTTTTAACCACATATTTTGAGTACTATACAGAGTTTGTGAAGCTAAATCTTGTAGAGTTAGGGCGTGTAGAGTCAGAAGCTTGGCTCCAGATGAGATCTGATAACTTTTTGACAGTGCGAGTCATTTGGTCTCGTTTTGGCATCATTTTACATGAAAATCTTCTTTGTGGGATTACATTCTTACCGCTTAACCTTCTGTGTTTCCATGATAAACAATAATTACCAATAGCCTATAATATTATGACAGATGTGGCCAAGGAATAACGTGAAGTTATCTAGATACTTGCAACAAAATTAATCAAAAACACGATTAGTGAGAGTATTTTACACCGATTTCACCAAACTTCTTGTAACGCGCTTAACGCTAAGCCCGGATCCTATCTCCCTCTCTCATTCAATGTTAGAACGGGACAGTTAGATCATAAACCGAATCTCAGCGTTAAACGTCGTTTCAATAAGTTGGTAGAATTGGGGCTTAGTCTGTTTTACTATAAAACGTCGTAAAATATACTCTTATGTGTATCCTAAGCCTCTCTTGAAATAAAGGTATCAAAATCCTGTGAACTAGACTTTAACCCGAGCAATCGTACACAAAAGACTTCCTCCGTGTCTCACACAATAGGCTTCCCAGACGAAATGACTACAAGGCGTCAGGGCTTAAACTCTAAATAGTCTCTCAAGATAGGCATACACTTTGTACATAACACTTCCATAATATTACACTTATGGCGGTTTTCCATGGGGGGTAACTACAGAACTCTAAGAGCGTTGTCCCATTATGCGTTACGATATCGGATATCGGACCGATAAATTACATAGACATGAGAAAGACAGGGATATGCTTTTATATGAAACATATAGCTCTCTTTGTCACTATCGGCGCGATATCCCATATTGGATTGGATATTAAAAAAACGCACTTATGTCAAAGAGCGTTTTGCGCTATCGGATATCGATATCGCGTAATGTGAAAACGCTCTATTTAGTGCTGTGTTCTTCCTTCGTCTCCTCCATACTTCGTCTCATCAATCCTTACACGATATCCGGTTCTGGGTAGTTCTAACTCCGAACATGACCTTTTAGAATTTCTTGAATTGTTATTTAACCGTTTCCTGTAAGATTCCTGATAGTAACTGGCCATCAATTTGAGCTCTAAATTCTTCTTTAATATGTGTAAGAGGGTTGTCCCCATTTGGATGGAATGGCTTTCCGAACCCTAAATTAAAACCGTTTGGAATATAAAATGTACTTGATAGTAGCTGGCGATCATTTTGGACTCTAAATTCTTCTGCAATAGTTGTAATAGGTAATCGTTATTAGTGTAGTCATTCTCACCGCCCTCCACAGACTCGTAGGCGGCTTATTTCCATTCAAAGGGAACCATTTCGAAGAAATTCCATATATGTACAAACCAGACACAACACTCTCACACGGATCATTGCGGTCAGGAAGAGCTTTGGCGTTAAATGGTGTGTCAAATATGACAGATAAGTAATAGGTTATAAGGCAACACCATAAACGGTCATGATGTTTGTCAACTATTGTTAGTAAATAGTCCAAAGTGGTGTGTTATATTATGGGATGGGTCATCACTCATGACGCCTCCGTGGTCCAGTGATTTAGAGCTCGACGGCCCTTGTCTTCGGAAGTCATGGGTTCGATCCCAGCGTTGGAACTTGGACCATTAAAAAATGATGTTTTCAAGTCTGGTTAGGACAATGCAGGCCTTGAAACCCAATTATCGGATTTAAAGTAAAGTAAAGGAAGAGAGAGTGTTCTTGTGTACCGCGCACACACTTGGCCACTATAAAATAACTCCTGCGTGGACTGGTTTCAACGATATAGCTCGTTGTCTCCACGCAAGAGTCCACGCAAGAACTGTTATTTTCGACACCGAAAATGTAGGAGCTATTATTATATATTATAAAATATTTTCATTTTTCAAACGTTATGTACAGATCCAATTCGTCCTAATTAATGTGTATTATATATAGTATTTCTTTATTGCACAGTAAATCAGTGACATTTAAATTGGCAGCATTAAAAAATATTGTCTTTTTTTCCAAAAAATATGAATGCCCAACAGCGCTATTAAATGGGTATCTAATGTCAAATTTATTTCAGAAACCAGGCATAAAAAAGGCTCTCTAAGGCTCTGAGGTCATTAACCTCACATAAACAGCTGACTATAAATCGAAAGCAAAGTCTTTGCCTATATAATATCAATTCAACATCTGTGTGAGGTCAAAGACATCCGCAACAAACGTATTACGTAATATAATTTTAATTAGTATTTTCTTTTTCAAAAAAAAAAAATATTTTTCTGCCTAAACGTCTTTACATAGCAGTAGATCACATGCCAAAAATATCCGTAATTGATTTTACCAAACCTTATATAAACAGAGTGTAAATGTTGGTGATTGTTTCCCCGCAAATGTTTGAAAAAATACCAATTTGTGTTATTTATGTATAATGTATATTATGTATGTAGATAATGAGGGCAACTTCACATCACGTATAATTTAAGGCCAGATCCATAAAAATGTAGTTCCTGCAGATCCATTACTTGAGATGAAAGTTCATTTCGAATTCATCTCAAGGTCTGTAATACTTTTGTCCTTTCGAAATTGTTTAAAGGAAAATAAATTGAGATACCTTCTTTGTAAGTAGTTTATTGCCATCGACAAAGGATACTCACAAATATCTTCAATAACTGATGGCACTCATCTGAGTGAGTGATCAGTCTGAGAAGCGTGGACAGATAGACAGACAAACGTATCTACGTTTGTCTGTCTATCTGTCCACGCTTCTAGTTTCTGTAATTAGGAATATAAATGGATGAAATTTGGTATAATTATATACTGTGTATAGATTTTGGTTTTGGCATCATACAGTTTATAATAATTTTACATTTTAGGGGTGGCCCCTCCATACGTGTGAAGTGGGGATGAAAAATATTTTTTCATTCTACCACATCGTATCGTCTTTTAAAATAAAGGCAAGATTTCATACATGATTTTTATACAAAGTCAACCATTTTCGAGGAACCAGCCTTCATAGTGGTTTATAAGTTGGTCCCCCCTGGCATTTCTAAACTATAAGAGATGGAAACTTGTAAGTTTCCATGCGGATAGATCAAGCTAAAAAACTCTTAGGAAAATTATTTTGAGTGAAATCGGACAATAACTTTTGAAGTTATTCAAATAAAACCTATTGCGCATATATAGTTACGGAACCCTCCTTAGACATGTCGTGACATGCTCTTGGTTAGGTTATTTTTTTTACCGTTACATTTTATGTTTCTATCCTGAAAGTACCTAATTATTTAATCTAAAGAAAACATTTTATTTTTACCCGACTCTATGTGTTTAACTAAACTAAACTTAATTAAAAATTTTGCATTAGGAACATGACGCCAATTACTTAGTTTCACAATCGCCTAATTAGTGTCGAATAGCTTATTTTAAAGTTTTCGGAGCGACAGAAACAAAACATTTTTTTATTTTTTTTTAGTAATTTATTCATGACCATGGATACAAAGTCCTTCAGTCGGAAGAAACAAAACATGCAAATATAAGTTGTCTGTAATCTGACACTCATTAGTAGTCCTAAATCTATCTCAGAAGTCAGAGCAAAGGACTTGTATCCAGCCCACAACCACGTTTCTTCGTATCCAGCTTTGAAAAGATTTTTGCTAAAAAAGTAGCACTATTCTGATTCTACGGTAATAATTTACGTTCAGTAAAAACTATAACAAAGGGAGTTCGGATTGAATTGGACTATAAACAGTCGTAAACGTCACAAGTGTGGTGTAATCGTCCCAATCAAATGCGTCACTTTAAATCAGGGCTACCAACTGTGACTTTTCTGTTACAAAAAAATAAAAGAATAAAATAAATATATTTCGTCTGTCCGAGATTCGAAGCCGAGACTAATTGGTCAACAACGCAAAATCCAACCGCCTACGTAACGCTGATATTAGTATTCGAAATTACTCATATCTTATTTGTATTACACGACGACAGAAAATTTTAGGCTCTACATTGGCCGTAACGCTTTTTCGTGACAGGAAAATCGTAAACCCCTTAAACCCCTATTTCTTTATTGCACGGTGAAAAAAGTGTCAATTAAATTGGTACCAATTTATAGTGGACTTAAAAGAATTTTCGCCTCCCTTGGTTTCTCCAGAAACCTCCTCTTAGAATTTCAGCATTCATAGCCGGATAACGGATTCAGTGCGTACCTACCTAGTCAGCATATCTGAATGATTTGGACTTTAGCTTAATGTTTGAATTACAAACATTGTCAGCGCAAAGCTTTTCAGATTCCTAGTCCATTGTATTCGCCATATTGTCCTTAAGCTATTTTCCATTCTATGCCAGAATTTATGTATAAAGTAATTCCAATGTTTTTCTTGACTTCAACTCGTACTGTGACAGCCCTGCGCCTAAGGGTCAGTTCACACATGGACGCGACGAAACGTGGCGCTGCATTTCGACTCAAAATTAAACTTTATTCATCACTACATAAGACGTGACTCCTGCTCATATTTTTTTCGAAACATTACACAGAAAACATGAAACAAAAACATTTGTTTTCACACGCAAGCTGTCTCCAGCTACCTATAGAAAATGTTTTTGATTGAAACATAACATTTTGTGTAGACAAGATCATGAGTTCCGATGAGGAAGACGTAAGCACTCGCAGTTTTAGCGATTACAGATGCAGAATCTAGTAGAAAACACAGGGGGTCTAAAAAGGGGACTTTAAATATTTTTTTTAAAGTTTAAATAATTTTTTTCCAACTCATATTATGCGCGCCATTTAACGCATTTCTATTGAAAACTGTCAAAATTGATGTTTTCTAATATGATGAAATCAGATGAATCATCTAGCCACTTTACCATTTCACGATTTTTGTATGGAAAAAAAATATATGAAACATCTAAAGTGGCCTTTTTATACTCCCAGATTTCGAGTTAGGCCATAATTACTGACCCGTATTTTAGTATTTATCAGGAGTTACGAATAGAAGATCGATTTGGGATTGATAAATAATTTCTTCCGTATTTCTATGTTTAATGGTCATGTGAGTGGTGTAACAGTTGATAAGAAATGAAACATTCCTTCCCCCCTCTACCCGCGCGGGAAATGTTTTCCGTCCGTCCCGGAAGACAAAAACATTGTTTATTCCTACACAAATGTGTGTAGCCACGCCCCAATGTTTTGTGTAATGTTTCGAAAAAAAACACGCGCAGGAGACGCGCCATAACAATGAAACGTTTATCTTTTTGTGGATCTTTTTCCGTTTGTGTGTCTCGGTGTGAACTGACGCTAAATGATCGTTGCCGTCTCTACTGTCGCATCTTACGACCCCAAATGTGGCTACGGATCCGTTTCATCTTGATGTGTAGTGGTCGTTAAAACGTGCTGTTTATTCTTTTCTTCGTGAATGGACACTAACTTCCTTTTTGTGTAAGATTTATACTTGTTGCAGGCAGTACTTAAGCAATTTGGAAATAACTTGATATATTTATGTACAGTAACTGTTTAATTCTGTAATTAATCACACGTTTAATAGACGGCTTAGGAACTAAACCGCAATTCTCGTTATTAACTTACACTTTCATTTTACTTTTATGGAATTATAAATGAATCGTCTTGATATCATCAACTGTTTTTGGAGTTTGGACCAATCAAAACGGGTTTGACGTCGATTCGACGTTTATGAGAGTAGGTATATCCTTACCCATATCAGTACACCGGAAGGCGATCCAATCGAAATGGCATTGTCGCTTGCTAGCCGCGCGCCGCCTTCACCTTGACCGATAGCGGCTGGCGCGGTGCCAGCGACGCACGTGCTGTGAATTGTGATGGGCGCGCTGGAATGTCAGGTTTTATGGGGATTGGTTAATTTGAACACGGCTTAATATGCGTCAGTTTTAACATTTGTACGCATGATTCACTAACTTCTTCACGCGAAAAGACTTAAAGCTACGTTCCTACGAGCGTTTTTTGTGGTCTAATCTGACATTTGACACTTGGCACTTCGATTTTCAGCTCTATTTAAATAGCGCCGAGTTCTATTTACAGTGCTGTTTTTTTTGTCGCGACCACGAAAAAATTCTCGTGGGTGCGAGCTCTTAGTGCCACAGGCCGCTAGTCACTTCACACAATGTCAATGGTATGAATATGGTTATGTAATCTTGACATATGTGTACTGATGAGGCATTCAAGTCTATTCATATGGAGCTGAGCTGAAAGTAAATTGGTTTCATATAACCAATGAGCCTTTCAGAGATGATTGGCAAATGTGAAAAATCAAAATTGTTTGATTCAAATCATCCGTGCGTTGTGTGCGAGTTTTTGTCACTAGGCACTCGTAAACTCCAATAATCAGTTTACGATTCATTTGTTCAATTCGTTCAATTCGTGTGTACAATTCAATTAAAGTAAAATTAAAGTGTAAGTTGACACTGTGCTGTGTGTGAGTTTTTGTCACTCGCCGTGAAGAAGTTAACTGCAAATTGTATGGCATCGAATTCGTTACCATTATTTTCCACTAGGGGCGTTGTTTCAATACAAATTGTAGTTAACTTCTTCACGGCGAGTGACATAAACTCACACACAGCACAGTGTTGTGCGCTGGCGTGGCGACAAGTTGTATCGCCAGTCGCCACGTCCCTATGCCAACCGGGCCTAGCCTAGTCCTAGCCGGGGCCCGTGCCCCGGGCGGCAAATATAGAGGGTGGCCAAATTCACACATCTCATCATTTACTTAACTTTGACCACAGAATAAATAATAGTACAAGTACAGAAATTTCACTCTTTTTTTACTGTGACCATATGAACTCGACCGATACCCGGAGGTACAGAGCTGAGAACACGGACCACGTGACCGGGCGCGGGGCGCGGCGAGAGCGCGGAGTGAGATGCGCTGCGCAAACATTGTTATTCGCGAGGCGCAGGCGACTACGCAGGCGCGTAGGCATAGTTCAAAATACGCGCCCGCAGGATAAATTTATTGTTTATTGTATATTAAAATTAAAAAAATATTTCAAAAAATTGTTCTCCACACGACAGTGTAGTTATCCTATTCATGAAATTATTCAGAATCGTTTGATACCTACATTGTGGAAGAAATTAGTTTCCTTTATTAACTTAAGTATTTTCCAAAAACTTAACAGTTCCTTAACTTTTAAAAAATACGTAGCAGTTTCTCATTTTATGTGGATCAAAATAGTCTTTCAGGTTTTAAAGATGAACAGATTTTAATCTAGAAATTAGTAAAAATTTTTTGCTTGCTCGCTTTTAAGATGCAGAACACATATTATGCTACTTAAGTACCGTCGGTCGGTTTTAGGCTATTGACTTAATTGTATTTTCTTTCAGAGTGTACAGTTTAGTTCAAGTAGTAAAATATAATAAAAAATTTGCTCGCTCGCGTTTTATATAAAGAGCATAATATTATGCTCGCTCTCTCCACTCGCCCGCTTTTCGCTCGGGGTCCCGTGAAAGAATTTGCTACGGGCCCCACGCTGGCCTGATCCACTGGATGCATTATTTCCAGAAGGCCTGTGTGCAAATGTCTATCAATGAGTGGACATCTGGTAGATGAAATTATAATGATGGTAAAGGTAAAAAAAATACAAGTGGGCGGGGCGGCATTTTTCAATTTTTGCCCCGCCTAAAAAAATTGAAGATCCGGGGCTGTTTTTGTGTAGACAAAACGCATTTCGAGACGCGGGCGTTCATGCAGTTCATGCTACGTGTGCAGGTAGCATTATTGTATTGTTTTATTTTATTGCTTGTATGATAATTATATTCTGTGCGTCATCAAGGAGACTCATAGAGGACACTATTAATATAAGTTCAATATATTTTATGTAAATTTGTCTCAAAAAATAAAAAAATTATACAATAAAATCATTAATGTAAAGGCATTTGTACAATTTGGCGAATACTAAACAAAATACCCACTGAAAAAAATATGTTTGTGAATCTATTATATGATATCGATGTCATATCACTACTAAAGCCGATGCACAATTTCACACTGGCGATAGCGATACTCAACAAATATTAGTTTTCCATTAGTCTGTTTGTTTTCCTCACCGGGCTCACTGTGAGCACTACGCACGTGGTCTGTCATTATCACCTATTATAGCCATCGATGTAATATATACGAGATAAAACATACTGCGCGATATTACTATCGCCATATACCAGCGGAGGAAACTGGGGAGAAAAAAACAGATTTTGAAGAATTGTCTGTTCCCGTAACGAACGTCATCATCTACGTTGAAAAATCTGTGTCTCAGAGAAACCGTACATTTTATTTATGAATTTAAATCATTTTAGCCATTTTTGGGATAAGCTCCCACAGAACTGAATGTTTCTATCTAAATAAAAACAAACGAGAATTCTAAAATATTAATATTGGTGGTGTGAAACCGTTTTAAATAGCGATGTAATTATCGATAACATTTTTATCGATATATACTTTCATCTCACATCAGGAATGCCTTCTCGCCTCATATCATTATCACAGCCTAAAATATCCGATTCTTACTTTATTTTATCGATATGAAATGTAAATTATATTTTTTCTCGGATTTCAAATTATTTTAACGCGTAGGTACTTACTTACACTAGTATGTTTATTATATCAACATTTATATCTGATATTCGATATGGCATCGCATATTATATTATAATATAGTTAAAGGTAATTTCTACTTTATGGATATAAATTAAACTTTTAACATATTATTCACGCATTCCAATTACATAAAATTAGGAATTTATGTATCTAATTTTATATACTTTCTTGTTGCTTCATTCTTACAATATACAGCTATGTCATGATTTTATTAATTTAGTAATTCATACTTTTATTTACATACATCAATTTATTTTATATACATGAAGTTGTCTCCATATACATTATTCTTTCTCGGATATCAAAATCTCTTTACCAATACCGTTATTTAGTTTTCGGATAACGTTACTTTATGGTATAATTCAGTACGAACATAATTTACGCTAAGCTTCGATAATATTATATCAGTGGACCGTAAGTTCCCTTCAAAGAGCTTTAACTCAAGATACCTGTCCTCATTTGCATCAGTGAAAGCCTTCTTATCGCAATATATTCGTTCCAAACGATTTAAATGAAAATTTATTGTAGTTGAAAAAGTTTTAGAGTGTTTTATTTTTAATTTTTATCGATAGTCGATAGCGATCGTTGCACAACACTAAAATGTTTTCGGTTACTCTACCAAGTAACACCCACGGCCAAACCTACAGCAGGTTTGATTTGATATATTAAGTAAATAGAATTAAAATTTTTGAGTAACCCCCGAATTGTCAAGCAGGGAGCGATTTGATGATGATAAATTATAGCTAAAAACAAAAACAGCTACTTTGTTAGCTATTGATTTGACTACAAGCATACGGTGTGTCCATGTTTGTGTGGAAAAATCGTGGGCCGTTGAAGGGGATGTAAAAATTTTCAAATTTGGATCGCGTTTTATCGTTCCATAAAAGCTGTTTCTCTGTACGTAAGTATGTATATAATATATTTTCTACTCTGTGGTAGCATTATAATCAACATTAGATGTCAGTATATCAAGTACCAGGTTTAGCAGTAAACAAAAATAGTGCAGCTTATCGATTAAATGTATCGATTGTTTATATAAATAGCAGCTAGTGTCGCGTCGTGGTCGTAAGTGTCATTGTCGTAGCTAAATTTAGCCTCATGCGGGCATGAGTTTTAGTGTTAGCCTAAGTTTAAAGCTTTCTCCGGAAGCCTCGGAGCTCCGGTAGGCCTCCTACATTATCCGGAATCTCTCCGACCGGAAAAATACAGCGCTCAAAATAGAACTCTGTGGGAATACAATAGAGCAGAAAAACGACACGAGCGTCAGGTGTTTAAATTGCTGCCGTGTGTTCGATTTTCAACTCTATTGTACTAGCGCAGAGTTCTACTCTATATTCAGGGCTGTTTTGTTTTCGGCCGAAGAGATTCCGGATGATGAAGTCCAAGTCTAAGTGGTTAGGGAAAATTAGGTATTGTTGTGCGGGATTTAGTGATGCGCTTGTCGACAATGAGAGCTGTAAATTGCGAATTGGATTGCATTGTAATATTATCTTCTATTCTTATTCCTTAAGTATGCACTTTACGTAGTAACTTTTTAGTAATCTGTGCTACAGCCACGCTTGACGTAAAAAATAGAAATTTTTTATTTTATATATTGTGTGTAATGTGTATTAGATTAAACAAAAAAATAAACCGATTTCCAAAGTAAAAATGCACAAAAAAGTATGAAATAAATCTTATTCACTAAATAATTCCCCTTTTAAATAAGGATAAAATTTTAAACATTTTTCTACTGAATATTCATAATTTTGAAGTCGGTACCAGCCAACTAGCCAAAAAATAAATATATATATACAGCCGAACGTATAACCGCCTCCTTTTATTGGAAGTCGGTTAAAAATACAATTTAATAATCGGTTGCTGACTGAGCCGCAATATATCAAATCGACACTCATTATTAGGCGATATTGATGATTTCCAATGAGGTACCATTTATAATATTTTACAATAATTTTATAAAATAACTATTAAAACAATTCGTTCCGGCAAAACATTGATAGACTGACAAAAGTCGAGAAAACATATTTGCACTTACCAGTGGTTCCTATGGCTCCATTCCTATCGGCTTCACTTATGAAGGAGGACCAGCCTTCGCCACTGAAACCCATCCAACTTTACAAAATCCAAAGGATTTATAAATATTTTTTAAATACAAATTGCATTAGTGTGAGGACTATGAACGCGCCAGCTTAAGTATCACGACCTGTACGAGCCGATCACACTTAGGCATACTTTATTACGGCAGGTATTGCAGCTGAAAAAAATAAATAAACTGAAAGACACATACCTACATCTAAGCACAGACTAAGATCGAAATCTTTTAATCTTTTGCGAGAGCAGTACCTACGTCGTATTTTATGTATTTTTAACCCCCAACGAAAACAGAGGAGTGGTATAAGTTTAATGTGTCGGTCTGTCTGTGTGTGTGTGTCTGCCCGTTGTTGACGGATGAACTGATTTTGATCTAGTTTCTTTTATGGAAGCTGATGTAGTCGAGCGTGTTCTTAGCTTTAATTCATCACTATCAGCTCGCTTACTGCTTGGCAATGACGGCGGACTATCAGGTCGCTTACTATTTAACAATGACGGAAGTTACATTACATTTTGTTTTACTACACGTGCCAATTTTAACTTAACGCGGGCAATCACGCGATACTTTTGCGTACGCAAACATCTGCATTGCGTGAAACGGATTTTTCTATTTCTGTTCGCACTACAGTGAGCCGTCAGGTGGGCAACGAGCTTTCGCGCGCTGACCACTAGCAAAACCGATTTGCTGATGGTTTTCAATTTCAGCGTTCATTGTGCTAGCTGGCTTGTAACATTTTGTTCTATGCATTATGGGTTTTAGGGAACGGATCAGCCGAAGTCCTGAAGTATCAAAAATTTCATTTCGGTCACAAGTCACAACGTCTATGGAGGCCCATGTCCAACAACGGACTTCACTGTCGCACATGATGTCTGTCTTGTGCGACAGTGAAGTCCACCTTAGTTTGAGAACGTCGAACCATAGCTCGCAGCCTATCGGAAAAGAAACCTATGATTACCTAACTTTTCAAATTGCCAACAAAAAAAATCCCGGGCCCTGGCATTTAGGGGGCAACTTGTACTTTAAAATTGAAATGATAATAAACCATGTATCAAATCTCACCTTAAGCGTTCCTTGTAGTTACTACGGAACACTATAATTCTTCTAAATCTGAGGGCACGGCAGTACCTCCATAGTACCCACGGTAGTAACCAGACCACATTTTCTCGAAGCGTTTCGTCGATTTTTCGAACGCTCATAACTTGATTTTGGATTGTACCAGATACGCGAAAATTTCAGGATATGCTTCCAATAGCGGACTTATTAAACATGTAAAGTTTTAATTGCATAGCACTTGCACTTCATGTTTTATTGATATCTAAAGCCTAACTTCACAAACTCTACACCTTAGTCAAGAATTGGCCCTTTCGTTCCCACAAGAATAGTACAACAGAAAAACAGTCAGTAAAGTTTTCACCTTACGCCCAATTGAATGTAGCGAAATGGCCTGGCAACATATTTTGACTAAAGTGTAGAGTTCTATAAAGTTAGGTTTGTAGAGTTAGGGCGTGTAGAGTCAGAAGCTTGGTAGAGTCAGAAGCTTAGTTTTACATGAGATCTGATAGCTTTTAGACAGTGCGAGAAATATTGTATCGTATTGGTATAATATTACTTTTGTAATGTTTTCAGTAGTACTAGGGTCTAGAGTACAAGGCAGTTAGCTCCACAATAATATTGTAGTAACATTACAAATCAATAAACACTGATAACAGTAATATAATTCAATTTTGCCACGACCATTAAGATATTTAACGGCGACATTGGCAGCCCTGAAATATGTCCATACAAATTATATCATGTCTAACTATCACTCGAGAAGTCGAGACTTGATCAGGGGTACTAAACCTTTATAAATAATGAATTATGTTTAGAAATGAGGTAGATTCTTACAATCATTTTTGAGCGTGTTGGTGCTGGTGGGGGTCGCGGGTTCGAATCCCGCCGAAGGAACAAAAAGTTCGTCTGTGTTACTGGGTGGACATATATTAAATATGTATATAATATTTTAAAAATCTTAAATATATTTATAATATAAAAAGTATTCAATATATTTTCGTTGCCTGGTACCCGTAATACAAGTTCTTCGAGATCTTACCACGGGACCAGATTGACGTGGTGTGAAGCATCCATAGATATTATTATTATTGGTGTTGTTAATTTCCATCTAGGTACCTGATAGTTGGTACATGGCTGACGCCCAAATTCTCAGACACTATTTAAAATTAGTGGACACCTAAGTCTCGACCTACTTGATACGGAATCTCTCCGGCCGGAAAAAAACAGCGCTGATACTATCACACAAAATTTCATCAAATCCGTCTAGTAGTTTTTGCGTGAGAAAAGTAACAAAATCCATACATACATCCTCACAAACTTTCACATCCTACTACTATTATAAATGTGAAAGTTTGTGAGGATGGATTGTTGAATTTTTGGTATTCTTTCACGCAAAAATGACTGAACGGATTTTGATAAAATTTTGTATGGTAGTAGTTTGAGCTCTGGATTAACACATAGGCTACTTTTTGTCCCGAAAAAGTAACAGTGTTCCCGTAGGATACTGTACTAACGCGGGCGGAGCCGCCGGCAAAAGTTAGTTTATAATAGTAGTAGGTATACAGTAGGTACAAAATAACTATAGTATTTTTTTGGCTCACTTAAGGGTCGCACATCGAAACGGCAGCGGAGCGGTCTGCTGCATAACTGTCACATAATTTTAAACTTTTTCTTCATTACGACAAAACACAGTTTCGCTTGAGACAACCGCTGTTCACGGCCACTCATGGTCCCTAGCGGCCGCGGGACGTTTTCATTTTCTAAAGCGATAATAATTATGTACTGAAGATTAAGTTTTAAATTAAATGACAGAGATGCTGCTGGCCGCCTCGCTGCCGTTTCGGTGTGAATTGACCCTAAGGCTGGGACTATATGGTCCGAAATCCGTAAGGCCGGGGAAAATTCAGAGCACTGAAAATAGAATTCTGCACTAATACAATCAAATGACAGCTCGATACTCGACACTTCGATTTTCAACTCTATTGTATTAGCGTAGAGTTTTATTTTCAGTGCTGTGAATCATCGCCGGATTCCGGATCATATAGTTCCAGCCGTAAAGTTAATTTACCAATTAACCTCCGATTACGAAATAAAATGTGGAAAGGCGCGTCATGCGGCACCGGGCACAGTCTGAATTGTGTCGCCGTAAACTGATTCCTTAATGGAATTGTGCGTACAAAAGGTTGACAACCCCTGACTTGTACAGGATCGCAAATCATTTAGCTACTGGCTCCTACAATGGGTATGAATAATAATTTACACAGTTTACCTCATATCTACGCATAATACAGTGACTTTCATCTTGTAAGTAGGTAATATTAAATATAGAGTACGGAACAATCAGTGTGAACGCGATTTCACACGTACACAGAACCCCAGTTCTCGTAATTAACTTACACTTTCATTTTGCTTTTATTTGGCAACAAAAATCACTTTTAAAACCTTGTGCGTTGAGTCAGCCCCTCTTTTGACCAGCCCGGCCTGCAGTCTCATGTTGGGGTACAGTTGGAGAAGTACAGGACGAGGTTTCAGCTTGCCTCAAACACTTGCTCTAAGTTTCCTACTAGCTCTGGGGCCATATTGTTCTGTAAACATTAAAGTCTATACTCTATACTAATATTATATAGGTAAAGAGGAAAAATTAATTTGTTTGTTTGCATGTTTCTTTGCATTGAATAAGCTTCGAAACTATTTGACCGATTTTTATGATATTTGGCATACATAATATAGACTTATTTTTATTTATTTATTTTATTTAATAATTTATGTACACATAGTAAACCTTTGACATTGACAACTTGAAAACAGAAAACAGTTTTGTACAAAGGCGCTACTTATTCCAAATTGGAATTTCTTCCAGCAGACCTGATACAGGAAAGTTTAATTATAAAAGTAACAATAAATAGTGCGTACTACTACAATTTACATATAACAATAATAATAAATGAATGCATATATATACGAATACTTACATAGATATATTATAATAAACTAATATATATCATAATCATTACAATTGCAATAAAATATTGGATAAAAATTACATCAAAAAAACATACTTATAAATAATAATCAATCATACTATATAACACTTTAACTAGAGGCTAAGCTGAGATAGTGCTCACGCAGCCTTTTCTTAAATAACCCAAGTGTCTTACACTCACGTATCTGAGTTGGTAAGGAGTTCCAGAGCTTAGTAGCGTGGACCGTGAAGGAGTAGGCAAAAAAGTCAGTACGATGGGGAGGGATATCTAGAAGGGTGCGTCTAAAGGGTTTACAAGATAAGTTGTGAAAATTAGGAAAGGAGAAGCGCTCGTTTAAGTAAGAAGGAGATGAGGGACTAAATAAAGTATTGAAAAGAAAACATAATATGCGATAATTTCTGCGAAGGCGAATAGGAAGCCACTGGAGCTGCTTTCTGTATTGGGATACGTGGTCTCGTTTCTTTAATCCAAAAATAAAACGTATGGAGAGATTCTGCAAACGTTCTAACTTGTTTAGGATCTCTTCATTTGCATCCAGGTAACAGACGTCAGCATAATCGATTATAGGTTGAATAAGGGTTTGTGCCAAAATAATTTTAGTAGGAGCTGGAAGGAAGTTTTGGAGTAACTTGAGCGAATGGAGGGCGTGGTAAACTTTACGGCTAACATTGTTGGTATTGGCATTCCAAGACAGGTGAGAGTCAAAGATAACTCCCAGGTTTTTGGCAGAGTCGGAAAAGGGAATCAATGAACCGTTTAGACTAATGGGAGGAAGAGTTGATTTATTAAGTAGTGCTAACATCCGTTTGCTACCTATTAATAATGCCTTTGTTTTAGCAGCAGGACTTATACCACGGGAAAGGACATAGGCTACTTTTTATCGCGGCAAAATGTAAGGTTCCTTTTAAATTTATTTGCCCGCACGAAGTCTCGAATCTAGTAGCAAATATGTCCCACACTAGATAAAGTATCTGACATCGATGTCGCAAGGCGCAACATGTGTCGTGTAATGCGGTTACTGAGCCACGCGGTTATTTTCGCAACTGGTGCGTATATGCGCACGCGCATACATTACGTTGTACGCACATACGCGTAGCGAGAAACGTATCATCGTGGGAATAACATCAAGTCCTAACAGGTACTTACCTACCCAATACTTGAATATATTTAAGTATAGACATAACTTTAGGCTATAGTCTAAGCTTGTGTATTAGGGTTTGCAAAAATGAAGGGTAAGGGCCCAGTTAGACGAGGCGCGCCAAAATCACAGCACAGGTTGTGATACTGGTGGTCATAAAAACGCGCCCTTTCGTAGCAAGCGATAGAATCAAAACGTTCAAAATTATGCCATTCATAGAAATCTCAATATCGCCCTCTACACGTAAAGTTCCAACCCTCGCTCCGAAAGGATGCGCGGGGCTGACAGTCCCATCTGGCATGTCGATTCAAGGGCATTTTCCACAGTATTATCTGCGCACTCACCTAAATAAGTATGACACCGGCAGTCCAAACCGTAGAGGCATCTTAAGTCGTAATTAGTACGACAGTTAGTCCAAACCGCACAAATCCTTCCACGCAGTCCGATCCGCGGTCCGAATTTTTATGTGTGGTAGGGCGCCATTTTTGTTTGAAGTTCTCATCATCAATAAAAAACAACGCATATTCGCTAACACTAACAAAAACGTTGCTAGTTAAAAATAATTTACATTTCTATGAAAATCTATCTCGGAACTCGCGATGGTGGTACGATATAAATAACTTTGGCGACAACTTCCTACATATTATGTATGAGCTATTCACAAGGACGACTTGCGACAGGAAACCGATATGGACCATTTAGGGCGATCGATAGCGAACTGGCACATTATATGAATATGTGTTAGTGTACTGATGATTAGAGAATATCTTGATATCAGCACACTGAGAATGAGGGAGACGACTGCATGTGAAATATTTAGTTTAGTTTATATACTTGGAAATATTGAGGTATTACTACTCGATAAATGTACAAACATATAATATTCTAAGTATGTGTAGTTTATTTATAATTAGATACATCTAAAAAATACAAAAAAAGTTGCAATTTTTTTTGCTAAATTACTTAAAAAAAAACTTACATCATTAGTTTACCTACATCATATATAAAAACATTTATTATGTCAAGTATGAACTTAAACGCACAAATATCGGAGATATTTACAAATATGTTACTGCGGCCTTATATTTCATACACTTTTACCTAATCATGACGTTTACAGGTAGGACATTAATTGTATGAAGCGTTTTTACGAGACTTGCGATATTTTATATACAAATCGATGTACCTATGAAAATATTGATTTTTAATATACTGTTTCATCTGAGAAGTTACTCATATTTAAGTGGAAACAGAAGGGCCACGCAATGTATGGAAAAGCATACAAACGTAGTAGAGTAACAGTTTTTTTCCTGAATATTTATAGATACTATTAGCATGTCCCTATGACTTCCTTTTTTTCATTATTTTTTTCATTTATGCACGTTCAAAAACTTAAAAAATGGCCAGATTTTCCGCTGTGTTCAAACATCCAGAAAACAAATTTGATCTAAATTATATAAAAAAATGAAAACATAGGAACACAGTTAATGCCTTTTTTGAATTGTTAATGAAAAAAGTACTTAAATCGGTCAAGTATTGGAGAAGAAATCAGGGGACTACGAATCGTTGATTTTTTGTACTTTTAATAGGTATTTTCAGTTCAAGGTACAGTTGTCTCTATCGCACTCTCACACATCGATAGCTAGCTTGTTCGGGCACTGCGGGACAGCAATAGATTGTACAAATATCTATTTTTCATTTCTCTAGCCCTTGATGATACCTCTTAAGAGTACTATTCATTTATATAATAAAAAAATTAGTCGGCCAGCCTATTAGTTATCATTGTTTGCCACTAGGGGCGTCGTTTCGATGCCATACAAATTGTAAGTGACCTTTTCAAGGCGAGTGGTGACAAAAACTCGCACGCAGCACACAGAAGTCCAATTCACGTTTTGACTTAAATCTCGATTCAGTGCCAGGGGTCGGTGTGTGCGTGCGCACTTCCACAATCCACACGCATCAAACGGTGCGTGTGTGAGGTCGACAGCATGCACTTACTTATTATTATAATTACTAGAGGTCGTCAAATGGTTAAAATTCGATTATAGTTCATATTTTAGTTTTTAAGTTTTAACTTTTCTAGGGTTCTTTTGCCTTTTAGATACGCAATAAAAAATATGTACATGTTGTCTATGGAATGTGAAAGAAAGATCGACAATTGTGTCAAACCAACACCTGTACTGTTATTATACGAACGCACGGGTGAGGTAGTGTGTGTTGTTGTTGTTGTTGTTATTATTATTAATTAAATGTATTTGTAAGCTTTATTTAAGAACACCTTTCCCACATGAACTTTAATTTATCGGCCAAATTTCATACTCCTCCGTTTGCCCAATTCTCGTAAAACTGCACACGAAACTTTTGCTTCACATATTACTATTATTAGATACAGCTAGCCAGTAGTCTGCAATCGGGAGAGTAGAGGTTGAGTCTACATTTCCCTCAGAAAAAGCACGATAGAATTACTTCTATATTTATTTAAAACCATTGTCTAAAACCTTATTAGTTGTTATTAATTCGCCACTTCAGCATCAGATATTATAAATATTCAAAGCTAAAATTAATCGGCGACGATAACAAAACCTAATTTTAAAACAATAAAATTCTAATTCTGGGCGTGTAAGCGTATCTGGCAGTTGGTAGATGTTCAAAGGGGGTCGCAGGTTCGAGGCAGACACAGACACGAGATATAAACGCGCCGCACCTGTACCCCAATTCTCGTATTTAACTTACACTTTCAGTTTACCTCCAATCAATTATAAATGAATCGTCTTGTTATCTTAAACTGACCCAAATTCGGTATTTTACTTCACTATTCCTAGTCTATAAAGGTCCATTCTGCAGTCTATCATCTGATATCATCTGCCAACAAAATGGTATGTAATGTGCTTCTTCATGTATACATTTTTTATGACAGATTTATTGATCGTTAAAGTATATACGATACGCGACGCATCGCGGTGCTTTTTTCTTTTTCGCGCGGAACACTACACAAAAAGAAATATGTTTCATACAGACTGCATGCGCTGTACAACTTGACATTCAAACTCTTGTAATGAAACGTGTATCTTTTTGTGTCATGAATAAACTTCAATTTTGAATAGCTATCTTAAAAATGTAGCGCCGCGTCGCGTATCGTTTCGGTGTGAATTTCACAACTATTTCTATCATACCTTGGAATCCTGGGAATGCTTGATTTTTGCGTTTTTCTCGGCGAAACTTTCAAAGGCGTTTCTAAATGTGGCCTGAGAAAGCACTATATAATAATATTTCAATTTCTCTAATTCGATTATATCGTTAAAGAATTTTCCGTTTTTCAACCAATTTATGTGATTTTTTTGTCACCAGATGTGCCTAAACGAATGGATCAGGCTCCGCGACTACAAGGGCGGGCGGTCCCGCGTGATCCTGGGCAAGGAGGTGCCCGCCTGGCTGTGGGAGGCGTACCGCGTGGTCGGCGTGTTCCTGTTCGGCTGCGCGTGCCAACAGCTCACCACCGACATCGCCAAGTACACCGTGGGCCGCCTGCGACCGCACTTCTTCGACGTGAGTACCAACATGCCACTGTGAGAGCCGAGCCGAGGGAGGGCAAGAGATTCGTAGCACAATATAAAATATAATTTACAGTGGACCATCTACTTACTAGACCGCCCGAACGCACGCACATATATGCGTCATTTACACGGCCACTAACGAAACCTCAAATAGCAGAAGCATGGAGTGTCCCGCCGTGCGCCGCGCCAACCTCAACTCCTTTATAGACGTACCAGCCCTAGCGTTCCGCTCAGCCACGCAGTACGCTCAATCGTAGGTAAAAATTTCAAGGACACGGCTGAGTTCCGCTACTGTACATGATTTATATTGTTTTCGTAACGGGTTCGGGGGCCATTCCAATCTTCATTGACGTGTGTAGGAGTAAGTGTGCTACTGGGCTCTCTCCTAAAAATTGAAATTACTTTTTTGAACGTGACTTCCTAATGTACCAATAAGATTGTAACTATAATTATTGTACTCATATTGTTATTTTTAACCCCCGACGAAAACAGAGGGGTGTTATAAGTTTGACGTGTCTGTGTATCTGTATGTCTGTGTGTCTGTCCTTGGCATCGTACTTTGTAGCTGTATCAAACGGATGAACCGATTTTGATCTACTTTGTTTTGTTTGAAAGCTGACACGATCGAGAGTATTCTTAGCTATAATTCCTCGTCATCAGCTCGCACACTTGACAATTCGGGGGTTACTTAATTACTGTCTTTAAAAACCTATTCACAGAAGGACATCAACTGTCCTATGTCTGCCTATATATCCTTTTTCCGTATGTGTTCTAAATCGATGACTTTTGCTCGTAATATCTACTTCAAATTGTGTTAACGTCGACAATTTATTATGAAACATTTTATAGAAATTACGTGCCTAAAAGGTTTCGTTGCTATCTCAAAAGGTATGCGCCGTATCTATTACCAATTGACTCAAGGAAAGCCTACAAATACTTAACTTGTATTGAACGAGATAAAGGTTTCTAAGAAAGGCTTACGGAAATGTCAAATTGTTTGTACTTTTCCGCTAAAAATATATTATACGTATAATTTAATGGACGCAATTTAATGTGATGGCTGTATCATGTGATATGGTCACGTCATCGATCAATGTTTCGACGTTTCAAATCTGCCTGGAATGTTGTAAATTATAAGCAACATCGCGCAGTGTTGTAAGTTATAATACTGCGGGATGTTGCTTTTTTACCCACTTCCAAAAAGAAGGCACTTTATCACAGCAAAGTATAATGGGGCACATTCGTAAAAAGCCATAAATTTGTTAGTTCTTAGAGATTTTTATCTATAGAAGGCGCCGTGTGGTCGAAATTAGCCCTTAATAATGTTTGTACTTTATAAGGCTACGTTCCCACGAGCTTTTCTTAGTGGTCGCGACTCGCGACAGAAAAAACAGCACTATAAATAGAACTGTGCTCTAATGCAATACAGATGAAAATCGTGTAGAGTTGTCGAATTTGACACCTCCATTTTCAAGCCTATTGTATTAGGGCAGAGTTCTATTTTCAGTGCATTTTAAATCAACTTAAATATATAATAATATAATATAATATTCAATGCACTATTTTCATTCAATTTCTGGGGGACCGCCGGATTCCGAATCATATAACCTGCTGCCTAACATATTAATATTTTTAATAAAAACCCGCGGCCTACCTCTGCTAAATTATATTTAAATATAGGCTAGTTTTTATATAATTTAAAAAAATAACGGTCTTAAATGCCGGTATTGATTTCTCTCTCCATGCGTTCGAAGTCGCAGGCAGCTGGTTATTTATAAGCCGGAAAGGGTTTGTCACAGGTGTGCCACCTGTCTTCACTCGATATATAAATCTTATGTGCCAATCTCGAAATGGAATACGAGCGGATGACGATTTACACCGGAGTCAAATTTACTTAACACGGACTTAGGCTGTGTCGTAATGAGTACGGAAATGTTTTGAAATGGCTTTACATAATATGAAGTAGGCTTTGCAATTTGCATTACAGTATAGAGTTTAACTAAAAAGGTTGGTTGTAAAACGATAGATGTCATATTACTGTGCCATGTCTACGAAAAATGCACATTATTCAGGGGGGCTCTAAATTAGTTTTAATTTCCACAACATTAAGTAAAATATATTCAAATACAAACGTTCTACCATATCTGCGCCTACCTACAAGCTAGACAAGCGAAAATAATACGTATTACTTCCTCCAGGCAAAGAATATATCTTACTAACGTAAAGCACGGAAAGAACCGTAATTCGAAAGGCTTACACGATTGACAGCTCGCAGCTATGTGTGCATGGCTAGACGTATGCCGGAGGTGCGCGTGGCAAGTGGGCGTGAGTTTTTTCCAGCCAGGACTTTCGTTCACGTCACGGGGCTGGCCGCTGGTCATTACGTGCTTTGTCATAATTGACAAAATAATTTCATACTATTTATGATAGATTTGTCTGACACGACGTTTATTTCGGTGTGAACCTTAGGCTTACGTCAACATGGCTGACGTTCGCCGGTGCTCGAGCTGTCATTTGTAGAGAGTGTCACCCCTGTTCTCCAGGTGCGCTAAGTGATAAGTCCAAATTTCAAATACATCTGCGTTTTGATATCGCGTCGTCGTGAGTAGCGCACGGAATAGTGGCCCGAACTGACCGCACGTTGCATCCAGATGACAAATGGTCCTAATTGTATAATTGTCTCTATTGAATTATGTGTTATGTCTGAGTGGCCCATGTTAATCTGCCATTTATTACAGTAGTCATACACCATACTGCCTATCGTCCAATAGGTATGACGCTACCGATTGGATCAGTTAGAACTTGACGTAAACAGCATAAACTGTCATGCCAATCCACGCCCATACACGGTTAGTTCTAACTTAAACCCTTTATTACTAAAAATATTTACACCACCGATACGCTAATCCGTGTCTTTCAACCCTTCCTTTTGGCTTTGCCGTAGTCGGGTAAAAATACAACGTCACTAAATACGCGAAAACAAAAATAATTTTGTAATTTCATAATATTTAAAATACTGTTGTACAACACTTGATAGTTATTAACTAATAAGCTAATCCGTAAGGGAATATTTCAAGAGGATCTGATATTAATTAATAATGTTGTTCTGGCTATTATTACGAATCTATTGACACCTCCTTTATTAAAATTGGATCAGTAGCTTAGGCGCTACGGTGGAACATATATACATACTGCCAAAATCATTACCCTTTTTTGTCTTCGCCGTAGTCGGGTAAAAACAAGTAATCATCTGTTGGCAAGTGCGTCGATAAATCAATACAACAGGGAGCCCTGCTATTATCGCCCGCTGAACACAATTTGTGGACTTGTCAACATAACTGGCCAGATTATACCAGGGAATAAATTACTGATCGCCTATCGTGTGATTTTCCCAGTATTAAAGTACAATATCGACAAAGTTCCTGCTCTCGACCTGTTTCTAAACATTATCCTTTTACAGTGCAAATTGCACTAGGCACACTTAAATTGTGAGGTGTCCTAGTAAAAAATTGTACAAGGAGTTAGTATACTTTAAAATATTTAAACATATGGAAGTGAACGCAACGACTGCAGACATGGTTGTACTACGTATTTACAAACGTACTTATATTTTCTATCATAGAACATTGAGCTAAAATTGTACTTACTAACCATAATTTTGATCGTGCTGCATCTAGCATCTTGGCATAAGCACGATATTGTAATTTTCTCATGTGAGCTGGCTTTGGTCTTTTTGAAAAATAAAGTTCTTTAAACCTATTTACACGTGAATATGTGTCCGTACGCACGATTTAATGGCGCTGTTAAGTGATTTTCGTCTTAACAGCGCCCTTGTCTATCTTGGTCGAGCGGCAACTTGTTCGATAGTACCAAAAGCTTGTTCACATATTGTGATTTTTAATTACAGGAAAATATCGCTGGTAATTTAGTAGAAAGCGTACCTTTCTAACCTAATAAGGCCCTATTCGGATAGGATCAAAAGACCATTAAATCTACTCTTACTTCTTTTACTAAGAGATTGGGTATATCAAAATCTATAGATTTTGGTAGTCTGATGAATTATTATTAAAGGACCTTTAACTAAATAAGGCTAGAGGCATTTGAGATGTGGTGCTGGAGAAGAATGGAAGGTATAAGCTGGATGGAATCAAAAACAAATGTAGAGGTTTTAGATATGGTAGAAGAAAAAATAAATATAATTAAAACAATAGAAACCAGAAGAGGAAAGACGGTTGGACACTTGATACGACATGACGAATTTATAAACAACTAGCTGTTGCTCGCGGCTCCGCCCGCGTAAGTATAGTATCCCTCGGGAACACTACTTTTTCGGGATAAAAAGTAGCCTATGTTTTAATCCAGAGTCTAAACTACTACCATACCGAATTTCATCGAAATCCGTTCAGTAGTTTTTTGCGTGAAAGCGTAACAAACATATTAGTAAGGATATCATGGAAGGTACAGTTGAGGGCAGGAGAGGAAGAGGAAGGCCCAGGAGAAACTATTTTGAACAACTAAAAGAGAAGGTTAACGTTGTGTCGTATCAAGAGGTCAAAAGTAAAGCCACTGGACCGAGAAATATGACGATTACTCCACTGACAAGATACTCACTCTCTTAAGACACTCTTAAGATTTGACTGAATGAACTAAATAAGAGCAAAATAAACTAAAAATCCCAGATACTTATTAGAACTTCAAAGTTTATAGCAAAGCTTAGACAATACCTTGATCATTTCCCAAGATGATGTTTTCATAAAAAGAATTCCTTCCATTTTCGATATCGATTGAATGAATGAATGAATTTAGCTGCTATGCTACGTCTTTGACTTAACTTGCGCCAACAGCAATACGGCTATGCGTTACATAGCCACATAACGCTAGGCGCATTATGTGGCTATGTAACAGACTGTCTGAACCTACAAAGATCTATCCTGGAATTCCGTGTCGCCGTCTGTGCGTCGCTCTAACGCCTAAATCAGTCTATCAGACCGCCACAGTCCAGCAGTCCGGTCTATATTTACCTTACGTGTTATGGTTGCGACTGACGTTTTACCGTCTGGGTGGTTCGCCTCTCAAGTTCCACCAGCAATGAAAACATACGTGGTGAATAAACGATGCGTTTTTTGAAGAGTTTACTATCAACTGCGGACCGGCGTGACGAAAATTTGTCACAGTTGCAAGGCGTACCGCGTCATATTATATTAATACTGTTTTTAAGCTCTAACTTGTAAGTACGCGAAATAATAAACATTCATCTGATTTTAGCGTCGATTTCACAAAACCACAAACAGCACAATAAAAAAAGCTGGAGCTTTATACCACTCTCGCTTTCAGAAGATCTCACTCGTCTCATTAGATATTACATTAGATCAAAATCTTGACAATACCGGTTGGCTTGAATAGCTATTTGGATATTATTCGCGCGTTGCGATTTCCTTCACAATTTCCACCTGTGTGTTTCCACAAACGCCTCTACTAAGTGTATAAATAATGCGCGGGCGACACGCTTCGCCGCCGACTTGGCCTGTAATTTTGACATATTGCACTCGTCCCGACCGTTACAGACAGACGGGCAGTTTTATTTGTTATATTAAGCGTTTTCTTTGATCCTGTTAAGGGTTAAGCAGTTGTAATTTTAAGTGACTTTTTATTTGTGCACGTAATCGGCGGGATGTCTATAAATTATGGAATTTGTTTAATAATTATTTGTTGTTTAATTTAATGTAAAGCTACTTTTACTGTATATTTGGACTATGTTAGTAATGTATATATTGTGTATATGTAATATATTCTCTATCTGAACTCTGAAAATATTGCTTTAGGTAGGTAATCTATCTAAATCTTGTCGTTATAACATGTTACATACAATGAAACCAAGACCTCAGTGTATTCCGACAATCGTCGTTTTTCATACATTACTCTATCACTTCCATAGAATAACCAATAGAATACCATAGAATAACCAATAGAATACCATAGAATAACCAATAGAATACCATAGAATACCAATAGAAATAATAGACAGGACATGTCTGAGGAGGGTTACAAATCATAACTACTTCAAAAGTTACTGTCCGATTTCGTTCTGATTATTTTTCCTAAAAATTACAATAGCGTGAGCTATCGACATGGAAAATTGAAAGTTTCTAAGTTTCATAGTTTAGGAATGCCAGGAGGAGATTTACTTGTATGTTGTATACCATTTTGGAGGTCGATTCCTCGAAAATAGTTTACATAAATAAAAAGTCATGTATGAAACCTTGCCTTTATTTTAAAATACATATTCGATGATAACCCACAAGATGGGAAGTTATGAAAAAAAAAATCATCCCCACTCCACATGTATGGGCCGCTACCCCGAAAATACAAAATTATATAATATATTATATGATGCAAAAAATAAACTTTATCTATTTATAATTACCGCGGACGGACGGACAGAGCGAAACTATAAAGGTTCCTTGTAGTAACTACGGAACCCTAAAAACGAGGGAGGGATGGTTACCGAGGGCAACACGGTTATACTGTACCTGCCCGTTGCTCCTAGTCATTCAATATTGTTTGTCTTTGATAAAGAGATGAATATTACTCACCTATGTTATATGTATCTATTACTGATAGGTACTCGTTGTCTAAAAAATATTAATTCCTTTTCAGCACGTAGTCTCAAGTATCACAAATCGAGGAGAGATGTATCGGCGTTTTGTGATAATGTTATCATTACTGATTAGTGATTACATTTGATGGATCGAGCGTGTTATCGAACGTTCGCCCCGTCCTAACTCTTCCAAAAATTCACAGATTTCGTGCCTACGACTTTCGTGCGACTATCGAGTACATTGGAAATGAATCAACGGGATTCGCATAAATATTGTCGCTGATCGACGACAAAATCGGGTATAAGGATAAGGTTACAAAATTAAAGTACAACGTTGAAAGATAATTAATTGACTATTGAAGAAGCTTTTAGGGGAAACTGCAGTCTTTTAAATACAAATGGATACTGTGATGTGATCAATGGTATTTTAGGTATGAATAGTTTCCCCTTGAGCACATCTAGTTGAGTACAGTTGCCTCGACAATGTTGCGATGGAGAACTTTTATCTGGAGTCTGGTGCCATTGCACAATTTTGGAGGCTTAATATTTCTTAATAACATAACTGGTGCTCCATTATTCAAACGGAGATTATGTGGTGGAAAGTCCTGATGGGTTTAGAGTAATAAGGAACTCCACGGGATAGTTTACTGCATCATCATTTTGTACTACTGAATCCACTGACTTATATTGTACATCATCTGCTTCAAATTACTTGAGTAAAAGTTCATTTATTGTGGCTGCGTTTCAATTTTTGGGAGTCAAAATGGCACGCTCACATAGTCTTTCTATGGGCTTTGTCAAGAGTTGCATTGCTGCGTTAGTGAGTTCTGTAAGTGATGTCACCACTGTTGTCAAAGTGTAATAGTAATTTTACCATCAATTGTAGGGTAATCGCCGTTTCCTATTGTAAGCAACAATTCATAAAACCGTTCACCTCTCAAATGGACTCTAATGTTTTTTAAAGTGAGCTTTTACATGTGATATTATGTATGATGACATTAAACACGACTTTGCCTCATCCGCTCGTGTGTCAAGAATGAGTCTGAATCTTATCAATTTTCGCTATTCAACCCCTTAGGGGTTGAATAGCGAAAATTGTGAAATACGTGTTTACTTATTTTCTTTTAGAACTACATTCACAAAGTTCCAAGCCTAAATGCTCATTTAATATTTTTTCCCCATACAAAGTATAATATCCCTTTTTACTAATTAATAGATCGAATTTTGGAAAATCTTTGGATTAGAGTTTTAGGAGATCATGTCATAGAAAGCAGTATCACGAAATTTCAAATAGATCTGACAACAAACAAAAAAGTTTCATACAAACGTTGATACCACTTTCTACCCCTTTAGGAGGTAAGTTTCGCAAAATCCCATCTGACCTATACCTACGTCACAATAGGAAGCCATGGTCCAAATATTACGTTTCTAGCTTCAGTAGTTCTGATTCGACGTTGATGAATCAGACGGTCACGACATGTTACTTTATTTAATAGAAGATTAACTAGATTAACTATTAGAATAAGTAACAAATAAATTGCAAAATTTCCACGCGCGTATCGAAGTGTGAATAATATTTTTTCTGCTAGGGGACAGACCCTTCGCACACAAAGCGTCATCTTCTTTTTTTTTTTTTTATAAATATCTATGGACGCTTCACACCACGTCAATCTGGCCCCGTGTTAAGTATCCGAAGAACTTGTGTTACAGGTACCAGAAAACGGGAAGTATATTTAATACTTTTATACTATGCATATATTTAAGATTTTTATTATATTGTACACATATTTAGTACACATCCATGACCCAGGAACACAGAAAAACTTTTTGTTCCTTCGGCGGGATTCGAACCCGCGACCCCCGGTCATTGTCGTGTCAAAAAGTTGTCACGAATTAAAAAACCCTTTGTGTCGGTCCTGCGCCCGATCTCCCGGTCCTGCGCCCAAACTCCCGCCCGCGCCAGTCGTGTCGGTTATCCGTCCCACTCTGTTACGACTTACGAGAGTAAAGGAAGAGAAAGTGCTCTTGTGTACTGCGCACACACTTGGGCACTATAAAATAGCTCCTGCGTAGCCGGACTGGTTGCCAGTGCGTTGTGAGCCACCGCTACCGAAATCGGTGTGGAAATTATAATTTAATCCCTAAGTTATAGTAGCCTTATGTTATACCTTATATCCTCAGCTTTCACAGATTTCAGATTTCACAAATTAGACGGTACAAACAGACAGACAGACAGACAAAATATTTATAAATTGATTTACTATTGTTATTACCGTATATAATACTTTCGTATTTGCATTAATTGAAAAGTTGTTAATTTTAAATTACAAACATTCACTTCAATTTTTTTTATTGGTATAGATGTATAAATTATTATTATATTGAAGAAAGAGGGTGCATCCGCTGTGTGTGTGGGGGGGGGGGGGGGGAGTTAGTAGCCTGTAACCATGATGATGAAAACTCAAATCACCACAGGACACGCAAATACATTTACCAGTACAGTAGAAACAACAAAATCTCTGTACGAGTTTCGTTTATTTGCGGTAGTTGCGGGCTATAATTATATTAAACGTGCCTATGTGCTGTCGCGCTAAATTATACGCTGCGAGAATAAATTGTACAATGTAAAACGAAAGGGAATTAGCTCGAGAAATCGCCTTTTACGTACGCGGTACGTGAAGCTTGGAAGAAAATGATTTTAGAATGTTTACGGGTTTTTTTAGTCAGTATGGATGATTTGAGGAATGAATTTACTCATGATTATAAACAACCTTTACTGTGGGAACAACTTTCTTAGTCGCGGCAAAAATTACTGTAAAAAATTTTTTACTCTACTTTTTTCTTATGACTTTTTCTAACTCCCAGTGACTTACGGTCTAAAGTCTAAACTATACTCCGGTTTCCGTAGTTCGTACGTATGAGGCTGGGACTATACGATCCGAAATATGTAAGGCGAGAGAAAACCAGAGCACTGAAATAGAACTTACCTCGGTCATATATTTTCGCTCAACAGCTATTTTCTTTCGCAAAAATCAATATTATCGTCGACCTGTGTTACTCATATACAAATATTTATTTTGTTTACAAAAGCGTTTTATTTTAACGGCTAAGTATGTTCTTAACCCAGTTGTGATTTGACGTAACAAGTAGGGAATTTTCTAATGTTAACAGTGTGGTTTGTTTGCGGATTCCGTTATTTTGACTGGGTGTTGGTTGTGTAGCTGCGAACTGCGCGGCGGCGGCGCGGCAGGCGAGCGGCGGCACAGGGGCGACACTCTACAAATGACAACTCGAGCACCGGCTAATGTCAGCCATGTTGACGTAAGCCTAACGTTGACACCGAAATAATTTCAAACGTGAAAGCGCGAAACGATCAACGGCCAGCCAGAGATTGAAAGTTCTGGCTTTAAAAAACTCACGGCCGGCTCGCTGCCTGTACCCGCCTACGCGCGCCGCTGCTCCCCGCTCGCCGCTGAGTTCGAGGCGGCGCGGGCGGCGGCATAAATGGCGAAGCTGCAGGCCTAGCATGCGCACCGAAGAATCGACAAAATGACAGATTGAAGAAACATTAATACCATTCGGAGCAAAATAGGTCTTATTGTAAGGCAGCAAGGTCGATGCATCGTCGTTATGAGAAACCATGTTTCTTTTCTTCCCGAACATGAGCTCACAAAATGGCCTCCTTTGACAGCTAAAGTAGAAACGTTTTCTTATTTGAATGTCAAATAGTCTTACAATAATGTCAACTACTCCACCTCATGGCACTCCTAGACAATTAGTTTCTTTACGTTCAGTCATTTACATGAATATTTGTTCATTTTTCACAGAAGATTTTCCGGCAGCCATTTTAAAAATGTGGCTGTTTAGAAATGTTGTCTTTTATTGACGACCTTGTTACCATGTATAATAATAATAATAATAATAATAATGTTTATTTCTCCTCACAATATAGATTACAATTATACATAATTACAAAAGTGTCTTTCAGTCAAGTGAAATGTGAGGAGCTGGTGTCCATTATAGGTCATACCTGTATTACGGATCACCAGGTCCTCACCCCAAGGAACATTTTATGTAACATTTAAATCACATAGCTGTGACTGTACCAGTGCGAGGTAAACGGATCTTATAAGCTCCTTGCAGGCAACATGACGCAGATTTTTAAACATGAACATTAGTTTGCGTGTACGTGTAGCTAACTGGTCGATGTGTTCATGGAAGGATAGCTTACTATCAATAACCACGCCCAGATACTTAATTGTATTGGTCCTTTCAATTGTGGCACAATCACAGCTGGAGGTAACATAATTGGAGCATTCATGGGATATTATGCTGTATTGCGTATTATTTTCTTTTTTGTTTCTTAAGGAGAATGTAATGTATTTAGTTTTGCTTATATTTAGAGTTAGAACATTAGATCGCAACCATTCTGTGACAACGTTAAACCCATTTTGTGCGTATGAGAAAACTTCAGCCCAAGTTTTCCCGCTAAAAAGTAACGCTGTATCATCAGCGAAGGTTATAATTTTAGCCTGAGGTAGTACTAATTGACACATATCATTAATATATACGAGAAACAATGTCGGGCCCAGTATACTTCCCTGGGGAACCCCAAAGTGGACTGTTGTATCATTGCTTTTGAGGTTTTCTATTTTTACACACTGTGTCCTCTCAGACAAATAACTTTTGAAGAGTTTTAGTTGAATGTCCCTAATTCCTAAGCACTCCAGTTTGTTTAATAATATTGGGATAGAGACCGTATCAAATGCTTTTGCAAGGTCCAAGAATATTGCAATTGATTTATTTTTACTATCTAAGTTCATAACTGTAAAATTAACTAATTCATGCACCGCATCTGTGGTAGATCTTTTAGCCCTAAAACCAAATTGTGCTTGCGATAATAGTTTGTTATCCTCTAGATATTTTATTAATCTTTTGTTGATTAGTCGTTCTAATATTTTAGATAATGTTGATAGGATGGATATAGGTCTGTAGTTATCGATACGGTCTCTATCTCCAGTTTTATGAATAGGATATATTCTTGACTTTTTAAATGCTTTTGGGAACATACCGGTTAACAATGATAAGTTACATATATAAGTTATGGGTTTTACTAAAATGTTAGTATTCACCTTGAGAATGTCAGCAGAGACCATATCCAAGCCAACGGCACTGTCGCTCTTAAGGTTAGCAATCAATGATCTAAACTCATTTTCATCTGTTGGTAGAAAAACAAAAGAATTGGGACCTGATCTTAAAATATTAGGCTGTACATCAGAAATTTGTTTTAAATTTTTTTCAGCTAGTGATTTACCTATATTTGCGAAATAATGGTTGATAGCGTTTATAGATTTAGTGGGGTTGACTGTGTTTATAAGTTAATGTGGTGTATCTATTTGTTTTTTAGTATATGTAATATCTTTAATAGCTTTCCATAATCTTTTGTTATCGTGGTGTGCGTTTTGAAGCTGGCTTTTTTCGTAATCTCGTTTTAGCTTTTTAATTAAGGACGAGCAAAAGTTTCTATACCTCTTGTATGTCGTTTTTAGGATGTCATTATCAGGATATTTTTTTATGAAGATTATCTCGGTTTTTTAAACATTTCAATATACCCGATGATATCCAAGGTTTTAACAGTCTTTTCCGTGTTGAGGTTTTAATTTCTTTAGAGTTACTTGTTATAATTGTTTGGAGTGTTCTCATAAAATAATCAGTCGCTTTGTCCGTATCATCTATTAGGTAGAGTGCGCCAAAATCTACAGTTTTTAGATCACTAGAGAGTGTTTCGTGATTAATTCGATTGACAGGTTTCTTTGCAGGTTTAAGGCTATGTCTTGTAGCAATGCTGAATGTAACACTATAGTGGTCCGTGAGAGATGTTGTGAGTACAAGGCTACGAGCTGGTAACTTAGTCTTCATGAGTACATGATCAAGACAGGTTTTTCCATGAGTTGCTATTGTGTGGGCTGGTAGTATTCCATGATATGCTAGCATATCCAAGTATAGTGAAATATTTGGGTCTGAACTTTCGTTACAAATATCAATATTTATATCTCCTAAAACAATAATATTCTGGAAACTAGCGTACTTAATTAATAAATTATTAAGGGATTGAATGAAGATGTTAACATTTTTATACCCAGGAGGACGATAAATAGCCAAAGCCACTGTATTGTTGTTAGGTTTTATAGCCAGGCAATTTGCTTCCAGTAATTGTGGTTCTTCAACGGATATGACAAGGTTACTCCTGTAGTATACTACAACACCTTCGTTCTGAGTATTGTTTATTGTAGTAGAATAAGAGTTATAACCGTTGATACCCGGTATATTTGGATTGGACATCAACCAACACTCAGTCAAAACTATACAGTCCCAGCTCACACCATTACGAGTTATTAATGGAAATAGCCCATCTATGTTGCGTTTAATACTTCTAATATTCTGCTGTAACAGTTTAAAGCCATTGTTAGAATTTGACATCATTGTTCCACAGTCGTCAACTGTACACAAGACAGATTCCGCTATACTAAACGAGTCAATTTCATTTTGTATTTCATGAAACACTATGAATTGTGATAACTAGGTTGTCAGTAGGATCTCTATTACATATTAGATAATTGTTTCTTATGTTTTGTTGGTTGAAGCTGACGTTTTTACAATACCAATTTTTAAAGAAGTTTCTTAGAGTAATGATGATTATAATCAAAAAGATTACAAACCACATACAGTAGTTAAGAGTGTAAATATTGCATGTAGTTTTGTAGTTGTAGAGGTAATGATGCGTGTTATGTGTACATTGTATGTATACGGAATATGAGGGTGTTGTAGAGTTTGTGTTCGGTGAATTATCAGAAGAGTTGGGCTTAATAATATTATTCAGTAGAGTTTTAGCACAAAATTGTTCAAACGTGTCGTTTACAAGATATAGTTTAAAGGAATAATCTGATTGGCATGCATTAAACTTTAGTAACAGCAAAAAAAAGATAATAAGTACTAGTCACATACTACTTTTAAGTTTTACCAGATCGTCTTCGCTGTTAACACGTATTCGTTTTTCGGTCCTGGTGCGCCTCAGGTAAACACTCCCATATGAAGTCCAGCAGCTGTCGTAATTGCTGTCCTTGGCGAAAACTCTAGCCAAATAGTAAAGACGCTTATCCTTCTTTGTAAGGGATTCAGAAATGTAAACTGGTCTGCTAGGTCTGTGCATTTTTAATACTGTTGTATTTAGCTTTTTATCGGCGGGTTTTTCTTTATTGTACTTAATTGTCGATTTTATGATCCTTTCTTTTGTGAAAGTTGAGGTAAAATCGAAATATTATAGAAGCATCAGGTTTATCTTTTATTTTCAGTCGATATATGTCACGGATGTCTGCATCTTGAATGGGCGAATCCACGGTTGCAGTGATGGTTTTTGTCATTTCGATCAGACTTTGCTTAGACTCTGGCTCTAGTTTTTGTATGTTGCGAATTTCAATTACGCCGGAACGATATTTTTTATCCAGCGCTTCCAACTGAGACTCCAGTGTTTTAATATAATTTTCATTTTTGTTATTTTCTTGTTGAAGTTTTTTTATATTTAAAGTGATCTCCTCATATTTATCGGATAAGAAATTAATAGATGTTTTAATCTCTTCATTCTGTATTTTTATAGCATCCATGGTAGATATTAGTGCCTCGTATTTCTTCTCTTGTTTAGTTTGGAAGTCCTCAAATATTTTTTTAAATTCGGATAAGGTTATATAACAACTATTGTATGTATTAACAACTATTTTGCATCGAACTATCTTGGGTAGAATATTTCTTCTTTAACATAATTTCTTCGGATCGCCATGCTAAGCCCGCTGTGCTTTTGAATAGTAAGGCCCACACGCACTAAAACTCCAAATTTTTAAGAAAATGTAAACTACAGAATGCGTAGGTTTTTGTTTACAATTATTTTTCTTCAGGGCAAATTAGTGTGTGAAACGCGTCTACAAAAAGTATTCAAATGACCTCACAGAATCAGGTGATTTAAAGAGGAGCAAAGACTTTGCCTAAATAACACCATCAGCTGTGTGAGGTCAATGATCACAGAGTCATAAAAACCGTAATGTAATTTTATATAGTATAAGTTTTTCGAAGTTATTTAGCTTTTATTTTTCAGTCTCAGCGTCTTGGCATAACCAACAAATCATAATATTATGTCCAAAATATCCGTACCAGAATTTTTAATAAACTGTTTTAAATGCAATAGTGTTCGTCCTCTAACACAATCGCTGTTTGTCCATGGATCGATTGCAATTTGCCAATAATGTTAACCGTATTGTTCAGTGTTCAGTCACTTGGAAAATAAGCTTTTGTCATAAAAATCGATTCCCAGTATCAGTAACACAAATCTATTCGAACAAAATAGAATTGAGCATTCAAAGGGCGCTGGAGTATTCCTTATTTGATTGGAGAATATCCACTAAAAATGTGCCGAACCCCTTGAAAAAATTAACGCAATAATTATCGCAACATTTATAGCGTTTTTCGTTAAGGGTCATTTCTCACCGAAACGAGACGCAAAGTAACGCGACGCGGTGCCTAATTTTTATTATAGCGATTCAAAATTAAATTTTATTTAATAGTTACTATACAAGAAGATACACGTTTGATTGCAAGAATTGGAATTTCGAGCTGCTCGATTTGATTTTAGCTGCGGCGCCGCGTCGTTCTCGGCGCGAACTGACCGTAAAGTTAATCCTTTGAATGATGCACCGATTTTATGAAAATCACGATTCGAAGTTTAAAATTCTCCCACCATGCTAATAATATGACAATGGCGTCTTACGAGTTTTTTTTTTAATTCTCTCCGGAGCGGAAACGGTGAACGAGCGTATTTGCCTCAAGGTCTTTTGCCAGCGCAGACGACAAATTAAATGCAATAAGCAGATTATAAACTGACATCTGGTTATTTATGTCAGAAATTAAGAGCTCCGAGATGAGTGATAAGTTTTATTATAGTTTTATAATATCTTTTCATATTTTTCCTGACATGCCTTATTACATTCATGCCATATTTACAGGCTCAGAATTCAGGTGTCAGTTTATTTGGTATAAAACATTATACAGATTTAAAGATGGTTTATTGGTTTGTAAGCTTTTACTTACATGATAAATAAGGAATATTTTAGTTACTTGAATCTACTAAATATATCAAGATGATTTATTACTTTGTAGTTTTGTATCCTCACAATATGTAGGTATAATAAAGTTATCACGTCAAGATGAAGTTTGTTTGAACATAGTGACAGTATACCTAATCACTCAAAAGATAAGATAATTTATCTTTTGATCATAGTGAACTATATCACTCTTTTAGTTCAGTAGTTCTATTATTTGTCGTCTGGACGCTGTCCAATGGACAATTTCTAAAGTCAATAAAATAATTTGTTTTTGTTAGTTTTTCTCGTTCATTTAACAAGTTGCTTAATGTTACTTGCTGCGAATGAGGTTATGTTATCGGGCGTGCGGGGAGGGGCGATGGTGAACTGAAGATATGTCTGTATCGAAACAGAATGAACTAATGAATGACACGACTCATGTGACCTAGTCCAATTGAACGACTCATTCGCGAACTACACACGTCTTCAGCTGGACGCGTCATACAGCTGAGAATACCATAAATCCACAAGTCGGCTTAACAACTATCACAGTGACAAATTACTGTAAACTAATGTATATACAGTGAATCAGCAGGACTAACAAGTGAAGTGAAGTTTGTTGCCAAAACAAATATTATAACTATCATACTTCATAGCAGAGATTATTGCGATATTGTTATTTTTGAAACGTTGAACATTTCAACAAAGATAACTTTTCTTCATTATATCGGAATCATCGGCAAATAAATAATGGCGACAATGGAGCAAGAACAGAGTAACGAACGAGATTACCTTAGACCTTAGGTTGTAGCGGGGGCGCTCTCGGGGGGCTCTTTAGTGCCGCCACCAAGTCGTTTGTAATTTAATTCAGATCCAGCAAGTGTGAGGTAGCCAAACCTGTTATTTTTAATATTTAATGTATTAAGTATTAAAAAGAAAATGCTTGGCGACTGTACTAAGTAATGTAGTTTAGTTCAGCATGAGAGTGAGTTGGGCGTTTAACCGAATTAAAAAATAAGGACGTTATCAATTCGTCCGTTTATTTTTTTTTATAAATTAAAGTTTGGTCCAGCGAGAGCGGGGTCGATGCTCGCAGGGATTTATATAGCTGGCGTGCATTAGCGGCGCGCCTCAATCGCCAATTAACACTATCGCCCGGCGACGACTGAAACGCCATCAACTGTGGTGTGTGTTATAAGCGATCGCGGTCTGTACTAGCTTCTCAACATCTCTTAGTTGGGAAGAGCGCTACCTTCATCTAGAAATTAAACTTTTCGTCTTATTTCATGCTCGAGAATGAATCGACTGAATGAATGTGCAATTACTTGTTGAGATATCACTAAGTAGTGCTAAAGCCACGATTGTTATGTTTGAACTATTTAATCATTTTGGAGTAGGCGCTACGGTAGTGGACCTGTTAGGACTTGTTAGGAAATTACTTTTCTATGTAAGGAAATTCTGTTGCGCTCTTCAAAATATAAACTATTTAGGAAATAGCAATAATGTAATGGCTTGGCAATAATGTAATGGCTTGGACCACACGTATCGTATTCGCTGTAACACAAGCTAGTAATTGAATCGTCCAAATCGCTGGAGATGTTCTCATATAAATAATGTACAGTTATCTCATACACCTACGCAATTGTTACACTTGTAACATAAAACATGCAATTATAGATTATTATATATTTGAATTAAATACAATTACAAAAAAAATCTGAACTTAGATATGTTGGCCACACACGCTAGGCAGCTTCATAAAATGTGATCCACGGGGTGGATTGGTTCAAAGGGACCTCGGAGAACAAGCATTTACTTGCTTGCCTACCGTGTTAATACTAGAATAACAGATTAGTATAGGCTACATGATACATCGTAGGATATTTACGTTTAGTTATATGTAGGCTGTAGAGCCCACATATACGTAACGTAACTTATAAATACATAATATTTAAAGTATTTATTGCTTTTTTGGCTGGCTTTAATATTGCTACAACCTTCTAAATACTTTGATATTTTTTTTGGTTAATTTTGGTTTATTTCGTCCACCATACATTTAGCTTTTAATTTAGGCTTCAATAAGCTATCTAATTGGTAAATACTAGAAACTACGTGCAATGAAAAGTGACGTGAAAGTCAAGCCGAAGTGATTATAGACTAAGCTAGACAGCTTGGTGCACTGGCGGTAGATTAGCACAACATAAACTGTCTTGGCGGTAAATTAGGTTATATTAGCTCCGCCTGTCTTGATGAGAAATCGGCGATGAAAGGCTCCGTGTTTTACTTTGAATATGTTGTTCTATTTGGTAATTTCACCTGTAGAAGAGAAGTCGTTTGGACCGTTTAGAAGTCGGCCAATTTAGGCCTTAGCTAGTACATAATCGGGTTAAAGTTCGGGTACCTACAGGTGAGGTACGTGCTCCGAAATTGGTATATTTAGGTTTGCATCTGCAAAGAGTTTCAGATAAGATATTTGTAATTAATAATGAGTACTAAATATGATTTAATACTAGGTTGAGTCACGCTTCTTTAAAGTAAATTGTCTGGAAATAAATACAGTCTAGAAACAGTTGGCAGTCAGCCGGTACTCCCTGGAAGATTGTTGAATATTTCACACCTAGCTTGTACCCGTCTGAGAAACCGTCCATTTGAAATAACTTTGTCCACCTCTAAATAACATTGGGATGAGTTGAAAATGATGTGTCTAAACTATTGCAGGCATGGCGATTTGACAAAGCATAAAAACGTATATTTTCCCTTGTTCCACTGATAATTTGTAACGTGGAAAACTCTACCTTCGTAACTTATTGAAGCTATTAAATAGTGAACTCATTGCAAGAGACTGTACCATTTATTAAAAAAAAAAAACTAGTATAAACTAAAACGGCTATGCAGCCATTTAGTGGACTGTAAGTTTACCCTTTGAACTAGAACAATGTGCTTGTTCTTTTGCCTGTGCTCCTCAAGAGATGTCTGTGTCATTATGAAAATGCCGGTCAGTATGATGAGGGTAATGCACGTGCATTCTACCCTAGCACTTTTATGGCGCAGAGAGAAATTGGCCTCATTTATATATTATGCTGGTAGACAGATAAATTGGGGTTAAATTAATACCGAAAATATAATATAGCATATTAATTCAAGGTGCCATAACAACTTACTCGTAGTCCAAGGCAAAGAATAAAGGCTAATGTTTTTTTATTAACAGTCCAAGGCGGGTAGGTCAATTCTACTAATTAAATCTTACATTAATACAGTTCAGATCCAGTCTTGTCAGTTCTCGATGTTGAAACAGCAAAATGGTATTCTCATAAACGTCACGAACCAACGTCAAACGCGTTTTGATTGGTCCGAACCATAAAAATCAGTTTATGATGTCAAGACGATTCATTTATAATTCATTGAAAGTAAATTGAAAGTCTAATACGAGAAATGATGTTTCAGGAATAACATGCAAAAGCAAATTGTTTAGGCATTTCATGAAATCTTAACATTTAAATGGCACCAGCCGCGCTCGCCATTTCATTCGATGATTGTTGACGATATCCCTTTGTTCACGAGGAGAGTCATAAATGTCATGCATGTGAACGAAAATGTCCCGTCCCACGGGAAACTATAACGCGACTTGGCTGGCGATGCGGTAATAGTTTGCGATGTCTTAATGGTCTAAAAGCGTATTTTTTTTTTAAGTTTTAATATTGGAGAAACACCATGTTAGTTCGTTATGGTTTTCGATAAATGAAGAAAAAGTCGACCGCGGACAGCTTTGAAAGATAGTTTTTTTTCCAAATTTGCTCCAATTTTTTTATCCGACAGGTATTCTCCGAATTGATATTCCATATCGTACCCACTACCTTCTTATTGAAATGTCGATAACTTCGGTCTATACCGCTGTCCATTTAATAATAAAGAATATTAAAGATATACAGAAATTCCATTCGGAAGTCATCTATCATGATTATACGTTTAAACCGTAACAAATTGTCGCTACTTCGCTACACTATCGATATATAGATATTATGTCACACCCGCTAAACTTATCGATAATTTATTTATTAACTTCACACTTCGGCGCGTTAACACAATCAATTACACGCAAAATATTTATCGAGTCGTCCCCTCCGTTCTCACTTTTATCATCTCTGTAATAGTTTTTGATGGCTGTTTTAGTGATGTGACAAGGTAACGTGTTGCTACAACTTTCTTTTATTCGATTAAAATTATGACTAAAATGAACCGATCCACTGCTAATTTGCCATATATACGTACATGATGATCAAAAGAATAGCTCGTTTCATATAGCATCTTTTAATGTGCGTCTAATCACCGCTTAGTTTCTTTTAATGGCGCGTTAAAATTTTTCTTTTAATCATGCGATGAAAAGATACCGAATGTAAAAATATATCATGGTGAGTTTTTTCTAATGCCTGAAAATACCTCCAAGATATTAAGTGTTTTTTAATATGTGAGCATCCGTCGCCTTCCGCTTAAATACTCAAGCACGTATTTTGTGGATAATTTTATTTTAATTAAATCTATCGATGTTTCGATGTTTTTCACATCTCTATTACAGTCGAATAATTAAATATGACGCATCACCATCTCCCCATAAGCTTAATACGTTGATTTGTTGATGCCCCTATTTTGACCCCATACAACCAGTTTATCAAGACCCCTTGGCTTCTATACATTCTCGACGGGTTACTCGCGTGTGAGAGGTCTTCTCTTCTATGCACTGTCCTGACAATAGACCCGCGCATGAATGAAGCTGTTGCGTTGTCTCCTTTTCATTATGTAGCGTGCTAGTACAAAGGATTAGTAGCCCAAGAGCCAAAGGTGGAAATTAAATGTTTTTTCGGCGGGCACAAAATTGATATTTTTTGTACGAGTATAATCCTATATAATTTCACCGTCCGTTTTACACTGATCTTTTTGTATTTATGGTATTTTGGCTTTTTGCCTCTGGATTTAGTGTAAAAAAAAACTTTTTTACTCATAGGAATTACTTGAATTGCTTTCTAGGTAGATTTTATTTACTGAGTGTAGAGCGTAACGCGTTATACCAACAGCCTGTATGTCTAAATAGTAGGTAAATAATATATATACTTAAATTATTAAAAATTATATAAAACCTAATATGTAGTGATGATGACGATGATGATAGCTAGTGACGTCACTACCAGTTCCATATTATCACAGTTGCATTAAAAGTTTGATTTACGGGCACATTTTTATTGAACCCAATTGATGGTGATCAAGCATAACGATCAATTTGACATTCTGATTTTTAATAGGTATTTGGGACACATCAATTAAAATGCTTTATATTTAAATATTCAAATTAATTTTCCCATGGAGACCTTAAAATGGTCCATCCATTTTACTTAACTAAATAGATGTTTCATTCTTTTAGAGTCTTGGCGGGACCACTACGGTGGCCCCAGATAAAATTTTTCGAGCAACCTTTTATACGTATATATCTTTTTGTACCCATGCTAAGTTGATTGCTTGATAACATTAATAATAATTCTCACTTTTATAGGGTTCCGTACGTCTTTTTAGGGGTTTTTTTCTTCTTCTTTCTACTTTAATTACTTAGACTTCGCTGTCTGTCTGTCTGTCCGTGCGTATGTTACCAGGCTGTATCTCATGAACCGTGATAGCTAGAGAGTTGAAAGATGATGTATTTCTGTTGCCGCTATAACAGCAAATACTAAAAACAGAATGAAATACATATTTAAGTGACCCCCATACAACAAACGTGAATTTTTTGTCGTTTTGTACGGAACTCTTCCTGCTCGAGTCCGACTTGCACTTACAAACAGTACCGCGTCTAGTTTATATTTTTAAAACTTTACAACCGATTTGCAACCAAATGCTGATTCCAGTAATACTGAGAGATTCAACAGGAAGGCTATCCTACTACTATTATAAATGTGAAAGTTTGTGACGATGGATGGATGGATGTTTGTTTATTACTCTTTCACGCAAAAACTAATGTGTGCAAGTGTGAGTTTTTGTCACTGCTCGCCTTGAACAAGTTGTCTACAAATTGTATGGCATCGAAATAACGCCTCTAGTGGCAAACAATGGTAACTAATTCGATGTCATACAAATTGTGGCATCGAAATAACGCCTCTAGTGGCAAACAATGGTAACTAATTCGATGTCATACAAATTGTGGCATCGAAATAACGCCTCTAGTGGCAAACAATGGTAACTAATTCGATGTCATACAAATTGTGGCATCGAAATAACGCCTCTAGTGGCAAACAATGGTAACTAATTCGATGTCATACAAATTGTGGCATCGAAATAACGCCTCTAGTGGCAAACAATGGTAACTAATTCGATGTCATACAAATTGTAGGTAACTTCATCACGGCAAGTAGTGACAAATCTCGCACTCAGCACACTGAACGGATTTTGATAATAAATGAATATTTATTATTATTAACACATAGGCTACTTTTTATCCCGAGAAAGTACTTACATCCTACAGTGTTCCCGTCGGATACTTCATTTACGCGGGCGGAGCCGCGGGCAACAGCTATTAATATAATAGACTTGATAGTACACGACAAATGTCCATAGTCTACGATACTAGGCCTCTCATGAAGAGACCTAATTAGGAGTGACAAACGCAAGACCTAGCCTAGCTGATCATGCAGGGCACTTAAGTCACTTGAAACCCACGCGTGACTTATTAAATCTGACGTGAACAACCCGACGCGTGTTAGTGTCAACAGGGTACTTTCCATATTTTAACAAAGTAATAAGAAAGGAGCCCGAGGAGGAGCATTTTTGTATGGAGCCCGTCCCGACTACTGGAGCACTACAAGACACATTATATCAAATGGAAGGGCTTGAAAAGTGTGTCATTTTATTGTATGACAAAAAATCTCTAAACCATGGGAGAAAAAAGTTAATGAGGGTTAAGGGTTAAAAAAAAATCCTGTATCCTGTATTATTGCACCATTTCATAGTGTTGCTAGTAAGGAACAATATCTGGGAAGCGATGGTATACTGCATACTTCAGGAAAATGTTGTATTTCCATAAAATCACTCATATTTTAACCGACGACCTCTGTGGCTCAGTCGTTCAGCGCGTTGGTCGCTAGTAAGTAACAATTTCCAAAAGTAATTATGTGCGAAAAAATTGAGGAAAGAACTTACTTTTAGCATTTTATAATTCCTTCTGGATACATTTCTTCAAATGAGGCAGCTTATCAAAATATAACACTTTTCTGAAGTTTGCAGTATACCACCACTTCCCAAAAATTATTCCTTACTAGCAGCACTATGATATGGTGCAATAATACAGAATTATTTTTTTAAACTTTTTTTAATCTTTGACCCTCATTAACTTTTTTCTCCCATCGCTGAGAGATTTTTGGTCATACAATAAAATAACACACTTTTTGTGTGATATATGTCTTGTAGTGCTACAACGTTTTGCCCCTTCTTCTTTCTTTCTTCCTTTAATAAATGGCCTAATAAGAAATTATCGAATTTTCGAAGGAAAGTGATTACAAATAATACGCTGTTGGGAGTTTGCCGGGGAGTTCAATGGGTAACGTTGTGGGATTTTGTATTTCTTCATTCAATTTGTGTTATTTCGGTTCTTAATGTGTAATATTGGTAGAAAATTAACCATTAAACATTCTTTAACGTGCACAAGTGTGGGCAAGTGGTACAACTTCTAAAACGTGCTATTTTGTGTTTCCCGTCAAAACTCCCTAGGAACTTTCAGTAAAGCGTCTACCACTTTACTGAATCGACTGACATGAATAATAATTGACTGTACTGACTATTTATTTGGACTTTGTCTAGACTTTAGACTTGATGTTAAAGGAATACAGTGTTGAAAATTGAAACGAAAGTTATATTTCCCTCCTTTTTTACTTGACACTGGCAAATGGTTTTAAGATAAGCCGACGCCATATATAAAAAATAAAATAAAAATAATAATACGCTGTCATTTGTCAGAGAACTGTCACTTAGGTATCTGTCATTTGGTACATAATATGTCGATCGGAACGAATCATTCAAAACTTAACGCAAAGAAGTAGAATAAATTCGACCAAATCTATTTTAAAAAATCGGCAAATGTTACGGCAATATTGCTTCTAATTGCTGCATATATTACATATTGCTCAATATCGCTGATACGATTCAACTGAATTGCTCGCGTATGAAAGTATTGTCTAGTTTCTTGGAGTTGCTCCTTATCGATCAATATTGTAGTTGAAAAAGATTTTCTCAAATTGCTGCTTGTTGCAGTTGCCGTAAATTGCTTGATATTTTCTCACGTCACAATTGACCATAATTGCTCATGATTTTTGTTGCCCACGTACGCGCACCTTAATTTGTTTTGAAATCTTTGCATATAATATATCTTTGCTACCCTACTAACTACTTAGTATTTTTTAACAGCCTCCGTGGTCTAGTGGTAAGAGCTTAGCTCTCGACTCGGAGTTCGTGGGTTCGATAATTCGATTCCCGCATTGGAACAACAAAAAATGTTGTTTCCAAGTTTGGTCAAGACAATGCAGGGTGATCACCCGATTGTCTGACGAGAAACCGGCCACCGTCACCGGAATCGGTGTGGGGAGTTGTTTTTTTTATTATTATTAACACGTATTAAGAGTAATTAAAAAGTATTATGTAAAACGTAGAGTTATGCAATAGCTACTCGTAGTAATTAGTATTATATTTGGAGCGATTTGTAACTCGATACAATTCTCTCCCAGGTGGCGCGCGCCAATGTTGTGGCTTAAAACACGATCACAGCTGGGTCGTTTCACACCGAAACGATACGCGACGCGGCGCGGCGTCTCGCTTCGTTTTCAAGATAGCTATTCAAAATTGAACTTTATTCATTACACAAGAATATACACGTTTCATTGCAAGTGTTCTAATTTCGACCTTCACCGCGCTAGCAGACGCTCTTAAAACACACATCGCCGCGTCTCGTTGCGTCTCGGTGTGAACGGACCCTAACTGTTTGTTGTAGTTTACTACTTTATTGTAAACATGTTAATTAGTTTTGTAACACTGTGGCCCAGCAGACGATAAACGCCGTTGATGATGGCGATTTGTTGAACGTTGGTCTAGCCAGTAGCCACGAGTTGTTATTAGAGCTGATTCTAAGGGCGCAAAATCGGTAAAAATACATAACTAGATGTTGCCCGCGACCTCGTACGCTCAAAATGAAATCCCACTGGAACCGTACATTTTGCCGAGATAAAATGTAGCCTTTGTTTTAAATGTTAATCCAGACTCTGAACTACAACCATGCCAAGTTTTATAAAAATCTGTACAGTAGTTATTGCTTGAAAGAGCAACAAACATCCAAACATACAAACTGTCGCTTTTATAATATTAGTAAGCATATTGTCGCGTCCATTAAAATGCAAAACCGTGTAATGCTTTCACACAAACGGGATTTACTATAAGACCCTGGTATTTTCGCTGGCTCTGGACACATAACACGGCGGCGCCCCACAGTAAATCGACGTGAAATAACGCTGCCCATGGTCGTCGTTATTCGCTTGCTATCACACAAGTAACTTCTGCCCGCGGCTCCGCTCGCGTAAATAAAGTGTCCCACGGTACACTGTACTTTTTCGGGATAAATAGTAGCCTGTTTTAATGCAGAGCTTTAACTTCTACCATACTATATTTCATCGAAATACTTTCAGTAGTTTTTACGTGAAAGAGTAACAAACATCCATTCATCCTCACAAAACTTTCACATAATAGTAGTAGGGTTATTGCTCATCTTGCGAAGTTATTAACTTTATATTATTATAAATCTTTGAAATGACTATTTGAAGACGATGACCCCGGCCATTACGACCTCTAATTATATGAATTGATCACTTGCACTCATGTGTGTGCGAGGCGCTTAAATACCAATACAGTGTTAAATCATCGTTTATGTGTAAGGGCGGGCGCACTCTCTTGAAATAAGGACGGGCTCATACTAGTCGTGAAATAAGGGTGGGCGCTTACTCCGCGTGAAATAAGGTTGGAGTGCACTACACGTGAAAAAAGAGTAGGCTCATATAGTCGTGAAATAAGGTTGGGGTACACTATACGGCTGGGCGCAACTCTTGAAATAATGGCCGTTGCATATTACTCGATATATTGATGGGAAATTATCTATGCTCATATCTAATTATGTTCTGGCCTAAAGAACATAATTAGATAATTTTTATCGAAAAATTAGTAAATGTGCACAAAGCACTCACACAAGTCTCGGGCCCGATTTCCATAAAAATTATCTAGTATGGGATAAAATGTATTATTGGATTCTATTAAAAAATCGAATTTCATATCCAGACATCGAAATCTTCCTAACACATGTTTTGCCGTTCCATAAATACGCAATTCTCGAACAATAAACTAATATTAGGCACTGATAATGCGTGAGATGCTAATAAGCAAACATTTACCTGCATCTGACCTAAATTATATTGCACACGCATGATGATAATAATGTACAATGTACATTGTAAATTTGTACATCGTGATTAAACTATCTGCCAGTTAGCCTCGGACTACATTACCTGAAATTTCTCCGGCCGGACGTATGATATTAGCACAGAGTTCTATTTTCAGCGCTGTTTTTTTTTCAGGCCGGATAGATTCCGAATAAGGCTGAGATTATATTATTATCCGGACATATGACTTGCCACTCGTGTGTACGATTTCCAGTTCTATTGTATTAGCGCATATTTCTATTTACAATGCTCTGAATTTTACACAATATAGTCCCAGCCTAATGTGTTCCGAGCCTTACGTGGGCGTTGTTTTAATATTCATTGTGTATTGAAAGTGTACACAATGTAAGGCTGGGCGCACACTTCAATAGCTAATGATAGAAACAATGAGTTTAAGATGCTAGGATAGGATGTGACTATTGAAATTTGTACATTGTGTTAACTGTAAAGATTCATCAAGTTACGTTAAGTGAAATTCAAATTATCTTCTTAGATAATTCCATCACATAAGAGTTACATAATTCTAGCACCTTGCCAGCCTTGAGGATTCTTGCCACATCTGATCATGATATTATATTTTTTTAGAGAAAGTGCGTTTAAAAATTAAATAAAACTTACGAAAAAGAGGCAAGTGAAGTCTTAAAGAATTTATTGTTGGTAATATTTACTTTTTAACCCCTGTCTGTCTGTGTCTGTCCGTGACATCGTAGCTCCCAAACAAATTAACCGATTTGGATCTATTTTTTTTTTGTTTGAAACCTGATATAATCGTGAGCGTTCTTAGCTATAATTATCATCAACAGCTCGCTTACTGCTTGATGATTCGTGGTTACATTTTTTTTTTAATTTTGTTTTATCGTTATTTTCCCCGTGAAACGTAGGTACATTCTGAAATCGTTCTACGCGAACGAACCGGCGTTCAATTTATGCAATAAATTATAATTAATGATTATTAATAATAAATGTAAATCATTAAAGCAGTAATACTAATTATTATAACATACAACAGCCATTAATATTTATAATGAACGATACGCATTTTGCCTATTGCGTACCGGTTCGGCCCGCGGCATTGCGTTTGATGCATGTTGCACTTTTATTGCACTATTTATATGTAAATATGCAATAAGTTTACAAGTAAAATGTGCCGATGAATAGTAAACGATACCGGCGACTCGTTAAACTGCAGCGCTATTTATATTAATTCCGTTTATTTATTGCAATCGCAAGATAGCAAGGACATGATATTATACTTTTATATTTAACCTGTCTATCCGATTGGCACTATATGTAATTTTTGCGTTGTTTGCAAATTCGGAATGTGGTAGGCTCGAAGCCCGGTAAAGTATTTTTGTGATTCTTTTTTGATGTGTAACATCTTTCCTCTCGCTTTGGATTTCGTTAAATTCGATTTCGCGCTATTTGAATTGACGAATGAGTGGGCGGTGGTGGAGTTGGCCGCCAGATTCGAATAAATTTTTTCAGTATTTAGCTTTTTAAAATTTTGACGCTGATTTCTGTCACTGCTTAATGGAAAAGTTTCCGTATTTATTTATCATATTGGCTGTGTTTGGCGGAAAAGAGTGCTCGTAAGCAAAATAGCGATCGCTAAGCGGTAAGCGCTGTCAACTGCTAAATGCTATTTTCCTCTAGGACGCTAAGTTAGCGTTGACCGGGGAACCTAACCTAACTTAAATTTATGTTTATAAAGTATTCAAATCAATTTATATATTTATTATATAAATATTTTTAGGCTGACATTATTGTTAATTTTAATAATACTTTAATTAAATTAATTGCACAAAATATTATTGCCTAATTGATTTCAAAACAAACAAAATAAATAAGCAAAATGGCGGATTGTGTCAGCGCTTTTGAAGTTAGTAAACGTGTCCTGGCCGACAACTGTATTTTTTTCAGGGTTATCAAGCGCTTTTTTCCGACAAACACAGCCATTAGAAAATCGTACTAGGCATTGGGTTTTTTTTTTATATTTTCATAAAATGTTACACATCTTATGCGACTGTAAGGCTTCTTAGTTACGTAACCCTCCTTAGACATGTCCTGACATGCTCTTGGTTAGGTTATTTTAATCTACTACTAGAGTTCCGTGCAAGCTCAGTTACTCAGTTAAAGACGATATCAGGATTTATGTTTATTTTTGTACCTAGCGCTAGATTCGCATCGAAATGTAGCCCCGGGCGGTGGTAATCTAAGCGGAAAATGTGGTGTCAGCCCTGTCAGGATTGCCATAACATTACATTATTCCCAGCCACGCTTGTCAGTTGGTTACTACAAACCTTTTACATGATTTTGATGATTTAAAACCAGTAGATACAGTTTAAATCCCCTTGAAGTATTCATAGTTGATTATAAAATCGTTTTATTTCAGTACCTACCTATTTTCATATCTGTGAATGTCTCTTCTATTTTGATGGTAATGAGAGAAGAAATAGAATCGCATTGGTTATGCTATGGAGATCATTCAGACGTACAATACGTCCTTTGAAACTTTTTTATAAAGTGCTACTTTTATGTATTTTTATTTTATACCTACAGTCACATATTACTAAATGAATAGTTACTACGTAACTACAGTAAATGTTGCCCGCAACTTGATGCGCGCAAAAGGAAATCTCTCGGAAACCGAACATTTTACCGCGATAAAAAGTAGCCTATGTCCTTCCCCGTGGTCTGTACCAAATTTTATCAAAATTGGTCCAGTAGTTTTTATTCAATGCGAACAAACAAATTCCTCTATTGATTTCTTATGTTTACGCGAATATTGTTCATTGTTTTAAACACGGATTGTGTCGCGGTGCACTTTTCTTTTTCCCGACGTTTCGGCTACTTTCCAGCAGCCGTGGTCACGGGAGGACTGAGGTGGCAGTTGTCCTATTTGTTGAAGTTGTTCAAACTACCCGAAGATTCTTCAATTATTATTTGTGTTCTGATCCACGCAAAACATACTAACAGTATCTTGAAGCCGCGATGATTTTAAATTACATTTTATTTTGTTAATTATTGGATCCCAACTAGATGGCAGCACCCAGCCATCTTCTCGGTTAAAATTAGGGTACTTTTTAATTTCTATAGCCTCGCGTATCATTCTTGGGCGATAACGGTGTTCCTTTGCCAGTACTTGTGGCTTATCAAATCTTATGTAATGGCGAGGTTGATCCAGTGTGTGTTCGCAAATTGCAGATTTATTGTTGCGACGGTGTTTAACATCTGCGATGTGTTCCTTTACGCGGGTGTTGATGGATCTTTTAGTTTGCCCTATATAGGAGAGACCGCAGTCACAGTCGAGCTTGTAGACTCCTGCATCTTGAAGGGGAATGTTACATTTCACTAGTGGTAAAAATTGAACGAAATGTCGAAAACGAAACGTCGGGAAAAAGAAAAGTGTATCGCGACACAATCCGTAAGTGTTTAAAACAATGAATAATTCCTCTTTATAATGTTAGTGTAGATAATATTAATGCCTTCCTCTTTAATATTTATTTGTCTCTCTATTAATGAAAACCGCAATTAGTGTACCTTGTTTAAGAGTTAGGTTTTTTAACAGTTTAAGGCTTAAACTTAGTTAAAAAGGCCACCCGTCCGAAAACGCTGTGCAGTTGCTGCAGCTGAACCAATACCTAAGAGCTAAGGCCAAGACTCTTCCTTATAAAATTTCCATATTACTTAAATGCAAAGAATGCGAAGGTAAAATAAACACGCGCGAAACCTTTAAAGGTAATAACGCTACTGTTGGCATTTAAGGCTCCATCACACTTATTCGATACGCTGAAAGGTCGAGGCTGTCCTCAATGTTATGCAATGTTATACGTAAAAAAGTAGCCTATGTCCTTCCCCGTGGTCTACTCTATATCTGCGCCGAATTTCATCAATTTAGTATTTTCTTATTTATTATTTAGTACTTTCGGAGCGTATTAAATGCAAACAAACAAACAAATCTTTCCTTTTTATAATATTGGTGTAGATTTGGTCGAATTTCGGAATCGGATCTGAAAAAGTAATAAAGAACGTATTCCAATAGCAATGTGAGCAATAGCAAGATCTGGTCGATGCTGCTAATTAAATTTTACAATGATACAGTTTCGACTTTCGATGCAGTCTCGATATTATGTTAAATCAGCAAAATGGTATTCTCATAAACATAACTAACGTCTAACGCGTTTTGATTGGTCCAAATTCCAAAAACATGTCTATGATATCAAGACGATTAATTTATAATTCATTGAAAATCTAAGTTGAATACGAGAATTGGGTTTCTGTTCGTGTGAACAGTGGGCCTAGCAGGAACATTTGACAGCGGCGTAAACGTAACGTTATCGAATAAGAATTGTATGAAAGTCTGTCAAAATCATGACCCATTCAAATTTCATTCGTTAACGTTATGTTTACGCCGCTGTCAAATGTTTCTGCTAGGCCCACAGTAGATGTTCACACTTGACACTTAATATTCCCGACGCCACCATCTGATACGTAGAAAATGCTATTGTAATACAAGAAAGAACTACAGAATAGTAAGGAGCTATACAAAACTAACCATCGTGGCTCCACCACCCATGTACACATGTCCCGACTTCCTTACACAACATGGAATTGTGGATTTTATTCCTAGAGGAATAGGAACGAGGGTGACGTGAACCATTTTCTGATAATGCCGTTGTTCGTGAGTAATCATGGTATATGACAAGCGCGGAATCTAAAGAAGGTATTTGAGGTGAAATGGAAGGTTTTTAATGTTCAAATTATAAACCCTTTGTACTTTAAGGCCAAAGGAATTTACGTAAGTCATGCACACAGCACAATTCAGATAGATATATAGTTTTATTTGCAAATAATGTAGAATGTTTTGGAGCCTTATACATTCCGCCTTACAGAATGCAACAATTTCACAGTTATATTAATGTAAAACAAAACGATTACAAAAAGATTGATTTACATATTTACATCTAGTTCAATTATATTAAATTACCCATTTTAAATTACAAGAGTCAAGAGTCCTTTTAAATTGTGCAACTGAAAGCTACATGTAGTTTTAACTCTTCAATTCTTGAAATGAATTGACGGATGAAAAGTCCTAAGTATAGAAGTATAGAATAATATATTCTAAATATAGAATAGAAGAATATAGAAAGCCTATTCGTTATTCTGTTAAATCCTGCTAATATTATAAATGTGAAAGTATGTGAGAATGGACGGATAGATGGATGGATGTTTGTTACTCTTTCACGCAAAAACTACTCAACGGATTTCGATGAAATTTGGCATGGGAGTAGTTTAGGCTCTGGATTATTACATATGCTGAAATAGAATTGAAAACTCTTTAACTAAACAAAAGAAAAAATAACACACACACGACAATAATTAAATAAAGGAAGATGTCAAAAAAACGGTCTTAATGCTTACAGCATTTTCTTCCAGACAACCTAACAAATAAATTAAAATTAAAAAAAAAAATAGATATACGATGAAAATACTACATACTCGTTACACATAATAAGTTCAAAATAAATACATAATATGTAATTATTTTATAATAAATAAACTACGTAAACATCACACAACTATAATATTTGACAGTAGGTAAACTGTACATACCTTATTGAGACAGATGAAGATGAGTATTCCTTAACACGTTTTTTAAAAATATCAATTGATTTTGATCTTTGAATAGATTCAGTCTACTTTTTATCCCGAAAAAGTGCAGTATACCCGATACTATATTCACGCGGGCGGAGCTAGTAAGATGTATTACCGTAATGTTTCATCAAAATCCGATCAGTAGTTTTTGCGTAAAACAGTCACAAACTTTTACATCTATCACTAATATTATAAAGAGGAACGGTTTGTATGTTTGTTTGCATTGAATAGGCTTCGAAATTTGACACAGATATAGATTAGATCACGGGGAAGGACATAGGCTACTTGTTATCGCGGCAAAATGTACGGTTACTTCTTTTACTTCGGACTTTTCTTTTAGCGCGTAGGAAGTCGCGGAAAACATCTAGTTTATAATATTATAGGTACGATAGGATAATAAGGAGTAGGATTTGTGGATAAGTAGGAGGAGAGTTATATTTTGAGCAGTCTGATCTCTATATGCGCATGAGCGGGAAGCGAATAGGAATAGATAGAGAATAGAAATGAAAAGAATAGGATATAGGTGAAATGCTACTTGACCTTGTTTTTATTTATGTCCTAAACGCTTCATAATTGTTTCATTACTTACACAAAAAATACATTATTTTGAAACCTAAAAACCTACAAAAAATATTTTTTTAAAAACACACTTTAAAAACCGCCGATAACACATTCGCCATTTTGGTTGATAGATTATCAGTGCTGTGACGTCATACAAGTACTATTTGTAATCTGTGCTATAGTCCGTAGTAGTAAAATGGCGGTGTTACGTTCCGTTTGACGTTTTGACTTAGGTATATAACTTTTTAAGACGGCTTGAACTATATATTTACAGAAACGTTCCGTTTCACTACTACATACGTGTTTAGTGTGTTTGTCACGTCACCGGTTGCCGGAAGTTACTTCGAGGTGTTTTCTTATGTAGAAATTAAAAAACAAAAATACTTATTTTTAAATCAACTTTATTTAACAATCTTTAGTTTTTAATGTATGATATCGCTAGAATACGTTTACCCAAGCCAAGTACTAAAGGAAATACTCCTTCAATGTATGGAATAAAATATGAGTTATTTAAGTTTAATAATATTTGTATTTAAGGTGCTCGTTAAATGACCTAGATGTTAAAAACAACAATAAATAAATGAGTCAAGTAGCCTATTATTATATTATGGGTCCATCGAGACTCACACTTTCAACTTACACTTTCAGTTTACTATTGTTGAATTATAATTGAATCGTCTTGATAAACTGATTTCTGGAGTTTGGACGGTGCAGTGGACCAATCTAAATGGGTTTGACGTTGGTTTGACATTTATGAGAGTACCATTTTGCAGTTTAAACATGAGTACCTACCTGGGTAACCGAGCTTTGCTCGGAGCTCTTGTAAATTAAAAAAAAAAAAAAAATTATAAACATTCCAAATTTCCGAACAAAGCAAAAATTATACATAAACATACCAATCTGCCAATCGGACTGACTAACGCCCAAAATTAATAACGTTTCTAAAATCTTAGATTGACTTCAATCTTAGTTTCTTAAACAAAAATTGACGTAAATTGACGTGAAGTTAATCTTAGGATCGTTGAATTGTATTGAAATCTTGATCTCAGATAGCTGAAATGAGATCAAGATTGATTATTAATTTCGGACGATAATAGAGTCGAAATTTTTGATTATAGTATTATTGCAAGACGAAATAAAAAACATTTGTAGCTTAAGAATGCGTACTTTCCCAGGAATGAGACCTGGCTAGATCAATATCCATCCCCCCCCCCCCCAACTCCCTGAATACTAAATTTCATTTCATTTCATGGTGATACTTGTAGCCGTTTTCGAGATTCCGATTATATATTAGTTACAGGATTCATTAGCTTAATCGAACTTCAGCACTCGACTCCTTCTCGCGCAGAGACTTCGGCGAATTTTTCTCGTATTCGAATAAAATGACATTTAAATGTCGGAAGATTAAAGTTAATATTTATTTGTAATCTTAATGAGGTCTCATTCCTGGCGGTATAAATCGTAAAAGTACAAGTCAGCGAATAACGCGCCTCGTACATTCCGAGTGCGAGTGTCGATAAATTAAATCAGCAGTGAAAATAAATTTAAACTCCAATTCGAGATTTTAATCTCGACTTTATGTCTTACAGATAACAGTTACCATCGCTGTCAATTAGCTTTTACGATGTCACACACGGCCCGAGATATAGGAGCACGCAGTTGAAAAGTACAAGACCAGCACATGTCACTTGTCAGTATTTTGAATATCAATTTAATCGGGATGTCCCGGTCGCGCGCGCATGATATGACGCGTATGCGAATGAGTCCGCGCATTGACGGAACCGAGTATATTACGAAAATATTTAAGAGAATTGGGCTTTTGATCCGATGTACCACTTTTGAAACTTATTTGGCAATAAGGTCTAAAGGTTTTACGTCTGCCAGGCCCCCCGCAAGCGCTCATTGGTTTTTTCTAACTGTACATTTTTTTTAAATACATAAACGAAATAATAACAGTTTGTATACATACAAAATTATAAATGAAGGTAAAATAATAAGGTTTCTCTACATAAACCTGGTTATTCTGCAATTTAAGTATACACCGCCGATGTAAAAGTCAATAAGATCCTCAAAATTGATAACTTGCTGCAATAACTGGAGGGCTTCTATTCGGTTAAGGTGGTTGCACATACGCGTATGTTGCCGCAGCGATTCTTAAGGTAGTTCGAGCGTAAGCTCATAAGCTTACGCTATTATTGATAAAACTTTTGTAAATTGTAACCTATAAATTACCTACACTTAATTTTTATTATTTTGATCTAGTTCAATATCTTATATGGAAAAGCCACTGATTATCACGATTTTAGAATGAATTTGTGTGTAGGTATGACTTACGATTAGACTGTGTGATAAATTTGACTAAATCTGACTACTTTCTAGTCTCTAATAAATAATCTGCATGTCTACTTGTTATTTACAGAAGTAAACGCAGCCGCGTGGCGTTTTCCATGGAAACCACGCGACTCCTAGGTGCAGTGTGCAGGGTCCCCTGCACTGGACTTGATTGGATGATTGACGTGGAATAAGAATATAACGACGTAATTGCAGCCGCCGGCGAACAAACAGCGATTAATATCGGCATGCGAACCCTGCACATTATTGAAAATAACCGCGCGGCGCGGCGTGTCTGCGTTTTTTAAACTTTTGCTTTTGCTCACGAATCCAGCCAGAAATGTATTAATTTCCTCTTAAAATATGATTGTTATAAATATCCTTTGTTCACGAATATGCCTGCAGGAAAAATTATCGCGTCATGCTTGGTAGATACGAGTATTGAAGAAAAAAAACTTTCAGTAGGTACCCTACAATTTTACAAGAATAGTTGCCACCTTTAGGGCCGCGAAAACGAGGCGCGCGAAGGCCGAGCACCTGTTTTCATTCATAGCAAATTGAGCTTTATCGACGAGGGCCTAGGGCCCCACTCGCGGCGACCGCGCGGTTGTATTATTCAATATTCGTAATTTATTAAGTAGTCGATAACGCTCAATTTGCTGTGAATTGGGTATTTGGAGAGCAGTTCTATAAAATATTACTAATTACTTCATGATGGCAAAACCGAGATCTATACCTATACATTATAGTATGACTAGGCTAAATTTCATCTATTTATATCAAAAGAGCTTCAAACTATACGCAATTTCTTCAAAAACATCCATATTTAGTATACTATTCCTTTTGTTAACTTTCTTTTTCTTGAAAGCACTTTCATTTATGTAATAAAAAAATTACGGGCTATTTTTGTTTTGTTATTCAAGTTGTAATCGTTGCGCGCTCTTACGCTAAAGTAATACTTAACATGCTAATTATACGTCATCTTAATAATGCCACAGTCATAATGTAAATCAGTAGTCTCTGAAATTTTCCAGTTGGCAGGTAATTTACAGAGTCAACACACGACCGGTTTTATTTATGATATGGCACTAATTAAAGTGACTAGCAATTCTGAATGCAAATACTGCACATAAAATCAGTTATATTGCAGGATAATTTATGAACAGGTTTACAGCTTAATCTACCGCGGATTAAAATTTCTCATAGCTCGACAAGTATGTACACAAATAAGCAGAAAAATACATATATAGAGCAACAAAAATATATAATCTTCCTGTGGTATATTACTAGATACACTTTCATGCTGGTACTGTAATATGAGCCGGAATCTGGAACGCGTGAGAAAATTCATACCACTGATAATAGAAATCTGCTCTAATACAATAGAGCTGAAAATCGAACACACAAGTGTCGAGTCAAACGTCAATGTCATATATGACAGCACGACACTCGACACTTCGATTTTCAACTCTATTGTATTCGCGCAGAGTTCTATTTTCAATGCTCTAAATTTTTTCCGGCCCACCGGATTCCAGTTCATATAGTCCCAGCCTAAGACCGACAACCGAAACGATCTAGTATTGCAAGTGTCCATACTCCTTAAGCGACAGTAATTTATTACTATCAGGATAACCGCTACTGTTTGTTCAGTAATTTTATTGCGTATTGCAAAAAAACCTTAACTTTCTCGCAAAATTCACAGAAAGCACTGTAGTGGGTACCAGGTTTTCATAGCCTTTGAAGAGATACCTTATACAGAAAGATATTACCTTCAAGATTGTTGTTTATGTGCCATAACGATGACAGCCAGTTATGGCAAATTCAGTTGTAACTACCGCGGTGCCTCGAGCTACAGTGAGAGTATGAAATAAGGCAAAATTGACGATGTGCGACAATTTTATTTTATTATAGACCTGACCTGTTACTTTCTTACTAGTTATGTCCAGTAACAGCACAGAGTAGAAAATATATTATAATATACTTACGTACAGAGAAACAGCTTTCATAGAACGATCCACATTTGAAAATTTTGACGTCCTTTTCCACGACCCACATTTTTTCCGCACAATCGTGGACAGTCAAATCAAAATGTAGCTTATCTTTTCCTCTTTCTTTAATCTAACAGTAATGTTAACATACACTTCATAATTATATTTCTAAGTGACATGCTTTAAATAATGGAAATAGCACAATGCGTGACATATAATCTCACCAAATCATTTTTAACCCCCGAAGAAAACAGGGGGGTTCAGGGGGGAAAACAGGTTGTCAGTAAGTGGAATCGTAGCTCCGATCACCTCTCCGATTGCCGATTATGATCTAGTTTATTTTATTTGTAAGCTGACATGATTGAATGTGTTCTTAGCTATATTTCTCATTATCAGCTCGCTCACTGCTTGGCAATTTGGGGGTTACTTAATTTTTTTAATTCTCTCTCCTCTCGCTCTGTTTTCTTCGGGGGTTAAAAATAGCGCCTTTTGACGAACTGATACGTGTATCGTGCTGATACTATCCTACTACAGTTACAAATGTGAAAGTTTGTGAGGATGGATGGATTGTTACTCTTTCGCGCCAAAACTACTCAAAGGATTTTGATGGAATTTGGTATGGTAGTTTAAGCTTTAAGCTCTGGAATAACACATAGGCACACACACACACTTTTATCTTGAAATAGTACAGTGTTCTCATGGGATACTGTATTTACGAGGGCGGAGCCGCCGGTAATAGCTAGTATTATGAATTTATGATAAAAGTCAAACATGACAAAAGGCTATGTACTAAGTCGTATTTTTATCCCGACTGCGGCGAAGCCAAAAGGATGGGTAATGATTTTGGAAGTCTATGTATGTATGTATGTAAGTATGTTTGTATGTTTGTTCCACCGTAGCGCCTAAACTACTGGTCCGATTTTAATAAATGGGGTGTCAATAGAGTCGTTACAATGGCCCGGGTAACATAGGCTATATAATTTACGTAGTCGGGTTGTAGCTTTTTAATAAAAATTGTAGTTATAGTCCTACTGTTGAAAATGAAATTTGTATGTGGAGCTCAACCTAAACTGGTCGTTTCAGGTGTGCCGGCCGGACGTCGACTGCACGCTGCCCGAGAACAAGTGGCGCTACATAGAACAGTTCAGCTGCCTCGGCCAGAACCCCAAGCTGATGAAGGAGATGAGGCTGTCCTTTCCCAGCGGGCACTCGTCGTTTTCGGCGTACACTATGTTTTATTTTGCGGTGGGTTTCCTTTTAAGGGTTCCGTACACAAAAGATATAGGTCAAATAGACAGAGGGAAATCCCTAATACTGAGACTTCGCTGTCTGTCCGTCTGTCTGTCACCAGGCTGCATCTCCTTATCCGTGATAGCTAGGCAGTTGAAATTTTCACAGATGATGTATTTCTGCTGCCACTATAACAACAAATACTAAAAACATAATAAAATAAATAAGTATTTAAGGGGGCGCAGACATACAACAACCGTGACCTTTTTTCCGTGCGCGAATCCGACTCGCACTTGGCCGGTTTTTTAACCGACTTTCAAAAGCTAAAAGTTTTCAATTCGTCGGAATCTTGCTACAGGTGATGAATCCTTTCCAAAATCTAAGAAATCAAAAGCACCTGATTTTCTGCTTATATGTAATTATAAAGACGATTAGGCAAATTAAAAAATGTCTATTGGCATACTTAGGCACAAAGTTGTAAAATTGCTGTGAAATGTAATCAGATACAGGTAAAAATTATAAATTAAAAATATTAAGACGTAACCCACGAATTGTCAAGCAGTGAGCGAGCCGATGATGATGAATTATAACTAAGAACACTCTCGATCATGTCAGCTATCAAACTAAAAAAACTAGATCAAAATCGGTTCATCCGTTTGGGAGGTACGATGCCTCGGACAGACACAGACACGTCAAACTTACACCACCACTCTTTTTGCATCGGCGTTTAAAAATGACTCGTTACATAACTATGAACAGTTCCCTTGTCTTACAGATCTACCTGCAGAAGCGGTTCCTGTGGCGCGGCTCCAAGCTGCTCCGCCACGGGATCCAGTTCCTGCTCATCATGATGGCCTGGTACACGGTGATGACGCGCGTGTCCGACTACAAGCACCACTGGAGCGACGTGCTGGCCGGCTTCAGCATCGGCCTGCTGTACGCCATTGTTGTGGTGAGTGCACGAGATACAGTACAAGTAATGGCACACTAACGGCCCGTTTCAATAACCTAGGGTTGCCAACCCCTAATTTAAAAACCTAGGACTTGAAGTTGGAAAAACCGGGACAATTCAGTTTAAAAACAGGACGCAGTTATTACTGCTATACTTAATACAAACTAATTTAACGGCTGCAACTTTATTAAGTTGCAGCCGTTAAATTAGTATGTAGTGAAAATAGGTTCAATAAAATACGTGTAATGCTAATAATATATTTTTTTTATAAAAGTATTTGAATAAAATTAAATTAGAAAGAAAAATTATAAAAGTGGCGCCCATAAAAATACATGACCTTATCAGGGCACTTTAAAACCCCAGGACGCTGCCTTAAAACTATCCAGGACACCCCAGGACACTGAAAAAACTAGGGCATGTCCTGGGAAAACAGGACGGTTGGAAACCCTACAATAACCTATCTGTCTATAACTATTTGTAAAAACCGTCGTCATTCAATCATTAGCCGGTTTTTTGCGATACAAATTTGACGTTTCTAACAAATAGTTATTGGTAGATAGGTTTTTGAAACGGGCCATTTTTACATTTCATTTATATTTTTTATGTTTTTCCTATCTTGGGAATTTGTTTTACAACATATCACTGCCACTTTAAATCAATATTTACTTATTTATCATTAATAAAAGTATTTTAGAAAAAAAATTATTGAAACTAGCTTTTGCCCGCGGCGCCGGCCCGCGTAAATACTGTATCTCACAGGGAACACTGTTGATCGATATAAAAAGTAGCTTATGTGTTAATCCACAACTTAAGCTACCACACCAAATTTCATCAAAATCCGATCAGTAGTTTTTGTGTGAAAGAGTAACAAACATCCATCCATCCATACATCCATCCTTACAAACTTTCATATTTACAATAGTAGTAGGAGTCACTCCATTGACCCTTATGACGTATCTATAGCGATCCAAGGCGAACTGCGCTCTGTCGCCCGCGCAGTTAGGATGACCTAAATGCATGTTTTTTTTTTAATTTTCGCTTTCAAATACTTGAGCTTCGACACAAATGCTTTTGCATATTATAGACTAGCTGTTTCCTGCGGCTCCGCCCGCTTAAATATACTATTGAGTATCCCGCGGGAATACTGTACTTTTCCGGGATAAAAAGTAGCCTATGTTTTAATCCAAAGCCTAAACTACCACCATACCAAATTTCATCAGAATTAGGTCAGTAGTTTTTGCGTGAAAGAGTAACAAACATCCATCCATCCTCATATAAATTCTATTGTTGATACATAACATGCCCTGTTTTTCCTGAAACGGAATAAAACATCTTCCAGGAAACTTTGGAGGCACTTGTTCGATTAGTCGAGTATCCTCAGAAAGTATGTAAGAAAAGTCTCATAAGTCATAAGGGGGTTTTAACTTTGAAGCTAGTCCTTGCTTTTTTTAGACTTAAATATTTATTTTTTTACAGTATGTATTTGTCTCCGACCTCCGCAAGTCAAACCGGCGGGTGACCGTGAATCACGACAGCGAGCTCACCACGAACGGCACCCGCGCCGCCGCCGGCTGGTCCGTCTGACAGGACAGCGACGAGCCCACCACCGAGCCCTGACCCCCACACGTTTCGTGGATCTCCCACGAGTATATGAACCTGTAGGGATCAGATTATACTGGTCAAAGTCGTGTGAACTTCTAAAACTTCTTACGCTGGTCGCTTCACATAGGTAGTATATTAGCTTCAAGGCCTGTGCAAAAATTACGTAACCCCCAAATATTGCGTTTTTTATTTGAAAATGAATGTAGATAAACTGACTACATTTAAATCATAGTGGTAATACAATTTAATGGGCCGTTATGTTAACATTATATTATTTTAATAACAAACACAAGATGAATTCATTCAGTTAACCACAAATTCGTTAAAGGCATGATTTTTACATTAAGCAAGTCAATGTGCTAAGTACCCTGAACTTTGAACTGAGTTTATATTATCAAACGACAATTTATTCTGTAAATATTTCAAGTGAACAACAATAATATTTTATTTCTTTGTCTTCCATAAATATCATAATACTTTGGCATTCATATTTGTTAATTAATGAAGCCTTATATGGGTTAGGGAGCGTTCATAAATTGCGTGAGACGTTCTTGGTGAGATATTATGAGAATTCCCTCTCCCTAATCTCACGTCACGTCAGACTTAAATAAAATGATATTGTGTATAAATTTGTTGATTTATTAAAAAGAAACTATTTGTTTTATTAGACTAGTAAAGAGTATTTGAGATTATTCTAACAAGCGTGTGAGACGTGCGCAACTGACTTTTCCAAACTTTTAATTGAACCTATAATTTCCTTGCATTTTGAGACTATTTTGCCAGAAAATAATTACGTGTTATTTGCTAAGACTCTTCCCCCCCCCCCAAATACCTCAGGTAATTTATGGACGCCCTATGAAAATATAAACTAAATACAAAAATGGCGCCTAGGTAGAAATAGAAATACTAGAAATTCGCTTGTAAGAATAAAAGAAATTAGTTAAGTAGTTACAGTAGGTGTTAAAATGTAGACGGCACCTGAAGTGCCGATTGTTTTGAATTTTCAAATTGGGTAAAGAAGTAATTTCTGGTGACAAATGTTTAAAGAAAGAAAATCATCCTCCATCTAACATGCTTAGAAGCCTATTTAATCATAAAACCTATTTAAGCCTATTTAAGCATTCTCGAATTGAACAAATTTACAAAAATATGGATTACATTACACTTCATTTTGTAGAAGAAACAAAAATGTTATAGTAAAAACAAAACCGTGCAATTTTTTGGCCTCCATCCAAAAGTGATGCGAAACATTACGCGAATAATGTGCGAATTGGCTTCACACTTCGTGTGTTCGCGGACTTTTCGCCGAAGTCAGGAGCGGGCTTAAAGCTTGTTATTTTTGAATATCTACAATGCTTATTGTATTTTATTTCAAAAATTATTAATTAGGAATTATTATGTAAAAAAAAAAAACGAGGCGAATTGAAAAGCATTTGTAAATTTTATTCCAGGTTATATTTATTTATTAGTATAAGATCGGTGCCCTGTACGGGATGTATTTGTATACTGTGATATAGGATTGTAAATAGATGTTTCTAGTTGTAGAGGATTTCAGTTTCAATGTTGTGGCGTTTTATGCTTTCAATTGGCCAAAATCAGTGTAACTATTTACCCAACTACGGTGGAGCCAAACGGAAGGGTAATGATTTTGGCAGTCTATGTATGTATGTATGCTTGTTACACCGTAGCGCCTAAACTACTGGTATATTGAAATAAATGAGGTGTCAATAGATTCGTAATAATAGCCCGGGCGACATAGGCTATATAATTTACGTGGTCGGGTTGTAGTTTTTTTTTTTTTTTTTTTTAATAAAAATTGTAGTTATTTTGAAGTGCGGTCCCCACTAGAATGTTTAAGTGAATGAAATCGTAACATTACCAATTTCAGAAGTACTAAAGCACTTAGTATCTGGTAGACTTTTAATTTCCTCGATTATAATATCCACCAAGACGACACCATCGTTGTATGAATGAATGAACTCTGGATCATGTAATTTGTCTAACTTTTTGTATGCAGAAATTGAAAGGAAATTTTGTTATATGTTTTTATAATGGACCTGAAGCATATTAATTGGGACCTAAAACGCCACATATAATATGCATTTCTGTGTGTGTTTGTTTTATAGGATGTATGGGCAAAGCCCGTTTTATTGGTGCTTAAAAAGAGATAAAAAGTTGCCTACTTAAAAAGTAAATATACACAATAACAATATCTATCTGTTTGGTTTTGAAATGCGATACAAAAGTGCTTGTGTAAAAGAGCTTTTACGGTATTATTTTTGCTGTACTAAAATACTGGCTACTTTGTACAGGGAATCATCCATTTTGGTGAGATTTTTTGTATACATTCTCGTTTTTTTTAAAGTACAATTATTATTAAACTAGCTATTGTTAGATTAGTCTGGTCAATAATTTTATTTAAAAGCAAATACTGGTATTTTCGTCAAAATTGTATTAAAGTCTCTTTTATAAGGTTGTTTAAAAATCAATGACGGATATTTTGGGCATATGATCTCCTGCTTATATGTAAAAATCTTTAGGCATAAAAAAATAAAAATTAAATAATAGACACTGAATAAAATTACAAAGTTGAGGTCATAAACCTCACAGAAACAGCTGATTCAAAGGGGAAGCGTCTTCGCCTAAGTAACTTCAATAAAATCAGATGTATGGAATCAATGACCTTAATAACGCCGTAAAGAGCGTACTGTAAATTTATTTCCTTTTTTTTCGTTTTTTTTCCCATCACATGAGTAAAATATCTGCAATTGATTTTAAACAGCCATTTATAATATTGTATTGAATTGACTGGACTTAGTAAATAGGTTTTATTTTATTCTAATTTTTATTTCTAAGGTTTTAACAAAAATAGAAGAAATTGGTTACATTCAAAATTGTAGAAATTTTTACTTATATTTATTTATGTACAGATTGAATGAGTGTTTGTATGTATCATAGTTTTATAGTGTTTTTGAGTAAGAGTATTTAAGAATGTTATGTTTAATATTTTAATTTTAAGTGTGCAGTTTTGTATGGGATACAAGTTGCATTTGACTTTTTAATTATTATTAACATTTTAACGACCAATTTTAAAATTTAATTGCATAATATTTTCCGTCTCAGACGTTGCATTTAAAAATAGTAATATGTTTACTACATTCCCATACAAAACGACACTTTTCACTGCACCTATCATAGCAAAGCACTGCCCGCACTAGGATTTCGGCAGCTTATTTATTTTACATATCTTAATTTAAGACTTACTGATGCATAATAAACATGTTTGATTTATTACATTTTTTATTTTAACCAATCATGGTGGTATCATGTACTACTATCAGGGAATCTAATTAATTATTTTATTTTTTTTTTATTTGAATAATTTGTGTACACATAGTAAAACATTAGCATTGACAACTTAAAATTCCAAATTGAAATTTCTTCCAGCAGACCTGATACAGGAAAGTTTAGTTATAAATGTAACAATATATCATTATATACATAAGCTGTCCTCACAATTTATTTGTATTAAATGCCGGCGTACAGCCACAATACAATTATCAATGGCATGTCAGTTTGCTATCTTAATTTAATCAAAATACGATCAAATTTTGACAACAGTCAACTTAAGCAGTATGAATTAGATGCCCTGATAGTACGTTCAAAATCAGTTTAGTGTGGATTTGGCTTATATTTAATTCACACTTTAAGTTTTACGACACGTGTATTCTTATTTCAGGTTGTGTATTTTATTCAAAAAATTAATTTAGTCAATTTGAATTTTATTTTACTTCAGAAAAAAATAATTTTAAAAAGTAATCAGTGCTGCGCACTCTGTCGGACGCTAGATAGACTATTTATCATTCTAATGCACAACGTTTTGTACAATGCAAAACATAGATGGCGTTTTTCAACTCACTTTATACTTTCAAATATTTTTTTATTTTCCTTGTAGTTAGTCACATGTTTACAAGTGATAGATAATAATGCAAAAGCACAGAAGTATCGCAGGCACAGAGAGGTATTGACTTTACTTTGTGAAATATTTACGTTCGATTGTGTCGCAGTGATAATAGCGGCAAACTAAACGGTATTTTACGACGAAAATGTGACTAACCGCTACCTTGAATAGATAGGTAACTCACTTTATCAGGTATTATCTGAGTGATTGCGGTGAAGCTTTATAATTCGCCACATATGTTGCGGTATAATTTAGTTTAGCTTTGCGTTTGTCGTTTTGTTTTGGCGGGAAAATCTACAATGGCCGTGGACAAGATAATTTGGAAGATGATATTAGATTTTATTATTTTAGCATGTGGTAAGTACTATTCTTATTGCAAATTAATGTATTGTTTACGTACTTAACTAGGTTATTTAACTATTTAGTTTCGTGTACGTAACATGAGACCTAGAAACTAGAAATACCAGGTCGGAAAAATAGTAAAGTACGGCTACATATTATTATTAATATCTTGAATAAATCCCGTTTTACAATTTCAAGGCAATTTTTTTTAACTACCTTCAGATTTTAGGAATAGAATCATAAATTTTCTTTTGATTAAGTACTTCAGTAAATCAGTATTGTTACCTACTCACTGAAATTAATTTTATTGATAATTTTACTGTAAATTATTTTAACTACCTTCAGATTTTAGTAATAGAATCATAAATTTTCTTTTGATTACTTCAGTAACTCAGTATTGTTACCTACTCACTGAAATTAATTTTACTGATACTGGTAGACCAAGAGCTACTAGGAAATTATAACTGCTCTAGCAGGTGTTTGAGGCAAGCTGAAACCTTGTCCTATACTTCTCCAACTGTACGTCAACACGAGACTGCAGGTCTGGCTGGTCAGAGGCGGGGCTAAATCAATATACAAATTTTTGAAAAGCGAATTTTTTAATCCCCAAAAAACATGTTTGAGGCAATTTGAAATTTTTATATAGTGTTAGTTAAATGGTACTTGAGGTCATAAACATTATATTTTAATAACTATAACATAATGCATAGGACGAGGCCACAACGGTGGCGTCGCCCATAGGAACAGCGTACCTACCGCTTAGTGGTTACGTCATCTGCAAGAACTGCAAGCAAATACGTTTATCACAAACTAGATGTTGCCCGCGACTTAGTGCGCGCTAAATAAAAACTCGCGGGAACCGTACATTTTGCCGAGATAAAAGTAGACTATATTGTTATTGCTCGATATTAACAATTGTTGATTGACGCAACCGTGACGGTCTTAATTTTCCGAAACCGAAACCTATACTATAATGTTCGTCCTTTACGTCATATTATAAACACTCTGACTGTAACCTTCAACTCGGCAGTCTGCACAGAGGCATCGTCGTCGTTACCTGACTCCTGAGACATACGACAAAAACTATTTCCTTCTTCCGACAAAATGCTCTCTTTAAAGAAACCAGATTTTGCTCGCGGCCCCGCGTAAATAAAGTATCCCACAAGAGCACTGTACTTTTTCGGGTTAAAAAATAGCCTCCCTCCCTCATCAATCCTCAATCCCTCAATCTACTGCCATACCAAATTTCATAAAAATCCACTCAGTAGTTTTTGCGTGAAAAAGTAACAAACAAACATCCATCCAACCATCCACACCAACTTTCACATTCTAATACTGTTATAAATGTAAAGTTATTGAGGATGGATGGATGTATGGATGTTTGTTACTCTTTCACGCAAAAAGTACATAACGGATATTGATGAAATTTGGTATGGTAGTAGTTTAGGTTCTGGATTAAAACATAGGTTACATTTTATCCCGAAAAAGTACAGTGTTCCCGTGGGATACGGTATTTATGCGGGCGGAGCCACGGGCAAGAGTCGTGCATAAACATACATAATATTAATAATTGTCAATTGTCCGTGCTCACGCCTGTGATCCTTATTTACGCCAGTTTTGTCTATGTTTCTTTGTTTTTTTTGCTCCTCGAAAGATGTCGCTATTTAATAACTCCAAAGTGTAAAGACTGATTAAGTGTTCCTTTGACATTCAGGCTCCGATAATGATTTCTGCAATTCATTACAATTTATTATTACACGCTCATTTGTCCTCGTCCCTCAAAGTGGAGTAACGGAGAGTTATTGATATGAAATAATAAATAAATAAAAAACTCACTTCAACGAATATTCATATAAAATGTGTTTAACAATATGATTATCTCCACTTATTCATGGATCTGAATTATAATAATTACTTACAGGAAATGAAATGTGAATGAAAATTGTAAAATTTAATTGTATTAACCAACGTCTTTTGTTTCAATTCACATTACCATCATCTTAAGATCTGATGACGCACACAGGTGAGCAGTAAGCGTGTCCAATCTCTTATCAGCTGACCTGCTCTAGGTACCGGGAAATGCTGTGAAATCGCATGTATACCATGCTTATCTGGTTAATGGTTATACCTAGTTAGATAAGCAGGTCCTGGTTTTAGACCATATATAATTAAATAATTTTCTCTTTACGTGTCTATAAAGCCACCTACCAGTATATTACATGTAAATATGTCATGATTATAAAGGTTGTCTGGCAGAAATCGCTTGTAGCGATAAGACCGCCTTTTGTGCTTATTTAAGTTTAGTTTTTCTATGTTCTGTATGTCCTATTTGTTTTTGGTGCAATAAAGAGTTTTTCATTCATTCATTCATTCATTTCATTCATTCATTTCATTGACGATAAACTCATGAATATACCCATTGATACATATAATAGGTAGTTAGGATAGGATAAGTAGCAGGCTTTATTAACCATTTGACTCCGTAGCATCGTGTTAATCAGTCACACTATTCTGGTCAAGGGCCGTATAGGACAATGTGACGTATCACTAAGGGCCGCACACTTTAACGGGGGCGGAGGGGATCAACCAGTTCGAAGCGTTCATTTGTGTGCGTTTATTTAAATACCAATCAAAACAAAAATTTGACAACAATTAGCACCAAGAGCTGCAGCCTTTTTGCGGTAGAAGTATGCGGGCCGCAGATGACGATCGCTGATGTAAATAGTTGCCTTTATGTATAAACTGAAAATCCTGCGTTAGTAAAAACAATATATGTTGACAGCTAGAATATCTTAATGTAGGATAAAATATTAAGGCAAAATTAAATAACTAGGCTTCTTATTTTCAGTGGCCGTGCCCTTGCTAATAATTCTGCTGATAGCGGAGCCCTACCGCCGGGGGTACTTCGCTGATGACCAGTCCCTGAGGTTGCCGTACAAGGAGCAGACTATATCAGAGGGTTTGTTGGCGGGTTTGGGGTTTGCGTTTACTATTATTACGGTGAGTTTCTTAAATACTGGTGTGGCGGACCAATTGGCGCCATGGTCCTGAATCGCGCTATCGAAGTTTTCACAGCTCGGCGTTATGTTGATTATACAACATTGACTGAAATGCTTACAAGTGGGCTTCGGCCTGACCGAGCATACTACACGCTCGGTCAGAGATCTCCCTTTGGGACTCCCACTTTCCCACTCTGGCTAGGCACTGCACTGCACATGACTTTAAGCAGCATAATCGTATTCTTTGTTTTCCCAAGGGAAGTCTTGAAACCTAACCTATACATCATACAGTCTCAAAATTCACATTCCAGATCCTCCTAACAGAGTTCGTCTTGGACCAGAAGAGTGCTGGTATCGGCGAGAAGTTCGTCTCTGGCTCCCTAGTTCCTGGCTGGATTTGGGCGAGCTACACTACAATAGGCATATACACATTCGGCGCCGCCTGTCAGCAGCTCACGTCTAACTCCGCGAAGTATGTGATTGGGAGACTGAGGCCGCATTTCTTTGATGTAAGTCTACAAGTGTACCTTATACCCTCGTCGAATACCTATTCTGATAAGCCGGTTCTGTTTGAGCGATACCACGATCTCGCGGAAAACTAGCATTAAACATTGCTTGGGTTGTTGTCGCGATGCAAAGTTATCAGAGGCACCAGGACTGGAAAACGCCTGGAACGCATTGTAACAAAACTCTGTAGTACACCATGAAATTGTTACCATATAAAGTTCCCTGAACACTGCAAATGTGGTGGACAAATAGTGAAGGACATCGGGAATAGCCTCTAAAGGTACTTTTGTGGGTCCCAAAAAACCTTAATAAACTTTGTTCTTAAAGGACACATATTTCATTATTTCAGGTATGTAACCCGCTCGCGAACTCCTCTTCCCCGCTGAACGCCGGGGGGTATATTCAGGAGTTTACCTGCCAGGGTACTGACGCGGCACGGCTGAAGGATATGCGCCTGTCCTTCCCCAGCGCGCACTCCAGTTTCGCCATGTACACTGCTGTGTTCTTCATAGTGAGTATTACATAGCTCATGAAATGACTGTATGTCGGAGCTCAAAGCATATTATGTGCCTATTATTCCTGCCCGTGCAGCCGCTGCTCCAGCAAAATATTTATAGCAAAATATTTATAGCAGGCTAGACCGTGAGGCCCATCCTTAGTATAAATGAATAGAGGGGAAATATTTGAGGAATAGAGCTGAATAGAGTATCACTTATTAATTTTGACATAACAACGGCACTCCCATACAAAAAAATAAAAACTTTACATGATAGGTAGCATGGTTGAAGATACCAACAGTTTCGATATTATTATGTAGTTACAAAAGTTAGGAATAATTTCAAAGTGTAAAAAGGGCCTTAGTAGAAAATAGTTGTTAAAGTGGAAAAAAAATCCGAATCACAGTCCCTTTTCACAACGATTCAGGGAAGGAGTTAAGTAGTAGAAATGGAACAAGGCTAACTTTTTTTTCGAGACAATAGAGATGATGACTACATCTAAAATATTAAGTTTCATTCATATCCTCAGAAATATTTGAGGCATTATATTTGGTAAATGTAATGTAGTTGAGTAATTAGATACATTTAAACAGTACAAAAAAGTTTTTTTTTTTTTTTTGCAAAATTAGTAAACGAAATCTACATCATTAATTTACCTACATCATATTCAAAGACATACATTATGGTAATTATGAACTAAAACGCACAAATATCGGAGATATTTACAAATACTAGAGATCGCCCTGTTTCCATTCCAAATTCGACCATAATTCATAATATTTAAATTTTTTAGTTTATTTTTTTAGGGATCTTGTGCCTCTTAGATATGCAATAAAAATGTGTAAATTTTGTCTATGATATTTACAGTGCTGGATTTACACATTTGCCGCCAATAGGCAATTTTCTTAACTTCCTTCTCAAAATTACTCTTCTTATACTTATCAAGAGTATTTTTTAAAAGTTGGCCTGGTTGAAATTTATACCAAATAGCTGTGTGCATTATTTAATAAAAACAACAGCGCAAATTATAATATAATGATAATATTATGTTTTGTACATTAAAAGCGAACGAGTGGAGCGAGCGAGCAAAAATCTCTCTAATTTCGCAGGATAAAATTTGATAATCAATTAGGATGAATCAATTTTTTAATCAATTGTTGTAATTTAATTTGTAACAAATACCTGAATATCTGAAAAGGTTTATACTTTGGAATAATTCACAACTATTGTTTACGATTGGTACAGCAATTTTTGCAAATATTGACTCTTGATATACTGTTTCTTCTGAGAAGTTACTCATATTTAAGAGTACTATTCATTTATGCAATATATATTTTTTTTGTCATCTAGCCTATTGTTTATCAGCCTATACGACTTTACATAGGCAGTAAGTTATGTTCCCAAAGTATAATTGTTATTTGGAAGTGTTATATATAAGCTAGAATTAAAAAAAAAAAACATTATAATTTAGATAAGTAAGTAAGGCCAGGATTAGCTACCTCTAGTTAATAGGATAAAACTTGTGGTAAGCTGATCCAGAGATAAGCCAGCGTTAGTTATCTAGCTACAACTTTAATCCTGCCATTGTTGATTACTATTATCTTGATAATATATTGAATAGTAAAATAATCTATGTCGGGCGATGATAAGTCCATCGCGTCGACTAGGAGCCAGTCGGACAGACGGACAGTGCATCGCCCGTATCTAGTCCAGACTAAATAGTAGCATGTAGATATACGTAGATACTAGATCATCTGTGTATTATATGATTATACTTCCTTTGTTGGCAGCCACCGTATACATTATAATGTGCGTCATGTACCGTTTTTACTACTTAACTTCCTGACAAGTTGCGAAAATGGACTACAATTCGGATTTTTTTCCGTAGATGTTGTTTCGTGCGCACAAAAGGAAATCTCGAAGAAATGTAAATTCCGACGCAATAAAAAGTAGCATATTTCCTTTCCCGTGGTCTTCTCTACAACTGTGCCAAATTTCATCAAAATCGGTCCAGTAGCTTCGGAGCCTATTTCAATGCACAAAGTAACACATCTCTCCTCTTTATTATAAGCTCAGCCTTTTTGTGTTCCAACTTTCAAACCCTGTAAACCTGTACCCCCTAATTAATAAAAAATATTTACACTACGGTGACGCTAATCCATGTTGCTGTCTTAGCCTGTCAAGTGGCTTTTCCAACCTGTCATACAAAGACAGTTGGTGTATACATGGTGTTAATATTTTTATTAATGAACGGGTTAATGACAGCTCCATGCCTTCCTAATTTAACCTCATACCACATCTATTCTTTCAGTTGTACGTGCAAGTAAAAGGCAAGTGGCGCGGCTCGAAGCTGTTACGTCACGCGGTGCAGTTCCTGGCACTCATGGGCGCCTGGTACGTGGGGCTGTCGCGCGTAGTCGACCACATGCACCACTGGAGCGACGTGGCCGTGGGCTTCGCGGTCGGCGCGCTGTACGGCGTTGTCGTGGTGAGTTATGCAGCCCTAGTAACACTACCTAGACTTGACGACCACTGTGGCTTAGTGATCAAGCCGGAGGTCGCGGGTTCGAATCCCGCCAAAGGAACACAAAGTTTTATGTGTCCCTGGGTCACATCCATGTATATATTATGTGTATAATATTATTATAAAAATATCTTAAATATATGTCTAGTATAAAAGTATTAAATATACTTCCTGTTGTCTGGTACCTGTAACACAAGTTTTTCGGATTCTTCGCACGGGATCAGATTGATTTGGTGTGAAGCGTCCATAGATTATTATTATTATTAACTAGCAGTTCCTGGCACTATTGGGCGCCTGCACGCGTAGCGTGATCACTGTAGAAATGGTTTCTTTCTACGGAAGTAGATGACAGACATATAAAGGAAATCTGTATTTTTAACCATACAATATGCCGATATCTGTGTAGACAACGCATTTCTACGGCGATCTGGAAACAAAATAAATTTAACATTTTTATTTACCTTCGATTGTAATTTTTAATGTTTGTTTTTAGTTCGTCTACGTCCTGAAGCCTATGAAGTTCGGCTCCACCGTGCGCTGGGAGAACCCCCCAGCGGAGATCCCGAGACCTGTCCTGTCTAGATAATATAATATCAGATGTGATAAGTAATATGTGATAATATAATTAGTATTGTAATTATAAGTTATGTTAAATTATTATAAGCTAATTGAATGTAGCTAATTTTACTATTTGTAATGGTTTCAGGTGAATATGGTGTTTTCAATTGAGCATGGTAGGCGAAATCCGAAGCTATAAAGAATTATAGTGAAAATGTTCAAAAGAAACACAAGGTAAAGGAGATTGGTCATTTCAGACCCAGACCCCGACAGAAAAGAGATCTGTCCCAGTTCTTTAGTAATAATACGTGTAACGAAAATGATGTACTATTTTTATTCGATTTAGATAACTAAAAATAAGTATATCGAAAGATAGAAAACAAATAAAACGAAAGATATTTGGTATAACAAAACATTTTACAAAATAACGCGATTACAGTAATTAAATCAAGGTGATACCAAATTGGTTCCCATTCAGCTTTATGTTGCGAACGGATTCAGTGGGCATCAATATTGCTATTTTTATTTCTGCAGGCACTGTATTAAAGCGTTATTATAAATGTGCTGTGTGTTATTATAAAACCGCCTCCTGTTTTGGAAGTCGGTTAAAAAGAGATCTATCACAGTTTTTTGTCACATCAAGGGCTTGTTTCACAATCTTCGTATAATTGCCAGATAGTTTATTTGCGTGTTATGTCTCTGTCGCTCGATATAAAGTAAGCGGCGACAAAACTTCCGAATAAGTTATCCGACACTCACTAGAAGATTCTAAAACGGGCTGAGTGTAAAAATGCGCATAGGTTCATTTTTTGCACTGTCGGATTTCTTCTACCATGCCCACTTCTTAAACTCGCCCTGCATAATATTTGACGATATAGTGTGTACAGTATTAATTCGTAATTAATATATTTCCTTACTTTCTATTATGTAAACAAACTTCCTTTGCACTATGTTGGCCAACAAGGTGCGGTTTACTCGTGGCAATAACTGAGCTGAGCTTTATATAAATTAATAATACCTAATTAGAAATAAAACTTATTGTAATATTTTCGTTTTGTCTTTTATTTATTGTGTGCTACGAATAATACAAATGAAACTAAATTTGTGCGCTGTAACACTAGATAAATACCAAAACTATTTAGCCTGTAGGTAACCGATTGTGATGAATATTTTCACATTTAAATGAGAATATCTATATAATAAGAGGAGGAACCGCTGTCGTAGGCTTACTTTAATGAATTACAGTTCAGGAGTTACAGTTATAAACTTCGTTTAAAATAACGATATAATAAGTAAACGTATATAATATTAGTATAATGGTATGAGTGTGCGCGAGTCCGACTCGGACTTGACCGGTTTTTACCCGACTAGGGCGAAGCCAAAATAGGGTAATGATTTTGGCAGTTTATGTATGTATGTTTGTTCCACCGTAGCGTCTAAACTACTTGTCCGATTTTAATGAATGCGGTGTCATTATATTCGTATTAATCACGGAATATAAAACACAGGAGGAAGGGGCATAGGTAGAATGATTATTGAAAACCGCTGTCGCCAAACTCACACAAAAACATTGTACGCACACTGAAAATGAACCAATTATAACTGTAACAATTTCTCGAAATCACAATGTAATAACGACTATTAAGAATGATACAAAAACGACCTTATCTCCTTGACAATAATGTAGAATTTAGCAATTACACATTGTGACTGTTATCGGCATTCCTTCGACATGCTTTCGACATCTTTGACTACTTAGTTCAACTATTTGACGCTCTTGAAATTTGCATTTTATGCACGTAAATTTGCACTTTACAGTCATAGATGCAAGGTTTTAATCAGTTTTAATTCAAATTCGTGTGATTGTTTCTTTCTAGAATGTTCTGCTACTCAAATAGGGATGTTATCATATGAATGTTTATGATCTCGATAAAATCGATAGATTCTGAAATCAATCAATATAAATAATATAGTTATATGTAAAAAGGGTTATAATTATTATCGTGCGAACAAAAATAGTTTGCGACTGCAAATGAGCATACTGTTAATTTGGCAGATAATTAATATAATATATTATATCTATACAGATAAACAAAATTGAAGTGTCTGTTTGTAATTTCAAATTAACAGCTTTTATTTTCACTTAATGCATTTAAAAGTATGATCGTTACTTATAATAAAATATAAATTGTTAACATTTTTCTGTCCGTCTGTCAGTCTGTGTGTTTGTTCCGGCTAATCTCAGAAACGGCTAGACCGATTTTCACGGGACTTTCACTGGCATATATAGATGATATTATAAGGTCTAGCATAGGCTACTTTAGGTTTCAAAAATAAGGTTCCGTTTCCGTTAGTTCTATGCAAACGAAGTTGCGGGCATCAGCTAGTCAGATAATACTTAATATAATTGTATATTAAACTTTTATGCCTTGGACATATTTGTATGATATTTCGTACGAATTGAGTACGGAAAAGATAATGAGAAAAAGGAGGCGGTTATATGTTCGGCTGTATATAATTTCAATGCAGGGTATTTTGCTGCTGGCTCTGAACTGGGCCCTGGTTCATCTAGAATACTTTTTTCCAGGAGAGTTTGAAGTCATTGTTACGTTCTGTAACAACAAATATATATTATTATTATATTATTATAATTAAAATGTAGATGTCAAATAACAACAGTAACTACTGTGACCCATGAAAGAAATGAATTACCGATAGGTTTATTAAAACTGTATCTGTGAAAGTATACACCCCCCCCCCCCCCCCCCCCAATAAGAAGTAATACTTTAATACTGTATTTTCATACAATTTACGTACAAATAAAAATATTCAGCTTAATGTGCAATTCAGGGATACCTCATACATACAACTTTTGCATTGACTAAACTGTTTAGTCGATGGAGGTACGCATACAATCGATTTAAGCTATAGCGTGGTTATAGCTTGTGCTTTGCTTTATATACGTTTTAAAAGAGAAAAGAAAAGGAGGTATTGTGTATATCCCATATTCAGTGACAAATTAATTTGTAGAATATCTCATACATTGCATTCTAAACTAAAATGGCACCCAGATAAGTTTTTTAAATATTATAGAATGTGTGAAGAAACTTTTAATGAAATCTTATCATTACTGGGTCCTGAACAGTCGCGGATCGACTGTTAAGTCGATGGTATGCGCACTTCAATACATTGCAATGCAAAATGAGCGCGTAATCGATAGTCGTCCAACTTTTTAGTCAAAAGCAGATCGATACAGCTTTTTGATTTTTATCGATCAACTATCGAGTTGATAGTATGCGCACGTTCTATATTGATATAATCTAATGAAACACAACAAAACAGTTGTTCCACTAAAAGTTATATGTATGCGCTAGCCCTAAAACTGTATTTGTGGTTTAAGAAAAATGTATGAATACGTATGTACTTGATAACACATAATTTTTTTCGTGGGAACTACACGGTGATCTAAATATCTGTATCCTTTTTTTGTTATAAGGATTGTATTTTCTGCAAAATGTTCTGAACAAATGCAACTCGATTTCGTAGGCATCCAGTTGACCCTACCAGTCGCAGTAATCCACTTCTCTTTTGTATGAGGATCTTTAGGAAAACTAAAACGGAAATAATCAATACTTTAGATAACTATTTTGATTTTAGTTAAAATAACAATTACCTATATCTAAAATTAATAAATCGATAAATCGATGATATCGTAAGTCACAACCCGTGACTTACGATAAAAACCCGTAAGTTCGTTCCACCTGCGTCTGTGCATAATTTCAGATTGTGCTTACTACTCGACACCAGGTGGCGTATTAAGGCTCATATAATTTTAGACTTTATTTCAATAGCAATACGTGTCATTCTTAATTTTCACTAATATTTTAAATGGAGTGAGGATTTTCTGAAAGATTATTTATTAATTATAAATTAAATAATGACTTACCGATGATAAGAAACACCTGATCGTAGTAAGTTCTTCGTACCACTATTGTTTTTGCACTCGAGGATGGAACATCGAGTCATTATAAGGAGTTTTTTTATAAAACACGCGTATGAAAATAACCGGCAGCACATGTCACAATACTTAAGCAACCACAAAGCAAGTGAGTCCAGTTAAGTCTCGCTGTACTTAACTATGACAAGCGGGCCACGCCCACATGCCCTTTCCTCTTGTGTTTTATATTCCGTGGTATTATTAGCCCGGGTAACATAGGCTATATAATTAACGTAGTCGGGTTATAGTTTTCTATAAAAATTGTAGTTATTATAATCATGGAAATCAGGAATCATATACAGTATTCACATTATTTTCTTAGGGCTGGGACCATATGATCCGGAATCCGGCGGGCCCGGGAAAATTCAGAGCACTGAAAATAGAACTCTGCGCTAATACAGTAGAGTTGAAAATCGAAGTGTCGATTGTCGAGCTGTCATATATGACATTGATATTTGACTACACACTTGCGTATTCGATTTTCAGCTCTATTGTATTAGCGCACAGTTCTATTTTCAATGCAACAATATAGTCCCAGCCTAACACAAATAGACAAAGATAATGCAATACATATTTGTTATTGTACCCTAATATCGTATGACGAGCTCAGTACGTCAAATATAAGTTTATTTGCCGTACCGATAATGATGTTTATGAATAAGCCACACACCCATCACGATAGCGGCATAAAAATAACATCAGCCGGGTCAAATTATTCCACTACTGGCCCGCGATAGACTTCCTTTTTACGACCGAAATTCGGTCGTTTAGATCAGCATTCAGCTCACATCGAGACGGGACGCGGCGAAGCATTTTTAAGATAGCTATTAAGAGTTCGAATTTCTATGCCGCTTGCACTGAAACGTGTATCTTCTTGTGTAATGAATAAAGTTCAATTTTGAATAGCTATCTAAAAATGCTTCGCCGCGTCGCGTCTCGATGTGAACTGATTCTTACTCATAATTGTAACAGCCGCTGAAAGGTCATTGGCGAATATTTCCTTAGAGCCTTCCTGACGGGCCTGTAAGTTGCAACTAACGTTAAATACAAGCGCAATCCCGATGAAACATTATGTATGTAATTTATAAGGCTCTTAATTCATGTTTTCTCTCCCATCCTGACTTTGACTTGTGGAAATATAATAAAAAACCTTATTCAATATTTTGCAAGATTTGCAAGTCATTCTAACTTCCTGTTTCACAATCTTCTAAGTGTCGAAAAGCTTATTCGGAAGTTTTCTCGCTGCTAGCTTTATATCGAGCGACAGAGACAAAACATGCAAATAATCTGTCTGTCGCTTATCAGTAGATTAAGCAAAACATACCCTTATTATTCATTAATAAACGTTTTAGATAAGAATAAAATGCTTAAGAGCCCTATTACAAATCTGCATTCTGCGGGATTAGGTATTTGAAGCGTTCCCGACATTTCGCATTTTGTAGTAATTTTGCAGTTGTATTTATCGTTTTTAAACGGTTTTATTTAGCTTGCCCAGTTTATTTATTTATTTGTTTGGGTCAAATTTAGTAATTGGTATTTTACCCCCTTCCTGACACCAGATCGATCTGATATTTGGTACCCACTCTTAATCTTGATGACAATACAATAATAAAAAAATTTCAATAATAAATTAAATAAAAAAATATTATTATGTTTAACGGTTTTATTACAATAAAAATAATGTAGGTAATGTACTAAAAGCTAAAAAATAATTCGGTAAGTCCTAGCTACCAGATCGCACCAATCTTCTCATCAATCTGGGGTATTGATCAGACAAATAATAAAACTATCATATATTAACTCTAGATACTAGATAATAATATTTAATTTATTATTGAAATAGGTTAATAAATTCATGATGTAAAATTATAAAATCTTTATTCCTCATGAAGTAATTTATACCACAACAAGGTATAAATTTTGCTTAATAATAATATTATCGTAGATAGGAGTAATTCACAGTTAACTTAAAGCAATTATCGAAGTTTTTTTGGCATAGAATAAGATTTTTTTCTATATTAAATCAAAGATGTTTCAAAATTCTAAGGCCGCTACGAACTATACGACTATATAGGAAATAACATTCTCAATTTATTATTCAATTTGCTTAGAACAGCAGTTCAATCCCGGAGCTCAAAAAAGTGCCTTCGCGCATTTTATGAAAATCTTTCTCTGCTATTTTGGGTTTAATTAAAAAGTTAAGAAAAAATTTCAAAAAGCGAGGCCGCTACGAACTAGGCCAATAGCTATTCTGCACTATTCAATATGTCAAAATTATTAATGTATCTTTGTATCTGAAATCAAGAACGCCATAATTGGCCATTTTACGCAAAAATCACAGTCGAGATGTAATATGCCTCTTAATATCTCCGAAGTCCGGGGTAATTATTATTATCGGTTAAATCTCGTATGGCTTTTCAGGCTGTCCCGTTCGCACGCGCACGATATGACGCGTATAATGTATATGAAATATGAATGAGTCAGATCGTTGACCGAACTGCAATTATATCAAAAAGACCTAACCAAGAGCATAACATTTCAAAGGAGTAAGGAGGGTGTTGCATAATGTCAATAGTATTTTAAGAAATATAATTGTAATATCACATTTACAGATGTCACAGGTACAGCCTATTTAGTTAGGCTGTACGTAGTGTAGACGTATTTGTGTTAGGCATATCTCATATGTAATACGCATCAGTGTTAAGCACCAATAAAGGAGAATATAACAATTGTTGCTGTATTATTATCATCACCACTCGAACCTAAGAAGGATCAGAAAAAACCAAGAGGTCGTAGCCCTCTACAGAGGGTACTTATAGGAACTTATAACTATCAACGCGCAAATAGGTTTTCTTTAAATTACTTCAAAAGTTATTGTATGATTTCGCTCAAAATAATTAAATAAAAAATTGGAATTCTGATTTAGGTTCATCGAACACTCACCTTACAGTCGCTTAGGCCGTGGACGCACAGATAACATAATCACGATATGGATAGTGTTATCAAAATGGACCATCTATTGGATAAATATTTGGAAAAATATTTTTTCCCATTTCCGGGTTCAAAATACTTGGACTTTTATCGGTTAAATACAAACAAACAAGCCAATAGCACATCGCGGGCCTATTGGCTGGTGGCAAGATAAGCGAAGGAGAAGCAAAAACTTTGTATCATCTCCTTTTTATGAAAATTATACGAACGAAGAAGTAATTGGCACGAGTTTTGATGGCGGGGATGTAGACGAGTGGCGTTGTTGGTTTTTTCTATTTCTTCGATAAATTTGTGTTATTTCGGTTCATAATATAATATATAAAGTAATATTGGTGAGCATTCACCATTATCAGCCTATCGCCGTCCACTGCTGAACGTAGGCCTCCCCCAATGAGCGTCAACCATAGAATATAACTAGCGGAGAATAACGTGCACAAGTGTGGTACAGCTTCAAAAAGCGTGCTATTTTGTGTTCCCTCCAAAACTCCCTAGAAAGTTTCTGTAAAGCGTCTACCACTTTACTGAATCGATTGACTTGTCTCATTGACTGCATTGACGATTTATTTGGACTTTGACTAGACTTTGCACTTGGCGATTTAGAAAAACGGTGTTGAAAATTTAAACAAAAATTCTGTTTTTAAACCTTTTTAATTTTTCTATCAAGAGGTTGGCCTCTTGAGAATCCTTAAAAAATTCAAAGTTTATAATTTATAATTACGTATATGAATTATTATGGGCGAATTTCGACCACGGGGTGACCTCAGGTTGTTAAAATTCGTCCTCAGATCATACCTACCACGTTAGACCACGTGACGGCTGTTTTGTTTTTTATTAATTCGAAACGTGAAGGAAATAGTGAAATAACCAGCCATAAAATCAGCAAGAGTGATTGTATCTAATGTACCTACTAGCATGTCATATGTCTAGTGATATAATAGAAATTAATATCTATTAGACCTTTATAGAATTATCTAGACCTCAGACATCCAGTAGAAATGAGATGCATCGTACACAACTTTGTTTTGACATCGGCTTCCTGTTGTAATGAACCTATCTACGTCACTTATATTGTCTAACACAATAATATTCTAATAATAAATTAATAAGTATATATAAAGTAAGGCCAACCACACGAGATAAAGAATGTAAACAAATTTTCAGGGGTTCAAAACATTTTTATTTGAATAAATTATTATAAAGTTCTAATTTTAATCGCTGTCGTCTGTACTAAAGTAAGGCCAACGAGACGAGATAAAGAATGTAAACAAATTTTCAGGGGTTCAAAACATTTTTATTTGAATAAATTATTATAAAGTTTGAATTTTAATCGCTGTCGTCTGTACTAGACAAAGATGATTCGTCGGAAGAGTCCGAGTCAGCTGTGTTTATGATAAAACTATCTATTGTGTTATCAATCATGTTGTCAATATTGCTATAAAAATTGTCCTCGACTTTTATTACCGCCAGGCTGTGATTCCATAATTAAAATCAACAACTAAGCACTCACAATAACAGCAAAAATCAAAAATAAAAGTAACCGAAACGGAATAATAACAACAAAAAACCAAGTAAATACGGAGACGAAAAAATATGTATCACTTCGAACGCAATCCAAACAGGAATGAACTTGTTCACAATTGTTTGGCGGACCAAATGTTGACAACTGCGGCACTGGCCGCTTTCCTGTACCACGAAACACGCTACGACAGCTGTCGTCGACCAACTGACGTCATTATTCCATACGAGTGATAAGGACAGATATAATATTAACTCACTTTCATAATGAAACTTAGTAGCGGTCCGTTTATTTACGTTTTTTATCTCGTCTCGTTGGCCTTACTTTAGACAAAGATGATTCGTCGTTAGAGTCAGAGTCAGCTGTGTTTATCAAAAACTATCTATTGTATTATCAATCATGTTGTCAATATTGCTATAAATTTTTTTTATAAAATTTTGACTTTTATTACATGATCCACACAATTTCGCCATTTATCAGCAGATACACGTTGGATCCCCTCTTCATTAGATCCCCTACATCCGCTGTAAATAAAAAAACAACTAAGCACTCACAATATGAGGACGGCACTGAAAATTTCGGGAATCAAGGAAGTGACACAACATTACTATTTAAAAATGTATTTATTGCTTTTCGAAGTATTCTCCGCGAAATTTGACACATTTTTCCATACGATGGAACCAATCATTGAAGCAACCATTCCATTCGGAAGTTGGGGTCTCCAAAATGGCCGTTTTGTAAGCGTCCACAGCTTCTTCAGATGATGAAAATCTCTGACCACGCAATTTATTCTTTATTTTAGGGAAAGTATAGAAATCATTAGGGCTTAGGTCGGGGCTGTACGGCGGATGGTCTAATAATTCTATGATTTCTTGCTCTAAAACCTCTTTTGTTCTGTGCGCGGTGTGAGAACTCGCATTGTCGTGATGGAGGATGATGCGGCGGTTGCAGTTCTCTTTACGGAGTTCAGAAACGACCTGTGGCAAACAAATGTTAGCATACCATTCTGCATTAATCGTTCTTTGTCCCTCAAGAGGAATAGTCGCAACATGGCCGGTTTTGGAGACAAACGTGGCCACCATTTTTTTTGCAACACTCCGTGAACGAACAATTTTTGTTGGCTTTAACTCATTTTCGAACACCCAAACTCGTGACTGGTTTTTTGTTTCGGGTTCGTACGCGTATATCCAGGATTCGTCACCTGATAAGATGTTGTATACAGCATTTGAGGATCCTGCGTGGAATCTTTCGAGAGTTCTTACGCACCAAGTAACGCGAGCCGCTTTTTGCTCTTCACAGAGCAAATGCGGTATCCATCGGGAAAACAACTTTTTTTCACCTAATTGTTCATGCAAGATTATTATTTGTATTTGACTCATGCCAATGTCTAAAGTTGCCTGAATTTCGCGGTATGTCACATGTCGATCTTCCTCAATCAGCTTACGCACAGCATCAACGTTTTCTTGGGTGACTGCAGTTTTTGGACGACCTTGACGGGGATCATCACTGAGCTTGACACGTCCACGTTGAAATTCAGCAAACCAGCGATAAATTGTGGTTTTGGATGGGGCTTCATCACCAAATGCAGAAATCATCCGGTCAACACACTGTTTTTGTGTTAAACCACTTCGAAAGTCATAATAAATCATCGCTCTAGAATTTTCTCCAGTCAATTCAATTTTCTCAACGACTAAACAAGTTTGACAAGACCTTGTGACAAGACCGAGAATCATTTTTTAAATAAATAAACGGTATTCGATTTTTAAAACCAAGGAGTTTCAAATTAAAAAGATTTTAATATGACAGGAACAGTGGAAATATTCCATTCCCGATACGTTTAGTGCAGCCATCGTAACAGCAAAAATCAAAAATAAAACTAACCGAAACGGAATAATAACATCAAAAAACCAAGTAAATACGGAGACGAAAAAATGTGTATCACTTCGAACGCAATCCAAACAGGAATGAACTTGTTCACAATTGTTTGGCGGACCAAATGTTGACAACTGCGGCACTGGCCGCTTTCCTGTACCACGAAACACGCTACGACAGCTGTCGTCGATCATCTGACGTCATTATTGCATACGAGTGATAAGGACAGATATAATATTAACTCACTTTCATACTGCAACTCAGTAGCGGTCCGTTTATTTACGTTTTTTATCTCGTCTCGTTGGCCTTACTTTAGACAATAGAATTATGAATACAGAACGAGTGTTTCATTGAATTGATCCAATTGAATGTCAACAAAATATGAAATGCGACTAAAATAATGTGTCGTTGCATTTTTTCAAAAAAGACACTTAGGCATTTTCATCCGTTATTGGACGATTTATACAGTATTCTCAGAGCGAAGTAACCACTCTTGAAGTGCTGTCTCGCCTGGGACAGTTGGTTTTTAAATGTCGTATGGTTGCCCAAGCACATACGGCATTCTCACAACACAGTCAGCCTAGTCCAGAGGAATGACTGGTCAACGGGCCAACCCATGTGCGGGTTTCCTCACGATGTACTTCTTCATCGTTAGAGCGTCCGTATAATGTACTTGAGATCTGAGAAAGTCTCATTGGTACATTCCACAACCTGGGAATCGAACCTGCACTCTCTCGAGTGCGAATCAAACGGTCTACCCACTAGGCCACGGAGCTCTTCAATGCTCGGATTTTTTAGGCTACGTTTCCACGAGGGTTTTTTGTGGTCGCGACAGAAAAAACTGCACTGTAAATGGTACTGTGCGCTATTACAATAGAGCTGGAAGTCGTGTAGAGCTGTCAAGTCTGACATTTGATACTTGACACTTTGATTTTCAGCTTTATTGTATTATTGCAGAGTTCTATTTGCAGTGAAGTTTGTTTGTTGCTAACACAAAAAGCTCGGGAACGTGGGCTTAGGTTAGGTTAGGTTAGGTTTCACAATCTTCTAATAAGTATTGGGTAGCTTATTACAAAGTTTTGTTACTTTATATCGAGCGACAGAGACGGAATATAAGCGAAATGCGAATCTATTCTTAGAGCTTCATATATTGAATATTGATATTGAAGTAAATGGAGATTTTAATACGAGTAAGATTTTGTTAAAACAAGAACAAACAAGGCACTTTTATAGGTATTTCTTAATTATTCTAATTACTCTTTAACCATAATCTTGTACGCGGTTTTGCCTAAAGGCTAAAAATTATTAGCTTCTCATAGAAAATATATAAAACGAATTATCTAAGTACATTAAAATAGAAAACAATAAAATCTTGTAAATTATTACAGATGCGAATTAATTTTAAACTATTTTATTATAGAAGGAGGTTTTCTATTCCACCGTTTATATATTATTTTTATTTTATTGATAATGATGTTAGATGGGACGCCACCCTTGCTCCTTAAAAATATAACAAAGGCTCTTTGTAAGCGAACAAAATAGTATAATCAAATGTATAAAATTCTTAAAAAATGGCTTGAAGTGCCTTGAAGCTTATGGCTGGAAGTGGAGATTTGTAGCTAATAAACAGTACTAGAGGTAGGTAGCCCTGTGGTCGAAATTAAACCATAATTCAAGTTTTCATTTTTGAGTTTCAACTTTTTTAGCGTTCTTTTGCATCTTAGAATATGTCTAATGTCTATGGAATGTGAAAGGAAGAAAGTCTGAGGGAGGTAGAGTGTGTACCTAACTTTATTTTTATTAATTTTATATGTTACAAAACATTACTAAAAAATATATTAGCTTTCTGCACACCTTGCTCCACATAAACTTTAACTGTGCCAAATTTTATACTTCTCCGCTCGCACAATTCTCGTAAAACCGTACTTAAAGTTTTTGTTTCACGTATATTATACCATTACACATAAATAGTATAAAAGAAGCAGGCCACGTTATAAGTCACGGGGCAGTGATAGTGTTACTTATCTCTACTACTTATACACAGTCATGTAGTAGGCAGTCGTAGTGGTTAGTGGTACTTACACACAGTCGGACAGTTTGTAGGTTGTAAGTGGACAGTTAGCAGGATGACGCGAGAGTTCTCTAAGCATTTACTACGGAAATTTGTAGTCGATGTAATCCTTATCAGTACACGTAAGTAATTAGTTATTTGCAATTAATTAGTCATAATCAATCGTTAAGTTATAAAATATGTTAGCAATGTTTTAAAATTAATTTGCGTAAATGATTAAGATTTTGCACGTGAAAATACATACATAATATTTAATTTATTTATTGGTCAAAACCAGACTCGGAAACGAACATTCGCCTTGCCCTTAGGTTCGGCCGAAACCGAAACCGAACCTTTCTCAAACTTATTAAAATTGACTATTTTATTCTGAAGTCTAGAGTAATTTTAAATATTTACTTACATATATTTTATATATAATATTATGGTCTGTTTTTTAGACTGCGTATATTTTTTTGTATTGTGGCTGTGGTGTTATATTAGAATACAAAAGTAAGGGATATAAATCCTCATTTTTGGTGATAAGGTCGCCTAGTTATAATAGTCATTTTACTAGGAGACGTTTGGCCTCGTCTATTATCTTTTTACAGACCAAAAAAATGAATTAAAGAATCTGCATTAAAATTTTAGTTTTGTGTTTATTTTGTTTTATTACAAAAAAATATTGTGTGTGTTTTATTACAAGACATATTAGCATTGGCAATGCCAGATTTATATCTTATATCTGAAGGGGGTTCCTAAGAGGGCGAAACTTTTAATGAAAATCAAAATGTTCGCTACTTATTGACAAAACTTAGTAGTTAAATATTAAATGTAGTTAAATACTTCAGCTGCAGCGCGTGCAAGCTGACATGACTTCGCGCAAAGTTTGGCGAACGAAGCATGATAATTTACGAATACTCGAGTTTCGGCGTGGCCGAAAGTTCGGCCGTTTTATGGTCGAACCCGAAACTAGAGTCGAAATTCGATTTTTTGGTCGAACCTGACCGAAACCGTAACAGAACCTTCGGTCGGTCTCGAATTTTTCTCTGTACTTACAGTGCTGTTCGGCATATACGCGACAGTGTCGTTCTGGCCGTCGTTCGAGCGGGGGTTCTTCTGCGGCGACGAGAGCCTCATGTTCCCGTACCGCAGCGACACCGTCACTGTCACCGCGCTCAGAATCTACGGCATTTGCCTACCTGTGCTAGCGGTGAGTAATTAGGAAATACACTACCCGTACTGGCATTTGCAGTTGAATTGCTTGCAAATACAAATTGTAATACGATTAGTGTTTAAGGCATCCCGATGCAATACTAGTAGAGAGTAAAAGTTTCAGAATCTATGGCATCTCTCTCCCTGTGATTATGTGTGTTCGTGCTAATAAACGAACTAATAAAGCTTTAAGGTTCTATGGTATCTTTTATCCGTGCTAGTGGTTAGGAAAACACTCAGAATAACCATCTACTTTGCTAATAATGAATTAAAGCCAATTTACACCAAAACGAAACGGATACGCGACATCGGGCTGCATTTTTAAGATAGTTATTAAAAATTTAAAAGGGGAATTATTTAGAAAATTAGATTTGTTTCATACTTTTTTGTGTCTTTTTACTTTGGAAGTCGGTTTAATTTTTTGTTTAAAAATAAAAATTTTTACTTTTTAGTCATATTTGTTATATTATTAGGTCCTTACAAATGAAATTATTAGCGTTTTGTCGTACTGGCCATTTTGATCTCAAATATATCTTCTTTGGTTAGTTGGATTAATTCCAATTTCAAATTTATACCGCTATTTACTCATGCATTTGTGTTTCGAAAACCGTAATTCATTTGTTTTTTCCTCTTTTGGTTTTTCTTTGCGTTACTCTGTTTATAAAATGGAAAACTTGAAATATCGTATTATTTTCGAGTACGAGTTCCACCGTGGTACCAGTGCTGCAGAAACGGCTCGAAGGATTAATGATGTGTGTGGCGGCGGTGTCACAAGAGAAAACACAGTGCGTTTTTGGTTCCAACATTTTCGTTCTGGATATTTTGACCTGTAGAATAAGCCTCGTGGACAGCCGGAGACCAAAGTTGATAATGAAGAATTGAAGGCTATTGTGGAAGCGGATCCAGCGCAAACCACGTCCGAGTTAGCTGCAGGTTGCGGTGTTAGTGATAAAATTTTAATCCACTTGAAGCAAATTAGGAAGGTGAAAAAGCTTGGAAGGCAAGCTTGGCATGAGATATCATGAATTGAATGCAGCAAACCGACAAACGCGCGTCGACTGCTGCGTTACATTACTCAACCGGCACAATAATGAAGGGATTTTAAATCGAATCATTACCTGTGATAAAAAGTGGATCCTGTACGATAATCGGAAACGCTCATCACAATGGCTGAACCCTGGCGAACCAGCCCAAGCCTGCCCAAGCGAAAATTGACTCAAAAAAAGTTACTTGTGAGCGTTTGGTGAGAGCGGACTAGTGCCGGTGTCATTTTCTACAACTTTCTTAAATCTGGCCAGACGAATACGGCAAATGTGTATTACCAGCAACTGCAAATCATGATGGAAAAGCTAGCTGCTAAACAGCCGTGGTTGGTCATTCGCTCTAGGCCACTGCTGCTTCAGGACAACGCTAGACCACACACTGCACAACAGACGGCTACCAAACTAGAGGAGCTTCAATTGGAATATTTAAGACATCCACCGTACTCCCCGGACCATGCTCCAACAGATTATAACTTTTTCGAAATTTGGATACCTCCTTTAAGGGAAAAAATTCAACTTCGATGGGGCAGTCCAAAGCGCCTTCAAAGGTTCTTATATTCCTGTCCGAATGGTTTTTTTTAGTAAAGGAATTAATGAACTACCTATGAGATGGCAAAAGTGCATACATAGCAATGGTATATACTTTGATTAAATAAATATATTATGTTTAAAAAAATCGACATTATGTTCCTCCTTTACAAAACCTAAAATATTATTAACACATTTTATGAACTTTTACAATAAACTATCGAATGTATAATTTAACAAGCGCCAAGATTCCATTAGGTATTGTATATAAGATGATGATGATGATGATGATGATGACTGTAAGTTACATAATATGCTTGCAGTTCATTAAACAATGTCGAAATTTCCAAACGCGTATCTTTAAATACTGAGGAATTATGTTCAACAGTCATCGGTCAACAGACTGCGGAGTTATCGTTGAACATAGAAAAATAATTTGTATACAGCCCAGCCGAACGTATAACCGCCTCCTTTTTTTTGGAATCCGTTAAAAAATGCAGCGCCTCGGATCGCCGTGGTGTGAACTGACCAACGATCTTTCTGTACGTGCTAGTAACAAACATAACAGGGCATAACGTTGTAAATATATTTATTTAATAAAATTTTGATAGGTACTTAAAGTTTTTACCAATTTTCAGTTCATAGTGTGCGAATGGGCGCTGCTACGCAAAGAAGACGACAGTGTGCGCTGCCTGTGGTTCAATGTACCGGCGTGGTCGCGCGGGTTCTACTGCGCCCTCACCTCCATCATCTACGGCGCCTGCTTCATCGAACTCACTACTAACATCGCAAAAAATGTCATTGGCAGACCTAGACCGCATTTCTTCGATGTAAGTACGACACTGTGAAACGGGAGCTTCGTGGTCTTTATAGTCTTCAGTCTTCCTACTATTATAAATGTGCAAGTTTGTGAGGATATATGGATGTTTGTTACTCACACGTAAAAAGTACTGAACTAAAATTTTGATGAAATTTGGTGTGATAGTAGTTTAAGCTCTGGATTAACACAAATGCTACTTTTTATCCCGAAAAAGTTAAAGTGTTCCCGTGGGCTGCTGTATTTAGGCGGGCGGAGCTGCGGGCAAAAGCTAGTCCTACATAAAATAGGTGCAATGTATTTTATGTAGGACTAGCTTTTGCCCGCAGTGGGTTCGAATTTTTTTGTTCGAAAACAAAAAAGTTTTCTGTGTTCCTGGGTTATACATGTGTATTGAATATGTGATATATATAATGAAAATCTTACATATAGTATAGTATAAAAAGTATTAAATATATTTCCGTTGTCTTGTACCCGTAACACAAGTTCTTTGGGACACTTACCACGGGACCAGACTGACGTGGTGTGAAGTGTCCATATATATTATTATAAACGTATTTATTTTAACAGATATACACATGAGATCACGTTACCGTCGATAAAACTTTAGAGTGCTTGTCTTCTTGCTATCATTAACTAGAAATCACATTTTTAGGCCATACACCCTTTCATATTAATCAACTGGTAATCAAATATATACATAACAACATTTTTTTTTAAATATTTACAACTGTAATTATTATAACATTTATTGGAAGGCATTCGTAATAAAAAAAAGATACTTACGATGTAATAAAAAATGTGCATTTAAATTTGTTAATTAATAATAAAATAATCAAATATTATTTCATCAAGGTCTTGATGGTTAGAAGTTAGATTAGCAAAATTTTAGACCTGTTGCCGACATAAATGAATGCCCACAATCTAGAACAATATTTCGTTTTTCGCACTTAGATATTTATTCGTATTTTACAAATTTTCTAAAAATACACCGATGTACTCTCCGCAAAATGCAGTTTATGCACAAAAATACATTATGCCAAAACTACATCATTTCCTCAGCTCTGCAAAACCAGTCAACTAATACTACAATACTTTTTCATTATCTCTGCAAACCAGTTAACTGACACTACATTACGTTTGCCGTAACTCTGCAAATCGGTTAATTGGCACTACATTACTTTTCCATATTTTTGCAAATCAGTTAACTGACACTACATTGCTTTTTCCTTATCTCTGCAAACCAATTAACTGACACTACAATACGTTTTCCTCAGCTCTGCAAGCCATCAGTGAATTGCTCCTCCCCGGAGTGGCAGCACCGATACATAGAGCCGGGCCAGTACCGATGCACCGCGCCGCCCACAGACAGCCTCGACGACATGCACATGTCCTTCCTCAGCGGACACTCTGCCTGGTCCGCCTTCACCATGTTCTACCTCGCCGTGAGTATCACATAGTTTGTATAGCTACTTGGATACATACGTATATAGTATGGCAGAATGTTAAACTTATTAGTATTAAGATTAAATATATGTATTTAATCTTAATACCATTATAAATGTGAAAATTTGTGAGGATGGATGGATGTTTGTGACTCTTTTACTCAAAAACTACTAAACAGATTTTAATGATAGTTGGTATGGTAGTAGTTTAGGCTCTGGATTGCTTACATATTTTCCTGGTACATTTAAGTTTTACCTGGAGAAGCGTATGGTCTGGCGCGGAACACGAGTGTTGCGTCACTCACTGCAGTTTGCAGCAGTTATGTTGTCCTGGTACACTGCACTCTCCCGCGTCTCCGACTACAAGCATCACTGGAGCGACGTGTTAGCTGGATACTTCCTGGGACTTACATTCGCAGCGCTAGTGGTGAGTAATGAGTAATATTACTCGCGCGTAATATAGCGCATGCTACGTATGCGTTGCATTTCGCCGCGATGCTATCAAATTATAGAAAGCACCTGCTAGTAATGAGTAATATTATTTACACGAAACATAGCGCGTGCTGCAGCATGCGCTGCATTTCACGGCGATACTATCAAAATACAAAAAGCAACGCCTCTTGCTAGTAATGAGTAATATAACTCGCGCGTAATTAACACGCACGTGCTGTGACACTTGCTATAGTTCGTTGTGATTTATATGATCTGTAACGAACTGCTGCTTACTACTAACTGTAGTAAGTATAAGTAGTGTGTGTTGTTGTTATTTTTATTAATTTGATGTATTTCTAAGTACATAATTTTAAATTAGCTTTCTGCACACCCACCTCTACGCAAACTTTAATTTACCGGCCAAATGATATATTCATACTCCTCCGTTAGCACAATTCTCGTAAAACTGTACTTAAAGATTTTGCTTATATTTCAGTGGACCTGGGGCACGGATATCCTGGAGCCGAAGGACCATCACAAGCCTGTCCCGCAGGCAGACAACGTATTACCGCTCCGGCGGCGCTCGGACGAAGCATGCTAGTTTTTCTGTACTTGTAGATTTTCTTTTCGCGTTAAGTTTGCAGTGAGCTATCAGGGCAAATGACTTGTCATTGGTTGCGAAAGTTTTGGATCTTTGGACATGGGGTACTTGTCACACAGTGTCACATTCGGATAGTTGATACCACTCCTTCTTAACACGTGACGTAATTTATGGATGACCCCTTACTAAAACAGATTCATGTGAACACGGCGTCATCGGTCAATTTTGACATTCGCACTCATGACTCACTGCAAACTTAAGGCGAATTTACTGTAGTAGAGTTTAAGTGTTAGTGTAGGTGTAGCTTAGTCATTAGTCATTAGTCGTTAGCGCACGTGGGTCTATTCATGTAATACATAATTTAAGTTAAAAGTTAGTAAACTTTATGTTTGTAGAGACGAAGAAATCTTCTGACAAAACCCACCTACCTGTTACATAAATTTACTAACTACAATTTTTATAAATAAATCTACAACCCGACTACGTAAATTATATAGCCTATGTTACCCGGGCCATTGTAACGACTCTATAGTCTATTGACACCTCATTTATTAAAATCGGACTAGTAGTTTAGGCGCTACGGTGGAACAAAGATACATATATAGACTGCCATAATTTTTCTTTTGGTTTCGCCGTAGTCTTGTAATTATACTTTTCACAACACAGGCGCATACATTTAATTTTAAGTAATTGGGAATATGCATAGTTTCTTTATTGGATTTTCGAAACGTACATATTTTTTTTTTACGTTGCCCTTGCTGTGGCACATCTACGATCAACCGTTGACGAAATACAGTCATCACAAAGTGAGATCGTTGGAGAGCATTAAAAACGCCTTATACAAAAAATGAATGACAAATGACGTCACTGGTCACGACAGCAGTTGAAAATGTATAGAAATGAATACAAAATTGATGTTATTTTAACTATTGGGTTAATGTATAATGTATTATTATTGTTTAAGAAAAAAATTCACAAATAACATTAGGATTTGAATGGTAATTTTCGATATTCAATTGTACCACAAAAAACGTCGTTTCTTAGTCCCTTTTAGTCCTGTAACTTTTGACGTGATAACGTCTTATAAATTGATGGAGCCGGCTGCACGCACGAAAAAACATGACTCATGCGTTACCAAGTACTGTTACTTGTTACCGCGCCTTAGGTATGTGAGCGGTGGGACGCAGAGGCGGGGCGCTTGATGTTATTACTCAGTTCGGCGCTGGACTTCACTATAAACATGACGTTGTCACGTTCAACTATCGTCAGTAATCCGACTTTACAGACAACCGATTTTTTTAATTTATCAACTGATTACTGTACTTTAATACTTTTTGCATTTTTGTCCATAGGTATTTATGTTGCCTTTCATCTCATATTCCCAATTGGTTTAAAAAAATTGCGATATACCATGTCGTGGTTAGTAAAAAATCTAATTTTGTATTCAAATGCCTGGACAGGACTAATAGCAACGACTCTTATAAGATTGCTTCTAATTTTCCTTTGTCTACTTGTAATATTATTATTATGTTAATAATAATTGTTATTTAAATATTAATTAATAAATTATTTTACGACTTAATATACTAATTACATTCTTATGCTTTTACTTTTTCGTTTTTAGCGTACTTATTAAAGTAATTCTGTATTACCTACCGAGTCATTCGTAGTAATTGTGGATATGCTATGGAAGAAACATATTTTTATCACAACTTAATCATAATATGTACTAAATACAAGGAAATTAACTTATTCATAATCAGAATCGTATTTTTTATTTTTAAGCATCGCGCTCGTTGATGTCTTTCTTTAGGTGAATTTTGACTGAAAATATGAAATGCGATATTATGATTTATTTTCAAGCTTTTATTTAGTTTTACCTATCCCCTTGTGTGTCATGAAATCTTGCAAGTTGATTTAATACTGTAAACATTACCTCATTAAATTTATTATCTGTTTAAAAACAAAATACAATCAAATATTATAAACAAAATTATAAAACACCATGCTAATTATTTCGCTCCTTCTAATGAATTAATCTTTATAACCGGATGTGTGCTCTAGGCATAAGTATGCTGCGTGTGAAACAATTTAGCTAATCTAGATATTTGGCTAACAAGCAGAAGGCATAACATACTATGACAATTAAATTGTTTTGGAAAAACAACCAAAGTCACATTTCAAAAAAATATATTTTTTGTGCTCTTTGGATTCTCCATGTTTCATACTAAAACTTGCTTATTACAGTTAACGTAAAAACAGCCAACGTCCGGGAGAAATAAAGCGCCGAAGTTTCGGTGTTTCTGGAAAAACAACCCAAGTCCATAATGTATGTGGCAAAAATAGCCAAGGTCCACGGACATTGGCGGTTTTAAAAAAAAAAGTAATGCAGTTGTCAGTGTCAACTGTCAAGTATGTCAATCAAGAAATTTAATTTTTCTTTGTCTTTGCAATTTGCAACCTTTGTTTGCAACAAACAATCGACACAACGCACTTTCAAGCCTGAGTTTGCTTTAGTTTATCTATTTATCGTTGTTGATTTCTTGTGGGACAATGAACACTATCGAAAGAAGTGAGCTCGGACTTCATAGACATGAAAAATTCATTAACACCATATTTTTTGAAAGTACCAAGGCCTACACTAGGTCTTCGAAAATTAAGAATGATTGAAATAAAGGCTGACTGTCCATATGTGAACAAAAAAGATGATTTTCATGGTTGCTATACAAGTTGCACTATTCGCAACAAAAAAAAATTAATTAATGAGATTGAACTGAAGCGACAATACTTTGAAAATTTTGCTATTCCTTTAGCAAAAGCACAAGATTTAGTACGTCTGAGTGCCTTTGTTCATAGGCCTGACAGTAGGGCCTATTGTTTAGACCTATGCCAAAATACCTGCCAAAATAATATAGATGTTGACGATGATGACAACAGTGATGCTTGTGAGTCCTAAATAATAAATTGTTTGTTAAAACATTTCAAGTGTCCAATAAAGAATTAGTAAAAATTTTGAGTAAGAATTTATTTTATGAACCATCCACTTCCCTAGTAATATTCCAAACTTTACAAATTTCCATAAGAAGAACAGCCAATGTCCAGGACTTTGGCTATTTTTGCTGGAAAAGATATGTATTGATTTTTTTCTAACTTCAATATATGATTTAATTAGAAAAAATAACTATCTAATTTCTCATAATATTATGTGTTATTATATATTTTAACTAACATAAACTTCAAAAGATCTTTTTATTCACATATTTTCATTTTTACAAGTTTTACTTAATCCCTGTAAAGTTTGATCAATTTGACATTGGTTGTTTTTCCAAAACACCCTTCTTATTGCAAGAGAATCGTATGCCACTTGTTATAATATGCCGCTAATACATAATTATATGCCACTTGCCATCCACCATCGACTAGAGTTCAAGACCCTATTCTAATGTACAAAACAAATAAAACCTCCCATTCATATTTCCGTAGGCTATTCACGTTCGTCACAAATCACCTTCATTAAGTTTTCAACTTTGTAACAATACATTAGAGTTCATTTTCGCGTAGTGGCGTCGAGAGGCTATATACGTTGTATCGTTTCGTTGCCGTTCAACATTCGACCTTACCGGTAACAGGTTAGAGTTGATTTTCGGCGTAGTGATGTTGAGAAGAAGCCACCATATTAGTAGAGTTTACTTTCTCCAGCGGGCGATTTAGTGCGGAATGTCCGACGCACGGCCGCGTGCCTCCGCGCTACTGCGGGCAAAGAGCAGCTACTGAAACAGAGAGGAAGAAAAGTTTTGTTTTAAATATTTACATACTATGAAATAAAGTCGCTTCCTTTCCTGTTCGCTTAGATTTTTTTCAAGTACTCAACGGATTATAATGCAATTTTCAGCACTAGAGTGATTCAAGAGGAAGCTTTATATTTAAAATACAGTGCATCCGTGCAAAGCTGGGGCGGGTCGAAACTTTGTAAAAATTAAATATTGGCCTGGAATATGTCAGGAAGCTAATAAATAAATAAATAAGAAAAGGTAAGAAATATGATTTTATGGTTTCTATTTTTTTTTATCTTTTATGATAATATATTTACTCCGACAGTAACAGTATAAAATACCGCCATTAATACATAATTATAAGGATTTTCTTGGTATGGATAAGGAGAACTTGACGGGGATGCTGCAACGGGTGGGTCTGGGAATGAACTTAGATAAGACAAAAGTTATGTTCAATTCATTCGTAGACCCAATGCCAGTCACCGTCGAAAACGTTAGCATCCAAGTTGTTCAGGAATACATATACCTGGGATAGATTGTCCAACTGGGTAGGAACAACTTCGACAAGGAAGCTGACAGAAGAATACAGTTGGGCTGGACAGCATTCGGAAAGCTTCGCCATATCTTTAAGTCGCCACTGCCCCAGTACCTCAAATCGAAAGTCTTCGACCAGTGCCTCCTTCCGGTCCTTACCTACGGAGCCGAGACGTGGACACTCACAAAAGGCTTCGTCCACAAGTTCCAGGTCGCTCAGCGAGCTATGGAGAGGGCTATGCTCGGAGTCTCTAGGAAGGATAGAATCCGGAATCAGGAGATCCGACGATGAAACAAAAGTCAGCGACATAGCCCTCAGTTTAAGCAAACTGAAGTGGCAATGGGCGGGGCATATTTGTCGAGCAGCCGATGGCCGATGGGGCAGAAAGGTTTTAGAGTGGAGACCGCGAACAACCCGCCCCGTAGGACGACCTCCCGCGAGGTGGACCGACGACCTAAAGAGAGTGGCGGGAAGCCGTTGTATGCGGAAGGCAGAGGGCCGGGTATGGTGGCGCGAAATGGGAAAGGCTTATGTCCAGCAGTGAACGACTACGGGCTGACGATGATGAAGGATTTTCTGGTACGTAATATAAAACAGTCTCCGTCAATATGCTAATATTAACTGAAATTAAAGTAAGTAAGTAAGCATTAAAGTAAGTATAGAATTTTTATCTACCTAACCATATTTTAAAATGAAAAATCCTTCAAAATATACTCTACTTAACAAAATTTCAAAACGACTTTCATTAGAAGCCCATTATTTAAACTATTTTGGTTTTTATTTGTAAATTAAATTTTTACCATTGAACTTTTCAAGCAGTCTCCGAGAGACAACGACACACCTGGCGTATCGTCACAACAGGTGTCTCACCTGTCCCCTAGCCACTCTTTGCCGGTGTCGCGGGCGCGGTAAACAATCGCGGGCAGTACTCGGCCGGTCGTCGCGAGCGCCGCGCGTTCCCGCCACCGCTGACAGCTGTCAAACATGATATAGGCAGTTAGTTTTTTTTACAATCACAATTAAGTGCAAAGGTTTTGTAATCAAGTGCCGTGCATTGTGTTGTGCCGCAATGTAAAGTATACAGTTATATTTCGTCCCACAAAAAGGAAAAGCTTTAATTACAGTTCGCTGGTTTATATTCTTTGTTGTAGTACAAGTAGATGGTAGCTATTACTATGTGGGCAAAAAGTTCACTTAAAACTCCGCACTGGGAAAACCCCACAGTGTTTTTTTAAAGAAATGGACCAGGAAACGAGCAGACGGATCGCTTGATGGTAAGCGAGCGTCAGAGGAGTTACATTTGTAGTTACTCTGGTGTTGTACACTTGCGTTCCAGGTCCTCAAAATACCTAACCCCACTTGGGCCTCCGCTAACCTCAATCACTCGGCGAAACACAACGCAAGCGTAAGTTTACCCCGGTTTTCTGTGAGGCGGTGTTATTTATCCGGTAAAGCCGGCCCATTCGTGCATAAGCATAAAAGTTTACTCTTGATTAGGCATTCACATGTTTTGGTCCGTCGAACAGGATAATCAAACGTAATATTTTAATTTTGTAGACTTAAAGTATTTTATAAGCCCGTATCACGTAAAACGATATTTAACACATAACATGAAGTGTTAACGTTGCATTGTCGTATTATTTCACAAAGTATATCGTAAAATATATTGATATTATGAAAGAATGAATATACAATCCAGCAAAAAGCGAAACATTTAAACATGTTTAAAATTTTCAATAAGTGGCCAGACCAGAGTCATAAGTGACAATAATAACTTTATTATTTTGTGTAAAGACGAAAAATCCAGATTCAAGTTTAATGTACATCCCAATATACATATTACATTTACTTAGCTTCTATCCGGGGCTGTGTAAAATTGTGTACAATCAATTGTCATTGGCGTGTGAAGTGACAATGTCGCGCTGTCTGCCGAGCTGCGTCTTGCGCCCTGCGAGCAAGCGGTCGTAGAGATTATGAACATTATCGATGCGTAGAGAAGTGGCTGTCATAATATTACGGAAAAGGTTGAGCGCACCTGCTTCGGTGAGGCAGCCCTAGAACTGTTGCAAACTCCTGAATGTATTAACAAATAATTTGGCTTTTTTTTTAAATTATATTTTGACCAAATTAAAATTACTATGGGTAAGAAGACTGTACCTAATGTTTAAAATTGAATAGTCAAAAAAAAAACAAAAGCGCATTAAATGTTTGTAGGTACGTACCATTTTCAAGAAAATAAGTAGGTAATTTTATACAAGTACTTTTGAACAGTTAACCTTATTTTAGACGTTCAAACGCGATGTTTAAATCTTTTATGTCCTGCGCTATCAAATTTAATTGCAAACATTTTATTTGCAAAAACTCTTTCATATTTTATTATGATATTTCATTCCGGGAACCACTTCGTTACTTTTGAAAACTGTATTATTTACCACTGTTAATTTAAAAAAGTATTTAAACACTTACATACTTTTCCACTTAATAAAGTTTACAGTATATCATTTTTATGTAGAGTTCCTTAGAAAAATATAATTTGTTTACATTGGAAACTATACTAACATTAACTGTAAAATCTTAAGGCAGTAATCTTATTGCTATTGGAAAATAAATCATTCGTAATAATAGTCACAAAGTTAGCGCTATACTAACTATAGAAGCTCTAAGCGTTGTCTAGATACGAACGACAGATTGAGAACGTGTGGTTTATTTTATGGTCATTAAGTCACATGCGGGTTTGTTACTTGTATTTATATTGATTTTTGAAGACAAAATTCACAAAGTCGCGAACACGTTATTTTTATATTACTGGATAATGCAATGTACTAAATTTATTTCATTTTTTACATGTCAGTTTTGATACAAATCATAATTGAATCAATCAAAATTTAATACTTGAATACCGACTTAAAATAGACTTATAAAAAGATATATGTGTTATGTAGCTAAGTTTTAATTTAAATTAATGATATTAACTATTTTATAATTACTTATTACAACAAGAGTGATTATAAGATTTATATTTAATAATATCTGTTGCAAAAGTCGTCTTTATTACGACACTATATTCATTTATTATTTAATGTGTAAATGTCAATATTAAATCAGGTCTGATCTCATGCCGGTTCCACACCCAAATAGTTTACAAGATATACCACGTATTACCTAAAAAATATAGCCATAGAGTGCGTGTGATTCGGATATGGCCACGATAAACGCAAGCTACACCACGTAATAGCTAAAAAAAAAGTAAGTAAAAAAAAGTATTTTTAATATTTTTTTAATTTATTTATTATAAAAAAGTCACTTATTACTAATACAATTGTGTCTCGACTTAAGTTTGACGGCGAGACTAAAGTTCTTTGAGCAACGACACGCTCAACCACTGAGCCACAGAGGCCGTCAAATAACCCATATTATCCATAGCCATAAGCTGAAATAACCCATATTGTATTTCATTATATGCCATGGTATATATATGCCATTATATAGGTACCGCAATTATGCCATATCTGTCCCTTTCCTACCTTAAAATAAAATATGCCATATCTGTCCATTACCTACATTTACATATTAACGACTTCACCATAACTTAGTTATCTAACTGCACTGGATTTGATACTGTTTCGTAGAAATTAAACCTCATACATACAGTTGTAAAGTGTTAAAGAGAAAACCAGAATGATAATCTATTCCGAGAATGTAACGTTGCACCAGTAAAATTCTTGAAACTTGGTTAAAATGTTCTGTAAATTTAATTAATCTAATTTGACATACTATGTATTTTCTATTCTACCAATAGTGCATCAGAACTTGAAACTCAATCTTCTTATTTATAAGAATGGCCTTATTCCAATGTCTGCTAAAACTCGAGAACGGCTGAAACGATTTGGCTAATTTTGGTCTTGAAAATATGACGGTGAAAAATAATGGAAAAATGCGAGATTTTTTTTTAAAAAACGACGATTCAATTTTCCCATACTAATTGTTTACTGTGTTCAATTTGTGACTTGACTGTCAAATATTGATAGCTGCGTTCAGTTTACCTGTTTGGTTTATGTCAGAAAATCGGCCCCAGTTAGGTGTAAGTGTTTAATTAATTTCAGATAATAATTCAGAGCACTGAAAGTAGAACTCTGTGCTAATACAATAGAGCTAAATCGAACACATAAGTGTCGAGTCAAATTCCAATGATGAGACACTCGACACTTAGACTTTCAACTCTATTGTATTGACGCAGGGTTATATTTACAGTGCTCTGAACTTTCCCGGACCCGCCGGATTCCGAATCATGTAGTCCCTGCCTTATTAATATAATGACAGTTGACTCACCGTCAGTATTTAGATCAGAGATCAAAGGTGTGGACTGCAGTCTGTACTATGTAGAGTATTTCCAGTGCGTTGCTGGTTTCCCAGCACTTGAGTGCGGCATAACGATAATATCATATTGCGAACGGTGAGACCACAACCTATAATCGTATAATAATATATATACACTTACGTACAGCGTAACAGCTTTCATAGAACAATCCAAGTCGATCCAAATTTGAAAATTGTGACATCCCCTTCAACGGCCCACGATTTTTTAACACAATCGTGGACACACCGCTTGTAGTAGCGCAATCAAATCGAAGGCCGACTATCTAGCTGTTTATCTGGTACTCTTTCTTTAATCTGTGATACTACGTGTTATTTTTCGCGTATTTTGAACTTCTTTATTTAAGAGGTCTCGTTGGAGAAAGTCTCTGAATAGAGTAGACTTAATTAAGTTCGATTCAACCCTATGAATGTTAGCACGTTCCCTGCTAAAATTTACCGATGTTCGTATTTCTTCGTTTTGAAAGCGTCATAAACGCCAGCCAAAACTGGAATAGGTACTTGGTATCGACATATGCGATGTTCCGATGTTATTTGTGTCCGAAATTATTAGTTGAAATGTATTGAAATCTTGATCTCAGATAGCTAAAATGAGATTAAGATTGATTATTAATTTCGGGCGTTACCAACCTCCTTTCGTTGTAACTTAATTTTCTTTAACAGCCATGTAGGCTTGAAACGAGCGTCTGGCAAAACAGCCTGACTGGCATTGAGTAATATCTTGTATCGGTAAAAGTGGTTTTAAAGTTCAGCCTCACCCACTTATGCCCACGTTGGCCAGCGCTGGCCAAAACCTCCACCTACTGATGGGGATCACTCATAAATTATATTCCCTTATAGGGATTATTAAGATGTAATATTTCATAGAAATAGAAATTGGAACACTCCATTTAAAAAAAGCTTAATTTACTACGAAGCAAGTGGTTTGCCTCGAATGGTCCAACCAGTTGATTAATTATACATATGTTTTGTAACACGCAAATATTAACAAGTATCAAGACGCATTGCGCGTGGCAGTGAATCATTTCAATGAAAGTAAGTTCATAGTTTTGGTGATTGCTCAAAGTAAGAATGAAATTGTTGGTACTACTGCAGTTTATCATTTAGGGTCAGCTCAAAACGTGACGCGACGCGGCGCATGTTTTTTAAGAAAGCGTTTCAAAATTGAAGTTTCTTCTCTTCATATGTTACGTTTCATTTCAAGAGCGGCGCCGCGCTAGCAGCCCGGTGCAAAGAAAAAGAAAGAAAATTAGATTAGAATAGAAAAATTAGATTATTTAGAGAAAATTAAACTAGAAATTTGAACTCTTCGCGTCGCGCCTGGGTGTGAACTGACTCAACTGACGCTTAATAATATATTTTTTGTCAAAAATTGACATACTGACTTCAATCGCCATTTCAAACGTAAACGATCTTGATACGTCCATTTTATAATTTGTTATAATTACTCTTAGAATCCTAAGTTTCTCTCGTGTCTATGCATCTACATACCAAATTAACCGTTAAGCGATCGGCGATGCAGCACGCTCTGATACGCGCCGGGGCAGAAACCGTGTAAATATTAATTACTTGCCTATTATTATTTTATTTATCAGGCCATTAAAGTACCAGGGAAATCGAGACTAGTATAGAAAATCAATATGTGAGCAGGTTTCATACAAATATCATCCTTAGTAGTTAGTACAAAAAACTCAAGAATATTTTTAATTAAAGTATTAACCACGTATTTAAACAGTTATACAATTCAAGTTTTCTAAAAAAGATTCCCTGTTAAAAAAATCCCGGCCTTTCGGACAGACAGATAACTTAATATGCAGGTACAAGTGTTACATTCTTAAGTTAGTGTAAGGCTGGGACTATATAATGCGGAATCCGGAAGGCCCGGGAAAATTCAGAGCATTGAAAATAGAACTCTGCGCTAAAACAGTAGAGCTGACAATCGAACATACAAGTGTCGAGTCAAATGTCAATGTGTTTTATTGCATTAGCGCGGAGTTGTATTTTCAATGCTCTGAATTTTCCCTGGTGTACCGGATTCTGGACAATATAGCCCCTGCCTAAATTGCGATAAAAGTAAGGGTCAGTTAGGAAGGGTGGCTTCGATCAATATATGTGGTCACGCTACATGAATCAGAGACTTGACTAGAGTAGATATTTACTAGGTAGTAAAGAATAGTAGCTAATACCTACAGCTCCTAAAATCTAAAGTTCAGCAACTGTAATAAAGTTTTTCCTTTAAAAATAATGACAGTAAAGAATCTTGATCGTAGACATTAATAGTTTAATATATTTTATTTCAGGTGTGTTGGTGAAAAGTGACATAAGTGTGGTGTTACAGTGTAGTGCGTGACAGCAACGTAGTGTCTGTGACGTCAACAACAGTCAATAGTGCTAGAACCACTGTCAACAGAGCGTCAGTGTTACCGGTTGTTGGTGGCACCGTGTGTCACTAGTGTTAGTGTACAACTGTCAATAATAGTGGTGTCGATAAAACTACAGTGTCAAAAGCCAGGCGTCGCGGTGTTGCTGTCGTTGATGGTGTTCGCGTCACCGGTTGTCGGTGTCACTTGTGTTGTTGTCGAACTATGACGTAAGGATGTACCGGCCGAACTTCTACGAGAGCACCTGCTTCAGGTGCAACGAGATCGTGTACCAGGTGGACCGGGTGGGGCCACTGAAGGATTTTACCTTCTTCCACAGTGGCTGCTTTAAGTGCGCGGTATGCGGGACCAAACTTACGCTAAAGGTAAGTCTATAATATCCTATTCTTTATTTAATACTTTTATACTTAATTGTCTAGTTTTAAATGGGTTTACTTAAAACTAGCCTTTGTCTGCGGCTCCGCCCGCGTAAATATAGTATTCCACTTCGGGAACACTGTACTTTTTCGGGACAAAAAATATAGGCTAATATTTTAATCCAGAGCTAAAACTATTACCATACCAAATTTCATTAAAATCTGTTCAGCAGTTTTTGCTTGAAAGAGTAACAAACATCCATCCATCATCACAAACTTTCACATTTATAATCGTAGTAGGATTTTTTACAAAATAAAAAAATTGAAATAACCCCCGAGTCTAGCAGTAAGCAACCTGATTATGATGAATCATAGCTAAGCACACTCTCAATTAACTCACCTTTCAAACAAAAAATCTAGATCAAAGTTGTTTCATCCGTTTGGGGGCTACGATGCCACTAACAGACATACAGATAAAACGTACACAGACCCGTCAAACTTATAACAATCCACTGTCCACGTCGAGGGTTAAAAAGAAGGTCATTAAGTTATTTTTGATACTTGATAGACTGATTTGTGTACTTGATTTTAAATCTTCTATCTATCTTCTATGTACATAAAAGGAAAAACTGATTGACTCATGTATCAACGCCAACTCATGTAGTCAAAGCTAGAAATTTGAAATTTTGCACACGTATTTCTCATATGACGTAGGCGTCCACTATTTAAGGATTTTTCAAAATTCAACCCCCAAGAGGGTTAAATATGTGATAAAAGTTTGCATGAAACTTTTATTCCTTGGACATATTTGCATGATATTTCGTATGAATTGAGTAATGAATTATGTATTTCAGCGAAAATTAAGCCTCTAGGAGGGTAAAATAGGGGGATAAAAGCTTAAAACCTTATTTCACGCGGGCGAAGCCGCGGGCAAATGCTAGTATTATATAATTCCGTAGCGAAAGTAAACATAGTAAGGAAATCTCCATGTCCGGCCACACTCAGAGACATTTAAAGCTTAACTACAAATTTAAGTTATTCGGTGAATCTCCAAACACTTGACTTCCGTTGATTATAATGACGTCATGTTTTTTGAGCACTACGCAAAATTGTATCGTCTGGAAGCCAATTTTTTACTAAGGCACAGATTGTTTAATAGTTTGAAAAGGGCACTAAATGAAAAAATTGGTTGCCAGACGATGAAATTCCGTGAAGACCTAAAAAGACCTGCCGTCATTATCCTCAACGGAAGTCAAGTTTTTTGGAGATTCGCCCTTTTGATTGTACTGCAGGTTCTTGGTGGAAATTCATGATGTATTTATCAATCAGTCAATCACATGTTTTCGCCACACAAAAATCTCTACATCCACTACTAATTACGTAAGCCTTCTGACATTAAGGTGTCTGAACTTTGATTGACTCGTTCGGGCGATTGTTCCGCTCTCAAAGGGCAAGGCGAACTGTTCAACAAGAGCATTATGTAATTTAATGGCTTAATCATATTAGCGTTGAATATCAATCAACTTTGTCAATTTGCCGAAGTTGTAGTATGTAAATAGGCTGAAAATGAAAATTAGTTTGTATTTATCGTTCGAACTTCGAATGCAAAATATGTAAAAAATATCGTACTGACTACTAACACACTACGCGGTTCGCACATCTTATGTGTGATAACTTTCAGAGTCATACTTTTAACCATCAGATAGGTCTGATGGTTAAAAGTATAACTACTATCCTACTGATATTATAAATGTGTGTGTGTGATGTTTGTTACACTTTCACGCAAAAACTACTGAACGGATTTCGATGAAATTTGGTATGGTAGTAGTTTAGGCTACTTTTTATCCCGAAAAAGAACAGAGGCATACTGTATTTACGCGGGCGGAGCCACTGGCAACAGCTAGAAATAGAATACGGGTCATGTCGAGGCAAAAAGTGTCCACACTTAAACTGCCCTACTTGAGGCTTGTTTGGGGCAGTAGAGGTTTGATATTTGTCATCTTAGTATTTTGACATTTGCTTTCCGTAGTTTAATCAGTCCGCATTAAAATTGACAAAATCCCCTGAAATAAATATTTATTTAAAAAGGCATAAGTTTTCCATGTATGAAGATTTTTCTGTCAAATTTACGTCATAGCCCATCCTTGATTTTGAAAACATTGCTTTTAACAGCAACTGTGGATGACGACGGTGGTTATTACTTACCTTGTACTATCTGACAATTCATCTGTCTATTTACCTATGACAATAAAAACGATCAAGAAATTAAAAAGCGTGATACCGATAGAAAGAATTTCAAATTACTTTCGAACAATATTTATACTTACTCTTTTTGATTTAAATGTAAACAAAATATACTCTTTACAGCAAAAAAAGTCTGTAAATCGGTCCACGGACGGCGGAGTAATCGTTGAACATACAAAAAAAATAATATATATATATATATAATATATATAATATATATATATATATATATATATATATATATATATATATATATATATATATATATATATATATATATATATATATATATATATATATATATATATATATATATATATATATATATATATATATATATATATATATATATATATATATATATATATATATATATATATATATATATATATATACATTCCGAATATAGCCGCCTCTTTTTTTGGAAGTCGGTTAATAAATGTCATTTATATTGATAGCAATAAAGTGTGCTTTTGTCTTTTTAATCCCAGAAGAACAGAGGGTTGTTAAAAGTTTGACGTATCTGTCTGTGTGTGTGTCTGTCTGTGTGTGTGTCTGTCCGTGGCGTCGTAGCTTCCAAACGGATGAACCAATTTTGATCTTTGTATTTTTATATTTGAAAACTGACATGATCGAGACTGTTCTTGTAAATCATCATTATCAGCTCGCTCACTGCTTGACGACTCGGGGGTTACTTAATCAAAACGCGTTAAACTTTGCTTTGATGTTTATGAGAATACCATATTGCCGTTTCAACATATCGAGACAGCATCGAAACTGTCTTATTGTGAGATTTAATTAGCAGAATCGACCTAAAGAGTATAACTTTATTCCATTCTAAAACACCATACTTGTAAGTTGATCCTTGTAATCTAAGGCCGGTATAAATAGTCAGTACTTAAGATGCGACCCGGTCTCAAGACACGGTTCAGGCTCTGTGATTGGTTGGCTGTCAAAATTTGGACCAATCACAGAGCCGAACCGCGTCTTGAGACCGGGTCGCATCTTAAGTACTGATTATTTATACCGGCCTAAGAAACAACTGTAACGTAAAACTGTCCAAGGTCATCCACCCAGACGACTGTTGTGAAGATACGACCAAGGCCAGTAATGTCTCCAGCCGCGTTGATAAATTGGCGTCAACTATTTTAAGACGTCCATATAAGGAAATGTGGAGCTCATGCATACGATCCCATATATGGACAATGATAATAGCTCCCCACACCGATTTCGGTGACGGTGGCCAATTTCATTGAAACCAGGCCAGCTAAGCAGAATTATTTTGTAGTGCCTAAGTGTGTGCGCAGTATACAAGAGCACTCTCTCTTCCTTTACTCTCAGAATCCAGTGGGACGGATAACCGACACGACTGGCGAGAGATCAAGCGCAGGTCCGACTTTTTACATGTCCATCCGACGCATGGATCATCTTTCTTGTCAGACAATCAGGTGATCAGCCTGCATTGTCCTAACCAAACCTCCAACCTTCCAACCCTTGAATCGAACCCACAACCTCCGAGTCGAGCACCAAGCTGGAAACCACTGGACCACGGAGGCGTCTAAGCTAATATGGACAATAGATCTTGGGTAAAATAACTTTTAGGTTACATAGAAATGTGACTCACCTTAAGGGTCAGTTCACATGGAATCGAGACGATACGTGACGCGGCGTTTTTATGATAGCTATTCAAAATTAAACTTTATTCAATACACAAAAAGATACACGTTTCATATGACATCAGTCGTACACTGCATATGCGCCGTGCTGTACGTGCATCGTGGTGTTCTTGCGTATTGAATAAAGTTTAACTATCAATAGCTATCTTAAAAATGCAGCGCCTCGTCACGCATCGATTCGTTTTGATGAAATTTGGTATGGTACCTAGTAGTTTAAGCTCTGGATGGGCATGGGCTACTTTTTATCGAAGCAAAATGTATGGTGCCCGCGAGATTTCTCTTTGCGCGTATGAAGCCGCGGTAATTATCCAGTGATCACCATACATCAAATGTCAAAATGGCCCCAAAAATTTCAAAATTAACTGAACACTTTTTGCCTCAACATGTCTCGTCTATAATATATACGTCAATAACTTCAACTATCAAGCAGGTCTCTCCTACGTTTAAAAACGCTTACTGTTTTGTTCCCGTTGATAATGGTAAACAAAACTTGAGAAAATTAAGAAAGAGAAAAACAAGAAAGACCAGAATATTCGACAGCAAGTCTCGATTGCTGCATCGAGACTTTTGTTATCGAATATTATTGAACAATACCTACCATTGAAGTAGTTTCGTGGTCGATACATTAAAAAAGAAAACATTCTAGGGAACATTACGACATCAGCAATCGGGACCCATTGTAAGGATGCCGGATTTCGATGGGTCTCCCGACTTCCTATACATACGCACATATTACATAGGCCGATAAACACATCCTTTGCGTCGCGCAATCAGGTAAATACTGACAGATAATATGGACCAACTGACGACATTCCTTTGTCAATCTGTCATTTTCTATATTATTCCGTAGTAAGAAACCATTGCCCCGGGTGGTTATGCTAACGTGTTAGCCGCTGGGCAATGTTTGTATTTGTTTGTGAGTAAACTATAACTCGGATCACAGTCGTGAGTCACGAGTTAATAACCGCGATTACTCATTGTCACACATTGCCGAGGTCATGATATTGATTACTTTATGACAAATTACAAGTGTCTAAAAATTTGTGTTTGACCTCCAGCCTGCAGCCGCTCAGGTCTACCGTAAGGGACAATTCACACAGAAACAAAACGATACGCGACATGGCTCTGCATTTTTAAGATATACATTTGAAATGTAACTTTATTCATTACACAATAAGAAACACGTGTCATTGTGAGAGATCGAATGTCACGTTGCACCGCGCTGTGCAGTGAATGACTAATGTCATATGAAACGTGTATCTTTATGTGTAGTGAATAAAGTTCAATTTTGAATAGCTATCTTTACGTCGTGGTGTGAACTGACCCTAAACGTAGACAAAATTTGTTAAAATGGGTTTTTGTACCTACTTCATTATTGCACTGTAAATGTGACATTTAAATTGGTACCATTAAGCGCTCAATTGTTTCTTTGATTCAGTTTCGATCCTGATGCGTACTCCCGAACAAAATCGAATCGAAATCAAGATCGCATTGAGATCGTGTCTTATCAGCGTCGTTAGCTGTATCCGGTTGCTGACGTCACGTCCACAGTGTAAACAAGTTACAGCTGAGTGCCGTAGTCTAAAATTATATATTTTTCACTTTAAATAAAATTTTGTGTACGTTTATTCAAATTAAATAGCCTCAGTCTCATGCAATGGTCGGTTTTTAAAGGTTATTTTTCTAAAAAATACTGTGGCAGTAAATAATAGTTTCGAATATATATAATACAGTATAAAATCTTTGACATTCTGTCAAATGTCAAAGTCATATTCTGATTTATTTTGTCAGCAAAACTCAAGTGTTGTGCACAAAACACATTCAATAACTACAATAACTGGCCATAAATAGGTAATTAGTAGTATTGTAAAAATGTAGTTAATTGTTAATTTTGGTGAAAATATAAGTGGTATATTTAATGTAAATGATATATATAATAAGAAATTCGTGTTTGGTGTTTACATTTAGAAACCCGAGCATAGTAACAATTTCGACATACGACTTTTTATAACTATTTATTGACTTTGTTTATTCAAAGAGAAAAAAAAGTTTTTTATTACTTCGTTTGTCTCAATCTGTCAAAAAAGACAGATTGAGACAAACGAAGTAATAATATATAATAATAATATCTGTCTTAAGTGAAAATATAATACAAGAATTAGCGGCCAAATGTGTAAACAAATGCGTAAAGGTTTTAAATAACTTTACACATAACGGTGATATAATTTCAGTGAGTCGGTTTCTTCATATAAGTAGTTAAATCTGCGACTCATACGTCAAATAAATCATTTAAGGCGATAATTGCATCGAAATTCCTTACAATCCATGTCCATTGCTAATGTGTTGAAGTTGGTGAATCTTCGTAAATTTTGTATTTCCTGAACGCGCATTCTACTAGCTCCTTCAATAACATTAAATAATGCTGCAATACTACAGTAAAAATCACGTAATTTAGTTCAAATACACTAAAACAAGCAAACTCGATACCGTAAATGATACCTTTAGCTATCGTGTAATTTGACGTTCGTTTTCGATCCTGCCATTCGATTCTCAGTCGATTGATTTCGTCGGGAGTACCAAAAGTTACGATCTAACTTCTCGATCCAGGTTAGTTACAAAATGGAGCCACCGCACGATCGTGCGCTAGTGTAGGTGTCGGGAGTATCAAAAGCTATTGAGATCGAACTGATTCGATTCTCGATTGTGTCGGGAGTAAGGGCAGCCCCCTACGGACAAATAAAACTTAAGTGTCTGTTTGTAATTTCAAATTAACATACTTAACCTTTATTTATGTTACCCTAACATAAATAAAGGGCCTATATAATATAACAGCCTCCGTGGTGGGGTGGTTTAGAGCTTGGCTTTCGACTCGGAAGTCGTGAGTTCGATTCCCGCATTGGAACAACAAAAAATGTTGTTTCCAAGTTTGGTTAGGACAATGCAGGCTGATCACCTGATTGTCTGACAAGAAAGATGATCCATGCGTCGGATGGGCATGTAAAAAGTCGGACCTGCGCCTGATCTCTCGCTAGTCGGTTATGAGACTAAAAGAAAGAGAGGGTGCTCTTGTGTACTGCGCACACACTTGGGCACTATAAAATAACTCTTGCGTAGTTGGCCTGGTTTCAATGAAACCGGCCACCGTCACCGAAATCGGTGTGGGGAGCTGTTATTATGTTACCCTAAATGCATAATAAGTTAGTTTAAATAATATACGGTATATACACCAACAATCAAAGTTTAAAATTTTTGGCTGTCTATTTCGGCTTATCTCTATAACGGCTGGACCGGGCTTTTAGTGGCAGCTAGCTGATGTTATACGGAGCAACTTAGGCTTCTTTTATCTTCCGTTTTCATTAGTTCCACGCAAATCCGTACATTTTTCCTCGATAAAATATCCTTCCCCGTAGAGTAGTCTATGTCTGTGTCAAATTTCAATAAAATCGGTCCAGTAGTTTCGGAGCGTATTCAATGCAAACATACAAATAAACTTTTCCTCTTTATAATATATGTAGATTACATTTTAGACAAGAATATAATTAGAAAAGTGCAAGATAGGAAAGTGTGTTTGCAGTAAGTGCTACTCACTCATTCATGTCTGTAATAAAATACATTTACTGGCGTTCACTTACGATACAAAGTAAAACAAAGTGACAGTAGTAGCCCCAGAGCTACTAGGAAATTTAGAGCAGGTGTTTTAGGCAAGCTGAATCCTTGTCCTATACTTCTCCTATTGTACCCCAATACGAGACTGCCTGGATGTCAGAAGCGATGGGCTAAGTCAATATACATTTTTTTTAAAGTGAATTTTTTAATCCCCAAAAACATGTTTGAGGCAATTTTAAATTTTGGTATAGTTTAGTGTTTAAGGAGTTAGGGAAAAAAAGCCAGGTGATTTAGTCGGAGCTTTAATCAGTTTGCCAGACTTGTGTAGATTTGGAAAAAGTTTTAAAAATAAAACATGATATAAAATTTAGAACTTAAATATTAAACTCTGGATATACTCTAGGATAAGATCCTAACCAAGAGCATATCAGGACATGTCTAAGGAGGGTTCCGTAACTATCAACGCGCAATAGGTTTTCTTTGAATTACTTCAAAAGTTATTGTCCGATTTCGCTGAAAATAATTTTCCTAAAGAGTTTGCAGCATGATCTATCAGCATGGAAACTTACAAGTTTGTATCTCCTATAGCTTAGAAACTATAAAACTTTAAAGGCCGCTTACTCGAAAATGGTTGACTTTGTAAAAAAGTAATGTATGAAGCCTTGCCTTTATTTTAAAATACCTATTCAACGATACCCCACACGATGTGGTAGAATGAAAAAAATATTTTTCATCTCCACTTCACATGTATGGAGAGCCACCCCTAAAATGAAAAATAAGTCTAATTTTATGACGCCAAAACCGAGATCTGTACACCGTCTTAACTGTACCAATTTTCTGTCTGTCTGTCTGTTAGTCTGTCAGTCTGTCTGTCCGCGCTTCTAGCTTCTGTCATTATGAATTGAAAAAAAAGATTTGATCCAATATTAGCGACACTTTGAAGCAAGCTTGGATCAAGATTTGATCCAATATTAACGACACTTTGAAGCAAGCTTCGACCAAGATTTGTTCCAATATTCACGACACTTTGAAGCAAGCTTGGACCAAGATATTTGACGAGTGTAATACCACGATAAAATATAAAAATTACAGTTTTTCACAAAAATGCCCCTATATAATTTTTTCAAAAGAATACTCGATAGATATGACTCTAGGTTACTGACTATACTTTTCGCTCAGGGGGCCCAGCAGGGACATAATATGACAGCGGCGTAAACGTAACGTAAAGAAATTTGTATGGGCGTTGTCATGACTTTGACAGATTTTCAAACAATTCTCATTCGATAACGGTACGTTTACGCCGTTGTCAGATGTTCCTGCTAGGCACACTGAAGTCACATGCTATATCTTCATCATGATAAACCACTTACATCCCTAGTGAGACACAGCCACAGGTCACTCCTAGATATACTCGTATGTACGTTCGCCGTTTGAACCACTTTCCGACCTTATTACTTTGCAATAAGGTTCACAAGTCTTACACCGGATATGTCGGCGACTGTACATGTAACGTTTTGCAAAATCAGATACAGAAACTTTGAACACATGCTTTCCTGCTGTAAGGATGTTTAGACAGAAAAATAATTATAAAAAAATTTGCGTACAAAATAAAATTACATTGCATTCTTTACGACTCTGACCTATGCGATCATTTTGATTTCAAAACAAAAGTTAATTATATAAATTTCGATCCATTGAAATCAGCTGTGTGAGGCCAATGGCCTTTTCAACGCTGCCGTAGAGAAATTTTTACAAAAAAAAATTTTTCGACCTAAACTTCTTTAAATATCTATAATTTCGCCAAGGTTTCTGTAATTGATTTTGCAAAACGTTATATGATAAGTATATAACGTTACGCAAAACCAATTTAAAAAAAATCAATAGCTGGCAGTTCACCGCGCTGGCCTAGTGCGGTTTCAATGGCAATTTTATGGCGGTTCCGCTGGTCCACTGATTAGGGAGATGCTTTTGATTGTTACAAATGAGATTTCACGACCATTGTTTTATGAATGGAGCTAACTGGGGTAGCCGTATCATTGTCATGACGAATCGACGGACGACTGATCGAAAGTCCTTGCACGTTGATTTAATTAATTTCCAAACTTTTGATAAACTATAGAACTAATTTTAGGGCCACACTAAAGTTACGTCAATACAGATTAAAGAAAGAGGAACAGATAAACAGCTACATAGTTAGCTTTCGATTTGATTGCACTACTACATGCATACGGTGTCTGCTTGTAGTAATGCAATCAAATCGACTTTTGAATTCCACGATGTGGAAAAATTGTGGGCCGCTGAAGGGTAAAAATATTCAAAGGATCAATTTGGAACGTTCTATGAAATCGGTTTCTCTGTACGTAAGTATATAATATATTTTATACTCTGTGACGTCCGATGAACCCTACATTTTAACGCGATTAAATGTAGTCTATGTTCTTCTCCATAGTCTACTCTATAGTTAGTTTTGGAGCCTTTTAAATGCAAACTAACAAACCAACAAATCTTTCCTCTTTATAATATTAGTATAGATAGACGTATCAATCGCCAATTTTTATGTACAATGAGGGATTTTAAATTCGTAACATCTGACAGCTTCTTGACACGACAAGGACCATCGGGCTACCGAGCGCCGCCTGGTGACAGAAAAAGAATCGAAAATTATTATTGACCGTTTTTGATACCACTTACGCCACCAGATGATGCTTTGCGTGCGTTGGGTCTGCCCCCTAGCGGCAGAAAAAATATTAAACACCCTCATTGCAACAAACACAGTAATATTAAAAAACCTTTAAAATATGTTTAATTTGATGATAATAATTAACATACAAAAGCCATTCAATAAGGTAGCTTAACAGTCTCCGTGGTCTAGAGGTTAGATCTTGGCTCTCGACTCGGAGGTCGTGGGTTCGATTCCCGCATTGGAACAACAAAAAATGTTGTTTCCAAGTTTGGTTAGGACAATGCAGGCTGATCACCTGATTGTCTGACACGAAAGATGATCCATGCGCCGGATGGGCATGTAAAAAGTCGGACCTGCGCCTGATTTCTCACCAGTCTTGTCGGTCATCCGTCCCACTGGATTATGAGAGTAAAGTGGTGTTATGAGAGTAAAAAAAGGAGAGAGTGCTCTTGTGTACTGCGCACACACTTGGGCCCTATAAATTAATTACTCCTGCGTTCAATGAAACCGGCCACCGTCACCGAATCGGTGTGGGGAGTTATCTATATCTAATAGTTATAAAATAAATACCCAATTAGTCCGTTTATCGTAACTTTTCATTTTGAATATTATGAACATGTTTAAGTATACGAAATTAGAAATTCCGTGACACCGTATTAGATAACTATCATAATATGTTGCATAATGACTTATGTATAACTATATGTATATAATGTAACGTGGCCTCAAAATGTATAAAGTGACGTTTGAATTTATAGAATTTATTGTTTTTCTATGTTGGCTAGTAATACGCAAAAACTGGTTACAAATGTAATTTCTACATTCCTGATTTATTTTATGTCGGAATACTGTTATGAAGATGCGGGATTCGAGATTTGAATATTATATAAATGTTTGGAATGAATCCGCTATGTGAATTTCTAAAGACGAAACGTGTTGCGTTTTGATTTTAAATTTGACAACTCTGCACGATTTTCAGCTCTATTGTATTAGTTTACAGTTCTTTATACAGTGCTGTTTTTTCTATCGCGGCCACAAAAAAAAAACGCTCATGAGAACGTGGCCTTATGGGCCCCTCTCATCGGCGACAGATCGTTACTATCAAACTGGAATAAACTGAACCTTTAGCCAAGTTACCATCGCTAATTACGACGACGAAGTTTAAAAAAAAAAGGTATGACATTTGACATAAGCATCGCTGTGACATAAGAATCCCTGGAGTTTTGCCGGGGAATTCAATGGGTGACGTTTGGATTTTGCATTTTTTTCATAAAATATGTGTGTTATTTCGATTCTTAATGTGTAATATTGGTAGAATATTAACCATTAAATATTCGTTAACGTGCACAAGTGTGGGCAAGTGGTACAACTTCTAAAAACGTGCTATTTTGTGTTTCCCGCCAAAACTCCCTAGGAACTTTCAGTAAAGCGTCTACCACTTTACTGAATCGACTGGCATGACTCATTGACTGTACTGACTATTTATTTGGACTTTGACTAGACTTTAGACTTGATGTTAAAGGAATACAGTGTTGAAAATTGAAACGAAAGTTCTATTTCCCGCCTTTTTTACTTGACACTGGCAAATGGTTTTAAGATAAGCCGACGCCATATATATATTAAAAAAAAGAATCCCTGTAACTTAGTGCTCCTCAGGTAATTCAAATTCCATACATTTTTGTTTTCGAACTTTGACGTCGTACTACGCGATGGCAACTTGGCTAAAAGCTTTGGATTCGTACTGAAATGAAATCGTTTACGACGATAGATCCCAGGCCAGCCTGACTACACCACATCTTACATCGTTACTTATAAAATAATACTGATAAATCCAGTCATAAATCAAATCAAAAAAAGTTTTATTTTCATATAGGTTATAAAATAACACTCACGGAATTGTCCCTACGTGATGCCTACCACGTCAGGTTCGGGAACTAACCCGGCGAGAAGAACCGGCGTAAGAAACTCGCACGGGGTAAATGAAATGATTCCATTAGGTCGATTCTCCTAATTAACTTACAAAAATACGATGCAGATTCGATGCAGTCTTGACATGTTCAAGCAGAAAAATGGTATTCTCATAAACGTCAAACCAATGTCAAACAAGTTTATGGTATCAAGACGATTCATGTATAATTCATTGATAGTTAAATACGAGAATTGGGGTTCAGAAACCATCTGTAACCAGCTCTCTCATTCCAGACGTACTACAACAACCAGCACTGGACGGAGGACAAGGAGGTGTACTGCTCCAGCCACGTGCCCAAGATCGGCCCGGGCCACCTGGACCACTCCGCGGTGGGCATCCGCAGCGCGCTCAACGTGCCGCGCAGCAACAACTACGTCAACGAGCAGATCAGGGGACACAACAGGAGCAGCCATGAGACCGAGTGTGAGTAAAGTCAGGTATTCTACATTACCAGCCTGCGTGGTCCAGTGGTTTAGAGCTTGGCTCTCGACTCGGAGGTCGTGGGTTCGACTCCGACGTTGGAACAATTAACAATTATGTTTCCAAGTTTGATAAGAACAATGCAGGCTGACCACTTGATTGTCTGACAAGAAAGGTGATCGTCGGATCATGCGTCGGATGGGCAGGTGAAAAAAAAGTTGGCCCTGCGGCTGATCTCTCGCCAGTCGTGTCGGTCATCCGTCCCACTGGATTACGTAAAGGAAGAGAGAGAGAGTGCTCTTGTGAACTGCGCACACACTTGGGCAATATAAAATAACTCCTGCGTAGCTCGCCTGGTTTCAATGAAACCGGCCACCGTCACGGAAATCGGTTTGGGGAGTTATAACTATTATATGGTAGCACTTGCGAGTTGCGACACTAGAGGTGTCACAAGTGCGTTGCCGGTCTTAAAGTGTATCTAATATCCACAGGAAGAAATTTTTATTTTTTTGATTGCTCTTGATATAGGGATACATTAATGTATCTCTTATTATGTTAACATAGAGATCGATTTTTCTCCCTCAAAACTCCTTCCGTGCTTAATTTCAAGGTAATACTTGCAGCCGTTTCCGAGATTTCGATAATAAATATATACAAGATTAGCTCGTTTAAATTATAAGATATCAGTTACGGCAAGGTGATCTATTGGTTAAAAATTTACAGCGCCATTTAAAAAGTACGCCGTTCAGTTACAAGGAAACTCGACATAAAATAAATTTATACCTATACTATCCTCGATCTAGGGACTATAAAATAAATCGTAAACCATGACTGGTTTGTCATTAACAATTGCATTAAACATTGTGTCATGAATATGATGCATCGTTACGTCACAATGGCCGCCCTTGCAGTTGACCTGCTGGCCATGGTCAAATAACAAATGTACCATTGTTACCCTGTAATATAGACTTCTGGACCTCATAGGTTCATTGGTTAGTGCGATTTTAATGAAATTTGGCACAGACCACGGGGAAGGACATAGGCTACTTTTTATCACGGCAAAATGTACGGTAACGGCGTGGTCCCCTTTTGCGCGCACGAAGTCGCGGCCAACATCTAGTCGCTAATAAATGTATAATTGAATAATGTATCTAGCCCACCATACGGTAATTATTTTCAAAGGGTGGGAACTGGGAAGTGGGAACCGAACTGTGACATAACACAATACTTTTTGACATAGTCTAGTAGGTGTTTTATATGTATGTAATATGCACGTTTATATTAAAACGATTACATTAATAATGTAGAATTATAATTTACATAGTGAATTCGTTTGCGTTGGTTTCTATACTAAAAAAAAACAATTTTAGGTCTGCAATATAATCTAACCCCCTTACTAATCCTTACTAATATTATAAATGTGAAAGCGTGGATGTTTGTTACGCTTTCACGCAAAAACTACTGAACGGATTTCGATGAAATTCGGTATGGTAGTAGTTTTAGACTCTGTATTAAAACATAGGCTACTTTTTATCCCGAAAAAGTAGTGTTGCCGAGGGATACTATACTTACGCGGGCGGAGCCGCGGGAAACAGCTAGTATAATATATATTTACACAACGGATAAGCATTTGAATGCTGTCGTCTCTGGCTGTCAGGCGACTTTCCCAACGTATTAGACAAAGACAGCAACAGTGAATATACAGCTATATAGTAGAGAGATAAGTAAATGTAAAGCGTAACTGCAAAATTTAAATCCATCACAATAATAAATAATAATAACTCTTATCACGAGTAAAATAAGACTGCAAATAATCGCGAAAGTCATCGAGACAATCAAGAAAGCTCATTAACAATATTTAAGGGATATTTGAGGAATGCATTTGATTTACCGCCTGTCTCCATCAGCCAAACTCACATCAGAAGAGGACTTCGGGTAAGTTCGGCAGTTCTCGACGTTAGAAAGAGACACGCAACGATTACGTAAAGAGTGAAAGGGACGGAAGAACTTGTTGCAAAAGCGGCCGCATTCCACATTGCAGCCCAGTGACCCACAGATTGGACCTTAGGCCCAGTATGGGATTAAATGTCTGTTAGAATTTGTAAATGTTATGGCTAGTAAGTCCGAAGATAGATTTTATCAAATCCTTCTTTTGCAATAGCCCAATTATGAATTATCTCCATATATTTTCACGATGCACAAACGATTAACGTAAAAATAAGAGTGATTATAAAAACATTTCTTGTTTTTTCCGCGATTCTAATTTGAATATTAGGTATCAAACAAGGCTTTTTACAAAATCGCGCGGGTTGAAATCTTTTTATACAACTACGGCGAAGCCTAAAGGCATTTTGGCAGTCTATTTATGTATGTATGTGTTTGTTCCACCGTAGCGCCTAAACTGCTGATTCGATTTTAATAATTTAGTTGTCAATAGATTCGTAACAATAGCCCGGGTAGCATAGGCTATATAATAATATCTATGGACGCTTCACACCACGTCAGTCTGGTCCCGTGCTGAGTATCCGAAGAACTTTTGTTACAGGCACCAGACAACAGGAAGTATATTTAATACTTTTATACTATACATATATTTAAGATTTTTATTATATTATACACATATTTAATACACATCCATGACCCAGGAACGCAGAAACCCTATTTTGTTCCTTCGGCGGGATTCGAACTCGGCTTTAGATCCAACGCGCTGAACCACTGAGCCACAGAGGTCGTCATATATAATATAATATAACGTAGAGTTATAGTTTTTATAAAAAAAATGTTATTATAAAATTAATAGTATTAATAGTAACTACGTTTTGTTAGGATAAATACTTTAAGGTACATACTAGAGAATAATTAATCTTCTTCTATTTTTATCTAAATATATTTTCTAAGTTAAAAGTTTTGTGTTCTTCTCGCCATTTGCTCCAAATTATACTGATGTTGTAACGTGGGAGAGCCATTCCGCACGAATGGTCCGGCTCGACTGAATAAACACCACGGCCTCACAAAAAAGCGGCGTGAAATAACGCTTGCGTTGTGTTTCGCCGAGTGTGTGAGGTTACCGACGGCCCAGGGGGGGTTGTAGATTTTAAGGTCAAGTCTGCAAATTAATTCTTACAGTAATACAGTTTCGATGCAGTATCGATATGTTAAAACAGCAAACTGGTATCCCATAAACGTCAAACTAGCATCAAACGCCTTTTGATTTGTCCAAACTCCAAAATCTGTTTATGATATGAAAACAATTAATTTATAATTGATTAAAAGTAAATTTGAAGCCTAAGTTAAATACGAGAATCGGGGTTCAGCAAAGCAAAGTGCGCAACACCAGAGGAGTTACAAGTGTTTCTCCTTTGGTATTGCGAGTGTCCATGAGCGGCGGTATCCCTTACCATCAGGCGATTCATTTCATTAAAAAAATATCTTAATATTTACTATACTAGATGTTGCCCACCACTTCCAGCGCGCAAAACGAAATCTCGAGGGAGTCGTACAAAGTAGCCTATGTCCTTCCGCGTGGTCTATTCTATATATGTACCAAATTTCATCCAAATAAGTCCATCAGTTTCCGGAGCCTGTTCAATGCAAACAAACAAACATTTTCACATTATTAAAATAGTTTAGAAGTATAGATTACAGCCTAAAGGAATTGTTTTCTTCTATCATCTAGCACTCTGCTCCAATAGCGCCTATTGCCCAAGGCAATATTATACCTTTTTAGTTTCCATAAGAAGGGCCAAGTTACTCAATGACCGGCCATATTTTCCTACGCATTGCGTCACTAGTTAGAAAACTAACGTGTCTAGGCGGGCTCTTAAATTAGTTTAAGGTGAATTTGTAGGTGTAAAATTATTACATATCATAGCTTATATATAAGGTATTATTAGGTACATATGGCGTGCCGCGTGGCAGTTTAGATTTTCAACACTTACTGATGTATTTGAGTTCCCTTTGAAGAAGGTAGGTCTTCTTGAACAAAACTCTACAAGGTCAGTCACCGCGACGATACGTGATGCGATGCGGCGCTGTATTTTTAAGATAGCTATTAAAAATTGAATTTTAATCACTACACAAAAAGGTGAACGTTTTAATAGACATTCGAACTCTTGTGATGTTCTTCTTCTTCTTACTCATGTGCAATGAGTAAAGTTCAATTTCGAATAGCTATCTTAAAATGTAGCGCCGCGTATCGTTTCGTTCCGGTGTGAATTGACCCTAAAAGGATATTTATTGTTCACTACTAACGCAAGTTACTTACGAGATGGTCCTAAATTGAATACAAATACAAATAGTTTATTTCCAATAAAACATTAGCAAAAGTTACAGAAGTAACAAACTAGGCAAATGTAATTAATAACTAAGTAGGTACTATCGGGGAATCTAATTCATAAGCAGGTTGACTGTTGCCATCATTTGTTCGTATTATGTTAATATGATATCAAACTGACATGTCATTGAGAATTGTAGGGGAAAATCAGGATAGTTTTTTTTGAAATCAATCCATATTTCTTATAAAATAAAGTTAAATGCTTTATTTATTTAACCAGCTGGTGCTTCGCGTTTTCGTTGACTATTTTATTAAAAGTCTAAAACATTTTCGGAGTATAAGCGGTTTTAGCAGACCTCTTAATTTTGTAACATCTGTCCCACGTATGGGATCACTATCCCAAATAAATTCCGTATAGGATAGTCTCTCGAAACGGGACAACTATTCCCGAAAAACTTTGATCACATTTTACCATCCCATGCAATCACACTGAGACATGCGACACGGTCAACTTAGTGGTAGCTGAAGAGTCTCTCGATAAATAATTAAAACAGTTTACAGTTCGTTCGCGAAACCAGTGTAATTAAAGTCACGGCATCTATGATCTATCCTATTGGGGCATGTATCCTGGAGTTACCCTATTATTGTGACTGCGTACTGTCATTATAATACAAATAAATTATGAGAACACTCTGGCTACTTATGAATTAGATTCCCTGTTAGTACATAATAGGTATAGAACATAATTTAAAGTAATCACTAAGCACGCAATGGTACAAAAATCTATGAACCATAAATGTGTTCAGATATTTTGGAATCGCTGTAATTATCTTATCTTAAAATTCTTGTGTCCCAGTGTTTGTTACGGAACTCCACCGAAAAGGTTCTACCGATTTTTATGAAATTTTGCAAGGTGTTTTCGATAGAGGTTGTTAGTTATTTTTATATACTTACCTAAGTGGTGGCCCACACCACATTTTTTTTCTTGCCATTTATTTTCATTATATTATGTGTAGGCATTAAAAATACATAAATTAACCCTCAATTTTCACCCTTCTAACACCAAATCACATTGTTACCGATATTAATGTCAACAGTAGTTAAAAGAAATATAATTGTCAATGTCATATTGACAGATGTCACAAGTACAGGCAATTTAGTTAGGTTTATTTTAGTTAGCCAAAAGGCTATACTTAGTTTAGACGTATTTGTGTTAGACATATCTCATATGTAATACGTATCTGTGTTAGTCGAGCGTAACAAGGATATGAAAAACCAAGAGGTCTTAGCCATCTACAATTAGTACTGTAACAATCTTCAACCCTCAGTTGTCGATGACTCTTTCACACGCCACCTGTTGGTTGTAGGGTAGGTAGTAGGTAAAATTGGTGAAGGTAGTTATATAGATGTAGGTAGTCATGTACTTTATACTTTGTAGGTATATGAGTAGGTTTTAGGTGTAGTGGTTGGTGTAGAAACTGTAGGTGCATGTAGGTTATTTATTTATTCCAGTTCATAGATAAGACAGAGCAACGTCTTTTGGTTACAGCTAGTCAGGCAAATTAGAAATAGTTAATTCGACTTATGTTAAATGTTACAACACTTACAACCAATTAAAAGGTATCTCAAAGCTACCTCCGACGATTGCGTAACTAACTACATGTCTGTATTAATTAACAACCTATTTCCACTGGGTCTGGGTGCGCTAGTGATCTCATAGAGGAACCATTTTCACCACAGTCTTTAGTAATAGCAGAAATTGTCAGTAGACCAGATTTTTTTTTGTAATATATTTTCTCTCGCCTTCTTGATCCTGAGGGAGTTATCTTTTGAAATGTGAAACGGAAATGTGCAACAGAAAGTCGGGTGTGGAAGTATTTTATTAAGTGATAATTTAGATATCAGCTGATGTTACACAGCATATTATGTGACTATGTGTATTTATTCTACTACTAGATGTTACTCGCGTCTGCGTACGCACAAAAGGAAATCCCGCTGGAACCGTGCATTTCGCCGCGATAAAAATTAGCCTTTGTCTACTTCATATCTGTGCCAAATTTTCTCAAATTTGTTCCAGTAGTTTCGGAGCCTATCGATGCAAACAAACAAACAAATATTTTCTCTAAATGTTAGTATAGACTATATCTAGCTATGTACACCTCCGTGGTGCAGTGGCTTAGAGCTTGGCTCTCGACTCGGAGGTCGTGGGTTCGACCCCCGCGTTCGAAAAACAAAAATTTAGTCTTCAAGTCTGGTTAGGACAATGCAGGCTGATCACCTGATTGTCTGACAAGAAAGATGATCCATGCGATGATCCATGCGGGCAATGATCACTCGTCAGTCGTGTCGATCATCCGTCCCGCGAGAGAAAAGGAAACAGAAAGTGCTCTCATGTATTGCGCACACACTTGGGCATTACAAATCTTCTGCTTAGCTGGTCTGGTTTTAATGAAACCCACCACTGTCACCGAAATCGGTGCGGGAAGCTATTATTATTAATGCACCTACGGCTTACCTTATACCGCTGTACCAAAATGGTTGTCTGTGCCCCGGACACGACCCTCTGTTGTACGCGAGTACGATACAATTTAGCATTATATAAGAGTAAGATTAAAATTTCGATTTCATTCATGTTTTGGATTGCTTAAGAAAGAAATTTTAAAGATACGTATTGCGTTCAAAATATAACCGCAACAAGTGCTAGTGTGGTAAAAGTAACCATCACCGGTACCTCTATACTTTTGTGAGTCTGCAAGTACGAACCAGTCTTGATTAATTCAATACCGTAAGATTTTCCGCAGGACTACGCAACTCGTTTGAAACTTATCATCATTTTCTAAGCTGATGGGGCCGTGATAAAATTAACCAGTGAGCCAGCCAGACAGACAGACTCTAAGAATTTATATATCCATATAATACCAGCTTTTGCCCGCGGCTTAGCTAGCGTAAATACAGTATCCCACGGGAACACTTTCGGGATAAAAGGTAACCTATGTTTTAATCCAGAGCTTGACTACTGCCATACCAAATTTCATCGAAATCTGTTCCGTAGTTTTTACGTGAAGGAGTAACAAAGATCCATCCATCCATCCTAAAAGACTATCACATATTTTATAATAGTAGTAGGATTTTACTTTTTTTATCTTCCTTAAAAATGTTGTAAGGAATGCGCAAGGATGCATTTAGATTTTAGACTAGCTCTTTTACATGTAAACCCCTGGACTGACATGAATTCCTACCACACAGCTAATAGCCTGAATCTTAATGCAAGCTATAAACTGTCAGGCAATAACGATAAATAATATTAAAACATAATAATAAATATATATTTCCGTTTTATGTCGATGAAGTTCTTAGAAAATTCCTATTTGATATTATATTATATTGAAAGTTTTGCCGTCTATTATATTATATACTAGCTGGTGCCCGCGACTTCGTTTCCTTAGAAATAACGGAAACATAACCCTACTTTTTAAAGGAACACCAAGAAAAATATAGCCTAAGTTATCAGTGGCGTGTGGTTCCTACAGCTCCATTCCTATCGGCTTCACTTACCACTTACATTTTGTATACCCTCATCCAAATCCCTACCTCTTATACAGGCTATCGCTTCCCTATGAAGGAGAACCAGCCTTCGCCACTGTAAGTTACTCCTTATAATATCAGCTATCTGCGAGTAAAAATGGGTCGGGGCTTTTTAGAGATTAGCTGGAACAAACAGACAGACACAAAGAGACAGACAGACAAAAATTATAAAAATAGATTTTTATTGTAAGTACAGTTTAATCTTTCATAAGCATTAAGTGAAAAGCTTTCAATTTAAAATTACAAACAGACACTTCAATGTTTTTATTTGTATAGATAGAAAAAAGTAGTATGGTCAATTCAAAGTCAAAAGTCAAAGTCAAAGTCATTTTTTTTTATTCAAAGTTGGTATTATTATACACTTTCTGAACGTCGGTATACGTGATGGCTACCACCGGTTCGGGCCATCTTTTACCAAAAAAGATTCGTTGTTGTAATAGGCCTACCGCATCTCGTCTTGTATTGAAGATGCAATCTTTGTTACCATACGTTTACTTAATAGCGATGATGTAGCAATATTTACGCCCGTCAGCTTTCTAGTTGTATTGGCAAGCTGAAAAGCAGCTCGTATAAGGCCGCGCATACATTTGTAGCATTTCGGTGTATCGTATCTCCATCACGACACCAGTCAGACACAACCACAAACCTGAGGACACAGGACATGGTGGCGTCAAAAGTTATCTGCATCGCTTCAAAATAACAGACAACCCTTTTTGCTCCTGCGACGAGGGAACGCCACAAATTGTACTCCACATACTAAGTGAATGTCAACGATTTGTCAAAAAACGATTCGACTGCGAACAACGACTCAACCTACAAGGGTGAGAACATTGCACTTATTATCCTAAATGACGAAACACAGTGTATACGATTCTTGGTATTTGTCGAAGAATCGTAGCAAGGAAGAATTAAATAGTAAAAAAGTTTTAAATAATAAACGGAAGGAAAACTAAAGAAGTAATGCAAAAAAACAGTAAAAAAGCTGCTGCAATTAAATAGCAGTAGTAATAATAATAATAATAATAAAATATCTCCAACGCGTGGCATCGGCGTCAGGATCACTAGTTTGGTTATTACCCGGATGATACACGCCGTATCAGATACAGGCCCGATCCGCAATAATCGCATATATTGATACACTGCCGACCGCGTGCGGCGTGTCTGAAACGCGAGTCACGATCGGTAGTGTAGACGTATTTTGATACTGTATCACGATACTGTATCGCGATACGACACAGCATTGGACATAGGTTAGACTGAATTTTTTTATTGCATAAATGAATAGTACACTTAAATATAAGTTACGCCTCAGAAGAAACAGTATGCTAAAAATCAATATTTTCACAGGTACAGCGAATTGTTACGATAACGCCTGACCGTGAGTCGTCCAGATGCTACAATGTGGACCCGCCCTAACGCTATTGAAATCATTTATAACACGTAATAAAGACGTGAAACGATGAGTAAATGATATCACAAGTGTATTTATAACAGTCTATACCTGTCCATTGATGTGAGTTTCGTATTTCACTAAGAAACGGAGACTTCTCTAGAATAACTAATAGTTTTAAACATCTTTAAATAGAAAGATAGGTTTAACGTTACATTCAAGATAATGTTAATCCCACAAGAATAATAATAATATCTATGGACGCTTTACACTACGTCAATCTGGTCCCGTACTATCCGAAGAACTTCTGTCACAACGGGAAGTACTTTTATACATATATTCGAGATTTTGATAACATTATCATACATATATGAAGCTTTCTGTGGTCCTGTCTGTAGACAGGACCATAGAAAGCTTCATTTCCCTTGGCAGGATTCGAAGTCGCGATCTCCGGCTTGAGCGCCAACGCGCTCCACGCTTTGTGGTCCACTGTGGTCCAGTGGACCACAGTCTTGTCTCTGTAAGTGCACGCAAAATCCTAAACATAATTATATACGAAATGTAAATAAGTGTTCGCGAAACCCTTTCTTCTAGGACAAATGCGATACCCTGCGACCCTCAGGGAGGAACGCAAGGTTAGTTTTTCTCGCTTTTGGCCGGACCATGAGCAGTTTTGCGACTACCACAACCCCGCTGACGTATTACCTCATCGGGCGTCGTCTAATTCTTATGACGGCGATGCTGCCATCTTCCTTAGCCAAGGGTTCCCCGGACATAAGGGAACCCTGCATCTTTTTTTCTTTCAGCAGGCAACCCCCGGTCCACTGATCTATTTTATGAGTACGCTATTCAGCAGATTTATGCTGGGACTATATGATCCGGAACCCGGCGGGCACGGGAAAATTCAGAGCACTGAAAGTCTGCGCTAATACATAGAGTTGAAAATGGAAGCATCGAGTGTCGAGCTGTCATAATATGTGACATTGACATATGACTCGATTCTTGTGTGTTCGATTTCTAGCTCTTTTATAGTAGCGCAGGCCGCAGAGTTCTATTTTCAATGCTCCTAATTTTCCCCAGTTGTCCTACTCTTTTTTGCTAAGCTGTACATTGTTTATGCATTTACAGTCTACGTAGTCTGGACTATGGCAACAGTATGTGGGTTAGCAGTAACGGAGGATGTACATGGCTAGCCACTGCGGCGCTCACTCGACTGTGGCAGGCTGTAAACATCCAATTATAATGTGCCTTTTGTGATAAAAGTGGTTAATGTTGGTAATAATAGACATTGATAGATACATTTTCTATGATAATATAAGTTAACTATTTAACACTAGATGATTCTTCGTGCGCGCAGATATCTCGCGGAAACCGTACACTTTTCCGCAATGAAACGTACCCTATGTCCATTATTCTATATCTGTACCGAATTTCATCAAAACCGGTCCAGTAGTTTCGGAGCCTATTCAATGCAAACAATCAAAGAAATCTATATAGGCGCAAACAGCAACAAAATATGTAATAACGCCCAAGTTCAAACTTCTTTACAATATTTCCCATAGTCACCAAAAAATATAGGCTTGTTATACAATCGCCTAGTAAGTAACGAATAGCTTATCCGGAAATTTTGTTGCAGATTACTTTACACTGAGCGACAGAGACGAAACATGCCAATAAGCTATCTGACGCTTATCAGTAAATTGTTAAACAGACTATATATAATCTTATACTTTAAACGAGATAATGTTGTATTTATATAATAGGTTTCTCAAAAACGGCTGCAAGTATTACCATGAAATTTAGTATGTTGGGAGATTTTAACATTCTTATTCCTGGGAAACTGCGCATTTTTAAGCTATATAATATGTTTTTTCTTTAGTTGTGCAACAATATATCAAAAATTTCGACTCTATTAGTCCGAATAATGAATATGCATATTAGTCAGGCAGTATATGCGCATGTACAATTTTAGCTTTGTTCGAAAACTTGGAATGTGGTGGGTTTGAATCCCGGTCAGATAAATATTTTTGTGATTCTTTTTATTTTTTTAATTTATCAGAACTCCGAGTAAAGCTCGGTTACCTAGGTACTTTATTTTAAATGCTGTTGATAGGGATGCCAGTCGTCCCATATTTCCCGGGACGTCCCGTATTTTAGGTATTATTTAAAACGTCCTGCCTGGACCGTCCCGTAAATCGAGCGATCTTGGGTTAAAAGGTGCTCTGTACTCACGTACACACTGCTCGCAATATACCACACACATAAGTGTGAGCCCGGCAGCCTAAAACTAGTCAAAGTATGCAAAATCTCGCTAATCCTCAGAAAAATAAAAAAAAATTGTCACATATTTTTTTATTTTGTACCGGGTGAAAATCTGAAATTCCATATTTTTTGGCTTATATAATACACTAGCTGTTGCCCGGGGCTCCGTCCGCGTAAATACAGTATCCCACGGGAACACTGTACTTCTTCGGCATAAAAAGTATCCTTTGTTTTAATCCAGAGCTTAAACTACTACCATATCAAATTTCATCGAAATCAGTTCAGCAGTTTTTGCGTGAAAGAGTAACAAACATCCTAACGGTCCATACATCCATCCTAGTAAACTTTCACATTTAAAATATTATTGTAGGAAGTAGAAGAAAAATCTGGCAACCCTAGACTGCTACATCTAGTTATTTCTAAACATTTGTCCCCAGTGTCCCCCACACGCGCCACCAACGGAAACGGCGTACACGCGTCCCCCGCGCGCGAGCTGGCCCGGGACACGCCAGACTATCAGTACGGACGGTTCGACGCCAGCGCGCTCCACATAGCGCATGCGCTGAAGCAGACGGAGCTGCAGAAGGCGTACCATAGACCGAGGGAGAAACCCATTGACTGCTATTTGGTGAGTATTAACACATTGTAAGACAGTAAGGTTTTGGCTACAAGAAGGAAATTCGTTAAGAGGATAGTGCATCAACAGCAAGTCCGACGTTGTTATGCCATTCGGGCTCTTGAAATCCTGCCGCAAAAAAGAAAAATCTTAATGAACGACGACAATACCACCAGTAACAAATGTCCTATCAGGTAATCTTAATCGGTTGACCGTTGTCTGTTCGTATTATTCACGTCCCGCTTTCACACACCAGATTTCGAGCTAACTCCTTCTTACCTAAGTCGTGTGCGTCCTTCATTAAACAGACAAAAAATAATGTTGATATTGATATCATTTGCACCGGGGCTAAAAATATTCGGCAGCGTCTAGCTGAGGACTTTTAAAATCATTCCTAGACAAGATACCCCCGATAGTAATGTTTACTGTTTAATTATAAGTCAGCTTGTTTTTTCCTCATTATGTAACTACCATATTTGCGGAGACTTGTTTGTTCAAGCTGTAAGATTCCCTTTGAATAAAAAAATAATAAAATAAATTTTAATGATCATAATACGAACGAGTTCGTAATCTTTCCCGAATTTTCAAGCAGTAAGAGAGCTGGTGATGCTGAATTATAGCTAAGAACACTCTCGATCATGACAGCTTTCAAACAAAAAAAAACTAGATCAAAGATCAAAATCGGTTCATTCGTTTGGGAGCTACGATGCCACGGACAGACACACATACAGACACGTCAAACTTATAACACCTCTCTATTTTCGTCGGAGGTTCAAAGGGAGAAAGGCTTAGGCCGCTATATCTATTTATTAAAGACTATCGGATACTGTGGAATCCAGGGTTGCCAACCGTCCTGTTTTATATAGTGTCCTGGAGTATCCTGGATAGTTTTAAAGCAGCGTCCTGAGTTTTTAAAGCGCCCCGATAAGGTCATGTATTTAAAATTCGTGCGCCATTTTTACAATTTTTCTTTGGTGTTGGCAACCCTACTGTAGATACGAGTCGTACTGAAAGTATCGGCAGAGAGCAGCCTTGCAAGGTCATGTACGTACAGTGAGGGCAATGCTCAGAGGGTAAATTCTGCTAAACAAAACCTGCAATAATACAATTACAATCAAGTCCCGACACGCTATAACTGTCAAACCGTTATTCTCGGAAACGTTAAAGCAGCGTCGAACGCCTCCTGATTGGTCCAAACGTCACAAAATCAGTTTAAAATAACAAGTCGCTTCACTTATAATACAATCAAAGTAAAATGAAGGTATACTTTAAATACGAGAATTGACGTTCATGTCTTTACACAGTGAATATCAAGTAGGACTTTGGAGCTGCACATTTACCAAACCATTTTATAATAAAACTATAACCCGACTACGTAAACTATATAGCCTATGTTACCCGGGCTATTATTGCCAATCTATTGACACCTCATTTATTAAGATCGAACCAGTAGTTGACGGTGGAACAAACATACATACATACATAGACTGCTAAAATCATGACCCTTTCTTTTGGCTTTGCCGTAGGCGATGAAATAAAAAGCCTTATTTCAGCCCAAAAACCCATTGAGTCATTCAGGTTTCCATTTTTCCACCCATTGATGCATTTATGTAGGTATAGTTTTATACTTCTATTTGTTTTTAAACTAACAAGACGTAAATTATCGACTCTTTTTTTTCTCATTTTCAACCCTGTTTCATACACTACTACAAGTAAATTAAGTACTAAATTAGCGGCTTTAAAATTTATAGAAACTCGATTTAATTAATTCGCCTGGAGGCTGGAATCTGGAAAAACCGTTTTCCTTAAGCTCGTAAACGAGTAAAATAAATGATAGTCTCTTATTTATTTTTTTATATAGTATGTATATAAAAAAATAAATAAGAGGCTATATAATATTAATGGAATTTATTGGTAAAAACATAAGGTTCACATTACAATATTAAAAAAAAACATATAAAACTAGTAAACATATATAAACTATTATCTAAACTCTAATGTAGTTCGTTACAATAACTCTACGAATAGCGTAGAGTTATTGTAATGAAAAAATGTGAATAAAATATACGCAAAATAATTGAATAATATCCACAACAAAATGGGACGATTTGTTCACATTCCTACCGCGCTGACCAGAACATATCGCGTGCGCTCCAGGAATGTGCCGATGTGTGGTACAAGACACATGAGCTTTGCAAACACAAACATATTTAGCGAATCTTTAGAAGCCCCATCTTCTAAAAGTGAGCTAGAACGACGCTGGCACTACCTAACTTTCAGAGCGAAAAAGAAAAATTTGTGATTGTCAAATGGGTGTTTAAAGTATAAAATAAAAAAATAAATAATTTCCAATGTTCATTTAATACGAAGATAATATAATTCAAATAAATAATTCTGTGAAGTTTAAATATTTCCTCATTTTAATTCGTAAACATTTCTAAAGGCATATGATTATTATCATTTATCACGTCTGCGTCTCTAGGCTAGAGCCTAGTTATTCAAATAGTCACGCAAAGTTTATGCTTTTTTATCGACCGTTCAAAACTATGTTAAAAATATCGAAGCGTAGACGATATATTATCATTCTCCTTTTTGGAAGACGGGTAAATTGTTGTACAAGTTAGGTATAGCTTATTATCTATATCTAGTATTATAAAGTGGAAAGATTTGTTTGTTTGTTTGTATTGAATAGGCTCCGAAACTACTGGACCGTTTTTGATGAAATTTGGCACCGACATAGCATATACCAGGACCAGGCTACTTTTATCGCGGCAAAATATACGGTTGCCGCGGGATTTACTTATGCGCGCTCGAAGTCGCGGGCAACATCAGTCTATCTCCTGTAACTTGTACCACACAGTATCGGCCTGCCATTGCACGGGCAGAGCGGCGACAATTACGGCGTTTGTTATCAGATTATCTCGTCCAGCACGTAATGGATTTTGTCTTATTTTCTACTAATTGATACTATAGTTTTTTCGCGTTAAGTTTGCAGTGAATCATCAGTGCAAATGTCAATGGCTGACTTCAATTGGTGGACGTGAAGACAGGTCAAATGTTTTCTTGCTTGCTCAGCCCATTTGGTGTTTGAACAGAACTTTTGAACCCGAATGTTTCATTTTAATGTACACTGTACAGTGTGCAGTCTTTTAGAAATTCAAGCTTTTTTTAACCGGTAGAAAATAGAAAAAAAATTTGCTCGCTCGCTCCGCTCGCTTGCTTTTAACATGAAAACTTATATTGAGACCAAATAGAGCCACGATTCTGAATCGAGCTATCCAAGTTTTCACAGTTCGGCGCTACAATAACATCTGAAATGCTTACAAGTGGTTAAAGTCTTCGGCCTGACCAAGCATACCGTCTCGCTCGGTCGGAGATCCCCCTTTGGGGCTTCCACTATTCCCACAATAACATCACTAAGTACGGATGTTTTGGTTTTAGGCTTAAGGCTGTTGATTTCATCGCATATTTTCGAAGAGCACAATCTTTCAAGGTGAAAGGGAAGGTAAAAAAATCAAATGCGCGTTGACAGTTACCGAGGGGCGAGGTTCTTCTTAGACATGTCCCGAAATTCTTTTGGTTAGGGTATTTTATATACAGAGCATTCGAACGTCCACAAAACATATTTCCACGGTGGTATATCTAAATTTAATAATTAATAAATAATTAAGTTGGGTAGGTATGTGTACCTACTGCCTGTGTATCTCATAATCACATCATAAAACTAGATCAGGTTATTCTTTTAACGTGTAGGCCGAATTTTATTATAGAATACATATTATGAAATGTTTTTTAGAATTTGTAAATTAACTACATTTTTATACAATTTAAAGGGAATGAATCATACATTAATATGATATTATGATGCCATCCAACAGCCTTATAAAGTTTTAAGTGTCGTAAACTTTTCTCTAGTTTCGTCCGGGACAAATTTGGTCAGTAAGACTAAAATGGGGCGCGTAGGCCGGTAAATTAAGGCCATCGTAGTAAATAAGGCCAAATACATATTACGATTATAAAACCGGTCAAGTGCGATTCGGACTCGTGCACGGAAGGTTCCGTACAAAACGTCAAAAAACCTTTTGTTGTATTTGGAGCTGTTGGTTTTTAAGGGAAAAACCTATTTTATTCTGTTTTTAGTATTTGTGGTTATAGCGGCAACAGAAATACATAATCTGTGAAAGTTTAAACTGTCTAGCTATCACGGTTAAGGAGATACAGCGTGGTGATTGACCGACAGACAGACGGACGGACTGCGAAGTCACAGCAATAGGGTCCCGTTTTTACCCTTTGGGTACGGAGCCCTAAAAAGCTATATATATCCGTTATATATATAAATATCCGTTGTTTGATACCCGTTACACAAGTTCAACTTATTACTTATCACGGGATTAGATTGACGTGATTATATTAATTATTTATTAATACTGTTCTGCACTTATATATTTTTATGTGTGTCGTATGAATAAAGAATTTGAGTTTGAATATATTTAAGTGTGAGCTCTGTTGTTTTCTGTGGGTACGTAACCTCGAATTAAACTGCTCAAAATTGATTTTCCCCTGATTCTACAACACAAGAAGTGTTGTAAATAAGTGTTTTGTCTATTTTCAATAAAATAAATTTTCATTTTATTTAATATAGACAAAACCCTTATTTACTTATGTATATACATAAGTTTCGCTCCTCTTAACAGAAGAATTTATATGCGGCGTTTAGTGTACAATCTACAACGCCGCATTCTTACTAGTAGATTTAGTAACATTTATTTTATTTTCGCCCAAATTCACAATAACGACTCAAAAATGAATCGTTAACCACAACCATAAACAAAACATTTATTACTTCCCAACACTAGCAAGACCCGCGCATCGACTAAAATAATTCAGGAGCTGACCGCTCAAGAAGCTTGTTGAATTATACATTAGCTGTAGCTGGACGGATTTGGATTAAGGCTGCATGCCGTTGTTCCTTGCCTGGTGAAAACTGGAGCTGCCTGACAGTTGAAAGCAGGACTATCGGTTGACAGCTGTCAAACGCCTGTCAACCGATAGTTTAGCACCAAAATCGTGTTCTATGTGGTGTGGAAAATGGTTCGATCGCTATACATATTCGAATAATACAAAAGGTCCATTGAATCTTCTTAACACCTTCACATTCATCCATATTACGCTTTTTAGGTTTTGGTGACCTCTGTGGCTCAGTGGTTAGCGCATTGGCGCTTAACCCGGAGGTCGCGGGTTCGAATCCCACCAGGGAACAAAAGTTTGCTGTGTTCCTGGGTCATGGATGTGTATTAAATATCTGTATTATATAACAAAAATCTTAAATATAAGTAAGTATAGTATAAAAGTATTAAATATAATATTTCCGTTGTCTGGTACCCGTAACCCAAGTTCTTCGAGAACTTACGACGGAACCAGATTGACGTGGTGTCAAAGCGTATATAGATATTATTATTATTTGGTTATATTTGAAACAAAATCAGAGCTCTGAGCGTTTCCCAAGCAATATTATCCCAGAACTTGTAACTTGAATAATGAACACAATTTAAAAATGTGAGTAACCCCCGAATTGCTAAGTAGTGAGTGAGCTGATGATGATAAATTATAGCTAAGAACACTCTTGATCACGTCAGCTTTCGAACAGAAGAAACTACTAGATCAAAATCGGTTTATCCGTTCGGGAGCTACTCAGCTACGACGCCACGAACAGACACACCGACAAAGTACAGACACGTCGAACTTACAACACCTATCTCTTTTCCTCGGGGGTTAAAAAAGACAAAGCCATCATGCGGCCAATAGCTGTCCCTTTCTGACTTATTGTACCTATTAAACTTCACTATTTTTCTATTTTTATTTTTATTACTTTTAACTAATTACTACTACTAAGATAGGTTTTCTAGTCTTATGTTTTTAACGTCGGGATATTATATTTTAATCCACGAAATATCATAATACTAAGGGCTGATTTTTTAATCGCCAGATAGCTCTTACCTGAGGAATAAAGATTTTTCATATAAAAACTGTCAAAGTCACATATTTATTCCTCAGTTATGAGTAATCTGACAATTGGAAAATCAGCCATAAATCGAATAATATTATAATATAATGGTAAAAACATAAGGTTACTTTACAATACTATAAAAAAAGATATAAAACTAGTTAACATATTAAATTATTATAAAAACTATACGTTATAAAAAACTTAATCTGGGTCGGAGGCTGCGGGTAGAGTACCTAATAGGCTTTTATCCCGGCCTTTAACAAAAGGCGTGCGGAACTGGCGCTTTCAATGAGTAGGAATCAACTAAGAGTTCTTACCAGAACCCTAGCACTGCAAGCTTCACAAACACCTCAACAAAATAGGAGTTAGTAACACAACGACTTCCGGAATCTGCGGGGAGAAGGACGAGACACCCCTCCACCTTCTCCTCGACTGTCCAGCACTTCAACAGAACAGATCTTTAAAAAAGAGCTTGGCACTCAATCGATTAATAATTCTCGAAATGGCAGGTAGAAGTAACAATGAGAAGAATGTAGTCGCGGCTGCATCAAAAAGTCTACACCGGTTACGCCGGTATTGCAAGTTATTAAAAAAAGATTTGCATAAGAACCATGATTGTTATGAATAAAATTCATTAGTCTAAATTAATATCTTTTCTATGAATGTTTTTAGGGTTCCGTAAGACTCTTTTCGTTATCTTCGTCCGTCTGTCAATATAAATGGATGAAATTTGGTATAGTTATAGATTCTGTATATATCTCGGATTTAGCATTGTAAAATTATTATAATTTTATATTTTAGGGTTGGCTCTCCATACATGTGAAGTGGGGATGAAATATATTTTTTCATTCTACCCCATCGTGTGGGGTGTGGTTGAATAGGACTTTTAAAATAAAGGCAAGGTTTAATACATTACTTTTTTACTTTTAAATTTAAAGTTATCCGTTTTTTGTATAAAAAACGGATATAATATATATATTGTATAATATAGACTATTTCACGAAATATTTGAGTAACCACAATATAAAATTTTATTTTTAATATAAATATAATAATTAAAATTTTATTATGACGACAAGTTAACAAAAAGCACATAGTATGTTGAACATTTTATTAAACGTGCATTTTCGACATACGATTTTTATGCAAATGCGACAAGAGATTGTTCTCATTAACATAATGTATGTGTTTATGTATTATGTCTGTGTGTATGATATAATCCGGATCAGTGAACGAAATGGTGGGCTGCGGCCTTGCGCCCACTCCGCGGCCGGCAGTGGTAAAAGTGAAATTATAATGTAAATTGTAAAGTGTTACTATATTTCAAGAATGCAATCGTAATATCTCTGTTTGTACGTGGTTTTACGAGAAAAAAAAAAGTGTTCTTTGCCTTAGAAAATATCTAGGAGTAGTAGAGGTGGAGGAGTAGGAGATTCTCGTATTAACTCGAGTGCGTCAGAGTAATCTTACTCTAAGATAAATAGTAGATGTGACCCAGTGACATGTATATGGTAACCAAGGTATGAAAATTAGTTTGTTTGATTGGTGCGTTAAAAAAAAGTATCATAATTTTATCGGACCCGAAAAATCTCTGACGCTTTATATGTCATGCGCGCTGTCCAATGTCTATAGAACTATAACTCGCTGATTTCTAATCAATCTGAATAAAGGTGCTCTAAACGCACTCTTTGCAACAGCCAATCAGTACTCGAGTTTCCCATATTCCTAGTACAGTCGGGTTTTTAGCGAAGGTCCCGATAATTGTTAGGAAGATGGCGAAAATCTCCGAATCGTATTTAATAGGTAACATTTGACAATTCATCAAAATTCAACAACGTAACCTTTTAACGGCGGCATAAAATAATATATCTTTTCGTTTTGTTAGAACTGCACAATTGCTTAACTTTTTTCAATTACGATTTCATATTTATTGTAATAATGACCGATACGAGTAATTTTACTATTTGCTTTCACTAATAAACCATTCTAAACATAACAAACAATTTCTGATCGAAAGAACTGAACGTCGTTACAATGTGGCGTCAGTTAACCCTTTTTCTTTTTAAACACTAGGGATGTTAGTCTAAAAATCGAAAGCTGATAAGTAGAATCGAATGCAATGATTACTTGTGAAGAAATACTACCATAAATTAATAACCACGTTGTGATTATAATATAATATAATTATATTTATTATTTTTTTAACTAAATCTAAAAATACAAGAAGAAAATAAGTTTACAAGATTTTGAACGAGATGTGAGAATAGACAATATTATTGAAAATGAATTATATAATATCTCTGAGTGCTGACAGCAGTGATGAAGATGACAATACTAACTAATAACAGTTCTGATAGTTCAACTGAATAAATGCAATTTTATTGTTAAATTATGTACTTGTCTTATTTTGTTCCCTAAATGTACGAAAGAAAAAATAATAATGGGACAGGGATCCGCCTCATGATTTTTTAAATTCACATATGTTTCAAGTCCGTATCGATTCATTCACTTTAATCGACGCTTTTTAACAAGTCACCTCACTATGAAGATAAAACTGACAGACGTCAAATGTTACCTATTAAAATGACTCCACTGTACATAGGTAAACTAGTTGCACTAGGTTTCTTTAAAGGTTTGTGTTTCAAAAACAACAACATAGACTCTGCTAATTAAAGTCTAAGGCTGTTTGCATTACAATCTGTAGGTTGTCTGTAGGTCAGTTCTATTAACGAGGTATTTATATGCGAAATTTATATGCAATGTTAACACAATATGACAATGAAACAGGAAGCAACACATACACAATTGCGATATCGAAGACCTCACATAATGCAAATAAATATGCATGATTCAACAACCCGACAACAACGGTTGTAAAAGTCCCATAACAACATAATAATGTTACAACATTCTTACGTTACCGGCAGCAGACTCTATATGCATAGGAAACTGTTTCTCAACTTGATATGACGCTCTGTAGAGATGAATAGGAGGATTATCTTGATTTAGTATTTAGACCAAAGTTTGTTTTAAACGAACCCTAAGATAAATGTAGTCAAGTTAGGTACGCCTGAAAAAAGTTTATTTGAAATTACAAATCAACTTCGAACGTTTTATTTGCACCTCCAAAATATCTATACATCTATACAGATAAATAAAATTGAAGTGTCTGTTTATAATTTCAACTTTACAGTTTTTAGAGTAGAGTTTTATAAAAAATATTTATTAAGTATCCAAAAATAACGGACTTCACTCTTAGTAATTTTTTAAAAGCTCATAAGTCAGCAATAAAGTATGATACGAAAAAAACATTGCGTGTACATCCACGTCTACTAGAAGTATAACTGACCAGAGTTTAAACAAAATTCACGACCTCATTTTTTTAGCTGTCCGCTAACGTGAAATGTAAAATGAAGTATAGTTAAATAAATTGTTGGGTAAATAAATTTATAGTTAAATAAATATAGTCGCCTATAGTTAAATAAATTAAAGATACTTTTTTTAAAAAACAAGTTTTTATTTGAATTCGGTAAAAAGAACAAAAGTTACTCAATTTACTAACTAGATTGATTTGTTTGGTTCTCGGCAAGCTTATATATCATATAAATTGTCTAATGATGTTTTATGTTGATGGTTAAAGTTTTAAAGGAAAATATTATTGTGTTCTTTTTAGCGCATTGTAGGCTCTCAGATGTGAAATAAAAGGACTTGGTACTTATATAGTGGACTGTATAATAATTATATGTGTAAGTCTGGTCGCCTACGTTGACAAGATTAGAATGTTGAAAGTAAAGTATAGCTATCGCCGCGCAGTGTGCGCTGGCGAGTAAGGCGCATGCGCAGGCGCCGCGCGCCGCGATGCGGTGTAGCCGCAACACGCATTCAAATAAAAGTATGTATTAAAAAAAATACTTTATTTTTTATTTTTTACTTTTTAGTTATTTAGTTTAGTTATTTATAGACATGTTATTGATTGTACTGTAGGTTCTTGGTGGAAATTCATGTTTCACAGAAATAAACTAATAACACACAGGACTCCTTGCACTATTTCCACTTTAATATGTATTTTACATTAATTTTAATATATTACACGACCGGTTTCGACAAAGTCATCATCAGGTGTATTTATAGACAGGTTTTATATCAAAAATCCCCAACACACCATACTTTTATTTGATACCTACCCATATTGTAGGAGTGCTTTAAAAATGACTTGTCGGCCATCTTGTGTGTTCCTTATGGGCCATCTTCGGTGTTCCGCCATGTTGGATTTAGAATGACGTCACATAGCTCGTCATGACGTCACAACGACGTCATGCATTGTCATCCAAATTAGTTCAGACGTGTATTTAAAATTTCAGCTCAATCGGTTGAAGATATCTGCTTCATAATTTAGTTGATAAATTCTACCCGATCAAAAGACATACATTGCAAGTTAAATAAAAGCTTGTAAAAGATCAGTTTCTAAAATACAAAATTCTATATAAATAACTAAGTAAAATGATGTCACTAAGATACAAATAAGTAATAACCAATAGTAAGTACAAGCGTGACTAAAATTCTTGTAGTAACTAATATTAACCATTTACACAGTTTGTATCATTTAAGTTACGGAACTGAATAACAGGAAGCACTGAATTTACATCTAATAGAATTTATAAATAAAGTGATTTCTTATTTTTACTTTATTACTTATTTACTTATATAACACACTGTATCCATTTCGATTGGTTTCTTGTATTCTTTTAACACACGGTTTATTCATTTTTTTGATTTTATTTTGTTTTGTTTTCTTTGCATTCATTTGACATACATTATTATTATTATATTAATACGTGAATAAAACTTAGCAGAATTGTGCGAACGGAGGAGTATGATAACGAGTATAAGGAGTATGACTGTGCCGAATACGGCGCAGTTAAAGTTTATGTGGAGGAAGGTATGCAAAAGCTGTATGCAAAATATTAATTTTAAAAATAATGCTTAGAAATACGTAAAGTTAATAAAAATAACAACAAAACTCTACCTCAGATTATTTGTTAATGATCTGAGCTAGAGTATTGCTGTAACACACTACCGTGCGTTTGATATATACAATCATGGTACAATTATTAATTTGTTTTTAAATTTATATATGGCATCGGCTTATAACCATTTGCCAGTGTCAAGTTAAAAAGGCGGGAAATAGAACTTTCGTTTCAATTTTCAACACCGTATTCCTAAATCGTCAAGTCTAAAGGCTAGTCAAAGTCCAAATATATAGTCAGTACAGTCCATGAGTCATGTCAGTCGAGTCAGTAAAGTGGTAGAAGCTTTACTGAAAGTTCCTAGGGAGTTTTGGAGGGAAACACAAAATAGCACGTTTGTAGAAGTTGTACCACTTGCCCACACTTGTGCACGTTAACGAATATTTAATGGTTAATATTCTACCAATATTACACATTAAGAAGTGGGATAACACAAATTTATGAAATATTACAAATTCCACAACGTCACCCATTGAACTCCCCGGCAAAACTCCATGGTACAATTTTGTTGACGTACTTTGTGAGTCGGTCACAATATATTTTACTTTTTATAACTGAGAGGCAAAAGAACCCATATAAAGATCAAACTTAAAAATTACTTTAATTATTATGGGCGAAATTCGACCACAGACGACCTCCATTCCTTATTCAGTAATGAATTTGCTGTAAATTTGACCGTGGGACCACCTTTGTCTGTCGGTGGGTTGCGTTTATATTTGGGAATGGGAACGTACAAGATAACACATATTGATAATGCAATCACAAATCAACGGTCATGCTTTTTAGTTCCCTTAATTATAAGGTAGCGAAAGAAAAGAAGTGAACGATAAATTTCCCATTTAAGCCGATGAAGGTTCGGTCGAGAAATATAGCGGCACAGTGTAGAAAATATAATATATACTTACGTATAGAGAAACAACTTTCATAGGACGAACGGCCCACAATTTTTCCACACAATCCTGCACACAGCATTATATGCTTATAATAGTGCAATCAAATTGAAAGCTAAATATATAGCTGTTTATTTGTTATTTTCTCTTAAACCTGTGGTAGCGGTAAGCGGTATCACTATTTATTTTCATTTAGAAGAGTTTATTAAACTTAAATTTTAAGCATAGAAACCTTTGTTTTGCATGCGTGTACATTGTAGAAGTTAATCACTTGGAAACAATGAAAAATAACGAAAGAGTTTTTTACAATCACTTTCTAATACGTACACAATTGAAAACAAGAGGGAGAATTCGTATTGTCGTGTAAGTTTTAACATATTAGTGAGTACATAATACATGTGATTATATTAGTGTTGGCTACCCATTGAGGCTCGATGTAGTATATTACACGTGAATGTGACTACCTCCCCTTCACAATAACAAGCATGTAGACTCCGTGGGAATAGCGGTCGGAGTACCGTTGTGTATAGTGTGTAGACGTAGGTATGTATCATGTATGAACATACACCATGCGATAAAAACACCGCTCTTACGTAAACCATTGAATAATCGCTCGTGTCATTAACTCTTGCAGTCTTACATCGATCAGTGGCTTTTGCCTTATTGGCTGTCTGACATAATATGAAGTTGGGCTTCAATGGTTTTGAATTTCTTAACGTTTCTTATCTCTTACATCGATAAATGACTTCTGCCTTGTTGGCTATCTGACACTGTATTATTATTTCGGTGATATACTCAGTATGTATCTCGTATCTACTCTCTATAACGAGAGGGTACCTGGAAACAAACTTAAGCGCCTTACTCACGGTCCAGCCTGCAAATCCAATATCGCGACCTTGAAGCGAACTTGTAAGAAAAATTTTTATATGATTGACACTAATGACGGCTGTTAGCAAATAAAAAAAAATACCAGTTGTCTGTAAAGTCGGTTTACTGACGATAGTAGAACGTGACAACGTCAACAACAACAACAACAACAATAATAATAATAATAACGAGGTAAAGGTATTATATAAAGCAATGCGAGGTAACGCTGGTACTTACGGGTAACAGGTAACGCATGAGTCATGTTTTTTCGTGCGTGCAGCCGGCTCCATCGATTTATAAGACGTTATCACGTCAAAAATATTGCCCATCTCTTTCTCGCAAAACGATTTGTTACGTCACAAGTTGCTACCGCCATACATTTTGTAATGACAAATGTATGGCGGCTGCAACTCGTGACGTCACAGGCCGATATATCGCTCTCTTTCATATTGTAAATTTAATTTGTTTGTATCTTCGTTATTTTTATATACGAAAATGGGTTCTAGATTGTTTATTAACATGTTATCTAACATCGAATAGACGAAAAAAAATTTTTTAGGCAACATTCCTATTACCTTTCTATTAGGCTAAAGTGACCTACTCTTTAGTGTGTAACTTCTAAGTGTAGACAAATAATTTATCATTTCCTTTGAAATATAGAGAGAGGCTGATAATTAAAGTAAACTATCCTGATTTAATCATATTAGGAGAGTGTTTCCGCAGCCAAGCTTTCGCTTATCCTTTGACGGCTCGACTTGTTATTAGAAAAAAGATATTTTAATAACTCCGTCACATCATTACATACTGCTAATGGTGATTATCTAGTACATTAGTATTTTTAATAGCCCTGTCTTTATTTAAATTTAGTTCTGTTTCACAATCTTCTAATAAGTGTCACATAGCTTATAATATGTGCACGATTTGTCTCTGTCGATCGATATTAAGTTAGCGGTGACAAAACATCCGAATAAGGTATCTGAAACTTTTTGAAGATTGTGAAATAGACCCTTAGTGTAATACATAAATAATTTAAATATTAAAAATGGCTTTGTGATGAAAACGTATTGATTTCATACATTTTAAATAGAAATGTATACAAGTATCTCGTATTTCCATTCCTTTTATCTGTTTTTATTTCTTTTCTGTTGCCGTTGTCGTGACCGCTGTCAATTTAAGCCAAATATTATGAGTTACAGTGGTGGGCTTTGTTTGAGTGTTAATAAACAGAATATTAAGTAATCCCCGAAATGTCAAGCTGTGAGCGATCTGATGATGATGAATTATTGCTAAGGACAATCTAGATCATGTCAGCTTTTAAACAAAAAAAAAAGATCAAAATCGGCAAAGATTATATAAAGTACTGCTGGTAACCGAGCGAGAGCAGGTAAAAAGTTAATAAAAAGAATCCCAAAAATAATTTACCGGGGTTCGAACCCACCACCACATTCCGAATTTCCGAACAACGCAAAAATTAACCCAACTGCTATATATCGGACTGATATATATATATATATATATATATATATATATATATATATATATATATATATATATATATATATATATTGTTGTACGACGAAAGAAAAACATATATAACATAAAAATGCGCAGTTTGTCAGGGATAAAACCTAGTTAGACCGTTTTTTCTCCCCCAAGACTCCCTGCATACTAAATTTCCTGTAAATACTTGCAACCGTTGTCGAGATTACGATTATATTGTATATACAAGATTAAAATATAAGATAGTAGTTATATAATCTGAGAAAATCGGTTCATCCGCTTGGGGAGCTACGATGACAGACATACAGAGACTGTTTTCGTCGGGGGTTAAAAATCGATGATGAAAAGACGCTGATGATCATAATGTCTTGTTATACCGGAACTTTAATGAACAGCGTCCTGTTGTTCTCGGCTAAGGACGTACACACGGTCGTATAGCCAGCCGCCTACCACGTGATACACAGCCCACAGTAGATCCATTCATACAGTATGCAACTATGCACACACCTACACAGTATCAAGTATAATTTGATAAGCAGCTAAATTGTTTGGTCTACAAATAGTATTCTAAGTAATAAAATATACTGGAATACAAAATAGGTACTATCGAACGAGTTGCCGCTCGACCAGACATAAGTCTGGGACTATATGATCCGGAATCTGGCGGGCCGGGGAAAATTCAGGGCACTGAAAATAGAATATTGCGCTACATAAAAATTTTGTTGAAAATTGAACACACGGGTATCGAGTTAAATGTCAATGTCATATATGATAGCTTGACACTCGCTCTTAATTTTCCCCGGCCTACCGGATTCCGGACAATGTAGTCCCAGCCTAAGGCTGTATATATGCTCCGGAATATAGTATATATGCTGTATGCTCCGGAATCCGGCAGGCCGCAGTATTGAATTAGAACTCTGCACTAATATAATAGAGTTGAAAATCGAATATATGAGTGTCGAGTCAAATGTCAATGTCATATATGACAGCTCGACACTCGAAACTTCCATTTTCAACTTTATTGTATTAGCACAGAGCTCTATTTTCAGTGCTCTGAATTTTCACCGGCGTTCCGGATTCCGGAGCATATAGTCCCAGACTTATGCCTGGTCGAGCGGCAACTCCCAGCCTTAAATGAAAATCGCTTAAAAGCACTGTTGAATCGTGCGCACGCGCACATACTCACGTGTAAATACGTAGTTCAACCACGTTTGTAGTCGTTGCGGTCACTTCCTTTGTGTTTAAATATGTTAAGGCGTCCTAGTGATTTTGGAAATGTTTTCGTTTCACTAGGAAAACGTTTAGAAACTGGTCGACCAGAAACTTTGTCGATATTGTACATAGACGTATAGAGTTACTGTACCTATGTAATATTTGATCAATTTATCTGGCTCATACTTAAGTAACTTATGATTAATTACTACATTAATAATGGTTAAATTTTAAGCACTAAAGCTCAAACGTAACCACCGTGGAACCACTTAATATCAATAATATTATGTCGATAATAATTTAATTATTACTGAATTTAATAATTATTACAAACACTGGTTGGTATCTTTTAATTTAAGTTCTTCATACGATTACTTAATCTGAGTCTTTTGCCTCTTCGGTTTAGTAGTTAATGTTATTTTTATGGAAGCTACATCAAGATAAATAAAATTTTCAATTCCGACATCTTACATATCCAATATCCGCCATTTGCAATTTCCGTGTTGGCGCGAATGAGATTTCCGTCATCATAGACCAAGTGATGATGACATAGGAGGAAAGGAGGAAGGAGGTTAAAAAATCGTTGTTTATTATATACAGTAAAAGGCCAGTAAGAACAAGCATTACGTTAAGATTCTGATGATGTTTGATAATATTCTGTCTTTTGCAATAAGACGTATAAAAGATAACTTTTAGGTTACTTTATCAGTCTAGTGACATAAGCGCCATACTCACGGTCCAGCCCGCAAATAGTGTCAACAGTAGTGTCAATCTTTTTTAATTTTTGTCTACTAGTCAGCTTCAATTTGACACAATTGACTAGCTGCTCTACCTCAGCTCTCTCTCACCGTCATACTCACGGTCCAATCACAGCCTGCAAGTCCAGCTGCCAGCCAATAGTGTCAAATTAAAGCGGACTATTAAGCAAAAATAAAAATGACTATTGACAGTCAATTGACACTATTGACAGACGGCTGGATTAGCAGGATGAACCGTGAGTAAAGCGCCTTACCGCGTGTATGGCATTTAGGGCAAATCCAATACTTGAATAAATGTACCTATCCAATATTCCAAATAGTATATAAGCTGTTACTATTTATATTAAACTTTTATGGGCACAACAATAATCATGATAATGACACGAGGATTAGATGTCGACACGAGCATAATATAAAGCTAATGATGCGCGAATTTCTCCCTGTTGACAACTTTTGAGAAAGTTCGTAATTAAGTACTATTATTGTGTAACATGATCGAATGCTGTGCAGTGGAAAGTATTTTGTCGTTTGATGTAAAAAAAGCGAATTTATTCTCCTTCTTTTTTCAGACCGCACCTTTTTTTCTTCTGTTTTAGCAACTTGACCAATAGATACGTTTGTTGTGCCACAGACAAATTAAAAGGTAAACAAAAGGTAATTAGGAAACGGTGTAAGGAATAGAACATACTAACTATGGAATAGAAGGTTTGAAATTTAGAAAAAGTTAATTATTTTATGGAGCGTATCTCTGTCGGTTATTAAAAAGTTAATTTCATCTCCTTCTTTTTTATTAAGGGCGTTACGGTGGCAATTTTGTCTGCTTGTTCTTTTTAAATCGTCACGCTAGGGACGTGTTTAGTCATTGCGTTTTAACATTACTGATACAATCGTAATTCGTTATTTTTCTTTCATAATATCAAATCTGAAGGGAGTACCGTTTAAATCTAATTTAATCTAAACGTACTAAATAAAGAGACAATAGTGCACTATCAAAGATTTCAAACTATAATGCTATTAATTAAAATGGCACTTATTTACCGTGTTACAAAATGACAAACCTCAAAGTCCCCATCGCTGGGCATCGCATCGGCACAGGGGCGACACTCTCTACAAATGATAGCTCGAGCACCGCTGAATGTCAGCATTGTTGACGTAAGCCTAAGGTTGACACCAAAATAAATTTTGAACGTTGCGTCAGACAAATCTATCATAAATATTATGAAATTATATTGTCAATTATGTCAAAGCACGATACGACCAGCGGTCAGCCCGGTGAACGAAAGTCCTGGCTGGAAAAACTCACGCCCCGCCCGCCTCCGCATTCGCCCAGGCACGCACACGCAGCCGCGAGCTGTCATTCGTGTAAATCGGTGGAACGACGATTCTTTATGTTAGTAATATATATTCTTTGGCATTGGTCTCTTCAATGAAGATATACCTACTTACATACAGGTTGTTTTTTCTGTCCGTGTCCCAACTTTCAGGAGTGAATAACTCTTGAATATAAGCAACTTTTACTATGGGTCACTAAAGCCCACTCACGGCCCACCGGCAATCTTATAAAGAGTAAAGTTTGTTTGTACATTTGTTTGCATTGAATAGGCTCCGAAACTATTTGACCGATTTTTATGAAATTTGGCACAAATATAGAGTAGACTACGGGGAAGGACACGTTTTATCGCGGAAAAATGTACGGTTTCCGCGAGATTAACTTTTGCGCGCACGAAGTCGCGGGCAACATCTAGTATTTTATAAAATGGACCAGGAAACGAGCAGCCGGATAAACATATTAATATGATACTTTTATATATTATGATATTTCCGAAAAATGTACATTTCCAGCGACATAGATTTTCAACTCAACAATTGCCTAAATTGTTAAAAATATGTACGTTGTGGCCTTGTGCCTAGTCGATAAAGATCAATTTCCTATAAATGAAGTAACAGGTAATCTGTTTCGGGCGCCACGTCTAATAGCGCCCTAAAATGTAGGGGGATTGACATACTCGTATTCCGTCGCTAATTCGGTTTGGCCCATATCCTTTTCGAACTTCGTCATCCTTTCGATATTGTGCTTTGTCTAAGACCCCAGTTTTGTAATCATTAGGGAATGCAATATTTGCTTTGAAGATAAACGCCTCATATAAATCCAAACAACCGTCGGCATTCTAACATCGCCTACTAGAATTAGGACCTAACTAGTAACTAGGCATGGTACCTAATGCCTCACAATATCGACATATTTAGTAAATGCTTACTAATAAATTCGTTGTAAATACTTAATAATAATAATAGCTCTCCACACCGATTTCGGTGACGGTGGCCGGTTTCATCGCAACCAGGCCAGCTACGCAGGAGTAATTTTACAGTGCCCATTGGCATTGCCCAAGCGCAATTACACAAGAGCACTCCCCCTTCCTTTACACTCATAACCCAGTGGGTCCGGATGACCGACACGACTGGCGAGAGATCAGACGCAGGACCGACTTTTTACATGCCCACCCGACGCATGGATCAATGTTCTTGTCAGACAATCAGGAAATCAGCCTGCATTGTTGTAACCAAACTTGGAAACGACATTTTTTGTTGTTCCAACGTGGGAATCGGACCCACGAACTCCGAGTCGAGAGCCAACTGCCAAGCTCTAAACTACTGGACCGCAGAGGCTGTAAAAACACTTCATACCTAGTTACTGTTGATGTTATGTTACTAGAACATCGATACTTTTAAATCGATATTTTCTTTTAATAATAAGTAATTTGATTGCAGTAAAAAGAATGTCATGATACTTAGTTTAACTTTCTATACAAAAGCTGACCTGCTTATTGACAAATATGGTATTTATTTTCATAGGTACTTATTATACAGTACTTTTTCTGGATAAAAAGTTGCATATGTGTTAAATCCAGAGCTTAAACTACTATCACACCAAATTTCATCAAACTCCGTTCAGTAGTTTTTGCCTAAAAGAGTAACAACATTCATCCATCCATCCATCCTCACAAACTTTCACAATTTTTACATTTATAATAGTAGGTACTAAGAAGGACCAGTTACATACTTAGATAAAAACACATGATACCAAAAACCCTCGTTGATAGATAGAGACGAACAAATATTTTATCGATAAACCATTTATCGATCGATCGATACATTTATCGATAGTCGATAGATCTATATCGCAATGCACGACCCAGTGATTATACACTGCCCACGTGCTATTAACGAACTCACAAGTCGGTGCATAATGAATGCCGACTGATGTTTCACAAGTTTGCCGTGAGTTATCAGTACAAATTCAATCGGATTATGTGAACACGGCTTAAGTGTCATTGGTCAATTTTGACATTTGCACTGATGAATCACTACTGACTATAGCGTACATTGACTGTCATTACTTTATGTTACGTTACGTAATATCGTAGCATAATATTGGGTTGAATATTTCATTCGGATAAAAATACACCCGTAGAATCAAATCGAATAGGGATAAAATACAGTACTAAATATCTTTGCTTATATTATGATGGTAATATTGCAATTGTAGTATATTGACATAAACCTTGGAGAATTTCATTTATATAGTTAAAGATATGATCCTATCGAACAGGATTATCTGATGACTTTATAATCCTTGTCAATTGATACTAATCAGGAATCATTAATCAACTAACAATCAATGAGATATTGATGCTTTGACAGATATTTCTTGTATATATTGAATCGCGTTGAGAAGACAGTGAAATGTCTAAAAAAAACAAAATTGACCAATGACGCATATGCCGTGTTGACATTACCAAATAAAGTATGCCATTTTAACATATTATTATGTACGCATTATATGTGACATATTACTGTCTTCTTAACGCGAATCCTACTACTAAACACACCGGCATATATAGCGGAACACAAAATAAAAGGTCCATAATAAAAAAAAAATGGTTTTATTTTAAAATCTACTTACTACACTTCTTTTGTTATTTAAAGTTTCATTTGTTTTACTTAAAATGAGATCACATTAAGAACAAATTTTGCAAGTAAAGGCTATTTGTGAAAAATGGTACATTTTTGAACTTTTCTTGTAACCGGGAAAAGTGAAAATTAATATTAAAATAACAATTAATGAAATTAGAAAAATGGTGATTAATATCGCGTATTTCCTCCACGTGCTCTTATTAAAGTTTCTACCCGTCTAGGCATACTGAGAATGATGTTATCGATGGTCTCCTGGGATAGTCTCCGCCATTCCTTAACTACGGCTATTCCCAGTTCACCCACGTTGGCCGGAGCTGGAATTCTGGACTTAACTTTTCTTTTCAGCAAGTCCCAAACGTGCTCTATTGAGTCCATATTCGGTGATCTCGCCGGCCACTCCATAACAGTGATATTCATATCATTAAGATAAACTTGAGTTACCCGAGCGGTATGCGGCCGAGCATTATCCTGCATAAAAACAAAATCGTCAACCGATATATGGGGCAAACGGTACTACATTTTCTTCTAAAACTTCTCTGATATAGCGGTCTGCAGTCAGACTCCCTCTGTCAATCACTACCAAGTCTGTGCGAGCTCCCAAACAAATGCCCGCCCAAACCATTATTGATCCACCACCGTATGCAGCTGTAGTTTCAAAATTTGTCTGAATGTATCGTTCTCCTTTGCGTCTGTATATTCTTTGCCTGCCGTCAATTTGATTTAAGAGAATTCTGCACTCATCACTAAACAATACCTTACTCCATTGGTCCGCGTTCCAAAGTCGATGTTCCTGAGCAAAAGTTAACTTGTTTCTACGAAGATTTACCTCGAGCCTTGGAGCCTTGGCGGGCACAAATGAACCCAAACCAGCTTCTTCGAACCTTCTTCGTACCGTACGCTCACTTATGCTTACACCCCGCACTGCTTCTAACTCATGTCGGGCTTGGACGGCCGTCAAACGGGGGTTTCTACGTATACACGAAGCCGAATGAAACGACCATCCCTACTCGAAGCGCGTCTTTTTCTGCCTTGTCCTGCTCTTCTCACCGGTACTTATGTACCGGTCTCCCTGAACCGTTGGATACTGCGATGGATCGTTGAAACTGGTCGACGAAGATCTCTGGATATCACTTTGTAGGTTTGACCATTTCTTCGCATTTCGAGTGCCCTGGCAATCTCCGTTGGGGCTAAGTCAGGCATAATTCAGTCCTCAACTCCAAAAAGATACGCGATTAAAAAAAACTAACAAAAAACAGTATTTCAATGAAATTTCAAATCAATCTCAGAAGAAAGAAATACTCGAAGTTCGTTCCAGATAAGGTGTATTTGAATAAAATAAAACAATTGCATAAAATGTGATGTTCAGCTGTTTTCTTAAATTGAAAATATTTCTTTTTAAATTAAATGACGTATAAACCAGCCAGCAACCTTATGTGATACTGATATCAAACCTTTATTTTATGTTCCGCTAAATATGCCGGTGTGTGTATTATAAACAAAGATTTCAAAACTAAAGATAGGCTATGACGTAAATCTGACAGAACAAATCTTCATACAAGAAAAAGTTACGCTAGCTTGGTTTTCACCATAAAATGTCTTCTTCTTCTTTAGAAATTACCTCAAATGTCAGCCATCGTGATTTCTCCATACTTCAAATGTCAAAATGGCCCTAAAAACTCGCAAAAGTGGGATCATTTAAGCGGAGACAGTTGCCTCAACATATCTCATCTATAATATATACGTCTATGATTAAAAATGTGACAGTAAGTAAGTATGGATGGATATTTGTTACTCTTTCACGCAAAAACTACTGAACGGATTTTGATAAAATTTAGTATGGTAGTAGTTTAAGCTGTGGATTAACACATAGGCTACTTTTATCTCGAAAAAAATACAGTGTTCCCGTGGATTTACTGTATTTACGCGGGCGGAGCCGCGTACAAAAGCTAGTAGACTATAATGCTAAGCAGTGAGCATAGCATACCTATTGAATGATATCGTTGTATTATAATTTATCAACATAAGGAAATAAAATTACTTGATTTCCTACTTTAACTATGAAAAAAGTAACAATTTCATTAGTTTCGCTGGCACCCTGGCTGGTAAAGGATTTCACACCAATAAAACTTACAAATACATTAAAAAAGTTACACGTTCTGAGTAACGTTATAAAAATATCTAAAAATGTGTTTTATAATCTAAATAATCATCTAAATGATTTTCTACACAACTAATAACAATATTTCATTATAACGATTACCGCACACATTGTCATACAAAAACATACGGACTCGCATACAAATTATCGACTTATAAGGCCCCGATCACATGTAACCGGTTAGACGGGATTTTATATTGAAACCACCACGAAGACACACGCCATAACACAGGCAAACGCTGGCATACTTAACCGCCTAAAATTAATGTATTTATTTATTGCATACTTAAATAATATCCTCTTCAAATTGTTTTAGTTTAGTAGGATTATACAATATACATGCAACCAGTAGGTCAGGTAATTAAAATTTACAATAATACAGTTTCGACACCAAAATGATATTCGCATAAACGTCAAACTAACGTCCTGGTCCTACTATTAATATAAATGTGAAAGTTTGTGAGGATGGATGGATGTTTGGTACTGTTTCACGCAAAAACTACTGAACGAATTTTGTTTAATTTTGGTATACTTATTAGTAGTTTAAGCTCTGGGTTAACACATAGGCTACTTTTTGTCCCAAAAAAGTGCAGTGTTACCGTGGGATACTGTATTTACGCGGGTGGAACAAAAACTACTACTTACCTTTAGGCTCAGTTTTCAATACCAAACGCAAATGGCTGTTTTTACCACTTCCCGGCACCAATCCGTCGCCGGTAACTGCCTGGTTATGTACTGGATGATTTATTTACTGTTTTAAAAAGGATGTGGTATGTAAGGTGAGCGGAGACATAGATATTGGCGTGAGCATGTGTGTGGACAATATGGACACACGCAGATAATTCTTGCACCTTCAGAACGCATAGTGTAATCAAAGCCTAAATTGCAGAGGATTTCTTATAAAGAATGCTGGAGGCAAAAAGCGAGCGTGCCGTTAAGTTCTGAAAGCGTAAAATATTTGATGCATGAGCCGCATGCGATGAGTGTTTCATCGCTGTTTCCAATAAAAAGATCGATCATAATGAGTTTGTTTCGTAATTATGCGAACATAATCTGATGTAACTTACATTTGGACTTCCAAATTTCGCCAGTCACACACTTCTTTAAAATCGTTATGATTTGAAATTTTATGCAATGGACCAGAAAATAAGCAGATCGATCGCCTGATGGTAAGCGATTACCGCCGCACATGGACACTCGCAACACCAGAGGAGTTACAAGTTGTTGCAACTTGCGTTCATGCTAATTAAAGCTCCCAATTTCCCGCCTGATTTTTCATCAAGAAAGTTTCGGCCAAGGAAATCGGCCAAGTTTCAAACAATGTGGTTTTATAGTACTTGAAAAGTAAGTATGTAAAGACTTGGGATTAAAAAGTTATGAATCTCCGAATATCAGAGGATTCATGTGCAAAATACGTACTTATCTGTGGTCATCGTTGTCATCATATCTTTATAGTTCAAATTTCAAATTTATACCGCTATTTACTCATGCATTTGTGTTTCGAAAACCGTAATTCATTTGGTTTTTCCTGTTTTGGTTTTTTCTTTGCGTCACTCTGTTTACAAAATGGAAAACTTGAAATATCGTATTATTTTCGAGTACGAGTTCCACCGTGGCACCAGTGCTGCAGAAACGGCTCGAAGGATTAATGATGTGTGTAACGGCAGTGTCGCAAAATAAATAACAGTGCGTTTTTGGTTCCAACGTTTTCGTTCTGGAAATTTCCACCTGCAGAAAAAGCCCCGTGGACGGCCGGAGACCACAGTTGATAATGAAGAATTGAAGGCTATTGTGGAAGCGGATCCATCGCAAACCACATCCGAGTTAGCTGCAGGCTGTGGTGTTAGTGATAAAACTGTTTTAATCCACTTGAAGCAAATTGGGAAGGTGAAAAAGCTTAAAAGGTGGACCTCATGAATTGAGTGCAGCAAACCGACAAACGCGCGTCGACTGCTGGGTTACATTACTCAACCGGCAAAATAATGAAGGGATTTTAAATCGAATTATCATTACCTGTGATGAAAATTGGATCATATACGATAATCGGAAACGCTCATCGCAATGGCTGAACCCTGGTGAACCAGCTAAAGCCTGCCCAAGCGAAAATTGACTCAAAAAAAGATACTTGTGAGCGTTTGGTGGACTAGTGCAGGTGTCATTCACTACAGCTTTCTGAAATCTGGCCAGATGATTACGGCAGATGTCTATTGCCAGCAACTGCAAATCATGATGGAAAAGCTAGCTGCTAATCAACCGAGGTTGGTCATTCGCTCCAGGTCACTGCTGCTTCAGGACAACGCTAGACCACACACTGCACAACAGACGGCTACAAAATTATAGGAACTTCAATTGGAATATCTAAGACATCCACCGTACTCCCCGGACCTTGCTCCAACAGATTACCATTTTTTCGAAACTTGGAAAACTTCTTGCAAGGGAAAAAATTCAACTCCGATGGGGCAGTCCAAAGCGCCTTCGAAGATTTTATTGATTCCTGTCCAAATGGTTTTCTTAGTAAAGGAATCAATGAACTACCTATGAGTTCCTCCTTTACAAAACGCCAATTTCATATGTAATTACCTAATATGCTTTTTTGTTAATATGTTCTTAAAGTAAAACTTACAATAAATATTTTTTTGGCCACGTATTTTAATTACCAGGCAGTAAATGTATGACGACTTGCCGGTCTCCTTTGGCACATATATAGAGTAGACCACGGGGAAGGACATAGGCTACTTTTTATTTTGGGAAAATATATGGTTCCAGAGGGATTTTGTTTTGCGCGAACTAAGTCGCGGGAAACATCTAAGGCATATTTTGAAGGCTTCAATTACATATTAAATTGTTAGTAAAAACTATTATTATTTCATTCTTTAGATAAAAAAAAATTACTAATAGGCGGGTGATCTACATTACACCTCACAGTTTTATATTTGTCATAATATTAGCCAAAACGATCGTATCGAAGTTGATATTTTGTAAAATTATATTAATATGAACTTGTTCTTCTTTAAAAGTCATGTAATTCAGATAAATGTTAATAAGCCGAGCGTGTTCGTCCCATTTTGAGTTAAAAAAGGATAAGTGTAGTTTTTTTGCAGTCCCGATTTTTATAGACTCAACTGTACATTGAACGACTTCACAAAGGCAGCATATTATCATTAGTTCATAACGTATATTATAACTTAAAAGTGTGATAGTCCAAATATTTGACTTTGTTATTACTTATTAGATAATAAATAGATTCACGTTAATAGATTGTTAGAAAGGTTATTTTTTTTTTGTTATTATGTTTTAAGATGTTAATTAGTTATATAGATGCTTGTCAAGGCCTGTCAAGGTAAATTTAAGGTTGCATTACACACTATGACCTGAGTGTAGTGGTAGTAGTCCTAACAGCAATACTATGTAATATTTGCTGTGTATAATATGGCAAATGACAATGTTATATAAACATGGCAACATTTATAATATTGGGTTGGTACTATTGTGACATTTGTGACAACATACAAATACTCGTCTATGGAAAACGCCTCGGTTTGAAGTTGATGTAGCTAACGAAATGTGCGGAAAGTTTATAATACAGTTTAAGAAAGATAGAATTTAGCTTGTTTCATTTATTACAAATAGCATCAATATTAATAATAATAATATCCATGGACGCTTTCGCGCCACGCCAATCTGGTTCCATAGTAAGTTCTCGAAGTATTTGTGTTACGGATACCAGACAACGGATACTGGAAATTTATAAAATACTTTTGTACTATATGCTTATATTTAAAATTTTTATGATATATAATACACAAATTTAATACACATCCATGACCTAGGAACACAGAAAACTTTTTGTTTCCTTGGCGGGATTCGAACTCGTGACCTTCGGCTTGAGCGCCAATGCGCTAACCACTGACCCACAGAGGTCGTCAATCGTCAATATATATTATATAAGGTTTGGTAAAATCAACTACGGATATTTTGGGTATATGATCTACTGCTCATATAAAGACTTGGACAAAAAATATTGTAAAAATATTGTCATACTGAAAGAAAAAAAATCATCTCATGTATGGGTGAAGAAGGCTATCTGCGCTCAATGCAACCTGGCTTATATAATGGAAGTTTTTTTTTTGTAGTTCAAGAATTATTTTTTGCCTAAACGTCTATACAGAAGCAGTAGATATATAATCTAATATAAACTATCCGTAATTGATTTTACCGAACCTTATTAGCGATTAATATTGCATCATACTACATCGACGCTCCGGTGCATATTATAATGAAGACCACGTGATTGTGCTAGCAGCGTAGTCTAACAGGAATAAAATAAACATGAGATTAACATAATAATTAAGGCAACTGCTACTGCAGAGTTTTGCGGAATGTCAATCGTCGCACACGTTCTTGTTTTTGTATTTCCTCCAAAATTTGTGTTAATTCGGTTCTTAATGTATAATATTGGTAGAATATTAACCATTAGATATTCGTTGATGTGCACAAGTGTGGGCAAGTGGTACAACCCCAAAAAGCGTGCTTTTTTGTGTTCTCTCCAAAACTCCCTAGGAACTTTCAAGCTTCTACCACTTTACTCAATCGACTGATTGACTCATTGACTGCCCTGACTATTTAATTGGACTTTGACTAGACTTGACGATTTAGAAATACGGTGTTGAAAATTTAAACGAAAATTCTATTTCCCGCCTTTTTAATTTGACTCTGGCAAATGGTTATAAACCGACGCCATTTTTTAAATTAAAAAAAACTCCTACTGTTTTTTTTGCAAATGAGAACAATTTGCTTATTTAAAGTGTATAGTACCTGGGAGACATCGAAATCACTCAATTTTACGCGACGAAAGAAAAAACGTATTATAAATTTAAAATTCCCAGGGATAACCTGGCTAGATCGATTTTTCTCCCCCAAAGCCGGGTGGTGATATACTTAATTTAAAGGAAATACTAGCGGCCGTTTCGGAGATTCCGATTATATACATTTATACAAGATTTCCTCGTATAAAGTATCAAATAACCCATAATAACTTAATAGTTAATAGCTATATATTATAATGCGTGTGCGCCCGCTAACAGTTTATTTTCAATTAGATATTTCATGTGATTGAAAGACCTATTGATCTCAAACATTAGGTACCTCAAAGTTAATTCTATATTTATAAATAATTTATATTGAAACACAAAGATATTTAAGTATTTTAACAATAAAATATCATATTTTATTGGTCTTTGACATCGATCAACGTCGTTCAACAAGTGTAGGTATGCAAGAACACACTTCAACAGTTAACTCATTGTAAAACAATTCGTTACAGATATTTCCAGAACGCAATGAAATGCAATAAGAATACTAACAAGATTCAGTTAACAATTAATTATTAATAATGATGAAATAATAACTCTCTTAACGATAATAATGATGACAACGCTTATCTGCAATACTTTGGCCTCATCTTTTTTATTTAAAAACACTGATAAGTAACTCAATTGTATACACGAGATACACTATCAAACATTGTAAACAAATATATTTTCGTCTTTGTTACATCACTTTAAAATGTTATACTTTTGGTATTTTGTATTACGATTTATGCAAGATCAGATATTTACATTCTAAATATACCAAACTTACTATCTCTGAAAGGTTTATTTAGAGCAGCAGAAAGGCTTAGGCCAATCACTTTCCTCGTGTCCTTAGGAGCAACTATGCCATCGTCCCAAAGCCGAGCCGTGCTATAATACGGACTACCTTCCTTCTCAAACTTTTCTTCTAATGGTGTCCTAATTTTCATACTGTCTTCTTCAGTCCAAGGCTTACCCTCGCGCTTTGCTTTTTCCTCAGCAATTATCGATAACACTGTACCAGCTTGAGGACCGCCCATTACAGAAATTCTAGCATTCGGCCACATGTAGAGAAAACTGGGCGAAAACGCTCTTCCACACATTCCGTAGTTACCAGCACCGAAACTACCACCGATAATAACCGTGATTTTTGGACCCTTGAAACAACTTACAGCCGTCACCATTTTGGCACCATTTTTGGCAATTCCACCGGCCTCGGCGTCTTTTCCAGTCATAAACCCGGTGATATTTTGGAGGAATAGCAACGGAATCTTTCGAGCTGCACACAATTGAATGAAATGAGATCCTTTTAACGCAGCCTCGGAGACTAGGACACCGTTGTTACCGATCACACCAACCGGATGACCATACACAGATGCAAAACCACAAACTAATGTGTCACCATACAGTTGTTTGAATTCATGGAACCTGCTGCCGTCGACTATTCTGGCTATCACTTCACGGATGTCATATGGCGTCCGGATATTTGCACTGACTATTCCGTGCAGGTCGTTTATATCATGCAATGGCTCCTCGACTGTTGTCGAATAAACCTTAGCACTCTTTTCTGTATTCCAATTCAAATTGGCCACCACATTCCTGGCTAAATGCAGAGCATGCTCGTCATCTTGTGCGTAATGATCCGTCACTCCTGACTGACGACAGTGGAGGTCAGCCCCACCCAAATCTGCAGCGGAAACCACCTCGCCCGTCGCTGCCTTCACCAATGGGGGACCAGCCAAGAAAATTGTACCCTGGTTCTTAATTATGATACTCTCATCGGACATGCTAGGTATGTACGCGCCGCCTGCAGTACACGAGCCCATCACTACTGAGATCTGAGGAATTCCTTCTGCAGACATATTCGCTTGGTTGTAAAAGATTCTCCCAAAGTGTTCTCTGTCAGGAAATACATCCGCTTGGTCCGGTAAATGTGCACCTCCGGAGTCAACGAGATAAATGCAGGGGAGCCGACATTCCTGAGCGATTTCTTGCGCACGGAGGTGTTTTTTAACTGTAATTGGGAAGTAGGTGCCGCCTTTGACGGTTGAGTCGTTGGCGACAATCATGCAGTCCCGCCCTTGAACTTTGCCGATGGCGGTGACGATGCCGGCACTGGGCACCTGACCTCTGTACATGTCGGTGGCGGCGAGTGTGCTCAGCTCAAGCACGTCGCTGCCCGCGTCCACCAACCGGTCGATCCGGTCGCGGACCAGTAATTTCCCTCGTGCCGTGTGCCTCCGCACCGCCTCGTCTGGCCCACCTTTAATCGCGCCGCTCGATTTCTGCCGCAGCTCCTCCACGAGTTCGTCCATCCTCGCCTTATTCTCTGCGAAGTAGGGGTCATTTTTGTTCGGCTCGCTCCCGATGGTCGTGGCATAACTTATCTGTCGACTTTGAACGTTAAGTAGTCGTATTACGTTGGATAGTTTGAGCATTTTCGCGGTGTAAATTACACACGACCGGGCGGCGGGGCGGGCGCTCGCTACTGACGAGCGGTGCCGTTATCAGAATGATTAAATCGCACAAAAACAAATTCATGCCGCTCGACTCGGGTCGGAGCTCCGCGATAAAAACCGGCATAATGTAATGATAATATCGTGAGTGCGTCATTTTATTGTTAACTTCACTCTAGACGTAACTACTACCTACTGCATAACATGTTGTTTCTCAGCTACTAAGCCGAAGGTTTCAACTATTCATTGTGACTGCAATTCATCACATTTATTTATTGCCTGCAAACCATGTTCACGGGGAGATTACGATAATTCAAACCAATATCACTTTACTACAGGATTCTGAGACTTCATGTTATTTAACGACCACCTGGCAAAATTATGTATTATTGATAGCTGTAACTTAAATATCACACATGAGCACAATTACAAACATATTACAAAATTCAAACAAACATACAATTTCACTTAATCTCCTTCCGAAAAGGAATAAAAAAATCGTACCTACTATTCGCGAAATATTTCCCTCTAATATTATGTTAAATGTCAAAATAATAATCAAAACATCTCCGGTTTCAGAACCACAAATTGTGTTATAAATTACAATACTAATAGTTCAACAATGGTTGTAAATAACAGAACATTAACAACGTGTTATTTTATTGAATTCGTCACGCAAAGCCCACAGTTTTGTAACCATTGTAAGTTGTAAAATTTAAATATTCTTTATGTATCCATACATTTATTGTTTTCTATTTTGGTGTCGACGAAACTTCTATTCAAATGATATGAGTAACGACATTGTTTACCGAATTTTTTCGTGCCAATAGTGCAATGTAACATTGCTTAAAACCTAATAGCCGAGCAATCCCACCTCTGCAACTTCCGTGTAGCGAGGATAAAGGAGGGCAATCAAAATACCTAAGTATAATGTTAGGGGCGCCCAAGAGGTTAAGTTAGGTTAGCGGTTAGATACTTACTGAGAAGAAAATAGGAGTAGGGAGAAAGATTCCATTTTCTAATAGTTGAGCCACAGCTTAATCAGTTTACTCTGTATAATGTAAAGTGGTAAACTGGGTTTATCGGCGACTTTACCATCATTGGCCTTTACCTAGTGTTCATTTGTCGCAACCCTTTCTGTAATAGAACTTTATATCTATACTCTGTACCAAAGAGATGACGTCATAAAGTTTTTTTTTAAATCTAATGATGGAGTACTGAGCGCGGGTGAATGACTCTAATCTCTATGAATGATTTCACTTTCGACGACCCGGGCGACGGGCGACACTGCGACAGGTGACTCTATTATGTCATTCAAATTACAATTTAATGGCCTGTGACTTGTCAATGAGATTAACGGTAGGCTTTTATATCGGCGATAAGTTATTCATAAATTATATAGTTATATATGTTCGATAATTTTACCTATCTTCCTAGAACCTACTTAGAATCTACTTTACCAATAAGTAAATTGGTAAAGAAGATAGAGATTGGTAGAGTAGATTGTTCTAAAAATTACGATTTAGGTACGGCATGATTACCGTCCTCAAAGATAACTTTAGGAAGTCCCATAAAAGTGATGGGAAAGAATAGATTTTGGGTATATACTTATTGAATTATATATAAGAATATTTACACGATAAATGATAACAACAAAAGGATTATAAATATGCAGTCTGATGGGGAAAGCCGAAAGAGGAACTTTATACAGAATGTTTCACTATTGAAAGTTTGGCCACTGACTGAAAAAAATATTTCTCTTTGGGGTATGTTCAATATTTTATCACTGGACCTTCTTTTTCTGTATACCAACCATATATCACACCTACACGTCCAAAAGTATCATGAGTTATTCAGAGCGAGTTTCGCTGTTACTTCACAGTCTAAATAACTAATCGCTGTTGCCATGTGCTTTCGCCATCTCGTTATGTTTTAGGTTTATATTTACAATAACGTGATTTCATGATTGCTAAATATGTGGTCTACCGCTTGAAGAAATGGGCATTAACTACCCTACGAAGCGTCCTTGGCCTGGCGTGGCGTATCTATAGTCTATTCGCGTTAAGAAGACAGTAAAATCTCAAAAAAACCAAACCAAACCAAATTGACCAATAACGTATGAGCCGTGTTCACATTAATTAAAGTAACCGGGGAGGCATATGCCAAAAGAAGAAGGATTATAGTAAGCCATTTTAACATACGTACTCATTATAATTATTGACATGTTACTGCCTTCTTAACGCGAATAAACTATAGGTGCATATTCGTTTATGTTTCTTGTATACCAATAAAAATATGTATATTTATCGATTGAACAATGTATTCACACGCTCAAACGGCGAAAGATTGAATGAAGGAGAATATCGTACTGAAACCAGCGTGTCTGAGAAGGCTTTCAATCTTCAATGGCATGTAAAGTTTGGCAACTAATAGTAGACTAGCTTGGAAACGGGTGATGATAATGATGATCCGGCAGATAACACTACAGGAGGTAGTTATTGGTATCTACCATCTGATAGTGAATATGAACCTAAAACCGGTACTCAGCCTCACCTTCCTAGCTAATAAATCAAAGATTTGTTTTTATCAGGTATCCAAATCTTTTGAGGAACATTAAGTTTACGTACTATCGATGCGGGATTTTATCTTAAAAGATAAAATTATAAGTTAGGATTTGACTTGTTATAATAGGTAGGTTTATATTACCTAATATAAAAATTAAAAAATCATATTATTGAGGGTAATCCGTGTGTCCAATAAACAAAATTAAAAATTTTAAACAACTCCCTAATTGTCAAGCAGTGAGCGAGCTGATGATGAATCGTAGCTAAAAACACTCTCGATCATGTTGGCTTTCAAACAAAAAAACTAGATGATAATCGGTTCATCCTTTTAGCAGCTACGATGCTACGAATAGACACACAGACATACACATAAACACATGACAGACAGACACGTTAAACTTATAAACACCCCTCTGTTTTCGTCGAGGGTTAAAATGATACTAAAATTATTCCTCTTTTACAGGATCGAGATGAACAAACAAAATTAGAAATGAAACATAGACAGGAGGAGGATGACTTGTACAGAAAGTTCTCGAAACACAGAGAGGAGGAGAACAGAAAGATACGGGATGAAATACAGGTACGAAATAAAATTATGTTAATTTTGTACTTAATTATTGTTCTACTCGTACAAAGGATTAATTTTAAAAATATATATTATAATTAATCAAAACTACTTAGGTCCGCATTAGGCGAGTATCTTTATTAATAGATGAAGCAAAGAAAAAGAAAATGACCTTACGAAACTCAAAATAATAAATATAGGAACATCTGAGTTACTTATTCGTTGAAAAATATTGAATGATGAGATATAATAGATATCTTAATAACCCCCGAATTGTCAAGCAGTGAGCAAACTGATATCTCTCTTGATTATATCAGCATTAAAATAAAAAAAACTAGGTCAAAATCGGTCCATCCGTTTGAGAGCTACAATGCCACGGACAGACACGTCAAACTTATAACACCCCTCTTTTTGTGTCGTGGGTGACTAATAAAGTATATTAATGTGATGATAGCAATAGAACAGTTAGACAAAATATAACAATTTCAGGACGAATGGGAAAGAGAACTAGAGAGGTTAACCAGCCGGTTCCAGCAAGAGATACAGGTGAAGAAACGGAGACCAGAGGCGGAAATAGGGGCCCTAACACTCCGGCACCAACAGGAAAGAGCAGATTTGGAGAAGAACATGACCCTCAGGAGGGATAAGAAGAAAGAGAGTCTGACGAGAAAAATGTTGGAACATGAAAGGTATTGCTGATACTCAAAGGTTTATTGATTGTAAAAATAATTGGTAATGAAAATTAAAGTGATTGGCCACACGTTCTGGGACATTAATCAAATAATGTGTGCTTATTATTTTTTTATTAATGAGTCCTTAGGGTTGGCTCACACCGAGACGCAACGTGGCGTGGCATATTTTGTAAGATAGCGATTCAAAATTGAAATTTATTCACTACACAAGAAGATACAATTTTGGATCGCTTACTTAATAAAAACGCCACGCCGCGTCGCATTTCGGTCTAAACTGGCGCTTAGAGTGTATTTAAAGTGTGTCGCTTTTTAACACCTCCTTGAGTATTTCGCGCTTAGGTATATATATCGGCGAAATGTGCTAGAACTGAAATCTGATTCAAACTGCATCACTAGTTCAAATGTTTTAAACCTGCTTTGTGATATTTTTTCAGGGCAGCCACAGCAGCATTAGTGGAGAAGCAGAGTCACGAGATGATGGAGCTGATCCAGGAGAGGAGGTCGGAGTACATGGCCGGATCATCGTTGTACCTAGACGGGGAGGAGGCTCCACCATACCCCGCCAGGGCTCCGCCTCCGCAGCCACCGCTGGTCTCTAAATTCCACATATACACGGACCCAGCCGAGTTCACGGATGTGGACAAAATAGCCATTTCTGTAAGTTGTTTAATGATTTACGATATTTATAAAGACTGATGAATACTCATGTTACTCAAAAATCTACTTAGATGTAATCACATGATCCACAAAATACTTATAGAATTCTAAAATATAATTTACAATTCAATTCTGGCTTGAAATACACAATTATGTGTCTGGATTTTCGACTATGCCAATACTTAAACGACAAAAATTATTATTATTTACCTACTCTCTGATTTAATATACAGGCGCACTTGCGCAGCAGAGGTTAAATATCATGGCTTCTGTTTCGTACATACGAAATAATAAGTAAATACGAAGAACGAGAGAGATAACATGATGTTTAACCCAGGGTTAACTTTAACCCCGATATGCGCAAGGGGGCCCAAGATGATATCTTCATGATGGCTCAACCATCCAAAGTAGATCTTGGCCCCGAAAACGACAACCACCAGTCCAATACATCAAGTTTTCACTGGAATTATTTTAAATACTTTCAGGTGGCTCAAGAAGACCAGAAAACCTTCACAGATCTAGTCCGACAACTCGTGGGTCGATGCGCAAGCGACGTGGAGAAAGCCCGGACGATATTCCGCTGGATCACCGTCAAGAACCTGAACAATATCCAGTTTGATGACAACCTGCGAGGGGACTCTCCGCTAGGACTGTTGCGGGGAATCAAACACGGAACCGAGAGTTACCATGTGCTGTTTAAGAGATTGTGCAGGTAGACAAAATAATAAGTACAGTCGCTGACAAGCCATTGTACCACTTGCCGACCTATATAAGGCGATAGCCAGTACTTAACTCATTTGAAAAATGAGATAAATTAAGACAAAATAATAAAATCTATATAATATGATGATGCAGTGATGTGCCATTTTATTATTGGTAGAAGGTGTTTATTTGAAAAATATAAATTATTATTATACCTTGTTAAATATCCAAATATCCAAATAAACTTTACCACATAAAATATAACTGTGCCTCATATCCTCTGGTGGGCAGGGACCACCTGATAAAAAGGATTTTAGCAATAGTGACGCATCTTTTTCAACTTTCCTGTGAAAGAGATCGTCGTCCTATCATCCGTCCTTTACCAGATACTTCCCGTTTTCCGATAAAAGACTATTAATTTTCCATACCATTTCAGCTACGCCGGTCTCCACTGCGTGGTGATTAAGGGCTACAGTAAATCCGCCGGGTACCAGCCAGGAGTACGGTTCGAAGACAACCGATTCCGGAACTCGTGGAACGCCGTATACGTGGCGGGGGCGTGGCGCTTCGTGCAGTGCAATTGGGGCGCGCGCCATCTTGTGAACGCTAAGGACGCGCCGAAACCCGGGAATAGAGGGAAGAGTGATAGCTTGAGGTAAGCATTAACAGAACTTCAAAGCCCATTCAGACTCACTCAGAAGTCCTGAGAAACATTATTGAAAGTGTCTCGCCTTCTTCTCGTTCCTCGCTCAGGCTGGTAACCTCTCGCAATAGGTGGTACCTAAAAATAAAGGCTCTCAAAATGTCATGCACATTTAAGACCCTAAGAAAAGACGCTCTGGCTTATACACGACAAATATTATATGCATCTCCTCCAGATACGAGTACGACGACCACTACTTCCTCACCGACCCGCGTGAGTTCATCTACGAGTTCTACCCACTGCAGCCGGACTGGCAGCTGCTGAAGACGCCCATAACTCTCCATGACTTCGAGGAGCTGCCATTTGTGCGGTCCCTGTTCTTCCGCTACGGGCTGTACTTTAGCGATCCCAATACCAAGGCTGTCATGTATACGGACTCAACGGGTGAGACTTCTTTCTTGTGAACTCTCTACCTGCTATAGGTATATTGCTTGATAAAAAATCTCTGTGGACTCTCTGTGGATGTAAAGTGGACAAGAGTGGACGTTTTGTCTACACAAGATAGACATACTGACAGATAGTATGTGATTGACATGACAAAATGACAACAAAAAGAAACCATTTCTACGGTAGATAAGCTACGCGTGATTATCCCTACTAATATTATAAATGTGAATGTAAGTTTGTTTGTTACGCTTTCACGTGAAAACTACTGAACGGATTTTGATGAAATTTGGTATGGTAGTAGTTTACTCTGGGTTAAAACATAGGCTACTTTTTATCCCGGATAAGTACAGTGTTCCCGCGGGATACTCGATAGTATATTTACGCGGGCGGAGTCGCGTCAAACAGCTAGTATTATATAAATGGATTTCATGAAATTGTCGCGTGAACTGCTCACAGGTTAGATTTAGGTACTGATAGATCGAGGTCTATATTCTGAAGTGGATGTCTTGTGGCTGAGATGATGATGATGATTGAGTTCTCCGTGGATTTCAGGTGCGGCGACTATGCGCATAGCCATGCCGGCACACATGCAGAGCTCGCTGATCTTCCACTACAACCTCAAGTTCTACGACACGGAGGGCGACGGCTTCGACGGCGTGAGCCTCAAGAGATTCGTCATGCAAGTACGTGGAGTACTATGAAATAGAAGTCAAAGAGCCAGAATTTTTAATTATCTCTTATGGATTTAATCTCTCTTATGGAATACGTAATTGTAGATTGTATTATAGACAGTGTTTGACTTCTCCTCTCGATCTCGCGCAGAGACCTCTCGAGAGACGACTTGTAGCGAGATATTCTGCCGTGAGTCTGAATATCGTATTATGTATATTCTTAGTGTCTTCAATTTGTTTTCCTCCAGTCGGTGGTGGGCAACGTGGTGTCGTTCCGCGTGCACGCGCCCTGCAGCGGCGCCTTCCTGCTCGACATCTTCGCGAACGCCGTCACCCCGCGCGAGTACCTCACCGGCGAGCCCATGAAGTTCAAGAGCGTTTGTAAATTCAAGGTAAACTCTATTGAATACAGCCGGTCAATACGCCTGGCAGATGGAAAACACACAGAGGACTGAGGAGTCAAATTCTTCGACCCAAAAAGGAAAGCTCGACCGGAAAGGTGCAGTGTGCAGGCTTGGGGAGTCCAGTGAAAGATTTTGTGCTCGCGAATATCGTTCATTAAGTAACCCCTAATTATCATTACAATATTTATATATGTGTAGGGAAGTGAGACACACGCTACAATGGTATCACAGAAAATAGGCGTGAAATTATTGCGTTCAAAATCGATTGCGTTGTGTTTTGCCAATATGATAGCAATGCAACGGAGGCCCAAGGGTGGGGTGTTTCAACACCCCACCCTTGATCGGCACATCAGATCGGCAAATCACTTGCTTTGCAAATTTACGGGCAGGAGTGATGACCATCAGGCGATTGATTAACTCTTCATAACTCTTTATATTACATACAAGATCATCTTTACAAACTTCTTTTTTTTTCTAGATCTGCTGCGCTGAGTTACAGACTGTGATGGTGCCGCTGCCCGACTGCGCCAGCGGCGAGTGGGGGCCGACCAAGGCCACCAGACTCTTTGGACTAGTCCCCATCACGCATCAGGTAAGATTCATTATAAATTATAAGTGCGGTTACTCTGACATTATGTCAGTTATCTACAGTCAAACCATGTTGCTAATAGCCCTAGGCAATCATTGTTTTTTTTTTTTGAATGATAGACGATGTATGCAAAACGACGATTGCTAAAAGACAACGAGGTCGGTCGTACTGTATAGTCCCTGCGGGTACATAAAAGTTTGTTTCACGAAATTAAAAAATTATATCTACACCCCGGAATTTAGAAAATCTCACCATATTACGGAAAATCAAAATTGAAAAATCATTAATGTCAAATCGGTGAGTCCCATCAATCACATCCCAGCTCACAATCACACACGTAAAAAACCTACATAAAAATTGCAGGTTTTATACTTATTTATACTCCAGGCTTTACGAGGCTATAGAATATTGCAGAATTATCGAACAAACTCTCTACAGGACGCGTTAGTGTTCGCGGGTCGCGAGCTGGAGCTCCAGTTCCGCATGTCGCGGCCGCTCGCGGACTTCATGGCGACGCTACACAAGAACGGCGTGGACGAGAAGCGCCTGTCCAAGCTCGTGCAGCAGAGCGTCAGCGATGACATCGTGTCCTTCTACATCACGTTCCCGGAGGAGGGTAAGTCTAGATAAGTCTCTCCACAGGACGCACTAATGTTCGCGGGCAGCGAGCTGGAGCTCCAGTTCCGCATGTAGCGGCCGCTCGCGGACTTCATACCGACGCTACACAAGAACGGCGTGGACGAGAAGCGCCTGTCCAAGCTCGTGCAGCAGAGCGTCAGCGATGACATCGTGTCCTTCTACATCACGTTCCCGGAGGAGGGTAAGTCTAGATAAGTCTCTCCACAGGACGCACTAATGTTCGCGGGCAGCGAGCTGGAGCTCCAGTTCCGCATGTCGCGGCCGCTCGCGGACTTCATACCGACGCTACACAAGAACGGCGTGGACGAGAAGCGCCTGTCCAAGCTCGTGCAGCAGAGCGTCAGCGATGATATCGTGTCCTTCTACATCACGTTCCCGGAGGAGGGTAAGTCTAGATAAGTCTCTCCACAGGACGCACTAATGTTCGCGGGCAGCGAGCTGGAGCTCCTGTTCCGCATGTCGCGGCCGCTCGCGGACTTCATACCGACGCTACACAAGAACGGCGTGGACGAGAAGCGCCTGTCCAAGCTCGTGCAGCAGAGCGTCAGCGATGATATCGTGTCCTTGTACATCACGTTCCCGGAGAAGGGTAAGTCGCTTCTCTCGTGAAGATTGAATAACTGTAATTACTGAAGCTGTCTCAGTAGAATATGAGAATCGATTCGAAATAATTAAACAAAAAAAGAATACTTCAAATTGTTCTTGTTTTTTATTGTACAAAAATGTAGACAGTAGATGCAGTTTCTAAACACGAGCCAGATTTATTAAAAGTGTAAATTTATGAATCGCACTAGGGCCTAGCGGTATCTTGCTTTCCTCCATTTCGCCATCATTCTTTAGGTCAGTTTTGTTCTAAAATATAGATTGTAGGTATGTAATGTTCTCTTTTTCTAAGAGACTTAGGTACATAAAGAGACCTGAGCTCGAACAGTATAGACTCCGGTGATGATGAAAATGATGATAATATTTTAGGTCAATACGGTCTGGACATCTACACGCGCGAGCGCGGCGGCCCGACCGCCGTGCACGTCAACGGCGGCACGGAGAAGGAGAAACACCTCCTAACGCACTGCTGCAAGTACCTCATCAACAGCAGCAAGCGGAATTGAGTCAAGCCTGGATAAAAGTTCGATGATACTCTTCTACTAATGGCTCCCCACACCGATGTCGATAACGGTGGCCGGTTTCATTGAAACCAGTCCAGCTACGCAGGAGTTATTTTATAGTGTCCAAGTGTGTGCGCAGTGCACAAGAGCACTCTCTCTTCCTCTCGTTACTCTCGAAACCTTGTGGGACCGACTACTTCTACTAATATATACTAGGCGAAGGGTACATATTCCTTAAACGTAATGCACATAATATTCCTTCTGAGGTCAAAAGAATACGCATGAATTCGAGCGGATTCGCGCGTTTGTGTGCGACCAAAACGCTTCATTTTATCTCAGATGGGATATGTGCATTGCGTTGTGGACACAATAGTGAATTTGCTATGGGTGTATTAAAAACAAAAATATATATTTAAAGAGCCGTGATCAGTATTCGATTCTCGTTTCAAAAATATTTTATATCCCATATGAATTTAAATGTTGGCCAGATTATCCTATTTAATAATTTACGTCGATTCGTAACTGCGCGGCCGATACTGCGCGGCGGTCGCATGACCTTCAAAGACGGCGCGGCATACGGCAGTGCGAGGGTGTCCATACTTAATGAGAGCTGTCAGGAAATGTTAATCATGTTATTTTTCTGTAAACCACGCGATTTTTTTATGCATACAGCTGTCATTACTTACGTAATATTGTAACCCAATGAGTAATGTTGGATAAAATATTATATCGTTGGGATAAAATACACCCTATATGAGGTTTTTTAATTTCGCTTTGCTGCGCTAGTAGGCATTGACCCAAACGTACCAACACAAATATATTGCAAGTACAATCGCAAACAACTCGGTCCCTAGTAGTAGGAGGTGTATTATGAAACAAATGTCCTGTATGTTGATTAGGAGTTACAAAGTTCGTTAATGTTTGTCAAGGGTCATTGTACTTTTATCCAGCACTAGCTGTCCCGACACACGTTGTTCTGTCGCACCTATTGTTTATATTTTCCCGCAATTTTTCCCAAATTTCTCACCGTTTAAACCTTCCCTGAACTGATACGATTATATTAAGACCAAAATTAGCGAAATCGGTCCTGCCGTTCTCGAGCTTTAGCGAGACATTCAAATTGCAATCTATTTTTATATATAAGACGATTATACCGCTCATAAAATCCACAATGCGAAGTATCAAAATTATTTGATTAAGTACCTCATTTCATTTTAACTTTAACAGTTAATCAGTCTGTTTAGTATTTATGGCATCGCCACGTCGCACTGTCTGTTTTTGTGTGACAGATTATATTTTGATGCTTCCCATCTGACACACAGGTGGCTCAGGTAGGTATACAATTTTGCGATATAAAATTACTACAGTCAATTTAGCGATGAACTATATAGTATAAATGAAAAAATGTATATTATAACGAATCGTTTTATTATACTTATGTTACATAATATTATAATTTCTAGATATAAACCACAGATATACATACAGATCTATAAATAAAGAGTATTTTACGTATCTATATGAGAGATCTTACTGTCTAAACTCTAGGCTAGTCTTTATATTATACTTAAGTATAATGTAAAACACATCCGTCCATTGAGATATTGTTGTAAATTAACAATCTAGGTTGTGCTAAAGCAATTTAATTGCGATATTGTTAAGTAGTTGTTAAGGTTAGAGATAAATGCATGTTTTCTTTTGTAGCATATGTTTATTAATTGAGAATAATAAAAGTACCTACATTTATTTTAGCGAGCTAAAGTGCGGTCGCGGAGCAATTAGAATTTTGTACATTGATTCATCGCTACTTGTCTCCTTGAGTCCTATCGCGTGCCTGTGTGAACGCGAAAGCAATATATTCGTGCGCGAGTGAAAGAGAAAAGTAGCGACGAGTCGAGAGACGAGAGAGAAATTCTAGGTGCTCCGCAACCGCACTTTATTCGTTGTGATTCGTCGAAAAACAAAATGATTCGATTGTGATTGGCTAGTAATAAGTCCAGTCAATACCTTGATACTAGCTTGCTAAAATAAATTATAGTGATGTGAACAATTACTGTAAAACGTTTTGTTACAAATGGATTGAGTGAATATTTTCAAATGTTAAAATAAAGAGCTCGTATAGTGTATTCGGTGGACGATGATAGTTTGGACACATTGTATGTGAAGTTTGTGTTGTACCCTTAAGAAGTTTAATCGATATTGATGTCGCATCGAGAGAGTTACTAGTTAAAATCAAATCGATTTTTGAATCGCCGTCAAACACAAACAAGTATTTATATCGATTTGTGGTCGAGTCATAGGTGTCTATACCTTTAAGTTATAACGTTCCGTTTCGTCGTGAAAAACTTTATTGAAAATTTATTTTTCGTAACTTTTACGAAAATAAGACTAATTTTTCACTAATAACTACTTTAGTGTTAGATTAATTTTTATATAAAATCATAATAATAAATATGACGTAACACTTTATTTTGTCAAAGGTTTTATCCGCGGTACGAACGTGGCGTGAAACGGCAAATTTAAATCTGACCCTATCGTCGTCCACCGAATACACTATAATGATTATTTCATCCGATTTGATTTGCACTAAATAATAATAAAAGTATAGTTTTGTTGTCTGAATGTGGTGTCTACTAATATAAGTGCGTTAAAATAGTACAGATGTAACATAGTAGAGTGAAGAAAATGTTATAGGGTTTACTTATGACCTATGAACTACAAAATTTTTGTACAGATTTGAATTAAAAAGAAAAAATACTAATTTATTGATATCATAATAGTACCATTGTCTTTTATTTGAAATATTTTATTTTTCAGTCATGATCAATAAAACTATAACATAAAATAGTTACTCACTTACGCTTAATCAGTATAATATAATTTATTAATATAATTAAACACATACGATTATATAAGGATAAATAAGAAATAATTTTGTCTTTAATATAGCTACACATTATGTAAATTTTTTATTAAATATATACCATGTTATTTTCTAGAACCATCGTTTTATTTTACAAACTATTTAGTTTTGTTTGAGCACCTAAAGGTTTTGGACGGCAATGTTCACTTATCACTTAACTAATTACACTTATGATAGCTGCCGTATGTTACACGTGAATTAAAAAGAATTAATACCCCTTTACTAATAAAAACATTTACACAATGGGTAAGCTATACAATGTTTTGTCCTTGTCTGATACGTCGGACAGTCGCTTGACAGACATTGCATGGCTTGTCCATCGAGTTCATTTTTATTAGTAATATTAATAATTAAATTACTAAAGAACTCATCCTACGTGTACATCAGAACATGTAATTTCAAATATAGTCAAAATATAAACATCATTCCGCATACTTACTTGTCAACAAGTAAACTAAATTACAGAATGGAATCCTTATGAACTAGACTTACATATTTTTGTACAAAACAAGACTGAATATATTTTATCCAAACAACTTGAACTTATTAAATACTCGGTAATAGAATCAGGCGTTTCTTTGCGGAAATCCATAGCATACAATTAAATTAATATTATATCAATATCCCGCGAAAAATAACCACAACCTGCAAGCAAATGTGTGAGTGCACGCATAATGTTAATCTTAGCCTATGTTTTAATCCAGAGTCTAAACTACTACCATACCAAATTTCATCAAAATCCGTTCAGTAGTTTTTCCGTGAAAGAGTAACAAACATCCATCCATCCATCCATACATACATCCATCCTCACAAACTTTCACATTTAGCCCCACTTGTGCAGATCTCGGTTAAAGCTAACCCTGGGTTAAAAATCATGTTATCTCGCTCGGTCTTCGTATTTATGAAAGCGCAAGGCATGACATTAACCCAGGGCTAACTTTAACCCAGGGCTAACTTTTCATATATTTTTCCTCTTTTTAATATAATACATGTATGTTTTTTTCCATACAAAAATCGTGAAATGGTAAAATGGCTACATGATTCATCTAATTTCATCATATTAGAAAACATAAATTTTGAAAGTTTTCAATAGAAATGGGTAAAATGGCGCACATAATATGAGTGAGAGAAAATAATGTATGAAACATAATATGAAACACCTAAAGTGGCCTTTTTAGACCCCCAGTAGAGACCAGAGACCTTAGTAGTAGGATTATAGCGCGTCTTCCTCACCGTCTACGTAGCAGCTTTTGCGTTAAAGGTTGCGCGCTGTTCCACTCCCCTGATCAGCGTGCCCAGTAAACCCTCCATCTCGCTCGCAGTTTCACGGAGTTGCGTGTTATCGAAACACGACTCTGAAATGTACAAACATGACCTGTTAACATTTACTGAATAGGCAAGTACTAAAATAAACACACGCGTAATTTCTGAAGAAATGTATACGACGCTATTTTTTAATCGCGTTAACAGTGAAATGTTTAAAAAAATTACAAAATTGATCAAGGACGCAAAAGTAGTGTTCACATTATAATTGACATGTTACTGCCTTCATAACGCGAATAGATTATAGTGTCATTTTATAACAAAAAGAAGAAGACCAATCGGCCGTTATTAGCGTCGGTTAGCCTCGTACCCACGAGAGAGAGAGAGAGAGAGAGAGAGCGACAGAAAAAACAGCACAGTAAATAGAACTGTGCGTCAATATATTAAAGTTGAAAATGTAAAGTTGTCAAATCGGACATTTGACACTTCGATTTTCAGCTGTTATTGTATTAGCGCAAAATTCTATTTACAGTGCCCTTTTTTTTTTAAATCGCGACCACAAAAAATATCTCGTGGGTACGAGCGCTAATCATTTAACATCAAGCTGTTTTTCTTCTAATATTTGCAAATGCAATTCAAAGTTTAAACTCAATATTCTCCAGCATACCATCAATAGTGAAATTATGCGTCAATATCTGCTGTAGCCTATCTAGTACAGTGTCCAGGTCTGCATTTAACTCCCTGACTTTGTCGTTGGAGGTCTGCACTGAACGGAGATCAGCGAGGAACTTCTGCTCAGTGGCGCTGATACTCTGACTTGTAACGTCCATGCGAGATTTGCTATGTTTCTGTGTTGTTTCTGAGTCTGTTATTATAAAAAATATGTGATAAGTATAATGAAAGCTATTTTAACAATTTATTACACGGAACAAAAAAAAATATTTTTATAATTTTTTTAATAATTTATTCATGACCATGGATACAATATTTTTATAAAGTCTTTTGGTGATGTCAGAGAAAATTTATTCAATAAATTCTGCAAAAACCATACACTTATCTGGAAAAAAGTAGGCTATGCTTCATAATTCATATACTACATGACATGACCTAACTCAAATTATTGTGTGCTTTTGATGAGGAAAACATATTATATCTATGGACGCTTTCACGCCACGTCAATCTGGTCCCATGGTAAGTTCTCGAAGAACTTGTGTTATGGGTACCAGAGAGCGGAAATATATTTAATACACTTTTATACCATACATTATACATATTATTAAGATTTTTATTATATAATACATATATTTTACACATCCATGACTCAGGAGCACAGAAAACTTTTTAGTCCCCTAGCGGGATTCGAACCCTCGATCACTGCTTGAGCGCATACCACTGAGTCACAAGGTCGTCGATTTTTTGACATAAGTTTAAAGTTTGGGAATACCTACCATGATACCAATTACTCATGTCATTCATAGATACCGTAGCAATGGTATCAGACGTGGCGTGCACCACCACAGGTTTCAACGAATCGCCAGATACAGTCAGCAGATTATCCGGCTTGGACACAACGGAGAAGTTTCCGGAGTCCATGCTCAAAACTCGAGGCTGATTGGCCTCTGTCACTTTGCTTTGCTTATCGTCAACCGGTATGGGACTGAACAGATCAAAAGCTTGAGGTCGTTCCTTGTCTGGTTTTGTGTTTTGAGGAATATTTTCTATGTTGTTTATTATATTGTCCTGGAATAAATATGTCAGTATTTATTTTTATCCCGAAAAAGTACAGTATTCCCGTGGAATGCCCGATACTATATTATCACGGGCGGAGCTGATAGAGAAAGGTAGTACTTTATGAAGCTATCAGGAAAATAACAAAATAGTCTTACTACTACATTTGACGTTATTTAAAATCAACCTTACTGCTCAGTGCTCACTAATACCAAAGAATCTATTATATTACAAACATAAAGAACCGTCATTCGATAGACTTACACGATTGACAGCTCGCAGCTGTGTGCGTGGCTAGAGAATGCGGAGGCTGCGCGCGGCGAGCGTGACGTGAGTTATTTCCAGCCAGGGCTTTCGTTCATAGGGCTGACCACTGGTCGTTACGTGCTTTGACAAAACTTAGGCCTTTTCATCCGTTATTGGATGATTTATACAGTATTCTCCGAGCGAAGTAAGCACTCTTGAAATACTGTACGGCCTGTGACAGTTGGTTTTTAAATATTGTTTGGTTACCCAAACACATACGGCATTCTCACAACATAGTGAGCCTATTCCAGAGGAATGACTGGTACGTCTGGGGCTAACCATGTGCGGGTTTCCTCACGATTACATAATAATTTATAATAGATTTGTCTGTTATGTTCTGTTACCATAGGCTTATGGGCGTAGCCAGCCATGGGCTCAGGGTGGGGCAGCAGGGCAGGGCTAAAACAATATGTAACTAGCAAACTATACCCGCGGTCTTACCCCGGTTAATTGTTTCATATAAAAAGGTTACACCCTATAGCACCCTGTATCTGTATACGTATAATTCGAATTATCCAAAACACTTCCTTATTGCTCACGTACCTGCACCACGAAATCTTCGCGGTGGCGCGGCGGGTCGCTTTCCCGCTCAACTCAACCACACAAACAAAAAACACAAGGATTGCGTTTGTGTAACGTATGACCGACCGCGCTTTTTGTTTTGATCGTGTTTTTTTGTGTCGACGGTTAGTGTGAACTTTCTTACGGATCTTAAGTATTGCAGTTAGTACCTAGATAATTTAATTTTTTAGATTTGGTTAGGTACCTTACAGGTTAGAGACAGGGTGGGCCAAGCGCCCCACCCTGCCCCACCGTAGGTACGCCCAGTGGCGTGCACAGGATTATGACACTGGGTATGCGGCGAAGTATTCGGTCACAAAAACTATTTCGTTTATAGATTTTTAGCATAGCTACAGCCAAGCGACGGATCTCTAAGTCGAAACCATGCCAACAGAGCAAGTCTTAGATGTACTACTATTCATGTACATCTTCTACGGCAACGCAGACAAAACAGCGACCGATCGTCGCGGCGAAAGAAATTCTAATAAGTAAAATAATAAGCATATTTTAAATTTTATAACTACTCACCAGTCAGCTTCAATTTTCACATATTAAAGGTTCCGGTTACTTGAGATATAGTAATCCCGATGTAAATTACTAAATAATATGCAAGGAAAACAATATAATTTAATCTTGTGTACACAACCACACAGCCAGTTATACGTTTCATAACTTTTAACATGAAATTTTCGAGTTACATTATTTTTTTGCTGGTTTAATTGTTGTAACTCGGGTACACACCTACCTTTAGACAGAATTTGAATCTTTTCACTGAATGACAATTGTGAGAACTTGTTATTTTTAATTTTTAATAAACACACATTTTCAACACAAACCTCACAGTCAAATAACAAAAAAAAATCGACTAACTCACTAGTAAAAGCAAATCACTACAATTATTATAGAAACTCAGTAATAAACTGTTAAATGTACACACTTTCAAATGTTAAAATAAAAAATCTTTTAAGAAAACTATAAATAAACTGGAGCGATTAAATTGTAAACAATGCTTATCACATGAAATATGCAATATGGCCCCCGCAAAACACAAAACATTTCTTCTATTTAAACAAATAAAACCTTACTAAACAAAAATGTTTAATGTGCATACGTGATTTATTAGATTTCCGACTATTCTTTTTACTCGGATTACAGGCAACGAATAATTTCCGACAAGCCAGTTCGGCGGTTTTCGGAAGCGATCGGATAGCCGAACCGAAGCCGACAGCCATCACCTGCCGCTGGAGTTACCGCTTTAAAATCATGTCGATATTCATGGGTGTGTGCGTTTGCGAAGTATGATAATTACACATACATGCGATGATTTGTCCTGCACAAAGCAACCGCATGAGTTGTTATTTATAAAATATTAGGCGTTTTTAAGTTATTATATTTTTTTTATTAATTTATTTACTATTAATTAATTATTAAAGTCATCTAAAACGTACGAACGTTTTATTAAAATATCTGTGAATGACAAGTAAAGCACTGCATTTCTGCCTATATGTAGCGCACGCCCCTGGGTACGCCCATACTAGGCTAACGTCAACATAGCTGACATTCGCCGGTGCTCGAACCGTCATTTGTAGAGAGTGTCGCCCCTGTGCTAATACATATTTATTTCGCGTAATTAATGTTCAGGTTGTAAAATTTTCTCACCAACGTTGATTGTATTATAAACACACCGGCATATTTAGCGGAACACAAAAAAAAAGGTCCGTAATTAAAAAAATATGGTTTTATTTTAAAATCTACTTACTACACTTCTTTTGTTATTTAAAGTTTCATTTGTTTTACTTAAAATGAGATCATATTAAGAACAGATTTTGCGAGTAAAGGCTATTTGTGAAAAATGGTACATTTTTGAACTTTTCATGTAACCGGGAAAAGTGAAAATTAATATTAAAATAACAATTAATTAAATTAGAAAAATGGTGATTAATATCGCGTATTTCCTCCACGTGCTCTTATTAAAGTTTCTACCCGTCTAGGCATACTGAGAATGATGTTATCGATGGTCTCCTGGGATAGTCTCCGCCATTCCTCAACTACGGCGATTCGCAGTTCACCCACGTTGGCAGGAGCTGGAATTCTGGACTTAACTTTTCTTTTCAGCAAGTCCCAAACGTGCTCTATTGGGTTCATATCCGGTGATCTCGCCGGCCACTCTATAACAGTGATATTCATATCATTAAGATATGCTTGATTATGCTTGAGTTACCCGAGCGGTATGCGGCCGAGCATTATCCTGCATGAAAACAAAATCGTCACCGATATATGGGGCAAACGGTACGACATTTTCTTCTAAAACTTCTCTGATATAGCGGTCTGCAGTCAGACTCCCTCTGTCAATCACTACCAAGTCTGTGCGAGCTCCCAAACAAATGCCCGCCCAAACCATTATTGATCCACCACCGTATGCAACTGTAGTTTCAAAATTTGTCTGAATGTATCGTTCTCCTTTGCGTCTGTATATTCTTTGCCTGCCGTCAATTTGATTTAAGAGAATTCTGCACTCATCACTAAACAATATCTTACTCCATTGGTCCGCGTTCCAAAGTCGATGTTCCTGAGCAAAAGTTAACCTGTTTCTACGATGATTTACCTCGAGCCTTGGAGCCTTGGCGGGCACAAATGAACCCTAACCAGCTTCTTCGAACCTTCTTCGTACCGTACGCTCACTTACGGTTACACCCCGCACTGCTTCTAACTCATGTCGGGCTTGGACGGCCGTCAAACGGGGGTTCCTACGTACACGAAACCGAATGGAACGATCATCCTCGAAGTGCGTCTTTTTCTGCCTTGTCCTGCTCTTCTCACATAAGTACCGGTCTCCCTGAACCGTTGGATACTGCGATGGACCGTTGAAACTGATCGACGAAGATCTCTGGATATCACTCTGTAGGTTTGACCATTTCTTCGCATTTCGAGTGCCCTGGCAATCTCCGTTGGGGCTAAGTCAGGCATAATTCAGTCCTCAACTCCAAAAAGATACGCGATTAAAAAAAACTAACAAAAAACAGTATTTCAATGAAATTTTAAATCAAACTCAGAAGGAAGAAATACTCGAAGTTCGCTCCAGATAAGGTGTATTTGAATAAAATTAAAACAATTGCATAAAATGTGATGTTCAGTTGTTTTCTTAATTTGAAAATATTTCTTTTTAAATTAAATGACGTATAAACCAGCCAGCAACCTTATATGATACTGTATCAAACCTTTATTTTATGTTCCGCTAAATATGCCGGTGTGTGTATTTGCAGATTGTTTTAAATACTTACGGATTGTGTCGCAGTGCACTTTTCTTTTTCCCGACGTTTCGGTTACTTTCCAGCAGCCGTGGTCACAGGAGAACGGAGGTGGCAGTTGTCCTATTTGATGACGTTGTTCAAACTACCCGAAGATTCTTCAATTATTATTAGTGTTCCGATCCACGCAAAACATACTAACAGTATCTTGAAGCCATGGTGTTTTTTAATTAAATTTGATTTTATATATTATTACATCCCAACTAGATGGCAGCACCTAGCCATCTTCTCCGTTAAAATTAGGGTACTTTTTAATGACGTTAGCCTCGCGTATCATTCTTGGGCGATAACGGTGTTCCTTTGCTAGTACTTGCGGCTTATCAAATCTTATGTAATGGCGAGGTTGATCCAGTGTGTTCGCAAATTCCAGATTTATTGTTTGCTTTGGTGTTTAACATCTGCTACGTGTTCCTTTACGCGGGTTTTCATGGATCTTTTAGTTTGCCCTATATAGGAGAGACGGCAGTAACAGTCAAGCTTGTAGACTCCTGCATCTTGAAGGGTAATGTTACATTTCACTGATGGTAAAAATTGATCTTTTTGGGCGGCTTGAAATATGTTTTACAGAAGCTTTCCTTAGAATAGCCAACTTTATCAGTGACTCCTTTCATAAAAGGTAGAACCGCAGGTATTCATTCTACAGTGGCTGGTTTCACTCGGTCACTGTGATGCAGGCGTGTGACTCGAAGTTTATTGTCACATATTAGAACTTGTGTGACATGATGAAGCTCGGTATCCAAATGCTGCTGATCACAGATTTCTCGTGCTCTTCTAAACAAAGTTTTGCCAATGGTAGATAGGTAGATAGGTAGATAGGATGGTCCGTAAGTGTTTAAAACAATGAACAATATCCGCGTAAATATAAGCAATCAATACATTTGTAGACTTTAACTCTAACAGTATAAGGTCCAATATTTACTGATGTATGATTCATAGTATCTCATATACACTCATACACACAATCAACTTCACGGGAAGAAAAGGGACAGTTGCGTCCTAACGCCTAAATTGATTTAGATATTTACGTTAAATAGCATTTTAATCAAGTTTCAAGACATATTTAGCTAAAAAAGCATTAGGATATTAAAGATTGAATGAATACTTACCGAAATGAGGATCAATCACTTAGTAGCAAATCTGATTTTTACTAAGTACATTGTATGTGTAATACTTACTACGCATTTTATTTTTTTAATTATTAAAATCCGTCAAGAAATGGTGGATTTATTAAAGTCTTTCTGAACGGCTAGTTTGAAACGTGCGCTTCCGCTGAATTGGTTACGATGACGTCATCTGTCGGGATCCGTGCGACAACGGCTTAATTGTACTCATACTTCATAGGTATTGCATAAGTATTCATTCCCCGATTCTTGACGGTTGTGCCTCGCGTGCATTGTTTTTGTTTACGTTAAATATTTTAGTTGTGAGGGGAGGTAACGAGGACAGATGACGTCACAGCGACTCGCTTCATTCTCGGGCGCGTTTTTGGAACTAATGCACTAAAATTGCTGAATCTTCGTCATTTTTGGTCCGATTTAAATAATTTCTTTACAGTATTTACTGTTTTTTTTGTCGCCATAAGTCTGCATACCCCACAATAAAACATAACTGATCCTCATTAAGATATTCCCTGATTTTCTAGAATGGTTAAAGTATTATTTTTACCATGTTGCCAGTCGGATAGCATAGCGAGACAGCGCTCTTGAGTCACGATACATTTCGAGCATTAGTGCGATATCTTGTGTATAGTAAATCAATGCTAAGGAATGATAAACTGCTGCGACCATATTTAAAATGTTATTGGCTACGTAATTGACCTTATTTATAAACATTTGAGCCTGTTCTACATACAAGTTAAAAATCTTTTGATTTACCTTTAACGTCTTAAGCCTACTGATCTGTGTGGACACTTGAATGTAGTGCGCATCAACCTTCTCCTTCAAAGCACCGTCACTGTCTTTCGATATTGCTTGCAGTTGTTGCGACAGTTCTTTGAGTGCCCTGAAAACAACACAGACATTTTTCATTTTATATATTTACAGACATTTTACATATGCCATTAAGTAGGTTTAAAAACTTTTTTATTAGTGGGTCACACAACGGCAGCATTTGACTTTTAATAGTTATTGTAAATATTTCAATGTGCGGGGCCATGGATGGGCCGGCTAAACTGGATAATTACCACGGCCTCGCAGAAGACGCTCGTGAAATTACGCATGCGTTGTGCCTCGCCGAGTGAGTGAGGTTACTCAAGAGGGGATTGAAGATTTTTAGGACAAGGAACGCAAGTGTGTGTGGAATGCAACGCATGTTACAAGTATAACTCCTCTGGTGTTGCAGCAGCGGCGGTAATCGCTTACCATCAGTTGATTCGTCTGCTCGTTTCCTGGTCCATTTCATTAAAAATAAAGAATAGTGCCTATAAGAAACTTACTTATTTTGATTTTCAAGTTGAGTGATAATATCCTGCAATGTAGTTGCCGGATTATTGGCACTATTCCCAGAAGCTTTACCAACCGTTGATGTGAACATAGCGGGTTTATGATTCGCCTTCCTGTCTGTTTGTTTGTCATTCGATCTGTTTTTTCGACTTGTCTTTTTCTTTTTTGTTTTTGTACAGAAGAAAAATCTCTTCACACTTTTCATAAAGCTCAGACACTCTGTAGGTTTAATCTGAAAAATAATTTTATATTATGTTATACTTTTTGCATGAATGACAGCAATATGCATGTTGGCTAAAAATATTTTTCGTCATTTAGATTGTTAGACAACATGATAATAAACAAACAAGAGAAGATACAAACAATTTAAATTTACAATATGAAAGAGAACGATATACCGGCCTGTGACGTCATGATTTGCTACCGCCATTTGTCATTATATATTGTATGGCGGTAGCAGATTGTGACGTCACAAAACGTTTTGAGAGAAAGAGATGCGCAACATTTTTATTGGCTTATAACTTTTAATCGCGTCAACCTATATAACTTTTTCTTCTAGATTTATGTATCTCTATTCAACAAAAAAAATATATATATTTATAAAAATGTGATATTTGACTTATTTATTTTACTTTATTAGTAAGTAAAGTATTATTTAATATACTTCGAACATGTAATAGACCCATTATAGCAAAACTCCCTTATTTTGTATAAGCTCAACAAAGATGGCCCCAGCCTTTGTGGATACACATAAAAATAAAATAAGTATTTTCTTTTCTTTCTTACATCACCATCAATAATCTCATGTACAACATGAGTCTTCTTATGTCCAACTAAGTTAGTCAATTCTTTGTCATACAAGTAGCAGTTCTCACAGAGAAACACGTCACACTTTGAACATTTAAACTTGAGCATCTGGAAATGAAAAAAAAAACTGATTTATTGATAAAAGTAAAAAAAAAAATTCACAAGCAAGCATATTTTTCAGGTTTTTATATTATAAATAATAATTTTCAAAACTAGGAATACAATTTGAAAGCTCTAAATTATTTAAATGTTTTAGCACCAATCATGACTTGACCTAAGAGATACCACCATTATAAGTTTGACATGTCTGTCTGTCTGTGTGTGCGTGCATATCTGTCCGTGGCATCATAGCTCCCAAAGACGAACCGAAATGATTTTGTTTGAAATCTAACATGATTGAGAGTGATCTTGACTATAAATCATCGTCATCAGCTTGCTCACTGCTTGACAATTGGGGGGGTTACTCAAAGTTTTTATTAATTAATTATTTTATTACTTGAGCTATAGGCAGACCACACTCGGCGCACGGCGCACAGAACAGAGGATTCTCGCTACTGCTCCTGCTGAGCTGCACTCTGTGTAACAGAGCCAGCCAGCGAGTGCGGCTGCAGCCATGCACTCCCCACTCCGCCACGCGGTGAGTACTGACACCTAGCATACCTGCACTCTAAAAATAAGAAAATACAGTTAGGAGAAATTTTATTCAACCTTGGTCCAAGTAAAGTTATGTACATTATGAAAAAAAACCAGCCAAGTTCGAGTCGGACTTGTGCACGAAGGGTTCTACACAAAGGCAACAAAAATCACATTTGTTGTATGAAAGCCCCCCTTAAATATTTAAATTTAAAAAAAAGAATTTTTTTAGCATTTGTTGTTATAGAGGCAACTAATACATCATCTGTGAAAATCTCAACTGCCTAGCTATCACGGTTAAGGAGATACGTGACACGAGTACGAGTCTGGTGACAGACATACGGGCAGACGGATGAACAAACGGACGGACAGAACAGAACCCTGAAAAAATGAATGTAAATAATTTTTTGGGTACAGAACTCTAAAAATGAATTTAAATAAATTTAGAGATTAAGCATTCAAAAAATGCACACACACAAGAATCTATAACTTGTACTGTAACCAAAGTAGAGTATAGTCCTACAATAGAATTTAACTGTGGGAGAGCCACGCTTCGGCTCGACTGGGCCGGCTCGACCGGATAAATACCCCAGATCTCACAGAAAACCGGTGTGAAATAACACTTGCGTCGAATGAGAGAGGTTACCGGCGGCCCAAGGCGGGGGGCCTTGGGGATTTTAAGGACCAGGAGCGTTCCTTCGAAGTCTCTCTGGTGTTACGAGTGTCCATGGGCGACTGTAATCGCTTACCATCAGGTGATCCGTCTGCTCACTTCCTGGTTTGTTTCATACAAAAAAAAAAACAATATTATTTATTAAATCAAATATTCAGAGTTCACCTTTTCAAAACAAGAGTCTACATCAGTTTGCACTTGGTCACATTTACAGCCGAGATACTTTGGCAGAGCTGTCACATGAAGCAGTAGAGCCGCCAGACGTTTAGGCGACACACAACCGTTGTGATCAGCTCCGCAGTTGGCCAACGCCTGCCATTTGTCATTGATTGGTTCTTCACTGAGTAGAATCAACAAAGTCTTGGCTGCTAATACTCTAATTGGAGATTTTCTTTCCCTAAAATCATACGAGATTATTGGTAGTATATATTAGGTTTAAAATATCATCAATATATGCCATATTAATAGGTACTTAGGTACAAGCTCCGTGGCTTAGTGGGTAGACTGTTTGATTCGCAGGTTGTGGAGTGTACCAATGAGACTTTCACAGATCTCAAGTACATTATACTGACGCTCTAACGCTGAAGGAAAACATCGTGAGGAAACCTGCACATGGTTGGCCCCAAAGTATTGACCAGTCATTCCTCTGGACTAGGCGACTATGTTGTGATATTGCCGTATGTGTTTGGGCAGCTATATGACATTTAAAAACCAACTGTCCCAGGCACTACAGTATTTCTAAAGTGGTTACTTCGCTTGGAGAATACTGCATTAATCATCCAATAATGGATGATAGAGCCAAATAAAAGCTAATGTCTGACAAATTAGTTTCATTTTTAATACTAAATTACTTTAACATAAAAACATGTTACAACTCACCCATCATAAATATTTAATACTAAATTTATTAAGAGATCAACGGTTAAATCAACATCGCCTTCAAACAACCCTTCTTTTGCAGCAGCAAAATAAATGTCTGCTAACACAGCTTCAAGCTCAACAGTATCCAACGACAGACTGCTCTCGGAAAGACTTAGCTGGTGTCGTCCAAAAACACCAGAGCATATGCGCAGTGGTGGAACTGTAAGATTTTTTTTGGTGTAAAAACATCTTAAGTCTTAATTGAAAACAAGTAATATACTAAGGACCGATTATTATAAACATTAGACAGAAAATTTCTTCATGCAAGAAAATAGTACCGCCATCTGTACAAATTGTCAAAAATGGAGACACTTTTAGCCTCGACATGTCCTGTCCCTATGTATTTAAATACTAAAGCAAGTTTGGACAGATTGAAATTTACTATTTCACTCCATGCTGGCTTACTTACTATATTTATTATGGATAAAAAAATTACATCACATAAAATTTTAGAAAACAAATTAATCTTGAAAATGAAAGAAATAAAAATTTCAGTCCAATTATATTTAGTTTCATAATGATTACGAAAAATTATTTTTCAATATTATTTTGCATGGCAAAATGGAATATCTAAACTCCTAGGGATTGACAACAATGAATCAAAAATAAATTAGTATAGTTTTGACAATTCATATAATATACTTGTTTCTTTGACAGTAATTGAAAAATTGATTTGGTTTCAACTAATAACTTTCTTGATGCAACAGTAATATTGATTAAACTTCTACCTGTAGGTATAAACTTCATTATAGTATATAAATCTATCAGCTGAATACTGAAACAATAATTAATTTGTCACTCAAGTCACATGTCCTTATCAATTTGGCTAGTAGAGACAGCAACAGTCTGTGAATAGGTAGGGAAAAGTCTCTTAGTTTTGATTAGCATTTCAGTATTCAGCCAATTACAATCATTAGCATTATGGAAAGTATTAAAGCTTTCTTAAAAGCTTAATCATCATAAATCTTTAAGATTCATAATATTTTTAATAACAACTTCTAGTAGGTAGTAAACTAGTTATAATAGAACATAAATAAGATTCATACCTTTTAAGCTCTTCTGTAAAGCGAAAATTTTAAAGGCTATTCGGTACGCACTATATTTTATATCGTCGTAGGATTCGAGAGACTTCATTATTTTTCGGAATTGAGGATGATCAAAGCTTTCTTTTCCCGTAACCTCGCTAAAATAAATGCATAGTAATTAGCAAGTTAAAATGTACATTCACAGAAATAAACAAAAGGTGAAAGTTGTTTTGCTTACTCGATATAATATGGGTAACCGGATTCATTTTCAATCTTTTTCCAAGAATTTATATCCATTTTGAATATTTAAACGTAAAACTTCTTTTTCATGTTATTTATATAATTTAAACTTGTATTTTTAATTTTTTCGTTATCTTCCACTATAACCCAATTTCAACCGTCACACAAGTTTTAAAAATATCTAACTTCACTGCTTTTTTTTTAATTTAATGTTTACGAATATCATACATCAAGAGTTTTCGAAATATGTAGTCATTGTGAAAGCAATAAAAAATTGTTTAAAAGCACCAGGTATAACGAAATATTTAGCAATTTAAAATTAAATTTTTTATTAAAAAAAAAATATCCATCTATATTTCTTAATCATGTTGCCAGAAAACGGAACGTATTATTTTGAAGAGTAGGTCTTCAATGACATATTTTTAAGATCTAGTGACAGTTGTCCAATCGTATTCGAGAAACTGTTGTTTACTTCGAAATTCAACCAATAGCAGGTTTTCGACGTACGTCTTTTTTGATCCAATGATTTCTTTGTAGAAGAGACGCCATTTTGTAAGCGTCACTTGGCGGTGTGTGAAATTGTTGATTTTTAACAAAACTTACTCCAGTGGCAATCTTAAAACTAATTTGTTTGTGTGGATTATGTCGTATCAGTCTAGTGTAGCGCAGGATAGCCTTTCTGCAGCAGCATTAGAAATGGCCGGTAACCCCAATCCCTTGGCATTGCGTCGGCCATTCGATCCGGTAGCGCATGATTTGGAAGCTAGTTTTCGTTTAACTCGATTTGCCGATTTAAAAGGACGTAGCTGTAAAGTACCTCAAGATGTGCTCTCCAAGCTCGTCGAATCACTACAGCAAGACTACTCGCAACAGGATGATCAGTTCATGCATGTGGCGATCCCGCGCATCGGCATCGGCTTGGACTGTTCGGTCACCCCGCTCAGGCACGGTGGACTCTGCTTAGTACAGACGACCGACTTCTTCTATCCCCTAGTCGACGATCCCTATATGATGGGTAAGATAGCTTGTGCTAACGTACTTAGCGACTTGTACGCGATGGGAGTAACCGAATGCGACAATATGCTCATGTTGCTGGGCGTTTCGACAAAAATGACCGAAAAGGAGCGCGATGTCGTCATACCTCTTATCATGAGAGGATTCAAAGACTCCGCGCTGGAAGCAGGCACGTCTGTAACGGGAGGTCAAACTGTAATAAATCCCTGGTGCGCAATCGGTGGAGTAGCGACGACCATCTGTCAACCAAACGAATACATCGTGCCAGATAATGCTGTGATGGGTGATGTGTTGGTTCTCACCAAGCCCCTAGGTACACAAGTAGCCGTGAATGCCCACCAGTGGCTGGATCAACCGGAACGTTGGAACAGGATTAAGTTAGTAGTCTCCGAAGAAGATGTAAGAAAGGCTTATCACCGTGCAATGGATTCTATGAGCCGACTCAATCGTATTGCTGCTAGACTTATGCACAAATATAATGCTCATGGTTCCACTGATGTTACCGGTTTTGGTCTTCTTGGACATGCACAGAATCTCGCATCTCACCAAAAGAATGAAGTTTCATTTGTCATCCACAATTTGCCAGTTATTGCTAAAATGGCCGCTGTTGCCAAGGCTTGTGGTAACATGTTCCAGCTTCTACAAGGCCATGCTCCAGAAACTTCCGGGGGGCTCCTTATCTGCTTGCCGAGAGAACAGGCTGCTGCTTATTGCAAAGACATTGAGAAGCAGGAGGGATACCAAGCCTGGATCATCGGTATTGTTGAGAAAGGCAACCGCACTGCAAGGATCATTGACAAACCTCGAGTTATTGAAGTGCCGGCTAAAGATTAAACAATATTATTGAGACATTTCCAATGGGAGGTATAAATATTTGAGAATATAAAGTCTACATTCAATGTCTTTGGACATTTTTTTATTTTTACTTTCATAATATAAGAGACAATTGGGAGTGGATGTACGAAAGATCTTAAATGATTGTGTTTTAATAGTTTGTAAGGAAAAACTACTAAATTGTAAGAAATGTTTCTCTTCCAGAATAATTTTTAACTATTTGCAGCTTGGGATGGTTCTGCGGAACTTAACACTGGCATTCAAGTGTTAATTGCAAGTTTATAACAAAAATAATATATTATGTAATAATTCTAACTGTACTTTATTTCTTCTAAATGTATGACATCAGACCTGCTATAATACTTGAATGTTTTATAGTTAATTATTAGAATAAAGTTATTTTCAGTGTCATGCTGTTTTATTATTTGGTCAAAACATTAAGAGAATGATCACATGGTATTACATGTAGTTTTAAATTATACACATTATGGATGATGAAAAACTTAACTTGTTAAGATTATAAAAGGATTTTATTTGGAATCAGTTGGTTCAATTTTTATTAGGAATATTGATTTAATGAAAATCTAAATGCAGTTTTAGTTCAAAATTGTGTTGCTAACTCCTTTCAACATTTTTTTCTATTCCTTATAATTTCGGATTTTGCCTTCCATACCCAATTGAAAAATTCATCCTGTAATCTGTTTATAGGATACAAATAAAAGCAGCTAAGTGTACTTAAATATATTTACTAGTTATTGTTATAACAGACACTCCACAAACCTAAAAGGTCACTTTGTTTATATAGAACTAAAATTAAAATTGTGGTGCACTGCTCACAATGAATATTAATAAACTTGTAAAAGTGAAAATACTAGTTCTTAAAATAAAGTTGTTGTTGTGCCAAGAAAGCAATTCTATTATTTAGGAACACATTAATGCAACAATTTTACTACAAAAATATTTTATTTACGGTCCCATACCCAAAGGATAATAAAAACGGGACCCTATTACTGAGACTTTGTTGTATATTATGTTGTCTCTCACCAGGCTGTATCTCCTTAACTGAGTTGAAATTTTCACATAAGGTGTATATAGGTTGCTGCTATAAATACTAAAAACAATAAAATAAATATTCAAGTGAGGCTCCCGTACAAAAAAATGAGAATGTTTTTGCCATTTTGTATGGAACCCTTCATGCGCGAGTCGCAACTCTCACTTGACCAGTTTTTTAAATATAGCACTAAATTAGTTTTTAGTTTATTCAAATGTGTAAATTAAATCAAAGTATCAAGAGTTATAAAATAAGCTGATATGCTGCATGTGTTACAGGCAAGAATTAGATCATTAACAATCTGAATAATTATTATTTAACAGAAAAGCACTTGTGCAATAATCAGATACATATTTGTAAATAGTTAGACATGGTGGTTATAAAAATATAATTGTCAGAATTTATTCATGTTACAATCAGCGTCATGGAATGAATACAAAATTAGCCACATCAACAGTAGGCTAATAGAATTTAGTACTGCTATATTTTACAACTAAAAATAAGCGCTATTGTAAAAAGATGGCACCTAACTTAATTTACATCCTTTCAGAACTCACAACATAAAATATCTTTCAAGAATTAAAGATTTCGTCCTTAAGATGTCATAGAAATGTAAATGTTTGATACAAAACGGCATTTCACTTGTAAAGTCTGTAACTGAAGCACAAAATAAGTGATGCTGCTTGAGTGAATTTCAGTTTATCGGCGAGTTTAGACAGGGCCGTTTGCGGGGCCGACTTTCTTCACCATTCTGCTCTATGTGGCTCTGGTCACGCTTTTTAGGTGAGGCATTCTGTAACAAGATTAAATCACACAAATTGTTATCAATCAAATAAATTGTAATAAGAAAATTACAGTGACATTAAAATCATGATAAAATATTGCACAAGTTTTATGAAATAAATGACAAACCTGTACCAATATAAATATTAAAATTCATGCATACTTTTCATATTATTGAGTATTTAAAATGGAATGATAATTTTGTGTGAACTATAAGAGTTAAAATGTGTATGTGCAAGAATTGTTCTTATTAGATTATCTGGTTGTACATTAATTAATACAGCCATTATAGACATTAAAGCATGTCTTACCTTTTTTTCCCATTGCTGATGTAGATATCTTAATAGGATATTCGTTTTTTCTGTCACAATAACTGAAAATTACAAATACAAAATTGTAGTTCTACATAATGGCAATGTAACAAAACAAAGTTTTAAGAACCACATATTCATGACGGGCTAGGTTATTTGATGTTGTATTAAACTATGTTGTATGTAATTAAATATATTACGGACAAATGAGGTAAAGATTGCATACTCAACTTTGATCAGAAGGTATGTCCTTCGTGGGCAGATATATGGAAGGTCTTTTCGAACAGTTCCTAATTCCGTGATCCGTGTTGAATAATGTAAAGTTGTGTTCATCGTACGAGGGCAAATCCTTTAGAAATTCCATTACAGACTGGAAAGAATTACAAAACATCTGATTAGAATAAAACTGACGAACAAATAAATGATGGTGTTCCAAGCAAACACAATAGGAAAGTAGAATTATACGTATACTTGGCATACCATTTTGAGTATATTTAGTTGTAAACAAAAATACTAAATGTACACTTTAAATCGAAACGCACTTTTAATGTTAAAATACTCTAAAAATACTAAAAATCTTCTATAATTCAGCGACTGCTAGAAACCAGATGAGAATGACAGGTGACAGCAGACAGATAAATATTTAATATTTTTTATTTATGGCATCGGCTTATAACCATTTGCCAGTGTCAAGCTAAAAAGGCGGCAAATAGAACTTTCTTTTCAATTTTCAACACCGTATTCCTATATCATCAAGTCTAAAGTCTAGTAAAAGTCCAAATATATAGTCAGTGCAGTCCGTGAGTCATGTCAGTCGTTTCAGTAAAGTGGTAGAAACTTTACTGAAAGTACCTAGGGAGTTTTGGCGGGAAAAAACAAAATAGTACGTTTTTAGCTGTACCACTTGCCCACACTTGTGCACGTTAACGAATATTTAATGGTTAATATTCTACCAATATTACACATTAAGAACCGAGATAACACAAATTTATGAAATTTTACAAATTCCACAACGTTACCCATTGAACTCCCCGGCAAAACTCGACAGATAAATAAATAGCATTGCTATACTTAAATTATGGCTTTTATTAATCTGAGGAATAACTTGATATACCTTGATATATTTATTTTAAAAAATCCTTGATAAAGCTACCAAAAAGTAAAATTAAAACCAGATTTACAAAAATTTGTTTAAAATGCCTAGAAAAAAAATCTTCTAATATTTATTTTGAAATGTTTTTCATTTACCTATGCATTTTTATCGCTGTTTTGCTTAGAGCATTAATCCAACCTGTTTTGCTTACAAAGCATAAAAAAAACAGTAGGCGCGAATATTTAAATTGTCATTCTATTTTCAGTCACGAATTATTTAAATCACTTGTAAATCACTTGCAAAATATTAAAGTTACAAATATAGTTTCATCTTTCTTATTTAAGAATAAAAATACTTAACGTAATGTACAATTTAGTAAACACCAATTTCAATAGGACGTACAATCCTGTCGGAAATAGAAATGCTCTGAGTGATATAAAAAGCCTGCTAACTTCTAGGGATACCGTAGGTCAAACAAGAGCATGTGGTTACGTAGCTGAAGTTATAAAAAGATACCAACTTAACTCTGTAGAAAGAGCTCGCATGATAGAATATCTATTGGACAACGATATTGTCGTATTTCTTTGCGAAGCGACAACTAATTTATCGCTATCTTTATTCAGGTTCGTAGATAGGTAGATATGTGAAATTGCTTATTTCCTTTTAAATAATGAGTACTTAATAAATATTGAATTATTATTACAATAGGATAGTCTTGGAATGTATACGTTTACTTTGGATAAATCGTCGATTCTTTGACGAAGAACACGCAGCTAACGCCATGGCCGCTGGACTAAGATCGCTTTCGCATTATACTGCTACGGATACTGCTGTTGCTGTGGATTTTTGTTTACATTTCCTATGCGATCTACTAAACGGGTAGGTATACTAATTCATTTAATGTCCTGGTTATATATTCCAGTTTTCTTATTATAAGTATTTTTGAAGTGCTGTGCTGAAGTGTGAAGAAACTGCTTTAGCGGCGTTAAGATTTAAATTTCAAGATCGAGTGTCACGATTTTGGATATAACGCCATATGTCGGGAGCTACTTGTACTTCTTCCATAACAAGTTAACAAGTTTGGCTCAATACACAGATGGCGCCAGGTGTACAAAGTTTTCTATTTTTTAAGTGATGTTGATGAGAGTATTTTTGGATTTTAAATGATGAATGAAGTTTCTCTTCTGCCACGTGTACGTACCTACTCTATTTTCACTGGGGATATTTTTAGGATTCTGTAATGTACAAGGTTTATAGTTTCGCTCTGTCCGTCCGTCTGTCTATCTGTCTGTCCGCGCTTCTAGTAATTATAAATATAAATGGATGAAATATGGTATAGTTATAGATTGTGTATAGATCTCGGTTTTGGTATCATAAAATAATAATAATTTTGTATTTTAGGGGTTGCTCTCTATACATGTGAAGTGGGAATGAAAAATATTTTCATTCTACCCCATAGTATCGTTGAATAGGTATTTTTAAATAAAGGTAAGGTTTATACATGGCTTTTTTACAAAGTCGACCATTTTCGAGTAATCGGGCTTCAAAGTGGTTTGTAAGTTAGTCCCCCCTCGCATTTCGAAACTATAGGAGATAGAAACTTGTATGTTTCTATGCTGATAGATCATAATTATTGATTTCTTATGTTTACACGAATAATAAACACCGCGGCTTCAAGATACTGTTAGTATGTTTTGCGTGGATCGGAACACAAATAACAATTTAAGAATCTTCGGATAGCTTGAACAACTTCAACAAATAGGACAACTGCCACCTCAGTCCTCACGTGACCACGGCTGCTGGAAAGTAGCCGAAACATCGGGAAAAAGAAAAGTGCACCTGATAGATCATGATAAAAACTCTTTAGGAAAGTTATTCTGAGCGAAATCGGACAATAACTGTTGAAGTAATTCAAAGAAAACCTATTGTGCGTTTATAGTTACGGAACACTCCTCTGACATGTCCTGACATGCTCTTGGTTAGGTTATTTTATATTCAAAACCAGTTCAAAGTTTTAGTAAATTAGGATGATCTTAATTCCCAAATGAGTTCCCATATTTTTTTACAGCATAAGAGTATTCGAGTCTACGGCAGCTTTATCCCATCAAAGTCCTTATAATGTGGAGCAACTTCTAGCATGCATGCACGATTTGGCTTCACGCATATGCGCAAACCATAAGGCAATCTTAAGCAGCGCCTTGGTTCTCCATTCCTTAATAACTTACCAGCCAAATAACTTGGACCTTCGAACCTGTGTCGCCGTTAAGGTCTTTGAGGTCACCAATCAGTGGTTAGAGTTACTCGTGGGAAGTTTGAAACATAAGGTTCTGATTGAAGATGATGAAGAATTTGGCATGTTCTTGGTCGTTTTGAGCCAAATCGGGATTGATATTCTAAGGTTGGTTATTTAAACGTCCGAATACTCAGACGATTCTTAATGTTAGAGGCTCTCAAGACATATATACCTACTTGTCATTCTGACAAAAGTTAATCAGTCATATCATCTAATTTAGGAGGTTCTTAACTATAAGAAGCGTTCGAGTATCCACCTACTCGGCCGAGCGTCAGTTCACACCGAGACGCGCTGCATTTTAAAAATAGCGATTGAAAATTGAACTTACTTTACTATTCAAAACGATACACGTTTAATTGAAAGAGTTCTAATTTCAAGTGGTGCGCGGCGGCGCGCCTGCAATGAAACGTGTATCTTCTTGAGTAGTGAATAAAGTTCAATTTTGAATCGCTGTCATAAAATTCAGCGCCGCGTCTGGGCTCGGTATGAGCTGAGCTGACCCTTAGTATTTTCATTGCATCTATGGATCTTTTTCTGTTGTCGATTCTCTATCTTTCTAAAACTACTAATTATGTTTGAAACAGACTTATGAAACTATTAGAGACAGCAAAGCCGACAAATTTCATTGAAACTATCCTAGCGGACCAGCGGGAGGCGGACACGCGGGCGCAGTCTGTGGAGCACATGCGCTGCGGTGTTGTGGGTCACATCTGCGAAATTGTCGTCTTGGTGAAGGTAATGTTAATTGCTTCATATTACAGTAATAATACACAGAACTTCTTGCACTTTTTTTCATCGAAAGGCTGATCATATTCATTTTTTTTTTCAGGACAGTCAAGAAAAGATTAAGAACGACGAATACGTCGTATTCCTGAAATTCTTACTGGCATTTCTGTCGGACAAGTCAGGCGCTCTGCCGGATTTCTGTGACGTGCTCCTCACTAACGGATACCTAGCTATTCTACCGCAGTATCAAACTTTAAGGTAAATAGTGTGATGGTCGTAGAACTGAGGGTCAATTCTGCTAAACAAAACCTGCAATAATACAATTACAATCAAGTCCCGACACGCTAAAACTGACAACAACCCGGTATTCCCAAACGTTGAAGCATCGTCTAACGCCTCCTGATTGGTCCAAACGTCACAAAATCAGTTTATGATAACAAGTCGCTTCACTTATAATACAATCAAAGTAAAATGTAAGTCTACTTTAAATACGAGGATTGAGGTTCAAAACCCCAATTATGCTATTTTCGATATAATCTCGGTTCGGTCAACGCGTTTACTCATTGCGATACGCGTCAAATGCTGATCCTACTACTATTATTACAAATGTGAAAGTTTGTGAAGATGGATGGATGTCTGTTGCTCTTTCACACAAAAACTGCTGATCGGATTTTGATGAAATTTGGATTGGTAGTAGTTTAAGCTGAGGATTAAAACATGGGATACTTTTTATCCCGAATAATACAGTTTTCACGTGGGATATAGTATTTACGAGGGCGGAGCTGCGGGCAAAAGGTAGTCTCTTCATAATTTGAAGAGACTAATTTTTGAACGCAGCTCCGCAGCTGGCCTTGCTTACTCCTATTAAAATGATGTGAATGAGTCAAGTCAATCGGTTCAGTAAAGTGGTAGAAGCTTTACTGAAAGTTCCTAGGGAGTTTTGGAGGGGACACAAAGTAACACGCTTTTTGTAGTTGTACCACTTGGCCACACTTGTGCACGTTAACGAATATTTATTCGTTAATATTCTACCAATATTACACATTCAGAACCGTATTAACACAACTTTAAGGAAAAATACAAAAACAACAACGTCACAATTTCACATCTCCGCCAAAACTTCTGTCAGTTCTTCTTTCACATTCAATAGACAACATTTTTATTTTTTTATTCGTATCTAAAGGTATCCTTCCGATCTATGCGACCGCGACCAGCTAACCAGTGAATCGGGCGGTTCCTTGGTTCCTTGGCGACGCTCACGGGTCGCGCGACGCGGGTTGCGGAGATTGTGTAGTGTTACATTTATATTCATACTAATCAGTGGCTCCGCGACGCTATTTCGGTCTCGGATCGCGGTCTCGCGTCGCGCGTCGGAACTCGGAAGGCTACCTTTACAGGCAAAAGAACCCAAATAAAGTTCAAACTTACAAATTGAATTAATTATGGTCAAAATTCGACCACTAGTAGGTAATAATAATTAATATGTGCAGTCTTATTTCCAAGATTAATAAAATTGCGTTTTTATTTTAGGAACGACAAAATAGTACGTAAAGTGAGCACGTTGATACTGGGCGAGATGCTCAAAGTGCTGACTGAGAAGTATCTCATCAGCCCTACAGACAACACGACCTATGCCACAGACATTCATGTAAATATAATATATTTTATCTAGGTACTGTTTAATTTTCCATGTGTTGCGGCTACTTTACTACTAAACTTGAATATCTCGCAAAAGGGTGCCTAAATCAAAAAATTGTCTCAGAAACCTCTCAATATTTTTGAAAGACCTATCTAATGATACCCAACACTATGGGGTAGACCCGAGAAAAAAAATCATCCCCACTTTACGTTTAAGGGAGGTACCCAAAAAAAAAACGTATTATGGCCAAATTTCAACCACAGGGCCACCTCGAGTTACCGTTATTAACGAAAATATCTTGTTTTAGATGGGTCTAGTAGAACTGCAGAGTAGTGTGGAACGGCCTGACCACATCGGGATCCAGCTGCAGAAGAACCAGCCTTACACTCTACTCACCTACATCTACTTCTCCTGCCAAGTTACCGATAGGTATGTATTCACATGAACGAAATAAACAATTTGAAGTAAAAGCCGTTAGATAAGAGTTGGCGCCAACAACACGTATACATGTTACGTTGTATGCTGTCTATGAATAATCTTGAAGTGCCACGTCACGTAGTGCTTATATTCATAGACAGCACACAATGTTACATGTATACATGTTGTAGGCGCCAACTGTTAGCTATATCATCATCAGCTCGCTCACTGCTTGACAATTCGGGTTACTTAAAATTTTTAATTTTGTTTATTCTATCGTTCTCTACGATAATCCAATAATATTACAGGCCCGAAGAGTTCACAGCGAAGCTACTGCCACATCTGATAGACCACATACTGAGTCTGCCCAAGAATCTGAAGCCTCCGGCATATATCATCAAAGCGTTATGGCTCGTGTTCGCTGTAAGCACTTTAATGGCTGGCTCAGTGTTTCCCAACTGCCGGGTCGCGACCCGGTGCCGGGCCATCAAAATAAAATACCGGGTCGCAACATTCCCGCCTTGTTTTTAAAACAATACCTACTATCAATCGACGCATCTTAAATATTCGTAAGCGGTAAGGCGATACCAAAATATATAGTATTAATAAAACATTTTTACTATTGATAAATTTGTAATATTTGCTTTGCTATTATGTTTAAAAGTATTAAGTGGGCCACGAAGGGTCAGTGTGAAAATTACCGGGCCATGGCGAAACGATGTTTGGGAAACACTGGACTCTAGCTTCTCCTCTCGACTTACTGCTAAAGCGGTCGATTATCCCACGGTAACTGTACGTTTCATCGGGACAAAGGATTTAAAGTGTAGAGCTTAAGGATACCGTTTGTGGAAATTTCGTTAAATTTTGCGGTTTTTGCATATAGGTATTAGGTACTTAAGTCACAAATGTGCCTACATAATATACAAAGAGTAAAAAACCATATCATATTTATTTTTAATCTAAGCTAGTTCACCTAAGGAAGAACTATAGTATTATATTTTATATTATGTAAGTTTAATAAGCAGTTGGATGGAAATTCGCGTAATGAGGGTGTTTGATATTTTTTCTGACATTAGGGGGCAGAGCCAATGCACGCAAAGCGTCATCTGGTGGCGTAAGTGGTATCAAAAATGGTCAATAAGAATTTTCGATTCTTTTTCTGTCACCAGGCGGCGCTTGGTAGCCCGACGGTCCTTGTTGTGTCAAAAAGCTGTCAGATGTCTCGAATTTAAAAACCCTCATTATTTCTGTTCAAATCGCAGTTGGGTTCCAGTGTCAGAGCATGTTATCGCTTTCGTGCACGCTCGATTTGATGCACCAGCGTACGCTGGCACTGGGACCATACTGCGAATTGGGCTTCTGGTATCTTGATATTTCAGATGTCAACCATCTCCAACGGCACCCTCGACTCCCTAGACGAGAGAGTTCGTTTGGAACAGGCCACAGACCGCATGGTGGGGCTGCTATACGACCCGTCAGTACTGTACACCCATCACCCGTGTCTCCTCCTGTGGAGCTACACGTCGCAGCGGATACCGCCCGCGCTGAGGCTGCACGTGGTGAGTAGACACCGCGGCCTTACAGAATACCGGCGTAATTTACCGTTTTGTTGAATGAGATGAGTTAGAAAGAGAAAGGATGCTTTTAACAGAGAGAAAGCACTTGAATCTTTTGGTGTCATGTATTATATTGAATATCTTTGGTGCGGTAAGCGCTTACCATCAGGCAAACTAACGGCTAGCTTAATGTTATGCAAAGCGGGCAAAACTTAAGTGGTTTAAGAATATTCGAACATTTTTGATTTTGAAATATTTATTTGCCTGCTCTTTAGCTCTCCCAATGGCTGGCGAGGGAAAACTGCCTCCCAGAAGATCTATCGAAAGAACCTTCCATCTGGTCACTTTTGCTAAACGTGCTCATACACAATACAGACAAAACCACGCTGTCTAATTGTATAGAAGCGCTGCATAATTGTCTAAAAGATGAGAGTCGTAGACCAGACTTCGCGAGACATACATGGGCTATGTTGCCCAATGTACTGTCGAGGGCGTTGATTGACCCTGAAAATATTATAAGTAAGTATTTAAAACCTTTATTGCATTGAATTATCTCTTTACGCAAAGAAAAAATTATTAAAATTTAAACGATAAATGTTTGCGCCAAAACGACAGCCACCATTATCGTAACGTCATAAGAACGGAAACAAATAAATGTCATATGTGCGTGTGTAGTGCATGAACTTTAGATTGTTTAACTTTCGCTGTTGTTTATTTGATTTGATTATGTTCTTATGACGTCACTTACAAGAAAAATATGGCGGCTGGCGTTTTCGGTCCCGTGACATACAGATAATAAAACTACAGTTTTATTTTCGAAATTATAAATAAATCGCATATTTATATAACAAAATAGTGTTGTATTCGTATTTCTTATGATAGAATCTATACACATAACAAATTTATATCATTTGATTTTGATCGATGAAACTAGCCTATTAGCGCCACGATCCTGGATCGCGCTATCAAAGTTTTCACAGTTTGGCGCTATACATACAACGTCTGAAAATTACTACACTGCCGTCATAAGAGCAAAAGCGGTATCTAAATGACGGTTAATGACGGCCTTATGCGGTTTTGAGAAATTTGAAGTTTAGTAAAATTGAGATAGAGAAAACTTTCTTTGGGCTTTATTTATATGTTTTTCAAGAATATACCTACTGCTATTTGGATCAGTTCATTGTATGCGTTTAATTTAAGCTATCAAATGATATAAAAATATTTACGATTATATTTGGGATACCATACCGCTTTTGCACGGCAGTACAGGGGGCTTCGATCTGACTAGCATACTACCCGCTCGGTCGGAGATCTCCCTTTAGGGCAATTTACTATTCCCACAGATTCATGGGATGCATAACATGCACCATGACTATTTTTACCGGCCCGGCTGAGGGGGAACAAAAGTGTATGAATATATAAGGCCGGGACTATCGGAATCCGTAAGGCCGTGGACAATTCGGAGCACTGAAAATAGAACTCTGCACTTATACAATACATTTGTACATTTACACTACATTGCTACATTTGTACGATTTCTATTTTCTACTGAGCGTGTTTATGACGGGCTAGGTTACATTAAATGTTATATTATTGCACATGTTGGGTTAAAAACTAAAAGTGCAGTGAAACTGGTTACTATAGCGTTATCTCAGATCGCTATGAAATAGACAAAGATTTTAAAAATACACGCGCAGCATCTCTGGCGGCGCCGCCGGTTTTTGTATGGGTTTTGCAGCGGCGTCGCGGGAGCTGCGTCCGCTCACACCGAAACGCGGCGCTGCATTTTTAAGATAGCGACTCAAAATTGAACTTTATTTACTACACAGTATACACGTTTCATTGCAAGAGTTCGAATTTCGTGGTGCACCGCGCTGCGTAGCGAGGCGTGTGTATCTTCTGGTGTAGTAAATAAACTTCAATTTTGAATCACTATCTTAAAAATAGAGCGCCTTGGTGTGAACTGACCACTGACCCTTAGACAAGAATATCTCTGCGCAAATCCAGTAAGCGTCAATTCAGCACCGAGCGGCGCGCACTTTTTAAGATAGCGTCTCGTCTCGGTGTGAGCAGATCCTAAAGGCCATATTACCGTGGCCTACTAACACAGATTAACGAAAGACGAACAGATAAACAGCTACTTAGTTAGCTTTCGATTTGATTGCACTACTACAAGCATACAGTGTGTCCACGATTGTGTGGAAAAATTGTGGGGCGTTGAAGGGGACGTTATATTTTTCACTTTTTGGATCGATATTTTGGAACGTTCTATGTAAGTTGTTCCTTTGTACGTAAGTGTATATATTTTATACTCTGTGCTATGATCACGTCAATGTTATTTTTCGTTAAATTGACAACGTCATTAGTCTAAGCGTTGACCCGAAAATGCACGACTATAAAAAAAAACATTCAACAGATCCAAACATATCCTATCTCCTCGAGATCGCAACTACCCACCTACCCGCCTCACTAGAACAGGCAGAATGTTACAAAATAGCTGTTCTAATAACCACTCTCTTCTCCAAAACCGACACCAGCTGTATGGACACAGAGTCTAGGGTACGCTACGAGAACGCGTCGTTGAAATTGTGTATGATGTTACTGGAGATATCTCAAGAACATAACGACGATAAAGGTTTGTGTTGTCCATCAATCCTTTTTACAAAATAAAATATGCGAACGGAGGAGTATGAAATCTGGTACAGTTAAAGTTTATATGGAGTAGAAGCGAGCAGCACTAACATTTTTTTTATAATGATGCTTAAAAATCAAAGATACAATTAGAAACACATACAATTAATAAAAATAACTTAGCACACACTGTTCGGAGGAGTTTAGATAGGTATTTTAGAAGATAATATTGAATATCAAGCTAGGTGAATATCAAGTTGTATTACAGAAATGTACAATAGAGCGAGTAGAAGTTTATAATAAACGGTGAATCGATATATATAATTCATTTAATTTACTTCGTGAGCGGAACTAGTGGACAAGAATAAACACACACTACCTCAGATTAATAAGGCACTCACACTACCTTGTGTATGATACAATTTTGTCACACGATTGTCAATCTATCTTTCACATTCAACAGTAAACGTTTACATTTTATTTATTAATATTTTTTATATGCTCATAATTTTTAATCGTGTCAACTTAAATAACTATATTCGATTTATGAACCTCTAATTTCTATTCAACAATTTTTTAATTAAATTTGTAAAAATGTGATATATAGGCGTCGTCCCTATTGCGTCGCCACGCTAATATACAAACTAAACATGATATTTCGCTTCTGCCACGCGTGCCTCGACGGCTCATTATGTTATGATTACAGTTTTGCTAACCGTGGTGAGCCGGGTGGGCTTCCTACCGACCGTCCTCGCAGCTGCTTATGTTATGATTACAGTTTTGCTAACCGTGGTGAGCCGGGTGGGCTTCCTACCGACCGTCCTCGCAGCTGCTTATGTTATGATTACAGTTTTGCTAACCGTGGTGAGCCGGGTGGGCTTCCTACCGACCGTCCTCGCAGCTGCTTATGTTATGATTACAGTTTTGCTAACCGTGGTGAGCCGGGTGGGCTTCCTACCGACCGTCCTCGCAGCTGCTTATGTTATGATTAGCGTTTTGCTAACCGTGGTGAGCCGGGTGGGCTTCCTACCGACCGTCCTCGCAGCTGCTTATGTTATGATTACAGTTTTGCTAACCGTGGTGAGCCGGGTGGGCTTCCTACCGACCGTCCTCGCAGCTGCTTATGTTATGATTACAGTTTTGCTAACCGTGGTGAGCCGGGTGGGCTTCCTACCGACCGTCCTCGCAGCTGCTTATGTTATGATTACAGTTTTGCTAACCGTGGTGAGCCGGGTGGGCTTCCTACCGACCGTCCTCGCAGCTGCTTATGTTATGATTACAGTTTTGCTAACCGTGGTGAGCCGGGTGGGCTTCCTACCGACCGTCCTCGCAGCTGCGGCGAGGGTCGGCGACGACGTGGCGTGCGCCGCGCTCCAGCTCCTGTCCTACATTGTGGTATACTACGCCAAGAATAAGTATCAGGTACATATTTTGTAGTTTATGATCGTCATTATCATTATTGACGGTCATCATTCTAGTTTTTTTTCTATTATTCAAGTGCTACGATTTTTGTAGAGCCCCGTAGTGGTGAGATTTGTGGACCTCTTTGGCTCAGCGGTTCAGCGCGTCAGTTCTCAGTTGGAGGTCGCGGGTTCGAATCCCGCTTAAGGAACAAAAATATGTGTATAATATAATAAAAATCTTGAATATGTGTATAGTATAAAATTATCAAATATACCCCTTAGTCAAGATGCATTCGATAATTTCGACGGCAAAGTTCTAAACTAAAATGTATGGGATTTGACATAAGGCAAATTTCGCCGTCGAAATTATCGAAAGCATCTTGACCAAAGGCCCTGGTAACACAAGTTCTTCGCGAACTCAGCACGGGACCATATCGACGTGGTGTGGAATCATCCATAGATAGGTATTACATTAGTTACAGTTTACAAACTCTATAGTAGCCCAGCTACAGCACAACGTTGCGGCGTCGCAAGTTGTTACACAAAAAACGACGACGCACCTTTGGTGGTGACGCACGCGTGGTTGTACAGACCACCTACCTACAGGCTACAACCACGCGTCACCAGTGTAACTCCTCTTGTATTGCGAGCGTCTACGGACGACGGCAATCGCTTACCATCGGGCGATCCGTCTGCTCGTTTGCTGGTATATTTCATTAAAAAAATATATTCGATTTCTATCAGATTTCCTTTTTCCCTTATTTAAAATTTTCAGGCTAAATCAATATTACAACTGCAAACTGAGAATATTATAAAATCCCTACGTAAGGACAGCACTAGTGAGAGAGGGACAGCATTACTAAACCTCGTACACACTGTACTGAGCTCGGGCTATACCCCTCTCATTCTCACGTATCATATTGAAATCGATCCGCCTGTGGAGCAGCAGGTTAATGCTTTACAGGCGCTGCTGTTCAGAGTTCAGCTGATACTGTGTTGTCAGGTACGTAAATTAAAAAAAAAACCTATGAACATAACTTTCTTAGACATTTAAACGAATGCGCCATTATAATAATATGTACAAAATGGGGTAAGATAACCATACTTGGTTTCCCGCTGGTTAAGAGGAACGCACTTTTTGTATACACACTCATTGGTCTTCTTTCCCATAGACCATCTTACCCACGGAATAGAAAACAAATGGAAGTGCGAAGGAGAGGTCTCCTTCGCACTTCCATTTGTTTTCTATTTCGTGGGTAAGATGGTCTATGGGGATTTTCATTCATGATTCGTCAAATTTCATTCATTTAGAATACAAAACGTCGCAGTATAACAAAATAAACCTTATCCATTTTCAAATTTATATCTGATAAAATATGCTAGTTTCCACTAAAATATAAACGACCAATAAAACGAATTCTTTGTGTGTAGTTCGAAGTATGATTATGCGTGTATTTGTGTGAGTTTGGCGACAACGACTACCATACTAATTGTGTCATATATTATATTACACATCCACTTGTGTCTTGTTTTCTGTTCCGTGATCTTACCCCATCTAGTAATACAAACAAAAGATTTGCATGTTAAATATTGAAATATTTCATTCACTTCTCTTTGAAATTTTGTGTCAGTCCATGTTTATGCTATCAATATAATATTATTATCAAAATTGGCTTCGTACGATTTTATTTACTTCGTATTTATTCGGATTTATCTTTCTAGATAAAAATGTATTTTATTTTTTTCTAACAGAACATAGACAACCAATCTCCAACTGGCTGGAAAGCACTCAATTCCATTTTCAAACACGCCATAGTATATAGAAACGACCCAAAATTAGTTGCGATTCTTTCTACGCAACCTTGGACATTTACACTCATAAGGTTCCAACTAACCCAACCACAAAGTAAGGAATTCCTCGCATTTACACTAAACTGGTTGACCCTACTGAAAATTACAATAGCTAAGTGTAAAAATGTAAGAAACATTTATGTCTCCAAGTACAGCCTGACGCGACGAACTTTGATTATGATCAGGAAGAGTTTAAAGGGTGAGGAAGACGAAGATTGCACTAAGGTGGTCATGATTAGCGATGAAATATTGAGGAATTAAAACAGTTTGAAGGAATAAGTTGATTAAAAAATATTACTTTTTCTACCGAATGTTTTTTTTTTACTAGTGAACAGGGCTCGTTTTTTGCTTATTATTTTTTGTCTTTTTTTGTGTTTTTTTATTTGCCTTACTTTGTACTATTTTACATTTACATTTTCCTCTTTTACAAAGTCTAATACTGTTTACAATACTACAATTAAGATATACTGAAAATATAGTGCCAAGCTGATAATATAATTTTTAATATTTACGTTTACAATACAACAATTTGACATACAACAGCAACACTACAATTTAAGTGTACTAATAAGAATGGTGCACAAGATATAATAATACTATAATTTTATACTGTAATTTGAAAATTCATAATACAATGTGAAAGGTCACAATTAACAATAAAATATTCACAACACAATATAATGGTGCAATTATATTGTGTTGTGAATATTAAAAAAAAAAACAGCTGTTTCCTACAAACTGCTGTCTATACCAGGGGTCTCCAAACTACGGCCCGAGGGCCACATCCGGCCCGCGGAGAGCTAGCATACTTGAAAACTCCTTTTAGAGAACATATTTTTTATAGCAAATTAAATTTAGTTTACTGAAGTATTCTAATTTTATGTTGAATAATTATTAATATGACATCTACATTGATATGGTCATGGGCTAACTACAAATAACATTGTTGTAGGCTTATTGTTATTGTTTTTGTGATAAGTTGGATAAAGAAAAACGGAATTGTAATGAGTAAAGACATGTATAATATGCAGAAAATTTAACTTCAGTATATAATAACTAACAAATTATTGAAATGAATCCAACTAACATTTTATACATTTTAAATAAAAACATAACTTATAACAAGCATAATGACATATGAAATACTAATGAGATTTATGTAATTGAGATTTTCCACTGACAATAGTTTGTAGTTGTGGACTAATTTTACTTGTACCAATTATTAAAAGAGATTTAAGATGCTCATCAGTTAATTTAGATCTGTAAACATTTTTTGTGTACTTCATTTTGGAGAAGGTCTTCTCACACAAATAAGTAGTACCAAAAACAGAAAACAGCCCACGAGCAAATTTATGCAAATTATCAAATTGTGTGATATTTGTTCTTAATTATATCACTGCACTGTAGATCAATCATTTCCATTTGAAGTTCCGGGGCTAGGGTTTCAATGTCAGTATCAAAATGATTCTGAAAAATCTTAATTTGATTCGCAATTGCATCAAAGTCCGAGAAACGAGTATCAAAATTTATTTTCAAATCACTCAAAGTTTCGATTGTAAAATCGATAGGAAACTCAGTCTCAGTGGTATGGCTGAAGATTTCACATGTTTTAAAATGTGAAAAACATTTACTTCGTAGTTGTGATTGAAACAGTATCAATTTCTTCCGGAATGATTTGATATTAGTGTATAAATCAGGAAGATGCTGGTTTTCTCCTTGAAATCTCAAATTCAGTTCGTTCACATGTTTTGTCAAATCAACATAGAATGCTAACTTCTACAGCCATGCGTTGTTTTGTAATTCAGTAAGAGGGCGATGCTTTTCATTCAAAAAAATTTCGATCACTGCTCGAATTTCAAAAAAGCGCTGAAGGACTTTCCCACAACTAAGCCAACGTACGGCAGTATGATAAGGTAAGTCATTTTCTCCAATCTCTTCAATAAATTGTCGGAATTGTCGGTGATTCAGCCCAAAAGATCTGATAAAATTAACAGTTGATATGACTGGTTTCAGAACTTCAGACATATCCAAACATTTTCCGCACAAAGACTGTTGATGAATGATACAATGTAAGACTAATGGTTTTGAACCACCGTCATTTTCTACAGCCTTTGACACAAGATCGACCACTCCTTTATCTTTCCCACTCATGTTTTTGCCTCCATCAGTTGTAATATATTTCAAGTTTTTCCATCGAAGGTTCTTTTGATTAATGGCCATTTCAACTCCTTTAAAAATATCTGTACCAGTAGTTGTGCCATGAATACTATACATATCAAGAAGTTCTTCATGCACTTCATAGCTTTTATCTACTCCTCGAATATAAATCAACACCTGAGCAGTATCTGACACATCCGTTGACTCATCCAAGGTCAAAGAAAACCACTGAACATGTCATTTTTGTCGAACAGTTGAGAGGATATATTTTCAGCGATGTTTTCTACCCTTCGAGCCACAGTGTTTGCTGACATACTGACAGTTTTTAATAAATTTACCTTTTCAGGGCACATTTCTTCGGCTACTGCAATTATGCATTCTTTGATCATTTCTCAATCGGTGAATGGTTTTCCACGTTTTGCAATTTCAAGAGCCACACGAAAGCTGGCACGAGTTGCAGCCTCTTGTTCAGTTTTGAGTTTTGTAAATGAAGATTGCTGCGATTTCAATCCGCGCTTCATAGCTTAGAATTTTTCTGTCCGCAAACTTCCTGTATATTTTGAGTAATTTTGAAAATGTTTTGTTTCATAATGACGTTTAGTCATTTTATATTCCTTGAGAACGGCTATGCTTTCATTGCAAATCAAACATAGCGCCTTGTTACTGGACTCAATTACGAAATACTGAATGTTCCACTGATCTTTGAATTTTCTGCATTCACTATCAATTTTTCGCTTCTTTTCCATACTACTAAATCACACACAAAAGCAATTCAAATCAAAATACTGTTACAAACATGTCTTAAACTTAAACACACACGTTTTAAGGAGGTACGCACTATTTTATTTCACAACAGTGTCATAGGAACTGACTTGTGGTTGCGCCACTAGCCTTCTTATATATTCCAATTACTGCCATCTAGAAGTGAGTGGAAGACACCAGAACTTTCTCGAACCAACGAGATTATTCTGTACGTGCTATTAGCGCCATCTGTTAGCAATAGAAGGTACTACCTATTTCCGCTTGTGTCCACCAGATGTCGTGTCACGTTACTCCTCATGGCTCGTACTCTACGACTAATCTAGAAATTACAGATAATGACAGGAAAATTAATAATATGCAGTGTTGCCGTTTTGCGGACTTTAGTCCGATTTGCAGCCTTTTTTAAACGTTGCGTACTTTTTCGGACTTTTTTTTCATCAGTGGACTATTTCACTTTTTACCACCGGCAACAATGATAATATGGTTTTGGCCCTCGGAACTTACTGGAGTAATAAGTATGGCCCTAAGGCTGAAAAGTTTGGAGACCCCTGGTCTATACCATAGCCCTTTTGTATTTTGCCCATAGATCAAACAGCTGATTTTTTTTTTCGAGTAGGAAAGTTGTTCCCAAAGTAAAAGTTGCTTATATTCAAGAGTATACCGAAAAAAAAACACCCAGAATACATATTTATAAAGAACTGAATAAAATTGAAGTATCTGTTTATAATTTTCAAATAAACATCTTTGCACTAAATGCTTATGATAGACACTCTATAGTAGACACTCTACCGGAACTACACCAAAGAGTTATTGTTTTTTTAAAGTCCTCTGAACCACCACTGGACCACAGAGGCGTCAAGGGGTACTATTAATAGAGAGGCAATAGCCTTCTATTTTGTTAGTTCTAGAACAAACCACCCCTACATTGTAAGACACTTTCGTGTGGCACGAAGGGTTGTATGATGTATCACTGTTACAAAACATCACACGCATTAAGTTCGTTAAATCACGGAAATATTCTCAAATTACGCTTTACAAATTAACTTTATTACAGGAAACGTTCCCTATTTACATATTTCTCTAACGTGCTGGACGTGCAAGAAAAACAATAATTTCATTATTACATATTTAGTTGTTACGTAAGTTATGTAATAAAGCTTAAACACTTTAATGTTCTAAGTTCTCACGATTGATAGTTTGTTAGTAATCGTACGGATTGTTTTAGTGACTCCACATTATCATGGCGTTTAGAGCAAGCCGTACTCTCTTAAACTGACCATAAATCATAATCCAGCGAATTAAGATCGGGACTAGACGACGGCCAGTCTTCAGCTCTAATGATGTCCGAAACGTTCGTTTCCAACCAAGACTGAGTAGACCGAGCTTTATGACCCGGCGCCGAGTCTTGCTGGAATGACCATTCTTGGTTATTGAACATGGTGTTGTTAAGGGGCTTCACTACCTTCTCAAGAATGGTATCTTGATACACTTGTGCCGATGTTTTGATACCTTTTTCACAAAAGTATGGCTCAGTCACTCCTTCATAGCTAATACCCCACCAAACCATCACTGAAGTCGGATAGTGCCCACGTTGCACTCTGTCGACTAATTGGGAAGCTTCCTTAGAGCTTTGAGCATAAATATTTTGTTTGTTAAAATGTTGCTCAATTGTAAAAAAAAATCTTATCCGTAAACAAAATTTTTCTGTGACCTCCCTTTGCGTACCGCTTCAGTAGTTGTTTCGATTTTACCACCCTATTCTTTTTTAAATTATCAGTTAAGATATGACCAGTTCGTCTCTTATAGGCTGCAAGTCCTAAGTCATCTTTTAAAATACGCGACATGGTTCTAAGTGCTATCTTCATCTCCCGAGATAAAATCTTTTGCTTTCGGACAGGATTTCTTCGAATTCTTTCCCTTACTGCTTTGACCACCTTTTTCGTACGAAAACGTACGTGCACGGCCAGATCTATTTCTGTCACAAACAGAGGAGGTCTCATTGTACCTATTAATAGCCCGGTACACAAACATTTTACTAATACCAAGCGTATGGAGAGTTTTAAAAATTGCATTTGGCTCCAAACCTACTTTGTGTAATGCAATCACAGCGATTCGGTTCTCTTTATCACCCCACTCCATTTTAATATCGCAAAATATTGTACAATGTATTGGCGCCAAAATGAGAAAACACAATGAACAATCATATAAAAATGACAGATTCCAAAAACAAATGTAATATTTTGTTTATTTTTAATTGTAACAGTATTTATGGCGAGACTAAGTATACTACTAGCTTTTTCGCGCGACTTCGTCCGCGTGGATCCCCATTGTACCCCTGTGGGGTATGTATTTCAAAAACACATTTTAAGGGATTTCTACGTCATAATAACTATCTGCGTGGCAAAATTCACGTTATACGACCCGCTGTTGATATTTCACTATACAAACTTGAGACCCCCATGTCACCTCTTCACAAATTTAAAAAACTATAAAATACGTACTCAATAATTTATATTTATTTCATCGCATATTAAATTTCATGGAAATCGGGACAGTTTTTTTTTTTCATACAAACTTTCTACCCATGTTTGTCAATTGTTCACATAATAACCACTGATAACATTTGAATGAAATTTACCACACATACTTACCTAGTTTGTAAACCAGCCTAGTTTAATACGTAGAGTTCAGAAAAACGTACGATCCAGGGTAGAGCGCTAACTTTTAGCGCGAACGAGTCGCGGCCACCACACAGTTATCTCATGAAAGAAAGCACATCCATGTTTGGTTTTTCCGAAGGATTCATGCATCGCAGTACACCCGGAACTGTAATTAGTTTACATAATGAGCGCGTGAATCCTGTCATAACTTTCTATTTTATCGGCCGTCCAAAAATATTCAGCTAACACTTTCAATACATTGTACATTCTAAGGGATCGGAGAAATTATATACGAGCCTATACGTATGGCGTATTGAACGTTTATTGAATCTGAATGAGCACGGAAGAAAGTTATAGATTTGTTTATCATTACCGTAAGTGAATAGGCGTCTGTGAAAAGTTCATATATGACTTGTAATAATTAACCTTTATCTAGTTCTGTATAAGTGGTTTTATTACTTGTACAAATGTCAGAAACTAAAAGTTAGAAATAAAGTGGCTTGTACTGGCACTTGAGGCTTTTGTGGGCGCTTGATGCTCGTGCTGGCGCTTGTGGCTTGCATCGTCGCTTGTGGTTTGTGTTGGCACTTGTTATGACGCTTGTGTTGGTGCTTGTTATTATGCTTAAGGCTGATGTTGGCTCTTGTCATGGCGCTTATGCTGGCGCCTGTGTTTATAATATATATTAAAATCAAACACTTTCAGTAAGCTACTACGGCTGAAAGGTTAGGTCGAGTTCAAAGATGATTACGTTACGAATATGTGAATATACTATAACACGAGAACGCCTAAAGATTCGTAATACGAATGTATAAAATGCTCGTATTTTTCTCAACACATATTTTTAGGGTTCAGTAGTCCTTGTAGTAATACGGAACCCTAAAAATATGTTTTTTATATATTATAGTTATAGTTTCGCTGTGTCCGACCGTCTGTCCGTTTGTATGTCCACCTCTGCTAACTTCTCTATTTATGAATATAAATTGATGAAATTTAGTGCACTTATAGATTGCGTACTTATAATATACTTTATTTTTGGCAGCATAAAATAATAAAAAATTTATATATTTTTTAGGGGGGGCTCCCCAATCCCCATACATAAGAAGTGGAGATGAAATTCTTTTTCTCATTTCGAATAGATCTTTTTAAATAAACGACTTTTTCTAAAATGAACCATCTTCGGGTAATCGGCCTCCAACGTGGTTTACCAGTCCCAGCCCGCCTCTCTTGGCTTTTCTAAACTATGAGAGATAGAAACTTGTAATTTTTCATGCCGATAGATCGTGCTAAATACTCTTTACGAAAATTATTTAGAACGAAATCGGACAATAACTTTTGAAGTAATTCAAAGAAAACTTAGTGCGCGTTGATAGTTGCGCTATCCTCCTTAGACATATCTCGACATGCTCAAGCTTAAATTTTTATGCTTAAGGATTTTGGATTTTGGAACCAAAAAGAAACTTCTGTAATGTGGCTAGAATTTATTTCACTTTGAGTGACTTTGTGGTGCTCCAAGATTGCGAGTTGCACATAATATGTGTGTTTGGTATAATATTGTCCATAAGCCAGCTACAAAATTAGAAAAAAAAAGAATTAGAAATGCACAAATTAAAAAATAGGAATTACGCAAATTACTTTGCAGAAACAAACTGAAGCATAATTTTCACAAGCCCTGCTAAACATACACCATAATTAGCATAGTTCAAAAGAAAGTAAAATGAATATTATGCCATCGGCACCGGGGGGACACCGCGGTCCGCGCGGCAGTGCTGGTGCAGCCGCCGCGCGCGACAGACGTGCGCCGTGAGTGATGTGAACTAGTGCTAGTATCGGAACAGCCGTAGAGAAATGACCGGTGAGTCTAAAATTGCTATTGACTGCTATATGAATTATAGCTAAGAACACTCTCGATCATGTCAGATTTCAAACAAAAAAAACTAGTTCAAATTCGGTTATCTGTTTGGGAGCTACGATGCCACGGACAGACACACAGACAGACTCGTCAACTTGTAACCCCCGACGCAAAAAGAGGGGCCAATAAAAGTAGTATATCAATTAATATGGTTTAATGAAAGGTTAACATAATTTGGTAAGTTTTTTGCTGACTTCGTCGTGGTCAATTTTCATTCGTTTTCGCGAGAGTTTTCACTGTAAAAATCGTGGCTTTGGAAACTAAAGAAACATCCATAAATAAAATTAATTTAAATGGACGTAATAGATTATTTAAATCAGACAGTGTAAATAAAACTACTTGTCTGGATTTTATCGCGGTTTATTTTCATTAGTTGTCCTAAAAAAAAGTTGCGGAAAAAATCTTAAGAAATTAGCTGATATTTTTCAAGATTTCATTGAAAATATATAGAGAGCTTTTTTATTAAAATAATGTCGCAAAATATTTAATTTTGTTTTCGGTTGACTTACACTTAGGAACGTTAAAAGTAACTTTGATGACCGAATTGAGCTAACATCATTATAATTCATAATTTGCGTTTTATTGATTTACATAGTGCTCCAGTTGTTTAGAGAACAATCTGAAAATATTCACAATTTTCATTAACAGTTCCTTGAAACCTGAAAATTCTCCTGCATAAGAGGACACCAAAAATGAATCCTTAGGGGATTTGTTTCTACTAGAGGCCGCGCTATGGTCGAAATTCGCCCGTAATAGTTAATTTTATAATTTTTAGGTTTAAACTTTATTATGGTTCTTTTGTCTCTTACATCTATATATATAAAAGAAAGTAGTGTTAGTTACACTGTTTATAACTCATAGAACGGCTGAACCGATTTGGCTGAAAATTGGTGGAGACGTAGCTTAGAACCAGGAGATGGGCATAGGATACTTTTTAGCCAACTATCTAGCTAGAGTTCGCCCTACGGTCGAAATTCGCCCATAATAGTTCATATTATAATTTTTAGGGTTTAAACTTTATCAGGGTTCTTTTGTCTCATATAGAAAAAAAAGTAAATCTTGTGACAGACTGGCGTCAACGTGTAAAATACTACATAGTGTATAAATACATACTGTTGTTGTTATTTTATTTACTTTTTACGCACCTCCCTCCACATAAAATGTAATTGTGCCAAATACCATACTCCTCCGATCGGGCAATTCTAGTAAAACTATACTGAAAGTATTTGCTTCACGTATGATTCCAAATAAATAATATGTATCAAAGAATATTATGTCATCATCACGGTCCCCGCTACTGGGACAAGTATCGAAGATGGGGATCAGAAATTATAAACAATGCTTTCTAATATAAATATTAATATAGCCGTAGTGTTTACAGCATTACAATTATGCGGGAGAAAACAATGCGAGTATAAATCAGAATATCGAACCGTTGGTGGTAATCAGGGCGTTCTGCACCGGTATATGCCAATAGACGTGGTATCTCAGTGGTTATAGTCTTGAATTTGATCACAGGTTCGATTTTAACATAATTTGGGAGGTTCGTACCGGTAATTGTTAATAGACACGGTGGTTTAGTTGTTAAATCGGATCGTCGCAAGTTCAATTCTTACCTGTCAATTAATTGGATATTTGACTACATATAAAAATGTTGTGTTCTTAATATATTCAGAAATAATGACGTATTACAACTTGGTAAACGAAAAGAGAAAAGATTTTATTTGCAGTTTTGTAATTAGATGCATATTTAAGATAAGGTGCAGAAAAGTTAGCACATTTATTGCAACGTTAATTAAAAAAAACCTTCATAAACTAATGTTATTTACAAATTCATTTACTATGGTAAGTATGAACTAACTTCGGAGATATCAGAAATTATACATTAATCGTAGCAACTCGCAAGCGTGTGACGTCACCTGCTTCTACGACTTAAGTGCTTTTCATTCCGCTGTTTCTTTGAAAATATTGATTTTATACTTTTCCTTTGTAAACTTTCTTAAGTAATATGAACATTACAGTCAAGTACCCAATTGTAAGTGATTGTGAATATAATAGCAATATCGGTCGCAGGTTAGATATCAGAAAGACTACTAAATAGTTACAAGGAAATGTACATTCTTACTATAAAACTAGTGTGAAGTAGATTGAAGACCATCTAAAGGGAGATCTCCGACCGAGCGAGATGGTATGCTCGGCCGAATCCCATTTGTATGTTTTTCGGATGTTGTATATATACCGCCTATCTTAGAAAACTTCGATAGCGCGATTTAGGATTGTGGCGCTAATTGGTCCGCCACATCACTCCCCCCGAAGACCGGAGGTCGAATCTTGAGTCGTCTGCTTGAATCGCCAGTGCCAGAGAGTCCCAGTGAGTCGGAACTGTGCTGCTGCTGCACGGGCTCCAGTGAGTCAGAGTTTTGCCGTACGGGGCCGATGCTACGTGCTGACCAGATGTGCTCTGCTTGCTGACCGGTCGTCGTAGTGAGTGCCCGTTGAAGCCGAAGAGGGTTCGACCAGGCCGCGGTGCGTTGAGGCTGATGGTTGAGGTACCCGATGAGGCTGAACGCTGGCTGGCGTGGTGCGGAGGGACGGGGAGTGATGATGATGAGGCGTGTTCTATCCCATCTGTATCTGTAGTGGAAGCCCCAAAGGGAGATCTCCGACCAAGCGAGCTGGTATTCTCGGTCAGGCCGAAGCCCACTTGTAGTAATTTCAGCTGTTGTATATGTATATAGCTCCGAACTACAGAAACTTCGATAGCGTGATTCAGGATTGTGGCGCTAATTGGTCCGGAACACTAGCGACCCGTCCCAGCTTCGCACTGATAGATATATGGATGGATGTATGGATGTTTGCTACTCCTTCACGCAAAAACTACTGAACGGGTTTTGATGAAATCCTACTACAATTAAAAATGTGAAAGTTTTTGAGGATGATGGATGTATGGATGTTTGTTACTCTTTCACGCAAAAACTACTGAACGGATTTTGTTGAAATTTGGTATGGTAGTAGTTTAAGCTCTGTATTAACACTTTTTATCCCGAAAACTAACAGTGTTCTCGTACGATACTGTATTTACGCGGTCGGAGCCGCGGGCAAAAGCTAGTAATATGCAAAGATTTACTTCATCTTCCTTTAATGACAAAATGATTATCGATAAAAAGCTCTCCAACCTGCCAACAGCCTGAAGCCTGCCTTAACTGTCAAGTAAACCTAACAGGTTGCAATTAACGGTGCAGCCTCCGGGACCTAGGATCTTATATGGCAACCTGCGAGATACGCTCGAACAAGGTCAGCTATATCTCTAGCTGATATAAGACAAAGTGCTTTGTGAAAAGTATTTTAGATAGTAGTCAATTATAAAAACATTGAATTGAAACTTGACTTGTTGAAGTAACGCGTCGCTACGCCGGTATAAAATGTATATTATGTACTATCAGGAAATCTGATTCATTAGCAGGTGAAGTGTTACATAATTAATTTGACCACATGCAGGCACAATACAATTATCAATGACATGTCAATATTAAATCAAAATATTACAATAAGGGTTCTTAAATTCGTAACATCTGGCAGATTTTTGACACCGGTTTCACAAGGATCGTCGTGCTATCAAGCTCCGCCTGGTGACAGAAAAATAATCTAAAATTCTTATTAACGGTTTTTCATACCACTCACGCCACCAGGTGACGCTTTATGTGAGTTGGGTCTGCCCACTGTCAGAAAAAATATCAAAAGCCCTCACAGGTTTACATACCACTCAGCTCAAGCTTAAATTTTAACTCCTCCACACTGATTTCGGTGACGGTGGTCGGTTTTATTGAAACTAGCCAGTTACGCAGTAAACAAGGGCAGCCCTCTTCTCCTTTACTCTTATAATCCAGTGGGATGGATGACCGACACGACTGGCGAGAGATCAGGCGCACCGACTTTTTACATGGCCATCCGACGGATGGATCATCTGTCCTGTCAGACAATCAGGTGATCAGCCTGCATTGTCCTAACCAAACTTGGTAACAACATTTTTTGTTGTTCCAATGCGGTAATCGAACCCACGACCTCCGAGTCGAGAGCCAAGCTCTAACCACTAGACCACGGAGGCCGTTCAAGCTTACCTGACAGTTGTACCTGTGCAGACAAACCTGTCAGGTAAACCGTAAATGTATGCTTAAGTCATGTGGACATAATAATGCACGATTTCATCATTTTATATTTCTTGCCTTTTGTGCCACTCGAATAGACATTTATGCCGGAAAATGATTGCATTTGTGAAATTCAGTTTCCAATATTTTCATAATAATATAACCAACTCTTCGTAACATACCTATCTATATACTTATAATATAAGTTATAGTTCTATATGTTTATAGTACTATCAGGGAATCTAATTCATAAGATGGTAGTGCTCCGTTAATTTTGTTATATTATAATGACGACATGCAGTCACTATACAACCGTCAATGGCATGTCAGTTTGTTATCTTATATCTTTTAATACTTTAAACGAGACAATCTTGTGTATATATAATCGGAAACGGCTGCAAGTATTTACATGAAATTTTGTATGCAGGGAGTTTTGTGGGAGAAAAATCGATCTATCGATTTTATCTCTGGTAAACTGCGCATTTTTAAGTTATACATATTATATGTTATTTCTTTTGTAGTGCAACAATATATCATTAATTTCGAATCTAATAATGTCAGTTTAATTGGCAGTTTAGGTAATTATTACATTACTCGAAAATTCGGAATGTGGTGGGTTCGAACTTCGAACCCCGTTAAAATATTTCGTGATTCTTTTTTTTTATTTACTTGATCTCTGAGCAAAGCAGGATTAGCTAGGTACTTTTTATGATACGAATAAAATATTATGGCAACGGTCAACCTGCTTGTGAATTAGATTCCCTGATAGTACCTACTTTACGTATAAGTGTCAGTATACTCTCCCCATTACTGTTTCCATAACTACATAGAAATAGATATGTGGACGTTAGTGGTCGGTGATGATGATAATGATCTGTACTAGATCTAAACTAGGATTTCACTATAATTTATATTTAAGAAGTAACTTAGTACTTAATAATAATACGATGCTTAAAACGCATAACATTTCTCTTCTAAACAAAAAAAACGTGACTATTTTCACTTCAGAGCCTTTTTGTATTTCTCGTTTTATGGAATTTATTATTTGCTAAAAAACAATATTCATAACAATAGATGCTATTTATAATCCTCTCTTAAGTTAATCTTATTTAAGAGTTAAAACTTCACGTATAAACTATTCGTAAATCGTACCTCCATATAAAAGACATCAACGAGTGCGAATCTAAAGTATTCCAAAGTTGTGTTTTTGTTTTCTTCTACGTTGTTTATTATTTTTATTAAATGTTTAATTATTATGTACTAGCTGTTGCTCGCGGCTCCGCCCGCGTAAGTATAGTATCCCTCGGGAACACTACTTTTTCTCGGGATAAAAAGTAGCCTATGTTTTAATCCAGAGTCTAAACTACTACCATACCGAATTTCATCGAAATCCGTTCAGTAGTTTTTGCGTGAAAGCGTAACAAACATCCACGCTTTCACATTTATAATATTAAGTAAGGATACCATTAAAAAAAGATGAATATGGTCCATTGTTTTGTAGTTTTGTAAATAATTTGTATTTTTAACGACTTATTTCCCAATTTTTGTTTAAAAACCTTCAACTCAAATGAAATAATATAAATATTGTTAACAGTACCAATATTTTGTGCTAATCTGGATTTATATTAGCGCCTTCCACAGGTAAAGCTCGGATCGCGGAAAACAGCTCGCGCCGTTCCAACCCTCCTAAACGAACACGTACAGTCCGCGCACTCGCCCTTAATATGGATGACGCCGGCAGTCCAACTGTGGACGCATTTTTAACCGTAACCAACACGATAGTTCGATCTGCAGTTCAAACTGTACAGATCAATCCGCTGTTTGGAACGTAGTCCGACGGGCGGTTCGAACTTTACGTGCGCAGGGCGTTTTTTATTCCCTTACTTAACAGTGGCGTGGGGTTCCTGTAACTCCCTTCCAATCGGCTTCACTTACCACTTACCTTTTGGAGGTACTCATCCAATCCCTACCTATTGTACAGGCTAGGGCTTCCCTATACTTTATTCGTTGCAAAGAAAAAGCGACAAGTCAACAAGACCGGACTCCACCAAAGCGGAGACGCGACGAGGGGAGAGGACTTGTGTTTTAAACAACCAATAGAAATTTGTTATTCACACATCTCGTCTCCGCTCAGCTTCAGTGGATATCTTCGAGCGGAGATGTATCATATTTGTGTGGCGCGATCGAGCTAGCGGAGATGTGAGTACTGAGCAGTGCCTTGCAAGCTTCGCAAGTTTCGCGCGGGCATACATCTCCGCTACAGTCTGGTCAGTACGCACCTCCGCTCAGCTTTGGTGTATACACCTTAGTTGAAAAACATCTCTTCTCGTCTCCGCTTCGAAAATCTCCGCACATCTGCGCTTTAGTGGAGTCCGGGACCTATAACATAATAAGAAAACGTGAAAAACAAAAAAGAATGTCTAATACCTGGTTATAAAACAATTTCGTGGTCCACGGCGCGTGACGTCACACGAACAAATTATACAGGCCGCTCCGGAACCGAAGGAAAATAATGAGGAAATGGATGGAGATATAGAAAATTATAAATATTCTACATGGGAAAGTCTATTTGAAACGAAAATTGCTACTTCTAGACTTAAATAGATAGGCACATGTTTTAATATTTTATATTATTAGCTATCTTTGAATATTTTAATTAAACGACCAAAATAAGCTACATAAGAGTAGGAATATAATCCTAAACACGACCTCATTTTATAAATTTTAGGTAAAGAGGTTCTAGAAAGTTGTTTATCTATGTTAAAATAGTATTTTAACCGATTTTAGACTAACACGTTCTCTATTTATGACAATTGTTGTTAGTTTTGTAAATTTAGTTTCATTTGGTCGCCAAATGTACTGCAAAAACAGCCAATTTATGTCCAATTTGTAAACTTGCCCGTAACAAGCATAATGCTGCTGTCCTTTATCTCTATTACACGTCAAATTATAGCTTATTTTCAGCAGTTTCTCCTACATTCACTGTCAATGAAATTTCCCAGTGCCCCTCCGTTTTCCCGGCGCATTGAGTGCTGTCAATGGTCTTCCGGAAACTTTCTAACGACATGGGAATGGCTTATTTGCAAAGTGTTTGTTTTTAAATGGATATATATATTGTGTATGTTGTAACAAGATGTTTACCGAGAATAATTTGCGAACAAGATGTTATGTGCCTTGGTAACGCAGTTGTGACTCCAATGAAGCGGGTGTCTATGGGCAAAGGCATGGATATGGACATACAGGTGTTTTTTCAGTCAGTCATAAAGTTTGTAAACTTGAATTTTGAGAAATTTATTCAGAAAGTCGCATGCTAAACCAAAGAATATTATTTAACTCAAAATTTGTATTTCTATATAACAAGATGTCGCCCGCGACTCTGTGCGCGTAAGTGGAACCGTACATTTTTCCGCGATAAAAAGTTGCCTATGTCCTTCCACGTCGTCTAATCTATATCTGTGCCAAATTTAATCAGAATCGGTCCATAGGCTCCGAAGCCTATTCAATGCAAACAAACAAACATACATTTTCGCTTTATAATATTAGTATAGATAGATAATAAACATATTATATGTAACATTATGAAAATGTCATGTATGAAACGTAGCCTTTACCGTCCCTGCCGGCCGCCGCCGCCGCGCCGCTCACCGCGAAATTTGAGACAGGGGCCAAGGAACCCTAGCGGTATAGTTACTACAGAACCCTAAAAAATGCACGATACACATTACACATACAAAACTTTACTAAAAAGTCATTATATTTTCTGTTCACGTCCATTTTGCATAACTTTATATGAGATAAAGTAATAAAACATACCATTACCAAAACAATTTTCACATTTTCCCGCGCACAGAAATTATCCAACCGAATTCCATTCTTAATTCTTACACAACTGATCGCCTTATTCTCACTTTCTATTAGGACGCAGCGTGAATTTTTATTAATGTCCTCGCCCTGTTTAGGGGCTAATAGCTTTCTATGTTGTCATATTATACCCATAGATATGGCCATCTACCCTTAACGAGGACTATTATGGTACCATAAGTGTTATAACTTATGTAGAGGTGTCATTTGTTCTGGACTAGGTATGTGGACTTATGATGTAATTGCCCTTGTAGATTATGATGTAATTTTGCCCTTAAATATAATAGTTTTAACTTTTAATACGACGACGTTTGACGATGAGCGCGTTGGCGCTTAAGCCGGAGAATGCGGGTTCGAATCCCGCCAGGGAACAAAAAGTTTTCTATGTACCTGGGTCATGGATGTGTATTAAATATGTGTAAGTACTTATATATAACATATTTATATTAAATAATTTAAGTATGTTTAAAGCACTAAATATATTATAATATTTCCGTTATCTGGTACCCATAATACAAGTTCTTCAAGAACTTACCTCGGGACAGGATTGACGTGGTGTGAAAGCGTCCATAGATATTATTAAATTATTAATTTACCGCTATAACGGATCATGTTTCATCTACTCTGGAATAGCAATAAAAAATAATCAATTTATAGTTTATAACTGCATCCAGGGATAGATTGGAGTTCCGATTTATCCCTGGATGCACTTATAAAACATTCGACTTTGTATCTAGATAAAAATAATTTGATAGTTACCCAATTATGCTCTCGACTGTCCACTTCAACGTTACTGACGTAACTTTGTTAGTGTTGTTTAAATGCACATATAAAAAGATAGATAAAAAAACATTCAGCAGTTTGCTTGACACTATAATTCGACCAAATTATGTTTGTCCTCATAATTTGGTCGTGTTATAATGACGCTTACCGTCGCGAAATAATAACAGACCAATATCAGACACTTACTGTTTCCCATGGGTGATTTACACCTCCGTGAAAACTTTTTACCATACTATGGACCGTGTAGCAGTTTCCTCGGAGGACAATAGTCAACTAAGAATGTAGATTGCCATGACGCAAGACTGCTCCAGTTTTCATGACCTATGCCACTATTGTGCGTGTACAATGTAGACTATAACTGGTGTTATAACTGGAATAATTTACCTAAGGTGTCACTTGGGTTAACTTAACAACGAAGACATTAACAGTGTAAATGACAATGAAGGGACCGAAACATTATACTTAGTCGTAATAGTAGAAAGTCGTTAAAACCGATATTCAAATGTTCATATTCTACCCTGACAATCCTCTACACCTCGTCGCAATCTCGAGTTCGTCGTTTTAATTATATCGTTATAAAAGGTCCTTAATGTTTTTTTTTTATTTTTTCGCCTCCGACCAGTAAATCCGGGGCGGGCTCAGCTCTCTCCTCAATGCGAGGAGGATTATGCGGGATTTACACTAGCCGAATTATTGTCATTTACACGGTCGATTTCGTCGTGCGTCGTAAATCCTGTGACGAAAAAATAATTACGGAATAAAATGTGATTGAAATCGTACAAACTAATTGTATTATGGTTTGTGTAGCTTGTGTATCTTTTATGTCATTACGGCAATAGAAAATAGATTTTATAAGAACTATACGCAACATACAGCTTCCGTGGTCTAGTGGTTAGAGCTTGGCTCTCGACTCGGAGGTCGTGGGTTCGATTCCCGCATTTGAACAACAAAAAATGTTGTTTCTAAGTTTGGTTAGGACAATGCACCTGATTGTCTGATAATAAAGATGATCCATGCGTCGGATGAGCACGTAAAAAGTCGGAACTGCGCCTGATCTCTCGCCAGTCGTGTCGGTCATCCATGCCACTGGATTATGAGAGTAAAGGAACAGAGAGTACTGCGCACACACTTGGGCACTATAAAATTACTCCTGCGTAACTAGCCTGGTTTCAATGAAACCGGCCCTTATCACCGAAACCGGTGGGGGCGGGGGAGTTATATATACGCAACAAAATAGTATTTTTCAAGTCTAGACTTAAAAGTTAAAAGCAAAGCAAAAGAAAGCGGTTTATAATATTAAAAGTATATTTAAAAATAAAAATTTACTTTCCACTTTCACGTCATTCAAAATTATTTATTGTGACTAAGTGACGCTGCGTATGCACAGAAATTACAAATCATTGTAGCCTACTTACTAGCTAGGGGGCATTGCGTGGAAACTCAAGCTTAATACACTTCATTTTAACTAAGTGGAATAAACTGAAATATTTCATTTTAAAATGCTTGATAGACAGAAGAACGGCTTCCATCATTTTGGTGATATTACTAAGAAACCAATAAGCCGTCGCGATACGCTAGATGTGAAACACAAAATTCAGTCCAACAATGTACTGTTTCATTTACAATTTGATGTCGAAGCGCGTCGATGCTCAAGCCGGAGGTCGAATCCCGCCGAGGGAACAAAGAGTTATCATGTGTTGCTGGGCCATGAATGTGTATTAAATATATTACATAAATATTTAATACACATTCATGGCCCAGGAACACATGATAACTCTGTATATTGTATAATATAGTAAAAATCTTAATTCAATTAAGTATAAAAGTATTATATATACTTCCCGTTGTCTGGTACCCGTAAGACAAGTTCTTCCTATACTTAGCAAGGGGCCAGAAAACAAAACATTAAATCCAGGCCAGAAAAAAAAAGAAGATTTGTAAGCGTCAACGGTGTGGTGACGTGTCACTTCAGCACGTTACAGGCCAATTTTGTTCGCAAAAGTAAATTATGTTGAAATTGATTCTCTATCGTTACATTATGATATCAGAGGAAAGTGTTTTGAAAACTCGATCACGTTAATCCGATCACGTCGAGGAAAGCGACCACGTGATCGCCGACCACGTGGTCGCGTTGGGCGAGGTCACGGGCAGTGAATGACAATGTTTATACCGGCGGAATATTAACGCGGGTTTTCGCGTAGGCGGTGCGCACGTCGTACGTCCTATACCAAATGCTAAACATGCATTATAAACAAAAAATATATATAACTGTATATCTATACTTCTATACTAATATTATAAAGACGAAAGGTTTGTTTGTTTACATCGAACAGGCTCCGAAACTACTGATTAATTGGTGATATTTTGATGAAATTTGACACAGATATAGAATAGACCACGGGGAAGGACATAGGCTAGGTCCTTCCTATATTTATTATCGCGGTATAATGCACGGTTCCGTGGGATTTTCTTTTGCGCGTACGAAGTAGCGAAAAATAAGTTATATATATTTAGTCTGGCCATAAATACTGTTACAATTAAAAATATACAAAATATTACATTTGAATTTTGAATCTGTCATTTTTATATGATTGTTCACTGTGTTTTCTCATTCTGGCGCCAATACATTGTACAATATTTTGCGATATTAAAATGGAGTGGGTGATAAAGAGAACCGAATCGCTGTGATTGCATTACACAAAGTAGGTATGGAGCCAAATGCAATTTTTAAAACTCTCCATACGCTTGGTATTAGTAAAAATATGTTTGTGTACCGGGCTATTAATAGGTACAATGAGACCTCCTCTGTTTGTGACAGAAATAGATCTGGCCGTCCACGTAGTGTTCGTACGAAAAAGGTGGTCAAAGCAGTAACGGAAAGAATTCGAAGAAATCCTGTCCGAAAGCAAAAGATTTTATCTCGGGAGATGAAGATACGAAGGCGGCACTGAAAATTTCGGGAATCAACGAAGTGACACAACATTACTATTTAAAAATATATTTATTGCTTTTCGAAGTATTCTCCGCGAAATTTGACACATTTTTCCATACGATGGAACCAATCATTGAAGCAACCATTCCATTCGGAAGTTGGGGTCTCCAAAATGGCCGTTTTGTAGGCGTCCACAGCTTCTTCAGGTGATGAAAATCTCTGACCACGCAATTTATTCTTTATTTTAGGGAAAGTATAGAAATCATTAGGGCTTAGGTCGAGGCTGTACGGCGGATGGTCTAATAATTCTATGATTTCTTGCTCTAAAAACTCTTTTGTTCTGTGCGCGGTGTGAGAACTCGCATTGTCGTGATGGAGGATGATGCGGCGGTCGCAGTTCTCTTTACGGAGTTCAGAAACGACCTGTGGCAAACAAATGTTAGCATACCATTCTGAATTAACCGTTCTTTATCCCTCAAGAGGAATAGTCGCAACATGGCCGGTTTTGGGGACAAACGTGGCCACCATTTTTTTTGCAACACTCCGTGAACGAACAATTTTTGTTGGCTTTAACTCATTTTCGAACACCCAAACTCGTGACTGGTTTTTTGTTTCGGGTTCGTACGCGTATATCCAGGGTTCGTCACCTGATACGATGTTGTATACAGCATTTGAGGATCCTGCTTGGAATCTTTCGAGAGTTCTGACGCACCAAGTAACGCGAGCCGCTTTTTGCTCTTCACAGAGCAAATGCGGTATCCATCGGGAAAACAACTTTTTTACACCTAATTGTTCATGCAAGATTATTTATATTTGACTCATGCCAATGTCTAAAGTTGCCTGAATTTCGCGGTATGTCACATGTTGATCTTCCTCAATCAGCTTACGCACAGCATCAACGTTTTCTTGGGTGACTGCAGTTTTTGGACGACCTTGACGGGGATGATCACTGAGCTTGACACGTCCACGTTGAAATTCAGCAAACCAGCGATAAATTGTGGTTTTGGATGGGGCGTCATCACCAAATGCAGAAATCATCCGGTCAACACACTGTTTTTGTGTTAAACCACCTCGAAAGTCATAATAAATCATCGCTCTAGAATTTTCTTGAGTCAATTCCATTTTCTCAACGACTAAACAAGTTTGAAAAGACCTTGTGACAAGATCGAGAATCTTTTTTTAAATAAATAAACGGTATTCGATTTTTAAAACCAAGGAGTTTTAAATTAAAAAGATTTTAATATGACAGGAACAGTGGAAATATTCCATTCCCGATACTTTTAGTGCAGCCCTTGTAGCACCTAGAACCATGTCGCGTATTTTAAAAGATGACTTAGGACTTGCAGCCTATAAGAGACGTACTGGGGCCGTATTATGGTATTTTATAAAACCAGCTTGTTTCCAGGCAATTCAATATACGGCCCTAGTTCTTTTTCGTATTACAACGACATTTCATTCTGACTGGATTCATCCTGGTTTGGTTGTCGCTGACTGGTTTAGACGAGCATGAAGGTGACGTACGGAAACATCAAATTCCACGTAATTACAGTACGTTTTTTTTATGGCATGCCCTTAGTAGGTACAGAGTTAATTACGAACGGAAAACTTGTACTGTAAGATTGACTTGTACTATATAAAAAAATGCGATATTTGGATGATGCAATAATGCGATATGGGGCGATATTTGGAACGGCATTTTAAAAGTAATATATTTTTAACTATTAATAGAATATGTACAGTTATAATAATAGTTATAAAAAGAAAATTTTAAAGGCTACCCAAAAAATAATGGTCTATGTCAATAAAATAGCTGTCGTTTTTGCCAATTTAACTACTTTATAGCTAGATTCTGGCTAGCGAATGATGAATCTTAAAAATGGCGGCAAATTTATAGAATCCGGTGTGGTAAAACTAATCTGACCGGACTGTAGATTATTTGAAAACTGCAAATTCTTTTATAAATTACTAGCTGTTGCTGGGCTCCGCCCGCGTAAATATAGTATCCCTCGGGAACCCCTACTGTACTTTTTCATGATAAAAAATAGCCTATGTTAATCCAGAGCCTAAACTACTATATTACCACATTTCATCGAAATTAGTTCAGTAGTTTTTGCGTGAAAGAGTAACAAACATCCATCCATCCATACATCCATCCTCACAAACTTTCACATTTATAATATTAGTAGGATGATCTTAATAATTATTGTTGATTGAAACTATTAGGAATGCTGAATTGCTTGGTGATTTTGGTGCTTCTCGTGTGAAGCATTATTTCTAGAAATTAAAATATTTCTAACTCGTCAGTCGTCACACATGTTTATTTTCTATCAACCTATGAATAAAAATAAAAATAAATCAATATTCGCAATTATTTTAGCCATATTTTACGTTACTAAAATACAAATAAAAATATTAAAAGAGAACGCAAAACAAGTCAATAAAAGCTAATGAATTGTGGCGTAAACTGAATGGATTTGTAAAGACAGTTTTGACGTAAAAACAAGCCAGCTAATGTCAAATGTTTTGTCATAATACGAAAATACCACGCAAGTTTCAATGCAGAAGTATGTCAAGTGTCACATGACTGCTGACTAGCTGGCAATAAGTGATCGTAATACGAAAATGCAAGCCAGTTTTTTTCATGGCGTAAACTGACTGGAATTAAGAGCTTGTAATACGCCCCCTGGTCATTTCTTAACTGATAATTTAAAAAAGAATAGGGTGGTAAAATCGAAACAACTACTGAAGCGGTACGCAAAGGGAGGGTTTGTTTACGGATTAGATTTTTTTTTACAACTGAGCAACATTTTAACAAACAAAATGACCGTATTTATGCTCAAAGATCTAAGGAAGCTTCCCAATTAGTCGACAGAGTGGAACGTGGGCACTATCCGACTTCAGTGATGGTTTGGTTTATTAGCTATGAAGGAATGACTGAGCCATACTTTTGTGAAAAAGGTATCAAAACATCAGCACAAGTGTATCAAGCAGGGGCGTGCGCTCCATATAGGCAGAAATGCAGTGCTTTACTTGTCATTCACAGATATTTTAATAAAACGTTCGTACGTTTTAGATGACTTTAATTAATAGTAAATAAATTAATTTAAAAAATATAATAACTTAAAAACGCCTAATATTTTATAAATAGCAACTCATCTCATGCCGTTGCGTTCTGCAGGACATATCATCGCATGTGTGTGTAATTTTCATACTTTGCAAACGCACACACCCATGAATATCGACATGATTATATAGCAGAAACTCCCGCGGCAGGCGATGGCTCTCGGCTATCCGAACGCTTCCGAAAACCGCCGAACTGGCTTGTCGGAAATTATTCGTTGCCTATAATCCGAGTAAAAACAATACGAAGCGAATCTAATGAATCATGTATGCACATTTGTATTTAATATTTAGTAAGGTTTTATTTTTTTAAATAGAAGAAACGTTTTGTGTTTCGCGGGGGCCATATTGCATATTTCATGTGATAAGCATTGTTTACAATTTAATCGCTCCTGTTTATTTATAGTTTCCTTAAAAGATTTATCATTTTAACATTTGAAAGTGTGTACATTTAACAGTTTATTACTGAGTTTCTATAATAATTGTAGTGATTTTCTTATATTAGTGAGTTAGTCGATTTTTTAAAAATGTTATTTGACTCGGAGGTTTTGAAAATGTGTGTTTATTAAAAATTAAAAATAAGAAGTTCTCACAATTGTCATTCAGTGAAAAGATTCAAATTTTGCCTAAAGGTAGGTGTGTACCCGAGTTACAACAATTAAACCAGCAAAAAAATAATGTAACTCGAAAATTTCATGTTAAAAGTTATGAAACGTATAACTGGCTGTGTGGTTGTGTACACACGATTAAATTATATTGTTTTCCTTGCATATTATTTAGTAATTTACATCGGGATATAGTAATCTCAAGTAACCGGAACCTTTAATATGTGAAAATTGAAGCTGACTGGTGAGTAGTTATAATATTTTAAAATATGCTTATTATTTTACTTATTAGAATTTCTTCCGCCGCGACGATCGATCGCTGTTTTGTCTGCGTTGCCGTAGAAGATGTACATGAATAGTAGTACATCTAAGACTTGCTCTGTTGGCATGGTTTCGACTTAGAGATCCGTCGCTTGGCTGTAGCTATGCTAAAAATCTATAAACGAAAAAGTTTTTGTGACCGAGTACTTCGCCGCATACCCAGTGTCATAATCCTGTGCACGCCACTGGTATCAAGATACCATTCTTGAGAAGGTAGTGAATCCCCTTAACAACACCATGTTCAATAACCAAGAATGGTCCTTCCAGCAAGACTCGGCGCCGGGTCATAAAGCTCGGTCTACGCAGTTGGTTGGAAACGAACGTTTCGGACTTCATCAGAGCTGAAGACTGGCCGTCGTCTAGTCCCGATCTTAATCTGCTGGATTATGGTTTATGGTCAGTTTTAGAGAGTACGGCTTGCTCTAAACGCGGTGATAATTTGGAGTCCCTAAAACAATCCGTACGATTGGCAGTGAAGAATTTTCCCATGGAAAGAGAGCGTGCTTCTATTGATAACTGGCCTCGACGTTTAAATGTATTGCAGCCAATGGATACCACTTCGAATAAGCTTTTTATATTTTAAATTGTTTTATATTTATGTATTAAACTAACACACTGTAAAAGTAATAAATGTTATTTGCAATAGAATTTTTTTTCTTTGTTTCAGTATTTATATTATTGCAAGACTAGGTATATTTACTAGATAATTTATAAATTGTTCCACCACATACCATTTTATGATTTTTGAAAAATATAATATTTCCCAACCCCGACGAAAACAAACTACAGAGGGGTGTTATAAGTTTGACGTGTATTTCTGTGTGTCTGTGTGATAAACCGATTTTATTGTTTTTTTTTGTTTGAAAGCCGACATGGTCAAGACTATTCTTAGTTATATGCTCGCATATAACTAAGAATAGTCTTGCTCATGTCAGTCATGTCAGTCTAGCTATGCAGCTCACTGCTCGACAATTCGGAGGATACTTAAAAATGTTTAATTTTGTTCATTGTTTGTGTTGCTCTGAATAAATTTTATTTTTGTACTTTCTACGAGATTCGCCTACTACCTATTAGATACATTAAATGCCAAACAAACTTGCTCTTTGTTAGTAAAGTAGGCATCAATCGAACAAAATCTTAGCACATTTTCCCACTGCTCTATCGCTTTTTGTGGCAATGAAAGCATGTTACGTATTATTACAGAGAAGCTAATTATTACATGAGAACCGCGGCCGTTCACACCGTCTCATATCATATTAGATGAAGCTACAAACTTAATTGAGTTTCAAAGACGCGTCGATACTTTGTTTAGATCCAGAAGATCGAGTCTGCTAATTAAATCCTGCAATAATACAGTTACGATCCAGTTCCGATATGTTAAAACTGGTAACGTCAAACCAACGTCAAACCCATTTTGATTGGTGCAAACTCTAAAAATCTGATTATGACATCAAGACAATTCGTTTATACTTCAATAGAAGTAAAATGTATGGTAATTACAAGAATTGGGGTTCTGTTTAATCCGAACGTAAACAAAAAGATTTAATTCCGCAAAAATAATCTGTCACTATATAAAAATAACAATATCTATGATCGCTTCACACCACGTCAATCTGGCCCCGTGCTAAGTATCCTAAGAACTTGTGACACAGGTACCAGAAAACGGTATGTAAGTAAGTATATTTAATACTTTAATAATATGCATATATTTAAGATTTTTATTATATTATACACATATTTAATACACATCCATGGCCCAGGAACACAGAAAAACTATTTTGTTCCTTCAGCGGGATTCGAACCCGCAACCCCCGGCTTGAGCACCAACGCGCTGAACCACTGAGCCACAGAGGTCGTCACTGTGTTTCTTTATTGAGATTTGCACGGTGACATTTGAATTGGTAGCATAATAGGGCGTAATTATTTCTTGTTTACGTATAGGTAGCCCAAGAATATATTAGGATATATTATTAGAGGATTACTCTACGGCATAAGTGCGTATTAGCAAATGGAAATATGTATTTTGTAAAAGTGCACAATACACATATATCATGTCTCTAAAATATAACATGCGTTTATCTTAACTATTTACATACCAAAAATATTACTTCCACGTAATACGGCTCACATTAACAGCTAAAATAAAAGTTATAATTTCCGTCAAAACAACTTTCTGCAAATTTACGACTGTATTAGAAATTCTATAAAAACAATTAAGTGTCTGCCTGTCCGTCTGTATCTTTTTGTTCCGACTAATCACTGAAACGGCTGAAACGATTTTGACCCGCGTAAATACAATACGAAGTATCCCACGGAAAAACTGTACTTTTTCGGGATAAATAGTGTGTCAATCCAGAGCTCCAACTACTACCATACCGAATTTCATCAAAATCCGTTCAGTAGTTATTGCGTGAAAGAGTAACAAACACCTATCCATCCATCCACCCTCCCAAAGTTTTACATTAGTAGTAGGATTGACATGCAAATTAGAACATGCATATATATTCAGTTTAACTCGCGAAAGAAGATTTGAAATCATTTCACATCTTTCGCGAGTTACATAGTACAGCCTACATTTAACTTAAATGTACTGACATCGACGACCGTATTTAGTACGGTCGTCGATGTGGAGTTCCAATAACTCCATTCCTACCGGCTTCCCTTACCACTTACCTTTTGAATACCATCATTCGAATCCCTACCTACTATACAGGCTAGGGCTTCCCCATGAAGGAGACGAGCCTTCGCCACTGCTGGGTAGTGAAAAATTATAAATGTAATATTGATAAAAAATACTTCACAAAAAGCACTTTCTCTCGCTCCAATGAAGTGAAGTACAATAAAATAAAATATCTATGAAGTTATGTGAACTAGGCCACCCGCTTTTAAAAACAACAGAGAAAATGAGTTTCAAAAGTTAAGACCTCGATATATTGTTTAAGTTCTTTTTTTTTAATAACTTAAGTAAGCACAGTAGTAAATGTTGAAAATTAATGACGATATAATTTGTGGTCCTTTTATTATTTATCTGGTGCTATTTTCAGTTATCAATGAACATAAATTATTTACATCTTTCATTGGGGAAACCAAAAGCTTAATAATAAATAGCATTAATTGCTCGCGGCTTCATCCGCGTGAAATTAGGTTTTAAACTTTTATCCCCTATTTTACTCCATTAGGTGTTGAATTTTGAAAAATCCTCCCTTAGCCTACGAGATACACGTGTGCAAAATTTCAAATTTCTAGCCTTAAGGATTCGACCTGCGCGTTGATACATCTGTCAATCAGCTAATATATATATAGATAGATAGAAGATTAGAGTAGAAAATAGCACAGTTACATTTAGCCAGGCCAGCCATAGGTTCCCACTTTCTTTTTCCACTAATAGATACAAAATATAATACGTTCCATCTTAAGTTACTAACAACAATACAACAGAAACACATAACTAAGTACATACGAATTAAAATTTAGGAATTTTACTAGTAAGTACTACATTTATAGTCATTTACATTTTTTATTAAATTCAGATCTTGCTTATCATCTTTTCTAGCAAATGGTATAAGTTACTTGCATAGTGCAAAAAAATAAAAATACTACGATCCCTCCAGTGTCCTGCGACTTTTAATTTAGAGTTTACAATATTATTTAAATTATATTTAACCTTAGAGATATTATCATTTATTAGTAATACGGAGGGATATATTACATTATTTATCTACTAAACATTTTTAGAAAATCGATCTAGGGAATTGATATATCAGTTTCTTATATTTATTTGCGTGGGTCTGCACAGTGCATCTAGTGTTATAACTCTTTGAAATTCCTACCAAATAATGAAGAATGTCCACTAATTTTAAATGTAAGCTCTCGGTATTCGTGGAAAACAAAATACACTCGAGAATATATTACTTAGATACGTCCTTTACGTCAATTAATTATCGAGATATTCAACATTAAACTGGCCCGGACGGTATCTTGCGACTAGGCGGTGCGTAGTACGGCGGGAACTCCGGGCTGTATGGCCGATGTGTAGTGCAGTGCAGTAGCAGTGTGTGCGCACATTTTACTTTTTTATCGCTTACATTAGCTATTTCAAATCGATATGAACATGAGTGGGGTTTGAGTAAAAATGTCATCTTACTCAAAAGTTTTAGCGAAACAATTTGATTCTTCGCTCCGATTTGACAATGTTAGACCAAAAGACTTCAACGCGCATCCACTAAACGCGTTAAAGTCTTTTGATGATCATTTATTATTATAGTCAGATGGGGCAAGAATGTCTATTGATGTAGACAACCAGTGCTATAAAACAAAAGATAACGCGTACAGAGTACACGTGGCAGACATAAAACTTCTTTCATCATAAAAATAATAATAAAAACTCTCATCGTGCCTAAAGTCTTCAGAAAAGAATAGAAAAGTTAAAAATTTTATCTAGCGCTATCTATCTATCTGTGTTAACATGAAATTTAGGTCGTTGTGTAAGAAGTATAAGTAGCATACGACAGATGGTGTATCGTTGGCGTTATATACAAAATCATTTCGTGACGTGACGCCATCTTACCTTACTCTCAACGCCGCTAAAGTGGTTTCAGTTCAAAAATATGCTTTTCTTAATCCGGAAAGAAAAATAAAGTGTGACCCCCTTGATCCAACTGACTTTAATGCTCACTTGCGCAGATCTGGGTTAAAGTTAACCCTGGGTTAAATATCATGTTATCTCTCTCGTTAGTCGTATCTATGAAAGAGAACGCATTATATTTCAACACAGGGTTAACTTTAACCCAGATCTGTGCAAGTGGGCCTAAATACAACAGGGGCGATACTTTCTTAGCAATACAACAGGGGCGACACTCTCTACAAATGACAGCCCGAGCACCGGCGAAAATCTGTTGACGTAAGCCTAACGACGTTTAAAATAATTTCGGTGTCAACCGAAACGTCGCGCCAGACAAATCTATCATAAATATTATGAAATTATATTGTCAATTATGTCGAAGCATGAAACGACCAGCGGCCAGCCCCGTGAACGAAAGTCCTGGCTGGAAAAACTCACGCCCAGCTAGCCGCGCGCACCCCCGTCATACGTCTAGCCACGCACACATAGCTGCGAGCTGTCAATCGTGTAAGTCTATCTATCTAGTCTATCTATATATAATTACGGTTCTTTATGTTAGTAATATATATTCTTTGGCAATATGAAGTCATTGTTTGTATACCGTCATTTCCCGCGTGAGCGACTGTGAGTAAATGAATGTGTTTAACGTAAATTATGTATCAAACCATCATTCCGGTCCAAATATATTTGTATTGTACTCATCAAGATCATCCGATAAGCAGAGCATAGCCTAGGCAATGAAAAATATAAAGAAACCAACTTCTGCCCTTGGATGCGCTCGCGTGAATAAAGAGAAAAAAGGGAACGGGAAAAAGTAACCCTTTTAATCTAGCCTAAACTACTACCGTACCAAATTTAATTTAAATCTGTTCAGCCGTTTTTGCGTGCTTTCACGCAAAAGCACTAGTAACAAACATCCATTCTTCCATACATCCATTCTCACAAACTTTCACATTCATAATAGTAGTAGGATGTATATTGTGTAGGTGCAGTTCCTAACACTAACCAATTTAAAAATGTCTCAGAGATTCCGAACAGTTCCCACACCGATTTAGGTGGCGGTGGCCAGTCCGGCTATGGAGGAGTTATTTTATAGTGTCCGAGTGTGTGCGCAGTAAACAAGAGACTCTCTTTCTATACTCTCGTAACCCAGTGGGACGGATTACAGACACGACTGACGAGAGATCAGGCGCTGGACCGACTATTTACATGCCCATCCGACGCATGAATCATCTTTCTTGTCAGAAAAAGGAGACGGTTATACGTTCGGCTGTGTATATATATATATATATATATATATATATATGTATTTTCAATGATAACACCGTCTGTGGATGTCTGTCTGTGGAATGTGTATGGACACATATAGTGATTTTAACTTTTTCTGAAGTAACCCAAGCATATGCTATATATCCCACTATGTCAATTAGAGTAATCATCATCATCACCACCATCATCACATTATGATGATATAAAAGGCAACGACCAGCAACGCACTCGCAACTCCTCCCAGAGGAGTTGCAAGACATTCTTAAAAGGAATTGATGGAATAGGTGTTTGGTATTTTACCTGAAAATTGGCCCACGACACAAACACATCATTCATTGTACACACTAACACTACAGTATTATATAATATAGTATCCAAAGAAATAGGTTTTCACAAGACACTATACATATATTTAAGATTTTTATTATATTATACACATATTTAATACACATCTATGACCCATGAGCACAGAAAAACGTTTTGTTCCTTCGGCGGGATTCGAACCCGCGACCCCGGGCTTGAGCACCAACGCGCTGAACCACTGAGTCACGGAGGTCGTCAAAACTACATATATACAATACCTACACTTTATCAGTAAGAATATAAAAGTAGCCGGGCCTAGGATCTACAAAATATCAAGTAGGTTAATAGTTTATATTAGCCTACTTGAGGTTAATAGAAACATTATTTTGTATAACACTAGTCATTTTTACACATGGAATCTAAAATACCTAATATCTATTTGCTCGCCACTTAACCAAACAAAATGTCGGTCAGTAAATAAAGATTACTAATGAAACCACTTACCTCCGAGTTACGTTACGAAAGTGTAATTTACGTCTATTAGAAAGAAAATTTTGAAATTGCCTCGCTTTTCTGTACACTTTCGCCGTCGCATAGCTGTTGTCTAAGCAATGTTAGTTTTAACGGTTATAGATAGACCTTTAGTTCGGTGACGGTAAGCCTGATGTCGAAAACTGTAGAAGTATACTGTCAGTCAGTACAAGTCTACAAACGGACGAATGACCGCCACAAATCGTAGCAAGAAAAGTTGTGCTGTAGCCTGTGGGTTTATATGCGCTAAATGACACACCCATGTACGGCTGAAGAAATTGATGCGGCTGACCCAATCATACTTCTAAAATAAATTATAGTTTAAAAAATCTAAAAAAACACGCTTTTATAGAGAATCTAACTAAAAAATAAAAAATAAAATTTTATAAATTTGGATTACGAGGGCGGCACTGAAAATTTCGGGAATCAAGGAAGTGACACAACATTACTATTTAAAAATGTATTTATTGCTTTTCGAAGTATTCTCCGCGAAATTTGACACATTTTTCCATACGATGGAACCAATCATTGACCAACCAACCAACCATTCCATTCGGAAGTTGGGGTCTCCAAAATGGCCGTTTTGTAGGCGTCCACAGCTTCTTCAGGTGATGAAAATCTCTGACCACGCAATTTATTCTTTATTTTAGGGAAAGTATAGAAATCATTAGGGCTTAGGTAGGTCGGGGCTGTACGGCGGATGGTCTAATAATTCTATGATTTCTTGCTCTAAAAACTCTTTTGTTCTGTGCGCGGTGTGAGAACTCGCATTGTCGTGATGGAGGATGATGCGGCGGTTGCAGTTCTCTTTACAGAGTTCAGAAACGACCTGTGGCAAACAAATGTTAGCATACCATTCTGCATTAACCGTTCTTTGTCCCTCAAGAGGAATAGTCGCAACATGGCCGGTTTTGGAGACAAACGTGGCCACCATTTTTTTTGCAACACTCCGTGAACGAACAATTTTTGTTGGCTTTAACTCATTTTCGAACACCCAAACTCGTGACTGTTTTTGTTTCGGGTTCGTACGCGTATATCCAGGATTCGTCACCTGATACGATGTTGTATACAGCATTTGAGGATCCTGCGTGCAATCTTTCGAGAGTTCTGACGCACCAAGTAACGCGAGCCGCTTTTTGCTCTTCACAGAGCAAATGCGGTATCCATCAGGAAAACAACTTTTTTACACTTAATTGTTCATGCAAGATTATTTGTATTTGACTCATGCCAATGTCAAATAAAAAAAAGTTGCCTGAATTTCGCGGTATGTCACATGTCGATCTTCCTCAATCAGCTTACGCACAGCATCGCACGAGCACGCGTTTTCTTGGGTGACTGCAGTTTTTGGACGACCTTGACGGGGATCATCACTGAGCTTGACACGTCCACGTTGAAATTCAGCAAACCAGCGATAAATTGTGGTTTTGGATGGGGCTTCATCACCAAATGCAGAAATCATCCGGTCAACACACTGTTTTTGTGTTAAACCACTTCGAAAGTCATAATAAATCATCGCTCTAGAATTTTCATGAGTCAATTCCATTTTCTCAACGACTAAACAAGTTTGACAAGACCTTGTGACAAGACCGAGAATCTTTTTTTAAATAAATAAACGGTATTCGATTTTAAAAACCAAGGAGTTTTAAATTAAAAAGATTTAAATATGACACGAACAGTGGAAATATTCCATTCCCGATACTTTTAGTGCAGCCCTCGTAAGAGTAGTGTAAATGAAAAATAAATGTTTATTATTGTAAAAAAGCGTGGGGTGCAGTGTCTTCACCTGTACGTTTGTTTATATGTAACCGACTCCATTGGATTTGATTTTGATCTACTTCAAACGGTCAGATTTAAAGTGATTTTTAAGATATTATCTAAGTGAAGATTCTTCTCATATCTGCCAATAAAATGTTTATAACTATTGACACTATGCACCCCACGCTTTTTTATAATAATAAACATTTATTTTTCATTTACACTATTCTTAATCCAAATTTATTAAATTTTATTTTTTAGTTAGATTTTCTATAAAAGCGTGTTTTTTTTAGTTTTTTTAAACTATAATATATTTATTGCTTTTTAGTACGATTTGCCAAAGAGTAAGCCTGTAAGTAGTTCAATAGTGTAACGTTACACTATTGAACTACTACAATATTGAAGCTTAGGTCAGTTAACACCGCGACCGCGATAGATATTCAAAATTTAACTTTATGCACTACACAAAATGATACACGTTTCATATGACATGAGTCATACACTGCACTTGCACGGTGCAACATGACATTCGGACTCCTAGAATAAACAGTGTATCTTCTCTTAAAATAAATAAAGTTCAATTTTGAATATATATCTTAAAAATGCTGCGCCATGTCGCGTATCGTTTCCTTTCAATGTGAATTGACCCTGAGGGCTTTCACAATCTTCTTATAAAGTGTCGGATAGCTTACTCAGGTATACTTACTAAAACTTTCAAATAAGCTATCAGATAGCTTATTTGAATGTTCGGGACGCTTCGGGAGATATCACTCCGAGATATATACGAATATTAAGCAGAATATTATATCGAAAATCATCTAGTAATTAGTATCAAAATTGCTGTCGAGACGTTCGTGCTACCAAGTGCAAGAACCTAGAGCGCAGTCGGAGGAAAGTGAATTTTATTTTTACCGAGCTACAGTCCATTTTCGTGGGCACCGGGTCTGCGTGTTTAGCGAGATAAGTACAAAAATGTATATCACAGTGTTTTCTAGTGGCGAATAGCTGGAGTGAAACGTGCCACGGTCTGTGCGCAGCCACTGGCGTGAGGAGGGTCTAGTTGTTGAAAAGTAAAAGGACTCTAGAAAGAATGCTAGGTCTAGGTTTGGGTGGGTTATCTGTATGTATAGTAGTTGAATCTCGGGAAAATTTAGAGGGTAACTGAAGGAATCATCTAGAAATTCTAAAAATGAAGATACTTTTAATAGTATTCCTCTAGTTAGTCTAAGTTCTAATGGGTTTTGTAAAATGCTACATTTGTTATTAAAAATATACCAATAAGGTGTTCGACTGAACCTACCTAAAATATAAAATTAAATTGTTATCTATATCTTCTTTCTTTTATATATAATTAAACAAAAAATTAAAACCGGCTTCCAAAGTAAACATGCACAAAAAAGTATGAAATAAAACTTGTTTTCTAAATAATTCCCCTTTAGAGAAATAGTTAAAATTTTAGCCGAATTCAAAAGATTTTTTAGAAAACAAGTTTATAAACAGCCGAACGTATGTCGGTTAAAAATGAATTGCGATTCTAATGTCTCGCTAAAACTCGAGAACGGCTGGACCGATTTGTCTATTCGTCGGTCGGTAGTCGGTATTGAAATAATTGTGGAAACGGTGAGACATATTGGAAATATCGCAGGGAAAATACTAAAAATGACGATTTAAATATCCCATACTAATTGTTTACTGTGTTCAATTTGTGACTTGACTGTAAAATATTGATAGCTGCGTTCAGTTTACCTGTTTGGTTTATGTCAGAAAATCGGCCCCAGTTAGGTGTAGGTTGTAGTTCTAGGTGTAGGTTACTTATTTATTCGATTTTATACTTAAGACATAACAAACAAAGTGTGTCGGAATAGCCAGTCTATTATATAATTATTATCTTTAATGCGCATAATGCGTTGCTCGGTGACATTAGACATAAATATTTATATTACGACCACGACCCCAAATGCCTTTTGGCAATCGTCGTATCTGATACATCATCTGTCGTTTCCATAGAATGAAGATTGCCGAGGGCCGTTAGCAACATGGTTTTCCTGTGTATTATAAAAGTTCTCTTACAATTCGATATCTAATAATCTTAGTTTTAAGTTCAACACACGCGAAATAACTGTACATTTGAATTTCTCTCAATTGAACATGACACACTATGTTAATTACCTAAGCAAACTGTATGAACAATACAAATAGTGGCTTCATCTAAAAGGCTACTTGACTCATATTTAATTTCATACATTTAAGGAGTATTTCCTTTAGTACTTGGCTTAGGAAAACGTACTCTAGCGATATCATAAATAAAAAGCTTATGATTGATGAATAAAGTTGGTTTAAAAATATGTATATTTGTTTTTAATTGTAATTTCCACTGATGAAAACACCTCGAAGGAACTTCCGGCAAGGATGTGACGTCACAAACAGATACGTAGTGTGTACACAGTAGTGAAACGGAACGTGTTTCTCTAAATAAATAGTTCATATCTTATAAAGTTATTTATGTCAAAACGTCAAACGGAACGTGACACTGCCATTTTGTCTGAGCAGACTATACACATTACAAATAGTATTAGTATAACGTGTGACGTTCGCACGCACACATAATCTATCAACCAACATGGCGAATAGTGTTTTCGGCGATTTTAAAAGTGTATATTTTAAATATTATTTTGTAGGTAGAGTTTTGTAGTAGTTTCAAAATAATGTATTTTTTTTGTGTAATGGGACAAATATGAAGCGTTTAGATCATCAATAAAAACAAGGTCAAGTAGCCTATTGTGCCATTTAAAATTTGGATGCTTAGTTTTCTAGAAATCTTAGTTTTTCTGACAAAAATTAGTGTCGGAACTATATTTTTTGAGCCACGGGACACATCGAGGCTGAAAATAGCTTTTATTTGAGTGCCCCATTGTGCCACTCGAGTTTTACATTTGACAATATAGAGGTCAGTGTGGTGCTATAAAAGGCTGCGAAATTACGACAAATGAATAAAAAAGATATTATTGATCGTTAATTGATCGCTAAAACGCATGTAATATACACATTGTACGCGTAAGTGTTTTTTTTTTTATAACATAAATAATATTATGTCCTGCCCCGTAGTCTACTCTACATCTGCGTCAAATTTCATCCAAACCGGTCCAGTAGTTTCGGAACCTATTCAATGCAATCAAATAAACAAATCTCTCCTTATACTTAAACTAATATTGAAGCATCATGTAGACCTTAACCTGTATAAGACTAGACGCACCCCGAAGAAGTTTAGCAAAACCCTTTGGAGGACGAGCCACTAGTCAGCACCCTCGAGAAGACTAGGAGCACCTGTAGTGTCGCAGCCGGTACAGTACCGGCGTGGGAACGGTCACGGCCGCGTTCCGCTCTACATCGAAATTCACAGATGTCCGCCATCTTTGTTTGATGAAAGTGGGCCCGAATTATGTAAATACTTGACTTATAAAAATAGTAGTTAATTTTTGATTTCGTTGCGAACGTTACGGTCCAAAATTGTTTTATATTACCACAGTAATTGAGCTTTTTTTTAGTTTATAATTAAAGTTGATAATAAAAAATAATTGAGCGCATTTTCAACGTATATAACGTACACAATAGTAACTTTTACTGTGAATTTCTACGAGGAACATTTAAAACGGCGTCCAGTTTTATCCAACAACAAAGATCCTCAAATACTATCAATCCGCTGATGTTGCTTAAATGTATTTTAATTCTAATTCTAATTATTTTTAGTTCATTTTGTTTATTCAAATATTGTATTATTAATCTTGACATCATTATCATTAATTATATTATTATCATTGTTAAAATTAATTTATCGCAACTCTGACATTTATATTTTGATGTAATTTTAATTTGTTTAAATTTTATGACTTAATTTCATATATTGTTTATACCTATGTGCTGCTGTTTTTCTGTGCAATACAGTTTTTCTCTACTTTTTATTGTGATTAAGTAATTAATTAATAATATTGTAATTTTTGTATGTTGTACACGATTTTTTTTATTTAACTTATGAATTTGAGTAATTATATTTTTATTTCTCTATTTATGTTTCTTATGATTTAGTCTTAATCAATTTATTTCTTGTTAGATATGATTAATCTTTTTATGTATCTCCGTATTATATTATGATATTTAGTAAAATCGTTTCTAATTTCAGGTATACGGCTATATGTGTTGGTGTGGGTGCCGCTGCTACTGTCAACGGACGCGGTGAAGGGGCCACACCACCGGCGCTCAGCGCAAGGGGTAAGGAGACTTTATCACGTTATCCTTTAGTGGGTAGGTACAATCGAACAAGTTGCTCGACCAGACATAACAGAAAAAAGCTTAATAGCTCCGATGACTCGTGTGCACGCACACATACTCACGTGTAAATAAATACTTCAACCACGTCTGCAGTCGATGCGATCACTACCTTTGTGTTTAAATATTTTGAGTGCAAAGGAAAATGTTTAACAACTGGTCGAGCAGGAACTTTGCCGAGATTGTACAGTGTACATTGGTAGTGTGTATTAATACAGCTTAGACCGTTATGCAATGTCAAATTTGGTACGGCGCGCTTTTTTTAGGAGGTAGGCAACTACTACGCTTCCTAATTTCACGCTCTAAGGCTCAAATCATACTAGCGCACAGTCGAAGCGACGCGACGCATCATGTTTTTCACCTATAGCATAATATTCATCTTTATTTTTCCATTATTAAGGTACAAATTTTTATTATAGAAATTAGTAGACGCGACGACTTCGCGCGCTACCATATTATTCAGAGACACATAAGTACCAGACGAATGAAATTAGAATCCAAAATTTGTAGGAAACAACAGACTTTATACGACCGTAAAAGCGGACAAGCTGTAATAAAATGTAACTTATCTCCACGTTTTAGTTAATTACATAGTTGCATTACACAAGTTCTTTAAACTTTTCAGAATCTACCATCTAAAGGCGGTTGGAGACCAGTAGTTGGCTCCGGTGGGATTTACTACGGGCCCTTAGGCACGGCTCCGTTACACTCGTCGTACAAAGTGCCACTATTGGACGTGTACCAGTCGTCAATGCGACCAATAGCAACCAGGGACGTCACCAAACTTAGTTCCATAGCTCAGTCCTACCGACCGACTACGCTGCGAACCGTACCCGCCCAGACAGCACACCCGGGGCATCAGCCAATCAACTCCTATCTCAACCCATTCGCGTTGCCCAGCAACGGCGTGACGCACTACAAGTTCGTGCAAAATTATCAGCCCGCTGAGAGCGTACTCATCAGGAATCAGCACAACCCATACGCAGCGCGACCAATCCAAAAACATCCACCTAAACAGAAGCCCCAGTATCACAATAATATCTTACAGCAGTTGACAAACGTCCAGCAAATCCAATTCGGGCAGTATTCCACAGGCAAACCATTAGACCTCTTCGCTGCACCCATAGACTACAAACAAGAGAAAAGACCGAATTCCGCTGAGACGGAGATCTACAAACCAGAAGTGTATAAGATATCTGAGAGCGAGTCGTCCCCGCAGTTCGTGAAGACAGCTCAGCAGCAGGGCGGGCAGAAAATTGCTCCGAACCCATACGCGCAGTACTCCTTCCATGACCTGGCTAAATTCCATCAATTCCCACCGAGTATATTAGGTAAGAATTAGTAATTACCTTGTTTTTGTAATTTAAATCCATTTATAATAATACAATGCGTATATTTAGGTTCATCTACTATAAAAAGTATTAATGTGTTGTCTCTTACATTAAGTTATAAAGATTACGTCATGCTGTAACTAATGATGTAAACTTTTCTTTTTAGGAACTTTCGGATCATTTGGAGTACAGTCAGTAAAAGGAAGAGACCCGTTACATCAAGTCACCAAGAACTCGTTCCTACAGGCACAACCGTCCAAACACACCATCTTCAATTCATTCGGATACACGCCTTTCAAAACAACGCCAGCAATCTTCTCGTCGACGACACCAAAATTACAAACAGTTCCAAATCATTTACTATTTGGTTCCGGTTTTGGAAATTTTGCGACGCAACAAACAAAACTCGATGTACCATTGAAAATAGATCCGAATGCTGGAATCAAAAATTCGTTTAAACCAGGACCTTACGATGCTTTCACGATAAAGAACGCGTACAATATTGATATTAATAAGGTCACTACGTACAATCCACCCCTCATACAATCAACTACTCCTCTTTACTTCAACAACTATGGAGCACAAGCTAATGGATTACTGCAAAACTATAACAACCAACAAAATACAAATTACAATAATATTAACAATAAAAAGCAACAAAGCGATAGCATTGGACTAACGCAACAACTTTCACAGCAGTACATAGATGCTCCAGATGCATTAAACTTGCAAAACAATCAATTTAATCAACTATACCATCCCTATGAGGTTGTTGAAAACGAACCCGAAGATTTGAAGACGCAATTGCCTTGGACTGTGACTCCAGAACCATTCCAAAATCAAGATTCTGATACAAGACAAGATGAAGCAGACAATAACATTTACGAAAAACCTACAACGTCTGGTGTTGATCAAAAAGAAGAATTCGCGATTGTTACTGACAGCGAAAAAGACTTTGACAACGGTTTTAATTACAATCAAGCCGAATCACAAAGTAGACGTCCATTAGGAGACGATTTTGAGCCAATTGGTAAACAAAAACTTAAGGATTACTATTACAGAGTTTCTACACCCGCGTATAATAGTAATAATAAACCGGTAAGAAGAACAAATAAACCGAATGAATCTGTGAAACCAGTACAAGAAATAACAACTGAAGTGAGCTCAAACGTAGACAATACGGACGCATCATCAGCTCCTCTACCAACACTTCCACCAAATCTACACTTTAAGAGGCCCAATTCAAATGATACTACAATAGATAAAGACAAAATTCGTAAGAGAAATAAGATAAGACGACGTCGACCACAACTAGCCAATATTAACCGTAATAAAACTGAAAACGCTACACAAAATGAATCTTCAACAGAGCCCCCTACAACGATCGCAGATGAAATTCACACAATACGACCAAGACCAAGAACTACTAAAACAAGCGTAACTACCCAAACTATTACTACAGATTTAACCACAAGTGCTCTTCCTACCACAGCGCCAACTAGGCCTACAGTCATTAAAAAGAAACTAGTTGGACATCGTAGACCTTTTACCACTACTACCACAGAAAAATATGAAACCACAACGTCCACAGCCAAGGAACACGACTATAGTAGAGAATCGCCGATAATGAAAATATCCTCTCGTCCTCATCATCAAAAAACTACAGCCTCATATGACTTTAAATTTAATGAAACTCCAGACTACAGCCACAAGCAAGACGAAAAAGATACACCAACCAGTGACGTCTCCGTAAGCTTGACCGATACGCTAAAAACTTCATCTGATATAAAAGAATTTTCTTTTCATAGAGACGCACGTCCTGTCGAAATGAAAGAGACTACGGAATCACTCAAGGACACTAATGACGCTGAAACGTCTCAAAAGGAAGACACGAGTCCCAGATCCAAACTTAGACCTAGGCTAAAGAATAAATTTGACAGACCCAAGTTTAGCATGAAAGATTATAGAAGTCGGTTGAATTCCACCACTACAACTGAAAAACCAACCGAAAATACTCCAAAACCGAGAGTCTCAATTCGGAAACCACCATCAGTCGAAAACTATTTCACTGAAGTCGAAACAACTACAGAAAGAAAAAAGTTTATGCCCAAAGAGCCTAGACATAAATTAAATAGAACGGACAATAACGAGCCGGAAATTCATTCGAGGCAGGCGCATAGGCAGAACAGTAGACCAAACGCGGAAGAACAAGATACGACACCGCCTCAAAAGATTTCAGCTCGGATCCGAAGCGGGCAACGCAGACCTAAGCCCACTGAAGAAACTGCAGAATCGACTAGTCCCACCACACTTCTCCTCAGCAAAAGACCTTTGAGGAAGAAAGTATACGACTCAGACGTGGGAGAATCCGTTAATGACATAGTAACGGAGAACACTCACGATCATAAAGACTACACATCCGAAAGGACTAGATCAGAGAGCGCTATCATGAAGATAGCTGACAAAAAGCATCATGATCACGCCGAACGCGTTTTCGAACAATCCAAGCGTGTGTCCGACTTGACTTTAGCCGCGAGCAAAGACTACAACACGCCAGGCATGTTCAAGACTGTTGCGTCCAACAGTAGAAGGATACCGAGCTATTTCACGATAGCTACGGACGACCCCATTCTGCCAATAGAGGCATTCTTTCCGCAGCTAAACCAGAAGAAGGAAGCGTAACGTTCCTGTGTATAATATTGCTAAACCAAATTTTTCTACTACCAAAGCGTCATCTGTTTAGTATAGATTAAGTGGTTGGTATACGCCCACCTAGAGATTCTAAAGCACCCTGGCTCAAAGCGAAAAGCCTCGCAAAGTCGTTTATCACGTGAGAAGTCTCTGCGCGAGAAGGCCGGACTGTTCACATTCACCTTACCCGGGACTTTTCGTCGAGAGGCGGATTAGCCAGAATTTAACGTACACTCGAAATTTGAAATATCAAAAGATTTAGAATTTGATTTGAAGTTAATAATATTTTCAATTGAATTTCGAATGAACTTCAAATTCGTGAACGAATCATCTGCATTTGATTTCAGTCTCATGTTCTATTGTTGGTGCTAATTAAGTACCTATAGACTAACATTAAGTTATTGTATTTGTATGGTTGTGATTATTTGTATGAAGTGTGTACTGTGTATGTGTGAATCTTTTATTTATATATGTAGCGATAAATGTAAATAAAACAATTTTCTAATATACATTGTTTATTTAAACTTTAACCAGCGCTTACTTGTTCGGCCTCCATTTTGCCCATTTTCTGAATACACTTTATAGCAGCTTGGTGTATGGATTTGTCCAAATTATCTGAAAGAGCAATAAAATAATAAAATAGTATAATAATGGAAAAAATAAGCTACGTGTCAGTTCACATCGAAACGAGACGATAAGGGACGCGGCGCAATTTTTTTAAGATAGCGCTTCTAAATTGAACTTTATTCAGTACACAAGAAAATACACCTTTAATTGGGTATTATCCAATTTTTTGAAAAATATGTCAAATTGTTCATAAAACAATACATTTGCAATCTGGACCATTCCTTGCGAATTTCTTTTCTTTCTACGCAAATCAATAAAGTTAAATTAATAAAGCCGCCAAAACGCTAAAATATGTTGTCATGACGTCACCATTTTGTAAACACCTGTTGTCACCTGCTAACTATCAAATCACACTAAACTAGTCAAATCCTAGAATGCTTGGTGTTAAATCTGGTAACTTACTATATCAAAATGCCTTTTATATGGTGCTATACTAATAATATCCAAGAGAAACGCTGATATTCCACACAAAGCTTGCACTAAACTTTGACTGACAACTGACATATTTTTTTTTTTCATGACGTTTACTGATGTTATTGATACTGATATTATGATATTTTGCATTACAACAAAATAGTTAATAAGTGTTGAAGCATAAACATAGCGTCGGTATGAAGATAGAGATTGTAAACTCACCTGCTTGTAACTATTTACTATAATTGTCCTTGCTTGTCACCCTTAAATATTGTCTCTGCCGATGTTTAGCAACGCTAGACTTTATCTATCCATAGTCTTTACCAGGAAGTTTTTCCTGCGACAATGTGTTTATGCTTCAACACATAATAACTATTTTGTTGTAATACAAAATATCATATTATGTGTTTTCACATAAACACAGCGTCGATATGAAGACCTGTTTGATATCTGCTGGTGACAAACACAAAACGCTATGTGAAATAACTTGATTACATTCAGTATAAAATATTATAATTATACTCAAATTAAATAATCATTGAAACAACAGTAATGTAAAAATCAAATGTAATTAAACATAAAAGAAACAAACAAAAAAGAAAAATTGTAAATAAAAATAAAACAAACTCTTAACAAAATCAACAATATAACTTATTAGTATTCCTTCAGTCATTTAAAAATTAAAAAGGGGTTTGTGGTAATCCATGAGATCAAAATTAAACTTTGTTATCTAACTAATATATAACTAATTTGGTATAAAATTTCCAAATAACAATTGGGATCTGTTATTCTTCTTACATATTTCTTTGCAATAGTACTTTTTAAAAGCGTTTTCACTCTTCCAATTTCTTCTAGCAAGTATCTCGTCTATTGAGTGGTTATCTAACCAACCTGCTGAGGTTACTGCAGATCTAAAGGATCCTGCTGAGGCAGAAATACCTGCATCTTTCAGTACAGTTTTGACCCATCCACCTATAATAGTTCTGGAAGCGGGCCGTGGTCTGCCATTCACTGTTATAAACAAATTGTCTAAATTTTCTCTTCTGTCCTTAGCCATTATTAATAGTTTCCGCAACCAATTTATAGGGCATACTATTTTATCTGGATTTTAAGGAATGACCAGCCAGACTGCCTATATTCTCCAGTGTCTGTCTTAGAACCATTTGTGGGCCACAACACTGCCTTGTCTTCAGTGATACTGAAGAGAGATTTTTAACAAGGTTAGGTCATGAACCCTCCGGCCGGATGTTAGTAAAAGGATTATTGCTGTTCTCCGCGATGTCTCAAACAAGTTATCCTGATAATTTGATGTAGAAAGCCAGTTCAAGACAATTTCTGGATCCCATATTTGCGGTCTTGGTTTGGAAGGCTGAGCTGAAGAAATAGCCTTAATAGCTTGCCGAATTAGCATATGGTTTTGACCATCCTGATCCAATCTGCAAAATGAAAAAAATTCAGAATTATAGAATAATATAGTGCTATAAGCTAGCTTTTCATTTAAGAAGGCTATAAATCTGGCTATTTGTTCTGGCTTTGGCTTAAGCATATCCAGACAATGTCTTTTACACCACTCTTGTCATCTTTTTATTGCCGGATAATAAGTTTCCAGGGTCGATTATCTCCAGCTTGATTTCAATAATTGCCTCCCTGGTTCGGACCATCCAGCAATGGTCTGTCCCCACCTCCAATTAACCAAGCTTGAAGGTTCAGCTGGCTCACTTGCTCGGGTGGTAGACCTGTCGTTATGTCCACTAAACTCTCCGAGAGCCGTTCTTTTTCCACAGGTGGTTCTAGGGCTCGTGCCAGTATGTCTGGCAGCCAAAATTTTTTCTTCCAAAGTGGTGTTATGGGTATGTATTTGCCCCTGGCACTGTTTAGATGGGCTAGTACTCGAGGTATGAGGTTTGGGGGTGGAAATATCCAATCTAATTGAAAGTTCCATTTTTGGCTGAAGGCATTTGTAAAGAGTGCTGATCGATCTCTGCAGTCTAGTGAAACATATCTGCTGACCACGGTTGAATCTGCAAACGCGAACAGATCGACGTCTGGAGTTCCTCAACGACGAGAAGTCGCTTTGTTGCAGAGGGCAGTAGATGCCACTCTGCTTGCTGCCGTCTCCTGGATAGACGATCGGCGGTGCAGTTGTATCTTCCCGGAAGATAATGAGCTGACAGAAGTATGTTCTGTCTGTTTGTCAGCTGTAACAACTTGCACATCAGACTCAGCAGGCTCAGGGAGTAAGTACCCCCTTCCTTTCGAATATAAGACAACGTGCGATTGTCGAATTGGACTAAATATGCGCGTTCTGCAGAAATTGAGCTTGATTCCGGATCGAAGCATATACTGCGAACAGCTCTTTCCAGTTCGAGTGCGTCTTCTTCTGATCTTTTCTCCAACTCGCCGACATTAGCTTTTCGTTCAACTGGGCCCCCCATCCTGCATCCGCTGCATCGGTTGTCAGGTAGTGTGTATATGGGCACGGATGCAACTCCGTGTTGCTGTCCACTGCCCTGAGCCACCACCTTAGGTCTTTGTAGACCTTTGGGTGTATTTTCAACTTCAATTTCTGGATCTGCTTAAACCAATCTTAGGAAATCTGGAGGTACCGACAATGTAGGCGACCACTTGGAACTACCCAATTGGCAAAATTTTATTGACCCAATATTCTTTGCACCTGAACTAGATTGCATACTTGCTTTCTTAATATGCTTGAGATTGATGTTTTTATATTTTTAACTTTTTCTGGTGCAAGGAACATTAAATTGTCTTTGGTGTTCCAAGGGATCCCCAGGTACTCCAAAAATCCTCCAAAATTTTTCTGGCTTCCGCAGCCTGTAAGGCCAGTTTGGCCGAGTCCTGGTTGGCAAGCAAAAAATCGTCCAAATAAATTAGACTTCTTATTCCCCTGGCACGAAGGATTTCCGTAACCTAGTTTTTCAGTGTTGTTCATGTGCGGGGGACTGAAGATAGAACAAATGGAAGAGCTGTAATTTGGAGTAAATTGCCCTCGTATGACACTCTTAGGCATAGCCGGGCACCGTTAATCAAATAGTTCATCAAAATAAAATTTAGCTTCGTTAAACGTTAAAGCGTTACATGTCGGAAGAATTAACGCAAGTTAAGGTTAATCGTTAATCCGTTAATATGTGTAAAATTGCATCTTTATATCGTTGCGTTAGTGAACTTATAATACCTGTTGGTTTAGGTTCTAATTCATTCATCAATTATCATACGGAAATGATCACTGACAGTAATTTATAATAACAACAAACAAACAAACAAAACACTCGTCACTCTAAGCACCGGCGCTAAGTAATGAAATGATCAAACGAAACAAATCTCTTCGCAGTTTTCCTTCTCACTCGCACGCGCCGGCAAAATATATCTAGTTTTGTTTTTGTTTCACTCGCTGCCACGCGCCGTCCGGCACTTGTCGGTGCCGTGCGGTAACTATTAGGTATTGGATTAACGATTAACGGACTTCTGCATATTAACGGAAGTTAACATGTCCGTTAACATTTTTAAAAGTTAACTTAAAAGTTAATCCGTTAATCAAAATGTTAACTTCGTTAATTAACGATTAACGGATTAACGAGTTAATGCCCAGCTATGCTCTTAGGTAACAGCGTTGGGTCTCTCTGCAATTGGAATGTGAAAATAAGCATTTGAAATGTCTATTTTCACCATCCAATCCCTTACTTGCAGAAACGCGCGTACTGGTGTGTGTGAAATCATCTGGAACCCTTTTGTGTGAATGTATTGGTTCAACCCCCGCAGGTCGAAAATTGGTCTGAGGCCTCCACTGGCTTTCTTTACTAAAAACATCTTTGACAAAAAACTGGGAGTTGTATATCTTACTGGGTCCAATACTCCCTGCTCCACTAGGGTCAGAATCATTTGGAACATGTCCGGTGATGTCTTTGTGCTGTATAATTCTAACAGCTTCTTGCTCCAGTTCAAAGAAGGTTTGTTTGCGAATGGAAGCCTTGTTCCAGAAATTATTTTTAATATAAATTTGTTCGCATCCAAGGCCACCCATGCTGCTAGGTTCATGTTGAAGCGATAGGCTCAGTTGTTTGACCCTTATAAGTGGAACGTGTAATTTTATTTTCTTTTTAATATGCAGGGGTATTGAGCCATATCTGGGCCCCACCTTGGGCCTGAATCATTGATGCTAGTGAACGACTCTCAAATAAGTTTTGAGAACTTGGTAGTATATTTTTTAATGCGCCTCGAAGTACCTCATTAGGGACCTGGGACAAAATCTTATCCCGTCTAATCTCTAAACACTCAGCTCTCTTTCCACTGTCTACTTGTATTAATTGTTCTGTACAATTGAAACTTTGTGATTTGTGACCAAATAAGGATTCAACTTTATCAAACAAACTACTTGCATTTAGCTCTGTCGGCGAGTTGGCGGCCCAATCAACTAAGGACTGTAAGTTATTTTTAATAATCTCCTTTTGTTCTAATAAGCCATAAGTTAGACCTGCCATAGTCCTCTCTGTTCCTGCTAGATAGTCTTTCCCGTTACTAAAATGTATAAGTTCTGGATTTATATTTAATTCTACAAAACCGGGGAGCTATTAGGGCTTGGAGCGATTTACGATATTCAACCTCCTTCCAAGCATCGGAACCTAAACGTTGGATTTTATTTAAAAGCATCTACATAGCACTGCGGGGCCGTTCTTATTGTAAAGGAGTTATGAATAGAGGTTTCCACCTCACCTAACTCAGAATGCTTGAGACGGCTCAGACTAGTTCAACTCACGAGTCCATTCAAAAATTCCGCCGAAGAATTACAGTTACGTAGTACCTCCGCCGAGGAGGACTAGAATGGTTGCACAAAGGAGCATTGAGCAGTATTAGGCACTGGTTCTTGAGTTACGTGATGTTGGATATAGTTAGTTAGGTTATTAACATAGTCTATTAGTGCTTCTTACTTACCATACTTAGGCCTCTTGTTTGGAGGGAGTGCAGACTCAGAGGAACTCGGAAGCTGCGCCGGCGACTCTGGTGCTAGATTGTCGGCTTCTTTGTCACTCATCATTTAGAAAAAATAAACACACACTTCAAATACAAAGATAAACACTATTTTATGTGAATAAGCACAAAAATTTTCCTGAAAATTCGGTGAAGAATTTTTTTTGGCGGTTATCGGTTTGAGTTCACAAAACGCTGTAGATCAAGTCTAGTGTTGCCAAATATGTATCGGCAGAGACAATATTTAAGGGTGACAAGACAAGCAAGGAGAATTATAGTAAGTAGTTACAAGCAGGTGAGTTTACAATCGCAATCTTCATATCGACGCTGTGTTTATGTGAAAACACATAATGGCTATTTCTAATGGGATTAGAAACAGATTGATTGGGATTTATTGATTGAATGGGATTAGATTAGAAGTCCAAGAAGATGACGTCACGTTTGACGACTGTGTGTTTTTAATCACGTGATCAAACGTGAAAAATTAATTAATTATTTTGATATTTTATAAAAATCATACATATTTTATAGTATAGTGTTAGTTAAATTGGTTTTAAATAATGTTTAGTGATAATATATCAATAGTTTGATATATATTTTCATTATAGGATAATTGCCTATTGCAAGAGTTCGAATGTCGAAACTGCACCGCTGCATAGCGCGGCGCCGCTCTTGCAATGAAACGAGTATCTTCTTGTGTACTACTGAATAAAGATCAATTTTGAATCACTATTTTTAAAAAATGCAGCGTTCGGTGTTAGCAGATCCTAAGTAGTCAAGACGTTGAAACACGCCGATTGTTTATAAACATGGAAACCATAGAAACGTATAATCGTTACGTATGTATGTAACATATTGTGTCCTTATATTTCTGACAAAATTTTGCGCGAACTATGCGTGTGACACCGCAAGCACTCTGATTCTTCAAGTATGTAGTCTATTTGAGTTAAGAAGTGAATTAAGCTTACAAATGTCAAAATTGACGAGTGAAGCATTCTCCGGGTTCACATAAACCAATGAGGGTTTTCGATATGTTTTTCTACCACCACGAGGCAGACCCGACTCACACAAAGTGCCATTTGGTGGCGAAAGTGGTTTCGAAAACTGTCGAAAAAAATCGAAGTATCGAGCTATCATATATGATGATATTGACATTTGATTCGACACTTGTGTTCGTTTTTCAACTCTCTTTTCTAGAATTCTATAATTCTAGATTTCGGACACATAGCCAGATAATTATGAGACAATCTTGAAAAACTAATGGTAACTGGCAAAATAAGAGGGATAAAGACCGCGAGGCCGCAGCCAACAGCTACACCACACTCGAGTCCACCGTCTACGATCCTCGAGTGGACGAAAACAGGAAAAACTGGCGCACCATCGTAAGAATGAAGATCATGGTAGGGGGAGGTCACGACCTCAGACTTGAGGAGGACTTTATACTAAGCGACAAAGACAAAACTTCTGGGTAAGCTATTTGTCATTTATTAGTGGACTTACATATCTTGTGCTGCCCCTTCACCGGGAACCGGAGCCTCAGACTGATGGGGCTGGAACAGATGAACACATACGGGCTGTCGCTCTCGCCGCCCGGGTATCTGTAACATTAATCAATGAGGGTTTTTAAATTCGTGACATCTGACAGCTTTTTGACACGACAAGGACCGTCGGGCTACCAAGCGCCGCCTGGTGACAGAAAAAGAATCGAAAATTCTTATTGACCGTTTTTGATACCACTTACGCAACCAGATGATGCTTTGTGTGCGTTGGGAACTGCCCCCTACCGGCAGAAAAAATAACAAAAATCCTCATTGCCACTAGCTTTCTAGCTATAAGTGAGTAGAATAAATTAACGAATGAAGTTCAAATATAGTTAAGTTTGTTATAGTTTACAGTTTTATATCTCCTGTCTTCGTCGAGTATTTATTTATACGACTGGGGGGTTAATAACTACTAAATACTAAAATTGTAGGGTAGGCGACAAAAAAGACACACGCAATTTTTAATCGCTGTGATATTTATTTTGGATATTTACAATTTTCAGTTATTATTTTTAATGTGTTACAAAATAAAAAGTTACATGTGCTCCCTCTAAATGTTCTCACAATAAATTTTTGCATTAATTTCATCACTATCACATCTTTCACTAACTATCTTCAAGAACTTTTGAACACTTTAAAACTTTAATACAAGATGGAGTCAACAGACAATTGCGGATATGACAGTAATGTTTAATTCAAGAATGGCTGACTTCCAGAGGGACCTTGAAAATTCTTCTCCACACTCAGTAAGCCCTACAAACAAGTTGGCATCTGACTTCAATATGTTCAAGGAATTTGTACTTCAGGCGCTTAAAAGCTTACAATCCCAGCTAGAGTTGTTGACAGATTCACTGGATCAAATGGAGACAATGCGCAGAAAGAACATGCTGCTCATCCATGGTATTCCAGAAGACAAGGAGAATCCGCAGCAAAAAAATTTAAATCTGTTTGTCAATCAACTTGAAGTTCCAAGTATAGACGTCTCTTCATTTAGCTTCTGTTACAGGCTGGGTCGTCCCAAGGAGGCTAAGAGTAGACCCATATTGGTAAAATTCAAAGAATTGAACCATCATAGTAAAATATGGGAGTCAAAAACCAAACTTAAGCAGACTGGTATTACGCTGACGGAATATCTTACAAAGAAAAGGCACAACTTGTTCATGGCAGCTAGGCAACATTGTGGTTTGACCAAGTCATGGACACGGGATGGCAACATTTTTGTAATAGGTCCTAACGGCTCAAGGCACTGTATTCATAACAAAGCTGAGCTTGATACAATTCCAGGTATGATCACTAATACAGCAGTGGTATCTAGTCAAGTTATCCCATCTGAACCCATGCCGAAGGTTAAAAGTCCACCTGCAACAAGGACAAGGAAAAATGCTAAAGGAAAATAAGTTAGTACCTTAATACATTACCTACTTCTCTTCTTCTTCTCTGCTTATTTGTCATTAATTATTTCCTGTATATCTTCTAATCTATTATATCAAAATTGCTAACTATAAATTTTTCTGCAAGTATACTTCATATAAATAACTGTCAATTTCAACAAAATAAAACTTGTAATAATTTCAAGTGTGCCATAACTTAAAAGAATAGATTTAAAAAATGTTATTTCCTTCAGTAATGAAATATATTTGCTACCATTCTGATTATTATTATGGTGTGTAGTTGATCTGTATCTACTTACTTTGTAAAAACATTGCTTCACTTTATGCTGCATACTTTCTTCTTCAATTTTGTATTCCAACTATGTATTTCAGGTGGAAGAAATTCTCTATTTTGACTCTGATTTTTATGATTTCCTTGTGAATTTAAGGTACATTATTAAAATGGGCTACTTATCACTTATTGGAATGGATGCAAAATTTATTGTTGATTTTGCATGGAGGAATAAAAAGTTGATTTTGACACTTGACAGTTGTGAGTTGTCAGATATTTTTTTTTTAATTTAAATTGACAAAAGACTTGCTGCTGACAAGTACTGTCATCACCTGATAAGACGTTTTAATGACGTACCTTTGGATGCTACTTGTTCGATTTTCATTTTTCTTTTTGCATGTGGGTTAAACTGTTATTTAGACTTTGATTTCTAATTGTTATAGTGTCTCTTTTCTTGAAAAGATTAAATTATTGTAGTTTTATTATCATTAAAGCAATGTATTGTATTGTGGTATTTAATGTAAACAGCTTCATTATCTGCCTTATTATTCGGGTGGGCTCTGGTAGCAACTTTACACCTAGTAGCTTTTTTTTTCTCTTTTATTTATTATTATTACAATATATTTTATTATTAATTATTTTTGTATTGTTATTGTTAATATAGTAACTATATATTATTTTTATTATTGATAATATTATGGAGTTAAATTTGAGTATGGAAAGTATTGATTTTAAATCATGTTCCTCATCGAACTGTTCCTTTCACAGTACAGAATCTTTAGTACCCCTTAATGAATCTTTCGCTATAGAGTTTCAAGATATGTCCAAAAATTTTAATGTGGTCCATATTAATGCACAGAGCATTCCAGCCCATTTCTCCGATATGTTGGCGCTATTCGAGCCGAAACTAAATATCCATGCTATACTCATATCCGAGTCATGGCTTAAACCGTGTCTCCTTTCCCAATGTTATGCACTGCCCGGTTACCAGCTGATCCGTAATGACAGAACTGGTCGAACTGGTGGTGGTGTCGCAATTTACCTACGCTCGGATATTCCCTTCTCTCACATTAGCTCATCCACTCAGCCTCCTCCAGTAAATGCTCCAGAACATCTATTTATTGATATTACACTGTTTCACACAAAAGTTTTGGTAGGGGTGCTGTACTGTCCTTCTTCTCATATAAATTATTTTACAGCCTTTGAAAGTTTGTTGGAGGAACTCTCGCCAGCATATAAACATATGATTATTATGGGAGATTTAAAGACGTGCCTACTTAAAGAGGATTACAGGTCCAATAAATTAGTATCTATTGTCAATTCGTGTAACATGCAATTATTGCCACTAAATGCAACTCATTGTGCTCCCAACTGTACACCTTCTCTTTTAGATGTTATGATTGTCGCATCCTCTACATCTATTGCAAAACATGGGCAATACAATGCTGACATGTTCTCGTACCATGACCTAATTTTTGCATCATGTAAGATTAAAACGCCTAAACCGAAGCATAAGACGCGTATGGTTCGTAGCTTTGTCGGAATCGAGTTGGAAAAGTTGTGCGCTGATGCACGCATTTTGGATTGGTCTCCGGTAACAGATGCTAATAGCATTGATGCTAAAATTGAAACTTTCACATCTATCATTACCAAACTATATGACGACCATGCACCTCTAAGCCAGTCAGAATAAAACATTTACCTGCACCATGGTTGACAGATGAAATTAAAGCTCTTATAATTAAGAAACATCGTGCTAAGTAATCGCTGCAACACTATGAGCAGAGATGTACAGAGGCGTTACATTCATTCATCTATAGAAAGCGGTGGGACAGCTAAAACATGGAAATTTTTAAAGTCTCTGGGTATAGGTAATCGTGGTGGGCAAGTCCCAACCAATAATATTAAGCTTAATGATCTTAATAAATTTTTCTCATCGCCATCGTCATTGAGTACGACCGACAAAACTAATACGCTACAACATCTCTCTTTTCATCCTCCTGAAAGACACTCTCCTTTTTGTTTTCATCCAGTCAGTATCAGTGAGGTTAAGAAAAGTATAATGTCAATTTCATCTAATGCGGTTGGTAGTGATGAACTTAGTCGTAACATGATTGTTCCAATAATTGATGTTATATGTCCCGTCTTAACAGATATCCTTAATTTCTCTTTGTCCACAGGTACTTTTCCAGAATTCTGGAAAAGAGCTAAAATTATCCCTTTACCCAAAAAGCCTAAACCACAATTTTGTAAGGATTATCGACCAATTTCTATCCTACCATTTTTATCTAAGGTATTAGAGCGCCTCATCCATCAGCAGACTGTTAACTTTTTAAATAGGTTAAATTACTTCAACCCCTTTCAGTCTGGTTTCCGTCCCGGCCACAGTACAACTACTGAATTAATAAAGGTGACTGACGATATACGCTGTGCCATGGACAATGGGGAATTAACGATTTTAACACTTTTGGACTTTACAAATGCTTTTAACACAGTTGACCACGACATTCTCTTACAACTCCTCGTGTCCCTCAAGGCGGTGTCCTATCGCCTTTATTGTTTAGCATTTTCACGCCAAAAACATCTTCTCCTGCTCTCACATGTATGCTGATGACTTGCAGATTGATCTCCACGCATCACTTAATGACTTACCGTCGGCTATTGCACGAACTAATGAAGATCTAAAAAGTATATGTGCTTGGAGTAAATCTCATGGATTAGTCATCAATCCTATGAAAACCCAAGCGATTATCATCGGCAGTCCAAGTTTGTTGACAAGGGTTCGATTACAGGATCTTTTCCCAGTAATGGTCGAAGGAAACATTATCCCATTCTCACAATCCGTTAAAAATCTTGGAATTCATCTTGAATCAACACTGTCTTTGTGAATTGGTGAAATCGGTAGGAGAGTTTTTGGTGCGTGGAGTACTCTGAGGCGCTTGCAGCATTTTCTGCCGATTCCGACCAAAATTCTGCTTGCTGAATCGCTTATCCTTCCTATATTAGATTACGCTGACACATGTTTCACAAATATTTCAGAAGAGCAGCTTAATAAACTTGAGCGTCTCCAAAACCTTTGTATTAGATTTATTTTCGGTTTACGAAAATATGATCACATATCCGAATTTCGTACCAAACTCAAGTGGCTGCCAATCAGACTTCGGCGCAATGCTCATGTACTGTCCCACCTGTATGGTATACTGTATGACCCCAAGTCGCAACCTTACTTAAAAGAAAGGTTTAAATTTTTGGACGATAGTGTAAAATCTTTTCGAAATTCTAATATATCATTAAAACCCCCTACGAGAAATACAAAATTTTTTGACTCTTCATTCACAGCTCGTGCTGTCAGTCTGTGGAACAGATTACCAATTTCATTAAGACGCGCTCAATCTTTGCAGGTATTTAAAAATGGAGTTAAGGAACATTTTTTTGTCACAATTAACATGGTGATCTTTACTATAAGTCCATAATTTGTATGCATTATTTCTACTTTTAATAATAGTATTTATTTATTTATTCTATAGTACGATATGTAAGTATTTGTGTATATATTAACAAATATTATATAGTGTACCTAAATAGTATATATCATAAAAAAGTATTATGGAATCTTAAATTACAATATGTATTCAAATAATTTTCTCTTTACGTGTCTATAAAGCCACCTACCAGTATATTAAATGTAAACATGTGTCATGATTATAAAGGTTGTCTGGCAGAAATCGCTTGTAGCGATAAGACCGCCTCTTGTGCTTTAATAAGTTTAGTTTTTCTAAATTCTGTATGTCCTATTTGTTTTTGGTGCAATAAAGAGTTTTTCATTAATTACTACTTACTGGTAAAATAAAAAAAAAATATTACGCTTATTGAGGACTATGATGCTCACACGGGGTGGATGGGGTCATGGTCATGAGCGCGCGAGATGTGTACCGTTTTACAATTTAACGACAATTTACAGTTTCAGTTCGTTGTATTATAATATAACGAAAAATAATGCGTGAAATTGTAAGCAGAATGTTTATTTCACAATCTGTCGACATTTCATAATCTCGCTAGTTATATTACAATCTAACGGTGTTTACAATTTTACGGTGACATATAACATATTAAAGTAACGTAAAGAACCGTTATTTAAAGATTTACACGAATGACAGCTCGCGGCTGTGTACGCGGCTAGACGTATGCGGGGGCAGCGCGGTGCGCGCGGGACGTGAATTTTTTTCAAGCCAGGATTAAGACACAATTGACGCGACGTTTGCATACTTCAACTTGGCTGACAGTCGCCGTTGCTCGATCTGTCATTTGTAGAGAGGGTGCCCCTGTGGTATTAAGCAATTAAAACTTACTTTTTATCATACTCTTCTTGTGGTAAGCAATCGTCGACGTTCACGCAACCGAGCAAACAGCCGGTCGGGTAAAACGATGGGAACTTGAATTGCTTTTCTGAAAATACACTTAAATAGGCTAGTTTCATCTATCAAAATCAAATTATATAAATTTATTATTTATATAGATTCTGTCATAAGAAATACGAATACCACACTATTTTGTTATATAAATATGCGATTTATTTATAATTTCGGAAATAAAACTGTAGTTTTATTATCTGTATGTCACGGGACCGAAAACGCCAGCCGCCATATTTTTCTTGTAAGTGACGTCATAAGAACATAATCAAATCAAATAAACAACAGCGAAAGTTAAATCTAAAGTTCATGCACTACACACGCACACATGACGTTTATTTGTTTCTGTTCTTATGACGTCACGATAATGGTGGCTGTCGTTTTGGCGCAAACATTGATCGTTTAAATTTTAATCATTTTTTCATTGCATAAAGAGATATTATTTCCAGGAAAAAAAAATACTAGTTGACTATCGAAACGATACGAACATTTGAAAATACATTTGAAAAAAAAATTCTACAGAATAGCCTATTATGACTGGCCTATGTTTTGCGAATGGCAATAATTTTAAGTCACAATCTTGATGATGATCATGTTAGACATATGTGTTTTTTTCATTCGGAAAAAATGTTGCTACAGATTACAGAACACAGGCTTATGTAAATGTTACGTAATGGTAAATTCACACCGAAACGAAGCGAAATGCGCTATATTTTATATATTAAATTGAACTTTATTCATTACACAGGAAGATGTAGAGTCGCGGTGTGACCTTACCCTTAAGTAGATGACGATGATGAATTTTCAACGACGTAGTCATGTCAGATTGATTCATATTAATACCATAATTAATAATGCGATCAAAACATGACTGCTTATGAATTAAATTCCTTGATAGTACTCACGGGGGTACAGCACGCGGTACTGGTTCTCAAGCGCGCGCACCACGGCCTGGTCGGGCGCCTTGACGGTGGACGCGACCCACAGCCGCCCGCGGTGGCTGCTGTACCACGTACGGCCCTCGTGGCTGTAAGCATCACATAGGTTTATAATCAGGAATGTTATGGATCTCCGTACCGTAACGGAAACTATCGGATATCCGAAATAAAAAAGTATCGGTAACCGTAACCAAATCCGATGTAAAAGCTTCGGATAATTTCGGATATAGACGGAGTACAATATGACATGTTTATTAAATTTGACGGCTGTGCCGACACACTTGCTTATGAATACCTAAACTTGTAAATTGCAAATAAATATCTGCTTTCACTTACGTTCGTCATAAATCTTATATCCGTAACAGAAATTATCCCCAGGGTAACGGATAATCCGAAAAAAAATTATATCCGTAACCGAAACCGATATCATTTTATTCCTTTATCCGTATCCAGGTCCGAAATGTCCATATCATCTCTGATTTTAATTGGGTATTTGACAACATGTAAAATTTTTGTTGTTTTTTTAATACATTCAGAAATAATGAGGTATTTTACAGTTTGATAAAAGTAAGAAGAAAAATTGTTTTGGGTAACTTTGAAATTACGTGCATTTCAAAGTTACAAAAAAGTTCCTTCATCATGTCATTTTTTGGCTAAAAAAGGGTAGGTACCAAATTCCAGTTAAGTACTTGATGTCAATACTCACACATAGAAGTTGCTTAGAAAATCAGCCAATCACCAAATAATTAACGATTTTATGTAATTAGTTCGTTACTAATTTGTAAAAACAGTTGTCATGCTTTATTTATACCGCTTGCTGGCTGCTGCGACTATTGACAGATGACTATTGTGTGACAGAGAACAAGATCTATCTATCTGTCATAGACAAGTGCAGTTGCCAGCCGTACTTTCTTCTTCTTCCTACAAATTTTTTGCCAAAAAAAATTGAGTTGTTAAGAGTTAAAATGAGTTAAAAAGAGTTAAAATGTCATAACAATCGACTTTTACCTGCTCAGGATATAATAATTATAATATCAACGACGATAAAATCAGATGCTCGAAGTGTCGGCGTTTTTATCATCAGACCCGTCGCGGGCCTGCACACACAGGTGTGTGCAGGCCCGCGACGGGCGAGATCCAATTAATGTTGACCCCTGAGTTTACTTCCAACTGGCTGTGTCAAGAATGCCGTTGTAAGATTTCGAAAGGGGATAACTCTGAAACCCCAATACGATCAATGTCTCGCAATACCCACCATAGCGAATCTTCATTGGGAACTCCAGGTGTTTTTGCATCGCCAATGAGCTCAGAAAACATTACTACTTTTCGTGGATCTCGTCGAGTACAAGTACAGGCTGAAAATGTCCCCTATGATTTAATGCGTGAAATCATTAACGAAGAACTGGTAAAAGTTTTCGAACAAAGAATGCCTGCAATGATTGATCGTATTTTCGAACCTATCAATGCTAGGATTATGCTAACACTAAATTTATTGAATCAAAAAATTTATAGTCTCAAAAAAAAGACTGGAGTCATCGTTGTTATCAAATACTAATTGTACCCCATTCTCTCGTGCCAAAAATACGAAGAACTTCTCGAAGTTATCTTCAAAAATCCAACCGTCTGAATGCACCAAAGCTGCGAAGAAAGATCATGCTGATTTTGTTGCGTGTCATTGCTCATCATGCAAAACCTTCCAATAATGCTCGGCCAAAACCAGTGGCCCATCCTTCTAAACGTGATGTAGCCACTCCATTGCCTAACATAATATATTCGGCTCAGTCAGTCAATGAGACTGGCCATACTATTTCCGACAATGGAGACGTCTTAACAAAGAGATCGCACGACTCTTCCTCTCTACCGCTAGTAACTGCAAAAAACAATAATTTCTTAGAAGAAATTGACTGGACAGAAGTTCGACATAGGCGGTCTCGGTCATCGTTAAATTCCGTGCTACGAGGGACTGCAGCACCCAGAACAACCAGTCTACGAGCTAGTGAAAAGTGGAAGTATTTGCACCTTTACTATGTTAAAAAAGGAACATCGGACGCTGAGATACGTGCACATCTTGATAATGTCTAGGATGAAAAGGATACATGTACTGTGGAAACTCTTATTTCTCAAGGCAACTACGCGTCTTTTAAGTTGGGTGTACCGTCGAGATTGATTGAAAGGGTAATGGCACCACAAAATTGGACCGAAAACATAATATGCATTAAGCAATGGTGACGAAATTTTTTAGGCCCAAAGCAGTAGTTCCCAACAATCGCAATGAGCCTACCGTTCCACCCAACTCCGGCGTACTAAAGGTAAACCTGCATATTTTGTAGCAAAACGTGAGAGTTATAAAAACAAAACTCCCGACATGGCAGTCTAACTTGATGCTTGCTGAACATGACTTAGTTGCAGTGACTGAAACATATCAACTACACCTCAATAGAAGACCACGAAATCTCTGGAGCGTACTACGCAGAGACAGATTATTATTGGGAGGTAGAGTGTTGTTTTCAGTGCGCCCAGGTATAATACTAACCCGATGTCGTCAACTAGAGACTGATCACGGAGAGGATCTGTGGGCTTCCTTCACCTATCATGGCTGTTTATTTTATATATGTGCCGTCTACATCAAACCAACTGGGACAGAATACAATTATATGACATGGTTTTGTAATGTTGAAGGATTTATTTTGAACCTAAAAGAACATGTCATCATTCTAGGCGATCTTAATTTGAATAGTGCATCTGTTTCTATAAAAAAATATTTCTGTTATTTCTTAAGTTTTTGTAATTTATTTCATGTGAATGTGATGAATATGCGTGGGAGTAAGCTAGATGTTGTGTTGGCTCAGAAGGATGCTGATGCGAATTGTGTCCACGTCCCGGGTATAAAACTGGTTCCGATTGATCTATATCACCCTCCTCTTGACGTTGCTCTTTCTGTTATGTCGTGTAAATCCAGCGAGACAATTGAACCTAGGAATATCGACCGGCTTCGCGATTACAATTTTACCAGAGCTGACTTTTTACAATTACATAACAACCTAAGTTCTGCTCCGTGGTGCGATATCTAGACATCGCCGACGCCCGTTTCGCTACTGATAAATTTTATGACATCTTATTTAATTCATTTGACACATCTGTTCCCAAGAAAAAAAGGCAATCCTCGGGTAATAGACGTTATCCTGTTTGGTTCACCGCAGATACAGTTAAGGGTATAAAGCTAAAAAATCGACTGCATAATGAATGGAAACGGACTCGCTACGAGCTCACTTTAGGAACTTGCGATCGGAACTAAAAATTAATGTACAAGCTGAGTATAGCTCTGTTTCACTGTTCTTCTATTGAGAGTAGGTTGTTCAATAATCCCAAGCAATTCTGGCAGCATATATCGAATCTAAAATCTAAAGGTGGGTTTGAGCAAACCGTGTCTTTAAACGGCTCCTACTACTCGGGAATTAAAAGCGCTGAAGCATTTGCTCAGTACTTTTCTAGCGTCTTTCTCCCTGAGGTTCCCAAACTTGATCCAGATTGCTTGCCTGCTGGTACCGTGGGATTGAATATAGCTATTTCTTTCTTAACTCCCAGTGATATAGAAAAGGTTATTGACAAACTCAAGCCACAAAGATCGATAGGCACAGACAGCGTCCTCCATATATTCTAAAAGCGTGTAAAGATGTCTTTGTCATCCCGTTATGTCATCTCTTCAATATATCACTAAGGACTGGAATATATCCCTACCAATGGAAACTGTCGAGAGTTATCCCAATTCCTACAACGAGCAATAGCAATCTTACCTACCGTTTACAAGGTCTTTAAGCTAGCACTACATAATATTTTAATGAAACATATCCGTGTACTTCTTTCGGATGGTCAGCATGGTTTCCGACCTGGTCGCTCTGTCAGTACAAATCTTCTGGTTCACGTAGATATAATTTCTAACGCACTCGACGCCGGATATCAAGTCGACGTCGATAGTGATGTCCTCCTTATGAAGCTGAGCTTTATCGGGTTTTCTCCTAGTTTTGTTCGCTTCTTTGGACATTATCTTCACGACCGGAAGCAATTTGTGAGATACGGCTGTTTTGAGAGTACCACTTACAATACACGTTCTGGTGTTAGCCAAGGATCGGTTTTGGGTCCTCTTTTATTCCTGATATTCATCAACGATCTCACAGCTATAGTTAAATATGCTTGCTTAAATATAAGTGCTTACTATATGCCGATGACCTGAAGATTATCATGGTTATAAAATTGCTGTACGATTGTACACTTTTACAAAAAGATTTAGAGGCGGTACAACGTTGGAGTATTTCTAACAACCTGCTGTTCAATATGAATAAGTGTAGCGTAATGACGTATGGGCGGAAGTTGCGTCCAATTGTATTTAATTACTCTATGGATGGTCATCCCGCGTTCATAATATAAAGGACTTACGGGTATACTTCGATAAAGCACTCACATTTAAAGATCATATTTGCACCATTGCTGAGGATAGCTTTAAACGTCTAGAGTTTGTTCTACGCAATGTTAGGGACTTTAAAAATCCTTATGTCATAAAATTACTATACAACGCGCTGGTACGCAGTAAATTGGAAACAGGTGCGTGTATCTGGAGCCCTCACACAACTACATCAATACTGTTGCTCGAAAATATACAAAAGGCTTTTCTTAGATTTATGTACAAAAGAGTATATGAATTTTATCCCTACATGTACCCCACAGGCTATCTTTTAGGTACTTTGGGATACAACTCCCTGGAGGTCCGGAGAGGTGTAGACCTAATTTTGAAAATTATAAAAGTACTTCGTGGTGTTATAGATTGTCCGGAACTTCACACTCTGATTTTCCGCTTGTATGTCGGGCACATACAAGCACAACTTCATGAGATACCGTCCTAGTCGTCGGCCCAAATTATTCGCACTGCCGGCATGTCGATCTGTCGCGAGAGCTCAGTCCCCACTGTACCGTGCGTTAGACCTGCTCAACGCCCTTCTGTCCGCCAATCCTGAGTGTGATGTGTTTGCTGATAAGTGGATGGATGTGAAGAAAGTATGCTTGAAATGTTGTGAGGGAAAGTACGAAAGAGTCTCTTCTATAGCTAGTTAATAAATATAATTGTATTTTCCATTGTAACGTTATTTTGTAATTTGTTTGTTGATAATATTCATGTTACTCTAATTTTTATTATTATTTTTGTATTAGAACTTAGTTATTAGTTAATTGATGTATTTGGCGTCACCCGTTTTAATTAACTTTAAATAAGTAAAATAAATAAATAGTGATGGTGTGCATGTGGCCATACATTTGGTAGTAACTCACGAAATGTGACGTCTCAATCGCAGTGACTTTTGTATGGGGCGTTTTCATAAAACTCACAAAAGTGCTTCAAGCAATCCGCAGTTTCTTTAAAACTAATGATTTTTAGTATACTATTCCTTTTGTAAACTTTCTTATTTTTCAGAGCACTAAATTAATTTATGTCATAAAAAAATTAGCCAAGTGCCCAATAGGGATGTTGCCTAGTGTTGAAATTCACATTTTTATAAATAAAATTTTAAAATTGATGATTAAAGATACATAAATATAAAAGAAATAGATATTAAGACTGACGCGATTAAAAATTATAAGCAAATAAAAAATATTGCCCATCTCTTTCTTGCAAAACGATTTGTTACGTCACAAGTTGCTACCGCCATACATTTTGTAATGACAATGTATGGCGGGTGCAACTCGTGACGTCGCTCTCTTTCATATTGTAAATTTAAATTGTTTGTATCTTCGTTATTTTTAAGTCATACGAAAATGGGTTCTAGATTGTTTATTAACATGTTGTCTAACATAGAATAGACGAAAAAAATTTTTTTGGCAACATGCCTATTGTATCGATGCATATTTATCGTGGTAGAATTTAATACGTCTATATGACACCACTGAAATCTATTATACGGCAAACATTTTTGGCACTTTTAAGTACTTTTAGGAGCGGCTGTCCAGTACAGTGTCATTGATGTCCGGGCGAAGAGAAACGGGCGGGGTTCTCTCTCAGAGAGAACTTATTGATTAAAATCGGATCAGTAGTCTAGGCGCTACGGTGGTACAAACAAACATACATAATAACATACATATATAGACTGCTAAAATCATTACCCTTTCTTTTGGCTTCGCCGTAGTCTGTTGAATACGAAATTGGTTTACTCACAGCTTGATCCCCTCCACCAGCAGCGAGGCCCAGGGCTGGTGCATGGACAGGCACTTGCCGGCGTCGCTCATCTCCTGCAGTTCCAGGTCTTGGACTCGCGAGTTCTTCCACATCTGGTTCTGCACTGGGTACGTTTGCGGCTTCACAGATTCGTCGAACTACAAAAAGTTTAATTGTGCATTACTACCATCGTCCACTGTATTGAAATTAGCTAAAATATTGCAAATATGGTAATAGGGATGTTGCCTAGTGTGGAATATCACATTTTTATAAATTAAATTTTAATATTGTCCGTTAAATATACATAAAACTTAAAGAAAAAGGTATTTAGATTGACGCGATTAAAAATTATAAGCAAATAAAAAATATTACCCGGCTCTGTCTTATAAAACGATTGGTTACGTCAGAAGTTGCTACCGCCATACATTTTGTAATGACAAATGTATGGCGGGTGCAACTCGTGACGTCACAGGCCGATATATCGCTCTCTTTCATATTGTAAATTTAAATTGTTTGTATCTTCGTTATTTTTTAATAAAAATAACGAAACCTTTACCAGCCTTCGTGGTCCAGTGGTTAGAGCTTGGCTCCCGACTCGGAGGTCGTGGGTTCGATTCCCGCATTGGAACCACAAAAAATGGTGTTTCCAAGTTTGGTTAGGACAATGCAGGCTGATCACCTGATTGTCTGACAAGAAAGATGATCCATGCGTCGGATGGGCATGTAAAGAGTCTGTCTGACCTGCGCTTGATCTCTCGCCAGTCGTGTCGGTTATCCGTTCCACTGGGTTTATGAGAGTAAAGGATGAGAGAGTTCTAGTGTACTGCGCACACATTTGGGCACTTTGGGGGGGGGGGGGGGGGGTATTATTATTAAGATATACGAAAACGAGTTCTAGATTGTTTATTAACATGTTGTCGAACATCGAATAGACGAAAAAAAACATGCCTATTTTACTACATACTACATAGCAGCTAGGTTTTGAATGATTACAGTGAAGTCATTTTAATAGGTAACATTTGACGTCTGTCAGTTTGATCTTCATAGTGAGGTTACCTGCTTAAAAACATCGATTAAAGTGAATGAATCGATACGGACTTGAAACATATGTGAATTTTGAAAATCATCAGGCGAATCCCTGTCCCATTATTATTTTTTGTTTTGTAAATTTAAGGAACAAAATAGAACAACAAGTACATAATTTAACTTTTTTATTTTTTGTATCTTTATAGTTAGTTAAAAGAATAATAAATATAATTATGTTTTATTATAATCACAACGTGATTATAATAAAACATATAATTTATGGTGATATTTCTTCACAAGTAATCATTGCATTCGATTCTACTTATCAGCTTTCGATTTATTTATTTTTCGATTAATACTTGTATATTATACACAAATTTGAGATTTTTATTCTATTATACACATATTTAATACATACATGACCCAGAAACACGGAAAAACTTTTTGTTCCTTCGGCGGGAATCGAACCCGCGACGCCCGGCTTGAGCACCAACACACACAACCACTGAGCCACAGAGGTCGTCAAAGTCAATTAATAATCTGAGATAGTGAGAATTATTTCTATTTTATTAATTTTATCTATTTCTAAGCATCATTTAATCAAAAGAAAAGCTAATATATCTTTCTGCACATCATACTCCTCCGGTTACACAATTCTGGTAAAACTGTACTAATAGTATTCGCTTCACATATCAATATAATAATATAGGAGCTACAAAACTTACCTGCAATAGCGGCGCATTGACTCCGGGCGCAACATCTCTATCCCCATCCAGAAATCCTCCTAGTAGCTGATGACCACCACTCCCGTGGCCACTATGACCGCTCTCTCCACTTTGGTCCATCAGCGTGCGCAGATGGTCTTGGTCGGGCTCGTGTTCTATAGTGTTGTCGTCTACCACCTGCCGACCTACAAGTGTTTATTGAAATTAAAAACATTTTACAGAAATACATAACAAAATATAGAAAGACAAGCTTTTTCCCGCGGCCCGGCCCGCGTAAATAAATAGTATTGGGTATCCATACCAAATTACATCGAAATCCGTTCAGTACTTTTTGCGTGAGAGAGTAACAAACATCCATCCATCCATCCTCACAAACTTTCACATTTATAATAGCAGTAAGACATAATCAGCCGGATAGATATACCAACATACAAGATTGGGGTATAACAATGCTTGCGTTGTGTTTCACCTAGTGGGGGATTTGCTGATCTAACAGATCAAGCGGTCTAATAGCGACTGGAAGCCCTCGTACCCACGAGAGTTTTTTTTGTGGTCGCGACAGAAAAAACTGCACTGTAAATAGAACTCACTGTAAATAGAGCTGAAAAATGAAGTGTCAAATGTCAGATTTGTATTAGCGCACAGGTCTATTTACAGTGGTTTTTTCTGTCGCGACCACAAAACCCTCGTAACCCTCGGTACGAGGCCTTAGCGTGGCGTGGCGAAGTAACGCGTCGCGATAGTGTGTATCTCACCGGCGAAGTCCAGCACGAGTTTCTTGTCGCGGCGCGAGGCGTGCTTCTTGTCGTGCAGTTTCTGCTGGTACTGGCGAAGACGCTCCTTCTCCGTTTCGCTCAGCCACACGCTACCGGCCATGAAGTAGTCGCTATCGTCGTCCGTCACGTGCGTGCGCTTCTCACTGTCGACAAAACGGCGGCGTATATTACTTTACAAAAAGATGGCGTATACTAACAAAAAGTCGGCTAATAATACTCAACAAAATGAGTGGTGGTGGTGGTTACTACTTATAATAAATGTAAGAGCTTATCAAGAAAATTTTTTTTTTATATCTGAACGCTTTCACGCCACGTCAATCTGGTCCCGTGGTAGGTTCTCGAAGAACTTGTGTTAGGGATACCAGACAACGGATATATATTGAATTACTTGTATACTATATATAATTAAGATTTCCATTATAATATACACATATTTAATATACATCCATGACCCTAGGTGTGTTCCTACACAAAACTTTTTGTTCCCTGGCGGGATTCGAATCCGCGACCTCCGGCTTGAGCGCCAACGCTCTAACAACTAAGCCACAAAGGTCGTTATTAGATGGGTACGAGGTCCTTTAATTAACGTTTGAATTAAAAGATTTAAACCACACTTATAATATGTAGTTCTAAAGCTTATTGGAGGACATAGAAACAAAGGAAGTTGATTTACCTGGTACGATCGTATTCAAGAAGTCTATTACGGTGTGTTATTGCATCTTCCCAGCCTTTGGGGCGACTTTTCTCCATCAAAGACTGGGCGAGTTTAGCACCTGACTTGGTCTTTGTGTTTATCTCCCTTTGTTCTTCTGGTGTACAAACCTAAAACAATCACATGAACCTCAGGGTCAGTCTTATATTACTAGCTTTTGCCAGCGGCTCCGCCCGCGTTAATAGAGTATTCCACGGGAATACCTATGTGTTAATCCAGGGACTACTACCATACCAAATTTCATTAAAATCCGTTCAGCAGTTATTGCGTGAAAGAGTAACAAACATCGATACATCCATCTTCACAAACTTTTACATTTGTGATAGTAGTAGGATTATCCAACAATATTGTGTGAGTAACTTTCGAGGTTATGTTTACAACTGAAAGACATAATTTAGATTATAATAATAAATTAGAGATCGCCCTGCGGTCGAAATTCGACCATAATTCATGTTTTAATTATAAAGTTTCAACTTTTTTAGATTTATTTTGCCTGTTAGATACGCAGAAAAATATGTTAATGTTGTTTATGGATTGTGAAAGAAAGATTTGAGTTTTGGCGGGGAGTTCAATGGGTGATGTTGTGGTTTTTGTATATTTTCATAAATTTGTGTTATTTCGGTCCTTAATGTGTAATATTGGTAGAATATTAACAATTAAATATTCGTTATCGTGCACAAGTGTGGGCAAGTGGTACAACTTCTAAAAACGTGCTATTTTGTGTTTCCCGCCAAAACTCCCTAGGAACTTTCAGTAAAGCTTCTACCACTTTACTGAATCGACTGACATGACTCACGGACTGCGCTGACTATATAATTAGACTTTGACTAGACTTTAGACTTGCGATTTAGGAATACGGTGTTGAAAATTGAAACGAGTTCTATTTACCGCCTTTTTAACTTGACATTGGCAAATAGTTACAAGCCGATGTCATATATAAATAAAACATATATATATAGAAAATAAGATTGACACTCATTGACAATTGTGTCAAACCTACTGTAATTTATACAAAACTGCTGGAAGAAGAAGAAGAAGAAGAAGAGAGTGAGGTAGTGTGTGTTCAGTGTTGTTGTTATTTTTATAAAATTAATGTATTTCTAAGCGTTATTTTTAAAAATATTAGCTTTTTCACTACTTTCGCGACTCAGGGACATTTTTCGAACTATAACTTTTACAAGATTTTTTAAATAATTTTGCAAATAGGTTCACAAACGGCAAAGTAATATTCAAAGGTGTCCATGTCAGTGTAAAATACTATGAGAAGTAACTACTATTATATCATCATGTATGGTGGGATGATGGTAGTGATGAAGATGATTACAGTAGTTGGCATATGCTTGCAGTTCTTAAAACAACGCCGAAATTCCCAAACATGTATCTATAAGGAGTCAGGAGTTCCTTTCAGTATTTTTGGATCCAGGGTATACCTTGGTGCAAAATCTTACTTTTTGGTAGCATAGCTTGGACTACTTCAGAAAAAGTCGAAATCGCCATGTGTCTTTATAAATTTCGAGGAGTTCCCTCGATTCCTCATTGATGCCATCATCATATTATTACCACTTTGACGACAGAAGGACCAATTTGGGATTAAAGTTTAAACCCTTTACATCCAAAAAAAATAAGTAATCGTTGAACATACAAATATAATATATCTACAGCCGAACATATAACCGCCTCCTTTTTTGGAAGTCGGTTAAAAAAATGATGTATAACAGGAATTCTTAAGATATTTAGATATACACACTAAATTGCCACAGAAGAGACAAGGTCCGGAACCCTCCTGCTTACACACGACTCGTCCACACTGCAGGCAGTTGCTGACCAGCTCGTGCTTGGACGCTTGGCAGTCACAGTGGTGCCGGCCTGCAACAAATACATATACACACAGAACATAAAGTGTTACCACTTTTAAGTCTTATTGACATAGTAAGTTTGTTGGCAAACCCATCTTATTGGAGATGGTCAAGATGGATGTTTATGGAGATAGGGAAAGAGTTTACACACTCAAAACTAACCTTAGCTATATCAGAAGAAAAATCATCTTATCACATTTATAGGACTAAGATAATGTTGTTAATATATTGTATGTTTATTTTTGTAAACTTGGTATATATTTTGTTAAGCTAATATACAATGGTCAGTTCCAATTTAATGTCAAATAAACAAAAAGATTAAAGTACTCGACGAATGTGTCATTGCATTTCTTAAATAGAATAGAATATAAGTAAATAGAATAGAATAAACCTTTATTGCCAGTTTCACAATATTTTAAGGTACACAATTAATTAATTTGTTAGATTTCATTTTACATCAATTAATGTTATTTTGTTTTACTATAACTAAATAATTGTATTATCGTGTAAATTATATTATAATTAATTGGAATTTTTTTATATTAATTTTAACCTATTAAGTAATTATAATTACATTCATGTACTTTTATGTTTTAATCTTACCCTTTCCTGGCTTGTCCTTGGACATAGGCCTCCTCCAAGGATTTTATGCATGTTAAATAAGTGACATTTAAATTAGTAGCATTATACGGTGCTATTATTTCTTTGTTTAGATTAAATTTGATCTAAATATCATGCACTATGCCTACAACCCTAATTGTGGACTCTCATATTGCAATTTGCATTTTATTAGTAATAGTATTATTTTAACTATTGTTAAATATTGTTTAACCTAAATATTTAGTCTAAAGTTTAATGTATTTCATTTATCTCTTGTGTACATACTTCTAACAATTTTTCAATAAAATAAAAACTATTAATAATACTTCCAACAAATCCAGTCCAGTCCATAAACTCATAGTTTATGGACTGATAGCAAAATTAAAAAGATACCAAAAAACTCTTCTTGTATGGAAAATACTAGAACATTCTCGATCATGTACTGTTCCATTCTCACACCAACTCTAAAAGTTCTAGATTGTTCTATGTGGAAAGATCTAGTAAGCTCTACACCGCAACTAAGCTGCAAACTTTCTAGTACCCGTGTTGTTGCTATAAAAAGATTCTGCATCCGATCGCTGACAGTTCAGTTAACTACGAGTGTTCTTCAAGTTAATTTCAAGTGAAACCTCAAGTGATTAGTGTGATTACTCTTTACGACTCAGGCTTAGTGGCTAGGAATTACGATTGCAATTGCTTACGAATGCGATTGCTTACGATTTAGACATTCGACGTGTTGGAAAACCAAGCCTGTGTTGGTGTGGAAATTCTTAGTCAATAAACTCCCTCAGATGAAACTTAGTTTTACTCCGAATATTGGACCATAATCCCATAACAGTATTTTACCTTTTAGTTGAACTACTTGTGCATTTTTCCCCTCTTGAGAGTAAAGGTTGACATATTTAGTTTTCTTTTTAGATTTTGATTCAACCTCTTCATTTTTTATTTCATTTTTTATTGTTGGTGGCACCTCGGGACTTACATAATCTACTTGTTGTTTTTGTTTGGAAATCTTCTTTTTAGGTTGTTTTACTGCTGTATTATCTGAAATAACTCTAAATTATATAAAGAGCAAATTAATTAAATCTAAACTGAATAGTAATCATAATGAAAAAAGTGTATGGAATATTTTGCTATTTTAACCGACTTCCAAAAAAAGGATGAGGGTATACATAGTAAAGATTTAGATTTTTTAATATGTTTTATGAGTCTATAGACTCATAAAACATAAAAGCTACTTACTTTTATGGAACTTCCTCCTCGCTAGTTCTATAAAGAAATTCTTATGAGCCACATTATCAAAATCCAACAGTGTTTTCATGTATTCATTAAGATCTCTTTCATTACATATTGATTGAATATATCTGTAAATATAACATTAATTTAAAAGATGTTATGATAACTAGATATTGCCTGCGACTTTGTGCACACAAAAAGAAAACACGCGTGAAACATACATTTTGCAGCGACAAAAAGTAACATATGTGTTACTTCAGAGTCTAAACTACTACCATAGGTACCAAATTAAATCGAATCAGTTCAGTGGTTATTCCGTGAAAGAGTAACAACCATCCATACATACTTTCATTATGGATGTTGATAATCTTATTACACACATTTCTCTTTCTTTCGTTTTCTTTGTTTATAATATTAGCAAAGTAACGATTAAGGACTTGCAAGAAAATTATTGAGAAAGAATTTTTAAAACTTACTGAATGAGATCTTCAGGAACTTGAAAGTCTAGAATTTTAGACAAATTCTCACATATCCATTGTTCCATTTCAGTTATATATTTTTGGTTTCTTTAAATAGAATATTAACAAACGTAAAATGTTTATAATTTATGTGAATTTAACTTCAACCAAGTTTGACAAGTGTTCTGCGGTAGGAGTAATAGTGTTCTGTGGTGTGTTTCAGTATGTACTATGTAATAAATAATAATGTACTAGAGCTGTGCAAAGATGAATTCGGTACTCATAGATGATAAGTACTACTACTGTTCAGTACTGAGTAATGGTTGCGCCATCTAGTACCGAGTAACGAAACGTTACTCACGAATACATTTCGTTACTTACATTTTTCATAGTATACCATATTTCAGGTACCCATGCTGATTCCGTCAACAATTCACTTGTAGTTCTACACTTTACCTATTAAATCAATCTAAATTTAAAATAACTTAAACACAAGTCTGGTTTCAAATACGGAAAAGTGACAAATGCTCCTTACTCAGCTTGGTACGTTTTCTACAAATTATGAATGTTGTGACTGCGCTACCCGCGACATCATACTATACGCGTATGCAATACGAATTGATTCGTTGCTCTAACATAACATAGCATGTTATGATGTAACAGACGTAACAAGTAACGTAACGATACTATAGTAACTTATGTATTCATTACGTTAACAAATAATTGTTAAAGTAAAGAATACATACGGGTACGCTTTTTTTCGTTACTCATCTCTACAATCTACTCTGTGTGCTAGGTGGTGCTAGTGGCAGGTCGGCGGGTGCGTCAGCTGTGATTTGTCATTTTTATTTAAAGTGTCAATTTGTGTTTTGTCATGGTTTTGTCAAAAACTCAAAACGAATCACTGATCACTCACTCACTCATTGCATTGATTTGAAAGAAGCACTAAATTCCATATACCGAGTGTTTTTCCAGTCAGTATCCAAACTTTCAGGAGTAAATATACTCTTGCATTTATGCAACTTTTACTAAAAGGGCTACGGCATTGATAGCATTCTGTAGGAAACAGCTGATTTTTTTTTCAAGTAGGAAACTTGATCCCATATTAAAAGTTGCATAAACAGGTGGCCGGGAAGATTTAGGTAAAAAAAAAATATTAGGTTCCCGTGTCGTGGGATATAATCCGAATCACCCCCATGTATGTTCCGTAATTTTTTTCAGAATTATTGAGAATTTACGACCTGACCAACTTAAAAAATTTATTTAAAAAAAAGTAGAAGACTTTTTCAAGTTTTTTTTTTGCAACTGAATCATAATAAATTATTATTTTATGCATAAAATAATCAGGTTCATAACTTTGATAAAAAGTTACGGAAATGTTGGGCTAAAATGAAAAATTTACCTGTGGTGAATTATGACTGAAATTTTCATCTAAGTATTATCTTAGCTAGGAAGCAAGAAATAAAATATTTTATGTGCTAATGCAAGAGAAAAAAAACTTCTACAAAAATTTAAGTTCAGTAGACTTTCTGATATTTTTCTCGTTCAATAGTTATAATTGAGTTTTACTTAAACACCAATGTGTGAACTGAGGGACCAAACATAATGGTTGATATCTTCAAAATGCGCCGATAGATTTTTCTGAAATTTTGTCTACTAAATCTACAAAGAGTAAAATAATTAAAAAAGTCAGTAATATAACGTTATATGAAGTCTCTTTTGTGTGAACTGAGGGACCATACTTCGGTGGTTATAGAATGTTTTATTTCTGATGATATGTATTTGATAAATTTGTAAAAAGTTTTACAAAAGTTCTACTAAAATTTTGTAGTGAAAAAACCATAATTTTCCACATGCTTTTCGAGGTCTCTCAGTTCACTTGTGTGAACTAAGGGATCACACTCTGAGGGCTGTAGTTCTTAAACTGTCTTTTTACAAATTACCAGATTTCTTCTACAAATTTTTTTAGGCTTGTACCTACTATAATTTGCTATACTTACTTTGGGGAAATTCAGGTAGGTCCCTCAGTCCACACGTACCTACACAGTTTAACAATGACGAACGAGGAAACGTTCAGATTTATAGAATTATATCAAACAGAAAATTGCATTTTCCCGCGATAAAAATTACCCTAGGGAATATAGATCTGTGCCAAATTTTACGATGATTGGTTGAGTAGTTTTTACATGAAAGCGTTAAAATACAGTATCCCATAGAAACCGTACACTATCTCCCTTTAAAAAGTAGACTTCCCCGTGGTCTACTCTATATCTGTGCCAAATTTCATGATGATCGCTTAAGTAGTTTCGGAGCATATTCGATGCAAGCAAACAAACCTTTCTTTTTTTATTACCTTTATTTAATATAGATGTTATAAGGGAGCGTTCCAAGTATTACGGAACGGAATTTGGGGGAAGGGGACTTAACACATTTACATAGTTGGGGTATGATGCAAATAAATAGACCGCAGCAGCCGTTAGTGTCTCAACATCCATTTGAATAAATAAATACGTCCACGTGAAGAAGGATCATTAGCCATATAATGCAAATATGTACCTCAGTAACAAAAACATATCTGTCTCGATTTATTTACTTATGTAAAGGATAAAAGGTATACGTCATTGATTTCAATTTTTTTATTGATATTTTCCGTGAGTTGTATAACATGTGCCTTGAAGCACATTTTCACACAACGCCATTTTAAGATTTCACTTTCAAGTAATTGCAGTACTTATCATCTATGGTAATGCATCTGTCAAATAGCTCTTGTTCGGACCACAGAGTACATTGCACAGAGTACAATATAATTATATAGGGGAGTACATTGCTAAAAATGGTTCGGACTTCGGAGTTTATTTTTAGTTTACAGTGAAGTGTGTGTTTTTTTACTTTTGGTTGTGTTTTATTAGATAGTTGAGCAAAAACTAACATGACAAAGTGTTGCATCAGAGGATGTAATTCAAATTCTCGAAGAAATGAGGATGGATTGTCATTTTTTAGGTTAGTCTTGGTTTTTCCAATATTCATGTTTATTACGTTTTGTATCTATATTACGGAATGCATATTGCTTTTTCCGCTATTATTCATCATTCAAACTAATAATTACAGCTATTTATTAGTAAACGTAAATATTTGGAATGTTTACATAAAATCCTAGTGCTGCTCCCTATCTACGTATTGTATGTTTTATCGATATAAACGGAATTGAGACGATAATTATTGATAGTCTCGTTATTTCTAATACAGTTAATGTTACTATGTTGTTAAATCAAATCACAGTGTTCTAGATATATTTTACGAGAGTAAACTTGAAGATAATATACCATAACTATGGCATATAATATAATAAAAATAATAAGTAACAGTTTCAATAGCAAATATACCTAACTAATTTGATATTATTTATTTTATATCAATAAACAATGATAAGCATTAGTTTTTACAGATTTCCAAAAAATCAAGCCCTAAAAAAGATATGGACGGATAATATAGTGGCAGAGAACATAAAACCAGCAGCAGTATTAAGAATATGTTCCAAGCATTTTGAGGCAAATTGTGTTAATAGAACATTGGATGTGGTGCGCTTAAAAGAGGATGTGGTACCTACCCTTTTTCCAGTAAGTATTTATTTTGCAAATAAATAAGGCAATTACACATTTTATTTTATTGAGTTAAATAATAACGATTAATTATAATTAAATGACTATACAATAATAATTCATCCACAATTAACTGGAATCTGATATCCAATAACAATTTTCCAATTTCTCATTTCTGCCACCTGACATAGCATAATCAGACATAAAATGAGGCACAATCCTCTATTCACAGAGAGAGACAGAGAGAGTGCCCGGACACTCGACAATTTAAAATTCTAATAAAGCTTTTCTGGCTTTTCAGTTTACTTCATCTGCAGTTGCTCGAATATCATTGTCAATGAAAACTGCCAATATTGATAATATGGCTTTACTAGAGGTAAGTTGTTGTATTATTTCTAAATGAACACAGTATTTAACTGCCCCAATTCGGAAGAAAAGTTGCTAATTCTTGTATTTTGATTCTAGCCTACCACTTCAAGACTACCACTTGAAGAACCGTGTGCAGCAAATATTGTACCACCTTGCAATGTAAGCTCTTTACTTACCATCATTAAGTTATTAATATCTGTGATCTCCACTATCTGTAATCTCATTTTATTCATTTAAATTTGTAATAATATTTCAAAATATTGCTGTAATATGTTCGTTAATACATACATTTCTATTCTAAATATATATTAATATAAAATTATTTGAAATATTAATTTGTATGACGTTTGTCATTGAAAATATATGCATTTCTGTCAATTATTATTTGAATTCCGGGATCCAGATAACAATAGATTTTTTATTGTGTCTCATTAATGATTTAAGGGTCAAATGATAATTCTTAAATAGCTTATATGATGCAACTCAATAAATAAAATGTATTTTTTCAGCCTATGCTGACGGACAAAGATTTATTCCAGCCCACCTATACCGAAAAGTTACAACCAACAAATATGGATGTAGATTTGTCACTAAAGACACGAGAAAGCTCCATGGTTAGTATTTTAATTCTTTGTAAGTTGAAAAACTGACTTACTATCATGTATTAGTTGTAACATTTAAATATATTTTTTTACTGTAATAATATTATGCAACTGACATAATTAATTTCTTTATTACCTATTTTAATTTTAAAAGATATTTTGATATTAAAGTAAATCACAGTAAAATATTGTTACGCACAAGCTTCATCATATTATTCTTTAATATTTGCATGCTGATAAACATGATTTGATATGAATGACATATCCATGTACTTTTTCGAACGCCCAGTCTTTAGTTAGGATTATTAGTAACTTTAAAGAATTAATAATAATATAATATTTCATGATAATAGTTGGCTATCAAATAACTTCCAGTGTTTAAATATTTTTAGAACACCTGTTAAAACACATAAAGCTACTTAATTTTCCAGGTAGTGGCAGATAAAACATCAAAAAACGTGGAAAAGTTATATAGACAAGTGAAGTTGCAGCGTAAGAAAATAAAGGTTCTTAGCCAAAAATGTAGAAGGCTGAAGCAGAAGGTAGTAACATTACAAAGCATAATTGACAAGTTGAAGAAACAAAATTTAGTTCCTCATGAAGGCGCTATTCTGTTAGAAGAATGTGCCGTCTTTCCAGAATTTCTTACTAGGCAAATTTTGAAAAATAGAGGTGAATCTTGTCCTCGAACATATGGTGAAGACATACGAAAGTTCGCACTTACCTTAAACCTTTTATCGCCCAAAGCTTATAGATTTGTAAGAAAAACTTATAACAATTGTTTACCTCATCCTCGGACACTTACAAATAATATAAAAAAAACACATTGAGTACATTACTTATCTTTATATAAAATTTCACAGGATCATCCAAGATTTTTTTTTTCTTTTAGCTATTCGTTCAAGAGGTGGATACTATAATTATGCCAATGCCGTACAGTTTCAGCTGCCTACAAACGGCTTTTAATTGCCGAAATTAGGGGGCATGGCATTGGGAACTGTATACCTCTTGAACAAATTTCAATTTTGAATTGTCCAATCATGTGAAAAATGTAAAGAAACTCACAGATAAAAATATTATATTAATTGAAGAAGATGATAGCACACTGTATGAGTACCTGGATCATTTAGAATTATCACAAAGTGAATATACAGAACAGGTGCTCCTGTACATAGCAGGATTCATAGCTAGAAAGTTATCAATTTTTTTTAAATGTGATCAATGTGTTGGACCTATAAACGGTTCAAGCAAATACAATATTTACATAGTATCATTGAAAAAAAAGTAGGGGCGGCTTAACATAATCTTCAGCTCTATCTAAAATTGTTAAAATCACGGTTTTTTTTAAACAAAATTTAATTTTTAAAGAAAAGTCTGAGTATTATTACATTTATATATTAACATTTTTAATTTTGAAAGTAATAATATATTTAATATGTAATGCTGAAAACGAATATGAAAGCTCCCATTAATTACTATTAATTCAATCTGTGATTGTAACATATTTGGATTTCAGATATAAGTTTTTAGGGAAAAAACATGCGGACTTGTCTCTAAAAGTAACTTTTTGACTAAATTAATATAATATTTCGTCATGAACAAGGAGGCTATTGCAAATTGCTATAAATTATGGTAATTTATAGTACCTATTTGCTAAATTATTTTTACTATAGGCAAACGGCATGCTGTTGTAGTTAGATACTTGTACAAGTACCTTATTTTTGTTGCTTTGGTACATATTCATTGACTGACAGCTGTGTTGTGACGCTTCTTCTTACCAGCGATAACACTAGAAAGTTATGCGTGGGCGTTTTTATGGTTCTGTTGATTGTAAATTGACGTTCAAAAAGTGCCAATAATTAGCCTATTTTAAATTAAAGTACTTTTGACTAGGAATAAATTATTTTAATCTGTATATAATTGTTTTATTGTAACTTTATTTTATTCTAAGTCTCATGTATTATATCGCCTCTTTTCAGTAACCTATTAAATTCTCTCTTTTTCGCTCAAAAATTAATACACACACACACATGTACGCACGAACACGCACTCTTACCCACTTTAATTATGATTATACTTTTCTTTACCACGAACTAAAGAAAGCCTAAACCAATCTATAAATTGGAATCTTTAGTTCGTGGCTGTTTCTCTACAAAGGTGCTGTAACTAGTTACAGACCACAGGAGGGTCTAAAAAGACCACTTTAGGTGTTTCATATATTTTTTCCTCTTTTTAATATGATACATCCATGTTTTTTTCCATACAAAAATTAAATGATAAAATGGCTACATGATGCATCTAATTTCATAATATTTGAAAATCAATTTGACAGTTTTCAATATAAATACGTAAAATTACGCACTTAAAGAGTTGAAAAAAATATGTGAATTACCTTCCTATACCAGTTGCTTTTTTAGTATGATTTTTTTTTCAAGAAGGAAAGTTGATACCATAGTAAAAGTTGCTTATATTCAAGATTATATTCACTCTTGAATGTTTGGTCACTGACTCATACCCTATGAATATTGAATATTGACTACTTGGTCGATAATTATATTATCGATCAAGTAGGAACAACACTATTTGCTCCGGGTGGAGACGACGCCATATTTGAGAAATATTTATCTTTTTTTTTTTTTTTTTTATTTATTTAAGGCATTAGTTACAAAAATATTTATCTTCAGCTATTTTTTTTTTCTATTTTCAACTGACAAGTGGGAATGGCTTCATTTTGACGTATGAAATTTTTCTATCAATTAAAAAAATCTTATGTCAAAATGTTGACATTTTGTATTTTTAAATCAATTAAAAAATCAAAATCAATTTATATTTTACAGTGTATTCTTGGACTGTTTAAAAAAGAAACTCTTATCTTATCTCCAAAATACTACATCACCCATCCTACTCCAATACAGTTACCTATCTGGACGAGGCCAAGACGCCTGGAGCGTAACTAGTGCTTGTAGCGAATTGCCTGACAATAATTTTTCCCAAAGGCTCATAAGGAGGACGAGCCACTCTGCAGACTGGTACGGAATAATCTTCTTAATACGTCCTCCAGTCCTGTGGAGCAGGCTCGCCTCTTAGCTGCGGAGAAGTGGGAGTCGGGCCTTTGGCTACAAGCATTACCGTCACCCAATACGGGCACATTGCTGGATCGAACAGCTTTCCGGTTAGCCACTTCCCTGCGTCTTGGCACCCCCCACGTCGTCCCCCATCGCTGTGTTTGTGGTGCAAATGTGGACAGCCTCGGACACCACGGGCTGTCCTGTCAACGAAGCGCCGGCCGCATCTCTCGACATCACTGCCTGAACGATCTCATCCGTCGGGCTCTTGTCACCGCCGGAGTTCCAGCTGTGCTGGAACCCTCTGGTTTGGCGCGCGACGATGGCAAGAGACCAGACGGTATGGAGAGTGGGACGGGCTCTTGTATGGGACGCTACTTGCGTCGATACACTTGCTCCGTCCCATGTCCAGAGCACCTCGAGTTCTGCAGGTGCGGCCGCCAATCAGGCGGAAAACCTCAAGCGGCGCAAATATGAGAACCTTAGTGGGGATCTCATATTTGAACCGTTTGGGGTTGAAACCTTAGGTACATGGGGTCTGGGTGCGCATAAACTTTTCGGAGAAATCTCCAAAAAACTCATTGAGGCCACCCGAGACCCCAGAGCCGGTACCTACCTGGCCCAGAGAATAAGTATCGCAATCCAGCGAGGAAACTGTCTGAGCCTTCTAGGTACTCTGCCTGGTGGGGACGACCTGGGAGATTTCTTTGTTTTGTAGCATTTTAAGTTTTGGAGTAGTTATTATTTTTTTAGTACTTACCTACTTTTATGGTAAAATTGATTTTGTTATCATAACTAGTTTTTAATTCTTCTTTTTAATATTGTAATGTGAACCTTATGTTTTTACCAATAAATATAAAATCAATAACCTAAAACTGAACGTCAGTACTAAATATTATATTATACTCTTTTACTTCTACTACGCGAGTGTGCGGAGCGAGCGAGCGAACAAAAAATGTTTCCCATTTACAGGTTAAAATCTGTTCAAACTAAAACAGTGACGGTGAACTATGTATGGAAAAATCCTCATTTCATTTTTAAATTATGTTTTAAAAAGTTCAAACGTCAAAATGAAGCTCATTCCCATTTGTCAGTTGAAGTTCCGTTCGAGTTATTTCAAATCTTTTTTTCCTAAATCAATGGCGGCCAGGCGGCCACACATCATTTTGTTTAAGGCTGGGACCACGGAAGAAGGATATACTAGTGCTTAAATGAAATGGAAGTTTCGAGTGTAAGAGCTAACATATATGACATTGACATTTGACTCGACACTCATGTGTTCGATTTTCAACTCTATTGTATTACGCAGAGTTCTATTTTCTATGCACATGATTTTCTATGGCCTTCTGGATTCCGGAGCTTATTATAGTCCCAACCTTATACTTTTCAACAAAAAGCAGTAATCACAGTTGTAGTGCTAATCGGAACGTGTCGCCCTGAATTTTGCCGGGATGTCAATGTCCGACGTTGTTTTTGTATTTCCTCCAAAAAATTGTGTTATTTCGGTTCTTAAGGTGTAATATTGGTAGAATATTAATTGGCGTACACAAGTGTGGGCAAGTGGTTCAACTACAAAAAGTGTGTTCCTCCGACACTCCCTAGGAACATTCAAAAAAGCTTCTACCTCTTTACTGAATCGACTGACTTGATTAATTGACTGCGCTGACTATTTATTTCGACTTTGACTAGACTTTGGACCTGACGATTTAGAAATACGGTATTGAAAGTTTAAACGAAAATTCTCTTACCCGTCTTTTTAACTTGCAAATGGTTATAAGTTTATTACTTAAAAGCCGACGCCATATAATTATATAAAAATAAAAAAATCATGTGTCAAAATCATAACAATTTTCGAAATCGGATTGCCTGAAAATAACAAATTGGCGTTCGTATTTATTATTGAAATTATTGGACTAAACTTTTTTAAATACTAAATTATTAAATTATTAAATTCATTTTTGAGAAAGGCTAAATACGTTTTCTGTAAATACTTGTTTACGTAATTCATAACCTATTTCGAATAATCATTTTGCCTTTTTATTTTAGTTAAACAATGTCGTTATCGCCGTTTTTCCGATCCCCATTCACGGATATCACTGGCGGCATCGTGTCCCATCAAATGTTAGGGGAATGCCAGAAGCAAGAAATGCATTACATGGACTGCCTCGAAGCCTACGGTTTGGATCGCGGAAAAGTTAAATGCGCTGATTTATTCAGCAATTTCCACGAGTGCCAGACCAAAACATTGCAGTTCAAAAGATTTATGGTATGTTATTTTAATATTTTCTGTTATAACTAGAATCTGACTAATGGTCTAAAGGAATAATTTATACAAATTGGACCAATGTTCATTGGTCAGATTCCATTGTTGCAACAAATGCCTTGTTAAAACTTAAGTTAGTACATTTTTACATTTGTTAGGTACTCTCATTATGATTCTCATTATTATTTTTTAATTATTTATATGCTATTAGTATGTATGTATTTAAAAATCAAGCTATTACATTATGCCATAATATAATTTGTATTAGTTACGAGTAGAATGTCATAATTTATTATACTGTCTCGTACATATTAATTCTAAATATTATACACCAAAATGCATACCTAAAAGTATACTGCACATTATATATTTTTTTTAAGTTTTATAATACTTTCAGGCAATCAGACGTGAAAGAGAAAAGCAAATTGCGGAAGGAAAACTAAAAGGAGATGAAAAATTCTTGAACCCCAGAGTTGATGGTTATTGACAGTCTATACATTGTTAATATATCCAAATTATGTTCATTAAATAGATTAATTACTCATTGTTTTAGTATTTTATATTATTATTTAAAGTTTCATTTTAATTTTATCAACTTATAGTCGAAGTTGTTTAAGACAGTGTTTCCCAACTGCCGGGTCGCAACCTGGTACCGGGCCATCAAAATAAAATAGTGGGTTGCCATGACAGAACAATGTTTGGGAAACACTGGTTTAAGACCTTTTTTCAGTGTAAGTAAATATAAACATTCTAAAAAGTAAAATTTGGACAAACGGAATAAATCTTAACACAGTTTCAAGTAGAAACTGAAGTAAATAATATAATCTGGACCACGCGCACAATAGCGCTGTGCACATGTAAATATTCAGACTGCGTTCTAAACTGTGGATGGATCTGCGCTGTTTGGGAGTGCGGATCGTACTGTCACTTTGTGCTAATTACGACTAAAAATGCGTCCACCTGACCTGCCGGCGTCATACATATTTAGACGAATGCGCGGATGAAACTGGAAAAGCGCTCGCATCAACATGCATGGTAGGACTGTGCACAGTCAGCCCTGTGCAGCAGCGTAGCAAGCCTTAGGTAGCCCCCTATCATAAACTAGTTTTGGGGGGCCCCCAACCGGAATGTTTAGTAAAAATTTGCCGGGGGCCCCAAATTATATGATACGGCTGATACAACGGTAGCTACGCCCCTGGCCCTGTGCAGTACATGTTCCTTTCAGAGGGTTGGAACGGCACATGTTGTTTCCGCTGTTCAAACTATATTTGTGAAGGGCACTGTTCACTGATATACATAATAAAGTACCTACTATCTTTAGAGAATATATCTACAAAAGTCATTGCGGTCGTCTTAATTAAAATATAGAACTTTAAAATTATTAATCTATGTTAGAGTTTTTTATTGTTCTAACAATTTACGGTGCCTAAGCAATTTAAATAGCAATGATAGAAAATTAATATTGCATAAGACATTCTGCTGTTCATCCATTTATTTTTAACCCCCGGGTCCCGACGACAACAGAATGATGTTACTATTAATTAGTTTTATTTTGATAAGCCGCATTAGTTCACAACGCGGCCGCCTCATATTGTGTTTTATTGGTTAGATCACAATATACGGGCCAAATATACAATAATATTATTAAAAAACAATTAATTGAGTGATTGTCATTAAGGTAAAAGACTATAGCTTCGTGTTAGTAGGTATCTCATTTCGTGAGTTTTGCTTCAAGCGTCCTTTTAGTTCAAAAAATAAGAAAGTAAGTACTATTTAAATTATTAATTTAAATAGTACTTACATACATCAATAAAATCTTTATTATTTAAACTATGTAAAAAATTAATAACCAGCAGTTTTAAGCATAAAATAACAGCAATACGAGGCTAAAAAGTCTCAGTGGCTGGAAAAAGCTGTCCGGTGAACGTAACATTATTTTTCACTGTAATAAGGTGTTAGGTGGGAAGTCAAATAGAAGTAGACTTAAGATGTGACCATACTTTATTGAGGTTTAATACAAACTGTCCTTACCAACTAAAATGAACTTAAAGGTAAAACTACAATCTAGCTTACTCTACATTAATATGATATTACTATAAAGGAACATACACACTACATCTCCCCCCAAAAAAAGAACAACAAAAAAAAAATACATACTTAGTTTTTTTTTTTAATTTACAAATTTAAAATATTTTTTAATTTTACTAAACATAACAAGGCTTTGTTCTATTTTTATGAACAATTTTTTCTTTACCATCCTTTAAAATAGTAACATTTGGTCTCTTATCTTTAACAACAACATATGGACCATCATATAAAGTATTTAATTTAGTACCACTTTCGTTTTTTAACATAAGTTTATCTCCGGGTTTGTACAATATTGGATTAATTTTATCATCATATCTTATTTTACGTTTCATTTTTGAATTTATTAAATTATTTTTAGCATCACTCTGAGCTCTCTGTAATCTAAATTTAAATTCTAAAGGATAATTTTCATAATTATATAATGGATCTACAGTTTTTGATAAACCAGTTGGTATGCGACAGACTTGACCGAATACTAGCTCAAATGGAGTATACTGCGTCTCGGTGTGAATTGTATGAGAAACACCAGTACTGTACCTATGAGCCCCATGAAGATGGCTGATTATTTGTTTGTATTCTCAAGTATGCGCCTAACATTTTATGACTATTTTCTAATGCACCTATGCTTTCATGATGGTATGCTGTAGACATTATTTGTTTAATATTTAAAATATTCAAAAGTTCCTGCATTGTACTTGATATAAATTCTGTACTTCTATCTGTCGCAACTTCGCGTGGTATACCATGACGTAAAATAAAATGTAGGTCAAGTCTCATCCTCAGCTGCACGTACAGCATCCTTTAGCTGAGTAAAGTTTCGGGCTGTAATAATAGTCCCTAAACGCTGACTTTGCAAACCTTCCGCAAAACGCTTTATCGCATTTTTTTCATTAACTGGCCGCAGTACCTGGTACGCAGCAGGGTCATCGTTAGCTTGAGAAAAAGTAAGATCTACAAACAGTCGTCCAATCTCGTTGCCAAAATCTTTAATTGACTTGTTCCCTTTCCTAGCACTTTGCAATTGAGCTTGTAAAGAAGTGTCTGATTTAATGGTCAGTAAACTAGTACGCATATATTTTAGTAAAGAATTTATGTCAGTATATTCTGTTTTTAACCTCATTTTAGCGCTATCAGAAATTCGCGTTTTTTATATAAATTTAATAAGCAACTTCTTACCATCATTAGGAATCATCGAACTATATAATTCTATAGCATCTATAAGGTCTCGAGTAACAGACTCGTCACCATTCATTTTCGGTAGTAGACTTACCGCCGTCTTCAAACAAAAATTTCTGACATTTTGCCAGGTGTCTTATAACTTAAAATCTTATAATAAACTTTTCTTATGTTAATACAAATACCTAAAATTTCCTTAGAGACAGTCGGATGAAAACTTTGTACGAATTCTTCAAAGTGAGTATTATGCAAATTAGCTTCATTTATTTTTAATTCATAACTAGGTTCTGTACGTCTTTTTGGTCCTAATTTACAAATATATTCTTTAATTCCATTTAATTTAATGTATATTTCTAATAATTTTTCCTCCATTTAACATAGTAATCTAAATAAACTTATCGATATTTACTAACCACTTAGATAGTAATAACATTTTATTTATTATTATTCCCTTACAAAAAAAAATCTAAAGAAAGTAAAAATAATTATCATATAATAAAAATCATTGCGGAACTCTAATCACACGTTTCCTTAGAATAGAAAAGTCATATTTCGCTGACGCGACGTTATAACGCTCCGGCGAGGTCATGCGCACATATTACGAACTCTTTTAATTATTGATTTATAACTATTCATCATCATCACGACACTAACCACTCACTTGACTTTCGAAGCTGGAGATTACACCGACGAATCCGCTGAGAAGGCAGGGTTTTGGGCGCCTTGTACCAGCCGACGGACTGTTTGCTTCCTCAATTCCTCACGCATCCAGCTGCGATGGCATTTGCGGTACAAATATATACCAGCGATACAAAATACCAAAAATACAAGTCCTACAAGAATGCTCGTTGTTGGACTTTAAGGTCTCATGTACCTGATCCAGCTGCGAATTGTTACTTCCACCCGAAGCGGTCTGGGCTATAATGACCTTCTCTTCTTTGCTTTCTTGGTTTTGCCCATTTCCTCTTTGATATTTAACAATAAAAGATACGTCTCACCCAACTGGAACGGCAGCTCGTAGGCATGCAGTTCACGTCGACACGAAGCACGTGGCAGGTAGCAGTGGCCGAGGCAGGGTCGCCATGAGGTGTTAGGTGGGAAGTCAAATAGAAGTAGACTTAAGATGTGACCATACTTTATTGAGGTCTAATACAGACTGTCCTTACCAACTAAAATGAACTTAAATGTTAAACTACAATCTAGCTTACTCTACATTAATATGATATTACTATAAAGGAACTTACACACTACAGTAAGGATAGCGCTCACGTTTCTTTTGCTCACAGAAAGGATAAGAAGAGATCATTTGAATAAAACTTTTAATGGTGCTTTTATGTGTTCCTCAATATCAATTGATTTGAAATATAAAAGTCAAGTATAACCATTGAATTCCATTAAAATAGCAATAATACAACTCACGAAATAGCGTTCAATTAATTTTTCGGTGATCCCTTAGTTCGTGTCAATACCGAATTAAGGATATTCTAGACATATTTTTGTCGCTGGTGTATTTGTATAATAATTAAAAATATTCAAATATGCATTAAACAATAAAATAAGTACCTATTAACATTAATTATTAAAGTAAGTAAGTATTAACATCCGACCTAAATGTTATTCTAATTATATAATTCGGGATATGTTGTATTCAATATTTTTCTTATTTATTCTGCTCTTATAGCTCTTAATAAGAGCTTGAAGGACCTGAATTCACATTTTTAAGGTTAATTCGTCTATACGATTCTTCTATACGTTGCCTATGCAACCAGCATAGTTTACTTTTTGTATTCAATTTAGATTTTTTTCTTCTTCATTTCGATATTTGTTATAGGTATATAACATAATTAGTTTACTTAATTCAAATACAAAAAGATTTACTATGGTATGTATCAACATAAACGTGCAAAATTACGAGATATCAGAAATTTTGTGCATATGGCCATACATTTCGTAGCAACATTACTAGCGTTTACTAGCAACATTACTAGGCATTTTCACGAGACCCACAAAAATGGTTCAAACAATCCGCAATATCTTTGAAAATATTGATTTTTAGTATACATACTATTCCTTTTGTAAACTGGTCTTATTTTTCAGAGCACTATTCATTTATGTAATAAAAAATACAGGCAATTACCATATTACGTATATGATTTAAGGACCACCAAGATACAGGCTTCTGCCTGGTTTGGGGTCCATCGCAATATTAAATGGCTAACTATGACTTAACCTACAACAAAATTGTACCAATTGTAAATGTCTGTATCCACTTAGTATGTAAAATTAATGTTGTATTGTGTTATGTTATGGTTCAGAAATAAATTATTATTATTATTATATATATGATACTAGCATAATGCCCGTGCCTTTGCCCGCGTGAAATTAGGTTTTAAACTTTCATCCCCTATTTTACCCACCTAGGGTTTGATTTTAGAAAACGCTGAAATACGTAACTCATTATTTTTTCCGTACTCAATTCATACGAAATATCATGCAAATATGTCCAAGGAATAAAAAGTTTCATACAAACTTTTATCACCTATTTAACCGCCTTGGGGGTTGAATTTTCTTAAATCCTTCCTTAGCGGATGCCTACGTTATATGAGTAATACGTGTGCAAAATTTCAAATTTCTAGCCTTAAGGGTTTAGCCTGTGCGTTGATACATCAGTCAATCAGCTTTGCCTTTTATATATATAGATTATCATTACGTACTATAAAAACACTATCACGAAATCGCGTCCAAGAACTCACAAACCTATGGTACCAAGTAGTTTTAGCTATGCATTAACACATAAGCTACTTTTTATTCCGAAAAGTACAGATTTCCCGTTGGACCGGGCAGAGCCGCGGACAAAAGCTACTTTTGTCATAAATCTAATCTTATCTTGTACTGTAAACGAGACAAACATGTATACTTACTTATATATATTATATAATAGGTTTCTCGAAAACGGCTGCAAGTATTAACATGAAATTTAGTATGCAGGTAGTTATGGGGGAGAAAAATCGATCTAGACTCTAGCTAGGTTCTATCCCTAGGAAACTGCGCATTTTTAAGCTTTATATAATAAAGGTTTTATCATGAGATCTAGATTCGAGACTAGAGTCTAGAACCTAATCATTTGATGCTTAGGGCCAGTTTGTTTTACACTTACAATACTAATTACGTAAAAAAAAAATTGTAACTGTCAAACGCATCTAATTACAAAACTACACATACAATTTGAAATTTATACATTTATCGAGTAATAATAAGTACTTACCTTAATATTTCAGAATATATAAACCAAATTTACTGTGACAACCCCTCAAGACAACCCTTACAAAATTTGGATCGAGTTCAAAGCTTATATGAAAGCTATCGTCTGCACGTAAGTACCTATTATATTATTGACTCTGTGGTGAGAGGTGAGGTGAGGGAGGTGTTGAGTATATTATGAAAATTAGGAAAGTACTGATGAATTAGATTTCCAATACAGCTTACACCATAATTACTCTATTTTGCTTCTCGCTAGTGAAAACTTATTAATGGCTTATGGTAAGTACATAGCTTTATTTATTGTTAAAATAGCTGTAAGTTCTCTGAGTAAATAAAAAAATAAAATGAAAAGAAAATCAATAAGCTGATACATGCACCTGATACATGTATCTGATTTGTTGTGATAGTGATATACTGCGCAATTGATATCACGCAGTTATTGCGCGGGAGTCACGGCCGGTCGGACTTTTTTCGCGCAAATTTGGCGCCAAATCTACGACGCCACGACCTACGACTGGCGCGACCAGGGGGGGTATTATGAGGTCTTGTAGCAGTATTACTTTAATATTACTTTTAGATTTCGCGCAATTTAAAAAAATCTTTTTGTCTATATAAATAGAGATCATGTTTGCTTATAAGCATGTTTTCTACAAATTACGTTATGTATGTAATGTTGGTATGTAATGTATAAACATTACATACCAAGCTGTGTAATGTGCATTTTTTTTTCTTTTCCGTATTCTGAACCAGATTTGTGTTTAAGATATTCAAAATTTAGTTTGATTTAATAGATAAAGTGTAGAACTACGAGTAAACTGTTTACTAGTATATATCTGTATAATCTATGGAACTGTTGATGGAATCAGTGTAGGTACCCCATACTACGAAAAATACGAGTAACGAAATGTATTCGTGTGTAACGTTTCGTTACTCGGTACTAGATGGCGCCACCCGTTACTCAGTACCGAATAAATCCAGTTTGCTACAGCTCAAAAGGTTATCATGATGATACTGTGGTTCCTAAACCGGTAGGACCTTCTTTTCGAGCTCATTAAACAAATCGAACAACAAGTAGGTGTAGGTAAGTGCAGTACCTACTTTAGTAACGTTGCATTATTTAAAACTCGGTATCTGAACAAGTGAAAGAGCAGATAATGCGCTTCTCCAAAATTATCTACTCTATGGCGATAACAGATCCCCTTTATAATCCTACTAAGTACCTACTATTATTTGAATGTAAAAGTTTGTGAGGTTAAATGAAATTTGGTATGGTTTAGACATAGGATTTACACATTTTATCCCGATAAAGTACAACTAACTACGTACTTACAACGAAGACGTAATAACCGAGAGTCGTTAAAACCGATATCAAAATGTTTATTATATACCATGACAGAACTCTAAATGTTGTCGTATTACTCGGTTTGCCGTTTAAAAGATGTCGTATAAAGGGGTTTTCACTGTAAATCAATAACTAAATATTCATTTTTGCAATAAAAGAATTCAGTTATCTAGCCTACTATTATTATTAGACGTAAGCCTCGAAAAGTTCCAATAAATTAAGTAGAGCCGCGGCTAATTCTGCATATTTTTCCGCAATTGAAAAGACATCAACGACTCCGTAAGCCATGAAGCTCGCCATTACTGAGCGTGACTGAGTTTTTATTATGTTATAATTTGTTAACGATACTAATTGGGTATTTTCCTACATGTAAAAATTTAGTTTTTTTTAAATAATTTAAGAAATAATTATGTATTACAAATGATAAAATTGAAAAGAATTAGTATTTTATGTGTAGTTTTGTAATTAAATACATTTTGAAGTCACAAAAAAGGTGAAATTATATTTTAAAACATTAGCGTATAAAACCTACATAATTAGTTTACTTACAATCAAATACAAAAAGATTCACTATGGTATGTATCAACATAAACGTGCAAAATTACGAGATATCAGAAATTTTGTGCATATGGTCATACATTTCGTAGCAACATCACTAGCGTGTGACGTCTACTAGTACGACTTTTATATGGAGCGTTTTCACGAGACTCACAAAAGTGCTCCAAGCAATCCGCAATATCTTTTTACTAATTCGAATAAGTAGGTAAACTTCTTTTTAAATTGGTCATTATCTAGAAAGGGACAGAGCCAGTACGCCGTCAGTTATTTTCTTATTCTAATATAATTAAATATTTACCTTTAATACCAAACCTTTAATAACCAACTACATACCGACTCGACCAATAAGAAATATGAACGTATTTTCAACATAACTGTATCTTGTATGATAAACCATGCAGTAAAATCAGTTTTTGGATATAATTGAGAATAACAAAGACATAACGTTTAAAGTAGTCAATTATAGACATAAAATATGTAGCGTGACGTCATATTACACAGCTTGCATAGAAAGTTAATACTAAATTGCGTTTTGCTACAAAGAGATAGATTAAAAACTTTTAGCGCTCAATATATTTTGTTTTTTTTCAAAAGATACTTATTGGCAATTTTTTTTGGGCTTTCATTTATTTTTCAGTAAGTATAATTTAATATAATTTTCTGTTCTATGCATATTCCCTATTCTACATATATATTCATAGTTTAAAAAATTAAATGTTTTTTAACGAGTTTCGTAGTTTTAAATTTATTTTTAACATTTTCACGAGCATTAACGTAGGAAAACTTGTTTGTTTGATTGTTATACACTTTTGGAAACTGTTCTTGATATGTATTCGATATTTGAATATTCTGGGGCCTGCGAGGTGGGTCGTGAATTGTGGAAACTGTAGAATTTATTACACAATATATTTGACGAGTCAAAGAACTTAGTAAAAATCCGTACATAAAAAACCCAGAGTCGACATGCAATGAAATGTTTGTAAATTTTCAACACCAAAAATTACACCTATGTACACCGACCAACATGTAGGTACATACATTACAACCACATTAACAGGAACCGTCTTTTTCATACATCGTCTCACGTATGTCATTTCCATTGAAAAGATGATTGATTATGAATTTGATTCTTGCTCATAACCATTTATAGTGAGCACACTGGCAACAATTTCATTGCTGTCGACCCTGGGTCCAATTTGACCATCACCTTTATCGTCAAAACATGCTTATGAAATATATATTTTTATCTAAATAAGCAGAAAAATAGTTTTATACGCCTGTTTACGTGAGAAAACACAAAGAAAACCCGACTATGGCGTGTGCCTTTAGATTAATCCCTTGTAGAGGCATTATTTCAATGTAACCATTACAAATAAAAGTATTTGTAAAATGTCTCTGCAAGGAATCTATTCTTTAGAAGTAGAAAAAATATAAGGGGTCCCATATACGGTCCGATTTTCATTCAGTTCAGCCTGAACGGATGCAAAATCCGTTCCGCGATGTATCATCTATGCGCAATTTTGAGATCACATCAGTCGGCCGGATGAACTGAAGCGATTCATTCCAGTGTTGCCAGCTCTGATTTTGTGAAACTACTAAACTCGCGTCGATTTCTACTAAAATAATATTGAAAACTAACAAAAACTATTATGAGCTAATCAACTGAGGAATCCCTACAGCCCCCAAAAACCTGCTGCATTTTAGGTTTTATTATATTACATTTTTATTATTTATTGAATTATATTATAAATTTTATCGTTAAATTAAAATATACTAGGAAATACTACGTATATAGTAATTAAACGGGTAGTTTTAAGCAAATTACGGACGAATACGTATAATCACGCGATGTATTATTATGATAAGGTACAATTTTTTTTTGTTTTTTTTTTGTCTAACTAGGCCATTTTGCATATGATTACAGTCTGGCTCTTTCTCACTAAAACACTACTAAATTCCTACTAAGTAGGGAATAAAATACTTAATTTAGTAGTAAAACTTTGTAAAATAACTAAGTTGGCAACAATAATTCTGGACTGAACGGATGGACTGAACGGACCATTGTAGGCAAATGCGCGGGCCGTCAGTTCGATCTGGCATGTCGATGACAGCGCATTTCTCACAGTTTAAGCTGCGCGCTATGACACACGTAAAGTCCGGACCGAGACCGTTTTGGAACGCAGTCCGAGCCGCGGTCCGAACTTTACTTGTGCAGGGTGCTATTATACGGCATATTATGTACACCATAATATGCCGTATAATAGAGCTTGCTTAAGTTTGGCCTAATCACTCACATCTGGCCACTAAAATATGGGTCCTAATATTCAATGAAGCTATCGACCTATAATGTTCATTAGTTGCCTTCGGAAAGGGACCGGAATGTGGCAGACCATCACCCTACATCCTGTACAGGGTCAACTAAAGGTCAATGGACTTAAAGGTGATCACAAAAATTATGCAAATCGCCGACGAGAATCGAAAGTTAAAAAAAGAGAACGAACTTTATTCACATAATTCTAGTATGAATGAACGACGTATTTACATGATTTTGTCATAAAATTGGCTATTGCGATTAAAAAAAAAGGACCTCTGTCTGCTCTGTTGTCACCTATCAGGTGGCCTCACTGAGCAACGAAAGTGAACATCGCGCCTCAAAATATTAACGAAATAGATACTGCAGCTTTTCACTGCTACTATACAGAATGTTTTTTTGATGATGATGTAACTAAAAGAGTCTTTGGTGAGACAGGCCTCTAACATAACCTAGCCTATCTAATATTTAAATTTTGAAAATCGGTCAATAAACGGCAGAGTAATGTTCAAAGATATCTGTGTCGGTGTAAAATATTATGAGAAGTACCTATTATATCATCATTATGTTATGATTTACGGTGTGATGATGGTGGTGATGATGATGATTACTTATGCTTGCAGTTCTTTAAGCAACGCCGAAGTAAAATCCCCAAACATGTATCTATAAGGAGTCAGGAGTTCTGTTCAGTGCAAAATCTTACTTTTTGGTAACTTAAGCTTGGGTTACTTCCGAAAAGGTTGAAATCACTATATTATGTGTCCATATAAATTTTGAGGAGTTCCCTCGATTCGTCATGGATCTCATCATCAGGTCACAACTTTTGTGAAAAAGCGACCAACTTCGAAGCCCTTATATACCCTTTACATGAAAAAAATAATTTTGAAAATCGGTCAACAGACGGCGGAGTTATCGTTGACCATACAAAAAAAACATACAGCCGAACATATAACCGTCTCCATTTTTGGAAGTCGGTTAAAAATAGTTTCAGATCGATAACTACAAACCCTCATCGTAAAAAGAAAATAAATATTAGGCCGTAGCAATTTTCCTGAGCTGAAATTTCATGACATTTAATAATGTAAGTTACGTAAGATTTATTTTATGCATATTGATGCATAAAATAAAATAAATCAAAAAATGTACCTCATAGCAAACACTTTTTTGTCGTAGACACCTATTTCGACAGCGACAAATTAAATCTGTGTATGAGAATAGTAGATGTATAATAATATAGATATAAATTGTTATATCTATATTATTATACATCTACTATTCTCATACACAGATTTAATTTGTCGCTGTCGAAATAGGTGTCTACGACAAAAAAGTGTTTGCTATGAGGTACATTCCACATGTACGGGCAGACTAAAGGTTAAATAAAACATTACTTAATTAAATAGGTGTCGAGACCTGAACTATTAGCTGAGGTCAACGCCCGTTCTCACTGATGAAGCGATGAAGGTTACACCAGGTACGTGCGACGTCCTCAAAAATTGGACGGCTCATGACACGGAAACTATTAAAAGGTGCTCGACCTGCTTAAATGAAGGCTGATTAGCATAAACCTTCGGAGGAATTCGAGTACAAGCAACCCAAAATCATACTTAATACGCGCGTGTCCGATGCGCGACTGCATCATGGTGCGCTTTGAGTTAAGCGCGAGCGTGACAGAAACGTAAAATCTAGCTAACTGTAAGGTCCTATAGTTCTATACTAAGTATCTATGCTAAAATCGCAACTGCATCGCATAGCTACAACAAGTCGCAATGTGTGGGACCTAACGCATCAACATGACGTGTGACCGATCGTCCTATTTTGTAGGACACCTTGGGTCATGATATTATAAAATGTTAATGAAATCAATTAAATATAATTAACGACTTCGTAAAACGAGCTCCGCGAGTATTTTAATACTACTATAGTGTGAAAATAAATATATTAGCGTTGAATAAAAATTATTACAAAATATAGCGCTATATTTTAGCGCTTTTAGTCGGGTTTGCCGCATACATATTTAAGCCGCGTATCCACTAAACATCAAATGACACTCAACACGACGGTTTGGGAATAGTGGGGAGACCCAAAGGGATATCTCCGACCATGCCAGATGATATACTCGGTCAAGCCGAAGCCCCAGTTGAAAGCATTTCAAATGTTGTATGTATAGCGTTGAACTATCAAAACTTCGATAGCGTGATTCAGGATTGTACCGTTAATTGGTCTGCCACAATGGCAATGTTGCAAAACAACGCGACTTTGCCAGCGGGCAGGCAACATGATTAGGCTGGGACTATATGATCCGGAAGCCGGAAAACCGGAGAAAATTCAGAGCATTGAAAATAGAACTTTGTGCTAATACAATAGAGATGAAAATCGAACAGTGTCGAGTCATTTGACTATTTGTCAATGTCATATTATATATGTGCAGAGTCCTATTTTTAGTGCTCTGAATCCTCCCGGGCCCGGATTTCCGGATTCCGGATCAATTAGTCCCAGCCTTAGTAGATGCGTAGACAGACAACGTTATACAACAATACTAAAGTTCAACGCTAACTTTCTTAACGTTGGACATGTATGTAACATGTCGCGCGCCAAATGTTGCCTCGTATATACGAGGCTTAAAGCTCTATAGCGCAATATGATTTATTTAATTTCTCGCTCATCTTATACACGTTTTACCACAATAAGGTGATCCTCACACTGACTACGCAGTACGCACTCCAAAGTGCGACGCAGATTTTGAAATTTAAAAAGAGCGTAATATCACACTGAAAACGCACCCTTTACTAGCGCGGTGGCGTAGTATGTTAAGCGCTTGTCATTTTTAGGGTTACGTAGTTATTTTCAGTACAACCGCCATTAATTAGCCGCTGCCCAGCGCTTAAGATTTTTTCGCTATATTTGTATTCATTAGGTACTGAAAATACGAGCCTTGCGCGTTGTGGTAGAATTCTATTACAATTGGAATACGAATAATAGCTGAATTATAACTTGAGCGCTTAGAAGTAACCGCAATTACAAGCTTAACGCCTCTCTTGTCCAGTAGTTTATAGAGTTTGGCTCTCCACTCTAAAGGGCTCGGGTTCGATATCCACGTTGGTTTTACAACGTAACAACAACAAAAAATATTGTTTTCAAGTCTGGTTAGGTTAATGCAGGCTGATCACCTGATTGTCTGAAGAAAGTTGATCCATGCGTCGGATGTGCAGTGAAAGTAAAGGAAGAGAGAGTGCTCTTGTGTACTGCGCACACATATTTTAGCACTATATGAACAAAATTAAAAAATCCCCGAATTGTCAAGCAGCTGGAGCTGATGATGATGAATTATAGCTTAGAACGATCTCGATCATGTCAGCTATGATACAAAAAAAATATTGATCAAAATTAAAAAAATATCTGCTACGTAGCTGGACTGGTTTCAACAGAACCGTCCATGATCACCGAAATCAGTGTGGAAGCTATAATTAATTATAGCTGAAGCTGAAGCTAGCAGAAGGTTCAAACAATATGCTCTTCTAAAAAGTATAAAACTGATAATGACAAAGAAAATAACCTAACCAAGAGCATGTCAGGACATGTCTAAGGAGGGTTCCGTAACTCTAAACGCGTGATAGATATTTTTCAAATTACTTCAAAAGTTACCGTCCGATTTCGTTTAAAATAATTTTCCTAAAGAGTATTTAGCACGATCTATCAGCATGATAAATTGCAAATATCATAGTTTAGAAATACCATAGGGGGGACCAACTTGTAAGCCACTTGATGACTTTGTAAAAAAGCGATGTATCAAACTATGCCTTTATTTTAAAAGACCTATTCAACGATACCCCACACAATGGGGAAGAATTAAAAAATATTTTTCATCCCCACTTCATATCATCAATCACATGCACAACCGAGATCAAAACCAAAATATTATATAACTATACCAAATTTGAAATTTCATCCATTTATTAATCGACTTCCAAAAAAAAAAGATGTATTTTTTTGTTCAACTATAATTCCGCCGTCCGCGGACCGATTTTCAAAATTCTTTTATTGATGTAAAGGGTCCCGTTTTTACCAAAGTGGTGACCTGATGGGGTCCATGATAAATCGAGGGAACTCTTCGAAGTTTATATGGACACGAAATTCGTACCGACTTCAAAATTATGAAGATTGGGTAGAGAAATAGTTAAAATTTTAGACGAATTTAAAAGGGGAATTATTTATAAAATAAGTTTTATATCATACTTTTTTGTGCATATTTTAACCGACTTCCAAAAAAGGAGGCGTTTATACGTTCGGCTGTATGTTTTTTTTTGTATGTTCAACGATAACTCCGCCGTCTGTTGGCCGATTTTCAAAATTCTATTTTTGGATGTAAAGGGTATAACTTTGAAGTTGGTCTCGTTTTCACAAAAGTGGTGACCTGATGATGGGATCTATGAGGAATCGAGGGAACTCCTCAAAATTTATATGGAGACATATAGTGATTCTGAAGTAACCCAAGCATATGCTACCAAAAAGTAAGATTTTGCACCAAGGTATACCCTGGATCCAAAAGTACTGAACAGAACTCCTGACTCCTTATAGATACATGTTTAGTTATTTCGGCGTTGCTTAAAGAACTGCAAGCATAAGCCACTATGTCAATTAAAGTAATCATCATCATCACCACCATCATCACACCATAAATCCTGACATAATTATTATAATATAATAGGTACTTCTTACTTTTGTTAGGTTGTCTGGCTGAAAATGCTATAAGCATTAGGACCGCCTTTTTGTACAGTTCTATTATTTAATTATTGTTATGTGTGTGTGTGTGTGTGTTTTTTGTGCAAATAAAGAGTTTTCTATTCTATTCTACTTCTCATAGTATTTTACACCGACACAGATATCTTTGAACATTACTCTGCCGTTTATGGACCGATTTTCAAAATTCTTTTATTACAATTTTTATTTTTGATGTATTGGGTATAATCTGAAATTGGTCTCGTTGTCACCAAAGCGGTGACCTGATGATGGAAACCATGAGTAATCGAGGGAACTTCTCAAAATTTATATAGACATATATAGTGATTTTAACTTTTTCGGAATTAGTCCAAACATATGCTACTAAAAAGTAAGATTCTGCACCAAGGTATACCCTGGTTCCAAAAGTACTGAACAGAACTCCTCAGTATTTAAAGGTACGTGTTTGGAAATTTCAACATTGCTTAAAGAACTGCAAGCTGCACTGCATTATGTAACTTACAGTCATCATCATCATCGTCTTATATACAATACCTAATGGAAGCTGGGCGCGTATTCAATTATACATTCGATTGTTTATTTTGAACGTTTAAGAACGTTCAAAATAAACGATGGAATAAATGTATTAATAATAATTTAACAAATATAACTAAAAAGGGAAACATTATTATTCTTTTTAAACAAAAAATTAAACCTACTTCCAAAGTAAAAATGCACAAAAAAGTATGAAATAAAGCTTATTTTTTAAATAATTCCCTAAAATGTTAACTTTTTTCTTCTCAATCTTCAAAATTTTAAAGTCGGTACCAGCCAACTTGAACGTGAGTTCTATTTTAAATATTGTTTTATCAGGATGTTGTTCGGGCTGGTACCGACTTCAAAGTTTTGAAGATTGAGTAGAGAAATAGTTAAAATTTTAGCCAAATTTAAAAGGGCAATTATTTAGAAAATAAGTTTTATTTCATACTTTTTTGTGCATTTTTACTTTGGAAGTCGGTTTAATTTTTACTTTGTTCATAATTACAGAAGCTAGAGGCGCGGACAGACAGACTGACAGACAGACAGACATACAGACAGGCAGACGGACGGACAGAGCGAAACTATAAGGGTATTTGAGTATTACGGAACCCTAATTATAACAAGGATGTCGTTTATGTATTCCCGATCCCGTTTTACATAAAATATTCAGTCTCAGAGTAAACAACAGGGCACAACAACAACAACAAAAATATTCATTCTGACGGTCAGAGCGGTTTTCAGTTAACATAAAAAATGCATTATGTATAAGGCGATAGGCTGTAGTATTTTAAAAAGATTAAGATACTTGAGTCAAAATTCCGCATTACGCCTCCGATATCCGCCTACCACCAGACTATCCGCTGGTAGGATATCGCTGCACTCAGGTTCCATTGGCCTGGGGTTCATAAAACTCGATTCCTATCGGCTTCACTTACCACTTACCTTTTGAAGACTCTCATCCAAATCCCGACCTATTATACGGGCTAGAGCTTCCCTATGAAGGAGAAACAGCCTTCGCAACTGTACCAATACACAACACAAGAGGAGGCAGCGTTGTTTTCAGGAGCTACGCGTTTTTATATATTACTAGCTTTTGTCAGCGGCTTCGCCCGCGCGTGTTTTTTAAACGATATCTTTATACTTAATTTATATTCGTAATTCTGATGTACTCGCAATAAGGGCGCGGGCGGAGTACCTGCATCGAGCGAGTCCTATCGGTACCTACCTACTACTACCGCTTGATTCATTTTACTCACAGATCTAGCAAGGTTCGCGCTCTGGTACATTCTATATTTATGATTTTACTCGTGCGTACTTTTTAATTTAATATACTTAAACTGTGTAAAATGTGTGAAGGGCAAATATAATGTGTATGAAATCGTTAAGGTGACTTACGCATTTAATTTGATAAGGATTAATATTGTATCCGTTTAAATAGCTTCTGAACATACCACATTTGTGATATTTTTTTAAAATTTCGAATAAGTATAGTAAGCTATCCTTAAAAGATAGACATAATATATGCCATTCCGGATTTTTTTGTTGACATATAAATGAGAAACAATCTCACCATACATTGTTTTATTATATCCCCAACGGATTAGGCATCGGTTTTTGATCTCTTCTGGGGCTTAAGCCCTTAATTACGATAATTGTTAAGGGTGTCGAAAACATTGGCTTGATTTTTTTCAACACCTCCAACAATTATCGTCATATTTTAACCAATCTCCACAAAACTTTAACAAATTATACACCTAAACCTTCCTAAGGAACAGTGTTGATAGATGAAAACTGCATGAAAATCCGTGAAAATGAGAAATTTACGTACCCGATTGGCACTTGCCGAAACCAACAATCACCTACAATATTACGCGAAATAAGACCCAATGCTCCTTGGTTTTGAAAAATATTAAAACACGCAGAATCAGCCAACCATTATTATTATTCAGTATTCAGAAGCTCGACCCTGGCAACACGAGGTATTGACGTCTGTCCTCTGCTTCTGGGAAGGTCAGACGTATTTAAATAAAAAAAACTTAACCTCTGAAATTTAGATCGACGTGGAAAATCGTTAAATCAAAAAATTTTTATTTTATGACGGCCACCTGCGAGAAACTCATTAAATATCAAAGTTTAATAGTGATTTACATACTTAGGTATTAAATGTATAAATTTGTGTTTTTGTTTTGGATACGATTCGGAAGGATTAAGATTCTACGGGCCGTATGCTATTTAGAATGTTGAATTATTATTTCGTAGCCATTTTCGACCACCCAAACCCAAACCCATGAATTATGAACCGTCTTATTATGCAAGAGCAGTAGATATGAATAGTTATAAAACGAATTTCAAACATTTGCTATTTTAACACAGCGCAGCTATCGAACGGATACTTTCTGAGCTAGGATCCAAACCTTATAAATAAAATAACGAGATGTTAGGAGAGGCAAGTACGAGAGCTTTTCGTAATAAATAAAATATGAATATTACCACAATTCATTATTGTCGTGGGTTTGATCCCCCGCTTTGGAAAATTTTTGAATTGGAATTGAATTACGACTAGGCTAAAAATTACTAAGTTTATGTAAAATTCAATTGCACGCGGGCGAAGCCCCGGTCAGAACTAGTATTGTACAAAATTTAATTATTTTAAAGGAACAATTATTATTTGGGCTATCCTTTTGCTTAAAGTTGGCACCCGCGCGAGTTTCTTTCACCTCATTCTTCTCGAAGGTTAGGTCAGGTTAGTTCCGAACCGGTGTTTTTTTCTTATTTATTTTTTTAATCTGACTTTGAATAACACTTTTTATTTTAATTTATAAATTAAAAAAATTCAATTTTTATTAATTTGTAATATTATGATACCATGGAGGAATTATTACTATTATTATTTAGTTACTATTACTTAGTTTTATTGGTCCATGATGATACTAATAATCTTGACAACCTCTGTGGCTCAGTGGTTAGCGCGTCGGATCTCGCCGGAGTTCCCGGTTTCTAATCCCGCCATGGGTACAAAAACTTTTCTGTGTTTCTAACCTAAGTCATGGATGCGTTTTAATAATATTATGTGTATAATATAATAATAATGTATATTGTATACATAGTATAAAAGTATTGCATATACCTACTTCCTTTTGTATGCAGTGATGGTAGGTATCACACAAGATTTTCGGATACTTAGCTGAATTAACGTGGGCCAGATTAACGTCGTGTGAAGCTTTTATAGATATTATGACCAACCTACCTGTAAATTATACACAAATATGAAATATTTACAAACTATAAAAGTAGGTAAGTACTAAAAAAAATAAGTAAGTAAGTAAGTACTAAGTACTAAATATTTTAAATAAATTTATTCCAATATGAAATACAACAAAAATCTTACAAATAAACAACTTGGTAACGATTTCAAATTGAAACCGGGAATAGATTATAGTGGCACAATATATAGTGACGGATTTACCAAATTTTATTTTAGGGGGCGGCAATTTATTTCTATTTTTTTTTATCCTACAGAAATCATATGCATAATTACCCTCGAAAATTTTACAAAAATATGATAATTTTAGTACTGTACACTCTAGCGTCTGAGTACAAAAAATTACTAAACGCTCTGTTAACTATACTTTTGCGATCATGGATTTCCAAAATATTCTAAAAGCGTTTAAATTTTATAATTTCTGAAAATTTTTGAAAATCTCTAGGACAGTTTTACGAGAATTATGCGTCCGGATAAGAGTGAAATTTGACAAGTTTTTTTTTTATATTTTAATTTTATGCTGAGGAAGGCGTGCGAAAAGCTTAAATTTTTTAAAATAATGCTTATAAATATATTAAATTAATCAAAATATCAGCAACACACACTACCATGGATTTGGTTCACAGATACACACACGTAGTATATTTATATGTTAGACAGTTTGGAGTTTTGGACACATTGTGTTTCAAATTTGTAGTGTTGTGCTCAAATGAAGTTTAATCGATATACTCGTAGTTGTCCCATCGAGAAAGTTATTAGTTGATACCAAATCGATTTTCAAATCGCCGTCAAACAAAAACGAGTATTTGAATTATTGTCAAAACTATATTGATTTATGGTCGATTTATTATTGTCAATCCCTAACGTTCTGTTTCATTCTGAAAAACATAAGTGAAATTTTATTTTTCGTAATTTTAATGGAACTGGACTGATATTCTTTCTTTTTTCTTTTTTAAATAAAGGTTTTCTTATCGCTGTCTTTAATCTGTATGTAAAAATTCCTGTAGAGATACTTAGGTTTAAGATATGACTTAGGGGTTTGGCAATAACAGTTTTTACGGATTTCATTATTTTTGTTGAAATGTCATCGTAACCTACGCTATTTTTATTTGGTAATTGTGTGATTTCTATAACGTCAGAGGGAATACAAGGTGCCATAAACATGGATTCACTGCGTCCTTTAATATTTGCACAAATGCGTTTGCCATAGTTGGATAAGGGTTTTATTTTATCGACAAAGTAGTTATTGAATGTATTACATATATAATAATAATTTTTAGATGAGAGTGGTGGACGACGGCGGGTTCCTTTGGTATTAAGAAGACATGCGGATCTGCAGATTTTGACAGTGTGTTACCGTAACTATTTTGCGCCGTTGTTAATGATTTTGCGCGGGGGGGACAAAATACTAAATAGCCTACTAGGCAAATGTGCAAATCCGGCACTGGGCAAACAGGAGGGTTCCTTTTTCGATTACAAAGTCAAAACTGGCGAACCCGACACCCATATACATCAACTCTAATGCCGGCATATATTCATACTTGTCAGTAATTCCTAGGAAGAGCATTTCGTCAGGATTTTGTGGGGTAAAGTTAGTTGTTGAACAGAATTAAGAGGCCTCGGCTCAAACTGCAAAACGAAAAAGTAACATAGTTTACAGATTCATTGTTATGTACAACTAATTCATACCTAATTATCACTAGATATCACTTTGATAAAGGTTAAATTTTGATAAAATATACGCGGTTAACGAAGATATAACTCTTATTGAAATAATAAAAATAAAATAAAAAATAAAAATGTTTATTTCAGACGGGAGTCCATAAGTTGTTAGTAAATACAATAATTATTTTATTTTTTATGAAATGAAATTAAATAAAAGGCATTTGGTAATAACGGAAACTGAGATTTTTAGTCCTTATTAATCCTACTACTATTATAAATGAGAAAGTTTGTGAGGATGGATTTATGGACGGATGGATGGATTGATGTTTGTTGCTCTTCATGCAAAAACTACTGAACGGATTTGCGGTATGCGCCAAGAGGCTCCAAATTTAACTTTGTCCTTAGACTTTTGACAGTTGACAAGTCTTGACATGAATTGTAACTATTGGATTTTAGTTTTGCCGCGGAATTAAATGGGTATCGATGTGGATTTTGCATTTCTTTCATAAATTTGTGTTATTTCGGTTCTTAATGTGTAATATTGGTAGAATATTAACAATTAAATATTCGTTAACGTGCACAAGTGTGGGCAAGTGGTACAACTTCTAAAAACGTGCTATTTTGAGTTTCCCTCCAAAACTCCCTAGGAACTATCAGTAAAGCTTCTACCACTTTACTGAATCGACTGACATGACTCATGGACTGCACTGACTATTTATTTGGACTTTGACTAGACTTTAGAGTTGACGATTTAGGAATACGGTGTGGAAAATTGAAACGAAAGTTATTTTTCCCGCCTTTTTAACTTGACACTGGCAAATGGTTATAAGCCGATGCCATATTATACATAAAAAAAAATATTAAATTAACATGCTTTCTTTTTAAATTTTATAATCAAAAGAATGTTAGATGTACTTTTCTTATTTAATGATTATTTTTAAATAGTTATATATAATTTATTATTGTATTAATTCAATTGTATTTTTAAAATTAACTAAATGTCTAATTTATTGATTAATTGTAATATTTAAAATAATTAAAATCATTGTAATCACCACGCCCTAGAGGCAGAAATTGTGACCCATATTTTACAATAACAATTTTAAACAATTTTAAATGATTTATTTTTTCTTGGAAAAAATAAATCATTCATTCATTCATTCGTAGAGACCAATCAATCAATCGATCAATAATTCATTCACAAGATATAAATAGTTCTTACACATCCTACCATAACAATGGTGTGTGAATGTCAAGTTTAAAGTTTTAAAGAACAATAAGTACAAGTAAAATAATTGTTCGTCACATAATTGTAATTTGTAACTAAAACATTAAATTATTATTAATTATGTCAACATTTAATCAATTATTATGAGCAGTTCACGTTAGCGGGCAGATACTTATAACCTTATATTTTTGATTAAGTAACATCATTTATGTTGTAAAATCAATTCTCTAGAAGCCATATGGTTAACTTTTTTTATACGTATTAAAAGATAAACTGTGTTTAAAATTGTCTGGTAACTTATTATATATATATGTCTATGTGCTGTATGTCCTGTATAAATACATTGTTTTTATATATGTCTAAGTTACATATTGGACGATAAAGCTTATATTTAAATCTATCATTTTTACGTTCTACGTTCGGTTTGAGTTCAAAATATTGTGGATATAACCTAACAAAAATACATAGTTATTTAATGTAGTACATGCTAACTAATTATTAATATTTTTTTTTTAACTTTAAATACCATATGAGAGAATAGTAGAAACGTAACCGTGGTACGCAGTCAGAGCTGCTTCAGTACTAACGGTTCGCCTTAATGTTTTTATTGCGTAGACGGTCAAGTTTGTCACCATCATATTCTACGTGGACCTTCCAATTACAGTACCTATCTATCATAATACCCAAAAACTTTGCACTATCTACTTCAATAATTTTCTTGTTGTTATATTTTATGTCTAAATTAATTTGCTCTCTTCTGTAGTTTTGAAATTGTATGATTTGTGTTAAGGCGTAGATTATTATTATTTAGCCACTTTATTATTAAAGTGTTTACTTTACTTTAAGTGTTAAATTAATTTCTTGTTCGTACGTTTCTCTATCGTCACATTTAATGACGAGAGTCGTATCTTCGTCAAACAAAATTGTTTCGTGTTGAGTTATAATAGGTATTTACCTATGAAATTGCCGTTCTGCAGTACTGGCCATTTCAAATCAAAATAATTTTTGTTTGGCTAAGAATTCTAATTTCAAATTAAGTTTAGTTTAAAAACATGGAATCCTTTTTCCAGAAGTAGTCATTTGTTTATTGATTAGTGTTACATTTTCATCGTATTTCAATCTTTTTCGTCATCATGGATACGTTAAAAATTCGAGTAATTATGGAATATGAGTACCGTCGTGGCAGCAACGCGGTACAAGCGGCACGCAACATCAACGACGTTTACGGAGCTAACACTACAAACCAACGCACCACCTGTTATTGCTTTGCTCGCTTCCGTTCTGAAAATTTCGACCTGAAAAATGAACCTCGCGGTCGTCCGAAGACTTTAGTCGACAATGACGAATTAAAGGCGATTGTGGAAGCTGATGATACACAATCTACGGCTGAATTAGCAGCAGCTTTCGACGTTAGCATCAAACCAATATTGGTCCATTTGCGTCAAATTGGCAAGGTAAAAAAGCTTAACAAATAGGTGCCCCACGAACTCAATGATCGCCAACGCGAAGTACGCGTTGAGACGTGCCTTGCACTGCTCAACAGACACACAAATGAAGGAATTTTGAACCGCATTGTTACCTGCGATGAAAAATGGATTCTGTTTGATAACCGCAAGTGCTCAGCAAAGTGTTTGGATCCTGGTTCAGCACCTAAACAATGCCCTAAACGAAAACTTACCCCTAGAAAAGTGATGGTCACTGTTTGGTGGTCTAGCGTCGGTGTGATTCATCACAGCTTCTTACCAAACGGGGTGAGAATTACTGCAGATGTGTACTGTGAGGAACTGAACACAATGATGGAGAAGCTGGCACATCTCCAATCAGCATTGGTCAATCGCTCGTCTCCGCTGCTCCTGCATGACAACGCGCGACCTCATACTGCACAGAAGACGGTCTCCAAGTTGTAAGAACTGGGGTCGGAAGCTCTCCGTCATCATCCCTACTCACCAGACCTTGCGCCTACAGACTACTACCTTTTCCAGAATTTGGATAACTTCTTGGCGGGAAAAAAATTCAATACCCGAGAGGCAGTACAAAATGCCTTTGAAGAATTTGTTGCCTCCCGTCCAGCTGATTTCTTTAAGAAGGGCATCAATATATTGCCACTGCGTTGGCAAAGATGCATTGATTGCATGGGTGATTACTTCGATTAATACAAATAAAAAATACATGAAAAAAATAGTTTAAATTTTTTCAAACGGCAATTTCATAGGTAAAGACCTAATATTAGGCAGATCGTTTATGTACAGCAAAAACAGATTAGGACCTAGTAAACTACCTTGTGGTACTCCATATTCATTCAGCTTATAATCGGATCTACTAGAAACTTTAGTATTTTCGTAAATTTTTGTTATATTCCACTCATTGAAAGCGATCCGACAAATAGCTTTTTATTCTTTTTTTTTTCTCGCAGGGGAAAGGTCATTACGCCTTCCCCGGGATGGGTGTCCCGGAGATATGTGGGATTCCCGGCGCTGACGTCGGTGTACCCACTAAAACCATACCTGCGGATTGCCATCAGCCGCTATGAAAGGGAATGTCCCGGATCTGTCTAACACAGGACACTCCCCATGACCGGCCAGTCTTCCTCATGAGGGACCGGACTTCCAACTAGAATTGGGGTCAAATAGCTACTGATTCAATCATTGGCAACACCTCTTATTCCATATTTGTCTAATTTATAAAGTACGAGTCCATAATGGACAAAATCAAAGGCCTTGCTCATATCAAGGAAAACACCGGTTACTAGTTATTACCCGGTTATTAAGTGATTCCGTAATTAGTTTTACTAGATTAAAACATGCTAGGGAAGTTATACTATTTTGGCGAAAACCGAACTGTACATTTGTTAAGATTTTTTGCATAGTAATGAAATCCTGAAGCCTCTTTAGCATAGGTTTCTAAAATATTTTTGGAAAATTGGGATTAGTGTGATAGGGCGATAATTATTAACATTAGCTGTATCTCCTTTTTTAAATAATGGCTTAACTATTGATTTCTTTAATATATCGGGAAAGCGGCCTTCTTGAAATGAAAATTAATAATAAAACTAAGTGGTTTACAAATACACTTTGCACAGAGTTTAATGATTTTAGTATTGATTTCATCGACACCTACAGAGTTGGTATTGTTGAGACTCTTTATTATTGTATACTTCTAAGGGATCCGTTGGATTTAGAAATATCGTATTTGTATGTGTGGTCATAGTTTGGTTAATATAGGAAACGTCAAATTTAAAATTGCTATTGTTTGTCATATTTATATAATGGTCATTAAAGACTTGGCTAATGTCAAATGATTTCATGTAAAATTTGTTATTGTAAAATATTCTATCTATATCTTTGTACGAATTTGTATCGCCAATATTTTGGTTTACACTTATTTTTATTGTTTAATATATATTATTTATTTTGTAATTGTTTCGATTTATATAAACAGTTTTTTGATATTTGAGAATACCTTTTGTAGATTTCGTAACTTGTTTTATTTTTATTTTGTATGCATTTTATGTGCAGTATCCTTTTTTTGTGCAGCACCTTGTCAAGCCTTTAGTAAGCCAAGTAGTTTTAGTTCTATGTTTTTCTATTGTGTAGGGAAACATAAATTAAAAATTACAACGAAAAATTCATAAAACTCTGCAAATGATTCCTTAAGATTATCTTTCTCATATTATACTTCAGTGAAATTGAGTGAGGATACAATTTCATATTTTGTTTATTAAGGTCCCTAATTTTTTCGTTCCAGCTGTTTAAATGGAAGTTTTTTATTCACGTGTAAAGTAAAAATTTGACATGTTTCATGATCTGAGAGTCCTAAATAATTTATTGCGGTCCGAAATTGCTTCACATTTTCTAGCAATTTGGTCGAGGCACGCATTTTGACGTGTCACCGATTTTATGTGCATCTCTATGTTGAAATTTTAAAAAGTTCTTATAAGATCTATACTTAGTCTGGCCATAAATACAATTACAATTAAAAATAAACAAAATATTATATTTGAATTTTGAATCTGTCATTTTTATATGATTGTTCAATGTGTTCATTTTGGCGCCAATACATTGTACAATATTTTGCGATATTAAAATGGAGTGGGGTGATAAAGAGAACCGAATCGCTGTGATTGGATTACACAAAGTAGGTATGGACCCAAGTGCAATTTTTAAAACTCTTCATACGCTTGGTATTAGTAAAATGTTTGTGAACCGGGCTATCTATGCACTTTTGCCATATAAGATGGTAGTTAATTGATTCCTTTACTAAAAAAAACCATTCGGACAGGAATCAATAAATTCTTTGAAGGCGCTTTGGACTGCCCCATCGGAGTTGAATTTTTTCCCTTGCAAGAAGTTAACCAAATTTCGAAGAAAATGGTAATCTGTTGGAGCAAGGTCCGGGGAGTACGGTGGATGTTTTAGACATTCCAATTAAATTTGGTAGCCGTCTGTTGTGCAGTGTGTGGTCTAGCGTTGTCCTGAAGTAGCAGTGGCCTAGAGCGAATGACCAAGCTCGGTTGTTTAGCTAGCTAGCTAGCTAGCTTTTCCATCATGATTTGCAGTTGCTGGCACTATACATCTGCCGTAATCGTCTGGCCAGATTTAAGAAAGCTGTAGTGAACGGCATCGGCACTAGTCAACCAAACGCTCACATGTAACTTTTTTTGAGTCAATTTTCGCTTGGGGCAGGCTTTGGCTGGTTCGCCAGGTTTCAGCCATTGGAATGAGCGTTTCTGATTATCGTACAGGTTCCACTTTTCATCACAGATAATTATTCGATTTAAAATCCCTTCATTATTGTGCCGGTTGAGTAATGTAACGCAGCAGTAGACGCGCGTTTGTCGGTTTGCTGCACTCAATTCATGACCTTTCAAGCTTTTTCACCTTCCCAATTTGCTTCAAGTGGATTAAAACATTTTTATCACTAACACCGCAGTCTGCAGCTAACTCGGACGTGGTTTGTGATGGATCCGCTTCCACAATAGCCTTCAATTCTTCAACACCAACTTTGGTCTCCGGCCGTCCATGGGGCTTGTTCTGCAGGTCGAAATTTCCAGCACGAAAACGTTGGAACCAAAAACGCGCTGTGTTTTCTTGTGCGACACCACCGCCATAGACTTCATTAAACCTTCGCGCCGTTTCTGCAGCACTGGTGCCACGGTGAAACTCATACTCGAAAATAATATGATATTTCAAGTTTTCCATTTTGTAAACAGAGACGCAAAGAAAAAACCAAAAGAGGAAAAAACAAATGAATTACGGTTTTCGAAACACAAATGCATGAGTAAATAGCGGTATAAATTTGAAATTGGAATCCCTAACCAAAGATATATATTTTGAGATCAAAGAGGCCAGTACGACAAAACGCCAATTTCATATGTAAGGACCTAATATTAATGATCGAAGATTATAGTCTACATACATGAGTCCTCGTGACTATTATCTATACACGAAACAAACTCATAATAAAATTACAGAATACTCCCTAATACACATTGAATGTGGTCACCTATACGTGGAAAACAAACAGTGCTAACATCTATAGCCAAATGTAACCTAAATATCGTAGAATAAATTGTAAATATGTTTGAAAGTTAAAGATTACCTTTACTTTTTTACCTTTGCCCTTAATTACCTTTGTTTGGCAAAGGGTGTTTGATATTTTTCTTCCGCTAGGGGCAGACCCAACGCACACGAAACGTCATCTGGTGGCGTAAGTGGTATCAAAAACGGTCAATAATTTTTTTTATTCTTTTTCTGTCCCCAGGCGGCGTTTGGTAGCCCGACGGGCCTTGTCATTTTAAAAAGGTCAGATGTCACAAATTTAAAAACCCTCATTCTACGGTGAACGAAGTTAATCGTTGACCTGTTTAAAAAGTATAAAAAGACAGTCAAATGTAAATGTCATATATGACGGCTCGACACTCGACTCTTCGATTTTCAACTCTATTAAATTTACGAAGAGTTATATTTTCAGTGCTCTGAATTTTCCCGGGCCCGCCGGATTCCGGATCATACAGCTTTAGCTACCTTCGTAGAAAACCTGGAAGATGTAAAGCGTTGTATTATTATACAAATGACCTGCTGTAACTGGATGCAGCAGGTAACTTGTGTAGTAGTAGGTACACGCAATAGTAACACAGGTCTATGGAGACTAGAGGTTTGGTAAAATCAACTACGGATATTTTGGGTATATGATCTAAATCTTAGGCCTTTTCATCCGTTATTGGATGATTTGTACTGTATTCTCCGAGCGAAATAAGCACTCTTGAAATACTGTAGTGCCTGGGACCTGGGACTGGGACTGGGACGAGATAGGTTACCTAACCTAACCTATCTACCTATAAATGTAAAAGTAAAATTTACTTTTTATAAATGTAAAATCGACAAGTGCATAGTAATTACTATGCAAAAATAATCAAATGTATATATAAAAAAGAGTAGATATAAGATTATTAAAATGTAAAAGAATCAAAAAGAAAAAGAGAAAGAATAAAAGATCAAAAACAATCCCTGATCATGTTAGGGGGACAGATAAAAAAAAAAAAAAAAAAAAAAAAAAAAAAAAAAAAAAAAAACCTATCTACCTACGACTCAGTGGCGTGGGGTTTCTATAAGTCCATTCCTATGGGCTTCACTTACCATTTACCTTTTAAATATTCGTGTTAATACTAAAATAGTCTTAACTTCATGTTTGTGCTAAAATAGATCAATATCGTGGCTGTATGTAAGTAAATAATATATATATATATATATATATATATATATATATATACATATACGTAATTTTTTGAAAATGTATCATTTAGTCACTTAATAATTTATATTCTAAAAATAAAGATTGCTCGGCTATATGCATCCATACTACATAGCAATAAAATCCCTAATTTCTTTAATATAAATCATTTGACGTCAAAGCTTTAGGATTATCACAACTTTAAAAATAATTTGCATAATTATGTCGAAATCATGTGTTAGTCATCGTTTCTGAAAATTAGATAACGACTGCCGTAAATTATTATTTGAAAGTTTTAGTTAGTAGAGGATAAAGTTGCAGAAAAATATATTGTTTTAATATATTGTTTAAATATAGGTTTTTAATAAACACTTCTTGAAAATATCTGTACACACATTTTACGAAAGTAATTTGATATGTAATAAGTAATAAGCTCTTAAGGTTAGGTTAACCGTAAGAGCTTGTCAGGACATGGGTTATCCATATGATGTATCAAATCTCGCTTTTATTTAATTGAATATACGAGTATTATGTTTTGGTTACCTTATGTTGAATAAACCTAAATTAATGATTTTATTTATGACCTACACACATCAAAAGGGTCTCATTTTATTGCCCATAATATTTTTTACATTACCATTACTTGCTTAGAAAAATCATAGGAAAAATCTAAAAAAATACATTTCAATCACAATAATTCACAGATTTCGCGCCACATACGACTATCGAATACATTGGAAATGAATCTACGGAATTCTGAAAAATATTGTCGCTGAGCGACGAGAAAGTCGGGATAAGGAAAATGTTACAAAATTAAACTAAAAGTTACAACGTTGAATGTTATTTAATTTATTCTTAGACTAGCTTTTGCCCGCGTAGATGTTGAGGTGACTAATTTCCTATTATTTTTAGAAGGATACTTTAATTAAGCTCAAAATAAAATAAATGGTAAATGGTTTAAGATTATTTTATTTTATTAGATGTATTATGCTATTGAAGGACCTCTTTACATGTTAGGTCATTACATATGAAATTGATGTTTTGTAATGGAGGAACATAAAGTCGATTTTTTTTAAACATAATGTATTTATTTAATCAAAATCAAAATCAAAAAATCAAAATTTTTTTATTCAAAATTGGTATTTTTAAATACTCTTTTTGAACGTCGATACTACGTGATGCCTACCACCGGTTCGAGAACTAACCCAGCGAGAAGAGCCAGCAAGAAACTCGTCTGGCCTGGTATAATCAAAGTATATACCATTGCTATCTACGCACCTTTGCTATCTCATAGGTAGTTCATTGATTCCTTTACTAAAAAAACCATTCGGACAGGACTCAATAAAATCTTTGAAGGCGCTTTGGGGCAGCCCATCGGAGTTATCCAAATTTCGAAAAAAATGGTAATCTGTTGGAGCAAGGCCCGGGGAGTACGGTGGATGTCTTAGACATTCCAATTGAAGCTCCTCTATTTGGTAGCCGTCTGTTGTGCAGTGTGTGGTCTAGCGTTGTCCTGAAGTAGCAGTGGCCTAGAGCGAATGACCAAGCTCGGTTGTTTAGCAGCTGCTAGCATTTCAATCATGATTTGCAGTCAATAATTTCGCCAGCAGGCAATAGACATCTGCCGTAATCGTCTGGTCAGATTTAAGAAAGCTGTAGTGAACGACACCGGCACTAGTCCACCAAACGCTCACAAGTAACTTTTTTTGAGTCAATTTTCGCCTCGGGCAGACTTTGGCTGGTTCGCCAAGGTTCAGCCATGATGAGCGTTTCCGATTATCGTAAAGGATCCACTTTTCATCACAGGTAATGATTCGATTTAAAATCCCTTCATTATTGTGCCGGTTGAGTAATGTAATGCAGCAGTCGACGCGCGTTTGTCGGTTTGCTGCACTCAATTCATTAGGTACCCACCTTTCAAGCTTTTTTACCTTCCCAATATGCTTCAAGTAGATTAAAACAGTTTTATCACTAACACCGCAGCCTGCAGCTAACTCGGACGTGGTTTGCGATAGATCAGCTTCCACAATAGCCTTCAATTCTTCATTATCAACTTTGGTTTCCGGCCGTTCACGGGACTTGTTCTGCAGGTCAAAATTTCCAGAACGAAAACGTTGGAACCAAAAACGCACTGTGTTTGCTTTTGCAACACCGCCTTCATACACATCATTAATCCTTCGAGTTGTTTCTGCAGCACTGGTGCTGCAGAAATAGTTCTATAAATTTGAAATTGGAATTCCTAACCAAAGAAGATATATTTGAGATCAAAGTGGCCAGTATGACAAAACGCCAATTTCATATGTAAGGACCTAATACAACATTATTATTAACTGTATTGCCATGCGGAGCAAGGATCGCCAAACTGCTAGCCGAACTTACTCTGGAACACGCAATATATAACAGTAGAGAAACAGTCTTCATCAGAAATAGAGAGAATCAATTTGACTTAGTATTTATAGTATATCCTGCTCTTATTCAGTATATTTTTAAAATATATAATTTCTTAAATATTTAAGAAACGACACTCTTTTATATATATATATATATATATATATATATATATATATATATATATATATTTATAAAAGAGTGTTTTTGGTTTTTTATTAATAGTTTATAAGTTTTTTCTTAAATATTTTATAAATTCGAAAAATAAAAATATTTATATATTATATCGCAAATCCAATGAGGTATTACACATAGTTGTACGACCAGCATCCCAATTTAACACGAAAATCTGTTTGTCCACTAGACTATTTAAAGATTCAGCAATATCATTCATAAAAATTTTGAAGAGAAGAGGCCCCAATAACGAACATTGCGGCACACCTGAAGGGATGTACATGGCTCTAGACGTGTAACCTTTGAGCACAACAAACTCCTGTTGTCGACGTAGGAACCACCTAGGTTAGGTAATCTACTAGGTACAAGTTTCTACCTCTTATAGTTTGGAAATGTTAGGACCAAGCCAATTACTCGATAAACAAAAAATGAGTCGGTACCAGCCCATACAATATCCTGATAAAACAATATTACCTACCTAAGTTTCTATGCAAATAGCTCATATTAAACTCTGGAGGAAAATGATTTTCAACGAAATCGAACAATAACTTTGGAAGCTATTTAAAGTAAAATCTATTTCGTATTTATACACGGAACCCTTCTTCAAAGCGTGTCCTGACACGCTCTTGGTTAGGTTACATTCGTTTCTTTAGGCACAAGAATGTGACCTCACTGAAAATGCAAAATGACAACTTTACAGGAGAGGCTTCCAAAATTTAAATCCTACTACGATACGATGGATGGATGTATAGGGATGGATGGATGTTTGTTACTCTTTCAGGCAAAAACTCCTGAAGGGGTTTTAATGAAATTTGGTATGTTAGTAGTTTAGGCTCTGAATTAATACTAATAATTAATTAAAAATTAAAAATAACAAATTAATAATAATATAAAACATAGGCTACTTTTATCCCGAAAAAGTAATCCCGTCATATACTAATTACTATATTTACGCGGGCGGAGCCGCGGCAAAAAGCTAGTTTTCTATAATTTTAGAATGATAAAACCGAAGCTTACGAAACTTTGCTTGTTTGCTAAGACTCTATACCTACTCCTTACTTGTATACCCCCTTCCTAATAAAAATATTTACACAACGGATAACTTAAACAACGATGCTGTCTTTGTCTGATGCGTTGGAAAAGTCACTTGACAGACAAAGACAGCAACGTTGTTTAAGTTATCCGTTGTGTAAATGTTTTTATTAGACAGGGGGACAGTATACTACGGTTTCTAGTTTGCCCCATATACGTAGGACCTATCGAGATATAGTATTTGTACGTCAATGGATACCGAAAAATATCAACAAGATGTTATCTACTGGGACTTCCGAATGCCCTCAACGCATCTGTCAGAAGGTTAGGCGATAGGTCATATAGCGATCGGATTTGGTACGATAAAATAACAATAACAACTACTTCATTGAGATAATATTATGAAAGTTAATTGCTCAGTGATTTACGTCATTTTTAGGGTTCCACACCAAAAGGGTAAAAGTGGGACCATATATTTACTAATACTCCGCTGTCCGTCCGTTTGCCTATGAACCATGGACCGTGATAGCTAGACAGTTGAACATTTACAGATGCATGGATATATTTTTTGTTCACGCTTATAACAACAAATACTAAAAACTGAATATTGAACTTCATCAAATAGGACAACTCCACCTCAATCCACCACGGCTGCTGGAAAGTAGCCGAAACGTCGGGAAAAAGAAGAGTGCACCGCGACACAATCCGTAAGTGTTCAAAACAACTAGTAGCATCTATACCAGTACAATAATCAATAGGTAAATCCCTTAAATGACTTCATCAAACCACAAAGTTAATTATTAACTTTATGGGTAAAACTCAATTTATTCTCTGAATCTGCAGCTTCACTGTACAATGTACATTGTTTACAATGTAGATTCATGTACATTAAGGCTTCATAGTTTCTGCTTCATCGGTATGGTATCTCAGGGGCCAGGCCCTCCCCTAGAAAATGGACCTATATACGCCAATGTTAACTGTTAATACCCACACTGCTATTTGCATATTATAAGCTTTGAATAACTTTGCTTATTTTCACACTTAAGATAACATAATATATACGATTCAGTGGGCAGAACATTGCCCAGCCTTAAACTTATGGTATGTAATAAGTATTCTGAAAGTCCAAGGTTTTATATAAACCAACATCGCAATTTTTAATATACAATTTACATATTATTATCCCGGCATAGTATTAAATATGAATAATAAGCAAAGTTCGTTTAGTTTAAGCAACTTTGTGATTAGAAATTAGAAAAGCTTAATGCTAATTTGTCAACTTTTTCAGAAGTCTGATTGGTCTTACGTAACCACCGGGCTTAAGTAGGTAAATGTAGTGGTTTTTTTTTAGTTTAAGTAGTGGTCGGGCGTACCTTGTTGATAACGTTTCTCGGCGCTCCAGTTACAAATGGAGTACCAATCGAACTGTGCGCGATTCGATATCGATTGATCAGCCGGCTGCGCGAGAAATTCGGCTGCAACTGAAAAATTAAATTCAAACGTTTTATTTTAAAATTAATTAGGCTCTGAATTAAGCGCTGCTTAAAACTTTGTATGATCAATATTATTTATTTTAATTCATTAAAATGGTGTTTCATGAAGAAGTTAGTTTGTTAAATTTATTTACTACAATTTTATTAATTTCAAATGCAACATGCTTTGAAGAAACTATAATTTTACCAGTAACATTCAACCAAATGAAGGACCTAGCTGAAAATGTCTGCATGGAGCTATTTGGAATGATGGAAGTAAGTTTTATTTTTTATTTTAAAAACAAAAAATAATTGTAGCCATAGTTTAGCCATACCGGTGCTTGAATAAAAAAATTTCGGCACAACTGTATTTCGAATAATTTCAGTTTTTCAAGCGAAATCTTTCATTATATAAAAATATAAAATTTTCTGAAACCTAGCTAATGATGCGATTTTATTATATATATATTATAAGCTATGCATGTCTGGTTTCTTCCGTGCGTGTCTACCTATGTCAATACGAACCTACTTACTCTACATTTGAATTAGAAAGCTGTAAAGGTCGACCTCCTAAATATTAGCTAATTAATTAAAAAAATAATGAAGTACTTCAAAAAATCTTTACATACGCATATAAAAATAATTTTATTAGTATTTAATTAGTTATTATAAAAACAGACGTACTTAGTAAATTTTTCTCCAGCGTTGAGCTCTGGATAACAATATTTTATCATATTGACTCATCAATGTCATATATTAACGCAAGGTTGTTTGCACATTAAAATAACTTGAATTCTTTTTCTCGCAATATATAGGTAAGGTCCGCTAAAAGCAATTACGGATACTTTGGGCACATGATCTACTGCTTATTTAGAGACGTTTAGGCAGAAAAATAGAATATGTTAAAAAGCTTCCTTTATATGGGCGAGTTTGCGTTGAGCGGAGAGTCATCCATACATGAGATGATTTTTTTACTTTATGTATGACTTATTTATTTATAGAATATTTTTTTGCCTAAACGTTTTTATATAAGCATTAGATCGTATACCCAAAATATCCGTAATTGATTTTACCAAACCTTATATACGAGGGCTGATTGATAAGTTTCCGAAACGACAAAGAAAAACTTCAAAAATCTATTTAAAATAAATTTATTTCTCAACGTAGTTTCCTTCTACCTCGATGCATTTAGTCCAGCACTTCTCCAATGCCGTTACACCAGTTTGATAAAATGTTTTCTCCAACCCCTCAAAATACTCGTCCACGGCAACAATGACTTCTTCATTTGATGAAAATCTCTGGCCACCTAACCATTTCTTCAGGTTTGGGAATAAGTGGAAGTCGCACGGGGCCAGATCCGGGGAATAGGTGAATCCACTAAAATAATCCCTCGAGCATCCCAAAAAACAGTCGCCATCACTTTGCCGGCCGACAAAACCGTTTTTGCTTTCTTCGGCGCAGGTTTTCCGCTCTCAGTCCACTGCTTAGATTGTTCTTTTGTCTTGGGAGTATAATGATGTATCCAGGTTTCATCAACTATTACATAACGCCGCAAAAACTCATTAGGATCTCGGTTAAACAGCGCCAAAAACTCCGATGAATCGTCCACTCGACGTTGCTTTTGGTCTACAGTGAGCAAACGCGGCACCCATCGCGCGCAAAGCTTTTTCATTCCCAAATGTTGGTGCAAAATATTAAAAACGCGTTCAGATGAAATGCTCACCATCTCTGCTATCTCTCGCAACTTTAAGCGCCGATCATTCAATACAATTTTGTGAATTTTTTTGATCATGTCCGGATTCGTGACTTCATTTGGACGGCCAGACCTGTGGGCGTCTTCGCAGCTCTGTCTTCCACGTTTAAAATCAGTTACCCAGGTGTGAATTGTACTCAATGCAGGAGCAGAATTACCTAAAACACTGTCTAGCTTGGTTTTTTAATCTGGGTTGCTGTTTTCTCTTTTAAAACGTACAACTTTATCACCGCACGAATTTCGTTTCTTTCCATTGTTAAGAAAATTTACGACAGAGAAAGTTCCACCGTCAAACAAATTCCATCAGTTCGATTAAATTCAAATTTGGCGTTCTATTTTCAAAAAGATGCCAGAATATAATGCAATATTCCTTTTTTCCGTATCATTTTTTTAAGTTCGTCGTTTCGGCCAGTTATCAATCAGCCCAGGTATGTGCACCGATCGGTATTGACGAAAAACTCACGCAATAAGACATGGGAATGGCATCAACTATTAATAAAACCAATGGCACCAATGAGTTTCGACGTTCTATATGAATTAGACTGAAAGGTATAAGTTACTACTGAAAAGAAAAATTTTGGAAATTAGACAATCACATTTATAAGGCCTCCAGAGGCTTTAAACTGAAATACTTCGCGAGGGTTCGCGCTTTGGATTCTACTTTATATGGATATTGGATATTGGTTTACCGACAAATAAGTGTAATAATCGGGATAAATAACTATTTTTAGTGTGTGGCAGCGATGACAACATCTGTTTCATCATTTCATCATTTTCGTTTACTGATTAAAAATTGAAGTAATAGGGATAATTACCTAATTAAGTGTGTACGAGTGATGATAATCTGCGATCCTCGTTTCTGTTTACCGACTAATAAGTGACATAATCAGAAGGCAAGTCGCAACTTGCAAGTTTCCACTAGCGGGCGCGGCGGGAGTTGCGCAGCTGGGCTCAATGCGCTAGCGCTCAGAACACTCATGGTAAGATACTTGTTACTAGGGTTGGCAACATTTCTCACGATACGATAATGAAATAAAAATGTATGGAAGTCAAAAGTAACTCTTTTAAAGCTTCTGCTTTCACAGTGAATTCTATTGGGACATACCTATATCCACACTTAAATATTATCACTAATTTATTTGGCAAGTGTATATCATCATATCAAGACAACGGGAAACCGGTTCATTCCCAAGCGCGGCCGTTACAGCCGGATCTTAAGTTTAAGTCTGGGATTATATGATTAGGAATCCGGAACACCGGTGAAAATTCAGAACAGTAAAATCAGAACTCTGGACAAATACAATAGAGTTGAAAATTGAACACACGAGTGGCGAGTCAAATGTCAATGTCATATATTATGACAGTTCGACACTCGACACTTCGATTTTCAACTCAATTGTATTAATGCAGAGTTGTATTATCAGTACTCTGAATTTTCACCGGTGTCCGGATTCCGGAATATAATATAGTCTCAGCCTTGATTGGTTGGTTGGTGGTTTTCCTTCAGTTCGGCCTGAACGGGAGCAAAATCTTATCGACTGTGTGCAATTTCGAGATCGTATCAGTTGGCAGGTCGGATGGACTGAAGCGATTCGTTCCACTGTTGCCAGCTCTGTTCTTGCAAAACTACTGAACTTGCGTCGATTTCTACTAAAAACTACTAAAAGAATACTGAAAACTATCAAATAAGCTACTTAACTTAGGAGTCCCTAAAACCCCCAAAAACCACTGCATTTTAGTTTTTGTTATATTAAAATTGTATTATTTATTGAATTATATCATCAAATTTAGTATCGTTAAATTAAAATATACTAGGAAATATTGCGTATATAGTAATTAAACGAGTAGTTTTATGAAAATTACGGACGAATTCTACGATGTATTATTATGATAAGGTTTTAAAAAAAAACATGTTTTTTGTGCCTCACCTAGGCAGGCCATTTTGCATATGATTATTGTCTGGTTCTTTCCTACTAAAACACTACTAACAACTAAATTCCTACTAAGGAGGGAATAAAATATTTAATTTAGTAGTAAAACTTTGTAAAATAACTAAGTTGGTAGCATTAATTCTGGACTGAACGGAAGGACTGATCATGTGCGACAAATCGCTTCAGTTCTCGCCAGAGCCGCGGCCGTGCTGGCGTGTATCGTGTACATGCGTAGTGAGTTTACAATTAATAAAAACGACCGTAGCTCGCGGCAAACCAGAATGAACTGATGCTATTTTTCCGTGTGTGTGTTCGAATCCGTTCAGGCCGAAATGACGTCAGTTGGGTCGGATGAGATTTTTTTCCGTGTATGTGCTTGAATCCGTTCAGGCCAAACTGACGTCAGTTCTAACTGAAACGATCGGCCTCTCGTCTGTGGGGGCCTTAAGGTTGATAATTAATTTAGTTTGATGCAGGAAATGAAAATATGCTGACTATCAAAAAGTGAACGGGGAATGGGCCAGCCCGCTGCATGTTGTAGCTAAAAAGTAAAAACGCACAAAAAAGTGTATTTGTATGTCACCACAAAAGTATGAAATGAAACTTATTTTCTAAATTATTCGCCGTTTAAATTCGGCTAAAATTTTAACTATTTCTCTACTCAATCTTCTTAATTTTGAAGTCGGTAGCAGCAAATTTGAATGTGACTTAGCTATAAAATCTTGTAGGATATTGTTTGGGCTAGTACCGACTTCAAAATTAAGAAGATTGAGTAGAGAAATGGTTAAAATTTTTGCCGAATTTAAAAGGGAAATTATTTTGAAAATAAGTTTTATTTCATACATTTTTGAGCATTTTTACTTTGGAAGTCGGTTTTAATTTTTTGTTTAAAAATAATATTTTTTCTCTTTTTAGTTATATTTATTATATTATTATTAACATATTTTAAGAAAGTTATAAATACAAAAAAGCCTAGCGGAGGCTTCTCACTCTCTCAGCAAAACAAACTCAAACGTTATTTCATGCCAGTTTTCTGAGAGGTAGTGGTATTTAATAAGCCCAAATAAGCATTACCGATCTGCGGACCTACTAAACAATCACCAGTGATGATAATGATTAGATACTATATTATTAAATTATTATTATTATCTATTGTTATAGTCGGCGGAAAAAATGTAGGAGTAACTATTAATTAATATACCATAGTGATGATCACGAATATAATTTTGACAATAACAAAATTTCAAAGACATTGATATCGGTGCACAAAACTCTGATGAGTAGTTAGTACCTATGTCATCATAATAATATGTTGGTGTTTCATGTTAAGATGGTGGTAATGATGATTACTGTAAGTAGTATGATGGCACATGCTTTCAGTTCTTTAAGCAACGCCGGAATCCCCAAACATGTCACCACACAATCAAGATAGTGCAAGTCCCCACACCACCATGCAGGTTGCACAACACGACGCTCGTTTCGCCCCGAACCCGGAGCATCCTCAGGAAGTGGACTTGCGAACAAAGTTCGTTAGTAATGCCGCCAGCCAAACCACCACCTTACTACTGGAAAAGGGTCTTAAATATAATATTACTTCTGATATTAATTATAATGCTTTGGAAATGCTTTGCTAATTTACACGAATGAATTCTGGTCTTAAAAATGCTAGTCAAACTTTTCAAAGATTCATGAATAAACGTAACCTACCTGTTTTTTATTAATGATATAATATTGGCCAGCGAAAATTTGAAAAAGGCGTAGGATTCACGTTTTAGGAAATACGGTATGACAATAAATTTATCTATATGAGATTTTGGAAAAAGCTGTTCCCTATTTTTTTGCATAAAGTCATATGTCATAATTTAACTTGGCATTATTTAATTTGTCCTACTAATAGTTACGCATAATTATAATTTGGCATAACTATACAGGCATATTTTTTTACATAATCACTTTAGGCATATTAATTATTACGCAAACTTATTGTTAAGCATACTTTTACAAAGTATAAACATATTTAGGTATAATACAAAGCAGTTATGTTGGTCCCATCCCGTGCCCAGTCAACCTGTATCACTTATGACAGGTGCCTCAGTTAACTGAAGTACTCGGTTCTTCTTGGCGTCGTGTAACAGCCGCCGCCGCTCCGTTACTCTTTCATGCAAAAACTACAGAACGGATTTTAATGATATTTGGTATGGTAGTAGTTTAGGCTCTGGATTAAAACATAGGCTACTTTTTATCCAGTATTCCCGCAAGATACTTGATAGTATATTAGGTATTTACCTATGAAATTGCCGTTTTGTATGAAAAAATGTAAACGAATTTTTTTCATGTATTTTTTATTTGTATTAATCGAAGTAATCACCCATGCAATCAATGCATCTTTGCCAACGCAGTGGCACTTTATTGATGCCCTTCTTAAAGAAATCAGTTGGACGGGAGGCAACAAATTCTTCAAAGGCATTTTGTACTGCCTTCGGGTATTGAATTTTTTTTCCCGCCAAGAAATTATCCAAATTCTGGAAAAAGTAGTAGTCTGTAGGTGCAAGGTCTGGTGAGTAGGGCGGATGACGATTCCAACCCCAGTTCTTGCAACTTGGAGACCGTCTGCTGTGCAGTATGAGGTCGCGCGTTGTCGTGCAGGAGCAGCGGAGACGAGAGATTGACCAATGCTGGTTGGAGATGTGCCAGCTTCTCCATCATTGTGTTCAGTTCTTCACAGTACACATCTGCAGTAATGCTCACCCCGTTTGATAAGAAGCTGTGATGAATCACACCGGCGCTAGACCACCAAACAGTGACCATCACTTTTCTAGGGGTAAGTTTTCGTTTAGTTAGGGCATTGTTTAGGTGCTGAACCAGGATCCAACCAACTTGCTGAGCGCTTGCGGTTATCAAACAGAATCTATTTTTCATCGCAGGTAACAATGCGGTTCAAAATTCCTTCATTTGTGTGTCTGTTGAGCAGTGCAAGGCACGTTTCGACGCGTACTTCGCGCTGGCGATCATTGAGTTCGTGGGGCACCCATTTGTCAAGCTTTTTTACCTTGCCAATTTGACACAAATGGACCAATATTGTTTTGAAAATTAATAGAATAATTAGAATTCTTATCCAAACAATAATTATTTTCATTTGAAATGGCCAGTACTGCAGAACGGCAATTTCATAGGTAAAGACCTATTATTTACGCGGACGGAGCCGCGGAAAACAACTATTATAAGTATATTTTACACAAAACACTCAAGTATCTGATACAGTTTTAAGACACTTACAAACATGAATAGAAAAGCAATAGAATTTACGCCTTGGTGTACGATAATATACATAATACACTAAATCGTATGTGAGTGGATACTAGTCTCTTTCTCAGCGCTCTACTCCGAAAACGGTTGACTTTACAGAAAAATGCAAGAGGCATTTTTGTAGATAATTTTACGACAAACAACTTTTATACTGACCTCTATTGACCTCCGAGCAATAGGTCGCGAGATATTTTCGACGGCGGAAAACTGATTTTCGTGACCTTTTGAACTTTATAATTTTTTTAGCCGGCACGATATCAATGTCGATTTTTCACATCTTCATTACAACGATGTAATAAAGGTATAATATAATAATAATAATAATAATAAAACACTTTATTGCTCACAAATTAGAAAATATAGACTTTGCCATAAAAACGATTAGACAGAGCGTGGGCAAAGGCGGTCTTATCGCTTGAAGCGATCTCTTCCAGACAACCTTAGTGTCAACGGAAAACTTAAACCTAAGTGGTATAATTAAGATAACTAAACATAAAATATAAGAAATTAATTACAAATACACACATCTACATACTGTACATAAACATAATAGATACTAAACCATGATACTATAATATACATAGATACATACATACATAGTATTTATGTGTATAATAAATTAATAAATATTAATATATAGAATACATAAATATAGTTACAATATAGTCGTTTTGTAGAAGATCTTTGTGCAATTTAGATTTAAAAATTGCAATTGAATTGGAGTGTCGTATGTCAGATGGCAGTGAGTTCCAAGGATTGAGGCCTTTACGGTAAAGGTGTTATAGTAGTAGCCAGATCGAGCAAGAGGTATCTCAAAGTATTGTCCATTTCAGAGCGAAGAGAAAGGCTGTGACCAAGGAATTTGAAGCGTTCCTTGAGATATACCGGTGCACGAGGATCATACAGAGTTTTGTATAAGAGAGTCAAAATATGCTCCTCGCGACGCAGTCTGATGGGCAGCCACTTAAGTTGACGTCTGAACTCGGTTACATGATCAAACTTGCGCAAACCGTAAATGAATCTTACGCAGAGGTTTTGGATACGTTGGAGTTTATTGATCAATTCATCATTGAGATCTATGAGGCAGACGTCCGCGTAGTCAAGTATTGGCAAGAGTAGCAACTGCGCAAGTTCAGTCTTTGTTTTTTCAGGTAGCAAATTTTTTAGTCTTCTGAGTGACCCAGATGCTGCATAAACCTTTCGACTAATCTTAGAAATGTGAGGTGCCCAAGACAAGGAAGAATCAAAGCAAACACCTAGATTTTTAACGACACTAGTTAAATTTAAGGGTACATTATTTAAAAAATTTGAGGAACTGTAGGTTGTTTGAACTTATCCATCTTTTGATTTATTTTGCGATTATAATTATATAATATATAATTATATAATATATAATATATAATTGCGATATTATATTAAGCGATTATGATTTATTTTGCAGATTAGTGCATCTATTTCTTTAATATCGGCTTAAGAGTAGATTTGGAGGTCATCAGCGTATAAATGGTAATGACACGTAAGCAAGGGGGTTACAAAGTTAATAAATATTGTAAAAAGGAGAGGAGAAAGTACACCGCCTTGTGGCAATCCGGCAACCACATCACATAACCCAGAGGACCTACCATCTACGCGAATGCATTGCTATCGACCGACGAGATAACTGCTAAACCACGTGATCACTTCGTCAGAGCCGAGCACATTTCGAAGCATAGCCAATAGAATATCGCGGCTGTCAACCGTACAAAAAGCGTTGCTAAAGTCCAGGAGAACCATCGCAGTCACATGTCGGTTGGACATCCCTAGACGAAAACATTAACTAGAGCAGTAGTGGTACTATGTCCTGGACAGAACCCAGACTGATATATATTTAAAAAATGTATAGAATTAATAAATGAATTGAGCTGGCTTGAAACAAGTCGTTCGAGAACTTTGGAAAGGTAAGGGAGAATGGAGATGGGTCTAAAATGGGAGAGTAGTGTAGGATCATTAGTTTTTAGAATAGGGACAACTACTGCAGTACGCCAACAACTCGGAAAGGAACCAGTACTGAGCGAAAAGTTAAAAATGTGGCAGAGTATTGGAATGAGGATCTCTGAACCAATTTCAATCATTCAACGGCTTATGCCATCGACACCCTCTGCATTGGATTTAATAGCGTTCATGCTTGTTTGAACTTCTCGCTCAGTTAAAGACCTAAAAGAGAAAATAAATTGCCCAGAATTTTTGTTGGTACTTAAAGCGTGCAGTGTAGCTTGTTTTAGGTTACTGGCTATGGGGGGAACGGTAGTGAAGTGATAGTTAAGTGAGTCAAGATTAACCTTGATTTGTGGAGCAGAACTGGATACCGATTCCTAGTGTTTTCAAAAATGACCAAACCTTGCCAGGATCACCATTTGTAACTGATCGATGTTAATGGAGGCGTTGTGCGTCTCGGCACATCCTACTACAAAGATTACGCAACTCCTTATACCGATGACAATTTTCTTCCGAGGGATTGTGTTTATATTTAACCTTCGCAGCATTTCGCTTGGTCATCATGATCTCATGTCACTCGTGAGCCATGGAGCGGGGAGGTGTTTAAGGCGAACAGGTCGAAGCGGAGCATGCATGTCAAACAGGTGGATTATAATATTATTGAAGTTCTCCAGCTTCGTGTCTATTGTAGTAGCATTAAGCACCGTGTCCCAGTTAGAACTGATGAGGTCATTCACAAATTTTTGTCTATCTATACAGTCTAAGCTACGTCTTAAGATTATTCGGGGCTTAGGCTTAGGACATCTGATCTTATAGGACAGGAAGACAAGGTCGTCATAAGAAAAGACTTCAGCAGAAAACTGACCGTGGGTGGCGACATGATCAAGAGAAGATACTATACCAAGATCCAATAGTGACGGTAGACAGTGAGGTGCATGATGAGTTGCAGCTGAAGGCAGTATATTAAGGTTTTTACTCTCAACGATAGAAAGCAATCTTTTGGAACGAGAGTCCGCTTTAAGGAGACAGGTATTAAAGTCACTCAAAATTAAAGTGTGATCAAATACCGGAACCAGTGATTCGAGCATCGTTTCAAAACAACTGAGGTAGTCGATATGTAGGTTAGGGCTGTAAAATACTCCCAACATGTTCAGATGATTCGGAGTATTGAGATGGAGAGGCATTGACGACACTGTAGGGGATATGGCTTTTAAGGTATATAGCTACTCCACCTCCACCCTTGCCCGTTCTGTCATTACGTATTATACGAAATCCAATCATATTGTAATCTTACTGCTAAATATCAACATGAAACATTTTGTAATTAGTTAATTACACAAAACTGTTCAGGGATATTATAGTTTCTTGGATCTACATATGTGAGAATAACATTAGATTATTGGTTTCAAGCCAATTGCATTATATTAATGCATCTACACAATTGTACATACCAAATGCAAAAAACGCAAGGAGAATTAACATTAAACTGAATAAATAACTATGTCATACCTATTATATCTGTGTAAAATATGTGCATTATTCTGTATTTTAAAGAAAAGAAAGCATACAGACACAAAATGATATTTCTTAAGTTTCAAAAAACAGACTCAAACCATAATAATTGCACATTCTTCAGTTCATATACACATAATGTACATTATACAAAATAATCTAATTCTTTTATTAAGTATAAAACAACTCAAAATAACCGGTTACTTAGGGAATACGTACAATACAAATGCGGCAGTCGACGCTCCCGCATGTAGCGTTTACTTACTTAGTTGCAATTAGTGTCACCGACAAGTGATTCGTGAGAGTCGAATATTAAATTATAAACTAAACCTGGTGCTGAGTGTTGTGTAATTGCAAGATTAGGATAGCAAAACTCTAAAGAACATAGTGAAGTTAATCGTTTTCAGTGCTTGAAGAGATTGAATTAAGTTCAGCCATGGCTTCTACTTTGAGTATTTTACCATCCGGAGTTTTAACCCGGATTACACCGTCCAGGGTCCAGCAATTTGAAATGCCGAACTTTTGTCTTGCGGCCATGAACACTTCATGCCGGGATTTCGTTAAAAACTCAGACAATGTTATTTTGGAAACTTTGAGAGCGACTTTATTTTTCCATAGTGCTTCACGAACTGGGGAATTGGTCGTGTCTTGCTGTTTAATCCCTTCCCCAAGCGGTAGCTAGCGGCAATGGAGCTGGCGGTCAGAGATGGTACTTTGCACTTGTTGGCAAGACTAGAGATGAGCTTAGCGTTAGTATCTTCACCGGGTTCCTCTGGAATTCCATGTAAAAGGAACATTTTGCCAGAGAATCTCATCTCGATGCGATCTATGTTAAGTTTTAAAACATCAACTTCGGCGCGCAGCACGAAGAGGCCGTTACAAACGAAAGCTTTAAATGCTAAAAACTCAGTATTGAGCGCAGCAATTGTGGGATTCTTACGGTTTGAAGAAGTGGCCAGCGTCAGCTCAGCCTGGAATTCAGCCATTTTAGCCTCACACATCCGGGCCATTTCGTTGATATTGTCTTCCAACTGTGTGTGATGAGAAGTCATGTTGTGCAGCGACGAAGGAAAGGATATTTACTAGGAAAAATACACTGCAGGCGAGTGACATTAATTAATTACCAAAAGATTGCATATAAATAATAGTAATTAACATCAATTCACTACTTTAATTTAAATATTTTAGAAGAGTTTAAATTTTACTTTAGGTTACAAATACCCACTTATATGATTTAATGTGTCCTCTTTGATGCAATGGTCTTATCTAATGGTATGTTATGTAATATACTTACATAAATTCAGCTCACAAGGAATTTTTCCGTAGATTCGGGGTTAAAATGCCTAAAATTACTGGGTTGACAGCGATGTTTATGGCTAAAAAACATTTTAGGCCTCTTTTCGAAGGTTCGTGAATTAATTATCTATACAATATACAAGCCATTAATTTATGCAATGCAAAAAGTCGAAAGTAATTCAGAAACGCCTAGACGTACCAGGCAATTGTTGCTCACAACTGATATTAGGCTGGGACTATAAGATCCGGAATCGAACACATAAGTCAAATGTCAATGTCATATATGACAGCTCGACACTCGAAGCTTCCGGATATACTGCCCGGAATCCGGTAGACCAGGAAAAATACAGAGCATTGAAAATAGAACTCTGCGCAAGTACAATAGAGTTGCAAATGGAAGTTTCGAGTGTCGAGCTGTGATATTATATGTATGACATTGACATTTAACTCATGTGTTCAATTTTCAACTACTCTATTGTATTAGCGCAGAGTTCTATTTTCAATGCTACGAATTTTCTACGGCTTTCCGGATTCCGCTTCGTATAGAACCAGCCTTAGAGATACGTCAAGGCCGACACGCTGTCCAGGATCGAAACAATTCAGTGACCCACGGTTATCTAGTTCTAAGAATTAACCAAAGCGCAGGAATGCGACTCGGAATTAACGCGGTTAACTAACGATTGGAATGACAATATTTATTGAATTGACCTTATGTCTCCCTGTACCTACTTATGTGTAGTGTGTACCTGAAAGCTATAGAAAAATTGTAATATCATAATATTATAATATAATATATATCAGTACACGCCAATAGCCGGGAATCCAATAAAATTAGCGTGAATCTCGTAAATAGTATAACTAATCAGGGTCAAATTAATAATGGTTTGGTATCACTGCACGATTTCAATGGATTGCGGAAATTATCGTCGTCGTTGAAAAACAGCATTGTAAATAGAACTCTGCGCTAATTCCATACAGCAGAAAATCTAACACACGAGTGTCGAATTTTCAATTCGGTCGGCACTTTAATAATCCGTGTGTCTGTAGCGACACCGGATTCGGTACGCGGACCAAGTCCGAGTGTCTGTTAACCCTTTAATGGCGCTAACAGGCACGCAGATATGGTCTGCAGACCAAGTCAGAGTGTCTGTTAGAACTTTAATCATTACTTTCCGTTAGTTCAGATGAATTTTTGTTTTTATTCAGAACTAGCTGTTGCCCGCGTCTTCGCTTGCGTCAGTACCGTCCCACGGGAATACTGCCCTTTTTCGGGATAAATTTACCCAATGTGTTAATCCAGAGCTTAAACTACTACCATACCAAATTTCACAAAAATTCAGCAGCATCGTTCAGCAGGTTTTGCGTGAAAGAGTTACAAACATCCATCCGTCCGTTTCAAGTTTGCCATTACAAACTTTCACGATTATAATAGGCAGTAGCAGAATAGTAGGTACCTACAGTCTACATATTTAATTTTTTTGTTTCAGAGATTATCTGCTATTTGCGAAGAAAACGTTTTCAGTAAGTACGAAAGCTTTTATGTCGCAGTTCGTTTTTAAGTTATTTTAAGTATTAATCTTATAACTTGGTTTAATACATTTTTTAAAGTAAAAAGTGTTCGTTATCAATCGGCTACGAAAAAACAATTTGTTCTGCTTAATAAATTCATGACGAGGCCTTGAGAAAATCAGTCGTGGAGGGAAAAAAATCATTTCATCAAAATTTTTAATTGGAACGCAATAAGGCTATCGGATAGCAAAAAATTTTTTTAAAATCAGATAACAGATTCCCTATTGCCGTATAGTGTGCACAGATCGCTACGAAATTGTAAAATGCACTTACCAATCACTGTCTATTACGGCAGATCTAAATTTCAACTTAGAGCCGGCGCCTGTTGCCTGCATAAATTGTATAGCCTATGTTACCCGGGCCATTGTTACGAATCTATTGACACCTGATTCATAAAAATCTCTTCAGTAGTTAAGGCGCTACGGTAGAACAAATATACTTATATACATACGCCAAAATCATTACCCTTCCTTTTGGCTTCGCCGTAGTCGGGTAAAAAGAGTACTCGTTTGGTTTCTCTCCCTATATTATCCATACAAATTACTTGCACAAGATTGAATAACTCATATGGCAGTTCCCGATCGCAAGCTTGAAGCTAGAGTATCACGCGCTTAACCAAATTCCATCCCACTACTCCGACGTTCTTATAATTCTTTCTCCTCTGTCTCTCACTTTCAAATCAAAATAGTGGTTTATGGCTGCTCATCACGTTTGCCATAATTGTGGCGGATATTGTGGCCAAGGTATTGGCCCCGATCTTCGGTTCGGGCCAAGGTGCGGACGTATTTATTAAAATGGATATTAAGACCCTAACGGCTGCTGCGGTTTATTTATTTACATAATACCCCAACTATGCGAATATGTATAACAATAACTTAATAACAAAAAAAATTACCACCGAAAAAATTAAAATTCCTTAAAATGCACTTAAAAGTAAAAAAAAAATACTTCTTGCCTTAAAAAACGATTTACTTTTTCATTTATGTAAAATTTTATTATGTATTTCTCTACTCAATCCTTTTGTTTTCTTACCGTCGGAGCTCGTGACAAACTAAGCACGTGGTCAACGTGTGGACGCTGCGACTATAACTCTGCCACACGGATCTTGGGCCAAGTTGTGGGCCATATCTTTGATATGCACAAATCCTTGATCTACATGATGGTCATAGCTATATGGTTTTAGCCATCATGTTGAACAACTTGAAGAGCGGGCTTTATAGAAACTTCTAGAACTCACCTTCTTCCAGATCCGGATCGCAACCTCGATTCTGAAGCAGTGCAGTACCGTGCATCGTGTCGATCCACCGCGCGTGTGACCTACACCGTCTCCCCGATGCCGTGGCCGCAGCTCATTGTAGCGGTCCCGCAGAGCAGCGACGACAGCCTCGTAGTAAGTTGACGCAGGAAATCGAATAAGAAAATCTTCTTAGTTGGATTACTGTAATTCGTTCAAGCGCGTATTCCACCTTACTAAATTCAGACTTCCTAAGTAATTCAGTAACTAAATTCATTCAAGTGAAATAGCATCTAGGGAGTTAGGATCCTAATAATATATAATCCTAAATAGGACGTCTGAATTTAGTGAGCATAAAACAACATTTAAAATTTATGTAGCCCCCGAGTCCCGGCAATTAGTAACTTACTATGATAAGATAATGAGTAAGAATAAGATAATGATGAGTAATAACCCTCTCGATCACGTCAAAATCGAAAATCAAAATCGGTTCATTCGTTTGGGTGCCACAGACGATACTGATAATTTTATGTAGACTACGCCTGTCTCAGTCCATATCTCATAGTTTAAATGAGCAATTCTCTGAATCTCGAAAACGACCAATAATTTCCATGAATACAATAATATTTTAAATAATATTATACGGCCTGATGGTACAGTCCTTGGTTGGAATGGTAAATGACAAAGTTATTTCATATTTTCAGCTTCCATACACAGTTATCGAAATCAATACAAACGAAAGCAACATCCTAATAGATTCAAAGGAATCTTATACTGTATGGAGTACAAAGTTGAACGATGACGGTCGTCTGACGAAATGGAGAAGAGGCCCGGACATCGAAACTTGGACTAAGTACAAAACAAAACAAGATAATAGAACGTATAACATATTATATGACTTTCTCATAGAGGAATATAAGGGAGAAAAAAACATTAGTGTCAGATTGTCATGGGATAACATTGATGGTAATTATTAAAAAGATGATACTGAAAAATATAGAACTCTAACCGCATCTTTAACTACTATCTTCTACTTTCTTCTTTTTCATCAAAAAATTATCCTCCTCCGTGGTTCAGTGGCTTATAGCTTGACTTTGCGAGTCAAGGAGGTCGTGGGTTCGATCCAACAAACGTTGGGTAAAGTTGTATCCAAGTTTGGTTGGGACAATGGATAGATGATCCATGCGTCAGATGGGCATGTAAACAGTCTGTCCTGCGCCTGATCTCTCGCCAGTCGTGTCGGTCATCCGTCCCACTGGGTTTCGAGAGTAAAGGAAGAGAGAGTGCTCTTGTGTATGTGCACACATTTGGGCACTATAAATAACTCCAGCGTAGCTGGCCTGGTTTCCGTCACCGTCACTGAAATCGGTGTGGGGTGCTATCTAGTATAAGATAAAGTCGTTTCCTTTCATGTTCACTTAGAAAAGCTACTCAACAGATTTCTCTTGTTGGTTGTTTCTCTCACGTAAAAACTACTTAACTGATCATCATGAAATTTGGCACATATTTAAAGTAGACCACGGAAAGGGACATAGGCTACTGGCCGCGCGGGCCACTTTGCCTGGCGATTAGCGAATAATTTCTCTTCGATATTTTTGTGGACTGTATTTCAGGCGGTATCTGGCGTCGCCAGGTTAATATGCAGTAATAATTAGATGCAAATGGAGAGGTATAAAGGTAGGCGCTTACCGGGATTACCGCTTCGGCGAATGGCGTCTGCAGTTGGAGTTCTCGTCACTTCCTTCTGTTCACAACACTTTAGTCTTTCCAGAATTCTTATCTCGTTCTATAGGAATATATCTCACTTTCGTGGGCGGGAATTAGTAGCGGAAAAGTATAAAAACACATGTCGCATACACGCACTCTCGACGCCTCGTTGCAATGTCCTCTTCGCGTTTCTTTCGCATTTCTTCGGTATACGTCGGAGAGGAGCGGGGAGGGAGGAATACGGCTTTATTGATATTATGAGATGCCATTCATAGTGGCGTTCGACGCCCCTAGATGGCGCTACCATTTCCCCCCGGCCTTAATGGGTTGCCTTTAAAAGAATATAAAAATAATAATAAAATAGCTATGTCAGGTGTATCCATTATCGCATAACCTATCCATAGACTAAGACAGCGGTATTATTAATTAACTAAAGCAAAGTAATAACAACTAATCTTATTCCCTAGATGCCTAAACTAAAGGAGATCCAGCCTTAGCTAAATCTCACTGCGTTGGCAGTGGGCAGAGACGTACGACAGGGCGCACGTAACTTCCCTTTGCGGTTTTCACGGTAACAACAACCCGCGTTATTACCGTGAAATCGTCTTTACCGTCTTTAGAGGTATGTAATTTCTCAACGATGCCTAATGGCCACGAAAGTGTTCGCGAATTGTCGTTGATATTAATCACCAACATACCCTCCTGTATAGGAGACCCAGGAGTAATACCGCGAGACAGGCAATCGGCAGGATTTTCAGTACCTGCGACGTGATTAAAACAAGCGGGGGCTATGAGTTCAATTATCTTAGTAACGCGGTTTGCGACAAAGGTCTGCCAGCGGTGCGGAGAGGAACGAATCCAAGAGAGGGCCACCTTGGAGTCCGTAAACGCGTATATTCCCTTAATGGGATAGTGAGACAAAACTGTATCTTGAACTCTGCGAAGTAGTTGAGACAACAGAAGGGCCGCGCATAATTCCAGCCACGCAAACGAAATAGTTTTAACCGGCGAGACTCTAGACTTAGCACAAACCAGCTGAACAGCGTAGTTAGAACCAATACAGACCTGTACATACATGACTCCTCCGTAAGTGCATTCACTAGCATCAGCGAAACCTATTAAGTTGACCGTGCAACCATCGACCAATCCTAGATGACGCGGTATATTAATTTGGTTGAGTAAATGTAGCTCAACGCAAAACTGCTTCAACGCTGCGACTATGTGATCGGGTGGTGCGTCATCCCACTCGCAATTAGAGCTCTTTTATTAAGAGCTTGGCATACAAAATGGTGGGAGCCACGAAACCCATTATGTCCCATAGTCGAGCCACTGTGGACAACAAAGTGCGCTTAGTGCACTTGCCATCAGGTGTCGCGACGTCGAACCGAAAACTATCACAGGCTCTGTCCCAGCGTAAGCCAAGAACCTTATGCGGTAAAGACTTCTCAAACTCAATGTCTGTAGACGCCTTGTGCGACTCAGGTATTCGTGCTAGAACATCTTGAGAGTTACTTGTCCATTTGACAAGGTCAAATTGGCCTCGCTTGAAAAGCTGAATAAGCTCTTCACAAAGCGAAACTGCGAGCGGAACGTTAATGACGCTACAAACAATGTCATCTATGAATAAAGCGGAAGGAGGAGCGGTAACGGCAACGAGAGCGGTAGCGAGCGGCCGAGCGTTAGCGGTAGCGGGTGCGGTACGGAGAGCGGTAGCGCGCGCGGTAGCGGCAGCGGGTGCGGTAGCGAGAGCGGGAGCGCGCGCGGTAGCGGTAGCGGGTGCGAGAGCGGGTGCGAGAGCGGGTGCGAGAGCGGGTGCGAGAGCGGGTGCGAGAGCGGGTGCGAGAGCGGGTGCGAGAGCGGGTGCGAGAGCGGGTGCGAGAGCGGGTGCGGTAGCGGTAGCGGGAGCGGTAGTGCGCGCGGTAGCGGTAGCGGGTGCGGTAGCGAGAGCGGTAGTGCGCGCGGTAGCGGGTGCGGTAGCGAGAACGGGAGCGCGCGCGGTAGCGGTAGCGGGAGCGGTAGTGGTAGCGGCAGCGAGAGCGGGTGCGGTAGCGGTAGCGGGTGCGGTAGCGAGAGCGGGAGCGCGCGCGGTAGCGGTAGCGAGAGCGGTAGGGATAGCACGCGCGGTAGCGGTAGCGGGAACGCGCGCGGTAGCGGTAGCGAGAGCGGGAGCGCGCGCGGTAGCGGGAGCGGTAGTGCGCGCGGTAGCGGTAGCAGGAGCGCGCGCAGTAGCGGCAGCGGGTGCGGTAGCGAGAGCGGGAGCGCGCGCGGTAGCGGCAGCGAAAGCGGTAGCGGGAGCGCGCGCGGTAGCGGGAGCGGGAGCGCGCGCGGTAGCGGTAGCGGGCGCGAGAGCGGGTGCGGTAGCGGTAGCGGGAGCGCGCACGGGTGCGGTAGCGGGTACGCGCCCGGTAGCGGTAGCGAGCGGCCGAGTGAGTGCGAGAGAATTAATATTATTTTCTTGAAGCACAGAGCAGATGTCGTATAACGAGACGTATGCGACATAGGTACGGAACCCATAATCACAAATCCAAACACCGTCTCAATAGCGGGGGGTAAATCATATTGATAACTACGAACGATATTAGGTAATAGCAAATGCGGGAATACTGAAGCCCCAATCAGAATATCCACATCACCCGGGCGCGAAAAGTCAGTATCTGCTAGCGGGAGAGCCTTCAGGTGCGTTAACAAATACACGTCTACGTTAGCGTTCGGTAACTTATCGGTAATACGTTCCACGATAAGCGTAGAAATATTAAAACTAATATTTTTATTTAAGCGCGAGTATAAGACAATAACCACGAAACCCTTACATTATCCTTATATCCTTATGATTTTTCCGAACCCCCAATTCCTTTAACTATCAAATTAGTATTTTTAAATTTATTCAAAAGCCCTAGACGATTATAACATTCCGACGTAATGAAACTACTTAGTAAAGCGCTGTCTAGTAAACATCGCACGACTATGGGTTTGTCATTTACATCGTAAACAATAACCTGGGCGGTAGGTAACAAAATCGTTTGTTTGGCTGAGTTGCGAGTTGTATAACTAGCGCGCGCGGGGTAAGTTTTCTGCCTACAATTATTTCTTATCGCTTGTTTACGTGCGAGCGACGTTGAGCACAGCGACAGTTCGCTATTATGTTCGACTCGAACACCCGTACGCGTAGGTATTCGATCGGCTTGTGCATCGGACGGCGAGAACTGTTACTATCAAGTTCAAGGTCACGCGTGACAGCTGACTGCGGGATCTTATCTTGCTAATGCACTTCGCATTAGCGTGTGATGTCGTCGGTCACAAATGCGGCATTTAGACTTACTAAGACAAGAGTTCGATTTATGTTTTATGCTTAAGCAATTAACGCAAGCTTTCTTTCCTTTAATATAATTAAAACGAGCCAACGGGGCCAAATCATTGAAAGCGCGACATTTGTAAAGATGATCATCCGCAATGTTAGTGTTATTGCACATACATCTGAGCGGGTTATAATTATTATTACTAGAATCTGAACATGCTACGTAAGACTGCGGATTAGGCGCGGTGTTATTATTTCGGTGTTTAATCAACCTTTGTTTATTAATATTATTGGACGAGCTAGATGAACTAGGCTGCGTATTTCTAAATATTCTACACTGATCTTTTATGAATGAGATAAAACTGTCCAGTGTAGGAATTTTATTATTACGTACCGTCATTTCAAAGGCGCGAATAGTTTCTGTATCGAATTTTTTCAATGCGAGTTGCAATAAAATAAAATCGGAAAGATTTTCTAAATTTAAGTTTTTAAGCGAATTAACTGCCGTTACGAAATTATTTATAAACGACTGAAAATTCGAAACAGATGCGGAATCATTCAATTTTAAATTTAAGTTTTGATCAAAATATGTGGACGCGAGGATACGAGTATCTTGATACCTATACACCAGCGACTGAAATATTAACTGATAATTCTCAGCGCTGGGGGTGACGCCAGCGAATACTGATTGAGCCCTTGGCGCCAACTTACCTATTAAATAATATAATTTGTCGGCATCGGTTAACGAACTATTATCATGTACTGTTGATTTAAAACTGGCATAGAATAGTGGCCAATTTCGTATGTCACCATCAAAATACATTATCTCAATCGCAGGCAACCTCGGCGTTCGAACAGTTGTATAAACCTCAGTTTTAACCTCGGGTTCAACAGTTTCAAGACGAGATTGAATGCGTTTAATAACGCAATATAGGTCCTCGAATAAAGTATACGCTTGAAAACTATGCGGAGTTTTCGGATTGATAGATAGCAATAATAAAATAATAATAAAAATCCTTTATTTTTCACACAACAAAATAAAGGTACAAACATTACAAAATCAATAGCGTGTGAACTGGAGCCTAGGCTAGGGTACCCTGTATTTCAGGACTCCAGGTTCCACCCGCGGATATGAGAAGAACATCATAATATATTATATTTAATATATTGTATTTAATTAAGCATAGTTGTCTGAAAGATGAAGAATGTGTGTGTATGTGCGTGTGTGTGTACGCGCGCGAGTGTGTGTGTGTGTGTGTGTGTGTGTGTGTGTGTGTGTGTGTGCGTGTGTGGGGCATGAGTAAATGAGACCAATTAATAAATTATATCTTATACTTAGTTAGTGTAGTGTTGATATCAAAGATTCTGTTTCTTTATAATTAAGTTTTAATAGCCATTTTTTACAATTATTTTGCATTTATTACTCGTTTTATTGTATATATTTAATAATCTGTTTCATTTTATAGTAGATATGTGATAGGATGGACAAGTGTCGTGTGAGGAAGACAGAGTGATGTTTTGTTATATTTCAGACCTTATTTGATCTACGTTTAAGCAGTATAGTAGAATCAAAACTGAGCTCAGAGTGTTTATGCAGTGTAGCATGGAGGATATATAGACGTCTGATCGACAGAACTTGAGAGTCTTGTCTTGATAAAGATTATTAGTAGGATATCTAAATGGCTTTATAAACATTACTTTGAGCACCGACCTTTGTGCTCGTTCAAGTTTGATAATTTTAGATTTACAAGCGCCTCCCCAGCAGTGATACAATAGCCCAATTCAGATTGAGCTAGTGCGAAATAAACAGTTTTCAGAAGTTGAGGCTTAAGGACGTCATGCAGGTTTTTAAATATCCATGACAATTTTCGTGTACGTGCTGAAAGGAGGTTTATGTGAGCGTTCCAAGATAAATCGTCTAACTTGACTCCCAGATATTTAATCTCACTAACTCTTTCAAGTGTAAGACAGTTACAGGATGATATACCGTATTCCGTTCCACAGTTGTGTGCTTTAATGCTGAAGGTGGGTCCAGGCTGCGTTTTTTTTGTTATAGTGTAAGTTAGATATTTTGTTTTTTTAATGTTTAAAGTCAATAGGTTTTTATGAAGCCAAGCTATGGCGTGCCTGAGTCCACCCTTAGCATTTCTTTGTGTTTCGGCCCAAGTCCCTCCCGTAAATATTAGAGCGGTGTCATCCGCATAGGAGTAAATATTTCCGCAAAAGGGTTTGTAGTTGCACAGATCATTTATATAGACCAGGAAGAGACTTGGGCCCAAAACACTACCCTGTGGAACTCCATATGTCATAGTACGGTAAGTGCTTAGGTGATCGTCAATTTTTACTTGTTGAAACCTGTGCGATAGAAAACTTTCAAATAACTTGAGGGGAATTCCTCTTATACCTATGGACTCAAGCTTTTGGATTAGGATGGGTGTATAGACAGTGTCAAACGCCTTTGCTAGGTCTAGAAACATCCCAACACATTTTTTACCGTTATCCATGTATGAGGCCATGTATGTATATCCATATATAAGTTATTAATAAGGCGTGAAACAGCGTCTTCAGTAGACTTTTTTGGTTGAAAACCGAATTGAGATTGAGATATCAACTGTTCTCGAATCAGATAGTTCATCAAACGTATGTTTAACACCTTTTCCATAATTTTTGACAGGGCAGTTAGAACTGAAATTGGTCGGTAGTTGTCTACGCAGTCTCTACTCCCACTTTTGTGAATGGGGTGAATAATAGCTCGCTTGAAACAGTCAGGGAACACGCCATTATCAAAGCAAATATTTATAATGTATGTAAGAATTGGAGTAATTGTTTTAGCAATCGATTTAAGGAAGGGGATGCCGTCCCATCCAGTAGCCGAGTCATTTTTTAGTGAATGTATAAGGTTTTCCACCTCTGTGTTGTCAGTGGGATACAGCGCAAAAGAACTAGAACTAGAAGAGGATCCTATTTCACAACGCTCAGAGACCCGGGCATCTCTCGTCCTCTTCAGGTCCTCGGAAAATTTTCTACCTATACCAGCGAAGTAAGTGTTAACTCCATCTATAGATGCTTGAAGACCGTCTGGATCTAATTTCAATAACTCATTAGCGGGATTTTTACATTTTGTAGTATTGGTGATTTTCCTAATCGTCTTCCAAGTCTGTTTAGGGTTCTTACAGTTATTGATCTCAGATTTGTGATAATCAGCTTTTAGTCGATGTAGTAAATCATTACAGAAGTTCCTGTATCTGCGGTACGTAGTATTAATGATATCATTATTGGGTGAAGAATTCGCTTTTTTATGAAGTGCATCCCGACGGGCGATGCATCGTAAGAGGCCAGTTGTGATCTACGGTTTAATAATTTGTTTTCTATTAGGATTTTTTTTAGTAATTGTATTGAATTTCAACGATTCTCTTAGATGCGAGACCAGACGCTCAACGGCGATGTTGGGATCATCAATTTTTAAAATATGTGAAAAATCATCATTATTTATATCTTTAGAGGCATTATCATAGTTTGTTGCTTTTACAGTTCTTAATAGTCTTTTAGAGTTTATCGTGTTATTTATGCTTAATAGGACAGGAAGATAATCAGTTACTTGTGTGTTGATCACACACGTTTGAGTCTCCAATATGGTTTTTATCATAACATGATCAAGGCAGTTAGATTCTCTGGTCGGAAACAGATGAGTAGGTAGAAGACCATTCTCCGCCAGTAAATTGAGATATTCCTCACTACGTCTGTCCTTATTATCAGGTTTAATGTTGATATTAATATCACCCATAATGATTAACGTTCTAAAGCCAGCGAGTCTTTTCAAGTGCATATCAAGGCAAGTTAAAAAGGAATCAATATTATATTGTGATGGAGATCTATATAGGCAGAGAATACCAAAGTCACAGTCAATACCTACAAAGAGACCACTGGCATCCTTAAATGTTAGTTGTTCGATGTTATAGGTGTATATGTCATTAGAGATATAAACAACCACGCCATCATTTTGATTGTGGGTTATGGATGTATAGTGTAGTTTGTAATTTTCTAAGTGGGGTGGTAATTTGGATTCCAACAACCGGCATTCAGTAAGAATCAATACATCGCAGGTGACATTTAGTCTTGTGAGAAATGTTGAAAAGTCATCAAGATTTCTATAAATGCTTCTTATATTTTCAAGTATAAAAAGATATGGTAGCAGGAACTTACAAGGTAAAGTATGATATGGATGAAATAAAAAAGTACGTTTGTTTTTGTGTGATGTATATTTGATATGTGTGTGTGTAGTGTAATAAAGTGTTTAATTATATGGTAAAGTTTTGGTATTGAGTTTAGTTTAAGATAATATAGATTAAAGACATACAGGATTAAGGCTAGTCAATTTGAAGTTGGCCGAGCCAGGTTGTCGAGGTCCCCTTCGTTGTTGACACGTAGAACTTTAGCACCATTTTCTTTCCGGAGGAAGATGCACTCGTGTTTGGTCCAGCAGTATTGGTAGACGTTTTCTGATGCAAATTTACGAGTTTTTGCGTATAGTTTTTTGGTTAGTGTTAGACTTTCAGATATGTATATAGGTACTGGAGGGATAGGTAAGTTAATGTCTTTTGTAGTCAGGTTGGTTTTGTTAATTTTTCTGTACTCTTTTGACGCCTCGATAATAGCCTCTTTTTTCAGTGCCGTTGTAAGCTCCATAATAATAGGCATTCCAGTGGAGGGTTTAGATTCATAGCGAAACAGGTATTTAATATCATTTGATTCTATGCAGACATTAATAGCTGTTCCGATTGATTTTACTACATTAAAAATATCCTCTTTAGATTCTGGGTTTTTTCGGGGAAGATTACGTATTTCGATGCTAGTATTACGGCTTGACTTTTCCAAGCCGCTAACTCTCAGTTTAAGTTCATTTATGTAAATTAAGTTTTTTTTCTTTCTGTCTCATTTTTTTTCTAATTCACGTCTCATTTCTTCGTAAGAAAATTACGAAAAAGAAAAAAAATATATATTATTTTTTTATTTATTAATTTATTTATTTTTCATGTCTGAAAAAGACATGAAAACTAGGGATTTGGAGATCTCGGTGTTTTGTTGTTGAATTTCTTTCATCGTCGTATGGAGAGTTTCGAATTTATGATCTTGACCTTTTAAATTTTGTGACATCATAGTCAAGCAACTTCGCGTTGTAGGCATCTAACAAGTTATGAAAATCTATTCGAATATCATCTATTGTCATACATTACGTTTAGCGACTAGAATGGCTAACTCTGGATCCTCCGCCATCCTCCCAAGAAATGGGTTTATAGAAGCGTGAATATGTATTACCACTGCCTAGTTAGGCACCTTTAGAAGCTACATATGCGGGAAATTAAATAAAATCTGGATATAAATCCGTGATGAAAATGGATTAAGATCCGGACCAAATGTGGTCCGGCTCGAATGGACTAAACAATGGCCGCGCGGGCCACTTTGCCTGGCGATTAGCGAATAATTTCTCTTAATCGCGTCGCCAGGTTAATATGCAGTAATAATTAGATGGCAATGGAGAGGTATAAAGAAAGGCGCTTACCGGGATTACCGCTTCGGCGAATGGCGTCTGCAGTTGGAGTTACAACACTTTAGTCTTTTCAGAATTCTTATCGCGTTCTATAGGAATATATCTCACTTTCGTGGGCGGGAATTAGTAGCGGAAAAGTCTAAAAACACATATCGCACACGCGCACTCTCGACGCCTCGTTGCAATGTCCTCTTCGCGTATCTTTCGTATTTCTTCGGTATACGTCGGAGAGGAGCGGGGAGGGAGGAATACTGCTTTATCGATATTATGAGATGCCATTAATAGTGGCGTTCGACGCCCCTAGGTGACGCTACCAGGCTACATAGCGCGGCAAAATGTACGGTTCCTGCGAGATCTCTTTTTGCGCGTACGAAGTCGCGGGCAGCATCTAGTATTAATAAGAGGAAATCATAAATTTTATTTAGTTTTTCTAAATTTATTTTACTGGTTTATATTTTTTCAGATTTAGATTCTTGCTTCAGTGTAGATAACAAATGCAACAAGAAAACCCAAGGCGATTTTTATACACAATATATTAAAGTGAGTTTATTTAAAATTAGCTAAACAGAGGTATAAAAAATCTTTGAAAAATACATAAAAATCTAATGTATTTTTCAAACTCACTTGCCAGCAATATTTCTGAGATCGGAGCCAGTCGAAACATTATAACATGCGTAGTGGATGAATACGCGCGCTCTTTGTACCGAATTTATTACGGCAGTGGGGATTGGGGAACAACCGCACTGGAAGCCGATCAACAATTAGACGCCATAAGATGCGAGAGTGATTAAAAATTGAACTTTATTCACCAAACAAGAAGATACACATTTCATTGCAAGAGTGGCGCCGCGCTGTGCAGCTCGAAACGTCTTGCATGAAACGTGTATCTCTGTGTAGTGAATAATGTTCAATAGTGAATAAAAATATTGTAAATATGCGGCGCCGCGTCGTGCCTTAATACCTTATGCAATGATATCTACTCCTGTTTTCAGCCGTACGAGCCGCGTTCCGTGATCATACAAACTTTACCTCTAGACGACGACTGCGAGTTCCGCGTCCACGGGGCGCACGGGACCACCACGCTGCGCTACAGATCGCCCTCCTGCGATCAGCTGCGACGCTGTGTGCCTGGTCAGTAGCAGTAGTAAGCAGTACGAGCCCCTCTCGGTGGTAGAAGTAACTCTAAACGACGACTGCGAGTTCCGCGTCCACGGGGCGCACGGGACCACCACGCTGCGCTACAGATCGCCCTCCTGCGACCAGCTGCGGCGCTGCGTGCCTGGTCAGTAGCAGTAGTAAGCAGTACGAGCCCCTCTCGGTGGTAGAAGTAACTCGAAACGACAACTGCATGCACGCGTTCGCAGGTGCTGTAGCGACAGCAACAGCAGCGAATGCAATGCGGCAATGCTTGTCTGAGGTCAACATCTAGTGGGCTAATAAAAATTATTACGTAACTGTAATCAGAGCTAATGCTCTATTCAATGTTGCTGTATTTGTCTGTCAACTGACTTTTCCAAAGTATCAGACAAAGACAGCAACATTGAACATCTAATCAGTTGTGTCTGGTCAGTTTACAATAACCGCGCGGTAAGTTGTCGAATCCGAGTCGAATGAGAATAGTGAATAGTCCCGCTTAATGTATCATGTGGCAATGGGTTTAAGCCGTATCGCTATATTTATTTATAAAAACAAGTAAAAAATCGTTTGTTTACATTTGTATAGAACCGAAGGGGGTCCAGAACATAACGCTGGAGGCTACAGAAGAGCCGTTAGACACCTGGTCGGTGCGCGTGTCGTGGGTGGCCCCAGATTGGGCGCCATCATACTACACTGTCACACTGCAAGCGAACTGCACGTACAACGCTACTGTACCTGGTGTGAGTATCGAGTACACTGCGCCATGACGGGTCATACTGCATACAGCACACTCCTTACTTAGGGTCTGTTTCACAATCGCCCAATAAGTGACAAATGGCTTATCCGGAAGTTTTGTCTTCAAAAGTTAATGTTTCATGGACTTCTTCAAAGGTTGACGTTTCATGGTACGATTCACTTAATGTGGCCCTATGAGACCTGCTGTACTTTTTCGTGATAAAAAGTAGCCTATGTGTTAATCCAGAGCTTAAACTTCCATACCAAATTTCATCAAAATCCGTACCTACAGTAGTTTTTGCGTGAAAGAGTCACAAGAATCCAATAATCCATCCATCGATCCATGGGTTGATGGATGTGCTCCCATGGCACCCGGGCGGAGCTGCGAGCACAAGCGAATCTTTATTTCGAATATATACTGTAATGTTACAGAATACGACTGCTGCTGTGTTCACGGGGGTAGTCGGCGACGGCGCGTACGATGTGGTGGTCGCCGCGCTCGGGAAGGTCAAACCATTACGCGAGAGCAAAGGCGCCATGTTCCCACGTAAGTGTCATCTTTAGGGTTTCATTATGCGTAGTATTACAAGGAACCCTTAGGCTAGGACTATAATCCGGAATCCGGCGGGCCAGGAGGAACTCTGCGCTAATACTGTAGAGCTGAAAATCGAACACATAAGTGTCGAGACAAATGTCAGTGTCATATATGACAGCTCAACAGTCGAAACTTCCATTTTCAACTCTATTGCATTAGCGCAGAGTTCTATTTTCAGTGCTCTAAATTTTCCCCGGTCTTACGGATTCCGGAACATATTGTACCAGCCTTATAGTTTCCCTCCGTCTGCCTGCTAATTTCTGTAATTATGAATATAAATTGATGAAATATGACACTCGTAGATTGCGTATAGACTTTACTTATGGCAGCATAAAAAATACCTCCTATACATGTGAAGTGGGGATCATTTTTTCTTTTCACCCAATCGTTGGGGGTATAATTAAATAGGTCTTTTTAAATAAGGGCGAGAATTCATACACAACTTTTTTTTAAACAGAAACATTTTTGAGTAAGTGGCCTCCTAAGTTGTTTACAAGTTGGTACCACCCCTGGCATTCCTAAACTATAAGAGGTAGAAATTTGTAACTTTCCATACTAATCATAGATTCAGTCTTTAGGAAGATCATTTGGAGCGAAATCGGGCAACAACTGCTGAAGTAATTTGAAAAAACCTATTGCGTGTTGATAGTTACGGAACCCTCCTTAGACATATTGTCTTGCCATGTCTCTAGGTTATTAATATTGATTTATTTGATTTATAAAGTGCAAGTAATATTAAATATTTTTGCTAAAAGTGCATACGGTATGGCTATAACTATATATAATAAATTACCCGAAAATCTAAAATTAAAAATCGAATATTTAATTTTCAATTGACAAATGCTATTTTAGCATAAATAAATTCATTAATGACAAGGAAATTTCTTTGATTTTTTGACTAAATTATTTTTTTTATTTAAATATATGTCGGCTTAAAACCATTTGCCAGTGTCAAGTTAAAAAGGCAAGAAATAGAATTTTCGTTTCAACTTTCAACACCGTATTCCTAAATCGTCAAGTCTAAAGTCTAGTCAAAATCCAAAAAGATAGTCAGTGCAGTCAATGAGTCAAGTCAGTCGATTCGGTAAAGTGGTAGAAGCTTTACTGAAAGTTATTATATTCATAAAGGAGTTTTGGAGGAAACACAAAATAGCACGTTTTTTGAAGTTGTACCACTTGCCCACACTTGTGCACGTTAACGAATATTTAATGGTTAATATTCTACCAATATTTTTTATTTATTTTTAAATAATTTATGTACACATAGTAAACCTTTGACATTGACAACTTGAAAACAGAAAACAGTTTTGTACAAAGGCGCTACTTATTCCAAATTGGAATTTCTTCCAGCAGACCTGACACAGGAAAGTTTAGTTATAAAAGTAACAATAAATGGTGCGTACTACTACAATTTACATATAACAATAATAATAAATGAATGCATATATATACGAATACTTACATAGATATATTATAATAAACTAATATATATCATAATCATTACAATTGCAATAAAATATTGGATAAAAATTACATACTTATAAATAATAATCAATCATACTATATAACACTTTAATTAAAGGCTAAGCTGAGAAAGTGCTCACGCAGCCTTTTCTTAAATAACCCAAGTGTCTTACACTCACGTATCTGAGTTGGTAAGGAGTTCCAGAGCTTAGTTGCGTGGACCGTGAAGGAGTAGGCAAAAAAGTCAGTACGATGGGGAGGGATATCTAGAAGGGTGCGTCTAAAGGGTCTACAAGATAAGTTGTGAAAATTAGGAAAGGAGAAGCGCTCGTTTAAGTAAGAAGGAGATGAGGGACTAAATAAAGTATTGAAAAGAAAACATAATATGCGATAATTTCTGCGAAGGCGAATAGGAAGCCACTGTAGCTGCTTTCTGTATTGGGATACGTGGTCTCGTTTCTTTAATCCAAAAATAAAACGTATGGAGAGATTCTGCAAACGTTTTAACTTGTTTAGGATCTCTTCATTTGCATCCAGGTAGCAGACGTCAGCATAATCGATTATAGGTTGAATAAGGGTTTGTGCCAAAAGAATTTTAGTAGGAGCTGGAAGGAAGTTTTGGAGTAACTTGAGCGAATGGAGGGCGTGGTAAACTTTACGGCTAACGTTGTTGGTATTGGCATTCCAAGACAGGTGAGAGTCAAAAATAACTCCCAGGTTTTTGGCAGAGTCGGAAAAGGGAATCAATGAACCGTTTAGACTAATGGGAGGAAGAGTTGATTTATTAAGTAGTGCTAACATCCGTTTGCTACCTATTAATAATGCCTTTGTTATATTACACATTAAGAACCGAAATAACACAAATTTATTGAAAAAAACCAAATCCATAACGTCACCCATTGAATTCCCCGGCAAAACTCTGACTAAATGTTAATGAAATTTAATTATTTTTAGATAACAAATAGGTAGGTAATATATAGTGATAATAGACATTGACATTTTATTTTATATACAAAATTTAATGTGACCTTTAATTCAATTTTATTTTATTTAATGGTATTATAATAATTTTTTTAATCAATCTAATGAAATTATATTTAATATAGGTTAATAAAAATAAAAATCAATTAAGTGTAATGTAGCATAAAATCTATGAATTTAAATATAATGAGGTGCATAATATTAGGTCATTACATAATATGAAATTGGCGTTTTGTAAAGGAGGAACATAAAGTCGATCTTTTTAAAACATAATATATTTATTTAATCAAAGTATATACCATTGCTATCTATGCACTTTTGCCATCTTATAGGTAGTTCATTGATTCTATTACTAAAAAAACCATTCGGACAGGAATCAATAAAATCTTTGACGGTGCTTTGGACTGCCCCGTCGGAGTTGAATTTTTCCCTTGCAAGAAGTTATCCAAATTTCTAAAAAAATGGTAATCTGTTGGAGCAAGGTCCGGGAAGTACGGTGGATGTCTCAGATATTCCAATTGTAGCTCCTCTAATTTGGTAGCCGTCTGTTGTGCATTGTGTGGTCTAGCGTTATCTCGAAGCAGCAGTGGCCTAGAGCGAATGACCAAGCTCGGTTGTTTAGCAGCTAGCTTTTCCGTCATGATTTGCAGTTGCTGGCAATATACATCTGCCGTAATCGTCTGGCCAGATTTAAGAAATCTGTAGTGAACGACACCGGCACTAGTCCACCAAACGCTCACAAGTAACTTTTTTTGAGTCATATTTCGCTTGGGACAGGCTTTAGCTGGTTCTCCAGGGTTCAACCATTGCGATGACCATTTCCGATTATCGTACAGGATCCACTTTTCATCACAGGTAATGATTAGTTTTAAAATCCCTTCATTATTGTACCGGTTGAGTAATGTAACGCAGCAGTAGACGCGCGTTTGTCGGTTTGCTGCACTCAATTCATAAGGTACCCACCTTTCAAACGTTTTCACCTACCCAATTTGCTTCAAGTGGATTTTTATCACTAACACCGCAGCCTGCAGATAACTCGGACGTGGTTTGTGATGGATCCGCTTCCACAATAGCCTTCAATTCTTCATTATCAATTTTGGTCTCCGGCCGTCCACGGGGCTTGTTCTGCAGGTCGAAATTTTCAGAACGAAAACGTTGGAACCACAACGCAGCAGCAACGCAACGCAAAAAACGCAGTGTTTTCTTTTGCTACACCACCGCCATACACATCATTAATCCTTCGAGCCGTTTCTGCACCACTGGTGCCACGGTGGAACTCGTACTCGCAAATAATACGATATTTCAAGTTTTCCATTTTGTAAACAGTGACACAAAGAAAAAACCAAAAGAGGAAAAAACAAATGAATTACGGTTTTCAAAACACAAATGCATGAGTAAATAGCGGTATAAATTTGAAATTGGAATTCCTAACCAAAGAATATATTTCAGATCAAAGTGGCCAGTACGACAAAACGCCAATTTCATATGTAAGGACCTAATATTATATTATGATGGTTTGATGAAATCTGAAGATTCAATATTATTTACTGGTTGCAGTATTAAGATTATTTGTACCTAAATGTAGTGTAATTGTGAAATTAAGTTTGATATATTAAATAATGATTATGAGACTGACAAAATTGATTATGATAGATTTAAGTGTCTACCTATGTGATGAAATGGTTTAAAATTGTATGTTATTAGTATAATATTGGATTATTTATTTCAGTTTGTATTTTTTAAATTATTGTTAAAAGGACATTTGCACGCCTCTTAAAGCAGAATGTTGTGACACTATATTTAAATATAAGAACTTTTGTAACCTACATTCTATGCAAATAAACGATTATTATTATTATTATTAATATGACAAAAACCAACAGATTACTAAATAGTAACTACGTTAAAACTAAACTACTAAAACTGACCCAAATATTATGTTCATACATGACTGCGTGACGAGTGTCTAAGCTCTGAAGAATTATACTCGTACATTAAGACTGAATATGGCACGCTAAAATACAAATTGGACAAAAATAACTCACATATCCTTTATCCTCTAGCCCGTGAACTACAAGAGGAGGGTATCCCTGTGGCGGTGATATGGCTGCTGGCGAGCTGCTCCCTCACGGCGCTGACCTGCGGGGCCGTCTGCTGGAGGAAAAAGTTCACGTACAAGCGCAGGAACATGTACTTATCCGTGAGTATATCCTACTACATATACTGTAGCGTGGGGTTCCTATAACTTCATTCCTATCGGCTTCACTTTCCACTTACATTTTGATGACCCTCATCCAAATCCATCATCCTATTATACAGGCTAGGACTTCCCCTATAAAGGAGAACCAGCCTTCGCCACTGCTACATATCCCACTAGCCTACAAGAGGAGGGTTATAATTATCTTTCTTATATCTAAAAATGGATTGCAATTTGAATGTCTCGCTAAAACTCGAGAACGGCTGGACCGATTTGGCTAATTTTGGTCTTAAAATAGTCGTATCAGTTCAGGGTAGGTTTAAACGGTGAGAAATTTCGAAAAAATGCGTGGAAAATATTTACCCTATATTTATTGGTGCGGCAGAACAACGTGTGTCGGGACAGCTATTATACAGGATGTTCGGCACATGGATGGACAAACGAAAACCGTGGACTCGTGGAGCCGTCTGCTATACATTGAGGCCTAATTACAAGACTCAGGCCCAATAGTTTTTTTTTTTAATAATTTTTTAAGTTAATTTCGAAAAAAGCCAGTTTTCAAACTTCAAACGACTATAAATTTACTTTTAACATTGCAAATCCAAACATGCTTTTGTAATAATTATCTGCATTAGTTGTAGAATCATATTAAATTCAGTTTTGGAGCAAATGTTAGATATAAAATTAGATACGAGTCCTTAAACGACAAACAAAGTGAAAAAAAAATTTTCATATTCCACTTTGAAATTCTTAAAAAAAAACTATGATTTTTAGAGCACTTAAAATTCTAGGAAAACATCTGTGGTTCATACCCTTTATATCGGTATACAATTTGCACATATTTGTTTAAAAATAACTAGAGTAAATCGCAATTTAAACTAACGGGGCCTTAATTCATAAGACTCAATTTGCGAAAACTTAAATCAAGTACAAGCCAATTTGTCATAATTGCTTTCGGTATGTTCACTAACACTACACGTGGGAGCTAGTAGTCTGTCTCTCTCTTACCAGTCACGATACTATCTCTTGTCTCTTTTGTTGAATTTGGACAATAGCCGTACATAGCAGGTAGAAAAAGGGGTGTTATTTCTCTGTGCAGTAGTAATTCTATGAAATCTTATATGTTTTTAATTAGTAAGCTTTTTAGTAGAACATGAATTTATTATTAAAACACTATGATAATTTAAATTTTAATTTATTTCCAAAATTTATTTTATAACAATTGTTCGAATTGGTGCCCTTGACTTCTTATGCATGCTCGGTACCGTTTTAAAATTTCCACTGTTGTTGTTTGAAATATCATTTCGGCTTTCATTTTTTCGAATGCTTCATTTATTCTAATTATTAACTGCTCTCGACTGGGCACCACGGTTGCGTACACTAGCTCTTTGGCTCTACCCCAGACGTAAAAGTCTATTGGGGTAAGGTCGGGCGACCTTGGTGGCCAAGGAATTGGACCACCCCGACCGATCCACGAGTTCGGGAACACATTATTAAGGTATTCCCTCACAGCTATGCTCCAATGGGCTGGGCAGCCATCGTGTTAGAACACAAAAGGTCTGTCTTCTTGTAATACTTCTTCTACTAAACTGGGCAAATCATTTTGCAGAAATTCTAAGTAATTATTTCCATTAATATTGTCCGGTAAATAATGCGGCCCGATTAGTTTATTTCCAATGACCCCAGCCCAAACATTTACACTGAATCTTCTTTGAAATTTTCTCGGTCTCGTCACTCGTGGATTTTGGTTTTTGGGTGCCCAGTAATGGAGATTATGGTAATTTGAAATACCTTCCTTATCAAATTTTGATTCATCTGTCCACAGAATACTTCTTAAAAAGTTTTCGTCTTCCACGTCAGTGTGTAGTAGATGTCGACAAAATTCTACGCGTCTACCAAAATCATTATCTTGAAGATCTGAAAACAAAGAAAAAAGGCTTGAGAATTTAAAATAAGGAAGACTAGATCTAGGCTTTGGTACATATTCAGTCTCTTTACGGAATTAAGAAAAATCTATTGTATCCATACCTTGCACGGGAGTGTAATGGAAAGCATGTTGCCGATTTTCCCGGAGAACTGCCCATACTTTACATATGCCAAGGCCCAGCATTGCAGCTACCTCTCTTATACTTTTATTAGGGTTATTATTAAATTCTTCTAATACACGTTCGTCTGTAGCAACATGATGCTGTCGTACATTCACCCTCGGTTCTTGATAACGCAAATTACCCGTTTCTCTAAGTCGTCGGTATGTAGTAGCAAAAGTTTGGTGGCTAGGCAGTCGACGGTTAGGATAGCGCTCTTGGTATAGTCTTTGTGCTTCACGTCCATTGCAAATAGCGGCTCCATACACCAACAACATATTGGCGAATTCTTCATTCGTAAAAGAGGTGGTCATTTTACGAAAAAAAAACAACAACGTAACAACAAAATAACAGAAAACTTAACAAACTGAAGCAACAACAATAACGTAAAACGATAACAAAATCACAAAACGAAAACAATAACAGTAAGCGCAACGGACACGTCAGATCGCAGAGGCAGTTAAGACTCGACAAATAAGTAAAACAATTTTTTCCAAAATTAACGTTTGACTGATAAGGAATAGACAAAATCAAACAATAGCGCAATTGCAGAGTGAAATAACAACCCTTTTTCTACCTGCTATGTACGTACGGCTATTGTCCAAATTCAACAAAAGAGACAAGAGATAGTATCGTGACTGGTAAGAGAGAGACAGACTACTAGCTCCCACGTGTAGTGTTAGTGAACATACCGATAGCAATTATGACAAATTGGCTTGTATTGTACTTGATTTAAGTTTTCGCAAATTGAGTCTTATGAATTAAGGCCCCGTTAGTTTAAATTGCGATTTACTCTAGTTATTTTTAAACAAATATGTGCAAATTGTATACCGATATAAAGGGTATGAACCACAGATGTTTTCCTAGAATTTTAAGTGCTCTAAAAATCATAGATTTTTTTTTTTAAGAATTTCAAAGTGGAATATGAAAATTATTTTTTCACTTTGTTTGTCGTTTAAGGACTCGTATCTAATTTTATATCTAACATTTGCTCCAAAACTGAATTTAATATGATTCTATAACTAATGCAGATAATTATTACAAAAGCATGTTTGGATTTTCAATGTTAAAAGTAAATTTATAGTCGTTTGAAGTTTGAGAACTGGCTTTTTTCGAAATTAACTTAAAAAATTATTTTAAAAAAAACTATTGGGCCTGAGTCTTGTAATTAGGCCTCAATGTATAGCAGAAGGCTCCACGGGCTCACGGTTTTCGTTTGTCCATCCATGTGCCGAACACCCTGTATATCTTTTACGGATTCTACGGAGACATTCCAGTAACTATTTAGTAATCTGTGGCAATACTTTAGATCACTTACTTTCACACAAAGACAAAAAAAGTGATAGAATATTGAAGTTCCAAGATTTTTGAAAATCCGGCGATGCTGTTCACACTTCACAGTTTAACACGTTAACGTGATAATCGAGTATCATAATTAATTACAAAACTAATTTTCATACAACTCCTTGGAACGTAAATATAGTTTTAGTTGGACCGAATTCAATGAAAAAGAGAACGAATTTTTCATTGAATTCGGTCCAACTAAAACTGTATTTACGTTCCAAGGAGTTCTGTGAACCCAGTTTTCACAGCACGTTAATAACAAAATTTTCACCGTTATTTACTAAGCCTGTGTTTAAAAGGAGCTGGACCAGATGGCAGTGGAGGAGAGCTCGGAGTGGGGCTCGGAGGACCAGTGGGAGGTGCGGCCGGAGCGGCTGGCGCTGCACGAGGTCATCGGCGAGGGCGCGTTCGGCGTCGTCAAGCGAGGCACACTGGTCCCGTTTAAGGACGTCGCGGTTAAGATGCTTAAAGGTATTCGAAAAGAATTGCCTGGGTCTTCTTTAGCTATGATAGCTAGCATTTTAAAAACGGTGCAAGCCTAGAAAATACCTAAAGGTAATTTGAATAATCAAAGCAAAAAGTAGCCGCGATCGGCACGCGAGGAATTTAGGTGTGAAACTTGTCATCACTGCAAAGATGAACACTGCAGCACACTCCAGACATGAAAGATAATGTTAATGGTATAGACCAGGGGTCTCCAAACTTTCCAGCCTTAGGGCCATACTGATTACTCCAGTAAGTTCCGAGGGCCAAAACCATATTATCATTGTTGCCGGTGGTAAAAAGTGAAATAGTCCACTGATGAAAAAAAAAGTCCGAAAAAGTACGCAACGTTTAAAAAAGGCTGCAAATCGGATTAAAGTCCGCAAAACGGCAACACTGCATGTTTCAGCCCCTATGTTAATTTTAATATTAAGCTTGTTTTAAGACGTATTGCTACTTTTAATTTGTATGCGTTTTTATATATGTAAGAATTGATGTCCGCCATCTTACTTATTCACTAACTTACCTTGTATCACTGAGCATCTAAATTATAAAAAATTACAGTAAAGTCGGTCTAAATAGCATTTTCATTGATTTGCCTTCAAAAAAGGTCTAAAAGTAACTAAATCCAGTTTGCCTTACGCAACATTTGGCGACCGTGACAAAGAAGAACCTGAAAATCACTGAAATAAAAAAAGCGACGTTGGTTGGAAGTTCGACAAGAAAAAAATCTGGAGATAAGCTAAATTATCGCGAGAATTCTTTCAAGAAAGACTACCTAACCATGGAATCTGAGCAGTATAAGTAGTAGTAGCAGAATACATGAAAGTTAAGTGCCCTTCCTAACTAATTCAACTTCCTGTATATAATAACTTAATAAAATAAAACGGTAATTTATACCATAAGACGGTGTTTATCCGACTCAGCATCCGCTTATGCACTCATTGTATAATTAATTATAAATATTATCTAGTTTCAATAGTCTAAACACGTAAATAACCATTAAGAATAGTGCACATGATTAGGTTAATTCTAGGTTAGGTAAACGTGCACGCGTTTTTATTAACTTAACACGAATGTATAGGTACAAATGTTTAACTCATATTATGTGAAAATATTAAAATAAGTGTAAATTAAGATAGGACTCGTTATTTTTGGTTTTATATAAATAATAAAGGTTGTTTGGCCGAACTGTTTCAGGTGGGCAGTGCATCTAGTTATTCAGTGCATTCAACGTGTGTACCTACGGCTTATCGCCAGGTGTCCTTGGCCCTGAGATCAGCTGTACATGCACTGCAAGACGTCGGCTAAGAATATTGTAAATTTCAACAAAATAAGGAGCGTGAGCATAAACATCTTGTCATACAAATAACTAATAGATATTCTATTTTAACATAAATTATTATTTATAATAGTATTGTCTAACTTTATTGATAAAGGCGTCTAGTCTATTTATATTTTAAAATACAAGTGCATGCTAAATAACTATCACAATGCCGGATACTGTACTTGTAGACAACTTGAAGCCTCTAATAGCAAAGCGAGCTTCTATAAAAGGACAAATAACTAAATATAAAAAGTACCTTGATGCCTTTATTAGAAAAGATTACGACACATTGTCACCCTTGCAAACTGCAGAGTTAACACTTAAATTGAGTAAGTTTGAAATATTGTCTACTAGATTTGAAGAGGTGCAGAGTGAGATAGAAGTCTTGAATTCACAAAATTTAGATTTTGAAATTGATGAAAGAGACACAATTGAGTCCGACATGGTTAGCTTAGTCGCACTTACACGAGATACACTAGATAGATATAATCAAAAATTAGAAAATACTAGGAGAGAATCCATAGCTCCGTGCAATCATGATCAACCGGAAGTCGGTGTAAAATTGCCACAGATTCAAATAGCTAAATTTGATGGGGCCTACTTTCGGTGGTTGGACTTTCGTGATTCTTTTATTTCACTCGTCCATAATAATGAACATATCTCAGCCATTCAAAAGTATCACTATTTGATGTCTTATCTCGAGGGCGAAGCAGCTAGGATAATTTCAAATTTAGAAGTATCATCTGCTAATTATGTCACTGCATGGAATTTATTATGTGAGCGGTATGACAACAAAAGACTGCTAATAAATCACCACTTGAGTTCGTTATTTAACATTCAGCCTATTGCCCGCGAGACAGAGAAATCTTTACGTTTTTTAGTCGATCATGTGACAAAGAATTTACGAGCATTGTCAAGTTTAGGCCAACCCACAGATTATTGGGACGCCATTATTATTTTCATGTTAGCTTCCAAATTAGATAATCAAAGTCTCATGAAGTGGGAAGAGCTGAAAAATAGTCTCGATGACGTACCTACTTTGAAGATTTTCAATAAATTTTTAACTTCTCGAGCAGATGTCCTTGAGTCATTGAGTCGCAATAGTAAACAGCATGATAATACATATCAAAATAAATCGAGCAAATCTAACCCTATTCATTCAACGCCTTCACCCAGCAATTTACCACATCGCGGTAATTATCATACAAAGTCGTTTGCTATTCACACTCAAAGGGCAAAATTAGCGCAAACATCTACTAATCATTGTTTAAATGCATATCTGTGTATTATTTGCGATTCTAATCATAAAATATATGACTGTCCAGTATTTAAATCAAAAAATTTAAAGGAACGAATGGCTGACGTAATTAAATACAAATTATGTTTAAATTGCCTCAGACAGGGGCATCCTGCTAGTGAATGTCGAATGGGTCCTTGCAGAGATTGTAAGCAGAGACATAATTCATTGTTGCATAAAACAGGGGAGCCGCAAACAGTCACAAATTTTTCTAAACAAAGCGTTAGCCAAGTTATTTTATCCACTGCGCTAATCGATGTTAAAAATCCGTACACAAATAAATCTGAGACGGTTCGGGCTCTTCTAGATTGCGGCAGCCAGTCGTCGTTTATCACTAAATCATTGCAGATAAAGCTGGGACTAAAGTCCAATCCTATTGAAGGTATTAATGTTATAGGCATAGGTAATAACTTAACCAACAAGGTAATGGAAAATTGTGTCGCCCAACTAAATTCTATAAACAATTCGTATAGTGTTACTTTGTCTTGTTTTGTTCTTGATGAATTAACGGGAGAATTGCCAAAATCTCCTATAGACATATGTGACCTACAAATACCGCAAACGGCAAGACTTGCTGATCCTAAATTTGATCAACCTGGGCCAATTGATATTTTGATAGGTGCCGATATTTTCTGGGATGTTTTGGGGTGCGATCAACGCTCTTTTGGTCCCAACAAGCCGAAGCTCAGACTTTCGAAATTTGGCTGGCTGATTGCTGGTCCTATTTTTTATACAAAAGACAAATTAAAATTTCAAAATAATGTGCATTGTAATCACGCTACTATGTCTAAAGACACTTTTAATAATATTGACGAAATGCTAACAAAATTTTGGTCTCTTGAAGATGTACCACAAAAAAGATCTCTTAATCACAATGATCAATTGTGTGAACAGCATTTTGAATCCCATACGTCTCGTCTAGAATCAGGTAGATTCTGTGTTGAATTGCCTCTAAAAGATTCACCTGACTGCTTGGGAGACTCGTACAATTTAGCTCGAAATAGATTTTTTAATCTAGAGAAGCGTTTTAGAAAAGATCCGGAACTAAAAACAAAATATGTAGAATTTATTCGTGAATATGCTTCTTTAGGACACTTAACTGAATTAAAAATGGATAGACCTAATCCGTCATATTATCTTTGTCATCATGCTGTTTTAAAAGAATGTAGTGAGTCTACAAAGCTACGTGTTGTTTTTAATGGCGCTGAACCCACCTCGTCAGGTTATTCTTTGAATGATTTATTGCATAAGGAGCCGCACGTTCAAGATTCTCTTTTTTCCATTTTAATAAGGGCTCGCCAATATCAATATTTACTAACTGGGGATATTAATAAATTCTATAGACAAGTATATATTTCTAACAATATGCATAGAAATTTGCAGCTCATATTATGGAGAGAGGAAGAGTCAATGCCCTTAAAAATCTTGCAGCTCTGCACGCTCACTTACGGCACCGCAAGTGCGAGCTACTTGAGCACAAGGTGCTTGTGGCAGGTGGGGGAGGAATGTGATGATGAATTGATTAAGACCATAATACAGCATGATTTTTATTCGGATGACCTCATCACCGGTTGTAATGATGAAAAAGAATTAGAAATCATCTTAAATTGCGTTAAAGATACTCTAAAATCTGCATGCTTCAACTTAAGAAAATTTAAAACAAATGCGCCGAATTTACTAAATAAAATGTCAGGTTGTGATGAGTCATTGTACTTGAGTGAGTCTGCTAGCACATTAGGAATGGGCTGGAATCCTTTAAATGATTATCTCCATTTTCCTTTTAAATTGCCATCTCAAAAAATATCTATTACCAAAAGATTTATTATGTCCAGTTCCTTTACAATTTTTGACCCACTGGGCCTACTCAGTCCATGCATTATTAAACCTAAACTACTTTTGCAAAAGTTGTGGCAATTAAAACTTGATTGGGACGAACTTGTACCCAAAGATATAAAAGAATCTTGGCTAGAGTTTTCTAATAGTTTAACTGCTCTTTCTACACTTCAGGTACCCAGAAAAGTTCTTTGTGCTGGTGATGCGCAATCTATCGAAATGCACGTTTTTAGCGACGCCTCGCAATATGCGTATGGAGCCTGTATATTTATGCGTAGTATTGATATTAACGGAGATGTTATCGTAAAACTCCTATGCGCTAAATCAAAGGTATGCCCTCTAAAACCCATTACTATTCCTCGTCTGGAACTTTGCGCGGCTCTCCTTGGCGCTAAGCTTGCCAAAAGTGTGACAGATTCTATTAGGTACAAACCTTCGCAAATTATATTTTGGTGTGACTCTACAGTCGTGTTGAGTTGGCTTCGTGGAGACACCATGAAACTCAAAACCTTCGTTTCAAATCGTGTGGGAGAATTATTAGAATTAACTGACCTTACATCATGGCGGTATGTGCCTACAAATATGAACCCTGCTGACATTATTTCTAGAGGTGTAAATGCAAATCAAATTCGCGATCTTGAGTTATGGTGGTCAGGTCCAAATTTTCTAAAATATGACGAATTTGAGTGGCCTACTTTGTCTCAGCTACCTTGTGAGAATATACCCGAAATTAAATCTGTTGCACTAGCTGTATCAGAGCCAGTAATAAAATTTGAAAATTATTCTAAATTAACAAAAATTCAACGAATATTTGCTTACATAAAGCGCTTTATTTACAATTTAAAAAATCCTACTAAAAGGAGAATAGGTCATTTATCTGTAGACGAACTAAATGACTCTTTCAGTGGCTTATGTTGCATTGCTCAAAAGGAATCATTTCTTATTGAATTTAAATTATTAAAAACTAATAATTCATTAAAACAAAATTCAAAACTGCTATGTCTATCTCCATTTATTGATCGAAATAATTTGATTAGAGTCGGAGGCAGAATCGATTCCTCGCAGTACACTTTCGAGAATAGACACCCTATAGTGCTTGAGGCGTCTCATCACTTGACAAGATTAATATTCGAATACCAGCATTTGCAAAATTTTCATGCTGGGCCGCAGTTACTTTTAGCATCCGTACGTCAATCTATTTGGCCAATCAATGGACGTCGTCTGGCTCGTCAGGTCGTGCGTCGATGTGTTAGGTGTCGACGTGCGCAAGGTAAAATGCTGCAACCAAAAATGGGAAATCTGCCCCCAGAGCGGCTCAATCCTGACTATCCTTTCATTTCTGTAGGGCTAGACTTTGCCGGACCCTTTCACATTCTTAATCGCAAAGGACGTGGTGCTAAATTATTAAAATGTTATATGTGTATTTTTGTTTGTATGAGATATAAATGTGTCCATTTAGAAATTGTTAGTGATTTGTCTAAAAATACCTTTATTATGACGTTACGGAGATTTGTAGCACGACGCGGAAAGCCAGCAGAAGTATTTTGCGATAATGGCCGCAATTTCGTGGCCGCTGCTAAAGAGTTAGGTACGTTTCTTAAACAAAATTCTGACTCTATCTCTGACTCGGCATCTCAGGAAGGCATTAAATTTATTTTCTCACCATGTTATGCTCCTCATTTTGGTGGAATATGGGAGGCCGGCGTCAAATCGGCTAAGCACCATATTTATAGAATTATGGGAAATAGTCATTTAACCTTTGAGGAGTTGTACACTTTGTTTGTGCAAGTGGAAGCAATTTTAAATAGCCGTCCGTTATGTCCTTTGTCTTCCTCACCCAACGACCTTCTTTTCCTTTCCCCAGGGCACTTTTTGATTGGAAGACAGCTGACAGCAATGCCTGCACCAAATCTGATGCACTGCAATGAAAATCATCTTCAGAGATATGCTAGAGTAGAAAGGCTTCGCCAACATTTTTGGAAAAGATGGCAGAAGGAGTATATATCTGAAATGCAGCAGCGTAGAAAATGGAAAGATAATCATGCAAACCTAAAAGTTGGAGACCTTGTGCTGATTCATGAAGACTTCGTCCCTCCTCTAAGTTGGAGGCTTGGCAGAGTCACTCGCTTATTCCCGGGTGTCGACGGAATATCACGTGTAGCTGATATAACCACTACACGGGGTGTTGTACGACGGCCTCTAGTTCGGCTTTGTTCATTGCAAGATGAAGAAACCAGCGGTTGAAAGAAGAGATCTTTCAACGGGGGCCAGGATGTTTCAGACCCTATGTTAATTTTAATATTAAGCTTGTTTTAAGACGTATTGCTACTTTTAATTTGTAGGCGTTTTTATATATGTAAGAATTGATGTCCGCCATCTTACTTATTCACTAACTTACCTTGTATCACTGAGCATCTAAATTATAAAAAATTACAGTAAAGTCGGTCTAAATAGCATTTTCATTGATTTGCCTTCAAAAAAGGTCTAAAAGTAACTAAATCCAGTTTGCCTTACGCAACACTGCATATTATTAATTTTCCTGTCATTATCTGTAATTTCTAGATTAGTCGTAGAGTACGAGCCATGAGGAGTAACGTGACACGACATCTGGTGGACACAAGCGGAAATAGGTAGTACCTTCTATCGCTAACAGATGGCGCTAATAGCACGTACAGAATAATCTCGTTGGTTCGAGAAAGTTCTGGTGTCTTCCACTCACTTCTAGATGGCAGTAATTGGAATATATAAGAAGGCTAGTGGCGCAACCACAAGTCAGTTCCTATGACACTGTTGTGAAATAAAATAGTGCGTACCTCCTTAAAACGAGTTTGTGCGTGTTTAAGTTTAAGACATTTTTGTAACAGTATTTTGATTTGAATTGTTGCTTTTGTGTGTGATTTAGTAGTATGGAAAAGAAGCGAAAAATTGATAGTGAATGCAGAAAATTCAAAGATCAGTGGAACATTCAGTATTTCGTAATTGAGTCCAGTAACAAGGCGCTAGGTTTGATTTGCAATGAAAGCATAGCCGTTCTCAAGGAATATAACATTAAACGTCATTATGAACCATACATTTTCAAAATTACTCAAAATATACAGGAAGTTTGCGGACAGAAAAATTCGAAGCTATGAAGCGCGGATTGAAATCGCAGCAATCTTCATTTACAAAACTCCAAACTGAACAAGAGGCTGCAACTCGTGCCAGCTTTCGTGTGGCTCTTGAAATTGCAAAACGTGGAAAACCATTCACCGATGGAAAAATGAAAAAAGAATGCATAACTGCAGTAGCCGAAGAAATGTGCCCTGAAAAGGTAAATTTATTAAAAACTGTCAGTATGTCAGCAAACACTGTGGCTCGAAGGGTAGAAAACATCGCTGAAAATATATCCTCTCAACTGTTCGACAAAAATGGACATGTTGAGTCGTTTTCTTTGGCCTTGGATGAGTCAACGGATGTGTCAGATACTGCTCAGGTGTTGATTTATATTCGTGGAGTAGATAAAAGCTATGAAGTGCATGAAGAACTTCTTGATATATATAGTATTCATGGCACAACTACTGGTACAGATATTTTTAAAGGAGTTGAAATGGCCATTAATCAAAAGAACCTTCGATGGAAAAACTTGAAATGTATTACAACTGATGGAGGCAAAAACATGAGTGGGAAAGATAAAGGAGTGGTCGCTCTTGTGTCAAAGGCTGTAGAAAATGACGGTGGTTCAAAACCATTAGTCTTACATTGTATCATTCATCAACAGTCTTTGTGCGGAAAATGTTTGGATATGTCTGAAGTTCTGAAACCAGTCATATCAACTGTTAATTTTATCAGATCTTTTGGGCTGAATCACCGACAATTCTGAAAATTTATTGAAATGATTGGAGAAAATGACTTACCTTATCATACTGCCGTACGTTGGCTTAGTTGTGGGAAAGTCCTTCAGCGCTTTTTTGAACTTCGAGCAGTGATCGAACTTTTCTTTAATAAAAAGCATCGCCCTCTTACTGAATTACAAAACAACGCATGGTAGTGGAAGTTAGCATTCTATGTTGATTTGACAAAACATGTGAACGAACTGAATTTAAGATTGCAAGGAGAAAACCAGCATCTTCCTGATTTATACACTAATATCAAATCATTCCGGAAGAAATTGATACTGTTTCAATCACAACTACGAAGTAAATGTTTTTCACATTTTAAAACGTGAAATATTCAGCCACACCACTGAGACTGAGTTTCCTATCGATTTTGCAATCGAAACTTTGAGTGCTTTTAAAATAAATTTTGATACTCGTTCCTCGGACTTTGATGCCATTGCGAATCAAATTAAGATTTTTCAGAATCATTTTGATACTGACATTGAAACCCTAGCCCCGGAACTTAAAATGGAAATGATTGATCTACAGTGCAGTGATATAATTAAGAACAAATATCAAAACTCATCTTTGTTGGAATTTTATAAGGGTCTTCCACTGACACAATTTGATAATTTGCATAAATTTGCTCGTGGGCTGTTTTCTGTTTTTGGTACTTATTTGTGTGAGAAGACCTTCTCCAAAATGAAGTACACAAAAAATGTTTACAGATCTAAATTAACTGATGAGCATCTTAAATCTCTTTTAATAATTGGTACAAGTAAAATTAGTCCACAACTATAAACTATTGTCAGTGGAAAATCTCAATTACATAAATCTCATTAGTATTTCATATGTCATTATGCTTGTTATACGTTATGTTTTTATTTAAAATGTATAAAATGTTAGTTGGATTCATTTCAATAATTTGTTAGTTATTATATACTGAAGTTAAATTTTCTGCATATTATACATGTCTTTACTCATTACAATTCTGTGTTTCTTTATCCAACTTATCACAAAAACAATAACAATAAGCCTACAACAATGTTATGAGTAGAGTAGCCCATGACCATATCAATGTAGATGTCATATTAATAATTATTCAACATAAAATTAGAATACTTCAGTAAACTAAATTTAATTTGCTATAAAAAATATGTTCTCTAAAAGGAGTTTTCAAGTATGCTAGCTCTCCGCGGGCCGGACAAAATCTGTCCGCGGGCCGGATGTGGCCCTCGGGCCGTAGTTTGGAGACCCCTGGTATAGACGGAATATAATATTGTATGTTGTACGGTATGTATGTATTTATTAAACAAAAGTTACGATGATTGTTCATTACTTAATTACTAGGTACATTCCTATAAATTTGTTATTTATATAGTCTCTATCGTAAGAAATCCGAATACAACACTATTTTGTTATATAAATATGCGATTTATTTATAATTTCGGAAATAAAACTGTAGTTTTATTATCTGTATGTCACGGAACCGAAAACGCCAGCCGCCATATTTTTCTTGTAAGTGACGTCATAAGAACATAATCAAATCAAATAAACAACAGCGAATGTTAAATCTAAAGTTCATGCACTACACACGCACATACTTATGACATTTATTTGTTTCTGTTCTTATGACGTCACGATAATGGTGGCTGTCGTTTTGGCGCAAACATTTATCGTTTAAATTTTAATCATTTTTTCTTCACATAAAGATATATTATTTCCCGGAAATAAAAATACTAGTTGACTAACGAATCGATACGAACATTTTTAAACTTATTTGAAAAAAATGTAGAATAGAATAAAAAAAGGTAAATAGGCTTGAATATTCTACTAAAATGGTTACTTTACTTAATTAAATTGTTCGCATGCAGATTTTCCATCTGCGGAGGAGATCCGGGCGTTCCGGGGTGAGATGGAGCTGATGAAGTGTGTGGGTGCTCATCCTCACATCGTGAGTCTGGTGGGCTGCTGCAGCGGCCGCCGCCCGCTCATACTGGTGGAGTACTGCAGCCGCGGAGACCTGCTTACCTTCCTCAGGTAATTCTTCGAGAAAGTTCGAGGATCCTCGGGAATGTTCAGCTTCTGATGCAAGTCAACAGTATTTCAGCTCAGACAAATCAAAGTACTAAATTTAAGTCTGATTTTACTTGAAATAGGATCTCGTGTCTGGTCTTACCTTTAGTCGAAATGGCAAAACGTGGCGTCTCAAAAATAATATGCTCTCTTTCAGATGTTCCTGGGATATAATGATGACGAAGCGCAACGCAAAATATAACAACAAAGTAGACTATCGGGCTGATCAGAATAGGCATACAGACTCCAAACTGGTGGTAAACCACCTATATGATATCCAAGGCACCTGCGATTCCGAATTGACTCTGCTGGATCTCCTATCGTTCTGCCGCCAAATCGCTATGGGCATGGAATTTTTGGAGTCCAATAGAGTGGTTCACAGAGATCTAGCCGCAAGGAACATTCTAGTGACGGAGAATAGAACGCTAAAGATCGCAGACTTTGGACTCTCCAGGGATGTGTACCAGGAGAATCAGTACAAGCAAAAGGGAAATGGAAAGATGCCCGTGAAATGGATGGCGCTAGAGTCGTTGACGCACAGAATATACACCACGCACAGCGATGTGTAAGTTGAAAAATTCAAATAAACTAGAGGTTGCCCTGTGGTCAACAAATATTAAAAAATATATATAAATCGACTTCCAAAGTAAAAGCGATAACATTTTTTATTTAAAACACTAATAAAAAGTATTTAAAAAAATATTATTGTCGTAATAGCCTTTAAATTCTGCTAAAATTTAACTATTTATCCACTCAATCATCTTATTTATGAAGTCGGTACCGGCCCAAACAATTGTATAAAACCAATAATTAAAAAAATATTAACACAACTATACCTCATTACACCTTATATGTATAGGGACTTAAAGAACTCACGTTGAAACTGGCCGTAAATTTTCCGCGATGAAAAGTGGCCTGTGTCCTTCCCCTTGGTCTACTCTATACTGTGCCAAATTTCATCAAAATCGGTCCGGTAGATTCGGAGCCTATTCAATGCAAACAAACAAACTTTTGTTCTTTATAATATTAGTATAGACTAGTACATGGCAGAGAGAGTTTTAGAAGAACGATAAAATATTTAAAAATACAGTCCTTTCGCATACATCTTCACAACAATTCTTTAATCAATTCCAAAATTTCCAAACGTGTATATTTAATGACTAACGAGTTCCATTCAGTACTTTTAGAACCAGGATATACCTAGACATAATGTCACTTTTTGGTAACATATGCTGTTACCTAAAAAATGAAGTTGTCGGCAGAAATGATATAACAGTTGACACACAATATATAATGATGATGATGATTGGACTAGCGAGTGTTGAATGATATCGATATTGGTGTAAACGACAAAGATAATTACCTATTTCATCATATGATTATGTATGGTGTGATGATGGTGGTGGTGAAGATGATTATTTAATAGTGACATGTGCTTGCAGTTTTATAAACATGTTGTAATATTCTAAACGTGTATCTTCAAAGACTGAGGAGTGCCGTTCAGTGCTTTTGGATCCAGGATATACCTTGACACAACATTTCACTTTTTGGTAGCATATGCTTTAGTTACTTCAAAAAAAATTAAAATCACTATAGGTGACCCTATACATTTTGAGGACTTCTCTCGATTCCTCATGGATCCCCCATCAGCAGGTCTACCATTTGGCGACAATGGGACCAACTTGAAAGTCAACCCATTTAAATAAAAAAATAATTTCGAAAATCTGTCCACAAACGGCAGAGTAATCGCGTAACGTAAAAGATTTATGAAACATAAAAACCCCCTATACGAGCTGGAGTTCCGTCTGGCCAGAACTAGGTGTCGCAAGGAGATTAATGCTTGTCACAAAAAATATATACATAATGTAGAAGCTTCAATAAACAGTAATAATATTAAGGCAGTCTGGTTTTCATTCATTACATTAACTCTAAAAAGAAATCGAAAGGTACTTTAACTAATAAAATGTTTCTCAATTACAAAAATTACAAAGATCCAACTAACATCTGTAATGAATTTATTGAAAACTTTTCCTCGGTTTATAATACCACAAGTTTGATAGATTATTCAGATTTATTGTAAGAGAGTGCAGCGAGGACTTAATGCCAGTAAACATGCCGACTAATATCACCGTACATCATTACACAATTACAAAAAAATTAAAAACCATTAATATAAATAAAAGTTCTGACCAGACGTAATCCCGCCGATTTTTGTCTCTCGTTGCGCAAATTCCATTTCCAAGCCTTTTTAATTGACACTTACTTATAATAAATCCCTAAGAAGTGGACATTTTCCACAGTTTGGAAGCAGGCCAATATTGTTCCTGTGCATAAGACAGGTGATGCTAAGGATATACAAAATTATAGACTTTCAATTTTAGACCTTGCTATCCGTGTTTGCCAAAATATTATAATTTCTGGTCTGTCCACATTTGAACCATAATCTCAATACACTCAATACAGTGCTAAATCCTGAACATGGCTTTCGAAACAGAATGTCCACCTTAACAAACCTTGGTTTATGTAAAGATGTAATGCAGTTGATAACAATAAAGAAATAGATTCTATTTACATAACGCTTTCGATAGAGTGGACCACAAGTTGTCAATAAGGAAATTAAAAAAGGTGGAAATTCATGATAGAATGTTAAGATGGTTTTGTACATACTTAGACTCTAGAACTTTGAAAGTAACTCTAAATGGTTACGAATCGAAACACATTATTGCAACTTCTGGAGTGCCCCAGGGCTCGCACTTGGGACCTTTACTATTTTTAGTTTTTATTAATGACCTAGCTGATGTTATCAAAATTTTTATTGCTCGCAGATGACCTTAAAATGTATAAAGTGGTAATAAGTGACCTAGACCTAGATATTATAAAACTGCAGCTAAATCTGGATCATATACATGTTTGAACTGAAATTAATAAACTACCGTTAAACGCAAAAAATGTAATTTTATTAAATTATCAAAAATTTTTATTTAGATCACCATTTTAGATCGTCTTACCACCTAAACAATTTAAATCTTGATCAAGTGTCCCAAGTGCGAGGCCTAGGAATAATTATTGATAAAAATTTAACATTTATTAATCATGTTGACACCATAGTGACCAAATCTCTTAAAATGTTGGGTTTTATTTGGAGAAAGTGTAAAGTCTTTAGAACGGCATCACCTTTTAAATTATTATACTTTACCCTTGTCAGAACTGCGTTAGAGTATTGTTCTCCCATCTGGAGTCCACACTACCGATGCCATATAAATAGAATAGAAGCGGTTCAACGAACGTTTGTATTCTTCTTGACAGTTCATCAAAATAAGCTAAATGTTCTTACTAATAACGATTTCGGCAGCCCGGACTCCCAAAAAAAACAAAAATTATCTTAAAACTTTATTAATTAACTTATAATTAAATTACAAAATTATATCCGTGATCGATGCTAGATCAGAATAGAATGAATGAAATAATATAATTATTTAAAATTGCAAAATGCAGTAAATTGCTGGAACTGCAGAATGATTCCTCGAAGCCGGGACGTTGACGAGACACGTGCCGCAGCGTCAGCGATCTCCTTTAGGGTACCGTATGTAATTTACTACGTATGACAATAGATTAGAATACTTTAATATAAAAGACTTGAGCGTCGTAGGTGGATCACTGATAAATGTTTCTTTTTAAAATTTTAAATAACTTTTACAATTGTCCGGAATTTTTGTCATGAATAATGTTTTCTGTTCCAAGGCTTAACTCTAGCTAACGGGGTGTGTTTTTTGTAAAGGGTTTCAGAACTAATTTAGACCGTCAAAGCAAGTATGCTTTGACGGTCTAAATTAGTTCTGAAACCCTGGCATATTCTGACATATTCTTGGCTACTGCCAACTTGGCAGTAGCCAAGAATATGTCGAGAACATAACAAGCAGTATAAAGAGTTCGATGTTGACTCTATTGACTTTGCCGCTTACAAGCTTGCTCCGTTTAAGCGCGCGCTAGCGGAGATACCAAACCCACTGTAAAGCGATACTGTCACCACCGATAGCAAAAGAACCATTTCGCAATTAAAAATATATGCTGAGTCTGCCTTTAATTGGGTCTCCTCAAAACCTCCTCCTGTGTTTTGGAAGCCGGTTGATAAAAATAAAACAGACAATTTTAACCTACTTGACGGCTTAACGCTCCCGTAATGTCTTTTGAGTCCTGCTTCAATATTCAATTACTTTATTTTGGCGAATTGGTTTGCGTTTTCGGATTTCATTCGGATTCCATTACAGCTTTATCACGTCCCCTCAAGGCAGATCAGGGCATCCTAAGATCATATCAAAGGGTTTTGTTGTGGTGAGTGGTGCTGTGATGGAAATATGAAACCAATAATAATAACAAAAGTTCAATAAGTGATAAATTATGGTGGCATTACAGGTGGTCGTTCGGCGTGGTGATGTGGGAGATACTGTCGCTGGGTGGCGCGCCGTACGCGGCCGTGAGTGCCGCGCGCCTGCCGCGGCTGCTCGCTGCCGGCTACCGCATGCCGCGACCGCTCAACTGCACGCCCGAACTGTGAGTTGCCGAATATGTAGCAGGTGGTCGTTCAGCGTGGTGATGAGGTAGATACTGTCACTGGGCGGCGCGCTTGCCGCGGCTGCTCGCTGCCTGCTACCGCATGCCGCGACCGCTCAACTGCACGCCCGAACTGTGAGTTGCCGAATATGTAGCAGGTGGTCGTTCAGCGTGGTGATGAGGTAGATACTGTCACTTGCGGCGCGCCTGCCGCGGCTGCTCGCTGCCGGCTACCGCATACCGCGACCGCTCAACTGCACGCCCGAACTGTGAGTTGCCGAATATGTAGCAGGTGGTCGTTTGTCGTGGTGATGAGGGAGATACTGTCGCTGGGCGGCGCGTCGTACGCACCGCATGCCGCGACCGCTCAACTGCACGCCCGAACTATGAGTTGTAGCCAAAAATAAGCTGATTATATTATACTCCGTTCAGCTAACGTCAACAATAAGACATTAGAGCACTATGATGCTACTAATTTAAATGTAAATTATTTACAGCGCAATAAAGACATAAACACATAAATTTGGTCCAATTTAATAATTTGGTTTACTTTAAGATTGTGTCTGAGCAGAGTATATAAAATAATTATCTTAGCAGATCAAAATCACGTGATATCAGTGATCATAATAATATGCAAGGCTGGTGGTTTTTTGTTGCCGTCGGTCTACGAAGTATGCACTATTAACTTTTTTAGCTAACCTGTACCCACATTTTTCAGATGTCTTATTGGTTCTTATTGGTATCATGTGAATATCTTGTCATTCAGCTACGAGCTGATGCAGTCATGCTGGGCAGCTCGGCCGCGCTCTAGGCCATCATTCGCGGCGCTGCACGCGGCTCTGGACGCGGCGTTGTGCGCACGCGCAGACCACTACCTAACACTGACGCCCCTCGCCTCGCCAACACGCACACGTGCTGCCGTGCGAACGCTGGAGCTGGCTAGGTATCCTACTACTATTATAAATGTGAAAGTTTGTGAGGATGGATGAATGGATGTTTGTTACTCTTTCATATAAACACTGCTGAACAGATTTTGTATAAATTTGGTATGGTTTAGTCTCTGGGTAAAACATAGGCTACTTTTCCCGAAAAAGTACAGTATTCCCGTGGGATAATTCATTTACGCGGGCAAAAGCTAGTTCTTTATATAATATGCACGGTATCTGTAAAAACAACAGACAATGGCTTCAACAATTATTTTATTTTATTTATTATTTTGTTTATTATTTTATGTTAAGAGCACGTCTTATTTAACTACAGCTGCACAGCAACGCACGCTCAACACATTTTTAAGTAAGCTATTCAAAATAGAACTTTATTCACTATACAAAGATACACGTTTCATATGACATCAGTCATACACTGCACTTACGCTGTGCAGCGCGGTGCACACCGACATTAGAACTCCTACAATGAAACGTGTATCTTCTTGTGTAACGAGTAAAGTTCAATTTTGAATAGTTATCTTAAAAATGCATCGCCGCGTCGTGTATCGTTTCGTTTCGGTGTGAATTGAGGCTAATTATAATCTTCAACATAACTTCACTTTTACAGAAGCACCCTCTCATGGGTCTGCAGTAAGAGCTACGAGCGACCACAGGCCACCAGCAACCACTACACGGTGCCGCCTGTCGCCACACACCTCACGGCTGACATGAAGATACCTTAGTGGGGACAGAGACGATAGCGCGGATCAAGGGATAAATGTGACGAAAGACCTCGTAACTGGTCGTCGCAGGATTGTAGGCAGATGTGAAACATCGAAATTGTACAAATCATGACACATCAACAGATGGTCTAAACCGCTATTTATAATGTTTCACAGACTAGTAAGACAAAACACAAGACTGAATATATGATAGAACTAGACAGGAAAACTATATAGAAATTACAAAGACAAACAAACATAAACCAGCGCCAAAGAATATTAGAACTAGGTATGCGTACGTGAAACATAGAATTGCATGGACGTAAGAATTTAATTATAGTAATATCTATGGACGCTTTCACACGTGAATCTGATCCCGTGGTAAGTTCTCGAAGAACTTGCGTTACGGGTACGTCACAACAGTACTTACTTATATTTAAGATTTGTTTTATTGAATACACGTAGTGTTACACATCCACGACCCGGGAACACAGAAAATTTTTGTTCCCTGGCGGGATTCGAACCTGCGACCTCCGTAGAATTATTTTGTCCGTGCAGTTTGGGTCATAAATCATAGCTCGGCCTCAGCCCAGCTAGGGCGGTGAGCATGTTGCGCGAGCGCAACGCCATTATCGATAAAAACAAATGAGTCATCGAAGGCAGGTAGGTACACGGCGGCCTTGCGGTATACAGAGGGTGGTGCGACATTGTTGTGTTATGAGTCATTTGTTTTCCATTATTACCCCCGCCTGATACCTGCAAATTAGTGCAATGCTAATTTAGTGCATATATCGAAGAGAAATGTGTTTTTCCCATTCGCTCTCTGAAATTCTTTAGTGACACAATGGCTACTTTGTTTTATCAATTTTTTTCTTTCATTTTTATCACTAACCCACATAATGACAAAACTAAATAGACTATCGATAACGCTTATCGACAACAATAATGCGCATCACTATGCTCGCCCATAAGGCCTGTGAGTGGGAGAGAGAGCGAAATACTCGCTTCACCGCTCCGATGATTTATGACCCAATCTGCACGGACAAAATAATTCTACATTAGTTGATTCCATTGCATTTCTATAAAAGAAAAAGGGACGCAATTGTCAAGATGGTTTTCGAATGGCCTCTCTTTCGTACCAAATTTCCAATTTCTCAAGTCTTTAGTTTACTAACAGCCATAATGTGGATTTTTCTTGGCGTTTGATCAGAGCTAGAGGAGATAGCAAAGTACATATTAAATAAAATGTTCAGACGGTCAGCGTTAGGATAGAAAGATAGATTACAATGTAACAAAAACAATGCGTTAAATTGTAAGCAGTATGTTCGGGTACACAATCTTCCGACAGTTTACAATCTCTCTAGTTATATTACAATCTTACTGTATTTACAATTTTAGGGTGACATATACACACGAGAGTTTCCAAACACTCATTTCTTTGGTTGCTTATGAGAGAGAGAGAGGAAAGTAGTAATTAAAAGTATTATTTTACTAATGAACGGTTGTTTAATTTGAAAATAGTAGTTAAGTACTTAATGATTGCATATTATAATAAGCTTTGTCTCTGTGATCAAGAATGTATGTAGCGAATTTTTTTATTATGTCAATTTACATTCAAAAAACCTTGTACTATTTGCAAAACAAATATACTCGAGAGTAAAAATAAAGTTTTATTTTTATTTTAAACTAAACTACGACGGATTATTGTATTTAATCAAAATGGTAATAAATGAATGTATTTTAAATGAAATAAATAAAAGAATTTAATATATGATACAGGTTAAATATATTACTTTACATCAACTTATCTTAACGCTAAATATAAAAATATTAAACATTTCACACCATCATTTACAACTCATACTCTCCCCACAGACAGCAGAACAACGCCAGACTAATATACTATAGTTGATGCCATTGCATTTCTATAAGAGAGAAAGGGACGCAATTGTCAGATGGTGCCTCTCTTTCGTACCAAATATCCAATTTCTCAAGCATTTAGTTTCCTAATAGCCATAATGTGGTTTCTGGTGTGCACTTGATTATGAATTATTCTAGTATTAATATGCAAGATAATTTTTATAACTCTGTGACGCCTTTATGTGCCCTTTTCAACTGCATATTTTAATGGGACAATTTGTAGTTATCTAAAATTAACAAGTTTTTTCTGCATACATAAGGTTTGGTAAAATCAATTACGGTTAATTTAGGTATATGATCTACTGCTTATTATAAAGACGTTTAGGAAAAAAAAATACTGTCATTAAAAGCAAAACAATCATCTCATGTATGGGAGAATCTCCGCTCGACGCAAACTCATATAAATTATTTTTCTGCCTAAACATCTACACATAAGCAGTAGATCATATGCCCAAACTATCCGTAATTGATTTTACCTAACCTTATTTGAAGAGAAAAAAAATTTATATATCATGACCAGGAAATTAAAAAACTTGCCATTTTGCGAAAAATTACGGAACTAAATTTCAATAATGTAACAATGAAGTCTTCGAGATGCCATCCAATCACATCCCAACTTTTTGTAGTGTTGCTGCATTAAAAAATTGCATTTTTTTTCCTGGTCAGGTTATAGAAATATTGACAATTATACTTTTGTTATTATTCTATAACGCCTAGCTGAGCAAGAACAGATTGCTGTATATTCTCTTACACTTATGATATGACTAACATAACCGGTCATTTATAATATAATATCACACTAATTCGTTAATACAGTGGATCCGTAACATATTTGTCAGTCACATAAGCTGGCAACACTATAATCCTATTCCAGTCATACCGAGTTTATATCAGTGCTGCTCTCTTAAAATTAATCTATAGTTAAAAAATGTATACTGAAGACAGTAATATTTTCTCTAATTATAAAATTTTACTAATAAGATAATATTATATCGAATAATAATGATGTCAAATAAAGTTTCGTCGATTTTTAAGTTAGCAACACTGACAAGTATATTTTCAAACAACATCATTTGAAACTTCCTGATATTGAGAGATGTTTTAAATTCTTAAATGATTTTGGACAGCACACACGAATCAATTTTTAATTAAAGATAAAACGTAATTCAATTTTTATAAATTTTTTAAAAGCATTTTAAGCAAATATAAAATCTTATTGATCAAGTTTTTTAATTTGATTCTGTAAGTACGTTTTTACACAAAATAAAATCTAATAAAAATTTTGCCTCCATCAGGCAACAATATCTAAATTCGTTCACTTGTTTTATTTAATAATAATTAAAATGGCAAGGTTTTAAATTATATTTTAATAAAAAGTAAATAGTAAAACGAAATTAAGTATATAAGATTTTGATATATTTTAAACTGTACCACACTATCAGAGAATTAAATTCATAAGTAGGTACAGTGTTCTCATAATTAATTTGTATTGTAATGACAGCGTGCATTCACAATACAACTGTCAATGACATGTCAGTTTGATATCATATTAATAAAATAATAAAAATAATACCATATAAATTATGACAACATAATAGTCAACCTGCTTATGAATTAGATTACCCGATAGTACATAATATAACTGTTCTAGAACTTTATTCATTCTATATGCAGAGTATGTTGCAATTTGGCAAAAATATTTTTATGATATGAACTGTGGAGTATTAACGAAACATTTATTTTATATTCAAATTACTATTCTAATCTTGAAAAAGATTATACGCATTTCTGTTATCTATATAGTTTTATCTATCGTATAGTTTTATTTATCGAGTATTTATGTATCTTATACTAGACATTTTTAATATATGTTACACACATAAAACAGTTTTAAAACTCAAAGCCAAAAGCGCTATCCATACATAGCAGGAATGTTTGAAATGAGAACCAAAAATATTTAATCGATGTGTTTTCAAATAATCAAGATAAATATGCGTTTTCTATTAATATACAAAGGCGTCATGAAAAATTTAAAGAAAAATACCATAAAAAGTTATAATATTATAAACAAAAATATTATTCAAAAACCTTATTTATATTTGCATGTTTTTACTTACAATTTTTAGCTTTTTTCCTTTGTTATATTTAGGCAATGGTATTTTGTCGAACGATAACATTAGATACGTCATTTTTAGTACATTGAAACCAGTCTTTATAGAGACTTTAACGAAAATCATGAAAAATAGGAACGGTAATAATACGTTACAATAATAACATAATCACACACCATTGTAATGGTAGGATGTGCATGTACTCTTATCAGTTACTGTAAACCACCATTGTAAAACCACATTCACGTGAATAAACGATTTGATTTGATTTGATTTGATTTGACTAAATCATATACTCTTTAAATTTTATTTTGATTTAAATCTCTTAAGCAATAAAGCCTGAGTTGTTTATGCAGAATTTAACGATTCAATAATTATTTTAAACAAATTGACTATTTCAGGCACAATATGTAGATAATATTAAAACCCTTCCTTGATAAAAAAAAGGTATCAGTATTTTAACAGCATGATTTCATCACCTATAAAAATAAAAACTTTACCAAAAGAAAGAAACAAAATAAATTCTATCATAATGTAACTTTACATAAGACATATTTTACACAAATTTATCAAAAATATTATACGGTTCTAAATGATATATTTTTCAACATACTATCACACATAAAGCTTTTAACCTAGTTGTGAGAAAAGCCGACCAAATTGCGAGAAAATTATGTTAAATTACACAAAAAAAACAGTTTTTTTTGGTCGTATAATACAAATGATCAAAACAATACACAAAGAAACGCAATTCACCAACCTCTAATCAGAGATCACTGCTCTTTGAGAATACGGCTGCTCTAGTCTGTGGTACACGCAGCCAAAGTAGCTAAATACAGCAAAATTAGTACATTGACGCAATATACCACTCACATAACTATTGCTATCCCGTTCGAACAGTAGCGTAGAATGTCGGCATCTTGTAAAAAACCTGTTATTGTTGTATTTTAAGTCATAATATCATCATGGAAATACAACAATGTCTTTAGGGAATCTTCGTGTTTCTTACATCGTCTGTCAATGCCATACCAATACGATGATTGCCGAGGGACATTAATAAAGTAGTTGGACTGTACGCAAGAATGTTACAGTAGGCTAGTCGATGTACTAATCTCTCTGTTTAGCGTTCCTTAGTCTATAGATTACGGTCACTAGCGTCACCTCACTCAGTCAATTGGCGGCGGCACTGCGGGCGGCGCGGCCGGCGGCGCCGTTAGGTAGCCCGCAGTTTGTGGAGTTCCTGTTTAACAATATCGCCATACTTGTATTACTTTCTTATAATAATAACAACATGCAGTTTAAGATAAAAATCAAATCTGAAAGCTGATATTTGAATAAAAAAAAATATCATGATCAAGAAAAAAGCTTGATTTGATGTCAGACATTTCTATTCATTTCATTTCTTTGTTTGTGTTTATCATTTAGTTGAGACAGAGTTATGCATCATGTGACATTATACTGACTGGCTTTAAAAAATCATAGTACAGTATCCTACCGGCCAGTGCGTTCCGCTGCGGCGCAGCAATGAACAGGTCGTGCCGTTGCGCCGCATACCGTTCCCAGGCGGGGCGGCGCGCAAGCTCCGCGCGCACGCGTTCGCCGTGCGCGACGCTGCTACTCATCGCCTTGAGCGCGTTCACCGCGCGCGCCGCCGCACCGCCTGCTAGACCCGTCTCCAGTAGCGATAACAGCTCGCCGATTAGATCCACTTCCAGCGCCTGCGCAGTACACGTTATAAGAAACTCGATGTAAGCAGGGGTACAGTGGGAATTACATATTTTGTTTATATTTTTATTATTCTAATACTAGTTTTAAGTAATATAAAATCAGTCAACGCGCTGCCGACAGCACTCACCTGTAGGATCAGTTTATCCGTGTTAGCGTTGCAGCTAAACATGGCCGAGAGAGCCTCGCACGCGCCGCCGACGGCCTCGTGGCACGTCTTCACCGCGGTCTTGACTCCTAGCATCACGTCCGTATCGCTCAGTGCGACTACACACGCCTGGAAAAAGATAAATAGATAATATATTAAAAAAGCTTAAGTACAAGCCAATGTGGGTAAATGTCATATAGCATTAAGTAAGCCTCTGTACACTTGTGTAGTTTAAGTAAGTAGACTGATAGATAATGCCTTATGGCATTAAATCTGTGCAAGGGTACATTTGTAAACGAAGTATCAATAAAAATAACTCTCGAAATACACACCTGCGATTCAGCTATCGCGGCTAACACTGGCACGATGTGTTTTGGCGCGGCGGGCAGCAGTCGCGCAAGACGCGGTAGCTCGCCGAGCGCCGCGCACGCGTCTGCCAGCGGCGGTCGTGCACGCAACAGTGTTGCTAGTGCGCACGCGCACACCTCTCCGCGGCTGCCCTGTACCATTAAACGTATAATATAATAATTATTTATTTCTCTTACAATTAGTGATGATGAAAAAAAAATTATCCACCTCGTTAGTTTCATAAATATTTCATAGCGTACAAGTATTACGTTAATATTACGCAAATTTTGAAGTTTTAGACCCTCCCTCCCCCCTGTATAACGCGCCGTAACATTTTGCTGAAAACCCCTCCCCTCCCCCCCTTTGAAACGTTACGCAAGTGACAATTTTATCTAAATGTCATAATAATTATGTTGCGAACAGTACCGGAATGTCGCTAAAATATCTTTATTATTGTTTTAATCGCGTTTGCGGTGATCTAAACTAATATTATAAAGCTGAAGTGAATGTTTGTTTTTGTTGTTTGTTATGTTGAAACGCTAATCACTGGCAATTCGAATCCAAAATTTATTTTTGTGTTGGATAATCCATTTATCAAGAGAGGATTTAGGCTTTCTATCATCACGCTGCGCAGTAAAATAAAAATTTTATTTGGGCAGATACATTGAGCAAGGCCCTCGCTTAGCAGAATCATTTTCAAAAATTAGTCGGGCTAATTAACTTTGACGCTAGCGAGCGGAACGAGCGAGAAAATATTTTGTATATTTTACAAGTTCACATCTGAAAGACGAAGAGAATTACCTAAATGATAATGTCAATGTTAAATAACATAACATCCTCTTTATGTTGTACGCGAGCGAGCGGAGCGAGCTAGCAACATTTTCATTTTATTTTTATAATGACGCTAAATGATTGAATTGTTCCTCTATAACGTTTTAAAAAATCCACCATAGTCTATAACGTAATATATCTTTTAAGTTAAACTCACTGTAAACTTTTTATGATAATCGAATTTGTTCATAATTAATGCATTATTTGTGAAGGAGTTGTCCTTGAAATCAACAAATGGGTTCCAATTTTATATTTCACCATATGAACTTGGACCTCGTAGGGGATGAATTTTAAAAATCCTTTCTTAACGTATGTTATTTTATATTGCGTTACGTAATCCTTGAACGCTTCCTATCCTATCCTATTTTATCCTAATTTCTTTACAAAGACAAGGATTGAAACAAATAACGACCATATTACGTGTGAAGAAAACGCTAAATAAACTTACATTCGATATTGTAAAAGTATGATAGATTCAAAAGGTTTAATAACAAACCCCCAAAATTAAAGATAATAAAAAATTTACAAAACCTATTCTTAAGATACGTAGGGATGACAGACATGTAAAGACCGTCAAAATTAAAATAAATAATTAAAAACAGGGAATACCTCACTGGTATCCTTAGCGAGCGCCGTAAGCGTTTCACTGAGCAGCTCCTGCAGGAAGCGCTTGGGGCTGCGGAGAGCCCAGTGCGGATTCTGCAGAAAGAGGCGCAGGTACACGCCGCCGACGATGACCTCGCCCGCAGGCGCCCACTCCACCCCGCGCTCAGACGCCTCGCGGTCCTCGAATGTTGTGGACGGATCGCGTAGCTGGTTGTTGTAGTGCCTGCATATATGCAGCTTAGTGAAATTCGATTCTGATAGTGATGTTTCGAACTTTTTGATGTGATTAAAATGGCTTTCATAGTAAGTGGCAACAGAAAAACGTAACACAATCGGTTACAACAGTTACGATTGCCATATATCTGATCTCCATTAAAATTTCAGTTACATACTGGATAGCTCAAGGATCAAAGAATTCATTACGCTAATTAGGAACTGTGACTTGGTGCATCACACGTGGTGGCGAGGTGAACATGCGGCGTTGAGGTGATTTTGCTACGTATTGACGTACGCCACACGGGCACGACCGCGTTCCACAGCTGCATTTTTGGTGTAGTTTACAAACTGCACCTGAACGCACCTGTCCCTGAGCGCAGCGATAAGCGTGCGCGCCCGCTCGCGCGCCTCGTCCGTCCACACGAGCTCGGGGTGCTCGTGGTTGGAGTCGAGCGCGTGCAGCGCGGCCGCCGCGCCCGCCTCGCGCACCGCCTCCGCGAAAACGCCCGGCACGTACCGCGACACCGTCAGCCGCACCTGCTCACGCGCACTTGAGGTTAGCCAAAGCAAATACATTGTTACTCTTAGCACTATCGTCGATAATAGTCATTGGAACAGGAATGTCAAGCAAGTCAAACTGAATACAAAAAATATGATAATGTAAGTTAGCCTTTTACGATATGTTATATAGCGTATAAGCATATAACGTATAGGTAATTTAAAGTTATACAATCCAATTTGTTTCCTAAAATTTCGTAACGGCATTGAAGATTAACGACTCACCTTCGGGCCGTGTAGTTTATCCGCCATCATTCTCGCCAGTACGTCCACCGCCGCCTCTCTAGTTTCCGGTATCTTACTATTACAAATTAAATCTAATAGGTATATCACAGCTCCTGAAATATTGAACAATTGATTTTATAATGTACACATAAAAACTATTTTTATATATTTGTGTTAAAGTTTATTTTCATTCTACAAGTTACGCATTGGTGTTTTAAAATAGGTCTTCTATACAGTTCGTACAACTTGAAATGCTGTTTGCCGAGTAAAACTAAGATGCTGCTGCTAAGATGTATATTTGCTAAGATAAAAGATGAAATGCTATATTATGCTAATGAGTTACACCTAGTCCGCAATGCGCGATGGTTTTACGTGACCTAACTTAAAACTAAACTTATATCTAAAATGAGCGTGCGCGTGAAATATACAAAATTGATTGATGATGATGTGTTTATATTTTGGACTTTGTACGGATGCACCGTACATCTTCTATGACAACACTGAGGCATTTAATAAACACAATAGATGCATTTATGTAGCAGTGACAAAAGCTCAGCTCTTCTTCGACGCATACATAGTAATGATTACCTACCTTTAGCCAGCGCCTCTCTAACGAGCGCCGTATTCGCCAGTAACGCAGTGAGCGCGGCCAACGCGTCGTCAGGGGCGGGTCGAGCCAGCAGGGGCAACAGGTGGCCCAGCAGCGCCGCGGCCGCGATGTCCTCCACGCACGCCCGCGCGCCCGCCGCCGACCGCAGCGCACGCAGCGCCGCGCCGCGCGCCACAGCCAGCGACAGTAGACCGAATATCACGCCGAAACGACCGATACACTGTAGCTCCGCGCCTAAAAAATGTTTTTTAAAACTGTACATCTCGTTTTATATGCTTATTACGATAAAGACTAGGACAAGTAACGACTACATCAAGACACGTACGATCATCATCTTTATTTAATCGATGCATACATCTATTAATTAATGAAACTTCATCGCCAACGAAACCTTTAAATAACCTAAAAGTTGAGCAAATATGAAATCGAGAGATTGTTTTGTTGAAACGATACTAAAGAACAAACGGCTTCAAGCAATTCCTCACCTGGATTCTTTATAATACAATTGGCTAGAGCGTTGAGCGCGCTGGTCATATGTTCGACGCGTTCCTCGGTCATTTCCAGTTGCGTCTCCGTGTGTAGGAACTCCAATAAGTCGATGACGAATTGCTGAGGGTTCTGAAGAGAAATATGTTCAAATTAATTTTTGATCTAAGTTCTCAATTTATGTGACTTAATATGTCTTAAATTATTATTATAGCCCATACCCCCATAGCCCCAGGCGTACGTGAACGCTGGCATTTGCTTCCCCCCACCCCCTTCTTCTATCATCATTATTTGCGCACACTACCCTCCTCACTCACCTCAATAGTGAAGTCCGGCTGTTCGTTGTATATGCCGACGTAGACTCCGCCCACAACCAACAGCTGGTCGTGCGCGGAGTACGTGAACGCTGGCACCAGCGGCCCCTCTATACTGTTCGCGCACGCGCGCAGAGTCTCACGCAGTTGTGCACGCGTCGAGTTGTCCCACACCAGATACGGCGTACGCCAGTTCGACGTTAGCGTCTTGAGGAGCTAAAATCAAGAACATAAAGTAATATAGCTTGTCAATAACTTTTTTTTTAATTATTCGAGTAATAATATGTCAATTTCGTTTACGCAAAACTTTAATTATATTTACACATTTAAAGGCGGATGGCAATTTGGTAATTTACATATCCTAATAATAATGCATATGTTGCACGTTACAAAGAAATTTCAACATGTAAAATAATCTTACTTCGTGCGTATCCGGTGCGGCGAGCTTCTCGCACAAGTACGGCGTAAGCAGCGTGTGTAGCGCAGCACGTATACGGTCGTCGGCATCCGAGCGTTCCGTGTGCGGGCCGTACAGCGCCGCTAGGGCTATTATACTCTGTGTCGCTAGCCGATTCGCCACCTCCTGATTATATAACGATTGAAGTCAGCGTCTTAGGTGATAGGCATATAAAACTGACATTGAAACCAAAAATTGAAATAAGGCGCATAAATACTCATAGGACTATTTTTAAATGTGCCAGTACTGATCAAATCTAAATCTTGATAAATTAATCTATCGTAGTTAAGCACACTTGTATCTAAAGTGCGGTAGCGGAGCAAATAGAATTTCGTACATTGACACATCTCTACTTGTCTCTATCACTCGCGCACTAATATATTGCTATCGCGTTTACACAGGTACGCGATAGAAGCGCGATAGCAATATGAATATACACGAATGAAAGAGACAAAAAGCGATGAATCAATGTACGAAATTCTACGTGCTCCGCAACTGCACTTTAGTTAGCGGTCATAGTAATTAAACACTAAAGTAGAACAAGTCAGATCCTGTTTGAAGAAAATACACTACTTTCACGCAGAACATAAACAACGGGCAAGGATAGTCCTGCTTGAGACGTCTGGGATTTTAATAGTAATTAAAATTTAAAAGATATACTAGCCTGTTCACTCGGTACATCGTTGCCTAGCCCGCTCTCGCTGAGCGTGTAGTCGTAGCGCAGCGCGGCCGGCAGCAGCACGTGCAGCGCGCCCGCGTCCGCCAGCGCCGCGCGGATACTCGGCTGCGCAGCCAGCGCCGCCATCGCCTCTGCGCCCGCGCACGACGTGTCGCCCAGATCCTAAAGTAACAGTCGATTTTGTTATTATTTAACACAAAAAAATAAATAAGTTAGTTTCTGGCTTCAGATTAGGCTTCGCCCTTGTCCTATGGGGATTAGTAGTCTCTGTCTACCAATTTCTAACGGAAAATAGGCGTGTGCATGTTAACACGTGTGTTTTGAGTTATCAGAATTTGAAATAATTAAATACCATAAAATTTGCAACGAAAGTACATAGTGTAACTAGCTTAGAAAAATAAATATAAAATGATTTGTGACCGTTTTATATTTTTTAAATTTTAATTGATTTATTAGCAAGGTTTGTCCCAAGTGTATTTACATATTTTAAGATAAATTCAGGATATGTGGAAATGAATTGAGCAACTTTATACCGTGCGTTTGACGATCGGTATGAGGTCGGACGCGAGCGTGGGGAGCTCGGCGGCGGCGGCGCGACACGTGGGGAAACGCGCGGCCACGGCGAAGCAGCGCGCACACGCCGCGCACACCTCCGACGCCGCGCTGCTCGACCCCACCACGCCCACGCAGCGTGATAGCGCCGCGCTCAGCACCTACAACAAACAAGTAAATGTTTATTGACATGACAACGTCTTATAATTCGATGGAGCCGGCTGCACGCACGAAAAAACATGACTCATGCGGCGTTACCTCGCTATGCGGCGTTACCTCGCTCTGAGGCGTTGTCACGTTCAACTATCGTCAGTAAACCGACTTGCGTGACAGACGTTAACGTAGGTTACTACTAGGTAGGTGAGTACATATTACATTATCAGGATACAAAAATTGCATGATAATATATATTTTTAAAAGAACAATTTTGGCTATCCTTTTAACCGAGTTTCTTGCTTTTCTTCTCGACGGGTTAGGGTTCCGAATCGGTAATTGTAATCCTTTATTTTTATTTTTTATTTTTATAACGTTAAAAAAAACATTGTTTTTCACACTGAATAAAAGATTTTCATTTCATTTAATTTACTTGAAAGAAAAAAAGAAAAAGAGTGTATAAGTACAAATTACGATGATACGTTCTTCAATTTTAAATGTCCTTTAAAACAGCATGTAGAATGTAGACATTTACTTTTACAGATGTTCACTTTCATATGCTTTTGCGGACCGTTATGTGGATGATACTGCAGTGAATATGACTGCCTGTTTGCACAGTACCTGCAGGCCGCCCTCGCGACACAGCTCCTCGGCGTTGAGCGCGGAGCAGGCGACGGTGGCGCGCGCGAGCTGCGCAGCGGCGGGCAGCAGCGGCGCGCGGTCCGCGAACAGCGCCTCCGCCTCGGTCTCCAGCCGCGCCGTCCGCAGCAGCTGCCCGTAGCCCGCGTACTTGTACGGCGCCAGCACTAGTAATATAGTTCTCAAGTCAAGCGATAGATGTCGCTACACTATATATATATTTATTTATTTATTAAGGTAAGACCATTATTTACATAAATGTTTACAAAAACGCAACGCAACCTTCATTACCATTCATTGATGTATGTTATTAAATAATTTGAAAAACATCGCATTTATTTAAGTCTTCATTACAAACAAAACAAATCAATTTTAAATATGAACACCTAAATTATGATAACTTAAACAATTCGAGCACTTATTTTTTATAATTTTACAGCTTTGAAAAGAATATGTCAAGTTCGTTTAATTTTTTATGCGCAAAAGCGCCTGAGAAAGGATGCGTAATTTGTATGGTAAAATGAAACATTAAAAGTGCCGTTGGAACGTGAGGAGGTAGAACAGGGAACCTTAAATTGTACAATAATTAGTAAATCTGGGCACTTTATATTATTATTTTTAACAATTTTATACAGAAAAGTAGCGTCCTCCTAGTCATGAAGTCTACAATATTGTTTAAAATTTAACGCTATTCTAATTTTCTAATGTCTATAGGCATTAGTGTTCGGATTTTGGTTTGATTTGACACTATTGGTCGTTTGAGCGGATTCGAACAAGCGGCCTACGCATATAAAATTTATATGAATGAATACATCCACGAAATAACTAACCTAACTACGTAAATTCAGTATAAAAGCCTATGTTGCCCGGGCTGTTATTACGAATCTATTGACACCTCATATTTGCTAAAATCGGACCAGTGGTTTAGGCGCTACGGTGGAACAAACAGATACATACATAGACTGTCAAAATCATTACCCTTCCTTTTGGATTCGCCGTAGTCGGGTAAATATGGTGGTTTATGACTATCAATACAACACTTACCATCGGAGTATCTCTTGAAGAGGATGGTCTGTGTGCGCAGAATGAGCAGAATGTTGTTCGTGTTGGGCCCCTCGCCGCTCCACAAGTTGCGGCTGCACAGGAACTCGTACGCTTGATTTACGGCTTCGAAGCGATCCTACAAAAACAGCTCGTTTTAAACAAAGCTATTTCTATAACTTAGGCTGGGAGTATATGATCCAGAACCCGTAAGGCCGGGCAAAATTAAGAGCCCTTCTGGCTGTCCAAAATTTTCGCTGTCTCTGCTAGCCAAAATGACAAAGACAGCATGTGACTTGAGCATTACTTAATTATCGTTTCAGTATTCGGCCGTTACTCACCCGGCCTTCGGGGTTCTTGTCGGGGTGGTACTGCTGCGCGAGGCGGTAGTAGGCGCGGCGCACGGCCGCCTCGTCGCCCGCCGCCGGCGTGAGTCCGAGCGCCGCGTACGCCTGCTCCGCCGTCATCGACGCGGGTTTCTTCTCGACTTCGCATCGCCATGCCTCTAGCACTTCTTTCAAGAGCTCCACCTGTATCAAAGAACCCAGATACATACTGCGACACACACATAATGACAATAAATAATATAATGATGTACACGCACGCAGTATACGTAAATACGTGCACGCACGCCATTTATATACACGCACGCCATTTATATACACGCACGCCACTGGGTATGTGTACGAAAGTACGTGAACCAAAGGCATACGTACGACGCCGTATGTACACACTACACACGTTTTACGTACACGCGTGTACACGACCACACAAAAGTACGTACCCACGTCGTTTCAAGCACGTATACGTACCGGATCCGGTATCGGCCAGTCTGGGAATCGCGCTTCGTCACACAGGTGGCGCAGGTAGAACATATGGCAGAACAACTCGGAGCGCAGCTGCGGGTAGCAGACCGCCGGGCACGCGAGGTAGGGGTAGCGGGCGGCGACGTGCGCGCGCAACCGCGGCGTGAACTCCCCGATGTGGGCAGACACCTTCATTATCAGCAGGCGTCTGTGATACGGTTTTTTGTTAACTATACTCAGATTTTGAATTTTAAAAATAACGGCTGCCAACTAAAAACATAAACCTGTCTCTACTTACTTAATAAAAAGGAGAGATGTAGTGAATAATAAAGTCATTTTACTGACTGAGATTATGAATTGTACTTTTAACAGTATACCGCAATAGAATTCAGGGTGTAAACTGATTCGAAATGTACGATATATTATGCCAATGGTCAATCAAATACATGCAGAAGATAAATTTGGATTTTTTAATTGAAACACTTTAGCGGCGTTGAGAGCGAAATTTCAAGGTCGCGTCACTACACGATTTTGGATCACACTATCTGTCGGAAGCTACCTAGTACTTACGCTTTCTTACATAACAACTTAACTTTCTAAAGTATGGCTCAATACACCGATGAAACTGTGTTAAATTTTAAATATTTCTATTATTTTTTTAAGTGATGTTCGTTATGCAAGATGATCATATTTTGGATTTTATGTGTCATTTTGTGTTACGGGTCATGTCTTTTTTTTTATTACAAAGTTATCATGCATCCTCACAAACTTTCACACTTATAAGTAACACTTTCTTACCTCATTTCCGAGTTCCATATAGCCTCGGGCGTGTCCCACTCGCCGAGGAATATTTGTGCGAACTTCTCCGCGCCGTGGTTTTCCAGGTAACACACCATCGCCTCAGGCAGTAGCTGGCCAAGTATCGAACGTTGGATGATGTCGGACGTGTTCTGAGAAAAAACACAATAGTAATACATAGCATGTGTAATGTTTCTTTGTAAGTACAAATACATACTACGTATTGAATTCAAGAAATGGAGTAGTAGGGTATTTTGAAAAATGTGTCAAATTATTCATAATATAATACATTTGCAATCTGGACCATTATTTGTGAATTTCCTTTCCTTGCAAATTAGCTGAAGAATCAAATCAAATCAATCAAAGTCAAGAATCAAATCACACTAAACATGTAAAAATCCTAGAATGATTTGTGATATCTTTGGTAATTTCACTATTTTAAAATCTATATATATAACTATATATAGATTTTAAAATAGTGAAATTAATCAAAGAAAGTCGTGTTAGTTACACTATTTATGACCAAGAACGGCTGAACCGATTTGGCTGAAAATTGGTGGGGAGGTAGATTAGAACCAGGAGACGGACATAGGATACTTAAGTGCCCCGCCGAGTCTGTATGTTCGCGATAATCTCAAAAACTACTGAAAGGATTTTCATGCCGTTTACATTTACCGACCGAGTGGTCCCTGAGCAAAGTTTAGGTCGATAATAATTTGTTATGGTTTTGTGGGAATTGTTTGATTTATGATGATAATAAGTCGAATCGATGATAATCAAATGAAAAATAAATGATGAACTTTTATCGAAAACGCTGCCTAACCTAACCCGTTGGAGATAAATAATAAAACAATGATGGTGGGATTGTTTCTCTTTTATAGGTCTACAAAAAATTCCGCGATGGCATATTAGATATGTCTATGTTTTATGAATAGGTTACTTTACCCATTCTAAGTTTTAAAAAAGTTCAGAAGTAATGTGGTATTTTCAGAAGCTTTTATTTAGAGCATTTAGACGAATACAATTTAGTATACAGTATATATTTTTACTCTGTGCTATTACTATATTGCAGGTATAATGCTAAAGAAGTTTTTTGCCACGAACACTTTGCCACGCGGGCGGAGCTGCGGGCAAAAGCTAGTGCCTTATAAATGGTGCTTTACTTTTACGAATAACGATTATCGAAGAGAAACGCTGATATTCCGCACAAAACTTGCACTAAGCTTTAACTGACAAGTGACATACAATTTTTTTATGACGTTTACTGACGGCAATTATACTGATACTGGCTATTCCTTAAGGGATTAGGGAGGCCATTTAGAAAAATAAAAGAAGAAGTATAATAAGGTGACGTCACATTTGCCACATCAGCCAATCCTGCGCGATTTTATTTTTCTTTCTACTATATTACTGTAGTTCACTTCTATGAGTATTTGCAAAAATTTACGAATAAAGTTTTACACCTAATTTTTTATTTCACGACTCGAAACATATTTTAAAAAACTTGTATAACTACAAAGCTTTTAAACACTCACTTGGTCCGCTCTAAAGGCTTGTTTCATGTGAGTCAACCGCAGAAATCTCGCAATGGGTAACAGATTCGAGCCCGTATAAAGCAGCATAAAGTAGAAAACTCCTGTAAGGTATAACTTCGATATTTCCGGATTGTCTTGCATTATTTCATATAATAGGGTTGCAACCTGTAAAGAGGTCAAAATATAAGTTTTTCCATAAACAATATAACACTTTTATGTATAGTATTAAATAAGTTAAAAAATAAGTTACCTTCTCCACAAGTATTGGGTCAAAAGTCAAAAGCAACTGGACGATATGCGCTAAAGACGCCGGTTCTGAGAGCAATCGTTTCACTTTTGGTAGTGGCCTTATTATAGCGTCTTCCTCGTCTCTGGGAATAAATAACATAATATATTGAAAACATATTTGATTGAGTATTTTTTATAGACAGTCCCTGTACGTGGAAATACACGAAGTATAACCCTACCTGAGCAAGTCGAGTGCGGTCGCAGGCTGCCAGCCAACTACGGCACACCGCAGTTCACGCAGTAATCAATGTGGCTGTACCGTTCACACAGTAGCATATGCCAACGGCATCGTATGACATATTATACCAATCTGACACAGGTGATGAGCTGGTCGAGGACGGTCAGGTCCGTCTCCATGACGCCCGCCGCGTACCGCGCGACGCCAATCCCCACCGAAATGACGGCACGCCACTCAACACACGCATTAATCAATATGGCCGTCCCGCTCGGACGTACGGAAAGTAGCACTGACCGCCGGCATCAAATACCCACCTGCTGGGGTAGTATCTGGCGCAGGTGATGAGCAGGTCGAGGACGGTCGCGGCCAGGTCCGTCTCCGTCATGGCGGTTGAGCCGCGCGCCGCCAGACTCCACCGCAGCTGCGGCACGCCGCCGAGCGCCCGCCAGCCCTCCATGCTGTTAGCCCAACACTTTGTCTTGTTCGTGATCTCGCCAGACTTGTAAAGCTCCTTTAGCTAAAGAAAGAAATTAGTTGATTGCCTGCGATTTCGTAAGCAAGGACTCCATACCCCGACTATTTATTAAGAGTAATGTGAGTGGTGTTAAACGTGATTTATTTAACTAACCTAACCTAACCAAAAGAGCGCTAAACCCGCCGACAAACTGTCATGCAGTTTAGTAAGTTAGTTATTTAAACTGTAAACGTGTTTAGGTTCAATACAAATTTTACTTATATATTATTTCATTCCAAGTGTACTTAATTTTTTACAGGAGATAAAGTAGCTCATTTGCTTCCCCAAATTTAATATACACCTGTAGCAAGTTTCATCAAAATTCGCTAACATGTGATTGGGTAACAGACAGAGTTACTTACGCATTTCACATTGGTATGGGTGGCATGGGTTATATTACCTGGTGGAAGCTGACAGGTCCCTTCCTCGTGACCTTGTCCCCCTGCTCCACGTTGTAGTACCACTCGCGGTCGCCGTCGCTGCTGGCCGCAGGGCCTTCGATCACGTTCGTCTGTGTCGGCACCACGGCCCGCGACGTGTGCAGATGCGCCAGCGTCATGAGGTCCACTAGGATCCTAGAAGACCACGGCCATAAAAAACGAAATACAGGAAACCATTAAGGTTTATATTAAATAAATAAATAGACATTTATTCATACAGTTATGTTATTCGTAATACGTTTGGGAATGTATAACATCAGTGTTACACAGCTCGAACAAATGGCAAGATTTCGCTGAAATTACGCACGCAGATTCTACTACTATTATAAATGTGAAAGTTTGTGAGGATGGACATATGGATGGATGCATTGATGGATGTATGGATGGATGGATTGATAAATGTATATATGTATGAAAGGATGTTTGTTCCTCTTTCGCAAAAACTGAACCGGAACGGATTTCGATGAAACTTGGTATGGTAGTAGTTTAAGCTCTGGATTTAAACATAGGCTACTTTTTATCCCGAAAAAGTACAATGTTCCCGTGGAATACTATACTTACGCGGGCGGAGTCGGGGGCAAAATCTAGTAGACAAAAGGACATAGACGTTCGCTATGGTTTTGTAACATAAAGGACAAATTAGGATTTCAAAGTATGTACAAAGTCGTACCTTATGCCATTCCATTCTAATATTTCGCTAACGTTCCTCTTATGTAAAATCAGTTTCGACACGAACTGAACAAGTCTGTCTCTCTCCATTCTGTCACAAGTCTGAAAAATATACATAAGTTAGATTATTCAAATAGGTATTTATGAAGTTCAATTTTTAATTTAAATAAGTTGAAATATTTGTCAAAAAAAAAACGCACGACGTCAAACCAAAAATTTCAAAAGAAAAAATATTTCTAAACGCACATAAAGAATTCTAGTCTCGAACAAAAGCGCTTAGTTACGTTAGTAGTAGTATTACTCACTATGTGGCTAAGTTGACTTAGCACAAATAAATTGTTTGAGGGTAATTTAACTCTAATAATTTCAGCAGTGGACGCCTAAAGGCTGATAATGATCATGAATTAACGGATGAGTGTCAATTCACATCGAAACGAAACTATACACGACGCGGCGCTGGATTTTTAAGAAGCTATTCAAAATTTAACTTTATTATAAACTCAAGAAGATACACGTTTCATTGTAAGATTTAATGTCAAGTTGCAATGTGCAGTGTATGACTGGTATGACGACCTCTGTGGCTCAGTGGTTCAGCGCGTTGGTTCTCAAGCCGGGGGTCGCGGGTTCTAATCCCGCCGAAGGAACAAAATAGTTTTTTTGTGTTTCTGGCTCATGGATGTGTATTAAATATGTGTATAATATAATGAAAATCTTAAATATATGTATAGTATTAAAGTATTAAATATACTTCCCGTTTTCTGGTACCTGTAACACAAGTTCTTCGGATACTTAGCACCGGGCCAGATTGACGTGGTGTGAAGCTTCCATAGACATTATTATAGAAATTATAGATATGAAACGTGTATCTTTTTGTGTAGTAAACAAAGTTCTATTTTCAATGGCTATCTTAATAACGCAGCGCCGCGATACGTCACGCATCGTCGCAGTGTGACGCTTACTCAATTGCATCAATTTATTAAAATTTTACTACTTTTATACAGAAAACTTTACTTACCCGATCCAACATCTGCACGATATACTTGGTGTCCGCAAACGGCCCGATATCGTCGTAGTACCGGCCGTACACTATGGACATGGCCTGCAGGCACATACACTTCATCTCCACCTTGGGCGTCGACAGGAACCGGTGGTACAGGTCGTTGAAGAACTCGTAGCTGAAACACAAGGTACACTGTAGATTTCTGATGAATGTAATTTATTCAGGTAAAATGCAATAATTATTGAAGAAAATTGCTTCTCATAAATTTCTTTTACAAATAGCAATAGTATCATTTTATTTTTTATATGTTTAGGTTTACAACGACCAAAACTTTACGTATGTCTGACTACAGACCGCGGAAGCACCTCGTGTGTGCGTGCGTAAATGTATGCGTGCTTGCGTGTGCCCGGGCGTACGTGCGTACACGACACAGATGTATGTGCGTTTGTGTACTCACGACTTGCGTATGGGGCTGTCGGCGCTGTCCCGCTGTTCGAGCAGCACGCGCAGGTAGTAGTCGCCCACTCGCACCTCGTCCTGCAGGCAACGATAGTGCAGCTCGAGCTCCGCGTGGTTCCACGACGTGAGCGCTGCGCCCGCCGCCTCGCGGTCCGCAGTGAAGGCGCGCAATTCGCTCTCCAGCGCTGTGCGAAGTTCCTCGCGCGTCTGGGCCGAGAAAAATTCCTACGTTATTATTTTACAATTAAAAGTTACGATTACTAAATAAAATATAGATACTTTGGCTGGGTCTTCTAATAAACCTTCGTTAGTTGGTAGTAGACAGACAACTAGCTCTCGCAGGAGTGTCTTCCGTCCTCGTACATACATCACACATAGACATACATATTGTTATAATTAATTGAGCTGACAATGCACTTTGATACTGCGAAATACATATATATTAAAGGGGTGTGGACCTGTCCGTTTTTCATTAATAATATTAACACTACAAAAATAATAATATATATTTTTTTTAAATATATATTTGCGTTGATTCTTATGCGTAGTGGTTTTGAATTGAGCGTACCGTTACCTGGTATCCACTTATCTGATGTCACTCGTATCCAAGCGATAATTGTTTACCATCAGCATTAGTGCCTGTTTTAAAATCTACTCACAAGTGTCAGATAGTTTGTTGGCAAATCTTGTCCCTGTCGCTCAGTATAAAGTAAGCAGCGACAAGACTATTCGACACTTACCAGGCGATTGTGAAACACGCCCTTAATCAACTAAAATTATTACCTTTTATACCGTTAACCTCACCGTATGGTTCCATATGAGGTTGGGCAGCGCGTGATCCCTGTGGAACTGGTAGTAGAACATGGGCCAGTTGGCGGTGGACTTAACCCGCTCGCGCCGCCGCCGCAGCACCACGGGCCGGTCTTTTAGCTCCTTGCGCGGGTCCGTGCCGCGGGTCTTCAGGGCCCAGTGCTGGAGCGCTAGCGTCGCGTAGTGCTGATAATAAATTATTATGTGTTACACATACACAGTCGTATAATGTATAAATATTAAATATACTATAATAAATGTGAAAGTTTGTGAGGATGGATGGATAGATAGATAGATGGATGTTTGTTACTCTTTCACGCAAAAACTACTGAACGAATTTTGATGAAAGGAGAAAGCCCACTCTCCATAGCGCCTCAGGCCCAACGTGGACATCAAAAAATCGTCGGCGCCATAAAATCAAAATGGCGCCAGTATTGTAGAAATATAAAAATTTATAACTTTTTGTTTTTTTTTATGCATGTATTATTAAAATGTGCATGAAAGACAAATCAAGGCCTTTTCTGAATTTTTCAATAATTTATAATAATAATATATTGAGTATAACAACAGGTGTATTTCAAATATAGCAAATTATTTCATATAAAGAACAGTCATAATATGTGAACAGCAGCCTACCGTGCGTTTCCCTAATATGCAATTGCAATAATATAATTCAATTGCATCTCTGCCAACAAAATAATTATTTATTTTAATATATATAAAATACATCTTTCAGCTTATATGTCTGCTTTGTTAGTTATCGTTGAAGGTGAGAACAAAACCAGTTAAACAATGCCAAAGTCGTACGTGAAAAGCCGAAACAAGTCCGTGTAAGCCAGCCAGGAGCACAAGCAACAAGCGAACAGTCGACAGATTCATTCGTTTGAAAAATATCATTTCTGTCATCAGTGTTGCCACTTGACACAAAAAAATTAAATCGATAAATCGTTTACGTAAATAAAAATAATCGATAGATGATTATTTTTTTTAATATTTAATAAATAAAGTAACAAACGCACACATTGGTTCTATAATAAATGTTTTCTTATGGTTAATTATATATAAAATTACCAACAGTGGCCCGTTATTTGTACTTAACCTGAGTTAATTTTATTTGTTTATAAATCGATATTCGGATCGATTGACCATAATAAAGATATTTTATCATCTGGCAGTATTTCACCTCAACTTTGTTTTATTTATCAATAAAATTCCCTTTTTTATCGAAACATTACTGATTGTAGTGGCGCTTATTTTAACGTTATCAAAAATCATGTCTCTTTATGGTACATTTCTGGACAAAGTAAGTCTTCGTAAGACAGTTGTCCACTGTGGGCCTGAAATGGGCTTTCCCCTTTGTTTTGGTAGTAGTTTAGGCTCTGGATTAAAACGTAAGCTACTTCTTATCCCGAAAAAGTACAGTATTCCCGTGGGATACCCGATACTATAAAGCTAGCACTATTATAAATTTGAAAGTTTGTGAGGATGGATGGATGGTATGGATGCTTGTTACTGTTTCACGCAAATACTACTGAACGGATTTTGGTGAAATTTGGCTGGCTGGTAGTTTAAGCTCTGGATTAACACAAAGGCTACTTTTAAACCCGAAAAAGTACAGTATCCTCGCGGGATACTGTATTTACGTGGCCGGAGCCGCGAGCAATAGCTAGTATATAATAAGAAACGTGTACGGCTCAATGTGTCAAGGCGCACTCGTGCGCGTGCGCCTTAGATAAGCATTTTTGTAACATATAAATTTAATCACTATTTACAATAAACACAGTTCGTTATTACGCACCAAACAGGGTTCATCATTTATACCCTATATCAGCAGCATCTATCATCTCTACTATCAGCAAGTATCACCTTATCATCTATGTGTAGCTCGCTACAAAACGTGAGCCTATTTTCTGCGTTAAATAGTATCTTTTCTACCCCTATCTGTAGACACAGCATAAGTCGAAATAAACATAACGCGCGCATCCATCGCTAATACATTTTTTAATCATTTGTGACGAGCCAATCAGCGCTCAAAGCTTGGGTCGCGTATGAGCTCTAGATTCAGACAGACAGTTTTATCGAACGCGAGTTAATGTCGTCGTGGAATTGTTCTAGCCTCTGGGAGTTGAAAAGTTTTTTCGAAACTCTCATATTATATCGCATCAATTCACTTTAAACTTTCATAAAGTTGATAACACTCACCTCGATATGTTTCTCGACGTATTTGACCTGTCTCTCTATCGCCTCCCAGTGCGGCGCGCGCTGCTTCACCGTCGCCTGTGCCAGCTGCAGGTTGTCCCGCTCCGGCGCGCGCTCCTCGCCCGCCGGCGGCGCATTTGGAGAGTCGAGGAACGCCAGGAGGCCTGATGGCTGACCGTAAATATTACAGGTTGAGTGTTGTGGCGTTATAAATATAAAAATACTCACGGCCGAATACTGAAACGCTAATAAAAATTAAGAGGCGCTCCTATTCACAGGCTGTCGCTGTCTCTGCTAGCCAAAATGACAGTCAGAAGACAATCCGTTTTCGGCCGATTGCAAGTTAGTCCAGTAGTAAAAATGTAATGGAGACATTTTGGCCCCGATGTCAAAGTATCAATTACGTACTAACTCAATATTAATGTATTATTTTAATCAAGATGCTTTTTTGCAGTACTTCCGAAAGACTTTTAAGTCATAAAACAATATTTAGTTTTCATCATTTTACGCCCCTGTCGATCAAGATGTAATCTGACATTTAGTGCCATCTAGTGTGAGATAGCAAAACTACGTAAGGTCTAAGTAAGGTCGATAACGAACTAAATACCTAGTTTTGCTATTGACCGGTAGATGAGTGGGCGGAGTCAGACTCATCCCGCAAAATATCACGCGCTTGGTTCATACTGAAATCTACTTACAACACCTCCTTTCTTTATTTCCTCTACGATTGGTACTCACCATGATGCGCCTGAGCAGCTCCATAGCGGGCGGGTGGTCGGCGGTCCACAGCGCCAGCAGGTGGCGCGCCAGATGACGGTGGTGTAGCCGGGGGGGCGCCCACAGCGCGGCCAGCAGGTGGCGCGGTAACGCGGCCTCGGCTAGTGCCAGCGTTTGCACGCGCGCGCCACACGCGCCTTCTTCCACCAGCGCGCGCGCAACTAGACCCGCACCGCGCACGATCGCTAACGACGGATGCTGACGACAGATTGGGATTATTCATTTATCTTCACTTCATTTAAAAAATAAACATATACATTTTGATGCGAAACTTCTTTTCTCTCACGTTCTGCACAGTCTGTGGCTGTAATTTCTAAACATTTATATATTGAAGCTTAGTTTTTTATTACCAATTAATCTCATTGCTTAATACCCTATACAGTGACTTGCTACAAATAGTACAAGATGAAATACATACCTCGAACAGCTTGAATATGATTCGTCCCCTGTTGGCGACCATCTCCAGTAGCTGGTCGAACTGCTTGCCGTCCGTGGTCTCGCTGTACGGCACGCACAATGCGAACGTTAGGAAATCCAACATGGCCGCCACCACAAGCGCACCCGTGCCCGCAGACTATACACAATACATACTTTGTTATTGAAAACACTGAATAAAGAAAACCTCGCTATATTGCGATAAATTCACAAAACTAAATTGAAATGTCATTAATATCAACTGAAGTTTTTTATGTTACTGGTCAGGCTTTATATGACACACCCACTAAAAGAGCGAAGCGGCACGCGTTCGAGAGAGACAGACATACGCACCACGTGTCTCGCCCACATGGACAGCAGGCCGTCGAGGAAGGGCGGTGAGGCGAGCATGCTGGCCTTGTTGAGCTGCTCCTGGCGTAGATCTGGCTCGGCGTGCATGGGCTGCAGCAGCGCGCACACTGCCTCGAGCGCCGCGTGCGCTCCCGCGGCGGCGTCCCGACGCAGCGCGCTCACGACTGCAGAGCCCACCCACTCACGCAGCCTGCATATATCACACGGTTGTATTACACGTTGATACAATAAACGGAAATTATCTTTGCAACACAATATAATTATGATGACCTCAACTTTACTCAATTAAAATCTTGTTTCTCAATACAAATTGTTAATGTCTATTTCACCCCATTGGGGGGTGAATTTTGGAGATTCGTTATTTAGTGAATAGGGAATATGCATGTGACACCAAAATGGATAAAAAAAATTTATTTGTAATCTTTATCGCAAAAAAGAACATACCTGTACAAATGTTTTCAAAATTTATAGTGAATTAATAGTGAAATTTAATCATCAAAAAGCGTTTTTTTTTAAATCCCGCGCGAATTTCAAAAAAGGATATGTGCTGGCTGGCGATATGTGGTGGTGTATAACGAAACGTGACATCATCGTACAAACGAACGTGTATGTAACTATCAAAACTCATTTTTTTTATATTTAAGGCGCAAGGGATTAAACCATTGTCAGTGTCAATTTTCATTGTGTCAAGTGAAACAAAATTTCGTATAAGGCTGTGACTATATTTTGATCCGGAATCCGGAAGGCCGAAGAAAATTCTGAGCATTGGAAATAGAAGTCTGCGCTAATACAAGAGTTGAAAATCGAACACATGAGTATTGAGACAAATGGCTCTCGCTCAAATCGGCAAACACTCGACACACGCTCCGGCTCGATACTCGTAACTTCCATTTTCAACTCAATTGTATTAGCGCAAAGTTTTAATTTCAGTGCACTGAATTTTCCAGGGCCAGGCGGATTCCGGGTGATATAGTCCCAGCGTAATAATTCTAAGAGTAGAGAAATCTCGATCCTCTAAAATGATTTTTTTATAATTAGTATAATGATAATGTAAATAAATAATATCGAAAAAAAATCTATAAATTCTCGACACTGGCAGAATGGCGCAAAACCTTTGCAATCGCCATTGCCATTGCCATAAATAAAAGAAGAAGAAGTTAATTCATGTTTTCTATGGTTTGTTTTCAAAATATGAATATTTATGCTTTTCCATGGTAATAAGTTGAAGTAATTTTATCACTTATTTTTATAAATTTGTGAATTAATCACTTCGTTGTTTGTTTACATCGAACTTGTGTATGACTGTATGTCAAACTCAAACAATGACTTTAACTGTCAACTGTCTATTTTAGGTGCGATGACGTTGTGACGTCATCCTACATAATTCAAGCGCGCGAAAATCCCATTTTTAAATCGCCTAAAAATATTGTGATTTTAAAACATTTTTTCGAGCCTAATGGAAAATATTTTGGATGTGTTATATATATATATATATATATATATATACAGGGTGACCTGAAATTCGATACATTCCTTTGAAAGACAGAAAGTAGACCTCATTTACAGTAATATTTTTCATGGCATCCCCTATCCGAAAGTTGATATTTACAAAGTTATATCTGAATCGCCACGTCTTCTATCAACACGGCCGCTTTCCCGAATTCGTCGAAATGTTGTTGAAAACACTCTAACGTTTGGCACTCGTCGATTCGGAAAACGTTCAACGTATGTTCTTCGTGCAGCAGCAGCATTACCATTACAAAGTCCGTAACAAAACAAGATGTCAGCGTATTCATCGTACTCAAAAGCAGCCATCGCGATACAAAAATATCACAAGTAGAAGTAAGGGTGTAGTTTAAAGCAACAATACGTCCGTACACGGCAATAGTTGACTTAAAACTAATATTAGCTACTAAATTTGCTCTCTAAGCCAGTCGGTAACTCATTGAAAAAGGGCCGCGACGACAGTAGCCGAAACATCCCGAAGTTTGAACAAAGGAAACAATTGAAAAAAAAAGGTCGCCTCAGGTAGAGTAATTCTTGAGATAACGTTACCTGATGATTGTTTTGTCTTTGTTTATTACATGTTCATATTTTTATGTACATATTTGTACCTTTTTTTGAAAGCTTATGAGGTAAGAAAGTTATTTAAGGTATTTGTACGCATTGTATCATACATTTTTTTAAGAAAATCACCTGTTTTTAAGAAAAATGTGCATTTTTCTTAAAAAAATTCTGTTTCATGTCTCATAATGAAAAATTCTCGCTTAGTTTGTCCCTATTTATTCCTTAAAAATAATATTTGACTCATTGACGGTTAAAATACATAAAAAAAATCACTAAAAAGACAAACATTTTTAGAAATACGTCATGTCAAAGTCAAAAAGTCGAAAATAAAGAATAAAATAACTTTGTAAATATCAACTTTCGGATAGGGGATGCCATGAAAAATATTACTGTAAATGAGGTCTACTTTCTGTCTTTCAAAGGAATGTATCGAATTTCAGGTCACCCTGTATATATATATATATATATTTGGTAATGTTATAACCAGTAGAAACGTTTAAAAAAAATTAAAAAATACATGCATATTCCCTATCCTAAGAGCCTACGTCATAAAGACCTATCAGAGATTTTTCAGCGCAATCTGTATGTTACAGTTGTTACACGAACACATACAGTAACGGCTACCTTTTCTACACACAAGATTAGTAACTGCCCACAAGTTCAGTTACAATTTATATCCGACTTTGTAAGTAACATAACTCACCCCGGTAATGTAGTGAACGCCGCGAAGCCCACTTTACTAGCACAGAGTCTCCTCAACGCGTGGAACTGCGCCTCCAGCTCGCTGAGAGACAGATTGGCGCCGGCGGGCGCGCTCGACATTAGCGATGCGAGCGCGCCGGTTATAAGCTTCTCCTTGTTCTCGGCGAATAGACGCTGTAAATAATATAGTTTGTTATAAAATATTGGGAATTCTGCGTGAGCATATGTATGTATAAAATAATATGTTGTAGAATTTGGACATTAAGTGAAGTATAATGTGATAGAATATTTTAAATACAACTTTTGTATTCTGTTTCAATATAGGGTTAAATATTACTTTATTACATATACTACGTTTATCCCTTAATCTTTAGGAGCTTAATAAATGTAGTAGGTTTGATTTTTATCAAAATTATAATTTATCAAAGTAACCAAAACTAAAAGCAACTTAAGAATTGAAACAAATAAATTTAGTGTGGTACATACTATGTATTATGAACTAATTGTTTTCGTTACCTCAAAAATATGACGCGGTATTGTTTTTCTAAATTATTCGTGACTTTTTATTGCAATGTGAATGGACAATAAGCATAGGTCATAGGTCCCAGTATGTCATCTTCTTTGGTTAATTTTAGTATTTTTATTGATTGGTTATATATTGATTAATAGGTACATTATGTTAAGTGAAACAACTTGTTCTTAAATCATATGCAACCAGTAATAATTATTATTAGCTAAAAATTTGTATTTTATTGAGACCAAGATATCGCAAAATGTGGTTTAATTTATATATGGACAAGCGATAATTTTGGCAGAATATACAAATGTACATGTCTGTGACTGTACATCATTTACAAACTTGTATGTCTTATATTTCTGTAAATTTTGAATTCCTGTGAGATGCCAACCCTTATTGCGAGTAAGAAACGAAATATATTTTCATTCATTTAGGGATTTTTTTTTCACAAAATAATGAAACGTGTAGGTAAGTTTGTTTGTCCATAATCACCTAATGTTGTCTTTACTACAAGGCATGGCATTGGGTTAGCTACATTGTTTAAAGCCCAACATAGAGATATTGATGATGATGATAGAATAGGGTTGGCAGATTCAAAATAAGAGGTAATAAATGGGGACTTACTAGATCCCACGTAAGAAACAGCCACAACAGAGGACGGGCCTATAAAGGCAACACACACATTTACACATGCTTAAAAACAAGCTATAAGCAAAACTATGCCTTATTAACAGCAAAAAAATAAGTATAGCAAAACACAAAACATTATTTTTATTGCTATTTGTGATATTGCTATAAACATAAACTTTATACATAAATAAATAATTGGAAACAGAAGTATTAATATTTATGGGTTTTAAAAAAATCCTAATTACATTGTTTTACACTAATAAATAAATAAACCGGCCAAGTTCCAAATATTTATTTTCTTCTGTTTTTAGTATTTGTTGTTAAAGCAGCAACAGAAATACATCATCTGTGAAAACTTCAACTGTCTAGCTATCACGGTTCATGAGATACAGCCTGGTGACAGACAGACGGAATCATAGTAATAGGATTCCATTTTTACCCTTTGGGTACGGAACCATAAAAATCAATGCTCGACAAACACTATGCCACTTTGGATTTGTATAACAAACTAATTGCATCATTCATATTTCCCCGGTTAATTTTATTCATTAATGCTTGAATATGAAACTAACTGAGACTAAATAGTTTATAATTGATATAGTATTTTTTTTACATAAATAACAATACATTATATACACAAAGCATATTACATAAACAGATTATACATATTATGCACTTACATCCTGACTGACGGAATATATGAGACCGCTGTAACCAATGTTGGCGTTGAAACGTTCTAACACCTCAGCCCGCGCCATGCCCACCGGATTCAAGAATAGCCTGCGTGGATAAAAATGCCATTATAATTAAACTAAACTAAACGCGAAGCAGAAGATTGCGCCACCGTGAATTTGAATTTTAGGGTTAGATTTGCCTGCATATTTACTGTACATAAGTTGGCCGTATCCATGACACAGCAGTGGAGAGTGTACCTGAGGTGATTAGACTCGGTCTCCTCGTCGACTGGAAGGTGTAGCGGGCCGAGCCTCAGCCCGCGCGGCGTGCGGCGCGAGCGCACGTGCACGTCGCGCTGCCCCGCCCCACGCCCGCCCTCCACCAGCGACGCCAGCAGCGCGTCCCTATAGACAGAGACAGGCGATGAAAGAAACAGAGATATATGAATTCCTACAAGGCTGAGAGGAATAGCTCAGCATAATATGGAGTCACTAAAATGTAATCTTTTAGGTTGAGTGCCTATACAGATTTTTTAAAATTATAATGCCCTAGTACGATTAAGCATCGTCTTCGTCACGCATTCAGACATTGATAAAACACCTCGGTATTTTATTTCAAAGAGTAAGAAGAACCACTCACCTCTCGCCAGCTAGATACGTGCGTACTTGTCCGTTGACGTACTCGACCAAGAACCGCTGCGGATGGTCGGGGTCTCGCACTAGGGCGAACACGTCGCTTAAAGGACGAAGACAAACCACCTGAAAATATTCAAGCTTTAGTAGAATAACATACAACAAAAAGATATATTTTATAGTTTAATCTATATTGTAGTGTTTAAAGAGCAACGAAAAAACATCTTTGCCTGAAATTTTCATCAAAATATTAAATATTCTGTGTAGTTATTTTAAGTAGGATTCCCTATGTATACTACATATTTCCTCGAGCTAGTTTTTTATCACATTATTATGACCTATCACATCATTATGGCAACCCACTCTATGACCTTGCTCAGAGACGCCGCAGGACATTTGGTGCTCATCATGCTGGGGGGATTGAACACTGAGCGCTATACACACTTACGGAGTAGGTCTGCGGGTCTCTCTCCAGTATGCACGTATCGGACAGACAGAGCGTGCGGCGCATCGGCTCCATGTGGCGCGCCGGTACCACCTTGTGCACCATGAACTCGCTCAGGGACGTCTGGTGCTCGTCGCCGCTGGGGGTTAAAAGTATTGTCTATTTATCATAGGCGAATACTACACGTTTAATATCTATCAAGATATTTTGATCGTTGTCCTGGATAGCATATTACAGATAGTGATACAGATCGCTGGAAGAAAAAATATCAAGTATAAATCATTCGCAATTGGAAAGGATAAAAGTTGATAACAGCTATAAATTGGAGATTTAATAAGCATTTAATGATAGTATTGTCAAAGTATCAGAAAATTAAATTAAATACAAATGTCAAGGGGTTCACAGAAACATGTTAAATCTAGACATAGAGTACAGTTGCAACTATTAGCGACATAATTTATCATTGTATAATATGCAGTCAAATTTCATATTATTATAATACCGTACGATTGTATCTTTTATTATGTGTTTGAAAATTGTTATCAATTTCTATGTGTAATATTTGTTTGAAATAGATCATGAGTCATAAACGCGGCCATATGCTGCTTGATAAAATTCTACTCTTATAATACGAAATCAGATACAACATCAAAGTACTAATAAATTATTTTAAGTATGCACCAAAAAAGTTGTTTTGTGATAAATTTTTATTATTGTTTTTTACTACTGCAGAATAATTGTACCATAGTATAATAAATAAAGCCTTTATTCACTGACCATGATACAGTTTTTATCTTAACTAATACTTATATTAAATAAACAAACTTTTTTAATTTTAGTCACGTTGTCGTTCGACATAGGCCCCCCCATTTCCTTCCATTTGTCTTTGTCTCCAACTACTCTCAGTTGTTCTCTAACTACTAACGACTAAAGAGTCCTCCCAACGTTTGATCTGTCGTCCTTTTTGTCTTTTACCATGTCTAGGGTACCATTCCATTATATCCTTCGTCCATTTTTTTCCACTCTCAGTGCTCATTATGTGTCCAGTCCAGTTCCATTTAAGTTTTCTAGTTTTTTTCAGTACATCAGTCACCTTTGTTATTTTCCTTATTTTGGTTGACGTCCATCAGTCTCGTGACTTTATATTAATCATACTTCGTTCCATGCTGCGTTGACAAACTGAGAGTTTATTGGTGTTTTTGCTTGTAGCTGGCCAAGTTTGACACCCATAAATGAGACATGGAAGAACGCACATATTGTACAGTTTACCTTTTATCAACATTGGTATTGTTTCATTTTTGAATATTTCTTTTAGTGACAATACCTCTTCCAGGTGTTACTTATTCTTCTGTTCATTTCTTTAGTGTATTGGTCTTTTGTAGATATTATTTGTCCTAAGTATATGTATTCATCCACATACTCCACAACTTCTTCTCCTATTTCTATGTTTTCCCTTATTCCATTCGTCATAACTTTAGTCTTTGTGGGGTTCATGGATAGGCCTGCTTTCATGCTTTAATAATTTAGTCGGTTTAGCATAGTTTGTAGTGTGTCCGGTCTTTCTGCGAATATCACTATGTCGTCGGCAAGCCTTAGGTGATTCAAATTTGATTCATTGATGTTAATACCCATTTTGTTCCAGTCTAGACTTCTGAATATATTCTCTAACACCTCTGTAAAAAGTTTTTAGGGAAAGTGGATCACCCTGCCTTACGCCCCTCTGAACCTTGAATTCTTCGCCTTGTCGTTCAAGATGGATCTAGCTATAGTGTTTTTGTATATTTCTTTAATAATCTGAATATATTTCCTTTCTGTGCCTTGGTTTTCTAGCGTTTTCCAAATATACTTGTGGCTGAGTGAGGCAAAAGCTTCATTATAGTCTACAAAAGCCATAAAATATTTTTGTCCATATTCATTAAGTTTTTCAACAATTTGTTTTACGACATGAATATAATCTATGGTAGAATAATCAGCACAGAATCCAGCTTGTTCTCGTGGTTGGTTTTCTTCTGATATTCGCCCAAGTAACATTTTTGAAAATACTTTGTATAAGTTGGACATTAGACATATTGGTCTGTAGTTATATATTTCATTTCTATCTACTTTTTTATATAATAGAACATTGTGGATTTCGTCCATTACATTGGTATTTGTTTGGTAATAAATATTTCATTAAATAGATTTGTTAAGAATTTGGATATTGCAGATAGGGATTCTCTAAGTACCTACTTCATTTTGTACCATAGTAGTTTGTCACAAATAAGAATTTAAATTGCAAGCAATAAAATTTTATAGCAATATTAAAAAGGACGAGATAATCATTTATACTAACTTAAACAAGAACTACCACATTAAAAAATTTCTACAACTTATTACAAAGCCCAATAAATAAAAAATCATTTACCTGTATTTCCCAAATCTTTGATTATGATAATCGTCCTGTGTGATCATAGTACTTAGGACTTTGATTGATATACTGAGGGTCAGGTTCGCCATTTCCAACATCTTGCTTATAATCACTTGATGTTCGTTGGCATTTGAGAAGTGGTGAAGGCGACTGTACCCACCTATTGCCAGTACGAACCCACCGACAACATCTCGGACTGGCAGAATGCCTTGTATATCGTGATATGGGTAGCTAGCTAGTAGAGTGTGCGTTGAGGGGTCAAGCTGCTCTAAGGAGCAGGGACCAACTTCCAAAACCACTGGCAGTCTTGTACCACTCCAATGATGTTTATATGCTTGAAATCTCTGTAAAAAAAAGGAAATAATTAAATATCAGCTAGTTATTATAATTCCATTACATCCTTTGTCCATTTTTTTTACCCTAGAAAAAAAAGGCAACAGGGAAGGAGATCAAACGTTGGGGAGGACGACCTCCCAGAGGGATGGAAGAGGATAACCCGAGACAGAGACAAATGGAAGGAAATGGGGGAGGTCTATGTCGAAAGACAACCTGAATAAAATTCAAAAAGTTTGTTCAGATAATATAAGTAGTAGTTAGGTTAAATACTGTATCATGGTCAGTTAATAAAGGCGTTTTATTATTTTTTTATTTAATTATGATAATGATATTTTAACCGAAAGGGATTTGTATTTGTGGCTATTAGTAGCTTATTCCATTAACCTTTATAGGTTTTGGGCCTTTTTGTCCTCAACATAAATACATAATAACTAGAACTGAATCACTTCCATGTACTGTAAATAAAGATTCTTACCAGTATATCCTTAAGTTTTTCAGCAAAATGGTTCCTATATTTAAACGCCTCTGTGAGTATTAAGCACTTGTATTCTGAAGAGAATTTCATAGAAACAATTTTTTTTTCTTTCTTTGTCACAAGTGTAAAGTCATGGTTGGCTGTGGCGTTAGAATGTTTTGCTGAGGCTATTGTGATTACGTCCGAGTATAGCCATTTATTAGTCACCTCAAGTCGATCTGGGTTGTATGTAGTAATTCCAAGGGTTCCGATGGAGAAAACCCTCTTATACTTGCCCTTCCATGTTGAATGTTTTGTGACAAGAAAAGAAGCCACATCTTGATTGTCCTTTATTGGAAACATCTTAACATTTCCTATAAAAAATTATTATGTTATTTTTATGAGGAATGTAAAACTTGTTTATTAGCTATTCCTATAGGAAAATAAATGTTCAATGCAGATTTATTCATATTTTCATGGTTGCAATAAAAACTGTGGTAAATTACTTCAAATATGCATAGTAACTGTTAACAGGGTAACTTTCATTATACAAGTAAAGTTACTTTATGTAGAGTAGTTATATAAACTGTCTGAATTAAGTTCTTATTGACAAAGCAGACAACTCATTAAAAGTAAAAAAATATTGACGAAGATAGTTGCTCTTTTTGCAATATACACACAAGTATCTGTATTCTGTAATAAGAATACACAAACTTGAGTACATAATCAAGCCAAATTATTATCAGCCTACCCATAAAATGTTCACTTTTTTAATCCACTGAAACATCAAATCGCATATTAGCATTTGCTGTTTGGTTTGTTATTATGCAATAAATTAATTATTGTTTGAATGAATCCACCCCTTTGTCGATTCAGGAGTGTTGAAGACGTGTAAACAATGAAATAGGAAACAAATTACAAACAATGTACATGCATAAAGAAACCATAAATGACTTACAATGATAGCACGAATTACTGAAGTTCGCAATTTTATCTAATAAGATGTATTAACAACATAGTACACAAAACATTAGAGGAAAACGTAAAAATAAAAAGCTTAATCGGCCGAGCAATCGCTCCGATTACAATTTTATTTTGACAGCTGTTCAGCAATCGCCAATCAGCAATATATAAATTTTTTAAATTATTTATTGTGAGCTGGATACTGAGTCCTTTGCTCATAGTGCAGTATAGTATCGAACTATTGCCAGTATCAATATAAAAATTCTGAAAAATCATTTTCGTCTAAAAGGATCATTAGTTGTTACGTCAAAGGTTGCAACCGCCTTACATTTTGTAATGACAAATGTATGGCAGGTGCAACTCTTGACGTCACAGGGGGATATATCACTCTCTTTCATATTGTAAATTTAAATTGTTTGTATCTTCGTTATTTTTTAAGATATACGAAAATGAGTTCTAGATTGTTTGTAATATCATGTATATTATCGAATAGATGAAAAATGTTTTTTTAAGTAAAATACCCCTTGCCCACACTTGTGCACGTTAACGATTATTAAATGGTTAATATTTGCGTTGTTTTGTCATATCTAATTTTTGTGTTGGATGTTTTAAAAGATGGAATCCTATATGGCTTTACCGAAATATTTTTTTAAAAATTGAGTTTTACCGGGGAATTCAATGAGTGACGTTTGGATTTTGCATTTATTTCATAAATTTGTGTTATTTCGGTTCTTAATGTGTAATATTGGTAGAATATTAACCATTAAATATTCGTTAACGTGCACAAGTGTGGGCAAGTGGTACAACTTCTAAAAACGTGCTATTTTGAGTTCCCTCCAAAACCCTAGGAACTTTCAGTAAAGCTTCTACCACTTTACTGAATCGACTGACATGACTCATGGACTGCACTGACTATTTATTTGGACTTTGACTAGACTTTAAACTTGACGATTTAGGAATACGGTATTGAAAATTGAAACAAGTTCTTTTTCCCGCCTTTTTAACTTGACACTGGCAAATAGTTATAAGCCGATGCCATATATATATAAATAAAAAATAAAAAAATTTAAGGTTGTCAACGTCGCCCTTACGTCATCGAAAATTTCATCCAGTATCAGTAGTACTACTTATTATCTATGATTTCATCATTCCGTAATCCGCATTCGTTTTCGATTCGTTACTCGTTTGTCAAAACTCAAAAGTGATTAAAAGTTGTGCATACTGCATTGCCTGAAAAATTAAATTCTTTAAATAGGTAAATTGAATAAAGACACAACCATGGTTCTAGACTTAGATCTGTTTCGCGCCGACAAAGATGGTGACCCGAATAAAATTCGTGAAAACCAACGAAAGAGGTTCAAAGACGTCGGTCTTGTGGACACGGTTGTGGAACAGGACTTGCTTTGGCGAAGGTTGCGCCACGACGCCGACAACTTGAACAAGCTGAAGAATGTATGTAGCAAGGAGATCGGCCAAAAGATGAAGGCGAAAGAGCCGGCTGGTGCGGAAGACGAGCCGGTTCCTCAGGACGTGGCCGATAACCTCATTAACCTCACTGGCGATCAACTCCGACCTCTAACTGTTAATCAGATCAAAAAGGTACAATTAAAATGTATTTGATGTAATTTTGCAAATAATGTTTATTTAGTTGTAGTAGTTGTAATTTGCTGTGCTAAATGCTTCTTTAAGTAGAACGTAACATATTATGTTTAAATCACCGCCACTAGTAGCAAACTAACTAATACACCCTACTATTAAAATGTTAATTAACTTGGTTTTAACCAAGGAAGTCTTGGTGGATTTTATTTAAGTTATTCTTTTGTTCAATGAATTGTAGTAAATTAGTGAAAATAAAATAATTTTAGGTCAGATTACTCATTGATGATGCTACTGTTAAAAATGAACAAGAAAGAATTGTTGCGGAAAAAACCCGTTCAGCTGCTCTGAGAGAAGTAGGCAATCATCTCCACGAGTCGGTGCCAGTTGACGACGATGAAGACCATAATGCGGTAGAGAGAACTTTCGGTGACTGTACCATGAAGAAAAAGTATTCTCATGTAGATCTCATTTGTATGATAGATGGTAAGTGTTTAGTTAGATATATAACTCTTTATTTGCACACATAAGCACACACACATACACAACAATATTACTCAAATAGAGGAACTATACAAGAAGGTGGTCTTACTGCCTACCACAGGCGAGGTGTGCATACAAGCCGGCTTCCCTTATGAATATTACTTTAAATCTATTATTTCTTATATATTAATTTTCAAATATTTTGTTAGCACAATTTTTTGGGTGCATTTGGGTGCAAAATATTGTTTTGGTTTAGTACTGTATTTAAAAAAATATTATATAATATACATAAGGGAAGCCGGCTTGTGTGCACGCCTCGCCTGAAGCCGGCTTGTATGCACGCCTGGCCTGTGCTGCCTACAGTTTTTTCTTCCAGGCAAACTAATGTAATTTTTAAAACCTTCTATACAAACAACTAATTTTCTGAACAATTGGAAATTGGAAATATTATAATAACTTAATAATCTATTAATTATCATTACAGTGAATTAACTAATCTGACAATGCTCAGAATTGCTGTTGGAAATCCATTTTATTCATATACTTCGGATGGAAGCAAAATTGCTGATAGAATACTATTAAGACATTTGCATAAACCAGCAGAAAAATATAGACATCCACATACATTACATATAACATTTTAAAATAATGCACATACTAATGTTGTCTCTTTCACTTGTGCACAAAATATTGCTATCCCGTTTACACAGGAATGCAATACAAGCGCGATAGCATTATATTTGTGCGCCAGTGAAAGAGTGATGAGTCAATGTACAATATTATTTGTGCTCTGTGACCGCACTTTACATAGCAAATACAGTAGTATGGTTATTTGGTGTTATAAATTGAAAGTAGGCTTTTTATAACATCACCTGTGTAAACAGTGGCGTAGCTAGCAATATTAAATTAAAAAACTACTTTAAGAGAAGAAATAAATTCAATGATGTATGAAAGTAGTTATGGTGTTGTTGTATTCCATTCAAATCCATTGTTTTTTTTTCATTCTCGTAGTTATGCCTGTAAGTAAATTAGTTCATTATATTTATTATTATACTACTACATACCTCTTTCACATCCTACTAATATTATAAATGTGAAAGTTTGTGAGGATGAATGGATGGATGTTTGTTACTTTTTCACACAAAACTGAATGGATTTTTATGAAATTTAGTGTGGTAGTAGTTTAGTCTCTGGATAAAACATAGGCTATTTTTTATCCCGAAAAGTACAGTATTCCTGCGGGATAGCCGATAGTATATTTACGCTGGCGGAGCCGCGGGAAACAGCTAGTATTTTATAACTTAAGTAAGCATTACCAATATGTGATATTATAAATCTTGATTCTAGGTGTGGATTCTGAGAGAGGGTGCGCAGTTGCTGGTGGAAGGAGCTATTTCCTGAAGGGTCCTGCAGTGTTCTTGGAGCAAGCCTTGATACAGATGTCACTTAGAAGACTTCTAGAACGAGGATATATGCCACTCTACACGCCATTCTTTATGAAGAAAGAGGTAAAGATATTTAATTTAAATATCTAAACATTTAATGTTTATAATATTAGGATACCGCTTTATATTTTATAGTACTAAAGGTCAGCTCACAACGAGACACGACGCTGCGCGCACTTTCTATAAAAGGATCAAATTTGAACTTAATTGACTAAGGCCTGTGTTAAGGACAGCGGCCTCGTAACGTAAAACATGAGTGAATTTTAATGTGAACGATAAACGTGTAATTAAAACAGTACATAAAACTATAATAGTGAATACTCAGTGACTATATGTATAGATTTATATGGCATCAGTGTGTAAAAATAGTGTTAAAATGGTGTTTTAAAAAGTGCGGGTTATTTTGCTTATATATTTTTAACTAAAGCTAATTTTAACGTAGCTTCTTTTAATTTACATAAATAAACGTAGTACATAACGTGTGGTATAACGCTTAAGGTTATATAATAAATGGTTAAGAAATTATTACGAAAACAGTTACAGAAAACATAACAACATTTCATATAAGTTGAACCTTAAAATGTAAAACCTTTTCTATAGAATAAGATTTTTAGTATATAAGGGTTTATATGTCTGGTCATGATAATAAAGTATTTCACACAACGCGTTTTGCTTCACCTGGCTCATGGAAAATGGGGAAAATTATGGAAAATAGCCGTATAGAGAGGTAAAAATGAGATGGAAGATCGGCCCGAAAGAGGCGTACGGGCGGGGCTCTCTATACGGCATTGCCATGAGCCAGGTAAGCAAATCCAAAAAGTGAAAAAACGTTCTCCTCAAATAGTGTTTTATTATCGCCCCGGCTCTGCCCAAATCGGTGTAACCTTGCTATCTTCGAGTCTAATCTGAGCCGGCGGTTGAACCCCTGTGAATTTATACAGTCCTGTACAGTAGTGCGTGGTCCTTTGGCGAGCCGAATTTCAAGATCGAAGAAAAATTCGAAGTCCATATCAAGTTGAAAATAACGAAGACGGCACATAGAAAAATTTGAACAGCTGTTGTGGACATAGAAAAATTTCCGAAGAATCAAGATAGAAATTTTTACTGAAGATTGGACTCAGAAGATCGGACTCGAGGATACAAGGATACACCGCTGCGAACGGAAGCAAGGATTCGCAGATTTTTTCATCGGAAAAACCTCCCGAAGATTCTTGAAAAGGAAGATTAATATGGAAGATTAACATTGAATATTAACATTTGAGATTAACATTGAAGATTAACATTTGAAGATGGTTATAACAAGAAGTCAGAGTGGGGCCGAGGAGAACCAGCAGCAACCACGTCGATTTCCGGATCCGCCACGATCGCCGTCCGCTGCCGCTACGAGCCAGCCGCCGCCGACCGAGGGAAGAGCGGATCTGCTTCAAACTATTTTGAAACCGAGACCAGGTACCAGCAAGGCGCCTGCATCCTCGGAAGTACAAACCCTAGCCAGAAAGAAGGCTATTTCAATTAGATCGCGTCGATCGACAGCAAGTGTCGTCGCGCGTATGCATTACGAGGCGGAGGAGAAACTCGCCGCTCTTCGTAAGAAGGAACTGCAGATCGAAGCAGAACTTATAAAGAAGAAGCTCGCCGCTGACGTCGCCGCTGCAGAAGATGGTAGCAGCCCCGACGACGACGAGTCATCAGAACAGGTGGAGCAACGTGTCCGAGCCTGGCTAAGCGAACAGGGTCCCGAACCCGAAGAGGCTAGACAAGAGCCGACATCAATGGAAGAAAGAGAGACGCCGAAGCCAGAAGACATGCCACCGAAGGGAGCCCAGAAGACGAGGTTCGAGTGGCCGCAGCAACGCCGCCCACGCTCACCCACACCGCCCACGTCTAGGGCTAATGGAGTGGAACAACTTGCCGAAACATTGGATAAACTGCTGAACCAACGCCAGTCGCGCCACACTACGGAGTTGCCCATATTCTCGGGCGCTCTCACTGAATGGTTGCCATTCAAAGCAGCCATGGAAGACACCACTGCGTTCTACAAGCTCAAGCCGATCGAGAACTTAGCTCGTCTGAGAAGCTGCCTACGGGGAGAAGCAAGAGAAGCCGTGGCACCACTGCTGAGCGTCGCGACGCCGCCTGAACAAATTATGAAGACCTTGGAACAATTCTTCGGTCGACCCGAGGTTATGGTCGATTGCATGATGGAAGATCTGAAGAAGATACCGAGGCTCGGAGGTTCGGCGGCAGAACTCAACCAATTTGCAGTGAAGATTCAGAACATGGTAGCCATCCTGAGGAAGCTGAGGCACGGGTACCTCTTTAACCCGTTGCTCTCGAGAGACATCCTGGAGAAGCTCAGCCCATACGAGAAGAGCAAGTGGTACGACTACGCAGAAGAGACGTCGCGCTTCAGGAACGAGCCCGATGTCGTCCTTCTCTCTGAATTCTTAATGAGAGAAGCGGACAGGGCCCTGCGCTACGGGTTCAGCACGGCACCGAAGAAGGAAACGCCGCGTCCACCTCCTAACAAGAACGAAGCCCGAACGAGGAAGCCAGTCTTCGCGATAGCAGACGAGGGCAGGGATTCGCCGAGTCGCAGCCAGCCAAAGAGAACACGCGAAGAGTCAACGAAGTGCCCGATATGTGCCGAAGATCACGCTCTATTTCGCTGCGCTGCTTTCAAGAAACTGAGCATGCAAAAGAGATGGGACACGGTCAAAAAGGAAGGGCTGTGTTTCCGGTGCATACGAAGCAGGCACAGAAGATACAACTGCAGGGCGAAGCCGTGCTGCGTAAAGGGCTGCAACTTGCCTCATCATGCGCTGCTGCACGAAGACAGGTCCGGCGGCGCCCCACAGACAGAGGACGCCGTGATTACCGCATCGGTCACCTCCGACCGCGCGATGAAACTTAAGATGAGAAGAATTCAAGTTGTCGGTCCACGGGGCGAAGCGGATATCTTCGCGCTGTTCGACGAGGGCTCGACAGTGACACTACTGGATGAAGACGTCGCGAAGGCTATCGGCGCAGACGGCCCACCGAAGGTGCTGAGAATGCATGGGATCAATGCCGAGAGAAGGGAAGAAAAAAGCCGACTCGTACAACTTGGCGTACGGGGTCACGACGGTACCAGATATGACGTCACTGCGAGAACCGTGGCCGGATTGAACCTACTTACTCAGTCCGTCCCGGAATCACTGTTTCGACTTGCTCACCTGCACGATCTCAAGAACGAAGAGATAAGCTATGAAGACAAGAAACCCCAACTTCTCATCGGCACGGACAACTGGCAGCTCATTGTATCCAGGGGGCTGAGGATCGGCAAGAGAAACCAGCCTGCGGCCTCGAAGACGAAGCTTGGCTGGGTAATCCATGGAAGCATCCCCAGACGCCTCATAAAGCAGGAAGAACACGAGAACATCCTGCACGTGTCTACGATCGAGACCCGAGGCGAACGACTGGAGGAAATGGTGAAGAAACACTTCGAAATAGACGCACTGGGAATAGCGTCTAAGGCTAAGCTGAGCGACGAGGAGCAGCGAGCCATCGACCTCTTTGGCAGAACGGCCAAACGAACGGAAGACGGTCGATTCGAAGTGGGACTTCTGTGGCGCACGAACGGCGTCAAGCTACCTCTTAGCTACAATACTGCGCTAAAGAGGTTCAAGAACTTGGAACACAAGCTCAAGAAGAACCCCATGGACGAGGCGCAGTATCATGGACAGATGAAGAATCTCATAAGCAAGGGATATGCGGAAAAATGCGACGGGACAGAGGCCGGAAGTGACATCACATGGTACCTGCCGCACTTCCCGGTTAAAAACCCAAACAAGCTGGGCAAGTTGCGACTGGTTTTCGACGCAGCAGCGAGAACAAACGGCGTGAGCCTCAACGATCACTTGTTAGAAGGGCCTGACCTTCTGACCTCACTGCCGAAGATACTGTTCCGGTTCAGAGAGGAAGCCGTCGCTGTGAAGGCCGATATAGAGGAGATGTTCCTTCGTGTCAAGGTCAGAAAAGAAGACCAACCGGCCCAGCTGTTCCTGTGGAGAGAAGACGAAGGCGAACCGCCGTCTACATACAAGATGGTGGTAATGATCTTCGGAGCATCGTGTTCACCGTTCCTGGCACACTCAGCCCGGAATCGGAACGCGGAAGAGTTTGCCGAATCGCATCCCGAAGCTCATCGCGCTATCACCGAAGCCCACTACATGGATGACTACGTAGACAACTATCCAGACCACCAGAAGGCCATGCAGGCCGTGGAACAAGTGGACCAAATACATACGAAGGGTGGCTTCCACTTACGAGGCTGGACGAGCAACGACCGGAGGGTGCTAGAGGGACTGCCTGAAGACCGCCTGGCCGAGAACACTACACAGTGTGTCACCAAAGACGAGCAGAAGACCTTGGGCATGCTGTGGGACTCCCGAGGCGACAAACTAAAATTCAACACGTCGCTATCCAGAGTCCATAAGGAGGTTCGCGAGCTACAGCGCGCACCGACAAAGAGAGAGGCCCTTAGCACGGTGATGAGCATCTACGACCCGCTGGGACTGCTGAGCTGCTACACGATCACCGCCAAAGTCATCCTACAAGGCTTGTGGCGTCAGAAGCTGGACTGGGACGAGTCGCTACCCGCTGAGTCAGCCCAAGATTTCGCCCGTTGGCTGACCGACATGGAGTACATCAGTCAGCTCGAGCTACCCCGGAGTTACAACGGGGGGAGTCCGACGAGAGGCCGACAGCTGCACGTATTCTGCGACGCGAGTAAGGACGCATACGCCGCAGCCGTCTATTGGAGATTGGAACAAGAAAATGGGGAAGTACGAGTCGTGTTGGCCGCCGCCAAGGCCAAGGTGGCGCCGCTGAAGGCACAGACAATACCAAGGATGGAGCTACAGGCTGCCCTGGTCGGAGCGCGGCTGGGAAACGCCGTCGCAGCAGAACACAGGTGGAAAACGGACACGGTTTTCTACTGGATCGACGCACAAGTGGTTCTGTGTTGGATACAGAACGGCAGCCGCAAATACACACCGTACGTCGCACATCGGCTAGGGGAGATCGCCGAGCTGACGTCTGTTCACCAGTGGAGATGGCTGAGCACGAAGAGCAACGTCGCCGACTTAGCCACCAGAACGGGCTACGTTCCGAAGAGCGACGAGGACCCTTGGTTCCGGGGGCCGGACTTCCTGCGCAGGCCGATGAACGAGTGGCCCGCGGAGGGTCCCGCTAGAATCGAAAATCAAGAAGTATACGTCGCCTTCCACACAACGGAGGCGAGCGAGCTGAGCTGTCTACCAGATGTGACACGCTTTTCAAACTACGAGCGCCTCGTAAGATGCACGGCGATGGTCTTGCTGTTCGTCGAGAAGTGCCGAGATCGTCGGGCTCACCTCGACGTACGACACCTGGAGAGGGCCGAGAGGTTGTGGTATCAAAAATCACAACGAGACAGCTTCGCACAAGAAATCGAGAAGATGGCAAGTGGCAAGACGGTGCCTAGATGGAGCTCCTTGTACCGGCTCAACCCGGTGTACAAGGACGGGCTGCTCGTACTAGACGGAAGGATCAAAGCAGCGCAGGTGCTGGCTGAAATGAAAAACCCTATCATCCTGGATGGAAGACATCACTTCACAAGGTTACTGGTGGCAAGGGAGCACGCCAGAGCGGGACACGGGAGCCGCGAGAGAGTCGTGAACGACCTCAGGCAGAAATTCTGGATATTGAAGCTGCGGCCGACGGTGCGTACTATCATGAGCCGATGTGCGTTCTGTCGGCTACGATGGGCACACCCGAGGACCCCGCCAACTGGAGACCTGCCAGCCGAGCGCCTGGGGGCGTTCCAGAGACCATTTTCGTACTGTGGTCTCGACTGTTTCGGCCCGATGACGGTCACCATCGGCCGACGTCACGAGAAGAAGTGGGGAGCTCTCTTCACATGTCTGACGACGCGGGCGGTCCACCTGGAGCTGGTGGCTTCGCTGTCGACGGACTCTGCGCTGATGGCAATGAGAAGAATGGCTGCACGTAATTAAAACAGTACATAAAACTATAATAGTGAATACTCAGTGACTATATGTATAGATTTATTCAAGTGCGGGTTATTTTGCTTATATATTTTTAACTAAAGCTAATTTTAACGTAGCTTCTTTTAATTTACATAAATAAACGTAGTACATAACGTGTGGTATAACGCTTAAGGTTATATAATAAATGGTTAAGAAATTATTACGAAAACAGTGGTAAAAATGTACAACATTTCATATAAGTTGAACCTTAAAATGTAAATAACTTTTCTATAGAATAAGATTTTTAGTATATAAGGGTTTATATGTCTGGTCATGATAATAAAGTATTTCACACAACGCGTTTTGCTTCACCTGGCTCATGGAAAATGGGGAAAACTATGGAAAATAGCCGTATAGAGAGGTAAAAATGAGATGGATGATCGGCCCGAAAGAGGCGTACGGGCGGGGCTCTCTATACGGCATTGCCATGAGCCAGGTAAGCAAATCCAAAAAGTGAAAAAACGTTCTCCTCAAATAGTGTTTTATTATCGCCCCGGCTCTGCCCAAATCGGTGTAACCTTGCTATCTTCGAGTCTAATCTGAGCCGGCGGTTGAACCCCTGTGAATTTATACAGTCCTGTACAGCCTGTATTAATAAACCGTTCTCAAACTCATTCTCAAGACCTTTCTTGGCTGAGACAGTCTGAAGTAACGATTAGATTCTCAAGACGGTCTTTAATTCATAGTATGATCTCAAGACCGTCTCAGCTAATAACGTTATTGAGATCACTTACCCAACTTTTAAGCATCATCTACACGACAAAGAACGAATAAAATAACCCTTCGTTTACACTTCTACAAAGAACGGATTTATTGATTATACATTCCTTCAATATTTCTTTTTAAAAATGTAATATTTACTAGTATAAATACCAAAAAAAGTTTAGTCTGTATTTTTTATATTGAAAAAACTGATTTTCATTAATTTTTACGTAGATATTAATATTTATTATTGTCTAGCATAATAATATCCATATTTTTTTAACAACTAAGTAAAACGGAATGCGGATCATTGCCATTCGGAAAAAGTTCTTCTTCTTCTTATTCTTTAAAGTGGCTCCTTAGTGATTCGCCAATGTGTTGTGTTGACGAAAACTCTGCCTTATGAGTGGGTTTTATGAATAAACAAGGGCACGGTGTACAGGAGGAAGTCTGTTGAATAATCTAAAACCTAGAACAGACAAATTTAGGGCCAGTACCACAGTATGTACATAAAGTTTCAGTAAAAGGAGTATTTACAAAACACAGAACAGATTTAAGGTTGATAGGGCGAGGAATTGTAGGATCATATAATGAGGATTGCTTTTTTTGGGCAGCGAAAAAAAGTTCTGCTGTCAAGTGTCAAATCAAGTCAATATAAATCAAATAGGTAATTCGTTTAATATAAATAAATAAATAAATATATTTTATTTAATTTTTAATTATAAATAAATAAATAAAATCGAAAATATTTCTACGAATACTCGACACTGGCAGAATGGTGCAAAACCTTTGCAACTGCGATTACCAAAAAAAAAAAGAAGAATAAGTATCAATAAGCGTCTTTTTTATAACTTTATTTTGTGTTGAGTATGTAGTGTAAATTCTGAGTTTGTTTAATCATAAGTATTAAGATTTTAATTTACATAAGTGTAACACACCCAAAACACCACAAATAATAATGTACTGTATCCCAATTCCCAAGCAAGCCGTTCTCAAGTTAAGGTTTGACTGTACCCACTCTACTGCGTCTCAAGTAACAGTTTGACAGCAATGACAGCTTGAGTCATTATTGATTTATTACTTGAGTAACGAGTCTCGTTTATTAATACGTTCGCACTCACTTGATACGCCGTACCTACAGCTGTAGTTAAGTACGGTCTATTAATTAAAACAACATCTTAAGTACTTTCTTGAGAATTGTCTTAGAGTTATGAACGCTTTATTAATACGGGCCTAAGTATACAAAAAGATACATGTTTAATTGTTCCTACACCAACAAAGTACATCTACATCTCCTCCTACTTCTTGCTAATAACTTCTATACCCGGCGTTTTTTCAGGGTTGCCCCTTTGGGATCAACGAATATGAATGAAAGTGAACCCATTGGCAACCATTTTACTACTGTCGACTCTGGGTCAATTTCGGACCATCTCCTTTTGTTGTAGTTTTTAGTATGTATTTTCCTCGCATTTGTTTTTTTAATTATTGTTCACTTTCAACTACAACTTCCACAATTATTTCAAGACAAAAATTAGCTAAATCCGATCTCGATATCGCTAAAACTCAAAAACGGCTGAACGGATTTAGCTAATTTTTATATATTATAAATATTTTTTATTAATTATGCATATTTATAAAGCGTATTAATAAAGCGTTTATTACTCGGTATCGGCTAATCGAGATCGAGGTAAAAATAAAAAGCCTTTTATTCATTCCAAATTATAATAGGTTTTACATTGGTATTGTTACTTGCAAATATTTTATGAATTAATAGATAAGTATATCAAAAATTTAAAAGATCTCATCCAATTTAATTGTAAAGAACATTTAAATACTTTTAAATTTAAAGTAATATTATGTTTTTAAAACATTTTTTTTTATTATAGATTAAACCCCTTACTAATAAAAAGATTTACACAATAGATAACTTAAACAACATTGCTGTCTTTGTCTGTTAAGTGACTTTTCCAATAGGTACATCAGACAAAGACAGCAATGTTGTTTAAGTTATCCGTTGTGTAAATCTTTTTATTAGTAAGGGGGCATATATATTGTTATTTGTTTACACATTTGATTTCTGTTCCCATTTTTAATTAATTTTAATATTACATTAAGTTTTTATAATTTAATTTTGATTAGATTCATATATTTAATTACAACAATCAATTACTTGAATAAATTCCTATTTTTTGTAGTTTTACACTCCATAAGCTTGCCAAAGACCATCTTTGGCAAGCTTAAGTTAGTGAAGGTAGGATGCACGCATCCATTAGATCTTTCTTATATTTTATTGGCATTTTTGACTTGAAAATATGCTTAGCGGTTCCATGCAATAGATATCCTTCTCTCTATATCACTGTCTGTATTTTGAAAGGATATTATTTTTCAAAGATTTCATGTTGAACATGAAATCTACTATTTGAACCGGTCTTTCTATAGTATAATTTATTATTAGAGACAATGGAACTACTATCCATTTTTATATTTCAGATAACTTTTATAATCAGTCCACCAACATGAGCGTCACTCGTGAATCGTGATCGAAAGTCACGACGTCACAACCATTAGAACATGCTAACAAGTGCCCTTCAAAATACATGAAGTTGATACGACTATGATTGTATTTTGGCAACAATATGTCGCCTGCGATTTTATTCGCGTTAAACAATAACTACAAATTTTATAAAAATCTACAACCCCACTACATTATTTATATAGCCTATGTTACCCGGGCTATTGTTATGAACCTATTGACACCTTATTTATTAAAATCGAACCAGTAGTTTGGACGCTACGGTGGAACAAACATTCATACATTATAGACATTAGACTGCCAAAATCATTACCCTTACTTTTGGCTTCGCCGTAGTCGGGTAACAATGAATGTGAATTACGTTGTATTAAAAGTGCAAGAGGGGAATATTTTATTTATATTTCTGGATCAAGAAGAATAGACATTTATTTATTCCACAGACCTTGTTAGGCATGTTGCCTAAAATATTTTTTTTCGTCTATTCGATGTTAGACAACATTTTAATAAACAATCTAAAACCCATTTTTGTGAACCTTCAAAAGTAACGAAGATACAAACAATTTAAATTTACAATAAGAGAGCGATATGTCCGCCTGTGACGTGACGAGTTGCTGCCGCCATACATTTGTAATCCATAAATGTACGGCGGTAGCAGCTTGTGACGTAACAAATCGTTTTGCGAGAAAGAGATTACCAATATTTTTTATTTGTAAATATAATTATTACATTTATAATATTTAATCGCATTAATCGAAGTAACTATTTCTTTCAGATTTATGTATCTCTATTCGACAATTTTAAAATTTAATCTGTAAAATTGTGGAATTTGACACTAGGCAATTTTCCATTTCAATATTTTAGGTGATGCAGGAAGTAGCTCAGCTAGCCCAATTCGACGAGGAACTGTACAAGGTGGTCGGCAAGAGCTCAGAGAGCAAGGGAGACACCGGTGTCGAGGAGAAATATCTGATAGCCACCTCCGAGCAACCCATAGCTGCCTTCCACAGAGATGAGTGGATCCCGGAAGCTTCGTTGCCTATCAAGTAACGTTTTTTGTCAGATATTTACACTATTTTACCACATAAGGCCCCACTGATGAGTTTTAATTTTCCATTTAAATAAATTTGTAATGTTACCAAAGAAGCTAAAGCTTGTACATATAGTTCTGCTTTTAATATTATTATTTGATTGTCAATATTCATATAGGATATTAATTTACAATACCTGGGTAACCGAGCTTTGCTCGGAGCTCTAGTAGATACAAAAAAAATAATCACAAAAATACTTATCTGACGGAGATTCGAACCCATCACATACCAAACTGCCAATCGGACTGACAGTTGGACAGTCTTACAGTCGAAATTATTAATATATTGTTATGCAGTTTCCTAGGGATAAAAGATCGATTTTCTCCCCCAAAACTCCCTGCATACTAAATTTCATGGAAATACTTGCAGCCGTTTCCGAGATACCGCTTATATATTATAATAGCGTTTATCCGGCGTGGAATAGTGATCTTGGATAAAAAACTTCTTCAGCAAATAACTGTATACAATATTGAAAATGTTTTTGAGGGTTTCGTACCCAATGGGTAAAAACCCTATCACCTCGACGCGACGTGCGAGACCGCTTGATATATATTTTTCGCGCTGGAATAGAAATTTTACGATATCTTCTAAATATAAGATATTGAGAAGATATCGTAAAAAGTAAAAATATCGTTTAAAGGGCTACTATAATGTGTATAAAATGCTTAAACTAAGTAACGTATTTAATTTGATAATGATCATACTGTATCCGTCTACATAGCTTCTGAAAATACCATACATAATATGTTTACGACATCACATTAGAAACCTCTAAAATTATCACTGTTTCTCTACTATATTATGCATATAAATTTTCCTTTTTAATCACTCTATCTATTAAAAAAACCCGCATCAAAATCCGTTGCGTAGTTTTAAAGATCTAAGCATACATAGGGACGGACAGATAAAGCGACTTTGTTTCATATATTATAAGATACAGCATAAAAAGTTAATATAGCATAAAAAAAGATAATATAGCTTATTATACTAAATATCAGTATCGTGGGGTTCCTATAACACCATTCCTATCGGCTTCACTTACCACTTATCTTTTGAACACCCTCATCCAAATTACCTACCTATTGTACAAGCTAGGACTTCCCTATGAAGGCGAACCAGCCTTCGCCACTGGTAAATACGTTGTAAAATTTACAGGTATGCTGGTATTTCCACATGTTTCCGTCAAGAGGTCGGCTCGCACGGGCGCGACACTCGCGGCATCTTCAGAGTACACCAGTTTGAGAAGGTATTCTTCACTGAAAATGGTAAACTATTTTGACGACAGTGCGTCTTTAAGTTGCTTCCACAATAAAGGCATTCCATAAAAAAAGAAACTAGCGAATACAGTTTAGTGTGCAACACTTAGGGTCAATTCACACCGAAACAAAACGATACGCGAGATGGCGCTGCATTTTTAAGATAGCTATTCAAAATTTGAACTTTATTCATTGGATATATTCCATGTTCGATGTCAGGAGGCATCGCGCTGCACAGCGCATGTGCAAGAGTGCAGAGTAAGACTAATGTCATGAATCTTGTATCTTTTTGTACAGTGGATATAGTTCAATTTTGAAGAGCTATCCTCAAAATTCAGCGCCACGTATCGTTGCGGTGTGTAATGTAGGTATCAGCTTACTACCAATATGTATCATCGTTACAGAGTTTCATTACGATGTAACACAAATGCATATAGACGTAACGCGTCGCGCGAAAAGAAGAAAAGCGCCACAATGTCTTAATTTCCATTTTTAACCCCCGACGCAAAATTTTAAGTTTGACGTGTGTCTGTTCATGGTATCGTAGCTCCCAAACTTATGAACCGTTATTGACCATTTTTTTTTATTGAAAGCTAACATGATCGAGAGTGTTCTTAGCTCTATGAGTCATCATCATCAGCTCGCTCACTGCTGCAATTCGGGGTTTAATTTGGTTTATCAATCATGATAGTGAAAATGATCCCTCGTTCGTCGTTTCATGGCCGTTTTTAGTAATATATCTAAGGTTAAAGAAAGGTAGCAATCCCCGTTAAACAGTAAACTGTTGTTTATTTTTAACTTGTGTATCACATTCAAATATAGGACCTATTTATTCTTGTCCAACGAAGCATAGCATCCTTTCTCTCTCTCTTCATCCGCCTATCCAAGCCTCTTGAAACGTTTCATTCGTTGTTAACTACATAAAAAATTATGTTTTAAACAATTATATATTTATTTACAATTAATGTATTTGTAGGAGAAGTACCACCTCTGTCAGGATCGGCCATAACGGTTTTACGTGGGTATTTGGGCAGTACAAAGTACAAGAAAAGTGCAGAACTTAAAATCACTTTGTTTCAATGCTAATTTAAGTAATTTACAAAAATCAAGATACGATCACATAGAAAAACTGTAATTTTAATAATAACTTTAAATAAAATAACTAAGATTGCGTGGAACAAGAGAGATTCGTCGGTCACCCGGCGTGGCTGCCGTTCTGATAAGAAGTGCTGGTTTTCCGCGCACTTCAATTTATACGGCAGCTCACCCCACTAACAACGCTTCGCAAGACCGGAAGTTCACAAATTATTAAGTTACAGGAAGTAGTTAAATTATACGTAAAAAAATAATTAAATTATAACTTCCGGTCTGGTCCCAACGCAGTTCTATAGATGGCGCTAGAAGTGCGCCGTCACGGCCGGACTGACTTGCGACCGTCCTCGGGCGCTTCATGTTGCCGATCAATAACAATTATACAACGTCTGTATCTCGTAAAATTATTTATCGGCTCGTCCAGCTTGACATTAAATCTTGTGTCCTTTTATTCTCAATATTATCGAAGTGATGTACTCAACTCTTATCTCATATATCTCAACTCTTAAACCTGATCTCAACTTCGTGTCTCCTCAACCATCCAGGCCGGCATAGCCAGCCCGGCGTGGCCCGGACGACACCGTTCTGTCCTGGACGTATGTGTCCCCCAACCAGCCAGAGCCCGGCATGACCCGGCACAGCATCGCCCATGCTAAGCCGGACAAATGCGTTATTCCAACCAGCCAGGTCGAAACCCGACACGACATCGTCCTCCCCAAAGATGTGTCCTTTCAACCAGCCAGACCGGAGCCTGGCATGGTGAGGTACTCATCGTCCCCCATGCCTCTACTTAATGTCTTTTTGCTTAATGTCTCAGAACACGCACACATACACACACAAATAAGTTATCAAATACACACATACGTATTCTCAAAAGTACTTACATACTTAAAAATTATGGACTGTCTTGCTCAGCTTGGCTTTCGTGATTGAGAATATCATGGTCAGATATAACACTCAAAGTATCCGATCCAGCTGTGACCGTATTCGATTCAGCCGTTATCGTTTCAGATTCAGCCGTCATCGTGTCCGATTCAGCTGTAAGGGTATCGGAGTCCACAGAGCGTTTCACTACCACAACTAATAGGGCATTCATTATCGAGATTTACATCTACCGACGCCGTCTCGGCCTCCTCTTTATCCAGTAGACTAGTGCTTAATTCAACTAAACCATCATGACCCTGAGGTACTGGACGCAAGTTCTGGTGCGCGAACTTTAGAGTATGATGTGATCCGAATAAACTCTTAAGCTCGTAACGATCATTGTCTAACACCGAAGTTATCACAAAGGGAGACCCTTAAATTTTCTGTCTAGCTTAGTTTGATTACGTTCGCTACTTTTTATGAACACGAAGTCTCCTTTTGACCATTTCCTAGACCATTTGTCTAATAACCGCGCGACCTCTATTAAACTTTTGAGCATCAGATGTGGCTGCTTTCTGTATATTACTAGAGGCATCATTTCGCACCAAGTCTAGGTCAATTCTTTGTACATCTCCTGTACATTTGGTGACACTAGACCTGGTACTGTTAAGTGCCAGTTGGATGTTTCCTAATTCATTGGGCCATGTTTTATTATATACATTTGGGATCGTTTTCAATTATCGTTAGTAAACTTTTTAATGTTCGCATAACGCGTTCTACCTGGCCGTTTGCCCTACTGGAGCCCGTCGCAATGTAATGTAATTCAATATTATATTCTGCACAGAATTCTTTAAAGTTAGAACTTATGTAGCATCTACCCTGATTTGCAATGATGCGTTCAGGTGCTCCAAAAAGGCAAACAGCTTTTCTAAGCGCCCTAACTGCGCTAGCCGCATCAATCTGAAGAGTATGTTCTAATAATACGTATTTAGTAAAGGCATAAATTATTACAGAGCAATATTATTTGCGATCGCTCTTGCCGCCTAATTTTCCGGTGAAATCTATATGAATAGTGTGCCAAGGTACTAGACACTTTTGGGATAGGATGTAGTTGGACAGGTTGGGCTCCAGATGGTCCCTTTGACGCTTTACATACTATACAAGATTCAATGAACTTCTTAACACATTTAGACATTTGAGGAAACCAGTATTGTTCATACAACTTGTCCAACGTCTTATCATAGCCCAAGTGTTGCAGTTCGTTATGAACGTGAGTAATAAGGGTCCATATCAATGATCGCGGTACTACGGGGAGCCATGAAATAATTTTATTTCGCACTATCTTTCTGTAAAGTATACCAGCCCTAACATCATGTTTGACCAACCGTGTCAGGGAAATCGTCGTTCATATGTTTCCTAATTTAATCTTGGATTTCCGAGTTGCTCTACCGCAAGCCAACCTCGACGTAGCTCTAGAAAATTAACGGTTTCTGGAATAGGGGCCGAAGAAGACTGTAATGTAACTGTATTAGGTTCTGGAATCGGATTTCTAGATAGGTAGTCGGCGTGTCCCATACCACGGCCTTCGCGATAAACAATATCAAAATCGTAGGAGGAAAGCCCACCAACGATGGACACGAGGAGTAAGATCATTTTTGGATTTTGATGCTTTAAGAGAGTTGCAGACTCTGAATTTACGAACGTACAAATAATGTCGAAAGTGTTCTACCGCTCGTACGACTGCGAGTGTTTCCAGCTCGTACGAGTGGTAGCGCGACTCAGCTTCAAACGTGCCCTCGCTAAAGTACTCTATAACATGCGGAAGCTTATTTTTCTTTTGTATCAGGATTGCACCGTATCCTTCAGAACTGGCATCGCAATGCAACTCGACTGGTAAATCAGGGTCAAAGATGGTCAGTACGGGCTCGGATGTTAGTATACGTATAATGGTATTGCGAATCTCCTCGTGCTTTTTGCTCCATTGGATAGGTCCATTTCGTTTTGTGAGTGGATATAAGGGACCAGCGATATTAGAAAAATTAGGTATGAATTTCCGGAAATAAGAAGAGAGGCCTAGAAACTGTCGGACTTGTGTAGCTGTTTTAGGTTGAGGAGAATCTATTAATGCCTGTATTTTACGCGAATTTGGCCTAACTTTACCACACTGAATAGAGTAACCTAAAAACTCGACGTTCTGCTTCATAAATTTACATTTTCTGAGATTAAGAGAAAATCCAGCTAGAGATAATGCGGCTAAAACTTCATCGAGCCGTTTTAAACCTTCTGAAATGCTGCTAGAAAAACATAAAACGTCGTCCATATAAATTAAGGGTTTATCTTTTAAGTCATGAACGGCTTTAGTAATGCACCGCTGTTATACTGACGGAGCATTGCGTAACCCGAAGGGCATAGCGAGATACTCGTATTGCCCCTCAGGCGTCACAAATGCTGTCTTTTCTACGGAATCCGGGTGAATGGGGATTTGGTGGAAGCCTGAAGCCATAGCAAATGATGAAAAGTAATATGCACCACCAAGCTGATCTGTTTGCTCCTCAATCCGCGGTAAAGGATAATGCTCAGGCTTTGTACTGAGATTGAGTTCCCGGAAATCTACACACATTCGGTCATCGCCATTCTTCTTTTTTACCAAAAGAATTGGGCTTGCGAAAGGCGATGAACTATCCCGTATTACACCAGCGTCAAGAAGTTTCTGAATCTTTTCCCTAACGATTTTCTTTTCGATAGGAGCTAGCCTATATGGTCGCCTTTGAACTATTTTATGGGGGTCTACTAACTCTATTTCTAGCTCTCCCGTAGTAACACGTTTTTTAGGAACACCCTCTATAAAGCTATCAGAATACTTATTTAGTATTTTAATTAAAGCCTCTCTATCAGTCACCTGTTCAGTCTGTGTCGATTTCAAAATACTCTACTTTACTCTCTACATGACAAACATTAGTTCGCTCCAGAACGGAAAATTGAAGCTTATTAGTGTTAACCTGAACACTTATATTATGTTCTAATATATCTCTACCAATGATAACTGGATCGTTAATACACAGGTCCGGGACTACGTGAAATGTTAGAGTCCGATAAATATTTCCTACTGTTATATCACTAGAAATTTGAGACCTACATTCAATTTGGTCACAGCCTATACCGGCAAGATAAACGATACTATTGCGTACAGTACCAGGGAATTTACTAGATAAACTTTGTTTTATCAGTGAGCAAGACGATCCACTATCGAATAAAAAGGAGACCGACTCACTGGATGATGTCTTCATGACGCCCCGCGATAGTCGCTGCTCACAGAGATTGACATCTCCCTTCACTGTCCCACCGCTAGTCAAGAAACCCAGAACGAAACAATAATTGTTTCGTTCTGGGCAGTTTGGTGAAATGTGGCCTTGTTGGCCGCATGTATAGTAAGTAGTTGTTGATCCAGGTGCTGAAGATGAATTTTGTGATTTTGAGTTAACGATTGAATCCTCACGACGTTTTCGGCATTCAAATGCTCGATGACCTGTAATTAATCCACACCAAAAACAACTTCCAAGAAATCGAGCTTCTGACAGTCTTGACCTTTTTAAATTTGGTTCTGGTGCTCCATTGACGTCTAACCTTCGTTTCAGTGAAACACTTCCAAGTACTCGAAATAACTGGGTTTTGCATGAAGTAGACCGGGCATTTAATTCTCGGCGAATCAAACCATCCTTCTTACCGCAATAACAAAACCGGTGATTACTTCTTCGGACATGTGGGTTTGTGGTATACGCTCAATTAAGTTCCATAAACGTAAGGCAGATTCTGTGGCAGTTTCTTTTACTCCTAGTTGGAAACGAAGCACTTCGTCAAAGTAATCTTGAATTAATTACGGCTCAAAAAATTTAGCCATTAGGCTTTGCTTAACCATATCCCATGTCAACTCATCTAGATTTATTTTAGTTAAATAAGAAGCTGCGCGTCCTTTTAACGCACCCATAAGAGCCATAAGAAAATCAACGCCTTCCAACCGTTTACTTTTAATAACAATTAAACGCAACGCAACGCAAGACAAAAGTTCGGCATTCCAAATTGCTGGACCCTGGACGGTGTAATCCGGGTTAAAACTCCGGATAATAAAATACTCAAAGTAGAAGCCATGGCGGAACTTAATTCAATCTCCTCAAGCACTGAAAACGATTAACTTCACTTTCTTTCCTTAGTTTCTTTAGAGTATTGCTAACCTAATCTCGCAATTACACAACACTCAGCACCAGGTTTAGTTTATAATTTAATATTCGACTCGCACGTATCACTTGTCGGTGACACTAATTGCAACTAAGTAAGTAAATGCTACATGCGGGAGCGTCGACGGCCGCATTTGTATTGTACCTATACCCTAAGTAACCGGTTCTTTTGAGTTGTTTTATACTTAATAAATGAATTAGATTATTTTGTATGATGTGCATAATGTGTATATGAACTAAAGAATGTGCAATTATTATGGTTTTAGTCTATTTTTTGGAACTTAAGAAATAACATTTTTTTTTGTCTGTATGCTTTATTTTCTTTAAAATACAGAATTATTCTGTATTTTAAAGAGCAGCACATATTTTACACAGATATAATAGGTATGACATAGTTATTTATTCAGTTTAATGTTAATTCTCCTTGCGTTTCTTGCTTTTTGCATGTACAATTGTATAGAGGCATTATATTGTAGGCTTGAAACCAATAATGGAATGTTATTCTCACATATGTAGATCCAAGAAACTATAATATCCCCGAACAGTTTTGTGTAATTAACTAATTACATAATGTTTCATGTTAATTTTTAGCAGTAAGATTACAATATGATTGGGTTTACTAATTTATCGCTTAAAAACTAGAAGTACAACTGTGTTACCTTTTAACTTCCTGGTTGTGTCAACAATACTTGTGTTTCTTTTTTTTTTTCTTTTATTATTATTATTTTTTTTTAATTTAACTTGGTGCTGTTTAATCTGTGTGCATAAGTAAATATATTCTGGTGCCTTTTATTTTTGGCATGTATTACAGCGAACCTCTTATACACTGCCGGCGTGTGAATTTTGATAGCACATATTTTTATATATTTTACACTTTTGGTTACAATTTTAAGTACCTTATTTTATATTCACTTTATATATATATATATATATATATATATATATATTTTTTTTTTTTGTATTTATTTATATTGCTTAATGTTACAATCAACTAATGAAGATAGTTTCCCGTCTAATAATAGCTCTGAATACGAGTCGTTGTCGTCAGATGGTAGTTTCCAGAGTTTGCCCCCATCCTTAGACTCACAGTTGAACTCCACCTTTTATATGTTCTCCAAAAACTTCAATGTAGTACATATAAATGCGCAAAGCATTCCTGCGCACTATCCGGATTTATTAAGTACATTCTCTGACATACCACATCTACACGCTATTCTTGTGTCTGAATCCTTTTTGAAACCTTGCCTTTCTTCTTATTCCTACTCCCTACCTGGATTTCGTATAATACGTAATGACAGAACGGGCAAGGGTGGAGGTGGAGTAGCTATATACCTTAAAAGCCATATCCCCTACAGTGTCGTCAATGCCTCTCCATCTCAATATTCCGAATCATCTGAACATTTATTTCTGGAGGTACTCCTAGGTCACACAAAGGTTCTGTTGGGAGTATACTACAGCCCTAACCTACATATCGACTACTTCAGTTCTTTTGAAACGATGCTCGAATCACTGGTTCCGGTATTTGATCACACTTTAATTTTGGGTGACTTTAATACCTGTCTCCTTAAAGCGGATTCTCGTTCTAAAAGATTGCTCTCTATCGTTGAGAGTACAAACCTTAATATACTGCCTTCAGCTGCAACTCATCATGCACCTCACTGTCTACCGTCACTGTTGGATCTTGGTATGGTATCTTCTCTTGATCATGTCGCCACCCACGGTCAGTTTTCTGCTGAAGCCTTCTCTTATCACGACCTTGTCTTCCTGTCCTATAAGATCAGATGTCCTAAGCCTAAGCCCCGAACAATCTTAAGACGTAGCTTAGACGGTATAGATAGACAAAAGTTTGCGAACGACCTCATCAGTTCTAACTGGGACACGGTGCTTAATGCTACTACAATAGACACGAAGCTGGAGAACTTCAATAATATTATAATCCACCTGTTTGACATGCATGCTCCGCTTCGACCTGTTCGCCTTAAACACCTCCCCGCTCCATGGCTTACGAGTGACATTAAAGTCATGATGACCAAGCGAAATGCTGCGAAGGTTAAATATAAACACAATCCCTCGGAAGAAAATTGTCATCGGTATAAGGAATTGCGTAATCGCTGTAGTAGGATGTGCCGAGACGCACAACGCCTCCATATACATCGATCAGTTACAAGTGGTGATCCTGGCAAGGTTTGGTCATTTTTGAAAACTCTAGGAATCGGTAAATCTGGTTCTGCTCCACAGATCAGGGTTGATCTTGACTCACTTAACCATCACTTCACTACCGTTCCCCCTATCGCCAGTAACCTAAAACAGGCTACTCTCCACGCTTTAAGTACCAACAAAAATTCTGGGCAATCTATTTTCTCTTTTAGGTCTTTAACTGAGCGAGAAGTTCAAACAAGCATGAACGCTATTAAATCCAATGCAGAGGGTGTCGATGGCATAAGCCGTAGAATGATTGAAATTGGTTCAGAAATCCTCATTCCAATATATATACTCTGCCACATTTTCAACTTTTCGCTCAGTACTGGTTCCTTTCCGAGTTGTTGGCGTACTGCAGTGGTTGTCCCTATTCCAAAAACTAATGATCCTTCACTACCCGCCCATTTTAGACCCATATCCATTCTCCCTTACCTATCCAAAGTTCTCGAACGACTTGTTTCAAACCAGCTCAATTCATTTATTAATTCTATTAATTTCTTAAATATATATCAGTCTGGGTTCTGTTCAGGACATAGTACCACTACTGCTCTAGTCAATGTTTCAGATAACATTCGTCTGGGGATGTCCAACCGACTTGTGACTGCGATGGTTCTCCTGGACTTTAGCAACGCTTTTTGTACGGTTGACAGCGATATTTTATTGGCTATGCTTCGAAATGTGCTCGGCTCTGACAAAGTGATCTCGTAGTTTAGCGGTTATCTCGTCGGTCGACAGCAATGTATCCGCGTAGATGGTAGGTCCTCTAGGTTATGTGATGTGGTTGCCGGATTGCCACAAGGCGGTGTACTTTCTCCTCCCCTCTTTACAATATTTATTAACTTTATAACCCCCTTGCTTACGTGTCATTACCATTTATACGCGGATGACCTCCAAATCTACTCTCAAGCCGATATTAAAGAAATAGATGCACTAATCTGCAAAATAAATCATAACCTCTCTAAAATTTACAATTGGAGTTTATCTCATGGGCTGACAATTAATCCGAACAAATCTCAGGCAATTATCATTGGTGGCGTTAAGCAGATGGATAAGCTCAAACAACTTACAGTTCCTCAAATTTTTTTAAATAATGTACCCTTAAATTTAACTAGGTGTCTGCTTTGATTCTTCCTTGTCTTGGGCACCTCACATATCTGAGATTAGGCGAAAGGTTTACGCAGCATCTGGGTCACTCAGAAGACTAAAAAGTTTGCTACCTAAAAAAACAAAGACTGAACTTGCGCAGTCGCTACTCTTGCCGATCCTCGACTACGCGGACGTCTGCCTCATAGATCTCAACGATGAATTGATCAATAAACTCCAACGTATCCAAAACCTCTGCGTAAGATTCATTTTCGGTTTGCGCAAGTTTGATCATGTAACCGAGTTCAGACGTCAACTTAAGTGGCTGCCCATCAGACTGCGTCGCGAGGAGCATATTTTGACTCTCTTATACAAAACTGTATGATCCTCGTGCACCGATATATCTCAAGGAACGCTTCAAATTCCTTGGTGCTAGTCACAGCCTTTCTCTTCGCTCTGATATGGACAATACTTTAGAGATACCTCTTACTCGATCTGGCTACTACTATAACTCCTTTACCGTAAAGTCCTCAATCCTTTGGAACTCACTGCCACCTGACATACGACACTCCAATTCAATTGCAATTTTTAAATCTAAATTGCACAAACATCTTCTACAAAACGACTAGATTGTAACTATATTTATGTATTCTATACAGGGTGACCTGAAATTCGATACATTCCTTTGAAAGACAGAAAGTAGACCTCATTTACAGTAATATTTTTCATGGCATCCCCTATCCGAAAGTTGATATTTACAAAGTTATTGAAATTTCAAAAAAATTTTCTTTATTTTCGACTTTTTGACTTTGACATGACGTATTTTTAAAAATGTTTGTCTTTTTAGTGATTTTTTTATGTATTTTAACCGTCAATGAGACAAATATTATTTTTAAGGAATAAATAGGGACAAACTAAGCGAGAATTTTTCATTATGAGACATGAAACAGAATTTTCTTTTAAGAAAAATGCACATTTTTCTTAAAAACAGGTGATTTTCTTAAAAAAATGTATGATACAATGCGTACAAATATTCTAAATAACTTCCTTATCTCATTAGCTTTCCAAAAAGGTGCAAATGTCTACATAAAAATATGACGTTGTAGTAAACATAGAAGTAAAATGAAATAATGTCTAAATCGATTTATTTGCGATAAGGTTAAAATAAAAGTAAAAAATTGAATTTAATTACGTTTATTGTGTTTAAAAAACATCAATGTTTAATTAAATTTAATAATAAATATTCTACATTAGGTCTTGTTCAAAATGTGAACCTCTGTTTCTGATACAGGCCCGTAGTCTTCTCCGTACCTCTGTTTTGATTATTCTGATAGTAAGACTAGTTTTGATTTCTTCTGCTGCATTTCTTATGCGGCTTCTGATCTCCTCTACAGTAGTTATGGGTGTAGTATACACCAAAGCCTTCATATGACCCCAAAGATAAAAATCACACGGGGTCAAATCGGGACACCGTGCTGGCCAAGGAATTGGCCCGCCTCGACCTATCCAGCGATGTGGGTAAGTTTGGTCTAGCCACTGGCGTACGCCGAGGCGGAAGTGGGCCGGGCAACCATCATGCTGGAAAATCATATTACGACGAGTTGCTATTGGCACATCTTCCATTAAACCAGTAATCTCCTCTCTTAGGAAATGTTCGTACATTTCACCATTTAAATTTTGAGGCAAAAAATGAGGTCCAACTAAATTATTATTAGTTATACCCATCCAGACATTTAGACTGAATCTGGTTTGATGGGCCCTTTCTTTTTTCATCCTGGGGTTTTCTCCTTTTGGTGCCCAGTAATGTGTGTTGTGGAAATTGTTTATCCCGTCACGGTCAAATTTCGATTCATCCGTCCACAATATTCTTGAGAAGAAATTGCGATCCTTCATGTCTGCATTTATCATAAAACGGCAGAATTCCATTCTTCTAACCGGGTCTCCCTCTTCCAACGCTTGGACAGGTGTGTAGTGAAATGGATGTAGACGCGCTGTGTGTACTGTAAACCACACCTTCCATTGACTCAATCCAAGTCTTCTAGCTGCCGCTCTTGTAGAAATAGAAGGATCATTTTGAAAAAGTGTTAAAATTTCTTCTTCTTCTTCTGGAGCATACAAACGAGGTCTGCCTCAATCGCCACGTCTTCTATCAACACGGCCGCTTTCCCGAATTCGTCGAAATGTTGTTTAAAACACTCTAACGTTTGGCACTCGTCGATTCGGAAAACGTTCAACGTATGTTCTTCGTGCAGCAGCAGCATTACCATTACAAAGTCCGTAACAAAACAAGATGTCAGCGTATTCATCGTACTCAAAAGCAGCCATCGCGATACAAAAAAATTACAAGTAGAAGTAAGGGTGTAGTTTAAAGCAACAATACGTCCGTACACGGCAATAGTTGACTTAAAACTAATATTAGCTACTAAATTTGCTCTCTAAGCCAGTCGGTAACTCATTGACAAAGGGCCGCGACGACAGTAGCCGAAACATCCCGAAGTTTGAACAAAGGAAACAATTGAAAAAAAAGGTCGCCTCAGGTAGAGTAATTCTTGAGATAACGTTACCTGATGATTGTTTTGTCTTTGTTTATTACATGTTCATATTTTTATGTACATATTTGTACCTTTTTTGGAAGCTTATGAGGTAAGAAAGTTATTTAAGGTATTTGTACGCATTGTATCATACAACTTTTTAAAGAAAATCACCTGTTTTTAAGAAAAATGTGCATTTTTCTTAAAAGAAAATTCTGTTTCATGTCTCATAATGAAAAATTCTCGCTTAGTTTGTCCCTATTTATTCCTTAAAAATATTATTTGACTCATTGACGGTTAAAATACATAAAAAAAATCACTAAAAAGACAAACATTTTTAAAAATACGTCATGTCAAAGTCAAAAAGTCGAAAATAAAGAAAAAGTTTTTGAAATTTCAATAACTTTGTAAATATCAACTTTCGGATAGGGGATGCCATGAAAAATATTACTGTAAATGAGGTCTACTTTCTGTCTTTCAAAGGAATGTATCGAATTTCAGGTCACCCTGTATATTAATATTTATTAATTTATTATACACATAAATACTATGTATGTATCTATGTATATTATAGCATCATGGTTTAGTATCTATTATGTCTATGTACATTGTACAGTATGTAGATGTATTTGTAATTAATTTCTTATATTTTATGTTTAGTTATATTTATTATACCACTTACATTTTAGTTTTCCTTTGACACTAAGGTTGTCTGGAAGAGATCGCTTTAAGCGATAAGACCGCCTTTGCCCACGCTGTCTAACCGTTTTTATGGCTAAGTCTAATATTTTGTAATTTGTGAGCAACAAAGTGTTTTTTATTTTATTTATTAACTTTGCACCAACCTTCAATGTCTGCGCCTGACTCGTCTGGATCGAACTGAATTAATTTTATCGCACTTGACTGGGCGTTATTATCTGTTACGCGAGCTGGCGATGTCGCTAACACTCGGCTGAGTAGCGCCTCCATTGTATTCAACAATTTTGAACCTCCATCTGCTAGTAGATTGTCTTCCTGTTGCCCATTTCGTGCCACTTCTGATGTAGGAGAAGTACCACCTCTGTCAGGATCGGCCATAACGGTTTTACGTGGGTATTTGGGCAGTACAAAGTACAAGAAAAGTGCAGAACTTAAAATCACTTTGTTTTGATGATAATTTAAGTAATTTACAAAAATCAAGATACGATCACATAGAAAAACTGTAATTTTAATAATTATAATAATAACTTCAAATAAAATCACTAAGATTGCGTGGAACAAGAGCGATTCGTCGGTCACCCGGCGTGGCTGCCGTTCTGATAAGAAGTGCCGGTTTTCCGCGCACTTCAATTTATACGGCAGCTCACCCCACTAACAACGCTTCGCAAGACCGGAAGTTCACAAATTATTAAGTTACAGGAAGTAGTTACATTATACGTAAAAAAAAAAATTAAATTATAACTTCCGGTCTGGTCCCAACGCAGTTCTATAGATGGCGCTAGAAGTGCGCCGTCATATTTATTAGTTAAAAGCGTAAATATTGTACTTAAAATTGAGAATCAAAATTCGGGATGATTTTTTACTATAGTTATTGTGTTTTTTATCAAATTCAATACTGAAACTTATCAGTTTGATATCAGAAGTCGCGTGAAAAGGAATGTGAAACTTTTAAATGAAGCTTCGAAGCAAAGAGAATGTAACTATACTACGTAATAAGAGTTGGCACTCCGAATAAAAAAAAAAATTTTTCGAAATTCAAAATTATACCTTAACTTTTCTACGTATTACCGTCTAAAAGTGCAATAGATTCAAGTCTAAAATGAAAAAAAAAACTTACCAAGGGTATTATTATCGACTCTTTCATCATCGTCATCATCATTAACAGCCATAGTCCACTGCTGGACATAGGCCTCCCCCAAAGATTTCCACAACGAACGGAAAAAAAATTAATTTATTAAAAATTAATTAATTTAATTTAAATTAAAATTAATTAATAATTTTGGAAATTAATTTAAATTTTAATTTTTTCATTCACTTTCCAAATTAATTTCCACTCATTATTTCCATATCGACTCTTTATTTTAAACCAATTATTTGGTTAAAAAAAGTAATAAAACAACTATAATTCAATCATTTTTATTGCATTTTAAAGAAAATTAAATACAAAAGTAAGTCTACGTTCCCACGAGGGTTTTTTTGTGGTCGCGACAAACAAAAACTGCACTTTAAATATAACTCTGTGTTTTGTACACTGCTGTCAAATCTGACATTTGACACTTGATACTTCGATTTTCAGATTTAATGTACATACTAACGCATAGTTCTATTTACAGTGCAGTTTTTTCTGTCGCGACTACAAAAAACCGCTCGTGGGAACGTAGCCTTAATGTCTGTTGTAGTACCTATACTATATGAGTCCTAAGAAGATATGCGTGGAGTTATGCCACGGAGTTTGATGGGTGACGTTGTGGAATTTGTAATATTTCATAAATTTGTGTTATCTCGGTTCTTAATGTGTAATATTGGTAGAATATTAACCATTAAATATTCGTTAACGTGCACAAGTGTGGGCAAGTGGTACAACTTCTAAAAACGTGCTATTTTGTGTTTCCCGCCAAAACCCCCTAGGAACTTTCAGTAAAGCGTCTACCACTTTACTGAATAACTGACATGACTCATTGACTGTACTGACTATTTATTTGGACTTTGACTAGACTTTAGACTTGACGATATAGGAATACAGTGTTGAAAATTGAAACGAAAGTTCAATTTCCCGCCTTTTTTACTTGACACTGGCAAATGGTTTTAAGATAAGCCGACGCCATATATTAAAAAAAAAAAGATATGCGTGACAGATAATAATTGACAATCGTAGTGAAGTTACCTAACGAAAATTAATCGATTGTTTAAAATATCGAATTAGTTCGTAAAGGAAATCAATCGGAATTATCGATTTTAGATTTGTGAATTAAATTGCTAAGAAATGGGTAATTTGTAAATAAATAATAATAAAAGAATAAAAACTATTCAAATCGTTTATTTTCTTATTCACTGCAGTCGGAACTCGAAGATTGCGAGCTCGTTTCGGAATCGGAATCTTCAATAATCGGTAATAATCAATTGTTGGTCGCGAATTCGGTCTATGCGGATATATTTGTTCCAGTCTTCAATAATCGTCCTTTGTGTTTTTTCTATTATTTTCTTCCAATTATCTGGAGTGATATTATATCATGATATTATAAATGCATGCACAATGCATTTATAATATCATTTCATACCTAACCTTTTATATCTTTAGTACGTACCTTATATTTGAGCCCAAATAGCATTGTACTGACAGTGGTATGGTGGTAATCTTAGTACTTGATGCCCACGTTCCTTGGCCATTTCGTCGAGCTTGTAGGTGGGCATCGGAGGTTTGTTAAATTTCATTAATTTGACCAATTATTCTTTAAGCATCGTCATATAAGCTAGGATATTATTTCTTTGCAACCACTCTACCAGTGTGGCTTTATTATTTTATGCCGTTGGTGCCTTATTAAGCTGCCGGGAGTGATATTTTGCATTGTCCATTGTTATTATACTTGGCTCGCTTAAATTATTTAATAAATTGGCGAACCATTCTTCCAATTTGTCAGCATTCATTTCTTCCTGGTAGTCTCCAGTTTTTTTTTTTGACTTAAATGCTAGAACTAGAATTTGGTATAAACCCGTGTTCATTCCCGGCATGGCATATTATAAGTCGTTCACCTTCTCCCTCTGGCACTTTGGTAGAGCTGTGAGCGGTGTTATTAGTCCACATTTTACTGACTGTGTGATTTGCGTTTAGCCAAGTTTCGTCCAGAAATATGACATTGCTCCAGTTTTTAATATCCTTTGCCGATTCTAAAAATGTTACTCGTGCAAGTGCGATATCTCCTCTTTCCATTATTATTTTTCTTTTATTTACTTTCTTCCATCTAAATCCCACTTTATTTAATATTTGCCGTAGCGAGGTAACACCGCCAGTGTAAAGTCCAGCCTCTTTTATCAATTTGTTTAGTTTCATTAACGTGGGGTATTCACTTTTCTCATAGTATCCGTAAATGTGATTGCGTATTGCTTCTACATCAAAACTGTCAATGTCTGTAACGAAAGCTTTACGCCTGCGCTTCTTTGGAGTCGACAACTTTTTGTCTTCCCTACCCGTTTCACCTGTTCCGATGTCCAGTGCTACCGCAACTCGGTCTACGACTTTGTCAATTGAAATGATTGGGCCTCCGTTTGTACGTTCTCGTTCAAAATAGTCCTTAAATCTAGTCACCAACTCCCAACTTTGTGAGTTTAAAACAGTCTTTTTTGTTTTTTTCGGAATTGTTAGATCCGAACAAAAACAATAATAACAAACAAAGAACTTAACAAAAACTCACCAAAAAATAATAACAAAAGTCAAAATCAACAAAAACTCAAAGCAGACGCAACGAAAACACAAATCGCATACAAGGCAGATGCACTCGTACTGACATTTTCGAGTTGCAATACGATCACAAGATGGCCGATCTTATTCATCGATTTGATGTCGATTCAACAGTGTCAATCTCTATTGACAGAAGTTCCGTTCCATGCATCTGCCATTTTTATGACACATTTTCTTAATTTAATTTCATATTTATATTTCACAGTTATTATAAGATATCAGAGTTAATAATAAGAATAATAGCAGTTTCATTCATAATTAAAGAAAATATTATTTTTTGTCAATGGAATATAATTTATTTCGTTTGCTTTTTTTTTGTTTTCTTGTAAAAAGTTTGCGTAGCAAGGAATATAAGAACTGTCGCCCATATCATCATACGACGCACGTAGTTATACTAGAAGTCAGTGGCGTGCACAGGATTATGACACAGGGTATGCGGCGAAGTACTCGGTCACAAAAACTTTCGTTTATAGATTTTTAGCATAGCTACAGCCAAGCGACGGATCTCTAAGTCGAAACCATGCCAACAGAGCAAGTCTTAGATGTACTACTATTCATGTACATCTTCTACGGCAACGCAGACAAAACAGCGATCGATCGTAGCGGCGGAAGAAATTCTAATAAGTAAAATAATAAGCATATTTTAAAATATTATAACTACTCACCAGTCAGTCAGCTTCAATTTTCACATATTCAAGGTTCCGGTTACTTGAGATTACTATATCCCGATGTAAATTACTAAATAATATGCAAGGAAAACAATATAATTTAATCGTGTGTACACAGCCACACAGCCTGTTATACGTTTCATAACTTTTAACATGAAATTTTCGAGTTACATTATTTTTTGCTGGTTTAATTGTTGTAACTCGGGTACACACCTACCTTTAGACAGAATTTGAATATTTTCACTGAATGACAATTGTGACAACTTTTTATTTTTAATTTTTAATAAACACACATTTTCAACACAAACCTCACAGTCAAATAACATTTTAAAAAATTCAACTAACTCACTAGTAAAAGCAAATCACTACAATTATTATAGAAACTCAGTAATAAACTGTTAAATGTACACACTTTCAAATGTTAAAATGAAAAATCTTTTAAGAAAACTATAAATAAACTGGAGCGATTAAATTGTAAACAATGCTTATCACATGAAATATGCAATATGGCCCCCGCGAAACACAAAACGTTTCTTCTATTTAAACAAATAATGCATACGTCGATTTATTAGATTCGCGGCTTATAATTTTTACTCGGATTATAGGCAACGAATAATTTCCTACAAGCCAGTTCGGCGGTTTTCGGAAGCGATCGGATAGCCGAACCATGTCTGGTCAGTTTCATACATTGGAAAATGAAGTACATGCTCAGTACGTAAAGATGTCGCTATGAGTAAGCATTGTGAACCATGGAAAAGTAAATCACATTAAAAGCACAATTAAACCGCCATGTAACTTGTTTTGTTTTACGTCAGTGATTTATTTAGTTTTATTCTTCAAAATTTTCAATGATTACTGAATAAAATATGAATTTATAACAATATTTTATTCATACAACGCCCTCTTTTTTAAAAATTGAATTGATAAAGTACATCGGCACTACGGGACTCATCAAATTAAATATCGTCAATTCACGATAGATGGCGGCCTAGTTAAAACGACGACGCAACGCGCAGGCGGCGCTATTGGCGCTTATTTAACAATTTATCTTTATAGCACAGAGATAATAATATACTACGTTAGTACGTAGATAATAATATACTTAGTTATGTCTGGTTATGTTCGTTCTCTGAAAATAGTGTCATTTATAATTTCCACGTAAAGTGCCATCTAGTATTTTTTCTTAGTAAATAACATTACACTGACAATCATAGAACTCGTTGTAGTACCAAGCTTGCGCCACGGGCGCCCGAAGCCGAAGGCCATCTCATGCCGCATGAGTTCGCCTATTTAACATGTCGATATTCATGGGTGTGTGCGTTTGCGAAGTATGAAAATCACACATACATGCGATGATTTGTCCTGCACAAAGCTACTGCATGAGTTGCTATTTATAAAATATTAGGCGTTTTAAAGTTATTATATTTTTTTAATTAATTTATTTACTATTAATTAAAGTCATCTAAAACGTACGAACGTTTTATTAAAATATCTGTGAATGAAAAGTAAAGCACTGCATTTCTGCCTATATGGAGCGCACGCCCCTGGTAGAAGTCAAGACGTCCCGCGGCAATTAGTGTAACTATATTTGGTAAATTGTTATTTACCGTACCTGAGGTTGTAATAAGTACTGCCTGAGACATGATACTCAAGTTAAAGTAGTTTTGTGAAGCAGAACAGCAGAATCAAGGTATTCTAATACACTTAAAAATGCTGGCAATATTTTGTCGCGCGACAGCGCCGCGTCTAGGGGACTTCTTTCATGAAAAAGAGTTTATCTATTTACCTTTTAGAAGTAATGTGTTTGTATTAATACAAGTAACTGATTCACAGCACTTTAATTCAGCCTAAATTTGTGCGAAAATTCATAATCATTTAATTTCGAAATATAATTCACACCTGGTTTATATTTCTTTCTTTATTTTTTCTATGATATTATTAGTATCACTGTCTTCATCGCAATATATGATCATTTGAAGTAATTCAATATCACTATCATCACTACTACAGTATTCCATTATGTATTTAGAAAATAAAACTAGTGCTCGATTTTTCGACTTGTTCTACGTATTTTTTTAATATATGGCGGAAGGTAATATAGGTGATATACCATTGCCAGGGCCAACTTAAAAAAGCGGGAAAAAATAATTTTCGTTTTAAGCTTTCAACACCGTTTTTTCAAAATCGAGTCTTTTTTGGAGTCAAGTTTGGAAAGTTTTGAAAATTTTCAAAGTCCAAAGTCTAGTCTAAAGTCCAAATAAATCATCAATGCAGTCAATGAGTCAAGTCAGCTGAATCAGTAAAGTGGTAGACGCTTTACTAAAATTTTAAAGGTAGTTTTGAAGGGATCATAAAAAATCACGCTTTTTGAAGTTGTACGTACCACTTGCCCGCACTTGTGCACGTTTACGAATATTTAATTGTTAATATTCTACCAATATTACACATTAAGAACCGAAATAACAAAAAATAAGGAAGACCTACAAAAACAACAACGTCACACATTGATATCCTCGGCAAAACTAGGTTCTCCATTTAGTTAACGGCCGACATGGACAGATAAGCAAATGACGTTATTAAAGTAAGCTCCGCCTATCGGAGAGTAAGTTGAAACTTAAATTGAAATTATATTTATATCTATCTCTAGTAGGCTATACGTCCTCCCGCCGATAGATGAGCCGCTTCGGTAGGAAATGCCATCTGTTTGAAATTATGAGAGCCATGCCATTGAAACGCGAGTAAAGACAAAAGCAAAGATCTTATAAACGCGCATATTGAATGTACTATCGAACAAGTTGCCGCTCGACCAGACATAGACATAAGTAGAAAATCGCTTAACAGCGCCGTTAAATAGTTTGCACGCAAACATACTCACGAGTCGATGTAGTCGATGCGGTCACTTCCTTTGTGTTCGAATATTTTGAGGCGTTCTAGTGCAAAGGAAATGCTTAGAAACTGGTCGAGCAGGAACTTTGTCGATATTGTACAAAGTTACAGAATAAATATTAATAATATATTGTTTTGTCTATCGTAGGTGGAACAGTTCGTATTGACGTCACCTCGAGACAACGCATCCTGGATTATGATGGACGAGATGATTGACAACGCGGAACGTTTCTGCCAAGACCTCGGCCTGCCGTACCGCGTGGTGAACATCGTGTCAGGAGCTCTCAACCATGCGGCTGCCAAGAAGTTCGACCTTGAAGCCTGGTTCCCAGGCTCCGGAGCCTTCAGGGAGCTCGTCAGCTGCAGTAACTGCTTGGAGTATCAAGCCAGGAGGTTACTGGTTAGGTGAGTCATTTACTTAGATTAATCATATTTTCATAATTTTTTCGAAGTTTAATGAGTAAATTCCTAAAGCCACAATAAGGCGTCCGAGTTTAAGCTATGTTCGACTGCAATTTAAATTCACTCTAACTTACATTATTCAAATAATATTTATCCCCCTTACTAATAAAAATATTTATACAGTGGATAAGCAATACAATGTTCTGTCTGTACAAGACAAGGACAAACATTGTATTGCTTATCCACTGTATAAATATTTTATTAGTAAGGGGGTTAATCTTAAACTTTTGCCCGCGGCACTGTACTTCTTGGGGATAAAAAGTAGCCTATGTGTTTATCCAGAGCCTAACATACTACCACACAAAATTTCATCGAAATCAGGATCCTATATCCTAATCCACAGTATGATTATTAGTAGTACCTAATTTTCTTTTTTTATTCAGGTACGGACAGACGAAAAAAATGAATGCAGCCACAGAGTATGTGCACATGCTGAACGCGACAATGTGCGCTACAACACGCGTCATATGCGCGCTGTTAGAAACGCATCAGACGGACGACGGCATTGTGGTGAGATTATTGCTTATTTACGCAGAACTAAAGGTCGTCCTGTGGTCGAAATTCGCCCATAATAAGACATGTAATTTTTGACTTTGTACATTATAGACGTTGAACCGCTTATTTAGAAAATATAAAAATAATCTAAATGTTTTGTCAATCTGTAAAAAAATGTATTTATATAACGCACGGTAGTGTGTGTTGTTGCTATTTTTATTAAGTTAATGTATTCTTAAGCATTATTTAAAAATATATTACCTTTCTGCACACCTTCCTCCACATAAACTTGAACTATGCCAAATATCTCCGTTCACACAATAAGTCTGTACTGAAAGTTTTTGCTCTCGTATTAATATATGTTAAAAATTTATAACGAATAATTTTTAACCGTGGGTAACCGAGCTTTGCTCAGAGTTCTGATAAATTAAAAAAAAGGATAACAAAATTATTTATCTGATCGGTAGTAGAACCCGCTACATTTCGAATTTTCAAACAAAGCAAAATTAATACATAAGCATACCAATCTGCCAATCGGACTGACGTAATCGAGTCGAAATTATTGATATATAGCTTTTGCCCGCGGCGCCGCCCGCGTAAATACAGTATCCCACGGGAACACTACTTTTTCGGGGTAAAAAGCAGCCTATGTTTTCCTGAGATCAAGCTACTGCCATGCCAAATTTCATCAAAATCCGTGCAGTAGTTTTTGCGTGAAAGAGTAACAAACATCCATCCATCCTCACAAACTTTCACATTTATAATATTAGTAGGATTGTCGCACGACAAACAAATAACACATATAGCTTAAAAATGCGCAGTTTCCCAGGGATAAGACCTAGCTAGATCGATTTTTCTCCCCTAAAACTCCCTGCAGACTTAATTTCATGGGAATACTTGTAGCCGTTTTCGAGATTACCATTATATATATACAAGATTGTCTCGTTTAAACACTTTAAAGTATAAGATAATGATAAGAAATATAGTTTGGTGTGCAGCTATTAAACCATCAACACCAATGAAAATTCAATTGTACACCTGCTAAAGGGTTCCTCCTTAATGCTGCCATTAAGCCTGAGGTCACTTTATCAAAAATTATTATATTTTGTCAAAAATACCTTTTAATTACATAAAAGGTAACAATCAGCTGTGTAAACAATACGATCCATCAACTAACAACTTAAGAGCCTTACTCACGGGCCAACCTGCAAAATTCGTAATCTTTTGTAATTTTTGCGTACAAGTCCGCTTCGAAGCTGCGGCCTTTAATTTGCAGGCTGGACGGCGATATGGATCGCTTTATGTTATAGAGTAATTTTTTTTTTCAGGTACCAGAAGCGCTAAAGCCGTATCTGCCTGAACAATATAAAGACCTGATTCCGTTCGTCAAACCTGCGCCCATAGACGTGGAGGCTGCCGCCAAAAAAGGGAAGAAACAAGAGAAGAAATAATCTCAATTTGCAAGCCGCACCAGTGATTAAAATCAAGATGACCGTATAAAACTTTAGATTTTAACCGAGTGATGAATCTAAAATATCACAGGAAAATTAATCAGCTGCAGAATTTTAAGATTCCAGAGTGCCTATTTTTAAATTGTATTCATTGTTTGGTCAAATAAATTATGTAAGTGTGGACAATAACTATATAACCAACAAATCATATTACTTATAGGGACAACTAAAATTTGTACATACACATTCATATGTGTAGAACTATTGTATTCTAATTCAATAACGTACTAGCCTGCATAGCCGAAATCAGCTTACTTTGTTGAAGTTAAACAGCTTATTTTTTATTTAAAATGTTGTATTTAGACAGGTACAGTAATCAGAAAAACCAATTTGCTAATGATTTTGACAATCTTAGCTTTTCTACAGACAATGCATGAAAAATAAATGACAACTGTCGAAAAGGAATAAATTGCTTACAGACGTACAGATTTGTTTGGTCTGGAGCGGACCATTATGACAGCACGACACTCTTGTGTTTGATTTTCAGCTGTATTGTATTATATCAGAGGACTATTACAGTGCATTCCGATTTTTGTTCAGTGTTCCAACTCGAAAAAGTATTTCTACCCAAACTTAAATAAACTGGTTAATAAATAATAAAAAAATAATGTCCTGTATTATTATTGTCCTTTTTACATTAAAATATACTCCTTAACTTTATTTTCTACAGGTTGACTTTTCAAATCGCTTGTTGGGAATTATAATAGTCCAATAGATTAATTTTATTAAAAACAAGAAAATACAAACCTCAAACAATAACCCTAAAATATCCTCTCCCTCGAGGTTTTTTTTTCCAAATTCTAGGGAAAACGGAAACCAAATCCGGGATTTGCTCCGGACCAAATCCTTACATATTGTGTTGATGCTATTAGAAACATGGTCGCACTGTACTTACTGACATTATTTATACTATTCCTTGATAAGCATTTCATTGATTAAATTTAGAGCTTATTAGCCGACATAATTTTTTATTTTAAAAATGATTTTGCTGAAATTATGCGCCTTTTTATTGCAAAATCTTTTATATGTGTGGAACAATTTAATTATAAAAACACAAATGTTGTACATTTCCTTTATTCAATGCTATCCAGCAGTCAGCTGAGTACAAAAAATGATATACATGATACACATTTAGAAAATATATATTACAATTTAGCACTTAACTAAAAGAAGATCATGATATTTGATATTCATGTTACGCAGATACAAGATAAAACAATTTAAAAAGGAATAATGTTCAACATAGTTTTGCCATGTAATTGTCAGAGATAAGATTTCATAATATTCATCACTTATTATACTTCATAGTAGAATTAACACTATTTTTATACTTTAGCATAGTTTTTACTAACAATTATTGAATAATGAATATTGCATGTAACATTCCAGACAGAGCAGTTGTCTACATACATAGATTTGCCACGTCACAACTGACAAATAAACTTTTCTACGTAGACCACCCATAATCCCTACAGGATAGTTATAATCATGTAGGCCTGTAGGTAGGGTATATACTGCACTCTTAGGACTGAGGAAGTGTTTTATGGGTACAATGATTTTTTGCATATTACTTCTCGTATCTCTGTAGTCTGGACCTAAGCTGTTTGAAACATTATTATTTCAACTTTTAAGAATATCAATACATATTCAAGTATTAAAATTACAACAGAAATTTAATTGTATTTTCTATTTCATTTTTTTTTTCCAATTTAATTTGTAATGAACAAGCAACTAGTTATACAATACAAGTGCATTTTATATCTTTCAAATTTTTTTATGATGAAACTTCTTTTATGCACATAAGATCTTTTAAAGATAATGTTATAATAACCTTCCAAGCTTATCTTGAATATTGCCTCCTATCAAAAAGTATAATAATTTATGACTTGGCCTTTGACAAACAAAGAAATATATGTATATATAAAATTCTTAAAGCAGAAAATTGTGAAAGAAACATAATCATTTACTACTTTTAGTTTTCAAGAAACACAACTTGATATAATTTTTGAAATTATTAACCAATTTGTCCATATTCATATATCAAAATTAACATGCAAGCTGAGCCTTTTGCCGACATTTCTGCATTAAAGCTCTCAATGTGAACTGACGACGTGCAAGAGTACGTACTTGTTTCAAGAATGTGTCAAGATCAATGACCTCTTTACGTAAAGCCTCGCCCATGTAATAAATAGCATCCTCTAGAGTTGCCTCCTCGGCAAAAGCATTCATTAGTTGTGTGTACAGAGGTGCAGTCGTAACAACAGCTTCGTCCACATCGACCCCCTCTTGCTCCCCTAAACGTTCAACAGCAGTCTGAAGTTCCTTTTCTTTTTCTTGTAAAATGGTTATGTTTTTATCTAAATCACTTCTTTCTTTTTGTAATCTAGCCAAAATATCCTCCAGCCGTACTTTACCCTCCTGTAGCTCCTGGGCAGTGCGACGTAAAGTTTCCAGTTCAGCTTGAGATTGTTGAGACTGTTCATTCAGCCGCCTTCTCAGTTTATCTTCAACAGCAGACAGCAGAGATACCTTTATATGCTCTTCTGTGATTGTACCTCCGGCAACATCGGGACTGGGTCCATAGTTAAATGTACTAGGATAAGGAGTAGTAGTATTAGGAGGAGTTGGAAACTGACTTCCATTAGCAGTGCTAGGGTGTGGGTAAGGGGCACCAAAATGGAATGCAGGTGACTCAGGATAGGGACGACGAGGGAATCTTGGGAAGTCTGGATGATTAGCATCATATATAGGAGGTGGAAGTGGCATAAAAGTTTGTGGATACCCCATCTGTATATCGTTTCGCGGCTTAGAATAGACAGGAGGCAGCTCCGCAAAGGCAGTTATCATAGATTGCACAAGTTTCAGTAAATTTGAACCACTAGGATTCCATTGATGCAAATATGGATGGTAAACTTTCCCATTACTATCTACATACTTCGAAACTCTTATTGTCATATCTGCTGTTGGTTTAACAAAACACAATGGTACGTTTTGGGGGTGAGTATCCATAAGCCAAATACAAACAGGAATATTGTAGACTGCTCCTTTATAATTCACTGGTATTGTGCCCTCTAAGTTAAGAAGATTCTTCCTTGTACCATTGTTGAAAACAAAGACTTCTAAACGGTACGTAAGACTACGATAAACTTGGATAAGAGACATGACCTCTCGAGTTGTAAAATCTCGGTGTTTGTATTTAGCTAGGTACGACTTTATAGCTGCTTCGTCATTGGCCATGATTAAGTAGGAATAATCAATGCAACTTAAGAATAACACAACAACAATTCACAATAATTTCACTTGAATTTTTATTTTTCAATAAAATTTGTCATCGCTAATTACTCTATTGTCAAATCAAAATATCAGTTTTTTTTTCTCGTTATGTAGTGACAACATTAGGGTGTAGAATATCTGGAGTGGTCCATAACGTTCTATGCCCAGTCCAGACAGCTCGCTCCGTCACTTCGCCGAGATACTCGCCAACGTTACCCGAAGTTCGAAGTGCGTGCCCACTATAGATAATAAGTAGTACTACTGAAGGTGCCCACACACTCGGACAACCTCGCGAAGAACCAGACATAGATGATAAGTATCTTTGATGATAAGTACTACTACCACAGAGTATTTTTTTATATTTAGAACAGATTTTGACTACTACTGAAAGAACTAGTCGCTCGGAGTCATAGATGTTAAGTATTACTATTGAGATTCGGAGTCCGCCGTCACAGCAACATGGATGTTTTTGCCGTTGCAATATCCACTTTAACGCATTTTAAAAGTTTCCTGTCGCGACCACTAAAAACGCTCATGCCCCGTGGGAACGTAGCTTGACAGTTGACACTACTGACAGGCTGCTAGATTTGCAGGCAGACCGTAAGTACGGCGCTTTATTATACAGGGTTACCTTTTAAGTCGACCTAAATCCTTTATGGGGCTGTAGTTTAGATCATTTCTAATTGATTTGACTATGAAACACCATATCCTAAACCCAACGGTTTTCGAGATAATCTAATTTTAAGTATTTAAAAAAAATATACATTTTTTGTCTCTTCTTGTATCTCTTTTTTGTAATTTGAGATCTGGTATGTTCGTTTATACGTTTCTTTTAGAAGATAGATTGCTCTATCCATTTTAACTTCAAAAATCTGTTTGCAGAGTAAAATAAGTCGTAGAAGATGATGAATAGTGAGATATGAAACAAAAAAAATATTAAAACTAGTTTTTCTTTCCGGAATATGACAAAAAAATCTATGGAAGTTAGATTGCAGATATGCTCAAAAACATGTCCATTTTATCAGCTATCCAAAAAGGTATAACAATTTAGGATAACATTAGACCTCATAATAAAAACATTGATAAAGTGACCCCAGGTAGCAAAAAAACCGGTCCTTCGATACTGTCTGATTAAAATGAGGCGCGTGCGAGCGGAATGCCATTCGTTTTGTGTAAGTGTGAGCAAGAAAAGAGATAGTTTCAGTATTTTGGATGGTCAAACAAAAGTTTATTTGTTTAGTCTGCTCATGCGATTCGTCCGTGGTAGATACTGTAGCATACGCTCGAAGTACGTCGAAACAAGAACATCGCTCTGATAAGAGCGTGTTTACATCGTTTGACGAGTGAAACAAAAAATGCTTTGATAAAAGCGACGTTCGTACGAATGAAACGAGTATCCGAATAATAATCCGTGACTGGAAGCATCTTCATTCATCTTGACAACGGTGCAGCCCGAAAAGGACTTTTTCTAATAAGAATTTCACTTTGTAGCACTACACATCACAAACATTCTTCATTCTTCACATGCCAACAGTCGGTGCCCCGAAGGACAGCGAGACGTCATATTCCAGCGAAGGCTCGAACCCAAATGACCGACGCGCGTTTTTTTTTTTTTTTCGAATGGGTCTACGCTAATGGCTTTTCCCCGTTTTAGCTTAATCGATCTGGTATATAGCAAGTCGTTTGGTGGGGAGACGACGAGGGAGTTTGACTCCCTCCTGCGAACCAGTTTTTAGGGAATAACTACGTAATATACTACGTATAAGTTATTATTAGGTCTGGAGAGACCGTAGTCCCTCCTACTGCGGGGTCCCTTCCTCACTCACTGACGAGTGTGGTTGCTCACGCGCGGTAGCACAAACTAACGGCGCATTGGTAGGGATAGAGTAGCTCAGTTTTAAGGATCTGGGAGGGCCGGCCTCGGCCGTCAGGTGGACTCGCGCGCGAATGTCCTGATATCGAGTACTTCCGCAGTATTGATAGAGCTCTCTATAACAATATCGCGGTCGCGGTCATAATTATGTGTGGCTACACTAGTAGGAATCGAACTCGGACCCGGGTTCGAGTCCGGTGGTTCCGTGTTTCAGTCGGTCCGTATGTCTTTACGTGTGTTCGTGTCTGGTGTAAGACTTCGGGGTAGGCGCCGGCGTCGACCCCGGTGCTTTTCTAACCACGCAGGTGCATGTTTTAGTGTTTAGGAGAACTCCTTGATTTTGTTTATCAAGTCCGTGTGACTTGCTAGTGCGAACATGTGGTCCTCCAAGGAACCTCGCAGTTTTGTGACAAAAATGTTTAGCTCCATCGAGTCGATGTCGCTTTGAAATTTGGCGGCGAACGCTATGTCAGCGCCAAAATTAGAAGTCGGGGGCGGTTTTGCAGGTCCCGTTTCTGCGGCCCTTTTGGGCGGGGGAGGGGGGGATGGCTTTTCCCTCCGGAGTGGGGGGAAGCACGACAAGTACCATGTTATACTGGTATTTATTTGCGGGGTGGTACATCCTGTGTACCTCTTTAGCGGGGATCCCCTGTCTACGGATGTCCTCGAGGACGGATTCTGTGAACAGTTCTTTGTCTACACCCTTGATGACGACTCGCAGCATGCGTTCGTCCTCCAGGGCGTATGTGTGGTATCCGATCTGCTGTTCTCTGAGAAAAGCAGTCAGTTTTCTGTGGTCAACAGGGGTTTGGACCTGCATCATGATTCCCTTTGGGGTGTTGTGGGCTGACGAGTAGCTGATACGCTGCTCGTTTATGGCTCCACTTATCAGGTTCCATTTAGCCTTCTCCTGTATTATAACAGGAGGCGGCAGTTTGGGGGCCGAAGGAGTCAACTGGGAAGTCGACTTGGGGCTGTTTGGGGCCGCGGCTTTTGTGCCGTCAAACTGCATAGGTTCCGCACGGGGCGCTGTAGGGGGCTTGTATCCCATTCCGCTTTTCGCGGTTTTTGCCGGCAGCGTCGGCGAGGAGCAGACCGCAGAGGAAGCGCCGTCCGAGCGTTTCCTCTTCTTGGTCTTCCTACCTTTTACGGTTTGAAAACCGTCCTCCCCCTCGGAGGTCTCCTGCTCGGAGCAGGACATCTCCGACTGGGATGAATCTATGTTGTCATCGCTTTCTGGCGATGACGTTGTAGTCGCTGTCGTCGCCGGCGACGACGGCGTCTCCTCGGACGTAGCTGCCGGGGAAGCCGGTGAGCTCTCGGGGACATAGGATTTTTTAAAAGCCTCCCAGGCCTCTGAGGCTCCTGGGAATTTTTGGTCCATAAAGGTCAGGAACATCCTCACCATGGTGTCATCCATGGTCAGGCTGCTTACCCCGGCCCTTTTGGGGCTGCTGATCTGTAATGAAATTTATTTAAGATTCAACCCCTCCCGGCATCCGGGGGGGGGGGGGGGGGGTGAGTGGAGGAGTCCACTGGTGTGTAACCTATCCGTACAATTTCACTTTACTTACTTTACCTGTTCCTCGGACGCAGGAACACACCGACACTACACTATCGCTATGCGAAGCGATCGCGACGGTGGAAAAGTGTTTTAAACGGACGCGTCGAAAAATAACGGTCGCGGCGAAAACTAACAGTCGCGGCGGGAAACCTGACGGTCGTGACGGAACGCGCGAAAACCGGCGTCACGTCGCTGCGTGAAGACCCGAGAAGAAGGCACTGGCACTGGGGTAGTATATTTAAACACTTTACTTATATATACACACTCAGTATATATATGATTAGAACAGGGAAACTTATCGGAGTCAAGTGTTATGCGTACCTGCTTAGCACTACCACTCAAATCGGAATTTGAGAGCAGAACACAGATTAATATATGTAGCAAGAGCAGAATGACCGACGCGCGGCGCCGCTAGATATATTTATACCCGAGCGCCGCGGTCCGCGTCGCGGCGGCATACCTGTCGATGCGCAAAGACATGCGCAGACGACATCCAATAAGAATCGACCTTCTAAGTTCGTAAACAAATAGTCAATCAGAAGCAATTTTTAATTTTGTAAATTCTTTATTTAAAAATAATAATTGTTTTTTTTTTTGTATAAATACGTGTACATTTTGTAAATAAATTATTCACTTCACAACTGTAGATCGAGTTTTACTCTCTACCCAAACTGCCTCGACAAGAACCTTCAAAGTTGGAGTACCATACATCTAAAATACGATTCTTGTTCTGTGCTCTCCATTTTAATTCGACTCGGCTTGTATTTCTGAACTGTTCTTGAATCTTTCTTTTTCGTGACTGTGCTTGCTTATTGGACTTGGTTTTGTGCTTCTGATTTGGAACTGTTGAAAATGGCGACCTATACGAACGAGGAATATGCTGATATGTTATTCTGTTACGGATATTGCGATGGTGTATCAGCAAGAGCTCGTGCTGAATACATACGACGGTATCCCAACCGCCGCGCTCCGGACGTCAGTGTGTTTGATGGCGTTTACCGACGAGTTAGAGAGACTGGCTCTGGCTCTGTTTCAAGACGACGGTCTGACCTGGGTCGTCCACGTGTGAATGATGACGACGAGCAAGACAACGAAATTGTGCAAAGATTTAGATTGGATCCAACTACTACAACTAATGTTGTTGCCAGACATCTTGGGTGCTCGCAGTGGAAAGTGTGGTTTACCGTCCATACTGCTGGCCTTTACCCATACCACTACAGACCCGTACAAGTCATTGAAGAAGGCGATCCTGTGAGGAGGTTGGATTTCTGCAGATTTATGCTAAATGCAGACTTGGAAGACCCGACATTTTTTAGACGCATTGTGGACAGATGAGTCTAAATTTGACAAGGATGGTATAACGAAAAAAGGGATCCCAGAGACGATTTAGTTTGAATGTGTGGATGGGTATAATTTCAAACCATTTAATTGGGCCTTACTTTTTTCCGATAATTTGAATGGAGAAATCTACGAAAACTTTTTAAGAGAAGAATTACCACAATTACTGCAGGATTTACCAGAAGAAATCACTCAAGACATGTGGTTTCAACATGATGGTTGTCCTGCACATTACAGGAGAGCTGTACGAGAGTGGCTGGACACGACGCACCCCAATAAGTGGATCGGAAGAGGTGGACCTACACCTTGGCCAGCTAGGAGTCCCGACTTAACCCCCATGGATTATTAATCTTTTAATAAACGTTTTACTATTTACATGGTTTTGTTTCATTTTCTATGGCTAACTAATAATTTGGTTAAAATGCCCGATGTTAAAATGGTCTATCATGAGTTTTATTTTAATGAAGACTACTATTACCCAATACTGTTATACCTTTTTGGAAAGCTGACAAAATGGAGATCTTTTTAAGCATATCTGCAATCTAACTTCCATAGATTTTTTTTGTCATATTCCAGAAAGAAAAACTAGTTTTAATATTTTTTTTGTTTCATATCTCACTATTCATCATCTTCTACGACTCATTTTATTCTGGAAACAGATTTTTTACGTTAAAATGGATAGAGCAATCCATCTTCTAAAAGAAACGTATAAACGAACATACCAGAGGCTCAAATTACAAAAAAGAGATACAACAAAAAACAAAAAAATGTATATATTTTTTTAAATACTTAAATTTAGATTATCTTGAAAACCGTTGGGTTTAGGATATGGTGTTTAATAGTCAAATCAATTAGAAATTATCTAAGCTACAGCCCCATAAAGAATCTAGGTCGACTTAAAAGGTAACCCGGTATAAAACATAAACTTTGACATTATGGAGTTTTGCCGGGGAACTCAATGGGTGACGTTATGGATTTTGTATATTTATAAAGGATCTAGGTCGACTTAAAAGGTAACCCGGTATAAAACATAAGCTTTGACATTATGGAGTTTTGCCGGGGAACTCAATGTGTGACGTTGTGGATTTTGTATATTTATCATAAATTTGTGTTATTTCGGTTCTTAATGTGTAATATTGATAGAATATTAACCATTAAATATTCGTTAACGTGCAGAAGTGTGGGCAAGTGGTACAACTTCAAAAATCGTGCTATTTTGTGTCTCTCCAAAACTCCCTAGAAACTTTCAGTAAAGCTTCTACCACTTTACTTAATCGACTGACTTGACTCATTGACTGCAGTGACTATCTATTTGGACCTTTGATCAGACTTTAGACTTGACTTGATTTAGGAATACGGTATTGAATATTGAAAAGAAAATTCTATTTCCCGCCTTTTTAACTTGAGACTGGCAAATAGTTTTTAGCCGACGCCATAATATATTTAAATAAAAAAAAAACTTTGACATTAAAAATGACAGCTTACTGCTGACAATTGACAGCTCGCAGCCATTGAAAATTTGGCAATTCTTTTCGTGTGAACTTTCCGAGCTCACGGGGCGTTCGTGTAACGTTATTCAAATCCAAAGTCATCGGCTTGGATTTAATTTAATATTAAAATTTAAAAACTTTAAGCCGAAGCAAAATGCCGCCTAAATTCGATCCAAATGAAATTAAAATCGGTAATATATTGAATTTTGATAAAACTTCGTCCAACTTATTGTGAGTTGTGAGTGCTAAACCAATGTCTTATTTCTAGTGAACCTAAGATGTGTGGGTGGAGAAGTCGGTGCCACATCTTCCTTGGCTCCCAAAATCGGTCCTCTTGGTCTGGTAAGTAGATTTATAACCTTTGCGCCAAGTCCTAACCTATAAATTTTGCGTGGCAGTCACAGTGCGACAATTTCTTAATAATATGGTGGGTTTTTATGGGCTTTGTGTATTTCGTACTTTATGTATGTATTAATAACGAAAGCTGTAATTGTAAAAGGACGAGCTGGTTTTTAAAACTTAGTTGTTGCTTGTTAAGTGATGAATGATCTTGGGGGGTGCCTCCCTACCAGGCGCGTCCTTCCGGGTGGCGGATGGAAGGAACCCGTGACTCAGGATCCGGTCCCTGTCGCGGCTACTCCGAATGTCCAATAAGGAGTCGCGGACCAGGCCATATGACTGTCATGCGATTATTTCTTATTCTATGTAGCTTAGTCCTTTTGAAGTATTCTCAATACATGAGACAGGGTTTGCCTGTACTGAGTACTGTGTGTGGTAGTTAGTATAAAAAATGTGCTCAAAATACATGTACTCTCTATTTAATATCTGACTTGTAACTTTTGCTCTTTAGTCGCCCAAAAAGGTTGGTGACGATATCGCCAAGGCTACCGGAGACTGGAAGGGTCTGAAGATCACTGTGCAGCTGATTGTACAGAACCGACAGGCGCAGATCTCTGTTGTCCCATCAGCGGCCGCCTTAGTCATCAGAGCACTGAAGGAACCACCACGTGATCGCAAAAAGCAAAAGAACGGTAAGTTATATTATATATAAAAATGGATTGCAATTTCAATGTCTCTCTAAAACTCTCTTATTTTGGTCATATTATAATTGTGGAAGTTCAGGGACAGTTTAAAATGTGAGAAAAATTGGAAAAGGTGTAGGAGTAGACATAGTTGTGGTTAATAATTGTTCCAGTTCACAATTAATACAAAATGTGTGTCAGGACAGCTAGTTTCTAAATAAATAAGACTGTTACATTTAGAACTATTGAGTACTCATATTAGTAAGGTTACTCAATTTTAGCAATTTAAATAGTGCTGTTTCACAATCTGCTAATAAGTGTCGGATAGCTTATTTGCATGTTTTGTCTCTGTCACTCAATATAAAGTGAGCAGCGACTATATTCCAAATAAGTAGGTATGAAATTTGATTTCTATTTAAATCTATATAGATTCAAGATGAAATCAAATTTTATACCTATATAGGTATAAATTGTCAAAATTTGTTTGTGCAAAGCTTATTTTTATATAGTGTATGTATGTAATTTTCTTTAAATTATCCTCATATTTAATAACTAATTTTCTCTATTTCAGTCAAACACAATGGAAATATCACCTTAGAAGATGTCATTGGAATCGCCAAAATCATGAGGCCTAGATCCATGGCCCGACACCTATCTGGCACAGTGAAGGAGATCCTAGGAACCGCACAGTCTGTTGGCTGCACAATTGATGGACGTCCCCCACACGATCTCATTTTGGAAATCAACAACGGCACACTTACCATTGATGAATAAATTATGAGATCATATTGATTCTATTTCTTTTTTCATTAAATAAAATACAGTGTCCCGTAAATCGACGTCAAGCTGTAAACCCGTGATAGGCCAAGTTACAATACTTATCAGAAAAAAAAATCCAAGTAATGTGTCTCAAAAAATACAAAGCTTTTTAAAAAAATCTAAAAATCGACATCTTGTGGTGGTTTTTTAGTTCCCGGCACTACAAATTTCTACTTTTTTTGTATGTAATCCTGAATAATGCTTTAGTAAACTGGTGCCTAAGATTTAAATCAAACGACTCCGACTTGAAAGGAAATGAGGCTTTTTGCCCAAAACGATTCGAATTTAATAGTTTGCTCGACTTTAACTGACTGTACTGGAAAAAAAATGTACTACGTTTTTGGCAGGTAATTTTATACCTGCCAAATATATACATATTTTATACGTGTTTGGCAGGTAATTTTAAAAGTTGGCGCAGTTAATAAGGATTCCAAAATGGTATGACACTTGCTAATTGTTTCTTAAATTTTGGACAATATTGATTTTTGTGAAGGAAGTCTGTTTTCGACAATTTATTCTTACTTAAAATGATTCAAGTGTACCCAGGCTTTCTTCTAAGTGATATTCTGATTTGAATGAGACGGAGAGAAACATTCAATGAGTGTAAGAGAGTCAGATATTGACGCCACAAGTACGCGAGACGGGTAGACACAATGCTACTAGTGTGAGCGAGACAATGTCGCTATTGTCCATGTTCCCGACGTACAGCACACAAAATACAATAGATCAGGGGTCTCCAAACTACGGCCCGAGGGTCACATCCGGCCCGCGGAGAGCTAGCATACTTGAAAACTTCTTTTAGGGCACACGGGCCACCGGCCACAACCACAAAACGCCGCCACTGGCATATTTCCTGTAATTCTCATACATTTTATATGGACTCGCCGCACACGGTTGGCGCCGGTGGCGGCCACACGCTACAAATCGTCGCAGCTTGCTTCTTGTGGCCCGCACCGGCAACTAAACGCCGACACAAAAAGCCGCCACACGCCACTCGCGCGATTACGCGCCCCTCTCTCCCTTACCTCAGTTTAACCTGTGAGTAGTAGTGTAGAGTCGACGGACGTAGTCTGTGGTTCATATAGGTAGATAAATATGGATATAGAATTATTTATATCAGAGATACAATCCCGTCCTGCGATCTGGGATTCAAAAAGTTATAGTAATAGAGGAGAAAAAGTGAAGGCCTGGGAAGAAATCTGCGAATTGTTTGTAGGAAATTTTTCGAATAAAACTGCCAAAGAAAAGAACATTGAAGGTAAGTTTAATAAAATAATATAAAACCATATATTTATATTCTATTTTCTTGCCACGGTATTGCTCCTTCATTCATAAAATAATCTTTTAACGTATCTCTTGCAGTAGACGCTCGTGTTACTGGCCAGCCTGTATTTTGTATATTTTCGAGTCCCACTATTTTCAAAGTGTGACGAAAATTGAAACCATCCCTTTTGCGAATAAAGTTGTGCAAAATGCAACAAGCTTTCACAATGTCTTCTGAGAAATGAACAGAAGTGTTTAATGGGCGATGTAATATTCTCCATTTGTTTGCTAGTACGCCGAAGGTACAATCAATGCAACGTCTGGCACGGCTTAACCTATAATTGAAAACTTCTTTGTCTAAGTCCAAATATTTTCCAGCATATGGCCTCATCATATTTTCACTGAGGCCAAATGCTTCATCACCAACAAATGTATAGTTCAATGGTTGTCGATTACCGACCTGTCGTGGTGAGGGGATATTTAATGTCTTTCTGTGTATTTTATTACACAGTTCACTTTCTCTAAATATTGTAGAATCGGATGCTTTACCGTATGCCCCAACATCCACGAACGTAAAAAGTAAATTCGAGTCGCAAGTTGCTAGAAGTACTATTGAAAAAAAATTTTTATAGTTAAAGTAACGTAACGACCCCAATATTGGACAACTTAAGAAAAACTTGTGTTGTGATGTGTTTGATTGTTTGAAATGTTTTTTGTAAATTTCTCGTAGATTTTTACATATTTTTAGATATTTTTTTGTTATACGATTAGTTTAGTGTTAGTTTATTGTAACTGATGTTAGAAAAAAGGAAATAATGCATAAATCCTTAAATAATTTATAAATTACAAAAATACTTTTTTTAACCAGTAATGGACAGAAAAATCTAGTGATGGACACCCAATGTCGAACAACATCCAGTTATAAACACCCATTTATGGACAGTACCCAATGTTGAACCTCCAGTTATGTACATGTAGAAAACTTGTAGTTATCAATAGAATCCTGAAAATGATGTTCGAAAATAGAATAAAACTGTTGAACAAAGTGTTTATTAATTATTTTGCATACGTACTTATAATATTTTAGGACTAAACATTATCACAATGCGTCTCGTTAACACTAATTATTTATTAACAAATCAACAAAATAAGTCGTCTGGTGCAATAAAGAGTTATCCTTATTATAGATCAGTCTAAAAAATACTAATTGATCAGTCTCGTATTAATCACTAAATAATAAAAACATAACAAATTTTGTAGATAAGTACTTATTATCTACAGTCATAAACATTTTGAATTTCAACAAACATAAAAAAACTGGAGCAGGTTCTATTTTATATGTATATCAAACAGTATAAATTTTAACGGTGTAAACACCTCTCTTATTTGTTAGTACTGGGGCATCTATAACTTCAATAATGGTATTCTCATTGTACCAGATCTTATCTGGCTTCTCTGGCCATTTATATGTATTCCCAGTGGAAAATGTCATAGTGCTTATTTCGTAGGACAATTTATCAACAATTTCAACAACACCAGGAAAATATTCACCTTCATACTTAACTATGACATAACTTCCCTTGGCTATATTTCTTTTTGATAACGTCAACCTAGTCAGTGGTACGTGTTCTGATTCAGAATCGGTAGAGTTAATTGAGCGCCTAGAAACAGCTTTCTTTTTATTGCTAGATTTTGTCGGTATTTCCGGTACATTCGTTTCAGACAAATCTTCTTCTCTATTTCATAATTACTATCGTCGCTCTCACAATATTGCACTTCAGTATCCGTTTCATTTGTAGATGTGTCATCTGATTTCTTAGTATTCAACTTCTTGCTAATCAACCGTTTTCTTTTCTTTTCTTCAATAAGTTTCTGTTTCATTATTTTCCTTTCTTTCCTTTCCACAGACCTTTTATCTTTTTCTTCTAGTATACGCTTTCTTTCAGCTTCTTTTTTTTCATGATACTCTCTCCATTGATCACCAGTCACTGCAAAAGGTATCTTTTCTCTAAGCTTTCGTTTTTTTCCTTTAAACATGTTGTCATCGTCCGGCCAGTGCAAATTCCTTTTGAAAGGAGATGGCACAATACATTTTCCAATTTTAATAGGAGGTTTACACTTTGCGGATGTGAAAATATTGTCATTCTGAAGTTGTTTTAACATATTCGTATCATGACTCTTATCTTTTTCAGGAGTTTTGTGTGGCATAATATGGTCAGGTATATTCTTATCTGCGGATACCAATGGGTTTTTACTATTTTGGTCTGAAAGTGTACTTTCACCATGGCTAGTCCCAGGCTCGTTTTGCAGTAGTTGTGGTAATGCAGATTGAGTCTTGTCTATTTGATCTTGGCAACTGGGTGTTTCGGCCGCAATGAGGTATTTTTTTGCACATGCCCAAATTAAATAAAGTGAAATGTCTTCAGTGGGCAACTGGTCATCCAACTTGTGTCTGGGTTTGTAATAGAGTTCCCTAAAAAGTTTTAATTTATCGGCACTCAAACAAGTTTTTATTTCTTTTTCCAGATTTTCAAGGAACTGGTTCTGTAACGTAAGATCTTCGGCCTGTGGTATTTTTCGGGATTTGATTTTTATCATATCTACGTAACTAGGGCCAAAAGGACATAAGCCCCCAGCACGGAAGCCGTTTTTGATAATGTCTTTGGAAATTGTTTCCAAAGCTGTTTTAATCAGTGGAGCAAAATCTTCTTTTTTTAAATTCTGACCGAAATTTTGCAACTTCCAGTTCATTATGGCTTTTTTCCACGAAATTTTTAAAGGTCTAAAACAGCAAGATCCATGGGTTGCAGTATGTGGGTACTATTTGGGTTCAAAGCTATAACCTCAATTCCATTTTCTAGGCAAAAATTTGATAAGTGCATCGTTAAATGCGACTTATGTCCGTCAAGGAAAAATAATATGGGTTTTTTGATATTTTGTTCAATAAGCCAGGGATGAAAAATATTTGTAATGTACTCAAAGAAAGTACTGCCACACATCCATGCGCTTTGGGACTGTGGCGGACCAATTAGCGCCACAATCCTGAATCGCGCTATCGAAGTTTTCTAAGATCGGCACTATATATACGACATCTGAAATTCGTACAAGTGGGCTTCGGCCTGACCGAGCATACCAACTCGCTCGGTCGGAGATCTCCCTTTGGGGCTTGCCACCATATTCCCACATTGGTGACCCTCGACAGAATACGCCTCCTTCTGGACATTATCATCATCACCCCCACCCCCCGCAGCACGCCAGCCAGACTCAGCCTCATCGGGTACCTCGACCACCAGCCTCAACGCACCGCGGCCTGCTCGAATCCTCATCGGCTTCAACGGACACTAGACGGACCGGTCAGCAAGCAGAGCACGAAGCATCTCTCCTGGTCAGCACACGCAGCTACAGCGATCGGTTAGCAAGCAGAGCACAAAGCACCTCTCCTGATCAGCACACGTTAGCTACAACGATCGGTTAGCAAGCAGAGCACGAAGCAACTTTCCTGGTCAGCACGTAGCATCAGCCCAGCACGGCAGCAGAGTTCCGACTCACTGGGACTATCCACTGGCACCTGGCGACACAAGCGTTTCAAGATTTCGACCTCTGGTCTTCGGGGGGGAGTGATGTGGCGGACCAATTAGCGCCACAATCCTGAATCGCGCTATCGAAGTTTTCTAAGATCGGCACTATATATACGACATCTGAAATTCTTACAAGTGGGCTTCGGCCTGACCGAGCATACCAACTCGCTCGGTCGGAGATCTCCCTTTGGGGCTTGCCACCATATTCCCACAGGACCTTCCGACACCAAAATTCCCTAGGATTTTATTCGCAACTGCCGCCGGAATACGTTCGTAACTGTATACGACCATGGGTGGAGCTAACTGACCTGCTGCGTTTCCAGTTACAAGGACAGTGAGGTTATCTTTTTCATCTCCTGAAGAGCTGTAAACATGCTTCTCGCCTCTTTTTGCAAGTACTTTACCTGGCTTGGGAGATAAAAAAAGGCGCTTTCGTCAGTATTAAATACTCTTTCAGGTTCTTCCAGAGCAGATTTTAATCCCTTTTTCTCTAAATAGTCGTCAACCTCTTTAAACCACTTTTTAATTTCAACTTCTGTAACGTTGTCCCGAGCGGTAGTTAGATTTTGGGCAGTTCTTTCAGCCAGAATTGGGTGTCGTTTTAAAAAAAGTTTGTACCATTTTTTCCCCGGGCGATTATCGACGAAAGGTGTATTTTGACGTTTGTCCGTAATAATTTTTTGGACGCTGTCCAACAATTCTTTTTTTGTAATGGGAACATGTTTCTCACTCATCATAATTACCCATTGTTCTAATAAATATTCTTCTTCTTTAGAGAGATATGTAGTTGGACCCATAGAGCAGACCTTAGGACTTTTACCTGATACTTTATTGTGTAGAGTTATTCTAGGCACTCCAAATCCTTCAGCGGCTTTTGCTATTGTTTCCCCTTTGTTAACGGCATTGGTTGCGTTACCCATTTGTTCGGGAGTATAATTTTTTTTAGGCGCCATTCTTGAAACAAAAAATATCACTGTCCATTATAGGAAACTAAGGCGAATCCAGTCATGGGCAATCGTTTTCCATTTCTGGAACCCTATCTTTCAAATGGTCGTGATAGGTATATCATTAAACAGAAAGAAAAGCAAATACAAAAAAGCGTATGTCATTAAAAACTTGAAAAAAAGTTTAATTTCGACAATTGTCTATAAATGGCATCTCCTTAAAATAAAATCCAGTTATGGACGCAACATAATTTTATTTAAACAACATAACCTATCATGCCACTAAACCGTGAAATATTTCACACATTTAAACAATATAACAAAAAATAATATCAAATTTCACTCAGATTAATACAAAAATACTTAAAAACTAATTTGTGTACTAGTGAGTACACAAATTAATATCCTTACGGATTTCTTTAGTAAAAACGGATTTTTCAACAACGAGTCGGAGCGACTTTTGTCGCTCCGACTCGTTAAATAAAGATGGCGTAACATTCTGTTTTCACAATGTTACGCCATCTTTAATTTAATGGCCGAATAAAATGAAGTGTCATATTTTGACAGCATTATAAATCAAACTTTTATTTTAAGTGTTGCCAGATTGCATAGCAAAATTTTTTGTCTTATTTTTCAAATTTAATGTTTTTTTGTCCATTACTGGATGCTTGTCCAAGACTGGTGCCATTACGTTACAAGGAGCCGGTATCGAATGGATGAATAATTCTTATATGTTTCCCATCTATGGCGCCTAAACAATTAGGAAAATTAGTATTTTGAAGAAATCCGCTGGCAATTTCATTCCACATGTCTTGGGTCGGTTCTGGAATACAAACGGCTTTCAAATAGTTCCAAATTAATTGACATGTTTCTTGTACTATTTTCCTTGCTGTAGAGGTCCCACGGTGGTAAAAGAGTTCAAAATCCTCAAACGAGCATCCAGTTCCTAGATACCTGAAACAATGAAGTATATTAATTATTTTTTTTTTGTTACAGTAACTAAATTACAGAGGAAGTGGAAGAGTCTTCGTGACAATTTTAATAGAGAAAATGCAAAAAACAAGAACGTTGCGAGTGGTTCGGCAGCAACAAGCAGTACATTTATTTCAATCATCTATCTTTCTTGAATTCCTTAAAAGAAGTGAGACCGCCTACCGATGTTACTTCCGAGTGTGCAACTAATGATGCGGAAACACCTCGCCCAAAAATAAACAGGAACATTAATATGAAAAGGGCCGAAAAATCAGAAAATGAAATTCTCAGAACTTTTTCGGGAAATTTAAAACGTAAACATGATCAAATAAGCGACCAAAATGACCCCGATAACCAATTTCTGATGTCGCTGCTTCCACATGGAAAAAAAATTGACGAAAACTGTAAACTTGATTTTCAATCAGAAATATTACAGTTAATTAGAAAGTACACGCATAATCAAAATTATGAAACCTATTCGGAACAATATTATGGTTATTCTTCAGGAAATACCAACATACACTCTACACAAAAAGCTTCTATTATTCCGACAAGTCTATGCTTGACATGTCATACTCTACACAAAACGATTCTACATCTATCCCGTCTTCACCTATAATTCAGCCTTCTCCACTTCATTCACATTATTCTGACCAGTCTATGGACAACAGTTCTGTTATCGAAGACATGTTCCGTGATGATGACGAGTGATATCTACCAAATTATAATAAACACACAATAAATAAATACAAATACCTACGTGTTTTATTTGTTAACTAGCTATTCTCTAGTAGAATAAACAATGCAATTGTGCCCCATGGGTGAACTATCAGAAATCCTTTATTAAAATCGGATCAGCGCGCGGTCTAGGCGTGTAAGCGTAACGGACAGACAGACAAACAGGCCTAGATTTTAATACGCAGTTATAATAATTATAAGTAGTGATTATAAATAAAGTAAAGATTATTTTATTATAGTTCTGTGGAGTTTTATGCTAGTGATTATTTCCACTTACCTTAATGTGATAGTCTATAGCTAGTCTTTCCGCAGGTGCGATGCTTTTCCGCATGTTGGTGTCGTGGTGCTTTAATCCAGCATATAATAGAGCATGTAGTTCCCAAAACGTACCTATACTTAAACGAAAATGTTTGAAAAACTTTTTTGGATGGTTTAGAAGATTATCGAAATGTTCGTTGCATTTGTGTACATTCGTTAAAATTGGATGTATCCAATAACTACGGTTTCGTCTTCTATGACGACGTCTTTTTATCAAAAGTAGCGCTTAATTGCGCTTTCTTCGGACCTTCTTCGTCCGAATCCATTATGATACTGCATGCCTGAGTTAAAAAAAGTAGCAACCACCGACCGCAAGTGTCGACCATCTACTACTACTTTTGTTGCCGTTTCTTGCCTCTTGTGGCTGCGTTTGTGGCTGTCCCGTGTGGCCCGTGTGCGGCAACACTTAGAGAACATATTTTTTATAGCAAATTAAATTTAGTTTACTGAAGTATTCTAATTTTATGTTGAATAATTATTAATATGACATCTACATTGATATGGTCATGGGCTAACTACTCATAACATTGTTGTAGGCTTATTGTTATTGTTTTTGTGATAAGTTGGATAAAGAAACACAGAATTGTAATGAGTAAAGACATGTATAATATGCAGAAAATTTAACTTCAGTAGGTATATAATAACTAACAAATTATTGAAATGAATCCAACATTTTATACATTTTAAATAAAAACATAACTTATAACAAGCATAATGACATATGAAATACTAATGAGATTTATGTAATTGAGATTTTCCACTGACAATAGTTTGTAGTTGTGGACTAATTTTACTTGTACCAATTATTAAAAGAGATTTAAGATGCTCATCAGTTAATTTAGATCTGTAAACATTTTTTGTGTACTTCATTTTGGAGAAGGTCTTCTCACACAAATAAGTAGTACCAAAAACAGAAAACAGCCCACGAGCAAATTTATGCAAATTATCAAATTGTGTCAGTGGAAGACCCTTATAATATTCCAACAAAGATGAGTTTTGATATTTGTTCTTAATTATATCACTGCACTGTAGATCAATCATTTCCATTTGAAGTTCCGGGGCTAGGGTTTCAATGTCAGTATCAAAATGATTCTGAAAAATCTTAATTTCATTCGCAATGGCATCAAAGTCCGAGAAACGAGTATCAAAATTTATTTTCAAAGCACTCAGTTTCGATTGCAAAATCGATAGGAAAGTCAGTCTCAATGGTGTGGCTGAATATTTCACATGTTTTCAAATGTGAAAAACATTTACCTACTTCGTAGTTGTGATTGCAACAGTATCAATTTCTTCCGGAATGATTTGATATTAGTGTATAAATCAGGAAGATGCTGGTTTTCTCCTTGCAATCTCAAATTCAGTTCGTTCACATGTTTTGTCAAATCAACATAGAATGCTAACTTCCACAGCCATGCGTTGTTTTGTAATTCAGTAAGAGGGCGAAGCTTTTCATTCAAAAAAATTTCGATCACTGCTCGAAGTTCAAAAAAGCGCTGAAGGACTTTCCCACAACTAATCTTTTCCACTCATGTTTTTGCCTCCATCAGTTGTAACACATTTCAAGTTTTTCAATCGAAGGTTCTTTTGATTAATGGTCATTTCAACTCCTTTAAAAATATCTGTACCAGTAGTTGTGCCATGAATACTATACATATCAAGAATTTCTTCATGCACTTCATAGCTTTTATCTACTCCTCGAATATAAATCAACACCTGAGCAGTATCTGACACATCCGTTGACTCATCCAAGGCCAAAGAAAACCACTCAACATATCCATTTTTGTCGAACAGTTGAGAGGATATATTTTCAGCGATTTTTTTTACCCTTCGAGCCACAGTGTTTGCTGACATACTGACATATTTTAATAAATTTACCTTTTCAGGGCACATTTCTTCGGCTACTGCAATTATGCATTCTTTGATCATTTCTCCATCGGTGAATGGTTTTCCACGTTTTGCAATTTCAAGAGCCACACGAAAGCTGGCACGAGTTACAGCCTCTTGTTCAGTTTGGAGTTTTGTAAATGAAGATTGCTGCGATTTCAATCCGCGCTTCATAGCTTCGAATTTTTCTGTCCGCAAATTTCCTGTATATTTTGAGTAATTTTGAAAATGTTTTGTTTCATAATGACGTTTAATGTTATATTCCTTGAGAACGGCTATGCTTTCATTGCAAATCAAACATAGCGCCTTGTTACTGGACTCAATTACGAAATACTGAATGTTCCACTGATCTTTGAATTTTCTGCATTCACTATCAATTTTTCGCTTCTTTTCCATACTACTAAATCACACACAAAAGCAACAATTCAAATCAAAATACTGTTACAAAGATGTCTTAAACTTAAACACGCACAAACACGTTTTAAGGAGGTACGCACTATTTTATTTCACAACAGTGTCATAGGAACTGACTTGTGGTTGCGCCACTAGCCTTCTTATATATTCCAATTACTGCCATCTAGAAGTGAGTGGAAGACACCAGAACTTTCTCGAACCAACGAGATTATTCTGTACGTGCTATTAGCGCCATCTGTTAGCGATAGAAGGTACTACCTATTTCCGCTTGTGTCCACCAGATGTCGTGTCACGTTACTCCTCATGGCTCGTACTCTACGACTAATCTAGAAATTACAGATAATGACAGGAAAATTAATAATATGCAGTGTTGCCGTTTTGCGGACTTTAGTCCAATTTGCAGCCTTTTTTAAACGTTGCCTACTTTTTCGGACTTTTTTTTTCATCAGTGGACTATTTCACTTTTTACCACCGGCAACAATGATAATATGGTTTTGGCCCTCGGAACTTACTGGAGTAATCAGTATGGCCCTAAGGCTGGAAAGTTTGGAGACCCCTGCAATAGATCAGTACGTTACTCTACTTCGTTTACTGCGCACACCGTATTCGTTCGTCTTGATTTCGCACATACCACTTTTTGCTTTGTTTATTGGATTCGATTGCTTGTGATTTGGATTTGGACTGTTTAGTTTCTTTTTCAACGACCTTTGCTTTCTCCTGGACTATCGTTGATCGTGTGATTGTGTAGTACCACCATGTCGGTGTACACCGCACAGGAATATGCCAACATGTATCTCATTTATGGTGAATGCCGATGCAATGCTAGTGCTGCAGCTAGGCTTTACCGCCAAAGATACACAAACGCTGCTCATCATCCCGATCATCGAGTTTTTGTGAATGTGCATAGTTCACTCTCAGAGGGACGATTCCCAAGCCAAGTACACAGTGAAGGAAGAAGTCGCTTGCCTTACGATGACATCGTACTACAAGCAGTCGCAGAAGATCCAAGTACTTCAGTACGACAAATCGAAGAAAGCACAGGAGTGCCCAAAAGTGTAGCCCATCGAATCATGAAAAGTCATGAGCTCCACCCATACCACGTCACGCGAGTACAAACTTTACTACCCCGGGACTATCTCCAAAGAGTTACGTTTTGTGAAACGATGTTACAAAGACACCGGGAAGATCCACGATTCATAGACAAAATTTTATGGTCCGATGAGTCCACTTTTAAAAAGATGGGTACATGAATCTACACAACTTACACGAGTACTCCCAGTATCGATTCAAAATAAACATGTGGACCGGGATTCTAAACGGGAGAATCATCGGACCTTTTGAACTGCCAGAGAATTGCCAACCTTGAATGGCGACATTTATTTGGACTTTTTAAGAAATCATTTACCAAATTTATTGGAAGACGTACCTCTGCACATTTACAGAAACATGTGGTTCCAGCAAGACGGCTGCCCGGCGCACTATGCCCGTTCAGTGCGAGATTATTTAGATAATGAATATCCAGAAAGGTGGATAGGACAGTCTGGTACCGTTTCGTGGCCAGCCCGTTCACCTGATTTAAATCCGCTAGATTTTTTTTACTGGGGAGCTGTGAAAGAAAAAGTGTATACAAAACCAATTGAAAATGTAGTTGAACTACGACGACAATTATTAACGCAAGCAGCTGAATTAGTTAATAACGGCAGATTTGCCCGTCTGATAAAGCGGTCTTTTTAAAAAATATGTCGAGCTTGCATTTATGCTAGTGGGAGGCAGTTTGAACATTTGTTATAATGTAATAAAATATTTTAGACTCCGAAAATTTGTTTCAATTAAAAGCTTCCTAAAAAAACACCTTTCCTAAAGTTAAAAGTAATGAGACACTATGGCCCCCGTGGCCCGTGATATTCTTTTACCTCTTGGATTTTGTTCTCTCTCTCTTCTCTTGTGTCTCTCTCTCTCTCTCTCTCGTTGAATGTTTCTCTCCATCTCATCCAAATCAGAATATCACTTAGAAGAAAGTCCTGGGTACACTTGAATCCTTTTAAGTAAGTAAGAAAAAATTGTCGAAAACTGACTTCCTTTACAAAAATCAATATTGTCCAAAATTTAAGAAACAATCTAGCAAGTGTCATACCATTTTGGAATCCTTATTAACTAGGTAAAATTCCGCCCTCTTGCGAGTATATGTTTGAACCGGGCCAGTTATCCACGTATTTACAAAAGATTGGTGGAGTAGATAAGTTACAAAGACAATCATTTGCTACTCGCACCCGGCCAAAATCGCCCGAACCCTCGACGTCTACGGGTAACGCAAAATCGTTTCGCGGCCGACCAAATATCAATTATAGATCGAAACAGGCCGATAACAAAGGTTCGGAGCGTTTTATTTCCCATAACTCGTCCGCTAAAAAAAGAGGGACAGGAAGAAAATATAAAGCCGAGGGTAGAAGAGCTGGATTTAAAAATAAATGACTCTGCAAAATTTTTAGGTGGCTGTCTGAGACACTTTCGAAATATTTGGACTCTTTTCAATCCTCCCAAATCAATATTGCAGTTAATAACGGGTCTCGGAATACCATTCAACAAAACGCCACCATTAGTTCTCCCAACAATAGATATTTTAGCAAAATATCAAACTCCACATTCTCAGTTAATGACAACCGAAATTCAAAATTTGATTCAATTAAAAGTTTTAGAGCTGGCTCCGCTGACACCTTCGTTTATATCTCCCCTATTTATAATTACAAAATCCGACGGAAAAAATCGAATAATTTTGAATCTCAAGGCATTAAATCGGTATATGCAACCGAAGCATTTCAATCTGTTTCACCATCACCGAGTGCCCAATTTTCTACAACACGGGGATTGGATGGTGAAATTGGACCTAAGTCAGGCCTACTTCCATCTTCCTGTAAAGAACCAACACAGAAGGTTTCTGCGAATCAGTTATCAAGGCCGACTGCTCCAGATGACGTGCCTGCCATTTGGCCTGGCAGCGGCACCGCGGATTTTTGCCTCTGTAACGAACTGGACCGCAGACATACTTCGCAAAAAAGGTCTAAGGTTAGTGGTCTATCTAGACGATTATCTGATGGTACATCAGGACAAAACTACACTCGCAGTGCAGGTAAGCCTTGCAATACAGTTTTTGAACAGTGTAGGTTGGTCGATCAATATGGAGAAATCGGTAACAACACCAACGAGGTTAATCGATTTTCTGGGAGTGGAATGGGACACCAAATGCAACACGAAGTCCCTACCCACCGACAAAATAGAACGTGTCCGCCAAATATTGCGAGTACGACTCGCAGCCGGCCGTTGGAACCTAAAACAAGCACAACGCTTATTAGGCCATCTCAATTTTGCAGCCTTTATCACCCACCGGGGAAGGCTGCATTGCCGGTTACTACAGCGACACAGCAACAAACTCAGAAAGTATCCACGATCGCAAAATCGGTATCCAGAAGAGGTACGTACAGAACTGCGCTGGTTACTGAAGAATATCAGTCAGAAGTCAGCTATTCATCTCCAAAGAATGTCCACGAACCACGTCATCACCGACGCGTCGGACATTCAATGGGGGGGGGGGGCAAGTAAACAACGACACGATAAAGGGAAAATGGGAGCATCACCAGACGGCATGGCATTGCAATCTGAAGGAAATGTATGCAGTAATAGCAGTTATATCCGCGAAAGCAATGGAGCTGCAGAATTCGACAGTGATCCTTCAGAGCGACAACAAAGCGGTCGTGTCATATATAAAAAACGAAGGAGGAACACGATCACGTCAACTGCTAAATCTGACTCAACAGCTGCTGAACTTGGTAGACCAACTCAATATTGTACTTCTCCCTCACTATCTACTCGGTCTGTTCAACACCGAAGCAGATCACCTATCACGAAATCGCGCCGCTGCCGAATGGCACCTCACAGACAAGGCAACGTCCAGACTGTTCAGTATGTGGGGAAAACCAGATCTAGACCTGTTTGCGTCACAGACACCACACGTCGTAGCAGACTATGTATCGCTAGACTTGTCAGACTCGAACGCTTACTTTCACGACGCATTCAGCAGATCCTGGAATTATCGACTAGCGTGGCTGTTCCCGCCGCCCAGCCTGATACCCAGGGTTCTGGATCATCTGAATTCCGCCTCAGGTCAGTACATCCTTGTAGCACCCAGGTGGAAGAAGCCTTTTTGGAGACCAGATCTAAACAATCGCGCTCTGAAACGTCCTGTGAAACTCAGACACTTGAAGGAGTCGCTGGTGGACACAGCGACAATGTTACCGCCAGCACAAGTCAGCAAGTTACACCTGGAAGCCTGGCTCATTTCGGGTGGGATGCTCTGACAAATACATGGACAACGCAGGAGAAAAAATTATTGTCATCATGTTGGAGACAATCTACCATAAAAACTTATGCCCCTATTTGGAGTAGATGGGTCGGATTTTGTCAAGAAAATAGCTTTAATTTTTGTTTACCGGAACCTGCAAACGTAGCTAGATATCTCGGTTATCTATATTTAACTGATGGTCTCTCTTATCGAACAATTCTCGTGCATAAATCGGTTATTGCATCTGTTTGCGAAACAATATCTAATATTAAAATTTCTGCTAACCCGATCGTAAAACACATGCTGAAAGCTATTTCCTTGGCAAAACCTGCGCCTTCTAAATTACCGATTTGGGATGCAAGGATTTTGATTAGATTTTTAAAAAGATACAATGTTAATTTGAATAGTCTTTATCAAGTATCTAGACATACAGCTGCTATTTTGTTATTATCGTCTGGTCGTAGAGTACACGACCTTACTCTCTTACATATTGATAGTCAACACTTTTTTGATAATTCTGACTCTATTTCCTTGCACCCTGCTTTCGGTTCAAAGACTGATTCGTCCTCTTATCAGCAATCTAGTTGGACATTTTTATCCGCACCTGATAAGAATATAGATGCAGTATACTGGTTACGAATTCTAGTAAATATGACGAATGAGATTCGAGGCAATATTACTAATTTATTTTTAGCAACTAGAAGCCCTACACGGCCAGCTACTGCAGCAATGATTGGTGGTTGGATTAAGAGGCTTTTATCCGAGGCTGGGATTCATGCGTCAGCTGGGAGTTGTAGATCAGCAGTCTCATCTTTAAATTGGGTGGAAAATTATCACATCAATGATATTCTAGCTAAGGCAAATTGGCAGCATGAAAAAACTTTTAGACAGTACCCATTAAAACAAATCAATAACAGAGAAGTAATTGAAGAAAGTTCTCTATCACTATATTTTCAGCCTAATTCCTAGTGTCATAGTAATATTTGATTTATAGCTGTGATTTTTGTTAATCCATGTTAAAAGATTTAATTAATTATATGATTATTATGTTAAATCACATTGTTGCGTTTCTAATCAATTTTGTATTGCCATAAATACAAGCCACCAGGAGATAACAAACAGTCTCTCATAATGGACTTCGGACGTCAAACGGAACGCATAATATGGAAATTTTACCTTCAAATAAAATTTCTATTATGCTTCCAAAGACATCCGAAGTCCCAGTAATGTCTTCCTGGTGCAGTTCCCATTATGAGCGAAGCAATGACGTAAATGGCGGCTTGTTTCGGGCGGTTAACATAATTGTAGATGGTAGGGGGGCTAAGTTGGCGCGAAAAGGTTGCGGAAGTAGCGACATCTAGCGACCAGGTGAGGAAAAGGAAATGATGTACTCTCGTAATGGACTTCGGACGTCTTTGGAAGCATAATAGAAATTTTATTTGAAGGTAAAATTTCCATATTATTTTTAATGCTAGTAATGCCGCTATTCTGAAAATATCTTTCGATTTGTAGATAATACAAAAAAATGTTGGGAACTTTATCCCTTTGACTTAAACTGTGTATATCCCTGTATGGTATGAGCTACGTCATAAGGAATATATTATACCCTTATATTTTGTTATTTATTTACGATAAGTTTTATATGGTAGGTAAAAATATAATTAGCACTGCATATTTATATTAATATTATCCGCACGTAATTTAAATACGCAGCCTATTTGCAATGTGTTAATTTGATTTTTATCTTTAATATAAAACTTATCGCAAATGAATAATAGATGAGGATATTATTAATAATAATTTGCTATATTTTAAATAATAATATAATCTTATAATATTCTATATCTATATCTGATCTTAGACCAATATTGATATTATGTATTCTATAAGATGTCTGAAGATTTATATGAAATGTACTGTAATATCTGATAGCGCGGGCGCGTTATATCCAAGTTGAAAATACATAGTATCTTCAGCATCTGTGATAGTTCATAGAAATTGTACAGCAAACAATATTGTATTTAAACATAAAATATTAAATTATATTTGCAATATATGATGCCCCCTAAAAAAACTTAAAGAAACATATTAATCTCGTTTGAGAGATCATCACCAGCTCAGCCTACAGCTACTACTTAGTAATGTTTACAATTGTTTAATGTTATGTATAAGCTATAAGGTATTGTTTTTGTAGCTTGAGCGGTAATATACAAAACTTGAGAAAAGCAAATTTGTCTAAGCTAAATTAAATTAAAAATATAATCACTAATAACAGATCTTCGAGATTAAGCCGAACACATGCCAACTTTTCGTAGTTTCATGCAGTAAAAAAATGAAACACGTTAAGGTTTTTTTTTATATTCCTGGTTAGGCCCTAAATTAATTTTATTGATTTGTATTTTAGATAGAGAATCAAGACGGAGATCCTTCTCCTTTTGTCAAACTCATGTTCTTTATAATACATAATTTTTCATTTCCCATGGGGTTCTAAAATGCATGCAAAGATAATAGCTATCTTAAATTATTAAGTATAATGGTGGTGAGCTGATGCGGTGTGTCGAATATTTATACATATTTCGATTCAGATTATATTATTGTAAACATTTAATATTTTCATATGGTCCTAATTTTGCATTTAAAGTTAATATAAATAATAATTTTAGTGTTTATGTATATTACAGACATGCACAATATTGTTTAATTAAAAAAACACAATTATCATCAAAAAATACAACCTGAACAATTTTTAAAACTAGTACTTTATTTAATAATTATATTTACTTAGTTGTTATAAGATTTTTTGAAATTTTTACAATAGTAAGTGATATCAAGATGTCAGGATAATACTTAAATATTATAATGGTAGTTAAAATAGCACTACGGAAAGATTGTTATTTTAAATTAAATTACATAAAAATATCAGCTTAAATATAACAATAATCATAATGTCAATTGTCAATAATATGTTAATAAAATAAAAGTATTTAGGATTGAATTATATTAGGTGTATGAAATGTCAGCTTAAAAATAACAATAATACTCGAAACTTATGGGAAATCAAAAGAAACACTTTGTATAATAATTATTGGTGATAATTTTATATTAAATTATATCTGGCAGGATTTATTTAATAATAAATATATCGTTAACTCCTAAAATAAATGCCTGGTCACATTATATTTCTTGTTTTATAGTAGTAAAATATTAACATAAAATTTTTCGTTCCTCAGTATATTTTTGTATAGTGTCTTACATGAATGTGACATTTGTTGCATGATTTTAGTATGTATATGAAAAAAGGAAAGTTCGAGATTTAGCCAATCACAGCTTTTCGTAGTTTTCCTGCAATAAAAAATAAAGCACGCTGAGAGCAGGTTTTTATTTTTCTGGTTAGGCCGTAAAATTATTGTATTGATTTGTATTTTAGATACAGAAATAAAACGGAATTCTTCTTCCTTTTGTCAAACTAATGTTCTTTATACATGGTGTGATTCTTCATTTCCCATGGGGTTCTAAAATGTATAGTTTTAAAGTTAATAATAGATATCTTAAAGTATTAAGTATAATGGTGATGATATTATGTGGTGCTCCAAATATTGATACATAATTCGATTTAGATTTAACGGTAAACATTGAATGTTTTCATAATATAGTCCTTATATTTATCTTAAGTTAAATATAGGAAATCAAAAGGAACACGTTGTATATATTAATAATTGGTGATAATTTTATATGAAATTATATCTGGCAACATTTATTCAATATTCAATTCTTTATGTAAATTCCTAGTCACATGTTACAGGAATTTGACATTGGTCGCATGGTTTTAGTATGTTTATGAATTAAAGATAGTTTAAAACTTGGAGTGTATTCAAAAATTATATAAAATTTAAATATTTACTACAAAACTTAAATCTTTATTGATCGTAATGATGTTCTCATGTTTAACTTATGGTTTTTTTTATTCTCAGCAGTAAAATGCCATTTTTATTTACTGATAACACAAAAAGATTTACGGATTAATTTATTTTATTGCATATAATTTATTCAATAGTGTTAAGAATATAAAGTTGTAAACTCAGTTCAGACCCCATTTAATCTAAACGTAAGCAAAATGTTTAAATTCCACCAAATCATTGTGTGTACTTCTTTATTGCACAGAAAATAAGTGACATTTGAATAAGTAGCTTTATAAGTATTCGCTTACGTTTAAATTAAATTGGATCTAAACAGAGTATAAGTAGTATAACGTGTTTAAAGAATAATAATTTTCGATTACCATAATATGTGAAAATAAAATATTTTACCTTTTTGGTTAAATTTTGTTTCGTTTTGTTTTATTGTCGGATTTTTATGTTTCAAAGGTATTATTTTTTGTGAGAATTGTGTATTTGCTAAGGAAACTTAACAAACAAACTGTTCTTATGAATTTGTATGTTTGAATTTGTATGGATTTGTATGTCAGAATTTTATGTTTCTATATATATATATATATATATAACTATGTAGTGCAACTGCATCTTAACCAGGTGGCGCTAGGAGCTATATCAAACAATGGACGTATTATACAAACAGGCCTGATAACTCGGAAAACTTGCATTTCCGAAAACGAACACTATTCGAAGGTATTACAGTATAATTTTCTGTGCTCCTTGCACAGATGCTAATCCGAGCCGACAGAGATAGCAACGTGAGATGCCGTGTGTCTCGTTCTTTCATCTTGCCAGCATAAAAAATGTTTCTGATCTAAAATCTTACCTGATCATAATCTCAGTTTAAGTACGTGTATTTTAAATATTGTTTAACAATTGTGAATCAACAAATTATTCTTGCATTTATTACTTTCAATATATTCATAAAGTCTAAAAGAAATTTGAAATTATTATTTTGTCTATTTTATTTTTCTTAATGGCAGCCCTGTAAATCGTCATGGCGTCATACAGCGTCTTGTCGTGTGTGCTTGTCACTATTAAACAATATTATAATTAGCAATTTTAGGCCATCCCCGCAGTTGAAATGGTGAAAATGTGTTGCGTATTTACTTGCCCAAGTGAATCTTACAGTGGTTGCAATATATCGTTCCACAGGTAAGCTAAATAACATAACTATAAATCTGACTACTATGGTGACCATGAATTCCAGTAATGTGGCAATTGTGTGGTTGAGAAAGTTCATAACTGTTGTACTATAATTACAGTTTCCCAAAAAATTAAGAATTGCGACAAAAATGGATCAGCAGTATATACGTCAGGCAAAGAATTACAAAAAATTCTGTCGTATGCAGTCGTCACTTCGAACCTTCCTGCTTTTATACTGCTAATTCCCGGCAATTATTAAAAGCAGATGCTGTACCTACGATTCCTCCCGTGGTAAGAATATAAATATTACCTTTAATTACCTACTAGGATCCGGCGTAATTTTGGAACAGGTTTTTATATTAATATTATTTTTATGTCTTATGCTGTTTGTAATACATTAAACTATATTAATATATTTTTTCAAGTTGAAATATACCCAATATATAATTTCATGTTTATTTTAAAGGTCAAAAGTAAAAAAATCGTGGTTTTCAGTAATATATTGCTACAAGAACCACAATCAGACAACTTGGAAAGAGCAATTACAGCAATTTGTATGTTACATGAAATAGGAATAACAGATCGAAGCCTAACCTCTGTGGGACAAATGTTAATATTACAACATATGAAAATTTGGGCTGTAAGTTCAGTGATGCAGATAATATGATCACTGATTTTAAGCATCCCAAACAAGACACCAAGATACACTGTATTTTTGACCCCGCTCATATGGTTGGAATATTTTTGTAGAGACTAAGTTAAGTTCTCCCAACGGTGATGTTGATTTTAATTTTATAAAAGAATTGCACAAATTACAAGATGAAGAAGGTTTAAAACTCGCGAATAAATTAAATGCTAACCATCTTAATTTTATAGGGAAAAAAATGAATGTGAAACTTGCGACACAGACATTAAGTTCTTCAGTTGCTGATGCCATTGACTTTTTAAGAAGTAGTGGTAATGAAAATTTTCAGGGCAATGAAGCAAGTAGTGAATATATCAGAATAATAGATAGAATTTTTGATTTATTAAACGCGATATCCCCTATTGACACAGGTTTTAAGTCTCCATTGCGACTAAGTAATGAAATGTATTGGTCGAAAGCTTTTACCGACACACGAGGATATTTGAAAAATCTAACTATTGATAGTCAAAACATTTTATTAAATCGTCGAAAGATCTTTTCTTTTTTTCAAGAGCTTTTGGGTTGATTGTTGATACTTACAGCTGCCCAAATTTAGCAAGAGATATTTTGGAAGATTTGGATAACAAATTAGAATATTTTCTTCCATATAAATTCTCCCAAGACCATTTGGAGATGTTTTTTTCCTGTATTCGATTGCAGGGTGGAACAACCCTAATGCATTACAATTCAGGTATGATATGCGTAAACTCCTGTATCGAAATAGTGTTAAACCTAGCATAAATGCAAATTGCATAGACGATAATTTTGAGCTTTCGCCAATTCTAGAATTTCGAAGACAAAAAAGAATTACGGAGAAAAATCAAGAGGTTGATGATTCTCAAGATAAAAATGAAACAGAACATTTATTCAATTATATGACATCAAACAATTTAAGTGATTACAAAAACAATATCCTTTATTACATTGCAGGTCATTTTGTAAATAAAATGTTAAATAAAATTTCATGTCAACACTGCCGCGATGCTTTGATTATTAATAAGGATCATTTCGATCACTCTTATTTTGTGGATATTACCAACTTTTCGTCTTTTACGGCATTTGTAGACACGGGATTTTCTTTAGAGATTATAAAGAGTAGCGAAAAGGTTATTTCATGAAAGTTTTATGTCAGAAGTAGCTAAGAAGACATTCAGATACACTAGCAAAAACGTTATTTTGTCAATGGTAAAGCAACTGTTTGTAACTAAATTGAATCATTTACACGGTACAATCTGTAAATGATGAAGAGCCACACGAATTACAGTTGGTGAAAGCGTTGGCTAATTCATATCTGAATTTAAAAATATTTCATCAAACGAAATTAAATTCGTTACGAAATTTCGGAAGTAAAATTGGGTTAAGACAGAAACTTACCAAAACCATTTTATTTAGCCATGTTTGAGAAATGTGTACTTTGGTATTAAAATAAGTTTAAAATAATAATTGGTACTGGCATTATTTGAACTGTAATCAAGGTCAATATCTAAATAAATACCTTGTACATACGATTCGTATTATTTATTTCGTAATCCATCCCTCAACCCCAGAATTTTATCATTGCTAATGTTTGTTTCCTGTGTGGTCTGTGTAAGTGTTCTAATACTGGTGTCAGATTTATCTAGCATCTGATACATCTTAGCCAGCCAGCGTTTGCTATGCAAGCGCAAAAAAAATCAACTGAAACTCTAAATTTCTTTTTTACTTTCTTTTGAATCACTATCTATTAAAAAAATCCACACCGCATCAAAATCCGTTGCTTACAGTCTGTCAAGAAAGAGTAGACGCAGTACAAAATTTTCTAAACGTAATCACGCTCAAAAGGTGGTTTTTTCTCTTTGTATTTCCACAGAGAACGCTTATACACTTTAAATATTATCACCTTGCACATTTTTATCTCGATAAAAATAAAAATTAATAAGGTTTTCCTATTTTTTATGTGATTTCAAAATTGTGTACAGCGTCTGCTCTTTTTTGACAAGCTATACTTTTAAAAATTTAAGCATACATACATATTACAAAACTAGAGGACGCCCGAAGTCCGTTGCGCCAAAATTCGTTTATCGTGCGGGAACTGTACATTTTTACGGAATGAAAACTATCCTATGTCCTTTCCCGGGACTCAAAGTATCTCCATGCCAAATTTCAGCAGAATCGGTTCAGCAGTTTGGGCGTGAAGAGGTGACAGACAGGCAGACAGACACACTTTCGAATTTATAATATTAGTATGGATGTAGTTATATCATGATAGAAAACTTCATTATAAATAAGTAGTTTTCAAGTTTTAAGTTGTCTCACATAAGCTAAATGTTATTGTCACCTTGTTAGAAAGGGACACGCGGCCTCTGAATTACCTACCTCGCTCGGCTCGTTTTTTAGCTGCGAGTGCTCGGTCCTGTTTGTATAATACGTCCATGTATCAAACCTTCATTTTTGAACCGTCAAACAGGGGAAGTTGGTTATCTACTTCAGTAGTACTACTTATTATCTATGCCCTGCATCTTCAGTAGTATTACTTAACATCTATGCCCTGCATATTAGCTGTGGCACAGACAGATGAGTTATTATCTATGCAGATGAGTGCTCCGGTAGGAGTAATAGTGTTCTGTGGATGAGTGACGACAGTTGCTACTTGCTTCTTTCCATTTCTTTCTTGAGCTCAATTTTAATAAACTTAATAATCTCATTTAATCCCATCATAAAGAAATCAATGCTTAATAATATGTGAGGCTATCAATTGGGTTCATCATGATACGGATATTTCCATTGAGGATAACAACACGGGATACTTTTATTCTAATTCTACTTGTTATATTTAACACGATTCACGTTACGGATTTAGGTAAGATAGTATTCTAGTTTTGTAAGTAAGCTAATAACACTCTTAAAATAAGTAAATTTCAATATGCCGGAAAAACTGACGAAGCGAAATTATTTTAGCCAATAATGAGATGGACTTACAAAGCAAGCAGAGTAAATCGAAGGATAACGATAACAATAAGTTTTTCAATCTAAACGGTAACGAGGATTATTTCAAGAGTTGTCCTTTGAACCAGGAGAATGTCTCAGACTGCGCCTCTCTGATTTACCCTTGTATTAGCTGTGATAGGGACATAGACTGTGTATATGGTGGACTGTACAACTACACTTGTGTTGTGAAACCAAAAATAGTTTGTAATGTGAGTAACATTTATTATTATTGCTTACATTAATTAATGAAAAGTTGTTTAATTTATTTATGGCTGGATTCTGAAGTGAATTTGTTGGTAGTTTAACTATTCAGTAGTGTGAACACAAACTATGTAGATAAACTACTGGCAAATTCACCACAGGAACCAGGCTATAACCAGTAAATTAGCTAGAATCTCAGGTGTTCCTAGTAAAAATATTCATAAATTTATTTTCTGCACTCACTAATAACTATTATATACTAAATTATACCTGAAAACTTGCACTATAACATTGTACTTTAAATATGTTGAGAAGTCAGTAAATCATGCATATATATGTCAAAATGGCTTACTTTGATTGGTTAATGTGTATGCTCTGCTTATCCATCATTGGTAAATTTTGACATTTGTATGCATGATTCACTGCTTTCTTTATGTGAATAGATGTATTTGGATAACATTTTAACTCGAATTCTAAACCAAACCGAAATTTATAAAGTGTCTAGTTCTAGTAGTTAATAAACATATTTAATTTTACTTTTCAGGGCTCAAAGACCTTTAACAGAACAGCAATGTGTAGGTTCTGTTATCAAACGGACAAGTGGGAGCACAGATGCGAACAGAAGTCCAGCTGCAACTCGCTGGCTTCACCTACCAAGTATTACTTGTAAGTGTCTTGTTGCCAGAACTTTACACTCTTTTAATGTTTTTTTTACAACCCACATAGCTAACAGCGAAAGATTAATAAAGTTTATATTCATAGTTGTGAGCACTAGTCAAATTATAGAAAAACTGATAGATAATATTAATCTTTTTTATTTTCATTTGTAATGATTTATTTCATTACATAATAACATAATTTACTAGCAATTGAAAGTAAATTAATTCATCACTTTTTCAGAACTAACTGTACTGTGTCTGATGACGTCATCTGCTTGGGGAAAAGGAAATTCCTGAAGAAAATAAAATGCTCCTGGACCTCTGGGACTAGATGGGGCACAGCACTTGTGTTGGCCCTGACACTGGGTGGCTTTGGTGCTGACAGATTCTACCTGGGCCACTGGCAGGAAGGCATTGGAAAACTGTTCAGTTTTGGAGGCCTAGGAGTCTGGACTCTGGTAGATGCACTCCTAATTGGCATCCACCATCTCGGTCCAGCCGATGGATCCGTCTATATATAGTTGTTATTTGTTTGTAAGGCTTATTTTAATAAACTTATTATTTAATAAATAGATGTTAAAATATAAAAAACTTTTGGATTAAAATATTCTTTTTAAGGTTGTGCTACAATATTTATTAAGTAGGGTTAAGGATTTGAAACTTGCCAGTTACCATGTTGAGCAATCTACTCAGATTACATTTATGTCCCTAGGCCTTACCTCACCGTTCAGTCTGCAAATACAGCAACAGTATAATGGCCGTCATTAATGTCAATCATTTATAATTTTTGCCTTCTTGGCACTACAAGCCTGCAGCATTGGATTTGCAGGCTGGACCTTATGAGCTTAAGAATAACAACCTTCTTTAGGTTAGAATCAATCAAGTGATGTTATGAGTGATAATCACATGTCACCAACGGCATGAAGTGTCTTAATGACATAATAGTTAGGTACTGGTCTAATTTTTTGTTAGTTAATATTATATTTTGCAAAAGTTACGAAATTAACAGTTTATTTAACTATTAAGAGACAATATGGGGGATCTAGATTTCTTCTTTTATGATGCTTGGAAAAGATTTGATAATCGAAATAGGAAATGGTACCAAGAAAACCTGATGCCCACTTTACAGGCAGCCAAGAAGAAGAGAACTCGCGATATTGATAAATCAATTGAACTAGCTGAAAAATTATTAAAGGTGGTCATATTCTATAGTACCTAATCTATTTATTGTATTAAACACGAATTGTGTCGCGGTGCACTTTTTCTTTTTTCGACGTTTCGGCTTCTTTCCAGCACCCGTGGTCACGACTCACGGGAGGTCTCACTTTATCAGTCCTCTCGTGAGTCGTGACCACAGCTGCTGAAATGTAGCAGAAACGTCGGGAAAAAGAAAAGTGCACCGCGACACAATCCGTAAGTGTTTAATACAATTAACAATATTCGCGTAAACATAAGAAACAAAGAAAAAAGAATCATTAATTAATATATTTAATATTTATTACCAAGAAAAAAAGTCTAGTAGGTATCATTTGTCACTGATTACTTAGTTTCAAGAATGTTTGCTGGTTATATTTTCTGTCAGAATATCATCCGCCTAAATATTACAATGTAAATTACAGATTTATAATGAACCAATGCCAACAGCTACTTCTACCCCACCATACGATTTCCAACAATGCGAGGATGCTAGCTCTCTAGCTACCATCATGAAGCCAATAGAGGCAGATGTGCTAAACCTACTATATGACAGTACGGAAAAGTGCACTACGAAGAAATATTTAAATGCCAGATACAAGAAGCCAATAGAGGACAGGTGGGCATAAAATTATTTTTGGTAATCTATATTGTTGAATGAGTGTTAACACACTCAAATGCACGAACAATCAAAAAACATAATGAACGCGAACACTGGTGTTTTACAGTTAAAGTACATGTATCTTCTTGCACTGTTTTCACTTTAATAAGTAGGTAAGTATTTTACATTATTTTTTATTTATTACACGACCGGTTTCCACAAAGTCATCATTTATTTAGGGTAGGTACTCTTTATATTAGTTTATGCACCAGGGTAACAAGCTTTGCTCCACAGACTTCTGTGCTTTGCTCGGAGTTCTGATAAATTAAAAATAAAAACAATACATAACAAAAATATTTATCTAACCGGGATTCGAACCCATCATAATCCGAATTTTCGAACAAAGTAAAAATTATACATACGCATACCAAACTGCCAATCGGACTGACATAATAGAGTAGAAATTATCTGGGGGCACGGCAGTGCCCCCGCCAAGATAAGGCAAGCGAAGCGCACTACCAGACCACCTTTCCTCGAAGCGTTTCGTCGATTTTTGAACCCTGATAACTTGGGTTTGGATTATACTAGATAAATGAAATTTTTGGGATATGTTCCTAGTAGCGGACTTATTAGACATGTAAAGTTTTGATTGCGTCTTATACTTTCGATTTTATTGATATCTAAAAACCCCTGAATTCGTCATTGACTCACTGTAGATCAACAAAATTATATGGTACTTCCAAATGTCCTAGAAAGCTAGAATTTAGTACTTAAGGTTATATTAGGTTACACAACCAGCATAATAATTGTCAAAATTGGAACATTTATCCTCCAACCCCTTATACTATGAGATGAAGGTCAAGTCTCTTTAAAAGCGCCATTTATCGCGTATATTATAAACTATGTTAGTTATGTCGTCGCTTGCATTAGAAACTAATTGACGTAAAATTGAAATAATTATTTCACGAGTATTCTGTAGTAATTTCAACGGAAAATTATACATAAAAGTAACATTCTGATTATTTAACGGAAGTCTCATATAAACTTTTATCCTCCAACCCCATAAACCAGGAGATGAAAGTTTGTATGAGACTTCCACAAACTTTGACGCTAGAGGTCTGAAAATTGTTGTAGGGATCCGATAATAACAATAAAATGTAGTAAAATAACCATGTAACCCTTTATTGACAACAAAAACACAATAAGTATTTTTAATCTTAACGACATATTTTATTGTACTTCATCTTAAATACACTACGTACGAACGTTCCTTTTATAATTACAATGTTACCTTTATGTTTAATTTTCCGTTTAAATTACTAAGGAATACTCTAGAAATAATTATTTAAATATTACGTCAATTAGTTTCCAATCCAAGCGATGAAAGCCGACATAACAAACATAGTTCATAATATACGCGATAGATGGCACTTTTAATAAAACTTTAAAATATTATGATTTATTATCAAAAAGATTAATAATTAATTGAAGTGAAAAATAATGTCAAAAAACAACATGTTATATTATTAGGTCATAAAACAGTTATATACTTTTTAGTTTTTGTAAATAAAAAGGGTTTTAAATAAACAACTTAATCCACTTAGCTTCTAGAGAAAAATAACATCTTGTCAAAAGCACCATCTAGGCAAATAAGTACTTAGCTAATAAACAGTATCAATGACGTGTATTTAAGTAGTGCTTAATGCTACCGACAGATGTCAGTGTGTGGACGCTGTATCACGCTTACGCTTGCCATCAATAGATTACTTATGAAATAATAGATACCTGTAAAATAATATATTATTTTTAACCAAAATATTCGGACAATATTAATAAGTACTTGGGAGACCGAGCTTCGCTCGGAGTTATACATATTATTAGTACAAACAAAAAAATATAAAAAAGTAAATATTTTATTTTATTTTTATGAAATGAACCAGGAAACGAGCAGCCGGATCGCATGATGGTAAGCGATTACCGCCGCCTATGGACACTCGCAACACCAGAGGGATTACACTTGTAACTCCTCTGGTGTTGCGACTTGCATTCCAAGTCCGTAAAATTTCCAACATCCCTTGGGCCTCCGGTAACTTCACTCACTCGGCGAAATACAATGCAAGCGTTATTTCACGTTGGTTTTCTTTGAGGCCGTGGTATTTACCCGATCAAGCCGATCCATGTCGAAGCGTGGCTCTCCCACATTTAAATATAAAAAAATCATCTGACCGGGATTCAAAACCTCGTACAATTTGCCAACAACGCAAAGTGTGATGCTTAGTAGCTGTAATACTGGAAGCCGTTTCCGAGATTATCAATATTATAATATTATATATTTACAAGATTTGCTAATTTAAAGTAAACGATAATAAAATGTTATATTGTTATTGTCAGTGGAACAATAACAATATAAAATGTGTATGAAAACACCATTAAATCGCGTTACCGTTTTATCATTACCTGTTTGGGCAAATTTTACTTAACAGATCAAATAATTTATTAGGTCATCTACGTTATATTGTGGACAAGATTATGTAGCACTCTCTACAGTGATTAATTTGCAAGGTCTTCACCATATAAATATTGGCTTTAGCAGTATTAAAGCATAACAGTCAGCTATAGTCGAAGAGCCAAGAATCGCCCTGATCTGTCACTTATTATAAATAGGAAGCCGACAAAGAAAAAAGGCTAAGATAAGAAAGTGGGCAGTAGAAAGCCGCCTCTGTTGTGCAAGAAATATATCCTAAAAAGAGAAAGAAAATAAAAATATTGTCATAACAACTTACAAAAAGAAGTGAAATCCCACTAAAACATTTTCATGTAAACGTGATGCCAAGATCGCACTGTCAAAAAGTTATCAGACTCATGTAAGAACAAGCTTCTGACTCTACATGTATTAACACTACAAGTCTAACTTCACAAACTCTACACCTTAGTCAAGTTACATGGCTTGGCCGTTTCGTTCCTACAAGAATAGTATAACAGAAAAACAGTCAACAACATTTTTTCACCTTACGCCCAAGCGAATGTAACGAAATGGCCAGGCCACATAACTTGGCTAAGGTGTAGAGTTTGTGAAGTTAGGCTTGTACAGTTACGATCTGATAACCTTTTGACAGTGCGATATTGGCATCACTTTGCATGAAAATATTTTTGGTGGGATTGATATTATATTGTTACACAACGAAAGAAAAAACATATACAGCTTAAATATATATATATATATATATATATATATATATATATATATATATATATATATATATATATATATATATATATATATATATATATATATATATATATATATATATATATATAATTATTTCTCGTTTAAATTATAAGATTTATATTCAGATTCAACTTCCGCCTCTGCTCCAACTGGGACTACGGCTGGCAGCAGGCGAACTCCCAGCCGCCGCACGGCCACCGCGCGCGCGGCCGCTGCGCCGTCATCCGAGACACTTTCTACCGGCGGAGCAACGCCGCGCCCGACCCCCTGCACTACTCGCACCCCATCGGCGGAGAGTTCAGTATATGTAGCAATTACTCGTGTAAATTCTGAATTATTGTTACTTATTAAAATTTGTATTAAATATTTGTGGTTATATTTCATCTAGATGTTAAATTATTACCACAGATATCCCTACTTTTTAGTCATTCCCCAGGGTGTAATCGGACCCTGTAACTAATTTCATCAAATTTATTTTAGGCGTGATTAGACAGAGGCGAAACAGAGACTAGTAAATGGTTACAATTATACAAATCAATGACGCTTAGGTGACACTTTTTATGAAATCAACTAGCTGACCCGACAGACGTTGTCCTATCTTAACTATGAAGTATGAACTGTAATAAATAAATATAAGTAACTATATATTATAATCTACATACTACAATTTATATTCCACCAACTACACCTACAACCTTCAGCTACAATCATGAAGTAAATTGAGATTAAAAACTATACATAAAATTTATCATATAAAATTATTATTCTTATTATTTTGACGTGATAACGTCTTATAATTCGATGGAACCGGCTGCACGCACGAAAAAACATGACTCATGTGGCGATACCTCTCTCTGAGGCGTTCCATTTAAGGCTTGAAGTGCAAGCGAGAGCGCGGAATCTGTCTCTCTCCTACTTGAGTGAGCGATCCATCAGTATTTTATTATGACGTTGTCACGTTCAACTATCGTCAGTAAACCGACTTTACAGACAACCGATTTTTTTAAATGGCGTTACGGCTTAAACCCATTAGACAGTGTCAAGTTAAAAAGGCGAGAAATAGATTCTCGTTTAAGTTTTCAACACCGTATTTCTAAATCGTCAAGTCTAAAGTAAGTCTAGTCAAAGTCAAAATAAATAGTCATTGCAGTCAATGAGTAAGTAAGTCGATTCAGTAAAGTAGTAGACGCTTTACTGAATGTTCCTAGGGATTTTTGGAGACATCACAAAATATCATGCTTTCCCACTTGCCCACCTTTGTGCACGTTAACGAATTTTTAATGGTTAATATTCTACCAATATAACTCATTAAGAACACAAATTTATGAACACAGAAATAACACAAATTTAAGGAAATATACAAAAACAACAACGTCACACATTGAATTCTCCAGCAAGGTACATTATTTTCGATTGCCATCTTGCAACCCTATTGCTGATCTGTGCTCAAAATAAAAAATATTAAAATCGCTATTAAAAATAAGGATTGGTGGTTGAAGGGTGAAAATTTAGGATTGTATTTTTAATGCCACATCATATAAAAATTAAAAAATGGTTGTCTGCTAAGTCGGTTTACGGACGCTAATTTTACGTAATATAACGTCATCACAAGCCGAAAGCTTAAGCCAATCGTGCCTCTCTATCGCTTGTATCGCGCTCTCGCTTGCACGCTCGGCTCAGGCGGAACGTGACAATTTTTCGTGCGTGCAGCCGGCGTAGGTCTTTTTAAAATTGCCGTTTTGTATGAAAAAATTTAAACGATTTTTTTCATGTATTTTTTATTTGTATTAATCGAAGTAATCACCCATGCAATCAATGCATCTTTGCCCACGCAGTGGCAGTTTATTGATGCCCTTCTTAAAGAAATCAGCTGGACGGGAGGTAACAAATTCTTCAAAGGCATTTTGAACTGCCTCTCGGGTATTAAATTTTTTTCCCAAGAAATTATCCAAATTCTGGAAAAAGTAGTAGTCTGTAAGCGCAAGTTCTGGTGAGTAGGGCGGATGACGGAGAGATTCCAACCCCAGTTCTTGCAACTTGGAGACCGTCTGCTGTGCAGTATGAGGTCGCGCCTTGTCGTGCAGGAGCAGCGGAGACGAGCGATTGACCAATGCTGGTTGGAGATGTGCCAGCTTCTCCATCATTGTGTTCAGTTCTTCACAGTACACATCTGCAGTAATGCTCACCCCGTTTGGTAAGAAGCTGTGATTAATCACACCGGCGCTAGACCACCAAACAGTGGCATTGTTTAGGTGCTGAACCAGGATCCAACCTTGCTGAGCGCTTGCGGTTATCAAACAGAATCCATTTTTCATCGCAGGTAAGAATGCGGTTCAAAATTCCTTAATTTGTGTGTCTGTTGAGCAGTGCAAGGGGTGCGTCTCGACGCGTACTTCGCGCTGGCGATCATTCGAGTTCGTGGGCACCCATTTGTCAAGCTTTTTTACCTTGCCAATTTGACGCAAATGGACCAATATTGTTTTGACGCTAACGTCGAAAGCTGCTGCTAATTCAGCCGTAGATTGTGTATCATCAGCTTCCACAATCGCCTTTAATTCGTCATTGTCGACCAGTCTTCGGACGACCGCGAGGTTCATTTTTCAGGTCGAAATTTCCAGAACGGAAGCGAGCAAACCAATAACAGATAGTGCGTTGGTTTGTAGTGTTAGCTCTGTAAACGTCGTTGATGTTGCGTGCCGCGTTGCTGCCACGACGGTACTCATATTCCATAATTACTCGAATTTTTAACGTATCCATGATGACGAAAAAGATTGAAATGCGATGAAAATTTAACACAAATCAATAAACAAATGACTACTTTTGCAAAAAGAATTCCATGTTTTTTAAATAAAATTAATTTGAAATTAGAATTCTTAGCCAAACAAAAATTATTTTGATTTGAAATGGCCAGTACCTACTGCAGAACGACAGTTTCATAGGGTTTACCTATTATAAGACGACGATTATCACGTCAAAAAAATTTCATCAGAATCGGTCTAGCCGTTTCGGAGGAGTGTGCCCCGAGAAAACACAAGAATTTTATATATAAGATTACCAGGTAATAAGTTTACAAACATAAAACTGCGTTTTATAGCAAAAAACATATATTTTATAGGTTTTATTATTTACAATAATTAAACTTTTATTTACATATTAACAACAGTAAATGTACCTATACTGTAAGGCCACATCTCTGTTCAATGGAAATTACAAGTTACAATTTTCATTACATAAAAAAATACAACGGGTCCATTTACATCATTGAGGTCGCCTTTAAGGGCGGGGTCAGAGGCGTATCAATGGACGGATCCCGCGGGCATTACGGCCCTTAGCACACACTGGGGGCCCTGAGCACTTCGTGGGCATCTTGAACATGTATGATGTTAGGGCTCTGCACACTTGAAGAGCCCTCCATGTATATTAGGGCCCTGTGCAAACGGAACGGGACTTTCAGTGGGGATCTTACAGACCGCGGGACAAAAGCTAATGTGACAACTAATACACTAAAAATATATAACAGATCCATCCATTGTAACGTCAGAAGACTATATTAATAATAAAACTATAATTAATAATCAACTATACAAATCATTTGCACAAGCTTATACAATTTCGTATAATAATTAATAATATCTTTTTCCATTTTTCAATAGTCGTATAAAATTACCTATTGGTATTTTCTACATTTGACTACATTTGGAAAATGAAATTTAGCAAAAATCGTGAACAGTGTAATAAATAATAATCATTAATAAATCATGAAACATTAGATCTTAATAAAATACTTTGAACAAGTTAAACAGAAAAGTATAAAGTAAATCGTGTAAGCTTGGGCCAACTCAACAACATACATTTTTACAATATGTTCACTAAGTAAATAAATATGAGACGTCTTTGTTCCTTGCCGGAGTAGCTTGACATGTATTAACAATAATTACATCAGTCCATTCACGGGGAAAACACTTCCATAAAACCTCAATGTGTAGTTAGTTAAGCTTGGCAAAAAAGGATAATTCACTATTTATTATTCGGATACAAGTACCGTCGTATTGACAAAAAGATTTGCTTATATATTCTCCCCCTTAATAATAAAATGTTTACACAATGGATAAGCTATACAATGTTTTGTCCTTGTCTGATAGGTCAGAAAAGTAGCTTGACAGATAAGGACAAAACATTATATAGCTTAAGGCGTGACGCCTGCTCATGTTTAATCGAAACATTACACAGAAAACATGAAACAAAAACATTTGTTTTCATACACAAGCTGTCTCCAGCTACAGAAAATGTTTTTGATTGACACAAAACATTTTGTGTAGTCAAGATCATGAGTTCCGATGAGGAAGACGTAAGCGGTCGCAGTTTTAGCGATTGCTAATGCAGAATCTAGGAGAAAACAGAGGGGGTCTAAAAAGGCCACTTTAGGTGTTTCATATATTTTTTTCAACTCATATTATGTGCGCCATTTTACGCATTTCTATTAAAAACGTTCAAATTGATGTTTTCTAATATGATGAAATCAGATGAATCATGTAGCCATTTTACCATTTCACGATTTTTGTATGGAATTTTTTTTATGAAACATAATGAAACATCTAAATTGGCCTTTTTAGACCCTAGATTTCGAATTTACATATTTTGCCCATATAATAGGCCATATTTACTGACCCGTAATTTTAGTATTTATCAGGAGTTACGAATAGAAGACCGATTTGGGATTGATAAATAATTTATGTTTACATGAAACCAAATCAAATTTAAATGAAAACTTTTCCTTCCCCTCTCTATCCGCGCGGGGAATGTTTTCCATTGTGTTTCCATGGAGTTCCAACACATGGAGTGTTCCACTGACAAAAACATTGTGTATTCCTACACAAATGTGTATAGCCACGCACGAATGTTTCGATTTTTTGTGTAATGTTTCGACAAAAACACGCGCAGGAGACGCAACATTTTGTAAATATTTTTATTAGTAAGGGGGTTTATGTAGGAGGTCAATGTAGTAGTGAATTTGGTGAAAGTTAAAACAGCTGTCAGACGACACGATCTTAAAAAACCCTTAATTGCAATCATTTAAAGGCATATAATGTCTGAAATATATTACTGGAAAGAAGCTTATTTATACATATTTTATTTTATAGTGTGAAAAAAGCGTGTCAAAAACCAATGATATTTCATATAACTTGCACATATTTTTATGGAAGCATTTCCACATAATATTATTATTATATTTCATCACAAAACAGACTCCTTTGCTTCTTATATTTTTAATTGATTTTCGTAGTGTTTTAAAAAATTTCCATGTTTAGTCTTAATAACAACCTAATATAAATATTGCATTATTTTGGGCCTTATCGTGTTAGATTTATGGTGAAACAGAAGTAAGGCCATGTTACAAACTCTTCTAAGTTAAATTTTTAACGTAAACCCATTGAATTATTACGAATAGACAGGGAACTGTTAAGGTTGTTTTCTGTTTTTTCACTAACCATTTTGCTATGTTATATTATGTAAGATACTTATGCTTATGCGTAAATACATAATAATATTATGTAAAAAACTTCACATTTATCAAACCACTGTTCTATTCGTAACAGTTCTACGATTCCCGTGTAAGTTTTAAATTGTTTATTATATTTAATGTTACTGTATGCAATCCGCCATCGACCTAACATTAAAATAAGATACAATATGATGTCTTCTCTCTCTCCGATAAGTTAAAATCTAACGAATGTGAAGTATTCATCCACGAACATACAATATTTTATTCATGAATAAATTGCATAAAATTAATTTTTACTCCGTAAAACTGCAAAGCAACTTTTTCTAAAAATATCTACAATACAGTTACTTTTCTACTGATCATTTTTAGGATTCCTTAGTGCTTATAAGGACCTTTGTTGTTTCGCTCTGTCCGCCCGTCTGTCTATCCGCCCTTCTAACTTATGTAATTATAAAATTAAATGGATGAAACAGTATAGTATATATTGTATTTAGATTTTGATTTTTGGATTATAAAATAAGAATAATTTTATATTTTAGGGGTGGCCGTCATTTTTTTTATTCTACCTTATCGTCTAGGGTATCGTTATAATAGGTATTTTGAAATGATGGCGAGGTTTCCTACATTACTTAGTATTGTTTTGAGCGAAAACGAACAGTAACTTTGGAAATAACTTGAAAAACTTATTGCGCGGCTATTGTTACGGAACCCTCCTTAGACATGTCCTGACATGCTCTTGGTTGGGTTATGAATATTTAGACTGAAATAGAATATATGAATTTAATGGATACTAAAATTAATTATAAAAGAGGTTTTGTCAATTGAAAGTACTCGATAAAACCCTAAGCAGAATTTGTGACACTTAAAATTATAATTGTCAATTTTGTGTAGGATCAAACCATAAAATTATATATTTTTGTAAGTGAATAATTATTTTTAATAAATACAAATATTCCGTGATAGCGAGGAAAAATTTGATATAATATGTAATCCAAAACCAATGCTGTACAACTTTAAGCAAACAATATAAGAGGTTTAGATAAATGAATGGTTTTGGCGCTCGACTCGATACCGCGTTAACTAACAACAACAGCTCCGTGAATGCGGCAACTCATTATTGTAGTTCTGATTTAAAATATCATTGTGTATAAGACAATTTCTAGTATGCTTGAGCATATTAGGTACGTACATCTGAAGATTTGAATGTGACGGGCTCGGGCACACCGACTATTCACGCGTACTATTTTGTTGCCGCATTTTTCAAGTACGCGGTATCTGGCGACGAAACCAATCATTTATTTATGATAAAAGGAAATTCATCAATATAATCAGAAAGAATGTGTCAAACTGGTGGCTATAAGCAAAGTGTCTTGTTGGTATTAGGAGATGTCGTGACGCGCTTCGAGGCCACAGCACACTGATTTGAAGTGCTTAGGGTCCGCAGCGCTTAGAGGACTCTAATGCACTTAGGGATCCGATATGCATATATCACGCTAGCCGCAACTCTAGTGGTGAGTGGTATGCGAGCAACCCCCCCCCCCCCCCCCCCCCCCGCGTAACGCTAGCTGCAACTTCCCCTAAGTTCTACGGTTTCCTACGAGGGGTGCGCGGCACGGACCCCTACGCAGAAATATCAAGCTAGGTGGCCGCAACCTCAGGGGTTTAGGACCCCTACGAGGAGTGCTGCGCGGGTGGCGGCGGCGGGAGCGCGGGCGGCGGACCGGTGGTCCACGTAATGAGAGCGTGTTGCGGCAACTGCGTCGCCTGGAAGTGGTCCTTGAGGAGCGCCTGCGAGAAGTTGCAGTGCATCTGGTACGCCTCGTTCTCGCGCTCCGTGTCGCCCGCCAGCCGGTACAAGTCTGGAAACAGGTAGGTCGATTGTGCTAATTAAATCTTAAAATAATACATTTTCGATGCAGTCTCGATTCTCGATAATATGTTAAAACAGCGAAATGGTATTCTCATCGAAAGTGTAACTTTTGAAGTAATTTGAAACATGTCCTGACATGCTCTTCATTAGGTTATTTGTTGAATATTTAGACTGAAATTGCATATATGAATTCAGTTGATACCAAAATTAATTAAACGTCAAACCAACGTCAAACTTGTTTTGATAGGCCCGAACACCAAAAATCAGTGTATGATATTAAGACGATTCATTTATAATTAGGTAAAGTAAAATGAAAGTGTAAGTTAGTTACGGGAATTGGAGTTTAGTACTTTTGTTACTATTATTTTGTATAAACGCCTTATACTTCACACTTATACATGTGCAGCATATTTAAAGAATTGAACGTCAGTGATTATAATCACTTGTTACAATCTGGTCTATAGACCAGCTTGTATCGGCGGGTACCGAAAACTATTTCATCAAATTTTACCAAATACCAAAAGGATCAAAATTGTTTAAACCATGTTTTTTTAACAGTAATAACAATATACTATACATATATTTTAAATAACTTCTTTGCTTATTCCTTATTTATTGTATTTGAATGGTTTATTATTAGGAGATCTTTGGAGACTGATTACTCAAAATTTTAAATATATTAATCGAATTTATAATAATGAACTAATTTAATTTATAAGCCTTTATTTAACAGAAAATTGAGGTGGAATAGTGTTGATACGAGTTGGTCTATAAGCGCGTTCCGCGTAGAAGCCAGAGGTCACGGGCTCTAATCCCACCAAAGTAAAAAAAAGGTTTTCAATGTTTCCTGATTTACAGCTGATGTGTATTAAATATGTGTATGCTACTATTATTATAAATGTGAAAGTTTGTAAAGATGGATGTATGGATGTTTGCAAAAAAATGCAAAAACTACTGAACGAATTTTGATGAAATTTGGTATGGTAGTAGTTTATGCTCTGAATTAATACATAGGCTCTGGAATAATCGTTTTTATCCCGAAAAAGTACAATACTCCCGTGGAATTCTGTATTTATTTAAGCGAGCGAAGCCGCGGGCAGAAACTCTTAATACAATAACTTTCTTAAATAGCTTATCTAATGTGTAAATATTTTTATTACTAAGGGGGTTAAAATCTTAATTTTTAGTTTTTGCTAGGTTAATTTCCAAAAAAAAAATTAATTTGTAATGAAAATGACGTTAGGTTTTTTGTGCACTACACGCAATTCTATCTTCTGGCAGCCAATTTTTTTACTTATAACGTGTAGTGCGTAAATATATTACGTGCAGTGCACAAAAACCTAGTCATTATTCGTTGCAAAATAAGTTTTCTTGGAGGTGGACCCTGGTGGATCACTTTCCATCAAGATATCTTCGGATACTTAGCACGGTACCAGATTGAAGTGATGAAAGCGTCCATGGCTGACGTGCAAATCAAAATGGCCGACGCGTACCTTTCAAGATGGCGGACGCCCAGAGTTGCACGTGCACGTCGGGGATCTTGCTGGCGAGCTGCATGGCCGGCGTCACCATGTTCATGCTCTCGCGCGAGTTGTTGATGGACAGGAATATGTGGCCGAGAAGCACGAGGGAACATGACGTCAGCCGATTTAGGTCCTCAGCGTTCGCCATTTTTAGAGTCTCTCGGAGGTATCGTCTGAAAAGGATAAGATTTTCTAGGTGCGAGGCAAACAGTTTTTGTCAGTCGCTATGTAACTTACCTTTTATTGAAGTACACATTGTGATTATACAAAACGCTATCAAAGACTTGAAAAGATAACAAAAGAGGCATGTAGGTCTTCAATTGTATCACATTATAATATAACCATTAACCATACTTTATTTCCATATAATGTAGATTGTAGGTCTATTCAATAATAAATAATGATAGTTTTACTTACTTTGCTTCATTATATCGCGCCTGGAAAAATGCTTGTAACCCCAACACGTAGTACGACGCCGCTCGTAGACCGTGCGCGTACGGCGGTAGTGCTTCAGGACGCACCTGCAAATAATTATTTTTTCTTAAATTATCCATAAGGTTTGAAACATTTTAAAGAATTAAATAATTAGTTTAAATATCAGAAGGCCAATGCTTAGCATGCTCTCGTACAAGTACATGCATCAAAGTCGTGCGTGAGTAAGCAAGGCTGTATTTTGAAAATGCCTAGCAGGAACATTTGACAGCGGCGAAACGTAACGTTATAGAATGAAATTTGTATGGCCGCTGCCATGATTTTGACAGATTTTCATACAATTCTCATTCAATAAAGTTCCGTTTACGCCGCTGTCTAAATATGTTCCTGCTAAGCCTACAGGTATGCAATTTACATTACAGAAAAATGAGTTTTTCAGTTCACATCAAGCACATATAGAAATTAATAATAGCTCACCTGCTCCATCAACTGCGCCAGATCATTGTCTCTCCTCTCTCTTAAATATACAATTGCCAGATTCAGTTTAGCGAACATCCATAGATCCCTCTCTTGTGACATCTGTGATCAAAATAATACAATATGTACTTTTATCCCTTACTTTACTATACTATACGATCCGATTTCGGACCGAGAATGAGTAAGACTGTTAGGTACATATATTTCAATATGAAAGATAGAACTGTCTTTCACATTTAAGGTCTGATATCACATTGAATAATGTGAAAACGCTCTGTTATCTATTAACCTTTCACGATTGGTAATTATCAACATAATTACAGCTGTTTTCCAATTTTTTCATATTTTATACACATCTCTCTCACACTATTTACTATAAAAGAAAAAAATATATTTTTTACCACAACAAAACAATATTATTATTAAACGATGTGAGCAAACAAAACCCGCAACACCTGAGTAGTCACAAGTGCGTTGAAGGCTGGTTCTCCATTATAGGGTAGCCTTAGCATGTATATATATAGGTAGGATGAGGATCTTCAAAAGGTAAGTGGTAAGTGAAGCCGATAGGAATGGAATTAAAGGATCCCCAAGCCACTGGTAGACGTTACACAGACGTCTCCGTGGTCATACTCACATGTATAGCGGTGTGGAACTGCGCCTCGGCGGCCTCCATACAATTCATGGACATTGCGTACAGACCCAGCAGACAGTGCAGCTGAGGCGTGTGCGCCGCCGCCGTCACTCCTAATAGTAAAACTATTGTTATTAGTATTTACGCACAGAGATGGAACTAGGGCATCGAGTTATCCATGGCGATTAGTACCAAGTGTAAAATTAAATTAGAAGACCACTCATGGACGACCAGAATACCGCAAAAAGTGCATTGCCGACAATTTGAAGCCTCTTATTACGGCGCAGCATATGACAAGCGCTATTATTTTACATTACAATTACACACGTTACATTACAACGTTATTATATTGGGGAGACGACTACATGTTAAATAGTTAGTTTTATTTATATACTCAGAAATATTGAGGTGTTACACTCGATAAATGTAAAAAAATATAATTATGTGTGGTCAAATAATTAGATGCATCTTAAAAAATACCAAAAAAAAATATATTTGCCAAACTAGTAAAAAAACTACATCATTAGTTTACTTACATCACATACAACAACATTATTGCAAGTATGATCTTAAGCGCACAAATTTCGGAGAAAATATTTACAAATATGTTCTTGCGGTCTTATATTTCATACACTTTTACCTAATAGTGGAATTGCTCTTGGAGATTCTCCCCGAAGCATTGTACGTACCGTCGGGCGCGATGGTGAGTAGGTGCGCGGCGCGCGCTATCTCGTGCAGCGCGTGCGCCTTGCCGCCGGCGACGAGGCGGCACAGCGCCGCGTGCTCGACCAGCGCCATACGCAGCCGCCACGCTAAAGCCGCGCCGCTCCTCGCGGTCACGCCGCTCGTCTCGCCCTCGTCGCTTGCTGTACATTAATAAACTATTAGTTAGTGAAAAAAACTTAGTATAAATAAGAGCACATTATTAGATGGAAAAACTTATTTATATCAAAAACGGCAGCAAAAAGACCGACCACGTGATTTAAAATAAAAAAATTCATTTATAAAATGTCTTACTATTATTTCATATTAATAGATGACTTCGTTAAATCGAAACGAAACCAATCGTGTAATTTAATGTGTATTATTACTGTGAAATATGAATTTCCACTAAGAATTACAGTACAATCAATAACACACCTTATCTTATACAATATAAAAATGGATTGCATTTTGAATGTCTCGCTAAAAATTGAGAACGACTGGACCGATTTGGCTAATTTTGGTCTTAACGTAATCGTATCAGTTCAGTTCAGTTCAGAAGGTTTAAACGGTGAGAAATTTTGAAAAAATTGCGGGGAAAATATTAACACTATATTTATAGGTGCGACAGAACAACGTGTCGGGACAGCTATTATAATTATTAATGCTCATGTATTCTTAATCACTGACGAAACACAAAACAAGCGATTTGTAAGTTGCAGTGACGAAGGGTAGTTTTAAAGCCCTAGTCGCTAGACGCGAGTTGTGCAAGTTTTTTTGAAACGAAATTTAGCACCATATTATGTATGATGGTCAAGGTCGTTGTAGCGTGTAGAGTTGTGTCGTGTCCGAGATAAATTGTAAATACTTAGGTAATTATAAGAATACCTACAATTAGGTATATTTCAAAATACAAAATAAGTACTTAATAAAACGTTTATCTGTGTATAAATTAACTATTGTAAGATAATCATAATATTAAAATACTTCCACGGTACTACCGCCTATTAAATAATAATATACAATATTATGATCGTCTATTAATATGATAACTACAAATTACAATTGATAGCTGTAGGTACGTATCCAACTTTCCGCATACCATAAAAGTAAATTTATTGAAACTATTTATCACCAAAAATAAACACAACACAAGTACTAAGTAGTCTCACATTCAAAATTCACATATAAGTACATAAACACGTATTAGTTTAAACTTTAAGACGAATTATATTTATTTTCATATCAATATATTCACTTCTCACTGCTCAATATAATTTCAAAAAGAATAGTTGAACAATAATTATTATTAACGTAACAACACGATTTTACATCCAAGGACGCGCGGCTGAGGTACCACCGAGCTTTTTTTCAAAATTCATTCGTCTCATGATGCACGTGATAATATAATGTAATAACGGCTCCTCATTGGTGAAAGCTATAAAATTGCGGGTTAATATCACAAAATAATAGCCCTTAATTACTTCGAACTGTCATCGGACAAATCATATTAATAATATTGTTGTTGTTGGCCAGCCGGCTATTAAAATCAAGTTTGAATTTCAACTTTATTGTTAACAAAATAAGGCTCCTGGTATCTCCCATAACTTTTAATATTTTGGCATATACCTAAGTTTGAATTTCATCTTTATTTCTGACAAAATAAGGTTCCTATGATCTCCCACCATAACTCCGAATATATCAGCTTATAAAGAGATCTGTGATTCCAATATTCGTGTCAAAGTTGCAACGTGCAGCGCATAGATGTGACTTAAGTCGGTCTACATCGCGCTATGGCTTGTCCGACCTGACTTGTATAAGATATTATTGTTTTCCATATACTAGTTTTGACTGGAGGTCTTCATGAGGTATTCTGAAAGGGAAGCCGATAAGAATGGCGTTCTTTAGACCCTTCGCCACTGGTAAGTTGTGTTAGTTTTACCGAACAGGTAGGCACATTCGTGCCGAAACATGACTAATATTTGTTGAACTGAAAGGGCTCTCAGTATAATTTGACAATGAAAGGAAATCTCAGTCAATTATTATCACTCATGTAACATTAAATCCTTCTGTCAAAGTTATTACGAGGGCTGCACTAAAAGTATCGGGAATGGAATATTTCCACTGTTCCTGTCATATTAAAATCTTTTTAATTTAAAACTCCTTGGTTTTAAAAATCGAATACCTTTTATTTATTTAAAAAAAGATTCTCGGTCTTGTCACAAGGTCTTGTCAAACTTGTTTAGTCGTTGAGAAAATGGAATTGACTCGAGAAAATTCTAGAGCGATGATTTATTATGACTTTCGAAGTGGTTTAACACAAAAACAGAATGTTGACCGGATGATTTCTGCATTTGGTGATGAAGCCCCATCCAAAACCACAATTTATCGCTGGTTTGCTGAATTTCAACGTGGACGTGTCAAGCTCAGTGATGACCCCCGTCAAGGTCGTCCAAAAACTGCAGTCACCCAAGAAAACGTTGATGCTGTGCGTAAGCTGATTGAGGACGATCGACATGTGACATACCGCGAAATTCAGGCAACTTTAGACATTGGCATGAGTCAAATACAAATAATCTTGCATGAACAATTAGGTGTAAAAAAGTTGTTTTCCCGATGGATACCGCATTTGCTCTGTGACGAGCAAAAAGCGGCTCGCGTTACTTGGTGCGTCAGAACTCTCGAAAGATTCCACGCAGGATCCTCAAATGCTGTATACAACATCGTATCAGGTGACGAATCCTGGATATACGCGTACGAACCCGAAACAAAAAACCAGTCACGAGTTTGGGTGTTCGAAAATGAGTTAAAGCCAACAAAAATTGTTCGTTCACGGAGTGTTGCAAAAAAAATGGTGGCCACGTTTGTCTCCAAAACCGGCCATGTTGCGACTATTCCTCTTGAGGGACAAAAAACGGTTAATGCAGAATGGTATGCTAACATTTGTTTGCCACAGGTTGTTTCTGAACTCCGTAAAGAGAACTGCAACTGCCGCATCATCCTCCATCACGACAATGCGAGTTCTCACACCGCGCACAGAACAAAAGAGTTTTTAGAGCAAGAAATCATAGAATTATTAGACCATCCGCCGTACAGCCCCGACCTAAGCCCTAATGATTTCTATACTTTCCCTAAAATAAAGAATAAATTGCGTGGTCAGAGATTTTCATCACCTGAAGAAGCTGTGGACGCCTACAAAACGGCCATTTTGGAGACCCCAACTTCCGAATGGAATGGTTGCTTCAATGATTGGTTCCATCGTATGGATAAATGTGTCAAATTTCGCGGAGAATACTACGAAAATCAATAAATATATTTTTAAATAGTAAAGTTGTGTCACTTCCTTGATTCCCGAAATTTTCAGTGCCGCCCTCGTATTTCAGTTCCGTTAATACTTACAGGTAAGTTTGTCAATCTGTGCCAGCGCTTTCTCTGTGTACTTATGCGCCTTATCCATGTACCCAGCTTGTGCAGAGTGCATTACTGTTACTAGGTATACAAGCACGTATAGCTGCTGCCGCGACAGCCACACGAACGACTCGCCCGCTGCACTGCCACACACTGCTGCATACATAGAAATAAATTAATTTAATTTGGTGGTGCCAATTTTGTGTATGCAAAATGCACTTGTGTTAAATGTAAAACAAAAGTTTCATTTCTTTACTTGGATAATTTTAGATAATCCTTTTTTAGAAGCATCATAACCATCTCAATTCTCAAATCCAGGACAATTTATTGAGTGATTTATATAGTTGTTTGTGAGGATGGATGGATGGATGTTTCGCCTGAACGGTTTCGAGCACATACACGGAAAAAAATCGCATCCAGCCCAAGTGACGTCATTTCGGCCTGAACGGATTCAAGCACACACACGGAAAAATCGCATCAGTTCGTTCTGGTTTGCCGCTGCCACGGTGCCACGGTCGAGGCCGAGCTACGGTCGTGTTTATTATTGTAAACACACTATGCTTGTACACGATACACGCCCGCACTGCCGTGGCTCTGGCGAGAAATGAAATGATTTGTCACACATATGGATGTACTGAACGGACCGTCCGTTCAGTACATCCATTCAGTCCAGAATTAATGTTGCCAACTTAGTCATTTTACAAAGTTTTACTATTAAATTAAGTTTTTATTCCCTCCTTAGTAGGATTTTTTTTGTTAGTAGTGTTTTAGTAATAAAGAGACACAGTAATAATATGCAAAATGGCCTAGATTAGGCACAAAAAAATCAAAATTCTTTTTTACACCTTATCATAATAATTAGTCCGTAATTTGCTTAAAACTACCCGTTTAATTACTATATACGTAATATTTCCTAGTATATTTTAATTTAAGGATAAAATTTATAATATAAAATTTAAAAAAAATAACATAACCTAAAATGCAGTGGTTTTTTGGGGGCTTTAGGGATTCCTGCGGTTGATTAGCTTTTTTGATGATTTTCAGTTTTCTTTTAGTCGTTTTTAGTAGAAATCGACGCGAGTTTAGTAGTTTCGCAAAATAACTCTGTTTTTGTGAATGGCAACACTGGAACTATTCGCTTCATTCTGCAGAAATTGCACACAGACGATACGATTTTGCATCCGTTCAGGCCGAACTGAAGGAAAACCGGACCGTATATGGGCCCCTTACTCTTTCACGCAAAAACTACTCATTTCGAGGAAATTGGGTATGGTAGTAGTTTAGGCTCTAGATTAAAACATATGCTACTTATTATCCCGAAAAAGTACAGTATTCCCGTGAGATACTAAATTAACGCGGGCGGAGCCACGGGAAAAAGCTAGTTATCTAGTACTAGTACTGATCTAGTAACTTTATTCAGGTGCATTTGCTTCTGATAAAAGTGATCAAAACCGAAGTAAAACTCACTGTCATCGTCAGGCCACGTCGGCGCCATGATGGTCTGAATGCTCTGCTGTAATTGTTTGAGACATGGCTTCACACTCTTCACTTGACCAGCCATCAGATAGTGACATACCTAAAACATAAGCAAGCATAGTTATGTACTGCAACTATACCAATTGGAATTGTTAATTCCTTCAAAAATATTCTTACAATCTTATGCAATAAATAAATATTGTAATCTATTGAAAGTTAGTAGAATTCAAACATTTTTTTTTGTTGTACAGTAACAGTTGTAAAATTGTACATTACTGCAGAAACTTTTCACACCATGTCAATCTGGCTCTGTGCTAAGCACCCGAAGAACTTGTGTTACAAGGACCAGACAATGGGAAGTATACTGTATAATGTAGTATATTTAATACCTTTATACTATACACATCCATGACCCAAGAACACAGAAAAACTTTTTGTTCCTTCGGTGGGATTCAAACCCGCAACCCCCGGCTTGAGCACCAACTCCCTCAACCACTGAGCCACAAATATTGTCATGTTTAAAGAAAATTACCTGTAGAACTAGGAAGAAAACCTTCAAATATTCTTTTTGATGTGGACTCCCCGTCCATGTGTCGACCAGATGGCCAGCTTGGTTCAATAACGGTAACACTTCCTGTATTTTCTTATCAATTAATAGTAACTGAAAAAAAAATGTTCATTAATATTCCATAGAACATCAGCTGCCAAAGTCCCATTAAGACTTTTTGGTATAAGTACTCACTATTTAAAATTAAAAGTTCTTTACTAAATGCAAATCAAGTATACACATTACAAGCAGACACACCAATTTTATTTTTTGTATTGTAAAAATATTGTTTAAAATATATGTTGCACATTAATTATTTTAATCACAAGAAAGAAGGATAAAATATGTCCTCCATTACAATAAACATAATTATACTTTGAGCAAAACAACAGATTCAAGGAGAACTCACAATCAATATAAATTATAGTCGGGCTTACATAACATTGTGTATTCCTAATTTATAGCTTTGTTAGAAAATTTGCAAGTACAGTAAAGCCACGTTGCTAATGTCTTTCGGGAATCTGTCACATAGAAAAAAGAAGATTGCTGAGAGGCACTAACAAGGTGTACATACAATACACTGAGTTGGTATTAGCCAATACTTTACACTAATTCTGTCACTAACTACAGCTATCAGTAAAGACAGAAAGTATGTGAAATTATATAACCAAAGCATAGTAGAAATAAAGTAAAAAGAATTTACTTACCATAACCCTACTTAGTAAGAACAACACCCTCGTGTAAGCTGCATTCGATATCTGTGCGTAGTCAACACCTACCCCCAGTAGGCTGCTGGCCACTTCATATTCCCTTTCTGTTGCATGAATTTGCTGAAAAATATAAATAAAATAATAAATAAATATCTATGGACGCATCACACCACGTCAATCTAAGGTCCCATGCTAAGTATCCGACGAACTTGTGTTACAGGTACGGGAATACTTATAATAATATATACTCTACATATATTTTACTATATTATACACATATATAATACACATCCTTGACCCAGGAACACAGAAAAACGTTGTTCCTTTGGCGGGATTCGAACCCGCGACCTCCGGCTTGAGCACCACCGCACAGAAATCACTAAGCCACAGAGGTCGTCAAAAAAAGGTGAAAAAAGTATAATGACTACATTTTTTAACATCAATAAGTTATGAAGCCTCTTTGGCTCAGTGGTTGATTGCAGCAGTGCTCAAGCTGGAGATCGCAGGTCAAATCGCTCCATAGGAGCAAAAAAGTTTTCTATGTTACTGGGTCCATTGATGTGTATAATATACTAAATAAATCTTAAATATGTGTTTAGTTTCATTAAATATATTTACCTTATCTGGTACCCGTAACACAAGTTCTTTGAGAACTTAGCACAGGACCAGATTGATGTGGTATGAAAGTGTATATAGATATAGTTAATAAAAGTTATTTAGACAAATATTATAGTGTATACGGTGGACGAAAGGACAGATTGAAATTTACTATACTTTCATACCGTGGACAAAAAACTTCAAAAAAAATAATGATACATCATATTTTTATTATTTTATAGATTAAAATTGCCAAAACACAAATTTTCAATGAAGTTTACACTGTGAAACAGAATGTTAAAACTTATAGAGAATGACACCGAATCGATATAGTTTTAACAATTTAAATACTATTTGTGTTTGATAGTTACCCTTAAATCAATTTCATTTCAAGTAATAACTTTCTAGATTCAACATAAATATTGACTATACTTCTTAAGACTACAACACCATAAACTTCAAATACAATGTGTCCAAACTGTCGTCGTCCACCCAAATACATAATAGGGATAAACCGTATATGTACTGTCCTCTTTTTAACTTTTAACAGGATATTTCTCTTAGATAAGTGAGTAAGTATCACTATTGAATGAATTTCATTATAATAGAAGCAATAAAAATGATTCAATTAGTAATCTAGTAAACATTTGCATACAAATAAGTAAAAAATAGTTGACTGTTAAATACTTTGTTTTACAACAGCATTTCCCAAATGTCGGGTCGCAACATTCCCCGCTTGTTTTGAAAACAATACCTACTGTCAATTGACTCATCTTAAATATTTGTAAGAGGGAAGCCGATACCAAAATATGTAGCATTAATAAAACTTTTAAAAAATGTGTAGTATTTTAGGTCTCCATTAGCTTGGGTTTAAAAGTAATAAGTGGGCCACATTGGGACAGTGTTAAAATTAGTGCCATGGCAGAACAATGGTTGGGAAACACTGCTTTACAATAAATAATAGACTTAAGAATAACATAAATACTCACTGCCAATTGGAATATTAATCTACAGTGCCAATAAACGCTGTGTTGTGATAACTCAATGGCCTTTCTGAGTATGGGTTTAGAGTGTGTTGGCTGACCCTGCTGCTCAAAGAGCTCCGCCAGCACACTCGCCGCCTCGAACTTAACGTCATCGAAGCCATTGATGGTCTGCGACAGGCACCACTGCAACAACAACACCAAATGACCCAGTTCAAATCATTGTTTACATTCGAAGGGAAACTTTTCGTGACAACTGCATCTCATTAATAACTCAAGAATCTCGTTACACAGGCGAATATGAACGCTTATGTCATACGACTACAGGTTCTTACAATGAATTTTTAATTAATAACAAATAAAAAAACTTACGCTCTGTTCCAAATGCGTTCTCGCCAAGTCGATGTTTTTAGTGTGTGTCAAAAGGATATTACCGAGTTGTAAGTGGGTACGAGCCTCGACTCTTTGTGGAGGTTTGAAATTAAATACAGCTTGTAGACACTGAATACAACTTTTTATGTCAGGAGGATTAGATGTACGGAAATGTTCCGCTAAACCCAGTAAAGAAATATACCAAGCGTCCTGCGTTGACGCCATTTTGACATTTCTGCTTGGAGGGAACAGTGTTGACAGATTCAATGAAAAGTCAAAAACATGAACGAGTAAATATTGCCAGTAAGTTAAATTAAAAGTACAGATTATATACGGATAGTACGGTAATATAGTAAATTAATATAGCGAAATTTTCTTAAAAATATTTTCACAAGGTTATTATACAACAACATAAGGTATTTTACATCAAACACATGTTCTAAATTAAAAATATCATGAAACACATTTTAATTAAAAATCAGCGACACACATTAGATTAATATGATTATGATCAGAAACACAGTTGAATGGTGAACAAGTGATGCAATCCGACGCACAAAATAGGCATGTTGCCAAAATTTTTTTTTTTCGTTTATACGATGTTTGATAAAATATTAATAAACAATCTAGAACCCATTTTCTTATTTTTTAAATATAACGAAGATACAAACAATAAGCTTGACTCATATTTAATTTCATACATTGCTGGAGTATTTCCTAGGGATATCTAGGGAATAGGGAGGATAAGGATATATAGGGATAAGGGAGTTATCTAGGGAATCAATTTTTAAAATTGAAGGTAATAATTGGTTGAATGATTATATCATTCAATCACGTCACGAGTTGCATCCATGCGGCGGTAACAACTTATGACGTAACAAATCGTTTTGCGAGAAAGAGATAGGCAATATTTTTATTGGCATATAATTTTTTATCCTGTCAATCTGAATACCTATTTCTTTTAGATTTATGTATCTTTATTTATTTAATTTAAAAAAATGTGATTTTCCACACGTACTAGACAACATCCCTATTAACACCGTAAAATGGGGCCTAGGGAGTGAACTAGGACAAAACCGGGAAAGTTTTTGCGACCTTATTATTCCAATTCTTTCATAATTTAATAAATGATAGGTATTTTATTTAAACTTTGTAATATTTCCAATAACTAAAATCTGGTAATATTGAGTGGTCCTCTCATTTGAAAAAAATTGAAAAACGGATTCCAAAGGGTAGGGTCAATAACGTGCGTTTTTTGCTCTGTAAATCATTTGAAATTTATTTTGCATTTACAATATTTATGTCAAAGCGAAGTATGTATTTTTAGTATCAGTTTCTCAGGTTTCGATTAAGATTAAGTGTCAAGTGATTTAATAAATTATTTTTTCAATAATTGAACAAAATCTCTCTAAGGCAAATTTAAGAAAAAAATGGGGGCGGAAACGGGTCGAACTACGGGGTGTAAAGGGTCAAATGAGTGGGGAATCGGGTCAGGAATGGGGGTCAGTTAGGACCAAACTTGGATAAATCGGGATGATTGTGGGTAAATTAGGTTTTTATAGATAGGGCTGTCGCGATTTATAAATTGTGAAGGTAATTTATTGACGCAACCATGTTGTTAATAGTCCTCGGCAATCGTCGTTTTTCATACATCGTCAGCTGTCATATCCATAGAAAAACGAAGATTGTCAAGCGCTATTAGCAGAATGGTTTTGCTATAAATAAATTGTATATTTGGAACAATATTAAGTAGGTAAATGATATAAAATATTATGTTAGGTACGCCGCGTAACATATATGTAGTATTCGCGTAACGTACGCGATTTTTTAAATCGATTTGTTGTTTCAAGTAAGTGCCAGCCCTATCAAAAAACTCGATTAACACGACCCAATTAACCCCGGAGCGAAGGTGAATCGGGTCAAGGTAGTTTTATTTACTTTTTGTAGATTTTCTATTTAAAACTCTATATAATGCGTTGTTAACAAAAATACAGACTACCGGCTAGCAATAAAATAAGATTTTTATTAGATATAGATCAGAAAAAAGCAATCTTCGAAAGTGTCCCGATTCCCCCCATTTTACAGTAGGTACTTAAACAATATCATATATCATGGTTTCAATATGAAATAATATCGGATATCGGTAAATAACGATAGTGTGAAAACTCTCCCATGTCTACGTTAGTAGGTAATATATATTATTTCTCCCATGTGTTTATTTTACACACAACAGAAATAAAATCTTCAATTCAATTTTTTTAATCAGTTTGAGGTTTTGGCTACATTTTATTAGTTCTTACTATTATAATACAAATTTAAAAACTCGGCTCAATATTTATCTATAAGATATTACATATCGTTACCGGTTATTTCTAAATCCGTACTCCTGATGTTCTTACATCGGTTTGTATGAAGTCTTTTTTGTATATACATAAGTTGAAAATAATAAAAAATTCAAATAAGTATACCTACCGTATTTAATAGCGTTTTAGGCATCTAAAACTGCACCGAGGCAGGGCAGCCGAATGTGTACCTACATTGTCTAAGTCAATGCTATAACAGATGAAAATGTAGTGCTTCGAAAGTTTCGTTCGACTATGTCCTTAGTTATTCGACTGCCCTGCCCCAGAGCAGTTTTAGATGCCGAAAATACTATTTATCCAGTATAGTTTGTTTTGTAGAACTCAGTTAAGTATAATGCCGCATTCACACGCTTGGCGCAAACTTCAAACCTCTACAAACGCTTGGCAAACTTTGGTAAGACAAACGTCGTTATCCACACGCTTGCGAGTTTGTTAGTGTGTTTGGGAGAAGCAAGCATGATAGACGTCTAGCTTTTGTCCGCTATAACGTTTGGTTTAAGTTTTAACCTATTTTTATATCTATGGACGCTTTCACACCACGTCAATCTGGTCCCGTGATAAGTTCTCGAAGAAATTGTGTTACCAGTACCAGACAACAGAAATATAAATATATTTCCGTTGTCTGGTACCCGTAACTTACTTTTATACTATACATATTATTTTTAAGAATTTATTATATAATACTTACACATTATATTTAATACACATCCATGACCTACGAACACAGAAAACTTTTTTGTTCGAGCCCGCGACCTGCAGCTTGAGCGCCAAAGCACTAACTACTAAGCCACAGAGGTTGTCAAATTATAAAAGGAAGCTAAGTGAAAAGACGAAAAGTAAATGGAAAATTCGACAAAGAAGATGGTGGATGATAAAAATTCATAGAAATCATTTTTCTCCACTCATTTTCGCTATATGACTTTTGTTTGGCTTAATAACTTGTTGCGTCTATTCGCCACCAGTGCGCGAGCGATACTAACGAGGCACAAACACGTGGAGGGATCGCAAACGCTTGCCGCAATCATCCTTTGATTTGTGCACGAAAAACCGACACTTGATCGGATCGGCGACAAACGCTCGCAAACCTAGGCAAGCCAGCTTGGTTTTGCCCATCCACACGTTTGAATCTATGAAGGCTTGTCGAGGTTTGGCAAGCGTGTGGATGCGTCTTTAATCTTGGCCGTTTAAAGAGGTGGCCCTATAGGAAGGCGGCTTGGAACACCGGGAACGCATTTTCTACTCTGGTTTTGCCATCTGCAATCCCTAGGTGGCGCCCTCCAGCAACGGGCAATCACTTACCAGGGATGCGCCTACTTATTATTTATTTGTCGGTTTCATGCTATTAAAACTCATAATAATTATTATAAGCATTCATTGTATTTTCAGAATAATTATCATAAACATTTTAAATTTAAATGAACATTGTTTAACCTATATCACATTGTTAAATTAACAATCTATACATATCCAATCCTCTTTTTTTTTCATATTATTATTAATCATTACATTTTAGAAGTAGGCAAAGAAATGTTGAGATTGCTCCTGGTATCAGCGTCATTTTCTTTGGACATTTCCGTAATAGTCGATAAGTCTGGCACGGCACAAGTCACAGGGAAGAGGTCATTTAAATTTGCTCCATAACCAACGTCTTTTGGAAGTAAATTCTGATTCAAATCGACGAAATTAGTCGACGTAGCTTCGTCTTCTGAAAGCAGGAACCATTTAGTGCTCGGAGTTGGAGTTTTTTCAGGAATGTCGATGGTTAAATCCTCAGTCATAAGACTATTAGCTGAAGAAAGTGGACCGAGTGGCGTATAGAATAAGTCCGGACATTCCGCAGTCAATTGGGTTTCTGAAAAAAAAAAGAAAAATAATAAAGAAAAAAAGAAAATCAACATTAAAAACGCACAAATTTCGGAGATATAAATGTTGTGCATATGACTGTGAATGTGATGTTTTGTGAATTTACAGGCGCGTGACGTCACCTGCCGGTACGACTTTTGTATGGGACGTTTTCACAAGACTCACAAAAGCACTCAAAACTATCCGCAGATTCTTTGAAAATATTGTTTTTTTTTTTGGTATACTATTTACCTTTTGTAAACTTTATTATTTTTAGAGCTCTATTAATTTTATGTAATAAAAAAAATACCATTATAATATAATAATACGGTAGATAATATCTTAGTTATGTCTTTTAATTACTCCAAAAGTAATTGTAAAATTTCGCTCAAAATAATTTTTCTAGAGTTTTTAGCATAACCTTTTAGCACGGAAACTTATAAGTTTCTATCTCCTGTTCTCTATAGTTTAGAAAAGCCAGGGCGGCGGGAACTTGGAAACACTTTGGAGCCCGATTACTCGAAAAATATTCGACTATAAAAAAAAAAAAACATGTATGAAACCTTGCATTTATTTCAAGAAACCTATGGGGTAGAATGAAAAAGTATTTTTCATCCCCTCTTCACTTGTATGAAGAGCCACCCCTAAAATATAAAATTGTTATTATTTTATGATGCCAAATTTCATCCATATAAATTCATAATTACAGAAGCTAGAAGGGTGGAGAGACAGACAGACAGACGGACGGACAGAGCGAAACTATAAGGGTTCCTTGTAGTACTACGGAACCCTAAAAATTAATACAGCAATCAATATTTTACCTGGACTTTTTTCTATTCCATCCCTTGCGTTGCTACTGTATAGTTCCTGAGCTAAAAACTCGTCTATATTGAAAAGTGAAATATTATCAGATTTTTCCGATATAACCGAAATGATAGAAGGCGATTTCTCTACTATCTCCACACTACTATCTATACATTCGTGCGCTTGAAGACATGTTTCAGAGTGATTATGTATCAGATCAATACTATTATCGGTTACTTGTGAACTAGTTTTTGTGCTGTTCATTTCTATTTGACTTGTACTAGCTTTATGTGTTTTATTTTGATCTTTCATTTTATCTTTAGGTTTTGTAATTTTAACTTTGATGATATTTAATTTCTTCAGTTCTTTAGAAGTTCTTGGTTTTTTCTCGAGTACTTTATTTGCATCTTCGGTACAATTGGTATCTGTATTTTGTAACATAGCTGGACACGAATTACGTGATACACACGAATTTCTTTCTACATGTTCTTCAATGGTCTGTTCTTTAATACTTTCTTTGGTTTTACGTGTATTTTCTTTTCTTCGTGGCGTAGAACTACGTTTCTTTGTTTTAACTTTTTCGAGCTTTTTATTTTCTTCTGCATTAATTACGTTGCCTTTTTTTTCTGTGTTAATTTCTTTATTCTTATCTTTCTTATTGCTATCTAACATCAATTTCTCGAGTCTCACATAAACAGAGTCGGTGACATTAAAATCTTTTAGGCTTATTGTGTTTAGTTTATTTACTAGCGACTGAGAATTAGGCGTGAGAGTATTATTATTATTATTTTTTACTTGTATATTATAATGGTAATTAACTCCGTCGTTATGATCAGAGTCAAATCTGCAATCTTGCTCCATTAACGGCTTAGGAGCGTTTTGGTCGGATTTCATCAGCTTGTTAAGTGTAATATGATTAGATTCTAGTTGGTCTATTTCGTCGGTTTGTATATCGTCTACACTGGTCAATAGAGATCTACTTATCGATAAGTTTTCTACTATCGACAATACTGGAGATGTAGGCGGAGATATGTTGCTAGAACTTTGCCCATCTTCGTTTTCTAGGTTGCGAATGTTAGTTTCATTCATTTTACGAACAAGGCTCGTATCTCGCTTTACACTTTTATCATTTGTCTTGGAAGTATTTATGGGCATGAGTAACTGATAAGAATCAGATTTATAAGCTTCAGATAATGTAGAGTTATGAAATGTGATTGTCTGTTTTACATCTGGGAAACTATTGCTGGACTCAGTTTCCTCATTTATATAATTAATTGATATCGATTTATGAGTCGGTTTATTTTGTGTTTTCGACGTTGAACAGCTTGGTTTGATTCTCACTATTACTTTTGGCGGACTTACACCGGAATCTTGGTAACCTTGTATGCTTTCAGAAGAGTAAGATATATTGCATTGCACTGGATCTGTCTTTGTTTTTGTGCTAAAAATAAATAAATTTGATTAGACTTGGGAATCACGGTACATTCAATGCAAAAGCTAAGAGCAATGTTGCAGGGGGCGATTTTAAGCAATAGCCGTCATGCAAGCAATGGAAGCAGGTTCACAAACTTAACTAAACTATTTTCACTCACCAGCCCAAATCCAAAAGCAAAGTGAATTTAGCTACAACTATTTGAGTTCGACAACCCACAAACGACTTGCGTTCTATATCTAAATCTTACTTGCTATAAATAATACACAAATGTATCACATCGAATTTATTTATTACACCTGCTCCCATTTACATGAAATTAATTTTCTTAACACTAACTACTGCTTAAAACAGAAACAGTCAAAATATAGTCTTTAAAATTGTAAGTAAATTATGGACAATTGAAGGAAAAATGTACGAAAGCACTATTTTATCCAAATACATAATTTTAGCACACTTCACACGTAAAATTCAAATAGTTCACAATATCTTTACGAGTTATGCATGGACACAAGTTGTTATTATTCAGATTTTAAGTGTCAGAAACATACTGTAGTAGTTGAATACTATAAAATTTGGTGCAAACATCACAATTTAATACCAATATCCAAATGTATAAAAAATATAAAATCGTTTAATATGAATGCATTATTTTATTTTAAATGGTGTATAAAATTTAGATTCTCAATTGATAAAAATATTTATTACAATTTTGGCATTAATCTCATTGATGCTTTAATCAATTAAAATACAGTTTGGACGAATAAAATACAGATTGATAAATTAATAAAAGAAGTGCCATTTATCTCCAAATCCTACTGGGAAAAAACTATAAAATATTATACCCTACATTAAAAAATCTTTCTCTCATCATTAATTAATGTGATAAAATCGATTGAGACTTCCAGACTATGAGAAATTTCCTTAAACTACAGAACAACTACGTTTCTAATATCTAGATAGACTTAGAAATGAAATTTATATTATTCAATGCTAAGGAATGACGATAAAAACACACTTTCACGTTTACTTATTCAGATCCAGAAAAAGTATGTGGTTCGAATTAGGGATGTTCTGGAGCTTCGTAACCGTAACCGAATCTATCGGATATCCAAAATATAAAACTATTCGAGAACGACATAAAAGTTCCGGATAATTTTGAATAAAGGTCTAAAGGAGTCTTAATTTAGTATTTTACTTTTGAACTTCTTTAAGAATGAATTTCAAAAGTAAAATACAAAATGTAGACTCCATCAATCAATTAATTATTATCCGAAATTAGCGGATTACATATCCGTAACAGTATCTGTAACCCATATAATATTATTCTCATATTTGAATCTGTGTACAGATCCATAATTTAATATCCATAACATCCCGCAGTTCGCATGAACCCTTATATTTTATGATATAAATGTATATATTATTTGTATGTAAAAAATATATCGATATGACAATTTTAAAGTAAACTAAACTACTTACTACCTATTCGATTTTTTTTGAGATTTTCTAGTGTTTCTGGCCTGTGCCTTTTTGGGCGGCGGCGAAGGAAATTTATATTTTATGTCGGACTCATCGTTGGCTCCTTGGGTGTTTTCTATTTCAATCTTTTCCGGGATTTCGGTAGTTTTTACTCTGCTTGATCTTTTACCTATGTTGCTCTCAGTTTTTGAAATTTCTGCAATGGAAACAAATAAAAGAAAGTTAAAAAGACATTGAGTAAAGTTGATTTCTGTTTATTTTCCTCGGCATTCTCTAATTTGAGATGTGTATAATAATAATTTGTGTTGTTTAAACAGAAAGTTTCATCTCGGTACTTTAGTTAGAAACAAACGTGGGTTAAATAATTTTGAAAAATATAAGCGCATAATAGCTATAGTATATTCGCGTTAAGGGGCCGTTCAAGTATTACATGAACAAATTTTTGCCATTATTAACCCACCCCTCCCCCTCCTCAGCAAAAGTAATCAAAGATCTTAACCCCTCCCCCCATGCTTACGTAATCATTGGTACAATTGATTGACTCATCAGCAGCAGTTATAAGTCTAGAAATAAGGAATAAGTTTGGAATAGAGGACTGTAACGCCCATAATATTCACTTAAATTTGTAGGAATCCCCGAAAATGCATTTCGTTTTTAAGCATAGACAATGTGTGGGTTGCTATATGTCTAAAAAGTAAATAATTACTGCTGACGTAATCACCATCTAGATCTCCCCACCTCCCACGTCATCAAAAATAAGCAAAGCAAAACGCCCCGCCCCCCTATAGTGCTTACGTAATACTTGAACGGCCCCTAAGAAGACAGTGAATCATACGTACATATATCAAATTGGTTAATGTAACACGGTCCATGCGTCATTGGTCTAATTTTGACATTTGTACGCATGACTTTTATCGCGAATAGAATAAAATATTGTGTGCCTTTCAGCGAAAGTTTAATGTTTGTCTCTCTCTCTATATAGTTTGAATTATGCGTTGATAGAGTCGGCAGAAATCCAGCAACCTTTAACATACTGTAAATCAGTGGCGTGGGGTTCCTATAACACCATTCCTATCGGCTTCACTTACCACTTACCTTTTGAAGCCCCTCATCCAAACCCCAAGCTAGGGCTTGCCTATGAAGGAGAACCAGCCTTCGCCGCTGGTGTACATTATACATATTTTATATTTACCATTGACTATTTTTCTCGGTGTTCTAGTTCTTCTAGTCTCTGTAATAGCATCTTTGTCAGTTTGTGGCGTTTTATCTTGTCTCTTCTGTGCTCTTTCCTCTTTGTCCACTCTGGGTTTTTTTGTCGTGCCTCTCGGACTAACACTTGTAGAGGATAGTGCTCTTCGTCGTAAAGCAGTCCTGAAACAAGATAGAGCACTATAGGTCGCCCTGTGATCGAAATTCACGCATAATCTTATATAAGGTTTTTCAAAATCAATGACAGATATTTTGGGCATATGATCTACTTGCCTAAATTCGCGGTATTATAAGAACCAGATGAACGTGTCTACAAAAAAAAAAAATTGTTAGCAAATCGGATCCGAGTATGGTTCTTTATGTTATGCCAAAACGACGCGACGTAACAATATCTTCAATATATTATCACAAATTCCAAAAAAACTAATATGTATAAAAACTCTTTTCAATAAAACCAGAAAAGCGTGTTACGAGTACCGTTAAGTGAGCTTTAACTAGCTTAGGGCTATACAAACGTTTCTGCAATAATATTTTTAGTAAATTTAAATATTTGCGCGTTCTGTACTTATTCATAATTTCATTGCCTTAAAATTGTTTTTAATTTTTTGCCTATTTTGACAAGAAATAATGATGATTTACCCGTTTAGTTTTATTTATTTGTTACATAATATAATAATTTCACAAATGACGTATTTGAGTATGATAACTATAAAATTTAGTAAAAAATTAAAACCACACTAACGTATTAAAAAAAATTTTTTTTTTTCTGAGCAAGGATATATATAGATATAAATAAATGTTAACTTTATTATGAATATACTACTGTACCAACATATCAGTACAGTTTCTTCCTTCGGAAATTGCATAGTGCTGCTATTAAAAAGTTCTCAAAGTTTGATTAGGTCAATTTTCGCTGTTTTATTGCTCTCCTGTAAATTTTGAGAAATTGTAGATACGCTGATCTAATTCTTATACCGCATTATGTAAAGACGTTTAGGCATAAAAGGAATTTAAAAAAATGAAAAAAAAAAAAACTAAAAAAATTTACAGTACGCTCTTTACGGCGTTGTTAAGGCCATTGACCTCACGCATCTGATTGTATTGATGTTATTTTGGCATATTCTTTGCTTCCCCTTTAAATAACCTGTTTCTCTGAGGTTAATGACCTCAACGCCTGAGAGAGCTTTCTGCCTAAACATTTTTACAATAAGTATAGTAGATTTTATGTCCAAAATATCCGTAATTATTGATTTTATATAAAATTATCTTGTGTGGTGTTTGTTACAGACCTCCTCCGAAACGGTTGGACCGATTTATAGGAAATTTTGCAAAATATTTTTTTTAAGTGAAACTTCTAATGCGACTTTCAACAGGTTGCGTTAAACATTTAACGCTCCTGGGGAGAGCGAATAGAAAGATACAAAGCGAGAGTGAATGCGTGGCACTCGATCGCATGCGCGTAGTATACCTGTTACAGACAAGCGCCATTTTAAGTTACAATATTCATTATTCATTTGGTTTGATTTGATACACATATAATTTAATAGGGTAGTATTTTTTATTTTCAAATTCAGTGTATAACAATTGTAAAAAATGAGTGAAAACAATCCCACGGACAATGCGACAGATTTAAGGTTATGTCAAGGTACGTCTCTTGTGAATATACATTGATTGTTAGGTTTTCTCTTTTGAAATTACATTAAGACGCATTCACATACATTATTAATAAAAACAATATAATTTCACTAAAAATCAATTTCTACCCCTTCCTATTTTCATTTCCACATTACGAAGTTTCACTTCTTCCGCGCGGAGGGACTCCACGCACTACAATTTTTTTAACTATTTTCAACCTTTAGTGATCGATAACTCTTTCACACTTATATTCTGTGGGCTGTGAGGCTAGGTAGGTGACATCTGTTGGGTACAGCTAGTAGGCAATTGTCTATTTAGAAGCGAAATGTCAAATGTTACTTTTATTTCACAACATGATATTATTCGATTACTAAAGACACATTTTTTTTTATCAAAAATCACTACTGTAACTAACTTTTATACTGTTCATTTTTTATTACTTATTAAATCCATCTTGGAATATTTTTTTACTTACCTTTTTGTTACATTTCCATCGGATGATAGGTCTTCAGTGGTGTTGTCAGCAATACTTTCATTTTTATCTTGCTCCTCTATTTCCTTGAATATTTCAGTTTCGAGCTTGTTAACTTTTTCATGTACTGATAAAAAATATTAAATTTATGTATGTTTAATCATCATAATAGCTTCAATAAATTGAATAAAATTGTTTTAGTATAGCAAGCAAACTTATTTTTATTATATTGATGTCGTTAAAATATTGGCGACGCATTAAGCAGTTTTTTTATGGATTAAAACGATCAGACTGATCGCGCCTGATGGTAAGCGTTATTAATAAAATAATAATGATATCTATGGACGCTTCCACACCACGTAAATCTGGTCCCTTGGTAAGTTCTCGAAGAACGTGTGTTACGGGTACCAGACAACGGAAATATATTTAATAATTGTATACTATACACATATTTAAGATTTTTATTATCCTCTCATTTACCCTAATCACCATTACACATAAACCGGCTATAAAATATAATTTAGACGTCTTAAGCTGGGACTATATGATCCGGAATCCGCCGCGGAAAATTCGGAGCGCTGAAAATAGAACTTTGCGTTAGTACAATAGAGTTGAAATTGGAAGTATCGAGTGTCGAGCTATCATATAATTTACATTTGACTCGATACAGGTGTGTTCGATTTTCAGCTCTATATATCATATTATATCAGCGCAGAGTTCTATTTCTAATGCTCTGAATTTTCACCGGCCTTCTGGTTTTCGGATCCTATAGCCCCAGCCTTACCATCATCAAGACTGACTGCAACTAGTGAAGGAGTGCTTGCTCTCTCCGGCTCAATCGGTTTGGGACTGGCCTTATTGAGGTCGGATTTCTGTAGTAGCTGCATTACTTGCGCCAGCGCAGGAGTAATGTGCGATAGTGGACCCTCCAGTTGTACTTCCTGAAATGTTTTTCAATTTTTAGAAATCCGAATTGAGAAATCCGGAAGTGAATCTATACTCAATATTATAAAGAGGAAAGATTTTTGTTTGCTTGCATTGAATAGACTTCAAATCTACTGGGCCGATTTTGATTAAAATTGGGACAGACATAGAGTAGACCACGGGGAAGGACATGGGCTACTTTTTAACCCGAAAAAGTACAGTGTTCCAGTGGGAAAGTGTGGTTACGCGGACAACATCTAGTTGCTTATTAAAAAATACATAAATATGTTACGCTTAGTGTTGTTAGTGAGGATCAATCAGTAGCAAATCTGATTTTTACTAAGTACATCGTATGTGTATTAATTTACTGAGCATTTTATTTTTTAAATTAAAATCTGTGAAGAAATGGTGGATTTGTTAGAGTTTTTCTGAACGGCTAGTTTGAAACGCGCGCTTCCGCTGAATTGGTTACGATTAAGTCATCTATCGCGATCCGTGCGACAACGGTATTATATTATACTCATACTTCGTAGGTATTGCATGAGTATTAATTCTCCGATCTGACGATTGTGCCTCGTGTGCATTGTTTTTGTTAACGTTAAATATTTTAGTTGTGTTTAGAGGGGAGGTGACGACGACAGATGGCATCACAGCGAGTAGCTTCATTCTCGGGCGCACTTTTGGAACTAATGCACTAAAATTGCTGAATCTTCGTCATTTTTGGTCCGATTTAAATAATTTCTTTACAGTATTTACTGGTTTTTTTTGTCGCCATAAGTCTGCTCATAATACCCCACAAAAACATGACTGATCCTCATTAGGAATAACGAATAAAAATAGGCGCCACCTAAATATAAGGTAAAGAGTATTTTATAGCGCGGTAAAATCCCGAAGTGTCAAGAGTGTTTTGTTAGAAACTTACATTTTATTTTAATAACTGATGCATATTATTTCCTATTTTCTCTTTTTTGATGCACACAAAAAGTAAGAAACCAAATGTCAATTTTGTTTACGTTATACTGCGTTGGCGCCTCTAAAACAATATTTTTTAATATGCGAAACAAAAATGTTTTGTTTTAAATATGTAAGAAACTAACTTGTATAGAATTGTCCTTCTTGATGACCTACCACCGGTTCGAGAACTAACCCGGCGAAAATAAACTCGCACAGTTACACACATATTATGTAACAGGATTTGGTTTATGTATGTATATGTTAGTCAAGCTACTTTTCCAATGTATCAGATAAGGACAAAACATTGTATAGCTTATCCATTGTGTAAATATTTTTATCAGTAAGGGTGTAAATATTTCAATAATGTATATGTATGAAAATATTCACCTCATCGTTTTTAGTGAATTTAATTTTTACAGATTTGTTCTCTGCTTCCTGTTTGGCTTCCTCTCTATTGATGGTATCTGTAAATTAATTTTTGGATTTTTAAATAAATTAGATTTATTAAAAATATCATATTCTACCCTACTATTTATTTAGTCTAGCAGTACTGCTCTATTCCATATTGCATTCAAAGTGATTTTTGTATGTATAGAGTTGTACTACAAAACAGACCTGTGTCACAGATTAAAGAAAGAGGAACAGCTAAACAGCTACACGGTTAGATTTCGATTTGATTGTACTATTACAAGCATACGGTGTGTCCACGATAGTGGGCCGTTGAAGGCAAGGTTAATTTTTTTAAATTTGGATCGTTCTAACGAAAGCTGTTTGATTGTTACTTTGTACGAATATATTATATATTCTACTCTGTGGCACAGACAAAGGATGACTACACAGGCACAGAACTGCCCGTGTACTCCCGTCATCCTTATCAAGCCTAAAGATATGTCTAAGACATAAAAGAATCGCAGTGACAGTCGTTGACTTTTTTGACCGGGCCACCTTGGAAGAAGAATATACATGGAAGGAATACTAAAGTTGACAAAATTCAATCGGTTATTGTACTTTGGCTGTTATTTTGATTGTAATGTTAATACGACGTATGAATTACGACTTTTTTGCAATGTAAAGTGACATATTAAATTGATAGCTATACGAATATCAGTTGTATACAGAAAGCTTCAACAAAAACAATCAACACCTACAAAATTTGGCATGTGACTATCTATTAGAAATCTCTTTCTTACACATTAGCATCTGTGGTAAGGAGAACAAGGAACGATATATGTCTCCTCCTCCTTGTTAATAGCCGGGTATCTATACTATTTAGTTATTAATCTGAGGTAAGCACATAGCTTCCAGTGGCGAAGGCAGGTTCTCCTTCATAGGGAAGCCCTAGCCTGTATAATAGGTAGGGATTTGGATGAGGGTTTTGAACAGGTTAGTGTTAAGTGAAGCCGATAGGAATGAAGTTACAGGAACCCCACGCCACTGATAGCTTCAATAACCTAAGTTCTTAATTTTCATTATGGTTACCTTGTGGAGTACACTGTCCATGGTTTGTTTTGGCTGTGTTACACCTGTAATAATAATAATACAATCAAAAATACAGTATTGTTATTGGCTTTCCTACTTTTTAATTTCACTGTAACTTAAATCATATAAAAGGTATTGTAATTGGCACTACGCCAAGGCCGAAATATCCTAGAGACACTTATTATTATCATATGCAATCTATCTATATATAATAATTATATATTAAATGCAAAGCTGATTGACTGATGTATTGACGCACAGGCCTTGAGGCTAGAAATTTGAATTTTTGCACACGTATTTCTCATATGACGTAGGCATCCACTAAGGAAGGATTTTTTAAAATTCAACCTCCAAGGGGGTAAAATAGGTAATAAACGTTTGTATGAAACTTTTTATTCCTTGGACATATGTGCATGATATTTCGTATGAATTCAGTACGGGAAAAAATAATAAGTTACGTATTTCAACGTTTTCGTAAATTCAGTTTCTAGGTGGGTAAAATAGGGGATGAAAGTTTAAAATCTATTTTCACGTGGGCGAAGCCGCGGGCAATTAATGCTATAATGTTATATTTTAGAAAACTGAAAACTTACTTTGAAGAGCATACAGCTATTTCTGAGAATCTTTCTTCAATTTTATTTTTTCCCTGCATGCGATTCAATAACCTAAAATAATACAAATCTTTATTCATTTCATCTACATCAAGAAAATCGGCCTCCAAAGTAAACAAATATAGAAAACTTTTCCACCTTTCAAGTTCCTCGGTCCTCTTTTTTTCCTCCAAATATTTCTTTTTCCAAACTTTCCTTTCACCATCAGATTCATCTGCAAAAAAACTTGGTTTTGAAAATATTGATTGAAACACCTATTAGGTTTTACAATTATAACTCAAATATTATAATATTGTATGTGCGTTTATCCTTACAACATTCCACATTTCAACAACATTGTATATATTACTATGAAAGTGCAGTGTAAATTTCTAAACAAATTGGACTATTTAGCAAAGACGAATTGTAGTGTAAAGAAGTGTGGCGGAACAATTAGCGCCACAATCCTGAATCGCGCTATCGAAGTTTTCTATGATTGGCACTATATAATATACGACATCTGAAATTCATACAAGTGGGCTTCGGCCTGACCGAGCATAGCACCTCGCTCGGTCGGAGAGATCGGACCTTTGGGGCATCTACTATTCCCACATTGGTGACCCTCGACAGAACACGCCTCCTTCTGGACATCATCATCATCATTCCCCACCCCTCCGCACCACGCCAGCCAGCTTCAGCCTCATCGGGTACCTCGACCACCAGCCTCAACGCACCGCGGCCTGGTCAAACCCTCGTCGGCTTCATCGGGCACTCTCACTACAACGACCGGTCAGCAAGCAGAGCACATCTCTCCTGGTCAGCACGTAGCATCGGCCCCGCACGGCAGCATTCCGACTCACTGGAGCCCGTGCAGCAGCAGCACAGTTCCGACTCACTGGGACTCTGTGGGACTGGCGACTCAAGCAAGACGACTTAAGATTCGACCTCAGGTCTTCGGGGGGGAGTGATGTGGCGGAACAATTAGCGCCACAATCCTGAATCGCGCTATCGAAGTTTTCTATGATTGGCACTATATATACGACATCTGAAATTCATACAAGTGGGCTTCGGCCTGACCGAGCATAGCACCTCGCTCGGTCGGAGATCTCCCTTTGGGGCATCTACTAATCCCACAGAAGTGTTGTGTGCAGACAGAACAAAAGTTACTTTCTAACCCTGCAAATTACCCTCACGACACACCAACACCTGTGTTTACTATACCAAGACCATAACGTAAGAATGGCCATACGAGACAGACAAAAAACAACATGCAGTTCCTGAGCATAATAATTGTCATATCTGGGTAAAAAGGGTATGATCATGAAGCCTGTACCTGTTGTTTGTTTTAAAAAATAACCCTGCAAATTGTTCAAAAGTTATTGCAGGATTTTTCAGCGCAAATGAAGTCGCAGAAAATATACTGAAAACAGTAAAATAAATCTCACCATCAGAGGCATAGTTGAGATGATTCTTGACGAGTTTGCCATCCTTCACCAGCGGGTAAATCCTGTTGTTATACACGACGAACAAACCGCCATTTTTTTCCAGTGACCTCACGCGACTCGATTTCGGTTTCCTGTGCAATATTCATTTATTCAATACTTTATTGCGATGATTTCAAATATGAGGATGGGCTATGACGTACATTTGACAGAACAAATCCTCATACAAGAAAAAGTTATGCCATCTTGATTTCAGTATACCTCAAATGTCAGCCATCATGATTTCACCATAGCTCAAATATTAAAATGGCCCCAAACAACATCAAAAGTGGGGCCATTTAAGAGGGGAAATTTTTCGCCTCGACATGCCTCGTGCGACGTGCTTTATTGTATTTTTTTTTGTGGTACATAAAGTGACGAATTACAAAACAGTTTTACGCAGAATATCGACACAAAAGGCTTATTTCTAAAACGAAAGCTTTTGCAGCAAAACTTATAGGTATTAGGTTATTAAAAATAAATAAAATAATACTCTACTGCAACAAATATAAAATTTTTAAAATACCTATTGGCCAATTCTGCTAATTTATTCTTACAATACTACAGTTTATATGCAGTCTCGATATGAAAACAGCAAAATGGTAACGCGTTTTGATTGGTCCAAACTCGAAAAATCAATTTATGATATCAAGACAATCTCGTCTTCATAAAAGTAAATTGAAAGTCTAAGTTAAATACGAGGATTGGGGTTCTAATATTTTATCTTAATCTTAATTTTCAACAAAGATATAATGGAGAATAGTAAATACAGTTTCCGTTTTGTCAATGAGAGAACAAAAATGGGTTCTGTAGAATAAAGACAGAGACTACAATTTTTAAAGTAAATTATTGAAACAGCAAGGATAGAAAAAAAACATTTTATTTAAAAAAAACTCCTCTAATTGATGGATATCGTGACAGTAAATAATCTAAAACCTATTTCTTCATATCTTAATAACGATACCTTATATTGTCGAAATCTATCCAGTCGTTTGGAAAATACGTGGGCATAAAGGAATTTACATACAAGATACGCGCGAAAAACATAACCCAGTCAGGTAAAAAATACGAAGACATCAACAATTTAAACTTGCAACACGAAAGAGCGAGATATGGTCATTGCGATAGTTCACCACACAGTATTTTTCATAGCCAAAATCGTTTTGCGAAAAAGAGATTGCGAGAAGAGGACAATGTATTTTGTTTGCTTATAATTTTTAATCGCGTGAACTAAATAACTTTTCTTCGAGATATAAGTTTGTATTTTCAACAATTTAATATTTATAAATGTGATATTCGACACTAGAAGGCTACCCTACCCTGTGCTTGTCGCAAAGCACTTCTGAGTTATGAAGAGTGAAATTTTTGCCACAAGTTATAGAAAACTTATTACAAATCAAAAAGTATTTTAATTAATCCAAAATATATATGTTTTGTTTTAATTTTGTTTACAAAAATACTCTTCTTAAACAAGAAAATTAGCCACCCAATTAATTGATATGAATGAAAGTTGAAATAAAACTTACAGATATTTCTTGGTGTGTCTATTCCTACGTCCTCTGGGCGGCGACACGTACTCCGAAACCGAATCCGACGTCCAGTCGCCAGACCCTGAACTGACGTCACTGAAATATAACAATGATTTATTTTCTTTATTTTATTACCAACATGCGACAAAAAGATACAAAAGAACGAAACTTAAGTATATAATTATTTAAATATTAATTGGTAAATACTAAATATTTTGTTTCTTTTTATAGATCAAATCAGGAGGCTTAGGGTCAGTTGATACCGCGACGACGATACGTGACGCTGCATTTTTAAGATAGCTATTCAAATTGAAGTTTATTCACAGCATAAAAATACACGTTTTATACGAGATCATACATACTGCACATGCGGTCTGCAGTGCGATGCAACTTGACATTCGAACTCTTACAATGAAACGCGTTTCTTCTTGTGTAATGAACAAAGTTGTAATTTGAATAGCTATCTTAAAAATGCAGCGTCGCGTCAGTATTGTTTCGTTTTGGTGTGACTCTCATGGTCAACAATTACCGTCAATTATTGATACCCGCAACATTCGCGGGCGGCGGGGTTACAACTTTACAAGACGTGCATTGTATTTTTTTCTAAACACCTAGATATCTTTGGGTCTCAACCCGGCAAAACACAACGCAAGCGTGTTTTTGTGTGCGCCAATTTTCCGTATCTTTCCGGTAGTGCTTTGGTAAAATTTTCGTAAAATTGTTCCAACAGATAAAAAAATTTGTCCTTACTATATTCTCTGGTGTGAGATTGACCGTTTTCTGTTATGACTGTTTCGCCGACGAACAGCGCCTGTAGAAAAAGTGTGTATTATACATTAATAATTACAAGTTAAAACCACTTTATATTTTCCTTGATTTATTTTGTGTTAACCAAATTTCCGTTGCGTGCATGAAAACACAAGTGACATTTTATAAGCATTTAACACAGAAATGTGCAGAAATTTATAGTCTCATAAAGCAACTTGCGGACATAATTAAATTATTAGAATTTATTTTATTCCACAGAGATAGAGAATTGACAACCAAACAAATCCCGATTCCCGACAATCATTAAGATGAAAAGGCATAAGAAATAGTTTTAGTGAGGCCATGCGCTTGTCTCCTTAAGCACTAACTTACCAGATTTAAATCCAAAAACATTTGCTAAAGTATTATCCTTATACCGTTTAGAATCTATTAAGCACAACCTTCTTCTTTCAGGCTCAGACAAACTAGAGCCAGATTCAGAATGAGATTTCAAAACGACAACATCGTTTTTAGGTTGTTTGCTTGTGCCAGCTTGTTGTTTTGACAACTGTATAGTTTCGTCTGTTTCACTGTTTTTACCATATCCAATTGTCTCACTGTACAAGTTCACACTTTGAAGACAAGGATTCTGAGATTGAGCTAACTCATTATCTTGAATGTTACCTTCTTTGGACACCTGTGCTTCCTCTGATATATTATTCACTGCTGTTTTCTCAATCATGCTTACTTTTTCGTCAGCTATCGTTTTGGATTTTTTTGATGCATGTCTTTGTTCCCTTTTCTCACTGTTAGTGCTTGAAACTGAGTTTGTACGATTTTCATTCTTACGTTTTGCAGGTGATTTTTTCTCTTCAGAATCATTTGAGATGGCCAGTTTTAAATTTTTATTAAGTGTTAGTGATTTTTTGTTCATTTTCTCTTTTAACTCTTCTTGATTATTGGGTAGTATTGAATCGGGCATAGTGGAATGGGTTGATGTAATGGATTCAGAGTTATTCAAAACAGTTTTAATGTTTTCTTTATTTGGGTCTGCTTTTGTAGTTTCATGTTTTTCTACTTCATTATTACTACTATCGGCTTTTTCAAATTGGGCATTATTCTCTATATTATCAGAAATTTTATCTGGTTTATCTACTTGTTCTTTCTCTGTATGAATATCATCATTGTTTGATTTTTCGATGTTTGTTTGTTCTGTGTCCGATAGTGCTATTGGTTCATCTTCTGCATTGCCATTTTTGCCTTTATCATCCAAATCAATTTGCATTCTTGGTTCCCCATCTGAACCCTCATCTTCTGATACAAAGTCATCTATCAGTCTCTGGACATCAGGTGTCATTGGCTCAAACTCTATTAAATCCTTTAATGTTTTAGTAGTGTTATTTAATTCATCATCTGGAGTCATTAAGTCTCTTTTTATGTCTTCTGCTGTTTCATAGCAGTTGTTTAAAACTATTGTCTCTGTGGAATCTCTATCAGCTTTTGAATTTGTATGATCCTCACCTTTGTCTGCTACTTCTGTATTCGTATTTGAACTGCTAAGTGTGTCATTTTTAGTATTCCCTGAAAAATTTAACTATCATGAAAATTTTGTTTGTATTAAGAATAAAAACATAATATTGTATTACTACTGCAAACTTTTACTAATTATATCATTAAAAAGCTGGTTCAAACTAACTGTCTGTATTTAACAAATATTATGTAGGCAATTCAGCAAAAAAAAAAAAAATAGCAGTGTGCACATTAGCAATTAATACCATTTAGTATGTTTTCATTATCTGCTGCCCGAACTTCTAATTTATTGTTTATCTTCTTCTCTACATCTTGCCTACAATAAAAAAAACCATACAGTATTTATAAAAAAATGCAAACATTTAAAACATCAATTATAAAAAAATTATACCCTTCTTTGAAACTAGCAATCTGGTACAGTGTCAGCTTATAGTAAGGATTATGAATATCTGGCAAGATACGCTTCAAGAATGTTTCCTTTAGACTTTGCCATGTTCTGTTCGTCATCTAAAAAAGACTTAACAGATGTGTTTACTGACTCATAAGTTGAATGCTTCTATGTATTGAAATATTGTTATTCTTTCAAGTTGCATTATATTATTATAGCAAAAGACTAAATCAGAAATTAATATTAGCATTAATATACTTATTGCATACACAATACAAAATCAAAAAGTATTTAGAGTAAAAAAGATCTTACTTTAGAGTTTGCAAAGTCCACCCACATTTTTCTGCCTTTAACTTCACCATAAGCTCGACGTTCTGCTATATACTCAACTATCTGTCGCATTTCATTCATTGTATAACTTTTCCTAGAATGTAAAACATGTATCTAAATGAATTAAGTAAGTAACACATATTACACAAACAGACAATGTAATTATAATTTATAATAAACATTTTAGGTAATTAAGAATAAGTTAGCTTTTAATATATATCTATTGAAACTACTATATTGACGTATGAGAGAAAGTTTATAGCAAAACGTAGTCATGATTTTCGGTTAATTTAATGAAATTTCGGTAAAATAAATTTTAATATATATGTATTGAAACAACTTTATTGACGTATGAGAGAAAGTTTATAGCAAAATGTAGTCATAATTTTCGGTTACATGTCAATCGCCATGTTGTTTTCTTTCGTCGTGTAATACAAATAAGATATGAATAATTTCAAATTCTAATGTCAGGTATGTGTAGCGTAGTTATGTACAAATATGCGTTTAGGCACTGGATTTTTGACCAATTGGTCTCAGGTTCGAATCTTGGTCAGACGTAATATTTTTATTTATTTTTCTTTAACATTTTTTTTTTTCTCGCACAACTAAAATTCCGAGCAATGCTTGGTCTCCCAGGTACTATAGTATTAGCATTATTTATGCAAATTTATAAAAAACAATAATAAGTATCACACAACTCATGACAACAATTTCATTAAACTCCATCTGAATAATATGGCTAAAAGTTATGAAATTACAAATTTTAAATTTATAATAATTTAAATGCTAATGCACTAAATTATCACTTCAAAAAACACTACAATTATAAATTTAAAAATTAATACAATTCACTATTTAGATCCTCTCACTTAGATTGTTCTAAATCAACTATCCTGAGATTGACAAGACCTCCGTCCTCTAAGAGTCGGGAGTGGGGAACTTGAGCTTGCCCTGCTTGCAGATACCTGTAGCTCTTTATGTAGTGCATGTGTACCGATATGCACAATTGCAATGCAGGTGTTGTTATTCAGGAGCATGTGCAATGATAAAGACTGCATCCGTTGTTTACATTTTGCACACCTGCAGCCACACATGTAGAATTACTTATAAATTAAATTTATACAATCAAAAATAAGGTCAATATGTATGATTAAAAAGTGGATATTATTAAAAACTCTTAAATATTGAGATCAATTTTAAATTAAACCTAATAATAGTATAATATTGTTGAAAACGGTATACCTAAATACTTTTTTTACTTCTCTCGGCAGTCCATTTAACTGCCAATTATTTCTTATTTTGTTGATTAAGCAATGTCAGTGAGGCAACAAATGGGCTAGCTAAGCAGAATATGGTCAAATAACAGCATGAGTGATAAAATATAATGTATATCATATGTTTGTGATAATTTCCCTAATTGTTTCCAATTAATGTGCATTGCATAAATGTATTTTCATACCATTAACTCTATTGATAAGCTTAGAAATATACCTCGTATTTTTTTGGTACTTTTGAAGGTAGGTTGTATTAGTACAAAATTACGATAATTGGACATGCGAAACTAGTTAACTCATAAAACTATATATCAGTGACAATTTGAAGAGATCACAGGAAAAGTGAACATTCAAGTTTTTCTGATATTTCGCAATAAATTCAAGTAGGTACCTATGTAGGTAAACTTACCCCGTCATCTTGGAAAATTTTATATTGTAGTTTGTCCGAATTATTTAAAGTTTTGGTAGCACGGATTAAAGGACACTAGTAATTGGATTTTTAGAGTGAATTACATACATTCTAATAAACCATATAAAACTAGAAAAAAGTAAACGGCAGTCGGCATTTTAGCATTCGAAGCAATACTTTTTTTTTTCTATATTCCGACTTCGGAGTTCGGGCTTGATGCACGGGATTGGCCACATTTTCAGTAGCAGTACTTATCACATGCACAGTGGTCATAGATGTTATTTACTACTACTGAATTATTATGTTCCCATACCTATATTTATTGTACTCTGTGCTAATAATGTATTAAGGGTATACCTCAGAGCAATAAACAAGCATAGAAACCCAGCTATTAGCAAGAGGAAAATCATATATCGTTCCTTATCCCCCTATACGACACATGCTAAGGAGGAAGAAAGAGATATCTAATTGTTCGTTACAATTAGATATCTCTTTAACTTTACATACAATAATTTTAGTAAGTGGCTCGAGTTAAACTTCCTTATGTTAGCGGGCGTATATTATCTTTTTCGACTCTTTCTATGCTAAATCGTTTGTTCGTGATTGTTCGATCAAATTTGGCATTTGTTCGATTTTAGTTTTTTTATAAATAATAAAACAAATTCTGACCTTAAGTTGGCAACGGATGTCAATTTTTTTTCCTTTTTTCTTGCTAAATCGTTTGTTCGTGATTGTTGGATCATATTTGGAGTTTGTTTGATTTAAATTCTTGTGCAAAATTAATTTTAAAAAATTCAAATCAGGCGCGAGTCAATTTTTTTGACGGAGTTTTGCCGGGGAATTCAATGGGTGACGTTTGGATTTTGCATTTCTTTCATAAATTTGTGTTATTTCGGTTCTTAATGTGTAATATTGGTAGAATATTAACCATTAAATATTCGTTAACGTGCACAAGTGTGGGCAAGTGGTACAACTTCTAAAAACGTGCTATTTTGAGTTTTCCTCCAAAACTCCCTAGGAATCTTTCAGTAAAGCTTCTACCACTTTACTGAATCGACTGACATGACTCATGGACTGCACTGACTATTTACTTGGACTTTAGACTTGACGATTTAGGAGTACGGTGTTGAAAATTAAAACGAAAGTTCATTATCCCGCCTTTTTAACTTGACACTGGCAAATGGTTATAAGCCGATGCCATATTATTTGATTGATTATATATTTGATTGATTATATATGATTTTTTATGGCATAATCGTTTGTTTGTGATTGTTCGATCAAATTTGGCGTTTGTTCGATTTCGTGTTTTTATAAATCGATAAATATCAAAACCTGGAAAATGGCGCAAATTAAAAAAACATATAGGGGTAGCTTAAGAAATTATTCAATTAACCAGATGAGTTACTTGAATAAAAGTTATTTAGTACATTATAAATTTAATGTTAGATAAATGTTTTTTTCTCTTTCAAGCAAAACCCATAGCAAAAACTACAGAATTTTTGTTAAATTGATTTGAAGGCCGTATAGAGTTGCGAAGTTCTTCTTCTTCTTCTTTTGGCATAGCCTTCCCTGTAATAGGAGTTGCCAACGTCAGAGTTATGCAGCAGATGTTCAGTGAAAAGCTAATGGCGTACAGTGCAGGGAATGGCTCATGCAATGACTTCATGGGTACCTCAGATACAAGTTATAAATACTAGTATAATTTTTATTATTACTAGTATAAAAACAGAATAATATGCAAAGCCAATGTTTCTTAGCCTTATTTTTTAAATATTTTATTAAGTTGAGTTGCGAAGTTAAGAAGGCTCATAAAGGTCTTTGAAACTTACAATGGCGGACAGTGACACATGATCTTTCTTTAAAAGAATAAAAAAAAAATAAAAAAAATTTGTTAATCGTGACAGTTTCAAAGTCAAATGTTTCTAAAATCTCTTTTAACCTCTGAATAAGGAAACTAAGTTTAGCTTAGTTAGTTTCCTTATTCAGAGCTTTTAACACTTAAAAATTATTGCATTAGATAGAAACAGAACAAATGATATTTCACCTTGTGTCATATTTGAGCGTTTTCACAAAATGTTGTACCTGGCCAGATTTGAGGACGGTTTTTTAAAGTGTGATATTTTTTGGATTAAATGTGGTAATAATGTTCTGTGTGCAATTAACTATCATTTTATATGAAAAACACTTTCAAATACTTCTTAATTACGAAAATATTTAAGAAAATATGAGAGATAGCCACAAAAGGCTTGTCAATTATGTTACCACATTTTCTAGAGTATTTTAGCAGTAAGTTAGGAAATAAACAACTGATTTTATTAATTTTAACTGTTATTTATTAAAAAAACAATAGAAAATTCAGCAAGTATTCCCTTTTTTCAATAACCCTGATTTAATGTCAGTTTTGATACCAAGTATGTTGAGACATCATATTTTTTTATTTGTTTCGTGCATTCCCTTAAGAATTGGCTTTAAATTTATTTATTTAGCAAAATAAACTATTTTATTAATATTTAAAACCCTCAAAACCTCAATATTTCTGCACAAATAACAAATATAATGGATTGATTGAGAAAAGGGTAACATAACTGACAGTAACATAATCATAAAGGTAAGTTTACATAGGTGGAGTTTTAGGTGTTAGGATGGGTGGTGGACTCTGGGGTGGATAAGAAAATGTTTTTTTTGTTTACTATTTATTAAAGGCTGTTACTAAACTTCAGTCTTATTATTTAGTAACATAAACTTTTAACCGATATTTATTGATAAGTCACCACTCTCCACTTTTATTTTCGTAGTAAAAATCTTTTCGTCCCCACTTAAACCAATTCACTTCTTTTTGCAGTAGTGTTTGATCTTCCGAAACTATTAGTTGTCTATCCTTACACTTGTCACATTTATTGTGCATGCAGTTGTACGACTGTTCGTCGCAAACTAATAGTGACAATTGATCTGTCAGAGTTTGTTTCAGGACTCCTTGTTTTTTCAAAGCAGCAAATTGGAAATCTATGTTTGCATGATTTATGCACTGACAAGTTTCTCTAGACTGAATTGAAGGTGAAAGAATGTAGAAGGGTTTGTTTTTAAAAAAGTTGTGAATCCGTATCGTTTTAAATTGTCTACCAAATATCTGATTTGCTCTTTTTGTTTATCGTTTGTTCTGCATTCTCTTTTCCCAGATGTAATTCGACTTACATCACCTCGAAGGTAAAATAACTTTATCTCCTGTATGTATTTTTTTTTATTCTTAATTTTTCTTTGTCTTGATTTCAAACCCAACATATTTGTTACGTATCGACGATGATGTTTTGAGTTGATAACGATTTTCTTCAACAACCTTCTTTCTGAATACTTCTTGGAATTTTTATATGTTTTTTTCAATGCGCTTTCTAGAACCTCCTCTCGTGCTTTAATTTTATCATGTTCCCTTTGCAGATTTTCTATAGCCATAACGCTTTTTACTTGAATTCTTTTTGCCCTTTTTTTGTATCGTTCAGTTTTTACGTTTTTGTGCTTCCAAACTATTCTGTAGTTTATATACCATTCAGGTCAAAAGATGAAACTTGTTTTTTCACTTTGAAGCCTTTTTCTTTTCTTTTTCAAGAGCTTTGACATTGATCACTAAATTACAATCTGTTTCAATACTAGGTAATCTGGAACACAAACTTTCAATAGATCCATCATTTTCTCTTTTTCTTGCTCTACTTCTTCTTTTATAATCTCTCCATTTCTGTTTTTGTAATTCAGCTTTCTCAGCCGTATATTCTTTAATACTTTTCTTATTCATATTGTTTCTCTTTAGATTTCTTTCCATCTGTGCTATATACTCCTCTGGGCGTTCAAGTTTTAAACGTTCTCTATACCGACGCATCTTTTCTTTTGCCGTCAAAGGCATTGTGACCCTAAAATCATTCTATTATTTAAGTATTTATATACAATGTGTCCCGACACCGGTGTCCGATCATTTAATGTCATGATGTATGGCATATTTTATCGACAAGTTGGCTCTCAAATTTGTTCTCTCTCTCACGGTTGTAAAATGGCAGCCATTTTAGTTTTTCTCGGGCTTTCAAACTAATCTGACCAATACTTCTCATGTAAATATCCTATGAAGATAAAAAAGCTCTCATTTGATAGCTAAACTTGTGGACTACGCTTACACAGACAATATGTTATGAATTTCGTGTAATAAAACATAGAAAAACCATAATTTAAGGACAAAAAAATTGTGTATTTTTTAATTAATGGCTTTTTGTGAAGAATCTAGCGCATTAAACTGGTTCTTTTTTATTTTAATAAGATAGAGGAGATTTTCATCTTAAATAAATTCCTTTACTTCTATGCTTTAAGTCAGATAGTTTAGAAGTTATAACGATTTTCTTATGAAGTATTGGTCAGATTAGGCTCTCAAGCCAAAGTTAGAGAAAAACAAATTTTGAGAGCCAATTTGTCAATAAAATATGCCATTCATTATGGATATTAAAGGATCGGACACCAGTGTTGGGATACATTGTATAAGTCAGGACTTTACAGGTCGGTTTAACGACGTAAATCTACAACTTTTTGTAAAATTAAGTACCAACACGACCAAATCACTCAAAACGGCAACAATAGTAATGTAGGTACCTATGTCAAAAATGTTTTTTTTTGTTTTATGTAATATGTTTTCGTTATATGTGACGTTGTTTAAATTTTGTAACTCTCCAAAGCGACATTTTTGAAACAGATCAATACTTGTTATCTATAGTAGTTGGTTTTTATTGAATAATTGTTACTTTCAGCTTTACGTCGTGAAACGGACCATAAGACTGATGATAGCACCGAGATACAACATAAACATTTTTAAAATCAAATTATATTCTAGAGATCGAATAAGTTTAGCTCAAAATGGAAACGAATGCATATTTTGTGAATTATATTAAACGAGCCTTCTGGCCCGCGGCTTCACCCGCGGGCTAAAGATTTTTACATGAGAATGAAGTATTTATCCGCAGTTAAAACTAGTCCATGTGTTAATCCTATCTCCAAACCAAATTTTACTAAAATTATATATTAATAAACATACACACACACAAACTTTCGCATTCAGAATATTAGAGTGATTCAAAAAAAATTTATCTATGACCATTATGTGAACTCAACTTTATCCTGTCAATTATGTTACTTTGCCAGTCAGCATATAGTTAACATCCAAATTGGTAACATAATGGAGGTAACATTATGATCCTCGCCCAGTTTTATAAATTCACTTTTAATTAATTTCTACACTAAAATATTTGATATTTACAGTAACACTATCGTTACGAAACACTTTATAAATATAAAAATAGTTTTTAAGTAGTGTAGGCGAAAAAGTGAGTAAAATAGTGGTAACTTACTTGACTTTGTTTTTTCACGAAACACTGTGTGGACACTTCCAACTCTTGTTGCGATCCCGGTGCAAATGGCCGAATGATTGTAAAATGGCCGACACATAAATCAAGCTAATTTTTTGCCATTTCACAAAGAAAATATCCATATTTCATTATTTTCTCTTAGATTTTTGGTAACATAATTGACATGTCAGGCATAATATAATCTGGGCACCGAATTCAAATCGGATTTGTAATTCTATTTGAATAGTAATAAAGACTTAATTTGCATATTCCAAGTAAGTAAATTCTTGCCATAATAAAAAATATAATGTTTGAAGCTGTATTTAAAGCCAATTACGTTAAAATAACGCATTTCATCGGGATTTCGGGGTGGGGACAGTCGAAATATTGAGGTCCCTCAGAAGTATTTTGGTGCAAATGCAGTATATGTATTCATAAATTTACGAAATACTTTAATATATAGTTGAATATTAATATCACATAATTACCCAGAAGAGTATAAAATTCCGGACAATAAATATTAGTAGCTTAAATCAATGACTAAAGTCTGGGGACAAACCAAACAAAGGGGGTACAACATTTTGTGAAAATGCTCATTTACATCATAGATAGTATAGGGCCACTCCATATAATTTATAGCACAATGGATAGAAATGACAGTAGGAATTTTTTTTTAAAAGTAAAAGAAGAAATAATCCGAGAGGACGTAAACAAAGTGATGATTTAAGTTTAATGTGGTTTAGTTCATTAGTTATTTTAATTTTAGTAATTGGTTTCCTTCTTTTTTTAGATTAATTCAATTTAGAATATTTTAAGCTACTATAAAATACCTTTGCAAATTAATACAAACACATAAGGCAAATAAAGATGGCTCATATTCAATTCGTCGACGAAATCGTTAAAGAATATTTACTGTTTAGAGGATTCACATCTACTGTTAAAGCTTTTGATAGTGACTTAAAAGCAGATAAAGACAAAGGTTTTCGAGTCGACAAAATTGTCGATCAAATTATGCATTATATCAACTATTCAGACCTTAGTGGCCTTAAAGATTATTGGAGCCATTTAGAATCACTCGTGTTCTCCAAGTTAGAAATACATGTGCAGCCAGGTTTGGTTCCTTTTTAATTACATAGTACAATTGATAATAATTGATTCTTTCTAGTATTAGTTTGGTTTGATTTGTTGCTTGCTTTCCTTTCTTGATTATGTTAAAAGTGTGTACTATAATTTATGACAAAAATGTATTATTTTATTTTAGCTGTTAGGAAAATAGAGTATAGTCTGTACAAGTTGTATTTAGTAACTGCTACTCAAAATACCAGTGGTGTGCGTAGTGAGAAAGTATCCGAATTCCTGGCCAAAATGCTTCCTGAATTACAAGGCCAAAGTGAATGGAAAGAATGGTTTAGTAAGTAAATATTTTGAATATCTTAAAAATCTAATTTTATCTTCTTATTAATAAAATTAACTAAAGAGAATTTATTTTATAAAAATGTATTATCCAAAGCTCTTGGATGATTGATGGAATACAACATGTATTATCAAAAACTTAATTTGAAATATTCTGATCCAATTTTTTAATAAATTAGTTTATATTAGAGAGTAGAGACAGTATATTATATTATGTTACCTCTGTAGGACAATCTATAAATTGTCAATTCAAATAAATAAAATTGAAGTGTCTATTTGTAATTTCAAATTAACAGTTTTGCACTAAATGCATATAATAGTATCCTACTAATGTTATAAGTGTAAAATTTTGTAAGGATGGATGTATGGATGGATGGATGTTTGTTTGTTACACTTTTATACATTAACTTCTGAACGGATTTTGATGAAATATGGTATGGTGGTAGCTTAGGGTCTGGATTAAAACATAGGCTACTTTTTATCCTGGAAAAGTACAGTATTCCCTCGGGATACCCGATAATATAATTACACCGGCAGAGCCGTGGGAAACAGCTAGTATAGTATAAATGGTACCTACACCAAAAAAATCTATTTTTGTCCTTGTCTATCTAACCGTCTGTCTGTTTGTTCTGGCTAATCTCTAAAATGGCTGGACCGATTTTAACCGGTCTTTTACTGGCACATAACTGATGTTTCATGTTATAAGGAATGTCTTAGGTATCTTAGATCTGTTTAAAAAATATTGGGTCCCAGCTAGTATTATACTAAACTTTACCTTTTACAGTGTTACCATATGTACAAAAACCAGAAGAAAACCCATCATTCAGCTTATATTTTACAAGAGCTTGGCAAGACAGTGTGTTGGTATCTCTTCATAACTTATTGGCGACAGTTTTTCAGTGTATGCCACATCCAACCCTTACCAGTTATGAGAGTGATGCAGCACTTCTAAAACGCCTTCAAGAAGAAATTAATGCACTGAAACTGAAGGTAAAGTAACTCATGTTAACAGAGTGTTGTATGTGGCAATAAGTAGGGGAATGTGTTGTAACACATAGTCAGTTGGACCTTGGCCAGTGGGCTTGTTTATGTATACTTGAGCTTCTGAATACTGATGCCTATGGTGTTTGCCACATCTTATATAAAGTTTAGTGCCATTAAGCCAGTCTCTATCATTTTATCCATATTTGATTTTTTTTGGGTGATAAGTTTTGTCTTTACCATTATTAGAAAGTCACATAAATTTTAAATAGTTTATGCATTAAAAACAACAATTAAAAAATAACGCATTTAAATACACATTTAAATGCATATGTGACATGTGTATTAATCATGTTTAATTACATGAAGTAAAGTAAAGTATTTAAAATCTGGCATTTTTTATATGTTTGTCCGTGATTTTCTCGAATACTACTGATGGTATTTGGACGGGGTTTTCACCATTGAATAGCACATTTATCAGGGAAGGTATGTTCAACTCGACACAGTGTTGCACCTTGGCCAGTGTCGACCAGTTGTATGGTATGGTAGTATTTTATATTCATATGTTCAAATGTTTGTAGATTAAGTAAAATAGTTTATCTACAAACTATAATGTATACTGTCTGATTAGCAGGTAACAAAAGTTTGTTGTTCATGTTTTTATTACTATAGCCTGTTGTTCCAAACTGAGTTGTTTTTGGTTTGCTATCATTGTTGGCTTAAATTATGTTCCTCAGTGTGCCTTTTGGCATCCTCCTCCTCCAATTCTTTTGGGAGTGGTATGTGGCCACTCGCGTCCAGTAAGGTCCAGCTGTAAGTTGGAGGTCGTCCTCCCATCTGCAGATTTGACGCCCCCTGTTTCTGTGGCCATTCCTCGGATACCAAAGGGAAACCTGCTTGCTCCATCTATTTGTGTTGCTTCTGAGCATATGGCCAGTCCATCTCCATTTCTGTCTGTATATATGGCAAAGGATATCTGTTATCTTGGTTGTTGTTCATGTTTAATTACATACAAAGAAATACTATAATCAATTTATAATAAATAATATCAATTTAATTTAATATAACATTAGACATTTGTATTGTTATTAAAAATTAAATGCTTTTGCAAGTTTTTACATTTTTCACAAGAATTTTAAGGAACAAAATCGCCAATGTATATTTGGTATGTTGTACCTTAGCCACTTGTAGAACTTTTTTAAAACGTCTTAAAGACATGACTTAAGCATGTAATGTCCAACAAGCATTTCACAAAAGTATGTTTGTAAGCCGACCTAGAAGAAATTCCTTGAGTGAACATCTCACTCCAACAAGACGGGAGGACATGACGTCACCAGATAAAGACCTAACTGATCCCTCGATATCAAATCCAAACTGGCAAACTATAAGACACAACAAGAGAAGACGTACATCTGATTCTCCTCCTCAGGATAGTCCAATTCCACTACGTAATCGTTTTGATGGATTAACTACCGATGTAGACGTGAGACGTCACAAAGAAAATGGAAAACACCAAAAAAGTTAACAAACCCCCACCATTCATCTTGTATGGGATAGATGATGTCCAAAACTGTCACAAATATTATAAGAAAAGCGAATTCAGCTTCAAAATTATCACTAAGAACCAAGTGCGAGTCAACTGTAACACCACTGATTCTTACAAGAAACTGACAGAAATTGTTAGATAAAAAGGACTAATAGGCCATACTTTGACACATAAAGGTGAGAGATGTTGCAGAATAGTTATAAAAAAACCCTCCCTGTACTCCTCATGATGAAATTATAAAAGAAATTAAAGCTACAGGAAACACTGTAGTTGGAGAAATCATCAATGCCAGGATGGGACCGGAAAAGAAATTAAATATATTATTCAATGAACAAGATGTCAACAGTACGTTTTACAGGATCTTCTATTTTAATTGATGTGTGAAAAATATATTTAATTTCTTTAGCTTCTTATTATTTGGGCTAGGCTTTAAGTAACAGCTCTGCAAAGTGTGCTTTCTGTTTTGCAAGCCACCCCGCCAACTACAAAAGTTGTGATGTTTATAAAGAGATCCATCAGCGCATATTCAATAAACCTCCAACCCCTAAAACCAGTAATGCACCACGAATCCTGGACATATAAACAAAAGGATGGGACATATAAATCTAAAACTTTTTATAATAAGACCAAACCAGACCAACCTCTTACATATGCAAGTATTGTGAACAATGAACCCCAAGATACATCCACAGAACACAGTCAAATCGAAACCCTTGTCATAAAACAATCAGAAAAAAATTATTATCTCCTACAACAGATAAGCTTCCTAATGGGTCTTATAATTAACCTGGTCGAAAGAACTTTGTAACTTGGAACATCAATGGACCCCGCCGCCCCGGGTGGCACTTTTTAAGGCGGCAAAATCTTCTTTCGTATATATACCAGTGGTGATGTTTGAATTTTGCGGTGAGCTTACTAGCTCACTAGCTTTAGGCCTAATAATAATATAATATCTTTTATTATAGAAAACAACGCTAGTTTGCGTTTTTGGCGCTATGTGCCAGCGATAGATAGTTTGTCTAATCAAAGCGCCTCGAGTAGACACGGGCGGCGGGAATAATTTTGCGCAAATATAAACTTTATCTTCTATAAAATAATGAAAAACCAATATTTATATCAGTGTTTTATTTGCTCTTTATCTAAATAAGGTTCCTTTTTTACAAGCCGCTATCAAAAACATAGAAGATGTGACATTTTAATTCTTAAACTACTAATTACGTCTCGTGCGTCGGACGGAATTGTTTTGTCAGCGTAATTTGGGTGCAAATTATTGATTGTTTTGTTTTAGTAACTACTGTATTTTATTACCTACTTAAAAAATTAATGTTATAATATTTATTATAAATCAGTAATACATAAAAGATGTGTGTGTATGTGAAATGATAAAACGATTGCAGGTAATCATGTAGGTATAGCTACTGAAAATTCTACGAATCCGGACCGATTGAAAAGAAAACGAAATTTTTCATCACTTCTTCATTCTGTGATGATATTTTGTAGCGAGTAGCGAATAACAGAATTTAGGGGATTCCCCGTATTTTGCATGAAAGTACGTGTTTAAGCAAGCTCGTGATTCTTACAAAGATTACAAGGAAAGCTATATTGATGGATCGTCGGTTATTGACCATTTCACATTGTCCCGTATCGTAATTTATGTTACGCTCTAAACTGTAATTATGCTTATGCTCACTTATGCTTAGATAGACTTTTTTATTTAAAATCTAACCTATATAATGCAAATTAATGATTACTGTTTTTGCCGAAAAGTTCTCTAGAACTAATGTAATATGTAGGTGATGTAATGTATCCATTAAATTGAAAAACCTATGTAAGGGGGCGGCAAAGTTGTCATCCGCCCCGGGCGCGAGACACCCATGCTACGCCACTGGGGTACTGCTATCTTTATAAAAAGACTATCCGTCACTATGAAGAAGTACCATTCCAAACCGCACACATTCAAGCTACGACGCTAACAATCATCACAAATAACAATAATTATCAATTTCTTCAGTTTACTCCCCCCTCGTCACAAAATCGACGAATCGAAATTCAATTTATACTTTTCGTCACTCAGAAACCGCTTCCTCGCTGGTGGAGACTGGAATGCAAAAAACACTAATTTCTCACGACTTACCTCTACAAGGAGTAGAGAGCTAATAAAAAGCTTAGATTCAAATAATCTTATTACTCTATCATCTGGTGAGCCTACCTATTGGCCCACTGATCAATCAAGGCTACCAGACCTAATTGACTTCTTTATAGCAAAGGGACTCTCTAGAAATTATGTAGAAATATCTTTATGCTTCGACAGTTCATCCGATCCTCTCCTATCCTCTCCTCCTCCAGTATTCTCGGTTTGGTTAAAATTACAGGACGGATTGGAACGGCTTTCGCGAACACATCACGGACAACATAGAACTTAATGTTTCCCTAAAATCGATGGACGACATTGAATCCGCCACCAAATATGTCACCTGTCTAATACAAGAAGCCGCTTGGAAAAATATGTTGATATGATGTTGTTTGTACAAGATCATAGAGTAAAAACATTAGCCCATCAGTTAAACAACTTGTTAAGGAAGCGTAGGCTAAGAAGAACCTGGCATACTAGTAGACACCCAGCAGACAAGAGGGCCTTGAATAAAGCCTGCGCGGATTTAAAGACTTATAGGAACAAAACACCGCATTTGAGAAATATGTAATTCTACATATTTCTACCTACAACCTGACAAGCAATCTAGTTACTCTCTATGGAGAGCTGCTAAACACTTTAATCAGCCTGCTCACTTCAAGCCCCCCCCTGGAAAACAAGGACTTAGCTTGACTTACTTACTTAGACTTGGGCCAGATCTAACAGAGACAAAGCTGAATTGTTCGCTAGTCATCTCTCAGAGGTATTTCAGCCCAACGAGGCTTGTCCACAAGTAGACGAAACATAGCCTATCAAACCTGTTACACCCTATGAAGTGAAAAACATTATAAACAACTTCAAAAGGAAATCAGCCCCCGGTTTCGACCTACTTACTCCCAAATTGTTAAAAGAGCTTCCACGCAAAGGTCTTTCTTACATCACTGATGAACGGCACTGGCATCCTTAGAACTTCTCACTTCCCTAGATTTTGGAAAGTTTTACAGATCATAATGGTGTACAAACCTGGTAAACCAAAAAATATACTTACGTTCTATCGACCTATTAGCCTACTTCCTATCTTATCTAAGATTTTTGAAAAAATCCTTGTCAAACGATTATTATCAATAGTTATATCACCTAGAAACGTAATTCCTAGGCATCAATTCGGCTTTCGACGCGGCCATGGAACTGTCGAACAAGTCCACAGAGTCTGTGATTGCATATCATCTGCTCTAGAAAACAAAGAATATTGCTCGGCAGCATTCTTGGACGTCCAGCAGGCTTTTGACAGGGTGTGGCACAAGGGCCTACTATTCAAAATAATAAAGCTTCTTCCGCACAGATACTATCCTCTCTTCAAGTCTTACTAAAAGGACAGAATATTACAAGTCAAAGAATCCGACGCAAGATCTAGTTTTTACGAAATAAAAGCAGGTGCACCGCAGGTCTAAGTCCTTGGCCCGGATCTCTACTCTATCTATACCTCTGATATCCCGGTACCAGACCAAATTACAGTGGCTACTTACGCCGATTACACTGCAATTTTAGCTAAGCACTCGAACCAAAACACCGGTTCAACCCTGCTTCAAGCCGCACTAGATCAAATCAGCAATTGGATGAGTATGTATGAGTATGTGGCGCAGTCTTATGCAATCTCATCCAAGCAAGTGCAACCAAGTCCACCCACGTGACATTCACCTTAAGAAAGGATAATTGTCCCCCAGTGTCCTTAAATGGCGAACCACTTCCCCATGCTGATTCTGTCAAACGACGGTCCAATAGGCATCCATTTGGACCGTCGCTTGACATAGAAACAACATATTAAATCAAAAAGAGACGAAAAATTATATTATATTGAGTATAACAAACTAATAGTCTACAAATCAATTCTCAAACCAATCTGGACTTATAGCCTTCAGCTCTGGGGTAGTGCTTCCAATTATAACATAGAGATATCGCAAATATATGAAAACATAATACTGAGAACGATCTCCAATGCAGTGTGCATTGGAGATCGTTATCAGTATTATGTTTGAACGAAATAGCGAACTCCACGAAGTTTTAAGAATTCCAAGTCCATGGGCGTACCCAGGTAGGGGCAGGGGGGAGGCAGCCCCCCCCCCCCCCTAGAAGATTAAATAAACGTCAATTTTCCAATTTTCAATATACCAGACCGACCATCTCGAAACAGGTATGAGCTGCCCCCCCTAGCTGAAATCCTGGGTACGCCCTTGATTCCAACCATCAAGGAAGAAATTTCAAAAACCTGTTCCAGATACAAGAGTCGCTTGGATATCCACCCCAACGACCGTGCTCATATTTTTTTGTACAAAAGTCGCTGTAGCAGACTGAAACGCCATAACATTCTTGACTTGGAAAACAGATAAAAATGTTATGTACATTTCTCACATTTTGGTGAAGTATACCCAAATAACCAACCTTCCAATATAATTTTACAAACATGGCTTGTGTGCAAAAAGTAAAATTGGAAATAATAACGAAGAACTGAAAAACTGGCCGGGTTCAACATTTTTTTTTTTTTAATTTATTCATGACCATGGATACAAAGCGAGGTACAACAGGCTAATAATTATTGCTAGGGACAAAAATATTCAAAAGTAGAATATTCAACATAAAAAAAGCAAATAAATTATTCTTGTATTGAAAATTGTAACTTAAAAAATTTAACATATCAATGTTTTTTTCTTGTTTAAGTCTCAACAGCCTACAACTGAGAAGACTTCACCTTGTGGTCATCAATCCAGATTGGCCCAGTACTCTGAAAAACTCAGTGGGCCTCTACCACTTGTGGATGATTTCTCTGCAATACCATCAGAACATTTGGATCATGGGCTAAGAGAGGCCAGAGGCCTCCGAGGATTGTTGAGACAGATGGGAGGAAGTCCTGTTATGGGAAAGAAAACTGGAAGATCTCAGAGCCAAAATTAACAATAGTTTTACTAGCTTTATATACCTGTATTATTTAACTTTAAGATTCAAGTCTATGCCGAAAAAATATTTTACATTTAAAAAAATTTAGAAATAATAATAAATATCTTAGATTGAACTATGGTTTCTAATTTTATCATTTTGACCCATGTATTGTAAATTTGATTTAACCTTTCTGTGGAAATAAAAGCTATATGATAAAAATAAAATTAGATAAACTTCCCAGTTAGGTTGGATTAAAATTATTTTATGTAGTAACTTTCTGACAGGCAGGTACGAGTTATACGAATGGCCGTCTGAGGTACCCTTTAGGCGAATCCATACAGCCTGTGGTGATCGTGCTCTGAAAATTATGTTAGTCTGTGCCGCAATCGGGAATGTCAATATGTAGCTGTCAAAATTATGAAATGATTCGCATTCGATCAGCTGTCGTGTCGATTTTGATAAATCATATTTGCATTTAGGCGTACCTATCAGGAATATGTGTAATAAATGGAGTGGTTTCTGAGTTACTCGTGTTTAAATCGGTCACGGTGGTAGTGTTGGGGGGTGGACTGTGCGGATGGCGGGCGCGTGGAAGTGGTGCGAGTGACCGGAGCGGGCGCGGCTCCGCTGGGTCGCCGATCGCGCAGGCATGCGGCGGTATGGCGGAGGCTGCGGGCACGTCGCGTGGCCTCCGTGTTTACAAGATCGTGGTGCTCGGCGACGGCGGGGTCGGCAAGTCCGCGGTCACATTACAGTTCGTCAGCCACAGTTTCCTGGACTACCATGACCCAACTATAGGTATGTTTATGCATCTGCTATGGGAGAGGATTTAGAATTATGTGTCGAAAGGTTTACTTTGGGTTAGGGTATAATAGGGTTACCATCCATCCGGGTTTCCCCGGATTTGTTCTAGTTTAGTGGGCGTCCGGGGAGCGTCCGGGCCGGACATTATTTGCTGTCCGGTTTTTGTAGGCAGACTTCAGAGGCTTAAATTTTACCGATGTTCTGTTTTAGCCGGTTGATATTATGGTATTTTTCCGAAACTCACCGTTTTTTAGTGTTTTAGTTTAAAATAACTGATTGAGTGTACTGTGGTTCTTGGTGGAAATTCATGTTCATAATAATATCACACAACTTTTTTATACACTTCCACATTATTTAGGTTTTTACAATAATTTATATATAAACTATTGTGAATACCACACTGACCGTAAATAAAATGCATTTCTGCATATTCCGCGGGTGTGTATACAAATCGAGGCATTGCACTCGATGCGCGGTATGTCCAGGTTAAAAGTCCAAATCACTAGCAATAAACAAGTCCGGGGTTAGAGCACAAGATCAATATTTGTATCACGTGATTACCAAGTCTATGTCACTGAGCAAAATCAAGTCCGAGGTCACAGCACTTTATCAATAATAATAAATTCTTTCTTACTAACAAAACGTATCTCTTGGAAGTAGTATGGTAGCACACTGACTCTAGCAACCCTCTAAAACTAGTATCACTACGACAAACAATTTTGTTAGTCTTCTGTGTTTCACCCATTGTATGAAAGAGTGGGACAACTTTTCCGTCTTTTGTTTTTCGTCGTCGGAGCAGATAATAAAGCAGGTACAAAAAGTTGGGTCTGGGTCTTTCGGTGGGAATTTTTCTACGAGTTGAATAGCTTTGCTTTGTCCTTATTATAAAATGTATAATGTGATAGTGAAAAAGATATTATAAATATAAAAAAAAGAAATAATTAAAATATTTTCTCATACATTTTTTTTATGATATGTGCGATCAAACACAAAGAAAAAAAGATTTGAAAGAAAAAAACTTATTTTCGGTAGCATTTGTAAAAATAAAATAGGCAACAGCACCAAAATGACATGATACATTTGATAATACAACTATTCAAGTATAATAAATAAAAACCTGATGTTTTTGCGACTGTGACAACAAAATTAGTGAGCAAGGGTAAAATTTTCATAATTTAAAAAAAATGGCTGATAACTAAAAAACCATGATACTTTTACTAAACATGAATTGTATTTTTCTGATCCGTTATGATATTCTCCAGCTGCAGGTGAAGGATTATCCATTAATTACGCCACACCCTGTACATATATTTGGTAATAATATAACCAGTAGAAATGTAATAAAAAAAATACATGCATATTCCCTATTGTATTTTTCCGAAATACACAGTCTTTTAGGGTTTAAAACTTAAACAGGCAAAAGACAAAAAAAATAGGGGCCCATTATTCTAATGTGCCCAGGGCCACTAATATGTTAAAGAGGGCCCTGGACATCCCTTAAATATTTGCACATAAGTACCTACTCAGTCCTCACACAGTGAGGATGCGGTGCTACTGAAGCGTCAAAATGCTATTCCACCTTCCTAAATAGCTTCCTAATTAGGATGCTAAACGATGTAGTCAGTCAGAAGATTCTTCCGATTTAGAAGGCTAATTAGCCTTAATATAACTAATTATATTTCTAAATGCTATTTCACTTGACTAAATTTAGTTACTTAATAATTTAGAACATCTAAATTAAGTGGAATTAGTGCTTTATATTGATAAATCATTGGTCTCAAAATTTGCAACAATTTTAGGATTCTTGCATACTGTATCTGTTGAAAATAAACACTGTTTTGAAGTTGTTCATCTGCCTATGTTTATTTTAATTATATCTATTGAATATCCATGTGATTTACACATGATTAAAAATATTATTGAAAGTTAGTTATTTAATTTCATGGTAAAATTTACAGAAGATTCATACCAGCAGCAAGCCGTGATCGATGGAGAGCCCGCCTTGTTGGATATACTGGACACTGCTGGACAGGTTAGAAGAAAACAAGATAATGTAGAATTTTGTACATTGACTCATCATCATAACAAAAATTCTATGTGCTTTGCGACCGCACTTTAGTAGTACATATATTATATAACTAGATGATTACTGTGACTTTGTACGCGCAAAAAGAAATCACGCGGGTACCGTACATTTTGCTGCAATAAAAAGTAGCCTATGTGAGATCCAGAGCCTAAAGTACTAACATACCAAATTATATCACACTCTATTCACATTTCAAACACAATAATTATAATAATCATTGTTTTGGGTTCTAGGTATTTCATAAATAGAGCTAGAGCTCGCTGTCGGAAAAGGAGGTCATCACAAATAAGCATTTATTTGACAATGGCAGATTGTTAGGGTCCCAAAAGTTTGATTTAAATGGCCGGTCTGGCGGTTCTAAACTTGCCAGTCATTTTATTGACCAAAATGTTGTAAAGATTTTTTTAAGTAAAAAAAGGTAATAACGAACAAGAAAACTGTTTTAATACACGGCTGTGCTGGATGATCAAGTAGAAACCGATAAAAATGCAAGTCTGCCAGCCCTACTCTTGACCAGATTCCAGACAGATCGCCCTGAATGTGTAAGAATTTTGAGTGAAAAAAGGTCATAGGGACCAAGGTCAAGTTATACATCTGTTCTGTTCCTCTCCTTATCCTCTTTTGAAAACCGTCCTACTGGCATGTTTAAACCTGCCCAAAACTCAGAGAGACCGGGATAAAGTTACCTCCTTTGATGCTCACTAATAAGCAAACCTACAGTTTTATATGAATGAGGCTGACTAATGTTTTTTTCTTGATATGATCTAGAAAAAATAAAGGATCGTCAGATTTTTTACTTTTTTTATATTCCCAAAGGTAGCCATGGGGGAAGGACATAGGCTACTTGTAACGTAGTTACATTTCCTTTCAGTAAAATCACTTGTTTCGGCGCTCATAGCGTCGTCTGTGGCCAATTAGCTTAATAATATTATTGTTAGTCAATCTAGAGGCTTAAGCGCCATCTATCAGCGAACGCTTTTATTTAAACGGCGTTAGCCTTACTCTAATGATTGGATTCTTATCTCGATTTTATCTCTCGTTTTTACATCTTAGAAAAAGATGACATTTAAATATGTTAAGTAAATGAGAAATAAAGTTCGCTGATAGATGGCGCTTCAGCCTCTAGATTGACCAACAATAATTAAGCTAATTGGTCATAGATAACGCTAGGAGCGCCGAAATAATTGATTTTACTGAAAGGAGATGTACCTAACTACGTTACATACTTTACATCGCAGGAAAATGTAAGGTCCCCGCGGGATTTCGTTTTGCGCATACGAAGTCGCTGGCATCATCTAGGTATCCTAATTCAATGATATAAATCGAAACAATGAACTTTCAGGTGGAGTTTACGGCGATGCGGGAACAGTACATGCGGTGCGGGGAGGGCTTCATGATATGTTACTCGGTGACGGACCGCCGGTCGTTCCGCGCCGCAGCCGAGTATCGGAGGTTGCTGGCTGAAGCGAGGCCCGCCGAGAGACTACCGCTCGTGCTTGTCGGTAACAAGCTAGATCTGGCAGTGAGGTTTCGCCAAGTAAGTTTAACTTATGGTTCATTTTTAATCCACAGATAAGTGTCGCATAGGTTTTACGGAAGTTTCGCTTAGTTTATATGGAGCGACGAGAACAAAACATGCATATAACTTATAAGATATCAGACGCTTATGTATTCAATGATTGAAAATCAGGCCTTAGTAAGTGATATTACCTAATATATATTGAGAAATATTTTGTTACCAAAAATGCTTTGGGGCTCAAATAGACTATGAAAATTAATTCAAAATGAAAACTACAGGATTTTCAAAATTCAGCCCACAGCAGGGTTTCCCAAACTTTTTTTCATGGAGCCCCCCTTGGATTATAAACAATACCACCATGCTTGCCTGTGATATTTTCATTGCTAAAAAACAAAAACACATTTTTATCGATTATTTAGTTATTTTCATACTAGCATTTGCCCGCGGCTTCGCCCGCGTGAAATTGGATTTTATAAACGATATCTTTATGATAATTTAAAACTTTTATCCCCTATTTTACTCTCCGCTGAATTTTAGAAAACGCTGAAATTCGTTACTCATTATTTTTTCCGTACTCAATTCATAGGAAATATCATGCAGATATGTCCAAGGAATAAAAAGTTTAGCTGTGTAAAATAACTAAAATAACTAATATGTAAATATTTTCATTTTGTATTGTAAACTAATTCTACATATTCCTAAATTTGTAATTTATAAATTTCAGGTAACAATAGAGGAAGGTAAGGCGCTGGCCACGCAACTCGGATGTCCGTTCTTCGAAACGTCAGCGGCGCTCCGACACTACGTGGACGACGCCTTCCACGCGCTCGTGAGAGAGATACGTCGCCTCGAGAGACAGAGACAGGTATATGACTGTAATAATAAAATAGTAATATAATGAAAATGAAAAAAAAATGAAAATATACTTTATTGTGCACAATCAACAGTTACACACACACATATACAATATAAACTATACACTGAACAAGACGAAAGTACACAAAGGCGGCACAAATTATTAAAAAAATAATATTTAGTAAACCCTGACCAGAAATATAAAACATCGGCATGATGCAGAAAATTAACAAAACTGAACTGAAATTTCATATAAGAGTGGAGGATTGAATATCACTCATCAAGCTTTGAAGCTTTTCTGTAAGGCGATTCTCATCAGACAGAAAAAACTGCGCCACTGGGTGACCTTCATAAGTTAATAATATTGAAAGTAAATTATTGCTGATAAGGACTAAAAGAGACAAGACTTGTAGACAGCGTAATATTATCAATTATAACTAAGAACACTCTCGATCATGTCAGCTTTAAAAAAAAGCTAGATCAAAATCGGTTCATCCGTTTGGGAGCTACGATGCCACGGACATACACACAGACAGACATGTCCAACCCCTCTGTTTTCGTTAGGAGTTAAAATAACCCCTCGCCGCATGATCGCTTTCTCTCTTTGTATTCTAGATAATGTATAAACATTTCATAATCAATAATGATTAGATCTAATATAGCTTAGGAAGGCTTAAGCTACTCTATGTACCTATATGATTTTCATCATCAGTCGTCGATATTGGGCACGGGCATCACGACGGGCGGCGGCAGGCGTCGCTGGCGTCGTCTCCGCAGCATATTCGCGCTCGTGTTCCGCCGCCGCAGGCGCCATCACTCCACCCCGTGACAGGACGTGGACACATCAAATGACATTGACAGATCAACTTTTTCACAGAATTGCACAACGGTAAAGGTGGCACTACCTCATACATTATAAGTTAACCTAATAATTTAATTCTCTTATTGCCAAATAGTATGTTAGTTCACCGTTATAAACTTTTGGTTATGTTTGGAAAATAATTCACATAAATCTTCTTAAAAAATTATGTATCGTTGAACATAAGGATGTAGTTGTAAATTTACCTTATAAATAAAATTCAACTTTTTGAACATACAATTAGTGAACTTAACTACAGGAAGAAAGTTAAAATGGTGTTGATAATAAGAAATAAATAAAAAATACTCGAAAATTAAAACATTTAAAAATTCAAAAATTGTGGACACCAAATATTATTTGAAAACCCCACAAATAGTAGGTCTAATATTATAATATGTGAAAAATATTATTTATGTATATAATGTGAATTTATCTATTAACATTTTTAATTTATAACGGTAAAAGATTTGTTAATTTATTACAAAGTGATAGTGGGGCTATTACTATAAACAACAGTGGTGAAATCGAAGCTACAAAATTAGTCTACTTGTGTTTAAATTAGATGCATTTCATACTTTGATTCTTGGTAAAGTAGACGGTAGATTATAGTATTAGCTGGCGGCAGGCTGCAAAACTAGGAAGGTATAGTAAAAAGGTTTTTTTTTACTTAGTTGAGATCTATGTAGCAAAAAATATGAATTTTCCCACCCAAAGTAATAATAATTAGCTTATTAAATTATAAAGCCTTTGCCCGTTAAGAAAAGGTGATTGGTTTAAAAATATTACACAGAAACAAATATATGATAATTTATATCATACACTAGATTGGTGTGATCGTAGCTTTGATTTTCTCATTGACCCATACCCCAGTCTACCCCAAGCGATTTTAGGTATAAATAATAATATAAGGAAGATTATTTATTAATGAGAATTATAAAGTCGAATGACTAAGTAAGCCATGAATGAGTGTTCAAACAGTATATTTTCATGCTTTGTTCTGTGAATTGAGATCCAATGAAATCTAAATGTAAACACAAGTATCGAATTCGACCAAATAAATGTGTGATTGTTTTTCTTTTTTGCACGATAAATATGACATTTAACGCTACTGTATTCTTTGTTTACGTATAGATTGAATTGGTTCTGAACGGAGTATAGTGTGTGCATTAGCACCCGGCCTCAATGTGTCTTCCGGTAAGGAATTCGTCAAAGCAATAATATGTGTAATTGTTACAAAAATCCGTTTTCCATTCCTATTGCGGATTTTATGTCTAAATGATTTAGAATCTATTCAAACAAGAATAGATTTTATTCCACGCATTTTACTCTCTAAACTAAATTCTAAATATTCTAAATATGAAAGTCGTTCTTGTTTGAACAAATGCCACTATCATTTGTGAAATAATGTCATGTATATTTAAAAATATGGATGATTTTATACTTTTTAATTTATCATATTAGCAATATATTAAAAAAAAATAAGTTTGGAACAAAAATGCGCTTATATATGTCGCTCCATGACTATGAGACAAAAAATTTTAAACATTATTTAACTATTATGTGATAAAAGTTTCAACAGACATTATAATTTACAATGGTATTTGTATTACTATTGCTATTACTGTACTAATCATGATGTGTTACAGTGACAAACGAAACGCGAGCAAGTATTAGAAGCTAAATTATATAGCCAGCTAATAACTATAATTGGAGTTATATAGTTCCATATTTTAATGTTCATGACAGAAATGTACAAAATTTTGTTACTGGCTGGAACTATATTGTCCGGAATTCGTAAGGCCGGGGAAAATTCAGAGCACTGAAAATGGAGCTCTGCGCTAAATAAAATAGAGCTGAAAAATCGAACACATATGCGTCGATTCAAATGTCGATGTCATATATGACAGCTCGTCACTCAACACTTGGATTTTCAACTTTAAATGTATATACGCAGAGTTATATTCTTAGTGCTCTGAATTTTCCCGGGCCCGCCGGATTCCGGATCATATAGTTCCAGCCAAGGGTCAGCTCACACCGAGACGAGACGCGACGCGACGCGACGCTGCATTTTTATGATAGCCATTCAAAAGTGAATAATCAACTCAAGAAAATACACGTTTCATTGCAAGAGCGGACCCGCTACGCAGCTCGGTGAAATTCAAATGTGTACTTATATTCTTGTGTAGTGAATAAAGTTCAATTTTGAATCGCTATCTTAAAAATGCCACGCCGCGTCGCGTCTTCGTGTGAACTGAGGCTTATACTTGTAAGTTGATAGGCAATTAGTGATGTCCTTTTTAAGCATCGATATCGAAAGCTGCTGAAAAAAAAAAGAAAGAAAAAAGCTTATTTTGCCAACATTTTTTTAAATCAAACGTTCCAATTTCATTAAATTTAAAAGTTTATAATGTGTCTAAAGAAAAATATAATTTATTTGTCATTCTGGTGTTAAAATTAGGAATAACAGTTTTTAAACTGATAAAGTCAAACATAGAAATGTTGTATTTACAAAATATCTTTATTTTAGACTCAGATAAAATTACTGCATAGTAATAGAATATGGATTACAATTAGAGGTAGATATTATTTTGTATCATTTGTAACATACCTGTTAGATAAGTTGTTTCAAAGAAATTGCCACACAACTTTTTTCTTGGTCCATTAAAAATATCGATAATATTTTACTGATACTTCTTATCTATGTTTCATATACATTTTCACTTTCGTATATTTACTCCCTATTTACCTTAAAGTACAATTTAAGTAAAAGTGAGATCTAATGAGCTCTTCGTAAAATCTGTGTGACAGAGACAGCAATAAAGTTTAAATAAAAATATATTTATATAATAAATTAACATATTCGGTGTGTGTACATGTTCTATTAGTGTTGTGGACAGTGTGTGGGTATTGTATATAGTGTTAGGTCGATACGCACAAATTTTAGTGTAGTGAAATATTATGTATTATACAGGTGTTATTTCAGTCAGTGTTCAAACTTTCAGGAGTGAACATACTCTTGAATATAAGCAACTTTAAGTATGGGGTCAACTTTCCTACTTGAAAAAAATACCAGCTGTTTCCTACAAAATGCTATTTATGCCTTTTGTAGGAAATAGCAGATTTATTTACCCGACTACGGCGAAGCCAAAAGGAAGGGTAATGATTTTGGCAGTCTATGTATGTATGTATGTTTGTTCCCTCGTAGCGTCTAAACTACTGGTCCGATTTTAATAAATGAGGTGTCAATAGATTCGTAATGATGCCGCGGGTAATAGGCTATATAATTTTTTTCAAAATTATGTATTTCGAAAATTATACCTCAACATCTAAAAAAATTAAATCGAGATAATTATCACATGTTTGTTATCAAAAGAAAGGTCTTGGCAAGCACACTACAAATATTTACATAATTTGTATATATATTATATTATATCATATTGTTTAAGTCAAAATATACGTTTAAAATATAATTCGTACAATATTTGTCCAATTTTCTAAAATTACGTATAATAAGACTATAAATATATAATTTATATATTATGTTCCTTTATAACATTATATTTTATTTTATAAACATATTTTTACAGGCAATACATAACAAATTAAAAAAATTAAATAACACCTATATTGTCAAGCAGTGAACGAGCTGATGATGATGAATTATAGCTAAGACCACTCTTAATTATGTCGGCTTTCAAAAAAAAAACTAGATCAAAATCGGTTAATTGATTCATCCGATTTTAATAAGAAAATGAAGATGAAATCAATTACTAGCACTTTTATTACTCACTCGTTCGATAGATGTCACTATACGAGTCTTAAATTTTTCTGAATCGCGGTATCGTTGTGTTTAGAAGTTTATGATATATTCCAGTTTCCACTACAATTATTGTTTAAGATCTAAATACGATTAAAAGTGAATATGTGATATAATTGCATTGGTGAAATGAATGATCTCTATTGCGTTTATTGAATATAAATTATAAATAGTTATATTTTATAAATCGTTCTTCGAGTTCGAATCAAGTCGTCATTTACTGTGTATGCTATGGTTAGTTCATTTTAATTTCAGTTTTTCAGTTACTTTATTACCTTTAAGGTCCTTTAATAAATAATATGAATTATTGTTTCCTCGTGATACGGTAATTACTTGATTTAAATTGTAAATAATATACGTATAGTTTAGTATTAGATGACACTAGTCTATTCTAAAAAAATTCGGCACGCTCGCTTCACTCGCACACAAATTTAAATTTGAAATTTTGTATTATTCGTCAAAAGCGATATTGAAGATGGTACTATGTTATTGTATTTCAAGTACATTACTTAAAAACATTAAAGAATATTTTGAAAAGTGCCTGGCTCGGTTCGCGCTTTCTTTCTCTTTTGATAATATACTTATAAAAGTTTTTGGTTTGTTATTTTGTCAGTTGTCTGCTTTTGTCACAAAAAAATATGTAAAAAAATTAGCCCGCTTGTGGATAATTTGTAAAAAAATAGTTAAATTGAGTAACGGAAAAATATTAAATAAAAAAATAAGTTTAAAAAACTATAACCCGACTACGTAATAAAAAGGGGTCTAAAAAGGCCGAAACAAGAAAATAATTCAAGTAGAAATCCAGAAATGCATAGTATCCAGAAATACAAAAATGGTCAAGGTAGAGCCGTGGTAGCACCTACTGTTCGGAACAGTCGATGTCAAATCGCAGCCGTCTGTAACTATCTTGGGGTATGCATGTGTACATGACGATATACGCAGTTTCAGTTTATACCTAGACGTCACGCATCTCGGTGTGAACTGACGCTTAGATGACGCCATTAGTGTGTGCGACCACGGCTCTACCTTTTGTAACTATGCATTTCTGGATTTCTATTTTAATTATTTTCTTGTTTCGGCCTTTTTAGACCCCTTTTTTTACGTAGTCGGGTTATAGTTTTTTTTTCAAGTAGGAAAGTTGACCCCATAGTAAAAGTTTCTTATATTCAAGAGTATATTCACTCCTGAAAGTTTGGACACTGATTGAAAAAACACCATTTATTATGTGAATCTTGTTTACGTGTAATAATTTGGCGCAATAATTACTAATTATATAATGAATACTAACATCGTCTAATGGTGTTTCCATTTTAATATTTTAAAAATAATAGTAGAGTAATTGTTTCTACATTGTAGTCTCATTGTAGTGATGTACCAAGGCATCCTTCCTAATATCGATAAAACACATTTTATGCATTGTTTTTTTATAGTATACATTTATTGTTGGTTAGTACGTATGTTATCCTTTCTATCGTTTTATTGTTTTAAATCAAATGCGGTTAATGTTATTTTTATTACTCTACATAACGTTGTATGCGCCAAATTATATCTAATATTCTATTTCATATTTATGTCATGTACTGTGTAAGTAGTTGGGTGATTTGACCATCGAGGCAATACCTGGTGTCAAAGTAGACTTAAATATAATTGATATTCTTAATAAAAAATGAGCTTCGCGGCGTCTCTCCGCACCTTGAAATCCACAATGTACAAAAACAAACGTTGCGTTTTACGCCAATATTTAAAACGTTTCTGATACGAACTGAATCTGTTGTTACAATCAACAAAACGATTGCAGTGTTGTAATTGTGTTTAATAATAGTAAGCGTTTATTGCTGTATGTTTTGGTTAAGATGTATTTTCTGTAAAATGTGTAACGTAAACAAAACGTCCCAAAAGCAAACGCACACAAGAATTTTACATTACCCCCTTACCAATAAAAATAATTATACAGTGTATAAGCTATACAATGTTTTGTCCTTGTTTGATACGTCGGAAAAGTAGCTTGACAGACAAGGACAAAACATTGTGTAGCTTATTCACTGTATAAATATTTTTATCAGTAAAGTGTAAGTACGTATTTCTTTCAACATAAAACTTTTTAACATTAACGTTTCTATGTGGTTTATAGTAGCCGAATAAGTGATAGTCCGAAAAGACCTAAAATTTTCGTACCTAGTAGAGTTAAGGGCTATTTTGTAAGCAGTAAGTGAGGCACCTGAATAAGGCCTGTCGTGCATTTAACGGCTTAAAATATAATATAAGATACTGACCCAATGCTATTTGTAAAAATGTTCCAATTTAGACGAGAGGTTTTCTCCTTTAATGTTCGGTAGAGTATTGATATGTGTATTTGTGTCGGAAATATTTTAATTTTGTTACGTCTAAGGACATCCATTTTGGGTTCTATCTAGTCGGCATTATTTGATTAGATGTTGGTTTTATACAAGTAATCCATAAACGAAAGCTTTTTACGTTAATATTATTTATACAATCATGAAACAAGCACAGTGGCCATCTACAGTCCATAATATAAATTTATATTTTTTATTACAGTAGTAAAAGGTTTAATAATATGAAAGCTTTCGTTTTACTTATTACTGGTGTGAAGTCTGACCAAAAAAAAAAACCACCACATTCCCTGTATCGTCGTCATCTTGGCAAAAAGACTACTCACTCAAAAGAAAAAAAAACCGAGGAAGCAAAGAATATTGCTGCCGCGCTTTTTGGTCAGACTTTGAAATAGTCATAACGTGAACATGGAACCAATCCTCGTTATTTATTAGTGTATCGGTTAGTATAGTACTGACGTAAAGTGTTCTAATGGATTTGAAAGTTTTGTGTAAGAAGTATTAGTAGCTTCCGACAGATGGCGTTATATCCAAAATCCTGTCGTGACGCGGCCTCGAAATTTAACTTTCAACGCCGCTAAAGTAGTTTCACTTCAAAAAGTATTTTGGTATTAGGAATCCTGAATACGAATATTAAAAAAATAAAAAAATACGTGGAAAAGTGGTCGTTTAGTAACTACATCATCAATATTTTCGAGTAAATTAATATAAATTAAATACATATTAAAATATATAATATTATTTTAATTTAACTTACAAAACTAGATGTTTCCCGCAACTTCGTATGCGCAAAAGAAAATCCCACGGGAACCATGCATTTTGCCGCGATAAAAAGTAGCCTATATCCTTTCCCGTGGTCTGCTCTATATCTGTGCTAAATTTCATCAAAATTGGTCCAGTACTTTCGGAGCTTATGCAATGCAAACAAACTTCTCTTTATACTAATATTAGCATATATGTCAGTTGCTAGAAATATTGTTATTTGTTATGTATTAACTTAACATGAGTTCTGTAATATCTTTTAAAGTTATTTAGGTAGGTACCTATAGTAAAAGATTAATGTTCTGTGATTTGTTTTTTGTATAAAACGATATTTGTTTTTCTGTACAAACCTATTGTATTTTAATATTTTATATTTTGTTATAAAGTTTAGTAACACCAAATCGTACCTATCCAGTTTGTAGAATATATTTTATTAAAATTGTGCGAAGTGTGTAGCCGTTTTGTTGAATAAATGTCATGTTTAAAAGTGTTGATGTAAGATTTTCATTTACTTTACCTAAGGCATTGACCAAACCCGTCGTATTTTAAAGTCTCACATGCAATCAATTTACTGAGGCTGCCAACGGACAGACATGCAGTATATATATTCAACTGCATGCAGTTGTACGTACGACTTCGTTCAGTCATGATCAGTTCAGTCATATCACGCTGTCGATTAGATCAGGAACAAGTTACAACTGACCGTGTATGAACGTGGATTGGCCTGACAGTTATACGTTTGTGGTGTACATATGGACGAACTACAAATTGCATAAGCCTGCAGCGTCATGCCGAATGGACAATAGGCATCTCTATGGTCTATATATCCCGCATATAAGATATCTTATATCCTAGATGCGATCCTAGAGACTTACATGGGCCGTGCTGCGAGTCGCTTGATAAATCGCCTTGTCAGTTTTAGGGTTCCGTTAATACTCAAGGAACCCTTATAATTTAGCTTTGTCCGTCTGTCTGTCTGTATGTCCATCTGTGTGCATGTCTGTCTGTCCGCCCTTCTAGCCTCTGTAATTATATAAATTGATAAAATTTAGTACAGTTGTAGACTGTGTATACCTATATCTCGCTTTTGGCGTCATATAATCATAACAATTTCATGACATGTGAAGTGGGGATGAAAAATATTTTTTCATTCTAGCCCATCATTTGGGGTATCGTCACGTATCTTCAAATAGGTCTTCTAAATTTACCTTTATTCACTAAAGGTAAGGTTTCACGAGTAACTTTTTTTACAAAGTCAATCATTTTCGAGTTATCGGCCTCCAAAGTGGTTTATAAGTTTGTCCCCCCCTGGCATTTCTCAACTATAAGAGATAGAATAGAAACTTGTAAGTTTCCATGCTGGTAGATTATGCTAAAAATAAGTTTAATTAGTTTTTCAAGACAATAAGTTTTGAAGTAATGAAAAGAAAACCTATTGCGCGTTGATACTTAAGGAACCCTCCTAAGGCTTGTCCTAATCTGCTCTTAGGACAAGCCTAATAATAACCTAACCAGGTTATTATTGTTGGCAAAATTGCCTTGCGTGGCGACTATAGCACAGATTACAAATAGTACTAGCACAGCCACAGATAATCTATCAACCAACGTGGCGAATAGTGTTTTCGGCGGTTTTACAAAAGTGTATTTTTAAAATATTTTGTTTGTAGGTTTTTAGGTTTCAAAATAATGAAATATTTTTTTTGTGTAATGAAACAATTATGAAGCGTTTAGGACATAAATAAAAACAAGGTCAAGTAGCCTATTGTAAATCCCCCACTACCTACTAAATACTAATACCACTAATACGACTTATTGATGCAGATAAATATAAGGATTGGTAAAATCAATTACGGATGTTTTGGACATATTGTGACCTACTGATTGTGTAAAGACATTTAGACAGAAAAATAATTTGAAAATTTCAAATAAAATATATTATACTAACAAAGTTACATTGCGCTGTATAAGGCGCTGAGGTCATTATATTCACTGAAACAGCTGACTTTAAAGCAAAAGCAGTTTTTACCTTAATTATATCAATTTAATCAGCTGTGTGAGGTCTATGACCTCCGTAAAAAACGTAATGTAATTTTAGTAAGTTTTATTTTTATTTTTTCATTATTTTTCTGCCTAAACGTCTTTACATAAGCAGTAGATTATATGCCCAAAATATCCGTAATTGATTTTACCAAACCTTATATATATTATTACATTGATATCAATAACGACAGTGATGATGCACAAACCAAAGATATAAAGTGCATCCGCGTCATATTTAAGACTTAAGATGTGGTAGTTAAATAATGTTGTTCGAGCATTAAGTAAGTGGGACAGACCACTGGTGCAGAAGAAATAGTGTTTGAATTGCATGGACTTGTACAGTACAGGATTAGTGGCGCCTATTCTGCATTATCTGAAGTGATAGGTGAGAATTACTGAGCTCTGCTCAAAATATCGCCTTGAATCACGTAAATAACCCGGTGCGACCTGCTCGCCACCTGGTGTTGCAAATATCTTTTTAATATTATACTAGCACGATATTAACACAGCGCTAGTTTAGATAACTGACTATATTTTCTCTCTATTTTGTATTTCTGTCCATTTGTTTAGAAGCTACGACGCTACATATATACACAGACACGTCAAACTTATAACACCCCTTTTTGCGTTGGGGGCATAGACGTAGATATTATAGACGAGGCATGTCGATACAAAAACTGTCCCCACTTAAATGGCCCCACTTTGGGTTGGTTGTTGAAATGAAATGATGCTTTATTTGGTGAAAATACGGTTACATATAGGTGTTACATTTTTTACATTAGTGCGCATATTTTGTCGCAGTTAACGACGTCCAAATATTTTATTTATTATTAACACGATTATGGTTTCATTATATAACATACCTATCGCTTTAAGATACATTTAATAACAGAATCAAATTGTCAATGATTAAGTATTAATTACAATCATACAAAGTGTATCAACAAAACAACCTAAACAAAAGAGTAAACTTACAATTAAAACTTTAGACTTAATAGAAAAAAGAACGAAAATGATAATAGGATCCAAGGAATACAGGGAAATAGATAAGAAAATTAAACGTAGCATCAGAAAAGATATAAGAGATCTCAATACTCATCTGGTCAAAGTAGCCCTAGAGAATAGCTCGTCTCTAAAAATACTAAAGCAAGGTATAATAAAAGGCAAATCGTGGATTAGTAGTCTTAGAGATAATGAAGGAAGAAAGAATAATAATAGAGAAAAAATAATAATCATAGCTACTAACTTCTATAAATCACTTTATTCTGAAAACACACCATCTGAAAATCAACATTTCAATTACTTTTGCCCAGAAACCATTCCTAGTATAACTCCAGAAGAAATAAAGAAAGCTTTAAATAGTATGCCGTACAACTGCAGCCCTGGAGAGGATGGCATCAGCACTGATATGTTAAAAATCGGCTTACCAAATTTATTACCACATATCACGACCTTTTTCAACACTATTCTTAAATCCGGCAAGCTCCCAGACAAAATGTGCCACTCAAATATTGTTCTACTCCACAAAAAGGGGGACAAAAGCGATATTGCCAACTACCCTAATTAGCCTAACATCACACCTCTACAAAACTTTAATAAAAGTAATACTAAATCGTATTGACCATAAATTAGACAAACAGCAGCCACCAGAACAAGCCGGATTCCGTCACAGTTTTTCTACCACAGACCACCTGCAGACCATTAACCAATTCCTCGAAAAGTACTCGGAATTCAACAAGCCTCAAGGTATAGACCTAGCCTTTGTTGATTACACCAAAGCCTTTGACAACATTAAACACTCCGCTATATTTAATTCTCTTTATAATCAAAACATAGATCCAACATACATAGAACTCATCAGAATCATTTATGCCAATAGCACCGCTGATATAAAACTTAATACTACCGGTCCTAAGTTCCGAGTACTCAAGGGTGTCAAACAGGGTGACTCGTTCTCTCCCAAACTCTTTACTTGTGTGCTTGAAGAAGTCTTCAGAAAACTGAAAGATCCTTGGGTTGCGAAGGGCATTGAAGTTGGCGGAAAACGGCTAACAAACCTCCGTTTTGCTGACGACATTGTCCTGTTCGCTTCCACAGCCTCTGAGTTACAAACAATGCTCCAAGACCTGAGCACTGCAAGCCTCGAGGTGGGACTAACAATGAATATGTCCAAAACCAAAATAATGACCAATAGCACGAAGCGTAGGGTCGAGGTAACGAGCAAGAAATGCAATATGTCGACGAGTACATCTACTTGGGCCAGTTAGTTTCTTTTGAAAATAGACAAGGGAAGGAAGTCGATCGCCGAATAGAAAACGCCTGGAAGAGCTACTGGTCCATGAAGACGCTGATGAAGGGAAATTTACCGATCTCCCTGAAGCGCAGACTCGTCGACATGTGCATTCTGCCTGTCCTAACCTACGGTGCACAAACTTGGTCATTGACCGTTTCACAAAAGTCCCAGCTCGGAGTTTGCCATAGAGCAATGGAGCGCAGTATGTTAGGAGTAAAACTTCTGGACAAAATAAGGATCCTGCGCTCCAAAACAGGTATCAAGGATGTAGGTGTCAAGGCTGCCAAGCTGAAGTGGGATTGGGCGGGTCACGTCGGCCGTATGCATTTCGACCGCTGGGCAAAGATCTCAACAGAGTGGGCACCTGAAGACGGACGCCGCCGCCGAGGCCGGCCTAGAAAAAGATGGCGTGATGAGCTGGAGGCATACCAGCCAGGCTGGCCAGCGGTGGCGCAGGAGAGAGACAGATGGAAGTCTTTGGGGGAGGCCTTTGCCCAGCAGTGGGACAGTTTAGGCTTATAATAATAATAATAATACAAACATCATTAATTATGTCAATATATAGAATGTCAAAATGTAATGTTCATAATACAATTGTTAGATTACTATAAAAATGTCAAGAAAGAAAAAAAATAAAAATGTGAAATCAAGAGCTCCATAAAATGTCAATAGATATAAAAAAATATAATGTTATTAATGATAATTTAATTTTAGCTTATTAAAAAATCTTTCACGTCATAATAAGATTTATTTATTAACATTTTTTTAAATTCTCTAATAGAGTGTTTTTAGATAATTGTTTTATATGTTTAGGCACCTTATTATATATTTTTACACACATTGAATAAGCATTATTTATAAAAAGGGTTGTTTTTGGTTTTTTATCTATGATCAGTCTATTTGAGTTTCTTTAATATTTTGTCGGGTACTTATCTATTAATTGTGTAAAAATGTCATTGTTGTGTATAACAAATTTAAAAATTTCTAAAATGTATAAGCTAGGTAGTGTCATGATGTTAAATTGTTTAAAGAAAGGCTTATATGACTCATATGGTGGAATCTTAGCTATAGCACGGATGCATTTTGGACAATGAATTCCCTATCTAAATGCGTAGAATTTCCCCAAATTATCAATCCATAGCGCAGGACTGATGAGACGTAGCCGTGATAGGCCATAATTGCGGTTTGTATACTAATTGTCCACGCTAGTCTACGTAAGACAAATACGAATCTGTTCAGTTTTGAACAAACTTTTTCTATGTGTACATGCCAGTTACAGTATTTATCAATTTGAATGCCCAGAAACAAGTTCTCATCAACTTCATCTATAATTTCATCACTATATGCTAGTTTTAGTCGTAACGGTATTTTATTATAACTTCGAAATTGTATGTGCCTAGTTTTATTAAGATTAATTTTTAGATTATTAGATGTTAGCTATTCAATTAAATGTTCAAGTGTTAAATTAATGTCATTTTCAATTTTATTCACGTCCGATTTTTATATGTAAATAGTATTGATATATCATCTGCAAATAATGTCAATTTATAATTATTCATTATTGGAATGTCATTAATATAAAATAAAAATAGCAGTGGACCTAATACGGAGTCTTGTGGTACACCAAATTCATTTAATAAGATTCTGGATTTACTATTAACTAGTTCTTTATCTGTGTTAATGTTTTCTATTACAGTGTATTGCGTTCTATTTTCGAGAAATGACTTAATCCAATTATAAGCTGGCCCCCTTATTCCCATTTTATTTAATTTTATCAGTAGCAATTCATGTGAAACAAGGTCAAAAGCTTATCAATCATTATCATAAATCATAAATTATCAAAAAGTCATATCAATAAAGACAACTATACAGTGGTCTATATCATCAATGCAGTTTATAATTCGGTTAGTAACATTATAGCAAGCTTGTTGAGTTGATTTATTCTTTTGAAAGCCATATTGTTCGTTTTTTTTTAAATATTAAATTTGTTTATAAATGAAGTTATTCTTTTATGCATTGCTTTTTCAAATATTTTCGATAATATGGGAACAAGAGTAATCGGCCTGTAGTTATTTAATTGTTTTCTGTCATCTTTTTTATGTAGCGGTTTAATTATTGAGATTTTTTATTTATTGGGAAAAGAACCCCCCACAAAAGATTTATTTATAAGTTCTGTTATGATGGGGGCTATTATATATTTACATTCTTTAATTATTTTTATAGATATTTCGTCATAACCAACCGTATTTGTATTTTTAAAGAAGTAATAAGTTGTATTGTTTCGTCACAGGTGCATGGTTTCAAAAAGATACTCATAGGATTGGATTGTCCTGGATATTACTTGTGAATTTAGAAGTTTTAATAAAATATTCATTAAATGTATTTGCTATGGCTCGTGGCGTATCTATTATGGTATTACGAGTATTTATATTTATTTCTGTGATAACTTTTGTTTCGTTACCTTTGTTAGAGCAATTTTTAACAATATTCCAAGAGGCTCTGCATTTATTTTTAGCTTTAGCAACATATTTTGTATGTGAATGTATTTCTGCAAGCCTAAAGCACTTCCTTAATATTTTACTATATTTTTTGTATTTGTTTTTTGTTGATATATTTTTTTCCCGATAATAGCTAAATTGTAATTTTCGTTTTGTTTTGCAACTTTTTTTAAGCCTTTTGACTTTTGTTATCCAGTGAGGTACTGTATGACATTTGAGGTATAGTGAAATCAAGATGGCATAACTAAAACATCTATCAAATGTACGTTATGACGTGGGCCACCATGGTTTATAGCCCATCCTTACTTTTGAAATCATTGGTTGGGGGTTTGCATAAAAGTTGGGCCTCGAAGCCTTTATTCACAACCTCCTAAATGAATATAACCTTCGTCATTAATACGAGTACATAAAACGCACGCACATCAAGCGTTTATGGTTGTAAAATATTATCATGGTCCAAAGCCACTTCGTAGCAACTTCGTATCTGGCTTCGTAGCAAAACTTCGTAGCTTTGTAGCAGAACTTCGTAGCTTCGTAGCAAACCATCGTAGCAAATTTCGTAGCTAAAGTTTGTAGCTTCGCAGTACTATTTCGTAGCTCTTTTAGTTTCGTAGGAATCATCCTATAGGCATCCTTTATTAAGAGTTAGTTTAATTATCAGGCTCGAAGGATTTTTAGTTACACGTTTACTAACAAAATAATTGTTATAGTGTTTATTGCATAAAATGAAACAAACCCCTATCATAATTATAATAACCTATGGACGCTTCACACCACGTCAGTCTGGCCTCGTGCTTAGTATGCGAAGAACTTGTGTTACGGGGAGCAGACAACGGGAAGTATGTTTAATACTTTTATACTATACATAGATTTTTATTAAACATCCATAACCCAGGAACACATTTTTTTTTTCCTCGGCAGGATTCGAACCCGCGGCCTCCGGCTTGAGCGTCAACGTGTTGACCACTGAGCCACAGAGGTGGCCATCATGGATATAGTATAGCCATGATGATTATTATTAGTACACGATCACCCTTATTATTTTATATTTTAAAATATGTTCTTAAAGCTTATTATGAAAATATTTTTTAAACGATGAATGTCTGGCAGAATTTTTACATTGATAATAATTGATATTTGAACATAATTTAAACGTGGGCTTACATTTCAATCTGCACAACGTATATTCTTGTTTAATGGGTCTAAGGACATTAATTTCATGATTCCTCATCAAGGGTTAATGGAGGGAAAAGGCGGGAACCGACCCGACTTGTTGCGCCCCATTCCACTTTCAGGATACTCAGTTTATCACACAACCTCTTGCGAAAGGACGTGTTACTGCAGTCCGCGCACAGAACTTTTGATAGTAAAATAGAAACAAAAATTTAAAAAAAAGAATTCTTGATTTAAAACGTTTTTATTTCGCGGCTTCGCAGCTATGTTCGAACATTAAATTATCTATTTTCAAGTAAAGATAACATTAACGTTTTAAAAGTTTTTAAAACAAATTAACAATGAAATTAGTAAAATTATCACGTCTATCTTGTTTCGTATGTCTGATGAGGCTGTGCTTGTCAGAGCTCACAGTGTACAAGGTCGGAGTACTGATGGCGTCGAGATTGGACTCCCCATTCGACTTAGAGCGCTGCGGCCCCGCGGTGGACCTGGCTTTGGACAAGATTAACGAGAAGTTTCTCGCTCACCACAATGTCGAACTCCAGAAGGTTCAGGGAAGGTAATAATATGTACTGTTCATGGAGTGGATACTTGACGCCTCCGTGGTCCAGTAGCTTAGAGCTTGGCTCTCGAATCCGGAGGTCGTGGGTTCGATCGTGTTGAAACAACAAAAAATGTTGTTTCCAAGATTGGTTAGGACAGTGCAGGCTGACCACCTGATTGTCTGGCAAGAAAGTAGAAACATCTGAAAAAGTCCATGATGGTAGTCCATAGGAAAACTAAGTATAACGGCTGACATAATTTTGTTAGTTTAGGAGCTATAGATGCCTATCTTGTAAAACTTCGTACAAAATATAACGAACTAATAAGTAAAGATGTAAAATATAGGTATAATAGTACGGAACCCTACGTGCGCGTGTTCGACTCGCAATCGGCCGGTTTCTTTTTTGGTTAACAGCACCGTTGAATCGTGCGCACTGCGCACCCATACTCTAAACATTTTCCGTCACTGTATTTACACGTGAGTATGTGAGTGTGCGCACAATTCAACGGTGCCACAGTATAATAACAGGAGTTCATCTTCATACAAACGTATCGCGTTCGGTTTGAATGTGTGCGTGCGCGCCGGGCTCTTATCCGCACGCACGCACACACCTCGTGTAAGGAATGATAAGGCGCTCTCAGGGCGCAGGCTGTGCCGTGCAGGCTGTCCCGTGACCGATCGCGTACTTGCCGTAGTCACGCGCATTGAAGCAAAAAATAATGTAGTGTATAACTAAACGCCTTTTACTAAATAAATACGTTTACATAAGGATAAGAATTTACTTAACTTCATCTGCTAACCATAAAGCGTTTCGAATATGCAGAAACGAGGGGAATTTTTTCAGAATAAAATTCTTTTTTTTTTAATTAATGCAATTTTATAATCTAAAAATTGCAAAAGTCTTTTATTTGTACATAATTTATGAATTGGTAATAAATTATATTATAAAAATAAAAACCAAGTGCTGTTTCTGATAATGAAATAAAATATACAACTAAGAATATGAAGTAATGACTGACAGCCCTTGCGCCAACGCGATAGTAGGCAGATAACTCGCCAGGCGGCCTTAGATGTCCTACTGTACTCTGTTTACCGTGACGGTGCTGTTAAGCGATTTTCATCTTATGCCTGGGGCCCAAGTCTTGTACCTTGTAACTCGGTTCGATCGCGCTGATTCCTTCGCATAGGCGGCAAATCATTTGCCTGCGAGCGGGACAGACTGACAACTGAACCGAGTTTTGAGGAACGAGAATTGGGGCCCAGAGCCTCTAGTCAAGATGCATTCGATAATTTCACGGCGAAGTTCGAAAACAGAATGTATAAGATAACGCATCGCAAGAGACATATCACATAACGATGACTTATGTCAAATCCCATACATTTTTGGTTTATAACTTCCCCGTCGAAATTATCGAATGCATCTTGACTAAAGGCCCAGGTCGTGCAGCAACTTGTTCGATAGTACATGAAGAGTGAACTTTATGCATCTAAACGTGTTTTACATAATACGAGTATCATGTTGCAATATTACGTGCAAAAATGTTTCAAGCCTTCCTACCTTTATTTTAAAAACGAAAAAATCGCATATTTTATAAACTTCTAACATATTCATGTAATAAAAGGCGGATGCTGCAATATTTAAGTGTAAGATGAGCGCGGTAGATTTTACGACGGTTGTAAAGTTTAAAGTAAGGGTTTGTCGTGACTCGTGGCTCCTGGAGGTGTATATAAAACAATTATCTACGTAGTAAAGGGTGCTTTAAGTGAATTACAGAATGCATTAAAGGTTCGTATTTCGTATAACATTCGTATTTAATCGATCGTAAATTGTTTCGATTCCACATATTTATGAAAAGTTCTGAAGCTCAGATGATGATTCTGGATTGCTAAGGTCCTAAACAAAATATTAAACCAAGCTTTTTGTATAGGCAGTTAGATAAGAGTTGGCGCCTAAAACATGTATACATGTTACGTTGTCAGCTGTCCCGCCCACAACATGTAAACTGAAGAGCAGGAGATTCGTTTTCGCACATAATTCATTGAAATAAAAATTTGATTCAATTACTTGGTTTGTTATCAAAAAAAACTAAGTATCGAAGCGAGTTCATCCGCTAGACTATCGCATGACATATGACACTTGTCACTATCTATCAGGTGTCGAAGTTATACCGGCTTATTGATGACCACGCTCAAGCTAACCGCTCGACGTTGCCAGCTACTTCGTAAAAAAATGTCAAATGAAATTATAACAAAACTTCTTATTTAAACATGAATACAAACATAATAATAACCAATAAGCTTCTTATTTCTTAACGCTTCGACATTTATTTACCGTTGAAAACAAGATGACGGGATTTTAATTTACTTTTATTAATTTTGAATGACCGGAGTTACTGAATATAATTCCGACAGCCATTTCTAATTCTCGGTGTCTTAATTAGTGTGCTCCAACAAGGAGTCCGAAAGCTTATAGCTAAAATTTTTATTAAAAAGATTTAATAATAATAAAAATAGACAAAAATTAATTTGTTGGAAACATGTAGGTAATATGAATTCATATAAAAAGACGCAATGTTATTTATGTACGTTACATTGTATTCATGTTAAAGTGGTGACTTCACATAATATCACATACTTAATTCAGGTATCAAGCTTACAAGACTATGGGAAAGCGAGTAGGGAAAGCCGTCATGATATCTTATACTTTAAACGAGCAAATTTTGTATCTATATAATCGGAGTCTCAGTAATGGTTGTAATTATTTCCATGAAATTTAGTATGCAGGGAGTAGGTAGGTAGAAAAATCAATCTAGCTAGATCTTATCCCGGGAAACGGCCCATTTTTAAGTTATATATACATATTATGTTTGTTATTTCGTCGTTCAACAATATTATAATATCAATAATTTCGACTATTAATGTCAGTCTCATTGGTAGTTTGGTATGCAGCGTATGTAATTTTTTTTCCTTCGGAAATTCAGAATGTTGTGCATTCGAATCGCGGTCAGATAAGTATATATTTTTTAAAATTATATTTAACTACGAATATGTACCAGAACTCCGAGCAAAGCTCGGTCTTCCAGGTACTGAAATATTAAATACTATGTTGGTTACAGACCCCGTCGTGCTTCATGACTTGATTTTACTTTAAATAATTCCGCAGACACATAATATTTTGTATTCAAATTACATAATCCATTTTATATGTTTATTTTCCGAGATATTCCTTGGATCTTTCTTCGAAATTAATTCGAATTTACGATTCCGTGTGCTCTTCCAAAAATATCCTAACCAAGAGCATGTCAGGACATATCTAAGGAGGATTCCGTAACTATCACCGCGTAATAGGTTTTTTTTTCAAATTACTTCAAAAGTTACTGTCCGATTTCGTTCAAAATATTTTTTAAAAATAGATTTTAGCATGATCTATCAGCATGGAAACATACAAGTTTCTATCTTCTATAGTTTAGAAATGCCAGGGAAAACCATAAAAAAAACAAACCCCTTATAAACCACTTTGGAGGCCGATTACTCGATAAATGGTCGACTACGTAATAAATCCATGTATGAAATCTTGCTGCCTGTGCGAGGCTCATCTTTAACATCAAAAATGTCTAAGCTAATTCGACGAAAACAAAATTGCACGTAATTAGCTGTTACAGCCGCCTGGCTAGCATTTTCGCCTTTATCAAAGAAAAACTGTAAAATGTACCTAATTTTCTCTTTGTTGGCTTCCATTTTTAACACCATGTAACTCACAACTGAATAGACCAATAAAAAAAATGATTGTTTAACGCTAATTTTACGTTATAACGTCATCACAAGCCGAACGCTTAGGCCGATCGTGCCTCTCTATCGCTTGTTCCGCGCTCTTGCTTGCACGCTCGGCTCAGGCCGACAATCAGGCGCCACGTGACAGTTTTTCGTGCGTGCAGCCGACTTTCATCGATTTATTAGATGTTATCATGTCAAAAATAATGGATTTCTTTTTCGTCAACCTATTATTACAAAGCCTAAATAAACGATACATGATAAGAAACAGGTACGTTTCAAAATGCGAAATCTAAACTTTTTGACCGTAAATCAGAAAGCGAGTCTTACAACAAAAGCAATAACAACTTTACCGCACATAAACATTATTGTTTACTTGTCTCAGGATGACATTTTTATAAATAAATTGCTGTTTTAATTAAGTTTTGCTGCGGCACAAGTTCTAACCTTAACAACGTCACTAGAAAAAAACTTGTTTCCTTTTGACCTAATTTTGCGAACTTTCTCTGAGCACTACTTGAACTTTTTGTTTGTTTACGAATGGGTCGGTTTAAGCGGAGAAATACTTCAGTCTCGCGAAAACCACCTTGCGTAATGTTTCACCGTTCAATTTTAAGGATTTTACCATAGATTTAAAATAAACTAATCAGAGTACAGTCCTAAATCGCACTATCGAAGGAAAAACATTTATGGCGCTACATAATATAAAATCTCAATAACTGAGATGACTAACAATGAGCTTCGGCTTGACCGCTTTCATTCTCGCTAGTTCCGAGATATCTCCTTTTAGGGTACTTACTTACTTTACTTACCACTGAGCTGACAGTACCTACTATAACAGGTGCCTTAAACCTAATACAGCATTATTTTCAGCTACCCGTCCTGCTCTGGCGCAATCGCTCCCGGCCTCGCCGCTGACATGCACTTCAAGGATGACGTCATAGCCTTCATCGGACCAGCTTGCGCCTTCGCCTTGGAGCCCGTGGCTCGGCTGGCTGCGTACTGGAACACGCCCATCATCACAGGAATGGGTGATCAGGTAATCTTTATTCTGTAGTAATAAGGTTTAAGACACACCTACCTATAATAATAATTGATGATGCTTAAGTGGGTGTTGTACGCCCATCTGGCATTGTAAAACCCCCATGACCTGTGAGTCACCCCAGCTCTAGTGCTTATTGCGTCGTGTCAACGCACTCTTTTAACTATTTTAGTATATCCGGAAATAACCCGATATCTTATCGTATTAGGATGAATAAATAAATAATATTAAAGGTTAAAAGGTGATAGGGCGAGCATAAGCGTCGAAAACCAAATTGTTCAGGAGAGCAGTTTAAAGTTTTAAATTTCAGAAAAATTGACATATCTTTTTATTTATTGTCGTATAGTGAAAATAAAAACAGATATGAAAAGAAACAAAGCAAATGCACGGTTTGTTTTTTGACATTGTCTTTTCGTTCGCTCCAGTATAGGCCCTGATTTCACGAAGAAATAAAGAAAGAAAGAAAAATAAATTTATTTGGTAAAACAAAACATTTTACAAAATAACGTGATTATAGTAATTAAATCAAGGTGATACCAAATTTGTTTCCCATTCAGCATTATGTTGTGAACGGATCCTCAACTGGTTTTCAATGGGCACCGTACTAAACTATAATAGTAACATCAGGACAAATGGTGATTAGAGACTGAATGTGACATACATTTTATGCTAGACAAACAATTTGTTCTTAATTAAATCTAAGACATAGAGTTATATAAAACAATAATGATATTGATTCAAGTTAAATACAATTAGAACAGTTGATATTTTAAATTAAGTATTTAAGAGGGCTATGCAAAATTAGGGTAAATCATAATAGTTGCAACACAAGTTTAATTCTTTTGTATTGCTTAAAAACAAAAAATAAATTTGAATACACCTTTCTTGTCCACAACAACATAAGACAGTCCAAACGAAACGTACCGATTACCGATTGCATACAGACACTTAATATTGATATTTATACACCTTATGAAAAGAATTAATGTATTGAGTAAGAATTAGAGTTATTGACAACTGCAAACTATTCTTTTGGTCATTGAGAAGATATTTCCTTAATTTCAGCCTGAAAGCACCAATTGTGAGTGAACGAAAAAGTACGCTCCCCTTATCTCTCGGAGAGTTTTGAAGATATGATATTCAAAAAAAGCTCAAAAGACGCGTATTTACGAAAGTTGTAAGGTGTAAAGTAATGGCCGAAATAGTAAAAAAAAACACTTTTTCCGAATTTTGGATTTTGGCGCTCGATATTTTTGAAACGAAGAATGTTAAGTTTATGTTAAGGGTTTGCCCTGTAGCCTAACCTTTTTGAAAAAAAAAAGAAATATCTTATACTTTAAACGACACAATCTTGTTTATATATAATCTAAATCTCGGCAACAGCTACATTAAGTATTACCATGAAATTTAGTATGCAGGGAGTATTGGGGGAGAAAAATCGATCTAGCTAGGTCTTATCCCATAGAAACTGCTAATTTTTAAGAAATATGTGTTTTTTTCTTTCGTCGTGCAACTATATATCAATAATTTTGACTCTCTTACGTCAGTCTGATTGGCAGCTTGGTTTGCGTACCTATGTATTATTTTTGCGTTGGTTGGTTTGTAATATGGTGGGTTTGAATCATGGTCAGCTAAACATTTTTGTGATTCTTATTTTTTTTTTTATATTTCTTACTAGCTGGTGCCAGCAACTTCGTTTGCACAGAACTAACGGAAGCGGAACCCAATTTTTTTAAACGAAACCCTAAGATAAAAGTAGCCTAAGTTACGCCTTCTAATATCAGCTATCTGCCAGTGAAAGTCCCGTGAAAATTGGTCCAGTCGTTTCAGAGACTAGCCGGAAGAAACTGACAGACAGACAGACAATTTTTTTAAAAATGTTATATTATGTTGTAAGTACCGTATATACTTTCATGTGAATTAAGTGAAAAGCTGTTAATTTCAAATTACAAACAGACATTTCCATTTTATTTATTTGTATATATATTTATTTTTAATTATTTTAAAGTACTACTTAAACTCCGAGCAAAGCTCGGTCTCCCAGATACGAGGGCGGCACTAAATAATTTCGGGAATCAAGGAAGTGACACAACATTACTATTTAAAAATGTATTTATTGCTTTTCGAAGTATTCTCCGCGAAATTTGACACATTTTTCCATACGATAGAACCAATCATTGAAGCAACCATTCCATTCGGAAGTTGGGGTCTCCAAAATGGCCGTTTTGTAGGCGTCCACAGCTTCTTCAGGTGATGAAAATCTCTGACCACGCAATTTATTCTTTATTTTAGGGAAAGTATAGAAATCATTAGGGCTTAGGTCGGGGCTGTACGGCGGATGGTCTAATAATTCTATGATTTCTTGCTCTAAAAACTCTTTTGTTCTGTGCGCGGTGTGAGAACTCGCATTGTCGTGATGGAGGATGATGCGGCGGTTGCAGTTCTCTTTACGGAATTCAGAAACGACCTGTGGCAAACAAATGTTAGCATACCATTCTGCATTAACCGTTCTTTGTCCCTCAAGAGGAATAGTCGCAACATGGCCGGTTTTGGAGACAAACGTGGCCACCATTTTTTTTGCAACACTCCGTGAACGAACAATTTTTGTTGGCTTAACTCATTTTCGAACACCCAAACTCGTGACTGGTTTTTTGTTTCGGGTTCGTACGCGTATATACAGGATTCGTCACCTGATACGATGTTGTATACAGCATTTGAGGATCCTGCGTGGAATCTTTCGAGAGTTCTGACGCACCAAGTAACGGGAGCCGCTTTTTGCTCTTCACAGAGCAAATGCGGTATCCATCGGGAAAACAACTTTTTTACACCTAATTGTTCATGCAAGATTATTTGTATTTGACTCATGCCAATGTCTAAAGTTGCCTGAATTTCGCGGTATGTCACATGTCGATCTTCCTCAATCAGCTTACGCACAGCATCAACGATTTCTTGGGTGACTGCAGTTTTTGGACGACCTTGACGGGGATCATCACTGAGCTTGACACGTCCACGTTGAAATTCAGCAAACCAGCGATAAATTGTGGTTTTGGATGGGGCTTCATCACCAAATGCAGAAATCATCCGTTCAACACACTGTTTTTGTGTTAAACCACTTCGAAAGTCATAATAAATCATCGCTCTAGAATTTTCTCGAGTCAATTCCATTTTCTCAACGACTAAACAAGTTTGACAAGACCTTGTGACAAGACCGAGAATCTTTTTTTAAATAAATAAACGGTATTCGATTTTTAAAACCAAGGAGTTTTAAATTAAAAAGACTTTAATATGACAGGAACAGTGGAAATATTCCATTCCCGATACTTTTAGTGCAGCCCTTGTACTCGTATACTTTAAACGAGAGAATCTTGTATATACAATATAATCGTAATCTCGGCAACAGCTGCAAGTATTTATATGAAATTTAGTATGCGGGGAGTTTTAGGGGATAAAAATCGGTTTTATCCCTGGAAACTGCGCATTGTAAGTTAAATATGTTTTTTCTTTCGTCGTGCAACAATATATCAATAATTTCGACTCTATAATGTCAGTTCGTTTGGCAGCTTGGTGGGTTAGAACCTCGGTAAAATATTTTTGAGACAATTTTTTTTTTTAATCTACTAGAGCTACGAGCAAAGCTCGGCTATCCAGGTACTCTTCTATTATATAAAGTAACATGTCCTGACTGACTGATTCATCAACTCCGAGGCAAAACTACTGAAGCTAGATACGTAATATTTGGACCATTCTTCCTTCCTTCCTTCTATGACGTATAGCTTCCTTTTATGATGTATAGGTCTACTAAGAAGGTATATTGCGAAGCTAAATACACTAAATAAGCACTAAATAAGCTAAATATGCCCCTAAGGGGGTAAAAAGAGGGTATCAACCTTTGTATGTAACTTTTTTGTTTGTGGTCAGATCTGTTTGAAATTTCGTGATATTGCTCTTTGACATAATCTACTAAAACTCTAATTCAATATTTTCTAAAATTCGTTCTATTATTTTTTAACTTGTAGTGAATGTTAATGAAGTCCTAAATTTTTTTTAACTAATTACGTATTTCACGATTTTTCGATATTCAACCCGTGTATGAAGTTTTTTTTTCAGTCACACTCATGCTTGACTGTTTTACTATATTTGATGCATATATTTGGAAAGTTCTCTTCAAGCTTTTTATTTTGATACCTGTAGTATCCAGGGGCACACGAGCGGATGAGGTAAAGTCGTGTTTAATGTCATCATACATACCACCGTCCTGGTTAATTTTATTTAAAAAAACAGATTTATGTACTAAGATGAAAAAGGGAATATCCAACATACAGTATTATTTGAGCAAATAATGACGTTGAATAAACGTCATTATTTGAGCAAATAATGACGTTGAATAAACGTCATATCCTAAAAATAACAGATTCACAACCACAACACATAGTTTTCGTTAAAATAGGATGTAAGTAAAAAATTGCATACATTTAAATCTTCAAAAATCTTCAAAATTTGAATGTAAACAGTTCCCATAATTTGTTTGGATTTAAATAATTATTATTTATTACTGTTATCGACAAATTTTACAGTCTGATAATAATATTACTTGTTTTTTATTTTTATTTAGTAAACATATATTAGTAAAAATATGCCATAAAATAATAATGTATTTTGCTAATTATTCTTGGGCAGACAACTAGTACTTGGTCTTTTTAAATTAATATTGCATAAACAACACATTCGCATTAAAATAGTGCGTGGTAGTAGGGTGTAACCGACCGTTCAACATACAATTTGATTTTGGTAGTTATAATGTGATAAGCGACACAATGCATTTGATGATAAAGGTAAAAGGGCATAAGCTCCAGTTATCAAATCAGATGCTTTTAGAAAAGAGACACAAGCGCCCATTATCTCGGCGCCAGTAGTAAAAGGTAATAATCCATTACCGACAACGAAAATTTATGCCATATTTACTGGGGCGCAAGCTTTTAAAACTTTTTTACCAATATGGTAAAAAAGACCCAAAATTCAGTCGGTTACACAAAGTGACATTTAGATTTAGCGGTTATTTGCCTGGACATAAGTGACAAAAAAGTCGTCGTAGAGACATGGGAGTGACCTCATTCGAAAGAGCGGCAAAATTGACATTTATAACTCAATTTCGACCAAAATGTCGCTTATATCCTATCACTTTTAACCGTCGATATTAGATTATTTATTATTTTACATTTAGATGTGGGATCCAGTCGGTAGGTATTTAAGTGATATACTCGTATAACTATATTGTAACCATGAGTGATGAGTGGAAATAAAAAAAGTGGTAGGTTCAAAATCCTTTTATTTATCATCATAATCACACACATATCTCAGAAATCTTAAATAATATCACAAAAATTATTTACATTAGTTTCTCGGGATCAGTTTAAAACCAGCATTAGTGTATTTATTGGCAAATGTGATTTGGTCATACTTTTTTGGATTAAAAGCCTGTTCCTCCAAGGTGTGGTTCCGTAGGAACCAGGCGACACCAGATTTCACTTGAAGCCGGGCAAGTCTTTCACCTTAAACACAAATAAAGAAATTGGAAATGAAACAGTTTCAAATTGTTAAAATTATTCTATTTGTGTATGTTTTTTAGAATACGTTCAATGTGTTCCTAATTCTTTATGATTTTTGTTATGTTTTTCTAATGGTACTTTCTAATCCTTGTCCGCTACATAGTTTGTAATACTTTGAACAATGTAGTAAAAGTAACTTATATTTTATCGGAGAAAACTCCATTTTCATAGACGAATAAATTAGAAAGTATAGGGCAAGGGTTCGAGTGTAATTAATAAATAAGATCATCATCAACAAGATCATAAGTCTTAAAACTTTGTGGTATCATTATCTTTGTACATTATTTGTACTTTTAGGCTATGCCATGATATTTCATGAAAGGCAAATAAAAATAAAATAAAACACTTACCTATGCAAACTCGATTGCCACCACCGAAGGGTAGATAACTGCCTTTTTTGACGTTTTTAATATTCTCTTGTGAGAACCTTTCGGGATCAAATACGTCAGCGTTCGGAAAATTATTTTCATCTCTGTGCAACGCGTGTATCGGTATAACCATGATTTCACCCTTTTCCACTTGTAGACCTCCCGGAAGTATTGTTTTGTTCACACACTGCCTCTGAATCTGAGCGATCGGTGAATGTTTTCGCATCGACTCATTCAAGACCATTTCCAAGTATTGCATATTATCAACGACATCGTATGTCAAAGCGTCACCGCATTTGGTAAATGCTTCGTCTATTTCTTCGTGGAGCCTCGCGAGTACTTTAGGGTTACTGGCCAACTCTAGCAAAACGAAGTGCATCGTCGTCGCAGAAGTGTCGACTCCAGCTAGGAAAAAGAAGAACGCTTGCGCGGCCAACACTTCGTCGGACGGATCGAGTTCATACCCAGTGGTTGGGTCCTGCATTTTCCCATTATTCTGTAGTTCTATGCATGTGTCGATAAAGTCATAGCGAGGGTCCTTATCGCGTCTTCGTCTTTCGATCACTTGTTTGAAAGCGCCAACGAAGAAATCTTTGTGAGCGGCGAAGAATTTCAAATTCAATAGATTAAACAGACGTGGCGAGATCGTTGAAACAGAAAATTTGAAGTTGAAGGAAAAGTTCGGTCCTATGACGTTCCTTACCATGTGGAGGAAGGGGGAGTCGGTGTAGTTTTTTGGGCTCCCGTCCAAGCCGAAGACGGTTGCAGCGACGCAAGCCGTGGTATACACAGAGAGCGCGTGGAACGAGTCATTGTTCATGAGCTGTACGTTGTAGTCGTGGCTTATAAAGTCATTGGCTATTCTGTCCATGATGTAAAACATGTTCTTCAGCTTCCTGCTCGTGAAGATAGGCGTCATTTTGTGTCTTATAAGTCTCCATCGCGGATAGTCGTCTATAAACAACACGTTGTTTGCAAGGACGTCCCTTGGATTTTGGACTGTACCGCGGCTGTAGAAATTCTGGAAATCACTTTGCAGTATGGCATGTACATCGTTTAGATCTTTTATAATAAGAGCTGGTTCGTTTAAAAATACTCCGATATACTTCTCATTAGGATACTTATTGTAAATGTCCAAGTACACCTCTCCTAGAGAGCATTGCCTTGTTATGTAGGTCTGTAAAACTCCTTCCTCCTGCACTATGTTCTTTCTTTTCCAGTAATCTTTATTACGGTTTCTATACATATAAACTATAAACAGTATACTCAGAACAAACAGTAAATAGTAGAACAACATAATGGTAAACGAGACAGCACAGCTTCTTAGGTATACCGAGTACTGAATACGGAAGCACGGCCCTTGTCTATATATTATAAGAGTTATCAAACGATCAACATTTTAATCGTTTTGAGTGGTCCCGTCAAAGAATATATATGACTAAAGTAGTTCGGTTGCATAATATTATGATACTAATAATGACTTGTAAGTTTTCTTATCGCTTTATATGATAACTAGTTCAAATAAGTAATAGTGCAAGGGAATGATCTCAATGGAAGAAATATAATACTATTAAAGGCGTCATATATGATTTTATAATATATACATACATATTACATACTTACTCAGATCATGTAGAGAGAGAACGTGCTAGCCCTAGCTGGGGATCATAAAACGTCCAATCAACAGGTAAGAGTACGTAAAAGCTTTTAGATAATCCTGTTGGTTTGCCGTACCCTATAAACATTACTCTTTTAAAATATCTCTATAAATAGTCGCGAGGTATACCTAAACTAAGTGATGCATCGGTCGATTTGTTTCGTCCCCTCGGTCAAGTGTTCAAACAAATCACGTGAGAGCCGGGACTGCGAACTTGGCATTGAGGCGGTAATGGGATTAAATCCGCGGGTAATGGGGTGAAAGGTGATAGAATTTCAGGTGCTGGTGTATGGGCCATCATCATTATCAGTAGTTGTGCTTAGAATATCTTCACTTATATTACTAAAGGTGATGGTATTTCAGGTGCTGATGCACACAATATGATAATGGCCCATAAGGCCATCATCAATATTACTAGTGGTGCTTAGAATAAGTAATTGTTGAGTTGAGTAAGTGATTTTGATTGTCTAATGTGGATTTATTTTATTAATTTAATGTGGATGTGATATAAATATAATAGAAAAGCGCAATGAATATCATGTATCTTTATACTTTGCCTTCATAATTTTTTATATTATAATTTTTTTAACTGACAAGTTTTTCACAAGAAAAATTAATTACATTCCAATTTACAAAGGAAGACGACATAAAGGTACTGCTTATTTCTTATATTTTTTTATTGAAATTTTTTACAGCAGTCCCACGGGGAGAGTTGGGATAAGAGACAGCACATAGGACGTGCACAATTACAAATACATGTATCCTTACTAAAATAAAAATAAAATATAATGTGTGGTATAAACTATCAATATATTGAATAGTTGGTTTAATGCCCTAAGATACATACATCATACATACATATAATAATAAATTTGTAACTGGCCGCTGTCTGTACATGGAACATACATGAGAAAAACTATTACAGGTGAACTATTACGTTCATAAAGAACGAAACAAACAATGATTTTTAGAATTTTTGTCTGTTTGTCTTCATGTCTGTTTGTCTGTAAGTTTGTACGCGCTATCTCAGAAGCTACTGAACGGGTTTTGATAAAATTTGTTATAGTAGTAGTTTAGACTCTGGATTAACTACTACTTTTATAGGCTACTTTTCATCGTAGTAAAAGGTACGGTTCCCACGAGAATTCTTTTTCGATATAAGCGAGTTCCATAATCTGACTGTATATAAGGTGAAGGACTAGGAGTAAAAGATGGAGCGATGGGACGGACGGACATGACGAAAATTTAAGGGTTACGAGACGTGAACTACGGAACCCTAAAAATGTAAAGACCGTTGACTTTGAATCTTGATATTTTCTATACTAACACGACATTATACTTTTGGGAATGGTTATCATATTTTCCCGACTAAATTGAAACACAAAACTGACAAGTGACTAGACTATTATTCGTTGAAAACTTTGGAAAAAAGAAAAAAAATATGTTTATATCAAAGATATATGATTGGTCTCACTGGGGCCTTCCCTGGCCGGTTGGGCGCCATTGATTTGTTCATTCATTAGCAAAATATAAATAAATAAAAAAAAAGGTCCCGCCTGCTACCAAACATAATGTAAATACGGTATTTTCGTGTATTTATTTTATTACATAAAATAATAGTGCTCTGAAAAATAAGACAGTTTACAAAATGAATAGTATACTAAAAATCAAAATTTTTAAAGATATGGATAGTTTGAAGCACTTTTGTGAGTCTCGTGAAAACTCCTCATATAATGTGACGTCACACGTTAGTAATGTTGCCACGAAATGTATGGCCATATGCACAACATTTTTGATATCTCGTAATTTTGCGCGTTTATGTCGATACATACCATAGTAAATATTTTTGTATTTAATGTAAGTAAACTAATTATGTAGATTTTATACACTAATGTTTTAAAAAAATACTTCAACTTTTTTGTGACTTCGAAATGCATATAATTACAAAGTACACATAAAATCCTATTTATTTTTACTTTTATCAAGTTGCAATACGTAATTATTTCTTAAATATTTTTAAAAAAAATTTTTTTACATGTAGGAAAATATCCAGTTATTTCACTTCTGGCTTTTAGCTCATAGTGGCTCTGGCTTTTAGTCTGTTAAGCGAAATAATAAACAAAATTAATAATTGTAAGTAACCCCTGAATTGTCAAGTAGTCAGCAAGCTGATGATGACGAATTATAGCTAAGAACTCTCTCGATCATGTCAGCTTTCAAAAAAAAAAAACGCAGTCAAAATGGGTTCATCCGTTTGGGAGCTACAATGCCACGGACAGACAAATAGACGCAGACGGAGAGACAGACACGTCAAACTTATAACAACCCTCTTCTTGCATCGGGGGTTAAATAGAGGTTAAATTAGGATTTAGTAGTTTGTTTTCTCAATCATATTTCGGTCTTTTTCGTGCGTTACTTATCTTTTAAGAATTGTTTTTCTTTGGTTGGATGCTCTAAGGTTTTTCTTTTTAAGTCGGGTTTTTTTATTATTTACTTTATTGCGTTATGGTTTCAGATGAGTGACAATGCATTATAATTTTCTATTCGGTATAAAAATCGGTTGTCTGTAAAGTCGGTTTACTGACGATAGTTGAACGTGACAACGTCATAAGAAATGGAACGCCTCAGAGCGAGGTAACGCCGCATGAGTCATGTTTAGCGAGGTAACGCCGGTAACCCCGCATGAGTCATGTTTTTTCGTGCGTGCAGCCGGCTCTATCGAATTATAAGACGTTATCACGTCAAAAACAAATGCTCCAATTGCCCGGGACTTTTACACTATTTGCAACATCTAGCATTCATAAAGCAACATATTATCGTAGCCTAGAAATATTTAAGTACGTTAGGTACTTATAGGTACTGACTACTGGCCAATGTATTATAGTCTATTCGTGTTATGAAATCATTGAATTATACGTAGTGCGTACATAATGTTTTGATTTATGTCAAAATGGCTTACTTTTGTTGGACACGACGTTTGGGTCTTGTTCAATTTTAACATTTGTACGGGTGATTCACTGCTTTTTTAACGCGAATAGACTATAGGTATTGTATACTGAGCAAAGTTGTTGGATTGAATTAATGTGAAATTAATCACAGAGCTCTTAAAGGTTCTTGGGGGTATAATCCCACTAATGCGGCGCGACTGTCACTAATTACTGATGTGCGTGTAGACTGTAGGGTTTGATTATACAACGTTTTAAACACAACTAGAGGTCACGCTGTGGTCGAAATTCGCCCATAATATTGAGACGAAGTTCCTTATCGCGCGTTGCGAAAGGGGGCTAGACGGAAAAAATTAAGACTAAAAGTTGTAACAACACTTTTTGCTAGAGTTGTAAGCCGTGCGGCGTGCGCGTGTTTCTCTGTCTGTCTCTTTCTCTCTCTCTCTCTCTCTCAATTATTACTAAAATTGAGCCTACTGATTAAGTTAAATTTTATTACAATTCCTTCACTAATTAATCGAAAGGAACTTCGTTCCATCCGGGTGTCCCTTGACACCTCTCAAGTTTTTTTCATATCATTTTTAGGTTTGAACTTTACAAGGCAAACTCTTAGATAGAAAAAACAGCAAAAATTTTTTAATTGTTGTCACAGATTGACAAACGACAACGTGTAACAAAATTGTATGTACCTATACATAGTATCAAACGCATGGTAGTGTGGGTTAATAATCTGATGTGGTGTGTGTTTTTTTATTAATTTTATGTATTTCTTAGGATTTTTAAAAAGTATGTAGGCTTTCTGCACACCCTCCTCCACTGAAACTTTAACTGTGCCAAATATCATACTACTCAATTCGCAAAATTCTCGTTAAACTGTACTGAATGTTTTTCCGAACACACATGTCTGTGTACGGTTCGTAAAACTTGAGATGTTGTTTGCCGAGTAAAACTAAGATGCTGCTGCTAAGATGTACATTTGCTTCTTAGCAGCTTAGATTAGTAGCTTAAAGATAAAAGATAAATGCTATATTATGCTAATGACTTGCACTAGTCCTCATTGCGCGATGGTTATGCGTGAACTGACTTAATAACTAATTAAAATGATGTGCGAGTTTATGAAAATGTACAAAAATGCTGATGATGCTCTGTACGGTTGTTTCACCGTAGACACGTTTGACAGGTAGAAACAGAATGGGAAAACAAAAAAAAAAAATTCCTCTCAACTTTTTTCAAATTTTTTGATTTTTCAAGATCAAATTTAGCCAAATTGGCCCAGCCGTTCTCGAGTTTCAGCGAGACTAAGAAACTTTAGTATACTTTTAAGATTTAAAATACTTGAATGGAATCTACATTATTATTTATTAGCACTTAATCTTAAACAAACTATTCTCTCTGCACTGATAACATGGTTCTCTGATAAGTACAGTACAGAGAATAGAGATATGGAACCGATCAAAGTAATATTGGGTCTTGTTTATATTCATAGGATTTCTGCTCTTGTCCATATCTATTTGTATGTTTTGACACTTTACACTTTCCGTGAGGGTTAGCTCACACCAAAACAATACGAAGCCACATTTCATTGCAAAAGCGGCGCCGCGCTAAGCAGTCCGGTGCAAAACGTGTATCTTCTTGTGTAGTGAATAAAGTTCAAATTCAAACCGCTATCTTAATAATGCAGCGCCGCGTCACGTCGCGTCACGGTGTGAACTGTCGCTACGAATTTTAAGACTTTGTTATGTTTTCAAATAAATACATAGGTATAAGTATAATTGACGAATTTAAAGCATGCCTCAATCCTTCTATTATGCCAAATATTTCCGTTCCTCTCAATTTGTTTGGCTTTCTGATAGAGCCATTCGCCATCTTACTCAGAAAATTTCTGATACGCTATTTCTGATATGCCGATTGCAATATTTAATACATTATGATTAATACATTCAATGTTGTATGGAAGTAAAAGTAGCAAATCTAAAATCTACGTTTGAATGATATTTCTGTTTAAGAGGCACCTAAGAAAAATACACGTGGCCAAGTTGTGTTGAACAGAATATTCTTTACAGCCACCTTCAGAAGGCGAGTTGGCTGCTCCAGCGAGCGTCGTCAGTCGCATGCATCGACTGAGAAACTTGAAGAAAGGATCCGAGGTATGTCACCAATCACCATGAAATATTCATGACGCACAAATATGACTCCGGCACAAATTACACGATTTGTATTCATTTTGTTTTCACTTTTTATGTGAAATACGCTTTGATATTTGAACCTTGTTTATATTTTATTATATTTTTATTAACGAAAACATGAATTACCAGGTTGCAGTTTGTTTCAATTAGGCCTAGAGTAAGAGAATACTAGTAAGTCATTTGACCCGCGATTTTGTATATGCTTAATCCCTTCATAATTTGTAAGGGAAACGAACCTTCGTGGTCCAGTGGTTTAGAGCTTGGCTCACGACTCGGAGGTCGTGGGTTCGATTCCCGCGTTGGAAAAAAATGTTGTTTCCAAGTTTGGTTAGGACAATGCAGGCTGATCACCTGATCCCGTGACCATCCGTCCAACCCATTGGGACGAGAGTGAAGCATGAGGGAGTGCTTTTGTATACTACGCACACACTTAGTCTCTATAAAAATAAGCCCTGCGCAGCTGGCCTGGATTCAATGAAACCATCCCATCCCATCACCGAAATCGGCGTGGGGAGCTATTATTTTGTGCGAAAGTGAAGTTGTACTAAGATAAGACTCAAGAGAATGGTTTGATTTGTTTTATTTATTATTAACATAAAACAATACTGATAGTTGAACGCTCCGTAATCCACTTAGGCTTGTCCGGAGAGTAAATTAGCAACAAGAATGACATTCATTTAAACATAAAAACTTAAAGAAATTAACAAACATTAAATACTTCTATAACATACTATGACTTTTAAACTAAACATAACAAATATGCCTCAATCCCAATCATTTAATATTTTATCTAAATAAAGAGCCTTTAATTTACTTATTTTTAACATTTTGTTTGTTTATTTTGTCTACTTATAAAGTGTCTAGTTTGTTAATTAGTAGAGGTACAATGAATTCGGTAGTTTTTTCTCCATAAGCATTATTTGCTCTTGATATTGTGAATTTATTTTTAGTGTTTTGTCGCGTTTGAACGTTGTGAGTTATTTTATGACGTAGATTTTTATCAAAATAGTATTATTTAAAATACAATAGTTCAGTTTGAGTTTAATTGGAGGAACCTTACAATATATAAATAATTCAAGCTCGGTATTTTTACATTTTTCTTTTATATTTTGTGGTACAACGTTTTTCAGTATTCTGATTTCAAAGTCTTGTATTTTATTGAGGTATGTCTTATGTGTCCTACCGTAGCTGCTTATTCCGTATCCGATTAAAGAGTCAGCGAGGGCATTGTACGACATTATTCTGATTTTAAATGGTATTTTATTTTTAACTAAATAATGTTGGAGAGAAAAGCTTTAAGTTTATCGCATATTCGGGTGATTTGGGATAACTAAGAGAATTTGTTATCAACTATTAGACCTAAGTAAATGTGTTTATTTAATATTTAAATTTCTGGACTATTGCAACTGTTATTAATATTATTATGAAGGCATTGATGGTCATGGCTCAGTAGCCTTGCTTCAGTTGTAGGTTTTTTGTTATTATATGGTGAACAAATGTGAACCAGTTTAGTTTTATTCGAATTTAGGACAAGCCCGTTATCGCGACACCACATGATGATATTGAGCCACATTATTTTGATTTATGGTTCCTTGTCTCATCTGTTGATTGAGGATTGTTGAAAAACTTCAAACTGGAGTTTCTGGTGTTCCGTTCGCGTATGTTGATTTGTAACGCGTTGCGTGCATAGACGTATATATTACATGACGAGGCATGTCGAGGCAAAAACTGTCCACACTCAAAAGGCCCCACTTTTGGGGTTGTTTGGGGTCATTTTGGGGTACGAACCCCAAATGTCAAAATGGAAATCAAGATGGCGTAACTTTTTCTTCTATGAAGATTTTTTCTGTCAAATGTACGTCATAGCCTATATTTAGTTTAGAAATCTTTGGTTGCGTGTGCATCACGACTCCCGTGTCGACAACTCTCGATGAGTCTCGCGACGACTCTTTAACTAGTTTTTTTTTTACCAGCCTCAAACCCTATTCAATGACAAGGGCAAGTACCCCACGCTGACGCGCATGTCGTACTGCCAGTGCCGGCTGCCGCGCGTGTTCACGAGCGTGTTCGAGCGGTTTGGCTGGGCGCACGTCGCGCTGCTGCTCGACAAGTCCGACCTGTTCTCGCTCACCGTGGGTAAGTGGACCTGTTATGTCTGGCACACGCTAGACAAGCAGCTTGGCAAGCGGCAATCCACGGGAACAGAAAACAACAACGGGATTTGTGTATATTTACAGCTGCTGCTTGCTTAGCGAGTATCAGACTACTTTAGGTACGAGACCAAAGACTCCTTGTAGATAGATATGTTACTATGAATAATTATCAAATAATCAAATGATTCTAGACATTTGCTAAGTCTGCACTTAACTCCATTTACCCAATATAAATTATAAGTACCTGGGTAACCGAGCTTTGCTCGGAGTTCTGATAAATTAATAAAAATTAAAAGGAATCACAGTAATTTATGTTACCAAAAATCGAACCCACCACATGCCTAATTTCAGAACAAAGCAAAATTTATATATACGCATATCAAACTGCCTATCGGACTGACATAATAGTGTCGAAATTACCTATTGATATATTTGATTGTTGCACAACGAAAGAAAGAAACATATATAGCTTAAAAATGCGAAGTTTCCAGGGATTAGAACTAGCTAGGTCGATTTTTCTCCCCCAAAACTGCCTGCATACTAAATTTCGTGGCAATACTTGCAGCCGATTTCGAGACACCGATTATACTTATTATATAATATATACAATATTGTTTCGTTTAAAGTATAAGATAATACGGATAAATAATAACGGAGGAGTATAATATTTGGCACAGTTTAAGTTTATGAGGAAGAAGATGTGCAGAAAGCTAATATTTTTTTGAATAATGCTAAGCACACCGCCTTCGTGCGCAAAAAGAAATCCCACCGGAATCGTACATTTTGCCGCGATAAAAGTAGCTTATGTCCTTTCTCTTTTATCTATTCTATATCTGTGCTAAATGTCATCAAAATCGGTCCAGTAGTTTCGGAGCCCATTCAGTGCAAACAAAGAAACAAAAAACTTTTCCTCTATTCAATACTACCCAGTATAGATATAGCGTTAGGTCAGGTCGTGTAGGCTCTACAGTCTACACTGTACAGTTAAGAACTTGACTTCTAGATCAAGATAATATTATTATATTATACAAATTTTTGAAGCGTCCAGCAATAATAATTATGTAAATATTTCTCTTGGCGGTGACATACATGAAAATGTTTTAGGAGGATTTTGTATAGTTATGTAACAAACACAAACAGAAAAAAAAATACCAATTCGAATGATTTTTTATGTTAATTATTAGTAACAAAAACTTAAAATATGGCTCTTATATTGCCGATTCCTAAAGTTGAACTATCTATGTATCGTTTGAGTTATTTTATAATTTATTGTAAACAAACATTGGCCGTGTAACAATTACTATGCAATTTGTAATGGGCTTCTTGACTATAAGTTATCTTTATGTAATTATGTTTTAATTAGTTTGCGTGCCATAAGTAAATATTTTTAATATAATAAATTATTATTTTTGTTTAATTACAAACAGTACAGGCCTGTGAGGTAACTTGTATGATTTACAACAATAGCAAATTAAAAGTTAATTCTTCATTGTTATACCTACGGTGAAATTGTTTTGTCTAGTCATTTAAACCCGTGTTGTTTGAGTGAGTACTAATCAGAAATCAAATATATTATATATTTCATTATTAGTGGATAATAATCAGTTAGCTTTGTCCGTCAAGTGACTTTTCCAACGTTAAATGTTCTTCTTTTTGACGTGATAACATCTTATAATTCGATGGAGCCGGCTGCACGCACGAAAAAACATGACGCATGCGGCGTTACCGGCGTTACCGGCGTTACCTCGCTAAACATGACTTATGCGGCGTTACCTCGTTCTGTTCCATTTCTTATGACGTTGTCACGTTCAACTATCGTCAGTAAACCGACTTTACCGACAACCGATTTTTTTCTTTTTATTATTATTGGCAAATGTTGATACGTTGGAAAAGTTACTTGACAGTTGACACACAGACAGCAATATTAATAGCTAATCAGTTGTGTAAATCTTTTCATTAGGAGGGGGGTTAAAGTTGTAAACAATCAATTTAACCTAAGACTGCTTCTAGGTAAGAGTCTCGAATGGGGTCTTCGCAAGAAAGGCGTGCTGAAGGCGGTGCGGGAGCTGGACGGCAACGAGCGCGAGTCCTGCGAGGCGCTGCTCAAAGACGTCAGCATGTACGCGCGAGGTGAGGCCGTGACCCGTGAGGCGATAGGGAGACAATGTAGTAATTAGCTAATTGCGTGGTTAATCTAATGAATTTATGATTAACCACGCAATTAGAAGGTTCGCGTCGGCCAAATAATGGTGTAGGGTTTTGATTTTTTAAAGTTTATTGTTTTAATAAAACTGCATATTTGTCATGTTTTTGAAAATATTTGTAGTACGATATTTTTTTTTTTGGAAGATTGTGAACCTGATCATGCTGCTTACAATGAACGGTGACATCTATGCATATTATGAAATTTCATTGAAATAAAAGAAAATGCTAAGTTTATAACGGAACGGCATTGGCAACTGAGCAGATTTAATTTTAAATAAAAAAAAAAGGAAATCGGCGCCGTAGCCCGTAAATCGTGGCCGCTGTTCCGTTTTAACAGATTGATCGCAAGCGGCCACGGCATTTTATCATTTTGTCAAGCGCTGTTGATTGCTGTGTATGATTACAAGTTGCCTTTACAGTGTAAATCAGCCCTAATTTCCCTCATTTCAATCACTCATTTTCCCCCTTGCGCTCAGTGGTGATACTGAGCGTGCGCGGCTCGCTGGTGCGCGAGTTCATGCTGGCGGCGCACGCGCTCGACATGACGCGCGGCGACTACGCCTTTCTCGACGTCGAGATATTCCAGGTAGGAGCTAAGTGATGAACATATTCGATGTTGCACATCAGCCAGGCGTGACGCAATTCTGTTTTCAAAGATGCATGTTGTAAAGTTACGGCCCTGGGGCCGGTGCTGCGACAGACAGACAAACATTTTACAATTTGATTGTTTACGTAACTATCATATGCATTTAGTGCAAAACTGTTAATTTGAAATGACAAACAGATACTTCAATTTTTATTTTCTTATACACAATGCATATTTTATAGATGCTGATCTGGGTTAAAGGTAACCCTGGGTTAAAAAAATTTGCTTTTTGCTTTCATAAATACGAAGAACTATACAGCTAACATGCTATTTAATCAGGGTTAACTTTAACCCAGCTCTGCGCAAGTGGGCCTAAGTTGGCACTGGCTGATGACGATAGTTAAGTATCCTTAAGGTTGCTGGATCCAAACACTGATATTAAAATCATATAGGGCGGATACTGGGGCGAAACTGGCTGGGCCACGGGCGACGAGCGTGACGCAGCAGCGCGCGCGGCGTACGAGGCGCTTCTCCGAGTGTCCCTCAAGCTACCCACGGGGGACCGGTTCGACGAGTTCGCCGATACTGTGAGACTGCGGGCCAGGAACCACTACAACTACACGTTCTCGGATGGGGAAGAGGTATGTGCTTCAAGGTTACCATAGGTTTACCATTGACAGGTAAATTAATCGATTTAGGCTGAGAATATAATATGATCCGGAATCCAGAAGGCCGGTGAAAATTCAGAGCATTGAAAACAGAACTCAGCACTAATACAATAGACCTGAAAACATTGATTTTATATACGTACTCGGACAAACGGACGGACGGACTGCGGAGTCTCAGTAATAGGGTTCCGTTTGTACCCTTTAGGTACGGAATTGGCTTATATCACTACTGTCTATTGGCGGTAGTGTTGACGTATTGCCTTCCTATTGAAAAATATGTACACAAACTACAAAATAATTTCGATGTTTAACATCTGCCGTCTCTTACTTTTTGTCCAGGTGAACTTTTTCATCGGCGCGTTCTACGACGGAGTGTACCTGCTGGGTATGGCATTAAACGAAACTCTAACGGAGCGCGGCGACTTACGGGATGGCAGGAGTATCACGAGACGAATGTGGGGGAGGGATTTTCACGGTAAGCCTGCCCGTTAGCCAAGACTAATTTCTGCCCGCAGCCCCGCGCGCGTAAATACAGTATCCCACGGGATCACTGTACTTTTCCAGGATATAAAGTCGCCTATGTGTCAATCCAGAGCCTAGACTACTAAAATAATAAATTTCATCAAGATCCGTTCTGTAGTTTTTGCGTGAAAGAGTAACAAACATTCATCCATCCTCACAAAATTTCACATTTATAATAGAAGTAGGAACTAGGACACCATCGCCAATTACGATAACGAAGTTAGAAATAAAAAATGTATGGTATCGACGTATCACACATAGTGAACATTAATAATAATATGACAATCCCAAAAAATGTCGATTTCGAAGATCGTCATTGTAATTATCGATGGCATGTTAGCTAAGCCCTCTGATTAAGTAAAGAAGCACTGCCTACCCAGTGCTTTTTTGCACCACATAAAGATCAGTTTTGTATTCAAGAGTAAGCTTGACTGGATTTATCAAGCCTAACGTAAAAGACGAATTCCTAAAAACTGTATGATGTAAATGATTCAATGATGCAACCAAAACTGACAACAGATGGAATATAAATTGGAGCCATTCTAGCTGCAACAAAGAGTGCTGAAGGGTTAAATAAAGCATGGACTGGACATGGACTAAAACATGGACATGCGGGCTGGACTCGCTGGGTGAAGATGATGATGAACTTCCTAGCTAAGCGAACGTTTATTCCAGGTATAACCGGACACGTCCGGATAGACGAGAACGGGGATAGAGACGCGGACTACGCTATACTTGACCTAGATCCCGTCACTGGGAAATTTGAAGTGAGTATTTTATTATTGGGTATTTTATAATCAGCGCTATCATAGACTAATTGTACACGTCTACGGCGCTATCAACAAAATGCAGAGTAAGGATTAGTCCTTGACTACAACTTGACCAGCTGACCCCTGACAGACGCTGTTTTGCCTTTACCATGAACTGAAATAAGTAAATAACTACATACATACACCTACAGTTTCTACACCAACAACTACACCTACACCTACTACCAACACCTACACCTACACCTACTACCAGCACCTACACCTACTTACCTATATTTACACCCTACGCCTACACCTAGTACCTCCTATCTAGGTATTCTGACAGTAGCTTCTTAATACATTTTGGACAATGTGTTGTATGTCAGAAAGAATCTAAATAATTTAGAAAAGAAAAGCGACAACCATTGTAGAAATACTAGAAATAAGAACAAGTTAAAAATACCGGTGATCAGACTTAGCCAAAGTAAGTAAATCTTTTAAAGGTCAATCAATGTATACGCCTTTACAATAGAATCCCAGAAAACGTTCAAATAATAAATTTATTTGATTTAATTTTATTAAATCAAATAAATGTATTATTAAATTTAAATTAGTTAAGTAGTTTTTATTAAATTTAAATTAAAAAAAGTGTTCGCGCCAACACTAGCGCGACGTTTAGAATAAACACAAAGGACATCACTACGTGATGTATGGCCGACCGAAAGGGGCGCTGTCAGAGAGTGACGAACACTTGCATTTAGATCCCCTTCCGCGCCGGATGCATTTTCAGCTCATCCCGAAACCTAGTGAACGCGAACGCGTGTGCGCATATTTATTTGTGCTCGTTAATATAATACCAAATTCGCCGGCGAACCGCGATAAATCTATCGATAATCCGCTCAACAGCTGTGTAGTGTAGTGAGAAGAAACCTCCGCCCAGATACAGAACCACCAGCTCAACAATAAGGTCAGTCCCAGATTTCTCCAGCCCTCACATTAACCTATATACCTACTTCCCTCAGCTCAAAGTCGTATGTGTAAGTTCCTAGCTTACACAAAAAGTTTTTAAAGAACGTTTGTATGCTTTAGAGCTTATTATAAGCTCAGTGATTTCATTAACGATTGCACACCTTGGGAATAAGATGGTCCCCTGCAGGGCTGCTTCTATGTACTTAAGTATGTTATATGTACTTATGACTTCTGTTATATATATTAAGTTACTACATTGTAAAAATATTTTTTTGAAAAGAACAATTTTCCCATCTTTTTGCTAAAAGGTGGCCCCGTGCGAGTTTCTTACGCCGGTTCTTCTCGCCTAGTTTCCGAACCGGGGGTAGGTATTATGTAGATTGTAGACCGACGTTCAGAAAGTGTATAAAAATACCTATTTTGAATATTATTTTTTTAATTTTTTTATTTTGACTTGACTATGGTGGCCCTCACAACCTACAATTGATGTGTAAAAGAGTTCTCGACCACTGAGAGTTGAAGATTATTATAGTACTAATATCGCTATTAAACAATGGGGGTTGATGTAAGAAGGGTGAAAATTGAGGGTTATAATGTGTATTCCCATTGCCAAATCAAAAATGTGCGAAGAAAAAATATTTTTGGGACGAGCCACCCTCATCACTTAGGGATATGAAAAATAGTTTACAACCTATTCTCAAACCTACCGAATACAATATTTCATAAAAATCGGTCTAGCTGTTTCAAAGTAGTTCTCTAACAAACACTGTGACGTGCGTTAAAGGAAATCACAATCAAAAAAAGTACACCACGTGGAAGAAAATGTATGGTTTCCGGGACCATACATTTTCTTCCCCGTGGTGTACTCAATATCTATGCCAAATTTCATCAAAATCGTCCAGTAGTTTCGGAGCCTATTCAATGCAAACAAACAAACATAAACTCTTTATAATTACTAGATGTTGCCCGCGAATTCGTGCGCGCAAAAGAGATCCCGCGTAAACCGTACTCCGTCGTCCACTACATATAAATATGTGCCAAATTTCATGATGATCGGTTATGTAGTTTTTACGTGCGTAACAACTAAACAAGCAAACTCACATTCACATTAATATTATATATCAGTAAGGATAAGATAAGAGATACAGTATACACAAGGGTGCTTATATACAGGTGGTGGCGTTTTACCACGGGCTCAACAGCAGCTACAAGGCAGTGGCGGGGAAAGCCATCCACTGGCCCGGGGGACGCCGCGAGCCGCCGCCGGACAAGCCGCGCTGCGGGTTCCTGGGCAACGACCCTATATGCCAGGGAGGTAGGTGGACTTCTAGTGAAACTACTATCAGGGTAACTAATTCATAAGCAGGGAGAGAGTTATAATGTGCTTGTATAATAATGACGACATGCAGTCACTATCACAATCACAATAGGCATGTTGCCTAAAAATTTTTTTTTCGTTCATCGATGTTAGGCTATCTAATAGGTCTTTACCTATGAAATTGCCGTTCTGCAGTACTGGCCATTTCAAATCAAAATAATTTTTGTTGGGCTAAGAATTCTAATTTCAAATTAATTTTATTTTAAAAACATGGAATTCTTTTTCCAAAAGTAGTAATTTGTTTATTGATTAGTGTCACATTTTCATCGCATTTCAATCTTTTTCGTCATCATGGATACGTTAAAAATTCGAGTAATTATGGAATATGAGTATCGTCGTGGCAGCAACGCTGCACAAGCGGCACGCAACATCAACGACGTTTACGGAGCTAACACTACAAACCAACGCACCACCTGTTATTGGTTTGCTCGCTTCCGTTCTGGAAATTTCGACCTGAAAAATGAACCTCGCGGTCGACCGAAGACCTTGGGTGACAATGACGAATTTAAGGCGATTGTGGATGCTGATGATACACAATCTACGGCTGAATTAGCAGCAGCTTTCGACGTTAGCGTCAAAACAATATTGGTCCATTTGCGTCAAATTGGCAAAGGTAAAAAAGCTTGACAAATGGGTGCCCCACGAACTCAATGATCGCCAGCGCGAAGTACGCGTCGAGACGTGCCTTGCACTGCTCAACAGACACACAAATGAAGGAATTTTGAACCGCATTGTTACCTGCGATGAAAAATGGATTCTGTTTGATAACCGCAAGCGCTCAGCAAGTTGGTTGGATCCTGGTTCAGTACCTAAATAATGCCCTAAACGAAAACTTACCCCTAGAAAAGTGATGGTCACTGTTTGGTGGTCTAGCGCCGGTGTGATTCATCACAGCTTCTTACCAAACGGGGTGAGCATTACTGCAAATGTGTACTGTGAAGAACTGAACACAATGATGGAGAAGCTGGCACATCTCCGACCAGCATTGGTCAATCGCTCGTCTCCGCTGCTCCTGCACGACAACGCGCGACCTCATACTGCACAGCAGACGGTCTCCAAGTTGCAAGAACTGGGGTTGGAAGCTCTCTGTCATCCGCCCTACTCACCAGACCTTGCGCCTACATACTACTACTTTTTACAGAATTTGGATAACTTCTTGGCGGGAGAAAAATTCAATACCCGAGAGGCAGTACAAAATGCCTTTGAAGAATTTGTGGCCTCCCGTCCAGCTGATTTCTTTAAGAAGGGCATCAATAAACTGCCACTGCGTTGGCAAAGATGCATTGATTGCATGGGTGATTACTTCTATTCATACAAATAAAAAATACATGAAAATAATTCGTTTAAATTTTTTCATACAAAACGGCAATTTCATAGGTTATTATCTGTATGGTTTCATATAAGGTATTTACCTATGAAATTACCTTAATAAATTAATATACCCAAGAACCCAATCGCACTGACATTATAGAGTCGAAATTATTGAAATTATTGATATATTGTTGCACAACAAAATAATAAATATATAAATTAAAAATGCGCAGTTTCCCAGGTATAAAACATAGTTAGACCGATTTTTATCTTCCAAAACTCCCTGCATACTAAATGTCACGTACTTGCAGCCATTGCCGAGATTACGATTATATATACACAAGATTGTCTCGTTTAAAGTGTAAGATAAGATAAAATAATATTTGTAGCTATTACCTTTTTATATTATTACGCAACACTTTGTTTCATGCTGCTTAGAAGCACAGACCGTAATAATATACTGTTTTATCGGTCTGGCGGTTTTCTTGACGTTCGCAGTGACTGGGGCCTGCGTTGCCTACAAGTAAGTATGGTAGACTTTATTGTGAAGAGACGTGTATGCTTATTATTGTAAAAGACATTTCGAATAATAGGGGAGACAACTACATGTAAAATATTTAGTTTATAATTTATATACACAGAAATATTGAGGTATTTCGGAGCTATTTACAAATATGTTTTCGTATCATTTTACCTACACACAGCCACACACACACACACACACACACACACACACACACACACACACACACACACACACACAGTCACAGTTAGGTACGACTTTTGTATAGAGCGTTTTCACGAGACATGCGAAATTTTGTAAACAAATCGCTTTACCTATGAAAATTATCATTTTTAATGTACTGATTCCTCCGAGAACTTCCTCATATTTAAGAGTACTATACTTTTATGCACTAAAAAATTCAGTCGTCTAGCCCAGGGGTCGCGAGCCACACTTTGGATTTCAAGCTGCGGCTCTTTAGATCCGTACACAAATAATATTTTGTTATCAAAAAAAAATCGTTCTGAATCGATGAACGAGGATAAGGCGACCATTTCAATGTCTCAGCCACTGGTACTCGCTTTTCCCTGCACCCCCCTTGTAAATTGTAATTTTTGACTCATCCAACTCAAAACGTTGCCGACCCCTGGTCTAGCCTATTGTAAAAGACTTACGGAATAATTATGCAGCTGTAAGACGATGGATATGAGTCCGTGAATGTAAACTGTACATACATTTGCAGGCAGGTGCGTATAGACGCGGAGCTGAACAACACCAGGTGGCGGGTGCGGCCGGAGGAGGTGCTGGTGGAGGTGGGCGCCGGCCTCGGCACTAGCCCCGCACTGCACAACATCAACGAGGTGCTGAAGGTGGGTGGATAAGTCCCTAGCACAAATGCGCGACGTGAGATAGACAATCGAGCGATAATAGGGTCTAAGCGCAATTTATTATATCTGAGTTTTATTATATTATATATAAGTTCTGGCCGATTGGAGTCGTCTATCGAAGATTTAGAGGACGACTCCCGAACACTTCGCGCACCACGTCGCAGACAATACGTGTTTAGTGTTAGTGTTAGTTTATTATATATTATGTTAGTCTAAAAGGTATTTATAATATGGAGCCTATGCAGCCTGAAATAAACGGTATTTAATTTAATTTAATTAGACAGAGAGATCCGATGTGTAACGTGACGTCATATTACACGACTTGCACGGAAAGTTCATACTAAATTTCGTTTCGCTAAAAAGTGATAATAGTAAAATATTTGACCGCTTGTATATTGCTCATTTTTTAACAGATATGGGAAAATTTTCCGCCATTTCTTTTATTTTTCAGCCTAGTATTATATTATTATAAGTTTTTTTTATTCTGTGCTTATCCTATTGTGCAAGGTGTAGAGATTATGATTCGCAACCCATTAAGACACCGGCCCCCAGTTATGGTAACATTGTTATTTGTTATTATTACTAAGAAGTAATTATCATAGATGGACTAAAAATCTTAAGCGAATTTTGAAAATGTAGGATCAGCACCTAACTAGTCGTCGATCAATCATCATGGAATTTAAAAAATGTAGGATCTATACCTAACTAGTCGTCGATCAATCATCATGTAATTTTAAAAATGTAGGATCTGCACCTAACTAGTCGTCGATCAACCATCATAGAATTTTAAAATGTAGGATCTGCACCTAACTAGTCGTCGATCATTCATCATGGAATTTAAAAAATGTAGGATCTGCACCTAACTAGTCGTCGATCAATCATCATGTAATTTTAAAAATCTAGGATCTGCACCTAACTAGTCGTCGATCAATCATCATGGAATTTAGAAAATGTGGGATTAGCACCTAAGTAGTATTCAATCATCGTGCAATTTTGGCATACTTTATAGTAGGGAAATCTACAGAATACAGTCGAACAAGTCAAACAAACAGTAAATCGAAAAAAATCCCGCAATATACCTAAAAATATATAGATTAGAGTAAAATCGGAACATTATTGGAGTGATTAACAAGTTCCTTAAAATAGGTAATACTTTAAGGTTAATGCGGCGTTAGAATTATTTTATAAATAGTGCTCCAACTTTGGTAATACGGTAGACTCCTAACTCCTATGTACGAAAACGCGCTCACGTGTACATTATAACTTTTACGTAAAAATATATTTAAATTTTATGAGACATTTAAGATACTTAACGAGATAAGGTTGGAAACTTTAGCACAGGATTGTTTGTCACCGGCACTTAGAATTGATAAAAATATAATAGGTATAATAATTATACGGAACCATTCTATGCTACTGATACTGACTTGGCTAATTTTTAATGGAGTTTATAATGAAACTTGCAACTCCCACACCTTTGTATGAACAGCATTTAACTAATATTAGAAGTATCAATTACGTAGGCACTTACTTACTAAAAAGTACAGTCGAGTGAAAAACGGAAATGTGTGTTATAATTTATATATTAATGTAATACTATGCTGCTTAAAATTTTATTTAATCAATAAAATGTTACAAACAAGTTAAATAATAATAATGTTATTATATTATATTGCTACTAGATGTTGCCCGCGACTTCGTGCGCGCAACAGTTATACTTGCGGAACCCGTACATTTTTCCGCGATAAAAAGTAGCCCCGTGGCTGACTCTATATCTCTGCCAAATTTCATCAAAATCGGCCCAGTGGTTTCGGAGCCTATTCAATGCAAACAAATAAAACAAACTTTTTCTCTTTATAATATTAGTATAGATGGTACTTGACTGTACCGTAATTGGTGCCAAAAGCTTAAACAGTAGTTGTTCCGGCGATTTCTATCTCATCACTACGAATACACTAAACAGATAATGTAGTTTCTTAATCAACATCAAACGAAATTTGCAAAATAAATCGAAATTAACGAGCTTTTGTTACTACGTATCTTGTAGCTCGCAGCTCGCAGGCTGCCGGCGCGGTGTAGACTTTGTTGGTTCTTGGTACTACGTATCTTGTAGCTCGCAGCTCGCAGGCTGCCGGCGCGGTGTAGACTTTGTTGGTTCTCGTTACTACGTATCTTGTAGCTCGCAGCTCGCAGGCTGCCGGCGCGGTGTAGACTTTGTTGGTTCTTGGTACTACGTATCTTGTAGCTCGCAGCTCGCAGGCTGCCGGCGCGGTGTAGACTTTGTTGGTTCTCGTTACTACGTATCTTGTAGCTCGCAGCTCGCAGGCTGCCGGCGCAGTGTAGACTTTGTTGGTTCTCGTTACTACGTATCTTGTAGCTCGCAGCTCGCAGGCTGCCGGCGCGGTGTAGACTTTGTTGGTTCTTGTTACTACGTATCTTGTAGCTCGCAGCTCGCAGGCTGCCGGCGCAGTGTAGACTTTGTTGGTTCTCGTTACTACGTATCTTGTAGCTCGCAGCTCGCAGGCTGCCGGCGCGGTGTAGACTTTGTTGGTTCTTGTTACTACGTATCTTGTAGCTCGCAGCTCGCAGGCTGTCGGCGCGGTGTAGACTTTGTTGGTTCTTGTTACTACGTATCTTGTAGCTCGCAGCTCGCAGGCTACCGGCGCGGTGTAGACTTTGTTCGTTCTTGTTACTACGTATCTTGTAGCTCGCAGGCTACCGGCGCGGTGTAGACTTTGTTCGTTCTTGTTCCTACGTATCTTGTAGCTCGCAGCTCTCAGGCTACCGGCGCGGTGTAGACTTTGTTCGTTCTTGTTCCTACGTATCTTGTAGCTCGCAGCTCGCAGGCTGCCGGCGCGGTGTAGACTTTGTTCGTTCTTGTTCCTACGTATCTTGTAGCTCGCAGCTCGCAGGCTGCCGGCGCGGTGTAGACTTTGTTCGTTCTTGTTCCTACGTATCTTGTAGCTCGCAGCTCGCAGGCTGCCGGCGCGGTGTAGACTTTGTTCGTTCTTGTTCCTACGTATCTTGTAGCTCGCAGCTCTCAGGCTACCGGCGTGGTGTAGACTTTGTTCGATCTTGTTACTACGGACCTTGTAGCTCGCAGCTCGCAGGCTGCCGGCGCGGTATAGACTGTTTTTTATGTTTACGAGAATATACATCATTCCAATATACAGTTTCGTTCGGGTAGAAATCCATCTATCGCGATACCATACTATTTACGCGATTAAAAGATGCCTTTAACCTTCTATTTTAAGCGTGATAGTGTAACAGATAGATCGACTGATAGATTACTTTCGTATTTATAATATTATACATATGTAAAGGCATGCCCTATTAGGAGATAAATTAAAGGTTTATATTTTTAGACTTCATATATTATTAATAGCGCGTGTACATAGGTGCCGGCAGGGCAACATACCCTTACGGATACTAATTAACAACTGTCCTTACTGAACTAACTCTTAAGACTAATTAGGGGCAACATACATACATGATACATGTATACAAGAGACATATGTGCATAATTGCTTATGCTGCACGTTACAGTACTCCCCCCAAAAATTGTTTTTTTTTTCCATTAGGCACAATATAACATTAAAACATTTCTTACAAACTACTTATATGTATAAGTGCAGTATGCAATGCATGCAAGTGACACACGCAGGTGTCGAATATGCCTTACTGCTAAACATGAGTTGTTCACAAGTCATAACAAATAACAATATGTTAATAAGACAGCATTACAATTATTGTAACGATGCATTAATAATGCATTACTGAGAATACATGAACTATAATTTCAAACACATGCTTTATCATTATAGAGATGAACAACCACTAAAAACATTTTCCACGAATTAACCATTTTTAAACTAACATCTTTAAAAAACAACTGCACACGCACCTAGCACCGAAAAACGCGAACAAAAATGTAGCACTTTTACACTCTAGCAATAATGTTTCACCGTGCTGCAAATTGAAACGTACGGGCTTTTTAACTAATCGGCCACTACGCGTAGTGTGGCGAAGCTGACTAGCGGCAGGTGAGTCGCTATCCGTCGACGCTTGTGGCGATATATCCTGCTTAGTATGACCATCAGTATGACTTTCGTCAGTATCTAAATAATTACTAGTAAACGCAGGTTTTAAACGATCAATTGAAATATATGTATTCCGACCAGACATTTCGATCAAATAAGTTTTATCCTTCCTGTCTAATATTTTAAGAGGTCCGTCATACGGAGGTTGTAGCGATTTGCGAACTGAGTCGTTGCGCACGAAAACATGTGTACAGCGAGTCAGCTCCGGGTGTACGAACACCGTGGTCGCATCCTTATGTGATATCGGTCTCGGTTTGAGATCGCGTATCACCTTTCGCAACCTTTCCACGTATTCACTTTCATTTAATATTTGAATACTTTTATGATCTAAAAATTCTCCAGGTAGTCTTAATGATTGACCGAAGGTAAGTTCGGCTGCGCTGATACCGGTGTCGGATCTAGGCGCAGCTCGAAGTCCTAACATGACTATAGGTAATTCTTCGACCCAAGTTTTACTATTCAATCTAGCCATAAGTGCGGCTTTGAGAGATCTGTGCCATCTCTCTACCATCCCATTACTCTGGGGGTGATAGGGAGTGGTACGAGTCTTATAAATTCCTAAATATTTCATGAGCTGCTGAAAAAATTGCTTTCGAATTGTCTCCCTTGGTCACTCGTAAGTTGATGAGGGATGCCATAGCGAACAATCCAACCTTCGAATATTACTTTTGAAATAGTCTCAGCAGATATATCTTTAACGGGAAAAGCTTCCGGCCATCCAGTCTCTCTGTCTATAATTGTAACGAGATACCTGTAGTCATGCAAGGTTATCGGCAAGGGGCCTACGATATCAACGTGAATATGTGTAAAGCGTTCTGCTAACGGAAAATGTCCTAGCTCTGATTTATTATGTCGATGAATTTTAGCTTTTTGACACGAAATACACGACTTTGTCCACATACCTACGTCACTATTAATGTTTTCCCAAAAAAATCTTCCCTTTAATAGCTTGCGCGAGGTACGAATTCCGGGGTGACTAAGGTTGTGAATATTCTCAAAAACCAATTTCCTAAATGCTCTAGGTAAATAAGGTCTAGCTCGATCGGTGGACATTTCACACCACACGGCTATGTCGCTACCGGGTAAAATTACCTGTTTAAAATTAAATTTATTATTTTGACGTAACTTATATAATTCATCATCGTCATTCTGCGCGCGGCTAACTGCGGAGTAATCGAAAATTCCTGAACAGGATATACTCTCTACGCGAGACAACGCATCAGCTACGGTATTTTTATCACCATCAATGTGTATGAATATGATGATTCGCTACATTCCACACTAGATGGCGCCAGTTTACCTAACATGTCTAACGACGAAATTGACGAAATACAAAATCTTAAAGACGTGATAGTGAAACTTACTTCCGAGTTGAATTCGGCACACGAAGAGATAAATAATTTGTCAATCGAGAATACAGATTTAAAAAAGACGATAAGCGACCTAAACTTTAAATATGAATTGCTAAAAAAAGCTACAAAAAATTATCAACTGATGTGATTTCACCAAATAAACATAATATTACAAAACTCAACTCTCCTCATAGAATATCGAAGTCAATAAGTAAAGTTAAAACGCCAACTCCACATAAATCAAAGTACGAAACAGCACAACCTACAAAATCTAATATAATATTTACACGTCAGGACGCAGAAGTCAGTGAAAGAAATGATCTGATTAAGCATGAACGCCAAAATAAAATATGTTTTATAAGCAGCAATAAGACTAACAATATATTGTCTATGGCAAAACAAACATTCCCAAATCAACAAATATGTCACCATCTCTCACCAGGCGGCGGAATACTACATCTCATCAGAAATCTGAAGTCGAAACTCGTCAATTACACATTGGATGATTACTGCGTCATTATGATAGGTTATGAAGATTTTGTTAAAACAAGCAATTATTTTGAAATAATTAAGAAAATACGCGAAACGTTAATACCTCTAAACCATACTAATATTATTATTTGTGCACCGACGTTTAGATGCTTCGGTTACGGTACAATGTTTAATTGGAGAATCGAAAACTTTTGTAATCTGCTCTATCTTGATGTCGATACACATAACCATGTTTTATTGTTTGATACAAATTATGACTTGTCTTACGATAGCACAATGTTTACTAAGTTTAATGGAGTTTTGAACAATTATGGAATGAAAACTGTTTTTAAAAATTTACAATATTACATTGATTACTATCGCTACACTGACTACTCAATCTACGACAGTAATAACGAAAGTGACCAGTTTTTTCAATAAACACTGTATAACTTTGCTACATCAAAACATAGCAGGGCTCTTGAACAAATCATATAATTTAACTATCTGCCTAGAAGAACTATATGATAACAATATTCTTGTAGATATTATTTGCATTACCGAACATTTTATTAAGGCCGGTTTAGAAGGTTCACTCCACTTAATAAACTATAATTTAGCCTCTTTTTTTGGAAGAGACGATGCAAAACGAGGTGGCTCTTGTATTCTGGTAAGGAAAGGACTCCCTTGTACAGATCTGTTAGAAGTATGTAATCTTTCTGAATCAGGCATTTTTGAATGTTGCGGCATTGAATTGGAAAACTATAATACTATTATTGTATGTGTGTATAGAGTGCCCAAAGCAAATAAAATAAACGAATTTTTTGTCAAATTTGAAATGCTATTGAAATTATTAAGTAACAAAACGGATAAATACAATGTCATCATAGCTGGTGATTTTAATATTAACATTTTGAATGAAAATAATGTGACATTTGATCTAGAATGCCTTCTTTTAAATTATAATTTTAAATTTGAACTAAATAATCCGACTAGATTGCAAAGTAAAACTTGTATAGACAACTTCATACATAATGTTGCAAAATGTAAGTCTAAAATAATTGAATTGTCATTATCAGATCATACTGCGCAGATTATGCAGGTACCAGTAAAACAAAGCCCACTACAAAATTGGCGAATTAAGCAGCGTAATTTTAATAAAGAAAATATTAACAATTTTAAAAAATGTGTGTCCAGTCTATCGTTTAATGCAGTCTATGAGATGAACGATTCTAATTTGGCTTATAATGAATTTTTTGACGATTTCAAACTTTTATACGATTTGTGTTTTCCGTTGAAGTTTGCGATTATAAGGACAATAAGCAAAGCAAAATGGGTATCTAAAGGCATTAAGATATGCAGTAAAAACAAAAGAAAACTACTCTGGAAATATAGACTAAATCCTAACACCCTAAATAAATTAAAATATCTTCGGTATAGTTCAACACTAAAAAAAAATAATCAGACTCACTCAGCGTTCTCAAAATAATTACAAAATAAAAGCATCAAAAAACATTAGTAAAACTACGTGGAAAATAATTAATAGTCATAAAAATAAATATTCTAATTATATAACAAAAATAATTCATGAATCAAAAAGTATCGTTAACCCGAAAAATATAGCCAATGCATTCAATAATTACTTTGTCGATAAAATAAAACCCTTATCCAACCATGGCAAACACATTTGTGCGAATATCAAAGGACGCAGTGAATCCATGTTTATGGCACCTTGCATTCCCTCTGACGTTATAGAAATCATAACACAATTACCAAATAAAAATAGCGTAGGTTACGATGACATTTCAACAAAAATAATTAAATCCGTAAAAACTGTTATTGCCGAACCCATAAGTCATATCTTAAACCTAAGTATCTCTACAGGAAATTTTCCAGACAGATTAAAGACAGCGATCATAAAACCTTTATTTAAAAAAGAAAACCGTGAGCATGTGGAATGTTACCGGCCAATTGCGATTTTACCAATATTCTCTAAAATCATGGAAAAATACATTTATAAAAAAATATACAATTACTTTGAATACAACAATTTATTTGCCGAAGAACAAAAAGGGTTTAGAAAAAATAAAACAATAAATAGAGCCATTTGCGACTTTCTAAACATTATAATAAGTAAAGTTGATAAAAAAATACCTGTCTGTGCCATCTTTTGCGACATGACACAAGCGTTCGACTATGTGGATCATGAGATACTTCTGCAAAAATTGAATGCTTATGGAATTCGAGGTAATGTACTAAAATTACTTGAATCTTATTTAAAAAACCGATTGCAATATACAGAAATGAAACGTATAAACAAAAATAAAAAAATTGAAGAAAATGTATTTTCCGAAAAACGATTGGTAAAGTATGGGGTACCGCAAGGTAGTGTACTGGGTCCTTTATTGTTCATCATTTACATTAATGATCTGCCAAGAGCTATTAACAAACGCATGTCTCTTTTTGCGGACGATAGTACCGCTATCATAGAATGTAATGAAATAAATCAATACGAAAATGACATAAATATGACATTGAAGTTAATTATAGAATGGATGACGAACAATAATTAAAAAATAAATTTGAATAAAACTAACATAATACAATTTTGCCAAAAACTATCGCCATTGACATTAAAAATTAGTTATAATAATATTGACATTAAAGAAGTGACAAACACAAAATTTTTAGGATTAAGTATTGACAGTAAAATCAACTGGAAAGCACATATAGACCAATTATGCAAAAAAATTAGCAAATCGGTGTATGCACTCTCTAGGCTATCATCAATAACAAACAGAGATGCATTAATAATGGCGTATCATGGTTTAGCCGAGTCAAATTTACGGTACGGAATTATATACTGGGGCAACTCCACACATCGCGACGCAGTATTTAAAGCCCAAAAAAGGTGCATCAGAGCTATGTTCAAATTAAAAACGAAAGAGAGCTGTTTACCATGGTTCAAAAAGCATAAAATTCTCACAACTCCATCGTTATATATATACGAGACCGCAGTTTTCGTAAAAAATAATGCTGAACTTTTTGAGACCTTCGGTTCTATACCACGTAACCGAAGGGATAACTGTAGACTAAGGCTCAACTCACACTGGCACAGAGTCGAAGCGAAGCGACGCGTCATGTTTTGCACGGCGACGCGCGTGTTCGCGCGGCGACGTGCGTCTGCGCGCGACGATGCTCGTATTAGCGCGTTCGGATCACAGTGCTGGACTAGTGACTTTCGAACATTCGTGAATGGTGCTCGCTCGGCAGTATACGATGGTTGATATCGATCTTATCATGATTGCGCTAATATCAGAAGTTGAAGAGGAAGAAAGTAAAATTATATCAGAAGCTGAGAATAGGAAAATAAAACGAAAATTTTGGGTTCACGAGTTATGGAAGAAAAGACATATTCTTGGCGAATTCAAAACACTTTGTAGTAACGATTTAAGCCAGGACCCAAGATATTTTTATGATTATTATAAAATGGGCTTAGATAAATTTGAAAATTTGGTAAATATTTTGAGGCCTCACATCCAAAAGCAAGAAACAAATTTAAGAATACCAATTTCCGTTGAAGAGCGGATATCAATATGCTTGAGGTATGTACGTAAATTTTTAAGAGCTATTATTGTTATTTTTGATCGACTATGACTCGGAAAACTGTGTTCGAATTCAGCGCAAGCATAGTAATACTGGACTTGATGAACGAGCGGTACCCCTTGTGTGAGTTTGATCGAGTACGAAACGTTACTATCGCGTCTGCGTCACAGCCGAATTAGTATGGGAAATCGAACAGCGCCCCTAGCGGACGTAAGGGGAAGTTTTGATTCCGACAGACGCGATAGTAACGTTTCGTACTCGATCAAACTCACACTAGCCCCTCGGATGTGTGTGCATTTGTTATTTCAATTTGCTTTTAAATGATAGGCGGTGGTAGTACCGTAACGTACCTAGTAGTTCTGTAATTTTGCGTGAGAAGACCTTTATAACATCAGTGGATTTTTCTCGAGCGTCGTCAGAACACCCTGCCTTAGTTTCGTTACAATATGATCGACAGTTTGAGAACACAAATAGGACAAAAATAAAAGCATTTGTTTTTATTTATATAGATTTATTTATCTTGAATCATAATTTTTACGCATTATTATACAAGGTGTAAGGAACAGTTCTCCAGAAACTGATAGCATGCATATATCACATCATTTTAAGCTAAAAACTACATGACATTATTTCCGGAAAGTATAGGTAGGTATGACAAAAAATAAGTATTTATAATTTTTTGGAGAACCGTCCCACCCTGTTTACTTAGTTTAATAATTAATAAATCAGGGCATTCATCAGCCATACATAACGTCATTCACTGTAGTCATTATCGCCTTCCCTCCGTTGCCGCGTCGTCATCCCAATCGGCAATGGTATGTACGGTGAAGGTGGCAGCTCGAGATTTTCTATACGATAGCTCGAAGAAGTGCTATTTCCGAACTGATTAATGGTTGTGCAGTTGGTACTGGTTGACGTATTTGTAGAAGGAGTATAAGTGGTTGGTAGCTGTATTGTATAATAGCCGGTATTTGGCTGCATTGTATATGTGTTAACATTATAGTTAGTGGAATTAGATTGCAGCTGAAGACTTTCTGATTCGGTTCGTAGTTCTGTTGTATAGCCACTGGATGAAGAAGTATTTGCTTGCCTTGGGTTGATATTAGTTGTTTCAGGTTGAAAGGAAGCATTGGAAGCAACTTTTATTTCCGCGTCAGTTACTAAAAGTAATATCTGTCGTTTCAGTTGCGCTTGCATTTGTATTGGCATCTGTTTAACGGTTTTAGACATAGAGAGAAAAAATGTGTCTGTTGGATCTTCTTCTTTTTTCTTATTTTCCAGATATTGCGCGAATAACATTTGTGATAGTGGTTGGGACTTCTTTCGTGTAGTATCGGAATGGTTGGATAATTGTGATTCGGGTCGAGATGGCAACGCAGCGGACAAGTTGGTGTCGGTATCAGTGTTTAGGTCAGTTTCTTCGGAGCTATCTAAGTTACACGTCTGTGGTTTGTTCTGCAAGTATGGTTTTAAAAACTCCAATTCTTTTTCAAATCTTATTGGCTTATCATTTGATCTAGCAGAACCACTCTTAAATTGCCTTAATCTAATGGCCTTTTTGTAGCAATCTCGAATTCTTTTCCACCGCTTTTGACACTCCGCCTCTGAAAAAGGAACACAAAATTGTAACTTTTATTTTAATCTAATAAAATGTATTATTTACGTGTATTTTTTAAATTGTTACAGATTTCTGACTACGGCGATAAGCTTTCAAGCCTTAGGTCAAAGTTATCGAGTAGGATACAGCACTGTTTTAACAATTGTACATGAAGTTTGCGCAGCAATATGGAAATATTTACAGCCACTTGTTATGCCGAAGCCTACACAAGAATTATGGACTAAAATAGAGGAGGAATTCAGAACCATATGGAATTTCCCTAATTGTATAGGGGCAATTGACGGTAAACACGTCAATATAAGGGCTCCCTGGAATAGTGGCAGTCTCTACTTTAATTACAAAAAATATTTCAGTACTGTCTTGTTAGCCGTTGTTGACGCAAAGTACAAATTCATTATTGTTGACATTGGAGCATATGGACGTAACAGTGATAGCGGCATATTAAACAGCTCTAAATTTGGACAAAGATTACAAAATAATACGATTGATATACCGTCTAATAAAAGGTTGCCAGGTATGATAGAAGAAATGCCACATGTTTTTGTAGGAGACGAAGCATTTCCCTTGTCCGAACACATTATGAGACCATATCCTGGAAATCAGGTGTCTGACAATCATGAAAAGAAAATTTTTAATTATCGCTTAAGTCGAGCAAGGCGCCTAGTAGAAAGTGCTTTCGGAATCCTGTCACAAAAATTTGAGGTTTTTCAAAAAAAAATAAAAATGCAACCGATGCATCTTGATTCTATGGTTCTTGCATGCACATGTTTGCATAATTACATAAGAGAAAATGACGAACTCGAAAACTTGCAATTGCCAAGTAATAGTATATTACAAAATATGCGGTCAGTCGATAACCAAACTACGTCAAATGCCATGGTGATCAGAGATAAATTCAAATCTTATTTTATATCCGAGCATGGGGCAGTACCATGGCAAAACGAAATGATCACACGATGTTAAAAAAGTGGTCATAATGTTACATTATTAAACACAACTGAATACTTCATTGGATTTACATCGCGTGTACATAAAATAAAGGGTGTAAAAAAATTACCCCCAGAACCGAAAGTGGGGAAAACTACTCGTCAATACAAACATTTTTTCCCAAGAAACCATACCTGGGAAATCAAGGGTTTCCAGGATAATCGGTTTCAAAGTATATACTTGAATTGATGATATTTCATACAATTCGTGTTATTTACCCTGTTACCGATTTCGTTAGCGATTTTAAATGCTGGTAGCATGATACAAAACACGAATATGTTAATATAACAACCAAATGAGTACAAACTACGCACCTAATTATCCCTGAAAAACTTGATTTCCCAGGTATAGTTTCTTGAGGGAAAATGTTCGCATTGATAAGTAGTGTTCCCCACTTTCGGTTCTGGGTTTAATTTTTTTACACCCTTTATAACTATTGTGTATGTTATGTAAATGTAATAATAAACAGTTAGAACTTACCAGAAATTTGCATTTCACCGCTTACTTTTTGCCAGGCATTTTTCCTACAATTTTTATCACTGTAGGTTTTCGCCTTGACGTTAAACAGACATTCATATTTCTGTACTAAAAAAATTAATTTTTCATCTTCGTCCATTGTCGTATAGTTCAGCACTGTCGTCCGTCCGTAGTGGTCGGCGTCTGACGCGTCACTGCGGCCGAGTAACGCGCGGCGACTCGCGAATCCGCTCGACTCCAGCCGAGCGTCGAAGCGCGAATGCGCGCGTCAACGCGCGTCGACGTGCGCTTCCATATTTACATAGCACAAATTTGTACTTAAATAATGGAACAATAGAGATGAATATGCTATAGGCTGAAAAATATAACGCGTCGCGTCGCTTCGACTCTGTGCCAGTGTGAGTTGAGCCTAAGAAGCATAAAAGTAAATACCGAATTAATGCACAAAAGTATCTTCTGCATGGCAATTCAAATATTTAATAGAATACCTAAAGAAATTAAATTATTGGAATTAGGGTCATTTAAGAGGCGCCTAAAAGACTATTTAGCGGAAAAATGTTACTACTCGGCTAAAGACTTTCTAAATAATTCGAAATTTTAGATATTATTGGTTAGGTATTATATTATGTAGTTTTAAGATTTTAATGTACTTATTTTTATAAATGAAAATATGAACTTATTATAATTATTTTTGTAATTTTTGACATTTTATGACGTATTTTAGCTTTATTTTTTGTAATTAGGTATTGACATATTATTATTATTATTTCTATTATTATTTTACTTATGAACTGTTAAATTATGAGATTAAATTTTATTTATTAGTACTGTGACGAATTAATTATCTTACTTTAAGTATTTGAGAAGTAATTATAGGAATATATTAGGAATTATGAATTATTAGGAATTGACATCATATTTTAATTGTAATGTAATTATTGACTGATACGTTTTAATTAATTTTTTTATATTGTCTTTTATGTAATTTCAAAAGATATTCACACACCATTGTAATGGTAGGATGTGCATTTACTCTTATCAGTTACTGTAAACCACCATTGTAAAACCACATTCACGTGAATAAACGATTTGATTTGATTTGATTTGATTTGATGAATGCTCGTAGTAAATTCACTGATGAAAAGTAACTGTCTAACGCGCCTTGGCAACTCACTATCGCTGCCGACCTTCGAAAAAGCATAAGTTAAGGGCTTATGATCTGTATAGATCACCAAATCTTGACCTTCTACCATATTCCTAAAATACTTAACGGCTAAATAAATTGCTAGTAATTCTCGGTCAAAAGTGCTATATTTTTGTTTAGTAGGTGACATTTTCTTGGAAAAGTAACCAAGCGGCGTCCACGCGCCGTTTATGCGCTGTTGCAACACCGCTCCCACGCTCGTATTTGATGCGTCAGTCATAAGTGCAAGGGGAGTGTTAGGTTTCGGGTACGATAAGTTTGCAGCTAGTTGCAACTTATTTTTACATTGAATAAATGCTTCGTTTGACTTTTCGGTCCAAATAATTTTTGTCTTATCCTTTTTCTTAGAAGATTTTAAATATTGATTAAGCTCATCCTGATATTCTACTGCATTCGGCAAATGTAATCTATAAAAATTGACCATACCTAAAAATCTACGCAATTCTTCGACCGTTTTAGGCCTAGGAAAAACGCAAATTGCAGCAATTTTTTCTTTAAGGGATCCTTATCCCCTTCGCAGATACTTCAAAACCTAAAAATTCTACTTTAGGCTGTCCAAATGAGCATTTGTTTAAGTTAATAGTAAGACCGAATTTATTTAATCGCTCGAAAACTAAATTTAAATGTTTCTTATGGGTAACTAAATCTTCACTTGCTATTATGACGTCATCGATATACGTAAATAAAAAGTCTAAACCTTCCAAAACAGTATGATTCATAAACCGTTGAAAAGTTTGTGCGGCATTACGAAGACCAAATGTCATTCGTGGGAATTATAGCGGCCGAAAGGTGTAATTATAGCGGTTTTTTCAACGTCTTCAGGAGCAGCCATAATAAAATGATACGCGCGATTGATGTCGATTCGCGTAAAAACATTTTTGCCCTGTAATATGTATGTAAAATTATGTATACGGGGGATAGGATATCTATCGGGCTTAGTGATAGCGTTAAGCGCTCTATAATCTCCACATGGTCGCAACTGGCCATCCTTTTTTGGAACAATATGAAGTGGACTAGCCCACGCACTTTTCGACGGTCTACAAATCCCTAGCTCTTGCATACCTATGTGGTGGCAATGGTCTCGCTTTTGCATGAACGGGCGGGCCACTTGTCTCAATATAATGGTATACTGAATGCTTAGCGGGTTCCTTAAACGAAACGGGCTTGGTGATGTCAGGGTACTTAACTAGTATGTCATAATAGGGATGACACTCATCGATAGTTTTAACCGATTGTTCGTTACATTGAACAACCTCGGCTGAAACATTTAAGTGCGTAACTTCATCTATTAATCTACGTGACGCTATATCCACTAACAACTTATATTTAGACAAAAAATCTGCGCCAATAATTGGCTGACACGCGTCAGCGACAATAAATGTCCACTTAAAATTTCTGCGCAAACCAAAATTTAAATTTAAAGTTTTTAGACCATAAGTTTTAATAAGAGTTCCATTTGCGGCATACAAATTATAATTATTATTTTTAAAATTTTCAGTCAAAATTCGCACTTTATTTCGAGGAATAACGGAGACATTTGCGCCAGTGTCCATTAAAAATCTTACGTTACTAAACTTATCTTTAATCAACAAGCGGTGATTCACTCCTATGCAGCTGGCCACCGCTGCTGGCTGCACGACGAAGAGTTTCCCTGCTCGTCCTTCCAGGCGCAGGGTGGGACGCACCTGTGAGCTTTCTTCTTCTCGAGCACGGCAACGTCATCTGGTCGAGACGCTTATTGAGCTTAGCGATCTCAGCTATGATCGAGTCACCCGATGAGGAGGCGATCTCGTCTACTCCTGTAGGTCTTACAGTCTCCATGACTTTGTCAGCTATTGAAGCTAAGGTGTTCAGCTCCTTCGTGTCTGACACTACCAACACTGCGCGAACTGGAGCGGGCAAATGATTCTGCCATAGGATGCTCAGAGTATGGTTATTGACCTTATCTCTAGCAAGCTCACGCATCCGCCTTAGTAGGTGAGATGGCTTCTGATCTCCGAGCTCCATCTCGCCAATGAGCTTCTGAATTTGACGGGACTCGGACTCCTCGTAGATGCTAAGAAGAGTGGTCTTGAGTAGCTCATATTTACCCTCTTCTGGCGGTCTCACCAAAATATCGGTGATTTGCTGCACGACGTTCTTGCCCAACTTGGCTATGACGAGGTGATACTTGGCTTCGTCCGTCAACCTCTGCTTAAATAGCACAGACTCCAGCTGAATAAACCAGGTCCGAGGCTGGTCTTCCCAGAAATTAGGAACACGCGAAGAAACGGTAATTTGTGATACCTCTGGAGCGCCAACCGCAACACTTTCATTGTCCGACATTCTCACGATTTAAAATTGTCACATAAAAAGTTTGGTATTTTAAATTCACAAAAGTCAAAAAACTTTTTGAAACAACGCACGGCACCTATTTAATCACGTCGGGGTCACCAATGTAAAGGCATGGGCATGCCTAGGAGATAAAATTAGGAGATAAATTAAAGGTTTATATTTTTAGACTTCATATATTATTAATAGCGCGTGTACATAGGTGCCGGCAGGGCAACATACCCTTACGGATACTAATTAACAATTACTGTCCTTACTGAACTAACTCTTAAGACTAACCAGGTTCAACATACATACATGATACATGTATACAAGAGACATATGTGCATAATTGCTAATGCTGCACGTTACATATATATATATAGATATATATAATTTAATAACATTAAATATTTTGTCAGTAAACATTATTTAAAACCAATTTTACTAACACTGTACTAAAAAATATGTATGATTTTTATATAATATATTTAAATTATGATTTTATTTTAGATTATATATTTATAAATATAAGATATTATATTTAAGATTTTTATATAATATAATATATTTTTATATAAAATTCCACATAATATTGTTATGTAACAAAATATTTTATAAAATATTTTATATTTTAGTTTAAAAGAATTTGTAACAACTAACAACACGGTCACACATATCACAAACACTTACACACCTCATATTCATAAACACTAACCCTAGTGGAACTAGTTTCTGAACCCAAAATTACTGTATGTGTTCTGAATAAATAAATAAACAAAAACCTAAATTTCTCAAGTTTCACCACGTGATTAAAAACGCAACGTCAAACGTGACGTTTTTTTTTAAATGGCCTCCTTAATCCCATAAGGAATAGCCATTATCAGCATAATTACCGTCAGTAAACATAATTTAAAAAAATTGTATGTCATTTGTCAGTTGTCATTAGAAGTTTAGTGCAAGGAATAACAGCGTTTCTCTTCGTTAATAATAGTATAGCAACATATATATTATATACCTAAGGCATTTTAAAATAGTAAAATTACTAAAGTTAACGCCAAGCATTCTATGCTTCATTAGCTGAGTTGGCGGGATTTGATAAACGCTACATTGTACCCGGTCAGACTTATTCAAGAAAAGTTGACTTGGAAGTGATTTCAGCGTTATCTGGGCTGGGAGCTACTGTTCATAAGATGTGTTCTGATATTCATATATTGGCCTCCCGAAAAGAACTTGAAGAACCATTTGAGACTTCCCAAATTGGATCTAGCGCCATGCCTTACAAGAGAAATCCAATCCGATCGTTGCGGCGCTCTCGCACGACATCTGATCACTCTGCATGCCAACGCTGCGAACACACATGCGGTGCAATGGATGGAACGCACTCTTGACGACTCAGCTAATCGCCGCTTAACTCTGGCCGAAGCATTCCTGACTGCAGATGCTACTTTGCTGACACTTTTAAATATTTTCCAAGGTTTGGTTGTTTACCCCAAAGTTATAAATCGCCATATCGCCCAGGAACTTCCGTTTATGGCTACAGAAAATATAATAATGGCTGGTGGTGATCGCCAAATTTGTTACGAGAAGATAAGGGTTTTATCCCATGAAGCTGGTGCCGTCGTCAAACAACAAGGCAAAGATAACGACCTTATTGATCGCATCAAAAGCGACAAATACTTCGCTCCATGCTACCACAACTTGAAAAAATACTTGATTTATCAACATTTATTGGCAGAGCCTCAGACCAAGTTACCGAATATGAACGATAATATACGCTGTAGGATTTTCTGTGAACCTTATCACAATTGATGGCACTTAGTAATTAGTATTTCTTATTACTTGTTAAAAACGTATCAAAGCGTATTAAGAAGGGTGTCTCCTTGACACGCTGGGCCCTGGCTGGGCCAGTTACATGCGCCAATATTTGAGTCGAAGCTTAACTGGTTCGAGCAATCGAAAACGTGCAATGTGAATTTTTCTTTATTGCAGTCCCATCGGCATGAGGAGAACTTGTTGCAGTGTTTCGGGTGACGGAACAAACCTACCCTCTGACAGTTAACTGCTCCTTGTAAAGTTTCGTCTTTTCCTCTCCATCCGCCAGTTTCATAACGGTTGAAAGACTTGGTTTCAATAGCAATCGATTCAGACCCATCGAGGTAGGGCGATGCTGTATTTTCTATCTCTAATAAAATAGTTTGATATGTAGGAGCGACAGTGACTGCGTTAACACGTGGTCTTATCTTAACAATTCTCTCAGTTGATGATATCACAGGAGTACTAGATTGAACGATCTGCGGCGCACCTTTGATTTCAACATTTATATTGGAGTCCTGGTACTCTTTATAGAACGAGCTTCATCTGGCACTATTATTGGATTAAATGAGCTAGAAACCAAAGGTGCAGAAGTTGTTACGGTATAATAATTGGAAGATTTTTGTGACCCGTTATCAATTTCTATTTCTTCGGTATTTACACTAGGTTTACTTCCTCTTAATACTACAACAGGCGACTGACAACTACAAACAGCGCCTAGTTTTCTAACTAGAAGTGGGTTAAAGTCATTCAACTTTGTGACAACAGCCACCACCTTTGGTCTGGTTCTTCTTAAAGGTTTTGCTGATGTGACTTCAACAGCTTCTATGTCAGATTCTGATGCAGCCTTCGCAGACTCAATAACAATGTTTTGCTTTCTACCTGCTCCTGTAAATGCGACTTCACTGAAGGGATTATATTTAATTTTAGGAGCTTTTGTGGTATATTCCACGGCCTTATAGCTCTGTTGATGAGATCCATATAATGGTACCAACTATTCGGCTCCTTTAAAGGTTCGTGCGGTACTAGGCTGGTAAGAAACCGTAGATATAGGTGATAAAACCAGTGAGCCGATTATAACGTAGTTGACGTTATAATCGGCTCACTGGTTTTGTTGCTCTTGAATATGTTGTCGTGACTGTTTCTGGAGGTAAATAATCAATTGTAGAAGATATGGCTCGACGAGTCGTAGAGTATGTAGTCGAAACTAGTCCTGCATTGTTAACATGTTTAGTGTGATTTAGTTCTTGACAGACTTGACATATAAGTGTTTACAATGAGATTTCAAGAAGGTGACGTCATGACAACAAATTTAAGCATTTTGGCGGCTTTATTAATTATTTATACTTTCATGCTGATTTGCAAGGAAAGGAAAGATATTCATAAGGAATGGTCCAGATTGCAAATGTATTATGTTATCATGAACAATTTGACATATTTTTCAAAAACTTGGAATTTACCCTATTGACAATTTTTAATTTGAAACACAGCTGTCCCTCGGCTACGCCCGCAACAGTTCTGGCACTCCGAGCGTCCCTCCCATCACGCTGTCGTCCTTCACCGTGGGCCTGTACAAGGGCAACCGGGTCGCAGTGAAGAAGATACACAGGAAGAAACTCGATCTGAACAAGAAGTTGCTGTGGGAGATCAAACAGGTTGGGTTTTACAATTATATAGTAAATAAAGTTCAATTTTAAATCGCTATCTTAAAAAGTCCGCGCCGCGTCGCATGCCGGTGTGAGCTGTCACTAAGTACGTGCTTGCAGGAAGATAAATTAAGAGTAGCTAAAAGCTATGTTTGTATGCTCATAATACACGCTTAAAACCAACAAAACTCAAAGAATCAGAAAATCGAAAATTATAGCTACTCGCTAGTAGTATTTTTCGTACGTCTTGTAATCACCTTTAAAAAGCACCCAAGCTGTTTCTCTTTCCAACGATGAGTATTTTTTGGAAAGAAGCAAAGCAAACATTACAAATAGCAACAGCCTTTCTTGTCCTCATTATCTACTAGATGTTGCCCGGGACTTCGTACGCGCAAAAGGAAATCCCGCAGGAATCGTCCATTTTGCCGCGATAAAAGTAGCCTATGTCCTTCCCCGTGGTCTACTCTATATTTATGCCAAAGTTCATAAAAAATGGTCCAGTATTTTCGGAGCCTATTCGATGCAAACAAACAGACAAACAAACAGATATTTCCTCTCTATGATATTAGTAAAGATGACTTTGCTCAGTCCGATCTTTATGTCTATGGTTCATCCTCAAGGCGCGTAACGTGTCCCACGAGAACACGGCACGCTTCATCGGCGCGTGCGTGGACTGTCCGCTGGTGTTCGTGCTCACGGAGTACTGTCCGAAGGGCTCGCTCAAGGACGTGCTGGCTAATGATGAGCTGCAGCTCGACTGGAACTTCCGCACTTCGCTGGTACATGATATAGTTCAGGTAAGAGAAAAGCAGAGCAATCCTTCCTGCTCCCACTTCTTGACCATTGGTGTTTCGCTAGCTTGTATCTGCTAAGAAAGAAAGGAAGGATAAAATGTTTTTTGTTTGTAGCATTAGCGAAACCGCGGGCAATAATTTCACATAACAAGTTTTCTGAGATTATTTTGTAAGATGTTGGCCCCGGCTCCGCGAGGGTAAATACAGTATCCCACGGGAACCCTGTACTTTTTCGGGATAAAAAGGGTCTGTGCCAAATTACACCACAATCGGCCCAGTAGTTTCGGGGCCTATTCAATGCAAACAAACAAACAAATCTTTCCTCTTTATAATATCAGTATAAATATAGAAAAGCGATTTCAACATACAGCGTATTGAAATCGCTTACAGAAACTTCTAGAAGTTTTGGAATACATAATATAAGTAAAACAAACTTGCACGTCAGGCGCACACTATCGCCTCTGCGCAGGCCAGCTGTTGACGTGACAGGCCATCGATAACCCGCTTATATCCAATAATCTTTACATCTGAAGCTGTGAAATTGTAAATAAACATTGAGTTTAATGGTAAATAGGGTAAGGAATCGCAAACAAACTTTTAATTGAAGTTTATAACTTCATTCGTTCGAAGTTTATAGCGTCGTTGAGAGTACAATGTAATTTTTTTCGAACTTCATAATTATTTTTCTGCGTAAACATCTTTATATAAACAACTAGCTTTTGCTGTCAGCTTCACCGACGTGGGAGAGTGTTCGTGGCAAAAAACTTCTTTAGCAAATATACCTGCAATATAGTAATAGCACAGAGTAAAAATATATACTTTTTAATAAATTTTCACACGTACTTTTTGGAACGAAGTTCCTTGTCGCGCGTTGCGAAACCCCTTTCGGAAAGACGAAAAAAATTAAGACTGTAACGACACTTTTTGCTATAGTTGTAAGCCGTGCGGCGTGCGCGTGTTTCTCTGTCTGTCTGTCCTTCTCTCTCTCTCAATTATTACTAAAATTGAGCCTACTGATTAATTTTATATTACATAATATTTGTTTATAATAATAAAAAAAATTATAACTTAAAAAAAAAAATTACAATTCCTTCGCTAATTAATCGAAAGGAACTTCGTTCCATCCGGGTGTCCCTTGACACCTCTCAAGTTTTAATTAATTTTAAGATATCTCCTAGATAAGGATAATTAAATTGTATCTGTCTAAATAGCTTCTGACAATACCTCATTATTTCTGATAATTTTTTTAAACTTAGAAAACCTATCCTTAAAATATTGACATATCTATGCTACCGCGGACTTTTTTGTAGACCTATAAAAGAGAAACATCTTTCGGTTTGGTATTGAACTATTCGTACGAAATAATGAGGGTTTTTAAATTCGTGAAATCTGACAGCTTTTTGACACGACAAGGACCGTCGTGCTGCTAAGCGTCGCCTGGTGACAGAAAAAGAATCGAAAATTCTTATTGACCGTTTTTAATACAACTCACGCCCCCACACGCTTTGTGTGAGTTGGGACTGCCGCCTGGCGGCAGAAAAAATATCAAAAATCCTCCTTGGAATGTTTGTCACTGTTGTAAGATGTACGTAGGGCATGTGCTATCTGCACAGCGGGTTCGGCGCGCACGGCAAGCTGCGCTCGTCCAACTGCCTCATCGACGGCCGCTTCGTGCTGAAGCTCTCCGACTACGGCCTCAACACGCTCTGCACCCCCACCGACCTCATCAAGGACGACGCCTACTACTACAGTGAGTACAGCACTAGTATTCTCTACTTCTATACTATAACCGCCCCTTCATAATAAAAGTATTTACACAATGGATGAGCTATACAATGTTTTGCCCTTGTCTGTCGAGCGACTTTTTCGACGTATCAGACATGGACAGAACATTGTGTAGTTTAACGATTGTGGAAATATTTTTATAAGTATAGGGGGTTGTCGTAGAGCGGTGAGGTAATAATATATCTTAAAAATTTTGTTCATCTATACAGATAAATGAATTTGAAGTATCTGTTGGTAATTTTAACTTATCAGCTTTTCGCTAAATGCATATGAAAGCGGTGTTACAATAAAAAATCAATTTTTCACTTCACGGGACTTTCACTGGCAGATAGCTAAGGATATAAGGTATAACTTAGGCTACTTTTATCTTAAGAGTTCCGTTTAAAAAATAGGATTCCGTTTCCGTAAGTTCTGCGCAAACAAAGCTACCAGCTATTACATAATATTATAAATACACAAAAGTTTATGACGTCTTGCTATTAAAGCTGATCGTGCTGTTCGGGTTGTGGTTGCAGATTCAGTGTGGCTTGAGAGTTGAGCTAAGGGTCAGTTCACACCGCGATGCTACGTGGCGCTGCATTTTTAAAATAGCTATTCAAAATGTAACCTTATTTGTTACACAAAAAGATACACATTTCATATTATGACACCAGTCAAACACTACACATGCGATGTGCAGCGCGGTGCAACCTGACATTCGAACCCTTACAATGAAACGTGTATCTTCTTATGTAAAGAATAAAGTTCAATTTTAAATAGCCATCTTAAAATTGCAGCTCCATGTCGTGACGGTATGCGCGCGCCTATCTCAAAAACTTCTCGTTCTTTTTGTGAAATTATTTCTGTGCTGGATAGTCCATTCTTTGAGAAAGGCTTTAGGTACCACTTGTACACCAAAGGTGTATTATGCTATATCATGCGATGCTTAGGCTACATCATGTGATCCTCTAGTGTCTGAGTAATTTATGTTTTTCCTATATAGAAAAAAATTGTATGTCGCAATAATATTATTTTTTTTTGCCAAATTCAAATAAATTGTATTATTTGAAATGGTTACAAACTACTAACACAGAAGTTAAGGATAATTGTTACTAATCCTACTACTATTATAAATGCGAGAGGATAGATGGATGAATCTCTTGAATGAAGATGTTTGTTTTTCTCTTTCACGAAAAAACTACTTAACGGATTTAGATGAAATTTGATATGGCATTTGGTTTAGGCACTGTAAATACGTAAATACGTGGGATACTGTATTTACGCGGGCGGAGCCGCGGGCGAAAGCTAGTTACTTAATATTTTAAGTACCTTTGTGTTCGAGCTTTGCTCGGAGTTCTTAAAATAAAAAAAAATAAAAAAAAAAAATCACAAAAATATTTATCTGACCGGCATTCGAACTCACCACATTCCGAATTTCCGAACAAATTATACATACGCATACCAAACTGCCAACCGGACTGACATAATAGTCGAAATAATTGATATATTGTTGCACGAAGAAAGAAAAAACATAAAACATTACTTAAAAATGCGAAGTTTCCTAGGGATAAAACCTAGCTAGTTCGATTTTTCTCCCCTGAGCTATCCACAAAACTCCCTGCATACTAAATTTCATGGTAATACTTGTAGCCGTTTTCAAGAAACCTATTATATATAATACTAGCTGTCCCGACCCACGTTGTTCTGTCTCAAATATGAACTGGAATTAATAAATAACTACACCTACAATGCAACCTAGGTCCTAGTCCTACACCTACACTTACTCCTACAACCTACAGCTTTTCCAATATTTCTCACTATTTGAACCTTCCCTGAACATCCACAATTATTTCAAGACCAAAACTAGCCAAATCGTTCCAACCGTTCTCGAGTTTGAGAGAGACATTGGAATTGCTATCCATTTTTACTTACGTCACTCGGGAACGGGATAAAAAGTATTCTATGTCCGTCTCCTGGTTCTAAGCTCCCCACCAATTTTTAGCCAAATCGGTTCAGCCATTCTTGAGTTATAAATAGTGTAACTAACACGACTGTCCTTTATATATATAGATATAAGATTGTCTCGTTTTTTTTCTCGTCGACAATTTATAAAATCTGTCGTCCCGATTCCAGTGCTTCCAAAGTTCAACCTTTTAGTCATTTCAATGCAGCTTTGTGGTCCCTCTACGTGTTTGATAGAGGCACGTACAACAAAGATCAAGTTTTTAAAGCAGAATCCCTTAGAGCTTATTACGTCGTAAAGGGTCCGGCGTGATTTAAATAGAAATTGCTTGAATTTGAATTTTAACGGCCCGTGATACGGCTCATTTCATTTAATGTTTTAGTTAAAGTTAAAGGGACACTGTGTCAATGTTTTATTAGGTTGCATCAAACGTCAATTTATTACTTAGAATAAGGGTCAGTTCACAACGCGACGATATGCGACGCTACGCGGCGCTGCATTTTTAAGTTAGCTATTCAAAATTGAATTTAATACACTACACAAAAAGATACACGTTTCATATGACATCAGACATACACTCCACATGCGCTGTGCAGCGCGGTGCAACCTGACATTCGAACTCTTAGAATGAAACGTGTATCTTATTGCGTAATGAATAAAACTCAATTTTGAGTAGCTATTTTAAAATGGCAACCGCATGTCACGTATTTTCGCTGTGAATTGACCCTAACAATCTTTTTAAATAGACACAAACCATAAATTCGCGTGCGACACTGCTAAAGGTCCGCGAAAATTGTGCGAAACTATACGCGAAAAATCTGCGAATCAGCTCCACACTTCGCGTTCGCGGACATTTCGCAGTGCCGTGTGCCGTTTTTAAGAACTTAATAAACCCGCTCGGCTTAACAAGTTCTTAAAAAATTTGATAGTGAATGCAAGAGAGCTAAGCTTCAGCACGAATGCTACTGAAAAATGGCGTGGAATAACGCTTCCAACTGGCCTGAGGTGAAAAGGAGGCTTAAAGGGAGTTGGAAAGTTAAAACACAGACAACGCTTTGGTGCGGCTGTCACTTACCGTCAGGCGTTCTGCGGGTCTCATTGATCATGTTGTAGAGCTGCTGTGGACGGCGCCGGAGCTGGTAGCGGGCAGCGTGTACCCGGGCGGCGTGGCGTCCCTCAAAGGCGACGTCTACAGCTTCGGCGTCATACTGGAGGAGATCGTGTCGCGAGCTGGACCCTTCCATAACTACACCAACACTATGTCCTTCAAAGGTATGTATCCCTTAATCATAAGAATAGCCAGCCATTTTAAAGGTAGGCGTAGGGGATAAATGTATAGGAACAATTCTGAAGCAGTATTTGCGACGCAGTGTTCGATTTCTCTCAAAAATTTTCCCTATGCTGTTTATCGCATAAATCGATGAAGAAATGCATTTTAAATGCACGTCTAAAACACCCACCTGTCTATTTCAAATACTTTTTTTATAAAAAGTAATTTATGTTTCGAAACCTCGACGTAAAAAAAAATCTGTAAGCGTGTCTGATCAATATAATTATATTTTTTTCATTAATATGGTTTGATGAAGAACCTTTAGGCGCATATTTTCCAGGTTTTATTTTTTGAAGATCACTTCTGGTTACCGAGTTATTGAAGTATAGAAAAATAAATTCCTAAAATAATAGTAATTAATAATCTTTGTGTTGTTTGTGAATAATTATTTTCTATTAATGAATGATGAGTTCGTAACTTGAACTCATCATTAATAGCTCTAAGGATGGGACTGTATGATACGGAATCCAGCAGGTCTGGGAAAATTCAGAGCACTTAAAATTGTACTCTGTGCTAATACAATAGAGTTGAAAATAGAAGTGTCCAGTGTCGAGCTGTCATATATTATGACATTGACATTTCACTCGACACTTGACACACAGCGGCGAGCGGCGCGGCGGCGGGGTGGCAGCGGCGAATGGCGGCGCCCGGCTGCCATCCATAGTCACGGGTCAACGCTTGAAACACAGCATTCCTGTCAAGCATTGACTATGGCACCGCATGAGCTCGCTACCGCTCTCACCGCTTTGTAGTTGACAGCGGCCTTACACATATTCGACTACTGCAAGGCTCGCTCGTTAATTTATTTAGAGATAGTGTCGCGCGTGTGCGGGCGCGAGTCGCCGCCATTCCGGCCGGCGGCGGCGGAGGCGGGCGCGGGCGGCGGCGCGGCGGGCGAGCTGCTGCAGCTGGCCGCGCGCTGCTGGGTCGAGAGCCCCGACGACCGCCCCACCTTCGACACTATCAACACCAGCTACATCAGGTACTAGTATCGCTTATAGCTCCCCACACCAATTTCGATGTCGGTGGCCGATTTCATTGAAACCAAACCAGCTACGCAGGAGAATTTTATAGTGTGTGCTCAATACATAAGATCACTCTTTCTTCCTTTACTCTCGTAACCTAGTAGGACGGATGACCCATACGAATGGCGAGGGATCAGGCGCAGGGCCGATTTTTATCATTAATGCATGGATTGTCTTTCTTGTCAAACAATCAGGTGATCAGCCAGCATTATCTTAGCCAGACCTGAAAACAAAATTTTTGTACTGTTCCAACTCGGGCATCGAACCCACGACCACCCCTTGTTCTGCGTTCACTCGATTTAGAAGGCTTATTACACACATATGGCTGATACAAATAATAATTTATCCGGTACAGGTCTACACAAATATAATAATAATCTCGGAAATGGCTACAAGTATTTACATGAAATTTAGTATGCAGGGAGTTTTGGGGTAGAAAAATCGATCTAGCTAGGGTTTTGCCTGGGAAACTGCGAAGTTTTAAGCTATTTATGTTTTTTCTCTCGTCGTGCAACAATATATCAATAACTTCAACTCTAATCATGTCAGTCCGATTGGCAGTTTGGTTAATTTTTGCGTTGTTCGGAAATTCGGAAAGTGGTGGGTCGAACCCCGGTAAAATATTTTTGTGATTATTTTTATTTTATTTTTAAATCTACTAGTTCTCCGAGCAGAGCTCGGTTACCCAGGTACTATTTAATAACCGTGAAACGAGCGGCTCAATTTCTTGTGATATATTTCTAAGTTGCTCACAGTGTACTATTCAGTCGAGTCTAGACGATTGAAGGTCAAAACGTAACTTTAGAGTTTAGAGCGTTTTTCCATTATCCGATCCTATATCGGACCGATAGTGACATAGACATGAGAATGGCAGGTATATGTTACATTAAGTGTGCGCTAGTCAACGGCTCGAACTCATTGCGGCGCACGAGGAAAATGCTTGTTATTTTACTTAACATCGGGGAAAAAAGGATATACCTATAAAATAGTAATCTACACTTATAAGAGAAGCTACAGTGCACTCATTTATACCGTTTTGTAAAGTGTTTTAGAAAAGGCGTCTTTAAATTACGCAAATCTACACTCAGCTCTTGGTGTTTTATGAAAAAACTGTTCAATAATATTATTGTCTGAAGTGAAGTTATCTCAATTGCAGAACAATCACACGGTGTCGGTACGTGCTAGTTTTTTTTTTCATTATTCGTTTGTTTTTTATTTATGGCCAAAGTTGCGTAAAAAATCCTATGTTTGGAGGCTATTATCTTCTAAACTAATTTAAATTTTAGAAATATAAGCACGGACCGACATAGATAAGTGTAATAAAATCGACATTACGCTAAAATTTGGGTCTGCAATGTTTGACTTTAGAGTAAAGCACCAAAAGCGTTTGTATGGAAAATAAACCGATCGTTTTCCAGTCGATCGACCGATCGTTTTCCAGTCCGATGTCGGATCGGATAATGGGAAAACGCGCTATATAACGCATCTCGAAATTCTCGCCATTCAAGTCGCCATAAATCCTAACATCTGGATACGCACTATTATTACACTCCCCTTTTCTCACTTTCATATACTTCATTTGTGATATTATTAGAAATATTTTGTTTAGGGTTATCTTGAGTCGCTGAAAATAATAGATATTGATTAATAAAGCTTACTCTTAATAAGAAAATCAAATTATACTGAGATAATTGAGTTGTAACAGTTGGCACAAGTTTGTCTCATATTCAATTATTAGTGTCCTCGCGCTCCAATCATAATCCGATCCCCTCATATATTTATAGGCAGTGACGAATATTGTGTATTATTTCGGAACATAATATGTTTGTCAGTTGTATGTTGAATGAAACCTTAATATACGCTTTTATTGTATGTCGTTTGTTGTATAAAATTAATTTAATTTAATTTTCCTACTTGGACACAACACAAAGAGTACCCAAGGCCGGGAATATATTTTCCGAAATCCGTTAGGCCGGGGAAAATTCAGAGCACTGAAAATAGAGCTCTGCGCCTATACAATAGAGTTGAAAATCTAACACACAAGTGTCGAGTCAAATGTCTATGTCATATATGACAGCTCCACACTCGATACTTTCATTTTCTACTCTATTGTACTAGCGCAGAGTTCTATTTTCAGTGCTCTGAATTTTCACGGGATCGCCGGATTCCGGATCATAATAAATTTAAGATTGAGCGACTTTAAACTTTAAGCAACTTTCAACAATGTTACTTATACTATTAAACATCTTGTTTGTTACGCTTTCACGCAAAAAGTACTTAACGAATTTTAATGAAATTTTGTATGGTAGTAGTTTGCACTCTGGATTAACACGTCATAGGCTACTTTTTATCACGAAAAATATAGTGTTCCCAAGGGATACTGTATTTACGCGGGTGGAGCCGCGGGCATTAGCTAGTATTAAATAAATCCACTTTACCTTGAATTGCAATCCTATTGATGGAATAGGATATAGACGAAGGTTTTACGTTTGACTTCTATTCTTATGCATGTTTGTCAGTTTTGAACCGAATTTCAAAATAAGTTTTCTTTGAAACAGTGTTTTATCAAAAACTTACTAACACATAGGGGCTACTGTGACAACCTTATGGATGACCTGCTGCGCCGCATGGAACAGTATGCTAACAACCTGGAGTCGCTGGTAGAGGAGAAGACGGAACAACTGTCCCTGGAGAAGCGGCGATCGGAGGAGCTGCTTTACCAGGTGTTACCCAGGTACCGGTAGCTTCATTTTTACCTGACTACGGCGAAGCCAAAAGGAAGGGTAATGATTTTGGCAGTCTATTATATTTGTACGTATGTATGTGTGTATGTATGTATGTATATTTGTTTGTTCCACTGTAGCGCCTAAACTACTGGTCCGATTTTAATAAATGAGGTATCAATAGAATCGTAATAATAGCCAGGGTAACATAGGCTATATAATTTACGTATAGTTATTTAAAAAAAAATCCATATAAAATAGCTTTATACTACTTTCTAGGCATAGTAAAAGAGATTTTAACGTCATTGGAGCAATGGACATTACAAACCAAGACAATCTCGATAAACTTTAGGAACAAGAAAAACTTTCTAAACCTTAAACTTTCAAGAAATTGCGCCGCAAGCACGAGACTTTATGTGACCAAAATGCAGATATTGTGTACAAAAATCAGCTCACTAACTCTCATTCCAAAAGTGGTCATCAATATCACTTAGGGTCAGTTTACATCGCGACGATGCGCGATGCTACGCGGCGCTGCATTTTTAAGATAGCTATTCAACATTCACGACACAAAAAGATACACGTTTCATATGACATCAGATACACTGCACATGCGCCGTGCAGCGCGGTGCAACCTGACATTCGAACTTTTCCATGAAACGTGTATCTTCTTATGTAACGAATAGAGTTTAATTTAAAATCTTAAAAATACAGCGCCATGTCGTGTATCGCTTTAAATTGACCATAAAGGCTGGTCTCATTCGAGTCTCTTTTTATCGCAGGCCAGTAGCAGAACAGCTGATGGCCGGAGAGGTGGTACAGCCGGAGAGCTTCGAGTGCGTGACGGTGTACTTCAGTGATATTGTCGGCTTCACGGAGCTGTGTGCGGCATCCACGCCTATGCAAGTGGTGGATTTGTTGAACGATCTGTACAGCACCTTCGACAGGATCATCGGCTTTTATGACGTATATAAGGTTGTTAAAAATTAATTACGGAAATCTTGGGCATATTATCTACTGCTTATGTCAAGACATTTAGGTCGAAAAATAATTAAAACATTTAGAAAAAAAAAATACTTAATAAAATCACATCACCCTCTTGATGTCGCTGTTAAGGTCATTGGCCTCACATAACTGATGTATTGATGTTATTAAGGAAAAGTTTTTGCTCCTTTTTCTGTGAGGTTAATGACCTCAGCGCTTTAGAGAGCGCAAACCTGATGCCGCGTTATTTTCGCATAAGCTAGATAGGACATTAAAAATTAGGCATTTGGCGTATTTGACTTTAACTATTAAAATACGCTATTAATGTCATTGAAATTTGATATAAATGTTGAATGTACTTCGTGTTAGTACGTTATTTGTGAGTTTTGCTTCAAATTTTCTTCTAGTTCAGAAAACAAGAAATTCATATATTATTCATTTATGTATACACTAATTCAATATAAAATCATTATTATTTACTTAAACTATTAAAAAAATCAAAAACCAACAGCTTAAAGCGTAAAATAACAACAACACGACGCTTAAAAGTCTCAGTGGCCGTAAAAAGCTGTGCGGTGAGCGTAATATTCTTTTTAGCTGTAAGGTTAGCGCTCATGCTTCTTAAGCTCACAGAAAGGAAAAGAACAGTTAATTTGAATAAAACTTTTAATGGCGCTTTTATGTGTTCCTCAGCAATTGATTTCATATATATAAAATAATCTTGTAAAAACATTGAATTCCATAAAAATAGCAATTATAAACTCACGAAATAGCGTTTAATTATTTTGATGGTCCCATAGTTCGTGTCACTACCGAATTAAGGATATTCTAGACATGTTTTTGTCGCTTGTGTATTTGTATAACAATTAAAAATATTTAAATACGAATTAAATCACAAAATAAGTATTAACATTAAGTTTCATATGACCTTAATTTGGGATATGTTTTGTTCAATATTTTTCTTATAATAAGAGCTTGCAGGATTCCTGAATTCACATTTTTAAGGTTAATTCTTATAAGCAACCAGCATAGTTTACTTTTTGTATGCAATTTAGGCATTTTGTTTGATTTGGATATTTAATATTGTTACGGGATTATGGTCCGATATTCGTAGTAAAACGCCAGTTTCCTCTGAGAGAGTTTATTCGCTACGAATTTCCACACCAACACAGGCTTGGTCTTCCAACACACCGAAATGTCCAAATCGTAAGCAGTCGTAATCGTAATTCGTAGCCGGAGTCGCAAAGATTAATCGAACTATTCACTTTAGATATCGCTCGAAATTAACTCGAAGAACACTCGTAGTTAACTGAACTTACGGCGTTCGGCGGCGGCCTCTTTATATACCGACAATACAGTTCCTAGAAAATTCGTGGTGTAGAACTTTCTAGATCTTTCTACATAGAACAATCTAGAACTTTCGAGGCGGTGTGAGAATGGTACAGTGCACGTTCGAGAACGTTCTAGTTCATAGAAGCTTCTTGAATACTCTACACATTCGAGCGCCGTAACATACTAGAACACAAATTGAAGAGCCGTAACAATATATATTTTATAGGGTACCTAATACCTATACCAATAAATATTATTGTATATATAGGGTAGTTAATGTACGGTCACCGACAAGACAGTTTACCACTTGTCGACCTTATTAACATAGCAATAAGGTTCAAAATTAGTACACCGGATTGTCGGCAACTGTTGAAAATGCCGCACAAAAAGTATACCTAGTACCAAATTTAGACGAAGTTTTGAAATCAATTAGAAGTGGTGAAATAACGTCATACAAGGCTTTAAAGGTCTTTCTAGTATCATTAAAAACGATAATGGACAAATTAAAGGATACCCACCTAAGTAGGTATAATATGTTATGACTTACTGGTACTTATCTAAAATACATCTTTATACGAGGGCTGCACTAAAAGTATCGGGAATGGAATATTTCCACTGTTCCTGTCATATTAAAATCTTTTTAATTTAAAACTCCTTGGTTTTAAAAATCGAATACCGTTTATTTATTTAAAAAAACATTCTCGGTCTTGTCACAAGGTCTTGCCAAACTTGTTTAGTCGTTGAGAAAATGGAATTGACTCGAGAAAATTCTAGAGCGATGATTTATTATGACTTTCGAAGTGGTTTAACACAAAAACAGTGTGTTGACCGGATGATTTCTGCATTTGGTGATGAAGCCCCATCCAAAACCACAATTTATCGCTGGTTTGCTGAATTTCAACGTGGACGTGTCAAGCTCAGTGATGATCCCCGTCAAGTCAAAAAATCCCCGTCAAAAACTGCAGTCACCCAAGAAAACGTTGATGCTGTGCGTAAGCTGATTGAGGAAGATCGACATGTGACATACCGCGAAGTTCAGGCAACTTTAGACATTGGCATGAGTTAAATACAAATAATCTTGCATGAACAATTAGGTGTAAAAAAGTTGTTTTCCCGATGGATACCGCATTTGCTCTGTGAAGAGCAAAAAGCGGCTCGCGTTACTTGGTGCGTCAGAACTCTCGAAAGATTCCACGCAGGATCCTCAAATGCTGTATACAACATCGTATCAGGTGACGAATCCTGGATATATGCGTACGAACCCGAAACAAAAAACCAGTCACGAGTTTGGGTGTTCGAAAATGAGTTAAGCCAACAAAAATTGTTCGTTCACGGAGTATTGCAAAAAAAATGGTGGCCACGTTTGTCTCCAAAACCGGCCATGTTGCGACTATTCCTCTTGAGGGACAAAGAACGGTTAATGCAGAATGGTTTGCTAACATTTGTTTGCCACAGGTCTTTTCTGAACTCCGTAAAGAGAACTGCAACCGCCGCATCATCCTCCATCACGACAATGCGAGTTCTCACACCGCGCACAGAACAAAAGAGTTTTTAGAGCAAGAAATCATAGAATTATTAGACCATCCGCCGTACAGCCCCGACCTAAGCCCTAATGATTTCTATACTTTCCCTAAAATAAAGAATAAATTGCGTGGTCAGAGATTTTCATCACCTGAAGAAGCTGTGGACGCCTACAAAACGGCCATTTTGGAGACCCCAACTTCCGAATGGAATGGTTGCTTCAATGATTGGTTCCATCGTATGGAAAAATGTGTCAAATTTCGCGGAGAATACTTCGAAAAGCAATAAATACATTTTTAAATAGTAATGTTGTGTCACTTCCTTGATTCCCGAAATTTTCAGTGCCGCCCTCGTTCTCTCTTTAATTTCTAAATTCTTTCAAAATTTTCTTTGTTTTAATAATAAATTATCATAACGTACTATAAAAACACTTTCACGAAATAGCGGCCAAGAACTCACAAACCTAAAAGCAGAGTCAAATTTTATCACGAAGTAAGGTACAAACAGGAGGTCTACAAAAACAGTCATATTTTAAAAAATAATATCGGTATTCGGTGCCTTTACCTTAGTACTAGACAGTGTGTCTCTGGTACCAGGTGGAGACGATAGGCGACGCGTACATGGTCGTCTCCGGTCTGCCGGAGCGCAACGGCGACCAGCACGCGCGCGAGATCTGCCTCATGGCGTTAGCTGTAGTGGACGCGGTCCGCGGCTTCGTCGTGCGCCACCGCCCCGCGCACAGGCTCGAGGTTTGTATACGGGGTGTTTGGTAGAACGTAGTCAATCCGGGGGGCGAAGACAAATCATTTGAATCCCGTAGAATAGTATACCCGATATTGGACCGTTTCTGAGATATACGCCATTTTGAATTGTTCCCGGATCTCTATTTCACGGATTGACAACGTTTGACCAAATATTTAAACCGATGGCTTCTGCTAAAATATGTGAAAATCAAGGACAGACTCCTCATCTTTCAAGTCTTTAATTTCATTTTCAATCGTCATTCGACTATATTTTTATACTTATTGTATGAGTCTGATGATGATAATGCTTATAAAAATTATTTACCTTTTAAATAAATTCATCGATTCTAATATTGTATCTTATAAACATAATTTGTACATACCGTGCTATATAACCATTACAATATTAATTTGTTTGCTGTATAGTTAGGCTTTTCTCTAGTAGCGAAGGCTGGTTCTCCGTCAGGGGAGGCCCTAGTCTGTAGATGTAAGATCAGTTGCAAAACATATTTTTATACCTATCTTTAGAAATTTAGTACCTTGGACAAAGAAGACTGTCGTGTCCGTAAATAAGTAGAAGTAGGTATTCATGAGGTCTACATGATGTCATAGTTATTGTACCTTAATTAAACATGAAGCCGGTGTGAATCGTGTTATATGCAAATTATGCTACTGCTTTCTTCAGGTTCGAGTAGGGGTACACTCCGGGCCCGTGTGTGCGGGCGTGGTTGGTGTCAAGATGCCGCACTACTGCCTGTTCGGCGACACCGTCAACACCGCGAGCCGCATGGAGTCCACCGGACAACGTGAGTGATAGAGCGGTTCTATACACTATACAGGGTGTTACGTAGAAGTTAGAACGTAGTCAATCCGTGAAATATAGATCTTGGTGAAGATAAATAATTTGAAGTAGGCTTATTAATATTTTTTTTACAAAAAAAACAAGCTTTTTTATTTATTCTTTATTCTAGCTCTGCGTATCCACCTGTCGGAGAGTACACGCGCGTTGCTCGACCAGTGGGGGACATTCGTGGTGGAGCGCCGCGGGGAGGTGGAGCTCAAGGGGCGGGGGAGAATGTTGACCCACTGGCTGCTCTACTGCTCCGAGGAGTCGCGGCCCCTCGCGCAGAGCCCGCAGCCGCTGCAGTACCCGATACTGTTCCCCACCCTCCCCCCGCCTATAATACATACACCGTATTTGGTGGTAGAGCCTACCTTACCCACATTAGCGGCTTAGGATTTACACAGAAAAGTTGGAATGTTCCCCATTCTGCTCTAGACCCTGCGGTATCCTGTATCCCCACCCTCCCCCCGCCTATGATACATACACCGTATTTGGTGGTAAAGCCTACTCTACCAACATTAGCGGCTTATGATTTGCACAGTTGAAATGTTCCCTTAGGATTTACACGGAAAAGTTGAAATGATGAGTGGCAGTCCTCCACTGTGCGCATTACCCAGAGCTTTCTGCCGCGCACAATTAAACTTTGGAATAAACTGTGGCCAGCACCATTTCCGGATTACTACGATTTGCAAAACTTCAAAAATAAGCGTATTCCTTCTTAAAAGTCCGGCAACACACGTGCGACTTCTCCGGTATTGGATGGGTACCCGCCCAAGGTAATCGCTAATTCATCGCTGCTCGTTTGCCCCCTATTAATAAAAATCTCCTCCAGACACTGCAGTGTCCTGTATCTCATCCCTATCCCAGCCTATAAATGAGGACTATCGTTTTTGTCTCACCAGGTGGCGCCACTGTAGAGCGAGGTCTTTAGATACGGCTGTGAAATTTGTTATTACGGGCGCCAAAACAAAAATTTATATTTAAGTCATATTGAATACAATAGAACAGTAGAGTAAATGTATTGGCCAAGCCAGTGTTGCGCAGTTCCGTTTTGCTCGAAAAAAAAGGCAGATTTTTTTCTTGTCTTGGCTTTTAAAGTAACTACATTCATTGATCCGTAACTTTCCCATAATTAATCTAACATATTGCTAAATATTCGCAACATTAATATAAATAGAAACAAAACCGCGTAGGCAACTCGCAACAGTGGCATTTGACATTTCGGAGACCCCACGCTACACAAGCGAACCTAGCAGCGAATCTATACGCGATAGCCCTCATTATTATGATACATGATTCGTGTCTGGTGATGGAGCCTCTGCCGACGTTGGGAGCTTAGCAGTATTATCTTGCATCACACTCCCTCACACTATCTTCTTATATATAAAATTCTAGTTTTGTTAAAAAAAGTGTGGTAATTGTTACAGATCTCCTGCGAAACGACTCGATCGATTTTTATGAAATTTTGCAGGTGTACGAGTTGGTAGGTATGAGAATAGGTTGTAAGCTATTTTTTATATCCCTTTTATATAGGGGTGACTAACCTAAACCTAACCTAACCCATCCTAATTTTGATTACCTTTTTTATTTCTATTCTTTTACGATTTGGAATTTAATATACATGTTGTGTACCTAAATGTTCACCCTTATAACACCAACTCCCATTATTTGTTAGCGATATTAGTACTATAACAATCTTCAGCCCTCAGTTGTCGATAACTCATTCAGGCATAACATGTAGGTTACAAGCGTAGGCAGGTGTAGGTAGTAGATGTAGAAGTATATTGTAGGTGTAGATGTTGGTAGTTATTAATTTATTTCAGTTCACACAGAACAACGTCCGTTGGGTACAGCTAGTTTAATCTTTATATATATATATATATATATATATATATATATATATATATATATATATATATATATATATATATATATATATATATATATATATTAAATATAATTCTACTGTACGTGTCTATGTCACTGAACTCCTCCTAAACGGCTGGACCGATTTGAATGAATTTTATTGTATGCGTTTGGGTGGCGCCCTGGATGCTTTAGATTCACAAATCAGCCCGGCAGGACAACGTCTGTCGGGTCCGCTCGTATACTATAATTAATTAATTATTTTGACATTTTAGCCAATTAGTATTTTATTGACATATATTTTAATTAAAAACATTGAAGTCACTAAAATTAAAAAAAAATATATATTACATATATAGAGGAATATATAAAAAATACAGGCTCTGTATTTTTATTTTATTTTAGTGACTTCAATGTTTTTAATTTCAGATATGTATTATTAGTTTTATATTTTTTTTTTATATATTTTAACTAGCTGACTTTAGATTAATTCTTAGTTATAATTGTAATATTTACTGTAAAATATTAAATAAGTAATTTATAAAAAACGTTTTAATTCTGATTGTATTTATAATTTAATTTATCTAAAATGTTTTTCATATCTATAAGTGTAAGTCTATAAGTGATGTAAACACTAGTCCTTATTTATACCTGAGTTAATTAAATTGTATGTGTTTATGTTGTTGATGTGCCTAAATAAATAAATAAATATACAGGTGTTTTTTCAGTCAGTGGCCAAACTGTAAAGAGTGAATAATAATATTATACTCTCGAATATAAGCAACTTTTACTATGAAACCAACTTTCCTACTTGAAAAAAAATTTCGCTGTTTCGTTCAAAAGTGTCATGGCATTGATAGCACTTTTATAAGACAGCTGATATTTTTTCAACTAGAAAAGTTGATTTCATAGTAAAAGTTGCTTATATTCATGAGTATATTCAATCTTGAAAGTTTGGCCACTGACTGGAAAAACATTCTATATTTTCTTTCAAACTCTTTTTAAAACAAAATTTAAAGAAAACGGGTTTTACAAAAAAATCTCTTAAGAAGAAATACCAGGATCAATAAAATCAGTATTTTTTTGATCCTGATTTATCCTAAACTACTTGTCTCCGTACTAAGATAATATGTAGTTAGTTGCTACTGTCCCTTTACTAATGAATTAATGATACACGAGCCGCGCCGTTGGCCGCATGCATCCAAAGTGTTTTATATGTACTTATTGATTTTTATATACTAGCTGGTGAAAACGGAACCCTAAAATTTTTTTAATTTTAAATTTTCAAATATATAGACGCTTCACAGAACGTCAATCTGGTCCCGTGCTAAGTATCCGAAGAACTTGTGTTACAGCTACTTTTATATTATACATATATTTAAGATTTTTATTATATTATACACATATTTAATACACATCCATGACCCAGGAACACAGAAAGATGTTTTGTTCCTTTGGCGGGATTCGAACCCGCGACCCCCGGCTTGAGCAATAAACGCGCAGAAACCACTGAGCCACAGAGGTCGTTATAAGATAAAAGTAGCTTTACAACATCAGCTATCTACCAGTGAGAGTCCAGTCAAAATCGATCCGGCCGTTTAGAGATCAGTCGGAAAAAACAAAGAGTCAGACAGTCGGACAGACAGACTAAAATTTTAAAAATTGTTTTTCATTTATCAACTGCATTTAGTGCAAACCTGTTTTTTCAAAAATTTCAAAATTATATACAAACAATTAAATTTTATTTATTTATATAGATTGTAATTTATTGTGCGACACATGGTTTCTTAAAACCAAACATAATAAACAATCTAAAAATAAAAAGACTATTTATTATTTTGTATATAAAATAAAATTTCAAATATTTAATAAAAATCAGTTTCAAGCGATGTCAAAAATACAGTAGGGCCTCGCTAATCGGAGAGGGAAATAACAAGCCCCTTCCGAATTATCGAAGCGTCCGGATTATAGTATGCAATATTATGTATTATAATTGGAATGACACACATTTTTGTGTATTTTGACAATGTAGAATGTTTATGTAGCGGAGTCATTTTGTGAACGAACGCGTGTTTACTGTTAAATTAACTATCACTGCAGGGTGACAAAATAAAAGATTGTCGAGTGAATGCAAATTATTGAATATTGACGTGTTGTGACCTACCTACCACCACCTACCCCTTCCCCCGGACGATCATCTCGCCTATCCGGATTACAGCGTGCACCGAAGTAACGCGGGTCCGGATTAGCGAAGCTCTACTGTACTCCGTTCAGATACAATTTAGTCAAAACAAAAGCAAAAGAATAAAATACCAAATTAATGTGTCATTGTATTTCTTTTTTGCGCGGTGATTAAGTGACAACTGACATGTAAATTGTTAGCATTAAACACTATCATTATTAAACTGGGACTATACGATATGGAATCCGGCGGGACCGGGAAAGTTCAGAGCACTGAAAATAGAACTCTGCGCTAACACAATAGAGTTGAAAATAGATGTGTCGAGTGTCGAGCTGTCATATGTGATATTAACATTTGACTCGTCACTTGTGTGTTCGATATTCAGCTCTATTGTATTGGCGCGGAGTTCTATTTTCAGTGCTCTGAATTTTCCCCGACCTTACGGATTCCGGACAATATAGTCCCAGCCTAAATAAAATATTCACACCACGGATACGCTAATCCGTGTTGAACAGACAAATACAGCAACATGGATCCGTGGTGGAAATATTTTTAATTAATAAGGGGGTCTATGATGTTGATCATGAACTGTTGACTCTATAGTTAATCATAAACTACAATACTATAACCCGACTACGTAAATTATATAGCCTATGTTACCCGGGCTATTATTACTATTCTATTGATACCTCATTTATTAAAATCGGACCGGTAGCTTAAGCGCTACGGTGGAACAAACATATTATATATACACTGTTAAAATCATTACCCATCCTTTTGGCTTCGCCGTAGTCGGGTAGAAACAAGAACGTTTTCCTAGCTAATTATTCTGCTTAGCTTAAGTTACCTAACGACTCCGCTCGTAATTCTGTAATAAAAGTCTTAGCTAGTTTGTAGGCGACTTGCAACTTGCATCGCATTATTTGATAAAATCCTTACAGCTTACTAATATAATAAAATGTGTGAAACTAACTCTGTTCGGCGTCCATTTGTTACTCAATCACGGATAAGCTGAATTTTGATTAAAGGACATGGTGCATTTTTCTATGAAACAATTAGTCACGACGGCCAAATATATTTTAGGCCAGAACATCAATTCTCGTATTTAACGTAGACCTTCATTTTACTTTGATTGTATTACAAGTTAAGCGACTTGTTATCATAAACTGATTTTGTGACGTTTGGACCAATCAGGAGGCGTTAGACGATGCTTTAACGTTTACGAGAATACCGGTTTGGTAGTTTTAGCGTATCGGGACTTGATAGTAATTGTATTTATTGCACGCTTTATTTAGCAGAATTGACCCTCAGTATTAGGTTACGCATAAGCGTAATTGCATCTGGATTACAACGGCATAAGTCGCATATCTGTAGGAGGTGGCGGAAACGTTTTGATATATTTTAACTCTTTCAAGAAATATTCATATAAAATATGATTAACAAATTGATTATCTCTACTTCTCCATATACTTGAATTAAAATAATTACGGGAAATGAAATCTGAATGAAAATTGTACAATCTTATATTATTTGGTTTGAGGTCAACAAGTTTTTAAATAGCGGGTAAAAAACTCTCAATGTCTTTTAGTACCTTAGAGATGGATTAGATACCGGGACAGGACTTACGCTACTTTTAATCCTGGCGAAATGTACATAATGTTGCCGCGCAATATACGGATTTCAGAGCAAACTAAGTCCGACGGACGAAGTAACATCTTGTTTGATATAATGTTAAAATAATATATTCATCAGTCTCGCACGTGAAGATATTAAACTTGCTGATATCGCTTTTATATCAGCAAGTTTAGATTAGAAGAAGAACAGAAGTTGATGAGATATAATTACACATTTTTAAAGCCATTCTAAGAAATATGTTAAAGAATATATTCTATGTAACTAAAATTATTTTTATGCATTGTGGTAAATATATTACATTAAAACTAGATGTACCCGACACGCGATGTTCTGTTTTAACAGCCATGATACCATCTGCTCCTACACCTACACCAACTGCCTACCACTATTACGTACTGGCTACAGGTGATGTGTGAAAGAGTTATCGACCACTGATGGGTGAAGATTGTTACAGTTAGTATATCGCTAACAAACATCGGGGGTTGGTGTTAGGAGGGGTAAATTTAGGGTTATATGTATTTTTAATGCCAAATCATAATTTAAAAAAAGCCTACCAAATACACCTGCAAAATTTCATAAAAATCGGTCGATACGTTTCGGAGGAGATTTGTTACAAACACCACACACGAGATTTTATATTATATAAGATGTGGGTAATAATCAAGATTTTTAAAAACAACAAGTAACAACAGCTTTCATTGCCGTAATACCTACTAGTAAACTACATATTACGATACTTTTCTGTAATTTTTTTTACATAAATGAATAGTGCTCTGAAAAATAAGAAAGCTTACAACAGGAATAGTATACTAAAAATCAATATGTTCAAAGAAACTGCTGAATATGAAACACTTTTGTGAGTCTAGTGAAAACGCCCCATGCAAATTCGTACAAGCAAATGACGTCACACGCTTGTAAGTAGCTACGAAATGTATGGTCATATGCACAAAATTTCTATCTCCGAAGTTTTCGCGTTTATTTTCATACTCACTATAATACTTACAAAACTACACATAAAATATTAATTCTTTTTATCATATTGTAACACCTAATTATTTCTTAATGTTTGAAAATACTACATTTTTATATGTACCTACACAAATACCCAATTATAACATTATTATCGAAACGCGTTACAATAGCAATGCTACGTGTGTTATACCTCTGTAGCGGCTCTACGACATTTCCTGGAGCTGGGGGTCTAAAAAGGCCACTTAGCAGAACATTAGATGAATCATACACAAATCACACATTAGCAGAAAGTTTTTTTTTTATTTCTTGATGCCCATGGATACAAAGTCCTTCAGTTTTTTTTAAAACAACAGTATCATATTATTTTATAGCAAATTCAAAACATTTTACGTATGGAAATATTATATATATGAAACATATAATATGAAACACCCAAAGTGGCCTGTTTAGACACCCAGCTCTAATGCGTCTACATAAATGACGGACAACTTTTTTAAAATTAAATGGACCAGGATTTGAGCAGACGGATCGCTGGATAGTAAGCGATTACCGCCGCCCACAACACAAGCGCTACTTCATAGCCCATTCGTGCCGAAGCATGGCACACCCAATTCTAGTCTCCCACATTTACAATTTTTTATTTTTATTTTTTTGTACAAAAAAGCAGCTAGAATAAGTATTTAGTATAGACTATATAAGGTATTAAAATATACGGATTGCTTTTGTTCCACGCATAATAAAGAATTCACAACAAAGAAAGAACAATAAAGTAGGAAAATTATTGTGAAACAACCAATTTCTTTGCTTTTATAAAATACGTGTATAATTAATTCTATTTTTGTACATTTTATAAAATTCCTATATTATTATGTAAACGTATCTTAATAATATTTTTGTATCGATGTTACTATATTAATATATTATAATCGATGTGAAAAAAATATATTTAATTTATTTAGGTCTCAATGTTAACTGTTGATGTAGAAATGTATTTTATTATTAGTTTTTAATAAATAAATTTAATTTATGGCGAAGTTTTTTTTTGTTATTGTTGACCATCAACTAGTACACCAATAAAGACCGACAATCGGCAAAAAAAATCGGCGAGATACAAGCCGGGAGAATACCGCAATATAAGTATCGCTTACTTAATTAAGAAAATCAAAACCTAAAATCGATATTCAAACATGCAAAGAATTACTTGTAACAAGTAATGTGCGCACACACTTCCCCCACGCATTGTGGGCATAGATTAAAGTAAGAGGAGCACATAAACAGCTACATAGCCATACGGTTGTCCACGATTGTGTGGAGTAACTGTGGGCCGTTGAAGAAGTGATCAAAATTTTCAATTTTGGATTGATTTGCATCGTTCTATGTAAGCTTTTTCTCTGTACGTAAGTATAAATACATTTTCTACTCTGTGTTCTGGGCCCGCATAAAAACGAAAGAAATTCAGTTGCCTAGCAACGTAAACCCCTACATAAACAAAACTTTACATTCTCAGTACTTGTGAGACGTGACATGTGCGAGTCGACGAGTGCTATCATAATTTAATAATGAAATTAATAATAAAAAAAGTCATAATATTACTTATTTTATCAATTAATTCAGTAAGAACTATAAAACTGCCTAGTTCTTGTATGTTCGGTGAATATTACGAACCGAGTATGATGCAGTGTGTTACTTGTTCGCTTAATGCTTCGCTGACCACGTCTCCTGATGGTAAGTGATCGTTGAGTTAGCTACAAAAAATCTAAATTCGCCTTTAAAATGTATGCTACTTGATAACAGTTGAATAAAAAGACAAGAGAAGAGAGTGAAGAGTAGTAAAAGTATTGAAATTTACGTTGGAGTTGAGTAATAGTCTCTTGAGTCAAGTTTATATTAACAGAATTAATAATAATAATATAATTATAATATCATAGAATAAAGACTAGTCGTATGCACTTGCTCGCTACTTCTGCAAAAAAATATATTTCCTTTTTTACCCGGGTTATGTTTTTCGCGCGTATCTTGTATGATTGTAAATTCCTTTATTCCCACGTATCTTCCAAACCGCTGGATGGATTTCGAAAATTAAGGTATCTTTAGATTTGTCTTAAAAACCTAAGTGTAATTAAGATAGCTAATTTAAAGAAAAAAATATTTAAAATGGCGGATTTTGGTGTCTTATTACAATATTGTTTAGTACAGTAGTTATTTTTTTTTTAACCAAACCTATCTAGTAGGGTATCAAAATAAAGGAAATTAAAATGAGATTTCGAAAATATACATATTTAAATTTAATCAGGAAAAATTACAACCATTGTAATTAATAAATCAATAATAAATCAATAATTTTTTAATCAATGCATTCAATAGTCGTATTTTTGCTTTAAATCGACCAAGTGTGTGTTGGATAAACTAAAAAATCGGAAATACAATAAATTATATTTTAAAAAAATCCGACTGCAAAAAAAAACCATACCTAGGCTAAAATGACCGAAACAAGATTGAGCTGAAAGCCTATGTGAAATAATTGATATTATGTTTGGTAGCAGGCCCATTTATTTTTCTATGGGTCCCGCCATTTGCAAATTATAAATCGTAGAATCGTTCGGTTTTTTTTATTACCTATTCGCTACCTAAAAGGCTGACGTCTGAAAATCAATAAAATAAAACCGTAATTCAGGAGGTATCCTGTACAACATATTATTATATATTACAATATTATTGTCCTGTTTGGTAAAATAAGCGAGCGGAGCGAGTGAGCATATCTATTCCCTATTTTACTGTTTTTGTTTACTGGTAGCGCCGTCTTTGAGCGTCGAGCGCCACTATGAATGGCATCTCATAATATCGATAAGCAGTATTCCACCCCCCTATCCTCTCCGACGCAAACCGAAGAAATACGAAGATACGCGAGGTACATTTCAAGTCGTGGGGGAGAGTGCGTATGCGATGGCCCACGCCGCATGTGTTTTATTGGATTTTTTCCGCTACTAGTTACCGCCCACGAAAGTGAGATATATTCATATAGGAATGTGATAAGAATTCTGGAAATACTAAAGTGTTATGAACAGAAGTAAGAGATGAAAACTGCAGCCGCAGGACGCCCTTCACCGAAGCTGGTTCGGTAAGCGTATCTCCCTTTATACCTCTCCATTTCCATCTAATTATAACTGCATATTCACCTGGCGACGCCAGATACCTCCTGAAATACAGTCCACAAAAATATCGAAGAGAAATTATTCGCTAAACGCCAGAAAGGTGTGGCCAGTTTACTAATAATAAAAAAAAGTAATCTTTGAAAACCAATCAAATCACCATATTCCAAAATTATGTTCTGATTTTTCGAAATATTTTTTTTAAAGATAAATTAATCGCTATCACAGACTCTGAACTTTTAAAACCAATAAAATGAAACAGCGAGATACTGAGGGTAGGTACTAAATATTACCATATTATGTGCTTTTTGCTAAGAACTAGCGAGCGGAGCGAGCCAGCAAACAATTATTCCTATTTTACCGATTTAAACCTAAGCCAAGTCAAGTGGTCAGGGGAGCGTCGCCCACGCCTAGCACTGCCTCTGTCTTACCTGTCTAGTCTCCCTGTTTTATAGGTTTTAGCTGCACTTGCACGGAGAATAGCATACCGGTGTCTACAGCGCGGTGCCGGCCGTGCGGCGTCACCGAGCTAGTGTCCACCGACGGCGCCGCCTGCGTGCCGCGTCGCTGTCACACCGCCGCTGGCAGGGTCGCGTGCAGGAAGTGTCCGCGGGAGTATATCACAGGTCACTGTTTAGTGTGTATACAACAGCACCCCAGTGTCTAAAGCGCGGAAGAATCTAGACTGGATAATAGAAACGGAGTGGGCATCCCATCAAAATCTCCTAACATGAACTGAGTGTTTCAGTATAATACTACTACATACTAACATTACATAAATAAAGTTCACGGACTGAGCCCCTAGATTCGCCAACAATAAGTGCGAAGCAATATGATTGTATCGCCATTAGGGATTTTGCAATTTTGTAGTATTTCCACAATACAGCGACGTAATTCTTGTTTGAAAAACAAGTAATTACGTCTTTCGGCTAGGTATCTAGGCTATTCAACGTTTTTAATATTATTAGTTCCAAAACTTTTTCAGTCACACAAAACTTCGACGGGTCACCAATGAAAGAGGTCCAATGCATCAAATGCGCCAAAGGCTTTAAGCCCATAAACAATAAATGTGTCAGATGCGAAGCGTGCAGCTGTAGCCGACCCGAGGTGGTGGTAGCAGGGAAATGTATACCAAAGAAGTACCTCATGGATAGACCGAAGTATACAGACAATAGATTACACTCAAATGCCCTAATGGAACTTGTTAAGTTGGAGTATTTGTGTACGGTGAGTCAGGGGTTTTAATATTATTACCAAGTTAATATGCAGCTTAGGCACAGTAGTGCGACAGCCCTCAAATGTTTGCAGGATACGACGATCGCTTAACATTATGGGTCGATCGTTTAGATCGGCGATCATTTATGGTCTGACATCTGGTCCGTCTGATTACACTTACACTCTTATGAGCTCTACGGTCTACACGTCATGTTGGCGCTGGGCTAAACTCGGCCAACTAGGCGAGCGACATCGAGCGATGACAGGGCAAGGCTAATCGGCTGTCTACACGTTATATTCCACATATTATACGCTTATAACCGACTTTACTGAATATATTAAAATATATTATATAAAATTGAAGTATTATATACAATGAATGTGTATCATTGAGAACAATTTAGAGCACAAAATCTCTTACAGTCTTACTTTCTAAAAGCCAGCTGTTCTAAAATAGTCTCTAGAAAGGCCTATAGTATAGGTACTATTGGTTTTTGAAATGACAGATTGTTACGTTTGATAGCATGTGATTGGGGCGCTTTATTAGGCAGACCGTATGCGTGTTCGCCACCGGTAACACACAGGCATTAGAAAAAAAGATGTAGGAAGCATATAACTTCAACAACCATTTAACACAAAGTTAGTTAAGTAGGTATACCTTTCAATTTTCTTGTAATGAGTGTGCATATTAATTCATACAAGGGTTGCACTAAAAGTATCGGGAATGGAATATTTCCACTGTTCCTGTCATATTAAAATCTTTTTAATTTAAAACTCCTTGGTTTTAAAAATCGATTACCGTTTATTTATTAAAAAAAAGATTCTCGGTCTTGTCACAAGGTCTTGTCAAACTTGTTTAGTCGTTGAGAAAATGGAATTGACTCGAGAAAATTCTAGAGCGATGATTTATTATGACTTTCGAAGTGGTTTAACACAAAAACAGTGTGTTGACCGGATGATTTCTGCATTTGGTGATAAAGCCCCATCCAAAACCACAATTTATCGCTGGTTTGCTGAATTTCAACGTGGACGTGTCAAGCTCAGTGATGATCCCCGTCAAGTCAAAAAATCCCCGTCAAAAACTGCAGTCACCCAAGAAAACGTTGATGCTGTGCGTAAGCTGATTGAGGAAGATCGACATGGGACATACCGCAAAATTCAGGCAACTTTAGACATTAACATGAGTCAAATACAAATAATCTTGCATGAACAATTAGGTGTAAAAAAGTTGTTTTCCCGATGGATACCGCATTTGCTCTGTGAAGTGCAAAAAGCGGCTCGCGTTACTTGGTGCGTCAGAACTCTCGAAAGATTCCACGCAGGATCCTCAAATGCTGTATACAACATCGTATCAGGTGACGAATCCTGGATATACGCGTACGAACCCGAAACAAAAACCAGTCACGAGTTTGGGTGTTCGAAAATGAGTTAAAGCCAACAAAAATTGTTCGTTCACGGAGTGTTGCAAAACAAATGGTGGCCAAGTTTGTCTCCAAAACCGGCCATGTTGCGACTATTCCTCTTGAGGGACAAAGAACGGTTAATGCAGAATGGTATGCTAACATTTGTTTGCCACAGGTCGTTTCTGAACTCCGTAAAGAGAACTGCAACCGCCGCATCATCCTCCATCACGACAATGCGAGTTCTCACACCGCGCACAGAACAAAAGAGTTTTTAGAGCAAGAAATCATAGAATTATTAGACCATCCGCCGTACAGCCCCGACCTAAGACCTAATGATTTCTATACTTTCCCTAAAATAAAGAATAAATTGCGTGGTCAGAGATTTTCATCACCTGAAGAAGCTGTGGACGCCTACAAAACGGCCATTTTGGAGACCCCAACTTCCGAATGGAATGGTTGCTTCAATGATTGGTTCCATCGTATGGAAAAATGTGTCAAATTTCGCGGAGAATACTTCGAAAAGCAATAAATACATTTTAAATAGTAATGTTGTGTCACTTCCTTGATTCCCGAAATTTTCAGTGCCGCCCTCGTATAGGTAAAACGACGTTTTTAATGTCCCTTGACAATTGCCGAAGGTATTCTATGGCAATGTCAGACGATGTATGGAATTCGAAATTACCCTAAATACATTAGAAAGTGTTGTACATATTACTCGTATAACCAATGTATTTGGTTTATTTAACTATTGTCTTAAACATCAGTATAATTGAGCTGTTAACTATGCACTCATCTCGTTAATAGTTTATCGCTACCAGTCATAAAGTTTAAGCGTATAATTTTCTTACATACATGGCTCAGTGGTAAATTGCTTGAGGTGGACTCGAGATGGTGCAGGTTCGATTCCGTGTTAGAATGTGTAATTATTGTAGATACTTGTACCTTATATATAATATTATTTACTTGTTCATTATACAGATGAACAAACGGTAAAAATATAAATATCAAATCGAAAGCTGACTATGTAGAGCTGTTTATCTGTTCGTCTTTCTCTAATCTGTGGCATGGCACCCCAACAGTGAGAACGTTAGTGGTCGGTGATGATGCTGAAGATGATAGTTTTATGTTTAAGGAGCTCGATGTATTGGCGTGCAGAAGTCTCGGCAGTGCGTGTGTGAGAAGTTTGTACTCAGTAGATATGGCCGGACCATGCAGTCTGTGGTTCAAACCTAATGTTGCCGTTACAGGTAAGATGTCATGTACACGAGAAACTTTGAATCATTTAAATAAAGACAGGGACAGGGATAAAGTACAACTATAACATAATAATAATATGTCAAGGGACTCACCGCTGACCGTCCAGCCTGCAAATCTAATAATTGACACCATTAATTATGACCGTCATTAGTGGCCATTGATTGGCCCTGCAGCAAACCTGCAGGCTAGACCGACCGATGTTCCTTTCACTAACCATAAATGTTAAAAAAGTAAAATGGCAAACTAAAGGCATAAATAGGGAACATTATTTATTTAATCTCAGTATAGTTAATTACCTAATTAATATAGTTATTTAATATAACATGTATAGCTTTTTATTGACTTTTTGCATTTATTAGTCCATAGTCCATACCTATTTATGTTTCCTCTCGGAAAATATACGACTTTTGCGGAATCAAAACAAAATATGCATATTCCCTCTTATCAGACTTAATTTGTTTCTTTGTTTTTTCTAAAAGGTTTGTATTTCTAGCTTTGCCGCTGCTGGCCCATTCTGTCAGTAATAAAAATGACGACGAATTTCATTTAGAACACGGTAAGGTAGGTATTACCTTTTCTTACTATTTACGAAATTCCTCCAATAAATATTATATTTTTATTATATTAAATATATACTACGTGATGGCTACCACCGGTTCGTGAACTAACCCGGCGAGAAGAACCGGCGTAATAAACTCGCACGTGGCCGTCTTTTAGCAAAAAGATGGAAAATTGTTCTTAAAAAAAAAATAGTTTTACAATATGTAAACTTAGTATATATAATATTAACAAAAGTCAGATACATATGACATACATAGAAGCAGCCGTGCAGGTGGCCATTCTATTCCCATAGTGTGCGATCGTCAATAAAATCATTGACCCTATAATAAGTTTTATAACACAAACGTTCTTTAAATACTTTTTTTAATTTATTAATGGAAAGATTTTGAACGTGTTCTGGGATTCTATTGTATAGGGATACACCTTAAAGGATTTGCTTACTTTACTTAGTCTGATCACCGGTATATCTAGCTTGTGTTTATTTCTAGTGTTTCTACGTTTAGTTTTAAAGTTACTAATATTCTTTCTAACATATAATACATTATCTAAAATGTATTGAGAAGCGACGGTCAGAATACTTATTTCTTTACTTTTCTCTCAGAGATTCAAAAGGGGACATTTTTTAAATTGAACGTATTACTCGCTTCTGCAGCACAAATATTGTATTAAAGTCGGCAGCATTTCCCCATAAAAGGATGCCGTAGGACATTCTACTATGAAAGTAACTAAAATAAACTAGTCGCGCCGTGTCTTCGTTAGAAATTTCTCTAATTTTTCTGACTACATAAGCTGCAGAACTGAGCCTATCTGCAAGATTAGCAATATGAGGACCCCACTGTAATTTACTATCTAGTGCTATACCTAGAAACACAGTGGTGTCCACTAAGTGCATTTTCTCATCATTTAATAGTATATTGGTTTGTACTTGCCTAATATTGAGCAAAGTAAATTTTAAACATTTCGTTTTATTTGAATTTAAAAGTAAGTTGTTAACATTAAACCAATGTACTATTTTCGAGAGAGCACTACTTACCTCGTCGTTACCTGACCGATGTCGCTTCACATTAAAAATTTGTGAAGTGTCATCGGCAAAAAGTACTATCTCATTATCATTATCTTTAACAAGGTAAGGTAAATCATTTATATAGATGAGAAAAAGAAATAGGCCTAAAATGGATCCCTGTGGGACACCTAATTCTATTTTGGTCCCAGTGTACCTTTTACTATTTATCTCCACCCTTTGAGTTCTATTTTTAAGGTAAGAACTCAAAAGTTTGAGTGCAGAGGCCCGAATACCATAGTGGCAATTTTCTTATCAATGTAGCATGCTTAACAAAATCATAATCATTATTTTGTTTTATCGAAATTGATTGTAACCTCATAAAATACCTATATTTTTTTGCTTCCCCATTTTTAGTAATGTTATATATAAATATTTTGCAGGATACATTGAAGTTAGTAATAATAGAGCATACCACAAACGGAGGAATTAAGGTGTTAGAAAATGTAGAAAAGGGATATTTTAAATATTTTCCATTTGATATCAAAATAGGCAAAGAAATATCGTAAGTTTCATTCATTTGCTTCATAAATTACAACTTAATTAATACAATGTTAAAAAGTAAAAATTTTAGGAGTGTTCTAGTGAAAAATGTAACTGATGTTGAGTCCTCTGAATATAATAGCACATACGAACTCTACGTGTCATATAATAATGAATTGAAGCCACTTTCGATTAAAATAGTCAAGAATAACAGACAAATACAAGTAAGTATTAAAAATGTATATTACGAGCACTTATTATATAAATATGCACACAAAATTTCAAGTCAATAAAAAATAAATAAAGTACATAATTGAACAATATTTGTTTGTTTTCTACTCAATATACCCAATAGTTAATAGAATCAGTTGTTAATTTGCGGAAATTCATAGCATAGAATTTAATAATAATGTATTATATCTAGCAATATCCTATATACAATATCCTATATACAATATATTTTTTTTTTATTATTTAATTTTTATATATTTGCTTGCGGGTTGTGGGTATATTTTCGCGAAATTTTTTATAATTATATATTATAAATATTTGCTATTAATAAGCCAATAATAAAGCTATGTCTCGTTTAGATTTCATTGAAAAATATGTGCGTATACTTACAAAGTATTGTTGTACCTACGCTAGAATAATTGAAACCATTCTAGATGAGACTAGCCTAGCTTTTCAATCTGGAGTAAAAAATGCCCTCAGGGTATAGATGCAATTGTTTTCAAAGTGAAATGTTTTGTTTACCCTTTAATATTTAATAGAAAAAAATATATCACAGAGGTTTAACGAAAATATATATTTTATAAGAAAGACAAAAACGCCTTCAACAAAAAATATATCAAAGACGTTTAAACAAAAATATGGAAAATTCTTGGAAATTTTTGTGGGATGTGGTTTTTGTAAAGTGTTTCAGAACTAATGTAGGCCGTCATAGCATACTGCCAAGAATATGTCGAGAACATAACAAGCTGTATAAAGAGTTCGATTTTGACTTAGTTGACTTTGCCGCTTACAAGCTTGCTCCGTTTAAGCGCGCGTTGGCGGAGATACCCAACCCACAGTGGGTTGTCACCATCGATAGCCAAATAACCATTTCGCTATTTAAAATATGCACGCTGATTGCTGAGTCTGCCTTTAATTGGGTCTGCACCTTAACCTGTCATGTATCTTTAGTATTATGTATAGATATGTTGGTAGACTCAATAAATAAATGAAAAAAAAAAGTAATGTTTATTTTTTTTTCTAGAGAGGCTTGTGGCCTTCAAATAAATTTCGCAAGTTCTTTCTAGTGGAGAAATATCTATCGATTGCTACAAATATAACAGAAATTGTGTACTTACGAACTTTACTTTTACGCATAAGGTAAGATTTTTTGTAAGTTTCTTTTTTACAAATTTTTGTTCAAGCAAGCAAAAGTAAAGACCTACTCATTTATTGTAATAATAATAATAATTAGACATAAATCAGTGCACCTGGGATATTCGCAACACTGCTAATAAATAATAATCAGACATAAGGGAACGCACTTGTGACTTCACCAGTGTTGCGAATGTCGAAATGTAGCCGGAGTCACTTTTCATCAGACAATTTTCCTTTCTCACTTTTCTCTATTCCAAAAGTCTAAACATGTTCTGGAAACTACCTCCTAAACATAGATAAATGATTGTTAACGTTGTACCTAAAATATTTTTTTACAAAATTTTCAGCTTATCTCGCGATATCTCCAAAACTGACTCGTTGAAGTTGACATTAAACGTAGAGGCGCACTACGAAACAAAATCACCTTTAGCTCACACCATTACTACCACGTTTGAGGTCAGACACCAGATGCCAGCAGCGGGTGTTGCGAGGAGTCTTGAAGTAAGAATTTTTATACAGGTATTTTATGGTATTCTTCTACTGGGTCCATTCCCTTATGGTTCTCTACATCGAAATATATCGATGATTTAATCCAAAACATTTTTGAATTGGGTATTTGCCTACATGTAAAAAGAGGTATTTATTACAACTTGATAAAATAAGTAGTGTAATTTTGTAATTTGGTGCATTTCAAAGTGACAAAAAATTGGATTTTTTTTTTAACAACATTAGTGTAACAATCCTACATAATTAGTTTACTTACATCAAATAGAAATAGATTTACCATAGTGAGTATGAACATAATCACGCAAAAATCGGAGATATGAGAAATTTTGTGCATGTGACTATAGACCAATCAATCATGCATGATTCCTCTATGATATGACCATCGACAATACATTTTGTAGCTACTTACAGGCGCGTGACGTCAGCTGCCGGTACGTTTACTGTATAGGATTCACAAATCTAACAAATGTTGTGAGTTTTTCTGTGAACTTTGTGAGTCTGCAGTTTTTTTGAAAATAAATGTTTTTAGTATGTAATGTAATTTAAAAAATTACAGGTATCAAGTACCTACCCAGTTGATTGAGTATTTAGCTAACCGTCTCTCTTTTATTTTTTGGCGAATTTCTCCCAGGGAGCGACCTCTAGCTATATTAATCTTTTGAAGATACTGGGCGGTGTGTTCGGTTCTACTATGGCCCTGTATGCCGTTCTGCAGGGGCGTGGGGCGGTCAGGCGCGGCGCCCTACACGCATCCCTCGTGCCTGTACTAGCCAGCGCGATAGCAGATGCGCTTTATTTTGTAAGTTTGTCTTTAGTAGCGCATCGGAAACTTGTAACTATTGTGTGGGGTAAGCATGAACAATCGACAACGGTGTACTCGTAACGTTATCGAATGAAAATTGTTTGAAAATTATGACAGGCGCCTATACAATTTTCATTCGATAACGTTACGAACACGCCAATATAATATTTTCAAATCGCGTGTCGACATAACAGTTAAATAGAATAAATTAATTAAAAATCCCTAAGTTGGCAGCACTGAGGTTGTGCTCTTACCTAACCGGTCGGATTTGGTCCAACCATATTCGATGTGTAAGCTGGCTGACCGCGGTGAACTCAATCTATGTCAATGATTGACAATTAAAGTGTCTGGTTGTAATTAAAAATTAAGAGCTTTTCAATCATTGGATATGAAAGTATATACGGTACTTACAATAAAAAAACAATTTTAAACATTTTTGTCTGCCCGTCTGTCTATCAGTCTGTCTGTTTGTTCCGGCTAATCTTTGAAACGGCTGGACCGATTTTCACGGGACTTTCACTGGCAGATAGCCGATGTAATAAGGTCTAAAATAGGCTACTTTATCTCAGGGTTCCGTTTAAAAAAAGGGTTCCGTTTCCGTTAGTTCTATGCAAACGAAGTTGCGGGCACCAGCTACGAACCACGTCCGAACCAACTCCGAGTGTCTGTTAGCACTGTTATAATTCTAATATTATACATAGGTGTACATAATTATAACATTACATTTTTATAGGCGACTCTATTATCCACTCTTCACGCGCTCGCAGCAGAGGCCGGCACGCTGGGCCTCACTTTACCTCTGTCAAGAACAGAAGAAAAATTAATAACGGCAATGATCTACTCTGCAGTAGCCTTGAAGGTACGAGTACCTGTCGCGCCTGTCACACGTTAAGTACGGGCTGACAGTCCGATCTGGCATGTCGACATTTTCTACAGTTTTCTCAGCGCACTCGGCATAATTAATATACAGTCAGGCCTGTCGCCTGATACGGTTTCATACGGTTTCAATCGCACAGATACGGTTTGGAACGCGGTCCGATCCGCGGTTTGAGCTTTATGTGTGCAGGGCGCTATTTCCTATCTGATACATGCTGATACTTAATGATGAAAGTTGAGATGACATGACATGGAACAGGTTGGAATTAAATAAGATTAAAATCTTTTTTTTTTCTAATTTTAGGCGCTGAAAGTGATTTGGGTAAATATAAAGCAATGTAGAAGCAGTATTTTGTTTATCGATTGGTCGAAATATAATCCTTCGTTCAATGGTAAGTTAACAAGACTGTAATAAAGATCAATATTACACTAGCTGTTGTCTTTGTTACGAGTAGGATTCTTGCCTTTTTAATGCACTCTTCCTATGTAATATTGACGTTGTTATTAAAATATGGCTTATTAATAATATATTTTTTTAATGAAATGGACCAGGAAACGAACAGACGGATCGCCTGATGGTAAGCGATTACAGCGATTACCGCCACCCATGGACACTCGCAACACCAGAGGAGTTACACTTGTAACTCCTCTGGTGTTGCGCACTTGCACTTGCGCACCCTTGGGCCTCCAGTATCCGTAATAATGCAAGGGTCATTTCCGTTTAATGTGAGTCCGTGGTATTTATCCGGTCGAGCCGATCCCTTTCGTGCCGAAACATGGCTCCCACACGCCAAAAAACTTCATAAAATCTTGTGTATATTTTAGAAGTGGAAGTCACTGCATCTACCGACTGGCGAACCTATATGGTGGATAAAGAGTGGAGCGGCATGCGCAGCCTGCGGCGCGTGTCTCCGGGAATGACGGCTTCACTAGCACTCCTGATATTACATGTGAATCCCTTGTATTTTAAGTTATAACACCAAGGATGACGTACATTTGACAGAACATATCTTATGTGTGAGTTTATAATGAACTTAACAGTGCCGTAAAGTGATTTTATTTTTGTTCTAAATTTTTTGTTTTTTTCCTCCTTAAAAAGGTGTTTACATATTTTAAGCAGTAGATCATAATTATGCTACTGCTTAAAATATGTCTAAGGTTGTTTAAAATCAATTAAGGAATAAAAATATCCGTAGGTATAGGTTTTAAACAACCTTATCTTAACTATCGTTTATATACCCTAAAACACCTATTATGTACCTTGGAACCTTGCCTGTAATGTCTAACTTTTATTTATTAACCTAAAATTTATAGTCTAAATTTTATAGCTATCCGTATGTCTTTTATTCCTCAAAAGTCAAAGTCCAGTGGTGCATCGTCGCTATACCCTGGTGGAAATCCTACAACACACTACTGGTGGGTCGGTATGCCCTGGACCTCACGGGAGCGAGGAAGGTCATCAACAACCGAACCTAGCATTAAAATGAAATATAAGGCCTCCCCCACATCCCTCTCGGAGTCGAGCGTTTCAGCGATGCGGGCGTTGCGTGCACGCCGCGAGCGCGTTGCGTGTCAGCGGATGCGGCCGCTGCTCGCGCCACTCACACGCCCGAGGAACGCACACGCTTATGTGGGGTCAGCCTAACAGGGATGTTTTTCTACTTAGTTTCTGGATATCCGTATGTCCTACGTACCTCAAAGTCAAGGCTACAAATGGTGCATCACCTCTATTGCCTGGTGGATATCCTACACCACACTCATGGTGGGCCGGTACGCCCTGGACCTCACAGCAGGGCCGCCAACAGCTGAACTGCCGAAGGTGTGCTGTGGAGTGGGGGTCTCTCTACTGGTGTTCCAGGAGGATAGATATGCACATTATGTTAATGGGAGGTAGGTGAAGAAAGTGCTTATTAGTAGAAAGTAGATTTAAAAAATATATTGAGTTTTATAATAAATCATCCAAGGTTCTATAGAAAAACTTCGTATTAAAGAACATGAGCCATCGCATGCCGTCGAAAAAAGTTGATAGTGAAATTACCTACTATGGTAACGCGTTACTTAGCGAATAGTCATCTGCTTTTGCCAAGACGTTAATTTTAATGTAATACATTATATTTTTCTTGTTATCAGGAACGATGCGACCGTCGACTCCAAATTGATAACCGGATCTCTCGCTACATGTAGGCTTTTCTGTTCGCCACAACTCAGGTATGAATATTAATAAAATGTAAGGCATAGGGGGCAAACAATATCCCTAATGGTAGGCTATTACCTTCGCCCATGGACGCAATACAAGAAGAACTCCCACAGTATGTATTTTTATTTTTTTCTTTAAATTTTCAGGGAGATCTACATTAAGCTTTCAACAGCAGGCTACGGTATGGCAATTACTTATCTGTGTGTATTGTATTACTTGCTGCCTTACATGCAAAGTTTAATACTTTGGCAATTTATCACTAATGAGAAATACAAACATAATTTTTTTTTCAGGCGAGTTTGGCCAGGATCCAAACGGAGTTCTGCTGACGAGATTCATGGCTGCCTTTTTCGAAAGGGTATGTTATGTGACTCCTACATGTTAGGTATATATAGGTATCCTAGTTTTGGCAGCTGGGCAAAATTTCAGTAGATACGTTAGAATCATCTTCAAATTCATTATCGACCTAGCGGTCTAGTAGCTATACTTGTGTATAGTCCCTGTTGGGGATACAATGCTTAATATAATAATCTATCGCTAAATTTGCTTAAATGTAGATATAATATAAAGCTTGAATCTGGTTTTTAAAGAGCATTTGTTTAACGTGGTGCAGGAGAACATTTTAAAACTACGTTTTCCGCCGAAATAAATGCCATGCTCTTTTTCCTAGGCACTAGACGGTCTAAACTGGGTTGCAAGTGAGCGTACCACCCTGGAGAGACTATTGGACGTGGAGCTGGTGGACCGCGAGGGTGGCAACACCAGCGTCCTACTATACGACACTGATACCACGCCATCTTGTTTCGGTGTCACTTGGTAAGGAATTCGTTATTTTTCGAATTTATGCCATTTTTGGAGACAAGAATGAATTTTCTATGTAAATTCTGACTTGAACCGTCAATGCATTTATTACAATAATTTTAATGAACTTTTTGTGTTATTAGAATTTACTATGTACTCTAGCAAGTCTTGTCATTAAATGTTGATTATTATAGGTACTTGGTCCTTCGAACGGATGTTAAGTTTTCGACTTGATTGTATATGAATAGAATATGTAACAGAAAATCCTTTTGAGTAATAAAAATACATAACATACAATTAAAATAATATTTCAGGTGGGGAGAAGAATGGCTGTTAGCGACGTTCGACGCGATGTTGTTCGACTGCATTTTTAATTCGACTGGGCAGCCGTTCTTAGCCGCGCTTGTTACGCTGACTGTGTGGCAAGTCGGAAAACAAACCAGAACATTCCTGTGGAATAAAAGCTTACGTGAAGATCGAAGTACAGAAAATAATACTATGCAAATAAAACGATTCTAATTTGAGTTCAAATAATTGTGAGATTTTGCCTTTATAAATCTTAGTGAGATACAAATGTCGTAAATAATGTACTTACCAAATAAAAAACTGTTTACTTTATTATTATATTTTTTATTTATATTTACATTATCCTGGCTTGCTTTGTTGAAGTAGAGACCACCCTGTATACCTAAGGAGCAGTAAGATTCCCAAATGGAGACTAGAGACAGTATGTCGAAGTGTAGGATAACAGGCCAGCAGTTTTAGTTGGTCAGATGCCCACCAATATTATTACTTTTGCAATATTATTATTTTTACACCTACTAATATTATAAATGTGAAAGTTAGTGAGGATGGATGGATGTATGGATGAATGGATGTTTATTACTCTTTCACGCAAAAACTACTGGACGGATTTCGATGAAATTTTGTTTTGTAGCAGTTTAAGCTCTCGATTAAAACATAGGATACTTTTTATTCCGAAAAAGTACAGTATTCCCGTGGGATACTGAATTTACGCGAGCGGAGCCGTAGGCAACAGCTAGTATAATGTACTTATTTCTTCTTCTTCTTTTATGAATGGCGGCCTCAGTGAGTTGCCAATGCCAGAGTGCTTAGTTTGTAAAGACTTTGCTATATTGTAGGTCTCGTGAGGAAACAAGGGTACAGTCACTCTTATAAAACTAAATTATTGAATAACCTAAAACAAATTAATATAACAAAGGGGTTAGTAAATCATCACAGTTTTATATTGTAAGAACGAATATATGTACATAAAATTTCAATAAAAGACGTTTTTACTTATCATAGAATCGATTTGAAGTTGATAGGGCGAGGAATGTTGATAGGAAGAAGGTCATAGAGTGAGGACTGGTTTCTAGGGCAACAGAAAAAGATATGGTCTAAGGTAGTGAAGGCCACACTCACAAAGAGAACTATACTTAACCCTAATTTTTGCTAAGAATACTGGTGAGCAACAATGTCCAAGTCTAACTCGGCAAACTGTTGAGCACACCGTTTTGCCACTATGTGAGTATTTAACGAACCATGGCCAACCTGAACATCACTCTAAATATTAAAGTAATGTTTGCATTTCATATAACTTGAGCTGACCCACTCACATCAAGAAAATAAAATAAAGGACATTAGCGCTTTACTAAAAATGATTTTTCCTATTACAATTATAACTGTACTAAGAAATTAAGTTAAAACGAAAAGGAATGAAATTAGAGAAATGCATAAAATAAAATGTATCTAATGAAACAAACAAATATTTTTAGGGGTGATTTTTCAATCGTCAGTTAACTCATATCTGAGGAGTGAATATATGAATATACAAAAAAGAAAGGAATAAATAACCATGTCAATTAGTAATAAACAAAATAATGATTCAGAAAATTTACACTCAGATAATAATATTATTATGAATTCGTTACCGCCGCTACCACCATTGCGGCCTGCGCCGCGGACCGACGAGGTCCGCGCCCACGCAGGCGCCGCTCGTGCTGTCTCGCCCGAGCGCGCGCCCCGTGCCGCTGCAGTCGCCCGCTTCGTACGCGAGTGCGGCCACGAGCGTAGTTAACGCGGAATCTTATGATGGTTGGACAGAAATAAAAAGGAAGGAAAAATACTATTAGGAGAGGTGGATACAGTGTTCTTATGTCTTTAAAAGCGATTACGATTAGATTACGATACGATTAGAGTACGTTAAGGAAATACTGGGAAATGAGTCGGAAATAAGTATTGACAAATTGAAACCAAAGACTGAAAGAGAATACGCGCGATTTTAAATAGGTATAAACGAAAGTAAATTTAATAAACTGTGTGATTCGGTGCTACTATATATATATATATATATATATATATATATATATATATATATATATATATATATATATATATATAGATTTGTGCTACTATTTATAAGAAAAATAAGTTTCTGTTTGCCTGTTGTGTAGTGTATATTCCATCACAAACAAATGAGGACGTCGAGTACATGTTAATTTTTAGAATACTAGAGAGTATATGTAATAAATATAATAATATTGCAATAATTTTAGGAGATTTTAATTTGTTTTCGTGCAATACTAATATTAATCAATGTTACGAATATTTTGCGGCCTACTGTGAAGTGGTTCAAAGTAACAGCGTACCTAATTGTAATAACAGACAACTACTCGTAGACTTAGTATTGAGCGGGCGCAGTGGCGTGACGGTCTGTGCCGAGCCGGAGGGCCTGCAGCCGGTGGATGCCTACCACCCGCCAATCGCGGACTTAGTATTGAGCGGGCGCAGTGGCGTGACGGTCTGTGCCGAACCGGAGGGCCTGCAGCCGGTGGATGCCTACCACCCGCCACTCGCGGACTTAGTATTGAGCGGGCGCAGTGGCGTGACGGTCTGTGCCGAGCCGGAGGGCCTGCAGCCGGTGGATGCCTACCACCCGCCACTCGCGGTCGCCGTCGTCATCTCCACGCCCTCCGCGCCTGCTCTACAGATATCCTTTACGACCGACGAAAGTAATAATCAACGCCGCGTATTATTTAAGCAGTGGAACTTTGCAAAAGCAGATTTTTTTTCAATTGTATCATCTTTTATCAACAGTCGATTGGAATGACATGTACAGTATGGACGATACAGATTTAGCTTTAAATTTTTTTATGATAAGAATACATTGGCTATAGACACATGACATATACCTCTTAAAAGACAGAATACAAATGAAAGGAAACGTATTTATCCAGTCTGGTATACGTCCGATCTTATTAAAAATATTGTTACTAAACATAATCTACACAAACAATATAAAAGGAGCGAGTCACCCGCTGACTATTTGTGGCGATTCTCTCAACACCTGCAAAGTATTAGAGGCGGCTATCCACAGCAACTTGTACGCACAGGTGAGTAGCCACTTATCTGACGCACAGCATGGTTTCCGTCCGGGAAAAAGTACGACGAGCAATTTACTTACCAGCTAGTAACCATAATTCCAGCAGTTGATGCGGGGCTGCAGGTGCATGTTACTTACTTGGACTTCCGGAAAGCGTTTGACACAGTCGAAAATGAGGTCTTGCTTCTTAAGCTGGCCGATATGGGTTTCACTCCTCGCACGATAAAGTTTTTCGCGAGTTACCTGCGCGATAGGCGTCAATTTATCGACTGTGGCGGATGCCATTCGGAGCCTTACTACACTAGATCTGGAGTTAGTCAAGGAAGCAATTTGGGACCATTTCTTTTCATTATCATGATTAATGACCTACCTAAAATAGTAGAGGAGTCTCTAGATTTGCTGTATGCTGATGAACTTAAACTTATCAAATTGATAAGAGATAAGGCCAGGGATCATAGCATACTACAGAGGGATTTAGACAGGGTAGTAGATTGGAGTAAAAGCAACAAGTTGTACTTTAATGTACAGAAATGTTCGGTGATATTCTTTACTCGTGGACGTGCCCCTAGTCATTACGAGTATCACATGGAGGGGCAACCGATACAGCGTGTTACAGAGGTTAGGATTTAAGAATTCACTTTACTGCAGATCTAAATTTTATAAAGCATAATGTGGGGGTTTGTAAAAAAGCTTACCGTAACCTAGGATTTGTTCTACGCCAGGCCAATGAGTTTAAAAACATAAAAGCTTTAAAAGTGTTATATGCGACTCTGGTCAAAAATCATTTAGAATGCAATGCCATAATTTGGAGTCCGAATGAAGCCAAATATAAAGCGATGTTGGAAAAAATACAAAATAAATTCATTAGATTCCCTTATTTTAAATTATACAAGATACATCCTGGTTACCCCTTACTATATCCAACATTGTTTTTGCTTGGCATGGTAGGATATTATAAACTGGAGGTTAGACGAGAAGTAACGCTTGCTACTTATTTATTTAAAGTTCTCAGAGGAGAAGTGAGATTATGCGTCCCGGATAGGTACATGAAACGGCGGAGGCGACCGCAGCTGTTAGCGGTCCCGGCAGCACGCACCAACCTCGTTCAGCTGGCGCCCCTGACGCGCGCGCTGCGCTCGATCAACGCGGTAGACAAGAAAGCTGATATATTTTATTGTTCATTGAATGACTTTACTAAGGCTGCATATTTTATAGTATGTTTTAATTCATAAAATGTCTGAAGTAAGTCATTAGTCACAGTAGTTGTATGAAATTGTTATCTAGATATCTAATAAATTTACTTTATTAGTTATTATGTTTTTGATGTTTATTGTTAGTTACTTGTATGTCATATTAGGTCTGTAGAAATGTGGTGGCAAGCCCCAAAGGGAGATCTCAGACCGAGCGTGGTAGTATGCTCGGTCAGGCCGAAGCCCACTTGTATGAATTTCAGATGTCGTATATATAGTGCCGATCATAGAAAACTTCGATAGCGCGATTCAGGATTGTGGCGCTAATTGTTCCGCCACATCACTCCCCCCCGAAGACCTGATCGAATCTTGAGTCGTCTTGCTTGAGTCGCCAGTGCCAGAGAGTCCCAGTGAGTCGGAACTGTGCTGCTGCTGCACGTTCTCCAGTGAGTCGGAGTGCTGCCGTGGGGGCCGATGCTACATGCTGACCAGGAGAGATGTGCTCTGCTTGCTGACCGGACGTTGTAGTAAGTGTGCCCGTTGAAGCCGATGAGGGTTCGACCAGGCCGCGGTGCGTTGAGGCTGGTGGTCGAGGTTCCCGATGAGGCTGAAGCTGACTGGCGTGGTGCGGAGGGGTGGGGGGGTGGTGATGATGATTATGATGTCCAGAAGGAGGCGTGTTCTATCGGGGGTCACCAATGTGGGAATATGGTAGCAAGCCCCAAAGGGAGATCTCCGACCGAGCGTCGTAGTATGCTCGGTCAGGCCGAAGCCCACTTGTATGAATGTCAATATATACAGAGTTACCTTTTAAGTCGACCTAGATCCTTTATGGGGCTGTAGTTTAAATTTCTAATAGATTTGACTATGAAACACCATATCCTAAACCCAACGGTTTTCAAGATAATCTAAATTTAAGTATTTTTTTTAAAAAGGACATTTTTTTTTGTCTTTTGTTGTATCTCTTTTTTGTAATTTGAGCCTCTGTTCGTTTATACGTTTCTTTTAGAAGATGGATTGCTCTATCCATTTTAACGTAAAAAATCTGTTTCCAGAATAAAATGAGTCGTAGAAGATGATGAATAGTGAGATATGAAACAAAAAAAATATTAAAACTAGTTTTTCTTTCTGGAATATGACAAAAAATATCTATCGAAGTTCGATTGCAGATATGCTTAAATATCTATGCTAAAACATCTCCATTTTGTCAGCTTTCCAAAAAGGTATAACAGTATTGGGTAATAGCAGTCTTTATTAAAATAAAACTCACATGATAGGCCCCCGGGCATTTTAACCAAATTATTAGTCAGCCATAAAATGAAACAAAACCATGTAAATAGTAAAACGTTTATTAAAAGATTGTTTACAACTCGTGTTCTACATGTCCGCCTCTGTTTCGCACACATATCCTCATTCTTTTTCTTAATCCACTTTTAACTACTCTAGTGGTTAGCGATGTTCGCATCTGATCGGCTGCGTTAATTATTTTGTGTCGTAACACTTCTACACTATACTTATCGGATTCGGCTCGTCGTACACCAAACTCTTCATGTGTCCCCAAACATAATAATCCATAGGGGTTAAGTCGTGACTCCTAGCTGGCCAAGGTGAAGGTCCACCTCTTCCGATCCATTTATTGGGGTACGTCGTGTCCAGCCACTCTCGTACAGCTCTCCTGTAATGTGCAGGACAACCATCATGTTGAAACCACATGTCTTGAGTGATTTCTTCTGGTAAATCCTGCAGTAATTGTGGTAATTCTTCTCTTAAAAAGTTTTCGTAGATTTCTCCATTCAAATTATCGGGAAAAAAGTAAGGCCCAATTAAATGATTTGAAATTATACCCATCCACACATTCAAACTGAATCGTCTCTGGGATCCCTTTTTTATTTTCTTATTAGGATTTCCTAGTTCCTTTGAGGCCCAGTAATGAGCATTTAAAATACTATAATATATAATATAATAATAAATAATAAGTACCAGTTAAAATGGATAGAACAATCCATCTTCTAAAAGAAACGTATGAACGAACATACCAGAGGCTCAAATTACAAAAAAGAGATACAATAAAGGCAAAAAAAAGTCCTTTTTAAAAAAATACTTAAATTTAGATTATCTTGAAAACCATTGGGTTTAGGATATGGTGTTTCATAGTCAAATCAATTAGAAATAATCTAAACTACAGCCCCATAAAGGATCTAGGTCGACTTAAAAGGTAACCCGGTATAGTGCCGATCATAGAAAACTTCGATAGCGCGATTCAGGATTGTGGCGCTAATTGTTCCGCCATAGGTAAAGCTTTACCTATGAAATTGCCGTTTTGTATGAAAATATTTAAACTAATTTTTTTCATGTATTTTTTAATTGTATTAATCGAAGTAATCAACCATGCAATCAATGCATCTTTGCCAACGCAGGGGCAGTTTATTGATTTCTTAAAGAAATCAGCTGGACGGGAGGCAACAAATTCTTCAAAGGCATTTTGTACTGCCTCTCGGGTATTGAATTTTTCCCGCCAAGAAGTTATCCAAATCCTGGAAAAAGTAGTAGTCTGTAGGCGCAAGGTCTGGTGAGTAGGGCGGATGACGGAGAGCTTCCAACCGCAGCAGCAGTTCTTGCAACTTGGAGACCGTCTGCTGTGCAGTATGAGGTCGCTCGTTGTCGTGCAGGAGCAGCGGAGACGAGCGATTGACCAATACTGGTTGGAGATGTGCCAGCTTCTCCATCATTGTGTTCAGTTCTTCACAGTACACATCTGCAGTAATGCTCACCCCGTTTGGTAAGAAGCTGTGATGAATCACACCGGCGCTAGACAACCAAACAGTGGCATTGTTTAAGTGCTGAACCAGGATCCAACCAACTTGCTGAGCGCTTGCGGTTATCAACCATAATCCATTTTTCATCGCAGGTAACAATGCGGTTCAAAATTCCTTCATTTGTGTGTCTGTTGAGCAGTGCAAGGCACGTCTCGACGAGTACTTCGCGCTAGCGATCATTGAGTTCGTGGGGCACCCATTTGTCAAGCTTTTTTACCTTGCCAATTTGACGCAAATGGACCAATATTGTTTTGACGCTAACGTCGATAGCTGCTGCTAATTCAGCCGTAGATTGTGTATCATCGGCTTCCACAATCGCCTTTAATTCGTCATTGTCGACCAAAGTCTTCGGACGACCGCGAGGTTCGTTTTTCAGGTCGAAATTTCCAGAACGGAAGCGAGCAAACCAATAACAGGTGGTGCGTTGGTTTGTAGTGTTAGCTCCGTAAACGTCGTTGATGTTGCGTGTCGCTTGTGCCGCGTTGCTGCCACGACGGTACTCATATTCCATAATTACTCGAATTTTTAACGTATCCATGATGACGAAAAAGATTGAAATGCGATGAAAATGTAACACTAATCAATAAACAAATGACTACTTTTGGAAAAAGAATTCCATGTTTTTAAAATAAAATTTATTTAAAAATTAGCCAATAAAAATTATTTGGTTTGAAATGGCCAGTACTGCAGAACGGCAATTTCATAGGTAAATACCTATTATTATGATAAGGTCCTGTAAAGATAGATTTAAGTTTAGAAATAAATAAATAAATAAAAATGACTGACAGATTTTATATGAAGAATCTGTCAAAGTCACATATTTATTCCTCAGGTAAGAGTTAACTGACGATTGAAAAATCGTCCCTTATTTATATAAAGAAACATTTGTGAGTTGTTGGAGACGAGGCTTAAATATCTCTTCTTTTACTTTTTTAATACCAAAACTTTGTGTCCAGCTGTCAGAGTCTTGAAAAAAATAAATAAAGGAACAAATAAAATACGGCAACGTCACGCAATAGTGAATGAACAGTGATAGTATTTCGGCGTTCCGAAAATTATTGTTTTAGATTCTATTAAATTAAATTCTTAATAATATGGCAGACAATAAGAGGTAAGACGATTAAAATTTTTTTTATTGCTTTAATATAATTCATTTTGTATTTTTTTTTCTTGAAAATTATCATGGAAGCCAGTGTTCAAATTTGGCTTGTCATCATGTCTAACAAAACTTTAGATTTTCTTTGTATCTAAGTAGGTATTTTCCATACAGTAATCAGTTTTTTAAATATAATTCTATCAAGAAATACCTTTTTGTATTTTATTTCAGAAAAGTATAAAACATAAAAGTTACTTTTTCATTTTTGTTTGAGTAAAGCTAACGATTGGTTTTTCAGCCCCGACGATTTATCTACCGCGATTTTACGCCGCAAGGACAGACCTAACCGTTTGATTGTTGAGGAGGCAGTCAGCGATGACAATTCTGTGGTTTCATTATCCCAGGTAGGTACTTCTATCCTTTGTCTTCTATGACGGATATTTTTGCTTGAAATGTTTGATAGTGTCAGGTCATTGGCCTCGTAAAATCGTCCTCAAACGAAATTATATGGAAAATTAATTTTAATCATCCTTTACAGGCATCCTTTATACCAACTGGCTACTTATGCAAATCATCACAATATAACCTTAAATTTTTATCTGATAGATCTCCGCAATAGTTGATATTATTGAGCAAGAATAATGGGTACTATATAGGAACAGACAATTAATATTTAACCAATTACACTTGACTTAATGTTATTTTGGCCAAGTAAAATAATAAAATTTCAAACATCATTATAGTTATTTTCAGACAAAATCAATTGTTTTCTCGGGAACTATAATAATTATGGAGTATGCTATGCTAGCATCTTGGCCAAGTAAAATAATAAAATTTCAAACATCAGTTTAGTTATTTTCAGACAAAATCAATTGTTTTCTCGGGAACTATAATAATTATGGAGTATGCTATGCTAGCATCTAGATATACTCTCTACTTTGTCGTAATTTCAGTATAAAATTTCTATTAGTAATAATCCCTTTGTTCAAATAATGAAAGATTTGTTGTTTAATTTAAATTATATCAAATCTTGTGCTTACAACAGTATCAAAATCCTATTTCTAAATTAGATTTAAGTGATTCCCTAAGGGCCTGTTTCACAATCTTCTAATAGGTGATGAACAGCTTAGCCCAAGCACGCACTGGCGGCCAAGCCATGGTGGCCACTGAAATGTATGCAATTATAAGAAGTAAAAAATAATGACTAATCTGACTCGATTTACAAAATTTTTGTTTATGTGTATATGCTACCATAATAATATCCTACATCACAATCTCTGTATATCAAAGAGCTGCATTGCAACACTACATTAGGATTCAGGGTATTCCCCTCAAAAGAATGGAGTATATAAAGCTCATTGAACAATACTTGTTATTGTTTTGTCTCTGAAATATGAGAAATGTTAACAAATATCGATTCTATTCAATATACATTAGGGCTTAAAGTTAGTTGACCATAATATTTCATATTAAGTTCTCAGACATGAAAGTACATGGTATTGTCACATTAGAGTGACCTAGTCAATGGCTTGAACTCAATGTGGTGCGCGGGGAAAATGCTTGTTATTTCACATAACATTGGGGAAAAAAGGATAAACCCACAAAAAAAAGTAATAATGGGAGAAGCTATAGTGCACATATTTATACCGATTTGTAAAGTATTTTAGAAAAGGCAAATTGACACTCAGCTCTTGATGTTTTATGAAAAAACTATTTATTAATATTGTCTGAAGTAAAGTTATCTCAATTGCAGAACAATCAAAACTGTTGGTACATGCTTGTTTTTTATTTTCATTATTCATTTGTCTTTTATTTACATTTGTCTTTTATCTTCTAAAGTAATTTATAGAAATATAAAAATGTACCGACCTACATAAGTGTAATAAAAATAGATATAACACTAAAATTTGGGTCTATAATGTTTGACTCTAGAGAAAATCACCAAGAGGGTTTGTATGGCGCAAAAACTGACTAGTGCAGCCAAAGTAAGCAAAAATATGGGTTTGGTTTTTAACATAGTGTAAAATCACAAAAACATAAACATAATCCTTATATATTTTTTTATTATAATATCTTATGTACATTTTAAATACAAAAATTATGTATAGAAAATTTCCAGAAAAACACTATTATAAATAACAAAGATTTTACACATTTTTAAATTAGATTTATAGTCACAATCCCAAGTAATCAACTTAGCCAAATGGAAATATTCCTAAACTTATTCCACAAGTGTTTGTTTAGACAAAAATGGAGCAACTGCAACTGTTCCGCGGTGACACAGTGCTGCTCAAGGGCAAGCGTCGCAAGGAGACGGTGTGCATCGTACTCTCTGATGAGAACTGCCCTGACGAGAAGATCCGCATGAACCGCGTGGTGCGGAACAACTTGCGTGTCCGGTTGTCAGATATTGTGTCTATCGCTCCATGCCCCTCTGTGAAGTACGGCAAGCGAGTCCACATTCTGCCTCTTGATGATTCAGTTGAGGGATTGACAGGGTAAGTTTTTAAAGCAGTATTATTATTTTTCCAGTTGATGATGTTATGATACGGCTTTTTTGAGTTGTGACTATTTGTTATAAATAATAAATTTTACCATAAATTGTCTGTATAGGTAGTTCGCCAGGTCTTAAATTGTATGTACATACTGTTCAGAGTTATTTTACCTCTGACAGGACCTTTCTGTCAACAATATAAGGATCACTCATAGTAACTTCGAGGTAAAATAACACAGTTTCAACTTACAAACAACACATGAAGGCACATCAATAAGTAAGGACTTAAATTTAAGCCATATGATCCTAAATAAAACAATCTTGCATAAAGTGATTCTATGGTATTGGTATTTGTCAACAGAAGATAATATGTTTGTGAAAATGGTGTATTTGGGATTAATTCCAGTTTACCCAAGCAAGGCACATAGTAAAGCTTTCATATTTTGCCCAGGAACCTGTTCGAGGTATACCTCAAGCCGTACTTTATGGAGGCGTACCGGCCGATCCACCGCGACGACACGTTCATGGTGCGCGGCGGCATGCGCGCCGTCGAGTTCAAGGTCGTTGAGACGGACCCGGCGCCCTACTGCATCGTGGCCCCAGATACGGTTATACACTGCGAAGGCGAGCCGATCAAACGCGAGGTAAGTAACGGCCTCTCTCGCTAACCACTGAGTGGGGAGCGCGCCGGCGCTCAAGCCTGAAGTCGCGGATTCGAATCCCGCCGAGGGAACAAAATGGTTTCAATGTTCCTGGGTCATGGATGTGAATTATACATATTATAATAAGTTATATAATAAAAATCTTCAATATATGTGTACTGTGTAGTATAAAAATATTAAATATACTTCCCATTGTCTGGTCCCCGTAACACAATTTTGTGCACCACAATTTATGTGGTGTGAAGTGTCCATAGATATTATATTATCATAGTTGTGAAAATATTTTGTTTGCCTTTCATTCATTTTACTTACATAACTAACAGGAAGAGGAGGAAGCTCTCAACGCTGTCGGCTACGACGACATCGGCGGCTGCCGCAAGCAGCTGGCTCAGATCAAGGAGATGGTGGAACTGCCGCTGCGCCACCCGTCTCTGTTCAAGGCGATTGGAGTGAAACCCCCGCGCGGTATACTCATGTACGGCCCGCCCGGTACCGGCAAGACGCTCATTGCGCGCGCTGTGGCCAATGAAACTGGTGAGATTTACATCTAAATATGTATATAACATATTAATTATTAAAAAAGAAATAAGTGGAAGGCATTGGAGGAGACCTTTACTCTAAATAGGACCATATCGGGGTGGAGAAACCATACTAACATTAAGGCCCACTTGTGCAGATCTGGGTTAAAATATAATGCCTTCTCTTTCATAAATACGAAGACCGAGAGAGATAACACAATATTTAACCCAGGCTTAACTTTAACCCAGATCTGCAGAAGTGGGCCTAAGTAAAGCAATAAACTAACACAACTAACAATTACAAATCATAATGAAAACTTTGATATGGAATAAATGGCTTTATTATTATTTTTATGTATTGAACATAAATTTTAAAATTTTGCCTCCTGTCTGTTAATATTTTTTTGCCATTTACAAAGAATTCAGTAGAAAATGCCGTTTTGCCTCACATGATTTAAGTCCTTGAAAAGATAAAAAAGAATAATAAATTGTGATGTAGCTGTAACTTCAACTGAATTAAAATATTTGTTATAATTTGGAGAATTTTTTTCTTTGTAAATGTTAAGTCTTCGAAACATAACTATATGCGACGTGGCGCTGCATTTTTATGATAGCTATTAATATTTAAACTTTATTCATTACATAAGAAGATACATGTTTCATTGTAAGAGTTCAAATGTCAGGTTGCACAGTGCATGTGCAGTGTGTGACTCATGTCATATGAAATGGGTATCTTATTGTGTAGTGAATAAAGTTCAATTTTGAATAGCTATCTTAAAAATGCAGCCTCGCGTCGCGTATCGTCGCGGTGTGAACTTAGGTTATAAAATACGTGACGCAGGAGTATAATAAATGTATATGTATTTTTATTCAGGTGCATTCTTCTTCCTGATCAACGGTCCCGAAATCATGTCTAAGTTAGCCGGCGAGTCCGAGTCTAACCTGCGTAAAGCCTTCGAGGAGGCTGACAAGAACTCGCCCGCTATCATCTTCATCGACGAGCTGGATGCTATCGCGCCTAAACGGGAGAAGACACACGGCGAAGTGGAGAGACGTATTGTGTCGCAGCTGCTCACCCTTATGGACGGTAAGGATATTATTACACCATTTAGCTGAACATCTTCCTTGATCAACAAAAATTATACAAAGTGTGATTGATGTTAAAAGGCAAACTACAATTCTGTCAATGATGGATTTAAAAAAACTCTTTGAAAGTACTTTATAAATTACAATAGCATAATACTTAATGATAGAAATTATTATACTTTAAATGAGAGAATTGTGTATTTTCTTTTGTCGGGGAACAATATTTCAATAATTTCGACACTACTATGTTAGTCCGATTGGCATTTTGGAATATGTATGTATAATTTTTGTTTTGTTTGATAATTCAAAATGTGGTGGGTTCGAATCCTGGTCAGATAAATATATTTGTGATACTCTTTTTTTTAATTTATCAGAACTCCGAGCAAAGCTCTGTTACCCAGATACTTATTACTAACTTAAATGCTACTCATGATTTATTACATTGGAAATGTAATGTGTGCAGGTATGAAGAAATCATCCCACGTGATCGTAATGGCGGCCACTAACCGCCCCAACTCCATCGACGCGGCTCTGCGGCGGTTCGGTCGTTTCGACCGCGAGATCGACATCGGCATACCCGACGCCACCGGCCGCCTCGAGATCCTGCGCATACACACCAAGAATATGAAGCTGGGAGATGATGTTGATCTGGAGCAGGTGAGATACACTGAATCCGTTCGCGCCTGTTCTCACCGGTGGGGAGTCAATATGTAGGACAATCTATAAGTGCTAGATTCTATAGGTTAGAACCTATACATATAGAAATTAAATATTTTGAATTTATTTTGAATTTTTTTCACATCGTCGAGAAAATTGAAATAGCCAAAAAATCCGTAAAAGTAGTAAGATTATTTGCAATACTGACATCTATGTAGAATAGGCGAGATCTAACTGACGTCGGTAGACCGGCGACAGTGACTTTACTTTTCGACCGTTTTTAGGTTTATAAGATTATAAACTTCAAAGTTATGTCTTAAACACTGAAAATAGTACAATGACTCATCTTACCACCAGTATGGCGTAATCAATTTCGCTGTCTCGCCTGCACATTGAACGCCGACATCTAACATAATCACTATTCCCAGATCGCAGCCGAGTCCCACGGTCACGTGGGCGCGGATCTCGCGTCGCTGTGCTCGGAGGCTGCCCTGCAACAGATCAGGGAGAAGATGGATCTCATCGACTTAGAGGACGACCAGATCGACGCCGAGGTGCTCAACTCGCTCGCCGTGTCTATGGACAACTTCCGTGTAAGTACATTCTCGATAATGTAGACTGAATGAGACTGTTCTTAAGCAACATAAAATCTGGGCACTTTAACTGGGTTTTTATCACTCATATTTATGTGTTATAAATATAGTATATTTCTAAATTATAATCATATAGTAGCCTTGCTATATTGCCAGAAGAAAAGTAGGCTATATCTGTCCTGGGGGTCAATATATAATGTCCTGGGGGTCAATATATAATCGTGTTTATATCAAAACGGTATAGTCAATTAATCAAATCGACTATACCAATTTGATATAAACATGGAAATTACAAAATATATTTTGTCGTGTCTATGATATCACGATATGTTTGTGTGCAGTACGCGATGACCAAATCCTCGCCGTCGGCGTTGCGCGAGACCGTGGTGGAGGTCCCCAACGTCACGTGGACGGACATCGGCGGCCTACAGTCGGTCAAGCGCGAGCTGCAGGAGCTCGTACAGTACCCTGTGGAGCACCCGGACAAGTTCCTCAAGTTCGGCATGCAGCCGTCACGTGGTGTGCTGTTCTACGGCCCCCCGGGTTGCGGTGAGTTATGTTTTAGGGTCCTATTGACTGTATTGCTGTGGTGAGCTTTACGCTCAGTCATTTAATTGAAAATTTGATCATTTTTGACAGAAAATTTCCCGGCAGCCATTTTAAAAATATAGCTATTTAGAAATGTCGAATTCTATTGACGACCTTGTTATCATGGATTAAGAACTATTTTGCAACGAACTGTTTCGGATAGAATATTTCTTCTTTAAAATTATTACTTCGGATCGCCATGCTAAGCCCGCAGATGACGCTTTGTGTGAGTTGGGACTGCCCCCTAATGGCAGAAAAAATATCAAAAATCCTCATTTGTATGGCATCGAATTAGTTACCATTGTTTGTCACTAGGGGCGTTGTTTGTATGGCACAAATTGTAGTTAACTTCATCCCGGCGAGCAGTGACAAAAGCTCACATAGCACACAGGCCGATAAGGTATCTTTGGTTATACTACAACTTGAAGCTTATTTTTTATTAGGTTATTGCTCTGTGTCATTCATGTCAGTCATTGTCTTCCGGTTTCGTAGTTGTCAAGTACTTACTATTGTTTTTTGGGTCCGTGAATTTCGACAAATTTCTGTGCAAATTTCGAATGAAGAGAGTGATAAAGCACATAAAAACATACACTGAACGAAGACGAATCAATGTTGCAGCAATCTTAAACGAAGCCGGATTTCGAGCTAAAAACGCCGAAAATCGTCAGGAACAAGCCACATATATTTATCTATAAACAGCTAATCAGCCCTTAATAAGTTATACTTTAAAGAACGTAAATAGCGGCGAAGCTCATGACACACCTCCGCCATTAGACACTCAATTGACAAATGACAAGCGAGTGACAAGTGATTGACAGACGATGACAAGCAATTGACAGCTAAGGTGCACCATAGATAAAAAAGTGATACCAGGAAAAAAATAAAAATATACCAAAATAGAAAAAAATATATACCTAAGGAATTTTATAACGAAGATTTAAAAATTAATAACAAAGTAACTCAAAAAAGATCACTACTATGGAGCAACAACTACAACTGATACTAAGTAAAATGGATGAAATTAAAGCCGATTTTACGAATCAAAATGAAGCACTCTTCGAGAAATTTACTTCACATCGTAATAAAATCATAAAAAAATCCGGAGCAATGGACAAAATTCCATATTATTTTACTGCAAAAAAAGGGCAACAAAGACGGACGATGTGAAAAACTATAGACCAATCAGTTTGATGTCGAATGTTTATAAAGTATTTGCAAAGATTATACTAGACAGAGTCACTAAAACACTAGACGAACAACAGCCAGTCGAACAAGCAGGCTTTCGGAAAGGTTTTTCGACAATCAATCACATCCACACTGAAACAAATACTTAAAAATACTCAGAGTACAACAAAAAAATTTATGTAGCCTTTATTTATTATACCAAGGCATTTGATAGTAAGCCATGTTTACCTCCTAGACAGCCTGAAACAACAAGGAGTTAACAATACAACACAGCATACACTGACGTCATAGAAATGATCTATAGCAACAGCAAAGCTAAAATTCAACTAGAAAGCTTGGGCAACGAGTTCTGTGTAGAAAGAGGTGTAAGACAAGGGGGTCCTCCCTATCCCCCAAACTGTTTTCAGCCATGCTAGATAGTATATTCCGCAAACTGGACTGGGAAGACTTTGGAGTCAATGTAAATGGCAAAAAAACTCAAACGATTCGCCGACGACTTGGTGTTATTTGAAGAAGACCCAAACAAACTCGGGCACATGGTGTCAAGCCTAAACGAAGAGAGCCTAAGAATTGGACTTAGAATGAACTCAAAGAAAACAAAACTTATGACAAATAGCACCGAAATTCACATTAACATAGACAATGAACCACTAGAATATGTGCACGAGTATACAAGGGCTGCACTAAAAGTATCGGGAATGGAATATTTCCACTGTTCCTGTCATATTAAAATCTTTTTATTTAAAACTCCTTGGTTTTAAAAATCGAATACCGTTTATTTATTTAAAAAATGATTCTCGGTCTTGTCACAAGGTCTTGTCAAACTTGTTTACTCGTTGAGAAAATTGAATTGACTCGAGAAAATTCTAGAGCGATGGTTTATTATGACTTTCGAAGTGGCTTAACACAAAAACAGTGGGTTGACCGGATGATTTCTGCATTTGGTGATGAAGCCCCATCCAAAACCACAATTTATCGCTGGTTTTCTGAATTTCAACGTGGACGTGTCAAGCTCAGTGATGATCCCCGTCAAGGTCGTCCAAAAACTGCAGTCACCCAAGAAAACGTTGATGCTGTGCGTAAGCTGATTGAGGAAGATCGACATGTGACATACCGCGAAATTCAGGCAACTTTAGACATTGGCATGAGTCAAATAGAAATAATCTTGCATGAACAATTAGGTGTAAAAAAGTTGTTTTCCCGATGGATACCGCATTTGCTCTATGAAGAGCAAAAAGCGGCTCGCGTTACTTGGTGCGTCAGAACTCTCGAAAGATTCCACGCAGGATCCTCAAATGCTGTATACAACATCGTATCAGGTGACGAATCCTGGATATACGCGTACGAACCCGAAACAAAAAACCAGTCACGAGTTTGGGTGTTCGAAAATGAGTTAAAGCCAACAAAAATTGTTCGTTCACGGAGTGTTGCAAAAAAATGGTGGCCACGTTTGTCTCCAAAACCGGCCATGTTGCGACTATTCCTCTTGAGGGACAAAGAACGGTTAATGCAGAATGGTATGCGAACATTTGTTTGCCACAGGTCGTTTCTGAACTCCGTAAAGAGAACTGCAACCGCCGCATCATCCTCCATCACGACAATGCGAGTTCTCACACCGCGCACAGAACAAAAGAGTTTTTAGAGCAAGAAATCATAGAATTATTAGACCATCCGCCGTACAGCCCCGACCTAAGCCCTTATGATTTCTATACTTTCCCTAAAATAAAGAATAAATTGCGTGGTCAGAGATTTTCATCACCTGAAGAAGCTGTGGACGCCTACAAAACGGCCATTTTGGAGACCCCAACTTCCGAATGGAATGGTTGCTTCAATGATTGGTTCCATCGTATGGAAAAATGTGTCAAATTTCGCGGAGAATACTTCGAAAAGCAATAAATACATTTTTAAATAGTTATGTTGTGTCACTTCCTTGATTCCCGAAATTTTCAGTGCCGCCCTCGTACATATCTTGGGCAAGTTGTCTTCTTTAGAGACCAAATGGCAAAAGAAATAAACATGAGAGTCACTATACACTAGGTTGGAAAAAATATAAAGGAGATAATGAAGTCCCGGGATCTGGTCATCGCTATAAAGAAAAAACATTCATCACATGTATCTTGCCATGCCTGACATATGGCTGCGAAACATTGACTCTCACTAGGGTTCAAAGAGCCAAACTCGCCAGGTGTCAAAGGGCCATGGAGCGAAACATGGCCGGACATAAAAGACAGGACAGGTTGAGAAACACCGACCTACGCAACAAAACGGGGATCACCGTAACACATATCCTAACACGTGTTGAGCAGCAGAAATGGCTTGGACAGGCCACATGCTACGGGACATAATGGGGAAATGGAGTAGAGAAGTGACGGATTGGTGGCCTGCCAAGGGATGGCAGGAGAAACCGAGGCAGACAGTACCGCAGGTGGGAGGATGATTTAAAGCTCACAGCAGGACCAAATTGGAGACGGGTCGCAAAGGACAGGAAACAGTGGAAATCATTGGAGTAGGCCTATGCTGAAAGGCACACTGTGTTAAGAGATATAATTTAAAATGTTATAAAGTAATAAAAATGAAATCTTAATAAAGATAACTACAACTAGCAATAGAAAACATTAAATTACTGAAACTATTGACTTTGAATAATTTTTTGACCGTAACGTGAATTGTACAAATTATCCGGAAAATTGGATGGGGATATTTAAAAATTTCATTTCATTCATAAATTCACGGAATAAAGGGCTTTTTTATGTATTTATTACTCTATCTCAGGCATGACCAACCTTTTCAAATTGCATGCCTTTTTTTATTTTAGCAAAACAATAGCGGGCCGCACATCTATCAAATCCATAATTCGTCGCTATCGACGAAACCGAATTATTGTGTCATACATTTTTCCAGTAATATGTTATAGAAATCATTTCTCTTATTTTATACTAATAGTCTAGATTTTATCAACCATAGTGGCTCTAAAGTTTTAAATACTTCAATGAACTTTAATAAATTTCTTTAGACCACGTGCCATTTTTAGGGTTCCGTACCCAAAGGGTAAAAACGGGACCCTATTACTGAGACTTTGCTGTTCGTCCGTCTGTCGCCAGGCTGTATACCTTAGGCTATACCAGGTAGTATACATAACCTTCTTATACCGTGATAGCTCGACAGTTACAATTTTCACACATGCATGGTGTAGGTTATTGCTGTTATAACAACAAATTATAATGAAATAAAAATTAGAGGGTCACATACAACAAACGTGATTTTTTCCGTTTTGTACGGAACCCCTCTTGCCGATTCGCACTTGACCGGTTTTATTTTACATTCGAATTTTATTACCGTTCAGTCCAATTTTATTGCCGTTCAGTCCATCCGCACAGGTCAGAAATAATGTTGCCAACTTAGTTGTTTTACAAAGTTTTACTACTAAATTTAGTATTTTATTACTTAGTAGGAGTTTAGTTGTTAGTAGTGGTTTTGTAGAAAATAGCTAGACAGTAATCATAATATGCAAAGTGGCCTGCTTCTATGTGCTATTATGACACCTTATCATAATAGCACATAGTAGCACGCATCCGTAAGTCGCTTATAACTACCGATTTAATTTCTATATCGTAATATTTCCTACTATATTTTTATAATTTAACGGTTAAATATTAAAACTGAAAATGTATGTATGTTTGTAAACCCAAAATCCCTAAAAAGAACGGGATTCCTAAGTTTAGTAGCTTTTTATAGTTATCGGTACTCTTTTAGTAGTTTCTAGTAGAAATCGACGCGAGTTTAGTAGTTTCGCAATAACAGAGTTGGCAACACTGGAAAAAATTGCTACAGTCCATACGGCCGACTGATACGATCTTGAAATTGCACACAGATGATACGATTTTGCATCCGTTCAGGCCGAACTGAAGGACCGTGTATGGGGCCACTTCAGGTCTAGTAGACGACGGCGCGGTTTCGGCGTCTGTCACGAGCGTTCTAAAATTGACTGTACAATTGGGATGCTATGGCCCAGCCTTGTATTATGTATTATTAATAAAGGCAGCCCTCTCATTTAATAACTAATAACTATGTTCTTCATGCAGGTAAGACTCTGCTGGCTAAGGCGATCGCAAACGAGTGTCAGGCCAACTTCATCTCGGTAAAGGGACCAGAGCTACTTACCATGTGGTTTGGTGAATCCGAGGCCAACGTGCGGGATATTTTCGATAAGGTATGGTTATATTTAAAGAAAATTAAACAACCTAAGGCCTAAAACGTCGAAATTACATGTGTTGTGACTAATGTATAGAAATCGGGACTTATGGAGTGTTGGTGATCATAAAGATATTTTTTATTTACAAAACGCACGACATGAAGTACTACTAATAACTTAGATAGTAGACTGTTGAAGTTACATTAACCTGCAGTCAAAGTTGTTTAAATCGTCAGGTATGACAACAACTTCTCTATTTTATTTACTCCCAATATGTAGAGCCGCACATTATAAGAAATTGATGGTAGAAAATTCTAACGTTCGCGAAAGGCACTCGTCGTACATTCACAAATCATATGTCGCTTCTTTTCCTGTTCGCATAGATATTTTAAACTACTTAACCGGATATAAAGAAGGTTTTTATGTAAAATAAATACATTGCACCCGTGCAAAGTTCGTCTGGGTCGATAGTAAAAAATTAAAAAAAAAATCCAATTTCTGTGTAAACCCCACTCCTGAGTAGGATGTCGCCATACTAAATAATTATCAGCGTGGCAAGACAAGTAACTGAGGTAGGTTTAAAATCTGTTGGTGGGCGGGGACGATATTTTGCATGGTCCAAACATATAATGTACGGCCGGAGTAATAAACTATTACCCACAGGCCCGCTCAGCATCGCCCTGCGTGTTGTTCTTCGACGAGCTGGACTCCATCGCGAAGTCGCGTGGCGGTAGCGTGTCCGACGCGGGAGGCGCCGCGGACCGTGTCATCAACCAGATTCTGACAGAGATGGACGGCATGGGCGCTAAGAAGAATGTATTTATTATCGGTATGTTACACACTTATTTTCGCATCGTAAAATGCTTAAAGTCAGTGACATCTATATATTCATAAATAGATCAAAATATATACTTGTTGATGAAATAAAACTTTAAGTGTATTTTGAATTACTCAGTACGCATGAACAAAATCAGGATTCATGGGCGCTATGTGCTTGTCCGAAATTGAAAAATCCTTTATTCAGCTCTGTCTAGTCTTGTTTACCAAGAAGAATTTGTTCATCAGCTTGTAACTCACTTTTACTGAACTAAGTAAAAAAAAACGGTTGTCTGAAAAGTCGGTTTACTGATAGTTGAACGTGACAACGTCATAAGAAAATGGAACGCCTCGGAGCGAGGTAACGCCGCATGAGTCATGTTTTTTCGTGCGTGCAGCCGGCTCCATCGAATTATAAGACGTTGTCACGTCAAAATGGAAACAACTATGCAATAGAAGAAATAAAATAAACCATTTGCAAATATAATGATTTCTAAAACATCTGGAATAATAATAAAGTTCCAGAAGTTTTAGAAAGGTGTTCAAAACATTTGACTATGTTCCAAACGTTTTAGAAATCTTTAAATGTAATTCAGGCGCGACTAACCGTCCGGATATAATCGACCCGGCGATCCTGCGGCCCGGGCGGCTGGACCAGCTGATCTACATCCCGCTGCCGGACGAGAAGTCGCGCGAGGCCATTCTGCGCGCCAATCTGCGCAAGTCGCCCATCGCCCGCGACGTCGACCTCGGATACCTCGCCAAGGTGAGCAACTCGTTAAAATGAAGAAAATAAAGATGGAAACAAATTCTTCAATCAAATGTTTTGTTTACAAACAATGATATACAATAGAATAAATATATAATAATATATCGCGTCAACCTAATCCCATGCTAACTTTTAATACCTGTGATACAGGTATCAGACAACGAATATATTATTACATTTAACAAGTTTATTGATGATTATGTGTAAAATCTATAAATACTTACATACAGAATACAAAGGGCTTAGTCAAATAGTCATGCAATATTGTAATGATAACGAAGCTTGAAAATGTTAAAATATAGGGGCAATAATTTAGCGACGGAATACGTCAATCGCATACATTTTAATGCTTTCTAAATTAGTTATCGTTTTTATATTGCTACTGAATTAAGTTAACCTACACCGCCCGATCATGTTATGCGACCCATAACTTTGTGTGCTTGAACTCTGTTATTCAGTTGCGATCAAAAAAAGTGTCTGACGACACACATTTATTACTCGGTCTTTAATACTGAGCATATTACGCTCCAGGTGACGCAAGGTTTCTCCGGCGCCGATTTAACTGAGGTGTGCCAGCGCGCGTGCAAGCTCGCCATCCGCCAGGCGATCGAGGCTGACATTACACGCGAGCGCGCGCGCCAGAGCCAGCCCGCCGCCGCTGTCATGGACGTAAGTACTGTTCATTGTTCGTGTTTGTAGATCAATCGTCGAAGTCATTGGAAATGATAGAGGAGAACATGATACTCCAGACTCCTTCTATATTACATCTACTTGCGTTCACTATGGGAGAAATCATTGTATTTTTTTAAATCAAAACTGCCTCTGTCGTGTTTACTTATCGTAGCAAGCTACATTATTCTTTAAGTAAATGTTAGTACTTTATAAAACGCATCATATAAATCTATAACGTTTGCCGTCGCGGCTTTCGAGTCGATTTTACTCCTGAGGCGTCCCGATAGATATTTCACACACATAGTTTTTCTTGAAACACAGTGGATATTGTGGTTGTTCTGGGCACATAGTTGTTATGTTTTGGACGCAAAGTGTGTAAGCTAGGAACTTACACATGCGACTTTGAGCTGAAGGACGTAGGTATATAGGTTAACGTGAGGGCTGGAGACAACTGGGACTGACCTTATTGTTGAGCTGGTGGTCCTGGATCTGGGCGGAGGTTTCTTCTCACTACACTACACAGCTGTTGAGCGGATTATCGATAGATTTATCGCGGTTCGCCGGCGAATTTGGTATTATATTAACGAGCACAAATAAATATGCGCACACGCGTTCGCGTTCACTAGGTTTCGGGATGAGCTGAAAATGCATCCAGCGCGGAAGGGGTTCTAATTACAAGTGTACGTCACTCTCTGACAGCGCCCCTGAGTCGGTCGGCCATACTCGCGTTGTGATTGGCCGAATTGAATGTCCTTTGTGTTTATTCTAAACGTCGCAATAGTGTTGGCGCGAACACAAAGTTATTAGTGTTATGGACATCTAGAGCTGTCAATACAGAAATTATTTTGGAGCAGTTGTTAGTGAAGTAGTGTCGACATGACTGCTATCACAGTTGTCGTGGACCCAAAGTTGTTAGTGTTGTTATCTGCCGCAGATGGACGAGGAGGACCCCGTACCGGAGATCAGCCGCGCGCACTTCGAGGAGGCGATGAAGTTCGCGCGCCGCTCCGTCTCCGACAACGACGTGCGCAAGTACGAGATGTTCGCGCAGACGCTGCAGCAGAGCCGCGGCTTCGGGACCAACTTCAGGTGGGTGTCATACACGGCGTATGTGACAGTTGACAGTAGCATGCCACTAACTTCAATCCCTTGCTGTGAGACTCGTGGCTGTGAGATTTGTGATATTACAATCTACGTAACTGCAAATTAATTTATTCATCCTATTTTACATGACTGCAATGTGAAACTAATAACTCTTACTCAATTTGTGTTTGCTGCTGTTGTTGTTAAGATGAAACAGATTGGATATACAGTTGTGGTCACATAATTAAGAACGCTCTGTAGTTCCATATATTTTCTTACAAAGAACCTAGTCATATGATAGTAGTGTGTTTGTGCAACTAGTTGTGTTATATAGCCATATATTTATGTTAGATATCCAAAGGGATAGACAAAATGCTGTTATGATGACACAATATAATAATCTACAGGTTTTATACAAATTGTATGCTTTAAACGTTAGTTCGAACGATCATTACGTATCAATTGGCGATTTTAACCTCCCATTTTTGTCATGGGACGAAAACGGGTACACAGTATTAAAAAAGGGTGGGTCCTTTTGAACTCCCAAGAATCCGGAACTAGATTTATGGAATCATTAACCTTTTATGGATTTCATCAGTATAATCAATTGACAAATTATTACGGTAATACACTCGATCTTGTTTTCTGTAATCTTCCTTTCTGTTATCTGTAAGTCCGGCCTCCGTGCCTCTCTTGAAAGAAGACCGCGCGCATCCGTTGTTTACCTTCATTGTACTTGATTTGAATGTGTCCATATTACACGAGGCTGAGATAAAAAAGAATAACTTTAAAAAGCCCCTTACATTATTATGAATGATTATTTTCTTAAACAGGACTGGGTTAGTTTGCTGTCTGCTAATACTATTGATGATTCCGTCGATATATTTTACAAAACTATCAACAGCTGCGTCACGTCACATGTTCCAGTTACTACCTGTAGGGGAGGGCGTACTTACCCCAAGTGGTACTCGCCAGCGCTTATTAATATTATTAAAGAAAAAAGTAGGGCACACAAACGCTGGAAAAAGTTCGGTAATAACTTAGACTACGACGAATTTTCCCTCCTTAGGTCAAGAGAACGTCGTGTAAAAAATAATGTTTTAGAAAATTTACCTCCTAACTGTGAAAACAACTTAAAAAGTAATCCATCCAAACATAAAGGTTGTACGAGGTGGTTCAGTTTACCCTAAAAAAATTAAAATGGAAGAGGCAGAGTATACTGAAGGTAACTTTCTTTCGAAGTGTATTCGGCAAGCCTAATAGTATTACTCCCGATCGAATACTTAGTATAAATTCTGACGTAGTGTCTAATATTCAAGTAACCACAATCCAAAAGTCGAAGATATCTTACAAAAACTAGATATTAAGAAAGGCCCTGGTAGCGATATGCTACCACCCCTGTTTTAGGTACGCTGTTCTAAATCCCTCGCCCTTCCATTGACCATTTTGTATAATCGATCACTTTTTGATGACATGTTTCCGTAAAAATGGAAAGTAGCCCATATCGTTTCTATACACAAAAAAGGCTCACGTATGGACGTTAAGAATTACAGGGGTATCTCTATTTTAAATACAGCCGCCAAATTATTGGAAAAAAATATATGTAATAATATCTATCCGACATTACATCGTTTGATCCCTTTTCAACAACATGGTTTCCTAAAGCACCGTTCAACAACTACTAATTTGGCTTGTTTTACTTCTTTTATGTTGGAGAATATGGAACGCGGAGGTCAAATTGATGTTATCTATACGGACTTTGAAAAAGCGTTCGACCGTGTAGATCACCACATTATTTTACAAAAGCTCCAGGAGCTCGGAATCCGGATGGAATTGAATGGAGATTTACTGCCGTGGATAAAATCATATTTATCGAATCGTTCCCAGGCCGTTGTAATGGGCGGTTATCGGTCGGACTACATTGGTATGCCTACGGGAGTTCCACAGGGTCGGATGTGGGACCACTCCTGTACAATGCCTATTTGTATGATATCGGTTCGTGCTTTGAACATTCGGACTATCTTATATATGCGGACGACAAAAAATCTTCTGCAAGATCGATTCCAATTAGGATTGTTCATTGCTGCAAAAAGACCTTAACCACTTACAATATTACACTCGTAACAACATAACTGTCAATTCAAATAAGTGTGAATGTATTACATTTACTCGGAGACCAAAGGCCATAACCTACAATTATTATATGAATGGTGAACAAATTCAAAGAAAACAAATCGTTAGAGATCTTGGTATGTACTTGGACAGCAAAATCACATTTTCTGATCATGTTGAGAACGTAATTAATAGAGCCTACAAGAATCTGGGCTATGTTTTTATAGTTATGATAATAGCTGCGGCGAGTTTGATCTTTTGTCCTTGGAACAGAGACGTACGGTTTTGGATATATGTCTGTTATACGATATCGCGACCTTGTATCTCAACTTACCTACCGCACACCGAAATATCGCACTAGGAACACACCCCGCTGCTGCATGCAATACACATTATGCAAAGAATTCTGTCCTACCACGTATAATCCGCTCATATACTAGAAGCTTTTGTAGTGTTGACCTATTCAGACATAAAAAGTTAAAATTTAATAACGAAATTATTAAAACGCAAAAAATAAATGAATAAGCATATTTAAAAAATTAACCTAAATAAAAAAATTACATAAAATATAAAACACTTACCTTGTGTTTTTAACACGATGTTGACTATTTTCTATATATATTTCTATAGACTGCACGACCTGTACTACTTCTCACACGCCACCCTAATAGTGTTTGCCACTGGTCCCAAGACCTCGTGTCGCAGGGCTAGGGTGCCACAACCCACAAGCAATACACACACAAACACTCACAACACACACACACACAAACACACACAAACACTCACAACACACACACACACAAACACACACAAACACTCACAACACACACACACACAAACATTCACAACACACACACACACAAACACTCACAACACACACACACACACAAACACTCACAACACACACACAAACACTCACAACACACACACACAAACACTCACAACACACACACACAAACACTCACAACACACACACACACAAACACTCACAACACACACACACACAAACACTCACAACACACACACAAACACTCACAACACACACACAAACACTCACAACACACACACACAAACACTCACAACACACACACACACAAACACTCACAACACACACACACAAACACTCACAACACACACACAAACACTCACAACACACACACACACACAAACACTCACAACACACACACACACACAAACACTCACAACACACACACACACACACACAAACACTCACAACACACACAACACACACACAAACACTAACAACACACACAACACACACACAAACACTAACAACACACACAACACACACACAAACACTCACAACACACACACACATACACACACAAACACTCACACACAAACACTCACAACACACACACAAACACTCACAACACACACACAAACACTCACAACACACACACACAACACACACACAAACACTCACAACACACACACACATACACACAACACACACACAAACACTCACAACACACACACACATACACACACAAACACTCACACACAAACACTCACAACACACACAAACACTCACAACACACAACACACACACACACAAACACACAACACACACACACACAAACACACAACACACACAAACAAACACTCACAACACACACACGCACACACACAAACAAACACTCACAACACACACACGCACACACACAAACAAACACTCACAACACACAAACAAACACTCACACACACACACACACACACACACACACACACACACACACACACACACACACAAACAAACACTCACAAACAAACACTCACAGCACACACACACACACAAACACTCACAACACACACACACACAAACAAACACAAACAAACACACACAAACACTCACAACACACACACACACAAACACTCACAAACACTCACAACACACACACACACACACACAAACACTCACAACACACACACACACAAACACTCACAACACACACACACACACACACACACACACTCACTCACAACACACACACACACACTCACAACACACACACACACACTCACAACACACACACACACACTCACAACACACACTCACACACTCACAACACACACAAACACTCACAACACACACAACACACACACTCAACACACACACTCTCACAACACACACACACACTCACAACACACACACACTCACAACACACACACACTCACAACACACACACACTCACAACACACACACACACTCACAACACACACACACACTCTCACAACACACACACACACTCTCACAACACACACACACACTCACAACACACACACACACACTCACAACACACACACACACACTCACAACACACACACACTCTCACAACACACACACACACTCTCACAACACACACACACTCACAACACACACACACACAACACACACACACACAACACACATACACTCACTCACAACACACACACACACTCACAACACACACTCACAACACACACACTCACAACACACACACACACAACACACACACACTCACTCACACACACACATGATGAATTTTTATATTCTTACAACTACATTTGTAACAATGCTATAAATAAATATGTAGTTTTGTTTAATATTACCATTGAACTGAGAGTTGCTTTTAAATTTTAATTTATAGAGACGTTTGGCAATTTTCTCTAAATCTATATTAATTAAGTATTACCTTTCTATTTAGCTACACGCCTGTACACTCTGATAGGATCTGTAATACCTGTTATTCCATATTCATTGTTAATTGCTTAGTGTTAATTTTATGTTATGTTGTTTATGTATGTTATGTATATGCTGTTGGTATTATAATAAAGAAAAATAAAATAAAAAATGATCAAAAAATCAAAATCAAAATCAATTATCATTAAACTAATAGCATTAGGCTGGACAAATAATTAAGACCGCTAAAAGTTATTCATTTAGTTTTATTCAAATATTAATTAATAACGATTTAAAATAATAATCTAATAAATAATAGGAAATTGTAAAAAATTGCAATATAGCCACAAGGCAAGTGTCAAATTAATTGACCATTTGGCCATTGGCCATTTAAAAATACATTTAGAATAAACGCTTTAAAAATATTATTTTTAATGATTTGAAGCTTTTTAACACACATCAAGCCACTTCCAATATTCTACGTTTGAAAAACAGGATAAAAGTTGAATCAATATGATTGGTTAATAGTTTGCCAAAACAAAATACTTTTAGAGTGTCTAGCGAGCAACGAAATGAGTATTGTGATGATATAACTTTTAAGTCTTATGCATAGTGTATACAGTTTATTAATTGAAATATGAATAAATTTAGTTTATAAATTAAGACACCGCTCATACTAATGAGTAAGTTTTGGAATAGCAGGACTAAAAAGATAAGTTGCATAGAATAAGTTATACTCATTGATTCTATGAATCATATAAAATGTTATGGCAAGTTGGTCTTAAAATAATGACCACAAACTAATTGTCCCATCTGTTTTATCTTAACATTCGTGATTAAAATTAGTGTAACTTGAACTTAATATTATATTTTTAATCTTTAAATATTATGTTTATCAAATGCATACACATTAGCAATGCTAATAAGTGTAATTTATTATTCCAGATTCCCAGCGGGCAGCGCGGCCGGGGGCGGCACGGGCACGTCGGGCGGCGACCAGCCCACCTTCCAGGACGAGGGTGGCGACGACGACCTGTACAGCTAAACGGGGCCCACACCACCGGCGCCGGCGACCACACTACCGGCAGTTGTCCGCACAACATACAGATGGGACAACATACGCTCGTGTATGCCCAAGCCCTCCACATTGTTCATCGGACGATAAGTCGGCATTTCTATGGAACAATCCCGATTCGCACGTGGTGGCGCCGCGCCGGTCTAGTTTAAGGTTTTAGAATGTCCGATCTATGGAGGCGGTATATTAATGTCACTTTGTATTCAATTTAACGGCAGTGAGACTGTTCGTCGATGTCTATAAATATATTGTATTTATTTCACAATCCGATCATAAAGTAAGTTTGCGTTTAGTTGGGAGTTCGCCCCGCGGTGTATGATTCTGATGTAATTCCTTGTACCGGATCGCGCTTGATCCCCGTCGCAGTGATTTATAAATAAAAAGATTTTTATAGTCTAAATGTTTGTTTTAATTTCTTCCTTTCTAACCCCAAATAGAATATGATTTTTTTAGTATGTTCCTAAGTGTTATTGGCCAGTACATTCATTAGAATGCAAAAGCTAGTATAATAATAACATCTATCTATGGACGCTTCTGCACCACGTCAAGTATCCGAAGTACTTGTATCACAGGTACCAGACGGAAATATATTTAATACTTTTATACTATACACATATTTAAGATTTTTATTATATTATACATATATTGAATACACATCCAAGACCCAGGAACTCGTAAAATTTTTTTGTCCCTTCGGCGGAATTCGAACCCGCGACCTCCGGCTGACGCGCTTACCACTGTCAAAAGTATGATATACATTTTAACAGTAAAATATATATGGGTTGTCAAGGGGGCCTGGATCTCAGTCCGCCGTGGTTATCTCGTACGTGAAAAGGTGTAAACTGTAAAGCATTTTTTTTTTTAATGTACACAAGGAAAATAGTTTGAGAACTATGCACTATGCCAGTATTACTGGCCTGGTAAGATTTGACATCACGTCCGGTCGCCATACTGTACTGGCATGCGGGCTGCGGCCATTGTACCGGAGTGCAGTGTCCCTAACGTACTAATTAGTTTTACAGCAAAATTTAATTGTTTTATACCCTCTTTAGTTGGCATTTAGTTGTTATTAGTTTATTTGTAGGAAACAACCTCAAGCCATCAGACACTGGCCGTTTAATTTCTATATACGTAATATTTCCAAGAAATTATCGTTTTTTTAAAGTTAAAATATCATATTAATAATAAAACCGAAAAAATTGAGTTTTAATTATATTTCCAAGTTTAGTAGCTTTTTTGGTAGTTTTTGACATGGATTTGATTATTAAGACATGGACATGCATGTCATAGTAATAAGCATTTTCCTATGATATTTATTTTTTTAGTTATTTCTCCTACTCAAGACCTACTTTCACCATAAAGATGTCGAAGTTGCATGAAGATTATTACGTAAGAAATTGTTGTCTTGAAAAAAACGAGGTTCCTAGTCAGAGCGTTATGAGGAAGAAGATGGGTACGGCTCTAGCCGAGGTTTACTTTAAATCGATGTCACCTAATTTGAGAGAGATCGCTGGATTGGAACCGCCCCTGAAAGGAGGAGGGGGCAACTGGTACATGCCCCCAGAGGACTTACTGAAGGGAAGAGCAGTTCTGAAGCCAGTCCAAAGAAAGTTCTTGAATAAGTTCAGCTGCGATGGAATCATATCTTTCGGAAAGAAATTCGTCGACGATCATCGTCGAATTTTGGAAGTTCAAAAGAAAAAATTGCTTCTCGAAAGTGACGAAAATTGGAAGAAAACAGTAATTGAAAGAAAACTTCAAGAATGGGATGCCGTGAGTGCTAGAGAACAAAACAAAAACACTCTCAAAATAAAGCAAGCTGTCCACGAGTTTTCCGTTTTATACCGGACATCTTTAACAAAGATTGAATCGTTGTTGACAGATACAGCTAAAATAGAGTTGGAACGAATCAGGCATTGTACGTACGATGAAATGTACAAAAAGTTTGAAAGGTTACAAGAGGAACAAAGTAAACAATTGTTTAAAGCTTACGAACAGAAACTGGAATCAGAAAAAAATAGACGCAAAGAAAAATTTGTACACGATATTGAGAATTTACGAGCCGATTTCGAAAATAATATTTCTGCAATCAATAAAGATAAATATACAGGCTTAGAAAAATTACGCAGTATACTCGGGTACCAGAATTTAGCCTGTCAAGTGTATGTGGCTCTCAAAGAACGAACGGAGTGCGAAAAAGACATGGAGAGATCTAAACTAGAACATGAAAATTCTATAAAATTGTTATCGGAGCAAATCAAAATCAAAGATGATAAAATATCGTCAGCTGTCGAAGAAATAATGAAACAAAACGAATTTAACCGACTGTGGCAGAACAAGGTTTGTCATGTTGTGAGAAAATTTCAGGAGTTTGTGAAATACTGTCTGCACAAAATGCCCGATCAGGCGGAGTTTTTTATCAACATGGAGAAACTAATGTTGCTGCAACTGAGTGAGGCTTTGGACAATCCACGCGCAGTGAATATTTTTGAGATAGAAGAGGAGCATATTCAAACTGATGCTCCGAAGCCGAATACTTTCTTCCTTGTATGTGACGAAGATACCAGACCACTAATAGATCCAGATTTGTGCCCTCAACATACTACCTCCTCACATATGTCAGTTATCATCGTCAACAAGCGATGCATATACACTGCATGTGATAATTTGGGACTTTTAGGTGATAAATTAGAACAATATCTGGCTGGTAAGGATCTAAATGATGGGGCTATTGACGATCATGATTATGACATGGACGTACCGATTCATTGCACAACATCTGAACAGCTTTTAGAACTGAAACTAGAGAGTTCTTTGATGCAGATATTGCAGGACGAATTTCTCAAGATTAGACAAGTGGAAACACAATGCGCTGTATGCGGGAACCGGTACTGCTTCTGCAGCCCAACACGTAAAGAATCCAAAGTGGTTATGCAACCCGAAAAAACGTTACCAAAACCAGCGAATAAACTAAATAAAACGGGAATCTTAAAGCTAGCTCGCGAGCCCAAAATACCTTCGTACTTGGATTACATTCGGCTGAATAAATGCGATTGTGTAATAAAAACGATAAAACATCTAAAAGAGCACCTACCGGCTTACATGAAAAATGTATCAGCGTTCGAAAAGGTGGACATACCACAGTACGAAGCTTGTGATTTACACGAGTTAAAGAAATTAGTTACCGAAGCAAGTAACATACCGAAAGAAACTGAAATACAAGCAGAGGAAAAGACTAAAGATGTTGCAACTCAATATTCTGATCAAGAGTTTGATGTTTTGTGTGAGAGTTTCTCTGATACAGATATTCGAAGACTTTTTAAAAAATTTGGTACACTTAATTGAAGCGAAAGACAAACAATATGCATTTGAATGTAGAACTCCTGTGTCACATATTAAGAAAGAGACCCAATTTTTTTCTTTTGAAGGTGCGAGTGCACTGAAACAAACGATTATAGAATCGACTAAATTGGATGAGATATTCAAACGTTGTGCATAGTAATAAATGTATTTGTTTGTGCAAAAACTTACCTTCTTTTGTAATTCCTTTAATACTGAATATATTTAATTTTAGTCTTCATTATAGTAATATGAGGCAAATTGTAAATATTATTTGTAACTAGCTGTACCGACACACGTTGTTCCTAAATATTACCTGGAATAATTAAATAATTAATCGGAACGAACATCAAAGTTTCACAGCTAGGAACAGTTAGTACTTATGTGAAAATTTAAATGTCGTTTTTGGTATTTTCCTCGGATTTTTTCTAATATTAGTTCCTTACATATGAAATTGGCGTTTTTATCTTACTGGCCACTTTGATCTCAAATATATCTTCTTTGGTTAGGAATTCCAATTTCAATTTTTTTTATTTAAAAACACAAAAACTAACATCTTTTACAGTCATTACATAAATCGCCAAACTGTGGAGCAGTTTGTTGGCGGTTGGAGTATTCTAAATAAAATAACTACGATTCTATTTTTAACAATTTTAATCAAACAAAATAAAATATATAACAAAATAACAAATATTATTTCTAACATCTAAATATATTTTTAAATAATTTTGTACTGACATAATTTATACCTCTCTTATACTTATACTTATTTTCCTTCTTTATTGCCATTTATTACAAAATAGTACTACTATTTTCTAATAAAGACTAGTATTTTCCAATAAATAACTTTTCAGCCTTTTCTTTAAAATTGACAAGTTTAATTTTTTATTTCTTAAGAAATCAATTTTATTGTATATTAATGGTATCAAATATCGTCTAGTTCTCTTACCATAATAATTTTTAATATTTGACATTACATATTTACCTTGTGTTACTTTTCTTGTATTATATTTATGCTCTATATTTTCTTTATATTTATTTATACTATACTGCTCTAGCGCTATAGTGTATTCATCTTTTGCATGCACGGGTAGTATCTCATACCGCTATTTACTCATGCATTTGTGTTTCGAAAACCGTAATTCATTTGTTTTTTCCTCTTGGTTTTTTCTTTGCGTCACTCTGTTTACAAAATGGAAAACTTGAAATATCGTACTATTTTTGAGTACAAGTTCCACCGTGGCACCAGTGCTGCAGAAACGGCTCTGGCAGCGCCCATCTAGGAGCGTCGAACGCCACTATGAATGGCATCTCATAATACCCATAAATAAGCAGTATTTTCCCCTCCCTCCCCTCTCCGACGCAAACCGAAGAGATACGAAGATACGCGAAGGAGTACATTGCAAGTCGTCGCGGACTCGAGCGTGTGCAATGGCCGACGGCGCGTGTGTCATTTAGACTTTTCCGCTACTAATTCCCGCCCACGAAAGTGAGATATTCCTATAGGAACGAACGCGATAAGAATACTGGAAAGACTAAAGTGTTGTGAACAGAAGGAAGACGAGGATTCCAGCTGCAGACGCCCCGCTCCGAAGCTGGTTCTGTAAGCGTATCTTCCTTTATACCTCTCCATTTCCATCTAATTATTACTGCATATTAACCTGGCGACACCAGATACCTCCTGAAATACAGTCCACAAAATATCGAAGAGAAATTATTCGCTTACGCCAGGACAAGGTGGCCCGCGTGGCCATTGTTTGGTCCATTCGAGCCGGACCACATTTGGTCCGGATTTTAATCCATTTCCATCACGGATTTATATCCAGATTTCATTTGATTTCCCGCATATGTAGCTTCTAAAAGTGCCTAACTAGGCAGTGGTAATACATATTTACGCTTCTCTAAACCCATTACATGGGAACCGCACCGCAGTAGGTAATACACGATATAACGTGGCTACCTACAGAGATTCCTTATTAGAATTATTGTTCGAACCATCATAGTTCTATTATAAATCTCATATTTCAAACGCTATTATATTTTCAAACCGCTTTAAAGTCGTTGCCTATGGGAATAAATAATTAAACCGCATATATTCTTAGGTATTCTATTTGTAAATTACTAAATAGATACTTGGGTGTAACATAAATATCGCATAACCTACGTATTTTATTAATAAATACTTAGGTATATAATTCGCATAGTATTTTGAATATTATATTATAATAAATCTAATTCAAAATGGCGGAAGGCAAAGAATATACAGACGCAAAGGAGAACGATACATTCAGACAAATTTTGAAACTACAGTTACATACGGTGGTGGATCAATAATGGTTTGGGCGGGCATTTGTTTGGGAGCTCGCACAGACTTGGTAGTGATTGACAGAGGGAGTCTGACTGCAGACCGCTATACCAGAGAAGTTTTAGAAGACAATGTCGTACCGTTTGCCCCATATATCAGGAGACCATCGATAACATCATTTTCAGTATGCCTAGACGGGTAGAAACTTTAATAAGAGCTCGTGGAGGAAATACGCGATATTAATCACCATTTCTCTAATTTAATTAATTGTTATTTTAATATTAATTTTCACTTTTCTCGGTTACATGAAAAGTTCAAAATGTACCATTTTTCATAAATAGCCTTTACTCGCAAAATCTGTTCTTAATGTGATCTCATTTTAAGTAAAACAAATGAAACTTTAAATAACAAAAGAAGTGTAGTAAGTAGATTTTAAAATAAAACCATATTTTTTTAATTACGGACCTTTTTTTTGTGTTCCGCTTAATATGCCGGTGTGCTTAGTTGTAAGAACATTTGTACAATACTAACACAACTATGGATCTATGGTCTGAAATAAAGTATTATTATTAATATTTTAAATCGAATCATTACCTGTGATGAAAAGTGGATCCTGTACGATAATCGGAAACGCTCATCGCAATGGCTGAACCCTGGCGAATCAGCCAAAGCCTGCCCCAAGAGAAAATTGACTCAAAAAAAGTTACTTGTGAGCGTTTGGTGGACTAGTACCGGTGTCGTTCACTACAGCTTTCTTAAATCTGGCCAGACGATTACGGCAGATGTCTATTGCCAGCATCATCAGCAGTCATTGCAACTGCAAATCATGATGGAAAAGTTAGCTGCTAAACAACCAAGGTTGGTCATTCGCTCTAGGCCACTGCTGCTTCAGGACAACGCTAGACCACACTGCACAACAGACGGCTACCAAATTAGAGGAGCTTCAATTGGAATGTCTAAGACATCCACCGTACTCCCCGGACCTTGCTCCAACAGATTACCATTTTTTTTCGAAATTTGGATAACTTCTTTCAAGGGAAAAAATTTAACTCCGATGGGGCAATCCAAAGCGCCTTCAAAGATTTTATTGATTCCTGTCCGAATTGTTTTAGTAAAGTAATCAATAAACTATCTATGAGATGGCAAAAGCGCATAGATAGCAATGGTATATACGTTGATTAAATAAATATATTGTTTAAAAAATCGACATCATGTTCCTCCTTTACAAAGCGCCAATTTCATATGTAATAACCTAATATTTCTCAACATTTAAACCTTCCCTGAACTTCCATAAGATATTTCAAGTATCTAATAAGCCAAATCGCTCCATTTCTAACATTTAACTTCGTATGTTGTGTCACAAAATACTTGAAAAAAACTTAGGGTAAAAATATTTTTTATTCATATAAAGTTATAAATATATTCTCGATTACAATAATAAAATGTCATCAAATGTTACGTAATATTAACTGCCATTTCTTGTAAAAGATTCAAAACGTGGTGTAATCTCTCTTTAATATCGGAGATCGTCCTGTGCGGTAGCACTGCTCTTATTCTTTCGAAAACTTCTTCCGAACCGGACTCACCTTTTAGTATTTCTAGCATAGTCTTGTCTTCGTCTCTAGTCCAATTCTTTTCAACCTTAGCCTCTGTTTTATCGACGCCTTTCATATTTTTACTGTCAACTTTCTTTTTCTGCGTTTCGTCCTTTTTGTATACTTTTCCTTTTGCATGTGTTTTTCCTTTTATTTTGTTTAGTGTGTTCGTCAGGCATTCTTTCTTTGTGTTGTCGTTGAAATCTTTTACATTTTTCGTGGGTGATTTTAGTTGTTTCCTTGTTCGTTTAGGCGGTATTTTGTCGACTATTTTGTTGTTGTTCTTTTTGGGAGATCCTCGTTCTCGGTCATTTTCTGATGGGGACAGACTGCCGGGCGCGAGTCTCCGCGCGTGCGACCGGTACGGCTCCTTGCTGTATGGATATGTGACGCAAGCCGTTCGCAGTATTCTACCGTGTTGTATAAAAACCCGTCCGTGGAGATACTGAAAAGTTATTCCGAGTGTTACAAACCGAACTACACAAACTACACCAAAATAATGCTGCCGTTTTTTATGCTAATTTCTTTCCCTCAGCTGATCTATGTCGCACGTCTGTTTTGGATACGCAATTGGGGGGACGACTGCATGTAGAATATTTAGTTTAATACATACTCAGAAATATTGAGGTATTACTACTCGATAAACATAAAAATATAATATTTAATATGTATTTTAATAATTAGATACATCTAAAAAAGTTTCAATTTTTTTTGCTAAATTAGTAATAGACCTTCATAATTTATTCATTACTTTACTTACATCATATACAAAAACATTATATGGTAAGTATGAACTTAAACGCACAAATTTAGAAGATATTTACAAATGTGAACTTATATTATAAGGCCGCAGGATGCACTTTTACCTATGTTAGGTTAGGTTAGTTAGGTACGACTTATGTATGGCGCGTTTTCAGGAGACTTTGTAAAGAAATCGCTGTAACTATGAAAATATTGATCTTTAGTATACTGTTTCTTCTGAGAAGTTACTCATATTTAAGAGTAGTGGATACTATTCATTTATGCAATAAAAAATTCAGCCGTCTAGCCTATTGTAGCAATAATTAACACTTATTTTTAAATAAATGGAAACCCGTCTGTATTTTCTCCCTTTTCATCTATAGAATTTTAATGTTAAGTGGGAAGAGAGGAGATATATGAAAAAAAAAAATACCTCAGAATTAAGTCCTTCCTTGCTACTGGGTTTCCTCTTCTTGTGTTTGTCCTCGGCGAACTCCCACACGTCGTACTCCGTGTCCTCGGTCAAGAAACTCTCGTTGATCGTGTCGGTGCTGCCTTCGTATACTCTGAAGAAAACATTGACAATTCAACTCCAGCGTGTAGCAGAGAGCTCTGTTTTTGGACGCAAGTCCAATAAAAAAAAAATAGGCCTTTTCATCCCTTATTGGATGATTTATACAGTATTCTCCGAGCGAAGTAACCACTCTTGAGATACTGTAGTGCCTGAGACAGTAGTTTTTTTTTAATTATCGTATGGTTGCCCAAGTACATACGGCATTCTCGCAACATAGTCAGCCTCGTTCAGAGGAATGACTGGTCAATACTTCTGGGGCCAACCATGTGCGAGTTTCCTCACGATGTTTTCCTTCACCGTTGGAGCGTCCGTATAATGTACTTGAGATCTGAAAAAGTATCAGTGGTACACGCCACAACCTGGGAATCGAACCTGCACTCTCGCGAGTGCGAATCAAACGGTCTACCCACTAGGCCACGGAGCTCTAAGTCCTCCATCTCTAAGAGCTCCGTGGCCTAGTGGGTCGACCGTGTGAAAAGCCGTATGTGCTTGGGCAACCATACGACATTTAAAAAACCAACTGTTCCAGGCACTACAATATTTCAAGAGTGGTTACTTCGCTCTGAGAATACTGCATAAGTCATCCAATGACGGATGAAAAGGCCTTAGTCCTATAAAGTGTAGCTAGATAATTTAAAAGCACTTGATTAAGAATCCTAGAGCCTTCAAAACGAGAGCCATTTAGATATCTTGAAAACTTAAGCGTAAAAATGGCACGCGCGAAAAATTTGTGTAAAATGGTTAGGTTACATACAACTGGTTCACAGATTTAAGGGTCCAAAATTGAATCTTTACAAGAAAGATATGTTCACGCCGATTTTCCGGTAGGGCTAGAGAGAGACCACAGATTGCCAATGCTATTGTGACAAGATTGTTGTGCAAATATAAGTAGTTTTGCAAATACTCTATTTTAGTGTTCATTTTACTTTATATTATAGTTTTAGGTAATTTATTTTTTAAACATTGTAAATTAATTATTAAGGAATAGTTTGAGCCTATTTTATCATAATGGTTTGCCTGTCTTAGGGTTACCCAAAGGGTTAAAAAATGGTGATCCTATTACTGGCCGTCTCTGTCACTAGGCTGTCTCGTGAACTGTGATGACTAGACAATTGAAATTTTCACAGATGATGACGTATTCTCTTACCGCTCTAACAACAAATACTAAACATAAAATAAATATTTAAGTGGGGTACCCAACAATATGGATTTAGAAAAAATAGCTCAACTACTCTAGCATGTTTCAATTTAACTAAATCAATAGCGGAAAACTTAAACTCCGGTCGGACACTAGGCTCAATATTCTTAGACATGTCCAAGGCATTTGATCGCGTCAACCACGCTAAACTTTTATACAAATTATCAATGTTGTAGATATGTATAATATGTCAATATGTGGTGCGAACTTTAATCAAAGTTGCAAACCACTTTTTAAACAAAACAATATTTTATCTTTGCCATGCATGTACATTTATGAAATTACAATATTTGTTAAAAGTCACATGTATCTTTTCGAAAAAATAAGAAGACAACACGAACAGGCCTTTGAGACATAAAAATAAATTATGTATACCTTTACAAAAAGTAGACGTATTCAAAAGAAATGCTTATTGTATGAGAATAAAGTTATACAATCATTTACCTGACGACATGAAAAATACAAATATGAGAATATTCAAAAAAATATTATTTAATTTACTATTAAAAAATGTATTGTAATGTACTCTATTGATGATTATGTAAAAGATAATGACTTAAGGTTATCTTGATAAAATTAGCTTAATACAATAAAATTAAATGTAATGAAGTTGTCATAAAATAAGTGACTCAACAATTAATGTTTAATTAATTTTATTTTATTAATATTTTATATTCGTTACAATTACTATTATTTTTAATTTTTTAACAATTGACATACAACATTATAAACAGTAAAAAGATTATCATTCTAATCAAAAAAAAAAAACTAATAATGACATCACTAAAAAAATATAGTCATAAAATAAACTTGTTAGTACTAAGAGAAGACCTATAGAATGCATATTATTTTTTTGGTTAGTATAAAAGCGATAAAAAATAAAAATATCATACTATGACTTAAATACCTTATAATGTTATCTATGGTTTTGTTTTAAATAATAATTGTTTAAGTTGTAAAAAAAAAATATGAACATTTGCGCGTCTCATCGAAGGCAGAATAAGCAAGAACAGAATTTACAATAATTGTAACACCTTGAAATTGTACCTTATTTGAGCAAATAAACATTATCAATCTATCTATCTATCATACAACAAACGTGTTTTTTTTTGCCGTTTTACACGGAACCCTTCGTGTGCGATTCCGACTCGCACTTGGCCGGTTATTTCGCCAACGAGTAGTATAGCACCAAGAAATATATGTCACCGTAAACTTGTAAAAACCGTTAGATTCTAATATAACTAGCGAGATTGTAAAAATATGTCGAAAGATTTTTTGTGATATATTATAACGTTTCCGAAAATTAATTACGGATACTTCGGGCACATGATTCACTAATTGCGTAAAGACGTTTAGGCAAAATAATATTTGCCATGCTCAAAGTAAAAAAATCATCTCATGTATGGGTTACTCTCGTACCCAGTACGACTACTGGGTTACCGGCCTCCGCTAAACGCAAACTCGCCTATTTAAAGAAATAATATTTTTTCGAGTAGGATAATTATTTTTCTGCCTAAACGTCTTCTCATAAGCAGTAAAACTGTACCCGTAATATCCGTAATTGATTTTTTATTTTATTTATAATAAAGTCACGAAAAATAATGCGTTAAATTGCAAGCAGAATGTTCGGGTTCGCAATCTTTCGACATTTTACAACCTCGCTAGTTATATTAGTCTAACGGTTTTTACAATTTTATGGTGACATTTATAAAGAAACTCACGTATCTGGCGGTCTCGAGTCGGGGAACAGCGACTGGAACATCTGCATCAAACGTGGACTGGACCGCAGGTGTGGTAGGATCCTGGTCTTGATTTCCTCCCTTCTGCCCGTGTTGATGCCCGTGGAGATTGCTCGGATTATCTTACGTAACACTGTTGGCTTCCGGCTGAACGTTGTCTGAAACAATGTAAAAATAATAGTACAGAACTTAGGGAGCGTTCAAGTATTACGTAACGCAATTTTTGTAATTTTAGACCACGCAATTGTTCGAACCCCCCTACCCCTTGTAACGCTTTACAAGACCCCTTCCCCCCAAATTGCGTTACGTAATACTTGAACGCTCCCTTATGTCTTAGTATTTTCTTGCTTGTCTAGAGAATATATCTAAAGAATTAATTTTATTTAAACAGTTTATTTTACACACAAAGCAAAGTACAATATTCATCCATTGCATTGTGAAAGTTTTACAATACCAGAAGCCTTGCATATGATAAAATGTCACTGAATCCTGCAAATACTCTAGTATCATAAACACGTAGTGAGCAAGCTGATGATGATGTATTATAGTTATGAACACTCTTGATGTCAGCTTTCAAAAGAAAAAAACGAGATCAAAATAAGTTCATCTCTTTGGGAGCTACGATGCCACAGACAGACACACACACGGACAGACACGACAAAGTTATAACACCCCTCTGTTTTCGTCGGGTTTAACAATAATACACACTAAAAACAATACATAGAATTTTAGCAGGAAACAACATTCATATGATAAAGAAATCAGTTATTACTCATTTTAAACTATGCATCAGTACAGATATTGTAAGCTAAGAAAAGCTTAAATCCTACTATTATAAATGTGAAAGTTTGTGACTAAGGATGGATGGATAGATGTTTGTTGGATGTATGTTACACAAAAACTACTGAACGGTTTTTTATGAAATTTAGTACGGTAGTAGTTTAAGCTCTGGATAACCACATAGTCTACTTTTTATCCCGAAAAAGTACAGTTTTACGCAAGCAGAGCAACGGGAAAAAGCTAGTGTTTCACATCATTATTATTATTAATTACATTTTCTTTTCCTTAAAAAATTAAATTCAGATGTGTCGTTTTTTACATCAGTGCTTTGCATTGATTTAAATCTAAAGGACCATGCAAAAATCATCCTCACCCACTAACAGATTTCAAACCTATCTCAGTAATAGCTGTGGTCACGCTGATTATTATTTAGTATGCCGATATTCACCTCAGCACTCCTGAGGTGAATATCGCCATACTAAATAATAATATCGGTATAAATACAGTAATTGGAATTTAATTTTTTATGTTTTATATTAGCGACCCACTCCGGCTTCGCATGGGTGCGATGTATTATACATATAACGAAGCTGGAGTGGGTAGCAAATATTAGGTCTTTACCTATGAAATTGCCGTTTTGTATGAAAAAATTTAAACGAATTTTTTCCTTGTATTTTTTATTTGTATTAATCGAAGTAATCACCCATGCAATCAATGCATCTTTGCCAACGCAGTGGCAGTTTATTGATGCCCTTCTTAAAGAAATCAGCTGGACGGGAGGCAACAAATTCTTCAAAGGCATTTTGTACTCCCTTTTGGGTATTGAATTTTTTTCCCGCCAAGAAGTTATCCAAATTCTGGAAAAAGTAGTAGTCTGTAGGCGCAAGGTCTGGTGAGTAGGGAGGATGACGGAGAGCTTCCAACTCCAGTTCTTGCAACTTGGAGACCGTGTGCTGGGCAGTATGAGGTCGCGAGTTGTCGTGCGGGAGCAGCGGAGACGAGCGTTTGACCAATGCTGGTTGGAGATGTGCCAGCTTCTCCATCATTGTGCTCAGTTCTTCACAGTACACATCTGCAGTAATGCTCACCCCGTTTGGTAAGAAGCTGTGATGAATCACACCGGCGCTAGACCATAGGGGCGTGCGCTCCATATAGGCAGAAATGCAGTGCTTTACTTGTCATTCACAGATATTTTAATAAAACGTTCGTACGTTTTAGATGACTTTAATTAATAGTAAATAAATTAATAAAAAAAATATAATAACTTCAAAACGCCTAATATTTTATAAATAGCAACTCATGCCGGTGCGTGCTGCAGGACAAATCATCGAAAGTATGTATAATTTTCATACTTCGCAAACGCACACACACATGAATATCGACATGTTTAAATAGGCGGAACTCATGCGGTATTAGATGGCCTTCGGCTTCGGGCGCCCGTGGCGCGAGCTTGGTACTACAACGAGTTCTATTTTGTCTATCTATCTATATCTATATATATATTTGTATATCTAGATTGTCAGTATGTTATTTACTAAGAAAACTCACTAGATGGCACTTTACGTGGAAATTATGAATGACACTATTTTCAGAGAACGAACATAACCAAACATAACTAAGTATATTATTATCTACGTACTAACGTAGTATATTATTATCTCTGTGCTATAAAGATAAATTGTTAAATAAGCGCCCAAAGCGCCGTCTGCGCGTTGCGTCGTCGTTTTAACTAGGCCGCCATCTATCGTGAATTGACGATATTTAATTTGAAGAGTCCCGTAGTGCCGATGTACTTTATCAGTTCAATTTTTAAAAAAGAGGGCGTTGTATGAATAAAATATTGTTATAAATTCATATTTTATTCAGTAATCATTGAAAATTTTGAAGAATAAAACTAAATAAATCACTGACGTAAAACAAAACAAGTTACATGGCGGTTTAATTGTGCTTTTAATGTGATTTACTTTCCATGGTTCACATGCTTACTCGTAGCGACATATTTACGTACTGAGCATGTACTTCATTAGATGTTAAAAGTTATGAAACGTATAACTGCCTGTGTGGTTGTGTACACACGATTAAATTATATTGTTTTCCTTGCATATTATTTAGTAATTTACATCGGGATATAGTAATCTCAAGTAACTGGAACCTTGAATATGTGAAAATTGAAGCTGACTGACTGGTGAGTAGTTATAATATTTTAAAATATGCTTATTATTTTACTTATTAGAATTTCTTCCGCCGCGACGATCGATCGCTGTTTTGTCTGCGTTGCCGTAGAAGATGTACATGAATAGTAGTACATCTAAGACTTGCTCTGTTGGCATGGTTTCGACTTAGAGATCCGTCGCTTGGCTGTAGCTATGCTAAAAATCTATAAACGAAAAAGTTTTTGTGACCGAGTACTTCGCCGCATACCCAGTGCCATAATCCTGTGCACGCCACTGCTAGACCGCCAAACAGTGACCATCACTTTTCTAGGGGTAAGTTTTCGTTTAGGGCATTGTTTAGGTGCTGAACCAGATCCAACCAACTTGCTGAGCGCTTGCGGTTATCAAACAGAATCCTTTTTTCATCGCAGGTAACAATGCGGTTCAAAATTCCTTCATTTGTGTGTCTGTTGAGCAGTGCAAGGCACGTCTCGACGCGTACTTCACGCTGGCGATCATTGAGTTCGTTTGGCACACATTTGTCAAGCTTTTTTACCTTGCCAATTTGACGCAAACGGATCAATGTTGTTTTGACGCTAACGTCGAAAGCTGCTGCTAGTTCAGCCGTAGATTGTGTATCATCAGCTTCCACAATCGCCTTTCATTCGTCATTGTCGACCAAAGTCTTCGGACGACCGCGAGGTTCATTTTTCAGGTCGAAATTTCCAGAACGGAAGCGAGCAAACCAATAACAGGTGGTGCGTTGGTTTGTAGTGTTAGCTCCGTAAACGTCGTTGATGTTGCGTGCCGCTTGTGCCACGTTGCTGCCACGACGGTACTCATATTCCATAATTACTCGAATTTTTAACGTATCCATGATGACGAAAAAGATTCAAATGCGATGAAAATGTAACACTAATCAATAAACAAATGACTACTTTTGGAAAAAGAATACCATGTTTCTAAAATAAAATTAATTTAAAATTCGAGTTCTTAGCCAAACAAAAATTATTTTGATTTGAAATGGCCAGTACTGCAGAACAGCAATTTCATAGGTAAAGACCTATTATAAAACAATAAAAAATTCAATTCCAATTACTGTCAAAACCCCACCTGAGGTGAATGTCGCCATACTAAATAATTATCAGCGTGGCAAAAGCTGAGATATCTGAGATAGGTTTGAAATCTGTTGGGGGATGGGGACACTGCCCATACAGTTTTTCGCATGGTCCTTTATGCTAATATATTCATACTAAAACTTTTTCTTTCATCCGTTATTGGATGATTTATAGAGTATTCTCCAAGCGAAGTAACCGATCTTGATATACTGTAGTGCCTGGGACAGTTGGTTTTTAAATGTCGTATGGTTGCCCGAGCACATACGGCATTCTCACAACATAGTCAGCCTAGTCCAGAGGAATGACTGGTCAATACGTCTGGGGCCAACCATGTGCTGATTTCCTCTCAATGTTTTCCTTCACTATTAGAATGTCCGTATAATGTACTTGAGATCTGAAAAAGTCTCATTGGTACACGCCACAACCTGGGAATCAAACCTGCACTCTCTCATTTGTAAATTAAATGGTATACCTACTAGACCACGGAGCTCTTATTATATTTATAGCGCATTATTATTGTGGCCTTGCAGATCTTGCAAAGATACTTTTTTAACCCACCTAAAAAAAGGAGTTTCAAAAATAAGGAAAATTGTTTTGCATGCTTTAAATTGAATTTTTTTTAACTTTTCAGTGGGTTTTTAAGGCAGTTCTGGTTATTTATTTATTCCAGTTCATAGTTAAGACAGAACAATGTGTAGGGACAGCTAGTTTTACATAAAAATAGAAAATCTATTAGCATTGTCAAATGGCTCATACACCTATTTTGTAATTGCTGTTATTAGGTATCACAAAATTTACATTCATACTCGCAAAGCTTAAAACATGAACAAAGGCAAAATTATAAATATGTTCTTAATTCAGACCAAACTTTGGTCAAGAAATAAAATATACAATATGTTGTCTTTCATTCAAGTTACCAGCTATTATTTTGGTCATGAGTATGTTAGCAGATTTTGAAGAATCTAGTTATGTAGTTGTATAGTTATTCATGATAAAACAAATATCTCATTAAGAGAACCAAAATCTAGACTTACATTCAGTAATTTAATGAATCCAGTAATTTGAACCAACATGAAATGGTCCATAAACCTGCCAACTTCCACAGCCTGCCCGGGCTTGAGGAACAGAAGAAACTCCTCGACAAAATCCTTGTGTTCACTTCCAAATATCTGCTCTATATTTTTATACAAGTCCACCGGAGTTTCTTTGTTTGGATCAAATGTTTTCAAAGCCTCTTGAAACTGTCTGAACTTGTTGGTTGGCTGTGATGCATAGGAGGAAAATTTTGCCTGTACTTTTGTGTAGTAACATCTGACTAATGCTGAAACAAAAAAATATCTTAATATACATTACTCATTGATAATCATTAGCTTAAGATTTCTTGCACAGATAACGATAGACATAATTTTATTTAAGAATAAGATACCTAATGGAGAAGACAAGTTAACGCCATTCTCTTTTTTATCACACAATTATGCAGTAAAACCTGTGTTTTATATAGGTTAAAACTTTTACATATGAAGACGAGAGAAGGTGTTAGCTTTTTTTAATGTTAAAACATTCTCAAAAACTTTTAAAATATAGTTGTGTAAATTAATAGAAAACAATAAACCTGCTTCCATAGGGTTATCTTCCACCTTTGTCTTTTCTTCTACATCATTCTTTTTAATTTCTTCTCCCAATTTTTGAGTTGTTGGTTTATTTTGTATGTTTGTCTGTCCTTTCTCCAATGTCTTTCTAGAATCATCCTGAAAGATAAATTGCAAATATTTACGGTATAAAATTAAAATGGCAGTTCTCTATGATTGTGAGACTTATTAGCCCACTTAGCTGGGCTCTATTTTGGAAGTAAATAACAATTAATTTTTACTGAATTGCTCTACTTAAATGTATTACAGGGGTTTCTATTCAAATTTATGTGCTAGCACAAATTTATTGGCTTTGTTTCATAAATAAATTCAAAGGAATGTTGTCCTGACTCACCTCAATTTTAATGGCGGGTTTGACTGTAGAAGTTGGATTGAAAAAACTTGTGCTTGGCTCAATTTTATTCCCGAATGCATCTTGGCTTTCCCTCGTAAACAGAATAGGCATAGAAGGCAGCATCTGGTTATTGTATTCCTCGAAACGATACCCCAAAGCACACAAACCACTTCACAAATCACCACGATTTATTATATTTTGTTTAAACGCAATAAAAACATTAACATTCATCGTAAAAACATTTCATCAATAACAGACACTTGTAAACTCTTTATTATAAGTAATTTATAACTTTTTAAATCAGATAATTTGCATTCAATGCTTTAAAAATAATTTTAATGAATTCTACTTGACAGACATAAGACAACACAACAGCAACGACGCGAGAGCGAGCGGGAAAAGAGCGAAGTTTAAGATTTTTAAAAAGTGTTTATAATGTTTCAAAGATAAAGATTTTTTTAATAAGCTTGTAGAAAAATGGATATTAAACCTATTTCACTAAAATTGTTGATCACATAGGTAGTTCTTTCTAACGAAGAATGCATTTAGGTAAATAGGTACTTATGTATACAAATAAACTTAAAAGTTTTGCAATAAGTTTCGCAACGCGTATGTTGCGATTTTTGCCATTCGCTTAGTATTATATCTAGTATCCACTTTCACCAAATCGTTGTAGGATATTATTGTAATATTACTTATTTATTTAGTATGGAGTTAAGACGTAAGAAAATAAACAAAAAATTAAAGCGACTTCCAAAGAAAAAATGCACAAAAAAGTATGAAATAAAACTTATTTTCTAAATATTTCCCCTATTAAATTTGGCTAAAATTGTAAATATTTCTCCACACAATCTTCTAAGTTTTAAAGTCGGTACCAGCCCGAACAACATCCTGATAAAACAATATTTAAAATAGATCGCACGTTCAAGTTGACTGGTACCGACTTTAAAATTTTGAAGATTGAGTAGATAAATACTTAGCCGAATTTAATAGGAGAATTATTTAGAAAATAAGTTTTATTTCATACTTTTTTGTGCATTTTTACTTTGGAAGTCTGTTTAATTTTTTGTAATATTATTTCCCTTTTTAGCTATAAGTATTTGTTAAATTATTTTTAATACATTTTAAGAACGTTTAAAATAAACGTTAGAATGTATAATTAAATACGCGCCAAGTTTCCATTAGGTATTGTATATAAGATGATGATGAGATAATGGCATATGCTTCCAGTTCTTTAAACAATGTTGAAATTTCCAAACGCGTATCTTTAAAGACTGAGGAGTTCTGTTCAGTACTTTTCGATCCAGGGTATACCGTGGTGCAGAATCTTCCTTTTTGGTAGCATATGTTTTAGTTAATTCAAAAAAAGTTTAATCACTATATGTGTCCATATAAATTTCGAGGAGTTCCCTCGATTCCTCATGGATCACATCATTAGGTCGCCATTTTTGTGAAAACGGGACCAACTTCGAAGTATACCCTTTATATCAAAAAAAGAATTTTGAAAATCGGTCAACAGACTTCGGAGTTATCGGTACTCACAACAATATTATTTTATAGTATGCATTTTGTAGGTACTTATCTCAAGAGTCAAGCTTAACCGTTAAGGCCTTCAAATTATCCAGGGATAGAAACAGTTTTCGTTTTTAATATTATAATAGTATAAGTAAAACGAAATAAGGAAATTGGTGTTTTTTTTGGGGGAAACAAACGCCAGTGTTGGATGGATTTTATGTAGCATGCAACGCGGTAACGAAAAGTGGCAGTAGGTTTTTATTAAAATTTATACCTACTTAGGAAGACACTGTTAGGACAATTCAATACACCTTAGATATCTGCAATACCCTGAGCTCCCAAGTGTGTTACCATGATTCTTAATTGCGTAACTTATCTTAATACTTAAGTAAGTTCAGTTTGATTTGTGTGGTAGCAAACGAGCTACAGCTCCATGCTACGACTTTTACCGCAAATGGAAATTCCGCGAAAACCGTACATTTTGCCGCAGTAAAAGTGGCTATGTTCTAGTAGGGTAGACGCCAGACGGGTAATCTATATCTGTGCCAAATTTCATCAAAATCGGTCGAGTTGTTTCCGGAGCCTATTCAATGCAATAAAACAAACAAATATTTCCGCTTTATTATTAGTATTACTCATAGTATAGATGAGGAACGTTGAAAATGTAGTAATTAGTACCTAAACCATAGATTTCTAAATAGTTACTACGTAACCTAAACAACTAATAATATCCACCACCTGGTGCTTGTGAAAATTTATGCACGGCACCTACCTGACCCACCAGAGCTTGTATCATGTACAATCGAACAAGTTGCCGCTCTACCAGGCATAAGGCTGTTACTATATGATCCAGGGAAATTTCAGAGCAGTAAAATTAGAACACTGTGCATAAACAATAGAGTTGAAAATAGAAGTGTCGAGTGTCAGCTGTCATATATGACATTGACATTTGACTCGACATTTGTGTGTTCGATTTTTAGCTCTATTGTATTAGAGCAGAGTTCTCTTTTCAGTGCTCTGAATTTTCTCGGGGGAGCCGGATTCCAGATCATACTCGTATTAAAGTCCCAGCCTAAGATGAACAGCGCCGTTGAATCGTGCGCACACACACATACTCACGTTTAAATACGTATTTAGTTCAAACTTCAACCACGTCTGCAGTCGTTGCGACTTGCGATCACTTTATTTTGAGGCGTCCTAATGCAAAATGTTTAGAAACTGGTAGAGCAGGAAATTTTAAAGAGAAGTGAAATTTGGACAATAGTTTTAAATTACGATGAAGACGCCCACTAAGAAGGTATGTTGAAAAATTCCGCCTTTAAAGGGGTGAAATAGGGGTTCAAACTTTGATGGGAAATCTTTAAATCTGCACCAGTGTCCATGAAAATTAAGATTCATGCGCTTAAATGCATTTAATTAGATACGTATTTCAGGGTTTATTATAATTTACTCTCTGATCGTGTGCAATAAGGGTTAAAAGTTTTTATGGTAAAAATTGACAATCTTCTCCGATTTCTATTAAATTAAATATCCGTACTAATAAATACAAATGATTGAACATGTATTTTCGAAATTCTTCCCTTAGAGGGGTGAAATGGGACTCCAAAGTACCTTTATGGTAAGTTCTCATGACGTAGACAAAGGATTACGAAAGGATTTTTTGACAAACATTACACATGAGTTACAAATGCACGGGTCCACGCGGACGAGGTCGCGCGTAAAAGCTACTGATATTATATTCGGCTGCTCTTACATCCGTCACATATTCTTATGAATTTTGCATACAGTATAGGTACTCTGTAACGAGAACGGTACGCGGTACGCCCGATATTCGCCTGGAGGTTTTTTGGATTTTTATAAATTAGCTCGTTAGGGTTATGCTAAAATAAAAAATAAAATAATATATATATATATATATATATATATATATATATATATATATATATATATATATATATATATATATATATATATATATATATATATATATATATATATATAATCGTCGAGTGTCGATCAAAAATGGCACGCAATCTTAAAAAGGTTGGTCATGTCTGGTTTAATGTTTAAAGTACCTAGTCTTGAAATTGAGCTACCTATATGTTTTTGCAAAACTTAACTAATGTTTGCCTTTTCCTTAACCAAAATTTAATCTTATCACTTTCAATAATAGTGGCACAAGGCCAAAATGCATGTGGGTGAAATTTGCGAGGCCTGTCTTATCAGCCTTTATACAGGATGGCCAAAAAGTCGTGGATCAAACGAAACAGGGAGATAAAGGAGGTAATTTCCAACAAAAAATCTTTCTCCAGCATGGCTATAACTTCATTGCACGAAAAGATATGAACTATTTTTGTTTTTTCAATGAAAGTACCGAGTTTTTTTACAATTTAATCAGTAAAAAGTTAAAATGATTAAAAATAATTAAAAAAAAGCTGTTGTATTATGACTCGATTTTGTATCAATACTACAAAAAATGTATTGCAGCTCTTGGTATCAAACTTAACGAGCAATTAATGTTTTTCCGTAAATTTTGATGCGTTTCAAAAAGTTACTTCTCACTTTAAGAGCACCATTTGAAAAAAAACGTATTACGGAAAGGTGACCCTGTATTATAAAAACTTGCCGGTTTAATGCTGATTAAAATGAGGTACAACACTTTACTTTTTGATCTTTAGTTTTGGTTTTATGATCGTTTTTTCATACCAAGGTGCAAATTTCATTAAATGAGCCTTATTTTTAAATTTAACGATTTATCTTTTCTAGGAAACGAAAGGGTCATACAATACAAACAACTCTGTAAAAACACTCGATACAAAGGAATTGTGCCTCTCTTTCACACTAACCATTTAATCCTTTGTCGAAAAAGGTCAGAATACCCGTCTTAGTTCAGGTAGTAGAATGCCGGGCGAAGCAGAGCGGGAGGGGTGGAAGCGCGTGAGTATCTTTCTTTGTTTAGTGTCTCACTCACTTTCTGGATGTGACTACGCACACTTATTATTTTGCACGGTATTTTTTGTGATTAGTTGTGACCCGCGCTTCGTTTCTGGACTTGTGATTGATTGCCTACCTGTGACCTACGCTTTGTTTATGGACTTGTGATATTGCCTACCTGTGACCAGCGCTGTGTGAATCGGATTTTGTGATCACTTCGGATTGGCTAGATAAGCTAAAATGGCTGCTGCGAGGAGAGCATACACCCAACGGGAGTATGCAGAAATGCATTACCTCTATGGTTTTTGCGACGGTAATGCTCGCGCTGCTGCCAGAGAATATCGACAACGCTACCCTAACCGAGACCGTTTCCCGGACTACATGGTCTTTATGCGCGTGCATAATGCGTACATGGAGGGAACCTTACCCGAGGAGCATGCTGCGAGAACAGGAAGACCAGTAGTACGATTTGATAATGAAGAGCAAATACTGAGACAGTTAAGATTGGACCCTGGTATTAGCCAACGCCAAATATCACGAAATCTCGGGATCCCACGATCGACGGTGCAGCTTATCATTAAAAGAAATAAATTTCACGCTTACCACGTGCAAAGGGTGCAAGCTTTACTGCCAGCTGACTATGAACCTAGAGTGAGGTTTTGTGGAGAGATGCTTAGAAGACACAGAGAGGATCCGGAGTTCTTCAACAAAGTGTTATGGACTGATGAGTCAAATTTTAGAAGAAATGGAGTTTTTAACATCCACAATTTACATTATTACTCCAGAGTGAACCCACATATCATCAGAAATGATCGATTCCAGCATCTGTTTGGGATAAACATGTGGGGTGGAATAATTGACCAGCAGTTTGTGCTACATGAAATGCCACCAAGGCTGAATGGTGCTATTTTGGGTGGTATTTGAATTTTTTACAAAATAATTTGAACCAAATACTGAACGAAGCTGAAATTCCTGAAGATAGAGTGGCAGAAATGTGGCTGCAACAAGACGGCGCCCCGCCTCATTACACAAGAGCAGTTCGAGAACATTTGAACGAGCGTTTCCCTAACCGGTGGATTGGTCGAGGTGGACCTATTGCATGGCCAGCCCGGTCGCCCGACCTTAATCCCATGGACTTTTTTGTTTGGGGCTATTTTAAAGAAATAGTGTATCACGGAGAGAATAACACCGAACAAGAACTACGACAAATGCTCGAGTTTGCTAAGTTACAAATTCAAAATAACAGAGGTGCATTCCGCCGATTACGAGCAAATTTTATTAGGCGGTGCAGATTGTGCGTTATGGTCAGAGGTAGGAACTTTGAACATTTAATGTAAAAATTTGTATTTAATAAAAGTACTAAGGCACAATCGTTGTTTTTATTTCATAATGGCTTCTGAAATTACTATGTAATATGTATGAGAAAAAATTTAATTTTTCCTTTGATTTTATGAAATTTGCACCTTGATATGAAAAAAAATTATAAAACCAAAACTAAAGATCAAAAAGTACAGTGTTGTACCTCATTTTAATCAGCATTAAACCGGCAAGTTTTTATAATACAGGGTCACCTTTCCGTAATACGTTTTTTTTTCAAATGGTGCTCTTAAAGTGAGAAGTAATTTTTTGAAACGCATCAAAATTTACGGAAAAACATTAATTGCTCGTTAAGTTTGATACCAAGAGCTGCAATACATTTTTTGTAGTATTGATACAAAATCGAGTCATAATACAACAGCTTTTTTTTAATTATTTTTAATCATTTTAACTTTTTACTGATTAAATTGTAAAAAAAACTCGGTACTTTCATTGAAAAAACAAAAATAGTTCATATCTTTTCGTGCAATGAAGTTATAGCCATGCTGGAGAAAGATTTTTTGTTGGAAATTACCTCCTTTATCTCCCTGTTTCGTTTGATCCGAGACTTTTTGGCCACTCTGTATTTAGCCTTTATATCTAGCCTGTCCGTATAGCGAGCAATGTCGCTCACATTTACTCACAGTATTTTTGAGTACAGCTTGGCAAAAAAGAGTATTCTATATGACGCGGTGACAGCAGGAACTAAAAACATTTTCGACTGTAAGTATCATCTTTTATCTATTATAGATTGGAATGACATATTTAATTTCAATATATTCAAATAAAATACATAAATATAATACACCTATATCATTCTAATAAGGATAAAAGACGATACAGTCGTAAATATTTTTAGTTCCTGCTGTCAACACGTCACTCTCTCTTTTGCCAAGCTGTACCTACCCGTAGTACCTTTTTTTTAATTCCAATATGTGATCATAAAGAACATGGCAAGGATTTTGTCACGCCATCTTGTAATACGGTCTTTAAATACATTGTAAGTAAGTATAATAATATATTTCCTATTGTAAATAAAAAACCTTATTGTACAAGGCCGAATGCTGGTTTTAGAGTTCTGAAATCTGATAAACTGTATAATATTAAGTATATCAATCTGCTAAACACTCATTTTCCTCAACTGCACATTGTAATACTGGTATCCATAGTTAATGTCTAACAGTTTGTTCGAGTTAGTACAAAAAGCTTACTAATAGAAACCAAGTATGTACTATGTAGTGGGTACGAGATTAGGGCTTCCCAAGAATTATAGACGACCTCTGTGGCTCAGTGGTTGAGCGCGTTGGTGCTCAAGCCGGGGGCGAGTTCGAATTCCGCCGAAGGAACAAAAAGTTTTTCTGTATTCCTGGGTCATGGATGTGTATTAATTATGTATTTAAATAAACACACATATATTAGGAGTTTTAGTAAATAGTTTTTAGTTTAGTTAGTAAGAACTTAGAAAGAAAGAAAGAAAGGAGAAGAAGAAGAACTTAAGAACTTAACTTTACTTTTATAGTTTTTTACTAACTCCGGCATATTTAGCGGAACACAAAAAAAAGGTCCATAATTAAAAAAAATTGGTTTTATTTTAAAATCTACTTACTACACTTCTTTTGTTATTTAAAGTTTCATTTGTTTTACTTAAAATGAGATCACATTAAGAACAGATTTTGCGAATAAAGACTATTTGTGAAAAATGGTACATTTTTGATCTTTTCATGTAACCGGGAAAAGTGAAAATTAATATTTAAATAACAATTAATTAAATTAGAAAAATGGTGATTAATATCGCGTATTTCCTCCAAGTGCTCTTATTAAAGTTTCTACCCGTCTAGGCATACTGAGAATGATGTTATCGATGGTCTCCTGGGATAGTCTCCGCCATTCCTCAACTACGGCGATTCGCAGTTCACCCACGTTGGCAGCAGCTGGAATTCTGGACTTTGCTTTTCTTTTCAGCAAGTCCCAAACGTGCTCTATTGGGTTCATATCCGGTGATCTCGCCGGCCACTCCATAACAGTGATATTCATATCATTAAGATAAGCTTGAGTTACCCGAGCGGTATGCGGCCGAGCATTATCCTGCATAAAAACAAAATCATCACCGATATATGGGGCAAACGGTACGACATTTTCTTCTAAAACTTCTCTGATATAGCGGTCTGCAGTCAGACTCCCTCTGTCAATCACTACTGAGTCTGTGCGAGCTCCCAAACAAATGCCCGCCCAAACCATTATTGAGCCACCACCGTATGCAACTGTAGTTTCAAAATTTGTCTGAATGTATCGTTCTCCTTTGCGTCTGTATATTCTTTGCCTGCCGCCAATTTGATTTAAGAGAATTCTGTACTCATCACTAAACAATACCTTACTCCATTGGTCCGCGTTCCAAAGTCGATGTTCCTGAGCAAAAGTTAACCTGTTTCTACGATGATTTACCTCGAGCCTTGGAGCCTTGTCGGGCACAAATGAACCCAAACCAGCTTCTTCGAACCTTCTTCGTACCGTACGTTCACTTACGGTTACACCCCGCACTGCTTCTAACTCATGTCGGGCTTGGACGGCCGTCAAACGGGGGTTCCTACGTACACGAAGCCGAATGAAACGATCATCCCTACTCGAAGTGCGTCTTTTTCTGCCTTGTCCTGCTCTTCTCACATAAGTACCGGTCTCCCTGAACCGTTGGATACTGCGATGGATCGTTAAAACTGGTCGACGAAGATCTCTGGATATCACTTTATGTTCCGCTAAATATGCCGGTGTGTGTATATACTCCCTTACTAATAAAAATCTTTACACAACGGATATCTTAAACAACGTTGCTGTCTTTGTCTGTCAAGGGACTTTTCCAACGTATCAGACAAAGACAGCAACGTTGTATTGGTTATCCGTTGTATAAATATTTTTATTAGTAAGGGGGATTATACAATCCCCCTTACTAATAAAAACCCAAGTACAAAAGCATTAAATATATTTCCGGTGTCTGGTACCAGTAACACAAGTTCTTCCAGAACTTACCACGAGACCAGATTGACGCGGTGTGAAAGAAAGATTAACAATATTATTATGTATTACTATTGGTGCCGAGTTCAGTGAGTAATTTTATACAGTCAAGTATTATTAATTATGATAACACCTCCATTTAGCCAAATGTAGCAAGCCCTTGTCACGGGCAGTTCTGAGTTCATGTAGTTTGTTGATCACCGTTGTCAGGCATCATCGATTTTGTATTCATTCCACTCACAATAAGCATTGTTTTCGAACGTTCCCACGCTATATGACGAAAACAACATTTTATGCCTTATCGAAAAGATAAATATAGTTTAATGACTAATTAAAATTGCCAGCTCCTTTTTGAAAGTCGGTTCATAAAAGTAAATGAAGCATGTGTACCTAAGCCATACCTAACTGTTTTGTTTTGTAAATAATAAATTTTATTTGCAATGGCATCTGTAATTCCCGAAGGATTGCGAAACGGGGTGAGTTTTTTTTAATTTTAAGAAAATTACCCACCTATCGTCAAAGTCTTTTTAGGAAAATGAAAGAAAAAAAAGCTTAACGAGCTTCTTGACATTATCTTATTATTAATGATGTAATAGTTTTTCTCGGGGAATATAGCGTGTTTTTTATGTAATATTTTTTTTATTATCCAGCAGCTCTTTTGCCACTTGCCAGCTTCATTAATCCTTTTAACATTTAATTTTCAAAATCTGAGTAGGTAATAATTGTCATAAATTGTAGTAGGTAGGTACTCATATGTACTAGAAATAATTTGAAGAAAATAATTTATATAAATAACCTAACTTCACAATAAATGTGTTTAAAGAAACATTTTTATTTGAATAAAAAAATATTTCTAACTTAGCTTTCTTAATGAGATAATAAGTGTACATCTAAATTATGTTTCATGAGCTCTGTTTATCGTCTTGTCGTTATTATTTTTTTAATTTTTTGCTTAGGTAAAAGAAATCTTCGAAATATGTAGTAATAAACATACATACCTAAGTACTACCTACTTAAGACTAAAAGAAAAAAGATGATTACACGGATGAAGAAATCGAATGGCCCTGATTTAAATTGTTAGAACATAATATTATAGGTGCTTACTATCTCTATTAAAAATTAGAGAAGCTCGGGCTGACTGCAGCTGAGTAGTGTGGAAACCTGCACAGTTGTGAAAACACATACGCTCCGGAGTCCGGTTTACCTTAAAACTTAATGTACAGGCAAACGTGTTGCTGTCAAGTAAACCGTCACGTGTATAGCAATATACTAGCAAGCTGCTTTAAGAGATTGTTATTTATTCAACAATTTATAGCACACAAGAAAAATTTATAAATTTGAAATTTACAAGAAAAGGTGACACAAAAGTACCTACTGCTTATTTCTAAAAAGATATTTCTTACAGCAGCCCTACGGAGAGAGATGTGATAAAAGACAGCAGATAGGACGTGCACAATTACAAATAAATTACTTACATCTACAAACAAAATGTAATAATATTATAAGTTCGCCAACATGTAGCTTAGGACTCTTGGAATCTTAGTACCTACATTTTTTACCCGACTCCAGCGAAGCCAAAAGGAAGGGTAATGATTTTACCAAACTTTGTATATATTTATATAATTATGTATGTTAGTTCATTCGTAGCTCCTAAACTACCAAACTGATTTTGATGAATGAGGTGTCAATAGATTCGTAATAACCCAAGTAGCACAAAAGTGCTGCATATCAGCTGTGTTACTGTCCATAATGAAATCCAAAAGGGTACTAGCTAGCTCAATAAGAGCTGTAGAAGCGCTGCTTGATTTGGGCACAAATTAAAACTTAAATTAAATAACGTTTATTTCATGCTGCAGGCCCATATTATAAATAAGTACCTTATAGACTAACATACATAATTAAACAGCTGTTAGCTGAATAACTGTGACATTTGCTGTATATCAGCATTATATCAGCAATATTAAAGGTAACAGTTGTCCCAAGAGCTGAATATTGGCTGATTATTAGAAAATGTGTTACCTTTTATACAGCACAAAGTACACGTTCGGGTCTATTTTAAAATTTCTATGGAGCTCAATGTTCACAAGTGCCAAAATTGTGATCAATTTTTATCTTTGGTCCCTTAGTTTATTCTGATTTTTTGTATTGTGTTCACCATTTTGTGCGACTTATGACGTAAAGTAATAGGGAAATATTATCGCTGTTACTGCAAATTCTTATGGGAAAGAGAATTCATTGTGAAATATTATATCTGAGGTTCCCAAACTTATTCCGTCTAACGTCCACTTTGAAAATCTGTTATTTTGTAGCGCCCCCCGTTTTTTTTCACCTTTGAAACCTCAATAACATATTTGTCTCGCCTGGAGTTTAATTAAACCTATATTCTAAACAAGACTTTTCTTACCAGAGAGAGCAATTATAATGCCTGATGAATCATAATTAATCCTTCTAATTTAAATTTTATTTTTACGTTCGGCTGTATATATATATTGTATGTTCAACGATTACTCCGCCGTCTGTATAGGGTATAATACCAATTTGATCCTTTTGATACTAAGGTGGTGTGTACCTGATGATAGAATCTATGAGGAATCGAGGGACCTCCTCAAAATTTATATGGACATATGGGAATATGGTGGCAAGCCCCAAAGGGAGATCTCCGACCAAGCGAGGTGCTATGCTCGGTCAGGCCGAAGCCCACTTGTTTGCAATTCAGATGTCGTATATATAGTGCCGATCATAGAAAACTTCGATAGCGCGATTCAGGATTGTGGCGCTAATTGGTCCGCCACATCACTCCCCCCGAAGACCTGAGGTCGAATCTTGAGTCGTCTTGCTTGGGTCGCCAGTGCCAGAGTGTCCCCCAGTGAGTCGGAACTGGGCTGCTGCTGCACGGGCTCCAGTGAGTCGGAGTGCTGCCGTGCGGGGCCGATGCTACGTGCTGACCAGGAGAGATGTGCTCTGCTTGCTGACCGGTCGTTGTAGTGAGAGTGCCCGTTGAAGCCGGTGAGGGTTCGACCAGGCTGCGGTGCGTTGAGGCTGGTGGTCGAGGTACCCGATGAGGCTGAAGCTGGCTGGCGTGGTGCGGAGGGGTGGGGAGTGATGATGATGATGTCCAGAAGGAGGCGTGTTCTGTCGAGGGTCACCAATGTGGGAATATGGTGGCAAGCCCCAAAGGAAGATCTCCAGCCGAGCGAGGTGCTATGCTCGGTCAGGCCGAAGCCCATGTGTTTGCAATTCAGATGTCCGTATATATAGTGCCGATCATAGAAAACTTCGATAACGCGATTCAGGATTGTGGCGCTAATTGGTCCGCCACAGACACATATAGCGATTTCGACTTTTTCTGAAGTATACCCAAGCATATGCTACCAAAAAATTAGATTTTGCACCAAGGTCACCTGGATCCAAAAGTACTAAACAGAACTCCTGACTCCTTATAGATACATGTTTGGGGATTTCGGCGTTGCTTAAAGATCTCCAAGCAAAAGCCACTATGTCAATTAAAATAATCATCATCATCACCACCATCATCACACCATAAATCACGACATAATGATGATATAATAGGCACTTCTCATAATATTTTACACCGACACGGATATCTTTGAATATTACTCTGCCGTTTATGGACCGATTTTCAAAATTCTTGTTTTGGTGTATTGTGGTATGGTGGTTGTTATAACAACGATAACAATTTTGGATTATACCCATAGGGTATAATCCAAAATTGGTATCGTTGTCACCAAAGTGGTGACCTGATGATGGCATCCATGAGGAATCGAGGGAACTCCTCGAAATTTATATGGACATATATTATAGTGATTTTGACTTTTCAGAAAATAGTTACAATTAAAGACCCACAGTGCCCAAAAAACATGCATGCTAAGAGATAAATAAATAGTTAGTATACATATTTTTAGTTTATATTTATACCATAATATAGGATATAAATATAAACTAATAAATGGATGTTGTGTAGTAGGAGGATTTTAATTTCAGTGAATTTTAATATATAAAGTAGCTGAACTTACAAATCATCCATCGCCCCCTTAAATCAATTTATAGCTGTGTGCTGTAATTTAGCATCACATAGTACACAGAATACACATATAATGGTCATGTGGGCTATTTAAGCGCTGTTATAATGATTGCGTGTAACAAGCTGATTAACACTGCTAAAGTTCTACTTTATGCAGCAAGACGCATTAATTAAAGTCACAGGAGAACTGATTGCATTATAGTAGCTCGACACGTGTTCTTACTTAATGCAAGCGGTCTGGGGGTACACTTATGACCTTCAATTCAGAATATAGCTGAGTTAAAGTCCACGAAAATGCTTTATTGCAGCTTACAGTTCTATTTATTGCTAATAGCTCTACACTGCGCTAGCAGATTTAAAGTCTGGTATCTGTGACGTGTTATAGCGTTAATATACAGGAGAAATAGTAATGTTCAGTTATTGCAGTTACAGTGTACTGTTATACCTCTTTGTAAACGCTAAAGTTACCGATGTTACCTTTTGTGTAATACAGCAGTTTTGTGGTACCTACTTGGGAAGGGCCCGGGGATAAAAGCTATATGATTTGCGTAGTCGGGCTATAGATTTTAAGCTTTTCAATTATTGCACCGCAAGATTATACTTTATTGTGTCCTTACTGATGGATTTAATTATATGACTAATGATGATGATTAATTATGTTTAGTGACATTAATTACTAAAGTAATTAGTAGGACGTATTGTCCTAATAGTAACTAAACTCATGTAAATAATAAAATTTGTGATAAAATAATGGGTCACTCGGTTAACACTTAATGTGAACAAAGACGACCTAAATATCGATTTAACGGACAAATCGAATGGCCCTGATTTAAATTGTTAGAACATGTGTTCAGTGTGCCGTGTGCGAGTTTTTGTCACTGCTCGCCGTGAAGAAGTTGACTACAATCTGTATGGCATCGAGTAAGTTGCCATTGTATGTCGCGAGGGGCCTTGTTTCGATGCCATACAGATTTGAAATTATTTTATTTAACTTCTTCACGGCGAGCAGTGGCAAAAACTCGCACACAGAAGGACTGATGTCAGGGGCGTAGCTACCGTCAAGTAAAGCTATACCTATTTAATGCTAAAATTATTCTTACGCATTTTTTCAATCCGTACCAGTAAATAGTTATATTACTTTACAATTCTGTTATCTTATTAAAAAAAATATCGATGTTGCCCGTGACTTCGTGCGCGCATAAGGCAATTCCGCGGCATACGTATATTTTTCCACGATAAAAAGTAGCCTAGGTCCTTCTCTGTGGTCTATTCTATATCTGTCCCAAATTGCATCAAAATCGGTCCAGTACTTTTGGAGCCTATTCAATGTAAACAAACAATAAAATCTTCAAAAAGGAAACATTAGAGTCCTGATTAAGTATGTATGCAGCTCCGTAACCGCAACCCAAACTATCGGATATGCGAAATAAATAACTATCCATATTCGTAATTTGATCCGATATAAAAGCCTGATGATGATTGATTTCGGATGCAGTCGGATGACATGTTTATTTGATTTGCCGGGCGTGTAGACTTTTTAATGACATTACAATAATTTGGATTATTGTAATGAAACTTGTAAAATTCAAAAAAGTATTTGTATTTTATTTACATTCCTCATAATCCGTGACCGAAATGATTCGAAGATCTAGGAAAAACCGAAATAATTCAATATTCGTAACCGTAATCGAAACGATACAATTATTATCCTATATCCGTAGCCGTATCCAGATCCGAAACGTCATATCCTTAACATCTCTTGTACTGATGCCGTATGGCTTATAACAGCAAAAACAGCATATGCAAAAGACTTGAACGCATCTAAAATCCAGGGCTGCTACAATCGACTGCGGATTTCGACGCTAGCAATAATATTTCGACTTTCCCATCCTACAATCATCCTACATCACAATAAATCTCTTCACAAAACTATTCATCACAACAAGTCACAGAAATATTCCATCATGTTCTCACCCTAGTTACGAGTTCCTCTTAATACATCCAAAAAACGATTATATCCTTTGTCATAACAATTCATTATAAAATTAGTCATAACTAATTTTATAATGAAAACTATTCAATGTAAGTGTGTCAAAATAATAAATACCAAATATTTAATTTTTAATTAAATTATAATTAGTACCTACTAAATACTACCTTCATAGACAATGCCTTTGGTGTGGTTTGCTTTAGTTTTTTGGTATTTTTGTGAAAATACAATGATTCGCTGCTGTTCTCTAGGTACCTTGCGTAGAGCAAGGTAGCCCTAACCATAACCATAGTTTCCGTCCTCTGTGGCTCAGTGGTTAGCGCGTTAGCACTCGACCCGGAGGTCGCGGGTTCGAATCCCGCCAGGGAACAAATAGTTTTCTGTGTTCCTGGATCATGGATGTGTATTAAATATGTGTATTATATGTATAATAAAAATCTTCAATATAAGTACAGTATAAAAGTATTAAATTATATATTTCCGTTGTCTGGTACCCGTAAAACAAGTTCTTCGAAAACTTACCACGGGACCAGATCGACGTGGTGTGAATGCGTCCATAAATATTATTTATTCATGTATTTAGTAAAGTAAGTTTGTAGTTACCTTTTAAGTCCGGTACTTACTACAACCACTAAGTACTAAATTAAAATTATGTATTCAACTTTTGTAATTGGTAGATACCTATATATGACAAAAATGTAGCTCACACGTATGTATTTACTTTACTATTCGGTTGGACAATTACAAAACTAGTGATAACGACGGCAGAAGAACGCCACGTACGGACGCACAAACACGTTTACATATGTATAATTTAACAACCAAATTTTAATGTATCAAATCCGCATTCATTAAGACCTTGTGCGGAGGAAGCGAGCGTTTCCCTTTACGCTCTTACTTCAGTGATATCCTACTATTGTCCATAAGTACATCTGATCGTTTGCCGGTTTTAAGTAATAAAAAAAGTGCTAGCAAGTGAAAATGACCGAACTAAACATTAGTGGCAGAAACTACAGGAACGAACGAAACGAAGAAAACAACGACGCATCCACCGATCTCGTTGTCGGGAATACGGATGATGTAAATATTTTATTTTATTGTTTTAAACACTTACGGATTGTGTCGCGGTGCACTTTTCTTTTTCCCGACGTTTCGGCTACTTTCCAGCAGCCGTGGTCACGGGAGGACTGAGGTGTCAATTGTCCTATTTGTTGAAGTTGTTCAAACGACCCGAAGATTCTTCAATTATTATTTGTGTTCCGATCCACGCAAGACATACTAACAGTATCTTGAAGTCGCGGTGATTTTAAATTACATTTTATTTTGTTGATTATTGGATCCCAACCAGATGGCAGCACCCAGCCATCTTCTCCGCCAGAGAGACCGCAGTCACAGTCGAGCTTGTAGACTCCTGCATCTTGAAGGGGAATGTTACATTTCACTGGTGGTAAAAATTGACTTATCTTTTTGGGTGGCTTGAAATATGTTTTTATAGAAGCTTTCCTTAGAATATAGCCAACTTTATCAGTGATTCCTTTCATAAAAGGTAGAACTGCAGGTATTCGTTCGACAGTGGCTGTGTCACTGTGATGCAGGCGTGGGACTGCTGGAAAGTAGCCGGAACGTCGGGAAAAAGAAAAATGAACAATATTCGCGTAGTCCTAAGAAATCAATATTTTATTTTAATTTTCGGGAAAGTGTATAGGGAAATCGGTGATAGGATGGTTTCAACAATATTTTCTTTGTGATAAAATGTTCTCAGTTTTTAGAATTCAGTTTTTTGCTTTTTTTTAATTGCGTAGTGATTAGGTGGAGATTTTGTAGCTATCTCTATCATAAATCATTAAAGAATTTAGTTTAATAATTTATTCACATCACCCAAAACTTTTTTTTACTAGGGCTAACGCACTCATCTTGGAATTATTAACAGAAACACGATGCGGCCAGTGCGTCATGTTAAATTTATGTAAAATGGGGATTTAGGTAAATAACGAATGATTCAATTAATATTCTCTTTGTCTTTCGGTGAAGCTCTCGTGCTAATTGGTGTTTATTTGATAAGTGAATTAAATAAAAAAGTGATCGAGTAGGTAGCAAACGTTTTTGAAGCTACAATGGGCTCGAATATTATCTACTACCCACCTTCTACCGTTTGTGTTTGTTTTACGGTATGTTTTCGAGTTTTTATTATTACTTCTATGGTCGGATTAATTTTCTGTGGCATATGGAGCAAATATAGCTGGACTTAGAAATAATTAAAAATTGTTTACTAATTTGTGAACGAATGTCATTCACTCGGTCTTTACTCATTCGGTAGATATTCTTAGTTTCGTGCCCACCCAACTTTATCATTTCATAAAGACGCCAATGCCATGTTAGCTACATACTACATAGTAAATTATATTTCTCACATTGCTTAGTTTTTAATTTAATTATTTACTTTCAATTAATATGGAACAGTCCAAACAATATTTCGAATTCCAGAAATCGCTGGCCCTAACCACTCCCAATATCATTGCCATGGGTGGTCGATGGTCATGGTGTCGCATATTTTGCGTGATGGTGGCTAATTTATTGTTGACCGATAAGGCCTTGTTAATGGTTTCATTCTTTGAAACGTTCACTGAAGGGTTACTGAACTCAATACTGTGTCATTCCCTTTAGGCACTAGTTGCTATATTCCCTTTAGGCTAACTTGGAAGCATTTCTCTGTTACATTATTATTGTACCTTACGTTTTTTATGTGTCATTTTAATAGTAAAATATCAAATATACGTTATAATACGTTTTCTTGGTCTTATAACATATCCGAAGCAAATACCATACAATTTCGTTACGCGGCTAAAACCGGGAACACGACTGATGTCCCTGGAACGGGCCAACCTTTCCTACTACAGTCATGTTACATGCTAACCAGAATCCTTTTGAGCCTTGAATGGCTCCAAAACACTATGGAGGTAGGCGGGGAGAGGGTATAGGTATAATTATCATGACACCAATTTGCGAATTCCAAAAAGTCATAAGCTACGGTAGAGAGCACATCTGTGTCTTATAATATGGCTCTTACTTTAATTGAGTTGGTTAGTATTTCAATAATGGTTTGCTAGTTTTAAAGTTTAGTTACCTATCGAATTGCATTTTGAATTTAGAATTTTATACCTTTTATTTTTTAAATCAATGCATTTGTAGCAAATGAATTCAAACTGCATCAGTTTTTATTTTTGACGCTTGCAAAATATGCTTTTGTGAACTGACTTTAATTTTTGATGTCGGGTTTAATGACATTAATGTTATTGCACGCTAATAATATAAAAATAAAAAGGTTTGGCGCGTAAATACTTGTTGTTCGTGTTATGTTCTCATAAAATATATACTATGTAGGTAATTTAATAAAATTATTTTATTAGAATGATAAGCTTTTTCTGCTTATTTAAATTAATTAACACACTGTTTAAAATTTTTATTGAACCAAAGTAACGCGACTTGTTTTAGGTAAATTAGGTAGGTAAGACCAAGTGTTAATGTACACTTGTCAACTACTTTTATCTATATTCCTTTGAAAATTGCGTGTATCTATGATAGTTTTCATGATTATGGTCTGTGTTGTGTGCACGAAAAGCGGCATAATATCTTATATTCAAGGACTCTATCGTATCGATTGTTTAATAGGCAATAGCGTAAAGTAGAGCGGATGATCCGCGTGTGAAAATATTTTATTCCATTCCCAAATATGGAAGCGTGGAAGGTCCATAAAATAATAATTTTCTCCTCGTTCTCATAGATCTCAACACCGCGTTTTGGGAATTAGTTAGACATTTTTGTAAAAAACTTTAAATACCCATTTAGGGCATTAAATATCAGGTAAATAAAAAAAAAATTTGGACGGTGTGTGGATGTGGATATGTGTGTTTTTGTATTTCCTCCATAAATTTGTGTTATATCGGTTCTTAATGTTTTATAATATGCGTGTATATTGCCCACAAGTGTGGGCAAGTGGCATTAGGTTCAAAAAGCGTACTATTTTAATGTGTTCTCTCCAAAACTCCCTAGGGCTTAGGAAGTTTCAGTAAAGCGTCTACCCATCGACTACTTTACTGAATCTACTGACTTGACTCATTGACTGCATTGGCGATTTATTTGGAGTTTGCCTTTGGACTTGACGATTTAGAAAAACGGTTTTGAAAACATAAACGAACTGCGAACATTAATTTTCCCGCCTTTTTAACTTGATACTGGCAATCACAGAACACTATTACTCCTACCGGAGAAGAATATCAACTCCCTACAACAAAAGTTTACTACTGCCATCTATTATCAGCCCCAGGCAATTATATCCGGATAAACAAAGCGCGGGTTTTTTTGAATTTGTGCGGTAAATTTAAATCTTAAAACTTTCATGGGATTTATATTTCATAAAGGCACTCATTTCAGTTGTTAGAAAAACTTAAAAGGTAAGTAGGTACTTGCAGTTTTGGCACTATTTACCTTTTTAGTTATCCTTACAACTGAAAATCCACATTTTAAATGAAAACAAATTAATATAGAAATAATATTTATTGAAATTATTTAACATTTCCCATGAAGAAACAATAGTCTTACATTAAATTTCAACATAAATAATGATAAGTGAACTATAAAAATATTTAAACCTCAAAAATATTATTATTCAATATTCACATAGGAGTACACTCTTCGGTGGAGACTGAAGACATATTATGTACATAATAATACGAGTATATGAATCAGTGATAGCTGCAAGCAAATTAATACCAGTTGCCTTTATTCGTTTGTACAAAAATTGATTTTTCTTAGTCAGCCATTTTTACAAAGAAACACCGAGTCAATATCTCACTACACAACAACACCGAGTTAATATCTCACTACACAGTTTTTAAATAGATGCAATTTGTATTATTCGAACGGAGGAACGGAAGCTCAACTCAACGTTTTATTCACAAAAAACATCAAAAAACACCAAACAACACCTCGTTCGTTATGAGCAAATCAAAACGAACGCCATTTTCTTGTTTTGACCGGTGACGTACATTTTTATTTATAAATATGCGATCATGGTGATACCAGGTGAAGGAAATTAAGTAACCTACAATATTTGTTTTTTACAAATCTTATTTTCATTTGCAGTTTAAACGCAGAAATAAAAAAAAATCGTAAAATAATTATATTTATCCAAAATAAAATCCAACAATTTTTCTCGTCATTAACAAATACACAAATAAATTTACAATTCGGTTACCCACAAAAATGGGTGTATTTTTCAATCGGTCGCACAACTCTGCCCCCGTAGGTATTTTTATCTGCCCTATAGAGTTGACCACCCCTGCTGGCAATTATATTACACCGCCATAAAAAATATCTACTCTCCTTTCTTTACAGTTCAACTATTTAAACTTTTTGCCATTGACATTTCAGGTCAAAGGCCTCGACGCCAACCGCTACGCGACGAAGAAGACGGTTGCGCAGGGCATGCTGGACATCGCCCTGCTCACATCGAACGCCTCCCAACTGAAGTACGTCCTGCAAGTCGGCCAGAAGCACGAGTTCTACTACATGCTCCTCGTGCTTATATCTCTATCGATCGTATTACAGGTGAGGGTATTAATTTTAAGTACCTAGATAATGATTCCAGGTAAGCAATTAGTTCAAGATTGCAAGTATAAATATTTAATAGGCGCTTTACACTCTGCACTGACTTTTTTATGGAAAATTTAGCTGCCACTAATAATTTTATTAGTTTATTCCATAATGCAACAATAACATTTCTGTAAGCCCAACGGATGGAAATAATTTTTTTAAAGTCGAAAGGACACTGGCGAATCCCGCCCGATATTCCATTATGAGCTGCCAAGATTCAAACATATGACGTGGTTTTATAGTCCTTAAAAAGTTAGTATATAAAAAAGATATATTATATTATTTTTAGGACTTGGCAATAAAATGTTATGAATCTCTGAATATCAGAGAATTCATGTGAAAAATACGTACTTATCTGTGATAATCGTTGTCATCATATCTGTATAGTCTATGGTTATCATGCTGTAAATTGTCAATTTGAGGCGTAAAAGCTTCATCTAGTGGCCCATAGTTACACACACCGGCATATTTAGCGGAACATAAAATAAAGGTTTGATATCAGTATCATATAAGGTTGCTGGCTGGTTTATACGTCATTTAATTTAAAAATAAATATTTTCAAATTAAGAAAACAACTGAACATCACATTTTATGCAATTGTTATAATTTTATTCAAATACACCTTATCTGGAGCGAACTTCGAGTATTTCTTCCTTCTGAGTTTGATTTAAAATTTAATTGAAATACTGTTTTTGTTAGTTTTTTTTTAAATCGCGTATCTTTTTGGAGTTGAGGACTGAATTATGCCTGACTTAGCCCCAACGGAGATTGCCAGGGCACTCGAAATGCGAAGAAATGGTCAAACCTACAGAGTGATATCCAGAGATCTTCGTCGACCAGTTTTAACGATCCATCGCAGTATCCAACGGTTCAGGGAGACCGGTACTTATGTGAGAAGAGCAGGACAAGGCAGAAAAAGACGCACTTCGAGTAGGGATGATCGTTTCATTCGGCTTCGTGTACGTAGGAACCCCCGTTTGACGGCCGTCCAAGCCCGACATGAGTTAGAAGCAGTGCGGGGTGTATCCGTAAGTGAATGTACGGTACGAAGAGGGTTCGAAGAAGCTGGTTTGGGTTCATTTGTGCCCGACAAGGCTCCAAGGCTCGAGGTAAATCATCGTAGAAACAGGTTAACTTTTGCTCAGGAACATCGACTTTGGAACGCGGACCAATGGAGTAAGGTATTGTTTAGTGATGAGTGCAGAATTCTCTTAAATCAAATTGACGGCAGGCAAAGAATATACAGACGCAAAGGAGAACGATACATTCAGACAAATTTTGAAACTACAGTAATTGCATACGGTGGTGGGTCAATAATGGTTTGGGCGGGCATTTGTTTGGGAGCTCGCACAGACTCAGTAGTGATTGACAGAGGGAGTCTGACTGCAGACCGCTATATCAGAGAAGTTTTAGAAGAAAATGTCGTACCGTTTGCCCCATATATCGGTGACGATTTTGTTTTTATGCAGGATAATGCTCGGCCGCATACCGCTCGGGTAACTCAAGCTTATCTTAATGATATGAATATCACTGTTATGGAGTGGCCGGCGAGATCACCGGATATGAACCCAATAGAGCACGTTTGGGACTTGCTGAAAAGAAAAGAAAAGTCCAGAATTCCAGCTCCTGCCAACGTAGGTGAACTGCGAATCGCCGTAGTTGAGGAATGGCGGAGACTATCCCAGGAGACCATCGATAACATCATTCTCAGTATGCCTAGACGGGTAGAAACTTTAATAAGAGCACGTGGAGGAAATACGCGATATTAATCACCATTTTTCTAATTTAATTAATTGTTTTTTTAATATTAATTTTCACTTTTCCCGGTTACATGAAAAGTTCAAAAATGTACCATTTTTCACAAATAGCCGTTACTCGCAAAATCTGTTCTTAATGTGATCTCATTTTAAGTAAAACAAATGAAACTTTAAATAACAAAAGAAGTGTAGTAAGTAGATTTTAAAATAAAACCATATTTTTTTAATTATGGACCTTTTTTTTGTGTTCCGCTAAATATGCCGGTGTGTTTAGATTTATTTTTTATTGGAGTTTAAAGTTATTTTCTTTATAAACAAAGTATTTATTTCATTACGTAATTGACATCCCAACTAATAGATGTCGCTTTTCCGCAAACAGATAGGGCTAAATAGGGCAGTTTATTTAACAATAGGTTAGGTTATATTTAATCAATTATCATTTTTCCCCCGAGTTTGATGTACGAGTAGGAATAAAAAAGCATTATGATTAATTATGGCTTTTTTTGTTTCTATGTTCATAAAATACAACTTACAATAAATATTTTTTGTGGCTATGTATTTTAATTACCAGGGAGTAAATGTATGACGACTTGCCGACCGGCAAGTCTTTTCGCCCAACAAGTTTTGGCTATAGCGTAAACCTGCTTTTGTCAATAAAAAAAGTGGTGTCCAGCGTCAAGGGTTCTCAGGTGGCGATGGGCATAGTGCTTCTGTCCCTCAACCTGCTCCGCGACTGCCGCTTCCACCAGCCGCGCCACCGCACCTCCGCCATCAACATCAACTACGGTACCACAGCTGTTGCGTTTGTGGTTACCGTGCTGAATGTCCTCGTTTCCGCCTTCGACAGTTCGCTCGCTAGATACCTGGAGCTGGATTATATTTAAATAAATAAATAAATAATTTATTGAAAGCAACTATGGCCCAATTAGGTTAGTTTACATATTTTGGCTAATTGTTATGTTAGTAGAATATTTAAGTAAATTGCTAATTAAAGTTACAGACAGAATTTTATTTATGTGGAGGATACCTATTGCTAGAAATAATATAGTAAAATGCGAACAAGCCCGGTTTTCTGTGGATTGTCGTTTATATGATAGAGTATTTCGCTAAAAGTTAAACACGATTACAAGACCCAGCCGAATTTATTGTGAAATAGAGCGAAAAATATGAAAATATCTTATACTTTAAAGATTAAACGAGATAATCTTGTATATACAGGTATAATCGCGGTTTCTCAAAATGGCTGCAAGTGTTACCATGGGAGAAAACAAAAACAAAAAGAGAAGACAAAAAGGGGAGAAAAATTGATCTAGCTATTTATCTAGCTAGTGTTATCCCTGGAAACCTTGCATTTTTAAGTTATAACTATCTGTAAGTTTTTTGTTTCGTTGTGAAACAAATCAATATTTTAAATGGTATTTTGTTATGCGTATTTTTATAATATATTTTACTATTTTTGCATTGTTGGCAAATCAGGTCTCGGGTTCGTATCCCGGTCAGGCCCGGTCATTTTTATGATTCGTTTTATTTTTGAAATCTGCTAGAGCTCCGAGCAAAGCTCAGTTGCCCGTTATTTTGATATTATAGGTAATTGGTTTCATTGGATATACCGGCCATCTTCACGCGTCATCCAAATTAAGTAAGTACTTGTACACTTAAAACCCATAAATATTATTTCTAGCTGGTCGTGGGTCTTCTTTTCGTGGTGATCGGCGGGCTTGATCTCAACGACCATGCCGACCAGCCCTCCGCGATCGTACTAAATGATGTCATAGTTATATTCATCTTCGTCATATCAGTCACCAATATCGTCATATCCGCCTTTGGGATAGAATACTCCAACAGTCCCCTAGTGCTGGACAGACTGAAATATATCAATAATGAGTATCTAAGACGAGGAAATATTACAGCTCTGTAAATTAAAATAATATTAACATATTTTTCTTTTTAGATCGTTTAGCTCTACTTTTTAGAATATAATAGAATGTTACTTTTGTCTTGGTCGTGGAAATATTAATCTACAGCTAGGACGTATTAAATATTAAAATGTTAAAGCAACGTAAAATGGAACCCAACAGTCTAGTTATTTAACGTTAGTATTTAGTCTAGTTATTTAGAGTTAGTATTTAAATTTAGAATATTATAATTTTTCTTGTGACTTGAGTAAAATTGATATGTAATAATAAATTTAAAATATTAACGGATATCGTTATCACGTAATGTGAAAACGCTCTTACTTTATATTAACTATCATATTGTGATACAATTTTAAAATTATTGTAACGGATGTGAAAGATTTTGACGAATGACGTGGTGTGCATTGCCACACCAATGTATAAGATTTTGATGTTTCACATTTTCCAGATGTCCCGTGACGCATAAGTACCTAATGTCGGGTTTTTGTATAATTTGATCCTTTATATTTGATTGGTCGCACTCGACCGCCGAGCGAGACCAATGATTTGTCTATGCATTTGATGTACGCTTTATATAGTAAAGTTTTGGGAAAATTAAGCGACATTTTTATTTGTAGGCGAGCGCAGGCGCCATGGCCTTAATAATCTCGAGTCTGGACGGCGCGCACAGTGGCAGGAAGATCGCGGACCGCCTGTACCATGTGTCCATAGGCCTCATGACCGTAGTTGTGTTCTGTGACGTCATAAGAATGACCTTTGGCCTTGACCCTGCGCTCTCCGAGGAAGATTTCTATAGGAAATAGATAGGACGAGGCGATGTAACGCGTCTCCACGCCAATGTATAGATATTAATGTTTCACATCTGTCATGAGTCCCACGACGGCTAGTGCCTTTTCAAATAACTCTAAGTTATCTTTGTAATGACTAAAATGTACGCACTAGAATAGAAAAATTTCTAGGAAGAGGATGGTTTTGAATATGTACCTATATTTTGCCGGAAAAAACTGCACTGGAAATAGAACTCTACGCTAATACAATATTATCTAAAGCTGAAAATCGAACGCACGAGCGTCGAGTTAGTAAATTGCTGCTCTTTTGCCGTGTCTTTGATTTTCAAGCTATTGTTTTAGCACAGAGTTCTATTTTCAGCGTTGTTTTTTTTCCGGCCGGAGAGATTCCGGATAATGCAATGTAGTCCGAGACTAAGCGCCATATTTTCAGTTATAGGTATTATTTTTCTTTCTTTTTCATCATATTGTTTTTATTTTTCAGTTGGTTGTTTTTTTTTTAAATTTGTTTTTGTTTTTTTGTTTCATAGGTCGCATCCGCCGTAATCTGTGGCGTCCTAGGGTTTATTTTCGACATAAACCATGGACCGGACCAGCGTTACGCCGACATACTGAACAACATTGCTTTATTCTTTAGAGGGATGAGTACTGCTACAAACGTGGTGCTGAATGTTTTCTACTCTATAGCCTACGAAGCGAAGGATTTTAAATAATTGTTACAAATTATTATTCTGTATTTTCAATCGGTGCCGACAAAGCGATTAAATATGTGACACGAGGTGACATTCCCATGGTCCGCCAAGACGCACATTCAGGGAATCGAATATAATCGAGACGTCATAATACTTATGTGTCGTATTACGTATCAATTTTTTATGCAATAGGTATATTTAAACTATTGAATTGAGAGTTGGCGTGCTGATACATGTGATACTGTGCTGATTATACACCGTAAAAAATTTACAGTAGGCAATAGTCATAACTTACAATCTTTTACGACAGTAATTCGGCACCTAATTTGGTTATTATTTGAATAAATCTCGAATATTGGCATTATTATTCAATGTTTAGTGTGATATTAATTTATTTTATTTACTTTAATTTTTACTGCGATATGCAATTTTTTTTAAACAATTTTCGCTTATTATTTACTACAATTATTGTAACATAATTAAAACTTAATTTATAATTTATGGAGTAGGTGCCTAATGTTAGTAAAATGTCTCGTAGGTACCTGTAAGAAGTAACCAAGTAAGTATGTAATAAGAAATATTGTATTTTCTGTTAATAATTAACAACAATGTATGTGCAAATTACACTGGGACATCGGAACCTACCTATTAAGAAACGACATTTTACCTCATTTTTCTCGTATTTTTACACTTTTCTCAACCGTTTCTAAATAAGTAGGGGAAGGCGGGGCAAGATGAAGAGTAAGACGGAGGGGAACTGGGCTTTTTACGTGTTTCTAACCAACCTAACGATTGACCGTCGTGACTCGTGATAGTTGTAACGACTAAAAAGTTAGGTAATTTAGTTGATACGTTAAACATCTTATAAAAAAGTTATGAGTGTAATAAGTTTATTGAAAATCAGCAATTTTGAGTATCCCACATATTTACAGATGATAGACTGACGAAACAGACAATAATATTGTGTTTCACGTGAAATTCTTTATTTTTTATTGAATTTTAAATTTATAATAAGAAACAAGGGGGCAAGATGTATAGTTTATATTATTTTGTTATGGGACAAAGAAGCAGAAGTATCAAAAAACAAAAGAATTATATGCTTAAATACAAAAGCTGACAAGAAAAAAGTATATTATAGAAAAAAAACACCATAAATAAGCCCTCATATATTAAATTACAGCATATTAAGGTGATTCTTCTAGGTAAAATTAATCTAAATACATAACGTTATATTGTGTAAGAGCTGAGGATGAAGACCAACCCTGTTGGTAAGGAGACAAAATCTCATGGTAGCCGATAAGGGTACCCCGTCTTACCCTACGGTTTTGCAAGCTGCTGTTATTTCCCTTTTCTTGCATTTCGCAATTTGACGACTTATCCATTTAACTTAAGTTCCTAATTCCATTCCATAATAATATGGAATGGAGTTAGGAACACAGTCAGATAACTAAGTATTATTTTAATACTAAATATGTTTAAGAAACCAAAAAGTCTTTGAGATGTTATGCTCTAAAACTCATCATACCTACTTGTAGTTTTTTTTTAATAGAAGTTATACGGCCCCATTGCTTTAAGAAATAAATATTGCAGACTTTATAAGGTTCAGTAATTAGGATCTAACACGTCATTTTACATTTAAAAACATAAGGTGATTTGCAAATTGCGATATTATCTTCGCACGACATTAATTTGTAATCAAATATACAAACCAAATATTGTCCACTGATATAATTTTATTATGTAAGTGTATGCAAATATTATTACTGTAATAAAATCCTATAATAAAATATAAGGTTTTTTTTATTTTTATACAACCTTAGCCTAGAATTCGGATTAATAATATTAAATACTTAAGCGCCTTACTCACGGTCCAGCCTGCTAATCCAACACCGGTACTAATAGCCGTCATTAGTGTCCTTGAAGCGGACTTGTAGGCAATTTTTTTTTTAAATAATTCAATCATATATAATTTTTCCCAACAAGTCCGCTTCAAGGCCGCGATATTGGATTTGCAGGCTGGATCGTGAGTAAATTGCCTAAGCTTATTATTCTTCTTCCAAGGCCTAGAACACATTGATTTATCATGAAAAATGTTTGTTGGCTACAAATCATAGATTTCCAACTTGCGCACATAAAGTCGTGGGCAACATTTATTAGTTACTTACCACAACATTTATTAGTAGTTTAATACCGTGGCCGCGGTCCTTATCTTCTAATAAAGCGCCATATTCACCCTGGATTTGCAAGCTGGACTGTGAGTATGGCATATTAGGTTATAGATTTATGCCAGGATTTACAATTCAGAATAGACAAAACCATCGATAGGAGTTTTCGAGGGTATGCGAAAGTGTGACGTTGTTGTTTTTGTATTCATTCGGTTGATTCGTAATGTGCAATATTGGTCAATTATTATATAAACATTGAATATTATATTTGGATTTTGACTAGATTTTAGACAACGATATAGAAATACGGTGTTGAAAATTGAAACGAAAATTGTATTTCCCGCCTTTTTAACTTGACACTGGCAAATTGTTTGGCGATGCTATATTTATATATATATATATAAAAAAAGTGCTTGACAAATGACATTTAAACTTGACAGTTCATTTTAGTAGTAGTACTTATCGCATAAGCAGTTCTTCAGTAGTACTACTTATTATCTATGAAGCAGTTCACAAACTAATATAAGTACCTATTGCCGGAGTTGTAAAAGTATTATTCTAATATATTCAAACATTGAGAATTAATACCAGTATCTTGTCGATAATAATCATCTTCGCATGACCTAAAGTAACCTTCGTGGATTTGTTGTCATTCGTGTCAGCGTGATAAAAAGTAACTGTCGAGGTTACGTCGGCAAACGCAACTTTTGCCTTCTCCCACTTGTTGCTTATTCAACTAAGTCAGTACTTAGTTGTGTCGGTAACCAGTTTCCAACCAGACGTCGAAATGGCTAGCGGAAGAATCATCGTGTACGGCGGTCGCGGCGCCCTGGGCGCAGCATGCATCAATCATTTTAAAAAAGCGAACTTCTGGGTCGCGAGTATCGATCTGAACCCTAACGACAAAGCCGACGTGAATATCACCGTGCCAAAAGACGCTTCCTGGATACAGCAGGAGGAGCACGTCGTCAATGAAATCGGTTCTGTGTTACAAGGTCAGAAAGTGAATGCTGTGATTTGCGTAGCCGGAGGTTGGGCCGGCGGTAACGCGGCGAAAGACTTGAGCAAACAGGCCGACCTTATGTGGCGACAATCTGTATGGAGCTCCACCATCGCCGCGACTCTCGCCTCCAAATACTTGAATACTGGTGGTCTGCTAGCCTTGACTGGGGCTAAAGCAGCTGTAGATGGCACCCCAGGTATGATAGGGTATGGTGTAGCCAAAGCTGCAGTTCACCAGCTAACAAAATCCCTAGGAGCTAAAGATTCAGGTCTCCCAGAAAATGCTCTCACTGTGGCTATTTTACCCGTAACCTTGGATACTGAGATGAACAGGAAATGGATGCCGAAGGCTGATTTTGGCACCTGGACCCCATTGACCTTTGTGGCTGAGCTGTTTGACAAATGGATGAAGGGAGAGGAGAGGCCCCCGAGTGGGAGTTTAGTGGCTCTAGTTACCAAAGACAATGTTACGGACCTCATTGTACAGTAAAAGCTAATCATAATTAAAAGTTCCAGCTGATAATGTTTATATGGAGAGCAGTGTCCAAAATTATCTCAGAAATCTAATTATTTTATGTTAAAAGTGTTACAATTAATTTGTATTTGCTTATAACTTGTTAAAAATATTGAAATGTTGCCTATCTATCTACATAATACACCTGCGGGTCTGAATTTGTTTTTTGTGATCATTTCAAAATTCCATTACTTAGTGTGCTCAATAGCTGAGTGTAATATTTGTGTGATTATAAAATAAGTGTATAAGGAGTAATAATGAGATATTAAGTGTAACAATACAATAACATATGATAATAATAATTAATAATCATATTATTATGATGAATCTCCATTCATAAGAATATTATTTAAGAAAATGTATATTTAATGTTGTCAATGTGATATTTATTAAATATTAAGCAGGAATATCTTTTATTATTTTACTCAATATGAAAATGTTATAATTTTATTTTTAAACTTTAATTAAAAACAATGACTTTTTCTTATGTAGGTATAGTATAGGTAGTATAAAATATTAGGCCTAGAGTCTGTCAAGGTAATGACTTGCTTGCTGATAAATACGATGATACTTAATGGCGAAGGTACTGCTCTATATGTCATAGCTATCTTACAACTACAGAGAAAGGGTAGTGGAAAATTATAGCTGGTGCTTATTCTCTTCCCAAATAATAAAAAATTAAATTAAATTTTTAACTTAATACAAAAAAGTTACTAATTTATATTATCAAGAAAGCCCACTGGCGCAGTGAAACAAGAGGTTTCTTTTTACAAAAATCTGAGTCATTATTGTAGGTGATTCCCAGGCGGATTTTATAAGGAAACAGTAAAATGTAAAAACCCATGTTCATTTCTGTTACCAGGAACTTGTATTTAAACTTGTTTTAAATCATTTGTGTAGGTAAATTATAACCAACCATGGAATTAGTTGAGAACAACGAAAGTGGCTGACAAAGTAAGAATCCTTGCGTTACAACTGAACCACAACGAGAACGGTGGGCAACTATCAAGTGTAAACTTTTATTTTTCGAATTTTAACTGAGAAGGAATTTTAACTAAGAAACAATAGCCACATAAAATTATGCATTTTCTTCTCATTTCACAGGTGATAGTAAATATCAGCATGAGCTGTTAAAAGTTGATAACTATGTTCATTTGTTTCTGAACTTCAGTTATTTATATCTAAGCACTTGGTTACCCATTTATTAGCACGCAGATAGCTAATATAACTAAACTAACTATATAATATAACTGAATGTTAAGCGACGACATAACATTCAATCGTTTAGGCCATAAATTAAAACATATAATTTGTTTTCAAACGTGTATGTGAGATTGTAGTGTTTCCGTAGGTATTGTGTACCATGGATTTCCCGTTTGCGATCTTAATGATTTGACATTGTTAAACAAGAATGTTTAACGGAGATGCAGCCAAAACAGAATACAACAAAGAATATCTATTTACCGTCCAATAATAATAACGACACACACAAAACTAAAAAATATCATTTTTTAAACTTTTCTGCACCGTGGGTAAATATAAAAGTTTTGTACAAAGTTGACATTTGTTTGTCAAAACTTTTTTATTTTTTATATGGCGTTCGGCTTAAAACAATTTGCCAGTTTCAGTCAGTCGATTCAGCAAAGTGGTAGAAACTTTACTGAAACTTCATCTTATTAAGTACCGAAAGAACACAAGTGTACATCAACGAATATCCAATTGTTATAATTAATCTAAGCTCAGTAAATATTGTATAGTACTTGTAAGTTGTCTAGGCAGTCCTCGAATTGGACCTGTTTTTTTGGCGTATTAGAGATGGTACAGAACAAAGCTGTTATAGTGGGGCCATCCATAAATTACGTCACACGTTTAGGGTGAGGGAGGGGGTCGACGATTGTGTGACGTCACATTTCAAAATCTAATTTAATCTGACCAGAATAAAAGTAAAATATGTGACGTCATACTAGGGTCTCACAAATGTGACCAGCTCTAACAAGGACGGGGGAGGGGTCAAAAATTATGAAATTCGTGTTACGTAATTTATAAGGCGAACGAAAGGTTGACGAAAAGTCGCTTAGAAACGGGAAATACCAACTACAGTGAACCGAGTGGCTAAAGTACATTACGTATTTTTGGTCGCCGAATCCGAACATATATTTTTTTGCTCTAAAATTAACAGCGTCATCGAGTAAAAATTGAGCTTTTTGTGAAAATCGAAAAAGTTTTTTTTAATTTTGCTTAGTTTATGGTATCGAGTGTAAGTGTAAGTGTAAGTGTAAGTAACGTATATATTATTTATATAATGGTTCATATTATATATTATAGACTTATCATAATGTTTTTTGGGCCATTTCCTACTCGCCTATTAGTACTTTGGCGTAAAACATCAAAGGAAATTTAGCTATTGTCTCAAATCGTGAGACGTTTAACAAATACAAGCCGACACCCTTTTTTTGTACTTTTCGGCAAAATTTATTGATGCCTTCTATTGTTCATAAACGTTACTATCGTTTCAAATCCTGTTAAGTTTTACAAAACCTTTGTTTGCAATTTTCGGCAATATTCATTGATGCTTTGTATTGTTTTTAAATGCTTTGTCCTCGGCTCAGCAAACTGAGCTACGAACTAGTTTTTAGCATACAAAATAATTTGAACTTTGAAGCTCATTCGGTATTTGTTTGCGCTGTCGCACACTGGTCCCAAAGTAAAATAAATGGGACATTAAGAATTTTCGGATCGAAGGTCAACGGATCAGGCTGATTTTTTTTTTGTAGACAGCTGATGCAATTACAAGTCACTTTTATAGATGTCGTTTTTTTCAAATATGCCGTATCTACAGAGATAAAAAAATAATTTATTTTTTTGTATGGACGAAATCATAATTTTGTCATTTTATTCCAAGATTGAAACGTATTCAACATAAATCATAGCACAGCTTATAGAGGGACTCTTGTCGTACATTTTTGTCATAGACACTTAACTGCGATTTTTGCGCCTTTAGGAGCTATAGGTACTTTAATTTTTATTGTTTTGTATAATTCATTTTCGAGTATTTCATATGGATTTTAATAAATATTGTTAAGGATAAACAAATAATAATGTTTTCTTTATTGACAAGTAAAGTAACTCTTACTAATGTCTTATTCATAAAAAATCCTATATATACTTAAACTAAACAAATTAAAGTAGAAATCTCAAAACATGTACGTACAGGTAAATTATTTTATGACTCATCCAGTTTGCAAACATTGTTTGGTAATGACTCATTGCCTAATTACCTCTATACTTGGAATTTGTGCTCTGTTTTGTTATTCAGCGCTATCGAACGCTTCGAAAACGCTAAATAATAAATAGGCACATAGATTGCAATTCAAATTTTCCCTTCGTACTTTTACGGGCTTAGGACCGCAAAATACAAACTTATATGATTATATAGGTAATGTAATAAAGGCACTACTTAAAAAATTTGAATTACCTATAAGGTTTACATACAATTATTATTATTTTTTATTATTTAACATACAGAACATCAATTAATATTAAACACCTTTACACCATTAAACCTATAAAGGTATGTCTCGGTACTAGACATTCCTTTTACAATAAATAACTTTAAAATTAAGAACTTAAATAAACTATGAACTTACAAACTTAAATAAACTAACTAATACTTGATTACAATGTGATTTATTGTAACGGATCTTGTGGGGGGTTATTTTTAATCTCAACGTATACTTCTTTCTCTTCAGTAACTTCTATTCCAAGGTCGTTGGGCGAATCATCCTTGAGGAGATTTTCAGTTCCTTCGAACCTCTGCTGCTTTTGAATTTTGGTAAGATACTGCCATTTTGATAAACTTAATGCAGTGACAAGGGCTAGAGTTTCTTCCTCAGTAACCGATTGATTACAGTCTTTGAATAAAAAGTCACTTACTTCTTGCACTTTTTCTGGCTTATTAGAGAGGCACTTAATAACTTGAGCACAAACGGTTCGCCCGTTTTCTTTCAGTTTTGTAGCAAGAGCATAGAACAGTTCTTCTTCGGAATGCTCCAAAAGAGACAAAGAACGTCTTTTCTTCTGTTTATTTGATAAATCTTCAAATGGTCTTTTAGTTCTTGAGCTAGGGGTATTTGTGGCAGTTTCTGATGTAGATGCATCCGCTTCCTCTCCATATGATAAATTATGCTCTTCTTCTACTTCTACGTCTTCTATGGTATATTCTGGATCAAATAACATAGGGAAATTCACAGAAGTAGAAGTTGGCCACACAATTTTAGACTCCAACCACTTTTTGTTCTTAGTTGATTCACCAAAGTGTTTGTTCCTACTTGATTCTTCCCATCTTCTAGCTAGGTTTGACGTGTAATTTTGGCAAAACTTTTTAATAATACTGAGCTCTTCATTTGGAATTTCACTTAGAATATATTTAATAATGGTTTGAAACAATAAATTACTATTTTTAAGGCACCCACTATTTTTTAAAAATTTAAAAATATCCAAATTAGTTACAAACGTAGCCATCTTGGTAAAAAAAATACAAAAATAATTATTTGTATTGACAATAACAAAAAATTAAAATATATGGTGATAGTTGATGAAAAGTTGTTGTTTTTACGAGCACAAGACGAATAATGAATGAAAACCGATCACGCAAGCCCCATATTACTTCAAGTAGTGGGGGTAATTAGACAATGAGTTATAAAAAAATGCTTGCAATACGGATGACTCACGCAATTCCTTCGAGCCCCAAGTCGCATGCGACCGCGATAACAATAGAAAGGCTATTGTGTCTCGTTTTCCACGATCGAAGAAATAATTAACATGTACAAACACGTTTTGATATTTCCACTATTGTTAATACATTAACTATATTTAGTTTACATAAGTTTGTGTTTTGACTTTCCGAAGTCCGTAAAAGTACGAAGGAAAATATTGAATTGCAATCTATATGCTTATTTGTGATTTAGCGTTTTCGAAGCATTCGCTAGCGCTAAATGACAAAACAGATCCCAAATTCCAAGTAATGGAGTAATTAGACAATGAGTCATTACCAAACAATGTTTGCAAACTAGATGAGCCATAAAATAATTTACCTGCACGTACTTGTTTTGAGATTTCTACTTTAATTTGTTTAGTTTAAGGATATACATATATGCTTTTTTATGAATAAGACATTAGTAAGAGTTACTTGTCAATAAAGAAAACATTAGTATTTGTCTATCCTTAACAATATTTATTAAAATCCATATGAAATACTCAAAAATAAATTATACAAAACAAAAATTAAAAGTACCTGTAGCTCCTAAAGGCGCAAAAATCGCAGTTACGTGTCTATGACACAAATGTACGACAAGAGTCCCTCTATAAGCTGTGCTATGATTTATTATGAATACGTTTGAATCTTGGAATAAAATGACAAAATTATGATTTCGTCCATACAAAAAAAAATAATTATTTTTTATCTCTGTAGATACGGCATATTTGAAAAAAACGACATCTATAAAAGTGACTTGTAATTGCATCAGCTGTCTACAAAAAAAAAATCAGCCTTATCCGTTGACCTTCGATCCGAAAATTCTTAATGTCCCATTTATTTTACTTTGGGACCAGCGTGTGTCGGCCAGACCTATATCGAATACTCTCTCTCTCCCGTCGCTCCCGTGCTCTGTGGTTGTTTCTTTGTGATTGATGACTACTGGCTCTCCTACTGGACTCTGATTTTCTTACGTTTGGAACCGCGTTGCTATCCCGGAACATTCTGACCTGTGCACTGTTTACTGGACTCGGTTTTAAGCTGCGATTGGTAGTGTTTTGTGTTACAATTCACGATGGCAAACTACTCAGATGAGGTTCGCCGAAACCTGATCGAAATCTTCGAAGAAGATTACGAAGATCTCCCTGGCTGTTCAGTGAGATCTCTCCCAGAGAGGCCTTCGACAAGTTCCAGCTACCCAGCGGTCGAACTTGAACAAATCCAACGTTTGGCTGATAACGAGGCGAATGCAGATGCAATCGATTCGAATGAAGAGTTTCACGACGCCGACGTTGGCTAAGTAATATAATTTTTCTTTACTTAAATCATTAAAATGCATATCGACGATTGAAAAGTAAAAATTTCCAAGCGACATTTTAAGCAATATTGAGTTATTTAGAAATCTGAATTTTTTCTCCGTCTATTGGTCCTACTCGTGTAGCGCTACGACGAGTATGGTTGTCGCTTGGTATTTTAAAAAAACCTCTTATTTTCACCTTTTTCGGCGTCCAAGCGAGTGTAATTTATCTTTTTACAAATTATTTTTACTTGATCGACTCTTGATTTTACTTTTTTATACTTAGTAAAAGCTTTGCCTTAGGTGGAATCAATACATTTATCCATTAAGAAAGCAATATTAACTGTCAATAAATGTATTGACAGTTAATTAAGACTTTAACATACCTTCTAAATTCGATAGAATGAAGTAGTTTCGACTAATAGGTAATTTTATAAAAAAAATTCGCAAAAAAACTTTAAAACGCTCCAGTGTAAAGGTGCATACGTCATGTCGCTTGGTAATTTATGCCTTTCAAACGTCGATATTATGTACCTAATTTAAACTCAAGAAACTTATTAAAAGTGATTTCATTTTCTGCTTGTCGATAAAAAATATTTAAACTTCTAGTTTTCTAACCTTATACGTTCGATAGTGTCACGGCCTTAAAATATATTTTGTGATAATGTGACATTATGATTTGCCTTCTTAACATTTAATTTTTTGGCCCATTGTTAAATAACTTTACTAATTATAAGTGCTTTAATCAAGCAGAATTTCCAATAATAATATTATTTAGTAATAAGGAATATTCGAGAAATTAAAATCATACTTTTTTAATTTTTAAGATGAACTTGTTTGATTTTTGAATTCATCACTTCTATTTAATTATTTTTTGCGTGTTTAAAGTTTTTAACTAAACGCAAACTCAAAAATGTATCATTCTTTCTAGCGGTAATATGACATTAAAATTAAAAGAAACAATATTTACTGTGCTAAACCCTTACTTTGTCCACAATTCCGTCATAGATTTTTGCTCGTGAGAATCGTAATAAATCTAAATCTTAAAATTCAAATACCTATTCTTTGTCTTATTTAGACCATGGCCTGTTCTTATTTTTTATATAAAGAGTAAGCGGGGGTTTGCCATGTACCTACATATTGTACTTAAGTTGCTTTATTCCAACAGTTTTGTAACATTTTTAGGGTCCACCATGTCTTATTTTTGCGTCATTTAACTGTCAATTTTTATTTTTTCATATTTAGGGGATAAGGACTCGAAATCTAGCATAATTCGTTTTACGTAATTTGACCACCTCCTATAAATCTTATATCTGTTTAGAGTATCCCCCTAAATAAGAAAAAAAGTCGTAGAATGGTTTATGTAAGACAAAAATAAGACATAGTCGACCCCCCCCTAAATTATCTTACGTAATATATGAATTGCCTATGCAGTGCCCCCATTAAAAATTTTCATTATGTTTTCTACAGTAACACTAAGTGTTCTTTTGCAATTTCCGCTACGAACCCTGAAAAAGTAATGGTCAATTTTTTATTTATTTTATGTAATATCTTCGAAAATATTTATTAAAATAAAATTACATGCTGTAAAAGGGCATGCGGTGAAATTTGATAGGGTGCTGTATAGCTTAAAATCGATTCGTCAATAAACTATTATTTCTCGTAAAAAGTAAAGGATAAAAAATGATTATTGCGGGTTATCCCTAAGAGATGGACATATGCCATAGCGGACTTTTTAATTTTTTTTTTTTTGCCTAAACGTTTTTACACAAGCAGTAAATCTCGTGCCCTAAATTTCCGTAATTGATTTTACCAAACTTTATCTTTATATATACAATTCTTCTGTATGTGTGTTGACAGTGAACTACCTAAACGGCTGAACCGATTTGAATGAATTTTTTTGTGTGCGTTCAAGTGGATTCGAGGATGGTTTAGATTCGCAATTGGATCCGGTAGGTGGCGCTGCTGTCAGTGCGTCAACAAATTTAATTCTAACTTCTAAGGCGGTACGAAGTTTGCCGGGACAGCTTGTATAGTATAGATTTAAAAAACCGCATTAAAATCCGTTGCGTAGTCTTAAAGATCTAAGCATAATATATTGGGATGGGATTAGGGACAGAGTACAGACAAAAAAATTATATAATGTAATAAATATTATTCAACTATTCTCCCGGATATACACTGAAATGATAACATTAATATAAAAGTCGAGTAGGTACTTTATTACGAAAGTAAAAAAAGAGATATTTTTTTTGATAATACACAGAAGTCCAATTGATGATATGTCACCACTAAAAAGTATGACACATATTTGAGTTTGCGTTTAGTTTCACATAAAACATTGCGTTAAAACAATAAAAAATGATGTAAAAGAAGTGATGAATTAAACAAGTTCACCAGATTGTTTTTATGGTCAAATATAATGTATATTAAAAACTTTTTATTTTTATTTCTTAATTCCCTATTACTTGCTTTTGTAGCATAATCGCGTAGTAGCAAGATTTTTAAGTGGGCCACACATCTAATTATGGATATTATATTTTTTTAGAGATGTTCAGAGTGGTAGCTGTAGTGAAGACAGCGAAGTGAACGAGTCGGAACACGATACAGCGGAAGAACCGGGGGACGAATGGACCCTCCATAGACCTGCAATACCACGTCCAGTTTTTGCTTCCCGTGAGAAGGTACGGGTCGATAATTGTAACACTACTGCATATGATTTCTTTAGATTAATGTTCACAGACAATTTGTTAAAAGACATCGTAGAGTCTACAAATCAGTGCGCACAGCAAATTTTAAACTCCACGACGGCACCTCAGGCCAGAATTCGCAGGTGGAAACCTTTAACTATTGATAATTTAATAATATTCTTGGGAATATTGTTCCACATGGCACATATAAAAGTAAACCGCTACTCAGAATACTGGAGAAAAAATTATTTATTTAATTTATTCCCAGGTCAATTTACGGCGAAAAATACGTTTTTACTTATTTTTAGATGTTTACGGTTTGGTCAGCATAATTTAGACTCATTAATTGACTTTTTCAACAAAAGAATGGCGGAAATATATAATCCCGGCGAGGAACTATCAATAGACGAGTCCATAATACTTAGCCGTGGACGTAGCGGGATCCGCCAATATATAAAAGAGAAGCGCCACAAATATGGCATCAAATTATATATGCTGGCCACACCGAGTGGCCTTTCCCTTAAAATCCATGTTTACAGAGGTAAACAAGACCAAGATGTTGGAGGGAAAGGCCACACAGAGAAGGTGGTGGCAAAACTGCTCGAAGAGCATTTCGGCACAGGGCGCCATGTATACATGGACAACTACTATAATAGTGTTGGTCTTTCAGAGTTCCTGTTGCGTAATGGAATGAATGTTACAGGAACTCCGAGAGCCAAACGTAAAGTAAACCCAGCAGTGGTTACCACCAAACTGCAGAAGGGTGGTAGCATCCTCAGATTCAATCGCCAAGGTGTTTGTGTTTGCAAGTGGCGTGACCAACGGGACGTCTTAACTATCAGCACCCTACATTCACCTGAGTTGATGCCTGTCATAAATAAAAGGGGCCAACGCATACTAAAGCCAGAAATTATAATAAAATATAATCAATTTATGAGTGGTGTTGATAGGCAAGACCAAATGTTGGCCTACTACACTTGCGAACACAAAACCATGCGTTGGTACAAGAAAGTAGGCATTTACATCTGCCAAATGATGATGCTGAATGCCTACTGCTTGTACCAAATTAAATTAAAAAAGAAAATAGGATTTTATGAATTTAGAGAAAGTGTAATAACAAAGATGCTACCACCACCACCTGCTCAAAATGGAAGTGAACGGGCCGATGGAGCGACACATTTGCCTGTTCACTTGCCCAGAGACCAAAATAACACTACTAAAAGAAGAAGGTGTAAACACTGTTGGGACACCACAAAAGAAGGGTGAACACCCTTTGCTATTGTCCTGAATGCGAAAATAAACCCGGCCTGTGCCTAGAATGTTTTCGGGCATACCATAAATATTAACCTTAGTTTGTCTTACTGTGTGTTCCATTCTGGCCAGACCACTATGCCAAACACGGTCACGGTTATGGCAGTAGACCGTTCGGATATGTACCTTTTGGTACTTCTACAAAGAGAAATAATAGTACCTCATTAGTTCATGACTTATGGTGCTTGTGGTGTTGGATTGGTGCTGGTTTGGTGGTCGAGTGGTTCTAGTTTGGTGGTGGAATAGTGCTACATTGGTGCTGGTTAGGTGGTGGTTTTTTTAAATAGAACTAGGGGGCAAACGGATAACATGTGTGCATTGTGGTGGTTGTGTGGTGTTGGGAGTAGTGAATAATAGTGGTGTCATTGAAATGTGTATATAGTTAATGTGGTACTATTATTTCTCTTTCCAGTACCGAAGGGTACATATCGGTGCAATCAATTGTCACGGTTATGGCAGTAGACCGTTTGGATATGTACCTTTTGGTAGTAGAAAGAGAAATAATAGTACCACATTAGTTCATGACTTATACACCATTTTCACTAATGGTGCTTGTAGTGTTGGATTGGTGCTGGTTTAGCGGTTGTGTGGTTCTGGTTTGGTGGTGGTATGGTGCTACATTGGTGCTGGTTAGGTGGTGGTTTTTTTAATAGAACTAGGGGGCAAACGGATAATGATGATGGAAAGCGATTACCGTCGGCCATGGACACTCGCAACATCAGAAGAGTTGCGAGTGCGTTGCGGGCCTTTTAGGAGGGAATACGCTCCCTTCTTGAAGGTTTGCAGGTCGTAATGGTTGTGGGCTTGGTGCATTGTAGTGGTTGTGTGGTGTTGGGAGTAGTGAATGGTAGTGGTGTCATTGAATAATGTGGTACTATTATTTCTCTTTCCAGTACCGAAAGGTACATATCGGTACGATCTATTGTCATAACCACGACCTTGTTTGGCATCGTGGCCGGGCCAGAACGGTACACACAGTGAGACAAACTAAGCTTAGTATTTATGGTATCTTGATCGTCGTTTATGATAAATCTATGTTTGTTTAGTATATAATTTAATATACTTTGTTAGTTAAAATAATAAACACTGATTGAGGATACTATGTAGTTTCAATTAAAGCAAAGTTACATACCCTATTGATTTACCTACATTCACACTTCTAAAGAAATGTGACTAAGCCACTAAATATATTGTAATGAAGCTTGAGATTGGCCCAGGGCCTGCCAGGATGATGATCTAAATGAAATCTTCTGCGACTTCTTGTGGGCCAACCGATTTCCACGGAAAAAAAACAATCGTATATTTTATGTAGAGTAAAGTTATAACAATTAGCTGACCCTAAATTTTATTTATTGAGCAAATGTACATAAAATATAAACAAATTATAAAATTATATCAATTCGTATTCTAAAATATCTCAACCATTTATGCAAAGGTGCATACATTTAACAAAAAACAAAACCATTTATGCAGGTGGACAGCTAATTGCTTTATCTCACTGTACCAATTAATGGAAATGGATTTCCAAATAGAGAAACATGATTATAATTTATAAATATAATGGAAGATCATGATAAAATAGCAACAGACAACATATTAATTTAAAAAACTTGGACTACTATCTACTAGATAATTGGAGTTTACTCCATAAGAAACTATTTTCATATTTATGCCTGGGGTATAAAAATCTATAGGATTAAAATCTTAATTCACGATGTCACACGATATTAGCCGAAGATGTGTCGGTCGCTTTGCATTGCACACAAAATTTTACTTTTTAGAGTAAACTCCAGTCGTGCGTCGGAGCTAACACACACTTTTTTATTAACATTTTAAAATTTAAAATGTTAATAAAAAAAGATATTAAAATTTAAAATGTAAATAAAATTCTTTCAAAATAATTATTTATTTTTGGAAAAAATAATCATACAAATTTGTATTGGGTATATGTGATTCCTGACTATTGGTTTCAATGGCAATCATAATATTTTATCATTAATTTCGCACTGGTTGCTATCCTTATATTTTTAAATGCATAAACAAAACAAAAGAACAATAGTAACAACATAATCTCAATAGCTGTATCATAAGTATAATAAGTTTGTAAATTGAGCAATAGAAAACTAATAGTGTTTTCTATTGCTCAATTTACAAACTTATTCTACTGGTGTATTTTTCAATCTATCAATTTCTCGTTGAATATTATTCAAAGCCTCCTGGACATCCAAAAGCTCCTCATTGGATTGTTGACTGGCGAGTAGAAGGTCTCTCAACAACTTCGTCATATCATACATCACATTCAATCCTGAGATTGCAATATTCCTCCCCACAAGATTAACCTAAAAACAAACCAATAGTTTAGAAAAATTTAACTTCGAATTAAGAGATATTACACTAAATTCTAGAAAACCAATCACAAAACTGCGACGCCTCGCGATGCGCATTCGCAGCGCAAAAAACTACGCCGCGAATAGTTGCGATCGCAAAATCTTCAATGTTTAATTTTCCTATATTTTCTTATTAATAACGATTTACGTTCCACCAGGGTTGATATGATTAAAATCATTAATTTTTTACTGCAACTAAATCAGCCAAAAATTGGCAAATTGTTGAAGGAACTGAATGTGAATTCTAAAAAATAAAAAAGTTTTAAGTTAATAATATTTACTTATGGTAATTGGTATAAGTTCCTTTTTAGTCTTTTACTTTCCTTGTAATATTTTCAACGCTACTGTTAATTGTTGATTTTAGTAGAACTTGTTGAATTATCTTAATTGTATTAATAAATTAATTAAACCAAACTACGTTCTTATCATTAATAAACTGACTAATAAATTAATTAAAAAAGACGAGAATGTAAAAAAATAAAAAAAATCCGATTTAAATCAAATTAATCTGTATTTTGCATGATGCAGCATGATTTTTATCAACCCTGCGATCCACATCACTACTTAGTTTACAACCTTCGTATATGGTTGTAAGTTTTGGAATAATGATGACCATAGGGAAATTGCGACGTCGCATCGCAGTTTTGTCAACAAGCCCAATTGCACTTTACAGGATTATTAATATATATATATATATATATATATTTCTCTGTGTACCTGACTGACTATAACTTGACTTGACTATAACTTTACTGTTTTAATTTTTTATCTCGTCTTTGTTAGGTCTTACGTCCATTGCTGTAGTTTAAAGCTCGTAAAAGTTATCTTCACAGGCGTCAATTTCATTTGTATTACGTAAGTAGACATAGGTTCTCTTGGATACATCTCTGTTAGATTGAGCACCACTATATAAATGGATGTTCAAAAATAGCTCAAGGGGTGGGGATTTCAAGGACCAGGAACGGAAGGTGGGCAACACCAGAGTTACACTTGTAACTAGTTAGAAGTGTAACTCCTTTGGTGTTGCGAGTGTCCATGGGCGGCGGTAATAGCTTAATATCAGCGATCCGCTGCTGGCTTCCCAAAAAAAAAATGTTTTCAAAATGACGTGATTAACACTTCACCTCTGTCTCTCTAGTCTAGGTTAGGTTGTCTAGTCCTGTATTCAGAATCATACCTCCAAATTGACTTCCTCCTGTCTTGTCTCCTGTCTTGTCTCGTCTCGGCGCATGTCGCGCCGCGGGCAGGAACTGCCGTTGCCACTGAAAATTATTATTACATTATTAATTTCACGCCTTAATAAAAAAAAAATAAGTAATTGTTTATTAATTATTATATTATAGAATATAGATTATAGAATATAGATTTTTGGCTATTAGCAGAAGGAAGATACCGCGGTAAGATACCTGAGCGGTATCTTCCTTCTACTAATCTCAACTCTGTCATCTCTTCCTTGTATATAACAAAAATAAGAATAGGCCATGGCCTTAATAAAAAAATAATATTTAAGACAATGTCCCCCTGGAGGGGTCGTTTTACGTAATAAATGAATGGCCCCTAACAGAATGCTAACATTGAAGATAACTTAGATAGAAACAACAATTCCCGGAATTAGCTCACGAGCAAAGTAAGAGTATAGCAAAATAAATATTATTTCTTTAAATATTCTTTAAAAAAGCTATGAGGCAAAATAATATCCCATGATTTTAAGAGAAGTCTTCAAAATATAACCTAACCAAGAACATGTCAGGACATGTTTTCACGTGTGTGGACAAATGTGGACACGTTTCAATAACCTATCTACCAATAACTATCTGTTAGAAACGTCAAATTTGTATCGCGAAAAACCGGCAAATGATTGAATGACGAAGTTTTTAACAAATAGGTAGTTATAGATAGATAGGTTATTGAAACCGGCCGTCAGGAGAGTTCCGTAACTATCAACGCGCAATAGGTTTTCTTTGAATTACTTCAAAAGTTGTGCCCGATTTCTTTTTCTTCTATTTCCTGTAGTTTAATGCAGAAGCGCGGACAGACAGACAGACGGACGGACAGAGCGAAACTATAAGGGTTCCTTGCGTATTACGGAACCCTAAAACAGTTTCCACGTCGTATTTTAGGGTTCTAATAATAATTATTATTATTATTTTAGGGTTCTGTAATACTCAAGGAACCCTAATAGTTTCGCTCTGCCCGTCCGTCCGTCTGTCTGTCTGTCCGCGCTTCTAGTTTCTGTATTTATGAATATAAATGGATGAAATTCGGTATAGTTAAAGGCTGTGTATAGATCTCAGTTTTCATAAAATAATATTTTTACATTTTAGGGGTGGCTCTCCATACATGTAAAGTGGAAGATGAAAAATATTTTTTCTTTCTACCCCCCATCGTGTGGGGTATCGTTGATCGGGTCTATTAAAATAAAGGCAAGGTTCATTCATGACTTTCTTACACAGTGAACTATTTTCGAGTAATCGGCCTGCAAAGTGGTTTGTAAGTTGGTCTCCCTGGCATTTCTAAACTATGAGACTTAGAATCTTGCAATTTTCCAGCTTGATATTATTGTCATGCTAAATACTCTTCAGGAAAATAATTTTGAACGATATCAGTAGTTTTTGAAGTACCTAGGTAATTTGAAAAAATCTATTACGCGTATTTACGGAACTTCCTTAGACATGTCATGACATGCTCTTGGTTAGGTTATTTTTTAAATCTTTCCGCTAGTGCCTAATACGTAATTGTTTACTTTTACGTTATGCCCAAAGCCTCAAACATGCCGGGTACACACCATGTTAGTAAAACACAGTAAGAAAGATGTAGGCGTATACCTACTTATGGTTTGAAATTGTTGGAAATGAACTTACCTATTTATTCCCATTTTTTTAAATAACTGTAAAAAAACAATAATATTAAAATAATACAATAATACAATAACAAACTAAAAAAATGGACATTTCAAACTTACCTTACGAGTACCTACGTAGTTTTTGTACACGGAACACTTTTAATGTTTTTGTACGACACAAACTCCAAACAATACGAAATACAAACAATTGATGAAAATTTTTGACAGATCTATTTAGAAAAATAATCATTTATTTCCTGTTTTATTTCAAATTACCGATAGACTAATACTATTTGCGTATTAATTAATTATTTATTTATATAAAAACTTGTGTGATGAAAGAGATATTAAAAATCAGGTGTGCCAATTTGCAAATTATGCAAATTTGACTTCCATTTTGTCGTAATCGGAAAGTGACGACATTTAAGTGTCATAGATAAGAGAAGGGTCACAGATACAAAATAACAGAGCATAAAGTAAATAAAGGTCACCTTAGACGGTTAAATCACGCCCAATGAGAGCTCATCGCTTATGTACACCTGGTGTACAAGCGACACTTCCCGGTACAAAATTTAGTGTACACATGGTGTACGGCTGACATTTAACAGGATAAAAAAAATTTGAGAAATTACGTAGACGTACTTTAGGTGATCTTTGCAAATTAGGAATACAAAATCAAATAATTTATTGTAGCTGATTATATTTTAATCACGTATTATATGATAATTAGTTTAAAGTAACTTATTTTATTCAGCTTACGAGCAAGTCATATATATAAATAATATATACATATTACATATTGATACATGATTCGCCACCGCGAATTTCCGTTTCCAGACACTTCAGTTATAAATTTATAATGCTTCTTTTTAATATAAAAATTATGTGTAACTAAAGATACACATAGGTACATATAAAATATTTTTTATTACGTACATAATATTGTATAATTATCACCATTTTAAGTAATAATATTAAGTACTAACGTAACAATAATACCTTTACGAACAAGCGCATCATGGTTCTAACAAACCTCAATAGATGGCGTGCATAACAAATTTCATTTAACACACGATTTCTATAAACCTACATACTTACCAAATACTGGAATGTCCCTCCAATACACACTCAATTATTTTTTAAAAGAAAGAGTATGTTTCTATTATATTGATAAATGATAATAAAAAATTCACAAACAATTTTGTAATTTTCCTAGTCACTACTAGATGGCACTTAATAAGTTCAACAACAAGCTATTATTATTAATAGATGGAACCATGAACCAATAAAACTAATGGAACTTAAACTTTTAGTTCGACTCTTTGTCTTTAGATGGCACTTTTAGTACAGTTTCTCATCACTAGATGCCACTTACAACTAATAGAATAATACTAATTTTATGCTTTTTACTGTGTAGGATTTTTTTTTAAACAAAAAAGACTTTATAATATATTATATTTTCGACAACCCTTAAAGCGTAATTAGCTATGGACTCGCTAGTCGGGTTCTGGGCATGAATACAAGTTGTCTATAGCTAACTATAACGACGACTCGGATACGGGTTCTGGGCACACGTACGAATTATTGTTCGACCCATATGCTGGGTGCTTGGCGCGATAAGTGTTAATAATTTACGTTATGCCCAAAGCCTCAAACATGCCGTGTATACACCATGTTAGTAAAACACAGTAAGAAAGATGTAGGCATATACCTACTTATGGTTTGAAATTGTTGGAAATGAACTTACCTATTTATTCCCATTATTTTTAATAATTCTGTAAAAAAACAACAATAATATTAAAATAATACAATAACAAACTCAAAAATGGACATTTCAAACTTAAGTACCTTACGAGTACCTACGTCCAAACAATACAAAATACAAACAATTGATGAAAATTTTTGACAGATACAAATATTTAGAAAAATAATCGTTTATTTCCTGTTTTATTTCCAATTACCGATAGACTAATACTGTTTATGTATTAATTAATTATTTATTTATATAAAAACCTGTGTGACGAAAGAGATATTAAAAATCAGGCGTGCAAATTTGCAAATTATGCAAATTTGACTTTCATTTTGTCGTATTCGGAAAGTGTCGATATTTAAGGGTCATACATAAGAGAAGGGTCACAGATACAAAATAACAGAGCATAAAGTAAATAAAGGTTACCTTAGACGGTCAAATCGACGCCCAATGAGAGCTCATCGCTTATGTACACCTGGTGTACAAGCGACACTTCCCGGTACAAAAGTTAGTGTACACCTTCATTAGTACTACTTATTATCTATGTAGTTAGTGTAGTTATATAATACTTCATTTATTTAGCAATAGAAATATACAATTTTTCTACCCCTTATTCATGTTAGCCTAATATGCCTTGTAGATAAGTTATTCATAAGAAACATGAGATTGTTTTTAATAATTTATAATTAATTAAGTTTTGTACAAACATATTTGTTAGATAATAAGGCTCTTTATACCTTTTATTATTTAGTTAATAAAATACTTTACATATATTTCCTTTTTTTTTCTCTCACGCTTTACAACAGCCATAACTGTCGCAAAATGTTGCTCGAAGGACAAAGTTTTTTTTGGCAGGGTACGTAGGTAAATGTAGACGCAGCGGCTGATGGAAAGCAATAACTATCGTCTATGGACGTCAGTGCAGTACAGTGCGTTAAAGGCTACCTGCCTTTAATGCACTGTACTGCATAATAACTATACCCTACATAATAACTACCTACTAATATATATTTGTGAGTAAAGCTCGGCTAGTATCAAATAGCCTTTCAGACAAATTATGGTAGGAAAATTAAAGAAGTGCTAGATAACGGTTCGTTACCTGCATATATCACAGAAAAACTAAAGCACATGGCGTAACTATATACCCTACACATGCCCATTAATTGGATAACCAAACAATTTACTTACAACAAAAAAGCGCCTTGATATTTTTAAATAGCAAGCTTACAAAGAATAGATAATATTTTGTACAGGCGTTTATTTCGTTTCCATTTTTTATTATTTTCATTAATTAACAAACAGAGAAAGATTTGTGTAATAATTATATTTTAAATGAATACTTAATAATATTTATGACATACTTTACATTACACACTACATGAAATGAAATGACAATTGAGACGTATTGTATTATGACTTCATGCCTTCCGCGTCATTATAACACAAATAAAATAAGAGAACACCCTGTCTGCTTATGAATTAGATTCCCTGATAGTATCTTGGGTTAGTAAAAAAAGAGTTCAACGTCAATTTCATATCAGGTTTGGTGATATCGTCATAAGATCTAGGTTTCTAGTTAATAATACACACAATATTAACTGGTTACTGACGTATGAGTTAAGTACCTACATCGTTAAATGATATCGCAAGCATCCCTTTCCTGCAATATAATGTTCTGTAATTTCTTTTACACGTAAGTAAGTAATTAGGGACATCGTCTTCACGGTCGGTAGTCCGTGGTAAATAAAACTGGCAGCAGTAAAGGGGTAGGTGCCTTAATTATAGGATTATTATTGGAATTTATGAATCATGCCTAACAATGTAAATTACTTAGTACTTTACAAACTACTGATATCATTTTTACCCGACTACGGCGAAGGCAAAAGGAAGGGGATCTAATATTTTTGGTAGTGTATGTATGCATGTATGTATGTTTGTTCCATATGCATCGTAGCGCCCAAACTACTGATCCGATTTTAATGAATGAGGCGTCAATAGATTCGTAATGATAGCCCAGGTATCATAGGCTGTATAGTTTACGTACTCAGTCAGGTTATAGTTATATATAAAAATTATTCAGTACCTATTACGTTTAGGTACGTCAGATATTAATTATTATAATCCGTTCCGTCCGTGAGACTTTTTCAGATCTCAAGTACATTATACTCGTACGGGTGGACGCTCTAACGGTGAAAGAGAACATCTCGAGGAAACCCGCACATGGTTGGTCCCTGGTATGCTATCATTCATACATACATGCATACATACACTACCAAAAATATTAGATCCCCTTCCTTTTGCCTTCGCCGTAGTCGGGTAAAAATGATATCAGTAGTTTGTAAAGTACTAAGTAATTTACATTGTTAGGCATTTTTCATAAATTCCAATAATAATCCTATAATTAAGGCACCTACCCCTTTACTGCTGCCAGTTTTATTTACCACGGACTACCGACCGTGAAGACGATGTCCCTAATTACTTACTTACGTGTAAAAGAAATTACAGAACATTATATTGCAGGAAAGGGATGCTTGCGATATCATTTAACGATGTAGGTACTTAACTCATACGTCAGTAACCAGTTAATATTGTGTGTATTATTAACTAGAAACCTAGATCTTATGACGATATCACCAAACCTGATATGAAATTGACGTTGAACTCTTTTTTTACTAACCCAAGATACTATCAGGGAATCTAATTCATAAGCAGACAGGGTGTTCTCTTATTTTATTTGTGTTATAATGACGCGGAAGGCATGAAGTCATAATACAATACGTCTCAATTGTCATTTCATTTCATGTAGTGTGTAATGTAAAGTATGTCATAAATATTATTAAGTATTCATTTAAAATATAATTATTACACAAATCTTTCTCTGTTTGTTAATTAATGAAAATAATAAAAAATCGAAACGAAATAAACGCCTGTACAAAATATTATCTATTCTTTGTAAGCTTGCTATTTAAAAATATCAAGGCGCTTTTTTGTTGTAAGTAAATTGGCTGGTTATCCAATTAATGGGCATGTGTAGGGTATATAGTTACGCCATGTGCTTTAGTTTTTCTGTGATATATGCAGGTAACGAACCGTTATCTAGCACTTCTTTAATTTTCCTACCATAATTTGTCTGAAAGGCTATTTGATACTAGCCGAGCTTTACTCACAAATATATATTAGTAGGTAGTTATTATGTAGGGTATAGTTATTATGCAGTACAGTGCATTAAAGGCAGGTAGCCTTTAACGCACTGTACTGCACTGACGTCCATAGACGATAGTTATTGCTTTCCATCAGCCGCTGCGTCTACATTTACCTACGTACCCTGCCAAAAAAAACTTTGTCCTTCGAGCAACATTTTGCGACAGTTATGGCTGTTGTAAAGCGTGAGAGAAAAAAAAAGGAAATATATGTAAAGTATTTTATTAACTAAATAATAAAAGGTATAAAGAGTCTTATTATCTAACAAATATGTTTGTACAAAACTTAATTAATTATAAATTATTAAAAACAATCTCATGTTTCTTATGAATAACTTATCTACAAGGCATATTAGGCTAACATGAATAAGGGGTAGAAAAATTGTATATTTCTATTGCTAAATAAATGAAGTATTATATAACTATGTTTCGTCTTCTGCGACAATGATTTATTTATTAGAAAAAGATAAGCACAGTACAGGTAATTCGGTATTTAGTGGGCTGACATACATCTCAAGACTAATTACACCACGTCAAACTCTCAACATCATTTTTCTGACTGTACATTACAAATATGGCATCATAAAATTAAGTTATTGAACTTAAGGTTTTTCCTACCTTGATCTTATCCCATCATCAACAGTATCGCATCTACAATAATATGAATAATTGTAGATGTGATATTATTAGCCTTTCTTATAAATATTTTACTTAAATTTTGACCAGAATAATAAAAAAATAATTATGACAATAAACTGCCATATCCGTCGCAAATTATGTTCCCTCTTTGAAGTGATTTTACCGCACATTTTTGTTGTTGTGTTTGTTGAAAAAATATCGTTAGGAGTTTTATGTGTTTTACGACCGAATACTGAAATGCTAATCAAAATTTAAAACCCTCCTATTGACAGGCTGTCGCTGTCTCTGCTAGCCGAAATGACAAGGACCGACTTGAGCGTTACTTCGGCCAGTCCTATTCGGCCGTTAGGTAGTGGTATTAAAACGAAAGCACAGGTCTGAATACTATCTATATTTTCTATTTCTAACCATGAATCTATTGTCTGAAATATAGGACTGCAAGGGATACCTACCTCTAACACTCAGGACGTTAATACCTGTATATAACTAAGTACGCACTTTAGTTCAAAGAAAATCTTATTCACCTCGACAGCACGCCCCGAGGAAGAGAGTGAGAGTGACGAGAGTAAAAGTGAAACGAATCGTTCGTAAATAAAATAGGTAGCTGATAGAGGCTATGAATACATGGTGTGCGAAAAAGTACAGAAACATATTATTGATGTATCTTTCGTCGTTATCATTCGACATTCAAACGTCTCTATAGTCTATATGTTTAACCTATCAGTATTTTGTTCTATGGTAAGTTGGACTTTTTTTTTGAGTAAACTACCGGCCAATGACGGCTCGTACTGTGTTCATCAATATGTCGGTGATGAGTTCGGTGGTTCTCGCTATTTTGAAGCCGATGTGGTCGAGGAAGGTGGAAGGTGTGGTCATCATGCCATCGTTGGGTCTGGACTTCATGGGCTTCATGTTGGAGGCGGCTGGAGTGTCCCAGGATACTGGCGTGAACCTGAAATTTAGAAAAAAAGATAAGATTTTGAACTCTGAAACGGTCAGGGGGTCTTAAAAGCCACTTTAGGTGAAACACCTACATAATGTTTCATATATTTTTTTCCATACAAAAATCGTGAAACTGTAAAATGGCTATATGATTCATCTGATTTCATCAAATTAGAAAACATCAATTTTGACAGTTTTCAATAGAAATTAGAAATTAGAGTCGAAACAAATATATGAATATGAAACACCTAAAGTGGCCTTTTTAGACCCCCAGAACACAATTCACAATTCTATTTTACAATCTTCCAATAAGTACCACGTAGCATATTCGAAAGTTTTGTCGCTTCTTATTTTACCTATATAGAGCGACAGAGACAAAAGATGCAAATAAGTTATCTGACATTTATAGCTAAGATTGCGAAAAAGGCCTTAAGGTAGCCTTCCGATGCTAGCGACGCGCGACCGCGACCCGAGACCGACTTAGGGTCGCGGTAGCTCCGCGTAGCTACTTAGTATGAATTTATATGGAGCACTAAACAAACCCCGCGTCCGGCGACGCGCGACCGATGAGCCGCCGTGCCGCAGCCAGATATAACCTGATTGGCTGGTCTGCTGGTCGCGCTCGTGGGTTGCGGCGCGGCGGTCACATAGATAGAAGGCTACCTTTAGACTTTCAATTGACTTTCAATTAATCGTTTTGATAAAATCATAAACTGACTAGCTTTTTCCCGCGGCTCCGCCCGCGTAAATAAAGTATCGGGTATCCCACGGGAATACTGTGCTTTTTAGGTATAAAAAGTAGCCTATGTTTTAATCCAGAGCCTAAACTACTACCATACCAAATTTCGTTGAAAAAAATTTCAGGAGATTTTGCGTGAAAGAGTTAACAAACATCCATCTATCCATACATCCATCCATCCCCACAAACTTCCGCATTTATAATAGAAAGTAGGATATAAATAGGATAGGAAGGAAAATGATTCAAGTGTACCCAGGACTTTCTTCTAAGTGATATTCTGATTTGGATGAGACGGAGAGAAACATTCAACGAGTGTAAGAGAAAGAAAAGAGAAGAAATTTGTAGTGCCGGGAACTAAAAAACCACCACAAGATGTCGATTTTTTTATTTTTTTTTAAAGCTTTGTATTTTTTGAGACACATTACTTGGATTTTTTTTTAATTTTTCTGATAACTATTGTAACTTGGCCTATCACGGGTTTACGGCTTGACGTCGATTTACGGGACACCCTGTATAATGTATAATAATATAAGAATGTATAATTATCTATTGTTATATTCGACGTCAAAAATCTAGCAGTAAGCATTAAATACACTACAGTGATGATGATGACCACTAATATAATTTTGTCTAAAGCAAAATTTCAAAGACATTGATATCGGTGCACAAAACTCTGATGAAGTAGTTAGTACCTATGTCATCATAATATGCTGGTGTTTCGTGTGAAGATGGTGATAATGATGATGATGATTACTGAGAGTGGTATGATAGCATATGCTTGCAGTTCTTTAAACAACGCCGGAATCCCCAAACATGTATCTATAAGGAGTCAGGGGTTCTGTTCAGTACTTTTGGATCCAAGGTATACCTTGGTGCAAAATCTTACTTTTTGGTAGCATATGCTTGAACTTCAGACAAAGTCAAAATCACTATATGTGTTCATGTAAATTTCGAAGAGTTCCTACGATTTATCATGGATCCCATCATCAGTTTACCATTTTGGTGACCAAGGGACAAATTTCGAATTGCCTTGTAAAACAACAAAATAATTTTGCAAATAGGTTCACAAACGGCAAAGTAATGTTCTAAGATATTCGTGTCGGTGTAAAATACTATGAGAAGTAGGCACCTATTATATCATCATAATGTGATGATGTATGTTGTGATGTTGGTGGTGATGATGATGATGATTACTGTAATTGACATAGTGGCATATGCTCGCAGTTCTTTAAGCAACGCCGAAATCCCCAAACATGTGTCTATAACTATAATAATTTCCATAAGCTAGAATTACTGAAACACAACTATGGTACTCGGTCGGTATCGGAAGGCAAATAGAAGGTACCCAGAGTTTTTAACTACTTTGGGGACCGATCTTTAAATAAAAGGATACCATATCTATTAAATAGCTTGCCCAACGATATCCGAAGACCAAAACAAAAGCCTTCAAAAAAAAACATGTAAGTACCTTAACTTACATGTTTTTTTTGTTAGTACTCTAATTTTATTTTGCTTTATTTGTCATTACAATATTTCATTTTGTATTATTAGTATTATCCATGTTGTATCTTGTTAATTTTGTTTTTATACTCTGTCTATAATATTAAGTTTTGTAAAATTGATCCTACAGACACTGAATAACAGTTTTGTAGGTCTTTATTTCATATTTTTTGTTCATTGGTATGAAGTTATAAATAATAAATAAATAAAAATAACTATAAGGAGTCCTGACTCCTTTACTATAAGGAGTCCTCACAAAACTCCTGAGTTTTGTTCAGTACTTTTGGATCCAGAATATACCTTGGTGCAAAATCTTACTTTTTGGTAGCATATGCTTGGACACTTCAGAAAAAATCGAAATAACCATATGTGTCCATATAAATTTCGAGGAGTTTCCTCGATTCCTCATGAATGCCATCATCAGGTCACCACTTTGATGTCAAGAGGATCAACTAGGGCTTATACCCTATACATCAAAAAAAGAATTTTGAAAATCGGTTCACAGACGGCGGAGATTTTATATATATATATATATATATATATATATACACACATATATATATATATATATATATATATATATATATATGTGTGTCGCGTATTGTTTCGGTGTGAATTGACCCTTAGGCGTCCCTAGGTATTATAAATCAAAGTGGTCATGTAACTTTATCAACCCAACAGAAGTCGACGGTAAAAGCTTTCTCGTGTCCGCGTATCTCCTCACTTTATTTTATCTTTTTTACCTCCCTTTTTTTTAAAACCCCTTAAAACCCCTCGGTGGTCCATTTCAACGCTAGAGCTCTCGGATCACATCACCAGTGCTTTAGTAGGTACATATTATGTACTATCAGGGACTCTAACTCATAAGCAGGTAGACCGTTGTCACAATTTGTTCGTAAAAAATAATATAATATTACTACTAGCTTCTTCCCCCGGCTCCGCCCGCGTAAATGTAGTATCCCACGGCAATACTGTATTTTTCGAAATAAAAAGTAGCCTACGTTTTAATCCAGAGCCTAAACTACTACCAGGCCAAATTTCATCAAAATCAGTTCAGTAGTTTCTGCGTGAAAGAGTAACAAACATCCATCCATCCATCCTCACAAACTTTCACATATTTTATAATGGTAGTATTAGAATTCTGATAAAAATTGACAACTATACTGTCATCATTATAATACAAATAAATTATGAGAACACCACCTGCTTACGAATTAGATTCCTTGATAGTACCTACAATTGAAAGAAATCACCATCATCACCGATGACGAATCCACTGTTGAAGCTCGAGTAACCTAACCTAACCTAACTTTTCAGAATTCAGCCGTTTGACTGTAGCCCGCCACGCTAGCCGGCTGCGGCTTGCCTCGACATTGCCCCATTAAATTTAAGAGACTCCATGGCCCCAGCGATAATACTTGGCTCGCGACTCCGGAGGTCATATTATGTTCGATCCACGCGTTGGAACAACAAAAAGTGTTGTTTTCAAGTCTGGTTATAAGGACAATACAGACTGATCACCTGATTGTCTGACAAGAAAGATGATCCATGCGTCGGATGGGCATGTAAAAAGTCCTGCGCCTCTGGGCCCCACTGGGTTATGTGAGTAAAGAAAGAGAGAGTGGTCTTGTGTACTGCGTACACACTCGGGCACTATAAAATAACTCCTGCATCACCGGACTGGTTTCAACGAAAATCAGCCACTGCCATCGGAATCGGTGTGGGAGCTAATATTACATAGAGGAGCATAAACGGATCATTAGTCTGAAGTGGGCGTGTGCTTCATTCATCATTTGACATTTCCATACAATGAGCGTATGTGAAAGTGAAGAGTCATGAGCACGTGACGTCATAATGTACTTTCTACTTGTCTATACATTTTTGTGAATATCCTACTAAGTATGTTGTCGGTAATAAGTTTGAATACGAGTGTAGCTATAGTTTGCCTATTACGCTTTCACTCCTAAGGCTATATGATCCGGAATCCGGAAGGCCGGAGAAAATTCTGAGTGCTCAAAATAGAACTCTGTCAACTCAAATGTCTATGTCAAATATGACAACTCGACACTCATGTCTTTGATTTTCAACTCTATTGTGTTAGTCCAGAGTTCTATTTTTAATGCTCTGAATTTTTTCCGGCCTTCTGGATTCCGGACAATATAGTCCCAGCCTAAATAGCAGAACCGATTTCGTTGAATAAAAGTCCCTTGAGTCCTAAAGGCGACCTTACTTCATGCCAAAAAAATGTACGTTCCCATACTGTATAAACAAACTAGAACTGATGATTGATAACAATTACGTTTCGTTCAATAACTTATAATATAGTTAATACTTAGGAGTATTCACAGGTCACACTTAACAACTATTATTGACTAACTAAGTAAAACGTGATAGGCTATTTATAATAATGACTATGTGCCTAGATAATAAACAGACACGTCCAGGTGGATCTCTTTACCATTCTCGAGTAATGCAAATAATTTATAAATAACGATAATAATTTATAAAACAATAAACAAACAAAATTAATATACTTATCGGATTTTTGTTAACACCACATAAATTTAAAAATTCGCTTACTACATTACATACAGAATGTGCCTACCTAGGACTTACGATTAAAATACCTAGTTATAAATTAATCAAAGTGGGTACCTATACCTTAATTATTCCATTTATCCTCAATCAATAATAATAATTAACGATATTTCCATGTCGTATGGAGCTCGTGAACAATAAACAGAGTAATTAACATTATTAATATTAACTAATTGTCGTAGAAAAATGTACAATTGTTCACTAGAAACTTCCTACTACGCTTACACTACTACCTCTTTTTAAAATAGAATAGTATATAATAGCCCAAGCGAGCTACTAGGAAATTTAGAGCAGGTGTTTGAGGCAAGCGGTAACTTCGTCCTATACTTCTCCTAGTGTACCTACCCCAACACGAGACTGCAGGAATGGCTGGTCAGCGGGGCTAGCTTTGGGGCTACAGCTTGGGTCAATAGACAAATTTTTGAAAAGTGATTTTTTTTCCCAAATAATATGTTTTCCCAAAGATTTCAAAATTATGTTTAAGGCAATTTTAAATTTTGATATGTTGTAGTTTATTGTTTATGGAGTTGGGGAGTAAAAAGCAATACACAACCATCCATCCATCCATCCGTCATCACAAACTTACATTTAAAATACATAGTAGTAGGTTTTACAGTCAAGTAAGTACCTACCCTATTATGAATATTTTTTTAAATTTAAAGCGACATTGTAACGAGATGAGTTTTAAATGGTATTTAAACGTTTATGTAGAAGAAGCTTCGGCATAAGTAGATTGTAGAGTAAATATTATAACTATGTAGATATATAGCTTAGATAAGAGTTCATTATCAGTTATTTACTCTTAATTATATAAACGTCATGTAATAACCTACCGTTCTCATTGTTAATTACAAAGATCATGAAGATATCATCAAATATTATACCTGTATATAAATAGATTTTTTGTGGAAAACTACAAAAATCAAAATCAAATCAAAATCAAAAATTTTTTTATTCAAAATTGGTATTTTTAAATACTCTTTTTGAACGTCGATACTACGTGATGCCTACCACCGGTTCGAGAACTAACCCAGCGAGAAGAGCCGGCAAGAAACTCGTCTGGGGCCATCTTTTACCAAAAAGATGGAAAATTATTCTTTTAAAATCAAAATTATTACAATGTTTACTTATGTCTATGTAACAAATAATTAGATAAGATAAGGAGCCACCTTATTCCCAAGGTGTGCCGTCTTGAATGAAGTCATTAATTTTATAATACGCTTTGGCAAAAATAACCGACCAAGAAAAACATGTTGAATTATTAAAATCTAACCGTAAACTAATAAATATTTTTATATATTGTATTTGGGACGCATTTCAATTGTATTTCAGGTTTCATTATGTTTGGGACGCATTTCAATTGTTTTGTGCTCTAGAGTCTAGTCGATATTTTTTTATTGTATTAATTATTAATTTGAACATATGCCTACCGCCTTACTAATAAAAAGATTTACACCTCGGATACTCTAATCCATGTGATACGTTGGAAAAGCCACTTGACAGAGAAAGACAGCAACATGGTTTAGCGTATCCGTGGTGTAAATATTTTATTAATAAGAATAAGTATATAGATTTCCAAGAATATAGAGAATATTATAACGATGCATTAGTTACGCCTCATAAAGATGCCAATAAAATATGTCTCACTAGACGTTCCATCTAAATTGATCCTATTAAATATATTGCATTGTACTTCTATCTTCATAGTTTGTGACAAAGAATACCTTTTACTATTATAAGTTAGGTTATTTTATTTAATGAGTTACCTGGTGGGTGCAGTAGAGGGTCGCATGGTCGTGGTGGGTCGCATAGTGGTGGTGGACCGCATGGTGGTTGTGGCGACGCTGGACCGTGGGGTCGACATCGCTGACGTGGGGCTCCCTATCATTAGGTCGCCATCGTCCCCGAACCTGGAATACATTATATTGATAGCGTGAATAACCATCTTCTTTTAGAATTCAGATGGACAAGGCGAACTTTAATAATAATATATTATTAAGTTTATAAGTAGCTTCCGAGAGATATAAATTTTATCAGTAAGAATATAAGGGTATTCTGGCGGGCCCGGGATCTCAGTCCATAAAGAATGCCGTACACCGACGTCAACAAATATATATATATAACTGCCGAACGTACAGCCTCCTTTTTTGGAAGTCCAAAGTGTACAAAAACTATAACCCGGCTACGTAAAAAAAAGGGGTCTAAAAAGGCCGAAACAAGAAAATAATTCCAATAGAAATCCAGAAATGCATAGTTACAAAAATGGTCAAGGTAGAGCTGTGGTCGCACCTACTGTTCGGAACAGTCGATGTCAAAACGCAGCCGTCTGTAACTATCTTGGGGTATGCATGTGTACATGACGATATACGCAGTTTCAGTTTATACCTAGACGTCACGCATCTCGGTGTGAACTGACGCTTAGATGACGCCATTAGTGTGTGCGACCACGGCTCTACCTTGACCATTTTTGTAACTATGCATTTCTGGATTTCTATTTGAATTATTTTCTTCTTTCGGCCTTTTCAGACCCCTTTTTTTACGTAGTCGGGTTATAGTTTTTTAAACTTATTTTTTTATTTAATATTTTTCCGTATCCCAATCTAACATAACTATAGTAAATACTTTTATACACTAAATAACTTACCTACTAAACTAAAATAAAGACTATACTTACTAAAATGTACAAGACGTTACACTATACTACGAGGGCTGATTGATAAGTTTCCGAAACGACAAAGAAAAACTTCAAAAATCTATTTAGAATAAATTTATTTCTCAACGTAGTTTCCTTCTACCTCGATGCATTTAGTCCAGCGCTTCTCCAATGCCGTTACACCAGTTTGATAAAATGTTTTCTCCAACCCCTCAAAATACTCGTCCACGGCAACAATGACTTCTTCATTTGATGAAAATCTCTGGCCACCTAACCATTTCTTCAGGTTTGGGAATAAGTGGAAGTCGCACGGGGCCATATCCGGGGAATAGGGTGGATGCGGTAGCAATTCGAACCGCAATTCATGGAGTTTGGCGACTGCAACCATTGACGTGTGTGCAGGTGCGTTGTCATGGTGGAACAAAATTTTTTCTTGGCCTTTCTCTGTGGTAGTTTCTTCTGGATTCTTCACTTAATTTTTGCAGCAAGCTTGCGTAGTACTCTCTATTTATTGTTTTTCCTTTTTGCAGATAATCCACTAAAATAATCCCTCGAGCATCCCAAAAAACAGTCGCCATCACTTTGCCGGCCGACAAAACCGTTTTTGCTTTCTTCGGCGCAGGTTTTCCGCTCTCAGTCCACTCCTTAGATTGTTCTTTTGTCTCGGGAGTATAATGATGTATCCAGGTTTCATCGACTGTTACATAACGCCGCAAAAACTCATTAGGATCTCGGTTAAACAGCGCCAAACACTCCGATGAATCGTCCACTCGACGTTGCTTTTGGTCTACAGTGAGCAAACGCGGCACCCATCGCGCGCAAAGCTTTTTCTTTCCCAAATGTTGGTGCAAAATATTAAAAACGCGTTCAGATGAAATGCTCACCATCTCTGCTATCTCTCGCAACTTTAAGCGCCGATCATTCAATACAATTTTGTGAATTTTTTTGATCATGTCCGGATTCGTGACTTCATTTGGACGGCCAGACCTGTGGGCGTCTTCGCAGCTCTGTCTTCCACGTTTAAAATCAGTTACCCAAGTGTGAATTGTACTCAATGCAGGAGCAGAATTACCTAAAACACTGTCTAGCTTGGTTTTAATCTGATTTGCTGTTTACTCTTTTAAAACGTAAAACTTTATCACCGCACGAATTTCGTTTCTTTCCATTGTTAAGAAAATTTATATGTATAACAATAACTTTAATCTAATACAAAACTATACATACGTATATTATTTACAATTTAAATCAAGTAATTACCGTACATCACGAGGAAACAATAATTAATATTATTTATTAAAGGACCTTAAAGGATATAAAGTAACTGAAAAACTGAAATTAAAATGAACTAACCATAGCATACACAGTAAATGACGACTTGATTCGAACTCGAAGAACGATTTATAAAATATAACTATTTATAATTTATATTCAATAAACGCAATAGAGATCATTCATTTCACCAATGCAATTATATCACATATTCACTTTTAATCGTATTTAGATCTTAAACAATAATTGTAGTGGAAACTGGAATATATCATAAACTTCTAAACACAACGATACCGCGATTCAGAAAAATTTATGACTCGTATAGTGACATCTATCGAACGAGTGAGTAATAAAAGTGCTAGTAATTGATTTCATCTTCATTTTCTTATTAAATCGGATGAACTTATTAACCGATTTTGATCTTTTTTTTTTGTTTGAAAGCTGCCATAATTAAGAGTGGTCTTAGCTATAACTCATCATCATCAGCTCGTTCACTGCTTGACAATATAGGTGTTATTTAATTTTTTTAATTTGTTATGTATTGCCTGTAAAGAATTATATTTATAAAATAAAATATAATGTTATGAAGGAACATAATATATAAATTAGGTATATATTTATAGTCTAATTATACGTATGTTCAAAAATTTGACAAATATTGAACGAATTGTATTTTAAACGTATATTTTGACTTAAACAATATGATATAATATAATATATATATATACATATTATGTAAATATTTGTAGTGTGCTTTCTAAGACCTTTCTTTTGATACCAAACATGTGATATTTATGTCGATTTAATTTTTTTAGATGTTAGAATCTGAGGTTTAATTTTCGAAATACATAAATTTGAAAAAAATTATATAGCCTATGTTACCCGCGGCATCATTACGAATCTATTGACACCTCATTTATTAAAATCGGACCAGTAGTTTAGACGCTACGAGGGAACAAACATACATACATACATACATACATAGACTGCCAAAATCATTACCCTTCCTTTTGGCTTCGCCGTAGTCGGGTAAAAAAGGGACCTTATTACTAAGACTCCGCTGTCCGTCTGTCTGTCTTGTCACCCGGGTGTATCTCATGGCCCGTGATAGCTAGACTGAAATTTTCACAGATGATGTATTTCTGTAGCCGCTTTTACAAAAAATGCTAAGAAGTAATAATATAGGGCTTCCATACAACAAACGTGATTTTTTGCCGTTTGGTACAGAACATCATAGCTACCAACTATATATGCACTATATTTCATAAGGAGGTTGACTGTTGTCATAATTTGTTCATAATATGACAATAAATTGACAAGTCATCGACAAATGTATAGTGCACGCCTTCATTATAATACAAATAAATTTTGAGAACACTCTACCTGCTTATGAATTAGATACCCTCATAGTACGTACGATGTAGGTTGTCTGAAATACGAAACTCATCATACGAATTGAAGTCAGATAATTTTATAGACATAATTATGTATTTATATTGCCATATATATATTTGTGCCGGAGACTTGTGTAACGCTTTCTTGCTTAAGATAATCTAGAAATGTATGATAACAGCAAAAACATTAAGTAGGTGTATGGCGTCAATAGTCCTTTCTAAGTGTCTTGCCGTGGGAAAAGCTGGGACTGTCGAACCTATGTGAATTTTGCCATAAATGATCTATTGTGTCAGCTGTCGATAAGTGGTAATAAATACTCCTTTTTTACCCGACTGCCATAGAAGGGAGACTGATGTTTTCCATGCTTATACTGTACAGTACGACCATGTTGCTAATCGCCCTCGACATTCGTCGTTTTTACCCGACTACTGGCGAAGTTTAAAGGAAGGGTAATGATTTTGGCAGTCCATCTATGTATGTATGTTTGTTCAATCGTAGCGCCTAGCGCTTTTTAGTTTGTTTGAAAATTTAGTTTGAAGTTGGTTTTAGGGGAGAAAAATCGATCTCGCTAGGTCATATCCCTGGAAACTGCGCATTTTTAAGTTATATATATATATATATATATATATATATATATATATATATATATATATATATATATTATTTCTTTCGTCGTGCAACAATATAAATATCAATACTTTCGACTCCAATATATCAGTCCGATTGGTAGTTTGGTATGCGTACGTGTAATTTTTGCGTCGTTCGGAAATGGTATGTGGTGGGTAATGGGTTGGAACCCCGGTAAACTATTTTTGTGGTTTTTTTTAATCTACTAGAGCTCCGAGCGAGCAAACTGGGAAAGAAAAATAAACCTCTTCCCATTGTCCCATGTCAGTACATTTACCAAAAACTGCAGTTAGCCTGGCAATGAAGCTACGCATTATGAATTTAGTACGCTTAAACATTGTGACCACCAACATACTCGTATGTTTTAGGTCGTGAACTGTGATATAATAATAAGTGCTTTTAAGGACATTTATGCTTTAATATTATCGAACTCAAACGTCGAAGAGTCAGCAACTCAGCATTCATCTCACGCCGAGACTACACACTACAATTTTTATAAAAAACTATAATCCTACTACGTAAATTTTATAGCCTATATTACCCGGGCTATTATTACGAATCTATTGACACCTCATTCAATAAAATAGGATCAGTACTTTAGGCGCTACGATAGAACAAACATAGGTACATACATAGACTGCTAAAATACCCTTACTTTTGGTTTTGCCGTAGTCGGGTAAAAAGATACACGTTTCAGTGCAAGAGCGGCGCCGCGTCGCGTACTGCAGGCTTAGCATGCGCCCTAGAGTCAACAAAATGGCAGAATGAAGAAAAATTAATACCATTCGAAGCAAAATAGTTCTTATTGTAAGGCAGCAAGGTCGACGCGTCGTCGTTATGAGAAACAACATTAATTTTTTCTCTAACAAGAGCTCACAAAATGGTCTCTTTTGACAGCTAAAGTAGAAACGTTTTCTTATTTCAGTGTCAAAATGTAGCCTTACAATAATGTCAACTAATCCACATCATGGCGGTGCAAGACAAATAGTTTCTTTATGTTCAGTCATTTACTTGAAAATTTGTTTGTTTTTGACAGAAGATTTCCCGGCAGCCATTTTAAAAATATGGCTGTCTAGGCATGTTGACTGTTGACAACTAGCGCCACCTATTTGTTTAACCGAATGTAGTGAGCATAGAAAGGTGGCGCCACGGAAGCTAAAAAAGGCGCGGCACGAGTATTATTTGTGGTCTTTTGCTGCAAATCGTTGGGCTAGCAAGTATTGTCAAGAGTGTACTCTGAATTATAATATTAAAATAATTATTATTAGTAAAAATAAAATTAAGATTGTAAAGTTTAAAAGTTAAAATAATATGTTAATATCAATATTAAAAGTGATTTTGATTGTTGTGTGAATTGTGATAGACCATAATAAACTTCGTTTAATATTGGCGAGTTTTTTGTAACATCAAAAGTGACAAGAATCCGCTTATTTCACAATGGGTAAACGATCAAGACTAAAAAGGGCGCGATCGATTTGTTCCAGTAGCAGCACTAGTAGTGCCCGAACACCATCTCCGCCACCTAGAAGGAGTAAGATATCACGTAAGGCTGATACCTCAAGTATGAGTACGAATTACAGTTTTATACTCAACAACAGACAAATAATACGTGAAATGATTAATTAATTGTTAGAAAATAATATCATACGCAAAATTCATTCGCCTTATGCGAGTCCTGCGCTACTAGTTAATAAAAAGAACAGTAAAATACGTCTCTGCATTGATTAACGGTAATTGAATAAAATAACTATCAAAGATAAGTTCCCCATGCCACGTATCGAAGATCTTATAGATCGTTTGCTGGGTCAGAAATGTTTTACTAGTTTAGATTTGAAATGCGGATATTACCGAATTATTTTTCATGAACACTCCATAGAAAAGACCGCATTTATAAAAGAGGATGGGCACTATGAGTTTCTTAGACTTCCTTTCGGCTTAGTAAATGATGGTGCATTTGTTGACAATACGTGCTTTCAACAGATGATGAATAAAGTCATGGGTAACATAAGATTTGAAGATATAATTTTATATTTGGATAGTGTTTATTTAGTAACTGAGTCAATAGATGATAATTTTAAATTGTTAAAAACGGTATTCCAAATATTAATGGAAAACTAACTTTAAATTTTAAAAAGTTTCACTTCTTTAAGACGGAAATTGAGTTTTTAGGGTACAAGGTAAAACCTGATTGTGTGATGCCTAACGAAACTAAAGTAGATGCAGTCCAAAATTTTCCAAAACCCAATACAGTTCACCAACTTCACCAACAATCTGGGCCTCATAAGTTGTATTCGCAAATTTATTAAAATTTGTGCAATGTTCTCGTGACCTTTAACAAAATTGCTGATTGGGGTTGGAACACGGAGCAGGAAAACTCTTTTCAATCATTCAAAAAAAGCTAACCTCAGAGTGTGTACTTTCTATTTTTGACCCCAATAAAGATAGCATCCTGCATACTGACGCGAGTAGAAACGGTATTGCCGGGATTCTTATGCGACTTACAGAACATCTTGAGAAACCTGTATATTATTACAATAGACAAACTACAGCCGACGAAAAGAAGTACCACTCATTCGAATTAGAACTTTTGGTCATAGTTTGCTCACTGCAAAAATTTCGCGTGTACTTTTTATAATTGTTACGGACTGCAATGCAGTAAGATATGCACTTACTAAGAACGAGGTTATTCCCCGGATAGCACGGTGGGTTCTAACCACACAAGAATTTTCTTATGAGATCATTCAAAGGGAGGGCTCACAAATGCAACACGTTGATGCATTAAGCAGAAACCCCGTGCCGTCCGGAGAAAAATCGGAAGTCGAAATTATAATGGCAATAACTGAAGCGGTTGGCTTTTCTCGGTTCAGCTGAAAGATTCCGACTTGCGACGCATTGGAGCCATTTTAGAGTCAGGTGATATTGATAACAATAAAGACATTTTTAACAAATATGACCTATTAGGACCTATTAGGATTATGTAGTTTACAGAAAAACGTTCCGAGGACCACAATTATATTCGTTGCCAAAGTATTCAGAGCCATTTCACACATTTCATTTGGACCATTTAGGTCCATTTGTAGAGACTAAAAATAAAAACAAATATTATTAGTCACGGTAGACGCGTTTACAAAATTTGTATTTATCACTACTGTGCCATCAACCAAAACCTCATTGGTTATTAAAGAATTAGAAAATATAACTAAAATATTTTGTAACCCTAAACGGATTATAACAGAGGCGGGGGCTGGTTTTACAGCAGAGGAATTTTCTCGCTATTGTAATGATAAAAACATACTCTTGCATACGGTGGCGACAGGTATGCCTCGTTCAAACGGTCAAGTAGAACGGTTTAACAAAACTATTTTAGAAGCCTTAAAAGCTATAGGGGCTAATACCACCGATGATAATTAGGATTCCTATGTTAAAGTATTGCAACAAGAGTTATTAGCACATTACATAAAACCAAAAAGGCCGTTCCTAGTGAGATTTTCTTTGGTGGATTTTTTATGTGACGGCTTTGTGTGAGAGAGTAAACGAAAACATTAAAACTAATGACAAGCTGCAAAATCAAAGATTTGATAAGGGTCGAATAAAGGCTAGGACATATTCTGAGGGTGAATGTAAATTACTACCAGCCTTTAAGGGCCCGTCATAGTTAAGAAAGTTTTGGGTAACGATAGGTATGAATAATATGATAAATATGATAAAATACAGGGTAGTGAAAGATGCAATAAAAAGTATAAAGGCATATCCGCTGCAGAAAACATGAAACCTTGGATACGGATAGATGGTTGGATGTCTGATTAGACTATGTATATCTATTTTAGTTTTATATCCGTGTTGGCAAGGTCATATTCTTTTGTCTTATATAATATATTATTTATACAACAGACAGGTATGTATATATTTAAATATTAAATTTTTATTTAAAATTTAAAAAGTTTATTTTAAATTCTTTTACAAAAATAAAAATATAATTGGCCTATTCGTGAAAAATATCAAAGTGATATTATACAACACACATTACATACAAAATACTTCAAGTTTTTTGACATGTTAAAGTTAAATACTGTACCTACCTCGATTTTAAATCAAATAAGCAGTTCAGGCCTAGAGCGAACTTGGTACGCTTAAGTGAGGCACTGTATGCCCTTTGGGTGCAGGTGGCTTTAGGACCTGGGAACGAGTTCGAACTTGGGCTCTTAAGTGAGGTATAGTCCCTTTAAGTGCAAGTCGCCTGGTGAAAATCTGTATGGGTAAAGCGCAGGTGTCTGATAGCGATAACAAAACTTGAAGGCATGGATAATACCAATATCCTCATAATGTTTAACTGTTTCAGAATTTATCTAGACTCGTCAGGTGCCTGGGACACCAAGCAGAATGGCCGTGTTGACAATTTTAGAAAAATAATACAACTAGCGCCACCTATTTGACTAACCGGATGTAGTGAGCGCCACGGAAGCTAAAAAAGGCGTGGCACGAGTATTATTTGGGGTCTTTTGCTGCCAATCATTGGGCTAACAAGTATTGTCAAGAGTGTACTCTGAATTATAATATTAAAATAATTATTAAGCTATTGCATAGCTTTTAACGCGGGCTTTGAGCGCGGCGACCGAATCAAGAAATTCCGTAACGAAAATAAACCTAACACCCCCCACTCCGACCGGCACCGCGGTGCGGCGTTGAAAGCCGTGCATCGTCTAACGTCATTTCAGTTCGGCAGACTTCGGCACGGTGTTTGTGTGCGTGCGACTAGACGTATGCGTGTAGAGTAGCTGCTAACTGCTCATAACTGTTTCTATCTCTTTTAGACACAATGCTAGGTGAGACAGCGTGCTTTTTGGCCGCGTCCACGAGTGAGTTCGAGCACGCGACTGTTGAACCTTAACATGTATGAATATGGTTAATGGTACGACTGTACGAAGCTCGCACGGATCGAGACGAGCTGCTCCGAAATCGGACGAATACGTAAGCAGCTGTTTGTGAGAAAGTATAAAAAATGCTATGCAATAGCTTTACCGCGGCAGTCCCCGAGTGCCACACGTATTTTATTAGTAAAAATTCAATTAAGATTGTAAAGTTTAAAAGTTAAAATAATATGTTATTATCAATATTAAAAGTGATTTTGACTGTTGTGTGAATTGTGATAGACCATAATAAACTTCGTTTAATATTGGCGAGTTTTTTGTAACATCAAAAGTGACAAGAATCCGCTTATTTCACAATGGGTAAACGATCAAGACTAAAAAGGGCGCGATCGATTTGTTCCAGTAGCAGCACTAGTAGTGCCCGAACACCATCTCCGCCACCTAGAAGGAGTAAGATATCACGTAAGGCTGATACCTCAAGTATGAGTACCAATTACAGTTTTATACTCAACAACAGACAAATAATACGTGAAATGATTAATGAATTGTTAGAAAATCATATCATACGCAAAATTCATTCGCCTTATGCGAGTCCTGCGCTACTAGTTAATAAAAAGAACAGTGAAATACGTCTCTGCATTGATTATCGGTAATTGAATAAAATAACTATCAAAGATAAGTTCCCCATGCCACGTATCGAAGATCTTATAGATCGTTTGCTGGGTCAGAGATGTTTTACTAGTTTAGATTTGAAATGCGGATATTACCGAATTATTTTTCATGAACACTCCATAGAAAAGACCGCATTTATAAAAGAGGATGGGCACTATGAGTTTCTTAGACTTCCTTTCGGCTTAGTAAATGATGGTGCATTTGTTGACAATACGTGCTTTCAACAGATGATGAATAAAGTCATGGGTAACATAAGATTTGAAGATATAATTTTATATTTGGATAATGTTTATTTAGTAACTGAGTCAATAGATGATAATTTTAAATTGTTAAAAACGGTATTCCAAATATTAATGGAAAACGAACTTTAAATTTTAAAAAGTTTCACTTCTTTAAGACGGAAATTGAGTTTTTAGGGTACAAGGTAAAACCTGATTGTGTGATGCCTAACGAAACTAAAGTAGATGCAGTCCAAAATTTTCCAAAACCCAATACAGTTCACCAACTTCACCAACAATCTGGGCCTCATAAGTTGTATTCGCAAATTTATTAAAATTTGTGCAATGTTCTCGTGACCTTTAACAAAATTGCTGATTGGGGTTGGAACACGGAGCAGGAAAACTCTTTTCAATCATTCAAAAAAAGCTAACCTCAGAGTGTGTACTTTCTATTTTTGACCCCAATAAAGATAGCATCCTGCATACTGACGCGAGTAGAAACGGTATTGCCGGGATTCTTATGCGACTTACAGAACATCTTGAGAAACCTGTATATTATTACAATAGACAAACTACAGCCGACGAAAAGAAGTACCACTCATTCGAATTAGAACTTTTGGTCATAGTTTGCTCACTGCAAAAATTTCGCGTGTACTTTTTATAATTGTTACGGACTGCAATGCAGTAAGATATGCACTTACTAAGAACGAGGTTATTCCCCGGATAGCACGGTGGGTTCTAACCACACAAGAATTTTCTTATGAGATCATTCAAAGGGAGGGCTCACAAATGCAACACGTTGATGCATTAAGCAGAAACCCCGTGCCGTCCGGAGAAAAATCGGAAGTCGAAATTATAATGGCAATAACTGAAGCGGTTGGCTTTTCTCGGTTCAGCTGAAAGATTCCGACTTGCAACGCATTGGAGCCATTTTAGAGTCAGGTGATATTGATAACAATAAAGACATTTTTAACAAATATGACCTATTAGGACCTATTAGGATTATGTAGTTTACAGAAAAACGTTCCGAGGACCACAATTATATTCGTTGCCAAAGTATTCAGAGCCATTTCACACATTTCATTTGGACCATTTAGGTCCATTTGTAGAGACTAAAAATAAAAACAAATATTATTAGTCACGGTAGACGCGTTTACAAAATTTGTATTTATCACTACTGTGCCATCAACCAAAACCTCATTGGTTATTAAAGAATTAGAAAATATAACTAAAATATTTTGTAACCCTAAACGGATTATAACAGAGGCGGGGGCTGGTTTTACAGCAGAGGAATTTTCTCGCTATTGTAATGATAAAAACATACTCTTGCATACGGTGGCGACAGATATGCCTCGTTCAAACGGTCAAGTAGAACGGTTTAACAAAACTATTTTAGAAGCCTTAAAAGCTATAGGGGCTAATACCACCGATGATAATTAGGATTCCTATGTTAAAGTATTGCAACAAGAGTTATTAGCACATTACATAAAACCAAAAAGGCCGTTCCTAGTGAGATTTTCTTTGGTGGATTTTTTATGTGACGGCTTTGTGTGAGAGAGTAAACGAAAACATTAAAACTAATGACAAGCTGCAAAATCAAAGATTTGATAAGGGTCGAATAAAGGCTAGGACATATTCTGAGGGTGAATGTAAATTACTACCAGCCTTTAAGGGCCCGTCATAGTTAAGAAAGTTTTGGGTAACGATAGGTATGAATAATATGATAAATATGATAAAATACAGGGTAGTGAAAGATGCAATAAAAAGTATAAAGGCATATCCGCTGCAGAAAACATGAAACCTTGGATACGGATAGATGGTTGGATGTCTGATTAGACTATGTATATCTATTTTAGTTTTATATCCGTGTTGGCAAGGTCATATTCTTTTGTCTTATATAATATATTATTTATACAACAGACAGGTATGTATATATTTAAATATTAAATTTTTATTTAAAATTTAAAAAGTTTATTTTAAATTCTTTTACAAAAATAAAAATATAATTGGCCTATTCGTGAAAAATATCAAAGTGATATTATACAACACACATTACATACAAAATACTTCAAGTTTTTTGACATGTTAAAGTTAAATACTGTACCTACCTCGATTTTAAATCAAATAAGCAGTTCAGGCCTAGAGCGAACTTGGTACGCTTAAGTGAGGCACTGTATGCCCTTTGGGTGCAGGTGGCTTTAGGACCTGGGAACGAGTTCGAACTTGGGCTCTTAAGTGAGGTATAGTCCCTTTAAGTGCAAGTCGCCTGGTGAAAATCTGTATGGGTAAAGCGCAGGTGTCTGATAGCGATAACATAACTTGAAGGCATGGAAAATACCAATATCCTCATAATGTTTAACTGTTTCAGAATTTATCTAGACTCGTCGGGTGCCTGGGACACCAAGCAGAATGGCCGTGTTGACAATTTTAGAAAAATAATACAACTAGCGCCACCTATTTGACTAACCGGATGTAGTGAGCGCCACGGAAGCTAAAAAAGGCGTGGCACGAGTATTATTTGGGGTCTTTTGCTGCCAATCGTTGGGCTAACAAGTATTGTCAAGAGTGTACTCTGAATTATAATATTAAAATAATTATTAAGCTATTGCATAGCTTTTAACGCGGGCTTTGAGCGCGGCGACCGAATCAAGAAATTCCGTAACGAAAATAAACCTAACACCCCCCACTCCGACCAGCACAGCGGTGCGGCGTTGAAAGCCGTGCATCGTCTAACGTCATTTCAGTTCGGCAGACTTCGGCACGGTGTTTGTGTGCGTGCGACTAGACGTATGCGTGTAGAGTAGCTGCTAACTGCTCATAACTGTTTCTATCTCTTTTAGACACAATGCTAGGTGAGACAGCGTGCTTTTTGGCCGCGTCCACGAGTGAGTTCGAGCACGCGACTGTTGAACCTTAACATGTATGAATATGGTTAATGGTACGACTGTACGAAGCTCGCACGGATCGAGACGAGCTGCTCCGGAATCGGACGAATACGTAAGCAGCTGTTTGTGAGAAAGTATAAAAAATGCTATGCAATAGCTTTACCGCGGCAGTCTCCGAGTGCCACACGTATTTTATTAGTAAAAATTCAATTAAGATTGTAAAGTTTAAAAGTTAAAATATATTATTATCAATTTTAAAAGTGATTTTGATTGTTGTGTGAATTGTGATAGACCATAATAAACTTCGTTTTGTATTGGCGATTTTTTTTTGTAACATGACTTCTATTGACAACCTTGTACCATGGATTAAGAACTATTTTGCAACGAACTATTCTAGGTAGAATATTTCTTCTTTAAAATTATTTCTCCGGATCGCATTCTAAGCCTGCTGGTGTGAACAATGCGATACCTACTTACGGTAAGATGCACTATAGTCTCACAGTGGCGAAGGCTAGTTCTCTTTTATAGGGAAGCCGTACCCTGTATAATAGGTAGGGATTTGAATGAAAGTCTTAAAAAGGTAAGTGAAGCCTATAGGTATAGAGTTATAGGAACCCCGCCCCACATAGTCTAATATTGAGAGATGCTGAGGTGAGCATAATAGTAAATGGTCAATGGTTAAATATATCAAAATAATAATTCAAACCAATTGAATCTGCTCCCGTGCTAAGTACCTGAAGAACTTTTTACAAAAAGTACTTACTCTGTTACTTTTTTGTAAGACCACATTCTTGCAATAGTTGATTTGAATTTGAATTTGAACTGGTGTTACGGACAAAAGACAACGGGAAGTATATTTAATACTTTTATACTTTACATATTTAATATATATCCATGATCAGGAACACAAAAAACTTTTTGTTCCCTTGGGGGGGATTTGAACCTGCCGACCTCCGGCTTGAGCGCCAACGCGCTAACCAGTAACCAACGATCCACAGAGGTCGTCAATGAAAAAAATATTTTAAAGTTAACAATAGTCAATAGTCATACAATACTTAGGTATTACAATACTATTGGAGAAGCGCAAAAAAGGCGTGTCTATTTGAATAACAATAACATATCTAATTATAATTGAACGGTAGAAGATAATAATGAATAAAAAATTAACAATAAATTATATCCATTATCCATGTAGGGCAGTGGACGTTGTTACGTACACACACACATGATTTCTGAGGTATTTATTGTAATGTTTACGCGAGTCTAGAATATTTGTAATGGAAGATGAAACATCTGCAATAAATTATTTCATTACATCGCAATTCGCAAATGACGCGTTCATAGGAAAATCTTTATAAGACCAATAGGTGTGTCCACTGTTCACAATGTGCATATTTATTGCAATGCAATATAACATTAATTCCTAGTTTATGTGAATACAAGTAACTAGTTATAAAACATTCTGAGCTTACTGTATTGACTGTGTTGCAAACGCTTATATTTAGTGGCTATTAATCCTTACCATAATATTGTGAATTTTAGTTTGTTTATTTGGTTGTTACGCTTTCACGTAAAAACTACTTAACTGATCATCATGAAATTTGGCACAGATATATAGTGGACCACGGGGAAGGACATAGGCTACTTTTTATCGCGGGAAAATATACGGTTCCCATGGGATACTGTATTTAAGCGGGTGATGCCACGGGCAAAAGCTAGATAAGTAATAAAGTATAAAAGCTACCACTTTACGTTTATAAGACTAGTTTTATTGGAAAATTTAATTTAATTGCCTTGTTTTAACAACTATTATGTATCACATTAATTGTATTATTTACTAGCTGGTACCCGCTACTTCGTTTACGTAGAACTAACGGAACCGGAACATTATTTTTTAACGGACACTTCAATTTTATGTATTTATATAGATAATAAGTGATTAGCTGCGCTATTTTATTTCTATATTCTAATATCTGCGAAGTACTCGCGAGTATAGCCAAAAAATATCTTGTTTATTTAGAAAAAGTCCACTCTATAAGATTTTGGCATGAGGATGATGAAGAGACTTTATTTGCACGGCCTATCAGTGATAGTCCTATTTTTTTTAATATATTTAATATTAATAGATTTGTCTACTTTATTTTTAACTAGATGTTGCCTGCGACTTCGTACGCGCAAAAAGAAATCGCGCGGGAACCGTACATTTTGCTGCAATAAAAACTAGCCAATGTGAGCCTATACCACTACCATACCCATTTGAATCCGTTTAGTAGTTATTAATTGAAAGAGTAACAAACATCCATACATCCAAACACCCATACTTACAAACACCCATACTTACAAACTTACGCGTTTATAATATCAGTATGGATTATTTGAGGTTTCATTTTTCAGATACTTTTAGTTCATTCAATTTGCATCGATCAGCATTTCAATCAACTTTCGCACTTCGTAGTCTACCTTTGGAAAATTCATAATATGCAATCACAATGGTTCTAGCTTACTATACTTACCATTACTTACCAACATATATAAATAACTCCCCCCCACCGATTTCGGTGACGGTGGCCGGTTTCGACGAAACCAGGCCAGTTAAGCAGGAGTAACTTTATAGTGCCCAAGTGTGTGCGCAGTACACAAGAGCACTCTCTCTTCCTTTACTCTCGTAACCCAGTGGGACGGATAACCGACACGACTGGCGAGAGATCAAGCGCAGGTCCGGCTTTTTACGTGCCCATCCGACGCATGGATCATCTTTCTTGTTAGACAATCGGGTGATCAGCCTGCATTGTCCTAACCAAACTTGGAACCAACATTTTTGTTGTTCCAATGCGGGAATAGAACCCACGATCTTCGAGTCGAGAGCCACGCTCTAACCACTAGACCACTGAGGCTGTACTTACTTACCTAATACCTACATATAACTAGGTAATTGCATAGGTCATTTCATATTATTGCATTTTATTAGCCAACACAAACGGTAGACAGATGAACTCAATTGTGCATATTAAGTTAATTTATGTATTAATATGTGTTTCATGGTCAACTACTTGATCATTTATATGGTTATTATCTGTGCATTCCTTAATAATATTATTATTTAATTAATATTATCCATACTATAAAGTAGATAATTATGTTAACATAACTAAACACACCGGCATTTTTAGCGGAACGCAAAAAAAGGTCCATAATTAAAAAAATATGGTTTTATTTAAAAATCTACTTACTACACTTCTTTTGTTATTTAAAGTTTCATTTGTTTTACTTAAAATGAGATCACATTAAGAACAGATTTTGCGAGTAAAGGCTATTTGTGAAAAATGGTACATTTTTGATCTTTTCATGTAACCGGGAAAAGTGAAAATTATTATTAAAATAACAATTAATTAAATTAGAAAAATAATAAAGTGATTAATATCGCGTATTTCCTCCACGTGCTCTTATTAAAGTTTCTACCCGTCTAGGCATACTGAGAATGATGTTATCGATGGTCTCCTGGGATAGTCTCCGCCATTCCTCAACTACGGCGATTCGCAGTTCACCCACGTTGGCAGGAACTGGAATTCTGGACTTAACTTTTCATTTCAGCAAGTCCCAAACGTGCTCTATTGGGTTCATATCCGGTGATCTCGCCGGCCACTCCATAACAGTGATTTTCATATCATTAAGATAAGCTTGAGTTACCCGAGCGGTATGCGGCCGAGCATTATCCTGCATAAAAACAAAATTGTCACCGATATATGGAGCAAACGGTACGACATTTTCTTCTAAAACTTCTCTGATATAGCGGTCTGCAGTCAGACTCCTCTGTCAATCACTACCAAGTCTGTGCGAGCTCCCAAACAAATACCCGCCCAAACCATTATTGATCCACCACCGTATGCAACTGTAGTTTCAAAATTTGTCTGAATGTATCGTTCTCCTTTGCGTCTGTTTATTCTTTGCCTGCCGTCAATTTGATTTAAGAGAATTCTGCACTCATCACTAAACAATACCTTACTCCATTGGTCCGCGTTCCAAAGTAGATGTTCCTGATCAAAAGTTAACCTGTTTCTACGATGATTTACCTCGAGCCTTGGAGCCTTGGCGGGCACAAATGAACCCAAACCAGCTTCTTCGAACCTTCTTCGTGCCGTACGCTCACTTACGGTTACACCCCGCACTGCTAACTCATGTCGGGCTTGGACGGCCGTCAAACGGGGGTTCCTACGTACACGAAGCCGAATGAAACGATCATCCCTACTCAAAGTGCGTCTTTTTCTGCCTTGTCCTGCTCTTCTCACATAAGTACCGGTCTCCCTGAACCGTTGGATACTGCGATGAATCGTTGAAACTGGTCGATGAAGATCTCTGGATATCACGCTGTAGGTTTGACCATTTCTTCGCATTTCGAGTGACCTGGCAATCTCCGTTGGGGCTAAGTCAGGCATAATTCAGTCCTCAACTCCAAAAAGATACGCGATTAAAAAAAACTAACAAAAACCAGTATTTCAATGAAATTTTAAATCCAACTCAGAAAGAAGAAATACTCGAAGTTCGCTGTATTTGAATTAATTAATAATTGTTAAATTAAAACAATTGCATAAAATGTGATGTTCAGTTGTTTTCTGTGATAAAATGTTTTAAGTTTTATTTATTAAGAAAAATAATAACTACTCCAAAACTTAAAATGCTACAAAACAAAGAAATCTCCCAGGTCGTCCTCACCAGGCAGAGTACCTAGAAGACTCAAGGAGTTTCCTCGCTGGATTGCGATACTTAGTCTCTGGGCCAAGTAGGTGCCGGCTCTGGGGTTGTTTTTTTGGTAGTAAAGGTTCTCATAAAAGGTAGTTTTCTTAATTTGAAATTTTTTATTTTTAAATTAAATGACGTATAAACCAGCCAGCAACCTTATATGATACTGATATCAAACCTTTAATTTATGTTCCGCTAAATATGCCGGTGTGTGTGTTAGGCTCATAGACAAGAGATTGATTAACCCAAGTCAATTTTACGCTCTTTACTATTTATAAGTACATATAAATATATTAATTGTAAATAAATATATTATAATTGTTTGAATAGTGAATTGTTATGTGGTTAGCAACGAAATGAACGTTTCAAGGGGCTTGGATAGGCGAAAGATACTATTCTTCGTTGGACAATGATAGATAGGTCATATCTTTGATTGTGTAACGGAAATTATGGATAGATAACAGTTACCTGTTAATCGGGATTAGCTTTCTATGTTTAACCGTAGATATGTTATTGAATCCGGCTGAAAATCAAGTAAAAATTTTCCTCTGTAATTCCTTAATCCACTATCCCTCTGAATTTATGTAGAAACTTTTGAATTTTAGAACCCGTGTAGAAGGTAACGATGTGTGCGTTGCCATGCCGACAGACATTGCAAAAGTTTTTGGGCCTCACTAATTGAGGTGGCTATCTTATTTTTACCCGACTGCGTGACGGCAAGGAGTGGTAATGTGTTTATCAGTCTATATATGTATGTGGGTTTGTACCTTTGTGGCACTATTTAGACTAAACGCGGGGGCCGATTTTGATAAATGATACGTCGTTTGATTTGTCTGGACGACGAAAATGTTATAGAAAGCATAAAAATTTGAAAAATCAAAATGGCCGATTTTGGACCCCATATTGTTATAAAGAAAAAATTTAAAATCAACAAACTATGTCAAATAGGGTATCGTTGAAATTTAAAGGTATTTAAAAATCATTTAATGATTCTTATATTGTTATTTAATCAGTATTGCCGTTTAGGATCTATAACGATTTAAAGTTGGTTAGTAACGATTCTCACTTATCGGCTTTTAGACAGAACTGATATTGATACGGTGCTGCTGGCTGCTAAATAAGCAGATGGTTTTAAGGTAAAAGACAAATAAGAATTTAAAGTGTAAAATTAAATTAAATATTAAAAAAATTAAAAAAAAAACCCGACTGCGTAAAAACTGAATAGAAAAAAAAAACTAGAAAGTCCAGTAATCGAGTCGAGACTTTTGTTAGCGAATATTATTGAATAACTATACCTACCATTGAAATAGTTTCGTCAAATGTATATATTCAAAACGAAACCATTCTGTTAGAAAACATTACGATTTTAACAGTCAACAAAACAGTCAACAAAAGAAAACATTACGATTTTAACGGGACACATAAAAAATCCGGCTTCCTTATATTGGGTATAAGCATGTTACCTAAAATTTTTTTTCGTCTATTGGATGTTACACAACATGTTATTAAATAATCTAGAACCCATTTTCGTATGCGCCCAAAAATTTTATATTTTCTCATGTATTCGGTAACAATTTTGTTATCGAATATTATTGAATAAACTATACCTACCATTGAAATTGTTTCGTGGTTGATACATTCATAACTAATGTCACATTTTTATAAAATAAATTTTAAAATTGTTGATTAAAGATACATAAATCTAAAAGAAATAGGTATTTAGATTGAGGCGATTAAAAATTATAAGCAAATTAAAAAAATTGCCCATCTCTTTCTCGCAAAACGATTTTTTTACGTCACAAGTTGTTACCGCCATACATTTTGTATGATAAATGTATGGCAGGTACAACTCGTGACGTCTAAGACGAATAATGTAAATTTAAATTGCTGGTATCTTCGTTATGTTTTAGATATTACTGGAGATTAGAGATTACTGGACTTTCTTGTGTTTTTATTTTCAGTTTTTACGCTGTCGGATTTTCTTTATTTTTTAAATTATATAAAACATAGTTTTTTAATATTTCGTTCGTAGTTTTTCACTACAAGTCCAGGGTAAAATGGATAAGGCACTTTTTGTAAATTAGCTTCATATATTAATTTATACGGTAAAAAAAATCTTTGCAGACTTTCAAGTCAAGTCTTGAACTCGATATCTTAAAGCCCTGTTGAATATAATATTATTAATGAACGCAAATGATCCATTTTAAGGTTGGAGACATTTCATCACTTTATCCGAAAATAAACGGAATTTATTCAAGCACATTACGGTCTATACATGATAATTTATTCAAATAATTAGTTTAACTCTTATTAGTTTCTTAATATTGTCTCTCATGTCAAATTACCCGTAATATTATATGCTTAACCGCATACTTCGAACGAAACGAAACGGTACGCGACATAGCGCTGCATTTTTAAGATCTCTCGAACTCTTACAATGAAACGTGTATCTTCTTGTGTAATGAATGAAGTTTAATTTTGAATCGTTATGTTATCTAAAGTGCGTGCTGCGTCGCGTCTCGGTGTGAGCTGGCCCTTTGTCTGCATGTGCATAATTGCTTGAACAATTGAGTTTCAAAAACTCAGTTGTCCTGTTGCACTATCTACTGATAAGTGACATAATATAGCTTATTTGCAGGTTTTGTCCCGCTCGATATAAAGTAAATAGAAACAAAACTTAGAAATAAGCTATCCGATACTTATTTGAAACAGGCCCATGTCTGTTCACAGTTTTTCACAGTTTTGCTGCAATTTTAGATAACAAAACTGTGGTTGCCTAATGCCTGGAAGAGATTGCTACCTAGTAATAAGGCTGTGCCTATATGCTCCGGAATCCGGAAGGCCGTAGAAAATTCTGAGCATTGAAAATAGAACTCTGCCCTAGTACAATAGAGTTGAAAATTGAAGTTTCGAGTGTCGAGGTGTCATATATGACGGTCAATGTCATATATGACACCTCGACACTCGAAGCTTGAGTTCTATTTTCAATGCTCATAATTTTCTACGGCTTTCCGGATCCCGGAGCATAAAGTCCCAACCTAAGGCCGATATTGTGTTACCTGTGTATATTGTTTGTTGTTCTCTTTTCTTTTATATTTTTATGTGTGTGCACTATGAAGAATATTTCATTCATTAATTCATTCAAATTAATAAAAAACTTTACCTGTTCAGTATCACCGGTCGTGGAGGAGTTGACGGTGCCGTTGTTGACGGCGATGTAGTTGTGGTTGGCGGCGTTGTTGTCGTTGTTGTCGTTCGGGGGGCTAGGGTTGGCACGGGTAGATCGAAACCTGAATATTGAAAAAACGATCTAAAAGCCATGGACAAATAATTCAGGTAAGGGACAAACTGGGTCCTAAGAGATTTTAATTTACAGTTAACTTCCAAGAAATGACCATCAAAAACCATGGAAAACTTTTATTACCTATAGGCTCTATAGACCATATCTATCAGGCGATACATCTGATAGTTTGCTAAGCTTTTTCCATAAAGAATATTTTAATTATGTACACACAGGCACAGGTTCGGCTCACACCGAAACAAGACGGGACGTGGCGCTGCATTTTTAAGATAGTGATTCGAAATTGAACTTTACTCAATACACAAGTAGATACACGGAGCAGAACGAAATTCGAACTCTTGCAATGCAACATGCAACAATGCAACACTTCTTGTGTAGTTCAATTTTGAATCGGTATTTTAAAAACGCAGCGTCGCGTCGCGTGACGCGTTGCGGTGTGAACTGACTAATTACGTATCGTGGGATACTTAGTACTTACCACCATTAGGTATTGCATTAAAATTCTCGTTCGCCAGGAACACCTCGAAGTATCTCGTGAAGTCGCCGGTGGGGTCCCACTTGGCCTGCAGCTTGGCCCATTCCCCGGGGTACTCCACCTTCAGCCGCTTGATGATCTTCACCGCGGTGCGCTTCTGTCTCTCGGTGCAGCGCACGCATTTGGACCGTAGCGCTTCGGGTAGCAGCCCTAAAATAGACATAAATACATGATAATTTGTTGGTAGCAGCCCTGAAAATAGACATAAATACATGACTATCTATTGATAGCAGCCCTGAAAAGAAACATATTAAATAAATGATAATCTGTTGGTAGCAGCCCTGAAAAGAAACATATTAAATACATGATAATCTCTTTGTAGCAGCCCTGAAAATAGACATAAATACATGACTATCTGTTGGTAGTAGCCCTGAAAAGAAACATATTAAATACATGATAATCTCTTTGTAGCAGCCCTGAAAATAATCATAAATGTTTGAGAGTCCATAGTTGCTTGGTATTTTACGTAGCAGCCATGAAAATAGATCATAATATATATGAGGCCGTGGCTGGTGGTTTATTATAATCGTAAGGATTAAGGCTGGGAGGACTATATTGTCCGAAATCCGGATGGCCGGAAAAAAAACAGAGCATTGAAAATAGAAATCTGGACTTATAAAATAGTGTTGAAAATCGAACACACGAGTGTCGTGATGTCAGATTTGACATTGATATTTTTTGTATTTTATTGTTAATTTTAATAAATGGCGTCGGCTTATAACCATTTGCCAGTGTCAAGTTAAAAAGGCGGGAAATAGAATTTTCGTTTAAATTTTCAACACCGTATTTCTAAATCGTCATTTCCAAATGCTAGGCAAAGTCCAAATAAAATATAGTCAGTATAGTCAATAAGTCAAGTCAGTCGATTCAGTAAAGTGGTAGGAGCTTTACTGAAAGTTCCTAGGGAGTTTTGGAGCTAACACAAAAATAGCACGCTTTTTTGTAGTTGTAAGTACTCCCCATAACTCCTCATTGATATTTGACTTGACACTATTGTATTAGCCAGGGGCGTGCGCTCCATATAGGCAGAAATACAGTGCTTTACTTGTCATTCACAGATATTTTAATAACACGTTCGTACGTTTTAGATGACTTTAATTAATAGTAAATAAATTAATTTAAAAAATATAATAACTTAAAAACGCCTAATATTTTATAAATAGCAACTCATCTCATGCCGTTGCGTTCTGCAGGACATATCATCGCATGTATGTGTAATTTTCATACTTCGCAAACGCACACACTCATGAATATATACACACACTCATAATATAACATGATTATATAGCCTACCGCGGCAGGCGATGGCTCTCGGCTATCTGATCGCTTCCGAAAACCGCTGAACTAGCTTGTCGGAAATTATTCGTTGCCTATAATGTAAAAATAATAGACGGAAATCTAATACATAAATCACGTATGCACATTATGCATTTTTGTTTAGTAAGGTTTTATTTGTTTAAATAGAAGAAATGTTTTGTGTTTCGCGGGGGCCATATTGCATATTTCATGTGATAAGCATTGTTTACAATTTAATCGCTCCAGTTTATTTATAGTTTTCTTACAAGATTTTTCATTTTAACATTTGATATATATGATACATAATAACATTTGATGACTATAATAATTGTAGTGATTTGCTTTTACTAGTGCGTTTGTTGATTTTTTTAAAATGTTATTTGATTGTAAGGTTTGTGTTGAAAATGTGTGTTTATTAAAAATAAAAAATAACAAGTTCTCACAATTGTCATTCAGTGAAAAGATTCAAATTCTGTCTAAAGGTAGGTGTGTACCCGAGTTAGAACAATTAAACCAGCAAAAAAATAATGTAACTCGAAAATTTCATGTTAAAAGTTATGAACTACGAAATATGAAAAGTTATTTCCGCCGCGACGATCGATCGCTGTTTTGTCTGCGTTGCCGTAGAAGATGTACATGAATAGTAGTACATCTAAGACTTGCTCTGTTGGCATGGTTTCGACTTAGAGATCCGTCGCTTGGCTGTAGCTATGCTAAAAATCTATAAACGAAAAAGTTTTTGTGACCGAGTACTTCGCCGCATACCCAGTGTCATAATCCTGTGCACGCCACTGGTATTAGCACAGAGTTCTATTTTCAGGGCTCTGAATTTTCCCCGGCCCTACGGATTCCGGACAATATAGTCCCGGCCTAAGATTGCAATACTTTATGATCCGACTTGGAGGCCCAATAGTGTCAGATATCAATTAGTAGTAGAATTAATTATAAGGCTGCATTGATCCCTGGTGGCCTGTTCGAGTGGGAATTTCATAGCAAATTAATTCAAAGACACATGAGTAACATGGCAATCCGCACTGAGCTAGTAGCGTGTTGGACATAACACTGATTTTCGGTGACGGTGGGCGGTTTCATCGAAACCAGGCCAGCTACTCAGGAGTTATTCTACAGTGCCCAAGTGTGTGCGCAGTACACAAGAGCACTCTCTCTTACTTCACTCTCGAAACCCAGTGGGACGGATGACCGACCCGACTGGCGACAGATCAGGCGTAGATCCGACTTTTACATGTACATTCGACGCATGAATCATTTTTCTTATCAGACAATCAAGTGTCCTGACCTAAAGTAAGGCCAACCAGACGAGATAAAGAATGTAAACAAATTTTCAGGGGTTCAAAACATTTTTATTTGAATAAATTATTATAAAATTCGAATTTTAATCGCTGTCGTCTGTACTAGACAAAGATGATTCGTCGGAAGAGTCCGAGTCAGCTGTGTTTATGATAAAACTATCTATTGTATTATCAATCATGTTGTCAATATTGCTATAAAAATTGTCCTCGACTTTTATCACATGATCCACACAATTTCGCCATTTATTAGCAGATACACGTTGGATCCCCTCTTGTAGCAGTTTTTTCACATCTTCAAATTTAAATGTAGTATTATTGCGAGCTACGTGTTCCTTTATGTCAGCCCATACGAGTTCAATGGGATTGAGCTCGCAATGATAAGGTGGCAGTCTTTGGACTTCCACCTTAAATTTTTTGGCGAGCTCATCCACAGCGTATCTTTGGTAGTTCGCCTTTACGTCATTCACTTTCTTTAAAAGTTCTGCCTTTACGTCTTTTTCATCATAGCTTAGTTCTTTATTACGCAGCCATTCTTGAATACCTGCTTTTCTCCATGCTCTGGTGGGTGTTTTTTCTTGGCGTCTTGAGTGGTAAGGAGAATTGTCCAGTACCACTACAGCATTTTCCCCAAGTTTTGGTAAAATATTCTCAAACCACTGCTCAAAGCGGTTCGCGTCCATTGACTCGTGGTAATCACCTGTGTTTTTTGACTCAAATACATCATCAGCCCCCTCTGTGAAACCATTTTCATTTCCCATATGCACCACAATCAGTCGTCTGCCCTTTGAAGTAGGGTTCTTTGCACCCGTACTCAGTCCCTCCATAAAAGCTTACCGTTTTGAAGTTATTGTAGTATCCACGTAAATTTTTGAAACAGTGTGCCCTGAAAACGACATAAGTTTTACATTACCAGTGATATGCACTGCCGAAAATTCTAATTATTTTAGTAAGTCATCTTCTTATTTTGTGGGCTGCAAGGCTTATCGATCCCAGAAACCCAACGAGAGAACAACAAATAAAGTAACTTTTTAGTATGTGTGTCCCCTGCGGGAACCGAACCCGCGACCTCCAGATTAAGAGCCCACGCTCAGCCCACTCGGCAACGGAGGCAGTAAGTAAAGTAAGGGCAAAAGCTAGTATTTATTAACATAATAGAGGCACAATTATTTGACAAACCTGCATTCACCCATGTTTCATCCATATAGAATATATAGCGATTCTCCGTTAGGTATTTTTTAATCTTTCTTAAGTAATTCATACGCCATAGTATAATGTCGTCTCTGTCTATTAAAGCATTGTTTCTTTGTCGTTTTACGTACTTAAATTTTAAATGTTTAAGTATTTTCTGAAATGTCGATCTCTTAAAGTTAGGTAATTCTTCATCATCATTGACAGCTTGGAGTACTTTTTTTAATGTAGGTAATTCGCTTTTCAGATAAAAGCTATGAACTTTCTTTCGTATGGCCTGTTTATCAAACTCGTCCACTTTTTCCGAGAATGTGACCCTTTTTTTGGTTGTTGATGGGCTTTGTACATTCCCAGTTGTTGCATATTCTTTTATAATTCTATATACGGAAGCGACACCGATGCCCAAAATGCTCGCTGTTTTCTCCATGATACTTGTTTTGTACGGATATTCATCAGTAGGCCAAGTTTGCTTCACGTATTTGTGCACATTAACGACCATTCCTTTTTCATTAGATGTCAAATACGTCCGCTGTAAATAAAAAAAATGTGAGGAATGGTAAATTTTAGACTATTTTCTTATTATTATATAAAAAGAATCTTTTTTGGTATGGAACCATAAAAATCAAAATTATAGTAATGGTTCAAGTGCAAATGAATTAATAAATTAACTTACCTTTTGACGCTTTTTGCGTGGTGAATTGATTTCTTTCAAAGGTTGTCTAGAGCCGCCAGGCTGTGATTCCATAATTAAAATCAACAACTAAGCACTCACAATAACAGCAAAAATCAAAAATAAAAGTAACCGAAACGGAATAATAACAACAAAAAACCAAGTAAATACGGAGACGAAAAAATATGTATCACTTCGAACGCAATCCAAACAGGAATGAACTTGTTCACAATTGTTTGGAGGACCAAATGTTGACAACTGCGGCACTGGCCGCTTTCCTGTACCACGAAACACGCTACGACAGCTGTCGTCGATCAACTGACGTCATTATTGCATACGAGTGATAAGGACAGATATAATATTAACTCACTTTCATGATGCAACTCAGTAGCGGTCCGTTTATTTACGTTTTTTATATCGTCTCGTTGGCCTTACTTTAACTTGGAAACAACATTTTTTGTTGTTCCAACGCGGGAATCGAACCCACGACCTCCGAGTCGAGAGCTAGGCTCTAAACCACTGGACCACGGAGGTGGACATAACAAAATATTCCACGATACGTGAGACGCTTGTCAGGTATTATTCGCTACTGGATATTTTGAATAGTTTTTATAGCAATTTAATTCTTGACAAATTAATGTTAAATATTAAAATATGCTCAGGCCAATTTCATTTCCAATTAATAGATATTTACTGCGATTACATTGATAGCATGATTTTTATTAGTTTATTGACCTCTGATGTGAAAAACAATCGCGAGTGTATTGGAGAACATTCTTTCGATCCTTGGCCCCTGGTACATAGATTGAAACGTGTTGCGTTTAAACAGAAATCTGGTTTTCAGTTAGGCCGTCGAATATCTTCGGTAGAGCCAGCTCTTTGCTGTCTCTACCGAAGATATTCTAGTGCCGAAGCATGTCTCTACCACGAGATACGTATAGGTATGTAAAGTACCCGGCCAAAAAGTGTTCACATCGACTTTTTAAAGAGATGTTCTTGTCAGCATTGAAGAGATGCTGTAAAGCGTTTCCTGATTCCTCTAAAGAACATCACATTGATAGTGTTTGGTAAAAATTATCTATATCTAGAATCTATCTTCTATATTTTATTATATAAAAGGAGATGTCCCCACTGATTGACTGACGTGCAGACGCTCGCACAGCCGAACCGCTAATAGTAGAAACGTGAAATTTGGACAGTAGTTTTAATTTATAATGTAGAAAAGAATTTTGAAAAAGTACATCCTTAAAGGGGTGAAATAGTTTGTATACAAAATCTATAACGCCCGAAATTAATAACGTATCCAAAATCATAGATTGACTTTAATCTTAGATTGTCAAACAAAAATTGACGTAAATTGACGTGAAGTTAATCCTAGGATCGTTGAAATGTATTGATATCTTGATCTGAGATAGCTAAAATGAGTTTAGGATTGATTAATAATTTCGGACGTTAATCTGCACGGATATCGATAAAAATTGTGATTTATGTTCTTAAATATTCTTATATAATTTTCATAAACGTGTTTAAGGTTTATTTGGATCACCTCGGATGGTGTCAAATAATGGTTGAAAGTTTGTACATACAAAAATGATTGAGTATTTTACAGGTTTTTGAAATTCGTCCTCTAAAGGGGTGGACCAAAGTTTGTATAGTGAAATATCTATCAACACATGGTCGGATTACGTTAAATTTTGGCACGTAGATAGATGGTTATTATGATGAAGAAATCAGTTAAAAAAAGAATTTTCGAAATAACCCACGAGGGTGAAAAAGCTAGTGATCTGAATATCTCCTTTCAAAGGTAGATGCTGTGGTAGATGTGCATTCTTTATGGTCGGCCACTGTATTATTTGACAAATGTTTCTCCATTTTCAAATGTCTTAGAACCGCCAAGATGTATCGCCGTCGAGATTAGTATTCGTCCCTTCAAATAGTCTACGTTTCTCAGCTATTGTTAGCCATATTTGGAAACTAGTCGCCAATTATGGTAAATGCGTGCAAGAATATTCCTTATTCCCTGATACATAAGTGGTATTTTCGTACTAAAACATGACTAAAACTAATTAAAGCGACTTTCAAGGTTCTCTCACACGCTCTGCAGTACTGTCACGCAGCTAGGAAACAACTTTTTGCTGTGATGCTGGTACACATAATTATTTTTTGTAGTGTACGTGTGAGATATATCTTAATCCGGTGTATGGGCCACACTACCGGAAAACGGCGTAGATTGTCGCAGTGATAAATAGCGAGTGTTATTGTGAAATGCAATTTGTGGTTTGTGGTTAATTATCCTACTTATACCAGCTGCTCCTCTGTATACCTCTGTATAGAAATTATAATATTGGGTATTATTTATTTATTAACACACTAGCTGTATCCCGCGGCTGCGCCCGCGTAAGTATACTATCGGGTATCCCGCGGGAATACTGGACTTTTCCGGGATAAAAAGTAGCTTATGTTTTAATCCAGAGCCTAAACTACTACCATACCAAATTTCATTAAAATCCGTTTAGTAGTTTCTGCGTGAAAGAGTAACAAACATCCATCCATCCTCACAAACTTTCACATTTATAATATTAGTAGGATTTTTATTTATTACTAACTAGCTGTTTTCCACAACTTCGTTTGCGTAGAACTAACGGAAACGGAACCCTATTTTTTTAAACGGAACCTATCGGCTATCTGCCTGTGAAACTGGCGTGAAGATTGGTCCAGCTATAAGCCGGAACAAACAGACAGACAAAAAATTTAAAAATTGTTTTTTTATTGTAAGTAGGTATCTTAAATACTTTCATATTATACACTAAGTGAAAAGCTGTTACATAATATTTAAGTACAAACAGACATTTCACTTTTATTTAGTTGTATGTATATAAGGTTTGGTAAAATCAATAACGGATATTTTGGGCGTATGATCTACTGATTATGTAAAGACATTTAGGCAAAAGAAATATTTTTATTTTTATTTAACAATTTATTGCACACAAGAAAAAATGTATAACATTACAAAGGTACTTACTGCTTATTTCTAAAAAGAAATTTCTTGCATCAGACCTATGGAGAGAGATGGGATAAAAGACAGCAGATAGGACGTGCACAATTACAAATACACTACTTACATATTATTATATCCTTACTAAAATTACATTACATACATAATTACATAATATTATATACAAACTTAACAAATATAAAACACAGTTGATACGATAAAATAATATTATATTATACCTATGATAGATAAATACTATATGTATATATAATAACGGTATTTATATGGATTGAATTTCGAGGTAGTGCTCTTTCAGACGTCTTTTAAATACTCGTACAATAATGTTGGGACTGTCACGAACGGTCACGAACGAAATATTTAAAATTTCGAATAAAATATATTATACTAAATAAAGTGACATTGCGCTCTCTAACTCCCGAAATTAATAACTAAGGTCCGACCGAGAATGCTTTTTTGTCTCGGCCGAAACCGAGGCCAAGAATTTATAAAATAGTTAAAGTAGGTAAGAAAAACACGAATTTTGCACATACAATGTTTTAATAATAAGAATATAAACAGTTTAAGGGCTGATTTTTCAATCGTCAGATAACCTGAAGAATTAATATGTAACTTTGACAGATTTTTTTATGAAAAAATGTCATAACACATTTATTTATTCGACAAAAAAAATTAATTGAAAACGTATTAACAGAATTTTAAATTGTTTTTTTTTCCAATCTCTTATCTCTTTACTTATATTTTATGTAGCCTACACTTACAAACGTTCGACCTCTTGACCAAGTTAAGGGCCCGCTCCAACTGCTAAAAAAAATAATTGACTAAAAGCATTGTTCTTTTCTATATTTTATCACGTCTACGTGTTAGCTATTTAAGATGCACTTCGCATGGCAATTACTCACTGCGGTGACTAGATCTATGCGAATAGATTGTTTAGTGCAGGTGCAGTGAACCAGGCGAGAGTATTAGGGTGCGTTTATGACCACTAGCATTTCCCCGCGGCTTCGCCCGAGTGAAACGATATCTTTATTTAAAACTTTCATCTCTTATTTTACTCTCTGGGGTTAAATATTAGAAAACGCTGAAATATGTGACACATCATTTTTCCGTACCAAATTTCCCGAACTCCGCGCTAATCTAATACAATAGAGCTAGAAAATCGAAGTGTCAACTGTCAAATGTCAGATTTGACAGCTGTACATGATTATCAGTTATATTGTAGTGCCGATTTCTATTTACAGTGCAGTTTTTTCAGTTGCGCCACAAAAAACTGTAGTAGGGACGAGGGCTAAGAATCATAACTTTCAAGTTTTCCGTTGACACGAAGGTTGTCTGGAAGAGATTTCGTTGAAGGTTGTCTTCAAGCGACAAGACCGACTTCGCCCGCGTTTTGACAAACCGTCTTTATTGCAAAGTTTGTTTATTATTTTGTAATTTGTGAGCAGTCAAGTGTTTTATTATTGTTATAACTTGCATTAATAGCAAATTGAGCTTTTTCGATTGAGGATCAGCATATTGAACGTGTATCTTCTGGTGTAGTGAGTAAACTTCAATTATGTATTAAAAATGCAGCGCCACGTCGCGTCACGTCTGGGTGTGAACTGGCGCCAAAAGGTTGTGGATCCCTGTCATAGAATAGTCATTCATTCAGCAACGTGCAATCAAGGTTACGCGCTTATGCAAATCAATATTTAGATCACATATTATATACCTTTAGGTTCCTCATAGCCTGATTCACAATATGGCCTAACATAATGATACATGTGAGTGTTTGTTTGTTTTTATCTTCCTAATGCTCCTTATACAAGCTACACGTGAAAGATTGTGTTCTCCGAAGCCCCCATCCCCATGCTTGCCAAACCACTTGCATAGCGTGTGTCGGCGCCATAAATTTATGAGCCTAACGGAGTCAAAACTTAAACCACTTGACGCGGGGCGAAATTTTATGTAAAAGCTACTTTTACATATTTTGCAATCTATGATAGTAGTTATAATGACAATCTACCTATACATATATTAATATAGATACCATTAAATAAATATCGAATTTCGACCATTTAAATATTTTGTAGTTCCCCAAGGTAAAATGTTTAATGAAGTTTTACTTAATATTTTAATATGCACTTTTGTGGTAATTTCAGGGTCTACTACCAGTTTTGTTCTTAAAAAAGTTTTAAGTATGTCCTAGGCCAAGGATTGTATATTATTACATAAATTAATTTAAAATTTTAATTCTATTAGTTTAAATAATAAGAACGTTATCTGGCGTTATTGAAAAAGTTCTCCATAAGTGTGCTTATATATTCGTATTTAAAATTAATTGATTTATATAACCTATAGAAAATGGAATTAAAGTAACTGTTACATAATAATGAGCGAAATTAATATTGATTGTGTCGAGTCCTCTATAATAAAATTTCCCGTCCAGTCTCGTTTTCACCCTCGACTTAGGAGTCGAGTAATTTAAACACAACACTCCAAAAGACACGTTTTTCCCCGCTATCTATTACATTGTAAAACTTTCATTCACATTTCATTTTCCGTAATTATGTATGTATTGGGTCCTTACATATGAAATAGGCGTTTTGTCGTACTGGCCACTTTGATCTCAAATATATCTTCTTTGGTTAGGAATTCCAATTTCAAATTCATACCGCTATTTACATTTGTGTTTCGAAAACCGTAATTCATTTGTTTTTTCCTCTTTTGATTTTTCTTTGCGTCAGTCTGTTTACAAAATGAAAAACTTGAAATATCGTATTATTTTCGAGTACGAGTTCCACCGTGGCACCAGTGCTGCAGAAATGGCTTGAAGGATTAGTTATGTGTATGGCGGCGGTGTCGCAAAAGAAAACAGAGAGCATTTTTGGTTCCAACGTTTTCGTTCTGATGTCGACCTGCAGAACAAGCCCCGTGGACGGCCGGAGACCAAAGTTGATAATGAAGAATTGAAGGCTATTGTGGAAGCGGATCCATCGCTAACCACGTTCGGGTTAGCTGCAGGCTGCGGTGTTAGTGACAAAACTGTTTTAATCCACTTAAGGCAAATTGGGAAGGTGAAAAAGCTTGAAAAAAACCTCATGAATTAAGTGCAGCAAACGCGCGTCGACTGCTGCACATTACTCAACCAGCACAATAATGAAAGGATTTTAAATCGAATCATTACCTGTGATGAAAAGTTATAATATTAGTAGGATTTTTATTTATTACTAACTAGCTGTTTTCCACAACTTCGTTTGCGTAGAACTAACGGAAACGGAACCCTATTTTTTTAAACGGAACCTATCGGCTATCTGCCTGTGAAACTGGCGTGAAGATTGGTCCAGCTATAAGCCGGAACAAACAGACAGACAAAAAATTTAAAAATTGTTTTTTTATTGTAAGTAGGTATCTTAAATACTTTCATATTATACACTAAGTGAAAAGCTGTTACATAATATTTAAGTACAAACAGACATTTCACTTTTATTTAGTTGTATGTATATAAGGTTTGGTAAAATCAATAACGGATATTTTGGGCGTATGATCTACTGATTATGTAAAGACATTTAGGCAAAAGAAATATTTTTATTTTTATTTAACAATTTATTGCACACAAGAAAAAATGTATAACATTACAAAGGTACTTACTGCTTATTTCTAAAAAGAAATTTCTTGCATCAGACCTATGGAGAGAGATGGGATAAAAGACAGCAGATAGGACGTGCACAATTACAAATACACTACTTACATATTATTATATCCTTACTAAAATTACATTACATACATAATTACATAATATTATATACAAACTTAACAAATATAAAACACAGTTGATACGATAAAATAATATTATATTATACCTATAATAGATAAATACTATATGTATATATAATAACGGTATTTATATGGATTGAATTTCGAGGTAGTGCTCTTTCAGACGTCTTTTAAATACTCGTACAATAATGTTGGGACTGTCACGAACGGTCACGAACGAAATATTTAAAATTTCGAATAAAATATATTATACTAAATAAAGTGACATTGCGCTCTCTAACTCCCGAAATTAATAACTAAGGTCCGACCGAGAATGCTTTTTTGTCTCGGCCGAAACCGAGGCCAAGAATTTATAAAATAGTTAAAGTAGGTAAGAAAAACACGAATTTTGCACATACAATGTTTTAATAATAAGAATATAAACAGTTTAAGGGCTGATTTTTCAATCGTCAGATAACCTGAAGAATTAATATGTAACTTTGACAGATTTTTTTATGAAAAAATGTCATAACACATTTATTTATTCGACAAAAAAAATTAATTGAAAACGTATTAACAGAATTTTAAATTGTTTTTTTTTCCAATCTCTTATCTCTTTACTTATATTTTATGTAGCCTACACTTACAAACGTTCGACCTCTTGACCAAGTTAAGGGCCCGCTCCAACTGCTAAAAAAAATAATTGACTAAAAGCATTGTTCTTTTCTATATTTTATCACGTCTACGTGTTAGCTATTTAAGATGCACTTCGCATGGCAATTACTCACTGCGGTGACTAGATCTATGCGAATAGATTGTTTAGTGCAGGTGCAGTGAACCAGGCGAGAGTATTAGGGTGCGTTTATGACCACTAGCATTTCCCCGCGGCTTCGCCCGAGTGAAACGATATCTTTATTTAAAACTTTCATCTCTTATTTTACTCTCTGGGGTTAAATATTAGAAAACGCTGAAATACGTGACACATCATTTTTCCGTACCAAATTTCCCGAACTCCGCGCTAATCTAATACAATAGAGCTAGAAAATCGAAGTGTCAACTGTCAAATGTCAGATTTGACAGCTGTACATGATTATCAGTTATATTGTAGTGCCGATTTCTATTTACAGTGCAGTTTTTTCAGTTGCGCCACAAAAAACTGTAGTAGGGACGAGGGCTAAGAATCATAACTTTCAAGTTTTCCGTTGACACGAAGGTTGTCTGGAAGAGATTTCGTTGAAGGTTGTCTTCAAGCGACAAGACCGACTTCGCCCGCGTTTTGACAAACCGTCTTTATTGCAAAGTTTGTTTAATTTTTTGTAATGTGTGAGCAGTCAAGTGTTTTATTATTAAACTTGCATTAATAGCAAATTGAGCTTTTTCGATTGAGGATCAGCATATTGAACGTGTATCTTCTGGTGTAGTGAGTAAACTTCAATTATGTATTAAAAATGCAGCGCCACGTCGCGTCACGTCTGGGTGTGAACTGGCGCCAAAAGGTTGTGGATCCCTGTCATAGAATAGTCATTCATTCAGCAACGTGCAATCAAGGTTACGCGCTTATGCAAATCAATATTTAGATCACATATTATATACCTTTAGGTTCCTCATAGCCTGATTCACAATATGGCCTAACATAATGATACATGTGAGTGTTTGTTTGTTTTTATCCTCCTAATGCTCCTTATACACGCTACACGTGAAAGATTGTGTTCTCCGAAGCGCCCATCCCCATGCTTGCCAAACCACTTGCATAGCGTGTGTCGGCGCCATAAATTTATGAGCCTAACGGAGTCAAAACTTAAACCACTTGACGCGGGGCGAAATTTTATGTAAAAGCTAATTTTACATATTTTGCAATCTATGATAGTAGTTATAATGACAATCTACCTATACATATATTAATATAGATACCATTAAATAAATATCGAATTTCGACCATTTAAATATTTTGTAGTTCCCCAAGGTAAAATGTTTAATGAAGTTTTACTTAATATTTTAATATGCACTTTTGTGGTAATTTCAGGGTCTACTACCAGTTTTGTTCTTAAAAAAGTTTTAAGTATGTCCTAGGCCAAGGATTGTATATTATTACATAAATTAATTTAAAATTTTAATTCTATTAGTTTAAATAATAAGAACGTTATCTGGCGTTATTGAAAAAGTTCTCCATAAGTGTGCTTATTTATTCGTATTTAAAATTAATCGATTTATATAACCTATAGAAAATGGAATTAAAGTAACTGTTACATAATAATGAGCGAAATTAATATTGATTGTGTCGAGTCCTCTATAATAAAATTTCCCGTCCAGTCTCGTTTTCACCCTCGACTTAGGAGTCGAGTAATTTAAACACAACACTCCAAAAGACACGTTTTTCCCCGCTATCTATTACATTGTAAAACTTTCATTCACATTTCATTTTCCGTAATTATGTATGTATTAGGTCCTTACATATGAAATAGGCGTTTTGTCGTACTGGCCACTTTGATCTCAAATATATCTTCTTTGGTTAGGAATTCCAATTTCAAATTCATACCGCTATTTACATTTGTGTTTCGAAAACCGTAATTCATTTGTTTTTTCCTCTTTTGATTTTTCTTTGCGTCAGTCTGTTTACAAAATGAAAAACTTGAAATATCGTATTATTTTCGAGTACGAGTTCCACCGTGGCACCAGTGCTGCAGAAATGGCTTGAAGGATTAGTTATGTGTATGGCGGCGGTGTCGCAAAAGAAAACAGAGAGCATTTTTGGTTCCAACGTTTTCGTTCTGATGTCGACCTGCAGAACAAGCCCCGTGGACGGCCGGAGACCAAAGTTGATAATGAAGAATTGAAGGCTATTGTGGAAGCGGATCCATCGCTAACCACGTTCGGGTTAGCTGCAGGCTGCGGTGTTAGTGACAAAACTGTTTTAATCCACTTAAGGCAAATTGGGAAGGTGAAAAAGCTTGAAAAAAACCTCATGAATTAAGTGCAGCAAACGCGCGTCGACTGCTGCACATTACTCAACCAGCACAATAATGAAAGGATTTTAAATCGAATCATTACCTGTGATGAAAAGTGGATCATGTATGATAATTTAAATGAACCGCTCTTCGCAAGCGGAAATTGACTCAAAAAAAGTTACTAGTGAGCGTTTGGTGGACTAGTGCTGGTGTCGTTCACTACATCTTTCTTAAATCTGGCCAGACGATTACGGCAGATGTCTATTGCCAGCAACTGCAAATCATGATGGAAGAGCTAGCTGACAACCGAGGTTGGTCATTCTCTCTAGGCCACTGCTGCTTCAGGACAACGCTAGACCACACACTGCACAACAGACGGCTACCAAATTAGAGGAGCTTTAATTGGAATGTCTAAGACATCCACCGTACTTCCTCGACCTTGGTCCAACAGATTACCATTTTTTTCGAAATTTGGATAACTTCTTGCAAGGGAAAAAATTGAACTCCGATGGGGCAGTCCGAAGCGCCTCCAAAGATTTTTATTGATTCCTGTCCGAATGGTTTTTTAGTGAAGGAATCAATGAACTACCTATGAGATGGCAAAAGTGCATAAACAGCAATAGTATATACATACTTTGATTAAATAAATTTATTATGTTAAAAAAAATCGACTTTATGTTCCTCCTTTACAAAACGCCAATTTCATAATATATGTAATGACCTAATATTTTAATTCGAATCCGGGGAGAAGATCAATAAATTGTTGATTATATTATTTATCATGAACATTCGTTGAAACGAATTAAAATATCTCACAGTATTTACCGCACCTCTTGCAGATAAGCGATCTATGCTGTTGTAATCCAGCTTATGTGTAACCTAATTTTATCTTTGGTCACCGTGGATAATTATTGTTCAGTTGGATTCATAGTGAAATTCCTCATGTTCTTTTTGCATATTTTTAGAGTTTTAGTATTTTTTGACGTGATAACGTCTTATAAATCGATGAACACCGGCTGCACGCACAATAAATTGTCACGTTCCGCCTGTGCCTGAGCACGCTGCAAGCGAGAGAGCGGAACAAGCGATAGAGAGGCACGATCGGCCTAAGCGTTCGACTTGTGATGACGTTATCACGTAAAATTATCGTCCGTAAGCCGACTTAACAGACAACCTTTTTTTTTTATAATTTTCTAAAGGTCAAAAAAGTTAAAGTCAAAAGTCAATTTTTTTTTATTCAAAGTTGGTATTATATTATACACTTTCTGAACGTCGGTATACGTGATGCCTACCACCGGTTCGAGAACTAGCCCGGCGAGAAGATCCGGCGTAAGAAACTCGCGCGGGACCATATTTTACAAAAAAGATGGAAAATTGTTATTTTAGAATAAAAATGGTATATAACAATGTTATGACTAAAACTACCATAACAAGAGTACAAATATTACACAGAAGTAGCCTTGCAGGTGGCCATCCTATTCCCACGGTGTGCGATCGTCAATAAAATCATTGTCCCTATATTAAACTTTAGCACACTAACGTTCTTTAACTACTTTTTTACATGTTGCTCATGAAGACCAACCAACCTTTACAAAATTGACCACTATCTTCTGGCATATTTTCTAGATTTCTAATTTGTAGACGGAAAATACTATGGACTATCGCGTTCATGCAGACGATTGGAGCGATAAGTTTAAAGTCAGATTCCTTTTTTTTGTACTATATTTATGGTTAAAAAAAAACTTTATTTTATGAAAAAATTCTAGTCTGTACTGTATCAATGTGACCTTGCTCGTGTGCCGTGAGAATATGTCATACAAACTCATACAAGACAATACAAGGAACATGTATTTTACACTAACAGAGCTATTAAGACCATTGGATAAATTGTACGGCACGCCTTACGCCTGCTACACGAGAGACATATTTTATACTGTATAGTACATTATGCAAGAGAACATTCATCGGAAAATCAACATAAAATAATGCTTAAAAGTTGTTTCTTCTAACTAATATTATAAAGAGGAAATATTTGTTTGTTTGTTAGTTTGTATTGAATAGGCTCCAAAATTACTGGACCGATTTTGATGAAATTTGGCACAGATATAAAGTTGACTGGGAAGGATAAAGGCTACTTTATATCGCGAAAAAATGTACGGTCCCCACGAGATTTCCTTTTGTGTACACGGAGTCGCGGGCAACATCCGGTAATGTATAAAAATCGATATATATAATTTGTAATATAATACTAGCTGACCCAACAGATTTTGAGGCGTTGTCCTGTCTTAACTATGAACTGGAATAAATAAATACCTACCTAAATACATCTACTTTCTACAACTACTTTTCAACTCTATCGTATTAGCGCAGAGTTCTATTTTCAGTGCTCTGAATTCTCCCGGGCCCGCAGGATTCCGGATCATACAGTCCCAACCTAATTTTAAAAAGTGTTTCATAAAAAAGGAGTTTTTGTATAACGGTTGTGACTTGTAAAAAGGCGGACGACTCGTCTCTACAAATGTCAAATACTATAGGTAGATTTTATTAAAAATAAAAGTTATGAACCATAATACGCGTTTCGATAGCCCGCAGAAGACTTGGTCTTTCGGTGATCAGCGACCAAGTACAAAGTACTATAGTTTTGTCGCAAAAATGTCAATTGTAATGCGTGTAAATGGCTATGTCAAAATGGCATACATTAATTGGTTAATGTGAGCACGGCTCATTCATCATTGGTCAACTCTATTGTATTAGCGCAGAGTTCAATTTTCAGTGCCCAAAATTTTCCCGGGCCCGCCGGATTCCGGATTGTATAACGTCTCCGAAAATCAATAACGGATACTTCGAATATATTTAGGATAAAATAATAATTGTCAAACTCAAAGTAAAAAATCATATCATGTATAGGTGACTCTCCGCTAAACGCAAACTCGCCCTTAAAAAGAAATGAATTTTTTATTCGAGTAGGACAATAATTTTTTGCCTAAACGTCTTCACATAAGCAGTGAAACATGTGCCCGAAATATCCGTAATTGATTTTGCTAGACCTAGACCTAGACCTGGTGATTTCCCAGTCAGTGTCGAAACTTTCAGGAGTGAATATACTTTTGAATATAAGCGACTTTTATTATGGGGTCAACTTTCCCACTTGAAAAAAAAAACAGCTGTTTCATACAAAAGGGCTACGGCATAGAAAGCGGCTAACGGCTACTTTTGAATGAAGTCTGAGGCTGGTTTTAGTGTCACGCGGACCGTCAGTACGGATCGCTACGCGCGTACGTGATCCGCGCGGACCATCCGCGTATATCGTTTCAGTATTGTCCTGACCGCCGCGCCGCGGAGTGTCAACATTCCGATGTTTAGACTCGCCATGATTGTACTGCGCCGACGCATGCGCTCCACACGGTACTAAAACGCTCACTGCAGGCAGAGGCGCGCGAGTTGTGGTCGCGCGTCGGAAATGGTGGACCGTCCGCGCGGATAGCTCCGCAGTCGTCCGCATGGCGCGTCTGTACCGCGGAGCTATGAGAGGAGGAGGAGTCGTCCGTACGGATCCGTCCGCATTACTCTGAAAAGCTCCATAAGCTTAATACATATTGGTTCGTGCAGAGCGATCCGTACTAATGATCCGCGTGACACTAAAACCAACCTGAAGAATGCACGGTGGTGGATTGACACTAGGGGCAGTCAGGGCTAGTGCTCAGGGCGGCAAATTTTGTGGGGCGAGAAAATTTGGAAAGTAAAAAAATATTTTTAGAATTATTTTTTTAAAATTATCAAAATTGCACATTATAATAATTAATTAATTCTATTAATTAATCATTTTTTTATTTCTTGTTTGAAACGAGTTAAAAACTACTTACGTTTTACAATGACTGCAAATAGTCTCAAAAGATTGGCGGCTATTCTATGCATAGAATATTATGTACGTGTACGTCTACTTTAACGTTTAGATTGTGAAGATTTAATCGACCAATTTACAAAGTCAGGTGTGTTTGCCTGACAAATAAATGTAATACAATCATAAGTCATCGTTAGTGCAAAATTCATGATTCTTACAAAGATATAATATGTATTTACCTATGAAATTGCCGTTCTGCAGTACTGGCCTAATTTTTGTTTGGCTAAGAATTCTAATTTCAAATTAATTTTATTTTAAAAACATGGAATTCTTTTTCCAAAAGTAGTCATTTATTTATTGATTAGTGTTACATATTCATCGCATTTCAATCTTTTTCGTCATCATGGATACGTTTAAAATTCGAGTAATTATGGAATATGTGTAACGTCGTGGCAGCAACGCGGCACAAGTGGCACGCTTACGAAGCTAACACTACAAACCAACGCACCACCTGTTAATGGTTTGCTCGCTTCTGGAAATTTCGACCGAAAAATGAACCTCGCGGTCGTCCGAAGACTTTGGTCGACAATGACGAATTAAAGGCGATTGTGGAAGCTGATGATACACAATCTACGGCTGAATTAACAGCAGCTTTCGACGTTAGCGTCAAAACAATATTGGTCCATTTGCGTCAAATTGGCAAGGTAAAAAAGCTTGACAAATGGGTGCCCCACGAACTCAATGATCGCCAGCGCGAAGTACGCGTCGAGACGTGCCTTGCACTGCTCAACAGACACACAAATGAAGGAATTTTGAACCGCATTGTTACCTGCGATGAAAAATGGATTCTGTTTGATAACCGCAAGCGCTCAGCAAGTTGGTTGGATCCTGGTTCAGCACCTAAACAATGCCCTAAACGAAAACTTACCCCTAGAAAAGTGATGGTCACTGTTTGGTGGTCTAGCGCCGGTGTGATTCATCACAGCTTCTTACCAAACGTGAGCATTACTGCAGATGTGTATTGTGAAGAACTGAACACAATGATGGAGAAGCTGGCACATCTCCAACCAGCATTTGTCAATCGCTCGTCTCCGCTGCTCCTGCACGACAACGCGCGACCTCATACTCCACAGCAGACGGTCTCCAAGTTGCAAGAACTGGGGTTGGAAGCTCTCCGTCATCCGCCCTACTCAACAGACCTTGCGCCTACAGACTACTACTTTTTCCAGAATTTGGATAACTTCTTGGCGGGAAAAAAATTCAATACCTACCCGAGAGGCAGTACAAAATGCCTTTCAAGAATTTGTTGAAGAAATCAGCTGGACGGGAGCGTCCAGCTGATTTCTTTAAGAAGGGCATCAATAAACTGCCACTGCGTTGGCAAAGATGCATTGATTGCATGGTTGATTACTTCGATTGATACAAATAAAAGATACATGAAAAAAATTAGTTTAATTTTTTTTATACAAAACGGCAATTTCATAGGTAAAGACCTAATATGATTAACTTCGCTGGGCGCTCGATCAATGATTTATCTATGGATTCTTGGAACAAAAAGCAAATATTTTTTTATATTATTGAAGTATATAAAATATAATAAAATTTAAGCAATGAGCAAGCAATTAGTTATTCTATTAAAAAAATAAGATATAAAAACTATAATTTTAAGTAAAATTTCTGTGATAGGGCGGCATTTTCTTCAGTGTGCAGGGCGGCACTAATTTTAAATCCTGCCTGCCCGCGGGATTTAATTGCGCGCACGAAGTCGCGAGTAACATCTATAATTACGAAACTAAAGGTACGACATATGTATGTAGCGGACTAAGCCCTTTGGGGCCTTCACATTCCCACATCTACAACAATCCAAACAAATCAGTACTCTTATGATTATTATGTATTTTTATTTACTTTTACTGTTGCGGTGTGATTGAGAGTAGCATCAGAATAGGCAGTAGGTAATGGTCAGACAAACACTGAGACAAGATGGTGTGCTGCGTTTTTAAGAGCGACGCCGGCCGCCGCGCTGTGCAGCGTGGTGCAGCTCGAATTCGAACTCTTGCAATGAAATGTGTATCGTCTTGCGTAGTAGATAAATTTCAATTTTGAATTGCTATCTTAAAAATGCTGCACGGCGTCGCGTCTCGTTTCGGTGTGAATTGACCCTGAGGTGGGATGACACATCGTTCAAATGTCAAAGTCACGAGGCAATGTCTAAAGTAAGTCAGTAACCTTTATTTGGTCTGACATAGAATGTGCGTAAACTTTCTATGTTTTACACGTTTGTGTAACTAATTTTAAAAAGCTGATACATTTTGAGGTCTCGTATTTTTGTGTAAAAGAAATGCGCACGAGTCATGACTTTTTAATGTTAAAAAACAAAAATATTAATATTAATTCCACTGTCTACATTAGGTACTGAACTAAAATTATTCGCCTTCGGCCCACTAAACCTGGGTTAAAATATCATGCTTTCTCTTTTAAATACGGGTTAAATATACCCAAAACTGCGCGAGTGGGCGTAAGATATTTAACCCAGGGTCAACTTTAACCCAGATCTGTAAAAGTGGGCCTAAGTAATGTAGAAAATATGGTTGGTTAAATAGAAGAATGAAAGACTATTGTGGCTAGCATATTCTATTTGAAAATTTATGAAGAGTTTATACAATGCCACCTCAACTACACAACCTAGTATTTCTCAATAGAAACCATTATTTAGTAACGAAAGAAGGATTTAAACATTGTACCGCCAATTAAAAACAGTTTTGGCCTTGCCGGTACTGTTTTATAAATTGCCATTGAGGCGTTGATACATAATACTTCTATTATTTTAAACTCTGTTTCTTTCTTTGGAAAACTGCAAACAATTTTGTATATTTGGATTCGTTTTTTAACTTAACTTTTTTGGGATTGTTATTTATTACTTACGCCTTGTCACTCGCGTTGTTTTAATTTGAATATTAAACTATTGGTGAGTAACAAGTATACCACTGTCCCCCAGGTTTTAGACGAAAAATAAGATTAAAATTGCTAATAAAATACAATAATGTAACACTTATAACTTCCTATCTAAAGCGGAAGGACAACTGAAAATACACATTTTTTACACGAATGAACTTACTAATTTTATTCCAGACAAATAAATAACAATTATAATATTAATAACTATATCTAACTACTTAAAATATTTACAAACTACAAAAGTACTAATAAAAAATACTAGAAAAACTTAAAAAGCTACAAAAAAGAAATCTCCAAGGTCGTCCCCACCAGGCAGAGTACCTAGTAGGCTTAAAGACTCTCCTCACTGGATGGCAATGCTAATGCTCTGGGGTTTCGGGTAGCCTCTGTGAGTTTTTTTGTTTAAAACTACTCCGGCTACGCAGCGTTATTTTATAGTGCCTAAGTGTGTGCACAGTACACAAGAGCACTCTCTCTTCCTTTACTCTCATAACCCAGTAGGGCGGATAACAGACACTACTGACGAGAAATCAGGCGCAGGACGGACTTTTTACATGGCCACGCACGGATCATCTTTCTTTTCAGATAATGGGTTGATCGGCCTAACCAGACTTACCAACGCGGGAATCGAGCCCGAACGACCTCCGGAGTCGAGAATCGAGCTCTAAACCACTGAGGCGCATGAATTTACTTTATTGTTATAATAGGCAATCTATTGAATAATACCTGGAGCTATTTTGTTTATGTGAAGCTCAATGTGAAGTATAAAGTAGTAATGGAAATTAATGCTATTTTTCATTAATTTCATTAGCATGCTAATTTTAATGTCTTAGCATGCTACGTGCTATTGCTATGCTATTTGCTAAAATCGATTTTTAATGATCATAAATAGCTGTGTTTTGTGAAATGCTAATGTTTTTTAATTACGTCGCGTCGCCTATTAAGTATTAACATACATTTTTTTTTAGGTTAGCGATTTCCGGTCTGCGATAAAGTAAGATGCAAATTGCAAAGCATATTATATTATTTCTTAACACGTTAAAATCAAATTTTATATCTTTATGCAGTAAAATATAATCTATATTTACACAAATACACACACACAGTTTCAAATTAAAGTAGGTTGATTTGATCACACGATCGATGTTAATCGCGCAAAAAACGCAATTATTTCACCTGACTAAAAAAACTGACCTACGACCTAAACGACAAAATACGAAAACATTAATAAAAAAACAGCTATTGAATAATGGACCCTAAACGCATGCAATTAACTTTATTTTGAAAAAATTAGACGGCCGTGCCGGTAATGTATTTTCTCTTCTCACTCGCTCGTATTAATTCGTGAAACATCGAGGCAAATTATTTCGCATCGAATGATTAGCATTAGCAAATAGCAATAGTATAAAGTAAAGTACGATAGCCAGTTAGCGCCGCGGTGCGAAGCAGCGCGGTCACATAATTTTTTCATGAACGCAAACGATTGGTGCGCACGATAATTTTAGCAATCGTTTTTTTAGCAACTAAGATTAATTTAATGATTGCTAATGGGCATTTAGCAATTAATTATTATTGCGAATGCTAATTATACCAACACTAGTATAAAGCTTAATATAGTATAGTGTCAGTCGGTACGCAGTCCGCAGAGGACAGATACCAAAACAATTATACGACACAGTGTTTTGATTTTCCTGAGACCCTTCCTTATTAAAAAACGGTGTTCAAATATTGTTTAGGTTCGTTATTATAACGAAGTTTGTTTATATTTTTCTGTATTTTATGTTTTGAAATCGCTTTAAAAAACGTTTTTATAATGTAATGACCAGGTGAATATTAAACTTAGTAATAAATATAACTTTCGACTAGAGCGGGTCCGCTCTACGACTTTATATTTCCAGTTTTTAATATTTGCGAAAACATTTTGTTTTAGCTATTAAAATACATATATCTAGAATAATTATGAGCTAAAAAAAGTGTATGTAGAATACGTTGGTGCAAGAAGGAGATGATGAGGATTGTTGCCATAGGCTTAAAACATTCAGTACTAGCTTTTGCCCGCGGCTCCGCCCGCGTAAATAAAGTATCCCACGGGAACACGGGGTATAAAAAGTAGCCTATTTTTTAATCCGGAGTCTAACCTACTACCATACCAATTTTCATCAAAATTTATTGAGTAGTTTTTGCGTGAAAGACTAATAAACATCCATCCATCCATCCTCACAAACTTTCACATCGTACTACTATTATAAATGCGAAAGTTTGTGAGGATGGATGAAATTTGGTACGGTAGTACTTAGTAGTTTAGACTCTGGATTAAAACATAGGCTACTTTTTATCCCGAAAAAGTACAGTACTCCCGTAGGATACCCGATACAATATTTACGCGAGCGGAGCCGCGGGAAAAAGCTAGTTTATAATATTAGTAGGATTAGTAGGATAACATCAGCACTTGAACAGCCCTCAGTTAAAGAAGAATTCGGCTATGACAGGTACTTCTGTACCCCAATTCTCATATTTAACTTGACTTTCAATTTACTTTCAATTTACTTTCAATGGATTTTCAACCGACTTCCAAAACACAGGAGGAGGTTAACAATTCGTGTGTATGTTTTTAAATGAATCGTCTTGATATCATGAATGAACTGATTTTTGAAGTTGGGACCAATAAAAATTGACGTTGGTTTGACGTTTACGAGTAGGTATATCATTTTGCTGTTTCAACTGTATTAATGTAAGATTTAATTAGCAGACTCGACCTACAAGCAAGTCATTTGTGCGCGCGGCGCTATGTGTGCGCGCGGCGCTATGTGTGCGCGCGGCGCTATGTGTGCATCAGCGTGTGATATACAGTTTTAATATGTGTGACAATGACGCGACGCACTACCCGCACGCGGCGGTGCTATTTAGATAGTAACGGATTATTTATTTACATTACCCACACATAGCGCCGCGCGCTCAGTATCAAACGATATATTGACACAGGTCAAAATAAAAGCTAGTATGCGTGCACTGAAAAAGTACAATATTAATATAGAGGCCACATAATATAATCTATTAATTTATTCAAACTCACGAAGGATTTTGTTATCTTTAATCAGAAGCATAAGTTTTAATGTTATGTATTAGGAACTAGTTGAGCAGCTCTTTAAGCTATTACTTATGGAAAAACCCGCGTGTCATCGCACCTCAGCCCTGGTATTATGTAATTATAATTATCTAATGAATATGTATTTTTGTGCAATAGCTTATTTGTTTTGGAGCATTTATACATTTTGTAACGTACCTAAGTAGGGAATAAATTACTAATTTCAATTATTGGTTACAGCTAATTTCATAAATACTCGATTTTACCCAAGTCTCTTATGGATGTGAAACGTGGTCCCTAACTGTTGGCCTCTTAAATAAGCTCAAAGTCACTCAAAGAGCGATGGAGAGAGCTATGCTCGGGGTTTCTCTGCGTGACAGAATCCGCAACGAGGAGATTCGCAGACGAACTGGAGTAACCGACATAGCTCGCAGAATCAGCAAGTTGAAGTGGCAATGGGCAGGCCACATCGCTCGTAGAACTGATAATCGCTGGGGAGTAAAGGTTCTAGAGTGGAGACCACGAACTGGAAAGCGCAGCGTTGGACGGCCTCCCTCTAGGTGGACCGATGACCTTATGAAGGTCGCGGGCCGCCGTTGGTTGCGGGTGGCCCAGGACCGTTCGTTGTGGAAATCTTTGGGGGAGGCCTATGTCCAGCAGTGGACGTCCTATGGCTGTTAATGATGATGATGATGATGACCCAAGTCTGACGTTACTTATTGGAAGTACTTATGGAATTTAAGTCTTGTTGTTTCAAAATTACTGTGGTAAAACACGTTTTTCCTACCTGTACATTTTGTCATAATTTTTATAATTCTTTTGGTGATTTGATCTTTCGATGAAAAAAAAAATCAGATGGCAAAAGGTGTTAAATTTTTTAGTCAAAAGTATTAGTCTGACCACGGGGGAATTATTACTATAGACTCTATAGAGTGACAATGCCCATACTTTAAAACTTACATCATTTTTTAATTCTCTCGCTAACCGTTAGATGACGCTGAGTGTATCAAATCTACAAAATTAGCCATTTATTTTCAAATAAAAACGCCATCTCTAGGACTATGTTTGAAGTACGTCATAGTGTGGGATGAGTGGACAAGGGAGATCTCCGACCGAGCGAGGTGCTATGCTCGGTCAGGCCAAAGCCCACTTGTATGCAATTCAGATGTCATATATATATAGTGCCGATCATAGAAAACTTCGATAGCGCGATTCAGGATTGTGGCGCTAAACAACTTAAGGTTTTAGAGCTGCTTTTATAATATAGGTACCTACTAGCCGACTAGTGTACATTCCTATATTTTTGTAAATGTGTAATTTCTCTGCGTGCGCGTGTGGAGGGGGAATTAATGTTGTCATACATATTATATATATAAAATATTTATGTATATAAAGTGTACAATTATTTGACATGATATTATTTTGGTTCTGCAATGACCAGTGTTTAGTCACGGCGTTTTAAAAATTTGAAACACCTCTATCTTTATACCTTAACCTAAACACTTATGTTTAAAACTTATAACGCATGGGTAAAAATTATAAGAAGAATGTATTGCTAACACTCTTTTTGCTTTTTATTAACAATCTTCGAAGTAATCAGTTAATCAGTCGAAGTCGAAAGATTGCGAACCTGAACATTTTGCTTACAATTTAACGCATTATCTTTCGTTAGATTATCGTATATCGCAAAGAATCTTTCGACATAATATTATTTTCAGAATCTCGATAGTTATATTACAATCTAACCGTTATTTTACAATTTTACGGTGACATATACACCTAGAAACCTGAAAATATTCAAGGAATGCGAAAGAAATATTCAAAAAAATTTATACGCTCCCTTACGTTTTAGGGGTTCCGTAATACACAAGGAACCCTTATAGTTTCACTCTGTCCATCCGCCTGTCTGTCTGTCCGCGTTCTAGCTTCTGTAATTATGAATATAAATGGATGAAATTTGGTATAGATATAGATTATGTATAGATCTCAGTTTTGGAATCTATTTAAGGGGTAGCTGTATGGAGATACATGTGAAGTGGGGATAAAAAATTTTTTTTAATTCTACCCGATCCTGTGGGGTATCGTTGAATCGGTCTTTTAAAATATCGGTAAGGTTTGATACATTACTTTTTTTTAAAACGACTATTTTTGAGCAGTCTGCCTCCAAAGTTGTTTATATGTTGGTCCTCCCCCTAGCATTTCTAAACTATAGGAGATAGAAACTTGCAAGTTTCCATGCTGATAAATCATACTAAAAACTCTCGAGGAAAATTATTTTGATCGAAATCGAACGGTAACTTTAGAAGTAATTTGAAAAAAAAAAACATATTACGCGTGTAGCAAAGCTACATTTTAAATGTACTTAATATCGCTAATAACGACGCTCCTAACGTTAAGTTTTAAGCATAGCGTTAAGGTTAAGATCATGCGGCTGTGGGACTCCAACTCCACATGCTCGTATGGATTTTCCATCGCACCGTTTTGCATGGACCTATTGCTAGTTCAACACATCCGGATATCTGCGTGCCGCTAGCTATATTCCGGACTGTGAACTGAATGGCTTCTGACCCAGTCTGCACGCCCCTAGGACGATACGTCGCGGCGAGTATACCGGCCTGAACGTCGAACTTGGAGACGCTACGGGAAGTTGGGCTCCTCGCGCCACGTGCTGGCTAGTGGTCTGCCCCTTGCAACTTAAGTTTATGGGACTAGGGAGGTGTGTGAGGTGAGTGCGGATGGCGCGGGTGGCGTGATTGCTGCATTATCCATAGCAATGACTCACACTGTTATCTATTGTATTTGGTAACCCATTATATATATTATTATTATTATCATTATCTCGTTTATGTATATATATATATTTGCTGTTGCTGAGTTTATTAAATCTGTCCATCAAACGACAACAATATGGAACCGCATAATACCAGGCACAGTGATACGCCTGAGCGGTCTCCTTTTGACTGTTAGTCATTACATTACCTACCTTCCTTAATTAATAGTATCTTTTGCGTACCTACTCCTAATCATGGTACGTAATTTTATGTTAATGTTTTGTTGATTTTTTGTTTATTTTAAATTAATTATATTTTATTATTATATAATTTATTTAACTTATTAATTTAAATTAATCAGTTAATTTTTTGTTGTTTTTTATTTTTATTTTTTTATTTATCCATGTTATGTTGATTTTTCTGTCCTGTTTTTATGATTTTTTTATGTAAGTCTTTGTTTTATTTGTGGTGTAATGTCTCATTGTGTCAAATAAATGTTTATTTATTTATTTTAATTCGGTATGCCATATTCGGTTTTTGCACACCCCAAAATTTAAACATTTTTTCGCAACTTTAAATATTATATGCCGTTCTTTTTTCTAAAACACTTAGAGCGTTAATCCAACTGGATGCTCTAAGCTAAAACCTTTTTATGGGAATCAAATTTGTTCGAAAAAATATAATAAGTAGTTAATTATATCTGCGAAGGTGTTTTATCAACTTCATATATTTATCCTTATCCAAAAAAATAATATGTTATATTTTATCCAAGTTTAAATAATGGTGAACAAAATTGCCCTTAACATCACTAGATTTCAATCAACATTTAAGGAGAAATCATAATAATTTTACCTAATTATAACTCCGCAACAAAATTCGCGCGCGTGGTTAGCCATACTCCTGCGTCAGCGAGCGCTGTCAGCGCTGTGACGTGTGCGTGTGTGAGCGTGCGTACGTGCGTGCGTGCGTGCGTGCGTGTGCGTGCGTGCGTGCGTGCGTGCGTGCGTGCGTGCGTGCGTGCGTGCGTGCGTGCGTGCGTGCGTGCGTTCAGACACATGAGTGTCGAGTCAAATGTCAATGTCATATGATATGACAGCTCGACACGCGAAACTTCCATTTTCAACTCTATTATATTAGCGCAGAGTAGTACCTAGTACCTACGCTAAAAAACTTAAAACGGTCTTTGAAAAAATTATCAAATATGGATCCTTTGAACTTTAAAATCACACTGGAAAGAGACCGAAAAATAATATTTCTTGTTTAAAAGAGAATATAATTGATTTACTTCGCTATTTTGTGCAATATATTGATTTACTTCGCTATTTACCAACGCCATCTAGACCTAAGCAGAAATGGGATCTTTTTTTGTGTACGTTTTAATGTATGAGGTCTGTCAGTCTATAGTTTTATTGGTCCGTGGTCTGACCGAGACTCGAACACGAGACGCAACACTGTATGGCGAGGTGCCCTAATTTGCTATCAGAGCAAAAATTTAGACGCACACGTAGCCGAGCTACGCGATTTGACAATTAGCGGACGAAATAGGTAATTCATAATATGTTTATATTAATAAGAAACAAAAGAAAAATATACGAAAACACAAAAATCGCTGTTTCCCAGGGCGAACCTAGCTAGATCGATTTTTCTCCCCCAACACCCCCTGCATACTAAATTTCATGGAAATACTTGGAAGCTATAGAAATACTCGTTTAAAATATAAGATTTTTTTTTTACTTTCATTGTTATAAAATAGCTTTGAAAAACGCACTCGTGGTTAAATACTACGCTTAAATTTTTATGGACGCTGTCATGATTTTGGCAGGTTTTCATACAATTCTCATTCGATAACGTTACGTTTACGCCGCTGTTAAATGTTCCTGCTAGGCCCGCGCCCCACAGAACCGGTAACCACGGGACACCTCTGGTGTTCGCTTACCATCGGGAGATCCATAATATGATCATATATACAGGGTGTATTCAGACCAGTCCTATTAACTTCGTGGGCTTATATTAGGCCATGAGATAGATCCATTGGTACTAGTCATTTGCTTTTAATCGATTGTTTTTGTAAAAGTTAAAATTTTCAATATCAAATGTACAACGTACATAGTACATAACCACGGGCGGTCGGAGGCGTGCGCGCGAGGGGTAGACCGCGCAAACACGTCCCCCGCGCCCGCGCAGGTGCGAATAGAGAAAATCAGCTGATACTAGCAGCCTGTGCTAGCAGCTGTGTACCGTATGTAGTAAATAAACCACGAAAATTGCATAGATTAATAACAATCTTATTTAAAGTTAGTTAGCTCCGTGGCCTAGTAGTGAGTAGACCGTTTGATTCGCACTCGAGAGAGTGCAGGTTCGATTCCCAGGTTGTGGCGTGTACCAATAAGACTTTTTCAGATCTCAAGTACATTATACGGACGCTCTAACGGTGAAGGAAAACATCGTGAGGAAACCCGCACATGGTTGGCCCCCCGCCCCAGACGTATTGACTAGTCATTCCTCTGGACTGACTGACTGACTATGTTGTGAGAATGCCGTATATGCTTGGGCAACCATACGACATTTAAAAACCAACTGTCCCAGGCACTATAGTATTTCCAGAGTGGTTATTTCGCTCGGAGAATACTGCATAAATCATCCAATAACGGATGAAACGCCTCAGTTTATTTAAAGTTCTAGTAACACTCAAATACCTATTTACAAACTTTTATTAAGTTAAAATTTAATTACTTTAAATTTTTTGTTCTGATTAAGATAAATAAATGAAAATAAAATGAGATGAGGTACATACAGTTAAATCGAACAGCAAGTAGCATCTGGCCTACCGTGCCGACGCGACGTATAAGCATTTTAGCCACACTGCGGGCTCCAAGACGAGGATCCCGGCGCACCGTCTAAAATTTGCTTCTCGATATTTACGTCCAGTTGCCGCTTACCGCTGGAGGCTCAATGGGCCTATTTTCTAACACTCGCGTGCCTGTGTAATGGTAATGGTACGGGAGTCTGAAAGATGGCGGGCATGAGTATATCACCTCCGGTAAACCCTCAATGCCTCTGCGACATTACCAAATGCTTCACATAAGCACATCATCATCATACCATAGTAACGCGTGGTATACGCGTATGGCGAAGGCATTTTAGGATAAAAAATCACACATACGTCACACGAAACAACACGAAAAACAAGTCAAAACAAACAAAACAGTTAATACTTATTACAAATAAAACAGTTATTAAAACAAACGAAAGTCAAAATAAACAAACGAAAATGAAAACGAAGATAAGAAGTAGATAATTAAAAAATAACACGGAACGTCACTCAAAAAGCGGGATTACACTTACAGCCAACTGACCAAACCGAGAAAATGATTTTATGTAAAAAACATAGGCATGATCCAGAAATGTATCGATAGTTTTTCATATCGATAAATTACTATTTAATTTGCATACGCATTGATTTGTATGAACTTATTACAAAATCTACTGGAGGCTCAAGGCGCGTAAAAGAGCGAAGAGAGAGGCGCGTGGGAGACGATAATCGCATACCATCAGGCAATCTGTCTGCTGGATTGCCGGTCATAAATCATAAAAACCCAGCTTGATATAAAAACAGTAACTTATTTATTACAAAAAACTAAGGAAAAAATCATATCAAACAATTAACTAATTTAAATATCGACTACGTACACGTAAATGTTTCAATTTTCATAGGTCACATCACTTGCCTAGGTAGTTTTTGAAAGAGTCGAGCGGCACGCTTTTGATATTTGCCGCCAAAAAGCCGTGCTATGGCCGCGCGCCGCCCGCGCCCGTGCCGCATAGCGTCAGCATTCTTTGCTTTGAATTTTGCCGAAAGTTGATAAAAGGACTATGTTGTTTTGTAATTTTTAAATACGTAGTGTTGTGTTGTTAAGTTTTAAGTGATACGTGTAATGATTTATGGTGCTAGCGACGAATTTCAAATTTCAATATGCTACAAAAACACTTTCTAACAACTTTAACTTTTAACGTGACACCTTGCCGCGGTCACCTGATGGTTGATGGGTTCCGTGAACTTAGTACTAGGATTAGACTTAGTATCTACTACCTACTAGCAGTCATTTAGTACTCAATACTTCTTTCACGTAAGTAAATAGCTATTAGCCATAGTTTTACTTATTATGATCGGTGTAATAACGTACGTAACTTATTATCATTAATAATAATTTACTACTGCTACTTCGGGCACCCTTTTGTACACCGTTAGACATTAAGAATTTATTTGCACTGTACACAGGGTTCGTTATTTGTCAAGCAACATTTCGTGCGTGATTTACGAACCACACTGCAGGCGGTGTAGAGCAGGGATTCCTAAAGTGGGTTCCGTGGGATAGTCATCAAGGTTCCGCCAAAATTATTTGAAATTATGAAATCCAAACATCCGTCACTTTTATGTGTGTACGATTGTAAGTCACTGCAATCTGCATACATTAAACATCACTGAACGCGTGTACTAAGGCAGGAGCATGGTGCGGCGGCCATCAGCTGATGGGTCATTGGCCGGCGAGCGTAATGAAGTAAATTACATTGCGTAATGAAGTAAAAATAATAAAATTTTAGATTTTGATAAAAAATCTACTTCTAGACAGCTTGTTCTTATGATTAAACGGTTTAAAATGTAAAAAAAAATAATAAAAAAAATGAAATTTTTGAAAAAAAAAATATATATATAACTTTTTTGTAATGAGAAAAGGTAGTATAATTATATCCCAAAGTTAATGGAAGCGGTCTTCTGGCACCCTGTATACACATAATATAATTTTTCGACCAATATTTTTTACATAGGTAGGTATCAGTAGCGAAGCTTGAGTTCTGCGGAGTAAGCCGCGTAAACAAATATCTATTATAATTTATAATACAACGATACTTTTTTTATGGCGCTTAGCTTACCCTTGAAATAATAAAAACTCAATATTTATGTAATTTTAATTTGTTTTTATTTCTATCAATATACGTTTCATTTCGTTTTTATCCATACAAGACGGTAAATACCTAGTGACTTTTTGAATGAAAACTTGTTTAGCCGCGTTGGGCATTTCTGGTAGGGGAAAATCGCGTCACCGATATGCTCATGACTGACTTGTTGAAAGTCCCGTCAAAATTGTTTTGTCGGAGGACTTGAGCTTTATGCCGACGACATAAGGATCTTAGTGTGTCATGTTTTTTCTTTCGTCGTGTAATACAATTAAAATATGAGTAATTTCGAATATTAATATCAGACACGCGTAACACAGTTACGTAGGCGCTTGGATTTTGCGTTGTTGACCAATCTGTCTCGGGTTCGAATCTCGGTCAGACGAAATATTTTTATTATTTTTATTTCTTTTTCTTTTATAATTTTTTTTTTTTTTTTCTATCGTCAGTCCTTATAACTGCCAATATTTTAATTATTAATCTCGACGCGTCTCGTGCGTTGAACGGGAATATTTTGTCACAAGGTGTTAGCGCATTTATTTAGGCGCATTGGGCGCAAATTATCGTTTTGATTTAGTACCGTATTTAAAAAATAATATATTTTAAAGATAAGTAATATTTACAAAGAAAGCTGGGCCGGGCGCGACTGAAAATCGCTCCGTGAGTTCTTAGCCTTACAATAATAAGAAATACCGTATAGAATGTTTATTCAAATAACACTTATGTATGGAATCTAAAATTGTTATTAATACATAATATATAGGTAGGATTATACTTTATAAGCCTATGCAAAATGGTATAAATCCTGCGAGTTCAAATGTCTGGCGCATTTAATATTTAGTTATTTAATTTACCAGTTTGGGCAGATTTATACTATAGCAATATCAAGCAATTATATTATATAACTGTAATCATTTATGACACTTGCTATTAGCAAGTGTCATAAATGATTTTTACTATAGCAAAATATACGGTTTCTGCGGGATTTCTTTTTGCACGTACGAAGTCGCAGGCAACATCTAGTATATAATATTACGTGGCTGCGTTATTTACTAATATGCCAGCTCATTAGTCAGTGAAAGCATTTTGTGATATTTATCTTCAAAATTTTATATTGAATCATCGGTTCGCCCATTAGGCCTCATAAAACCTCACTTTCTGGCATTAATGATCATTATGTCAGGAATTTTTGCGTTTGATGGGTTTATAATTTTAAAAAAACCTACTAGATGTTGCCTTCGACTTCGTACGCGCTGAATTAAATCCAGCGGGAACCGTATCTTTTGCTGCGATAAAAAGGAGCCTATGTGTAAATCCAGAGTCTAAACTACTACATTAAAATCCGTTTAGTAGTTATTGCGTGAAAGAGTAACAAACATTACATACAAACATTCGCGTTTAAAATAATATTTAGTAAGGATGTTTGATGTTTCTAATGTTTTTAGTTAATATAACTATAATATAAGTACAGCTAAAAAAATGGAGGTAAATTTAACCATTAAAACAGGCAAATAGACGATAAATGAATGTCTTGATTGTGTATATGGAAGCAATTCGTCACACTAGGCAGTAAGCCTTATATAGTATAGGACATAGGTAGCTTGCCTGAGACATATAATAGGTAAACCTTTAGTATAGAACACAGGTACCTTGCCTGGGACATATAATAGGTAAACCTTCACTACAGGACACAGGTAGCTTGCCTGAGACATATAATAGGTAAACCTTTACTACAGAAGACAGTAGCTTGCCTGAGACATATAATAGGTAAACCTTTACTACAGGAGACAGGTAGCTTGCCTGAGACATATAATAGGTAAACCTTTACTACAGGAGACAGGTAGCTTGCCTGAGACATATAATAGGTAAACCTTTACTACAGGAGACAGGTAGCTTGCCTGAGACATATAATAGGTAAAACTTTAGCATAGGACACAGGTAGCTTGCCTGAGACATATGATAGGTAAACCTTTTTAGGGTACCGTAGTAATAGTCACAAAGTAACCCTTGCAGTTTCGCCATGTCCGTCCGTCTATCCGTCTGTCCATCCTCCCTTCGGTAGTTAATACCTAGATGTATTTTATTATGATTTTGTATAATTGTAGACTTCATATTTGGTATCATAAAATTATTATTATTTTGTATTTTATGTGTGATAAAAATCACCCCCACTTCACATGTGCCACGGGTGGCCCGTGGCACATGTGAAGTGGGGGTGATTTTTTTAAAGTTCTACAGTCTACACGATCGTGTGGTATATTTATTGTCGAATAGGTAATTTTAAATAAAGAAAAGAGATATTTTTTTATAATGTCAACCGTTTTAGAATAATCGACCTCCTAGGTGGCATTTCTAAAATATAACAGTTAAATACTTGTTACTTTACATAGGTACTCATTAGGAAAATTATGTCTGATCATATGTTGGAAAAGTTACTTGGCAGACAGGCACAGCAACATTGAATAGCATATCAGTTGTGTAAATATTTTTATTATTAAAGAGGTTAGTGTGGAAAATATTATGTAAATGATTAAAACTATTTAAAAAACAATCTAGAAGAGATATTTCAATTTCTGCGCATTTCATTTGACCTTAAAGTTTTCGGAATTTACAGATTACCTAATATTTTATTTCTAAATACTAATTTACATTAGGTCATTTAATTCCCGTTCCAGTTTTGTATTCTTGAAGAGCCGGTTTTAGTTTACACATAATTGCTAGTAATAATAGCTATTTTTTATACAGAGCAGGTAAAAAAAATGTAATCAAGCATTGATCAAAGTTTCGGTTCTTAATTTAAAATTATAGACTAGCTTTGCCGACGTCTCCGCCCGCGTAAATACAGTTTCTCACGGAAATACTGCTTTTCTTCGGGATAAAATGTAGCCTATATTTTAATCCAGGAATTTTTGCGTTTGATGGGCTTATAATTTTAAACTGTAAATTAAATTTTAAAAGACCTACTAGATTGCCTTCGACTTCGAACGCGCTGAATTAAATCCGGCGGGAACCGTATTTTTTGCTACGATAAAAAGGAGCCCATGTGTTAAAACTTAGTAGTTTAGACCCTGGATTAACACATGGCCCATCCATACAAAGATTTTTTTTAAGTAGGAAAGTTGATCCCATAGTAAAAGTTGCTTATATTCAAGAGTATATTCACTCCTGAAAGTTTGGATACTGAGTGGGAAAACACCCGGTGTATTAGATTTGGCACATGTCATAAAATCTGATGCCCATTAATTTTATATGTTTCTTCACAAGCGGCATTACGTAACGTACCTAGATACATTGTTCCGGACTATTTGCGTATAATTTCACTGCGCGTCCATTTCGTCATACAGTCTTGGCTCTTGTAGTGAAGTTTTCTCCATATTTGCAAGTAAATGACAATCACGAATCAATCAAGAAGATAATCAAGATCAATCAATCAATCAACAATCATGGAATAAGAAGACCGATAAATAAGACATCAACGCGTTTCGGCTCTTCCAAAATTTTTATACTTTAGACCATGGGGAAGAACATGTGCTACTTTTTATCGCGGCAAAAATGTACGGTTCACGATAAATCTCCTTTAGCGCGCACGAAGTCGTGGGGAACATCTAGTCTGATATAATCAGATTAATGTTATCGTGAGCGTTTGCAGACAATCAACCTGGATACATAAAAAGTAGGTGTTCGTATACTGAAGTAGGATTCTGTTCCACAACGGAAGTTAACGTAAACCATAACTCACGAAAATAGTGAAAGTTACGTAGAAATTTAAAGTAGCACCAAAAAGGCTCGGTGCAGTCGACGACAAACCCGGTGTTCCACTTTTGGACCTAAATGCCGTAGAAATAGGATCGAAAAGTCGTACACCATAGTCATGCACCAGAGAAAATCATCTTACTATCCATCTGCTTGCCCCACAGGTCATAAAACTGGAGATTATCCACCTAGGATCATAACTATTAATTTATCCGGTCCTAATAATATATTGTTTAAATTCCTGATCCGTTGTCTGACACGGTTCGGCAAGGCCGCCATTACGTATTCACGTAGCGATAAATCAACAATAATGTTACCGTTTATTTTGTTTTATATGTCTACTAGCTCTTTTCCGCGGCTTCGCCCACGTAAACATGGTATCCCATACTGTATAAAAGTAGCCTATGTTTTAATCCAGACCCTAGACTACTACCATACCAATTTTCATCGAAATCTAAGTAGTAGTTTTTGCGTGAAAGAGTAACAAACATTCATCCATCTATCCATCCTCCCAAACTTTCACATTTATAATAGTAGTAAGATATAGTGCATAGTTATTAGTTACATATTCACAATGTTTTAGAATTTAGATGGTTGTCTGAAGTCTATACATGGAATATTTGGAATCCTAATATTTTCACAATAGGAATCCTAATATTTCAACACCTAATATCTAAAATAATATTTTTTTTAATTACAAAAATTATACTAAACATATCAGCTCGCTCCCTGCGAGCATTTTTTCCCATTTGTGAATAAAGATAAGGTAAAAACCTTTGGGCTTAGGGGCCCGGCTCCCAGATTTTTTTTGATACGGGGGCACCGAGGCTCGCTACGCCCCTGACCGGGCTGCACGCGTAGCATGACCGCTGCGTCGTAGAAATGCGTTTTGTCTACACAAGAATACACATACTGACAGATACTGTAGGCAAAATGACAGATTTCCTTTCTTCAATCTTCATCTTTTATTTCGTCTATTCTTTTATAGATAAAGAAACCATTGCTATGGTGGTCATATAACGCGCGCTGAAGCTAGAGTACCTACACATAAATGAAAGTTTATTACCATTTTGTTTTGTAATAATATGATACTATAAAAACTACTTAACCGATCATCGTGAAATTTGGCACAGACATAGAGTAAACCACGGAGAAGGACATGGCCTGCTTTTTGCTGGGGGAAATTTACGGTTCCCACGGGATACTGTATTTACGCTTTCGAGTAAGAACAACATAACCGATCGTCGTGAAATATGGCAAAGATATAGAGTTCCCGTGAGATACCGTATTTTCGCGGGCGGCGGCGCCTGGCGGTGGTTTTGTGAATTATAAGTTTCATAAATTACTTATTCTTATTGGAATACATTTTACATTAAAAATAAAAATAGGTACACATTATATTTCACTACCTACGTAGTAGGTACGTTTTTGATAAACAGTAATAAATAAGATTAAGATACTAGGTAACTTTTTTTTTTTTTTAAATAGGTAAATTATATGCAAATTACTTAATATATGTTGTGTAGACGTAAACATAATAATAATAATAGTGGACTTTAAATTCGATTTAGAACCACAATAAATTAATCAAACATGTTTTCGTATTTCGCGATCTGGTTTTTCGGCGAATCTTTCTGTATCTACTACGCCGTTAATTAGGGGCGTAGTAGGACAGGACGACTTGTTGAAAATACCGAAAAAAAAAAAAAAAACTGTCAACTTTTTGTGAATAAAATATGTATATATTATAATAAAGATATAATAAAACAAAATATTATAATACTAGCCGGCCTTCAATAGAGACGGGCTGGTTACACGTCGTTTAAGAATGCTGAAATTTCGTACGAACTAGGTTTTACCCGCGACATCGTTCGTGCAGTACTAGTTAAAAACTCAAGAAGCCCTACATTTTGTAGTTTGCTCAGAAGAAATAACTATACTTAATACCTATGTTATGTTTCAGACTCCAAGCTACCTAAAGTGTACGCATTCAAATCTATTCACCGATTTCATCATGAAGTGTTATGGGGCGATTTACACGGGACGATTTTTGCGGTGCGGCTAGTCGCGTCACAGATCGCCTTACCATTTTTATTGGCAAAATTACCTTGAAACCTAGCTGATCGTCCATTTAGACGGTCGAATTTAGCCCTGCGGCAAAAGTCGTGCGGCGAAAATCAACCCGTGTAAATCCCCCATAACATAACAAACGTACAAAATATATTTGACACTCGCATTTAAAGTTCTCATTACATATTATAACTGTTATAAAAATATTGATAGACCAATTTATAATATACAAATGGGAATTTTTGGGGTCAGGAACTCAAGTGCGCAACTCCAGGGGAGTTACAAGTGTACGCACATACACACTTGTAACCTCTGGTGTTGCGAGTGCCCATGGGCAGCGGGCGATCCATCCGCTCGTTTCCTGGTCCATTTCATTAAAAAAAAGTTAAATTTGCTTCTCAAATCACTGGCTGTCGTCTAAACAAAAGCTGTACCTGAAACCTATGAATAGGCATGATACTTATTTTTTTTATCGTATATTCGATTTTATACAACATATGTTTTAATAATAAACAATCTAGAAGCCATTCTTATAATTTTTGAAAATAACGAAGATAAACCCAATTTAAATTAACAGAGAGCGATATATCGTCCGGTGACGTCACGAGGTGCTCCGCCATACATTTGTCATTATATACCTAATGTACGGCGGTAGCAGATTGCAATGTCACAAATCGTTTTGCGAGCTAGGGATGGACAATTTTTTATTTGATTAAAATTTTTAAATGCGTCCTAAATAACTTATTTTTTATTTAAGCTTTATATAGTAACTTTATTCAACAATTTTAATGTGAATTGTGAAAGTGTTACTAGTAATAAGAAATTTATTTCAAAATTTTCATGGCTAACTAGGTAATAGTTGCAACTAAAACAAAGTTTTTAATATTTTCTGATTTTTTTAACTATCAATTTAAAGTATTAAGATAATCCTTAATACCAGTTTCATATAAATAATGTTCACAAATCACGTTTAGATGGTTTAAAATGAAATATAAGTTATATTTTTACATCTCACCATATTAAGAAAACAAATACAATAATTCCAATTTTAGGAGCAACATTATCCGGGGAAATTTGCCATTAAAACTGTACATACTTCACAACATGAAAATTTTGTTTGTCTTATTATTTACATCATAGTGTGTGCGAAAGAGGGTCGTAAAAACAGGTACAAATGATTAGTAGCGATTTTACACAATTCGATCGCACTCGTAATTGCCATCATCAAGCTTACTTGCTACGGCCTCACAGAAAACCGACCGAACCGATGTGTGGTACTGGTTTCAAAGTCCGGCGCAATGATTTCAAAACTAAGGATGGGCAAATTGGGGAAAAAGTTACGCCAATTTGATTTCACCATACGTCAAATGTAAAAATGGCCGCAAAAACCTCAAAAGTGGGACCATTTACGAGTTAGACAGTTTTTGCCTCGACATGCATCATCTATACAAATAAATGAAATTGAAGTGTCTGTTTGTAATTTCAAATTAACAACTTTGCACTAAATGCATATACAATAGGTAATACGGTACTTGCACCAAAAATAGATTTTTAAAGATTTTGTCTGTCTGTCTATTTGTTGCGGATAATCTCTAATACAGGCAGACCTATTTTTACCAGATTTTTACTGGCAGATAGATAAGGAGTAATTTAAACTATTTTTTATCTTAGACTTTTAAACGAATTAAATTAGAAATACGAAGTTTCGGACACCAGCAGGCTTAGCATGCGCACCCTAGAAACAACAAAGAATCGACAAAATGACAGATTGAAGAAACATTAATGCCATTCGAAGCAAAATAGTTCTTATTGTAAGGCAGCAAGGTCGATGCATCGTCGTTATGAGAAACAACATTTCATTTCTTCCCGAGAGTGAGCTCACATGACCTCTTTTGACAGCTAAAGTAGAAACGTTTTCTTATTTCAATTTCAAATGGTCTTACAATAATTTCAACTACTCCACATAATGGCGGTCCAAGACAAATAGTTTCTTTACGTTTAGTCATTTACTTGAAAATTTGATCATTTATAACAGAAGATTTCCCGGCAGCCATTTTAAAAATATGGCTATTTAGAAATGTTGACTTCTATTGACGACCTTGTTACCATGGATTAAGAACTATTTTGCAACGAACTGTTTTGAATAGAATATTTCTTCATTAAAATTATTTTTTCGGCTCGCCATGCTAAGCCCGCAGCTAGTATGTTATAATATTATGATCATCCATCATGTTATAAATAAAATAGTAATGCTGTAGGTTGTAGTCTTTAAATATATTATTTTTTTATTAAAACTTGGTAAATTACCTAATTTACCAAATTTACATTTTTTAATAGTTTATAGTATAATTGTATACCGAGACATCGGTTTGAATAATTGCTCGTAAAAAAATCAAGGTTTTTAATATGAATGAATGAATATTTTCGGACATTCTAAAGCTTCTAGAATAAATTCAAATCAGTTTAGTTATTTCCACATATTTTATAAAGGGTCAACGTATTTTCGTCCTTTTTCACCGCGATTACTTGTGTCACATAAAATTTATGTCCTTACGTCAAAGTTGGGTCTGGGCTTGGTATTACGAGACCAGTTTTGGCCGTTTTGAGCCTAAGTTCAAATGGCTCGAAACATAACTAACATGCAAGACGTATGTGCTGGTTAAGGCCGCTACACATTCAACGTTTTAACGGTGTAAGCCAATCTGTACAGTTTTATCGATCGTCTGTAGGTATGGCGACTTGTGGTGAATTATCGTGACGATTATTTTGCCATATACACGATTGATAAAACTGCGATAAAACGTTAGGTGTGTAGCGGGCATCAAATTTTGTTTTAGCACATTTGCTCCGTCCCATGTCCAGGGCACCTCGAGTTCTCCAGGTGCGGCCGCCAATCAGGCGGAAAACCTCAAGCGGCGCAAATATGAGAACCTTAGTGGGGATCTCATATTTGAACCGTTTAGGGTTGAAACCCTAGGTACATGGGGTCTGGGTGCGCACAAACTTTTCAGAGAAATCTCCAACAAACTCATTGAGGCCAACCGAGACCCCAGAGCCGGCACCTACCTTGCCCAGAGAATAAGTATCGCAATCCAGCGAGGAAACTCTTTGAGCCTTTTAGGTACTCTGCCTGGTGGGGACGACCTGGGAGATTTCTTTGTTTTGTAGCATTTTAAGTTTTGGAGTAGTTATTATTTTTTTAGTACTTACCGACTTTTATAGTTTGTAAATATTTTATTTCCTGTTATAATTAAATTAAAATGTCTTATTTTATATTTAATTTATATATTTTATATTCTTAATTCCAGTAATAAACTAAGGATAGGCTGTGATGTACACTTGATAGAAAAAATCTGGCCCCAACTTGATTTTAGAAGATTTTGTCAACGCAGACTGATTATGACTGCGGAAAGCAAATGTCAAAATGTTAAGATGACAAATGTCAAACTTCGACTGCCCAAACTGCCGAAGTGTGGACAGTTTTTGTCTCGACATGCCTCGTCTTTATTACATAGGTCGGTTATTCCCAAAATCGATATCAAGTTATCTTTTATTTATTACATGCACAATATATATTATAACCATAATGTACAAAACGTCCAATAAATTTTATCAAAACTACTAATAGCTATGAAATGTCATTTGATTTTAATTGAAAACGACCACAACAATGCGAAAAACATAATATTATTACAAGTTCGTGGCTTGTAACAGTGTCGTTGTGCCATAGTTGTGAGCTGCAGGTAGAGCAAAGTGCAAACTATGTTATTTGGTACTATTGAAGGAATCCTAAGACAAAAAATTACTAAACGCTCGGTAAACTACACTTTTGCGGTCATAGGTTATCCAAAATATTCTAAAAGCGTTTCAATATTATAATTATTGGTTCAATATGCAATTTAAATTCAATAATTTTTAAGATGAGAGCGGCGGGCGGCGGCGGATTATTTTGGTATTGAGAAGACATGCGACTCTGCAGATTTTGACAGTGAGACAAACGGCAAAAAAACATATTTGTTGTGTGAGAGCCCCACCTAAATATTTATTTTATTATGTTCTTAGTATTTGTTGTTATAGCGACAACATAAATACATCATCTGTGAAAATGTCGACTGTCTAGCTATCACGCATAACGAGATACAGACTGGTAAGTGGTGACAGACGAACGACGGACAGATTTCTCAGTAAGAGGGTACCGTTTTTACTCATTGGGAACGGAATCCCAAAAAGAATGTATACTCTTCTAGCCCCGTTTAACCTTACACAAAACGCTACATATGGAGCAACATAATGTTATCGAATACTTAGTTAATAATAATTGTAAGTCATGACCTTAAGATAACTCACATTAATTTAAAACGTATACCTAATTGTAAAGCATTTTTATCGACTAGTATTAGGTATCGTGTTTGAATGGCAAAAATATATTGGATACTATTAAAATTACTTACTTTTAAGAACCTTCCCTTCAGGAGTACATTTACGTCCATTTAGTAAACAATCAATATAATTTATAACCAGTCTTTTGCTATTAAACACAGCATCAACGTCTAAATAGTCATATCGTGAGTCGTATTTGGGCATATTCTGCATACTCTCAATGTCTTGACCGGCCACTGTAAACGCACACGCACACAGGCACAACACTAAGAACTGCATTTTTGTATTTCGAAGTTTGTATTCCATTTAAAAAGTTCTAAAATTAATAATTTCAATTTCGAACGTGCATCGTATTTTGCGCGCGCTGTCGGCAGCCAATAGCACGCGTGCGCGGCGACCGAAGTACTGTTTTGGTTTGCGCGCGCGCAGCGTTATTGTTCAAAAGAAAGGTTGAATGCCTCGTTAAGGCGACCTGAAATGCCGTTGCATTCGCGATTTATAACGATTTTATTTATAAACATTCTCAGTTTTAATTAAATTAAATAAAATCTTTGCTTGGATTATTTTTTCGAAAGACCTGTAATATATTGATCATTTAAATGACGGTCTTATGAAGCAGACATATATATGATTTAATAAAATCAATCTTTTTCAAAATACATATATATAATCTTCAGTTAAAGATAAAATGATATCTTAGATTACTGAATATCGGTTATCGCTCGATAGATCTCCCGTATTAATTAGTAAAGTCATATATAATTGTCCTTCTAACAACCTTCTAACAAAATGGTTAGTAATTTTGACCTTATATAGCGAAAATCATAACGGACATTTTATTTATCGCAGCCGTAAAAATGACAGTTCAAAATACCTACCTATACCTCTAGAATCTAACATCAGCCAAACATTTGTGATTCACTCGGTAGTCGTTTACATAATGCTTTTTTATACGCAACAATTTTCTCCGTCATGAATGGGTGATTATACATGAAAACACAGTTATGTCTTATCAGCCCAGTAATTTTTAGGCATTTTATACCCCAATCTGCGGAAAAATTCCTAGTGAGCTGAATTTTTATATACACTGTGCATGTAATGAAGATGTGAAAAACGACATTGTTATCGTGCCGGCTAAAAAAGTTATAAAGGTCAAATGGTCACGAAAATCAAGGCGTAAACTCTATTGCTTTTTTAATCATGTTTGTAAAACTTCTATCTGATACTTGGACATTTTTTGAAAAATATACTTATACCGGCGTATAAGTAAGTATAAGCGTAAATATACTATCGAGTATCCCACGGAAATACTGTATTTCCGGGGATAAAAAGTAGCCTATGGTTTAATCCAGAGTCTAAACTACTACCACACCAAATTTCATCATCATCGATCGGAGATCGGAGACCTCCGATGATTTTTTCATGAATAAATTTAGACGCAGAAGAAATATGCATAGGTACAACCAACCATGCACACAATAACATAAAAGTAATGAATGAATGAATGAAATATTCTTTATGTGCACACAACATAAACAAAATAAAAAAAAAATATATATATAAAAGAAAACAGGTAAAAAATACAATTTACACAGGTAACACAATGGCGGCCTTGTTACTAGGTAGCAATCTCTTCCAGGCAACCAAGGCAGGCAACCAAAAGTACAAAATAAGCAACGATATTATATGCACAAATTAATAAGTTACAGTACAGTGCCTGGCTGACTGGGTAACCGTCGAGCTTGCTCGGAGTTCTGGTAAATTAAAAAAATAAAAAGAATCACAAAAATATTTGTATCACCGGGATTCGAACCAACCATATTTCGAATTTCCGACGATTATTATGACGGCCTCTGTGGCTCAGTAGTTAGCGCGTTGGCGCTTAAGCCGTTAAGTTCGAATCCCGCCGAAGGGACAAAAAGTTTTTTATGTTCCTGGGTCTTGGATGTGTATTAAATACTCGTATAATATAATAAAAATCTTAAATATGTGTATGATATAAAAATATTAAATATATTTCCGTTGTCTGGTACCTGTGATACAAGTTCTTCGGATACTTACGTACAGGTTGCCGTAGTGTGGAAGCGTCCATAGACGCATATATTATTTATTTGTATGTATGTATGTACAGATGTAGCAAAGCAAAATAAGGGCCAAAACGGTTTTCAAAACTTGGCCTACAAGCCTATAGAGTAAAGTACAAAATATACTAATTATTACTATAGACTGTATGTCACATGTCTATAAGTAGGAAGCACGAGAACTCAGCGGCCATTGTGTGAAGTCAGCCATATGGAACCATGGGCATTGCATGGGCATACAGCACTGTGTTGCCACATGAAGTACATATAGTACGACGTAAAGGAAATAGTTTGTAAATAGCTATTAGTAATTGTTCTTCACAACACTAAATTTATGACCGATTTCTGAGGCTTTTTTGTCGGTTGTTAATCTATTCCAGGGGTGTCCAAACTTTCCAGCCTTAGGGCCATACTGATTACTCCAGTAAGTTCTGAGGGCCAAACCCATATTATCATTGTTGCCGGTGGTAAAAAGTGTAATAGTCCACTGATGAAAAAAAAAGTCCGAAAAAGTACGCAACGTTTAAAAAAGGCTACAAATCGGACTAAAGTCCGCAAAACGGCAACACTGCATATTATTAATTTTCCTGTCATTATCTGTAATTTCTAGATTAGTCGTAGAGTACGAGCCATGAGGAGTAACGTGACGCGACATCTGGTGGACACAAGCGGAAATAGGTAGTACCTTCTATCGCTAACAGCTGGCGCTAATAGCACGTACAGAATAATCTCGTTGGTTCGAGAAAGTTCTGGTGTCTTCCACTCACTTCTAGATGGCAGTAATTGGAATATATAAGAAGACTAGTGGCGCAACCACAAGTCAGCTCCTATGAAACTGTTGTGAAATAAAATAGTGCGTACCTCCTTAAAACGTGTTTGTGCGTGTTTAAGTTTAAGACATCTTAGTAACAGTATTTTGATTTGAATTGTTGCTTTTGTGTGTGATTTAGTAGTATGGAAAAGAAGCGAAAAATTGATAGTGAAAGCAGAAAATTCAAAGATCAGTGGAACATTCAGTATTTCGTAATTGAGTCCAGTAACAAGGCGCTATGTTTGATTTGCAATGAAAGCATAGCCGTTCTCAAGGAATATAACATTAAACGTCATTATGAAACAAACATTTTCAAAATTACTCAAAATATACAGGAAGTTTGCGGACAGAAAAATTCGAAGCTATGAAGCGCGGATTGAAATCGCAGCAATCTTCATTTACAAAACTCAAAACTGAACAAGAGGCTGCAACTCGTGCCAGCTTTCGTGTGGCTCTTGAAATTACAAAACGTGGAAAACCATTCACCGATGGAGAAATGATCAAAGAATGCATAATTGCAGTAGCCGAAGAAATGTGCCCTGAAAAGGTAAATTTATTAAAACCTGTCAGTATGTCAGTCAGCAAACACTGTGGCTCGAAGGGTAGAAAACATCGCTGAAAATATATCCTCTCAACTGTTCGACAAAAATGGACATGTAGAGTGGTTTTCTTTGGCCTTGGATGAGTCAACGGATGTGTCAGATACTGCTCAGGTGTTGATTTATATTCGAGGAGTAGATAAAAGCTATGAAGTGCATGAAGAACTTCTTGATATGTATAATATTCATGGCACAACTACTGGTACAGATATTTTTAAAGGAGTTGAAATGGCCATTAATCAAAAGAACCTTCGATGGAAAAACTTGAAATGTATTACAACTGATGGAGGCAAAAACATGAGTGGGAAAGATAAAGGAGTGGTCGCTCTTGTGTCAAAGGCTGTAGAAAATGACGGTGGTTCAAAACCATTAGTCTTACATTGTATCATTTATCAACAGTCTTTGTGCGGAAAATGTTTGGATATGTCTGAAGTTCTGAAACCAGTCATATCATCTGTTAATTTTATCAGATCTTTTGGGCTGAATCACCGACAATTCCGACAATTTATTGAAGAGATTGGAGAAAATGACTTACCTTATCATACTGCCGTACGTTGGCTTAGTTGTGGGAAAGTCCTTCAGCGCTTTTTTGAACTTCGAGCAGTGATCGAAATTTTTTTGAATGAAAAGCATCGCCTCTTACTGAATTACAAAACAACTCATGGCTCTGGAAGTTAGCTTTCTTTGTTGATTTGACAAAACATGTGAACGAACTGAATTTGAGATTGCAAGGAGAAAACCAGCATCTTCCTGATTTATACACTAATTTCAAATCATTCCGGAAGAAAAAAAAATGAAGAAAAAAAAAATGTTCTCTAAAAGGAGTTTTCAAGTATGGTAGCTCTCCGCGGGCTGGACAAAATCTGTCCGCGGGCCGGATGTGGCCTTCGGGCCGTAGTTTGGAGACCCCTGATCTATTCAATAGCGCTTTTGAAGGGATAACGCGTTTGCATTATTTTGTCTGCGGCTCCGCCCGCGTAAATACAGTGTCTCACGGGAATACTGTACTTTTTCGGGATAAAATATAGTCTGTTTTAATCCAGAGCCTAAACTAGTACCATGCTAAATTTCAGCAAAATCCGTTCATAATTTTTGCGTGAAAGAGTCACTCATACATCCTACCGTCTATCCATCCATCCTCACAAACATACACATTTATTTAGGTTCCGTAATACTTAAGGAACTCTTATAATTGGCATTTCTAAACTATAGGAGATAGAAACTTGTAGGCTTCCATGCTGATAGATCATGTTAAAAACTCTTTAGGACTATTATTTTGAGCGAAGTCAGACAATAACTTTTAAGGTAATTCAAAGAAAACATATTGCGCGGTGATAGTAACGGAACCCCCCCTAGACATGTCCTGACATGCTCTTGGTTAGGTTATAAAAGTAGAAGGGTGGTATATTGGTATATATGCCACCTGGGGACAGGGATTAAACCAGACAATCCTCTGAGTCAGATCAGAAGCATGATGCTGAGCTGATGAAATATGGTTATCAATACATTTGTGCTTTTGTAATCTAAGTTCTTTTGAAAAAAGAACTCATGGATACGATTCAATTGATTTTATTTTAGGCATATTATGACGTCAGTGGCTTAGAGCAGGGGTCTCCAAACTACGGCCCGAGGGCCACATCCGGCCCGCGGACAGATTTTGTCCGGCCCGCGGAGAGCTAGCATACTTGAAAACTCCTTTTAGAGAACATATTTTTTATAGCAAATTAAATTTAGTTTACTGAAGTATTCTAATTTTATGTTGAATAATTATTAATATGACATCTACATTGATATGGTGATGGGCTAACTACTCATAATATTGTTGTAGGCTTATTGTTCTTGTTTTTGTGATAAGTTGGATAAAGAAACACAGAATTATAATGAGTAAAGACATGTATAATATGCAGAAAATCTAACTTCAGTATATAATAACTAACATATTATTGAAATGAATCCAACTAACATTTTATACATTTTAAATAAAAACATAACTTATAACAAGCATAATGACATATGAAATACTAATGAGATTTATGTAATTGAGATTTTCCACTGACAATAGTTTGTAGTTGTGGACTAATTTTACTTGTACCAATTATTAAAAGAGATTTAAGATGCTCATCAGTTAATTTAGATCTGTAAGCATTCTTTGTGTACTTCATTTTGGAGAAGGTCTTCTCACACAAATAAGTAGTACCAAAAACAGAAAACAGCCCACGAGCAAATTTATGCAAATTATCAAATTGTGTCAGTGGAAGACCCTTATAAAATTCTAACAAAGATGAGTTTTGATATTTGTTCTTAATTATATCACTGAACTGTAGATCAATCATTTGCATTTGAAGTTCCGAGCTAGGGTTTCAATGTCAGTATCAAAAGGATTCTGAAAAATCTTAATTTGATTCGCAATGGCATCAAAGTCGAGAAACGAGTATCAAAATTTATTTTCAAAGCACTCAAAGTTTCGATTGCAAAATCGATAGGAAATTCAGTCTCAGTAGTGTGGATGAATATTTCACATGTTTTAAAAGTCATTGTGTATTGTTAACTTTTGCTTGTGCTCGGAATGTGTTCATCTTTTGCATTTATCTTTGCGCATTGAATTCTTTGTTTCACTTAAATACCGAAATAAAATGTGAAAAACATTTACTTCATAGTTGTGATTGAAATAGTATCAATTCCTTCCGGAATGATTTGATATTAGTGTATAAATCAGGAAGATGCTGGTTTTCTCCTTGCAATCTAAAATTCAGTTCGTTCACATGTTTTGTCAAATCAACATAGAATGCTAACTTTCACACCCATGCGTTGTTTTGAAATTCAGTAAGAGGGCGATGCTTTTCATTCAAAAAAATTTCGATCACTGCTCGAAGTTTAAAAAAGCGCTGAAGGACTTTCCCACAACTAAGCCAACGTACGGCAGTATGATAAGGTAATTCATTTTCTCCAATCTCTTCAATAAATTGTCGAAATTGTCGGTGATTCAGCTCAAAAGATATGATAAAATTAATAGTTGATATGACTGGTTTCAGAACTTCAGACATATCCAAACATTTTCCGCACAAAGACTGTTGATGAATGATACAATGTAAGACTAATGGTTTTGAACCACCGTCATTTTCTACAGCCTTTGACACAAGAGCGACCACTCCTTTATCTTTCCCACTCATATTTTTGCCTCCATCAGTTGTAATACATTTCAAGTTTTTCCATCGAAGGTTCTTTTGATTAATGGCCATTTCAACTTTAAAAATATCTGTACTAGTAGTTGTGCCATGAATACTTTACATATCAAGAAGTTCTTCATGCACTTCATAGCTTTTATCTACTTTTCGAATATAAATTAACACCTGAGCAGTATCTGACACATTCGTTGACTCATCCAAGGCCAAAGAAAACCACTCAACATGTCCATTTTTGTCGAACAGTTGAGAGGATATATTTTCAGCGATGTTTTCTACCCTTCGGGCCACAGTGTTTGCTGACATACTGACAGTTTTTAATAAATTTACCTTTTCAGGGCACATTTCTTCGGCTACTGCAATTATGCATTCTTTGATCATTTCTCCATCGGTGAATGGTTTTCCACGTTTTGCAATTTCAAGAGCCACACGAAAGCTGGAACGAGTTGCATCCTCTTGTTCAGTTTTGAGTTTTGTAAACGAAGATTGCTGCGATTTCAATCCGCGCTTCATGGCTTCGAATTTTTCTGTCCGCAAACTTCCTGTATATTTTGAGTAATTTTGACAATGTTTTGTTTCCTAATGACGTTTAATGTTATATTCCTTGAGAACGGCTATGCTCTCATTGCAAATCAAACATAGCGCCTTGTTACTGGACTCAATTACGAAATACTGAATGTTCCACTGATCTTTGATTTTTTTGCATTCACTATCAATTTTTCGCTTCTTTTCCATACTACTAAACCACACACAAAAGCAACAATTCAAATCAAAATACTGTTGCAAAGATGTCTTAAGCTTAAACACGCACAAACACGTTTTAAGGAGGTACGCACTATTTTATTTCACAACAGTGTCATAGGAACTGACTTGTGGTTGCGCCACTAGCCTTCTTATATATTCCAATTACTGCCATCTAGAAGTGAGTGGATGACACCAGAACTTTCTCGAACCAACGAGATTATTCTGTACGTGCTATTAGCGCCATCTGTTGGGGATAGAAGGTACTACATATTTCCGCTTGTGTCCACCAGATGTCGTGTCACGTTACTCCTCATTGCTCGTACTCTACGACTAATCTAGAAATTACAGATAATGACGGGAAAATCAGTGGACTATTTCACTTTTTACCACCGGCAACAAGGATAATATGGTTTTGGCCCTCGGAACTTACTGGAGTAATCAGTATGGCCCTAAGGTTGGAAAGTTTGGAGACCCCCGGCTTAGAGCATGGCTCTCGACTCAGAGGTTGTAGGTTCGATTTCTGCGTTGGAGTTTGGTTACGACAATGCAGGCTGATCACCTGATTGTCTGACAAGAAAGAAAATCCATGCGTCGGCTAGGCTTGTAAAACGACGGTTCAACGCCTGATTTCTCGCCAGTCGTGTGGGTCATCCGCCCCACTGGGTAGTGAGATTAAAGGAAGAGAGGGTGCTCTTTTGTACTGCGCACACACTTGGGCACAATAACATAACTCCTGCGTAGCTGGCCTGGTTTCAATAAAAACCGGCCACCGTCACCGAATTCGGTGTAGGAAGCTATTATGGCGTCACTTGGGACTTCTAGACTTTCAAGAAAAAATATTTTGTAAATAATTCTGAGCGTCAAAGGCTTTGTCTGACAATTTGTTTCCGAAGAGGGAGAACACTCTCGCTTTCAACAGATGTCGGTTTAATTGTGTTTAAGGCTTTAAACAGTAGTTCCAAACTTTCTGAACGTTTTCCGGTTGCTTCGAACAACTGAAACTCGGGTATATTTTCTTGGATATTTAATTGCTTGTCCAATTTGCTTTAGGCTCGTTGTGTACTCGCACAAGGAGAACAAGGTTCAGCGCCCATTATTTCCACATCTGGTGTTCGGATTCGAGACACGAGACGTCCCGGGACCCAAACCCTGGGCGTCATGGATAATTTACACGTAAGTAATTATGCAGAGCTGAAAAAGTAATTATTATTATCAATATTGTCACACACACACGCAAACAAGCTTTTGATCTTAGACTAGATGTTACCCGCGACTTGTGCGCGCAAAAGGAAATCGCGTAGGTGCCGTACATTTCTCCATATTTCTCCGCGACATAAAGTAACCTATGTACTTATCCGTTTTCTACTGTGTATCTGTGGCAAATTTCACTATTTGTTTTTCAGGTCCAGTTGTTTTCGGAGCCTATTCAATACAAACAGACAAATCTTTCCTCTTTATTAATATTAGTGTAGGAAAGTACGGTACGCGACGAATACCTACATATTAGTACGCTTAACAGCTGTAGTCACATAATTTTCAAGAGACATAGAGAGAGACATAGAGATACAATTATGGCTTTTCATAGTCGCCCGCGGCTCGAGATTGTCGAGTTACGACGGCAAAAACGATGACACTCTCATTACAATCTTCGAAATTACTTCCTGGACCATGACTAGCAAAAACCCTATTTACTGTTTAGAATACCTTAAAATATTTGTGCTAAAGTTGATGTCATTTGCTACCAAGTACCAATTGTTGCAAAATCGTTGGTGAATAAGTTCTTAAACATAAAATACTTACTATTAAAAAGATTTACACAATGGATAACTTAAACAACGTTGCTGTCCTTGTCTGTCAAGTGACTTTTCCAACGAGTCAGACAAAGACAGCAACGTTCTTTAAGTTATCCGTAGTGTAAATATTTTTATTAGTATGGCGGTATATATAAGCTGGGAGGCCGAACACTCTACCGTGGGGAAAACTCGAAGCACCAATCCTAACCACATTGTTGTAAATTGCTCTAAGGACAACCTCATATAGCGAACAGTGGGCCTAGCACGAACAATTGACAGCAACGTATTCTTAACGTTATCGAATGGCAATGTAGGATGATAATAGGTGATAGATGATGATAAAAATGTATTCAGATACACTAGTTTTTGTTTTATTAGAAAATATTAAGTAGTTATGAATTTACACGCATTCGAAGTTTCGATAATTTTTGAATCCCGCAACAGTAGTGTGACGTCACGCCACACCTCGGCCGTACAGCCCGGATTCGGATCGATTTGATTGCACTACTACAAGCATACGGTGTGTCCACGATTGTGTGGACAAATTGTGGGCCAGTGAAGGTGAAAATTTTCAAATTTGGATCGATTTGGTTCGTTCTATGAAAGCTGTTTCTCTGTACGTAAGTATATAATATATTTTCTATTCTGTGCTTGTTATGTAAAATCAACACAGTTTATACTTACTGCTGTAGGCGTAGGTAAGTATTTATTACTAACTAGTTACAACCTGGATAGTTTATTCATTTGTTTTGTATTATTTTTTAAAACCTCCTTGTAGCGCAGTCGAATAAAAAAGAAGGAATCTGTAATATGTATGTAGTACCTTTAAGTACGCTTACACACTCGCCGCAGCTCCCGCCGCGGTGTCGCTGCACTAGGATTTGTAATGTTCGTAATTACCCGCCTGCGCTAAAAGAAGGGTTACATTATTCGAGTGTATGTATGTATGTATATTTATTTGGCGCAGTCAGCTTTTGTGTTTTTTTAATAATTATAGTTATTTGTATGTAATTTTATGCCGTACCGCCGGCAGTAAAACGTGGCAGTTCCAACGGAATCTATACAAATTCCGGCGGCTCCACCGGAGTTGCAGCGCGTGTGTTGGGGCGCGTAGGCTGGGACTGTAATATAATCCGGAATCCCGTCGGGAATATTCAGAGCACTTAAAATATATAGCAAAATTCTCTGAATTTTACTTGGCCTACCGAGTTCTGGATCATATACTCCCAGCCTTATTGATTTCAATCAAAATAAAAATAAATAAAAATTTAAGCGCTTATAACCCATCTAGTTATATTTTTTTATTTTATCGCTTATAGTATCAACCAGTTGTATTCACTAGCGGTCCATCCAGTTCATAAAGTATTATGATCGTTTTTTTTTTCCAATTTATTAAATACAGCTGCGCGGATGTAGCCATCAAATTAAGCTAGATTATAAATTACTAGATACTGCCCGCGACTTCGTACGCGCAAGAGTAAATCCAGCGGGAACCATATATTTTCTCGCGATAAGAAGTAGCCTATGTTCTTCCCCGTGATCTACTCCATATCTGTTTCAAATTTCATCAAAATAGGCCAAGTACTCAGTAGTTTCGGAGCATATTCAATACAAGTAAAGATACAAACAAATCTTTCCTTTTTATAATATAATATAAGTATAGATACATTATTTACGCTGAAAATTAGTAAAAAACATTATTAATGAGGGTTTTTAATATTTTTTATGCCGTTAGGGGGCAGACCCAACTCACACAAAGCGTCATGTGGTAAGTAAGGTAAGTAAGTGGTATCAAAAACAGTCAATAAGAATTTTCGATTCTTTTTCCTTTTTAATCTGTTGTCTATGTACAGACATAGGCTCGGCGCAAACAGTTGACAAGAAAAAATATACCGACTTTTAAAGTAAACATACACAAAAAAATATGAAATAAGTCTTATTTTCTAAATAATTCCCCTTTTAAATTCGGCTAAAATTTTAACTATTTCTCTACTCAATCTTCTTAATTTTGAAGTCAATACCAGCTCAAACAATATCCTGCAATATTTTATAGAACACACGTTCAAATTTGCTGGTACCGACTTCAAAGCTTAGTAGAGAAGTAGTCAAAATTTTAGTCAAATTTAAAAGGGGAAGTATTTAGAAAATAAGATGAGTATTTTTACTTTGGAAGTCGGTTTAATTTTTTGTTTAAAAATAATAATTTATTCCCTTTTTGGTGATATTTGTTAAATTATTATTTTAAGAACGTTTAAAATAAACGATTGAATGTATAATTGAATACGCGCCAAGCTTCTATTAGACATTGTAAATAAGATGATGATGATGAGTACTGTGAGTTACATAGTGGCATATGCTTGCAGTTCCTTAATCAATGCCATAATTTCCAAACGCGTATTTTTAAAGACTGAGGAGTTCTGTTCAGTGCTTTTGGATCCAGGGTATACCTTGATGCAAAATCTTATTTTTTGGTAGCATGTGCTTGTGCCACTTCAGAAAAAGTCAAAATCACTATATGTGTCCATATTAATCTCGAGGAGTTCCCTCGACTCCTCATGGATCCTATCATCAGGATTCCACTTTAGTGACTAATGGACCAATTTCGAATAATACCCTTTACAACAACAAAAGAATTTTGCAAATACGTCCATAAACGGGAGTTACTCTCCCGTCTATGGACGTAACGTTTGTTATCCGTGTCGGTATAAAGTACTATGAGAATATCATCATAATGTGATGATGATGATGTGTGGTGTGATGATGGTGGTGATGATAATGATTACTACGCCGAAATTCCCAAACATGTTCCTATAATGAGTCAGGAGTTCTGTTCAGTACTTTTGGATCCAGGGTATACCTTTTTGGTAGCATATGCTTGGAATACTTTAGAAAAGAAGAAAACCATATGGGTCCATATAAATTTCGAGGAGTTCCCTCGATTCCTCATGAATCCCATCATCAGTTCACCACTTTGAGGTCAATTCTTATATTTTAGGGGTGTCTATGTAATTAATTATTGTAGTTGTATGTTATTAATACATGTGAAGTGGGGGATGATTTGTTTCGTTCTACCCCATCGTATGTGGTATCGTCGAATAGGTATTTTTAAATAAAGGCAAGTTTTATACATGATTACTCTTTTAATCTAAACAATTTTTGAGTTATCGACCTCCAAAGTTGTCCTGGTGTTTCTATACTATATAACAGGTAGAAATTTGAAACTTTCATGCTGATAGGTCCTACTAAATATCTTCTATTTACGAAAATGACTTAGGGCGAAATCGGACAATTACTTCTGAAGTAATTTGAAAAAAACCTATTGCGCGGTGATAGTTACGGAACCCTCTTCAGACATGTCCTGTCATGGTCTTGGTTAGGTTATTATTTTGATAATGTTTGTCGATGTCAGCCATATTAATAATAAACTACTTTATGGCTCGTTTTAGTGATAGTGGCGGTGGCGATCGAACCGTCTACAGCTGATGCTCTAGTCACTAGTGAGTGCTCACGTGAACTCCTCCATTACTTCTGCCGCCCTGGTCCTTGCAATTAAAAGCTGAGAAAAACTCAATGAACCAGCGAATTAAAATATCTAGAATGTAAGATAAAATATTTCGCAATAGGTGTCTTGGGAAAATATGTCATTGTTGCGGATAATATGTGGCAAAAAAATACTTTATTTTTAAAACCCGTCAATGTGGCAAAAAGTATTAATTACTATTATATTGCAATTGTTGTCGTCAATCCTTGATACAACCGACCGCACTGAAAATGAGGGTTAAATCTGATTGACTTTGAGAATTCGTAATATACATATAGATAAAATATGCTTACTTATTTTGATAATATTTGCTACAAAAATAAAACGTTTAGCGGTCAAATCTCACAAACCTTCGTGAATATATGAAGCGTCAGCTCACACCGAGACGAGAATTCAATTTTGAATAGCCTTCTTGAAAAAATGCCGCGCCGCCCGCGCCGTGTGATTAAAAGGTTAGAACCACTCCTAATTTAATCACAAAGGATTTAAAGATTCCGAACTACTGGTCCAAGAGCCTCGTGTAAGTTATTCAGTTAGTAGGACAAAAAGGTTGAGAATCATTGTTCTAGGAGTCTTATTTAACTTAGTGGGACAAAAAAGTTGAGAACCACTCCTGTAGGAGTATAAAACTATAAGTTAGTAGGATTAAATGTTGAGAGCAACTGTTCGTTACATCAGCCTTCCTAGATATAAAGTAATTGATCGATTATAAAATACAATTTACAACGATTGCCGATGACGCAGTAATAAAACAATTAAGTGAAGAGACTTATAAGTTACTTATAATAGTTATTGGTTCTGATAACATAATTCAAATTACATGGTAAAATTATTTCCTCGCACGACACGCGAAATTAATCCTTATAATCTGAACGATTGAAACGAAATTAATAAAATGTAGTTTTTTTAGTAGCGTAGAATCAAAAAGTTCTATAAATAGTATACAATGAAGTCGCTTCTTTTAATATTCGCTTAGATCTTTTACGCCCGAAATTAATAATCAATATTAATCTCATTTTAGCTATCTGAGATCAAGAATTCAATACATTTTGACGATCCTAGGATTAGCTTCACGTCAATTTACGTCAATTTTTGTTTTTGAGAATCTAAGATTGAAGTCAATCTAAGATTTTAGATACCTACGTTATTAATTTCGGGCGTTTTCAGAAATATATAGAGTGATTCAAGAGGATGTATAAGTACGCTAAGATAAAATTCGCCTAAGTTATTACCTATAATATTATCTGCCACGAAAAGTCCCGTGAAAATCGGTCCAGCAGTTTCAGAGACTAGACGGAACAAAGAGACAGACAGAGGGACAGGCTAAAATTAAAAAAAGTGTTGTTTTATTGTAAGGGAACGTACCCATACTACGTGACCTATTTTTAGGGATTTTTTGACCCCTCCCTCCCCTCGGTGACCACTCGTAGTATATGCCAGACTCCCCCCCCTTCTCCCTAAAGTTTTTACGTAGTATTGACAAGTAAGTATGATTTTTAATCATTTCGTAGGCAGAAAGTGTAACAATTGAAAATAATTTGACTCATATTTGTTTTTATGAATACGGCGTTTATTGCATAAGACTGCATGCATGCTTATAATTACTAGTAAATTAAATATTGTGAAGAAGAAAAACTTATGTAAAAACATATAGCTACAGTAACTTAATTTACAAAAACAACACATGTTTTCTGTTTAATTACATTAATATCCATCTCACACGTCTCCAATGAATGCGTTCCTAGCATCAATCCACTCGCATACATCATTGGTCACGGGGGCAGTAGTATCAGGAGTTTCTTCAGACTTGGTCATTTCCTCTTCATCGACGGCCTCGACTTCTAACCATTCCACGCTTTCTCCCATAACATACAAAACCTCATGAGGCCTCCTGGAGAGAATCCGCAGAGGTCGTACGCAAGACAAATGGTCCACTGCACCACCATGCGAATTTCACCACTGCGCGCCATATTCGAATATAGGTAAAGTAGAAAAAACGCAAAATTTCTTTCGGCGAAATAGACAACGTAACAAAAATTTAAGCCCACGCTCCTGTGACTGAGCGTAGTATTTTTAAGACCTCCCACCCCCCCTAAACGGGTCACGTAGTATGGGTACGTTCCCTAAGCACCGTCATACCATTTATACTGTTAATTTAAAATTACAAACAGACACTTCAATTTTATTTATTTGTATGTACATACATTTTTATTTTTTCTTATTATTTTTTATTATTTTATACATTGCACCCATACGAAGCTAGGGCGGGTCGCTAGTTTGTATTAAAGGATAATAAAAACATAATATTTAATTATTATGTTCTACGTCCGCTTTGTACTTTTTATCAGACGACACTATGTAGCTGCAGCTATTTCCTGTCACCTTAGAACTTTTTTTAACTTAGAACGATTTGAAAGGCCGTCTTTATAAAATTTACTTCTTTCCCTTAGAACTAGGCCGATCTGAAAGGCCGTCCTTATAAAATTTTTGAGAGAAAGAAAAAGTCAAAAGACATCACATTATTTCTGTATTAATAAATGACTTACCTGATGGCCGATACATGAATTACCCAAAGTAACGTTTACATTTCTTTTAATGACTGGCATCGCAGTCCAACATGACATAGAAACTGAAACACGAAATTTGAAAATTTAGACGTCCCTTCGACGGGTCACAATTATTATTACCCGGATTTTTCCACTGCCTTCAGTTTTGTGCACACGCATACATTAATGATTCACCGTATGCTTGTAGTAGTGTGAGCAAATCGAAAGCTAACTGTGTAGCTGTTCATCTGGTACTTCTCTTTAATACTTATATTACATATACATAAACAATGTAATAATAACCTGTAAGTGGCTCATTTTAAATTGTATTGTCATTTTAATTCATTTTGTAATATTTTGTTGATTTGGATCTCTGTTATTAGAAATAAATGAATTTTATTACATTCATCTTATGCTTTAAACGAGACAAACTTGTATATATATAATCGGTTCCCAAAAACGGCTGCAAGTGTTACCATAGTATGCAGGTAGTTTTGGGAGAGAAAAATCGATATTCGTCTTGTCCCAGGGACACTGCTCATTTATAAGCTATAGAATAATGTATTTTTCTTTCGTCGTGCAACAATATATCAATGATTTCGTCTCTATTATGTCAGCCCGGTTGGCAATTTGGTATGCGTATACACGGTATAATTATTGTGATTGTTTTTATTTTTTTAATTTTTCAGAACTCCGAGCAAAGCTCTGTTGCCCAGGTACTTTATTTTAATATTTTAGTTAGTGGGTAAACTTGTTAGTTCATACGACCGCACACTAGAGTGTCCATTAATTCGTAACGGAATGGACACGACGGCCACGTCAAATCCAATCTTACGGATGTCGTGCTGCGTTTAAATCCATTTTGCGCCAGTCAAGAAATAATTGTAATTACTGGGCGTAAACTTTAATTGCTATTGGAATAAATGGGTGTAAGAAAATGTGTCGTAAATAATAATTCATAATGGTTACATCTATATCTGAGGGTCAGCTCACACGGAGACGCACCACGACGCGCTCACGTCTAATAATAATGATATTAAGAGCAAACTACTTGTTATGTATAATTGTATGTTGATTTTCTAGACAGTTTTTCAGGTTTGTCTATGTGCGTATAAAAATATAGTATAAACCATGCTTCGGCACGAATTGACCGGTTCGACCGGATAAATACCATGGCCTTACAGAAAACCGGAGTGATATAACGCTTGCATTGTGTTTCGTTTACAAGTGGTACCACTCTGGTGTTGCAAGTGTCCATTTTCAAGTCAACCCTTTAAAGTGTACCAAATACATAATCGTAACAAAAGAAAAAATAAGTAGCAATTATAATGAAATATATTAATATCGAATAATTATTCTTGATATAGAGTAATTTAGTGGGTCAGATGTCGAATGTTCTGTGGCAGCTTGTAAAAAATAAAATTTTGACGGGGAGAAAATGTCACTCGGCTTTTTGAAAAGTAATGGTATGGAGGACTGACGGTCCGCTCACATCCTTCGTTCAGTATAGCAGCGCGTTTTCCTATAAAGAAATACTTTGATAAAGAAGCTATTAATTGTATAAAATATATGTGTGAAGTGTACCTACTGTGTAAGAGCAAATATGGTACGAGTATGAGTGGAACTGAATAAATGTGTGGTTATGTAGAAACTGTTTTATTTAACAAACTTATAGTGACGAGACTCCTATAATTGGTGACCCCGACGTTTGGAACAGTGATAAAGTGCAATATAAATTTTCAAAAAATAGACACGCCGCAAGACACGACCGCAAGTCAAAAGGACGCAACTCAAAATATATCGAACTCACAAACGGAAGTAAACCGCGTGGGTGTAAAAGTGCCTCCATTTTGGCCAGAACGTCCGGCGTTGTAGTTCGTTCAACTAGACGGCCAGTTTTTACTGTCAGGTATCTCAACAGACTCCACGAAGTTTTATATAGCTTGCGGGAATTTGGACCATAAGTACGCTATTGAGGTTGCGGATATCATAGAAAACCCTCCGAAAGAAGGCAAGTACGAAACTTTAAAAACCGAGTTGATCCGCCGTCTGACCGCCCCGCGCGAAGAAAAAATCAAACAATTTCTAGGCAGCAAGGAGATCGGGACACGTAAGCCGTCGCAGTTTCTGCGGCACTTGCGGCACCTTGCCGGCCCCAACATCCCCGAAGAGTTCATCAGAACTACGTTGTACAACCGTCTACCAGTATCGGTACAGCATATCATAGCCTCACACGGCGATATGGCTCTCGACAAGCTGGCAGAGCTATCGGACAAAATAACGGCGATCGTAGCGCCGACACTCCAGGAGGCAGCTATGACACCCAGCAGTAACACAAGCGAACCGGTATTGACAGCGAGACAAATTGAGCAACTGACAAAACAGGTAGCAGCGCTTAGTACACATCAGTCGCGACCGCCGCGTCGCAGATTCCATAGACGAAGATCGAGATCGCATTCGAAATCTCAGATGAGGAACAATGGTATGTGCTACTACCATAATAAATTTGGCAACAAAGCATATAAATGCACCTGCCTCTGCTCCTTTACGGGAAATGCCGACGGCAGTCAATAGTGGCGGCTAATGACTGCCATTCATGCATCGGCCGCCTCTTCGTCACCGACAGGAAGACCAAGTTGGAGTTCCTAATAGATACCGGCTCGGACTTATGTGTATTCTCTAAGAAAGCGACTTGAGGACAGCGTAATAAAACTGAGTTTCAATTATACGCAGCAAACAACTCTAAAATATCGACGTACGGCTACGTGCAGCTGCATTTAAACTTTGGTTTGCGTCGAGATTTCGCGTGGAAATTTGTGGTAGCTGATGTGGCAAAACCGATAGTAGGCGTCGACTTTTTAAGCCACTACAACTTATTAGTCGACTGCCGCAATCATCGACTCATAGACAACCTCACGACACTCTCGGTACCCTTACCACATTGTGCTAAAGAAACGGAGGTATTAACCATCAAAGCCGTGCCTGGCGACTCGAAATACGATCATCTGTTGAAGAGTTTTCCCGTTATTACGAGGCCCGCCGGTACACCTGTGGAACCAAAGCACAATACGAAGCATCACATACGCACCACACCCGGTCCACCGGTAAGCGCCCGCCCTCGTCGATTAGCTCCAGACCGCCTTACGGTTGCAAAAAAGTAGTTTGATGAAATGCTGATAAACGGTACTGCGCGTAGATCGGAGAGCGCATGGTCATCACCACTACATCTGACAAAGAAAAAAGATGATGGGTGGCGACCGTGCGGTGATTGAACGGTAATCGCAACCTCACTTTAAATCTTAAACGCACAAACGATACCAGACCGCTACCCCATCCGTCATATTAAAGTATGAACTCGCTGGCACTAAAATATTTTCAAAAATTGATCTAGTTAAAGCTTACAATCAGATACCTGTTTTCGAGAACGATATACCAAAAACCGCCATAACTACACCTTTCGGCTTATACGAGTTTCCTTATATGACTTTTGGCTTGAGAAACGTAGCTCAGACCTTTCAGAGATTCATAGACGAAGTACTTCAAGAAATGAGCAATGTATACTCTTACTTGTATGACATATTAATATACTCGCGCACGGATGAGGAGCATTTAAAACACTTGGAAGAACTTTTTGAGCTACTTTCGAAATATGGAATTTTAATTAATATATCAAAATGCATTTTTGGCGTACCAGAGATATCATTCCTAGGATATCATGTAACAACTGATGGAACAAAGCCTTTGGATAAAAAAGTAGAAGTCATCAAAAACTTACAACCGCCAACTACAGCTAAACAACTCAGAAGATTCCTAGGAATGATAAATTACTATCGAAGATTCATCCCACAAGCCGCAAAACTTCAAAGTCCATTGAATGATTCTTTAATGGGTAATATTAAAGGTACAGTCCCTATAAAAATGACCAAGGAAATGTTGGAAGCCTTTGAGTTATGCAAACAAAGCCTCGCAGAAGCTACGCTACTTACTCGCCCGGACATACATGCAGAATTGGCACTCTTCACGGATGCTTCAGATCAGGCCATTGGAGCTGTCCTGCAACAAAAAGTAGGAAACATATGGAAACCATTGTTGTTTTTATCCCGAAAGTTATTTCCTAGCCAAAAAAAGTACAGCCCTTACGATAGAGAATTACTTGCGATATATGACGCAATCAAACATTTTCGGTATATGTTAGAAGCAAGACAATTTACTTTATATACAGACCACAAACCACTTACTTTCGCATTTTCTACAAAAAGAGACAAATATTCACCGCGACAATTTAGATACCTGGATTTTATTGCTCAATACTCCACAGACCTTAAACATATACCCTGAAGCGACAATGTAAGAGCAGATGTGTTATCGAGGATAAAAGACATTACTGAAGCTTTCAACTACAGAGATCTTGCAAAAGATCAGGAACAAGATCCTGAATTGCAAAATCTACTCCAAAATTCTACATCTCTAAAATTGCAAAAACACAATGATGTATACTGTGACACATCTACGGGGAGAAATAGGCCATACATAACACCTAAATTGCGCAAACAAATTTTTACTAAAATGCATGAGCTCTGCCACCCTGGATCGTCAGCATCTGCAAAACTGGTTGGCGAGAGATTTGTATGGCCCGGAATGCAAAAATACTGCCGACGATGGGCAAAAGAATGTATAGATTGCCAAATATCCAAAGTTACCCGCCACACATCTTCTCCTTTGTCCTCTTTCCCTATACCTTCCCAACGTTTTTCCCAAGTCCACATCGATTTAATAGCCATTACCTTATTCTAATGGGTACAGGTACTGTTTGACTGCCATCGACCGCTACACACGCTGGCCCGAGGTATACCCAACAGCAGAAATCACAGCTGAGACATGTGCATGAGCTTTTGTCTCCGGGTGGGTGTTACGATTCGGAGGCCCCGCCATCATCACGACGGACCGAGGTCAGCAGTTCCAATCACAACTTTTCAAACGCCTGGCCGAAATCATAGGCGTGGAACATCGCCCCACCACAGCATACCATCCACAGTGCAATGGAATGGTGGAGCGGCTACACCGCCAGCTGAAAGCAGCCTTGGTCCGCCATAATACGGCCGATTGGTCAGAGTCGCTGCCATGGGTCCTACTAGGAATGAGAGCAGCCTGGAAAGAAGACATCAAATCCTCATCAGCAGAGCTACTCTACGGTGAACCATTGAGGTAGCCAGGAGAGTTTTACGCGCCAATGCCTGCACTTACACTCGATCAAACAGATTACGTGGAACGTCTTCGAAAACACTTTACTTAACTTTCACCAACGCCAGCGTCAAATCACTCGAGAAACCGCACATTTTACATACCCCAGGACATATGGTCTTCAGAAAATGTTTTACTACGTCGAGGACCAGAAAAACGTCCCCTGCAATCACCCTACACAGGTCCGTATAAGGTGTTGACCAGGAACAAGAAAACCTTTAAATTGCAAGTGCAAGGTAAAGAGATGTCAGTCTCTATAGACAGAAGTAAACCAGCTTACCTGCCTTGTTACGATACCTACGAAATGAAGGATATTATACTTACTCCAGCAGCAACGTCCGCTCCAGCAAGATTAGTCGTCCCAGCAGCAACATCCGCTCCAGCAAAACCGATCGTTGCAGCAGCACCTGAAAAAACTACACGAAGCGGTAGACGTGTGCGTTTTCCCAATCACTATCGCCCGTTAACCGGTCTCGGCAGGGGAGTGATGTGGCAGCTTGTAAAAAATAAAATTTTGACGGGGAGAAAATGTCACTCGGCTATTGAAAAGTAGTGGTAAGGAGGACTGAGGGTCCGCTCACATCCTTCGTTCAGTATAGCCGCGCGGTTTCCTATAAAGAAATACTTTGATAAAGAAGCTATTAATTGTATAAAATATATATGTGAAGTGTACCTACTGTGTAAGAGCAAATATGGTATGAGCGGAACTGAATAAATGTGTGGTTATGTAGAAACTGTTTTATTTAACAAACTTATAGTGACGAGACTCCTATAGTTCGATGATCGTGTCCTCACATAAACCAAGATGGGGGGATGACCGGTCTAATGAAAAAATATAATTTAATAATATGACATTATTAAGACTTCGAAGATCTTCAGTGGGACATAAAGGGACGGATATGTAAATGTAGACTTCACAGAATCACAATTAAAGGTGTAATTTAATTACATAATTAATTTAAAAGTTACATAAAATTATTCAAAAACAAAACATTAATTTTAAAATTTAATCTAAATGTGCACCTTATCTATTATAATCGATACTTATTACGTTATCAGGTAGTTAGCTTACCTAATACCTAATGAAGTCGAGTTAAAATGTTTTTTTTTGCACTGCATTTTTAAATACACAATTCACACCTTTTTAGGGTTCCACAATACACAAGGTTCCCCTTATAGTTTCGCTCTGTCCGTCCGTCTGTCTGTCTGTCTGTCTGTCTGTCTGTCTGACTGTCTGTCTGTCTGTCTGTCTGTCTGTCTGTCTGTCTGTCTGTCTGTCCGCGCTAATAGCTTCTGTAATTATAATTACAACAATCTACAAAAAAAACAACACACACGGTGTACAAAAAAAATTGTTTTGGGTTTCTGTTCTTATGCTTGAATTCTGATTTCAAACATCGCAAAACACTCGGATATCCATTTTTAAGTCTTAAAGTTTGCTTTTGTCTGATTTATGTTGATAAGTACGTTTTGAAGATTTTAATTGATTTTTATGAGCAATAGGTGGTAGCACTTTAATTATCTTAATTGCAAATTCTGAACGGCACTAGTGAGTGTTTACTTGTCTATTACTATTAAAAAAAAAGTCTATTACAGTTGTAACAACCGACTTTTACGTCGTATTTAGTTAGAAAATGGCATCAAGACATTGTAAACAGGATGTTGATTCATTCTGTTTTATTTGCGGTGAATTTATTAAAGTAAGAAACAAAAAGTTTGCTTTGGCAACAAATAATAAGTTATAACCTCAAAATACGGAATCAAGATAATAAATGGGTGCCTCACTTTGCTTGTGTTAATTGCAAAAATACTTTAGAAGGTAATAAACGCAATTATAAATTTGTAAAAATGTCGAACATGTAAATATTTTATTTGAGTATTTCTTATTCTTTTACATAAAAAACTCATAATACACTAGTTCTTTTTGTTATTTCTAGCCTGGTATCGAGGAGAAAAACGACACATGAAGTTTGCAGTGCCAAGACCTGTTTGGAGGGAACCTGGTGATCATGTCAAAGATTGTTATTTTTGTTATTTTGACTTCGCCCGTGTGAAATTAGGTTTTAAACTTTCATCACCTATTTTACTCACCTAGGGACTAAATTTTAGAAAACGCTGACATACGTAACTAATTTTTTTTTTTCGTTCTCAATTCATATGAAGTATCATGTAAATATGTCCAAGGAATAAGAAGGTTTATACAGGGATAAAAACTTTACCCCCTTGAGTGTTTAATTTAGAAAAATCCTTCCTTAGTGGTTGCATACGCTATACCAGAAATACGTGTGCAAAATTTCAAATTTCTAGTCTTAAAGGTTTGGCCTGTGCATTGATACATCAGTCAATGAACTTTTCTTTATTAAACTTTTCGATGTGCAGGTCCTTACTGGCCCTACAGATACAAATGTATTATTATCGATAGGATGTTGTTGCCGAAATAATTTCCAGTGATAGTTAGGAATGGAATTGGTGTCCCCATTAATCTAATGATAATAGTCGTGATGAAATACAATTAACATTCTCTAAGTTTTGTTGTTATAAATAGTATTCTCCACTAACCACGGTATATTCATTTTGTACTCTCAAGATTTCAACAGTTTATTCACAGTTACCGAGCGAAGCCGGTGATGTACTAATATTAATACTAAAGTACTAAATAATTTAGATAGAAATAAATGTTAAAGGATATCGTCGTGGGAGTAGAAATCGAAAGGGACCAAGAGATTCCGAATCAGAGAGCTGCATATTTTTCTCATACTGAACAACTGTATATTTGAATATAAGCCTTTGAACAATATTGTAAATAAGACATCATGAATAGCGATACAGTTATCGTTGACCTTCAAGGATTTAAGGATATCAAAAATAAATTTATCGTAAAAGAATTTTCAATTGCAACCAAAGACTACACAGAGACGTTTGTAATTAAACCACCATATCCTTATAATAATCTTACAAGTGAAGAAAAGAAGCAAGTTCGATGGTTAGAACAAAATCGTGGACTACGTTGGAGTGAAGGATTCATTGACTATCGTGAATTTCAAAGGACGATTATTCCCTACTTAAGCGGTAAAAAAATACTAACAAAAGGAATGGAAAAGATTAAGTGGATTCATGAGCTATGTCAAGACTGTGAAATAATAGAATTAGGGGAAAAGGGTTGTCCTAAATTTTTAATATTGTATTATAAAGAATATTTTGAGAAAGCAAAGAAAAAAGAAAATGACATATCGAATTGTGTTCATCACAAAAATATATGTGCTTTTAAAAATGTACTCTGTCTGAAAACATGGTATTGTGAAAATGCTAATTTGTTTTAATATTTTTATCAAGTAAAAAATTTACTTTCTTAATAAAATATGTCTATTAGAATATAATTTTCTTTAATTTCCTTTTGTTCTGTTATAATAAATTAAACCAAGGAGAAAAAATCGACACTATTTAGTTTTTTTTATTTGTTCAAAATTTTTTATATTATATTATACTAGCTTTTGCCCGCGGCTTCGCCCGCGTGAAATAGTATTGTTGGAGAAAATCTACTTCGGCGAATAACTCTCTACTTACAGCAATATACTTCTGATACAATATTGAAAATGTTTTTAGGTTAACCAATGCAGATGGTTTAAAATGGGAAATAAATAAATATATATAAATAATATATATATATATATATATATATAAATATCGACATGACATGCGCGATCGTTTGATATACATTTATCGCGCTTGAATATAAATTTTACGATATCTTAATACATATTAAAGACAATTTAAAAAAAACCCACATCATAATCCGTTGCGTAGTTGTAAAGATTTAAGCATACATAGGGATAGACAAAAAAAGAGACTTTGTAATATACTATGCAATGATAATGATTATACCGACTATAGTAAAGAAAGAAGAAAAGAAAATAACGTTTTGAATTGTGTCCGTCACGAAAAGATATGCGTTTAAAAATGTACTCTGTCTGAAAACATGGTATTGTGATAATGCTAATTTGTTTTAAAAATTTCATCAAGTAAAAATTTCACTTTTTAATAAATGTGTATTGAAATATAATTTTATTTCATTTCCTTCCACTCTATAATAATAATTAAACCAAAAGAACAAATCGACATTGATATTTTTTCGAGATTTTTTATTTGCTTGAAATCTTTAGTAAAAATTTTACTTTTTAATAAGTGTATATTTTGAATATCATTTTAGTTTAATTCCTTTTTCTCTATAATTAAAATAATGGTAATTTGTTTTAAAAATTTTGTTTTTCGAGATTTTTTATTTGCTTAAAATCTTTAGTAAAATTTTTTTTTTTAATAAGTGTATATTTTGAATATCATTTTAGTTTAATTCCTTTTTCTCTATAATTATAATAATGGTAATTTGTTTTAAAAATTTTGTCAAGTAAAAATTTCACTTTGAAAAAAATGTATATTGAAGTATCATTTTATATCATTTCCTTCTACTGTATAATAATAATTAAACCAAGGGGATCAAATCGACATCGATATTTTTTAGAGATTTTTTTATTGGCTTCAAATCTTTAGTAAAAAATTTACTTTCTGATAAGTGTATATTTGAAGTATCATTTTACTTTAAATCATTTTACTCTATAATAAATAAAGCGAGGCGAAAAATCAACACCGATATTTTTTAGAGAATATTTATTTGTTCAAAATTTTTTGTCAAAATTTTACTTTTAAATGAATGTCTATGTAATTGGAGTATCATTTTATTTCCTTTTACTCTATAATATTAAATAAACCAAGGGTAAAAAAAATTGACACCGATTGTCTGAGATTATTTATTTGTAAAAAATTTTTGATATTATATTATACTGGCTATTGTGAAAAACAAAAAAGCAAATAATATTTTGAATTGTGTTCATCACAAAAAGATGTGTTTTAAAAATGTACTCTGACTAAAACCACGGTATTGTTATAATGCTAATTTGTTTTAGAAAGTTTTATCAAATCAAAATTTTACTTTTTAATCCCCTATCCGAAAGTTGATATTTACAAAGTTATTGAAATTTCAAAAATTTTTCTTTATTTTCGACTTTTTGACTTTGACATGACGTATTTTTAAAAATGTTGTCTTTTGAGTGATTTTTTTATGTATTTTAACCGTCAATGAGTCAAATATTATTTTTAAGGAATAAATAGGGACAAACTAAGCGAGAATTTTTCATTATGAGACATGAAACAGAATTTTCTTTTAAGAAAAATGCACATTTTTCTTAAAAACAGGTGATTTTCTTAAAAAAATGTATGATACAATGCGTACAAATATTCTAAATAACTTCCTTATCTCGTTAGCTTTCCAAAAAGGTACAAATATGTACATAAAAATATGAACATGTAATAAACAAAGACAAAACAATCATCAGGTAACGTTATCTCAAGAATTACTCTACCTGAGGCGACCTTTTTTTTCAATTGTTTCCTTTGTTCAAACTTCGGGATGTTTCGGCTACTGTCGTCGCGGCCCTTTGTCAATGAGTTACCGACTGGCTTAGAGAGCAAATTTAGTAGCTAATATTAGTTTTAAGTCAACTATTGCCGTGTACGGACGTATTGTTGCTTTAAACTACACCCTTACTTCTACTTGTGATTTTTTTGTATCGCGATGGCTGCTTTTGAGTACGATGAATACGCTGACATCTTGTTTTGTTACGGACTTTGTAATGGTAATGCTGCTGCTGCACGAAGGACATACGTTGAACGTTTTCCCAATCGACGAGTGCCAAACGTTAGAGTGTTTTCAACAACATTTCGACGAATTCGGGAAAGCGGCCGTGTTGATAGAAGACGTGGCGATTCAGGCAGACCTCGTTTGTATGCTCCAGAAGAAGAAGAGGAAATTTTAACACTTTTTCAAAATGATCCTTCTATTTCTACAAGAGCGGCAGCTAGAAGACTTGGATTGAGTCAATGGAAGGTGTGGTTTACAGTACACACAGCGCGTCTACATCCATTTCACTACACACCTGTCCAAGCGTTGGAAGAGGGAGACCCGGTTAGAAGAATGGAATTCTGCCGTTTTATGATAAATGCAGACATGGACGATCGCAATTTCTTCTCAAGAATATTGTGGACGGATGAATCGAAATTTGACCGTGACGGGATAAACAATTTCCACAACACACATTACTGGGCACCAAAAGGAGAAAACCCCAGGATGAAAAAAGAACGGGCCCATCAAACCAGATTCAGTCTAAATGTCTGGATGGGTATAATTAATAATAATTTAGTTGGAACTCATTTTTTGCCTCAAAATTTAAATGGTGAAATGTACGAACATTTCCTAAGAGAGGAGATTACTGGTTTAATGGAAGATGTGCTAATAGCAACTCGTCGTAATATGATTTTCCTGCATGATGGTTGCCCGGCCCACTTCCGCCTCGGCGTACGCCAGTGGCTAGACCAAACTTACCCACATCGCTGGATAGGTCGAGGCGGGCCAATTCCTTGGCCAGCACGGTGTCCCGATTTGACCCCGTGTGATTTTTATCTTTGGGGTCATATGAAGGCTTTGGTGTATACTACACCCATAACTACTGTAGAGGAGCTCAGAAGCCGCATAAGAAATGCAGCAGAAGAAATCAAAACTAGTCTTACTACCAGAATAATCAAAACAGAGGTACGGAGAAGACTACGGGCCTGTATCAGAAACAGAGGTTCACATTTTGAACAAGACCTAAAGTAGAATATTTATTATTAAATTTAATTAAACATTGATGTTTTTTAAACACAATAAACGTAATTAAATTCAAGTTTTTCCTTTTATTTTAACCTTATCGCAAATAAATCGATTTGACATTATTTCATTTTACTTCTAATATGTTTACTACAACGTCATATTTTTATGTAGACGTTTGCACCTTTTTGGAAAGCTAATGAGATAAGGAAGTTATTTAGAATATTTGTACGCATTGTATCATACATTTTTTTAAGAAAATCACCTGTTTTTAAGAAAAATGTGCATTTTTCTTAAAAGAAAATTCTGTTTCATGTCTCATAATGAAAAATTCTCGCTTAGTTTGTCCCTATTTATTCCTTAAAAATAATATTTGACTCATTGACGGTTAAAATACATAAAAAAATCACTAAAAAGACAACATTTTTAAAAATACGTCATGTCAAAGTCAAAAAGTCGAAATAAAGAAAAAATTTTTGAAATTTCAATAACTTTGTAAATATCAACTTTCGGATAGGGGATGCCATGAAAAATATTACTGTAAATGAGGTCTACTTTCTGTCTTTCAAAGGAATGTATCGAATTTCAGGTCACCCTGTATATATTATTTATATATATTTATTTATTTCCCATTTTAAACCATCTGCATTGGGTAAACCTAAAAACATTTTCAATATTGTATCAGAAGTATATTGCTGTAAGTAGAGAGTTATTCGCCGAAGTAGATTTTCTCCAACAATACTATTTCACGCGGGCGAAGCCGCGGGCAAAAGCTAGTATAATATAATATAAAAAAATTTGAACAAATAAAAAAAACTAAATAGTGTCGATTTTTTCTCCTTGGTTTAATTTATTATAACAGAACAAAAGGAAATTAAAGAAAATTATATTCTAATAGACATATTTTATTAAGAAAGTAAATTTTTTACTTGATAAAAATATTAAAACAAATTAGCATTTTCACAATACCATGTTTTCAGACAGAGTACATTTTTAAAAGCACATATATTTTTGTGATGAACATAATTCGATATGTCATTTTCTTTTTTCTTTGCTTTCTCAAAATATTCTTTATAATACAATATTAAAAATTTAGGACAACCCTTTTCCCCTAATTCTATTATTTCACAGTCTTGACATAGCTCATGAATCCACTTAATCTTTTCCATTCCTTTTGTTAGTATTTTTTTACCGCTTAAGTAGGGAATAATCGTCCTTTGAAATTCACGATAGTCAATGAATCCTTCACTCCAACGTAGTCCACGATTTTTTTCTAACCATCGAACTTGCTTCTTTTCTTCACTTGTAAGATTATTATAAGGATATGGTGGTTTAATTACAAACGTCTCTGTGTAGTCTTTGGTTGCAATTGAAAATTCTTTTACGATAAATTTATTTTTGATATCCTTAAATCCTTGAAGGTCAACGATAACTGTATCGCTATTCATGATGTCTTATTTACAATATTGTTCAAAGGCTTATATTCAAATATACAGTTGTTCAGTATGAGAAAAATATGCAGCTCTCTGATTCGGAATCTCTTGGTCCCTTTCGATTTCTACTCCCACGACGATATCCTTTAACATTTATTTCTATCTAAATTATTTAGTACTTTAGTATTAATATTAGTACATCACCGGCTTCGCTCGGTAACTGTGAATAAACTGTTGAAATCTTGAGAGTACAAAATGAATATACCGTGGTTAGTGGAGAATACTATTTATAACAACAAAACTTAGAGAATGTTAATTGTATTTCATCACGACTATTATCATTAGATTAATGGGGACACCAATTCCATTCCTAACTATCACTGGAAATTATTTCGGCAACAACATCCTATCGATAATAATACATTTGTATTTGTAGGGCCAGTAAGGACCTGCACATCGAAAAGTTTAATAAAGAAAAGTTCATTGACTGATGTATCAATGCACAGGCCAAACCTTTAAGACTAGAAATTTGAAATTTTGCACACGTATTTCTGGTATAGCGTATGCAACCACTAAGGAAGGATTTTTCTAAATTAAACACTCAAGGGGGTAAAGTTTTTATCCCTGTATAAACCTTCTTATTCCTTGGACATATTTACATGATACTTCATATGAATTGAGAACGAAAAAAAAAAATTAGTTACGTATGTCAGCGTTTTCTAAAATTTAGTCCCTAGGTGAGTAAAATAGGTGATGAAAGTTTAAAACCTAATTTCACACGGGCGAAGTCTCGGGCAAAATATACTAGTATTGAATACATATCCACGACCTAAGAACATAGAAAACTCGCACCGCCTCCACTTTGCAACTATTGGCCACTGAGCTACAGAGGTCGTCAAATATACATGAGGTTTGCTTTAAAATATATAAATTTTCTATTTAATTTTCTTCTAAAACTGGAGATTTTATGAGGTTCTGCTAAAGAATTATTCCTCGTAGATACACTTTGAAAAAAAAGTTCACCTTTATTCCTTATAGATCCACTTTTTAAAAACCAGTGTAGTGCTTCCTAATATGTGGGTGACACTGAAAATGTTTAGAACTGGCCAGTTAGAAACATTGCTAACGAATTTTTTTTTTTTGGTAACCTAATGTATTTAGTATATTGCATTCATTTGTCATTTGTTTTTATGAATTGGCGGCAAATCTAAAACTCTTGTTATACGTGAAAATGAACCTAACGCGAAAAAATTTTCGGTCAATGATTTATTATGACTTTCGTTGTGGGCTTACTCAACAACAAAGCTATGATAGACTGCGATTAGCATTTCTTAATGAAGCCTCATCTCGTGCCACTATTTACAGTTACTGCAGACTGGTATGTTAATCGCTGTTTACCTGTTGTCTTGGAAAGAATTCGACAGCAGTGCCCTCGAAGCAGGATCCTCCCTCACCACGACAATGCTTCAGCGCAGTCCGCAAAACGGACTGTTGAATATTTGACTATGGCAGGTGTCGAGATAATGAGTCATCCACCATACAGCCAGAGATATTCGCTTTACGAGCCCTGAAGATGCGGTGAAAGAGTACGAAAATACCATAGAAGAGACCCCTAAGGAATAATGGGTCCACCGCTTTTTTCAGTGGTTCCATCGAATGCGACGATGTGTAGAGAGGAACGGAGATTACTTCGAAAAACAATAAAAGTATTGACAACTTTCAACATTAAGCCGTTTTTCATTTTCTAAACATTTTCAGTGTTACCTAGGTAGATACACTTTAGGGTACAGGTGTGTAAACAAAAGTGTAATGACGACCTCTGTGGCTCAGTTGATTGAATGTGTTGGTGCCCAAGCCGGGGGTCGCGGGTTCGAACCCCGCCGAAGGAACATAAAGTTTTTCTGTGTTCCTGGTCATGGATTACGCTTCAGCAAGAATGGGCCGGCTCGATCGGGTAAATACCACGGCCACACAGAAAACCGATATGAAATAACGCTTGCGTTGTGTATCGCTGTGTGAGTGCGGATTTACCGTAGGTCCGAGAGGGGTTGGGGATTTTTATGACTGGGAACGCAGGTTACAACACCAGAGTAGGGTGTTGCGAGTTTCCATGAGCGACGGAAATCGCTTAACATTAGACGATCCATCTGCTCGATTCCTGACAAAACAACGATTTGAAATTGTGTTATTTTACCAATAAAATGACTCACTTACAATACCATTATTGTTTCACTGAACCACTAATGGCCCTAAGCTTATCACCGTCCATTGTTTACCGCTGCATGACGTAATTAGTAAATGAATAGAGCTTAATGAACCTAGTGATTGCAAAAGTCTATCTTTGTAACCGTTAGAGATATTGAAAAGCGGATAAGGGCAATCGATCGGGCATGGGCAAAAACCCCCAATTTGACACCAAACTTTTTTTTTTTTTTTTTTTTTTAGCTGGTGATGCCCATCGATGCCGAAAATCTGGAGCAAACCGGCAAAACCTACTACTCTTGGATTAACAATACAAAAATAACAATCTTTGACATGATCATCAGGTTCCCTCCAAAGTCTTGGCACTGCAAACTTCATGTCTCGTTTTTCTCCTCGATACCAGGCTAGAATTTTTTTTTTTTTTTTTTTTTTTTTACCTGGTGATGCCCATCGAATGCCGAAAATCTGGAGCAAACCGGGTTCACCGGGTGTGCCTTTGAGCCAGACCCGGTAAAAACCTACTACTTCCAAGTAATCGTCGATGTGGTAAAAATGCTGAAAAGATTTTTTATCCTGATCTTCCTTCGGCGTCTTCTCCAATACCTCATGGTGAAAATTTTCCCGTTCCATCTCGTTCAGAACGAGATATACTTATAATTCAATCGTCGCCAAGTTCAACAGAATCCAATACACGTCTTACTAACACCGACGGTAGTGAGTTAATGATGAAATCGCAGAGTTTTGGACCACATTTCATCAGCTCGACAGACTGGATTTGGGGATTAATACGAGAAAGCCCATACAAATATAAAAGATCCACTAAAAGTATTCATTTTTGAACTTGATTTTTTGTTATTTCCTATTTGTTTGCTATTATTTGTCATAATTCTTGTATAAAGAACTTTTATGTTCAATCAAAACTTTTCTTATTGTAAGTTTAAATAAAATTACAGAGAAAATATAAAATTAGTTTTTTTTAAACTCCATAAAATTGCTCTAGTTTCTACAAAAGCAAACTTTGATCGGAACAGATATTTTTTTATTTATTTGTAACATTTTTGAAACCAAAATTTCCCATTCAGGAGCCACACCCAGAAATCGTGTTGACCGGTGTTATGAATATAAATTGATGAAATTTCGTATAATTATTTATATTATATTTTTGGGGTGGCTCTCCATACATGTGAAGTAGGGATGAAAAAAATTGTTTCATTCTACCCCATCGTGTGGGGTATCGTTGAATAGGTCAATCAAAATAAAGGCAAGGTTTCATACATGACTTTTTTTAAAATTTCACAATTTTTGAGTAATCAGGCTCCAAAGTGGTTAGTAAGTTGCCCCCCTGGTATTTCTAAACTGTAGGTGATAGAAACTTGTGAGGTTCCATGCTGATAGATCATGCTAAATACTCTTTAGGAAAATTATTTTCAACGAAATTATACAATATCTTTTGAGTAATTCAAAGAAACCCCATTGCGCGTTGAGTAGTTACGGAACTCTCCTTAGACATGTGACATGCTCCTGGTTAGGTTTATTTTATTAAGGTTTCAGAAATTATTTTTATCTCAACTATTAAATAAGCGCGTTACAAAATATTGCAAAAAGTAGAAAATAAAACTTGTACAACAGCTAACGATACAGTAAGAATTTTAAAATGTACAATCAACTGTAAAATGACTTTACATTAATTTCACCGCATGCGAGCGCGATACGAGAGTTGAGTGAGATCTTTCACATCGTCGCGTCGGTTTGAAATTATACGATTTTTACCTGACTACGGCGAAGCCAAAAGGAAATATAATGATGTTGACAGTATGTATACAAGTCTGTTCCATCCTAGCGCCTAAACTACTGATCCGATTTTAATGAATATGGTGTCATTATGAAACAATAAGTGACATGGGCAATAGAATTTGCGTAGTCGGGTTATATGTACTTTTTATAAAAAAAAATGTTATTTTATGTATTCTTATCTCTACCGTATGTTATTCCTGTGCAAAATGTATACCATAATAACGATACTATCGAATGATGTCGTTGTAATATGTATATTTTAAGTTATTTTTATAAGCTTGTTTGGTTCCTGGCTAAGGAAGTTCCCTTAGCCAGGAACCAAACAAGCTTATTAAAAAAAACTTAAAATAACTCAAAAACCTTGTTTGTCATTTAAACCAAATACAAAATTATGAAACGGTATTTCGTATAGTTAACTTATTAGTCTACCACGTCCACTTTTCCCACTGTATGCTATTACATAGCATATTTATTGTATAGCAGGCTAACGAGGTTATTGACGATAGTGATGATGATGATGATGACCCATAGCTAGTCGTTGCTTGTCAGAAAAGCACTCCTGTCAAGCGCTGACCGCCTGCTGTAACTGTCTGAAATTCGAAGCGGCGGCCTTAAGCTATGTTCCCACGACCTTTTTTTAGTGGTCGTAAAAGCAAAAACTGCACTGTAAATAGAAATCTGCGCTAATACAATAGACCTGAAAATCGTGTAGAGTTGACAAATATGACATTTGACACTTAATATATCGAAGTATCAAGTGTTTGACACTTGATACTTCGATTTAAAGCTCTATTACATTAGCGCAGAGCTCTAGTTACAATGCAGTTTTTTCTGTCACACCACAAAAATGCTTTCGCGGGTACGAGGGCTATAGTAACTTCTAAGCTCTAAGCTTAGAAGATTTAGCCAACGTCCCCTCGAGCGTTTTTTTTGTGGTCGCGGCAGAAAAAACTCACTATAAATAGAACTGTGCGCTAATGCAATAGAGCTGAAAATCGTGTACAGCTGTCAAATCTGACATTTGACACTTGATACTTGACCACAAAAAAACCCTCTTGGGAACGTAGCCTTTCAATTGATTACTCAGTAGCTCAAGGAGGAACAATTGACAACTACGTATTCGTAACGTTATCGAATGTCAGTTGTATGGGCGCTGTTATAATTCTCATACAATTCTATTTCGATAAAGTTAGGAATACGTAGTTGTTAATTGTTCCTGCTAACCCCATAGTCCCTAACTGGACACGTTCATACATAGAGTATAGGTAAGTCGGAAACGAAAGCACGTCTTGTCTAAGGTCGCTAGGACTATAAACCACTGCGGAAATTGGCAAGGAAATAAACTGCAAGTGCGTAGGTATATGTATAGAACCGTGTATGTAATATTGTATGTATGTAATTTAAAATTAACAGCATTTCACTTAAAAAAAAAATCAATATTTTTTAATTTTGTCTGTCCATCATTCTGTTTGTTCTGGCTAATCTCTGAAACGGCTGGACCGATTTTCGCGGGACTTTAACTGGCAGATAGTTCATGTAATAAGGCTACTTTATCTTAGAGTTCCGTTTCCGTTAATTCTATGCAAACGAAGTTGCGGGCACCAGCTAGTCTTAAATATATAATAAATATAGTATAAAGAATATTAAATGTACTTCCGTTGTCTGGTACCCGTGCCACAAGTTCTTCGAGAACTCACCACACTTGTATTTCTATGGTCGTGTATTACAATGATCTCGTAGGTAGCGAGAAGAATTTCCGTGCGTTCAAAAGTTTTTGTCATGAGTACTAAGTATTGGAAACAATCCAATATTATTTTGCCATTATAAATAAATATCATTTAAATTATTAAATAATACATAAAATCAATTTAGTTATGTAGGCCTAATGACTTATATTATTCCCGTGGTGCTTCCCCTTCTAGTTATGACATTTTTGGTCATTACAACAATTTGGCTGTCTCCCGCTTTACTTGGGGATGGAAACTGGAATACATTCTACTTCTCCTACCTTTCTTCTGATTAATATCGTTGCGGGTCCCAAGACAGATTTAGCATGTCCCTCGGCACTACTTATAGTAACGAAGTAAGTATTAAGTAGTGTGTGCTTGTGCCATCCTACTAATATTATAAATGTGAAAGTTTGTAAGGATGGATGGATGGTTGTTACTCTTTCACGTAAAAACTACTAAACGGATTTCGATGAAATTTGGTATGGTAGTAGTTTAGGCTCTGGGTTAAAACATAGGCTACTTTTTATTCCGGAAAGTGTTCCCGTGAGATACTATATTTACGCGGGTAACCGAGTAAGCCGCGAGCAACAGCTAGTAAAGAATAAACGCTTCTCGACTATGTATGATAAAAACTTAAGGCCTGTTTGACAATCTTCTAATAATTGTCGGCTAGCTTATTCGGAAGTTTTTTCGCTGTTTACTTTTTATGGAGCGACAGAGACAAAACATGTAAATAAGCTTTCACTTATCAGTAGATTGTTCCTAGGAAGAAGAATAAAACATGGAAGGAGTACTAAAATCGAAGCCGTAAGCAGCAACCTATCTGTTTGATCAATGATAAAAACCAATAAAAGTAAAAGATAAAGAAAAGCCATGTCTTTTCGTTATTTTCTATGGTTGTCTTGTCTCGTCTTGTTGTCTTTAGGCCTTGACTTATACAGATCAAGACATTTTATAGGCCAACCCCCTTACTAATAAACAAATTACAGAATAATATCATTACCGATAAAACGCTAATATGTCAATCCTTTAATAACTATGTTTCAACCATTGGATCAACTCTTGCAAATAAAATTCCTAAACAGTTTCATAAGAACAAAGTCTACACAACAGAAAAATTTGATCCCAGTACTGAAACAACTCGAAAATTACATTTTAATCCAGTTACTGCAGAAGAAATATGTAGAATAATTGACAACTTAAAATCTAATACTAGTAAAGGAATAGACAATATAACTACTAAATCTATCATATCTTTAAAGCCTTATTATTCTTGATGACTTAACTAAATGTATTAACAAATGTTTACAGGATGGCATTCTTCCTGATAGCCTCAAAATAGCAAAAGTCACCCCTATCTAGAAAAGTGGTAATAGACTTGATCCGGGGAACTATCGACCCATATCTGTACTCCCAGTTTTGTCTAAAATTTTAGAAAAAGTGTTGTATAATCGCTTAGAAAACTATTTAAATATAAATAAAATTTTATATTAAAAAACAATACGGTTTTAGGCCCCACTCTAACTGTTTATCTGCTACTATAGATCTTGTTACAAAAATTAAAACTAATATAGACAGAAAACAAGTAGTTTTAGGTATATTTATAGACTTGAAAAAAGCTTTTGATACAGTCAGCCACGAAATACTTTGGACAAATTGAAAAGCATTGGTTTTACTGATATTTCGTACAATATGTTTAAGTCTTACCTTGAAAATCGTTACCAAATCGTAAAAATTGATGAATGTGAAAGTAGTCTTAGACTTATCACGTGTGGTGTCAAGGATCAATTTTAGGCCCCTTATTGTTCCTCATTTACGTAAATAGCCTACATCTAGGGCTTAAGGGAGATGCTAGACTTTACGCAGATGATACCTGTTTATTTTATTTTGGTCAAACGATACGTAGTATCATTTCTGATGCACAACGTGATTTAAATTTATTAAATGTGTGGTTTCGTTCAAATTTATTGACAATCAACACTAACCTAATATACCTACCGAGAACAAATTACGTTAAAAAAAATTTACTCTTTGATTGTACAGATTTAATCGTCGTACAGATTTAATCGTCTTCCAAAAAACATTAAAGAAGTTAAAACAATGTCGAAATTTAAAAAACTTATTAAAGAGCATATAAAAAATTTCAAACTTAATTAAATTATATAAAAACAAGAATCGAGCTGATGATGATGATGATATTATTTAAAAATGTCATGTTATAAACTTCATATTATTACTATATAACTTACAACTCCCCTACAGGCCTATACAAGTCTATATAATATCTTTACTTAGTCTTATTCTAATAAATAAAATGACACTTTATATTATATTTATATCAAAATAACATTAACTCGGTACTGTTTCGTAACTTATAAAATTTACGTAAATTATACATTTCCGTAAACAAAATATCAACTTATTATATTCAATAAAATTTATCTGTAAATATTACAAAACCCAAAAGTGAGTCAGCCACATCCAGTTATGTGATACGAGTATATGCACGATATTATTCTGTGTTTACGTACTATGTTTTTACTAACTACCCTCATTGTGTTTGATACTGAATGTTAAGACTGACTATTATATGTGATTTGTGAAGTGAATTTGATCTATGACACGTCCCTGTAAGTTTTGAGTCTTTGTATTGTGTAACTTATTGTATATGTTTTCTCATATAAAGTGAATTGTAAGTTTCTTGTGAGAAATAAATGTCTTAAACCTAATAAAAAGATTGACACAATGGATAACTTAAACAACGTTGTTGTCTTTGTCTGATGCGTTAGAAAAGTCACTTAACAGCAAAGACAAAGACGTTGAAAAGTTATCCGTTGTGTAAATATTTTTATTACTAGTGGGGCTAATATTTATATACTTTATTCTTTTCCATACAAATACATTTTTATTTATATTATTATTTATATATTTATTTTTATTAAATTACGTTGTTAATTTTAAATTACCAGCGTAATTAACTTAATGCGAGTATTATTATAGTATATTCGGTACTTACAAGAAAAAAATCTATTTTTAAAAATGGTGTCCGTCCGTCTGTCGGTAAGTCTTTTCTGTTTTTTTTTCAGTTTTTTTTTCCTTTGTTCTGCCAAATTTTTGAAACGGCTGGATAGATTTTCACGGGACTTTAACTGGCAGATAGTTCATGTTACCATAGGCTACTTTATCTTAGGGTTCCGTTTAAAAATAGGGTTCCGTTTCCGTTAGTTCTACGTAAACAAAGTTGCGGACACCAGCTAGTTTTTTTTAATCAATATATTTTTTAACAGTAGCTAATTGACTAAGGAGCAACACCAGTTTTTTTTTTAGTTTCGTTTATGACAAATACATGCAAATAGTGTTTTTCCATATTCTTATAAAATTAATTAAGTCGTATTGACTCGTCTAACAAGTATCAAATGTAATCAACATTAACATAATTTATGAATGTAATAATTTATTTTCATGTGGAGCGTGTATACGAAAATAAACTGTTAAATATATATCGCCAATATATTTTTTTGTAAATTCTTTTGAGCTTGGCGGCCTCTGTTGGCCTTATGGGACTCGGTGGTCTCTCCCTACCTCTATTAGGCTTGGTAGCCACTAGCCTCTGCTTACCTTATTAGGACTCGGTGGTCTCTCCCTACCTGTATATTGGACTTAATGGTGTTTGCTTACCCTTATGAGACTCGGTGGTCTCTCCCTACCTCTATTGGGCTTGGTGGTCTCTGCTTACCCTCATGAGAGTCGGTGGTCTCTCCCTACCTGTATATTGCGCTTAGTGGTCTTTGCTTACCCTTATGAGACTCGGTGGGCTCTCCCTACCTGTATTGGGCTTAGTGGTACTTGCTTACCCTTATGAGACTCGGTGGCCCCTTTCTACCTCTATTAGGCTTGGTAGCCACTACCCTCTGCTTACCTTTATGGGACACGGTGGTCTCTCCCTACCTGTATTGGGCTTAATGGTGTTTGCTTACCCTTATGAGACTCGGTGGTCTCTCCCTACCTCTATTGGGCTTGGTGGTCTCTGCTTACCCTCATGAGAGTCGGTGGTCTCTCCCTACCTGTATATTGCGCTTAGTGGTCTTTGCTTACCCTTATGAGACTCGGTGGGCTCTCCCTACCTGTATTGGGCTTAGTGGTACTTGCTTACCCTTATGAGACTCGGTGGCCCCTTTCTACCTCTATTAGGCTTGGTAGCCACTACCCTCTGCTTACCTTTATGGGACACGGTGGTCTCTCCCTACCTGTATTGGGCTTAATGGTGTTTGCTTACCCTTATGAGACTCGGTGGTCTCTCCCTACCTCTATTGGGCTTGGTGGTCTCTGCTTACCCTCATGAGAGTCGGTGGTCTCTCCCTACCTGTATATTGGGCTTAGTGGTCTTTGCTTACCCTTATGAGACACGGTGGTCTCTCCCTACCTGTATTGGGCTTAATGGTGTTTGCTTACCCTTATGAGACTCGGTGGTCTCTCCCTACCTCTATTGGGCTTGGTGGTCTCTGCTTACCCTCATGAGAGTCGGTGGTCTCTCCCTACCTGTATATTGCGCTTAGTGGTCTTTGCTTACCCTTATGAGACTCGGTGGGCTCTCCCTACCTGTATTGGGCTTAGTGGTACTTGCTTACCCTTATGAGACTCGGTGGCCCCTTTCTACCTCTATTAGGCTTGGTAGCCACTACCCTCTGCTTACCTTTATGGGACACGGTGGTCTCTCCCTACCTGTATTGGGCGTAATGGTGTTTGCTTACCCTTATGAGACTCGGTGGTCTCTCCCTACCTCTATTGGGCTTGGTGGTCTCTGCTTACCCTCATGAGAGTCGGTGGTCTCTCCCTACCTGTATATTGCGCTTAGTGGTCTTTGCTTACCCTTATGAGACTCGGTGGGCTCTCCCTACCTGTATTGGGCTTAGTGGTACTTGCTTACCCTTATGAGACTCGGTGGCCCCTTTCTACCTCTATTAGGCTTGGTAGCCACTACCCTCTGCTTACCTTTATGGGAAACGGTGGTCTCTCCCTACCTGTATTGGGCTTAATGGTGTTTGCTTACCCTTATGAGACTCGGTGGTCTCTCCCTACCTCTATTGGGCTTGGTGGTCTCTGCTTACCCTCATGAGAGTCGGTGGTCTCTCCCTACCTGTATATTGGGCTTAGTGGTCTTTGCTTACCCTTATGAGACACGGTGGTCTCTCCCTACCTGTATTGGGCTTAATGGTGTTTGCTTACCCTTATGAGACTCGGTGGTCTCTCCCTACCTCTATTGGGCTTGGTGGTCTCTGCTTACCCTCATGAGAGTCGGTGGTCTCTCCCTACCTGTATATTGCGCTTAGTGGTCTTTGCTTACCCTTATGAGACTCGGTGGGCTCTCCCTACCTGTATTGGGCTTAGTGGTACTTGCTTACCCTTATGAGACTCGGTGGCCCCTTTCTACCTCTATTAGGCTTGGTAGCCACTACCCTCTGCTTACCTTTATGGGACACGGTGGTCTCTCCCTACCTGTATTGGGCTTAATGGTGTTTGCTTACCCTTATGAGACTCGGTGGTCTCTCCCTACCTCTATTGGGCTTGGTGGTCTCTGCTTACCCTCATGAGAGTCCGTGGTCTCTCCCTACCTGTATATTGGGCTTAGTGGTCTTTGCTTACCCTTATGAGACTCGGTGGTCTCTCCCTTCCTCTATTGGGCTTGGTGGTCTCTGCTTACCCTTATGAGAGTCGGTGGTCTCTCCTTACCTTTATTGGGCTCGGTGATCTCAGTCTATTTCCTGATAGAGGGAGACTATATTAGAAAATATACTATAATATGGATTAAATGGCCTCTTGTTTCACCTTATTTACTAAATTAAGTTATTTATGGAGTCTTCAAAAGTAAAAAATCTAACTTTTGACCTTAAAATTGGATAAGTAAATAATAAGAAAGTTAAATAACATACAAAGTGGCCATAAAATTGGTTCTTGTTATTCATGTTCGAAAAACCAAATAACCAGGAAAGTACATCCCTTCGCACTATTTTCCCTTTACCTTAAAGCTTCATGGAATTGAATGACATTAAGTCGTTTTAATATTTTATTTTACATTTATTTTCCTTTAGCTTGAGCTTCCTCACGTATTTACTTGTCCTGTCCTTTGTCCTTTGGCCTGTCCACATGACCACACGACGTAACGTGGCGTGAAATATCAACGTCAATGATACGCTCGCGGCACTATAGAGCCGCGATATGTATAATAGAGTTTTAAAATCGAACACACAAGTGTTGAGTTGGAGTTTTGCCGGGGAATTCAATGGGTGACGTTTAGATTTTGCATTTCTTTCATAAATTTGTGTTCGTTTCTAAATGTGTAATATTGGTAGAATATTAACCATTAAATATTCGTTTTTCAACTTTTATTCAACTTCTAAAAACGTGCTATTTTGAGTTTCCCTCCAAAACTCCCTAGAAACTTTCAGTAAAGCTTCTACCACTTTACTGAATCGACTTATATGACTCATGGACTGCACTGACTATTTATTTGGACTTTAATTAGACTTTAGACTTGACGATATAGGAATACGGTGTTGAAAATTGAAACGAAAGTTCTATTTCCCGTCTTTTTAACTTGACACTGGCAAATGGTTATAAGCCGATGACATATATAAATAAAAAAAAAGTGTCAAATAAATGACAGCTCGATACTCGATACTTCGATTTTCAACAATATTGTATTAGCGCAGAGTTCCATTTACAGTTCTCTGAATTTTCCCGGTCATATAGTCCCAGCCTAACGTGCAAAAATGTATGTCATCGTAAAAATGCACGTCACGACGCCCAATCGTTATTTGTCGCCGTGCCCTATAAAAATCTGGTGCATAAATGTACATTCTTCAGCGTATCAGAGAATTAATCACACATCGGCTTACGATGTTACACGCATGGCATCTTATATATTATATTATATTATATTATATTTTGTCGTACCGTGCACTAGCACGACACGTCAACGGACCGTAACACGACACAACGACGCGACGCTGTGACGTGGAGATGTGGGCCTCACTCCTCAACGCTTTGACGTAATTATATGCATTTAACTTCTGCGCGCATGCTGCATGTGGTACTCATAGTTAAAGGAGAATTTTTATTTACGTCCTAACCGTGGCGGGGCCACGCTGGCGCAACCAGGTAGATAGGTACCACAGTATTACAGAAAACTAGCTTACGTTGTATTTTACCAAGTCAGTTAGGGCAGGGATTCCTAAAGTGGGCTCCGCGGAACCTCCCCGAGGTTCCGTAGTAATCAGAGATCTGCTAAATTATTTATTTTTAGCTGTTGAATTTAAAATTTATATTTAAATAATTTTAATATAGCTGTTATAAATATTATTTTAAAATAGCGCTTTTTTATTTGATATGGGACCCCATATCAGATCGTTATATTATATATGGGGCGAAGCCACGAGCTAAAGCTAGTAAATTGTAATTCTTAAAAAAACTGCATAATAAGACCTATTCCAATAAAATATAAAATGAACTTGATAAAATTCGTGAATGTAGTTCTTAGTCTCAGCACAATTTATTGTATCTCATGTTGTTTGTGAGGAAGTTTTTTCATTGCAATATATTTTACTTTTTTGCTCGGATATTGCGAAAGAGCGCTCTGATCTTGTGCTTACTGGTTTTTATTGCCCTTAAAAAATCTAATTTTAACCTATTATAGTGACGCAGGCAGTCCAAACCGTCGATGAATTTGACGTCGTTTAATTAGTTTTAATTAGCTAGTGTTAACCAGGCGATGAATTCACAATAAGACTTGTGAGGTATGGATATATTTATGTATAATTAAAGGTGTGTCCACATGTCTACGTCACGACATCGTCAACGTGAACGGCACGATGTCGTGGCGTCACGGCAACGGCACGATGCGTTGCCGCAGAACCACAGATTAAAAAAAGCTAGGACCTATATAGTAAATAATCGATTAGATTGCAATACTACACGCATACGACGTGTCCACAATTCTACTATCGCGTACACGGCAATAGTGGAAAAAAAATTATGTCATGAGAGATTGAGAATTTATTTATTTATATATGGCATCGGCTTGTAACCATTTGCCAGTGTCAAGTTAAAAAGGCGGGAAATAGAACTTTCGTTTCAATTTTCAACACCGTATTCCTATATCGTCAAGTCTAAAGGCTAGTCAAAGTCCAAATATATAGTCAGTGCAGTCCATGAGTCATGTCAGTCGATTCAGTAAAGTGGTAGAAGCTTTACTGAAAGTTTCTAGGGAGTTTTGGAGGGAAACTCAAAATAGCACGTTTTTAGAAGTTGTACCACTTGCCCACACTTGTGCACGTTAACGAATATTTAATGGTTAATATTCTACCAATATTACACATTTAGAAACGAAATAACACAAATTTATGAAAGAAATGGAAAATCCAAACGTCACCCATTGAATTCCCCGGCAAAACTCCAAATTGAGAATTGTGATAGTGTGTTGTTGGTTGTCATGACGACAAATAACAATTTTTTTAAATATTATATTTGTGTCCAATGAATGTTTTATAATATAAGAATATTAAATACAAATAATATCTAACAAAAAGTGGTTATGTACCTATTGTACTGTGTGTATACTGTGTATGGAAAATAATAGAATAAATAAAAATATATTTTATTTTACCTATCAAATATATCATTTTCTAGGACATGTTTTGCTTTATTATAAAAGTCCATGACCTAGTGAATAGACCCCCTGAGTCTCACGCGTGATCGTGCAGGCTCGATGCCGGGTTGTGGTGTGTACCAATTAGAATTTCTCAATAAGCGTAAACTGACGCTAGACTTAGTTTAATTTACCCCCAGCTTCTGTGACAACCCTGAATTGTCCTTTATTTAAAAATTTGAAAAGATGTTTCTCTGTACGTAAGTATATTTTTTACTCTGTGGCAGAACGGCGCAAAATGTACTGGAATTATACATGGCACGGCGATCCGACGTCGTGACGTGCATATACGGCGCCGCGACGTGAATTTGCACGTTATGTCAACACTCAACGCACATTGCCACGACACCGCACCGTTTTTTGTTGACGACGTCGTTACGTGGACATGTGGACACACCCTTATTGTGTGGCGTTTAGGCCCGAATTGTTGAAACCTATAAAAAAATTGGCGAATAGAGAAATTAATATCTGGAAAAACGTAAGTTACGTTTATTTCATAAACTTTGGTTTCAGTAACATTTTTTCTGCTCTATAAGTAGTCGTGGCTTTGTGGTTTGAAAGAAATTCCTACATATATATATATATATATATATATATATATATATAGTTGCCATATATATATATATATATACCTAGTTATGTACCATCGAACAAGTTGCCGCTCGACCAGGCATACGATAAAAATCGGTCAAAAGCGCCGTAGAATCGTGCGGACGCACACGTACTCACGTTTAAATACGTAGTTCAACCACGTCAACAGTCGTTGCGGTCACTTCCTTTATGTTAAAATATTTTGAGGCGTCCTAGTGCAATGGAAAATGTTTAGGAACTGATCGAACAGGAACTTTGTCGATGGTACATTGTGGACATAGTTGCCATTTTCATAGGTTATCGTAAATGGCATCCAGCATTATTCAGAGTTCAACTTCTTATTTCTTCTTACACCGTAAGAAGCTCTTGAAAGCCAGGGTTATAATAATTATACTTCATTGACATTTCAAGTGAAAAGATGACGCCCTTGATGGTGGTAAGGTTTGAGATAAAACAACTAAAAGTTTTGTAATTATTTATTTATAAAAACTAGGAAGTGATCATGTACTTGATAAGAGAGATAATCAAGATTGTATATTTTTATAATATACCTTAGTAGGAAAAATCTAGTGATTTTGCCCGCGACTTCGTACGCGCAATCCGCAAGATATAAGGAATCCCGCGGGAACCCCACAATTTTCTGCGATAAAGATTAGCATAATTATATGTTGATCCAGAGACTAAACTACTACCGTACAAAATTTCATCAGAATCCATTGAGTAATTATTGTATGAAGGATTCACAAATATCCATCCATACATCGATCCTCACAAACTTTCACATTTTAAGGCTCCCACAGACGAGGGACCGATCGTTTCAGTTAGAACTGACGTCAGTTTGGCCTGAACGGATTCGCGCACATACACGGAAAAAATAGCATCCGACCCAACTGACGTCATTTCGGCCTGTACAGATTCTAGCACACACACGGAAAAATCGCATCAGTTCGTTCTGGTTTGCCGCGAGCTACGGCCGTGTTTATTAATTGTAAACTCACTACGCTTGTACACGACACACGCCCGCACGGCCGCGGCTCTGGCGAGAACTGAAGCGAGTTGTCACACATGGTCCGTTCAGTCCAGAATTAATGTTGCCAACTTAGTTATTTTACAAAGTTTTACTACTAAATTAAGTATTTTATTAGTAGGAATTTAGTTGTTAGTAGTGTTTTAGTAGGAAAGAGCCAGACAGTAATCATAATATGCAAAATGGCCTAGGTTAGGCACAAAAATAAACAAAAAAAATTTACACCTTATCAGAATAATAAATTCGTCCGTAATTTGCTTAAAACTAGCCGTTTAATTTCTATATACGTTAATATTTCCTAGTATATTTTAATTAAAGGGTAAATATAATGGGATTTAATAAATAATAAATTCTTAATATAACAAAACCTAAAATGCAGTGATTTTTTCGGGGCTTTAGGGATTCCTAAATTAAGTAGCTTTTTTTGCTAGTTTTCAGTACTCTTTTAGTAGTTTTTAGTAGAAATCAGTTTCACAAAAACAGAGCTGGCAACACTGGAATGAATCGCTTCAGTCCATCTGGCCCACAGATGCGATCTCGAAATTGCACAGAGACGATACGATTTTGCATCCGTTCAGGCCGATCTGAAGGAAAACCGGACCGTATATGTGGCCCCTTATGACGACGTCTGTTGCTCAGTGGTTGAGCGCCTCATTGCTCAAGCTTCGAGCTTGGCAATAGGACTCGGGCGGAAGCCGTTCATTTTTTCGCCTAAAAAGTCTATGCCATTCCCTGTCTGTGGTCTACTGTATATCTGTGGTAAATTTCATCAAGACCCTGTCTTTAGGCAAGATGCATTCGATAATTTTGACGGCGAAGTTCGAAAACAAAATGTATGGGATTTGAGATCGGGCATCGCAAGCGACATTTCACTTAAAGATGGCTTATGTCAAATCCCATTCATTCTTGATTTCGAAGTTCGTCGTCGAAATTATCGAATGCATCTTGACTGAAGGCTCAGTAGTTTCGAAGCCTTTCAATGTAGACAAACAAAATTTTCCACTTTGTAATGTTATTGTAAATACGTAATGTTTTCTTTTGAGATTTAATCCTGCTAAATTTTTCTGTGGGTAATTTTTAAGCCAGTAGTTAGCCAATTACGAATTACGATTGTGATAAAAACAAGTGAACGTTTATGGTGACAACTTTCACAAACTTTCTACATACAAAAACGTTTAACTATGTACTTACTGCAGTTCTCGAGTGTCTCATAATTTTCCTTAGCAACGAGAATACGTCCTTCTCACATCCTTCTTGCTTTACGTAACACTTTCTTTTTACCCGATTAAGGCGAAGACAAAAGGAAGGGTAGTAATTTTGACAGTCTATGTATGTATCATGTTTGTTCCACGCGTAGCGTAGCGTCTAAACTACTAGTCCAATTTTAATAAATGAGGTGTCAATAGAATAGTAATAATAGCCCGGGTAACATAGGCTATATAATTTACGTAGTCGGGTTATAGTTTTTATATAAAATTATTACAATAATGTACCTAAGAGTTTTTTTTTATAAATGTTAATATTAGTTAATTATGTTTTATCGATACTTAGAAAACGAAAACCTACGATTATATAGAAAAAATTGGAGGGCGCTGATGTGATTTAAGGGGGCGATGGGTGATTTGTAAGCTCAGCTACTTTATATTTTAAAATTCACTGAAATAAAAATCCTCCTACTACACAACATCCATTTATTAGTTTATATTTATATCATATTTTATGGTATAAATATAAACTAAAAGTATTCATATTAAATATTCGATATTTTTAATGCGTTCACAACTCTATTTACGATATATACTATATATACTATATCTTAAGATATTTACTAATATGTATCAAACACTGAAGAATATTCGTGTTTTCAAGTGTCGCAGGTGAGGTCTCCACCTCCGAAGACACGTAATAAAAATAGGTATATCTATTGTTGCGGCAAGCTCAGCACTTGTCGAACGCGGGATTTTTTAATGTACTCGATCTAGTAAAAATAAAATTGAAATCAGAAGGATTAATTATGATTCATCAGGCAATAAAATTGCTCTCTCTGGTAAGAAAAGTCTCGTTTAGAATATAGGTTTAATTAAACTCCAGGCGAGACTAATATTGTGTTATTGAGGTTTTAAAGGTGAAAAAAAACATGGGGGGCGGGCGCTGCAAAATAACCTGATTTTCAAAGTGAGCGTTACATGGAATAAGTTTGGTTTACACTGTCATATGCATTTAGTACAAACAGACACTTCCATTTTAATTAATTGTTTTTAAAATAAATAAAAAATAGATAGAGGTACTAGCTTTTTCTCGGGGCTGAATTCGCCGCGGCTCGCGGCGTAAATATAGTATCGGGTATCCCACGGGAATACTGTACTTTTTTAGGATAAAATTAGCCTATGTTTTAATCCAGAGCCTGTAATTGTAAATGTAACAGTGATGTTAAGAAATGTAATATGAAGATTAAAATGATGTAATAGATACTAAGATGTAAAATGGAAATGTAAAAAATTAAATTGTAACGGAGGTAATAGAGGAACTAGTAGTCACCAATATAGAAAGAAACAGTAAAATGTGTTAGATATAAAAGTAAAAGATAGGATGATAAGTGTACAAAATAAATAAAAACGATAAATGTTGTAATGTAATGGGTAAACAATTGACCTGACCTCGTTGTTGGGGGAACAAGTAGGTCCAGAGATGGTCCCTTAAAAAAAAACCAGAGCCTGAACTACTACCATACCAAATTTCATCAAAGTCCGTTCAGTAGTTTTTGCGTGAAAGAGTAACAAACATCCATCCATCCATCCTCACAAACTTTCAAATATAAAATAGTAGTAGGACAGCTAAGTAGATAAAAAAATATGTCGTATTGTTTTAAGACTCATAAATAGCAATAACGGAGGTTTGATCCTCGTACCTGTCATGTTGTCAGTTGTAAACACAAAAACTTAACGGTTCGCCAATAACCTGAGCTTCATTGTCCATAACTGTTCATCGATACTTATAAGGATTTCAAATTAAAACTTAGGGTTCTTTACTATCATAACCTCGATAGTAGAGTAGATATGCAACAAAACAACGTCAAAATGGCGGCGCTTTTCATGCAGCACACTGCACAGTCCTCACTTATTCTATTAAATTTTGTGTCCTTTAAGTAATTAGTGATGTGTTATAAGTGATAATGGAGATAAAAGATGATGGTAGCTGGTAACACCTGTTGTAAATTAAACAAATCACCGTGACTCTATTATATAAAATAAGAATTTCACAAGTAGGCACAATGGATTACACACGGAACGTCAGATCGTTGACTGACGACAACGAAAAAATATGCTTCTTGTTAATTCTAATTTTCCAAATTATTTTCGTTCACACTTCAACAACACCAAATAGTCTCCCCAGATTTTTTTTGACAATTGCAGCAATTTTCACGACGCATGATCCTCGACGATCACAAAATAGAAGCAATTAGCTGGTGAATGTGGCCATAGATACTAAGATGTGGTGTAGTCAGCAACTATGTGAACTAGGGAAAAATAGTGGCGTGCTCACGTAGTCTTCGTATCAACGACGATGAAATCGATGTTATACGATACCTAAGCTGCCATCAGGCCCCTAGCTATAAGGTAATGAGGGTTTTTAAGTTCGTGACATCTGACAGCTGTTTGACTAGGACCCGACTCTTACGAAGCGCCGCCTGATAGCAGAAAAAGTGGCGAAAATTCTTATTGACAGGTTTTGGCCACCAGATCGCACTTTGTGTGACTCGGGCCTTCCTTCTAGCGGCAGGAAAAACATCGCGAAAACCCTCGTTACAAAGTAGATATTTTTTGCTTATAGGCTCACATTTGTTCTTTTTCATAATACTTTTTGAACATACACAGAACCCAATAGCAAATACTTTAACTTCGGACTTCAAATGTTATGAAATGAGTTTCTACAAATACTTATCGTGTTAACAAGTCCTTATCAAGTGCTACTTGTTTTGATAATCGTCATCTTATCATCATAAATCAACATTCAGTAGTTAATACACGCTTTAAGCCACCAGTGTGTTTGCCTATATTAATTTATCACAATACTTATGTAAAGTATGATTTGAAAAAAAAATCTACTACTATTATAACTGTAAAAGTTTGTGAGGATATATGGATGTATGGATGGATGTTCGATACTCTTTCACGCAAAAACTACTGAACGGATGTTGGTGAAATTTGGTATGGTAGTAGTTTAAGCTCTGGGTTAACATATAGACTACTTTTTATCCAGAAAAAGTACAGTGTTCCCGTGGGATACTGCACTTACTGCGCTGTCGGAGCCGCGGGCTAAAGCTAGTAATCAACGCCCCTTAGGAATTAGGTTTGACTATGGAGGGTAGAGGAAAGGATCACTTTCTCCGTACATGAAAAAGTGTCCGTAAATAAGCGTTAAATAGGGGTGGCGCTATGGTCGCATGGGGGTAAAGCGGAAAAATTTAAACAGGGAATTAAATCTTATCATCTTCTTCGGTTATATTTAAAAAATATTTTCAGCTACGCGAGTAATTAAACGCAATTAACTTCAGTCCATCTCTTAGTGCTAACTTCATAGCACACTCTCTTCTGACTCTAGCGCCACTATGGCCACTTTTGGGACTTTTATTAAACCATTTTTGTTGGGCACTTTTTAGCTTTTCTGCCTTAGAGAGATCGTCCTACTTTCCTCTATCCTCCATAGGTTTGACACAAACGGGCTACAGACTGTAGCTAAGAGACTATAATAATTTCGGTAAATTCGGTGACAGTAACAATTTATTAATCAATCACTCTGTATCTTCATCGGCTGTACTCCAATAGCCTGAGCGACGCCCCTGTATACGTCTATTTGACGCTGCGGATACACTATTGTGCCTCTCTTCTGCGTTGCCGCTGCGTTGTGCTTCTCTTTGTCGCCGGGTGCTAGCACGGGAAAAGCGGGGTTCACCTGGAAACCGAGTACTGTAGTGAATCATCAGCTTAAATGTCGAAATTGACCACTGACGCATACGCCGTGTTCACATTAACATTGGCTTATGTGGGCACGGCGTTTGCCAAAATGGGGTTCTTAAATTATAAAGTAAACCATTTTGACATACCTATTGTGTAACGCAAGATTAAATGCAGTCTTGACGTGAATAGACTATAGGTCGTGGGTGCGAGTCCAAGGAAGTTCATGTAGGTAAAGAAGGTAAATATTATCTTGATAGGTACAATGATACATCTTCAAACGAAAACGAAACGATACGCAACATGGCGCCGCATATTTAAGATAGATAATCAAAATTGAACTTTATTTATCACACAAAAAGATATACCTACGTTTCATTGTAAGAGTTCGAATGTCAATGCGCAGTGTATGACTGATGTCATATGAAATGTGTATATTTTTGTATAGTTACTATACAACAGTTCAATTTTGATTAGCGAACTCAAAAATACAGCGCCGCGTAGCGTCACGTATCGTCGCGGTGTAAACTGACCCTAAGGGCCTGTTTCACTATGGCCTAATAAGTGTCTCTGCTTACGTAAGACAAAACATGAAGTTATGCTATCTGACACTTATCATTAAATAATTACTTATCCTACTACTATTATAAATGTGAAAGTTTGTGAGGATGGACGGATGTTTATTACTCTTTCACGCAAAAACTACTGAACTGATTTTGATATGGTAGTAGCTTAGGTTCTGGATTAAAACATAGGCTACTTTTTTATCCCGGAAATGTACAGTGTTCCCGCGGAATACTTGATAGTATATTTACGCGGGCGGAGCCGCGGGAAACAGCTAGTATTATATATATTACGTGTAGTATATACATACATATAGTGTAGGCTGCCGGCCATACATAATGTTTATATTATTAGAAGATTGTGAAACAGGCCATAAGTATTAATAAGCCCTAATTTATCACACATAGGGTTGCCAGGCGTCCGGATAAAGCCGGACATAGTTAGGCTTTTTGATTGCGTGTCCGGCCAAAATTAACGGTGTCCGGCTTTTTCGGATTATATAAGGCTTTTTATAATTTAAAAATGTTGATAAATGTTTATGTAGAAATTAATAATAAAATAATTGATGACTTTAAAACAATACTTGGACTGATTAATAATAAAGTACTTAGACTGGACTTGGCCTTCGATTTTATTTATATTTCATCAGAATTTATGATTATTTATGGTTAAAATCAAAAATCTTGTTTTTAGAAACTATTTTACTGTCGTACTTATTTACACCGAGACAAAATCCATTATTGTAGGTTGTCCGACCTTTTTACCCAAATGTCCGGCCAAACTGGTTGGTCTGTCCGGCTATTAGGTTTGGCGACCTGGCAACCCTAATCACACACACCATAAACGCCCCGTTTCTCTATGTAACATCTTTTACCTACTCCGACATAGCGCTACGATCCTGAATCGCGCTATCGAAGTTTTCTAAGATCGGCGCTATATATACAACACCTGAAATCACTACAAGTGGCTTCCCACCCCATGTAGAGGGGCTCCAGCCACTGACCATGGTTCCCCGCCCAAGGGCCCGGTGTGAGAAGACGTAGATTGTACTACAAGTGGGCTTCGGCCTGACCGGGCATACCACCTCGCTCGGTCGGAGATCTCCCTTTGGGGCATCCACTCTTCCTACATTGGAGTATGGTCACCTTTTCCTTCTGTTGTGCAGATACTTGTTGAGTTCGTGTTGAAGATTCGCTGCATATGCAGATGTTCGTTCTTCTGTAGGTTTTATTCCGATTTCAGACACTTCGTAGCCCAAAAAGTCGATTTTCTTAACATCGAATTGACATTTCTCGATGTGTAGTATTACGCCATACTCGTTAAGGCGACGCAGTACTTCGTGTAACAGTTTCTTGTGTTGCTCTTCATTTTCTGAGTACAGTAAAATAACGTATGTTCAGTTATTTATTCTTTATTAGACTTATCGACAGCCAGAACACACAAAACCATTATATATTTAACAAACATTTTATGTAACGCATGCACAGTCTATGCCACTTATAGGTGTATACAACATTCAAATTTAAACAATAGTAAGTATTTAATATAATAATCAATAATTACATCACATTAAGTACGACAATAAAAAAAACATAGCGGTACATATAATTTGTTCAAAATTATTTATAAAATTACTTTTTTTTAACTATTGATTTCTAATATCGGAAAGAATTTTGACTGTAATTGTATCGTCGACGAAACTGAAACAATATTCGATGTTATATAGGACTTCGTGCATAAATCTTTAAAACGTTTGGCTGGAGTTTCCTAACCCGAATTGCATACTTGTGAATGATCTTCGTAGTCCCAGGTTCAGCTTGATAGTTTTCTCGCCGTATGTCTTTATTTGCGTGTTGTTAGCGGCGCGTACAGTGTGTACGGACTTGCGTTTTTCATTCTGCTTTTATTAATGGCGGCTAACACAGAGATTACTGCGCCTGAGTCCACGAGGAAAAATTGGGTTGTGTCGCGGTCGCCGGCACAAAGGCGATTTGTTATATTGGGGACACCGACGTCCGCCACAGTATGTGTAGTAATTAGTTTTCCGACGATTTGTTTCTCCTGCAGCATGGCGATTCGCATCTCTTCGCTTGGTCGCCAAATCTAAAGTGATATTTATATTCCCTACCACGTCGATTCATCTTTCATTGCAGGCTTTCGGCGGGCGGACTTCGAGCGCGAGCGAGAGCAGCGCGAGTGAAAGGGACGGCGATTGTTCGTCCGCGATGAATGCGTGCGTAGTTCGTCCACTTGTAAGGTAAATTCTTTGTAATTTTTTCTAGCGTATTGTTTTCGTTGCTGCTTGATGATGATGACGTTGATACTGCAGCCACAGTGTTATTGTTGCCACCGGATTACTCCAACATCTTGTCGGCCATCGCTACGAGTAATAAGCTCCCATATGGTTTTCCGCGAATTTCACTTACTTCCTTCACATTCACGTGACCGGTCACGTTTCGTTATGAACCTAAATAAGTCAATGCCAAAGAAAGTTGGCGCATACGAGCACCGTTAAATATTAGCTGGACTCTCGTACAGAATGGAAGCGTGTTTTGAGCTCAGTCTTTTGTTGTAGTTAAATATTTGCAAATAGAAAGATACTTTAAATATTGGCGCAGATAATTTAGTTGAAAATAAATACTTAAATAGGTACTAAGGGCCTGTGTCACAATCTACGGATAATTGTCAGATAGCTAATTTGCATGTTTTGTCTCTGTCGTTCGATATAAAGTAGGGTTTTCAACCGTCCTGTTGAAATATCCCAGGATATGTCCTAGTTTGTTGTTGTTGTAGTAGGTTGTTCTGGTCAGTTTTAAAGCAGCAGTTTTAAAATAAATAACCTCATCAAACCTAGGACGGATTTGATAAGGTCATGAAATTTAAAATTCGCTCGCCACTTTTACAATTTATTTTCCGAATTTAATTTTATTCAAATACTTTTATGAAAAAATATGGTTATATGTATTTCATTTAACCTATTTTCACTACATAATAATTTAAGTGATGCAACTCATCTGCATCCTATTTTTGCAAACAGAATTGTCCTGGAAAGTAAGCAGCGACAAAACTTCCGAATAAACTATCTGACACATATTAGAAGATTGTGAAACAAGCACTTAGTAGTAGCGCTGAAAGAAAGATGCCCGAGGCTGGGGCTATAACATTGTCCAGAATCTCCCCGAACGAAGAAAGTTCAGAGCGCTGAAAATCAAAATCTTCGCTAATACAATAGAATTGAAAATCGAACATTGTCGATAGCAAATTATTGTATTAGCGAAGGGTTTTATTTTCAGCGATCTGAATTTTCTCCGGTCGGGGAGATTCCGAACAATAATATAGTCCCAGTGTTAGGGTAAGCGTACATTTGGCCGAAACGAGTAGAAAGAAGCCTAAACCTTATATTTGGCCAGAAACTTACCTGGCAGAAAGTTTACTTGTACCGTCCATTACTGCCGGTAATTTCATAGGTATCAGAAGGTCCGTCAGATCGCTTTCTACTCTTATTTCATGCAAAAGTACATTTTTACAATTTACCGGTTCCAAACTTCGATAGTGGTTCAAACAGTCTGCGACCCTGGTGCCGAAGCCGGGCGCGAACCTTGCGGGGTCTACCGCTATGAAGCACTGCCCCAGGTCGGGGGATTCAGTCTGGTTGTGCGTCCAGGGCGGCACGTTGTGGGTTGCGTTTGAACCTGGAAAGAGTTTCAAATTACAATTTCTTAATCGATTTTGGAAGGATGTAAGTTTCCTTGGAGACCTAATCAGACCATATTTTGATCTTGTTTAAAAATATTTTTTTGGTTCTCTAAAATGAATGTCTTTAAATTGATTTTGATTGAAAACCAATCCCCTTAACTATTTCATGCTGTATCTACTTAGGTAATAAAGTCAGTTCACATCGAAACTCGACGCGACGCGACGCGGCGCTGCATTTTGAAAACAGGCGATTCAGAATTATACTTTTTTACAAGAAAATACACGTTTCATTTTAAGAGTTCTAATTTCGAGCTGCACCGGGCTGGGTAGCGCGGCTCCGCTCTTGCAGTGTAACCTGTTGAAACGTGTCTTCTTGGGTAGTGAATAAATTTCAATTTTGTATCGCTATCTTAAAAGCTGCAGCGCCGCGTCGCATCTCGTTTCGGTGTGAGCTGACCCTTATGCCAAATAACTTACGGTCTGTTTCACCAATCTTATATTAAGTGTCGGTTAGGCTTTTAAACAAGGTTGTCTCTGTCACGTGACATTAAAGTACAAATTGCAAGCTAACAAAATTATCAGAAGGTAGGAAACAGGTTCTTATACCTTTTGCTAAAACAAGCAAAAAGTACTGACGTGCCTTTCAGTTGAATTTTGATAATTGTGCTAATGAGAGGTAGGTAACCTTTTCAACAAAGGCGCAGTAAAATTTGAACATGACAATAAAAGTTAATAATAGTGTTAATGAAGTTCTGTGATACAAAAAGCGTGGTTAAAAAATGCTTACACATTTAGAAATAGAAGAAATAGAATATAAATATTATTTATTTCGTAAAAATGAACACGACGAACATGAACTACACGGCAATAGAAGTTTCTATTTTACCAAATTGGTGCCGGCGGTTGTGGTCAGGAAACCTTATAAAGGTCTGAACCTAAAATAGACCAAGGGAAAGAAGTTCTTATTGAATCTACTCATATTGTAGTTTTGAGATTGTAGACTTTTATTAACCAGGTTTTAAGAATAAATTTCTAAATGACAGATTTAAAAGAAATTACCAGATAATCCACTGCATAAGACTTCCACCATTGTGCTCAGCCCGAACCCCTTGTAGCCGCTAGTTTCCTCGAAACCTCCGAGTGGCAGCAGTCGACCGGTGTCAAACGCCTGAAAATAGTTTATAGCAACAAATCATTTTAAAGAAACGTATCGAACAATTTGAAAATTTAGGTAGTAATCTCAGCTGTTCGTGGCATTTCACTACCGACTGGATGTTGCCCGCGATTTCGTGCGTGCAAAAGGAAATCCTGCGCAATAAAGTTTTGCCGCGATAAAAAAGTAGCCTATGTCCTTCCCCGTGGTCTAGTCTATATTTGTGCCAAATTTCATCAAAATCGGTCCAGTAGTTTCGGAGCCTATTCAATATAAACAAACAAATATACAAACAGCCCAACAAATCTTTCCTCTTTATAATATTAGCATAGAAAACATGGATAATGGTCGGAGCATTGACATATTAGGTCTCCTTTTAAAAGCTTACCACTTGCGGGTCTGTAGCTATCTTCCCATCAGGCCCTAAAGCCCAACCAGGAGGCACGGGCTCGCCTTTATGAATCAGAACTTCAATCTGAAAATTAAATTACTTAGTATGATTCTGCAGTATAAAAAACATGACGTGTACAGAAGCACACGTGGCAGTAGTGAAACTTCATTCATCAATTAAATTCCCAAAATACTCTCATCGTAACCAGAGATTAATAAACAGTTACTACGTAACTCCGCTCGTTGAGTAACTTGAAAGAAGTGTAAGTAGCTTCCGACAGGATGGCGTTATATCTAATATCAAAATCGTGTCGTGATGCGACTGCGATTTTCACTTCAATAAAAGAATTTATGTTTATGAAATATCTTTAAAGGAGACACAGCGAAATGTGGCTATGACATGTGAGTACAATATAGGTACATATTATGCACAATATATCCTCGTACTACTTAAAGTTTTCACACCTGGCAAGCATCGGGTTCTTAATTCTGTTTTCCATTATATTATAACTCTCTTCGAGAGACTTTTAAATGTATAATTTTAATGGAATTTGCGTTTTGGCACCCTACCTTTCCCATAGCAACTGCTGTGGTGGCCATGTCAAGCACGAGAGAGTCGCCGTTGTCAGCCGGGGCCGCCAGAGATATGGGGTTCGTTCCGGTCGCACTCTGGAATTTAGGTATAGAAAATTATGATTGTAGGGCATAAACTACCTGCAACCAAACATCTCACACAGGGTCAATTCTGCTAAATAAAACCTGCAATAATACTATTACAATCAAGTCCCGACACGCTAAAACTGTCACTAAATCAGTTTATGATAGCGAGTCGCTTCACATAAAATACAATCAAAGTAAAATAAAAGTCTAAGTACTTTAAATACGAGAATTGAGGTATTACACTAGAACTACGAGTTTTACCGTCTGTTTTGTGCCTGTGTTTTATTGTGGACATTTCTCAGCTTTATCCCAAAGCTTTTTTCAACCGAAACCGAAAACGATATTGAGATGATATATTATATATTATTTTAGCTGACGTACGCAACTTCGCTTGCGTAGAACTATCGGAAACGGAACCCTTTTTTAAACGGAACCCTAAGATAAATGTAGCCTAAGTTACTAAGTATAACATTAGCATACATCATTAAATTTTATTTAATTGTATAGATTGACATGAATTTGAGTTAAGATTGAGAAGACATCAAGAATAGATTGAGACTGAGATTGAGATGAGATGATGGCGATATTGAGATGAGTTTGATTTGACCAAATGTAAATAGTTAAATTAATATAAAATAAAATAAGAACCTAACGAAGAGCGTGTATGGATACTTATAGAAGGGTTCCGTAGTCCGTACATCAACATACATTTTTAAATTGCTCCACAAGTTTAGTTTAATTTCACTGAATTTAAAATAATTTTTCTCAAGAGTATTTAACATGAGCTATTAGCATGGAAAGTTACAAGTTTTTAACTCTTAGTTTGGAAATGCCGGGGGGGGGGGGGGGGGGGGGGTCGGACTTGGAGTCGATTACGCGAAATGGTGTATTTTACAAACTGTAAACTTGTAGAACGAAAATAAAATTTGGACTAACCTTTGGTCGGTCTCTAACTCTCTCGTCTCGAAAAGGTGTTTTCAAAGATCCATTACCTACCTACTTATCCGTTTATAATATTTATTTATAAATCAACGTCCATCGGTATCTATTATTAGTTTTTATTGACAAAAAACCAGCAATAAAATACTGATTTGAACACGGAAGAAGGATACACATTATTCTAAGGATTTTAATAACTACAATTTTTATATCAAAACTAAACTTGATTACGTAAATTAAACAGTTTATGACCTATGTAAAGGCGCGTCTCCTGCGCGTGTTTTTTTCGAAATATTACAAAAAACATCGAAACATTGGGGCGTGGCTATACACAATGTTTTTGTCTTCCGTTACGGACGGAAAACATTTCCCGCGCGGGTAGAGAGGGGAAGGAATGTTTCATTTCTTATCAACTGTTACATCACTCACATGACCATTAAAACATAGAAATACTGGCAGAAATTATTTATCAATTCCAAATCGGTCTTCTATTCGTATCTCCTGATAAATACTAAAATTATGGGTCAGTAAATATGGCCTAACTCGAAATCTGGGGGTCTAAATAGGCCACTTTAGATGTTTCATATTGTCTCGTAATTTTTATTCCATACAAAAATCGTAAAATGGTAAAATGGCTACATGATTCATCTGATTTCATCATATTAGAAAACGTCAATTTTGACAGTTTTCAATAGAAATGCGTAAAATGGCGCACATAACATAAGTTGAAAAAAATATATGAAACACCTAAAGTGGCCTTTTTAGACCCCCTCTGTTTTCTCCTAGATTCTGCATTAGCAACCGCTAAAACTGCGACCGCTTACGTCTTCCTCATCGGAACTCATGATCTTGTCTACACAAAATGTTTTGTTTCAATCAAAAACATTTTCTATAGCTGGAGACAGCTTGTGTATAAAACCAAATGTTTTTGTTTCATGTTTTCTGTGTATTGTTTAATGTAATGTTTAGTTTTTTGTGTAAAAAACATGAGCAGGACTCTCGCCTTTACCTGGGCTATTATTACGAATTTATTGACACCTCAATTTATTAAAATCGGATTCGAGATTTAGCTCGACGGTGGAATAAACATACATACATACATTCATACATAGAGTGCCAAAATCATTAGGGGAATGATGATAATGATGATCCTTTTGGCTTTGCTTTTGGGTCGGGTGAAAAGTATTTTTTATGATGAATTTATATCTTAACTTACTGCTTCAATTAAAGAGCCAAAAGATACCTGTTTTGACCTCGTGGGCACCATGATGGGTGCGGAGTTGGTGAAAGCCATTCCCATCAGACCCGCCTTCTCAGCCTGCAGCGCCCAATACCCAGCCATGCCGAAGTGGTTGCATCCTGAAATATTTCCAATCGACATGTTACAGATTATACACTTGTGATTCCTCTGGTGCTGCGGGTCTCCAATGTCCACAGCGGTAATCGCTTACCATCATGCGATCCATCTGCTCGTTTTCTGGTCCATTTCACAAAAATACTTACGTTTCGCCACCACCCATCCCACGCCGCACTCCCTCGCCTTCCTCACAGCCACTTCCATGCAGAAATGGCCGACGGTCGCGCCGAGACCATTGCAGCCATCCACCCAAGCCGTGGCCGCCGACTCCTGGAGTATGACTGGCTTAGCCACGGCATCGGTCGCGCCGTTCTTGATGTCGTTTATGTACAGATCTAGAAACACGACACTTATGAAGTTAGTTATTATTAGCAAAGTGGTGTACGCAACTTTGTTTGCGCGGAACTGTTAATGGAAACGGAACCCTATTTTTTTAAAGGAATCCAAAAATAAAAGTAGCAGTGGCGTGGGGTTCCTAACTTCTTACCTTTTGAAGTCCCTCGTCCAAATCTCTACCTATTATACAGGCTAGGGCTTCCCTATGAAAGAGAACCAGCATTCGCCACTGAAATGTAGCATATAGTTACTCCTTATAACATCATCAGCTATCTGCCTGTGAAAGTCCGGTCAAAATCGGACCGGGCGTTTCAGAGATTAGCCGGCCCAAACGGACAGACAGGCAGACAGCAAACAGACCAAAACATAATATCGCTTGCTATACAGTTTGTATGAACTATCACATACGGCTAAGATACCATATAAATATTCATATACAAACTCTTTGAGCCTTCTAGGTACTCCGCCTGGTGGGGACGACCTGCGAGATTTCTTTGTTTTGTAGCATTTTAAGTTTTGGAGTAGTTATTATTTTTTTAGTACTTACCTACTTTTATAGTTTGTAAATATTTTAAATAGATTTTACACAATATTTTAAATAGACTTTAGACAATAATTTAGTTAGGTTAACTAGCTTTAATTCTTTTTTTTTAATATTGTAATGTGAACCTTATGTTTTTACCAGTAATAAACTAAATTCATATACTATATTTACTTGATCCCATAGTAAAAGTTGCTTAAATTTAAGAGTATATTCACTCCAAAGTTTGGACACTGACTGCGAAAACGCCTAGTGTATCCAGGCATCTTAGGATATAATATTATAGTAGGTATCTTCGCCGGCGGGTCCGGGTAAATTAGGAACACTGAAAATAGAACTCGCAAATGTCGAGTCAAATATCAATATGAGTCAAATATCACATATGACAGCTCGACATTTGACACTTCGATTTTCAAGTATAGAGTTCTATTTTCAGTGCTCTGAATTTTCCCGGGCCCGCCGGATTCCGGATCATATAGTCAAAGCCTAAGAGATTTAGCTTTCCCATCTTCAAAAGTCACTAAAATGATTTAAATCCAAAACTAACCGAGTCTATTCAGTCCGTGGCTGAAGTGGCCCGTCAAGTCTGCGTGTACCAGGAGATCAGTGTGCGCCTTCGCCTCTGACGGCGGAGCTCCCACAGCTACCAGGCTCTCAAACATGAACCTACTCACCTCCTCAATACACACTTCTGCCATGGCAACGCAAGCAGTACTGAACTCTTATCAGCTGACATTTGATTTTATAACACTCTAATCATCAACAAAGTAACCAAAACGTGCGTCGTTTTGCAATTTAAGTATATATTAATAATAAAAATAAAAAATATATTATTCTTAGTTATATTTATATTTTTAACCGACTTCCAAAAAGGAGGCGGTTATACGTTCGGCTGTGTAAATTTTTATTTTTATAATACACATATTTTTTAAAATATATAATATCTGTGGACGCTTTCACATGTCTTATTTATGTTGTATGTTTATTACGCTCAAAGGTATCATCGTCGGGGTAGTAGGTGTGATTGGGATTACTTCCAATCACACCTACAGCAGTAAGGGTATATATTTTTGACGACCTCTTTGGCTCAGTTGTTGAGCGCGTCAGTACTCAAGCGGGTCACGGGTTCGAAACCTGTCAAAGTAACAAAATAGTTTTCCATGTTCCTGGAATTCCATATCATGGATGTAATACACACACCTAATAAGTGTAAAAATAATAAAATTTTTAATATCTGCATCGTGCATAGTATAAAATTATATAAAATTATTAAATATATTTCCGTTGTCTGGTCTCCATAACACAAATTCTTCGAGAACTTACCACAGGACTAAATTGACGTGGTGTGGAAGCATCCATAGATATTTTAAAAGAAAATATATTATAATATATGTTTTTTAATCATGTACTATTAGCCTAGGTCCGGTGTCTAATGGAGACATTATATTATATTATTACGGTTAAATATAACAGTTGGATCTAGAAAATTACGTATCACTTATTTATGTCAATTAATATCATTAACCCGGTATATTATTTTGATCTCAAACGTTCACAATGTTATAATTTGTTTGTTAAAATTGTAATAATTCTTATGACCTGAATGCAACTGTCTTGCAATTAGTATTAACTATAATTATAGCTAAAGTAAGGCCAACCAGACGAGATAAAGAATGTAAACAAATTGTCAGGGGTTCAAAACATTTTTATTTGAATAAATTATTATAAAGTTCGAATTTTAATCGCTGTCGTCTGTACTAGACAAAGATGATTCGTCGGAAGAGTCCGAGTCAGCTGTGTTTATGATAAAACTATCTATTGTATTATCAATCATGTTGTCAATATTGCTATAAAAATTGTCCTCTACTTTTATTACATGATCCACACAATTTCGCCATTTATCAGCAGATACACGTTGGATCCCCTCTTGCAGCAGCTCTCACAATAGTACTCACAATAACAGCAAAAATCAAAAATAAAACTAACCGAAACGGAATAATAACAACAAAAAACCAAGTAAATACGGAGACGAAAAAATATGTATCACTTCGAACGCAATCCAAACAGGAATGAACTTGTTCACAATTGTTTGGCGGACCAAATGTTGACAACTGCGGCACTGGCCGCTTTCCTGTACCACGAAACACGCCACGACAGCTGTCGTCGACCAACTGACGTCATTATTGCATACGAGTGATAAGGACAGATATAATATTAACTCACTTTCATAATGCAACTCAGTAGCGGTCCGTTTATTTACGTTTTTTATCTCGTCTCGTTGGCCTTACTTTAGCTGGTCGCAATTTAGGTATCTAGATTATAAGTTCATCATTGTTATCTAAGTGAAAAATTAGTAGCGAGCTCAGCTAGCTCGTATTTGTTAAATAACTAAGTTCGAAATTTTAGGTAAAAAAAACTGACAAGTTGCAGTCTGCAGACTACATTACTTCATACATATACCTAAATTGCCACCAGCTCCCTAGCTATTAGGTTATAAATTATAATATATTTACAAAACGCCAATTTCATATAAACATATGAAATTGGCGTTTTGTAAAGGAGGAACATAAAGTCGATTTTTTTAAAACATAATATATTTATTTATTCAAAGTATATACTTTGTGCTATACCATTGCTATTTATGCACTTTTGCCATCTCATAGGTAGTTCATTGATTCCTTTACTAAAAAAACGATTCGGACAGGAAACAATAAAATCTTTGAAGGCGCTTTGGACTGCCCCATCGTAGTTGAATATTTTCCCTTTCAAGAAGTTATCCAAATTTCGAAAAAAATGGTAATCTGTTGGAGCAAGGTCCGGGGAGTACGATGGACGTCTTAGACATTCCAATTGAAGCTCCTCTAATTTAGTAGCCGTCTGTTGTGCAGTGTGTGGTCTAGCGTTGTCCTGAAGCAGCAGTGGCCTAGAGCGAATGATCAACCTCGGTTGTTTAGCAGCTAGCTTTTCCATCATGATTTGAGTTGCTGGCAAAAGACATCTGCTGTAATCGTCTGGCCAGATTTAAAAAATCTGTAGTGAACGACACCGTCCACTAGTCCACCAAACGCTCACAAGTAACTTTTTTTGAGTCAATTTTCGCTTGGGGCAGGCTTTGGCTGGTTCGCCAGGGTTCAGCCATTGTGATGAACGTTTCCGACTATCGTACAGGATCCACTTTTCATCACAGGTAATGATTCCATTTAAAATCCCTTCATTATTGTGCCGGTTGAGTAATGTAACGCAGCAATTGACGCGCCTTTGTCGGTTTGCTGCACTCAATTCATGAGGTACCCACCTTTCAAGCTTTTTCACCTTCCCAATTTGCTTCAAGGGGATTAAAACAGTTTTGTCACTAACACCGCACCCTGCAGCTAACTCGGACGTGGTTTGCGATGGATCCGCTTCCACAATAACCTTCAATTCTTCATTATCAACTTTGGTCTCCGGCCGTCCACGGGGCTTGTTCTGCAGGTCGAAATTTTCAGAACGAAAACGTTGGAACAAAAAAGGCACTGTGTTTTCTTTTGCGACACCGCCTCCATACACATCATTAATCTTTCGAGCCGTTTCTGTAGCACTGGTGCCACGGTGGAACTCGTACTCGAAAATATACGATATTTCAAGTTTTCCATTTTGTAAACAGAGTGACGCAAAGAAAAAACCAAAAGAGGAAATAACAAATGAATTACGGTTTCGAAACATAAATGTATGAGTAAATAGCGGTATAAATATGAAATTAAAAGTCCTAACCAAACAAGATATATTTTAGATCAAAGTGGCCAGTACGACAAAACGCCAATTTCATATGAAATGACCTAATATTATTGTGTCAGTCATCTGCATAATACCAGTCTACAGATCCTGATGAAACCGCATTGGTGTTAGTAATGTCAAACAACAAGTACAAGTCTAACAATGTACGTCTAATAATATATTGTATATTTGTATAATTATTCCTAGATAACAATAATTATAATATATAAAGGGTGTATTTTTATCCGAATGATATATTCATCAAGCCTCAATATTGCGTAGGTACATAAGTAATGACAATATGTATAAATAAAAAATCTTGTAATTTAAAGTAAGGCCAACGAGACGAGATAAAAAACGTAAATAAACGGACCGCTACTGTGTTGCATTATGAAAGTGAGTTAATATTATATCTGTCCTTATCACTCGTATGCAAAAATGACGTCAGTTGGTCGACGACAGCTGTCGTAGCGTGTTTCGTGGTACAGGAAAGCGGCCAGTGCCGCAGTTGTCAACATTTGGTCCGCCAAACAATTGTGAACAAGTTCATTCCTGTTTGGATTGCGTTCGAAGTGATACACATATTTTCGTCTCCGTATTTACTTGTTTTTTTGTTGTTATTATAAACACAGCTAACTCGGACTCTTCCGACGAATCTTCTTTGTCTAGTACAGACGACAGCGATTAAAATTCGAACTTTATAATAATTTATTCAAATAAAAATGTTTTGAACCCCTGAAAATTTGTTTACATTCTTTATCTCGTCTGGTGGGCCTTACTTTACAGAAAAATAACATTATTAAAATTTCCTGACAACTCTCACTACGTATGGACAATGCCGTATGCCGCGTCTGCTTTGAAGGTCACGCGACTGCCGCTCAGTATCGGCGCGTCTATAAATCGACGTTAGCTACTATAATATTTTTATAGGATAATCTGGTCAACCTTTAAGGTAACATGTTATGTATATTTTGGATCGAATAATGATATCCTGGAATATTTTTGTTTTGTTTACAGGCCATAAAGAGTCTTTAAACAAAACAAAAAATAGGGTGTATTCGATTGGGTGGTAGATACTCTGGGACGGCTAGTGGCTACTGTTTATGGACAGTTAACACACGCATCACGAGAAACTACATTTCTTTTATTTATATTTAAAAAAATTACTTTAACACGTTGGATCGTATTTAAACATTTGCTATAGCGATTACTTTTAGATACTTGCGTTTTTATGGTCATGAACGTCCTTGGACTCACTAATTTCCTCATGATCTCGTAATGGAAATCGAAAATCTTTTTTGTCGTTACGAGCAAATACTTCCTAGGAAAGAACTTTAATTTGGGCTTTAATTAATGCTTTTTGCATCAATTGTATCATTAAGAAAATTAGATTTATGTTTAAAGATTCTTTATTATCAACAAAGGCGAAGCTGCCACTTACATGATAATATGGTTTTCATTAGTTGTCTAAATACAATAAAATTATAGTTCGTCGTCAGAAATATAACAGTTATTATATGTACGCATAACGATGCGAAAATTCACAAACAATAGTATTAATATTAATACGAATGAACCTAAATAAAGATGTTTACATTTTTATGTAGGGTAGTAAGCTAGTACCTAGTAGTAGTAGTAGTAGGCATTATAAATATTCATACGCAATCATAACAGTCAGGTCTTTGAATACGCAGGAACACAATATAATAATTAATATCAGTTAGACCAGCAACTAGGCACATGTGGAAACAAATATGGAATTTAAGTAACTTTACACTTTACAAACTTTAAACTTAAAACTTAAAAAAATTACCTTAACTTTAGCAATTTAGGTACACCAAAACATTTAAAAAATTATGTATAATCATCAATTTAAATATCTCAGCTTAAAATATTAATTTAAATATATATTTGGAGAATCATTATAAAATTTGACAATAGTGCCTATTTTATGATTTAGTGTTTTCACTTCATTTGTGTTTTCATAAATTCTGAAACGCCTGTTAAATTTAAATAGCATCGATTTGCGTTTCACTGATTACGTAATCATTCTGTTTTATTTGGGGTCTGTTTCACAATCTTGTTTATGAATAATAGTATAAACTTATATGTGTCAATCAACAGATTACATAATTACAAAATGAAAATTACTTAATTTAAAATTCATTTTTGGCGATCTTCTTGTTTCTTCTCTCTGGCTCGTCTTCAAAGACAATATGAAATGACGTTTTACTTTTTAATGAAACTAGTTTCTTGTCATTAATTTAATTTAGTCGGCTTTGAAACGAGTACGGGAGTCCACGCGTTTTGTTCGACTTTTATTTAATTATATTTTTACGTTTATTTTTATAGTACTCTTCTACACTAATCTTTTTATTACTTTATTAGGTATTTGGTGAGTTCACTTACTTTCTTTTTAGATAAATAGCAGGTAATTTAAACAGTGATAAAGTTTTAAGAATGTCGTAATTGAGCGTGGAATGTTTATTTTCAAACCAATTTGAAACAATTTGCGTGTAAGTATTAGTTTAAATTTACAAATTAAAAGTGACAGTTTAAGTAGGTATTGTAAATAGATGTTAAGAGCGGTGTAAAATTTATAGTACAAAAATTTTTAAAAAACATGTTTAACTTGGAATTAGGATGTGTAAACTGTTGTCAACAAACCAGTCATTTTGATAGCTCGTGCAAATATTTAAAACAGAATAAATAACTATAAGTTAGTGCGTGATCTTTATGTAACAGAGAAAGAGAGACCGGTACCGTAACAGACCCTTTAGGTACACCTGTCTCAAAAATCCCTATTTATTGGAAAACTTTTCTTCGGGTCCTTTTTCAAATAGCTAAAATAATAAAATATTTCTTTTTTTTATCTATTGTTAACCTAAAATACTTATACTTACTCTAGTATCTAGATAAACCAAGTTCAACTGGCGAAGAATTTCCGAATCCCAAAAGCGTCATCTAGTGGTCACTAGATGAATCTTTTTTAAATTTGTGGAATAAAGTTGTTATGTCTTGCTATAATTCGGCAATGTATAACTAGTTTAATGTAAAACATTTCTAATGTTGGGAGTGAAACGGAGCTTTAAACTACTTTAGCTAAGAAAAACAATTTTTGTTTGTGAAAATGTTTTATTCCTTTCCGTGTCAGCGCCATATTTCAGTAGCTATGTAAATAACGAGTTATGGAATCGATAGACGGTCTCCAGTGGCAAAGAATATTTTATATTGTATTTATGCCATTGGTCAGTTAAGTAAAACTTATCTATAACTGTTTTTCAGCAAAGCTGAGCCAAATGCTCTATTTATCTACTATAAATTACCGACAAGTTCACCTAGGAAACCAGCATTTCAGGGTTTCAGCTGGTTTCAGCATTAATATTTTCCAAGAATACATATCTACTAATAAGTACAAAAGTTGGTGATAATTTTATTAACAGTTTAGGTATAGGCATGTTAGGGCGTTTGATGTATGAATATATCGTATAATGATACGCTTCTGTGGATCAATAACGCAAAAGAATAGTTATTACATAAACATATTATAATCACTATTTATTATAATAAATAGTTATTAAATATGTCTTATCGTAAATAGTAACAAGAGTTTATCGACTGTTAAATTAAACAAACATTATAGGGCATTGAAAAGTATTATTAGCTTGATAAACCCTTGTGATATAATTAAGCTGGACTATAAGTAGTGTATAACTAGGGAAAGTTAGGTTAGTTATTATTTACTAAGCGTAGCTTAGTGGTGGGCTGTTTCCAGTAATCCGAAACATAAATAAATTAATAAAATTGTGTCTAAGAACAATGGAATCTGAAGTAAAAGGTGAAACCTGAAACTAATATTTGTGAGTGTTTGTTCAATCCAAGATGGGTTTGTGACGAAACGCTTAGGATCCAGTCTACATAGCAGCCAAATAGCAATATAATTTTCGTAAACAATTCTGTTTTAATATTCTTTTTAACGCATAACTTGTAATTGCCTAAAAGTAATAGAAAAGCACGTTGTCAAAAATCCATACCAAAAAACCAGGATTCGACAGCCAATTTTGTTTGCCAATGAGTTCACTTTAAATTATATTTAATGTCATCAAAATGGGAACCCCGAAATACGCCGGTTACAGAAGATATAAATCACAATTCACAAAGCAGCAATTTATACAAACCTTTGCTCACGCTGGTTTCATAAAAAAGTAGGAAGAGTCTGCTCGTTTTCCTGTTAATATATATAAAATTAAAGACATTCCTACTAAATGGTTTCAGGACACAAAATGGGTAGAGTTGCGACCTCCGAAGCTCTGCGGTTCATGGTGGACTGCCTGAAGGCGGCGGGAGCAGCGGCGCGAGCGGCGCAGCAGCAGGCGGAACTGCTGATAGAGGCAGACAGGCTGGGACATCCGAGCCATGGACTTAATAGATTAGGTGCGTGTTTATCTGCATGGCGGCTAGTAGCTACGGGTAAATATGGGGACCTAATGGGTAGAGTAGCGACCACCGAAGCTCTGCGGTTAATGGTGGACTGCCTGAAGGTGTCGGGCTGAACTGCTGATAGAGGCACAGGCTGGGGCATCCAAACCTTGGATGAGTCCATCGTTAGGATGATGAATAGACATTAGTTTTTGTAATGTTTACCTGATTGATAACAAGCAGGGGATGTATATAAATTACATAATAAAGTTTTTCCGGAGTTTTCTGCATCACACGATAAAACATTACTCCAAACTATCGCCAGCTATAATTATGGACCATTAATCGGCGACGATCATGTAACTAGTAACTCCGCTGGCATTATGGGTGTCCATGGCTCACAATAATTGTTCTCCATCAGACGATCCGTTTCCTCTTTTGCCCTATGTCATAACTCATCTTAAAACTATAAGTTTGTTCAAAATCAATTACGGATATTTTGGGCATATGATACTGCTTATGTCAAGACGTTTAGGCTGAAATATAATTAAAAATTTCGAAAAAAAAAATATAGTAAACTAAATAAAATTACATTGCGCTCTCTAAGGCGGTGAGGTCATTAAACTCAGAGAAACAGGTGATTTAAAGAGGGAACAAAGACTTTTCCTTAATAACATCAATACAATCTGTGTGAGGTCAATGACACAATGTGGGCTTGGTGGTGGTCAATGCCGTACAGAGCATAATGTAATGTAGTTAATATATTTTTCTTATCGACATTTTTGATTATTTTTAATATATTTTGTATGGTCAACGATTTTTAATAAACAGACAAGAAACAAGTCAATAACAACACAAAGAGCCATGGAAAGAAGCATAATGAACCTAAGACTATGACACAAAAAGAGAAGCGCAGAAATAAGAAAAGCAACAACATTGATAGATGCTCTAGATCCTAGAGCATCTATCAATTTTGTTGCTAGTTTTGTAGTAGCAACATTATTATTTTGTAGTAGTTGTTGTTCTAGAGTCTAGAACATAGTAAAAGACAGAAATGGAAGTGGGCCGGCCAAGTTGCGCGCATGAAAGTGGACAGATGGGCCAAAAATATAACTGTATGGAAGGGACCTGTAGGAAAGAGAACTAGAGGCAGACCGGCAGAAAGATGGCTCAATGAAATTATAAAAGCAGCAGGAAAGGATTGGACAATTAAAGCAAATGACAGAATAGTGTGGAGAAATATGGAGGAGGCCTTCACTCTATAGAGAGGTCCTTGATAAATAACGAATAAACATTGTATTGAATGTAATTGTGCTACAAATATGGTAAGGATTATTATTATATAAAAAATTAAATTAATTATACCTATAAACATAATAAACAATAATAAATTAATTAATCCAAACATAATAATAATAATTAATTAAATTATCATTAAATAATTCTAATTACTTAATGTAAATAAGAATAAAAAGGAATCTTATTGTTAAAATACAAAATGTTGTGATTAATTTAAAAACAGTAGGTATGAAATATTAAATTTTATAATATTTTTATTTTTATCAATGCTTGTTTCTTCTTATCTTTATTTAAAACTGCATGCAACTATTTAATTTAAAAATAGTTGTATAATATTGTAATGTTCGTTAAAATTGTAATTTATTATAGAAATAAAAGGATTTATTAATAATATTATTATTATGGTCAACGATAATTCCGCCGTCTGTGGACGGATCAAGCTCATCCCAAGGTGGTCCCGATTTCACCCAAGTGGTTACCTGATGAGGGGATCCATCATAAATCGAGGGAACTCTTCGAAATTTATATGGACACATATAGTGATTTCGACTTTTTCTGAAGTATTCCAAGCATACGCTACCAAAAAGTAAGCTTTTGTATCAAGGTATACCCTGGATCCAAAAGTACTGAACAGAACTCCTGAGTCCTTATAGATAGATGTTTGGGAATTCCGGCGTTGCTTAAAGAACTGCAAGCATATGCCGTCATACCACTTACAGTAATCATCGTCATCACCACCATCTTCACAAGAAACACCATAATATTATTATGATGACATAGGTACTCATTACTCATCAGAGTTTTGTGCTCCGATATTTTGATGTTGGTAAAATTATATTCGTGATCATCATCATCACTTTAATATATATTTATTTAATGCTTACTACTAAATTTTTTCCGTTGTCTACTACAATAGATAATAATAATTATTAAATAATTTTGTATCTAATCAATATTATCACTGGTTATTGTTTATTAGGTTCACAGATCGGTAATGCTTAGTGGGTAAATACCACGGCCTCTCAGAAAACTGGCATAAAATAACGCTTGAGTTTGTTTTGCCGAGAGAGTGAGAATAGCGAAAGCATTTTTTGTATTTACAACTTTCCTAAAATGTGTTAGTAATAATAATGTAATAAATACAACTAAAAGGAGAAAAAATATTTGTTAAACAAAAAATTAAAACCGACTTCCAAAGTAAAAACTTTTTTTGTGCATTTTTACTTTGGAAGTCGGTTTTAATAGGCTACTTGACCTTGTTTTTATTTATGTACTAAACGCTTCATAATTGTTTCATTACACACAAAAAAATAATATAACATTATTTTGAAACCTAAAAAAAAATTTTTGTTAAAAATATACTTTTAAAAACCGCCGAAAACGCTATTCGCCATGTTGGTTGATAGTTTATCTGCGCTGTGACGTCATACTAGTACTAGTTGTAATCTGTGCTATAGTCCGTAGTAGTAAAATGGCGGTGTTACGTTCCGTTTGACGTTTTGACATAACTTTTTAAGATGTCATGAACTATATTTTATTTACAGAAACGTTCCGTTCCGTTCACTACTACATAATATGTGTTTAGTGTGTTTATGTCGTCTAATCCTTGCCGGAAGTTACTTCGAGGTGTTTTCATCAGTAGAAATTAAAAAACAAAAGTACATATTTTTAAATCAACTTTATTTATTAATCTCAAGTTTTTAATTTATGATATCGCTAGAATATGTTTTCCTAAGCCAAGTACTAAAGTAAAATTACTCCTTCAATGTATGAAATTAAATATGAGTCAAGTAACCTATTCTGCCTAAGCGTCTTGACATAAGCAGTAGATACTAGACCATATGGACAAAATATCCGTAATTGATTTTAAATAAACAACCTTTAAATAATATATTCCCAGAGTTCTACGTGAACGACATCCTCAGCGGCGACTGCAAGCCGAACAACCAGCCGTCAGTATTGAAGGAGAACGCGTCGACCGCATGGGTGGACGCCAACTGCGTGCTGGGCGCCACCGCCAGCCACTTCGCCATGGACATCGCGATCGGGAAGGCCAGGGAGACGGGCGTGGGCTGGGTGTCGGTTAAAGGTAAAAGGAACAAAAAATGAACGACTCAGCGGATCGTAAAATGTTAACGAAGCGCGCGCACACCGACAGCCAAAAAGCGACATTATGAAATTATCTGATAACTGCCACTCAAGGGTCAAGTCTTAAACTCGTAAGTCGTAACTAATTTCTAAGCAGTATCTATAACTTCTTACGTAAATAAGATCTCACGCACATTTTTTGGTAGATACTGTTTAAATCACAGAGTAAAAATATATTATAGTGGCACGGTGCAGCTGGAAGTTCGAACTCTTGCATTGAAACGTGCATCTTGTTGTGTAGTTTATAAAGTTCAACTTTGATTCTCTATCTTGAAAATGCCGCGCCGCGTCGCTCACACCGAGACGAGACGCATCTCGCGTGTGAACTGACGCTAATTGCGTAACAGAAACTTTCGAATTTATAAAATTACTTAGTACCTAAGGCTACGTTCCCACGAGCGTTTTATAATGGTCGCGATAGAAAAAACATCACTGATTACAGTGCTGTTTTTTCAGAACTCTGCGCCAGTACGATAGAGCTGAAAATTGTGCAGAGTTGTCTGTCAAATCTGACATTTTACACTTCGTTTTTCAGCTCTATTGTATTAGCGCAGAGTTCTGTTTACAGTGCAGTTATTTCTGTAGCGTCCAAAAAAAACTCTCGTGGATACGAGGCATAAGGATGGCGTTGCTTTACGTTTCAGGGTCCAACCACAACGGCATGGCCGGCTACTGGGCGCGGAAGGCGGCGGATAGGGGTTTCATTGGGATGGCTTTCACCAACACATCCCCATTGTTAGCTCCGACTAGGAGTAAACAGGTAGCAGTGGCGAAGGCTGGGTCTCTTTTATAGGGAAGCCCTAGCCTGTACAATAGGTAGTCTTCAAAAGGTAAGTGGTAAGTGAAGTCGATAGGAATGGAGTTATAGGAACCCCACGTCACAGACAAGTAGGTAATTTAATTAACCCCACGGCCTACAGAGGTATACTTTATTGATAAATATATTATTATATATATACACGAGTAGGTTCAGTTCGGTCAAATCCTCTTTTTACTAATGTAATACATCTGTGGGTCTAATAAATAAGTACGTAACACAGAGAACCATGGCAAGTAACGTATCATGTGCAAACTTGCAAAGTAACGTAACGTGTGACAAAATGTTCGATTAGAAAAATATTTCAATGTCTCACCACAAATTAAAGAAAGAGAAACAGATAAACAGCTACATAGTTAGCTTTCGATTTGATTGAAATACTACAAGCATACGTGTCCACGATTGTGTGGAAAAATTGTGGACCGTCGAAGGTCGAAAGAACATCAAAATTTTCAAATTTGGATCGATTTGGTTCGTTCTATGAAAGCTGTTTCCCTGTACGTAAGTAATAAGTATATAATATATTTTGTACTCTGTGGTTTAACTGCCAGTCTTTAAATGCCATGACTCATTAGTTTTTATTTTTTATTTTATTGCTATTCCTAGGTACCTAAGTCTACACTATAGTTATTATAAAGAGGTAAGAGGAGAGTTTATTTGTTTGCACTTAAAGGCTTCTAAACTACTGGGCCGATTTTCATGAAATTTGGCACAGTGGCCTATCATGTCCCAGGCCACTTTTTATCGCGGTACTGTTCCCGCGGGTTTTTCTTTTGCGAGTACGGAGTCGCGGAAAACATCTAGAATAACCTAATATATTTACCTATTCAATGATTCGTTGTTTCCAGGCAGCACTAGGGACGAATCCCATATCGGTGGTGGCGCCCGCGTCCAAGTGTGAAACGTTCTACTTGGACATGGCGACTACTTCTGTTGCTGTCGGCAAGGTAATCCTAATTAATATTATAAAATATGTTAATATAAAGTTGTTTGTTTAGTTGTTAATTATACTAATTTTAAGTATTATGTAGATAGAAATGCAAATGCGCAAAGGAGAACGTTTGCCGGGCGGGTGGGCGCAGGGGCCTGACGGCAAAGAAACTACTGACGCAGAACTGGTAATATCATAGACCTGTATATTATTATAGACAGCATATCGATGCTAAAAATGTCCCTTCTTTGAGTGCCCCTGGGGCACTCGACTTTTACTTGCGAAATTACGACAAAACAAACGAGTAATAAGATTAAGTTATACATATTAGGTCATTTACCTATGAAATTGCCGTTTTGTATGAAAAAATTTAAACTAATTTTTTTCATGTATTTTTTATTTGTATTAATCGAAGTAATCACCCATGTAATCAATGCATCTTTGCCAACGCAGTGGCAGTTTATTGATGCCCTTCTTAAAGCAATCAGCTGGACGGGAGACAACAATTTCTTCAAAGAATTTTGTACTGCCTCTTGGGTATTGAATTTTTTTTCCGCCAAGAAGTTATCCAAATTCGGGAAAAAGTAGTAGTCTGTAGGCGCAAGGTCTGGTGAGTAGGGCGGATGACGGAGAGCTTCCAACCCCAGTTCTTGCAACTTGGAGACCGTCTGCTGTGCAGTATGAGGTCGCGCGTTGTCGTGCAGGAGCAGCGGAGACGAGCGATTGACAAATGCTGGTTGGAGATGTGCCAGCTTCTCCATCATTGTGTTCAGTTCTTCACAATACACATCTGCAGTAATGCTCACGTTTGGTAAGAAGCTGTGATGAATCACACCGGCGCTAGACCACCAAACAGCGACCATCACTTTTCTAGGGGTAAGTTTTCGTTTAGGGCATTGTTTAGGTGCTGAACCAGGATCCAACCAACTTGCTGAGCGCTTGCGGTTATCAACCATAATCTATTTTTCATCGCAGGTAACAATGCGGTTCAAAATTACTTCATTTGTGTGTCTGTTGAGCAGTGCAAGACACGTCTCGACGCGGACTTTGCGCTGGCGATCATTGAGTTCGTGGGGCACCCATTTGTCAAGCTTTTTTACCTTGCCAATTTGACGCAAATGGACCAATATTGTTTAGATGCTAACGTCGAAAGCTGCTGCTAATTCAGCCGTAGATTGTGTATCATCAGCTTCCACAATCGCCTTTAATTCGTCATTGTCGACCAAAGTCTTCGGACGACCGCGAGGTTCATTTTTCAGGTCGAAATTTCCAGAACGGAAGCGAGCAAAGTTGGTTGCGTTGGTTTGTAGTGTTAGCTCCGTAAGCGTCGTTGATGTCGCGTGTCGCTTGTGCCGCGTTGCTGCCACGACGGTACTGATATTCCATAATTACTCGAATTTTTAACGTATCCATGATGACGAAAAAGATTGAAATGCGAATGAAAATGTAACACTAATCAAAAAGCAAATAACTACTTTTGGAAAAAGAATTCAATGTTTTTTCAAAATAAAATTAATTTGAAATTAGAATTCTTAGCCAAACAAAAAATATTTTGATTTGAAATGTCCAGTACTGCAAAACGGCAATTTCATATGTAAAGACCTATTATTATACATAGGTAAAAAGTAGATTAATATCAATTGTTGTAATTACGTACAAGTACGTAAAGTATTTCGTAATTATATCAAAATTAAAGCCTTGCAAGGATTAGTTCGATCACTTACATTATAGTCCTAACGATTCTCAACAGATGGTGTCACTTTTTCGTTTTATGAAGACATTTTAAGACTTTTTCTATGCTATAGATGGCTATAGTGAATAAATAGTATCCGTATAGTCCGTATAATTCTAGGGGTATAAGTATTACCCATATAAATTATTCTAAAAGGTTTTTAAAATTAAACAACTACAATTTCAGGCCTTCGAAACAAAATGCCTCATGCCGCTAGGCGGAGGGGAACATACTTCTGGCTATAAGGGCTACGGTCTCGCAGCCGTGGTGGAATTGTTCTGTGGAATATTGTCTGGTACGGTTTCTACTCTCTTAGTTTAATTTAATAAGATAGTTACTGGCTAAGAACGTACCATACTGCTTTAAGCATAATGTAGTTTATTTCGTTTTAAGCAAACTACAGTACTAGCATAATGTAGTCTGCTTAAAATGAAATAATCTTTTTGTCGCAAAACGCAACCATCATTTCTTACCCGATTACGGCGAAGTCAAAAGAAAGGGTAATGATTTTGGCTGAGTTTTGAGTCTATAATAAACTACTGGTCCGATTTAAAAAAAATGAGGTGTCAATAGATTCATAATGATGCCGCGGGAAACATAGGCTTTATAATTTTTGTACTCTGTGCTATAAATGTATAAAATTTAGATATTTTATTTTTTTAATAACTATAGAAGTTGGCAAAGAACGACGGACGGACAGAACGAAGCTTTAAGGATTCCTTGCAGTTATTACGGAACGCTAAAAAGAAAGTCGATCAGTCAGTAGCAATTTAGTAACCTGTGGTAATACTCCTTACAGACTCCAACTACGGTCACCACATCCGCTCATGGTCTCACAGCGGAGAAGGCGGTCCAGCGAACTTGGGCCACTGCTTCGTCGCGGTCAACCCGGACAACTTCGCGCCTGGGTTCGGAGAGCGACTCACTGACTGCATGCACCATTGGCGAGAGTTAGGACCGGTAAGACTGGACAAAGACTGGACGCTTCTAGCTTATGTAATTATGCATATAAATAGATGAATTTTGGTATAGTTTAAGACTGTATAGATCTGGGTTTTGCTGTCATAATAATAATTTTACATTTTAGGAGTGGCTCTCCATACATGTGAAGTGGGGATGAAAAATATTTTTTTCATTCTACCACATCGTGTAGGGTGTCGTTGAATAGGTATTTTAAAATAAAGGCAAGGTTTCATACCTGACTTTTTTACAAAGTCAACCATTAATTTGAGTAATCGGCCTCCAAAGTGGTTTGTAAGTTGGTCCCCCCCTGGCATTTCTAAACTATAGGAGATAGAAACTTGTAAGTTTCCATGCTGATAGATCATGCTAAAAACTCTTTAGGAAAATTATTTTGAGCGAAATCGAACGATAACTTTTGAAGTAAATCAAAGAAAACCTATTGCACATTGATATTTACCGAACTCTCCTTAGACATGTCGTGACGTGCTCTTGGTTAGTTTATTTCAAATTATTGCTGCTTTATAATTGCAGCATCTTTATTACTGGTTTTTACTTCAGACAGGCCAGAGAAAACTATATTTTTATAATGCTCATCTCTATTTATAAGTTATAAGCAGCTTTTGAAAAGTTAAAGCTTTTCGAGTGTGTGCAGAGCAGTGGGCCTATCAGGAACATTTGACAGCGAGACTGCTAAGCCCCCTGCTTTTAAACTCTGCTTGAGTATGCTTGTAAACTTTGGTTTGCTCAATAGGCAAAGGCGCCTCATAGTGTGTTTCGAGAAGCACAGCTTGTAAAAAGCTAAAAACTCATATTATTATAAATATGTATGATTCATCGTAGAAACCGGGATGAAGATTTCATTATTTAACCCTAAAATGCTCCGAAGTCGAAGTGTTTTTTTTTCATATTTATTTATTTTCTTAAGACGAATTACGATCTACCGGTCCTGGCGCCGGGAGATAAGGAGAAGAGGGCAGCGGAGATCACGGACGCGTGCGGCACCGTGTCCTACGTGGAACAGCAGCTCGAGTCCAGCGCGGCTTTGGCGGAACGACTCAAGGTCAAGCCTATGAGGGTGGAGCAGGAGAAGTGTTAAATGTAGGGGTATACATTCCGTTCACAGTTATTTTACCTCTGATACGACCTTTGTGCCGACGACATAAGGACACATTCATAGATATATCATACCCCGAGGTAAAATAACTCTGAAGGGACTGTAGAATATTTTATTTGTTAATGTCAAACATCTAATCATGTGACCTGGCGCGATAATGCGTTCCTTCTTGGAAGAAGAATATACATAGAAACATGGAGACTAGAGAAAAGGAAAACTATATCTTTATGGGAGAAAATCTGACAAAAATAATTAGTTGATAGTTACAAAACTGACTAGAATGGTGGTAGAGTTACAAGGGTGTATGATATGAAGTTAGCAATAAGAGATGAAGTTAGGAGTGAAGCTTGCTACAGCAGCGCCACCCATATTTAACGATTTTTAACGGACACTTTTTCATATGTACGTATAGAGATGGTGATCCTTTCCTCTATTCTTCATGCAGGGAAGGTACACCAAAGTTAATAAGTCACTTAATACTTTGGTTGTGATTTTAGTGTTTTTTTGTACTACGGATAGTTAAACCATCCATCGTAGAATGAATAAATGGGGAAGAAAGACATGTTTATAAACTAAATATTAGTAAAAACTTAACATCAGCTCTTTCTTCCCCAATAACATAATATATTGTTATAAAGGAGATTTTTTTAATATATTTTTTTATTTATTTATTGGCGTCGGCTTATAACCATTTGTCAGAATAAAGTTAAAAGGGCGGAAAATAGAATTTCCGTTTAAACTTTCAACACCGTATTTCTAAATCGTCAAGTCCAAAGTCTAGTCAAATCCAAATAGTCAGTGCAGTCAATAAGTCAAGTCAGTCGATTCAGAAAAGCTTTACTGATAGTCCTTAGGGAGTTTTGGAGGAAACACAAAATAGCATGCTTTTTATAGTTGTATTACTTGCCCACACTTATGCACTGTATCAACGAATATATAATGTTTAATATTCTACCTATATTACACATTATGAACCGAAATAACACAAATTTTGTAGGCAATACAAAAACAACATATTATTAGGAGGGAGTTCTGCCGAGAATGTATTGACATTCCCCCTTCTTATAAAAGAGAATAGGGAACGATATAATATTATGTCTTCTTCTCCAGCTAATAGCCAGGTACCTACTGTAGAAGGCTACGACCTCTTGGTTTTTTCTTATCCTTCTTACGCTTGAGTGGTGATAATAATAATACAGCAACAATTCTTATATTCTCCTTTATTGGTGCTTAACACAGATACGTATTACATATGAGATATGCCTAACACAAATACGTCTACACTATGTATAGCCTTTTGGCTAACTGAAATAAACTAACTAAATATTCTACCTGTGACATCTGTCAATATAATATTGACAATTATATTTCTTAAAATGCTGTTGACATTATGCAACACCTACGAGTATCTATACTATTTAAAGTTGTTGATCTGAGTGTTCCTATGCAATGTAGGACGGATGTTTGTTATTGCTGCCATTATAAGCGCCATACTCACAGTCCAGCCTGCAAATCCACGGGAGCGGACTTGATACTTTTGACACTAATGACGGCCATTAGTACTAAGTGCTAGATTTGCGGGCTGGATGGTGATATGGCGCTATAATCGAACAGACTGACTGACAGATATATTTGTGTTCTGGAATAGCACATAGGTTATATACTTTTATTCCACACAATATAATTTTCTCTTTAGTATGTAAAAATAATTAACAAATTGTAGTTTGTAAAACTTGTCCTAAAAGTATTTTTTTAAATGTATTGTCTATTGTCATTACCCCCTTGAATAAAATTTTTGTGTTTAAAACGATAAACTGTTAAATATTTTTACTTAAATTGAAAATTTTCAGTATAAAGTCTTAAGTGAAGTTTGATAAATGATTTTAGACTTTAGTAGGTAAGTTAGATATTAAAAAACGGTTTTACTAAGGGTCGATCCACAACCGATGCTGGTATAGTATGCTATGTATGTCTAGCTGGTATGGTTCTTTGCAGTATCTTTGATGCTTGGGAGGGGTTACAGGATGCATTAGGTGCGTTTTGCGACCACTCCAAGGCCTTTGATTGTGTTGAGCATGCTACATTGATCAGAAAATTGCACCACTATGGTAATCGGGACTCTGCACGCAAACTTTTGAGTTCTTACCTTAAAAATAGAACTCAAAGGTTGGAGATAAATAGTAAAAGGTCCACTGGGACCAAAATAGAATTAGGTATCCCACAGAGATCCATTTTAGGCCCATTTCTTTTTCTCATCTATATAAATGACTTACCTTGTCTTGTTAAGGTTATTGATAATGAGATAGTACTTTTTGCCGATGACACTTTACTAATTTAATGTGAAGCGACAACAGTTAGATTATGACGAGGTAATAGTGCTGTCTAGAAAATATTATTGATTTAATGTTAACTTACTTTTAAATTCAAATAAAACAAAAATTTTAAAGTTTACTTTGCCCAATGTTAGGCAAGTACAAACCACTATACTATTAAATGACAGACAGAAAATTACAGTGGGGTCCTCATATTGCTAATCTTGCAGATAGGCTCAGTTCTGCAGCATATGCAATCAAATTAGAGAAATTTCTGACGAAGACACGGCGCGACTAATTTATTTTAGTTACTTTCATAGTAGAATGTCCTACGGCATCCTTTTATGGGGAAAAGCCGCAGACATTAATACAATATTTGTGCTGCAGAAGCGAGCAATACGTTTAATTTCCAAAATGTGCCTTTTGAATCTCTGAGAGAAAAGTTTAAAGAAATAGGTATTCTGACCGTACCTTCTCAATACATTTTTACAACATTGATACTGTATTATATGTTAGAAAAAATATTAGTAATTTTAAAACTAAAAGCGACAATCACTGCAGAAACACTAGAAATAAACACAAGCTAGATATACCGGTGATCAGACTAAGTAAAGTAAGCAAATCCTTTAAAGGTATACGCCTGTACAATAGAATCCCAGAACACGTTCAAACTCTTTCCATTAATAAAATTAAAAAGTAGTTAAAGAACGTTTGTGTGCTAAAGGTTATTATAGGGTCAATGATTTTATTGACGATCGCACATTATGGGAATAGGATGACCATCTGCAAGGCTGCTTCTATGTACTATAGTTATCGGACTTTTGTTAATATTATATAGGCTAAATTTACCAAAAAAACATTTTTTTAAAGAACAAATGTTATCCATCTTTTTCCTAAAAGATGGCCCCGTGCGAGTTTACGCGAGTCTTCTCGCCGGGTTAGTTCCCGAACCGGTGGTATGTAACCTATATTGAAATAAAACTTTTTAATTTTATTTTGATTAAAAGTATTTTTTTTCCTTACTTTATTAACTAAATACTTGTATGTTCTTTAGTGTTGTAGATTTCTTTTTAATTTAATACATTTATGGTTGTAGAACATTATTTTGTTCTATCATCAACAGTTGACGCAGCGCAGCGTTTAGATTGGGTCACATTATTGAAGTATTAGCAGGTAAGTAAGTCTAGTCAGTAATAAATATAGCCTATATGTAATAGGAATAAGTAATGTAGCATTCTAATGGTGAAAAAAATAATTGAAATCGGTTCAGTAGTTTTGTTGTGATCCGCGTGATTCGCGAACAGTACAAAAATATAAATAAAAATAGAAATCTTTCCTTTTTATAATATTTTTAGTATATATTAAATTCACCCAATAAACATGTTTGATTGAAAAATATTTTGTGTAATCATCACCATAATTAAAATCTAAATTGAAGCGCGCGGCGGCGCGTGATAAAAGGTATTAAATTTTATCTTACTCAATGCCTTCGGTAGATACATCTATAGGTCTACTTTGCTAAATATAAATTGCTGCCGCCTGCCTGTAGTATTATACATCACGTCAAGAAAAGGATTTTTAACAGTAATGAAAATATTTATAGAAAGAACAAAAACGAAACTAGTCGGTACCTACCTACACGTCGTATCTAAGAAGCTTCAAAGCAAGTTTAATACTAGTCTAGGGAAAAACTGTTAATCCATCAAACATACGGCAATTTCGCAGAATATTGCTGCAAATTGCCATTAATTATTATTGCCTTGTGTCTTCCTACTTATATTATAAATGTGAAAGTTTGTGAAGATGGATGGATATATGGATGGATGTATCTTTGTTACTCTTTTACGCAAAAACTACTGAACGTATTTCGATTAAATATGGTATGGTAGTAGTTTAGGCTGGATTAAAACACAGGCTACTTTTTATTCCGAAAAAGTACAGTGCTCCTTCGGGATACTGTATTTGTGCGGGCGGAGCCACGGGCAACAGCTAGTTTTCTAATATATATTTTTTTATTGAAAGCTGTCGTAGTTCTAAATATACTCTGTAAAAAGACAAAGGTGGAGATTAGAGAGCCTCTGTCAAAGCGTCAAATTGTCAAACGTCAATTCGCATTTCACAAACCACGAAATATGTCAGTGGCATACCTACTTGTTTTGACGGAACTTTTTGTAAATAGTCTCAAAATTTATTATGAAAATTAATGTTAAATTTTAAAGTGTCGCGTAAATAATATACCGCTTCATCTCTGTAAAGTTTATCAATCATTAGAGATAAATAATAGATCATTATTGTATTCATCGTGGTGGTGCAGTGTTGTAGACTGCAGTCGAAGGTATCATATTCAGTGTATTTAAAGCTCTTTATTTTATTTCTGTGCTAAAAATTAAATAAGATTTTAAGAATTGGTGGTTATAAGTGTGTATTTTCAAGAATAAATATCTATCTTTTAAGCAGAAGGAGTCAAAGTGTTCGCGAAAAATAAAATAACTTTAAGGTAAGTAATAATAGTTTACTATAAAAAAACGTAAAATTTACTGCATATTAAATTAATTAAAAACATAACTTTCTTTTAATGTAAACTTTTCATCTTTTAATAACTTGAGAATACGATAACAGTAAGAGCAGTAACGTTAAAAATATCAAAAATATGACGGTTTTATTTAGGTATTAAAAGACAAAGATATATATTTTATTGTGTACCTTATAAGTAAACAACAGTTGCATAGGGTTGTTCTCATTTGAACCTTTGGTGAAATTATTCCTCATTTTCAAAGAATAACTTTAAATTATTGTCTTCAAATTGTATTGGAGCCAAGTATTTTCATGCATTACTAGTGTACATTTTATAAGGGATACTGGATATCCTTATTGTATTTAGTTCTAATACACAACAGAAAAAATAATATAATATCTATGGACGCTTTCACACTACGTCAATCTGGTCCCATGCTAAGTTCTCGAAGAACTTGTGTTACTGGTATGCGAAATCATAAATATATTTAATACTTTAAAACTAAACACGTATGTAAGATTTTTAGTATATAATACACCTAAAAATTTTATTGTTCCCTGGCGGGATTTAAACCAGTGACCTCCGGTTTGAGTGCTAACCACTGAGCCATAGAGGTCGTCATAAAGTGGTATTATTATGAGATGTACAATACTATGGACAGGGGATGTCGAGGCCTAAGAAGTTCCATAGTAGACATCATAGTTTGATTGGTTTTCAATAGATGACAGTTCACAGTAGTATTCTCTTTTATGATTTTTGTTAGGCTAATATTTGACTTGCCTTTTCCTATATTATTTTTATGCATATTATATTGTGTGCATGCAACTTATGGACATAGAACTAAAATGCATTTTTGGGAATTACACTTTCCCAATTGGTTGTTTTTTACTTTTGGGATAGATACAAAAAATTTATGTACACAGTCAAGGACACTTCTGGTGTAGTGTGATTTCACCACAACTCAACGATACGGGCAACATGTTACAAAAGTGGTAATATTTCAATTGATAACAAATGACTTGGACAATTTTTAAAGATTCCCACAGATTGTTTAGCGTCAACAATTGTCTTAAAGTGTGATAACATTATGTACTGGTTCCCACAGAGTTGCTCAATCTTTCATACTATGCTTTCACCATAAGGGTCAATCCACACCGAAACGTGTCGCGACACGGCTCTGCATTTTTAAGATAACAATTCAAAATTTAACTTTATTCACTACACAAGAAGATTCCATGTTTTATTGCAAGAGTTCGAATTTCAAGCTGCACCGCGCTCAAAAATGCAGCGTCGGGTCGCATCTCGGTGTGAACTAACTCTAATGATAAAGGTATTAAAAAGTACTGCACCCTTAAATCAGACGCAATATATTTTGTTGTTTTGAATGAACACAGAATACAACTAAAATATACATTTTACTACTATTACAAGCCCAAATTATTATTGGCATTGTATATATATTCATTGGACTAGTCACTTTAGTCACAAAATATTTCCTGTGAAGGTAGTCATTCCCTTTTCACAAGAACAAAGCTGCAAGTAACATCAAGTCAACATAAACATTATTCAAATTGAAATAGGTAGATAAGAATAAAACACAGGAAAATTCTGATCAACATTATAATTCATAACATTCAAATATTTATATGACTTATTTATATAAAATTCCAGTCACAATATTACTATAGCAATTTTAAATCATTATCTCCTGTGTTGGATAAAGTGGTTAGTATAACAGGATGTTTAAATATTGTAATTTAATAATTTATCAAATGTAAATTGTAGTCACTGTGCATAGAATTACAGTAGATGTGTTATTTATATTGACTGTAGTTTTTCTATCTTATCTCTTAACCTTAAGTCTCTATTTTTCAAGGTGAACTTAATTTTTTTGTGTTTATTAAGGTTCCGATACCCAAAAGGCAAAATCCCTATTACTGAGACTTTGCTGTCCGTCCGTCTATCTATCCGTCTGTCACCAGGTTGTATCTCATTAACCGTGATAGCTAGACAGTTGAATTTTTTACAGATAATGTATTTATGTTGCCGCTATACAAATACTAAAAACATAATTAAATAGGTATTTAAGTAGGGCTCCAATACAACAATCGTAATTTTTTACCGATTTGTACGGGGTTCCGTACGTCTGCCGTCCGTGCGCGAGTCCGACTCGCACATGGCCGGTTTTCATTATGGTTCTGATCCTAATTGTTTGCTTTTGGAACGACTAAGTTAACATACGCATTTCCCGTGCCTCGATTATGACTACAGTCTGCACTACTGACTCAAGGACACTCGAACCTATAATTTTCTTAGGTAGATAGGTAGCCTGAATCTAGGTCAATCAGAGACGAACACTAAGACATAAATAAGCTTAAGACAGTATAAAATTTTTCTTTTCGCAAAAAAATTAGTATATTTAAGTAAATGGTTTTGTGTTGTTTGGTGTTTTGTTAAATTGTATCTTTAACTAGCAGAATTTATTCTTCTAAGAATCGCTTTATTAATATATAGGCCATCAGTATTTTGTTATATTTTTTTAAAATTCTATTTCATAGACTCACTGCCATAACTTTCTATTTTGACCCCCGAATTGTCAAGCAGTGAGCTAGCTGATGATGATGAATGAAAAAACTAGATCAAAATAGGTTCATCCAATTTGGGAGCTCCGTATTTGCCACGGACAGACACACACACAGACATACAGACACGTCAAACTTATAACACGCCTCTGTTTTCATCAGGGGTTAATAAACACTAGTTAAATACCTAGACTGCATGCAAATATTTGAAGCTGACTATGACTACTTAAGTAATCTCCCGCCGAGCTTGTTAGAAAAACTAAATGTTTGTATGGGAGCTCTTGAGGGCACTCTCAAAGAGGTCCTCTGCAAGTCTGAAGTTGTTTCTCACAAATGCAGAAGCTAAAGCTCAACCAGTAACTCATGTTGAGAGAATGGGTGTAGTGTAAAGTTCGTACCTTTTCCTATGTATTTACGATGATTGAACACGGTTTTATTTAATAGTAGACTAGATATTGGCCGCGACTTCGTGTGCGCAAAAGGAAATTTCGCGAAAACCGTACATTTTGCCGTAACAAAAGGTATCATATTATGTCCTTCCATGTGGTCTACTCTATATCTGTGCCAAATTTCATCAAAATCAGTCCAGTAATTTCGGAGCCTTTTCAATACAAACAAACAAACAATACTTTACTCTTTATTATTAGTTTACTAGATTAGTATTAATAATTATAGTCCATAGCTTGGGTAGGTTAGAAGTTAGTTATTACTTATTATAGGACAGAGTTCTAAATCACCGTAACTTATGCTAAACTAATATAAGTGTTGTGTTATGACATTATATTTATTATTGGCCCCGACTTACTGTCACAGAGTAAAAATATATAACTATACAGCGCGCCTCGTCAGTTTATTCTACAGAGCAAATACCTACAAAATGGTCCTGTGTCCATCCCCAAGATTTACAACCCCCGTCGTAACGTCGTTATAAGTACGAGGCCACTTTAATCTGTGTTTCTGTACTCGTAGAATCGCCTCTCGCGTCATTATTATTTTCACCAAATGTTGCGCGATTTATTCGTGTTCAACCCCTTATTTTCTCCGGTCTCGTCTTTAATAGACATTACGTAGGGGTTGTTAGGCCGGGACTACATTGTCCGAAATCCGTAAGGCCGGGGAAAATTCAGAGCACTGAAAATAGAACTCAACGTTAGTACAGTAGAGCTGAAAATCGAACACACGAGTGTCAAGTTAATTCTGACAACTTGACAGTCATGTGCTCGATTTTCAACTCTATTGTATTAGCGCAGAGTTCTCAGTGCCCTGATTTTTTGCGGTCCCGCCAGATTCCGGATCATATAGTCCCAGCCTTACGTAGGATGGGGGTTGTAAATGTAGGGGTTGGACACGGAATAAACCATTTTGTATTTGCTCTGGTATACCAACTAGGCGCGCTAGCGGGGCAGCTCGTTCCTACTGTAGATGTTGCGTAGGTGTGATTAGCGAACAATTAGTATCAATTGAGAACAGACCTTGCATCATCTGTAATTAGAACAAAACGTCTCGACACACGTGTTCATAATGGCTCAAGAAGTTATCTCTTTGAATTTCTATGCACTAGGTATAAGTTATGAATCAATGATGGTTTTATACGCGAAATAGTATTGGTAACGTTATCGAATGAAAATTATATAAAAATCTGTGAAATTCATAACAGCGCCCATACAATTTTCATTCGATAACGTTACGAATACTTTTTCGCAAATTGTTCGTGCTTGGACTGGTGCTTGGTGCTTGCACACTTCCGTACCTGGTCCTTGAAATCCCTAACCCCCCACTTGGGCCTTCGGTAACCTCACTCACTCGGCGAAACACAACGCAAGCGTTATATCACGCCGGTTTTCAGTTATTTGTCCGGTCGAGCCGGTCCATTAATGCCAAAACGTGGATCTCCCACGTTTGATCGGTTACAGACTTATCTGAGTGCTAAGTGTGAGTTTCTTTTTTTTTCGCATTCGATCGTGAGCGCGTTTGGCGTTTACTAGGAATTCGAATGCGAAAAGAAAAACTCACACTTAGCACTCTATACTATTAGCTTACATATTCAATGAAAAATTTGTGCCTTTTATTTTTAATTTTTCAAATACGATTTTATGAAATTTGTAGGTTTCGTTAGATTTCTTCAACAACAGAGTTAATTTTGAACCCATATCACTATAATGACCTTTACATTAAAATAAATGCCGTACTGTATATGTGTATCCATTAACCAAATGTAAACAATACGAATATAATAACGGTACACAACGGAGCGCTAACTACCGTACAATACTATTGTCGCGACTCGCGGCCGAGATAGGGCGTTCAACTCGTGCAATATTGAATGATACAGTCTGCGAAATAAATTGTGTACCAATGATTTCAAAACTAAAGATAGGCTATGACGTACATTTGACAGAAAAAATCTTCATGCAAGAAAAAGTTACGTCATCTTGATTTTTAGGTGCCTCAAATGTCAAAATGGCCTAAAAAATCCAAAAAATCAAAGAGCCATTTAAGTGCGGACAGTTTTTGCCTTGACATGCCTCGTCTATAATGTATACGTCTATGTTGTGTGTGTGTGTGACAGCTCCGTGGCCTAGTGGGTGGTAGACCGTTTGATTCGCACTCAAGAGAGACTTTTTCAGATTTCAAGTACATTATATGGACGCTCCAACGGTGAAGGAAAACATCGTGAGGAAATCCGCACTGTGGACTAGGCTGACTGTGTTGTGAGAATGCCGTATGTGCTTGGGCAACCATACGACATTTAAAAACCAAGTGTCCCAGGCACTACAGTATCTCAAGAGTGGTTACTTTGCTCGGAGAATACTGTATGAATCATCCAATAACGGATGAAAAGGCCTATGTTATGTTGTGTACAGAATTTTATAAACTCCAGCAGGTTTAAAATGGCCAGATTAATTCAATCATATTATGAAAAATCATCTATTTAAATTGAATATACGATGTTTTATAATACAATTCACTTAATGTGGCCATTATAGACCTGCAGTACAACTAAATTCATAATGTACTTCGGCCATATCGTTTTTATATGAAAATGACAGACGAATACATCGTTCAACGACAAAACGACGATTCGCGAAAGAACTTAGCAACGTGACTTTAATTTTTTTTTATACTATGAGAGCTATGAGGTCGGTTGGCTTCTGTCTAAGTCTACGGGGCTTTGCAGCCTGTGCCTAAGCTTACGGGGCTCTGTGGCCTCTGCCTACAGTTATGAGGTCGGGTGGCCTCTGCCTAAGTCTATGGGGCTCTGTGGCCTCTGTGTCGGGGATTACTTAATAATTAAATAGTATTGTTTCTCGAGAATAACAACCCTTTTGGTGTAAAAGCCTTAAAGGTGATATAATCAACGGCTACTTAGTACTTACTCAACAAGAAATTAACGATGTAGGTAATTTAATTAACTGAACATGAACTGATTCGAAAACGTAACTTTTACGATAACGAGTGGCCATAGCGCGCAGCGTTAATGGCCAATAAAAGTTATATCGCCAAACAAATACACGTAACTCGGCACGGTAGTGAGCGATAAATAATCAGGAGAATGTGGACATGTCTATAGAGGGTTCCGTAATTATCGACGCACAATCGGTTTTTTTAATAGACGTATTATATAATATTATAGACGAGGCATTTTGGGGCAATAACTATCTCCACTTAAATGGCCCCACTTTTGGAGTTATTTTGGGCCATTTTGACATTTGAGGTTTGGTGAAATCTAGATGGCGTAACTTTTTCTTGTATGAAGATTGTTCTGTTAAATATAGCCTATCTTTAGTTTTGAAATCTTTGTTTTTTATTTCAAAAGTTACTATCCGATTTCTCTCAAAATAACTAGATCTGAATCGGTTCATCCGTTTGGGAGCTACGATGCTGTTTTCGTAGGGTTTTAAAAAGGAGAGTGACGTGCATAATAATGTTATTTCACTCTCTTAGATTAAAATACTAGAGTATAACTTAGTGAAGCCATACACTATAGGTACTGCCTATCATCTAACAAGCATGACACTTCGATTGGATCAGCTATAGAAGTGGCAGTGTATGGGCGTGGATAAGCATGACAGTTTATACTTTTTATGTCAAATTCTAACTGATCCAATGCACATGTAGACCTTTGAAAATAATACTTGCTTTAAATATTAAATAGCTTAAATATTTTTAAACTACAATAACAATAACGTAACAAAATGTTATTTTATCAAAATAACAGGAAATAGTCTCGTCGTCCCTAAATAGATAAGAATATGTATATATATTTTTAAAGCACCACTATGATATTATATTCATAACTAGCTGTCCCGACACACGTTGATCTGTCTAACTATAAATAACGACACCCACACCAACACAAATATCTACACCTACCAACCTATTGGGGCCGGCCGATTTCTTAAATATAAACTAAACTACTGAGCCATACCCATAAATATTTGACAGTCAAGTGACAAATTGAACACAGTGAACACTAAGCAGAGTGCTAAGTGTGAGTTTTTCTTTTCGCGTTCGATCGTGAGCGCGTTTAGCGTTTACTAGGAACTTGTATGGGATTTGTACAGCGCCACCTAGTTGTAAACGCGACAACTAAGTCAAATCACATACAAATTCCTAGTAAACGCCACACGCGCTCACGATCGAATGCGAAAAGAAACACTCACACTTAGCACTCAGTTAGTATGGGAAAATTCAATTGTCGTTTTTAGTATTTTCCCCGCAATTTTTCCAATATTTCGCACCTTTTAAAGTTTAAAGTTAGTTTAACTTTAAACGGTGCGAAATATTGGAAAAGTTCAGGGAAGATTTAAATTTTAAACCTTCCCTGAACTTTCACAATTATTTCAAGGCCTATGGTATGAAAACTCCAAATAATGCTACTTGTTATAGCCTATAAATCGTTTAGAAAAATATTATTAGGTATTGAGACAAATTACCTACATGTAATTACTTATCGTATGTAGACTTCGTTTGTCTTTATCCCTGTCTCTATATAGACGCGTAATATCTTAATCGAAAAAACGCCATCTATTCGAGACAGTTGGCAGCCAGAAGTTTCATAACTTGCCTGAAAGCTTCAGTTTTCAGTCCCGCGTTTCAAGTAAAACGCCATCTAGTTATCAGATGCTGTTTAAGTTAAAAGAGTTTACTTCGTCGCGTTTACTATGAACATAGTAAGGTGGCGGTACGAGGTGTTTATGAAATATATTATAAGGCCGGCGAATGAGCAGGCGGGTTGCCTGATGGTAAGCGATTACCGCGCACACGCACACACACCAGAACCCCAATTCTCGTAATCAACTTAGACTTTCAATTTACTTTCAATGTATTATAAATGAATCGTCTTGAAATTGGTCCAAACTCCAAAATTCAGTTTTTGGATTTTTGTAGTTTGGACCATTCAAAGTGAAAACACCATTTTGCTGTTTTAACATGTTATCGAGACTGCATCGAATCGTATTATTGTAAATATTAAGACAAAGGACTAGGATAGCAGAAGACCTTAGGGCATAGAGTAAATATATATTTCCGGAATAACAAGGCAGATCATATGATCAGCCTTGTTATTCCGGACTCGGGTGGAGTAAAATCTAGTGTTAACAATATAAAGATTTCATTTTGATTCGGTCAAAGGTGAAAACAAGAAAATAAATTATGTAATATAATATTATGAATATTGTGTTATAATATATTTACCAACTATGTATATGTTCGTATGTAATTCGTGATGTAATCGTACATTTATGTCTGAGGATCTAAATTGGACACACGTAATTACACAATCATTTTAGATAAAAAAAAACTTGCCAGCAGCGACATGGTTTTTACGACAGGGGTTCCGTTTAGTTAAAAATATCACTTATTTTAAGTTTTATTTTATATTAGCTTTTGCCCGTGGCTCCGCGTATATGCAGTATCTCGCGGGAGCACTGTACATTTTCGGGATAAAAAGATCTACAGTGTCTAAGGCTGACCCCACATTGAGCGTGCGCGTTCCTCGGGCGTGTGAGTGGCGCGAGCAGCGCCCGCATCGCTGACACGCCCGTGGAACGCGCACGCCTAATGTGGGGGAGGCCTCAAATCCCCCGAAGATGATGATCATCATAGTTAAAGGTATTCGCGGTGGCAAATGTGATTACATTTTTTGTGTTGTCACGCGTCGACGGCGCGGCGCGGCGGTGCGTTACCGCCTGATGGAAACATTACGCTGTTATCATAATTAAAATTGTTTTAATGCTACTTTGCTGTGCTGTTTTAGTATTTATATTATCTTTAGCTTTATATTAGCGGTTGAATAAAGAACTAGCTGCACTAAAATTAAGTAAACTTGTTATTTCGTGTGTCCTTCTTCTTTACAAATACAAACGTAAGTTCTCGTTGTTGTTGTTTGTTTTCGGGACATGATATGATGATAATGCCAGTAACGGACTTATTGAACATATAAAGTTTCAATTGCATAGCCCTTATACTTTAGATTTTATTTAGATAGATCTGAAACCCCTGTCTCAGTATCAGTAGTTTATGAGGTAAAGATCCTTATAAAAATTGAAACTTAAAATATGAGTTACATGTTGAGTTTCGACCACGGGGCGTGTATGTCGTATGAGTATGTTTTTTTTTGTTTGGAATGTGTTCTTCCTTATGAAATTGTCTAATTGCCCAAGTTGCATGTTTGGTATTTTCCTTAATAATACTCAGTCCTGTTTCAGCACTTCCGTCCAACTGCCAGTTTTCTAATAACATTTAAACTCGAAAATAAAAAAAATATGCAAAACAAAGGATAAAGCGCAGCCAAGTCTCGTTATGAATGATTTTTAGTACTTGACAACCTGTTCTTTTAGCTAAAAAACATTTTCGAAATTAGAATAACAATAGGGAGTGAATTAGTATTCATTATAGAAGTAGGTACCATAATTTGTCTCCTAGCTTTCTAGTTGAGTTATATTATACTCGTACACCGCATACTAAGTATCGTCTCAAGTGTATTTCAATTATTAACTTGCATACCACTGTCACCCGCTGCTCTGACGGGACGTCTTTAAAATTTTGAGGCCATTTCGAGGTTATTTTGCGTTCACGTCACATGGCCGTGATCATGACATAGCCAGCAGGGGCGACACTCTCTACAAATGACAGCTCGAGCACCGGCGATTGTCTTCCAGAAGACATAATATGTGATCATGGAATAGGTGACTAGCGAAAAAAAAAATGTGTGTGTACAATGTGTTTCAAATATTAATAGGAATGTCAATATCCTTTTTCTGTCAAATACCTATCACTTGAAAAGTGCGGTTTGCAAAAATACTTATTTGCATATCAATAATAATAATCTTCTATCGAATATAAATAAAAACGTTAAATACTCAGTAGTAAATTCAAATTCATTAATCACACACACGCATAAAATATATACAAAGACATTATTAATACATACTTATTTAATATATATATATCACGCCGATCTAATCCCGTGTTAAGTAGAACTTGTGTTACGGATAGCAGACAACGGATATAATATATTATATATAATACACGCATAATTTTATACTTACTAATAACACTACACAAAATAATAATATTATACATAATTATATTAATACACACCACGCCTATCCAGTCCCGTGCTAAGTTTAACTTGTGTTATGAGTACTAGATATATCGGGTATATATTTTATATTATAACTACTACTATACTCGTGAGTCATGGTATCGGAAGCTGGGGGATAGAAAAAATAGCTGGCGCTACCCAAGATGCAAGTCGAGTTCATCTCCCGCTCCCGCCACAGCTTCACCGCAAACCATGCAACTAAATACAATGCAAGAGCAACTTAACACTATATTGTTCCAGCTGGCACCATTATCATCTCTGCCTAACTATCTGAGGGAGATGAGGAAGGAGGTTACTAGCCTTATCGAATCCTTAGAGATGGCGCACTCGCTTATCAAGAAAATCTCAGAAAAGGTTGAAACTCTGTAAACCCATGTTAAAGAGGCGGAGAAGATCAAAAATGAAATTCCAGCTCTTAAAGGTGAAATATCTGGAGCTCTGGTGAATCTGGAGCTGCAAGATCGAGACCAATGGGCTAGATGTAATAATATAGAAATTAGAGGAATTCCAATGAAAAACAACGAGAATCATTACCAAATCGCCCAGAACATTGGAAATTTGTGCGATTATCCTATAAAAAAGACGAAATAAATTACATTGCCCGAATACCCACAAAACTTCCAAATAAAGATAAATCTATAATTATTTTATTTAATAATAGACATAGAAAAGAAGAAATAGTGGCTCTTGACAGGAACAACAAGCAACTTGTCTTGAATATAAGTTTTATAAGAACGACCATCTAACGACAGCCAATAAATCATTGTTAAATAAAGCAAAAACTCTTGCAAAAGAAAAAAAACTTCAAGCTTACCTGGGTAAAGCACTGCAAGGTCATGACCAGGAAATCAGAGTCACCACCTATCATTTATATAAAAAGCGAAAGAGATTTGCTCAAGATAGCCCAAAATTATGGATATCAAAGTTCTCAATTTAATACACTTATTTATTTTCTAGATATTAAATTTACATTGAATTTGTCACTTCAAAGTTTGAGATTCATTGACTTTTTCGGATTATTGGTTGTAAGCGGAACTGTCGCCCGATTGAGTGCAAAGAGCAAAAACACTTACTAGTGTTGCGACTTGCGTACATACGCATGCCCACTGTACGCACCGCAAACGGGTTAAATTCGTGTGCCGCGGGAGTAGTATGTATCGCTCTATTTGCCGTGCGTGTTTCATCAACTCCGATGCGATGTAACTTCACTGCTACCCTAGGTATTCCTAACTTTATTAAATTATTAATCGTATTATATTATAAAATATATGAAGTTTTATATAGTGTTTTTAACTTACATAGTCTAAAATCTAAATCGTTTTAGATATATTAAAGTATGGGGCGCTCGAGCAATTATTTTGAGTTTATTCAATTTTACAAGAACAATACATTTAAGTAATATATTTTTTCAAATCGAAGTTGCTTACAATAAACGTATAAAAAATACATTTTTTACATTTCATTATATTCATTTCATTTTTACGTTTGATTTTCAATTGGCTCATATTTTAATTAGCATTATTACATAAGACGCTTGCGAATAATTTTATTGTATTGTATTTTATGTATTTATGGTTGTATTTGATAAATACGTTTTATCGACTTCGAATTTATCCTATAGTTTCAACTCGAAATAATTTAGACTCTGATTCTCATCGGTACGAATTTATGAATAGTGACTTAATGTTAAATAGATTATATCCTAATGGGAATCATTTCCGTATTTCCGAGTCGAATTACTTTATGCTTTAACTTTACAAAACAACGTCGAATAATATTTTTTTATAGATTCGAATCAGTTTATTCTGACTTCGTGGGCCTCCTCTGCTGAAGATCTATGGGTTACGCTATCTCTTCAACAATCTAATAGCACACCGACCAAATGTCAGGTATGCACTTTATATCTTTGCAGAGGGCAAAGAAACACACGGTAACTCATTTAACGCCCAGTTATACAACTTCAAAGAGAAGCTGTCATCAATAGTTACCTCATGTCCGGATGATATTTTTATGTTTTAGGGAATTTCAATTTATGTAACATAAATTAGTCTATGTTGGATAATTCTTTACAACCGTCATCGATTTCTGGTGAAACTCAATTCTACTTTTTGATACTTTAGCAGAATGCAACCTCAATCAGTTTAACTAATGTCATAACGCATTAAACAGGTTCCTAGATCTTGTATTTAGTAACAATTGTCTCTCTGTTTCTTGTTGCGAAGATCCCTTAGTACCAGAGGACCCACATCACAAGGCCTTAGACTTAATTTTAAAATTAAAAATTTATAAAACCTAACACAAGATTAAAATTCTATTATGAATCGGGTAATTATGATCAAATTAATACTATACTAGAAAAAGTAGACTGGGATAATGAACTAACAAAAATACCGTTGGCAAACGCTGTTGACTTCTTCTACCTTCGACTTAATGAAAGTATAAATTCTTGTGTACCGAAGAAGATTATAAAACCCACATCTTATCCCACCTGGTATAATGCATCGTTGAAGAAATTACTAAACGAAAAACAGAAGAATTTAAAAAACCTCCGATTATCATACTTTTTCATTACTCAGAAAAAGAGCCAAAATAGTAGAGTCTGAATGTTACTCTACTTACTTAAGTACAATGGAAAACGGAATAATTGATAACCCTAAACTCCTTTGGAATTATATTAAAAACATTAAAAAAGGCCCGAACTTCCTCCCTTGAACCTTAATTTATGAAGATCAAGTTGTGGATTCACCAGATAACATATGTAGTGCCTTTTCCCAATACTTTCTGTCTATATATTCACTTGCCACGCCGGTTCTTACGAACAACACCAACACATACTGTAATCAGTCCTTTAACACTGCGTCGTCTTCCTCTAACACAATAAGTAATATTGAGATTACCCCCAATATAGTTTATAAACTACTCTCTACCATAGGCTGTTCAAAAGGTGCCGGACCTGACCTAATTTCCCCTTTATTTATACTTAAATGTGCTAAAACCCTCACACAACCATTATGCATTTTGTATAACAGATCAATGCATGAAGGTTTCGTTCCCCCAATGTGGAAATCAGCCTTTATCACACCAATTTTCAAAATCGGTAACAAAAACGAAATTAAAAACTATCGTCCTATCTCAAAACAGTGTTTGTTTGCTAAGATATTTGAACGAATTATACATTTATTCAGGAACAGCATGGGTTTCTTAAAAACCGCTCAACTAATTCTAACCTCGTTAACTTGATTGAATTCACAACGTCATCTATGGACTCAGGAGGTCAAGTGGACGCCATTTTTACTGATTTTAGCAAGGTTTTCTACTTAATAGACCATACTATACTGTTACAGAAACTATATGCAGCCGGTATCCATGGCAACCTGTTTCGCTGGTTTACCTCCTACATAAAGAATCTATCACAGGCAGTGGTTCTTGACGGCTATTCGTCCAGATGGAACATCGTTCCTTCTGGTGCCACAGGGATCATTAATAGGTCCCATGCTTTTTAATATTTTGATCAATGACGTAGGCTCCTGTTTTAATCACTCCAACTTTCTCCTATACGCCGATGACATGAAAATATTCAAGAAAATCAACAATATTGCGTATTGTTATCTGTTATAATGCGATCTAGAGGTCTTTAATAAATTCTGCCTCACTAATAAGATTTATTTAAATATATGAAAGTGTCAGACCATATCTTTTACTCGTAAACACGTTGCAATTAAGTTTGATTACACTCTTAGAGGCTTTAATTTGAATAAATTAAACCTAGGTATCATTCACGACTGTAAGTTAAGCTACGAACCACATATAGATACGATTACTAAGAAAGCATATAAAACATTTGGTTTTATAATAAGAGCATGCTCCCAATTTAGCAGCTTAAAAATAATACAGGTACTATACTGTTCATACGTGCGTAGTATCCTGGAATATTGTTCTCAAGTTTGGAATCCTCAGTACAAAGTTCACATCAACAGATAAAAAACGATACAACGAAATTTTGTCAGATACTTGCAGTATAAATTTAACGATAATAATCCCAAATATGTATCCAGTTGTATAAAACATCATTTTTTGCCCCTGGAAGAGAGACGTCGACTAGCTGATATCACTTTTCTAGTAAAGATTGCTCAATCTTTGATTGACTCTCCATCTTTACTGTCAAAAATTAAGATACGAGTTCCTTATAAACTAACAGACATGCGACATCGGCCGATTCTCTCCACGCTTACTCATTCGTCTAACTACCTACAAAATTAATTTTTTATTCGATCTATTAATTCATTCAACCACTCTCTTAATCAGTCGACAGATGGCTTAGCACTCGATCTATTTACCTAATCACCTAACATTTTTAGAAGTACTCTATCTAAAAACTGGTATTCAAAAACCGATCATAGTTCTTTGTAATTTAAGTAATAGTTAAACATTAATTTATTTTTGTTTAAGTCGAACCTATATGCAAAAACAATGTAATTGTGTATCTTTTTAGCAATGTAGATTTTTATATTGTCACTTAATTACCGTTTTGTTTTCCTGTTAAATAAAATAGATAAATACGTATAATATACTATAACCTACACTCTCCCTCACTAACACACATGTTTATCACGTATAGCTTATCCCTAAACCTTCGGTAGACCACGTCCGTCGGCCAGAATTCCTCCACCTCAAAGGTCGGTAGAAGATGCGTTGGTACTCTCACCACAAAGGAACTAAAGTTAACCTTGTGGCGAAACTCCAAGCGCTCGAGCCTTAAAGTGAAAGACGTTTCGGATGTTGTCCACGACGTCCTCGACCTTCGTGGTCCAGTGCAGGCGGGACACATACAGTGGCGTTGCAGGTACCTCAGACCGCAGACGCTACTCGGGTCCGCTGGGTGCGGTGGCGCGGTGGTTGCGGACTCGTCACTCATCCTCCTCCTCTCATCCTTGCCGCGTCGAAGAGGTTCAGCCTTACCCCCCTCCTTCACCCCCCTCTTCGCCCGCGGGGGCGACGCTTGCATATTTTTTCGGCTGTCAGTGGACTCAGTTTCAACTCGACCGCAAGCGGCGAGCTGACGGTGGCGGTTACTGACCCGTATGATTTCGTTGACATGCAAAACGACGAGTCAAACTGCGCTCCGCGACGCATGTTTACCGAGTCTATCGGATGCTCCAGGGACCTACATAATGAATTATTACTTTTTAGTTGAAATAATTCACTACGCAACTCACTGATAGATTACAGGTAGATTCCGAGGCATCCAACCTTCCTCGCATCTCGTCCAACTCTGCCTTCATGATATTGAACTTGTTTAGCAGGCTGGAGACGTTGCCGTTGTCCGCAGATACCGCCGGCAGCCTGTGTAGCTCCTTAGCCACAAATACCGCTGCACATCCGCGGCACGTCCGCTGGATTCATCCGCTTGAGCAGGCAGATGATGTCCTGCAAGCTTCCGTCGCTCCCATCTCTCCTTCGAGACGTCATCTGCGCGGTCTTACCGAGCGCTTGGTACAGCATCAACTTGCCCTTGCAGATCTCCTCGCTGGTGTAGGTCGACTTGCAGAGCTGCACGATGCTGACCTCGTCCATGGCGTTGATGATGTGTTGTATGAATGTGAGAATACGACTAAGCGCCATATTGTTACGAATTATAACTTTTATGATAATTAACTATCATAAAACTCTAAGTGGCCCCATACACGGTCCGGTTTTTCTTCAGTTCGGCCTGAACGGATGCAAAATCGTATCGTCTGTGTGAAATTTCGAGATCGCATCAGTCGGCCGTATGGACTGAAGCGAATCCAGTGTTGCCAAATCTGTTTTTGCGAAACTACTAAACTCGCGTCGTTTTCTACAAAAACTACTAAAAGAGTACCGATAATTATGAAAAAGTTACTAAACTTAGGAATCCCTAAAAGTCTTTTTAGGGATTTTGTGTTTACAAACATACATGCATTTTCAGGTTTAATATTTAACCGTTAAATTAAAAAAATATAATAGGAAATATTACATAATTATATCGAAATGAAATCGGTAGTTTTAAGCGACTTACGGAATCGTGCTACTATGTGCTATTATTATAAGGTCATAATAGCACATAGAAGCAAGCCATTTTGCATATTATGATTACTGTCTAGCTATTTTCTACAAAACCACTACTCACAACTAAATTCCTACTAAGGAGGGAATAAAATACAAAATTTAGTAGTATAACTTTGTAAAAAAACTAAGTTGGCAACATTAATTCTGACCTGTACGGATGGACTGAACGGCAATAAAATTGGACTGAACGGTAATAAAATTCGAGTGTAAAATAAAACCGGTCAAGCGCGAGTCGGCAAGATGAGTTCCGTACAAAACGGAAAAAATTACGTTTGTTGTATGTGAGGCTCAAGTTTTTATTTTATTCTGTTTTTAGTATTTGTTGTTATAACAACAATAGAAATACCTACATCATACATTTGCGAAAATTTTAACTGTCGAGCTATCATAAGATATATATATATATAAGAAGGTTAAGATACAGCCTGGCGACAGACGGACGAACAGCAAAGTCTCAGTAATAGGGTCCCGCTTTTACCCTTTTGGGTACGGAACCCTAAAAATAGCACGTCATAAGTCACGAAACTTATTAGAGTTTATTGAAGTAATTAAAACTTTAAAGCCACTATGGTTTATAAAATCTAAAGACTATAAAACAAAGAGAAATGAGTTCTATTAACATATTACTGGAAAAATGAATGACACAATAATTCGGTTTCGTCGATAGCGTGATTACAATTGCAGCAAAATACAATAAATAAATAAAATAATAGCCTAAACTGACAAAGAGCCATGTCACAACATGTCTAGGGAGGGTTCCGTAACTATCAACGCGCAATAGGTTTTCATTGAATTACTACAAAAGTTATTCTCATAAAGTTATTGCAGAAGCTAGGAGAGCTGCGGACAGACAGACAGACGGACGGCAGAGTGAAATTATAAGGGTTCCTTAAGTATTACGGAACCCTAAAAACACGACCGAAGCTCGCGGCAATTTTCCGTGTATGTGCTCGAATCCGTTCAGGCCGAACCTTAGATTAAAACGCCTAGAAACCGGGTACGCATGAAAAGTGAAGTAAATCATACTTTAGTTTGTTATATTAGGTCTTTACCTTTGAAATTTTTTTTATGTAATTTTTATTTGTATTAATCGAAGTAATCACCCTTGCAATCAATGCATCTTTGCCAACGCAGTGGCAGTTTATTGACGCCCTTCTTAAATAAATGAGCTGGACGGGAGGCAACAAATTCTTCAAAGGCATTTTGTACTGCCTCTCGGGTATTGAATTTTTTTCCCGCCAAGAAGTTATCCAAATTCTGGAAAAAGTAGTAGTCTGTAGGCGCAAGGTCTGTTGAGTAGGGCGGATGACGGAGAGCTTCCAACCCCAGTTCTTGCAACTTGGAGACCGTTTGCTGTGCAGTATGAGGTCGCGCGTTGTCGTGCAGGACCGAGCGGAGACGAGCGATTGAACAATGCTGGTTGGAGATGTGCCAGCTTCTCCATCATTGTGTTCAGTTCTTCACAGTACACATCTGCAGTAATGCTCACCCCGTTTGGTAAGAAGCTGTGATGAATCACACCGGCGCTAGACCACCAAACAGTGACCATCACTTTTCTAGGGGTAAGTTTTCGTTTAGGGCATTGTTTAGGTGCTGAACCAGGATCCAACCAACTTGCTGAGTGCTTGCGGTTATCAAACAATCCATTTTTCATCGCAGGTAACAATGCGGTTCAAAATTCCTTCATTTGTGTGTCTGTTGAGCAGTGCACGTCTCGACGCGTACTTCGCGCTGGCGATCATTGAGTTCGTGGGGCACCCATTTGTCAAGCTTTTTTACCTTGCCAATTTGACGCAAATGCACCAATATTGTTTTGACGCTAACTTCGAAAGCTGCTGCTAATTCAGCCGTAGATTGTGTATCATCGGCTTCCACAATCGCCTTTAATTCGTCATTGTCGACCAAAGTCTTCGGACGACCGCGAGGTTCATTTTTCAGGTCGAAATTTCCAGAACGGAAGCGAGCAAACCAATAACAGGTGGTGCGTTGGTTTGTAGTGTTAGCTCCGTAAACGTCGTTGATGTTGCGTGCCGCTTGTGCCGCGTTGCTGCCACGACGGAACTCATATTCCATAATGATGACGAAAAAGATTGAAATGCGATGAAAATGTAACACTAACCAATAATCAAATTACTACTTTTGGAAAAAGAATTCCATGTTTTTAAAATAAAATTAATTTTGAATTAGAATTCTTAGCCAAACAACAATTATTTTGATTTGAAATGGCCAGTACTGCAGAACGGCAATTTCATAGGTAAAGACCTATTATATTTGTCATATATCAGTTTGTTCGAACGACCCGTCAGTTAGCTAGGTCAAGCGCTAGTGCATACATCTCCGACTATTAAAAACATTATGACGGTTTGTGTCGTTATTGGGTGTCAAAATGCATCGGAAAAGAATTAAAAAAGCTTCAGACATAACATTTCATATGTAAGTATGAAATGTTATGTCCGAACAATTTGACATGTATTAAGTCAAATATTTAAAACATTTTAAAATAAAATCATATTATATTGCCATCTTGATGCCTTATTGTGAATTGTGGAAGTGTTACTAGTAAAAATAAATTTATTTTAAAATTTTCATGGCTAACTAATAGTTGCAACTAAGACAAAGTTTTATAATATTTTCTGATTTTTCAAATTATGAATTTAAAGTATTGCCCATATTAAGATAATCCTTAATATATTCCTTAATACCAGTTTAATATAAATAAAGTTCACAAATTGTGTTTAGATGGTTTAAAATGAAATATAAGTTATATTTTTACATCTCACGATACTAAGAAATACAAACACAATAATCCCAATTTTAAAAGTACACACTCCACAACTTTAAAATTTTGTTTGTGTGCGTGTGCTAATGCATGCATGTGCATGCAATGCATAAGCATATTGTAATGCTTACGCCTACATCTATCTGTTGCTTGCTTTACTTTGTACGATGCGTTTGTTTGAAGACTATCTAGGCGTTATTAATCTTTGCGATTTTCTCCGTGTATGTGCTCGAATCCGTTCAGGTCGAACTGACGTCAGTTCTAACTGAAACGATCGGCCTCTCGTCTGCGGAGGCCTTAATATAAATAAATTAATAAAACATAACATAAATTTAATTATCATACAACTCTCAACGATCGAAAATGTCCTCCGACACGAAAAATCTACAAAGTTAACTAACTACCTACATAATAGTACTAAAATGTAACTGTAGGTACATAGTATTGCCATGCAGTCTTTTAATATATTTTCTAATTTGAATAATTCTTCTTCAGTCTTCAAGAGGTCCGTAGTAATTGGAATAGAGCAGTTTATCATTATTAAGTAAAAATTAAGTTTTTCTTCGCGTTTTTTCCAACACTTTCAAGATACTTATAATAATTACGTTAAGTTGACACTAATATTGTGAAATTGTATTTTAACTAGCCTTTATATTCCGACTAAGTGGTTATTTTGACGTCCAAATTCTGAAATACTTCTTAAACTGACGAGCTTCAGCAGGTCGAAAATGCCCACATTAAGGGAATAGTATTATGAAACAATTCACTTATTGTGGCCATTTAAGCGTCATTTCACACCGAAAGTTCGCGGCGGTGCATTTTTAGAATTACGTACCCAAAGGGTACCCTATTATTACTAAGACTCCACTTTCCGTCCGTCTGTCAACAGGCCGTATCTCATGAACCGTGATAGTTAAACAGTTGAAATTTTCACAGATTATGTAAGTATTTCTGGTGCCGCTAAAACAACAAATGATAAAAACAAAAAAAAATAAATAAATAAGTGGGGTTACCATACAACAAACGTGTTTTTACACGGAACCCTTCGTGCGTGAGTCCTACTCGCACTTGGCCGGTTTTTTAAGATAGCGTGGGTAGCGTTTCGGCTTAGCTGAAGTCACAAGATCTCCTTGTCATTCTGTGGCATAGTCATGAGTGAGCTCGTGTGATTTATGGCTCCCTCTCTTCACTTTTAGGAATTCAGCCGTAAAAGTAGCTATAGTCGCTATTTAGGTACCTACTGTCTGATGAAATGAAACGGCACTTTTCCAGTTTTTATTGCGAACGAAATCGACAGCCATTGCTAGTCCTAAAATAATATTAATATTGCTAAGTAAATAGGTCGATCGGATCCGATTAATTTGCCGATTTACTGCCGATGTCGTCCGAGCTTAATATCCGTCGCGAATGTCGGCAAATATCTCACTACCGCCGGATAAGCAACCAATAGCTAGCTACTACAACCACTACTATAGCTAGCACTACGACCGACCGCTCTACCGCCAGATAAACTGAACTGAGATCCCAGGCCCGCCAGACTATCCTTATATTCTTGCTGATAAAATGTACCTACATATTGTAGCATTAGTGTGTACAATGAACGTATGCATACCCGCTAGTTTGTGCCGTGGGCCAATTTTCGGGTAGAGGGCGCTAGAGTTGCGAAAATTTGACTCACTACTTACATTCTGATAAAGTATCAATCTTATTTTTTGGTTTGAAAATAACATAAGGAACAAACACTATCAAACTCTGAACAGAGATATTATAATTATTTTTATTTTAAATGCAATATTTAATGCGCAAATTAGCCACATTGAACTGTCGAAATTATTGATATATTATAATAATATAATATAATAATAGGTTTACCTATGAAATTGCCGTTCTGCAGTACTGGCCATTTCAAATCAAAATAATTTTTGTTTGGCTAAGAATTCTATCTTTCAAATTAATTTCAAATTAATTTTATTTTAAAAACATCCAGGAATTCTTTTTCCAAAGTAGTCATTCGTTTATTGATTAGTGTTATATTTTCATCGCATTTCAATCTTTTTCGTCATCGTATACGTTAAAAATTCGAGTAATTATGGAATATGAGTACCGTCGTGGCAGCAACGCGGCACAAGCGGCACGCGACATCAACGACGTTTACGGAGCTAACACTACAAACCAACGCACCAACTGTTATTGGTTTGCTCGCTTCCGTTCTGGAAATTTCGACCTGAAAAATGAACCTCGCGGTCGTCCGAAGACTTTGGTCGACAATGACGAATTAATGGGGATTGTGGAAGCTGACGATACACAATCTACGGCTGAATTAGCAGCAGCTTTCGACGTTAGCGTCAAAACAATATTGGTCCATTTGCGTCAAATTGGCAAGGTAAAAAAGCTTGACAAATGGGTGCCCCACGAACTCAATGGTCGCCAGCGCGAAGTACTCGTCGAGACGTGCCTTGCACTGCTCAACAGACACACAAATGAAGGAATTTTGAACCGCATTGTTACCTACGATGAAAAATGGATTCTGTTTGATAACCGCAAGCGCTCAGCAAGTTGGTTGGGTACTGGTTCAGCACCTAAACAATGCCCTAAACGAAAACTTTCCCCTAGAAAAGTGATGGTCACTGTTTGGTGGTCTAGCGCCGGTGTGATTCATCACAGCTTCTTACCAAACGGGGTGAGCATTACTGCAGATGTGTACTGTGAAGAACTGAACACAATGATGGAGAAGCTGGCACATCTTCAACCAGCATTGGTCAATCTCTCGTCTCCGCTGCTCCTGCACGACAACGCGCGACCTCATACTGCACAGCAGACGGTCTCCAAGTTGCAAAAACTGGGGTTGGAAGCTCTCCGTCATCCGCCCTACTTACCAGGCAAAGATGCATTGATTGCATGGGTGATTACTTCGATTAATACAAATAAAAAATACATGAAAAAAATTCTTTTCAATTTTTTCATACAAAACAGCAATTTCATAAGTAAAGAAAGACCTAATTTAATATCTATGGACGCTTCACACCACGTCAATCTGGTCCTGCTAAGTATCCGAAGTACTTGTGTTACAGGTACCAGAAAACGGGCAGTATATTTAATACTTTTATACTATTACATATAATTAAATTTTTTATTATAATATACACATATTTAATACACATCCATGACTCATGTTCCTTCGGCTGGATTCGAACCCGCGACCCCCGGCTTGAGCACCAATGCGCTGAGCCACAGAGGTCGTCAAATTTTGTTGCATGGCGGAAAAAAAACATATTACTTAAAAATGCGCAGTGTCCAGGGATAAAACCTAGGTAGACCGATTTTTCTCCTCCAAAACTCCCTGCATACTAAATTTCATAAAAATACTTGCAGCCGTTGCCGAGATTACGATTATATAATATATACAAGATTGTTTCGTGTAAAGCATAAGATTAGTAAGAGGGTAATACTACAATATGATATACATTTTATCAGTAAGAATATAAGGGTAGTCTGGCGGTCCTGGGATCTCAGTCCAAACGTGCAGCTACTTACCAATAGTTGACAATAACGCAAGATGTAGGTAAACTCACCATTTGTTATCACTGCCGCCGTATCTCAATCTCATTGTAAAATTACCATTAGTTGAGATTGATAGGAAATACTCGTCGATTTTCATCACCGAATAATATTATGAATCTTTTCATCGATGACCTTACAAATTTTTTCCAATAGGTTAGGCGACATCTCACCATAAAAGCGAGTGAAGTCGAATTTGGTGAGGAAAGGTTAATTGAATGTCAAGTAAAAGGTTATTCTGTGCAAATTATTATCCGTTTATATTTTCGGCGATTTCGATTGTTCAACGGAGTGAACGATTTATATTTTAATTTCATAGAAATTTTGACTTTAACGTTTTTTGAGAAATATTTTGGGCTAACTTCCTTAAGGGTGAGCTCACACCGCGACGACACGTGACGCTATGCGGGGCTGCATTTTTAAGATAGCTATTCAAAATTGAACTTTAATCACTACACAAAAAGATACGCTTCTCATATGACATCAGTCATACACTGCACATGCGCTGTGCAGCGCGGTGCAACATGACATTCGAACTCTTACAATGAAACGTGTATCTTGTGCAGTAGTGCATAAATATTAATTTTGAATAGCTATCTTAGAAATGCAGCGACATGTCACGTATCGTTTCGATGTGAATTGACCCTAAAGATAGATAGATTACAACATTTCCAAAAAATGCTTATTTTTATTTAAAACAATGAAATCACGAACATTTATTTTATGAAAAACCTTAAAATAAGCTAGTATTTTTCCATTTACTGTATCAGATAAAATTTCATACATTTTCAGATAGTTATTTGATAAAATATACAAAATCCCTAGGCTTTGTTGATGTGTGTTAAAAGAATATTCAATTATAAGCGTGTCTACTGTCTAAAAGGGGATTTTTAATCAAAAGAACAGTTCGGAAATAAAAGTTTGTAACAGACAATGAGCTAAAACTAGGAGGTTTTTCGGCATTGTTGAAACTTTTGCCGTGGACTTTGTTTTATTTTATTCGTTTATTGAATATTCTGTGGGTATCTATATTCTATAGTAAACCTCTATTAAACCTCTATTCTATAGTTTACCTCTTTCGTTTACCTCGTTTAGTTTACCATTAAGTAAACCTCTATTCTATAGTTTACCTCTTTACCTTGGTCACCTGTGTGGCTCAGTGGTTGAGTCTGTTGGTGCTCAAGCCAGGGGTCGCGGGTTCGAATCCCACCGAAGGAAGTTTTTCCGTGTTCCTGGGTCATGGATGTGTATTAAATAGGTGTATAATATAATAAAAATCTTAAATTTGAGTATAATATAAAAGTATTAAATATATTTCCGTTGTCTGGTACCCGTAACACAAGTTCTTCGAAAAACTCACCACGGGATCAGATTGACGTGGTGTGAAGCGTCCATTGATATTATTATTATTATACCTATGTACTCGAACAAGTTGCCGCTCGACCAGGCTTAAGGGGCTGTGCGCTGGATAGAACTGAAAATTGGAGTTCTTTGAATCCTTTTTTCTCAGTCATGTTCGTATTGAAAAATCCCAAAAATATATACGTTAATCTGCATTACATTTAGCCGAGGACTGTCTTTTTATAAATTGAAATTTCTATTTAAATATTGATTTATCAATATGCTAAGTCCACCTTTTTTTAAGTTAAAACCTTTTTTCCCTTCTTGTATAAGTCATACGAGCGTGAAAATTATTTCACACACATTTAAATAAGACAAGACTCAGGGGAAGATCGTTTTAGTTTTTGAAAATTTTGTCTGAAATATTTTTAGGGATTTTTAATCCGATTTCAATACTCTCCGGTCGGCGCGATACGCGCTTGTCGCCTACAAAATTAGTATGGGACTTGACGGTCATGGTCGCTGGCGTTATGCAGAGCCTTAAGATGAAAATCGCTTAATATCACCGTTGAATCGTGCGAACGCACACATACTCACGTAGTTCTGAACTGTCTGCAGTCGCTGTCGTCACTTCATTTATGTTTAAATATATCGAGGCGTCCCAGTGCAAGGGGAAATGTTTAGAAACTGGTCGAGCAGGAACTTTGTCGATAGTACCTACTTACTAGTAAGAAGGACTGCTATTTCAGTAGGCTACCTAGTTACCTACACCCAGAACACTAACACATCAAGTGGGTTCTAATATGTTGTTGACTACGATAGGTGGCATTAGCGACGAGTGCATATAAATCGGTTCACACCGGCTTCACGTTTAATATACATTTAACTATGACAGTACAGTTTGAAACTTCGTGACCTACACATTGCCTATATATACATAATATACATAATATACATACAGATCATGAATACCTACTTGTACATATTTACGGACACCACAATTGTTGTGTCCGAGGAACTAAATTTCTTATGATTGGTATTAAAATCAGTTCTGTAATTGATCTTACATCTACAGGCTAGGGCTCCCTATTGATGGAGAACCAGCTTTCGCTTCTATACACGTTTCATAGCGAGAGCGTTATGACTTATACAAGACGAGAGCGGTGCAGTTTGACGTCTTAAATCTGCAAGATTAGGCGGGGCAAGAAATCATCAATGGAGTGAGGAACAGTCATGGGACTTGTCACTTGTGCTTATTCTGTGGTGAGACTAGAACAGGTTAATAGTATATCTACCAGTGACGAAAGCTGGTTCTCCTTCATAAGGAAGCCCTAGCCTGTATAATAAATAGGTAGGGATTTGGATGAGGTTCTTCAAATGGTAAGTGGTAAGTGAAGCCGATAGGAATGGAGTTATAGGAACCCCACGCCACTGTAACGTATACTCATACAGACTCGATCTTGGGTAAGATTTTACTTTTGTAGACGATAACGTTCGTCCTCATCAAACAAATCTGGACAAGGTCTACGGGCGCAGGTCTAGGTACCAACTTACAAATATAAAAGTTCTTAAAGCGGGTGACTGATCATTTTGCTATCAATATAAATATGCTCATTAAAGAATTATGCTCGATTTCTCCTCGTAATTAGCGGGTTTATCGGCTCATTTCATTGCCAATTCGGCGTTCCACAGTTTTTAAAAGTTCATACTGTAATCAGTTACAACGGAAATATAATATGGTTAATTTGTTTAGTAACCTACCTTATAACTGTAAATGAAAACGTTCCATATCATATCCTACAGAATGCCTTCGTTTATGTACAAAAAGTGCGGGCCTAAAAGAACGCACCTTAGCGCCCGTCGCACGTAAAGTTCGGATCAACGGTTCCAACTCTCGCTCCGAAACGAGCATGCAGGTGCGCGGGGCTGAAAATCCGATATGGTATGTCAGTCAAGCGTTCAGACCACAGAGTAGAAAATAATATATTATATACTTACGTACATAGAAATACTTAGCTTTCATAGAACGATCCAAATCAATCCAAATTTTTTCTACCCGCAATTTTTCGACACTACGTGGACACACCGTGTGCTTAGTAGTGCAATCAAATCGGATGCTAACTATGTAGCTTTTTATCTGTTCCTCTTTCTTTATCTTTGGTTCAGACAGCCCTAAAATATTGTTTATGGTTCATTTATAATATTTCCTCTTGTATATATTTTGTAGAATATGATAATGATAATCTTTTATTTTATAAAAAAAAGTATTTAATGAATCATCATAAACCTGTCAAATAAAAATAAACATGGCCTAATATGTTCGTTAGTTAAGCACACCCATCGAACTACTAAAACTACTAAACTAATAAGCGTTAATCAGTACAATCATCATCAGCCAATCGCCGTCCACTGCTGAACGTAGGCCTCCCCCAATGAGAGCCAACCATCCCGATCTTGGGCAGCCCTCATCCATCCGCCAGCCACCTTCTTGAAATCGTCGGTCCATCGTACCGCAGGGAGTCCTACACTACGTTTGCCTAAGCGTGGTATCCACTCGATTATCAGAACTCCGGTTATCGGTACCATCTCTCGCTAATTGCGACTGGATTCGCGGAACTCCGCTAGTCTTGTAATCATCAGAACTTTTAATGCTAAATTAACTCCGTGTCTAACTTATCAGCGGGTCCTTAGGGCTGTCGCGAGATGGTTTTTGGTAAATTATTTGTACCTACCTATTTATTAAAAATAGGTAGGTACAAATTTATATTGTACCTTAATATTTATAATGTTTCAGAAAAGAGATAAGTTACCGATATATCTAATTATGTCCCTCAGATCGTGATGTTTTCATAAAGATATCGATTAAAATTCAAAATTTTAAATTAGGTAAATAACTAACAGTTAAATTCTTAAACGCTTATTAAACTAAGTATCTGGGTAACCAAGCTTTGCTCGGAGCTCTGGTAGATTAGAAAAAATTACTAAAATATTTTACCGGGATCGAAGTTTCTCATCACATTCCGAATTTCCGAACAACGCAAAAATTACGCATACCAAACTGACAATCGGACGGACACATTATAGAGTCGAAATTATTGATATATTGTTGAACGACGAAGAAAAAAACATATGTTACTTAAACCCAGCTTCTCCCACTCAACTCCGTGAATACTAAATTTCATGGAAACACTTGCAACCGTTTCCGATATTACGATTATGTATATTGTATATACAAGATTAGCTCGTTTAAGTTATAAGATCAAAGCTTTTAACAGGCTGTCTTAGTCTCTGCACTGCATACCTACCTAACGGACAAGGGCTTTAGATCCTCTTAATTTAAGAAGCGTCTGATTATTCGCAAACCTCTTGACGCATAATAAATGTAGAGTTGCCGATACTTAGCAAATGATGGTTACAAAAGAGAAATTAATTAAACAGTTGCCGACATACTTAATTTATTCTCCACAATAGGCGATCAAATATTCATGCAATTAGGATAAAATCATGGAATTATAAAACTCACAAACACAATACCGCAAATTATTGTACTCATTCATTTGTTTCATTTATCATTATGTGTTTTCAGGCTAATTTCTATAGGCTTTATTGCAATCCAAGTTTTTCTGCTGTGTGCTTTTTTTAGGGTTCCGTGCCCCAGGGGCGTGCGTTCCATATAGGCAGAAATGCAGTGCTTTACTTGTCATTCACAGATATTTTAATAAAACGTTCGTACGTTCTAGATGTCTTTAATTAATAGTAAATAAATTAATTAAAAAAATATAATAACTTTAAAACGCCTAATATTTTATAAATAGCAACTCATGTCGGTGCGTGCTGCAGGACAAATCATCGCATGTATGTGTAATTTTCGTACTTCGCAAACGCACACACCCATGAATATCGACATAAATAAACAGCGAAAAGTCATGCGGCGGGAAATGGCCGAACCGAGAGCCGAGCCGAGAGCTTCGGTTCGGCTATCCGATCGCTTCCGAAAACCGCCGAACTGGCTTGTTGGAAATTATTCGTTGCCTATAATCCGAGTAAAAACAATACGACGCGAATCTAATGAATCATGTACGCACAATATGCATTTTTGTTTAGTAAGGTATTATTTGTTTAAATAGAAGAAACGTTTTGTGTTTCGCGGGGGCCATATTGCATATTTCATGTGATAAGCATTGTTTACAATTTAATCGCTCCAGTTTATTTATAGTTTTCTTAAAAGATTTTTCATTTTAACATTTGAAAGTGTGTACATTTAACAGTTTATTACTGAGTTTCTATAATAATTGTAGTGATTTGCTTTTACTAGTGAGTTAGTCGATTTTTTTTAAATGTTATTTGACTGTGAGGTTTTGAAAATGTGTGTTTATTAAAAATTAAAAATAACAAGTTCTCACAATTGTCATTCAGTGAAAAGATTCAAATTCTGTCTAAAGGTAGGTGTGTACCCGAGTTACAACAATTAAACCAGCAAAAAAATAATGTAACTCGAAAATTTCATGTTAAAAGTTATGAAACGTATAACTGGCTGTGTGGTTGTGTACACAAGATTAAATTATATTGTTTTCCTTGCATATTATTTAGTAATTTACATCGGGATATAGTAATCTCAAGTAACCGGAACCTTTAATATGTGAAAATTGAAGCTGACCGGTGAGTAGTTATAATATTTTAAAATATGCTTATTATTTTACTTATTAGAATTTCTTCCGCCGCGACGATCGATCGCTGTTTTGTCTGCGTTGCCGTAGAAGATGTACATGAATAGTAGTACATCTAAGACTTGCTCTGTTAGCATGGTTTCGACTTAGAGATCCGTCGCTTGGCTGTAGCTATGCTAAAAATCTATAAACGAAAAAGTTTTTGTGACCGAGTACTTCGCCGCATACCCAGTGTCATAATCTTGTGCACGCCACTGCCGTACCCAAAGGATAAAAACGGGGCCCTATTATTAAAACTCCTCTGTCCGTTCGTCCGTCTGTCTGTCTGTCATCAGGCTGTATCTCATGAACCGTGATAGCTAGACAGTTGAAATTTTCACAGATGATGTACCTATTTCTGTGACCCCTCTAACAACAAAATATACTAAAAACAATAAAACAAATATTTTACTGGGGCTCTAGCACAACAAACGAGGTTTCTTGCCGTTTTGTACGAAACCCCATAGAGGGTTTCGCACTTGGCCAGGTTTTTCCTTTTCCCACGCGTGTGTTAAAAAGGGCTATACAAGGTGTTTTTTCAGGCAGTATCCAAACTTTCAGGAGTGAATACACTCTTGAATATAAACAACTTTATCTATGGGATCAACTTTCCAAATAGGGCTACGGGCATAGATAGCATTTTGTAGGAAACAGCTGATTTTTTTTTCAAATAGGAAAGTTGATCCCATAGTTTCAAGTTCTCATAGCTTCAAGTTACAACCCAATTTATTAACTAGAATTTCCTTTTATCATGATCTTAAACCAAATGTAGCCTATAGGTAATAGGTAAATAAAGATAAAAAGAAGCAAATACTAATCATCATATTCTTTAATAACTCGGTATTTTAATGACTGTACGAGTAATAGCAAATCAAACCACAAATAAAGAAACACTAATTTTAATATTCTTTAATAAGTTGATATTTTAATTCTTTACGAATTATAGCATAAGCAAACTATTTCGTAATTCCAGAATAGATTTCTAAATATCTTCTTTCTTCTTCTTCTAAATATCCAAACAAAGTAAAAATTAAATTAATAAAATTTAATTTATTTATAAAGTAACAATAACATAATTATTAATATTGTAAAATCATCAATTAAGATATTTACTTAATAATTTAGCTATTTAGCTACAACTTATAAAATAAACACACCGGCATATTTAGCGGAACACAAAAAAAAGGTCCATAATTTAAAAAATATGGTTTTATTTTAAAATCTACTTACTACACTTCTTTTGTTATTTAAAGTTTTATTTGTTTTACTTAAAATATGATCACATTAAGAACAGATTTTGCGAGTAAAGGCTATTTGTGAAAAATAGTACATTTTTGAACTTTTCATGTAACCGGGAAAAGTGAAAATTAATATTAAAATAACAATTAATTAAATTAGAAAAATGGTGATTAATATCGCGTCTTTCCTCCACGTGCTCTTATTAGTTTTATATTTTCTTATTTATTATCTTATTATATTATCTTATTAGTTTCTACCCGTCTAGGCATACTGAGAATGATGTTATCGATGGTCTCCTGGGATAGTCTCCGCCATTCCTCAACTACGGCGATTCGCAGTTCACCCACGTTGGCAGGAGCTGGAATTCTGGACTTAACTTTTCTTTTCAGCAAGTCCCAAACGTGCTCTATTGGGTTCATATCCGGTGATCCCGCCGGCCACTCCATAACAGTGATATTCATATCATTAAGATAAGCTTGAGTTACCCGAGCGGTATGCGGCCGAGCATTATCCTACATAGAAACAAAATCGTCACCGATATATGGGGCAAACGGTACGACATTTTCTTCTAAAACTTCTCTGATATAGCGGTCTGCAATCAGACTCCCTCTGTCAATCACTACCAAGTCTGTGCGAGCTCCCAAACAAATGCCCGCCCAAACCATTATTGATCCACCACCGTATGCAACTGTAGTTTCAAAATTTGTCTGATTGTATCGTTCTCCTCTGCGTGTGTATATTCTTTGCCTGCCGTCAATTTGATTTAAGAGAATTCTGCACTCATCACTAAACAATACCTTACTCCATTGGCCCGCGTTCCAAAGTCGATGTTCCTGAGCAAAAGTTAACCTGTTTCTACGATGATTTACCTCGAGCCTTGGAGCCTTGGCGGGCACAAATGAACCCAAACCAGCTTCTTCGAACCTTCTTCGTGCCGTACGCTCACTTACGGTTACACCCCGCACTGCTAACTCATGTCGGGCTTGGACGGCCGTCAAACGGGGGTTTCTACGTACACGAAGCCGAATGAAACTATCATCCCTACTCGAAGTGCGTCTTTTTCTGCCTTGTCCTGCTCTTCTCACATAAGTACCGGTCGCCCTGAACCGTTGGATACTGCGATGGATCGTTGAAACTGGTCGACGAAGATCTCTGGATATCACTCTGTAGGTTTGACCATTTCTTCGCATTTCGAGTGCCCTGGCAATCTCCGTTGGGGCTAAGTCATGCATAATTCAGTCCTCAACTCCAAAAAGATACGCGATTAAAAAAAAACAGTATTTCAATGAAATTTTAAATCAAACTCAGAAGGAAGAAATACTCGAAGTTCGCTCCAGATAAAGTGTATTTGAATAAAATTAAAACAATTGCATAAAATGTGATGTTCAGTTGTTTTCTTAATTTGAAAATATTTCTTTTAAAATTAAATGACGTATAAACCAGCCAGCGACCTTATATGATACTGATATCAAACCTTTATTTTATGTTCCGCTAAATATGCCGGTGTGTGTATTATAAAATTTTAAACTCTATACTGTACAACAGGAAATAATAAAATGATAGTGTGACATAACTGTCAAATTATAAAAATGATTAATTTTGCGTTGAATGAAATTTGTTTATGTTATTAATTCATAAAATACATAAAAATATATAAAATAAAGGTACATATGATTCTATATGTGATTTTAATATTTAGTTTAAACTATGATTAAGCAATATTTTAAGCGTTTACCCGCGGCTCCGCCCGCGTAAATATAGTATCGGGTATCCCTCGGGTAGCATATGTTTTAATCCAGAGCTTAAATTACTACCATGACAAATTTCATTTGAAATTCGTTCAGTACTTTTTGCGTAAAAGAGTAACATATATCCATGATCCATCTATCCTCACAAACTTTCACATTTATAATATTAGTAGGATTATTAAGAACTATTAGTTGAAATTAATAAAGGTGCCAGCCCTCGGTGTAAAACTGCTTCAGGTTAAGATTTTAATTGAAAAAGTCTGTAACTGTTTGGTTACCGAGCGCCGGCGGGTGTCTGATTAATACGACTTGAAGCGTCTGACTCATCTGTAGACGTCATGACTTATCGAGATTTGTTTGAAAATGAAATTGAAATTACCTATTTGAGAACCTCAAAATCAGCCATAATCGCATTGAGATACTTTCAGTGTGTTGTAATACGGTATTTTCCTGAAATTATTTATTACATAAATGAAAAGTGCACTGAAAAATAAGAAAGTTACTAAAAGTAATAGTATTCTAAAAATCAATATTTTTTTAAGGAAACTACGGATTGTTGGAACGCCCCATACAAAAGTCGTACAAGCAGGTGACGTCACACGCCTAAGTTGCTACGAAATGTATGGCCATATGCACAAGATTTCTAAAATCTCCGATAATTGCGCGCTTATGTTCATACAATAGGATTTGATGTAATTAAATTAATTATGTAGGTTTGAAAAAAAAATATTCCAACTTATTTGTGACTTCGAAATGCATCTATTTACAAAACTACACATAAAATCTTAAGTCTTTTAACTTTGATCAAGTTTTAATACCTGCCTAAAAAAACTAAATTTTTACATATATTGTTACCCACAATTTGTAGGCTAATACCGAATTAGGTAGGATTTAATATATAATATTAAAATTCATACTTGTAAAAAACAGTTATTGTTATATTGAGACACCCTGGAATAATAGGCAGGTACCTACTTGTAGTGTGGAAGTTGGAACTCACTGTAAAAAACAGTTATTGTTATATTGAGACACCCTGGAATAATAGGCAGGTACCCACTTGTAGTGTGGAAGTTGGAACTCACTGTAAAAAACAGTTATTGTTATATTGAGACACCCTGGAATAATAGGCAGGTACCCACTTGTAGTGTGGAAGTTGGAACTCACTGTAAAAAACAGTTATTGTTATATTGAGACACCCTGGAATAATAGGCAGGTACCCACTTGTAGTGTGGAAGTTGGAACTCACTGTAAAAAACAGTTATTGTTATATTGAGACACCCTGGAATAATAGGCAGGTACCCACTTGTAGTGTGGAAGTTGGAACTCACTTTAAAAAACAGTTATTGTTATATTGAGACACCCTGGAATAATAGGCAGGTACCCACTTGTAGTGTGGAAGTTGGAACTCACTGTAAAAAACAGTTATTGTTATATTGAGACACCCTGGAATAATAGGCAGGTACCTACTTGTAGTGTGGAAGTTGGAACTCACTGTAAAAAACAGTTATTGTTATATTGAGACACCCTGGAATAATAGGCAGGTACCCACTTGTAGTGTGGAAGTTGGAACTCACTGTAAAAAACAGTTATTGTTATATTGAGACACCCTGGAATAATAGGCAGGTACCCACTTGTAGTGTGGAAGTTGGAACTCACTGTAAAAACAGTTATTGTTATATTGAGACACCCTGGAATAATAGGCAGGTACCTACTTGTAGTGTGGAAGTTGGAACTCACTGTAAAAAACAGTTATTGTTATATTGAGACACCCTGGAATAATAGGCAGGTACCCACTTGTAGTGTGGAAGTTGGAACTCACTGTAAAAACTGAATTTACACGCGAGTTACAACTACACGGTGATGACTGATGAAATAAATAAATTAAAATAATGACTAGGTACCAATTTACAGTCGGCAAAAATATTTAAATTGAAAAAATTCGCTGAACATGTTTTACTGTTACAAATATTCAGTGAATAAGTATTTGTAAGTTATAATGCCTACATTGAGTTCAGTACTTTACATTGTATATTTTGACGTGACAACGTCTTATAATTCGATGGAGCCGGCTGCACGCACGAAAAAACATGACTCATGCGGCGTTACCTCGCTCTGAGGCGTTCCATTTTCTTAAGACGTTGTCACGTTCAACTATCGTCAGTAAACCGACTTTACAGACAACCGATTTTTTTTAATAAAGCCACTACAGTAAATAAATGATTGAAAACTAGAATGAAATATCTCTATCTTGATTTTTAATTTGGCTTTTTTGCCGACTGTACAGAGAGCTTGCAACATCGGATGCGCACTTGAATTCGATTAAACTGCAGGCGATGGTCCTCGTGCACTAGATTTGCGATGGTACCTGACATGTGACGTCATCATGGCAATATATTTTTATGTCGCTATCGAGTCTAGTGTGCTGTGTAATCAGTAGCAATTAGTAGGAGTGGTTGATATAATAATAAATATATATAATATATTGTGCAGTGATATGCACCATAACAAAGCTTGTACCATAACAAGCGCGATTCTATGGCAATGCTTCCGATTGATTAATAGGTACTTGACGTTGCCTGTTTTCAAACAATTTTTATATTTACGAAAAACATGTTTTACATTTTGCAGGTCGGATTATAGTTTATTAAACATGAAAAAGTTATACATGTCCATTCGTGGCGAAGCATGGCCCTCTGTGTAAGCTAGGACCTTACACATACGACTTTGAGCTGAGGGAAGTAGGTATATAGGTTAACGTGAGGGCTGGAGAAATCTGGGACTGACCTTTTTGCTGAGCTGGTGGTTCTGTATATGGGCGGAGGTTTCTTCTCACTACACTACACAGCTGTTGAGCGGATTATCGATAGATTTATCGCGGTTCGCCGGCGAATTTGGTATTATATTAACGAGCACAAATAAATATGCGCACACGCGTTCGCGTTCACTAGGTTTCGGGATGAGCTGAAAATGCATCGGGCGCGGGACGGGTTCTAATTGCAAGTGTTCGTCACTCTCTGACAGCGCCCCCGAGTCGGTCGGCCATACATCACGTAGTGATGTCCTTTGTGTGTATTCTAAACGTCGCGCTTATTGTTGGCGCGAACATCCTGGGGGGCCCGCACAGGCGGCGAGCTGAGGGGCATCCTGAGCAGAATCCAGTGGGAGCCGGGCAATCTTGCCGACAGGCCTCCGCAGCTGGCCTTGAGTCGTGTCCAAGTCCACAACTCTGATGACTCCATCCTTCCCAGGTAGCAGACGTGAGATTCTTCCCATCTTCCATTGTAGAGGAGGCAAATTGTCCTCCTTGAGCAGAACCAGTTCTCCAATTTTGGGTGGAGAGGAAGAGGAAAGCCATTTGGAGCGGATTTGAAGGGTATGGAGGTAGGACTTGGTCCAAAGGTTCCAAAAGCGCTGAGAGAGTGATTGAATGAGCTGAAAGCGTTTGAGCGGAGATATTACTCTTTCATCTAGAGTCAGCTCGGGGAGAGCTGTGAGCGGACGGCCAATGAGAAAGTGGCCAGCAGTAAGGGGCTGATAGTCCGTGGGATCGGACGAAAGTGGACTGATGGGCCGAGAGTTTAACACAGCTTCGATTCTAGTGAGCAGAGTTAAGAATTCCTCGAAAGTGAGGTGTTGCTCACCGATAACACGGTATAGAAGTTGCTTTGTGGATTTAACATTAATCTCATGGATACCTCCCATCCATGGGGCTTTAGGCGGATTGAGTAACCAAGTTATATTTTGAGTTGAGAGTTTATGAGAAATGGCGTCGTTATTGTCATTGAGAAATTGTTGTACCTCTAGTAGATGATTCCTAGCTCCTACATAATTTGTGCCACAATCCGAACGTATCAATACCGGAAGTCCGCGACGTGAGCAGAACCTTTGTAATGTTGCAATAAACGCTTCGGCAGTGAGCGATGAGACTGGTTCTAAGTGAACCGCCTTTGTAGTGAGGCAAACAAATATGCAAAAATATCCCTTAATTAACTTAGCATTACGTAATTGACTTGATTTGAGCAGAAACGGTCCGGCGAAATCTGTTGATACGTGACTAAATACGGGCTGAGGTATGACTCTATCAGCTGGCAGGTCAGCCATGATAGGTACTTCGGGCTGAGCGCGGCAACGGAAACATCTTATGCATTTAAACGTTCTGTGCCTTATAATGCGGCGGGCAGATAATATCCAAAATTGCTGACGTAAAATAGCATGTAGCGTGTCCGTGCCAGGGTGGCAGTGTATGCGATGATAGTGATCTATTATGAGGTCTACGAGCGGACTAGAACTAGGCAAAATGAATGGGTGTTGAGCATCGTATGTGAGTTCCGAACGAGTGAGTCTACCTCCTACTCTGAGGAGACCGTCCTGCGTAAAAGGCGACAGACGTTGTAGTCGTACTGTGCAGATTCTATCGGTTTGCAGGCGGTGAATATCTTCTGCGAATGCATTTTGCTGTACAGAGCGGATCCAGAAAAGTAATGCTTCTCTACGTTCACTTACAGTTAGAGGGCCTAGTTGTCGCGAGTTTGAATTTAGTTTACAGTTACGAATGAATCGCCTCATGTAGGCAGTGACACCAGTTAGTTTTTCTAAAGAGCTGAAGCGAGTGAGCAGATCACTATCGACACCGGGTATCGAGAAATTGCATGGTACGTATTTTGGTTTGAGCCCTGGCAAGTCTTGTCGAGTATGAGCTGAAGGCATCTTGGGCCAGGTATCCTCTGGCAATTTGAGCCACGGAGGAGACCACCATAAATCATGAGCGGAGAGAGCTTGAGCTGATAATCCTCTGCTTGCACAGTCAGCAGGATTTAATTTGGAAGGTACATGACGCCACTTAAGTGTGAGTGAATTTGAGTTAATTTTTGTTACTCTATTTGATTCAAATGTTTGTAAACGATGGGGCGGAGCTTTTGCAAATATCATGAGTAGAATGAGCAGAATGTGTAGAGTGAGCCGACTGAGTATAATGAGTATGAGTAACATGAGCAGAGCCAACTTGAGCTACAGGTGAATCGCATGAGTGCTCAACGAGTCCTATGAGTGCAAAATCAAAAATCGTGCCGAAGGCTATGGGCTTCCCCGGGCCCAAAGCAATCTCCATAGGTCTTTAAAACGCGCATTTGTTACTCCGATTTGTTAGATTTTGAGTCACCTTTGTGTAATGCCAATGCGATCTCTCTGAGCCGACTAATAGATTTTATAGTTTGCCTAAATATGGCCGCTTGCGATTTTGTAGGCATGTTTAAAAATATATGCGTGTAACTAAGTTAAATATTTAAAAGTAATGAGCGGAAAATACGCGCGCAATTATATTAAAACGCAGAAAATAGATTTTAATAATGTGCCGACAATGTATACAATTTTATCATAAAATGTGTACGAGTTAATTAACAAATGAGCTGACCGATCGCCTGATGCTAATATAGTATTAGTGTATGTTTGATGAGCGGAGATTAATGCGTTAGAAGTCGTCTGTAATATTATATTAATGTCCTGAAGTTTGAATATAAACAAATCTTAGCGGGCGCGTTAGAAACAAAATAACGTAATGAAAACAATGCAAGTAGGTATGAGCAGTTTCAATCTCAACAGTGTGCCGACTTATTCAAAACAGCTGAGCTGGTGGTTCTGTATCTGGGCGGAGGTTTCTTCTCACTACACTACACAGCTGTTGAGCGGATTATCGATAGATTTATCGCGGTTCGCCGGCGAATTTGGTATTATATTAACGAGCACAAATAAATATGCGCACACGCGTTCGCGTTCACTAGGTTTCGGGATGAGCTGAAAATGCATCCGGCGCGGGAGGGGTTCTAATTGCAAGTGTTCGTCACTCTCTGACAGCGCCCCCGAGTCGGTCGGCCATACATCACGTAGTGATGTCCTTTGTGTTTATTCTAAACGTCGCGCTTATTGTTGGCGCGAACACCCTCTCATTTTTTTACAACACATACGATATATCGACCAGTTTGCCAATGTTAATCATGATAAAAAAATAACAGCGGATCCAAACTATTTTGGTACATTTTTTTTTAAATATTGAAATGTAATGTAAAAAGCAAATGCACTCATCACTGGCATTCCGAAGCTAAGCCTAAGCCGTGAACCAATTATATGTGTAAAAGCACTATGCGAGCCTGTAAATGAGATTATTCCGCTGATAAGAAGCGATCTACTTAAATGAGCAACAACAGTTCAAAAGAACATTTTTCTGTAATACGTTTTTGTGGGCATAGTTGGGGAAAATAATGATTAGCAGGTTGTTCGTCATCGTTGTATCGTCCGAACTATGTTTACAATAATGACTTTTTTTTTTACTTTATAGCTTACGTAAATTAAATACCCTATGATACCCGAGCTATTATTACCAATATATTGCCACCTCATTCATTAAAATTGGATCAGTAGTTTAGCTACGGTGGAACGAACAAACGTACTGTCAAAATCATAACCTTCCTTTTGGCTTCGCCGAAGTCGGGTAAAAAGTAATTCAGAGCCAGGCCATAAATAATGCACATATCGACCATTGAAAAGTGATATTCGATTGTTTGTAGAGCATGATCTCTATTCTCTGTCAAGAGAAAACGCTGTGCAACATCTCTACAACGCCGACACCCGCCGAATATCTCTTCTCAAACGTCGATGTGGTATTATGATATCTTATATTCTTCTCGCTGGGTGTATAGGTCAACTTTTCTCACTAAAAGAATCAAATTACTCCTTTTGCAGCTTTTTGGAATGAAAATATGAATAGAACAAAAACGGCTCTATTATGAAAATTTTACAATACTAAGAAAAGAAAAAGTTTTTTAAAAGTTTTTAATAAGGTGTATTACCTCCTCTTGCCCTAATAACTGATTCAAGTCGGTTTCGCATCGACCTGATTAGTGTTTTTAAAAGATCTTGCGGAGTATTGTCCCATTCTTGTGACAGTGCAACTCTGAGCTCCGCAACCGTTGTTTGGACCGGATTTCTTGTAAATACAGATCTTTTTAGGTTGTCCCACACGTGTTCTATCGGATTGAGGTCCGGGCTACGTGCTGGTCAATCGATGGAACGAATCTCAACCTGAGTAAAGTATTGCTCAACTTATCTCGCTGCGTGCAGACGAGCATTATCCTGCATCAGAATGAAATTTTCGCCTATAAATCCGCTAAAAGGTACCACATGAGGGTCCAATATCTCCATTATATAGCGATGTGATGTTAAACCACGGTTACCACGGCCATGTGTGTCTGCGTCAATAAACACAAGTTCAGTTCGAGCATCCATCGATATGCCGCCCCAAACCATACAAGACCCGCCTCCAAATGGAACCCTCTCCGCAATGCAATTTTGAGCATATCGCTCTCCTCGTCTACGGTAGACTAGTTTGCCACCATCAGCACCATACAAACAAGTCCTACACTCATCAGTGAATAATACGGAAGCAATGGCTCTTGAGTCCAATTTAAGTGTTCACGAGCAAATCTTAGTCGAGCTTGCCTGTGAGCTGCAGACAATTTTGGTCCATTTGCGGGTCTGAAAGGTGTGATATCACGCTCTTTTAGCCTTCTTCTTATGGTTCGTGCACTAACTACTACGTCACTTACCTGGTGGAGCTTATTTTTAATGCTTATAGACGTTAAAAATCGATTTCGCAAGGAAGTTGTCACAATAAACCTGTCGTCACGAGATGTTGTCACCTGAGTTCTGCCGGTTCCACGTCTTATTTTGAATGAACCTGTCTCCATAAACCTTCTGTAAAGTCGGGAAACCGTAGACTGGTTTACATTTAAATCTGCAGCAATTGTTCGTGGGTCTAGCTGCACTAGAGCAAAAATTTTTCGGCTTTTTCGGACGATACGTCCATATTCGTGAGAGAAAAAAATCGGTTGTCTGTAAAGTCGGTTTACTGACGATAGTTGAACGTGACAACGCCTCAGAGCGAGGTAACGCCGCATAGCGAGGTAACGCGAGGTAGTCTTGTTTTTTCGTGCGTGCAGCCGGCTCCATCGAATTATAAGACGTTGTTACGTCAAAACGTGTTTAAAATGAAAACAGACTAGCAATTAAACAATTAGTAACGATAATTCAACATGTAACAAAACAAAAAAAATAACCATTAATCACAACATGTTAATGTTGTGATTAATGTTTTTTTTTGTTACAACGAGTTAATCTTTAGTAAATTGACAACATTTCTTCTATAGAATATTTTCTTTCTTTTGTGACAGTACCATATTTAAATTTGATTTTGTTTTCGTGTTTATAAGCCAGCCTTTATTTTCCAATACCAATAAATGTAAAAAGTTCGCATATTTCGTAATAAAATTTGATCGAATGTGTTCTTGCACTATGATGCAGTTTATGTGTCCGCCAGTGTACAAAATCATCCATTGCGGTAAGTATGTACTTAAACACACAAATTTCGGAGATATTTACAAATATGTTTCTTTAACTTCATATACACCTACTCGTGACGTCACCGTTACACCTTTTGTAGGAGCGTAATATTTGATTTTTATGAAACTGTTTCCGAACTTACTCATATTTAAGAGTTACCTACCGATTATTTACCTACTATTCATTTATGCAATCAAAAAATCAGTCGTCTAACCTCTAGCACCTATTTAGAAGTATACGATTTTCATGTAATTTCATATTTACACATTAAAAATAATCGTTGTCTGAAATGGATATTTTTGAAAAATGCCGGCTTCCTCGTGGCGAATTCTCACGATAGAATTTGAAGTATGTCGTCAAGCAGAGGCAGCTGTCGTTAACGTCATGTGAACTTGAGGAATTACGTAACAGCGCAGCAGGAGTATCAAAATGCTTTGAGTGCCATGAGCAGAACCGTAGAAAGTAATTTTAATTTTACAGATCATGTATATCTGTTGCCGCTATAACAACAAAACAAATTCTTACTAAAAACAGTATAAATAAAGTATTTGGTCATCAGTTAAATATATGCCTAAAATAAATATTTTAGGAGCTCCCATATAACAAGCGTGATTTTTTGCAGTTTTGTACGTAACATTTTTCCGGATTTCGATAATACGTCTACCGGACATCCTGAACATTGGTTTTATTACCAAGAATACACCCATTGTTCTAAATTCATCTACTCAATAAGAGGAGACACTTTGTAATAAAGGTTAAACGATTAACGTCTATTTCATCCGAAATATCTGTACAGAAAATTGGCAATGAAAAGTAAAGCTTTGGCGCCCGGGGCCGTCTGCAAATAAATCTAATAGCTCATCTACTTACTGGCGTAAGGACAGGCCATGTCTACGCGTAAGATATATCCAATGCAAGTGTCCCACTCTCCATAGATGAAAACCAGACTTAAATAATTATTATAAATTTAAATCTGGTTTCCATTACATCTATATACAGAGAGAATAAATAATTATGCCGTAAGCACACGGTATATTATAAAGGCGCAGACGACGCGCGATGCACGGTTTAGGAACGCGAACTTATATGTTAACGCCGTAGATGCTGATTGTTTCATAATATAGAATTTCATTCGAATCCGTTAGAAGCGCATATACCCGAGTCATCTGCACTTGCCTTATTAACGCTGAGCGCATAACATTGTCAAGACAGAGTCTATTAACATTAAGAAGTTTATTGTATGTAGAAGTTTTATGAAAGATGTTCCCAAAGGCCTATCCTTCCTTTGAAATCAATGAATAGCTCCGATCTCGGCCCTTGTCTGCAACGTCAATATTAACTTTCTATTGGATTAAATTTAACTCTATAACCGACAGTCGCTTGGGCACAAGGACTCGAGATAAAAATAGTGTCATGATTGCATTGGAAATTAAATTGCTTTGTGTTTGAAACCTGTTTTAGGTATGAAATCCTCGTGCATATAGATCCAAAAACATTGTTCGCGCCAACACTAGCGCGACGTTTAGAATAAACACAAAGGACATCACTACGTGATGTAAGGCCGACCGAAAGGGGCGCTGTCAGAGAGTGACGAACACTTGCATTTAGATCCCCTTCCGCGCCGGATGCATTTTCAGCTCATCCCGAAACCTAGTGAACGCGAACGCGTGTGCGCATATTTATTTGTGCTCGTTAATATAATACCAAATTCGCCGGCGAACCGCGATAAATCTATCGATAATCCGCTCAACAGCTGTGTAGTGTAGTGAGAAGAAACCTCCGCCCAGATACAGAACAACCAGCTCAACAATAAGGTCAGTCCCAGATTTCTCCAGCCCTCACATTAACCTATATACCTACTTCCCTCAGCTCATAGTCGCATGTGTAAGTTCCTAGCTTACACATTTCTTGGTCCATCGAGCCTTCGTGAAGCCCTTCTCCCTATTAACGGCGTTGGGCCTCATTAGAACCAGCACCTACAGTTCCACTCCGCCCAAATCTGCACATAAAATCAGCTCGATTATTTATATTTTGTCCAATTAATTCTGGCCAGGCCGCCCCGCCATTTTAAAACCAAGTTACAGTCCATTCCCATTATCAATTCGGCACATTTAACATTAAACCCCTATTCTGTACTTTGATATTAACCTATATGTTAATTATTTAAATTATTTTGTGCATATTTCGGCCCATAAATTCATAGGAAAAACCCAAAAAAAAAAAAAAAAAAAAAAATAGTGGGTAGGTTGTCGGCTTATTGTCGAACAAAGAACTCGAACATTCCAGAACTTCCCTAACGTACCTAATACATAATTTGTGCCAATAATATCTCATATAATTTTCTCAGCTCTTAATTACTTACGAAATATTGTAATGTTTGATTCGCATATAAAATAAGTAATAACTAGTGCGTATTGTGAATTACGTTCGGCTCATAACAGAATTGTGAATCGTCGTTGCATTACTAAGTATTTTATCTATATATAACGTTTATATCTTCATATTCTCAATTTTTAAAACACAATATTAATTAACTTAGCATTATTTTAATAGTTACGGGTTGCATAACATCTCAAGTGCCCATACAAACATCGTCGGCTCGCTTCGATACAGAAAACTTGATTTGTGTGCATTCTGTAGGTAATAGGTACCTACACGGCGCCCGTGCGAACAACAGCTGTTACATTCATTCTCAATTAGGTATTCTTCATAGAATAAATAGTGACCTTCACATTGAATTCATATCTTATCTACGTTCTGTGTCTATACAAAAATATTATTAGGTATTACGTTACAGCTGTTTTAAATAAGAATTCTTATCGACGTTCTGTGTTTATACAAATATATTATAGGTGTTACGTTACAGCTGTTTTGAATAAGTCGGCACACTATTGAGATTGAACCTGCTCATACCTACTTACATTGTTTTCATTACGTTATTTTGTTTCTAACGCGCCCGCTAAGATTTGTTTATATTCAAACTTCAGGACATTAATATAATATTACAGACGACTTCTAACGCATTAATCTCCGCTCATCAAACATACACTAATACTATATTAGCATCAGGCGATCGGTCAGCTCATTTGTTAATTAACTCGTACACATTTTATGATAAACATTGTCTTTTTTTATCAATCATCATTCAAGTCATTGTATACAATATACATTGTCGGCACATTATTAAAATCTATTTTCTGCGTTTTAATTAATTGCGCGCGTATTTTCCGCTCATTACTTTTAAATATTTAACTTAGTTACACGCATATATTTTTAAACATGCCTACAAAATCGCAAGCGGCCATATTTAGGCAAACTATAAAATCTATTAGTCGGCTCAGAGAGATCGCATTGGCATTACACAAAGGTGACTCAAAGTCTAACAAAACGGAGTTTAATGCGCGTTTTAAAGACCTACAAAATTTGAAACAAAAATTAGAAAATTTATACTGCGAAATTTTAGACGACGGCAGTGTTACAGAAGAAATTGAAAAGTTTTATACAGCCGGTTACGAGAACGCGCTATCCGAATATTATGATATTTTAACTGCAGCGGAAAATATAAGTTCCACTTCAGAGTCAAGTCAGCTCACTTCTGCCGTTCTGCCCAAAATTGAACTGCCAAAATTCAGCTCACGCGTTGAGGACTGGCCATCGTTTATTACGATTTTTAGGAGTCTTACAGACGACATGACGTCACTTACAGATGCAGTTAAGCTGCACTATCTTTTGTCTTGCCTATCGGGGGAGGCGCTCAGCATGATTGCGCATTTAAAAATCACAAATGATAATTACAGCGTCGCGCTCGATATACTCACACGTAGGTATGAAAACCGCCGTGTTCTAATAGATGGGTTTGTTGATATAATACTCGGCCTACCTAATATTCATATTCGATCAAGCATACGCGCGACGTTTTTAACTCCGCTCATTTCCGCACAAAGCGCATTAAATAATCTGCGTTTACCTATGGATAGTAATTACGTATTTGTGTCTATTGTAGTTAGAAAATTACGAGGCGAGCTCCGCACCCTGTTCGAAAGAAGATACAGCATCTCGGACACACTGCCCACCTTAGGTGATTTGATTTCTTTTTTGGAGGAGCACGCGCGCTGTATCGAAACCGAATATTCTAATGCAACGCGCGGTGTTACCTACTCACCACAAACTGGGCCCTCTCGTCAACACACACCCCCCGCAAACTCTCCGCGCAGTCCACGCTTTAGACCAATTAGTCCCGCGTATCCTCGTAATACTCAGCGCTCGCCATCGGCTCACACTTTAAGTAGCTATCACGTCAGCCCAGTTCCTCATTACCCTCAACGCTACTGGCCCCCCTCCCCCCGAACAGAGCGGCGCGAGTACTCAGCCCGGAATACAGATAAACACAAGCGATTCTACTGCCCCTATTGTAGGAATACAGAACACAAACTTATCGCGTGTCCAAAATATAATCATCAGCCCACTCAAGGTCGTTGGGATTTCATAGAAGCCAACGACAGATGTCGTAAATGTCTAGGTCCGCATTTTGAAAATGAATGTCGTTCGACAAACTCATGCAAAAAGTGTGGAAGTGCAAATCACCACACCTCGCTTCATCGTCACGGAACTCCAAATTCTCCGGTGTCGTCAGCGCATTTGCTTCCTCCTCATTTACGTGCACAGCCCCGCCGGCGTGCTCAAGACAAGCCACATACCTACACGGCCTACACACAACATACGCGTGCACATCAATCATCATCATCAGACCCCAACCAATCGTCTGATCATGCACCGTCTACAACTCATCAATCTCAAAACAAAAAACAATGACTACCTACAATCACGGAGCACATAGAATTAGAAGATCAACCCAATAATTTAAAATGTCATTCAGCTCATAGTACACCTGCATCACATTCAGCTCATAAAATATCTAAATCTAGTTCAGCCCAATATTCTGTAGAATCAGCCCAAGTAAATTCAACTCAGCACATAGAAAACCCATTAAAAACTCCAGTGTTACTTCCCACAGTCGTTTTAAATATATCTGATAAATGCGGAGAATATCACAAAGCTCGGGCTTTATTGGACTGTGGTAGCATGATAACGCTCATAACTCAGCGCATGACTAGAAATCTTAATTTGCAACCAAAACAATGTTCATTAAAAATTACAGGTGTAGGTGATCAGCACATACAAAATTCTAAAGGTTGGGTCACAATAACATTTAGGCCCACACACCGTGACACGCCATCTATTACTACTACCGCTCATATTCTCAAAGACGTTACAGGTTATTTACCTTTGCAAAAAATACCAGATGTTGTACAAGACTCAGCTCATCAGCTCATTCCATTGGCGGATCAAGCTTATCATACTCCTGCGCCCATTGATCTCATTTTAGGCTCAGACGTTTTGGGTCACGTTTTAAATGGTACTAAGATTGCTTTGGGCCCGGGGAAGCCCATAGCCTTCGGCACGATTTTTGATTTTGCACTCATAGGACTCGTTGAGCACTCATGCGATTCACCTGTAGCTCAAGTTGGCTCTGCTCATGTTACTCATACTCATTATACTCAGTCGGCTCACTCTACACATTCTACTCATGATATTTGCAAAAGCCTGGAAAGATTCTGGGAGTCGGAAGAACCCCAGCCTCGTTCTGCTCATTCAAACCCGCTACACGAGCAATGTGAACACATATTCAGCTCAACCACCATTCGTGACGATTCAGGCCGTTACATGGTGACTCTTCCCTTCTTATCAGATGCACCCGTATTAGGTAGTACTCATGCTATTGCTCTACGTAGATTTCTCAATCTAGAAAAACGGTTGCAATCCGATCACACACTGCGACAAAAATATATAGAATTCATGAACGAATACATAAACTTAGGACACATGACACCGTGTCATCCGTCTACATTTACTCATAAACCTCATTATTATATTCCTCATCATGGCGTGTTCAAATCGGGTACTGACAAACTCCGCACAGTATTTGATGGCAGTTGTAAGTCATCCAATGGAGTCAGTTTAAACGATTGCCTGCACACAGGTCCAGCACTTCAACGAGACATTGTAGATATTATTATATCATTCCGCGCACATCGTATAGTATTCAGCACTGACATAAAAATGATGTTTAGAAATATTCTCTTAAGACCAGACCAAAGACACTATCAGCTCATACTCTGGCGATCGTCTCCAGATCGACCTCTGCTCACATATGCACTCAACACTGTTACATACGGATTGCGCTCAAGTCCATATCATGCTATCCGCACATTATTACAATTAGCTGAAGATGAAGGTCATCGCTATCCTCAGGCTGCCGAAATTTTGCGTAAATTTGTTTTCGTGGATGATGTACTTTGCGGCCATGACACCATAGAAGAAGCATCAGCACTCCAAACTCAGCTCATTGATTTGTTATCACTCGGTGGATTTAAACTTAGTAAATGGACATCAAACACACCTCAGCTCTTGCAAAGATTTCCAGACGATCAATGCGAAATGCCTAAAGACTTTGACATCAGCGCAGAGTCTCCATCAATTAAGGTTTTGGGCATTAGATGGATTCCCCGGTCTGATGAATTTACATATCACATCTCATTACCACCAGTTACCCACATTACAAAACGTTCAATTCTTAGCACAGTAGCTTCTCTCTATGACCCAAACGGTTGGGTTACACCCGTCATATTCCGCGCAAAAATACTTCTTCAAAGGTTATGGTTAACTAAATTGGACTGGGACGATCCCACTCCAAATAATATTACAGATGATTGGCAGCGCATCTATCATGATCTTCCGCACATCTCAGATATACATTTTCCCAGACATATCGCTCCACACAAATTCAAATCAACATACTCACTTCACGGATTCGCAGATGCTTCGGAAAGCGGTTTTGCTGCAGTGATATATTTACAAGAATCAGCTCACAACGGATCTGTTAACGTTCACCTCATAATTGCTAAATCTAACGTCGCACCGATTAAAAATAAACTCACAATCCCCAAATTAGAGTTGTCTGCTGCAACTCTATTATCTCAGCTCATGTTGCGTGTCTCCCAACAATTGTCTGCTCATCTCACAATTACACATCACATTTGTTGGTCAGATAGTACCATAGTGCTTGCATGGATAAAAACTCCGCCCCATCGTTTACAAACATTTGAATCAAAAGAGTAACAAAAATTAACTCAAATTCACTCACACTTAAGTGGCGTCATGTACCTTCCAAATTAAATCCTGCTGACTGTGCAAGCAGAGGATTATCAGCTCAAACTCTCTCCGCTCATGATTTATGGTGGTCTCCTCCTTGGCTCAAATTGCCAGAGGATACCTGGCCCAAGATGCCTTCAGCTCATACTCGACAAGACTTGCCAGGGCTCAAACCAAAATACGTACCATGCAATTTCTCGATACCCGGTGTCGATAGTGATCTGCTCACTCGCTTCAGCTCTTTAGAAAAACTAACTGGTGTCACTGCCTACATGAGGCGATTCATTCGTAACTGTAAACTAAATTCAAACTCGCGACAACTAGGCCCTCTAACTGTAAGTGAACGTAGAGAAGCATTACTCTTCTGGATCCGCTCTGTACAGCAGAATGCATTCGCAGAAGATATTCACCGCCTGCAAACCGATAGAATCTGCACAGTACGACTACAACGTCTGTCGCCTTTTACGCAGGACGGTCTCCTCAGAGTAGGAGGTAGACTCACTCGTTCGGAACTCACATACGATGCTCAACACCCATTCATTTTGCCTAGTTCTAGTCCGCTCGTAGACTTCATAATAGATCACTATCATCGCATACACTGCCACCCTGGCACGGACACGCTACATGCTATTTTACGTCAGCAATTTTGAATATTATCTGCCCGCCGCATTATAAGGCACAGAACGTTTAAATGCATAAGATGTTTCCGTTGCCGCGCTCAGCCCGAAGTACCTATCATGGCTGACCTGCCAGCTGATAGAGTCATACCTCAGCCCGTATTTAGTCACGTATCAACAGATTTCGCCGGACCGTTTCTGCTCAAATCAAGTCAATTACGTAATGCTAAGTTAATTAAGGGATATTTTTGCATATTTGTTTGCCTCACTACAAAGGCGGTTCACTTAGAACCAGTCTCATCGCTCACTGCCGAAGCGTTTATTGCAACATTACAAAGGTTCTGCTCACGTCGCGGACTTCCGGTATTGATACGTTCGGATTGTGGCAAAATTATGTAGGAGCTAGGAATCATTTACTAGAGGTACAACAATTTCTCAATGACAATAACGACGCCATTTCTCATAAACTCTCAACTCAAAATATAACTTGGTTACTCAATCCGCCTAAAGCCCCATGGATGGGAGGTATCCATGAGATTAATGTTAAATCCACAAAGCAACTTCTATACCGTGTTATCGGTGAGCAACACCTCACTTTCGAGGAATTCTTAACTCTGCTCACTAGAATCGAAGCTGTGTTAAACTCTCGGCCCATCAGTCCACTTTCGTCCGATCCCACGGACTATCAGCCCCTTACTGCTGGCCACTTTCTCATTGGCCGTCCGCTCACAGCTCTCCCCGAGCTGACTCTAGATGAAAGAGTAATATCTCCGCTCAAACGCTTTCAGCTCATTCAATCACTCTCTCAGCGCTTTTGGAACCTTTGGACCAAGTCCTACCTCCATACCCTTCAAATCCGCTCCAAATGGCTTTCCTCTTCCTCTCCACCCAAAATTGGAGAACTGGTTCTGCTCAAGGAGGACAATTTGCCTCCTCTACAATGGAAGATGGGAAGAATCTCACGTCTGCTACCTGGGAAGGATGGAGTCATCAGAGTTGTGGACTTGGACACGACTCAAGGCCAGCTGCGGAGGCCTGTCGGCAAGATTGCCCGGCTCCCACTGGATTCTGCTCAGGATGGGGCTCAGCTCGCCGCCTGTGCGGGCCCCCCAGGATGTTCGCGCCAACACTAGCGCGACGTTTAGAATAAACACAAAAAATTACATCACTACGTGATGTATGGCCGACCGAAAGGGGCGCTGTCAGAGAGTGACGAACACTTGCATTTAGATCCCCTTCCGCGCCGGATGCATTTTCAGCTCATCCCGAAACCTAGTGAACGCGAACGCGTGTGCGCATATTTATTTGTGCTCGTTAATATAATACCAAATTCGCCGGCGAACCGCGATAAATCTATCGATAATCCGCTCAACAGCTGTGTAGTGTAGTGAGAAGAAACCTCCGCCCAGATACAGAACCACCAGCTCAACAATAAGGTCAGTCCCAGATTTCTCCAGCCCTCACATTAACCTATATACCTACTTCCCTCAGCTCATAGTCGCATGTGTAAGTTCCTAGCTTACACAAACATGATTTATTGTATACCTCTGTTCAACGGATGGATATTAGCTGGTTTCAGTGTTCAATCGGATACCTATGGATTGATCGTCCACCCAGTAGATTGGCAATATTTCTTTGTCGTTGAACTCGTACAGTACGAGACTTGATCAGAATTCACCTCCATACCTATTCTGCACTCCTGGTATGTGTTTGACGTAGAAACATATTTAATAGGCTATAAATAACTTAATAGATTCTTGTATAAAATTGTAGATAAAGGCTATTATTGTAATATATATTTTTAATTAATTAAAATAAGTTATTAGAAGTAAAATAGACAAGTACATCCTGACTTTTTAGACTCTCTTGATTTTTAAGAGTCAATTATAATATGGCCAAACAAACAGGCTTCATTAAAAAAAAGTTGTACTCGAGATTTAAAAATATCTGAATTGAAATAATACTGCGATTTTAATTTGATTTATATAAAAATCATTGCTACAAAGAAAATAACATATTTTCATTGTGCATCATCCCGAAAAATTGAGTATTTTGTCCACGGCGGTGTAGAGTTGGATGAAATTTAGATGGAGTCAAATTGAATCTCCCAAATTACCCCCTAGCTGGCCACTCGGGCACACTCGGCAGAGCTCGGGGAGTGCTCCGTCTAGTGGTCCAAAATTCCACAGGCTTGCAACTAAAATGTAAATTGCACAAAAGAGTTTCAGAAAGTTATTTTTAATTTTGTACGTTTTAATTATAAACGGATTTGACTTGTATTGCGTTTACAGCAGCCAAATTCGAATGCAAATTCATACAGGGTTTCGGCTAGCATTAGCAGTATAGCTATTGATTTTTGATCGAAGCTGGTTTGACGTTGGTTTAAAGTTTACGAAAATACCATAGTGCAGTTTAAACTTATCGGAACTGGAACGTAAGTTCTGTATTATTGCAGGATTTAATTGGCAGAATCGACCTTCAGGTCTAAAATGGCCACATTAAGTTAATCGTACTATGAAACATCAACTTTTGAAGACGTTGCTCTTACGGTAACATGTAATAATTCTATTCTGACAGTTAATAGAAATGCGTAAAACGGTACATAGAAGAAGAATTGCTTAATTGTTAAATAAGATAATAAGTCCACCTTCCGGTCATTTATTATGATCACACCAAAATATAAGGGGTAGGGTAGACAGTAATTAAGTTTTAGTTTGTCTTAAAACTTTTTCAAGAATAAAATCAAATCAAATATCTCCGATATTCTCAGCTCACTTCTTGAGCGAATAAGCATTTTGAAATATACACAGCAACAACTAAAAATTGCTAAAACTTGGAGTATCGCTTCGCTCCATCCTAGTTTTAAGAGATTGAAACTTTACTGAATATACACTAACTTTCTCCGAAGTTGCCGAGTAAAATTATGCCAGTGTAATAAGAAAATTTTATATCGGTTGTATCTATGTAAATATACTTCTGACTTTAAAGCGAACCAGTGGGGACGAAGTCGCAGGCAACAAACAGTTTTTCAATATTTAATGGTACCATGTAGTGTGTATTCCACTTAAAGATGAAAAGATCGGGACGTGACGCGTCGCGCATTTTTTAAGAAAGCTATACAAAATATTTATTAATTATACAAAAAGATACACATATTCAATTGCAAGAGTTATAATTCGTGTCTCGGTGTGAACTGACGCCAACGTCACAGTAGAATCCTATAGTAGATTACCTATTTAATATAAAAAATTATCGTGTCACAGTTTTTGTTGTAAATCAAACTTTTGCGAAACGGTAGCGCCAGGCTTTTTTAATTTCTTTTTTTGTTGTTTTGTAAATTGATTTTGATTGTTGTGGTTTTTAAACAATTTATCTCTTAGAATTTGAGAGCTCCGGAAACTTTTTTTTTTTAAGGAATTTCATAAACATATGACTGACTTAGAAGAACAATTTATTCAGGAATAAAACGAGGGATGATAAAAAAAAACGAAGATTCAAAGGAAAATTCGGAAAATTTAAAAACTATAATAATACGATCCTATCTTATCTACCGTGAGACTTGGACATAAGGTTATTTGAGTAAAATGTACCACATAACCTCTCCAATCCTTCAGAAAAGGTTGTAGGAGTTACCAAATACTCTTTATAAGCCAATTCACGTCCACAATTATAACACGTCTATGGAAAATAGTATTTTGATCGATTATTATTATTTGATCATAAATGATTTGTACAAAACGGGTAGAGGTACCTACGATAACATTTTTTGGAAACTTCAAACCTGCTCAAATAGTTTATTATTAATACCAAAAACACAGTTGTATTGATGTACTGACAGCACAACCTTTTGGCTTTATTCGAAGGTTTAATTTTTATTATTGTTTGTTGCAGGTAATTTTCGAAACGATCGCCATCATCAGTCAGTTTCGTCTAGGAAGGTTGTTAAAATTAGAACAGTATTACTTTTAAAAACTATAATATTTTTGTGGAGATATTTAATTTGGTGTCCCATTATTGTCACAAAATGCCGGTTCTTTACGACCAGCCGTCTTAATGGAACGAGTCTTAACGTTCTTTAAATTCGTCCACACCTGGGTCGCATGCATTACTTGTTTTGAACGGGCTTTTTGAGGGTCCTGGATTTTTAGACAAGTTGAAAGAAAATATATTTTTTTTTTACTCTTCTCAAGGTAAATATTAAATGTCTCATAAATATTCTTGTACTAAGTAGTCGCCAGAGAAGTGAAGAGAAAACTTCTTTTTACATTATATTAAATGTATCGTGTAAATTGGTGTAGGTACCTGCATACCTACCACGTCAAATCTGGTCCCGTTTTTGTCATACTGGAAGTATAAAATATGTTAGCAACTAGTAGAATATGTTAGCAACTAGTAGAATATGTTAGCAACTAGTAGAATATGTTAGCAACTAGTAGAATATGTTAGCAACTAGTAGAATATGTTAGCAACTAGTAGAATATGTTAGCAACTAGTAGAATATGTTAGCAACTAGTCGAAAAATTCTAGCAGTATTCTGGCCTAAACATCTGAGAAACTTTGCCCAGTAGGCTACTTGACGCACATTTAATTTCATACATTGAAGGAGTATTTCCTTTAGTACTTGGCTTAGGAAAACGTATTCTAGCGATATCATACATTAAAAGCTTAAAGATTGATAAATATAAATTGATTTAAAAATATGTATTAATGTTTTTTAATTTCTACTGATGAAAACACCTCGAAGTAACTTCCGGCAAGGATGTGACGACACAAAGAAACTAAACACATGTGGAAAATAAATAGTTCATGACATCTTAAAAAGTTATTTATGTCAAATCGTCAAACGGAACGTAACACCGCCATTTTACTACTACGGACTATAGCACAGATTACATATAGTACTAGTATGACGTCACAGCACAGATAATCTATCAAGCAACATGGCGAATTGTGTTTTCGGCGGTTTAAAAAAAGTATATTTTTAAAATATTTTTTTTGCAAGTTTTTAGGTTTCAAAATAATGTAATATATTATATATTTTTTTTGTGTAATGAAAAAATTAAGAAACGTTTAGGACATAAATAAAAACAAGGTCAAGTAGCCTATTGTACAATTTCGACATTGCTAATAGGGAATTTGCATAGACCATAAAATTAACAAAATAAATGTAATAAAATTATACTAGCCTAAAAAATGACATGAATGGCGAGAGAATCGCCAATATCTGTTGAAACATTAGCAACATATGAGCGGTCAAAGTTTTTAATATATCTCTTTCTGTCAAAACGAAATTAAGTGTGTGCAAGTCGTGTAATGTGACGTCACGTCACACATCGGATCGCTCTGTCTAATTGGCTACTTTAAACGTTAATATCTTTGTTATTTCCAATGATATCCAAAAACTGATTAAAATACTAAACTACTAATTCGTAAATTCAATTTTCCGCAACATTAGCGCCTTGTGCCTAAAAATTGACCCACGGCACAAACGAGCGCGTAATGGGTATGCATAGGTACGTTCAATGTACACACGACTACAATATGATACCTATACACTATATCAGTAAGAATATAAGACTAGTCTGGCGGGTTTTGGAGAGATCCCAACAGAGATGGACTGAGAAGTCCACAGGATGAGATGGATGTAACGACGAGCATGCACGAAGCTTCCGTACACAGAAGCGGTGTTAATATGCTGCTCGCGATCAATCAATAAGTTAACTCCATATTACCTGCATGATCTAATTTCAACAAACTTATTAGGTACTAGAATAGCGGGGGCTCAACGAAGCTTTAGATATTGTGGTATATTATGGTTTAAAATTCACTAGATGTTGCCTGCGACTTCGTGCGTGTAAAAGGAAATCGCGAGTGTAAACTGTACATTTTGCCGCGATAAAAAATAGCATGTATCCTTCCCCATGGTTAACTCTATATCAAATTTCATGCAAATCGATTAATTTGTTTCGTATAATTATTCAATGCGAACAAACAATCGAATCTTTCCACTTTATAATATTATTTTAGGGCCTGTTTCGCAATCTACCAATAACACGTGTCGGAGCTTATTGGGAAGTTTAGTATATCGAGCGACAGAGACAAAACATGCAAATAAGCTATCTGACACTTATCGCTTAGTATCTATCCATAGATATATAATTGGAAAATAATATCCATCTAAGGTATGTAATAATTTCAGCTTCTCATTATTTGTCCCGTTAATTTGTTAAATGAGAGCTTTTATAGCACCAAAGAAAAAAATTGTTTATGGGTGTGCTGTAAAATAAAAATAAATGATTGTTTTTTTTTGGTAATTAGTTACATACCTAAATTAAAATACAAACACAAACGAGAGATCTTCTATCCAAATGAAAATTATTCTAAAAAAATAAACATAAACAACCCAAAAGTAACAAAATATGGTGTGTCATTCGAGACTAATAATCAATCTCAATAGTTATAAATAGACTATGAATAGGTCACTGTAATGTCACACATTCACCTAATTACCAAAGCACCTAAGAACAAATGTTCTAGATGTGATGGGGACTTGACTATAAGACATTTATTAATAGATTGTCCAATGTTCAATTCAGAAAGAAGTAATGTTAAGGTTCATAACGCGTTAATAGATTGTTTAATCAGATTATGAAAACACTGTAAAATTCTTAAGACTGACTAACTATTATGCTTTTTATTTGATATGTAATTAACTGTTATCTGTTAATACTTGTGGTCGTTAATGACCGTAGAAGTTAAAAGCGACCATAAATAAATAATTTAAAAAAGCATCCTCACTTGGTGGGATTACCATCTTGCGTCTGAAGAAGAAGAGACATGAACCGTCAATCGGTAAGGCGCCATTTTAAGTAAATTTGTCAGATTTGTTAATCGAGTCCATGACGTACACTGATTATTAAAGGTTGTGAGCTCTAATGGTTAGTTCACACCGCGACGATACGCGACGCTACATTTTTAACATAGCTATTCAAAATTCAACTTTATTCACTACACAAAAAGATAAACGATTCATATGACATCAGTGTGCTTGAGCGCTGCGCGCTGATTCGAACTTTAACAATGAAACGTGTATCTTGTAAAATAAATAAAGTTCAATTTTGAATAGCTATTTGCTTACTATTTTGTCCCCTGAACTTGACTATAAATAGAATGCACCAACTCCTCGGGGGATGGGATGTAGGAACCCGCTGTTGGTAAATGTTTAGCGGGTGCTTATGGGTTCTCAGTTCTCACCTGTTCCGTGCCCTAGTTCCTATTACAATGGGCCCTCGAAGCCTCTCCGCCGGAGTGGTTCGTCGTCAAATTCATTGTCTCCGCCGTACGATTTCGATGTTTCAATTATTATTCTTCGAATTTCCTGCTTGTTATGTAATAACCCAGCCAAGAGTATTTGGGGACATTCTGAGGAGGGTTCCGTACCAACTCGCAAAAGGTTTTTTTTTGCAAATCACTTCAATAGTTATTGTCCGATTTAGCTCAAATAACTTTCCAAAACAGTATTTAGCAGGACGTATTATCAGTATGTAATTGTGTTACAAGTTTGTAACTCTTATATTTTAGAAACGCCAGAGGAGAGGGGGGGGTGAATTGTAAACCACTTTGGATCTCGAAAATAGTTTACCTACATTATAATAAGCCATGTATAAAACCGTGCCGAAATTACCTGAAAAATTATGTAAAAAGATTAATGATGCCATAAAATTAAGTCTTTATGCAATCTATAATAACAAAACTAGCGACCCGCCCCGGGGCAATCGCAAATCAATCAAATACAAAAACATACAGTCGAATTGTAAATCTTCTTTTTGGAATTCGGTTAAAATATAAGTATTGTGTAATAATAGAGCTCTTCAGCTGTCGGTAGCCCGTTTGCGCCGGTATTGAGGTACATTCTCTGTCACCGAAGCAGCTGTACGTGCGTATATGATGTTCGTCTGGTGGAAAACAAGATTAACAATAAACTGAACCTTGTCAATGAATATACATAACATCTCATTCCCACCAGGAATTTCTAAACGGGCAGGACATTTACCATTCTAGACTGTTCTGGATGTGGAGCGGGCAAATAGTGGCTCAGTGGCGGCTCCGCTTAAATCTAATTAGCTGAGCTGCATTTATAATTTATACAGTACAGTCAAATACACTAAATCCACAATAATCTTATAATTTGGCGACATCGGAATACACAGGCACGAGGCGAAAAGCCTGTCAGGATTGCATTAAATAGGCGTTAGAATCGCTGGTTTGTCCTAGGTTCTGGTAGATCTCCTAGGTAGAAAACCGGTGCAAGAATAGCTCTTAAGCAGTAAGTATAGCATTCAACATTAGGTATATAATTGAATTCATAATATGTTCTATACATAGATAGTAATTAGTTCAACTTATATGTGCGCGCGGTGCCATGTGTGCGTGAGCTTGTTATGTATACAGCTTTAATTAGTATGGGTAACGTATTAAACACAAATTATACCTTACCCACACATAGCGCCGCGCGCACAGATAAATGTGCATAATTAACTACACATACTAGACAATTTATTAAGATAATGGGCAGCTGTAGCGCCATACTTTTTTTTCACAGTAAATGATCAAAGTTGACATTAAGAAAAAAATAGTTTAAAAAAAAGCATAAAAAGATGATTTTGAAAATTATTTGCGTTAAAAACACCTAAAATTGTATTAAAATTTAATAATACACGTCTTCAGGAGTATAATACAAAAAAAAATCACACAGAAATACCTAAATTTGATGAAATGGCAACGGAATGAACGAAAAAAGTAGCGAAATTTATAAAATGCTACGCCATTTTCATATGGTTAGAAACCCTGGCAAGAAAATACGATTTTCTTACAGTTTCACATCCGGACCAAGTCCAGTTTACGGGTTGTCCATTGTTTACGACAGACCCTGTATATAGATTTAAGAGTCTGTGTCACAATCTACTGACAAGCGTCAGATAGCTTAGGTATTAGCATGATTTTATTCTGTCACTCAGTATAAGCTAAGATATTCGACACTTACTAGGCGATTGTGAAAAAGGCCCTAAGAACCAAAAAATACATTTTTGTACAAAATTCATGTCGCTCTAAAGATACAAAGCTGGCATTTCTACTTCTCATAAAAATGTTGCCTGTCACACATAGCGCTCATGACTGTACCTTCAGTACAACTAGGTCCTATAATGTCAATGCCATTCCAGCATTGCAATATTTTACAACTTGTATGGAATGAACTTCGAGCGGATTTACAGAAATGTATCAACTATCCATAAATAAACTAGACGCGGCCGCAGAATCCGCGAATCGAAATTAGTTGCCAGTTCTAAAAAGCTCGAAACGCATTTTTTTTTCTGTATGCGTGTCTGTGGAGGTTTTTATGTGTGCTTAGATTTTTCTTATAAACTTTAATATTACTTAGAGTATTTGAGTTTCTTAACGTGAGAAATAACTTTTTTGAATAACAAATCAAGTAATGTATGATAATTATATTAACAACCATTGATTCCACTCTGGTTTATTAGAAGTATTAATGAAGGAATTTCCTACTATCTACTACTAATGAATGTAAAAGTTTATATTATATTTATTATAGTATTTTTTTATTTATATATTTATGGTCGCTTTTTAACAACTAAGATCATTAACGACCACAATTTAGAACAAACGAAATATACCTAATGTTGAAACTAATTTATAAATATTAATCATTTTTAGGAATTTTAAAGTTTGGTTACAACCAATTTCATTTAAGCAATCTTTAAGACAATTGGGTAAGTTACATAATTGTTTTTCATTATTATATGCTGTGCATTCTATTAAAAGATGAGATACACTCATATCCTGCCCACACTTGCATTTATTTTTTGGAGTTTTAGTTATCAAATATATGTGTGATAAGTTAGTGTGTCCAATGCGTAGTCTCGTTATTATAACTTGATCTTTTCTGTTGCTGAATGAAATAGGGGATTTATGGAAAATACAATTTCTTACATTAATTAATTTACTTGCATTACCTGTTTTCCAATATTGATACCAAAAACTTTTAATTTCAAGTTTGCAATATTTTTGAATTTCTGAAGGAGGTGATTTTATTGTTATGCAAATATCATTTTCATAAGTTGCATTTCTAGCTTCTAGATCTGCTTTTTCATTTCCGCATATTCCTTGATGACTTGGGATCCATACGATTTGAAAGTTATAGTTATTCTTTAGAATGTTTAACAATTTTTGTTTGATTTCAATAATCAAGGGATTTGTATTATTTCTATTTTGCAAGGCTGTAAGACATGATTTTGAGTCCGTATAAATTAAAGACATTACCTAATTGGGTTCATTACATATAATTTCTAAGGATTTAAGTATAGCTAATGATTCACAACTAAAAATAGAGTGGTAGTCGCCAAGTCTATATCGATAACTACTATTAATTGAGACAACTGAAAAACCTGATCTCTCATTCATAACTGACCCATCAGTAAAGAAAAGCTTATAATTTTTATATCTACTATTTATTGCATGATATAAGTTTGTGTAAACATCTCGAGGGGTGTCATGTTTTAAGTTATTAGCTAGTTCCAATTTTATAGGAAATTCATGGTTTCCCCCACATTTAGCACCACATGACAATAATTTCCTATTTAAGGTAGATGGGATTCTATGGTTAACTTCCTCGAGATATTAAGCAGCTCTTATTCGTAAAGGTTGGGGAAGACTAGGTCTGAAATCATACTCTGCGTCTAAGGATGTTATTTTAGTAAAATAGTTATAAATAGGATTTTGAGGTTGAGATAGTATGTTAACTATGTATACGATTACCAGCTGCTTCCGTATAATGTCTAATGGCATTGCTTCCGCTTCAGCTAAAATACTTTTCATAGGACTAGTCTTAAACGCGCCTATACTAAGGCGAAGTGCAGTGTTATGAATACTTTCTAGGGAATTCAAGGTTCTCTTTTTTGCAGAATCATATATAATAGAGCCGTAATCTAGTTTTTGTCGAATTAAAGCATGATATATATTAATTAGACATTTTCGGTCAGACCCCCAAAAAATTGATGATAAAACTTTAATTATGTTAAGTCTGTTATAACATTCAGATTTTAGTTTATTAATATGAGTTACCCATGTCATTTTTCTATCAAATGTTAAACCTAGTATTTTTAAGTTATTGACTTCTTTGATTTTCGTATTATTTAAAGTTAATTGTAATTTTCTTGCTATATTTCTCTTTTTAGTTAAAATTAAGAATTCAGATTTAGTTTTTCAAAATTTAAAGCCAGATTTATCTGCCCATTGTTGAAGACTATCTAATGTTTTTGGATAATGTAAATATGGGTTTCAATGTTCTACAAATACATGTTATTGTTAAGTCATCAGCAAATAAGAATCCTTTTACTGGCATGTTGATACAAGACAAAACATCATTAATAACTAATAAAAATAATATTACACTAAGCACTGAGCCTTGTGGAAGACTGTTTTCTATAGAAACAGAGTTAGATAATGTGTCATTGATTCTTACTTTTATTGATCTTGACGTCAGAAAAATTTTAACAAATGCCAAGGCATTTCCTTTAATATTAATATTTTGTAATGTTTTTAAAATTTTATGCTTCCAGACCATTTCATAAGCTTTCTCGATATCAAGAGCTACTATTGCTATGAAACAATCATTAGCTAAACTGTCAAGTACTTCACTCTCAATATTCATTAAATGTTCCGTAGTTGATCGAAATTGACGAAATCTATATTGAAATGGAGATAAATAGATATTTTTTTCAATGTACCATCTAATTATTTTACTTATAATTTATTCTAATATTTTACACATTTTACATGATATGTCGGTATATATTGTATTATCGGTCTATAACTAGTTTGTAAATTTAGAATTTTTCCAGGTTTTAGTATTGTCACTACTAAGGCTTCTCTCCAGTTATCTGGGAAAACCTGCTTTTGCCAAATAAAATTATACAAATGAAATAAAAATTTAAGGGCATTTATTGGCAAATGTTTTATTATAACATTTGATATATTGTCTGGTCCTGGACTTCAATCTGAGATAGAACCATTGTCATTTCGTTCATTAATATTTTACTATTTATTGTGTTGGAATTGTCAAATACTTCAAAATTTTTGTTTAGCTTCCTCAGTATTTTTGTAGTGAATAAAAATTATCTTCATAGGTGTTAGAGCTAGAGTTATTAGCGAAAGTCTTTGCGAATATATAGGATGTTTTCTTTGGGTCAGATGCAAATGAACCATCAGGTTTCTCAAGTACAATTTTGTCAAGTGTAATGTTACGGTGATTAAGATGATGTATTTTTTTCCAAAGATCCCCAATATGACTTTGGTTGTTAATAGTGGATACCCAATTCTCCCAATATCTTTTCCTATTTTCTTTCAGAAGTCTTCTATAATAAGCTCTCTTTTTTATAGTGAATTTTATACATCGAGTTGGGATCCTTCCTCGCATATTTTTAAAAAAGTTTAAAGGCTTTTTTTGTTGCTCTAAATGCAATTTTACAGTCATCGTAGACACCACCATGGTAGATTATTTTTCCTAATACTACTCGTAGTTTTTGGTATGGATAAATTTGCTGCTTGTAAAATTATTCCAGTAAATTTTTCAACAATATAATTTATATATATATCTATAATCTAATAGAAAATGAAGATGGTAATTCGAGAATATTTTGATTAACCAATTCAGAAAACATTAACCAATCAGCTTTATCGTACTGCCATTTTCTTGGTAAGCATATATTATTATTTTGTACATTTTGGCTAATTAACGTTCTAATAAAAATTGGTAAATGATCGCTGTCATTCAAATCATCTAAGGCGTTCCATTCGAAATATGATGATATATTTTGAGAAGCCAAAGTTAAGTCTATATTGCTCGTGCTACCAGTATTGCTATTAAAATGTGTAGGTTGTCCGTTATTTAATAATAATATATCACTATGATCATCAAGCCATTGATTTACCTCTGGTGTCACATTTATCAGATCCCCAGTAAAAATGGTGGCTATTAAAATCACTCATAATTATAAAAGATGATGGCAGTTGACACATCAAATTGTTTAAATCACATATATTCAGTGCGCTGCTATTTGGAAGGTATATATTGCATAATTATAGTAACAATAAAAGGATATTTGATTTTAATTATTATTTTTTCTTAATGAGTGTCTATATTTATTAGTTCTGGAAAAGTGTATGGTTTGATAAAGATTGCTACGCCTCCTACTCCTACGCTCCTCGCCTATTTACATTGCAAGTGGTTTAAAAAAAAGTGTACATACCCTTTAATTGAAGCACAATAATTAGAAGTAAAATTTGTTTCCTGTAAACAAATGCAAGTTGGACTAAGTCCACTGATCAACAATTTCATGTTCTCTAATCTTTTAAAATACCCATTAACATTCCACTGTAACACATCCATGAAATTAATTGTTAAATAATATGTATTGTATCTATATATTTATAAATATATATTAATTAATTAAGTATAAAGAACTAAGATATCATTAATTATCTTTGTACGTAGGAACGATCGCGTCAGTAATTAATTCATTTAATTTTTTCGACAAACGTGAACATCTGTTTTTGATACTCTTATATAACTTACTATGTATTTTATTACACATTATAACTAAACAGTCAATATTATCTGTATAAGTATATGTGTGGGGATGGATGGTATGTTGTTGTTAAAAGGTTCAAAATTAGGTGGTGCATTTAGAATATCAATATCCATAAATTTAGGCAATAAAATAAGGAAGTCACTTTTTTGGGACAAAAATGTGGGCCGCGCCCGGTAAGTAGAAAAACAGCCAATGTATTAAAAGCTTTCCAATAAGCTACACGGCTGATACTAACATTTCATATACCGATATCTCCCCCAATAAAACTTTGCGGTAACATTTTTATAAGTTAGAAAGATTCCTGGATGTTATGAATGGTCAGTTTTATATCTCGGCTTTTTAATGAATGGCTTTTGCCAAGTTGAGGATTGAAGTTGTTTTTTTTTTTTTTGTTGAGTATGACAAGTGAAATGTTTAACGTTTCGGATTGCGGATTCATGTTATAGGGTCGTCAATGCTTGGCAATGTGGATTTAGCAGAACTATTCCAGGGTACTAAATGAAAACTATTCCAGTATCTGTAGTCTCTACCTAAGCTTTTGAATGAATGATTATAATATGACGACCTCTGTGGCTTGGTGGTTGAGCGTGTTGGTGCTCAAACCGGGGTATGCGGGTTCGAAACCCGCCGAAGGAACTAAAAGGTTTTTCCGTGTTCCTGGGTCCCGGATGCCCAATAAATATGTTTATAATATAATTTTTAAATGTCTGTATAATATAAAAGTATTAAATATTATATTTCCGTTGTCTGGTACCCGTAACACAAGTTCTTCGAGAACTTACCACGGAACTAGATTGACGTGGTTTGAAGCGTCCATAGATATTATTATTATTATTTGCAAATACTGTGTGACGTAAAATGATTTTTTGCATCTAACATGGAACTTTTATCATAATAGAATACTAGCTGACCCGTAGAACTTCGTGCCGCCATACTTTTTTTTAATATTTGCTAACATTTTCGTATAACTTTTTTCTTACAAACCTCCTGAATAACGAACACATAAAAGAAAGATTTGGTGCAGTCGTTTGGAAGTTATGCGCGTACAAACATTTCGTTAATTCATTTTTTATTTATATAGATTATGTTTTGGATTTTGATAAGAGAAATTGAAATATTTATTTAGATTCTATAAATACGAAAGTACTACGAAATTACAACATTTTCCAATTTGACGGGGGTATAATGAAAAATCTAGGCATTTTAGCATAAAAATAAATATGAGAATTTAATGAGGGTAGGTAGGCAATTCATTTATATTCTTGTTATAAAAACCTTGTTACACATTGTAAAAGATATTTCAATCAATTTGTTACTCCTGATATTCCAGCAAATTTGAACTTCACTAATGTGAGAGAGCCCTGATTCTGGCATAAGGTACTGAAAATGATTTTCCATTGGAATATATTATTATGCTGTCTGTTAATGGAATCGGGTGGGAAAACATGTTGCTAAATCACTATCGCAAAGCCCGCAATTTCCAACCTTTGGGCCCGATGTATCCGAAATTATCTCGTATCCTACACAATAATCTGTCAGAAATCAGAAGCGTAATCTGGCAGGCTCGGAGCGAACGGGCGACCGACGCCACGCCACGACGCTGTCGCGCGCTACCGCTTTGCATTTTTTATACATTTTAGTTTCATTTAGGTACACGTCGTCTAAATAACTGGGTATATTTTTTAATGAAAAACTATAACCCGACTAGGAAAATTACATCGCGACGCTGACTGCTGATTTCGGCTCTTCGCGCCATAATTATAGAGCCGCTGCATTCATTCAGACTATCTGTTGATGAACATGGCAAGTGTAATTAATACGTATTACATGCCATTAATTCATACACTTCATCCTCGAATTCGATGCTTCATGACGCGTCGGGCACTAACATCTTAGATCAAACGGTATAAATTAAGGTTACACTGAAGAAGTCCTATAACTAATGTATTTTTATCCTTATCTAAGGCTAGGACTATATTGTTCGGTATCTCTCCGACCGGAGAAAATTCAGAGCAATAAAAATAGAACTCTGGACAAATAGGTACAATAGAGTTGAATATCGAACACATGTGTCGAGTTGTCAGAATTGACATTGACATTTGATTTGACACTCATGTGTTCGATTTTCAGGTCTATCGTATTAGCGCAGAGTTCTATTTTCAGTGCTCTGCATTTTCCCCGGCCCTACGGATTCCGGACCCTATTTCCAGGATTCCCAGCTTTTCCCAGCAGTTGTTCGAGTAATTCGATGCAGCTTACATTTATCATGAGCATTTACAGCCCGCGTCCTGGGAGTTTACACGAGCCATTGTTTGACGACCACTGGTTTGGAAAGATGCAGTAAATGCACTGTATTCATTTACGTAAAATAAATTGCAACTGGAAAATAATTACAATTCACTAAAAGTATTATTCACTCTGATTTAATTATACGACTAGCACGTGCCCGTGGCTCCGCCCACGTGGAATGTTCGTTGCAAAAAATACTTTTAGCCAGTTTGTCATTCTGATGTCAAAAGATTAAAAAAAAAAGTTTTTACGTGAAGAACGACAAACATCCATCCACACAAACCTTCACATTTCTTACTATTATTATAAGTGTGAAAGTTTGGATGGATGTTTGTGACTCTTTCATGTAAAAACCACTGAATGGATTTTGATAAAATTTGGTACTGTAGTAGTTTAGGCTCTGGATTAACACATATGCTACTTTTTATCTCGAAAAAGGACAGTGTTACCGTGGGATAATGTATTTACGCGGGCGGCACCGCTGGAAAAAGCTAGTATAGTAATAGTAGTAGGTTTCAGTCGATAAAATGACACTAGATTAGAACCTTTCTCTTTCTTTGTTTATCATTCTGTTGTGATGTTTCAGTAGTCATTACTGACTGAGACTATAAATCATACTTTCGTTTGAGTTACTGTAAAGTTTTTTGTCCCAAATACTTTTGCAACAAAAAAAAAACGGCCAAGTGCGAGTCGGACTCGCGCACAAGAGGTTCCGTACACAACGGAAAAAAACCATTATGTTTTTGTTATATTTTGTTTTCTTCAGTCAGTCAGTCAGTCAGTCATCAGTTAAGATTTCTACTGTCTAGTTATCACGGTTAACGAGATACAAGCCTGGTGACAGACGAATGGACAGCGAAGTCTCAGTAATAGTGTTTACCGATTTTAGCCTTTGGGTACGGAATATTAAAAACTGTGATTAAAGATTAAACCAGGCGATAAGTCGTTGTGTTATCAATTCCTGTACTATTAGCATAGCGTAGTAAAGTTTACGATCCCTGCTGATATTACTCATAGGCAATATTTTGCGTGAGCTGTGACACAAACATACATATTCATACACGATATCGTAATTGAAAATCTTTGTAATCTCCCGACCCGACCTGATGTCAAAATAGTTGCAAACAAACTGTATCCCCCTTTTATCTAAACGATTGTGATTAGGACTTCCCACTTTAAGTAGGGTTGTCAACGTCTATTTTTTTAAATAAACATTAAATTATGAGAGATACGTTAGTTAGCTTTCCTTAGCGTTGCATTAATTTCCCAAACTTCTTAAAATGCGCTTAACGCTAGACCCGGATTCTTTCTCCCTCTCTCAATCAATGTTAGAACGGGACAGACAGATCGTAAACTGTAGCTCAGCCCTAAACGTGGGTTAAAAGAGTTGATGAAATTCCCAGTCGGTATCTAGTGCCAGCATATGCTGTCGTATTCACACATGCACGATTAGATGTGTGTGCAGGTGTGACATGCAAATTTCTGCCCTTAGACTAATAAGAACAGTGTTATTTTTATATTGTAACTATTTAGATGTTGCCGCAAAGAAAATCTCACGAGAACCGTGCATTTTACCGCGATTAAAAGTAGCCCAAGTTTTTTCCCATGTCCCCGTAATATATCCTCTGTATCATATTAGTATAGGTTAAAAAAAAAAAAACAAAAATCCCCATAAATCAATATTTTATTCCGTAATACAAAACAAGCTGAACTAAAAATAGCCGTGTAACGTAGTCACCGTTTTCAAAATGGTGACCAAACTTCTAGAATGTGTACATTATATTATACAAACTACTTACAACACATTTGGTTCCTCTTAAGCTAGTCATAAGACTTCTGAACAATTGATCATCATTTATACTTTTTAATTTTATTATTATGGTCTAAACTTGGTGACTAACGACGATACGGTCGAACGTTGGGTAGACCAGGGGGTGTATTATGAGGTCTTGTAGCAGTATTACTTTAACACTACTTTTAGATTTCGCGCAAATTAAAAATATCTTTTTGTCTATATAAATAGAGATCATGTTTGCTTATATGAAATTCAAAAGTAATGTTAAAGTAATACTGCTACAAGACCTCATAATACACCCCCTGTTCGGCCAGGGGAACAGGCCTAGCTGGAACATTTGTCAGAGTCGTGAACGTAACGTTATCGAATGAGAATTGTATGAAAATCTGTCAAAATCATTACCCATGCGCCCAGACAAGTTTCATTTGATAAAGTTACGTTTACGCCGCTGTCAAATGTTCCTGCTAGGCCCCCAGGAACAATTTCCCAATAGTACGGACAGCTACGTATTCGTAACGTTCACGAATGAGAATTGTACGAAAATTACGATTGTCGAATTTCGAATGTCAATTGTATGGGAGTTCCCATACAATTGACATTCGATAATCTTACGAATACGTGGTTGTCAAGTGTTCCTGCTTGGGCTACTGTACAGGTTTACCTATACCTACATATTGCTAAGTGTGAGTTTAATTTGTCGCATTCGATCGTCAGCGCGTTTGGCGTTTACTAAGAATTTGTATGTGATTTGACCTAGTTGTCGCGTTTACAACTAGGTGGCGCTGTTTTTTTTTTTCATTATTAGGCACAACAAACAGTGTTCACAATAAAACTTAAAAACTAGTGCTTGCATAAATACTAGCGCATGTACAAATCACATACAAATTCCTAGTAAACGCCGAACGCGCTCACGATCGAATGCGAAAAGAAAAACTCACACCTAGCACTCTGCTAAACCTGAGCGTGTGTGTGCAGGTAACGTAGTATGGAGTAACAGCCCGTACGGTGGACAGTAGCGTGAGTGGCCATTTTATTTTATAATTTTGTCAGCAACAAATCCGAGCGGTACATACGGCATAGAAATGATTTCCATTTTTTCTGTCAAAAGTCCACAAAGTATAATGTCGTTCAGATGAGTTGCAGAATTAAATTCTAAGGAGCTGTTTTACATATAAAATCGGTAACTGTGGCACAGTATTCTCAAAAAAGCGGCCAAGTGCGAGTCGGACTCGCGCGTGAAGGGGAAAAATCACATTTGCTGTACGGGAGCTCCGTTAAATATTAACTTTATACTGTTTTTAGTATTTGTTGTTATAGCGGCGATCGAGAAATTTATCATCGGTGAAAATGTCAACTGTCTTGCTCTCACGGTTAAGGAGATACGGCCTGGTGACAGACGGAAAGAGCGAAGTCTCAGTAATAGGGTCCCATTTTTAATCTTTATGTACGGAACGCTAAAAATGAACAAACTTCCTTTTGTCATAAGAGATATAATATGCACCTACTTATTTCAGAAACTCGATTCTCGTATTTAAAGTAGACTTTTATTTTACTTTGATTGTATTATAAGTGACGCGACTTGTTATCGTAAACTGATTTTGTAGAGTTGGTCGCGCTGGTTTAACGTTCACGGGAATACTTTAGCAGAACTGACCCTCAGTTCACATTGAAAATCTTTTGTTGCACAATATCGACCTTTTGACAATTTCTTGCATAACATTATTCTTAGATTTGTTGCAGATAATTACAGATTAGATTTAGATTACTGAGTTTACAATTAGAAGGATATGTAGAGTTACTTTAGTATACATTTAAAGCCTATTTGTTGAAATAAAATTGAAAAGTTACACAAAAAAAATATATTGCAAACAAAATAGGCAACTCACAGACTTTGATAAAAAAAAACTGCTGTTCGAAATTTTTTCGTCTACCATTGTTATCATCAATCGTTCATGTCTTTATTTTTGAAATTAAGAAATACATTTTTCTTTAGGTATTTAGAGATACGCTTAAACGGCAAAAATACGGCTAGTACCTGGACTATTAACACTCAAGTGATTCCTTTCAATGCTAAAAGAAAATTGTACCATAATTTCTACAAATGCAGGCTAGAACTATGTGATCCGCAATCCGGCTCGGGCCCAGGTAAATTCAAAGCACCGAAAATAGAACTCTGCGCTAATACAATAGAATTGACAATCGAAGTGATATAAATGACATTAACATTTGATTCGACACTTCTGTGTTTCTCCGGCATTCCCGATTCCGGATCATATAGGCCCAGCCTCATAGATATTGTATAAATGTTCCTCTGGACCCGGAAAAAAATTAAAATATTCCTCGTCTTGCCCCAACTAATCTTACTTAATTAACTTAAAATATTAACATTTATAGTAAGTTACTTAAACTAAGACAATTAGACCTATACTTGGTGTTATCATTACACAGACTAAGAGCCTCGTATTAAATGTTATAAGCTCTTTGCTTAAGCGCTATATACATAACTTAAAAATAAGTATTTGTGCACACAATGTAATAAATGCTGCTTGTATATAATAATTGATTACGATTGAATTTTCATCATTAAATGACATCACGATCAAACTTATTATAAAATGATACTAGTGATTGGGAAAAAAGAGATTTCGTGGTAGTAGAAAAACTAAACACCTAAAGGATTTTTGAAGTTATAACGAAATGCACACGCAGCGTATTACCCAAACATTTTCAGAATTCGTAGCGTGACCGCTCGAGAAAATTAGTTTGTCTACGGATGAATAGACAAAAATAATTGTGAGATAAAGAAAATCTGTTATTTTACAATTTTAAATTTACAAATTTTAAATTTTAAATAAAAAATTTACTTATCGATAGATAAGTAAAATTTTTATATTCTTTCGTAGACAAAACTCATTTCAACCATAGCCATACTACGCGTGCAGCTCTTTCCTTCAAACTCCTTCCTTTCTCAACCGACTTCCAAAAAAGGATGCGGTTAAACGTTCGGATGTATGATGATAGATGTTTTTTTTTTCGTTAAAGATAGCCCTCGTTCCCACAAGCGTTTTTTAGTGGTCGGTACAGTAAAAACTGCACTGTAACTGTAGAACTGTGCGCTAATACAGAGCTAAAATCGTGTAGAGTTGTCAAATCTGACATTTGACACTTGCATCTCCGATTTTCAGTATTGTATTAGCACAGAGTTCCATTAACAGTGCTGTTTTCTTCCGTCGCGACAACTAAAAAACGCTCGTGGGAACGAGGGCTTAGACCTCATGGGCTCAAGACAGTACCGCAGTACTAATATTTTGTAGTGTGCGATCAAGTAAGTTATAACTTGGTGTCCCTCAGCATGATGGCGGCCTCGTACGACGGTAGACCGGAGCGATCGGGCGCGCACCGCGGACACGGCTCCGACACAACCTCCTGGAATATAACAATGTTTATTTGAATACTGTTGCAACCGTGATTGTTGCCCCTACTACATATCAAAAGGGAGACCTTTCTCTGAATATTACCACTTTCTTTCAACATACTCTGTTCAAATCCAATTTCATGTAAAGGGAAAGGAAAAGTTAAAATTCGACCAAAACCGCGCACTGGCAACATTTATTGCCAGTGCACGCATGCACTTATTGTATTTCTGTAATGCACGGTAAATCATTAAATCATTAATCATTGACATTAAAATTGGAAGCATTATACTGTGCTATTGTCTTTTTGTTTGCGTTTAGGTTAAATTGAATCTGAACAGAACATACAGTAAAACCGTGTAAAAAATAGGTTTTCCGGTCATCACATAAATATAGTTACGTTACCACCTACAAGACTACATTCACCTATTCTGAGAAAAAAAATCTCAGGCTGGGACTATAAATGATCCGGAATCCGGCGGGCCCGAGAAAATTCACTGCAGTATAATTAGAACTCTGGACTAATACAATAGAGTTGAAAATCGAATACATGAGTTTCGAGTCAAATGTCAATGTCATATATATGATAGCTCGACAGTCGAAACTTCGATTTTTAACTCTTGTAGCGCAGAGTTCTATTTTCAGTGCTCTAAATTTTCCCCGGCCTTACGAATTCCGGACAACATTGTCCCGGCCTTAGCACTCAAAATATTTTTTTAATTAATGACGCTGAACATTTTTATAAATCGTCCCTATCGTACAAATATTATAAGGGTACTACAGATGATAGTTAGAGTTTATGAAACCTGCAGATATCACAGTATCAAGTATCAACGTGTGTCGCACAATCTTGATGCCTCATCTCGTAATAACGAGTACGATTGTTTGTGTGTACCGCAAATGACATCGAAATGATTCGCGATATCTACACTCAATTATTTTGAATCGTCACGAACTCATTACATCGTCGGGAAATCCTGAGTAGATAATAACTGCGTACCTATTTTCATGTGTACACAGATAAAATAGATAATGATATTTCAATGTGTTTATGTAATACACTTAGAAATATCTAAAATATTGTATTTTTATTACTAAACATTTTCTTTAGATAGTAAATTGTGTTCACATGCGTCAACATCACATTGCAAAATATGTACAACGTACTATTAAAAAAAATACAAATAATTGAAAATTAAAATGCCTAAGAAATAACAATATCATCTTCTTATTTATAATTAAAATGGATTGCAATTCCAATGGGCAATGTATCGCTAAAACTCGGGAACGACTGGACAGATTTGGCTAATTTTGGTTTTGAAATAAATGTGGAAGTTCAGGGATGATTTAAACGGATAAAATTGCCTGCTTGATTTATTAAAAAAAAATAGTTATTTATTTATTCCATTTCATAGTTAATACAGAACAACGTGTGTCGGGACAGCTAGTTTCTTATGAACAGTACATGTACCTGTAATATGCTGCAATCCTTTTGTGCTGACGCTCCCTCGACGACGGTTTCGTAGTCCGGCGGCGGGCCGGGTACGTCCTCCACAATCAGTTCCTGGAAAAAAAAAGTGTGTGTCAGCTCCGACGCACGACTGGAGTTTACTCTAAAAAGTAAAACACGTCCCTCAGAAGGAACAAAAACTTTAGCGATCGATTTGAGTTTAAAAAATTCGCGCCATGTGAAAAAAGTGACAGGTGCGCAGAATAGGTTGCGCACGAAAACGTAACGAGGTCATTCGTTCAGTAGATTTTACTACTCATATTTTTTTCATACCTGGGGCCTTATATGAAAATCGATTCTTAAGGAGTAAACTCCAATATATACGTTATTTTAATACAGTTTACCCTGGTGAACGAGCGGAGAATCGCCTGATCATAAGCGACCACAGGTTATTAATGCGGCTGGTATTTTCAATCCCTTAAAAAGATACAAGGGATAATGTAATAACTTAATTAGAGCTGCCGCCAGAGTAGAATACATTTTTGCATGTAATGGGCCAGGATACGAGCAGACAGATCGCCTGTTAGCAAGCAATTACCGCCACCCATGGACACTCGCAACAACAGAGGAGTTACACTCTTTTTTTTTGTTTTCTTCTTGTTTTCGTCACAAAAATATGATGCAATAAAAAGAAACCGGCCAAGTGCGAGTTGGACTCGCGGACGAAAGATTCCGTACAAAACTGCAAAAAGTCACGTTTGTTGAATGTGGGATTGCCTATTGCCTCACCCTTAAATATTTATTTATTCTATTTTTGCGTTTTTAAGTAAGTATAGCGACAACCGAAATAAATGGATCATCTGTAAACATTTCAACTGTCTAGCTATCACGGTTAAGGAGATACAGCCTAGTAACAGACAGCGAAGTCTCGGTAATAGGGTCTCGTTTTTGCCCTACGTGTACGGAACACAGATCGACTGGCTGTTTTAAGAATCAAGTTTAAAGTTAAAGACTACTATCTACTACTATCAAGATTATTTTCACTCAAGGCAAAGAATAAAATGAAATTATCAAGATTAATCAAAGCATTCAACTTAAAAAGATAATTTCAGTCAGGAAAAGTAAAAAATAATTTATTTCAACCACCAACAAAACGCAAAAATCCTAAAAGAACATTAAGTTTTTATATATTATAGTAAATAACTTTTTCTATGAGGGTAATAATAGCGAATATAGGTATTAAGAAGACTAACCTATTTGAGATTTACCATTTTTAGGGTTACGTACCCAAAGGGTAAAAACGGGACCCGTTTACTGAGACTTAGCTGTCCGTCCGTCTGTCTGTCCGTCTTTCTGTATCTCCAGGCTGTATCTCCTTAACTATCGTCCCAAAGGGCATTGGGTATTTTACTTTGAAACAATAACCCACGGCGACCAAAGATAAAATTAGGTTATATTTAAGTATAATTGCATCTGGATTACGAAACGGCACAGGTCGATTTACTGATACACGATGTGTGGATACTATATCTACCTGATATACCGAGATCCCCGTGTGGTTCAGTGGTTTTACGATGTGTAGATACCATATCTAGCTAATCATATACCTACATCCAGAACCAACGGTTGCTATTATATATAATCAGTGCGTTTACATAATAACTTTTTAAAATAATGAGACGTCATTAACACGGATGCGCAGATCTTGATACTTGTATCTCGTTTATGCAGTTTCGGTTCAATGAATATTATGGATGGATATATTATTTTGTTTATGCTCCACTAAGAGTATTCGACACTTTGTGCGCACCTTTGCAATTCAAAACAAATTTTATTGCGATTGTACGTCTATATTTTTAAAATTGTTGTTTACGTAGGAATAAAAGATTAATTTGGCACTATCTAAAACCAATTTAGATAGTAATAAATATTTTATTCTTTAAAAATTACCTACTTTAAGATACATATTTGTACATTTTGTATAGAAAAACATACCTTATAATTATGCTATATATACTTTGATTAAATAATTGATAAAAAAACGTACAGTAAATATGTATAAACAGACAGTTAAAAGGCGACGAATTAAAGGAAAAACGAATACCTACTTATCTTTTACGTAATAACTAGTAACCAAACTGTTTCAGTCGTACAAAATGCTACAATTTTATTTAAATATTAAAATAATAAGAGTATGTCTGGACATGTCTAAGGAGGGTTCCGTTACCCTTTTTTTTTTCAAATTACTTCCAAAGTAACTGTCCGATTTCGTTCAACATCATTTTCTTACAGAGTATTTAACATGATCTATCAGCATGGAAAATTGCAAATTTCTAAATCTCATAGTTCGACGCTGATAAGCAATAATGTGTCAACCCGTGAAAAAACCGTGTTTAATTAAATTTATTCTATTGGGAATTTCAACTACGTGTGAAAAGATTTTATCAGTTTTTCAGGACTAAAACGATTTAATTCACTCAACACTATTTTTTATTATCATTATAGTTTATCGCCTGAGATAGCGATGTTTATAGCGAAAAATAGCGAAAAAAAACGTGTTTAATTAAATTTATTCTATTGGGAGTTTCAACTACGTGTGAAAAGATTTTATCAGATTTTCAGGACTAAAACGATTTAATCCACTTAACACTATTTTTTATTATCATTATAGTTTATCGCATGAGATAGCGATTAGTATCAACATCTTGATTTTAGTAGTTTTGTGGGTTGACACACTATTGCTTATCAGCGTCCAGTTTAGAAATGGCAACTTGTAATCCACTCTGGAGGTCAATTACATCCCCACCCCACATGTATGGGGAAATACCCCTATAATACAAAATTATAATTATTATATTATGATGCCAAAAATAAAGTTTTATGCCATCTATAATTACTGTACAAAATTTTGTTTATTTATTATCTGTTGCATATTAAAGCAGTAATTTATGAAGTCGAACTATCAATGTCATATTGACAGATGTCACAAGCACAGCCTATCTAGTTAGTTTATTTTAGTTAGCCAAAAGGCTATATACATAGTGTAGACGTATATGTGTTAAGCATCTCTCTCATATGTACCAATAAAGGAGAATATTATAAGTAATATTAGGTAATATAAGGGTAAGCCCTTACCGAGGTTATCAAGGGAGGACAGAAGGACGGTCGGACGGACAGAGCGAAACTAAAAGGGATAATTGTAGCTTCTACGGAACCCTAAAAATATTCTAACCATATTTCTAACATAAATCCGTTGTAACTATTATTTTGGTAATGGTGAATATGTCACTTTGACACTTCCATTTCTGGCACAATTCAGAAGAAAATAACACAAGAAAGGAACACAATTCAAAGTTAACGAGGAGACGAGAGGAGGTAATTATGATTAATGCGCCCGTCTCCTCAGGTGGTCCACATTTTTTATCGTTTTCCCTCTACTGTCTAGAGTCTACCCGGTACTAAGTAACTCAGTTAGCGATTTTCTGGAGTGAAGAACTTTAATGCGCATTGTGTTATATTTTTTTTTCAGATAGTATTTAACTACTGAAGGTCGATTCTGCTAATTAAGTCATGCAATAATACAGTTATGATCCAGTCCCGATATTATGTTAAAACTGAAAAATGGCGTTACTCTTAAACGTCAAACCAGCGTCAAGCGTGTTTTGATTGGTCCGAACTTCAAAAATCAGTATATGAAAGCAAGACGATTCATTTATAATTCAATGAAAGTAAATTGAATGTGTAAGCTTATCACGAGAATTTGGGTTCTGTGTGATGGAAATCATTCTACGTAATTCACTTATTCCTTAAAGCACTCCTTATTGGCTAAGAACTAGTCGCTCAGTTTGTTAGTCCGGTTCTTATCAGTAGACGTCGGTTAATATAGTCCGTAAATTTCAATATGGACGCCTAAAATGCTTCCACACAATATAAATAAAACTGAAACTAAAACGAAAATAAAACGGAACTCAGCTGTGTCCTTGAAATTGTTACCTGCGATTGAGTGTGGCTGAGCGGAGTACTAGGGCTGGTACGTTATCAAAGAAGCGCAAGCGTCGCGTAATAATTAGTTTACATTGAAACTGAATGGAGTGTACAGACTCTTGTGCCTTCATATTGAAAGCGCCTGTTTCAGATGAACTCTAAATAAAAATATGTTAATATTTTATTTTTAACTGGACGAGAAATACCGTCCCCAATTTGAGTTAAACTTATACATTCTTGACTGCTAACCCCTTAAAATAAGTAGGTCTGCCTAAACCTAACCTAAACGATTGCAAATCAAGACAGGTTACTTTTAGAGAAAAAAAAAACATAAGTATGTGGCCTTATATAGTCGTATCGATTGGAAAACATGTGTTGTTGCTGCTCTTAGAGAAATGGTTTCTACCTTCGTCAAGCTGAGGGACATGCTTATTCGGGTTTACATACTTTATAATGTTGTCTCCCTTCCCGCTCCGGTGGAGATAGAACAGGCTGTTAGCCTGAATAAAGTGGAAAAATCACATCAACTCGTGTATGTTACTGCTCAGGTGTGCACATTATTAAAAGTTTGAACTGCCACAAAATAAACGGAGAAACCACTATTTATATTTTTTCGATAGTTTTTTATGTATAATGTGCGTATTATTTGTGGAAAGATACGGGAAAAGGAGCGACAAAACAAGACGAAGTGTTACGCGTAAAATATTCTAATATTGTAAAGAGGAAAGATTTGTTTGTTTGTTTGCATTAAATAGGCTCCAAAACGACTGGATCGATTTTGATGAAATTTAGCACATATTTAGAGTAGACCACGAGAAAGGACATTTTCTCTAAACGATAGATTAGCATGTTTCGATGTTAAACATACTTCCCTTTGTATTTTTATATTACATCATCGAACAAACTATCTTCCATTACATTTTAAGTGTGTAACTGATACCTTGCATTTTCTTTCCAGATGCGCGGCAAAGGAGCAATAGGAGTTCCCGAGCTCGCGGTGTAAAGGTGAGTTAGTGCGGTTGGATATTGAGCTCGTTCGCTCCTGCACTATAAACCTTTCAATAAGACAACGAGCGCTCCGAGACTATTTGCAGGAAATAGTAAGTAATGGCCGTTTGCCTACTTTCCGGCCCGGCAACGGCCCGGCACCAGGGCGGCCGGTGTCGTGCGTCATGTCATGTGGGAGTCAACACCGTGCTGTTGCCGGGCCGGTAAGTGAAAATACATGACGTAATATATTCAGTACCCGGGTAACCGAGCTTTGCTCGGAGTTCTGATAAATTAAAAAAAAAAAGAATCACAAAAATATTTATCTGACCGGGATTCGAACCCACTACATCCCAAACTACCAATCGGACTGACATAATAGAGTCGAAATTATTGATATAATGTTGCACGACGAAAGAAAAAACATATATAGCTTAAAAATGCGCAGTTTCCAAGGAATAAGACCTGGCTAGATTGATTTTTCTTCCCTAAAATTCCCTGCATACGAAATTTCATGGTTATACTTGCAGCCGTGTTCGAGAAACCGATTATATATTATATACAAGACTGTCTCGTTTTAAGTGATAAGATACATTTTTGCAGCCGGGCAGTTGCCGGTAGCGGCGCCGGGCCGGTAAGTGGAAATACTGCCATTAACTAGTAGGGCCTAAAAAGGTTTTTTGTTAGGAGTATGTAAGTAATCTTTAAAGAAAAATAAAGCCGCAAAATGCGCGCCATACGTCGTGTTGATGAAAATCTGCTTAATGTTTACTGTTTTCCTCACAAAGACTTCGTTTATTTACACTGTACAGTCAGAACAATGTTCCCGTCAAAATGCGTCTATAACGTGTAAACAAACTGCGATGAGTGTTTGTTACATTAAGTTTGCTCGGTTTCTGGGTTTTTTTTTGGATTTTACGCGTTTTGCATTATCATATCAAAAGCACTATTAAATAGATAAACTACGATCAAACAACTTCAGAAACCGTGCATAAGTAAGCATTTACTCCTGTTGAGCTCAGTAAAAATGCTGTAAATATACCCGACTAGATGTTGCCCGCGCATGCGCGATGTTGTCCGCAAATCGGAAAAATCACGCAGTAACCGTACATTTTTTCCACGATAAAAAGTAGCCTGTCCATTCGCGTGGTCTGCTCTATATCTGTGCCGAATTTGATCAAAATCGGTCTATTCATTGCAAACTAACAAACAATCAAATCTTTCCTCTTTATAAAATACTAATTTTGGTCCACTTGCGCAGATCTGGGTTAAAGTTAAACCTCGCTTAAACTATCATGCCTTCTCTTTTATAAATACGAAGAACGAGAGAGATAACATTATATTTAACCCGGATCTGCGCAAGTGAGCTTTATTCTGAGAATTTACGTCAGCAATTCAAGCGATAGCCGCGATAAAAAAGCTATACAGCATTTTAAAGTTGAAACTACCTTACAAAACTTAAAATTGGTGTAATACGGGAATATCATGACACTATCATTATGAATAACATATTAATGAGAGAATCAATAGTCATTAAGATCGCTATCATTGAAAGCCTGAATTTCAACGCGTATATCAGGGAGATTCACACTAAGGGAATAGTAGGGTTGCCAGTCGTCAGAATAAAGTCGAAAAAGTCAGAATTTTTGGGTAGTATCTGACCAAGTTACATTATTTCTTTTTTCAGGAAACTTCGTTTTTGATACATGGTGTTGCAATATAAATACATGGATTGCTGAGGGACATTTTGTAAATAGTTATACTGTTCATGGCAAGCATATTTGACATGGTTATCATACTTTTTCAAGTGAAAAAATCATGTATTGTATGCATCATTAGGTTGCATCTTATTAAGCGATTGAAACTCGATAAAGAAGTTATATATAGTAAAAGTAGATACATCTATAGGTTAAACAAACGGAATGAGATAAAAGGCATATTTTTGAAAATTTCACGTCTATCGCTTATGAACAGCGTAGGTACATTTAATATTGATCATGGTTTTATTCCGCGTATGTCATGATGTATTGGATATTGCCTCACTTTTTACTTCTAGCCTTTTTATCCAATATCCGCCTAAATAGTCAAGTGTCCGTATTTTCAGTTACAATTTGGCAGCCCTAGCGTGCGAACGAAAATGTTGAATTTGTAAAGAATATGTAAATGCGTATAATGAAGTCGAGTGTAGTGAGTTAATGAATGATGATTGCGTCAGTAAATACGATCATAACTGATTCTTATATTTGCACGGAGATTTATTTGCGACGGCGGCCATTTTGGATTTTTAATATTCAATGTTCATAGTCAGTTTGAGTTCGTGTGCTTATAAACAGGTGACGATGTGCATTACGAAAACTCCGTCATTTAAATATGTTAAATAAATTTGGCGCTTATTGCTAGTTTAATAATCTCGATTATATAAAGAGAGGGTTTGCCTCAAACAGGTTACAACCATGCATCGACTGATGATATGTGGACTTTTTTTCAGTCCCAATTTTATTTAAACGCAGATACTTGCATAAGTAGCTACCAGGCTTACATAAACATAGACAAGTAAATAAACAGAAGTCACATAAAATAAAGCCTATTCATTACAGCATCCATTAGGCACCGCGAGGAGTGCCGAGACTCGTAATCCCAGACTTGGCGTCAATTGTAATGCCAGGTCCTAGTGCTTCCGATCCGAACCTAGCGTTAGGGTCAACTCACACCGAGACGCGGCGCGGCGCTGCATTTTTATAAGATAGTGATACAAAATTCAACTTTATTCACTACACAAGAAGATACACGTTTCATTGCAAGAGCAATTCGAACTCTTGCGTGCATTTGCAACAACTTGTATATTCTTGTGTAGCGATTTAGCGAATAAAATTCAATTTTGAATCACTATCTTATAAAAATGCAGCGCCGCGTCGCGTCTCGGTGTGAACTGACGCTTACGCGTCTTCACTAGTGTGCGTGCACTTTGCATAATATATGAAAAGTACTTTTCATATTGTTGTATATATGTAGTGGAATATAGTTGTAACTGTTGTTTTATGCAGCTTGTTTGTTTTCAGGTTAGTTAGCAAATGTAGCGCTAATGATGATTTTGATTATGATGATGGTGATGATGAATATTAGAACAAACATAACACAGCGCATAATGAACGGCAACAATTAAATTCGCGCGTGTAATTCCACACCGGACGGTAATCGCCGCCAAACTAATTATACTCGCCTAATGCGATTTTTATCACTGACACCGCCCAGGTCTGGCAACACGGAGATTCTAATTTTGCAGTGAAACTGCTTTAGAAAGAGAGTATTTTGAGTTTTTAAATGATGAATCAAGTTTCGCTTCTGCCACGTGTACTCTATGAGTACACGTGATGTTTTTTTTTTTTTTTAATAAAAAAAATACAGCGATGCGACAACCTGAAATGCGAGTTTATTATATATAATAGCGTAGTCATTTTGTTAGTCAAAAAATTGCCCAGTCGAGGCCTACGGCTTTAAATGCGAGTGTATCAGGATCAGATAACAGTCGCGCCTCCAATAAAAAATACCGAACAGTAAGAGTACCTATAATAGATTACCTATAATAGAAGGAGCTGTGGCCAGACGTGTTTTTTTTTTAATATCAGAAGGAAAAATGAATGCTCTCATTTTTTATTTCTTCTATAAGGTGTTATGGGTTAACCGTGTAAATGATGTCATATACTGTAGAATCACATTCCTTGCCCTTGAACGAATATGGATATTATTTTTTAACATAAAGTTGCATGGGGTATTTTAGCACCAAAACGTTAGCTATTCTATATTATGACTTTACGAAGTACCTATATTGCTTGACTTGACTTTTACTTATGACTTTTATTTATGTAAAAATGTGCGTCGCCGTCACAGAAAATCTTTCCGAAATGCAAGCAGTATTTGACAAAAATATTAGCAAAACTATATTATTTAAAAAAAAAAACATCTTATGACAATGAAAACATCAGTAATATGGGTTACGATTATTAAATTTTATTGTTTTTATTAGATTCATAAATTGACTATTTCTTTTTATATTTTTACACTTACGTCTATAATAATGACGCATATACACAGCCCTAGCTTTGAGCTTAAGTATGCACGGCGCAAAAATTGTTTTCACTGAGTAAAATTATTAATATTGGCCTGAGCATGGGGCGATACCAAATAATAATGAAAGTGGCCCGCATAATTACTTGCACCCTAATGGAATTGGATTCTTTGAACATACTAATATATATGTAATATGTATGTTGTAGAATGTAGGTACCTATGTATGTATGGTTTTGGTCCACATACAATTAGCTCTACAATATCATAGTAGACTAGTATCTACTATGATAATATAGTAAAGCTAATGTATACACTACACAGGGAGAATTTTTCAAGTGGGCATGGTATCAGTCGGTTCTATTTTTTTGCTAGGAATATTGTTTAATCAATAATGTTATGATGCAGTTTTAGCTTTTATCAAAATCGGGCTCGAAACTCCTGTCAGCATTTTTCGTTATTCTTTATAGTTTCGGATATTCCTTTCGTACAGCCGAAAATCAACCACACCCAGTTAAAAAAAACAACCTGTATAGTCCGGTATTAAACTCTTAGATCAAACCGAATAAATTGAAAATTCGTGCCATATTTTTAACACCCGATGCAAAAAGAGGGTTATTATAAGTTTGACCTGTCTGTTGTCTGTCTGTCTGTCCGTTGCATCGTAGCTCCTAAACGAAATGTCCCACAAAGATGCGGTTTTATTCGTCTGAATGCTGGCTTCTTAGCTATAATTCTTCATCATCAGACCACTCACTGCTTGCCAATTCGGGGGTTACTAAACATTTTTCATTTTGTTTATTACTCGTTATTATTTTATGCATTTTTTAAGTAAGTACAACTGATTTGGTGAAAGATAAACTACATACCTTTTATTGAGACACACATAGAATACCGTATAACAATAGACTGGAAACCTAACAGAAATCCTTAGGTAAGATTTTTGTTGATGTTAAAATTCAATATGGTAAAATTTAATTAATTTTTATCAATAATGATAAAAGCTACATATTATAATTAAAAGGCGAGCGAGTATTTCACAACAATATTAGCCACGTTATAGTACAAAACAAAGTGCATATTTTGAAATCGATTATAATTATAAGGAACGTGTCTAATATCAGTGGAACTAAAATAGCAAAGTATCGATTATATTCATATTATATTACATTGTGTACGGTCTTTAATTGGTCTGAATATTCCATTAGTGACGTGTCTCATCTATGTTTGAGATTTCGTTTGATTGCATTTTATACGTGAAGAAAAAACTATACTACGTTTTACAAAAACTATCTGAACGGAGAAGTATGAAATTGAACTCATTTAAAGTTTATATGGAGGAGGAGCGAGCTGCACTAGTGTTTTTTTTTTATAATGATGCTTAAAAAGTACATTAAATTAATAAAAGTAACGTTACACACACTATCTGAGAATAATTACTCACACTACCGTGCGTATGATACAATTTTGTCAAACGTTGACGTTTGTGAATATCTCTTTCACATTCAATAGACAATATTTACTTTCTTTTTTCGTATCAAAGAGGCAGAAGAAACCTTATAAAGTTCAAACTTAAAAATTAAATGAATTATGGTCGAATGGCGAACACTAGTAATGATAATTTATTGTATGCATTGTATGATTTTTTATTGTATGTACCTAACTACCTGCCGTATATACTTTCATATGCACTTAGTGAAATTGAAGAGTCTTTTTGTAATTTAAACAACTGTTACTGTTTTTAACAGCTGTTAATTTAAATTACAAAAAAACTCTTCAATTATATTTATTTGTATATATAACCATAGTATCCTTACGATATAGATAACCATAGTATCTTTACATTCCTCAACTGTTTCATACTTCTACGTGTTCCCTACGTCATCAACGTGAGTCGTGACCCGCCCACATTGCCGCATCACGAAGTTCAAAGCAAGGTCATATCTGTTGTATTGTTTACTAAGAGCGTTGCCTCTTGGACTAGTCGATAACTAAGCGAATAAAGACATTGGCCCTTGGACTAGTCGATAAGTAAGCGTTGGCTCTTGGACTAACAACTAAGCTAATAAAGAACATCGGCTCTTCGACTAAGGACAAGTGGCGTGTGAGGTCGAGAGGACATAGGCCAATATCAGCTATAAAAGCTTTGATCAAGATGGCCGACCTTGATGGCGGGAAATGACAGTCAAAGAATTATACAGATTGATTAGTATGCGAAATAGTAAAATTGTGTGATCGTAATAATGGACCAACATCAGAAGGTGACTTTATATTTCCTGCAGCATGAAACTAAAAAAAAGTACTAAGCGATATTACGTTTGAATTTTCTACTCGTTGATTTTGTAAATCAGTTCCTTATCTACTAATATTCATTTTTAAGAACTTGGGCAATGCAATTTTATTGTTATTCGAGGTTGATACTCCCCTAATACTGCTTCTGATTTTCCTTATAGTTTTGGATGTCGACTACCACGCCCGCCCTCTGGATATAATTCCTGGTGAATATGGTATTTTCCTGTATTTTATTTATTACATAAATGAATAATGCTCTGAAAAATAACACAGTTTAAAAAAGTAATAGTATACTAAAAATCAAAATTTTAAAAGATATTGCGGATTGTTGATTGATTGATTGAAGCACTTTTGTGAGTCTCGTGAAAACGTCCCATATAAAAGGGTATTTAAAGGGTATAAAGGGTCATTTGGGTTTGGGGTTTTTATGGTAGGGTTTGTATAGTAGTAGTTAAAGGCTCTGGATTAAAACATAGGCTACTTTTTATCGGGAAAAAGTAGTATTCCCGTGGGATACTGTATTTACGTGGGCGGAGCCGCGGGCAAGAGCGAATTTATATTCGAAAAAATTTATACTTTCGCAGATTGACATATTTTTGAAATTGGTCATGTTACTTTCTAATGGTAAGACCTTGTCCAGAAAGGGCGAATTCGCCTCGATAGCACGTAGTGAAGTCTGCGTTCGAGTCGAGGTACTAGGCCCCCATGCATTGCGTCCTGAGTACTAAGTGTGAGTTTTTATTTTCGCATTCGATCGTGAGCGCGTTTGGCGTTTACTAGGAATTTGTATGTGATTTGACCTAGTTGTCGCGTTTACAACTAGGTGGCGCTGTACAAATCAGATACAAATTCCTAGTAAACGCCAAACGCGCTCACGATCGAATGCGAAAAGAAAAACTCACACTTAGCACTCAGGTGAAGATACTACGACCGAAAACAGCGGCAAATCCATAATATTACTATGCGGTTTTATAGACAAGGATATTATTATAATACGAATAAATTATTTATTTACTTATTGGTTGAATTTTAAGAACGCTTACAGACTAATAATAATAAAGTAAACAAATACAAATATGGTATACAAATCGCTAATTACAACCCTCCACATGTAATCGCTAATTACAACCCTCCACATGCGTTCGATGGGCATCACCAGCTAAAAAAAAAAAAAAAAATTTGGTGTCAAATTGGGGGTTTTTGCCCATGCCCGATCGATTGCGCTTATCCGCTTTTCAATATCTGTAACGGTTACAAAGATAGACTTTTGCAATTACTAGGTTCATAAAGCTCTATTCATTATTACTAATTACGTCATGCAGCGGTAAACAATGGACGGTGATAAGCTTAGGGCCATTAGTGGTTAAGTGAAACAATAATGGTATTGTAAGTGGGTCATTTTATTGGTAAATTAACACAATTTCAAATCGTTGTTTTGTCAGGAATCGAGCAGATGGATCGTCTAATGTTAGCGATTTCCGTCGCTCATGGAAACTCGCAACACCCTACTCTGGTGTTGTAACCTGAGTTCCCAGTCATAAAAATCCCCAACCCCTCTTGGACCTACGGTAAATCCGCACACACAGCGATACATAACGCAAGCGTTATTTCATATCGGTTTTCTGTGTGGCCGTGGTATTTACCCGATCGAGCCGGCCCATTCATGCTGAAGCGTAATCCATTACCAGGAACACAGAAAAACTTTATGTTCCTTCGGCGGGATTTGAACCCGCGAGCCCCGGCTTGGGCACCAACACATTCAATCAACTGAGCCACCGAGGTCGTCATTACACTTTTGTTTACACACCTGTACCCTAAAGTGTATCTACCTAGGTAACACTGAAAATGTTTAGAAAATGAAAAACGGCTTAATGTTGAAAGTTGTCAATACTTTTATTGTTTTTCGAAGTAATCTCCGTTCCTCTCTACACATCGTCGCATTCGATGGAACCACTGAAAAAAGCGGTGGACCCATTATTCCTTAGGGGTCTCTTCTATGGTATTTTCGTACTCTTTCACCGCATCTTCAGGGCTCGTAAAGCGAATACCTCTGGCTGTATGGTGGATGACTCATTATCTCGACACCTGCCATAGTCAAATATTCAACAGTCCGTTTTGCGGAGTGCGCTGAAGCATTGTCGTGGTGAGGGAGGATCCTGCTTCGAGGGCACTGCTGTCGAATTTTTTCCAAGACAACAGGTAAACAGCGATTGACATACCAGTCTGCAGTAACTGTAAATAGTGGCACGAGATGAGGCTTCATTAAGAAATGCTAATCGCAGTCTATCATAGCTTTGTTGTTGAGTAAGCCCACAACGAAAGTCATAATAAATCATTGACCGAAAATTTTTTCGCGTTAGGTTCATTTTCACGTATAACAAGAGTTTTAGATTTGCCCCCAATTCATAAAAACAAATGACAAATGAATGCAATATACTAAATACATTAGGTTACCAAAGAGTTCTAAAATTGAAATTAAAAAAAAAATTCATTAGCAATGTTTCTAACTGCCCAGTTCTAAACATTTTCAGTGTCACCCACGTATTAGGAAGCACTACACTGGTTTTTAAAAAGTGGATCTATGAGGAATAAAGGTGAACTTTTTTTCAAAGTGTATCTACGAGGAGTAATTCTTTAGCAGAACCTCATAAAATCTCCAGTTTTAGAAGAAAATTAAATAGAAAATTTATATATTTTAAAGCAAACCTCATGTATATTTGACGACCTCTGTAGCTCAGTGGCCATTAGTTGCAAAGTGGAGGCGGTGCGAGTTTTCTATGTTCTTAGGTCGTGGATATGTATTCAATACTAGTATTAATTGCCCGAGACTTCGCCCGTGTGAAATTAGGTTTTAAACTTTCATCACCTATTTTACTCACCTAGGGACTGAATTTTAGAAAACGCTGAAATACGTAACTAATTTTTTTTTTCGTTCTCAATTCATATGAAGTATCATGTAAATATCTCCAAGGAATAAGAAGATTTATACAGGGATAAAAATTTTACCCCCTTGAGTGTTTAATTTAGAAAAATCCATCCTTAGTGGTTGCATACGCTATACCAGAAATACGTGTGCAAAATTTCAAATTTCTGGTCTTAAAGGTTTGGCCTGTGCATTGATACATCAGTCAATGAACTTTTCTTTATTAAACTTTTCGATGTGCAGGTCCTTACTGGCCCTACAGATACAAATGTATTATTATCGATAGGATGTTGTTGCCGAAATAATTTCCAGCGATAGTTAGGAATGGAATTGTTGTCCCCATTAATCTAATGATAATAGTCGTGATGAAATACAATTAACATTCTCTAAGTTTTGTTGTTATAAATAGTATTCTCCACTAACCACGGTATATTCATTTTGTACTCTCAAGATTTCAACAGCTTATTCACGGTCACCGAGCGAAGCCGGTGATGTACTAATATTAATACTAAAGTACTAAATAATTTAGATAGAAATAAATGTTAAAGGATATCGTCGTGGGAGTAGAAATCGAAAGGGACCAAGAGATTCCGAATCAGAGAGCTGCATATTTTCTCATACTGAACAACTGTATATTTGAATATAAGCCTTTGAACAATATTGTAAATAAGACATCATGAATAGCGATACAGTTATCGTTGACATTCAAGGATTTAAGGATATCAAAAATAAATTTATCGTAAAAGAATTTTCAATTGCAACCAAAGACTACACAGAGACGTTTGTAATTAAACCACCATTTCCTTATAATAATCTTACAAGTGAAGAAAAGAAGCAAGTTCGATGGTTAGAAAAAAATCGTGGACTACGTTGGAGTGAAGGATTCATTGACTATCGTGAATTTCAAAGGACGATTATTCCCTACTTAAGCGGTAAAAAAATACTAACAAAAGGAATGGAAAAGATGAAGTGGATTCATGAGCTATGTCAAGACGTTTGAATTATGTTCATCACAAAAAGATATGTGTTTTAAAAATGTACTCTGACTACAACCACGGTATTGTTATAATGCTAATTTGTTTTAGAAAGTTTTATCAAATCAAAATTTTACTTTTTATTAATGTCTAAGATTTCATCCTTTCTTCAAAGAATGAAGTTGTGATGAAATTCGAAAACAGAAGAAAGGGTCAGTGAATTGATATAAAATGATATAAAATGATACTTCAATATACTTTTTTTTAAAAGTGAAATTTTTACTTGACAAAATTTTTAAAACAAATTACCATTATTATAATTATAGAGAAAAAGGAATTAAACTAAAATGATATTCAAAATATACACTTATTAAAAAGTAAAATTTTTACTAAAGATTTCAAGCAAATAAAAAATCTCGAAAAAATATCAATGTCGATTTGTTCTTTTGGTTTAATTATTATTATAGAGTGGAAGGAAATGAAATAAAATTATATTTCAATACACATTTATTAAAAAGTGAAATTTTTACTTGATGAAATTTTTAAAACAAATTAGCATTATCACAATACCATGTTTTCAGACAGAGTACATTTTTAAACGCATATCTTTTCGTGACGGACACAATTCAAAACGTTATTTTCTTTTCTTCTTTCTTTACTATAGTCGGTATAATCATTATCATTACATAGTATATTACAAAGTATATTTTTTTGTCTATCCCTATGTATGCTTAAATCTTTACAACTACGCAACGGATTATGATGTGGGTTTTTTTTTTAAATAGTCTTTAATATGTATTAAGATATCGTAAAATTTATATTCAAGCGCGATAAATGTATATCAAACGATCGCGCATGTCGTGTCGATGTGATAGGGTCCCATTTTAAACCATCTGCATTGGGTAAACCTAAAAACATTTTCAATATTGTATCAGAAGTATATTGCTGTAAGTAGAGAGTTATTCGCCGAAGTAGATTTTCTCCAACAATACTATTTCACGCGGGCGAAGCCGCGGGCAAAAGCTAGTATAATATAATATAAAAAATTTTCAACAAATAAAAAAAACTAAATAGTGTCGATTTTTTCTGCTTGGTTTAATTTATTATAACAGAATAAAAGGAAATTAAAGAAAATTATATTCTAATAGACATATTTTATTAAGAAAGTAAATTTTTTATTTGATAAAAATATTAAAACAAATTAGCATTTTCACAATACCATGTTTTCAGACAGAGTACATTTTTAAAAGCACATATATTTTTGTGATGAACACAATTCGATATGTCATTTTCTTTTTTCTTTGCTTTCTCAAAATATTCTTTATAATACAATATTAAAAATTTAGGACAACCCTTTTCCCCTAATTCTATTATTTCACAGTCTTGACATAGCTCATGAATCCACTTAATCTTTTCCATTCCTTTTGTTAGTATTTTTTTACCGCTTAAGTAGGGAATAATCGTCCTTTGAAATTCACGATAGTCAATGAATCCTTCACTCCAACGTAGTCCACGATTTTTTTCTAACCATCGAACTTGCTTCTTTTCTTCACTTGTAAGATTATTATAAGGATATGGTGGTTTAATTACAAACGTCTCTGTGTAGTCTTTGGTTGCAATTGAAAATTCTTTTACGATAAATTTTTTTTTATTTTTTTTATTTTATTTTAATGCTTCAGCGCACTCCGCAAAACGGACTGTTGAATATTTGACTATGGCAGGTGTCGAGATAATGAGTCATCCACCATACAGCCAGAGGTATTCGCTTTACGAGCCCTGAAGATGCGGTGAAAGAGTACGAAAATACCATAGAAGAGACCCCTAAGGAATAATGGGTCCACCGCTTTTTTCAGTGGTTCCATCGAATGCGACGATGTCTAGAGAGGAACGGAGATTACTTCGAAAAACAATAAAAGTATAATTGACAACTTTCAACATTAAGCCGTTTTTCATTTTCTAAACATTTTCAGTGTTACCTAGGTAGATACACTTTAGGGTACAGGTGTGTAAACAAAAGTGTAATGACGACCTCTGTGGCTCAGTTGATTGAATGTGTTGGTGCCCAAGCCGGGGGTCGCGGGTTCGAATCCCGCCGAAGGAACATAAAGTTTTTCTGTGTTCCTGGTCATGGATTACGCTTCAGCATGAATGGGCCGGCTCGATCGAGTAAATACGACGGCCACACAGAAAACCGATATGAAATAACGCTTGCGTTGTGTATCGCTGTGTGAGTGCGGATTTACCGTAGGTCCAAGAGGGGTTGGGGATTTTTATGACTGGGAACGCAGGTTACAACATCAGAGTAGGGTGTTGCGAGTTTCCATGAGCGACGGAAATCGCTTAACATTAGACAATCCATCTGCTCGATTCCTGACAAAACAACGATTTGAAATTGTGTTATTTTACCAATAAAATGACTCACAATACCATTATTGTTTCACTCTTTTTTTTTTTTTTTTTTTTTTTTTTTTTTTTTTTTTTTAGCTGGTGATGCCCATCGAACGCCGAAAATCTGGAGCAACTACTACTCAAAAATACATATCGGTATACAATGTATTTTTTATAACGCTTTTATTAGTTTCACCTGTATGTTTGCTTGCTTGCTTGCTTGTTTGTTTGTTTGTAACCGACTCCTTTGGGCTCGATTTTGTCCTACTTTGAACGACCAGATTTAATTTAAACTTTGCACAACTGTCAAAGATCGATGACAATGCAATAATTCGATTTAAATATCCGATTATCCTGATTAAATTCGCCAGGATTCATCAATTTCTTTCCGCGTCCTTTGCATGAGAGTAAGAGAGATAGAAATAGTGCGCGAACTACGCATGCGTGCAGTACCAGGCTTACTCTTTGGCAAATCGTACTAAAAAACAAAAAATAAAGTATAGTTTAAACAAAACAAAAAAAACTCGCTTTTATAGAAAATCTAACTAAAAATAAAAAATAAAATTTAATAAATTTGGATTAAGAATAGTGTAAATGAAAAATAAATGTTTATTATTGTAAAAAAGCGTGGGATGCATAGTGTCAATAGTTATAAACATTTTATTGGCAGATATGAGAAGGATCTTCACTTTGATAATATCTTAAAAATCACTTTAAACGAAATCTGACCGTTTGAAGTGGATCAAAATCAAATCCACTGGAGTCGGTTACATACAAACAAACGTACAGGTGAAGACACTGCACCCCACGCTTTTTTACAATAATAAACATTTATTCTTCATTTACACTATTCTTAATCCAAATTTATTAAATTTTATTTTTTATTTTTTAGTTAGATTTCTATAAAATCGTGTTTTTTAGTTTTTTTAAACTATAATTTATTTAAAACTTTTATTATCTAAACAACAAATCAAACATTCTTATTCTTTATAGATCTCGACTGTAGTGTTACAATTCTGCACAAAAAATGAACTAATGAGCCAATAGTCGTCTTGCTGTATTAGATTTTGTACGAAATAGGTCAATATTCTGCGATATTTTATTAAAGGTATATTTACACTTCTTACAGTGCAAGATCCGGTATAAGAAATATATACCCTCTAAGGACCATTAAGAAAATTGCATTATGTCTGTAATTAGTGGTTGCAGAAAGTATATCAAGTAGAGGTCGATGGCGAAATCCAATCCTATTGGCGCGCAAAGTTATTTTTGACAATAATTCTGAACAATCAATGGAACCATTTGCGATACTGGTGACAGTAAAATTGGTTAACACACACATTCAACAACTGTACCTACCTAAAAAGACTAATACGTAATTTAACTTTGTCCATTCTCATGAATATGAAAAAGTTGAAACGTTCATAGCTCAGGTAGAAATTTAATTTTTGACGGGCCGCAACTAAGTGCCTTGTGCATTTTTTATCAATTCAGCCTCAATTTAAAGGTCAATCGCGCGCCTTAAATCAAATAAGCCACTTATGACGATTAAATGACGTCAATTCATATGTATTATTTAATCTTGTATGATTTTCAAATTTTAACGGTCGCATCTACTTTTAATATATTGATAAATGTTAAAGTTTGTGAGGATGGATGGATGGATGGATGGATTGATGGATGTTTGTTACTCTGTCACGCAAAAACTACTGAACAGATTTCGATGAAATTCGGTACGGTAGTAGTTTAGGGTCTGGATGAAAACATAGGCTACTTTTTATCCCGAAAAAGTACAATGTTCCTGTGGGACACTCGTGAGATATTCACGCGGGCGGAGCCGCGGGAAAGAGCTGGCACATAATATAAACGCAAAAGTTTGTATGTATGGATTTGTGGATGTTTTGCGACTCTTTCACGCAATAACTCGGTCCTGAAAAGATGTTGATGAAATTTGGTGTGGTAGTAGTATAGGCTCGTATTTACGACTCTATTTTTTATCGCAGCAAAATATACGGTTCTCGCGGGATTTCTATTGCGCGTACCGAGTAGCGGGCAGCGCCAAGTCCCTAGTAAAACATACGACATTCATCGGGGTCGGTATTATGCGATGAATAAATAAAAAAAAACAGAAAAAGAACGATCTCGAAAGACATTTCAAATTAAGATTGATGGAACGTGAGTAGTGGAATACTATTGGAGCATGCTGAGGAATCGAAACAGAAACCAATTATTTCTAACGCGTTTTTTGTTCTATCGTTAGTCGGGTTTCCCCATCGGGACTTCCCCGCGATTCAACACCTGTTAAATAATTGATTTTATAAAAGAACGCGAAAACAATGAGCCCCGGGATGCTGTCGGCGCGTGTGAGACATCGAATTTTGCAAATCATCAGTGGAGTTAGCAGGACCGAAAGAGAATTGCACGAAAATTATGACAGCGCCCATACAATTGACATTCGATAACGTTACTAATACGTAGTTGTCAATTGTTCCTGCTTGGGCTACTGATGTGTTTTGGCGTGGCCACGCGTTATACGCCACGCACGCGCTATACACCAAGCAAACAAACACCGATTAGCGGCACGGCGTAGCTACAAAATATTCGGGCTGTAAATGGCGTAGCAGACGACGTAGCATCGCTACGGAACTCTACGCGACGCGCTACGAACTTAAAAAATTTATATTTGCCACTTGACGAATATGAATTTCAATAATTATTAATTAATTATTGATAGTGAGAGAGTGTTCTTAGTAAAATTCATCATCATCAGCTCGCTCACAGCTTAAAAATTCAGGAGTAACTTAAATTTTTAATTTTGTTTATAATTATTATTAAATTACAAACAGACTAGATGTAAAACTATTAGATATGTAGATTATTATAGAATAGAGCCTCCTCTACCTAGGTTACTCAAAATTTTATATTTGTTTTTACTATGATAGCTATTCAGAAATGGACTTTATTCATTACACAAGAAGATACACGTTTAATTGTAAGAGTTCGCATGTCAGGTTCCATCGCGCTGCACAGCGCATGTGCAGTATATGGCTTATGTCCTATGTAAAGCGTATCTTTTTGTGTAGTGAATAAAGTTCAATTTTGAATGAAGCGTCGCGTATCGTTGCGATGTCAACTGACCCGTACGTGTAACAGTAGCCATACACCATACTGCCTATCGTCCTATCGGTATGACACTACCGAGTGGATCAGTTAGAACCGACCGTGTATAGGCGTGGATAGACATGACAATTAATACTGGTTATGAGTAGCGAGGCGTCTATATAACTCGACATATTATATGCTTCCCTTATGAATATTACTTATCTATAATATATTATAAGTACCTGGGTAATCGAGCTTTGCAGCTCCGAGCAAAACTCGATTATCCCAATCTTAGATTTAAAAAAAGAATCATATTTTACCGGTGTTCGAACCCTCCACATTCCTAATTTTCGAACAACGCACAAAATTAACCAAACTGATAATCGGACTGACATTATTACCTACTTAACCTAACCTAACCTAGCTAGATCGATTTTTTTTCCCCAAAACTCCCTGTTTACTAAATTATATGTAAATACTTCCAGCCGTTTTCGAGATTACGATTACATATATATACAAGATTGTCTCATTTAAAGTATAAGTAATAAAATACAATTCGGGCGGCTTCGGGCTTACCCTTCCTCGGAAATGACGCTACGCCACTGCTGTTAATGTCAATTTCTAACTGATTCACTCGGTAGTGTCATGTAATTGGACGATAGGCAGTATAGTGTATAGCTACTGTAAGTACAGTGTATAGTTAATCGTCACACCAGTCAGTTTCGCCGAAGCTACACTTCAACCTTAGGCTGAGATTATATGCTCCGGAATCCGGAAAAACGGTGAAAATTCAGAGCATTGAAAGTAGAACTCTGCGCTAAGACAATAGAGTTGAAAATCGAACACGTGTCGAGTCAAATGTCAATGTCATATATGACACCTCGACACTTCCATTTTCAACTCTATTGTTCTATCGCAGAGTTCTATTTTATTTATTCAGAGTGCTCTGAAGTGTCACCGGTGTTCCGGATTCCGGAGCATATTATAATCCCAGCCTTTGAGTACAGTTAAAGTTTAGTAAACAGTATTTACTCTTCTACTGCAGTATACCACGTTGGAGTAACGTTACGATGCCGACGCGACGATGATAATAATATAATAATAATATTTATGGACGCTTCAATCTGGTCCTGTACTAAATAACCGAAGAACTCGTATCACAGATACCAGACAACGGAAATATATTTAATACTTATACACTATACACGTCATATTTAACATTTTTATTACACTACACATACATATATTCAATACACATCCAAGACCCGGGAAACAGAAAATCTTTTGTCCCTTCGGGGAGGTTTGAACCCGCGACCTCCGGCTTAAGCGCCGACGCGCTAACCACTGAGCCACAGGGGTCGTCAGTATAACACAATGCACTACGTTGGAGGAACGTCACGACCCCGACGCGGCTGGTAATGTGATAGGACGCAGCTAAATATAGCGAAGCCATCGTCGTCGTCGGTGACGTCGTCAGGGTTGAAATAAAAGTTCATTCAATATTAAACAAATTGAACTGTTGACGTATTTTCGGATTTTCTTTTTACAGATGATAGGTCGTAATTTTGGGCTATAATTAAAGTATTGAGCGTTTTTTTTTGTAGATTATTAATGTACTATCAGGGAATCTAATTCATAAGCAGGTAAAGTGTTCTCATAATTTATTTGACGACATGCATTCACAATACAATTGTCAATGACATGTTATTGTGATATCTGCTGCCCTATTATGAATTTATATACTTAGTGGGAATGGGCTTCATTTTGACACTTTAACTTTTTAAATTGCGTTTTAAAAAGGTTCATAAAAGCTGGTTATGAATTAGATCCTCTAATAGTACGTCTAAAGACTTAATGCTGCTTAGCTGCTGCTGCTTGTTAGGCCGTCTGATCGCTTGACGACGATCGTGTGACGAAGTAACGCGTCGCCACTAAACTTAAACAATATTTGTACGTAATGTTTATCTGTCAAGCTACATTAAATGCATGTTGTTTTTAATAAATATGTTTAGTAGTAAATATTTATTATCTTTTTACCCGACTACGGCGAAGCCAAAGGAAGGGTAATTATTTTGGCTCATAACCCAGTGGGACGGATCCCGACACGACAAATTTACTATTGGGAACGTAAATTGTATACGTTCATACACTAATTTGTATAACAATCTTAGACTGAGACTACATTATCCGAAATGACAGCGCTGAAAATACAACTCTGCGCTAGTACAATAGAGTTGAAAATCGAACACACTGCAACACGGCACCAATTTAAAAACTCGACGCTGGTGTGTTCGATTTTCAGCTCTATTGTAGCATAGAATTAAATTTTCAGCGTTGTATTTTGTTCCGGTCGGTGAGATTTCGGATAATGTAGTCGGAGGTTTTGGTGTTACAATCCGTAACAATCCAGCCGTGATAATTGCAGCGGTATCGACTGTCGAGCCTCGGAATATCCGATAACTCGATTAGTAACCGACACTATGCCGGACAATCAGCTAACGAATAGTACAATGATCTTACAAGTTAAAGTCAAAAACCTTACCTTAAATTAAATTTTGAAATAAAAATGATATGTTGAATATGGCACTTACATAATATCATCAAGGACTAGGATGACGATGTTGTGGGAATTTCGTATATACAATATCGACAAAGTTCCTGCTCGACCAGTTTATAAAAATTTTCCTTTGCACTAGGACGCCTCAAAATATTTTAACACAAAAGAAGTGACCGGAACGACTTCAGACGTGGTTGAACTTCGTATTTACACGTGAGTATGTGCGCACGATTAAACGGCGCTGCTAAGCGATTTTCATCTTATGCCTGGTCGAGCGACAACTTGTTCGATAGTACCTACTGGGCAAGCATACAATATTTAAACCTCCTGTTTCAGGCACAATAGTATGCCGATGAAAATGTTTTTTCAGTAAGCCAAGTTACCTAATTTAATAACGGCCCTGTTTCACAAACTTCTAATAAGTGTCGGATAGCTTATTTGAAAGTTTTGTCGTCACTTTATTCGAGCGACAGACACAAAACATACAAATAATATATCTGTCACTTATCTGTAGATTGTGAAACGGGACCTAAATGTAATAATATAATTTAAAAAAATTACGATTATCTTTACTGTTACGGCTAATATTCTTAGGCCGCTGCCTCGAATTGCGCGGTGCATCGTGTAGGAGAGGTATTATAGAGAGAGAGAGAGAGAGGTTAGGATCGTCCTGTACTTCTGGTACTGTCAGATTGTCAGCCTAGCAATAATCATTTCCGTTTCGGGACAAAGCAAGCGTAATCACTGGCTATCCTACCCGAGTCCTGAGACCAGATTTAGATTATTCTAGAAGTACCTATAACTTTTAGGCTGAGAACACAAGTTGTATGGTCAATAATTAAGTAAATGCCCAAAAAATGTACTACTCAAGAAGGCTAAACTTTGCACGCGGGCAGTTAATAAATTTTAAAACATACAACGCACTTTTTGACACTTTATGAAGTTAGTTTTCCTTGAGATAAATAGTTTTTTTACACTAATTTATTTAATATTTAAGTTTAAGATCCTACATAAGAATTTCAGTATTTCACACAAAATCCGTCATTCATTAAATCTGTGTAGGATGGCGTGCCTTTGTGAGGATTTCTAGGTTTAGGAGGTGACGTAAAGGTGAGATTTTAATTACAGTGGTTAAATGCTGAATACTTTAGTTTGAATGTAGGGGAATATTTTGTACTTCGGAGCCAGTTGTAGGTACCTTGGCCAGTTGGCTTTCTAAGTAATCCTGAGCTTTTGAATTCTAATTTGTCTAGGGTGTTCGTTACGTCTTTACCGACCATCTTACATTAAGTAAGTCGTTTGCCCCCCAGTCTTTAATTCGATCGATGTTTGAATTTTTATGAGTGACAAAGGTTTTATTTTTACCATTATTAGAAGTCTGATATTTTCAATTGTGGTATAATAATCAAATAAATTTTAAATGTTTACGTTTATTTTGTTTATCAAGTATTAAATCATAAATAAAATTGGTTGATAAGTTACTTTTAAATGTTTAAAATAAGCTGGTTTTTTTTCAAGATGTTAGATGACACAGTGACTTAGCCAGTATCGACCGGCTATATCTATGGAGAATGTATGAAGGAAAAAATGTAGTATTTTATATTTATAAGTTCGAATGTTTGTTGATAAACTATTTAGTAGGTATTAAAAGTTTGTTGTTTGTATTACACGCAGAGAATTATACCAAAATTTACAATATGATGATTTTGTTAGTTAACACGCGTATATTTCACCAAAATATGAGAACTGTATAACATAACATACTTAAATGTCTTTAAGACATTAAAAAAAACCGTTTTAAATAAAGTGAAATATAGCCTAATAACCGTCCTTTCAATATATGCAGACATGGCTTATGTACAGTAAGTCAAATTTGAATAAATAAGGGATAACTGAAAATATGGCCGAGGTATAAAATATTACAATAGCGGACACACGCGGACTAATTTTGAACCTTATTGCAATAGTAATCATAATAATAATAATAATATATAAGCTTAAATATATATAGCTAAAAATGCACAGTTTCCCAGATATAATAAAAAGCTAGATCGATTTTTCTCCCCCAAAACTTCCTGCATACCAAATGACAATCGATATTTATAACATATAAAAATAATCATAAGTGTATAATCAATATTTATATATATTATAAATATCGATTATATAGACACTGCAAGTATTATCATGTCATTTGGTATGCAGGAAGTTTTGGGGTGAAAAATTGATCTAGCTTTTTATTATCTCTGGGAAACTGTGCATTTTTAGCTATACATGTTTTTCCTTTTGTGTAACAATATATCAATAATATTGACTCAATTATGTCAGTCCGATTGACAGTTTGTAATATGTACAATTTTGCTTTGTTCGAAAATTCTGAATGTAGTGGATTCGAATCCCGGTCAGATAAATATTTTTGTGATTATTTTTTATATTTGTCAGAACTCGTTAGTCGAAGTTACCCAGGCACTAATATTGAAATGTGGCATTTTATTTTATAGCGGCAACAGAAATATTCTCTAGTCTAGCTACCACGGTTCATTCCTTCTGAGTCAAAATTTTCGCAAAAATAAAAAAAGACGTGTTTTAATTTTTCTTTAGTTTGAATATGAACATCACGTTGTGGAAGTGAGGGTGAAATTGCTATAATATCCAAGTTCTGTGCATCGACTCTGCGTCAGTATGAATTGGCCCTAATCGTCGACGTTCGTCAGGAACAGGCCTCGTCTAATGAATGAATGAATGAATGAATGAATGAATGAAAAACTCTTTATTGCACCAAAAACAAATAGGACATACAGAACATAGAAAAACTAAACTTAAATAAGCACAAAAGGCGGTCTTATCGCTACAAGCGATTTCTGCCAGACAACCTTTATAATCATGACATGTTTACATGTAATATACTGGTAGGTGGCTTTATAGACACGTAAAGAGAAAATTATTTTAATACATATTGTAATTTTTTTTTTTCTCGTCTAATGTCCCTTGATAACTCCATTTCTATCACATCGATCAAATCAACCCACATAATTAGTTGGGAACTTTCGATTAGCAGTCATTCGATGTTAATGCGTGTTCGATTAATCGGATAAATCTATTATGGGCTGAGATCCCAGGACCGCTGTATTACCCTTATATTCTTGCAACAACAACTCCCCCACACCGATTTCGGTTACGGTGGCCGGTTTCATTGAAACTAGGCCAGTTACGCAGGAGTAATTTTTATAGTGCCCAAGTGTGTTCGCAGTACACAAGAGCACTCCCTCCTCCTTTACTCTCGTAACCCAGTGGGACGGATAACCCACCCGACTGGCGAGAGATCAGGCGCAGGTCCGACTTTTTACATGCCCATCCGACATCATATGGATCATCTTTCTTGTCAAACAATCAGGTGATCAGCCTGCATTGTCCTAAACAAACTTGGAAACAACATTATTTGATGTTCCAATGAGGGAGTCGAACCCACGACCTCCGAGTCGAGAGCCAAGCTCTAACCACTAGACCACAGCGGCTGTGGCTGGGGCCGTATATCTTACTAATAAAATGTATATCATATTGTACTATTAGCTAGTAGAACAGTGTTCCCGTGTGATAATATATTTTATTTTATGAAAACTCCGAGAGATATTGACAAAAGAAAGGAACTTTGGAAAAAATTGGATAACCATGTTTCCACATGATGGATGGACGGATGTATACTGTATCCGGATTAGAAGGATATTCGTCTTAGTTCAAGTTTATATGGAAAAGTTTTAAGACGTCACGTTAGAAAATTGTATGGCCTTCGACGTTACACGGGTAGTATAGAAATTAGGTACTAAAAGTAATTCATAAAATCGGAATCTTACTTTTCTATGCAGGAGGGTTTGTATCCATATTCACCAGTAGCGTGGTGTGTATACAACTCGACATAATATCGGCTTCCCTTATGTATATTACCTAGCTAGCTGTTGCCCGCGGCTCCGCCCGCGTAAACACAGTATCCCAAAGGAACACTGTGCTTTTTCGGGATAAAAGGTAGCCTATGTTTTAGTCCAGAGCCTAATCTACTAACATACCAAATTTCATCAAAATTCGTTGAGTAGTTTTTGCGTGAAAGACAAACAAACAAACGTCCATCCATCCATCCTCACAAACTTACTGTAAGCACTGTAAGCAGCAATTTTAGTGTGTTCTGTAATTTTTATTTGTTTTCAAAGTATAAGTTATCTATTTAAGTTATATTATGTGCTAATCGTTTGTGGGACTTACCTATACTCATATTCCAACAACAGTTTCCTACCTATTTTGCACACATAATAGAAAATTAAGTGTCTAATAATGGATGCTCATAACCTAGAAACATTAGGCAACTTTTTCGAATCACGCATGAAAGAGTATGAAATGAAGCTGGAGAAAGTTGCTCACGGATCTACGGTGCACCCAGATGTTGCTTCACTGTCAAAGGATTTCGCAGATTTCAAACAGTTGATGTGGCAAATATTTTCTAAACTCAAATCTGAACTTCAATATCTATCTCTTGGGCTTGATAGACATGAGATGATTATGAGAAGAAAAGTGTTGCTTTTCCATGGTGTGCCTGAAAATCATAGTGAAAAGCTTCCAGAGGTGGTCCATAAGGTTATAAGCAATGACATGAAGCTTGCCAATATATGTGTGGAGAATTTAAAAGTTTGTCATCGTCTTGGGGCTACTTCAACAAACAAAACGCGACCCATATTAGTGCGGTTTAATGCATTAGAACATAAGCAAGCTGTCTGGGATGCAAAAACATCGCTCAAGGGTATTGGTATAACCATCTCCGAATTCTTGACAAAAACCAGACATCAGATCTTCACTGCAGCACGAAAGCATTACGGCGTGAAAAATTGTTGGTCAGCTGATGGTAAAGTTGTCATAATTCTTCCTGACAAATCTCGACGTAAAATCGAAACCATGGCAGCTTTTGAGGGAATCCTATTGCAATTTCCTATTAGTAATGCTGTGACCGAATCTCAGGTAACGGATCCCAAAACAACCAGGACTGCCAGACCAACGAGAAGGCGACAATAAACTTTTGTCAGCGTTGTGCAAGTTCATCTTTATAATGTGAGGCGTCAAGTGATCATTGTATAAGTATTTCACCATTTTTGTTATCAATCTCTTTCTGTCATAATAAGATAAGCAGGTAATAGCAAATTAATTTTGAAAACATTCAAATCACTAATTGCAATTCTATTTTTACTACATTTTCACACACGTCACCTGTGACAGTTGACAACTGACTTTTGAGATGTGAGATGTGAGTGCCAATAGACCTCATTTTTTTTTATTTTTTTTTTAGACGCATATATTCTTTTCATTTCTTGTTTTTTCAGCTTGTTGTTGGTATTTTTAAGAATGATGAAATAACTATTAATAAATTATTCACACATTTTAGTCACTTACATTTTTACATACACATTTCTTAGTTTTAACATTTTTTTTTTTTTTTGTTATACTTCTGACACTTGAACGCCTCACATTTTGTCATATAAATATCTGTCTTCTTTAATTAACATAGCTTAGAAACCTTAAGCGCTATACTCGCCATCTAGCCTGCAAATTTAAGGCCGCGGACTTGTATACAAAAGTTATATATGATTGACGCTAAAAACTGCCTTTAAATCCAATTAAATTTAAAAAAATCCAACACTGGTACGGATTTGCATGCTGGACCGCGAGTGAGGAGTTCTTATGTTGTGACAAGTGTATAAACATATACTATGAGTTGTAAGTTCTTGCTATTAGTATTATATAAGTCTATAGGTAGATAATAAGAAACCTTATTTATATTTATATTAGGTATATATTATATATTCAATATTTTTTAATAATACAAATCATGGACAACAGTGATGATAATTTGAATGACATAAATTGTAGCTTTGTATCGTGTTCTTCCTCTTGCAGCTACAAAAGTGCCAACAGTACGTCTTCCTCAGCTCCTATTACATTAAATGATAAACTTTCATCGGTATTTGACAACTATAGATCCAATTTCAATGCGGTCCATATAAATGCACAAAGCGTTCCCAGCCACTACACTGATATCATGGCATCCTTTAGTGCAACACATATTGATGCCATTCTGATTTCGGAATCTTTTCTGAAACCTAGTCTAAAATCCACTCAGTTCTCTCTTCCAGGGTTCATTCTCATACGAAACGATAGAATTGGCAAAGGTGGTGGCGGGGTTGCTGTCTATCTTCGCTCTGATATTCAGCATAAAATTGTCGACATGTCTCCTTCTCCTTACACTGAATCAGTCGAATATCTTGTCCTAGAAATTACGTCACACCATAGCAAATTACTTCTTGTCGTTTTGTACAGTCCTAATATGAACATTGACTACTTCGATTGCCTTGACAAATTACTTAATGATCATTGTATGTCCTACAGTCACGTTATAATGATGGGTGATTTCAACACTTGTTTACTTAAAAATAATTCTCGCTCTTTTAAGCTTCAGTCTCTTTTATCTTCATATAATCTCCACGTACTTCCAACATCCACTACTCATCATTTTCCAAATTCTGTCCCTTCTCAGTTAGATCTAATGGCTGTCTCTTCACCTAATAATATCTCTATTCACGGTCAACTTACAGCCCCATTTTCTTATCATGATCTTGTTTTCCTTTCCTATAAAATTCGTCCCCCCAAAAGAAAGCCTCAATCCGTACTACTTCGCAGTTTCAGAAATATTGATCAGGATGCGCTACAGCGTGACGCTTCAAATATAAATTGGTCATCTGTACTTAGCAGTCAAACAATGGACACAAAAATTGACACATTTAATAAAATTATTTTATATCTATTTGATCAACACGCTCCACTAAAAAAGGTGAGAATAAAACATGACCCAGCTCCATGGATTTCAGATTCTATCAAGGACGTAATGGCTACTAGAGACAAGGCTAAAAGAAAATGTAAGAACCAACCTAACGACACGAACGTTAAAAATTATAAAACTTTGCGAAACCAGTGCAACAGTCTGTGTCGTGCTGCTAAGCGTCGTCACTTCTATGCGTCTATTGAAAATCGTACATGTGCTGACACCTGGAAGTTTCTGAAGTCTATCGGTATTGGGAAATCTTCCACCACTTTACCCAGCGATTTGGACTTAGATGCACTAAATAACTTCTTCTCCAAACCCCCTATTACTTTGTGTTCTAGTGTAAAAGATAACACCTTAAAGCAAATATCTAAATTACCTATAACTGCCCCACCTTTTTCCTTTTCTAATGCAACTGAATCAGATGTTAGAACAGCGGTCTCATCAATTTCATCTCAAGCAGTCGGCTGTGATCAATTGTGCTCTAAAATGATCAAATTGATACTTCCATCTTTGTTACCAATTCTCACTCACATACTAAACTTCTCCCTATCCTCAAATACATTTCCCTTAACATGGAAGCAGGCCAATATTATTCCATTGCCTAAGATTTCAAATCCTATATCTTTATCCTCTTTTCGTCCAATTTCTATATTAACCTTCCTTTCTAAAGTTTTGGAGCACATTGTTCATAAGCAACTTTCTTCCTTTCTGTACAGTAACAACTTAATTAGCCCGATGCAATCGGGTTTTCGTCCAGGTCACAGCACATGTTCGGCACTATTAAAGGTTACTGACGACATACGTTTAGCCATGGAGAACAAATCATTGACTATCCTCATCCTACTTGATTTCAGTAATGCTTTTAATACTATTGACTTTGACATCCTTATTGCTATCTTGAAATCTCTTAATTTATCTTCTGCGGTATTAGCCTGGTTTGACTCCTACCTTCGTGGCCGCTCGCAACGAGTTCAGGCTAATGTTACATTTTCAAACTGGTGTAATCTCGTTGCCGGCTTGCCGCAAGGGGGAGTGCTGTCCCCCCTCCTTTTCTCTATTTTCATTAATGAGATAACCAAAGTAATTACGTCCAAGTATCACCTCTATGCAGACGACTTGCAAATCTATCAACATTTTACGCTGGCTGACGCGATGTCGGCAGTAACTTTAATAAATCAAAATTTAGACAATATTAGTGAATGGGCGAAATCTTTTGGCATCCTTGTAAATCCTGAGAAGTCTAAGGCCTTAGTCATAGGTAGCAGACGATTGCGTGCAAGTCTTGACTTAACAACGCTGCCCCCAGTCACATTAAACGGTGCACAAGTAACCTACTCAGAGTCAGCTAAATACCTGGGTGTTATTGTAGATTCAACGCTTTCTTGGAATGCCAACATTAGCGACATCAGTCGTAAAGTACACTGCGCTATTCACTCACTTAAAGCCCTGCAAAACTTTTTACCCTTCACCACCAAAATAACACTTATGCAGAGCATTATTATGCCTATAATTGACTACGGTGATGTCTGCTGTTTAGATGCTACTGAAGAGAATTTAAATAAACTGGAACGCTTACAGAATCTTTGCATTCGATTTATATTTGGGCTAAAGAAGTATGATCATATTTCAGATTACCGTAAGAAATTACAATGGCTCCCTATTCGCCACCGTCGAAACTACAGAATTCTTAACTTTCTTTTTAAAGTACTTTTTCATTCTAATTCTCCTTCCTATCTATACGAGCTATTTTCTTTTCCCCATCTCCATGATGAATCTTGCAGATCTTTTAGACGTACACTTCTCCAAATTCCTTCTCACAATACCGACTTCTTTTCCTACTCTTTTACTATACACTCTGCCAGACTCTGGAACTCTTTGCCATCAGAGATCCGTGAATGTACAACTCTCACATTATTTAAAAAGAGACTAAGAGTATACTATCTCGGTCATACCTAAAATATCTTACTGTTATAACACCATGTTTAATGAGTATATATATATATATATATATATATATATATATATATATATATATATATATATATATATATATATATATATATATGCATGTGTATATATATATATATATTATTATTATTATTAATATGTATTTATTTATTTTATCTTTATTGTATGTATGTATTATTATTAATGTATTTATATTAAGTAGTTATTTTACAGTTTTACAACTTTAAATACACGCAAATTTTTGCTTTTCATTAGTCAACTATTCCTTTACAATACAGGTCTTCTGGAAGACATTCCATTTTGGAATAAGATGTACCTTTGTACAAAATGTTTTATTTTTAAGTTTTTTTTTTCTTTTAACCTATTTATTGTGTGTACATAAATTGTAAAATAAAATAAATAAAACTTTCACATTTATAATATTAGTAGGATAGATGGTGCTTAGTGCAATAAAAATAAAGTATAATTGTTCTGAATTATAATAGATATTAGTTTACGCGGCTTAGGTACTATTCCGTAGATCTCACAGTGATGTAGCCACATACGTAAAAGTATCTCAATAGTAACTTGAAATCTATTAGTAGCTTCTAGCTAGATATAATAATAGCTCCCCACACCGATTTCGGTGACGGTGGCCGGTTTCATTGAAACCAGGCCAGCTACGCAGGAGTTATTTTTTGTAGTGCCCAAGTGTGTGCGCAGTACACAAGAGCACTCTCTCCTCCTTTACGCTCGAAACCAAGTGGGATGGATGACCGACACGACTGGCGAGAGATCAGGCACAGGCTTTACATGCCCATCCGACGCATGGATAATCTTTCTTGACAATCAATGCAGGCTGATAGCCTGCATTGTCCTAACTAAACTTTAAAACCACATACCTAAAAGTAATAAAAACGAAACTTGAAAGCAACAATTTCTGTTACACCGTACACGTGAAAATACATTTCACCAAAGAAAATACTTTCAACAAAAATCGCGAACTAACGTTTTTGTTTGTATGGACACGCGGCCACCGGCCGGCTAACCTAACTATCACTAGTTAATCGAAATCATTTAAGTAAAATAATAACCTAACCAAGTGCGTGTCAGGACATGTCTACGGAGGGTTCCGTAACTATAAACGCGTAATAGGTTTTTTTCTAATTACTTCAAAAGTTAGTGTCCGATTTCGTTCAAAATAATTTTCCTAAAGAGTATTAAGCATAATCTATTAGCATTTTCTAAGTCTCATAGTTTAGAAATTCCAGGGGGGGGGCAACTTATACGAGGGCGGCACTGAAAATTTCGGGAATCAAGGAAGTGACACAACATTACTATTTAAGAATGTATTTATTGCTTTTCGAAGTAATATCCGCGAAATTTGACACATTTTTCCATACGATGGAACCAATCATTGAAGCAACCATTGCATTCGGAAGTTGGGGTCTCCAAAATAGCCGTTTTGTAGGCGTCCACAGCTTCTTCAGGTGATGAAAATCTCTGACCACGCAATTTATTTTTTATTTTAGGGAAAGTATAGAAATCATTAGGGCTTAGGTCGGGGCTGTACGGCGGATGGTCTAATAATTCTATGATTTCTTGCTCTAAAAACTCTTTTGTTCTGTGCGCGGTGTGAGAACTCGCATTGTCGTGATGAAGGATGATGCGGCGGTTGCAGTTCTCTTTACGGAGTTCAGAAACGACCTGTGGCAAACAAATGTTAGCGTACCATTCTGCATTAACCGTTCTTTGTCCCTCAAGAGGAATAGTCGCAACATGGCCGGTTTTGGAGACAAACGTGGCCACCATTTTTTTTGCATCACTCCGTGAACGAACAATTTTTGTTGGCTTTAACTCATTTTCGAACACCCAAACTCGTGACTGGTTTTTTGTTTCGGGTTCGTACGCGTATATCCAGGATTCGTCACCTGATACGAAGTTTTATACAGCATTTGAGGATCCTGCGTGGAATCTTTCGAGAGTTCTGACGCACCAAGTAACGCGAGCCGCTTTTTGCTCTTCACAGAGAAAATGCGGTATCCATCGGGAAAAAACTTTTTTTACACCTAATTGTTCATGCAAGATTATTTGTATTTGACTCATGCCAATGTCTAAAGTTGCCTGAATTTCGCGGTATGTCACATGTCGATCTTCCTCAATCAGCTTACGCACAGCATCAACGTTTTCTTGGGTGACTGCAGTTTTTGGACGACCTTGACGGGGATCATCAATGAGCTTGACACGTCCACGTTGAAATTCAGCAAACCACCGATAAATTGTGGTTTTGGATGGGGCTTCATCACCAAGTGCAGAAATCATCCGGTCAACACACTGTTTTTGTGTTAAACCACTTCGAAAGTCATAATAAATCATCGCTCTAGAATTTTCTCGAGTCAATTCCATTTTCTCAAGGACTAAACAAGACAAAACCTTGTGACAAGACTGAGAATCTTTTTTTAAATAAATAAACGGTATGCCAAAACCGAGATCTATACACAGTATTTAACGATACCAAATTTAGAGGCGCGGACAGACAGACTGACAGACGGACGGACAGAGCGAAACTATAATGAGTATTACGGAACCCTAAAAACTAACCTTTACAGAAAAAAATCGTACAGGAAATATGTGAAAATACCATAATTTAAAGAAGTTGCAATAAGGAGCGCGAGTAACGTTATTGTTTGCGGCGGTACCGCAATCCCGCGCCGGAAATGACGTAACCGTGTTACCGCCGCCATATTGCCGGAAGTCGACCCGGCAACTGTTGTCCTGATAAATACGCGAAGTGCCCGCGAATGGGAGAAGAAAAAAAATAAGAAAAAGATTAAGCGACGATTCCTGTAACATGAGGTTCAAATACAATAAATTAAAGAAAATACTTTCAATAACTCTAAGAAGCGCGAAGTTACATTATTGTTTGCGGCGGAACCGCAATCCCGCGCCGGAAGTGACGTAACCGTGTTACCGCCTCCATATTGCCGGAAGTCGCTGCGGCAACTGTTTTCCCGATAAATAGGTACGCGAAGTAGGAGGAGAAAAAAAAGAGTGATATCCGGATATTGCTGGTGATTTCCGATTAAAGATTACATTAAGTAATCGAAATATTTTCAAAGTGTCTAGAAACAGGCACTTCTAAATCAAAAATAGGTAGGCACAAGCAATGAAAGTTAACGCCGTATTTTAGGATAAATTGTGCATAATTTATAGAAGCAATGACTTCAAACCCGACCTTACGTGTTATAATATCTATAGACGCTTCACAAATCACGACACGATAATCTGGCCCCGTGCTAAGTATCCGAATAACTTGTGTTACGGGGATCAGACAACGGGAAATATATTTAATCCTTTTATACTATACATAATATATGTTATATGCTTATGATATAATACACATGCCATGACCAAGGAACACATAAGAACTTTCTTGTTCCTTCGCCAGAGTTCGAACCCGCAACCCCCGGGTTGAGCACAAACGTATACAGTAATAATTTCATAAAAGCTATGTTTTTCAGCTAATATCGATTGTGTTTTCGTGAATTTATAAATAGCATGATAAGCCAAACGAAACGAAAGCTAGGCGTAGCAGCCCGCGACCTTCGTAGCTCGTGCCACCTTGAGCGCAGTTTGTTAAGTCTCACTTAAAATACACAATGCTATTGTAAATGTATTTTATAGTAGTTTATACTTGTTTATACTTTTAAAGGCACACGTTAAAGAAGTTAAGACGAAATAATAAAATTAATAGAGATATGTAAAAAAGAAAACAAAAACTTTTGTTGTAAAAACTACTACAACAAAGTAATTTTATTTCAAACAAGAAATCAGAGACAGGTTTAATACTATCCATTTAACTTAAAAACGTAAGCTTATCGAATAGTTCAATTCATAAAGAGCAAAAAATTCTACATTCCTGGGTCGCGACTCAAGGATGTGTATTAAATGTTTGTATAATATAATATAATAAAAATCTAAAATGTGTATTGTGTATAGTATGACCCACTTACTGATAAAAATATTTACACAACGGATAACTTAAACAACTTTGTCTGATCCGTTGGAAAAGTCACTTGACAGACGAAAGACAGCAACGTTGTTTAAGTTATCCGTTGTGTAAATCTTTTTATTAGTAAGGGGGTAAGTGTTTTGACTCAGGAGCTTAAGCTTTAGGTTCGCTGACTCGACTGAGAGACGTCTCACCTATATGTGTGCTAAATTTCATCAAATGCAAACAAACAAACACAAAAAGACAGGTTTCATGTTCACGCGCGTCGCGTTTCGGTGTGAACTGACGCTAAACGAAAAGGAATATCTACACGAGGTTTTTGACAGCGCCCTCAAAACGCATACATGGACTGCCGGACTAGGGCTACCTACATGTATGTTTTGCACACAGAGGGGTCACTACTCGCTAGATTCGTATCGATTTTTAGAAAGACACCCAGTGTCAGTGGCCAAGTTCCTGGCTGTTCGACCAGTTTCTAAACATTTTTCTTTGCACTAGAACGCCTCAAAACATTTGAACATAACGTAAGTGACCGCACCGACTGCAGACGTGATTTAACTACATATTTACACGTGAGTATATGTGGCGTGCGCACGATTCATCGGCGCTGTTGAGCGATTTTGATCTTAGGCCTGGTCGAGCGGCAACTTTTTCGATAGTATTTTTGTTATCGCCTTAATTCATAGCAAATAGTTAGGAACAGTTGTAAACAAACATAAGAGTAAAGCTTGTATAGCGAGTAGCGACCGAATGGCTACTTATTTTGCCTTATTTTTAGTAGCGAATCTAAAGGAAACAGCCAGCATCAGCGTTGCAGTGAAACAACTTTTTATTAAAAGTCACGCCAGCTGTAATTGCAAACCTCTTCCAAAAATACATATATACAAATAGAATCTGAAAACTTAATTTCCTTCCATTGTGTTCTATTTTTATCTGATTCTCGCTAAATCCGCTCTTTTAAATATTTAACTTTAAACTGGTATTTTTTGTGTGTCGCCTTTTCGTCTTTAATTCCTTTTAAATCTGTTGATCTTGGTGTTTGCGCAACTTGAATGGGGTTTAGATGTATTTTTTAACTGAAACTGTGTTACTGTGACAGTTTCAATTGATTATTTATAATTTTATGTTTTATTACCTGTTGCTCGCATCTCCAACCGCGTAAATACAGTATCCGACGGGAACACTACTTTTTCGGGATAATAAGTATCCTATGTTTTAATCTAGAACTTAAACTACTGCTATATCAAATTTTATCGAAATCCGTTCAGTAGTTTTTGCTTGAAAGAGTAACAACATTCATTTATCCATCCATCCAACCATCCTCATTCCTCACAATTTTTTAAATTTATAATAGTAGAAGGATTTTGCTATTACTATTATAAACGTGAAAGTTTGTGAGGATGGATAGATGGATGTTTGCGTCACGCAAAAATGACTGAACGGGTTTAGATGAAATTTGTTGTGGTAGTAGTTTAAGCTCTGGATTAACATATAGGCTACTTTTTATCCCCAAAAAGTACAGCGTTTTTGTGGGATACTGTATTTACGAGAGCGGAGCCACGAGCAAAAGCTAGTAGTCTATAAATTCACATGTACGCTAGCAGCAACGAAGAAGCCTTGTTGACTGATTTTTTTATGATTTCACAAATGAATACTACTCTAAAAAAATATGAGGAAGTTCTCAGAAGAAACAGTATACTAAAAAAAAAACAATATTTTCAGAGGTACAGTACCTACATTTGTTTACCGAATTTCGTAAGTCTCATGAAAACGCAGTCCTAAAGTTCTATGAAATGTATTAGGTCATTACGTATGAAATTGGCGTTTTGTCGTACTGGCCACTTTGATCTCAAATATATCTTTGGTTAGGAATTCCAATTTCAACTTTATACCGCTATTTAGTCATGCATTTGTGTTTCAAAAACAGTAATTCATTTGTTTTTTCCTCTTTTGGTTTTTTTCTTTGCGTCACTCGGTTTACAAAATGGAAAACTTGAAATATCGTATTATTTTCGAGTACGAGTTCCACCGTGGCACCAGTGATGCAGAACGGCTCGAAGGATTAATGAGGTGTATGGCGGCGGTGTCGCTAAAGAAAACACAGTTGTCTAACATTGAATAGAAAATATATTTATTTGTCAACATGCCTATTGACTTACATAAAGAATGCTCGCTCATCGCTGCACTGCATTTATGCCATGACAACAACATGAAACTCTAAAACATTTCACAATAAAATTTAACTTAAAAGAAAAAACGAGATAATTTGTTAAACAAAGTATTCCATGAGCGTCGGCTCACTCGCGACTCGCGACGCAGGCTTAAGCGGACTCTTGTAATGTTCACGTAATTAAGTCGCCGTTGTTCGACTCAATTACCCCACGAACTGCGAACAATGGGTAACTGGGAAAACTGGGGAACACAACTTGTCCACTTGTATATTACGAATTTAGAATTTTTAAACTAAATCGGATATGGCCTAATTTGGTTCTATGATAAAAGTTGCTGCTAAATAACTCTTGAGTTTTTTTAAGTTGTTTCTATGTAATAACTAATAGGGTTAGTAAGATATGTAGTTTAATTTATATATCCAAGAAGTATTGAGGTATTACAGCTTGATAAATGTTAAATAATATAAAATTTTGTATGTAGTTTTGTAATGAGATACTGTAATTGTAATTGTAAACTACAAAAAAGTTTTTAATTTTTTTGCTATATACTAGTAAATGAAATAACCTCCATCATTATATTATTTACATCATATACAAAAACATTAATTATACGTAGTAACTATGAACTTAATTATGCACAAATTGTGGTGATAAATTATGTTCCTGCGACCAATTTCGAGGTCGAAATTTCCAGAACGAAAACGTTGGAAACTGAAAACGCACTGTGTTTTCTTTAGCGACACCGCCGCCATACACATCATTAATCCTTCGAGCCGTTTCTACAGCACTGGTGCCACGGTGGAACTCGTACTCGAAAATAATACGATATTTCAAGTTTTCCATTTTGTAAACAGAGTGACGCAAAGAAAAAAACCAAAAGAGGAAAAAACAAATGAATTACTGTTTTAGAAACACAACTGCATGATTAAATTAAATATTATATTTATATATATATATATATATATATATATATATATATATATATATATATATATATATATATATATATATATAATATTTTAGATTGTTTATATATAAACAATCTAAAATCCATGTTTTGTAAATCTTAAAATTTCCTCTTTTTAGAAAGTGGATTTCGTTCCACCCCCTAAAACGAACACTATAAAAGACAAACACCTAAAGCCTCGTATCCACTAGGCAACACTTAGCGCGCAACATGTGGCGTAACATGTTGAGTAGGCGCGTAACTTTTGTTTATCGTTGTTGTCTATTTTTTTTTCTTTAATCGAGGTACCTACTACTAATCTTGTCGCGCGTTATTTTGCAGAGTTGCGAAATTGCCTAACATATCGAAGGTCACGTGTTGCGCGTCAAATGTTGGGTGGTGGATACGAGGCCTCTGTATAACGGCAGTGACCTTGAGCATCAAGTCCCATACTGATTTTAGAGTATTGAAATCGGATAAAAAATCGCTATAAATATTTGAGACAAAATTTGGAAAAACTGAAACGGCGTTTCCCTGAGTCTTGTCTTACTTAAAATACTGACTTATAGAATAATAGAAAAAAGGTTTTACTTTTAAAAAAATGGTGGACTTATCATATTTTTTAATCAATATTCAAATAAAAATTTCGATTTATAAAAAGACAATCCTTGGCTCAATATAATGCAGATTAACATATATTTTTTTGGGATTGTTTAATATGACTAACTGAGAAAAAAGGTTTCAAAGAATTCCAATTTTCAGTTCTATCGAGCGCACACCCCCTTAAGCGAAATAAGTGTCAATGGTTTATCGATTATCCACCACTCTATACCACTCACCTGATGCAGCCTGCTGTCCGCGCTCACGGTGTAGATGCCCCGGCAGTCAGACACGTCCTCCGGCTTGTCTGATGATGGCGAGCGTCGCCAGCACGCCGCGCACACCGCCACCAGCACGCCGCATAGCGTCGCGCTGTTGATTATTAGTTATTATGGACCATTGAATTGTTTAAAAATTGTTATTTATAGGTGTGTGTATATAATGTACAGGGCTGAAATCTTAAGATATTGTAACGGTTTAAAATAATAACTAATTACTTAGTTATACGTAACTACGTAAATAATAAAATAAATGTCGAAAACACTATACACAAAAAATAAACAGATTAATCTTCTTTTTATATAAAACCGTCCAAGAAATACCGGCAACAGAAATACATCATCTGTGAAAATTTAAACTGTCTAGCTATCGCGGTTCATGAGATACAGCCTGGCGACGTACAGACGGACAGACAGCGGAGTCTCAGTAATAGGGTGCCGTTTTTAACGAACTCAAGTTCGGTAAAGACTGTAACTCTACTATATTTTGTCTTTTTTCAGTAAATAAACAGTATAACAATATCTACCGACAACTATTTAAAATTGTACACAATACGCAACCCAATCATTTGATATGCGAGTATCTTATTCGCCATAATACTTAATATGCCATATGCGATACATAGATGTATCATTTGCCCTGAAACGGAATGGTAGTCCATCGTCACGCGATATCGCGTGGCGGACGCACGTAACCACTCCCCTGACATCAAGCCGGTAAGCCGATCAATTGGATTATCACCTATTCAATAAATTCTGACTGGAATTTTCGTAAGGGTTCAGACTCTGAGGATGAGAATATTCAGAAAATTGCTTAGAGCAAGTACATGGAGTGGCAGAGGTCAGAGGCCGTGAAAATGCTATAATTTTGACAATAAAGAAATGCCTAAAATGATTGAAGTGAAAACTTCTTTAGCTGCGTTGGGCACTTTTTGGTTGGAGAAAATCTTATAGGTTCGCGTCGCCGACATGCTCATGACTGGCGCATGCACAGGGGCCGTGTACTGTGCGCGTTAGACGCGTTTTGGATTTGTGAAATCTCGTGCGTGTCCGTGCGTCTCCGACATCCTTATAGCAGTATATCTGTAGTTATACAGTTGACGTATTGTGCAACATAAGTGCTGTGTATATCTTATAAGAAACTTTCACTTCTATCGGCGGTGCTAATCCTACCAATATTATAAATGTGAAAGTTTGTGATGATGGATGGGTGTTTGTTACTCTTTCACGCAAAAACTACTAGGCTCTAAACTTTCTAGTTTAGGCTCTGGATTTAAACACAGGCTACTTTTCATCCCGGAAAAGTACAGTATTCCCGCGGGATAACCGATAGTATTTTTACGCGGGCGAAGCCGCGAGCAACAGCTAGTATAATATATAACTGCCAAATTTTTTCCATCCAACGTTAGGAGTCGGAGCAGGCCTAAAATGCCCACATTAAGGGAATCGTACTATGAAACATCAACTTTTGAAAAAATAACTCTTTAGTAACTTGTAATAATTATCTTAGTTGGTAATTAAGCAATTCTTATGGTGTGTACAATTGTACGCATTTCTATTGAAAACTGTCAAAATAGAATTGTTAGAAGTTAGTAAGTAAGAGCAACTTCTTCCAACGTTGATGATTCGCAGTACGATTCACTTAAGGTGGCCATTTGAGAGCTGCAGAGACCCAACTGATTTAAATGGTCAGGAAATTTGGGCACCTAATTTACAAGGTAAAGACGTTTAAGCATAAAAAAATTGAAAGGTAATAATAATAAAGAAACGAATCTTCGCCGCTGAGTCAATTGACCTCACACTATCAGCTGATTCAAGTCGCAGCTGATTTGAAACCTCTTTTTTTTACTAAAAACTTATGTTTTAAAATCTGCTGTGAAGTCTGGCCTTGAGCGGCAAAAATTCGTTTCTAATTTCTATATTTTTTATTATTTTTTTTTTTCAATTTTTTTTATCTGCCTTAAACATCTTTAGGTACATAAGTACTATATTATCATGAGCCCAAATTTGCTGCAACTGATTTTACAAAGCATTATAAAAAACTTGGCCTTTTCATCCGTTATTGGATGATTTTAAATTCTGTATTCTCCGAGCGAAGTCACCGCTCTTGAAATACTGCAGTGCCTGGGACAGTTGGTTTTTAAATGGTGTATGGTTGCCCAAGCACATACGGCATTCTCACAACATAGTCAGCCTAGTCCAGAGGAATGACTGGTCAATACGTCTGGGGCCAACCATGTACGGGTTTCCTCACGATGTTTTCCTTCACCGTTAGAGCGTCCGTATAATGTTCTTGAGATCTGAAAAAGGCCCATTGTTACACGCCACAACCTGGGAATCGAACCTGCACTCTCTCGAGTGCGAATCAAACGGTCTACCCACTAGGCCACGGAGCTCTCTAAAGCGTTATAGACACTGATATTAAAAGAAGTAGCTTCAAGGTTGCTCCACTGTTTCAAAAATAACCGCTTTTAAAGATTCACCAGCGAATGAAAAGAACTGTATCCAAGATTCCCTCTTCACAACCATTAACAGAAAATGACAAATCTTGTTTGAACCTCTTTGTATTTAACAGAGAATTTAACAATGGCGATTAGCGGACAATAGGAAGTGTTTGCAGCTGCTAAGAGTTTACCCCGGGCGCAGGGTTTGTCTATAATTTATTTTTTTTTATGTAGTATTTAGTCTCTTTTCTGTCACTTATGTGAGACATTTATAAATTTAGGCGGAAATGTGTCACACTTTACAGATTCGCCTATCTTCAAGTATTTAGATGTACTATCGAACAAGTTGCCGCTCGACCAGGCGTAATATGAAAATCGCTTAACAGCGCCGAAACTGTCTACACTTGTGTGTTCGATTTTCAGCTCTAAAACTAATCGCTCAGGAACTTTGTCGATATTGTACATATTAAGACATATTACACATTACATACCTCGGGGTATGTAATGTGTAATATGTCCTAAAACATATATGTCCTAATACAATGTACTCTTTGTAGGGCCGATAAACGGTAACCGAAATAATAAATTGGCTACTTCTGTATTGTATTTCTGATCGACGTTTTCGAACACGGTGTGTGTTTCACTATTCCAAATAGGACTATTTCGAACGTGTCCTTGGTGCTGAAGATAGGTTTTACTTTTGGCCACCAAAAAAACGGTAATGAATTTTTTATCGGTCGGTTAGGGAGAGCCTGAAGAAATTAACTTTCTAAGGTACTTGACTGAATCTTAATAAGATGAACTCTTGCTTTGCCGTTGGGTTTTAATCAGTTTTGTTTATAATTTCCGTCTTCAACTTTAAAGTCTATTTAATATTCAATAGTTTATATTGGTTGCTTCTAGCAAGCAATTAATTTCAGTTTTGAAACATCTTCCTTTTAAATTAAAGCATTTCTTAGGTATAAAAAATAATATAATTTTTCTATCCTTATATATAAATATAAGGATAGATGGATGGATGTTTGTTACTCTTTCACGCAAAAACTACTGACCGGACTTCGATGAGATTTGGTATGGTATAGTAGTTACTAGTTTAGGCTCTGGAAAGACATAGGCTACTTTTTGCTTTAAAATGTTGCTCAATTGTAAAAAATTTCTCATCCAACAAAATTTTTTGTGACCTCCCTTTACGTACCTCTTCAGTAGTGGTTTCGATTTGACCACCCTATTCTTTTTTAAATTATCAGTTAAGAAATGACCAGTACGACTCTTATAGGCTGCAAGTCCTAAGTCATCTTTTAAAATACGCGACATGGTTCTAGGTGCTATCTTCATCTCCCGAGATAAAATCTTTTGCTTTTGGACAGGATTTATTCGAATTCTTTCCCTTACTGCTTTGACCACCTTTTTCGTACGAACACTACGTGGACGGCCAGTATTTCTGTCACAAACAGAGGAGGTCTCTTTGTACCTATTAATAGCCCGGTACACAAACATTTTACTAATACCAAGCGTATGGAGAGTTTTAAAAATTGCATTTGGCTCCATACCTACTTTGTGTAATGCAATAACAGCGATTCGGTTCTCTTTATCACCCCACTCCATTTTCATATCGCAAAATATTGTACAATGTATTGGCGCCAAAATGAGAAATATCAATGAACAATCATATAAAAATGACAGATTCCAAATTCAAATGTAATATTTTGTTTATTTTTAATTGTAACAGTATTTATGGCCAGACTAAGTATAGTTCGCCGAATGATTATTTCCCCTCGAATAGCTTTACAGAAAGTTTACCTAAGCCCCTTACCCTATGCATACCTTTGAAGATATGTAATTTGAGAGACTCTTGCTTAAACATAAAATAACCAAGTAAGTTTAAACCAAATTTCAAGCTTCGTTTTAGAACATTATTATTAAATTTCTCGTCTGTGAATTTACCTATTCAATGAATCCTGATCAGGAAAATATAAGTTACTAATAGCTTTTGCCCGCGACCCCGTCCGCGTAAATACAGTATCTCACGGGAACACTGTACTTTTTCGGGATAAAAGGTAGCCTATGTGTTGATCCAGAGCTAAAACTCCTACCATGCCAAATTTTATCAAAATCCATCCCATAGTTTTTGTGTGATAGAGTAAGAAACATCTATCCTCGCAAACTTTCAGATTTATGATAGAAGTAGGATGAAAAAGTTATTTTTTTTAGTCATGGAACATATTATGAAGGGAAAAAAACTAAAAATGTATTGTTGAAAGTAACGGACATACTACGGACTACGATGCGGTTTTCATTAAACGTACATCCGATGACGTCAGTAAAGGCCATAAATTCTTTATATGTATGTCGCAAATCGCAACTAGTAAAGTTGGTGTTGGGTCACATACGCCATACATATCAAACATCCTCAATTAGTAGGCACTAAATCTAATCCAAACGATACTTAACCGTCTTTGCAAGTGATAAAGTTCATAATTGCGTGCGCCTAAATTCAGAAATAGCACTAAATCTATACCAAACAAATTGTTACCGTCTAAGCAGGTGATAAAGTTCATTATTGCGTACGCGTAAATTCAAAAACCTCCGCGAATCTAATCCCTACTACCTGTGCTCAAGAATCGTTTTCGCATGCAACTGGGGAAACTCGTAAAGGTGCGTACTAATTACGAGCTAATTCGAGAGACACAACCCTTTATTATCGTCCGGATTGACCTTTGCCAATAAAATCACTTAGTAAATTGATCCCGATTACAGCTGAGCCAGCAACGTTGGCAGAATATTAAGTGACTAAGTTAATTTGAGGTTCCTATTATTTTTAACCCCCGACGAACGCAGGGGGTGTTATAAGTTGGACATGTCTGTCTCTGTGTGTCTGTTTGTGGCATCGTAGCTCCCAAACGGATGAACGGATTTTGATCAAGGTTTTTTTGTTTGAAAGCTCACATGATCGAGAGTCTATTCATCACCATGGGCTCGCTCACTGCCTGACAATTCGCGGGTTACTTACAGTTTTTAATTTTGTTTATTGCACGTAGATTACTAACCTATCTTGGTGCATAATGTGAAACAACCAAAAAAGTAATAGTAAAATAATCTATTATTTTTTTGGTTGTCACGTTACGTCCTTATTTCTAACTTATTTTAAATTCACATAATATTTAAATAAATCAATATTGTTTGCTAATTTAGATAAATTATAAAAATAAATTTAATTGCTTTTGCCAACCCTATTTCATATTACGTATGAATTTGCCGACAGCACACGTTACTAAACTGACACAGCAACTTTTGACACCCCCAATTGTTATCAACTCCGCCAATTGAGCCAAAACCAAAATGGCGGAAAGTAGCTCGGATTACAAACTGCAATGTTTCAAAATGCTCGATCCCGTAGTTTGACGAGTGAATTAGTTAAATGAGCTAAATCATGCGAATTATTATATTACCACGTGAAGCAAAAATGTTCAGTACAATTTTACGAGAATTTTGTGAACGGAGGAGTATGATATTTGGCACAGTTAAAGGTTATGTAGAAGGAGGTGTGCAGAACGATAATATTATTAAATAATGCTTAGAAACACATAAAATTAATAAAAATAACAACACACTGCCTCAGATTATTAACACGCACTACCGTGCGTTTGAATGATACAATTTTGCTACACGTTGAATTTTTCTCGTGTAGCAAAATTGTATCTTTAGAGGCGAAAGAACCCTTATAAAGTTCAAGCTTAAAAATTATATGAATTATAATGGGCGAATTTCGATCACAAGGTGACCTCTATCTAGTATACCTACATAGAAAGAGATAAAAATAAACTGAAATAGAATTAGGTGTCCCACAGGGATCTATTTTAGGTCCAATTCTTCATGACTTGCCTTATCTAGTTCAAGATAGGTATGAGATAGTACTCTTTGCCGATGACACTTCACTAATATTTAAAGTGAAGCAACAACAATCAAATTACGATGAGGTAAACAGTGCTCTCTCAAATATAGTAAAGTGGTTTAATGTTAATAATTTACTTCTAAATGCAAATAAAACCAAATGTTTAAAGTTTAGATTGCCAAATGTTAGGCAAGTACAAACCAATTTGCTACTCAATGATGAGAAAATGATCTTAGTAAACTCCACTGTATTCCTAGGTATTACGCTAGATTGTCAATTACAGCGGGGTCCTCATATTGCTAACCTAGCAAATAGACTCTGTTCTGCATCATATGCAGTCAGAAAAATTAGAGAAATTTCAGATGATGAAACGGCACGCCTGGTTTATTTCACCTACTTTCATAGTAGAATGTCTTATGGCATACTTTTATGGGAAAATGCTGCCGACATAAATTCAATATTTGTGCTGCAGAAGCGAGCTATTCGTGCTATTTATAAAATGTCCCCTTTTGAATCTCTGAGTAAAAAGTTTAAAGAAATAGGTGTACTGACTGTAGCTTCTCAGTATATTTTGGATAATTTATTATACGTTAGAAAAAACTTAAGCAATTTCAAGAAGAAAAGTGATAATCATTGTATAAACACTAGAAATAAGCATAAGCTAGATGTACCAGTGATAAGACTTAGCAAAGTAAGTAAATATTTTAAAGGCCAATGTATACGCCTATACAATAGGATTTCAGATAACGTTCAAACCTTTCTATTAATAAATTTAAAATAGTAGTCAAGTAGTTTAAAATAGAGTCTCTTACGCCGGTTCTTCTCGGCGGGTCAGGGTTGAACCGGTGGTAGCTTTTTCTGTTCACTTTCCGAAAAAAGCTTGTTAAGTTTCATTTGGAAATAAATAAAAAAATATTTCATTTCATTGAATTCTTCATACGATACGAATACGAACAGACAGCGAAGTCTCTGTAATAGGTCCTGTAACTTACCTTTAGGGTACGGAACCCTAAAAATGGTTTTACTGTAAAAAGTTTGTAAAATGTACAATATTTGAATGAATATTGATGAAATTTCTTCAGTTAGCAGCGGCCACTTACCAAAAAAGTTGTTGAAAACACGAACTGTTCGAATGTACAGGAAATAAAATAAATTATCCTCCAATTTTATTTAACATGTATAAAATTATAGCACTACTTGACTTGTAAAATAATTAGTAACATGTGCAGATAATTATTTTGTATTACTTTTACGCTGGGCGAGAATCGTTGCGTGTCATCGTGAGAATCATCAATTATTTTAATAATCGTAGGCACATAGGCTACATTTATTTACTTACAAGCGAAGCAGAGTTCTAGTATAGTTTAGAGTTCATGACCGGTAAGTTCGTGAATTTTGCATTAGCATACCGACCTCACAAAGAATAATTTGACGGTCTAGTGAGTGGCCTCGGTGAAAACCGACTGGCGTGCCACACGGTCGCCACTGCAAGCATGCGCCACAATATAATTTGTACCTGCGATTGAGCCTGGCCGAGCGGAGCGCTAGGGCTGGTACGTCTACAAAGAAGGCGTTTGCGCAAGCGTCGCGGCACACCCTAACTAAAACTCGTTAGTCGTTCAGTGCAGCGACATTTCTTGGCGGCGCGGCGTGCGGCGGGACACTACATACTTCTGTTTTTATTATGTAAATGACACGTATGTGTGCGTGCGCCGATTCGGGTGGTCTAGTATGAATTATGAAGATGGTCCACTGTACATTATTTGATATTTACATTTTGGCCCAGCGGAGCGCGCTCCACTATGTGTCCACCAGCACGCCCCACACACACACATGCACACACAGCAGATACTGACCTCACGAAGAATATGTTGACGGTGTAGTGAGTAGACTCGGTGACGACGGGCTGCGTGTGGTTGTAGTACCGGCTGGCGTGCGACACGGCCGCAACCGCCGCCATGCGCTGCGAGCTGCCCATGGCCCAGCCGAGCGGACTCCGCTGTGCGCCCACCGCGCCCACCAATCCGCCCCACCACAGCCGCCGAGCCACGTTCTTTTTTAAAGTTTTTTTTTTATTTATATTTTTATTATCAGCTCGGATGCGTAGTGTATGTCACAAGGCACATCTGTAACAAAAGTTTATTTTTTATTTCATTTTTTTTACGAGTTAAGAGTAAAAATACGAAACAAAAGTAAAAATTTTAGGTAACCCCCGAAATGTCGAGCAGTGAGCGAGCTGATGATTATGAATGAAGATGAATGTCCGTGGCAGACGAGCAACGCGTGTCGTGCCGTGACGCGGTCTAGAAATTTCACTCTCAACGCGGCTATAAAAGTTTCACTTCAAAAATGTAAACAAACATTTAGGAGTTCGCAACCTTTGGACCAAATTGAATAAACAGTTTCGTCACTTCCTCATAGACTTGAATAAAAAATCTTTCAAATTTACTTAAATAAAGCGCCGTACCTCACGCCTTACCAACGGTTGACAATTCATTAGTCAGGCGCTGATTATTATTAAAATCCGACCAAGTGGCATTTCATATAAGTTTCGAATGACTTTGGGTAGATTAGATTGAATTTAGAATTATTTTCATTTTGACGCATGATCAATTCCATAAATTATTCTATCGTGGTTTTTAGTATAGGCAAGTAGTTACTAAAAACCACAAGACAGAATAATTTATCTATACAAATAAATAAAATTAAGGTATATGTTTGTAATTTTAAATGAACAGCTTTTCACTTAATGCATATATGAAAGTATTTATGATACTTATGTGATATTATGATACTTAAATTTTTTTTTTTTTTCATCTTTAAAACGACTGGACCGACTTTCACGGGACTTTCACTGGCAGATAGCCTATGTTATAAGGTATAACATAGGCTATTTTATCTTGAGAGTTCCGTGATAACTAAAACGAATGAAAACCAGGAAGTTTTTACATATTTCGATGGAAATATGTAAAAACTTGGTCACTTTTACTAGCTTAGAAGATGTTCTAAGCTAGTAAAAGTGGAATATTTTCTCGCGAGCGTAAAGAGGTGTTTCTCAGAACAGGCACGTAAATAAATTCCCATTGCTTCATGCTCGTAATAGAGAGAGTGTTAGGTTTCCTGAATTCAATATAACATACCTACTCCAATCTAAGAAAGCATCACCGTTAAATTGTAAATACATACCGTAATCTATACATCTATTCAAATAATCTATACAAATAAATAAAATTCAAGTGTCTGTTTGTAATATCAAATTAACAGCTTTCCACTTAATGCATATAAAAATATATACGATAAAAAATAATACGGTAGTCAAAAATCAATTTTTTAAATTTTTGTCTGTCTGTCTGTTCCGTCTAATCTCTAGAACGGCTGGACCGATTTTCACGGGACTTCCACTGGCAGAGAGCTGATATTGTAAGGCGTAACTTAGGATACTTTTTATCCTCATCATCTTCAAAAAATGTTTAACGCCCAACGAAGGGGTACGGGTCATCTTGTATTATAATATAACTTAGATTAACGTTAGATTGTAAAACGTCGAATGATTGTGAACCCAAAAATACAGCTTACAATTTAACCCATATTTTTCGTAACATTATAATATATCGAAAAGAATCCGTCTAATTGTAAAACAGCAAGCGAAAGAACGCACCTCGCGCGCTGATTGGTTGAACGGCATATGCCCCGCGCCGTCATATTTGTTTGCTAAAACGTTTGGTATAAATGTTTTGGTGATTGTGATTGATTTCGTGTTGAAAATAACTCATAGCCTTATAGTTATTAATATAACATTGTCACGAAAGTAAAATGAATATGTGATTAATCAAAGAAGTGAAATTTGAATGAAAAAATTAGTTAGTTACAGTCAAGACCGACCAATAAAGGACAGCCTTCGGAAGGTTGACAATTTGACGGACGACAGCTTGTGATATAACAGTTTCAGTTCGTCAGATTATAATGTTACGAAAAATAATGCGTTGAATGAGGGTTTTTAAATTCGTGACATCTGACAGCTTTTTGACACGACAAGGAGTGTCGGGCTACCAAGCGCCGCCTGGTGACAGAAGAAGAATCGAAAATGCTTTTTGACCATTTTGATACCACTTACGCCCCCAGATGATGCTTTGTGTGCGTTGGGTCTGCCCCCTAACGGCATAAAAAATATCAAACATCCTCATAGTAAGCGGCATGGGTTCACAATCTTTCGACATTATACAATCTCGCTAGTTTCATTACAATCTTACGGTATTTACAATTTAACGGTGACATATATATACGATGTAAAAATATACAGGGCGTAGTTATTTCGTGAATGGTTGAGAGATAATTTTACTGTTCAATTTTTTAATTTTAACGTTTTTCTTTATCTGCAGCAACACAAAATGAACAATCTAAAATTGAGCTTTATTTATTACACAATAACCCGACTACGTAAATTATATAGCCCGACTATGTTACCCGGGCTATTATTACGAATCTATCCACACCTCATTTATTAAAATCGGACTAGTAGTTTAGACGCTAGCGTGGAACAAACATACATATATGTATGTATGATACATAGACTGTGAAAATTATTAACCTTCCTTTTGGATTTGCTGTAGTCGGGTAAAAAGATACACGTTTCATTTTGCAAGAGAGGCGCCGCGCTGCCAGGCGCGGTGCGGCTCCCAATTCGAACTCTTGCAATGAAAACTGGCAACCAAAACTTTTTGTGTAATGTAAATAAAATTCAATTTTGAATAGCCATCTTAAAAACTACCTACGCGCCGCGTCGTGTCTCGCTGTGAACTGACGCTAATTTACAATTATTCATTCATTCGTTTAAGGACGCTATATCTCGCCCATTCATCCAATTGTACTGTTCCTATAAGATGTACATATATTTCTACTTTCTGATGCAAATGTATCCATTCCTCTTAATAGCCCTCCCAGCGTTTAGCTCCATCTTCGAATGTCTAGACTCAAGATAACTACTTGATTTATTACGACACTAGACGACCGCCTGGTTTTGCTCGTAATAGAGATAGATATCTTTAATGCTTTTACACGCTAGACAAACAGCTTGGCATACCGGCAAATAAGGATACCCACCCGCTCGGATCCAAACGGTATTAACTTAAAAATAAAAAAATGTAAATAGCAGCACTGTCAATTATGTAAATTCTTGTAACGAAATCAGAATGAATAGTTTTATGCATATTTTAAATATTCACAAAGTATCATGTTTGAATTAATTGTACATAAAAATTGTTAGTTTTATAACAGTATATGTAAGTTACGAAACTTCTTAAGCTATCATTAAAGGGGACAGCATAGAATAGTATATTAATTTTAAAAAGCCGAGTACCAATTTAAGTTTTTGTACCCAATGGGTCATTGCAAACTCCCAAGCTAAAATCGTACAATTTGATATCCATACATATCTACCCACATACGTTTGATAAACACAACCTTCCTTTTCTCAATATGCGGTGAAAAATGAATTCGCGGTAAAGAACTATAATATAATAATAATTATTACACCGATTGCAGTCAATAATTTTCAATGGCACCCGTGGGACGAACTTGTATTGAATATAATAATAACTCCGCCATGCCGTATCTATTACTTTTTTACGGCCAATAAAGCTAATGTCGATATCTGTGGTAGAGGAGGGCTCTATATATCTATCTTCTATACCTAAATCTTGCCATAAATACTGAAACAAAGGCAAAAAAAAAATGTTCTATTGCAAATAACATTTATTACTTTTACAGTGTGTTAGTTTAATGCATAAATATATAACAATTTAAAATATAAAAAATCTTATTCGAAGTGGTCTCCATTGGCTGCAATAGTCCTTTAAACGTTGAGGCCAGTTATCAATAGAAGCACGAACTCTTTCCATGGGAAAATTCTTCACTGCCAATCGTACGGATTGTTTTAGTGACTCAACATTATAATGGCGTTTAGAGCAAGCCGTACTCTCTAAAACTGACAATAAATCATAATCCAGCGGATTAAGATCGGGACTAGACGAAGGCCAGTCTTCAGCTCTGATGAAGTCCGAAACGTTCGTTTCCAACCAAGACTGCGTAGACCGAGCTTTATGACCCGGCGCCGAGTCTTGGCTGGAAGTGGTCCTTCTTGGTTATTGAACATGGTGTTGTTAAGGGGCTTCACTACCTTCTCAAGAATGGTATCTTGATACACTTTGCCGACGTTTTGATACTTTTTTCACAAAAGTATGGCTCAATCACTCCTTCATAACTATTACCCCACCAAACCATCACTGAAGTCGGATAGCGCCCACGTTGCACTCTGTCGACTATTTGGGAAGCTTCCTTAGAGCTTTGAGCATAAATACGGTCATTTTGTTTGTTAAAAAGTTTGCTCAATTGTAAAAAAAATCTCATCTGTAAACAAATTTTTTGTGTGACCTCCCTTTGCGTACCGCTTCAGTAGTTGTTTCGATTTGACCACCCTATTCTTTTTTAAATTATCAGTTAAGAAATGACCAGTACGTCTCTTATAGGCTGCAAGTCCTAAGTCATCTTTTAGTCATTTTTATCTTTTATGGTTCTAGGTGCTATCTTCATCTCCCGAGATAAAATCTTTTGGTTTCGGACAGGATTTCTTCGAATTCTTTCCCTTTCTGCTTTGACCACCTTTTTCGTACGAACACTACCTGTACGGCCAGATCTATTTCTGTCACAAATAGAGGAGGTCTTATTGTACCTATTAATAGCCCGGTATACAAACATTTTACTAATACCAAGCGTATGGAGAGTTTTAAAAATTGCATTTGGCTCCATACCTACTTTGTGTAATGCAATCACAGCGATTGAAGACAGAAAGAGAAACCGCTCTTGATCACCCCACTCCATTTTAATATCGCAAAATATTGTACAACGTATTGGCGCCAAAATGAGAAAAATCAATGAACAATCATTTAAAAATGACAGATTCCAAATTCAAATGTAATATGTTGTTCATTTTTAATTGTAACGGTATTTATGGCCAGACTTAGTATATATATATAAAAGGCAAAGCTGATTGACTGATGTATCAGCGCACAGGCCAAACCCTTAAGGCTAGAAAATTGAAATGTTGCAAACGTATTTCTCATATGACGTAAGCATCCACTAAGGAAGAATTTTTCAAAATTCAAACCACCAAGGGGGTAAAATAGGTGATAATAGTTTGTATGAAACTTTTTATTCCTTGGACATATTTGCATGATATTTCATATGAATAGATTACGGAAAAAATAATGAATTACGTATTTCAGCGTTTCTCGTTTGTTAGTAATTAAAAAAAATATATAAAAAAAAAACTAAAAAATGACTGTTTGTAATTTAATAAAAGTTTTTAAAAGTTAATTAAAAGTTAAAAAAATTAAGTTTTGACCCTTGAATTGTCAAGTAGTGATCTCGATCACGTCTGCATCCAAACATAAAAACCGCATCTAAATCGGACCTTTCGTTTAGAATCTACGATGTCACGTACATACAAACAGACAGACACGTCAGACTTATAACACCCATGTTTTTGCGTCGGGGGTTAATTGAAATAAATAGTACATGCATAATAAAGAACACGGTAGGTAGGCAATAGGTTCTTATAAAAAAATATGAATACTTATTTTTTGTATTCCAGCTAATCCATGAAAAGGCTGGTCCGATTTCGAAGGGACTTAAACTGGCAGATGTTACGAGGGGAGGTCCAAAAGTTCGCGGAATGGAGGGGATGGAGTGGGGATAGGGTAGCTCGCTTAGTGTCATACTAATTGAGCACTCATAATTAGTATATATATAAAATCTCAACCCTATAGCGCCATTCGTTTACGAGTACTCGCCTGCTAAACAAGTCAATCCGGAAGCAAACTGCAACTATGGAGAAAATTGAACATCGCGCTGTGATAAAATTCCTTACCAAGCAAGGAAAAAACGTTCAAACCATTTTAAATGAAGTGGAAGCCGTTTATGGAGATCAGTGCCCTGGTAAAACAATGGTTTATAAGTGGCATGGACTTTTTAAACATGGTCGAGATTCAATTGAAGACGACCCTCGCTCTGGGCGGCCAGTTGAGGCCACCACATCAGACATCGTCGAATAAGTCGAAAAACTTGTACTGGAAGACACACGTTTAAAGAAAAAACAATTATCTGCATTTGTTGGAGTATCAGATACAACCATTTTGCGGATCCTGCACGACCACTTGGGCATGACAAAAGTCAGTGCAAGATGGGTGCCGAGAATGCTCACGCCGCTTCAAAAACAGCAGCGCATCGACGCGTCTAAGCACTTTTTGGAGGTGTGTGGAGACAACCCTGTGCAGATTTTGGAGCGGATTGTTACTGGAGATGAAACATGGGTTCATCACTTTGAACCTGAATCAAAACAGGAGTCCATGCAATGGCACAAAAAGGGTACACCACCTCCCAAGAAATTCAAAGTGTCAGAATCGGCTGGAAAGTTGATGGCCACTGTTTTTTGGGATTGTGAGGGAATATTACTGATTGATTATAAAGAAAAAGGTACCACTATAACCGGAGAATACTACGCCACAATATTGGAAAAGTTAAAGGAGGCAATTAAAGAAAAACGTCGTGGAAAATTGGCCAAGGGTGTGTTGCTTTTGCAAGACAACGCGCCGGTTCACAAGAGCCGAGTTGCCATGGCTGCTCTTCACACGCATGGATTCGAACCACTTGTTCACCCACCCTACAGTCCAGACCTGGCCCCTAGCGATTTTTATTTGTTTCCAAATTTAAAAAAAGAGCTAAGGGGAAGGAAATTTTCCGACGATAACGAAGTGAAGGAGGCAATTTCGGCGCATTTTGAGGCCAAAGACAAAAAATATTTTTTCGATGGTTTAGAAAAATTAATCCATAGATCAAATAAATGTATTACACTTAAGGGTGATTATATTGAAAAGGAAAAATAAATTTATTGTTATATTTTATTAACAACCCTTTCATTCCGCGAACTTTTGGACCTCCCCTCGTATAAGCGTAACTTGGTTTCTTTTATTTTTGGCTTTCTTAAAAGGGTAACGGTTCCGTTTCCGTTCGTTTTACGCAAACGAAGTCGCGGGCAACAGCTAGTATGCGGCGGCGCGGTAAATAATAAATTCAATGCCCTGGGGCAGAAGTTGTGCCCAATTTGTGCCCCTATGTCCGACATGACTCCCCTAGCGACTTTGTTTTGACTTTGATGCTTACTTAGTTTTGCTTTTCTAACGCGATGCTGTTTCTTAATTGTTTATCGACTTGGCCATGGCTTTATCGAGTGATCCAATTTCTGTAAAAACTAGCTTTTGCCCGCAGATCCGCCCGCATAAATAAAGTATCCCACGTTAAAACTAAACTATTTCGGGATGAAAAGTAGCCTATGTATTAGAGCTTAAACCACTACCATACCAAATTTAATCAAAATCCGTACAGTAGTTTTGTACCGTGAAAACATCCATCCATACATCCATCCATCCATCCATCCATCCATCCTCACAACCTTTCGCTTTTATAATAGTAGTAGGATTAATAGTGTTGTTACGTGGGACCTGAAATACAGGTTCACGCCTAGTTTAGGTCGGGCCACAAAATCTGTGCTAAATAGAACTGTACAATCATTGTTGTAATCTTTTTCTTGCGATGAGAAAGTGAATATTTTTTTATCATTTTTATTTATAATTTTTAAAACTCTATAAAACAACAAAGCAACAGTTTGGCAACCTCTGTGGCTCAGTGGTTCAGCGCTTTGGTGCTCAAGCCGCGGGTCGCCGGTTCGAATCCCGCCGAAGGAACAAAAAGTCTTTCTGTGCTCCTGTATTAAATATGTGTGTAATATAATAAATATCTTAAATTTACTATACAGTATAGAAGTATTAAATACACCGTTTTCTGGTACCCGTAACACAAGTTCCTCGGATACTTAGCACTGGGCGAGATTGACGTGGTGTGAAGCGTCCTTGGATATTATTATTATTAACAGAAAAAACAAAAGCTACTAGGGGTTAACGTGCCAGTAGATAAATCGTTCGGGCATATTTTAAGAATCCTTATACGAGGGCTGCACTAAAAGTATCGGGAATGGAATATTTCCACTGTTCCTGTCATATTAAAATCTTTTTAATTCAAAACTCCTTGGTTTTAAAAATCGAATACCGTTTATTTATTTAAAAAAAGATTCTCGGTCTTGTCACAAGGTCTTGTCAAACTTATTTAGTCGTTGAGAAAATGGAATTGACTCGAGAAAATTCTAGAGCGATGATTTATTATGACTTTCGAAGTGGTTTAACACAAAAACAGTGTGTTGACCGAATGATTTCTGCATTTGGTGATGAAGCCCCATCCAACACCACAATTTATCGCTGGTTTGCTGAATTTCAACGTGGACGTGTCAAGCTCAGTGATGATCCCCGTCAAGGTCGTCCAAAAACTGCAGTCACCCAAGAAAACGTTGATGCTGTGCGTAAGCTGATTGAGGAAGATCGACATGTGACATACCGCGAAATTCACACAACTTTAGACATTGGCATGAGTCAAATACAAATAATCTTGCATGAACAATTAGGTGTAAAAAAGTTGTTTTCCCGATGGATACCGCATTTGCTCTGTGAAGAGCAAAAAGCGGCTCGCGTTACTTGGTGCGTCAGAACTCTCGAAAGATTCCACGCAGGATCCTCAAATGCTGTATACAACATCGTATCAGGTGACGAATCCTGGATATACGCGTACGAATCCGAAACAAAAAACCAGTCACGAGTTTGGGTGTTCGAAAATGAGTTAAAGCCAACAAAAATTGTTCGTTCACGGAGTGTTGCAAAAAAAATGGTGGCCACGTTTGTCTCCAAAACCGGCCATGTTGCGACTATTCATCTTGAGGGACAAAGAACGGTTAATGCAGAATGGTATGCTAAAATTTGTTTGCCACAGGTCGTTTCTGAACTCCGTAAAGAGAACTGCAACCGCCGCATCATCCTCCATCACGACAATGCGAGTTCTCACACCGCGCACAGAACAAAAGAGTTTTTAGAGCAAGAAATCATAGTATTATTAGACCATCCGCCGTACAGCCCCGACCTAAGCCCTAATGATTTCTATACTTTCCCTAAAATAAAGAATAAATTGCGTGGTCAGAGATTTTCATCACCTGAAGAAGCTGTGGATGCCTACAAAACGGGCATTTTGGAGACCCCAACTTCCGAATGGAATGGTTGCTTCAATGATTGGTTCCATCGTATGGAAAAATGTGTCAAATTTCGCGGAGAATACTTCGAAAAGCAATAAATATATTTTTAAATAGTAATGTTGTGTTACTTCCTTGATTCCCGAAATTTTCAGTGCCGCCCTCGTAGTATAAGAAATCTTGTTATGTTACTTAATGTAAACCGGTTTGTTTGGTAATGTTATCGATTTTTTCATCAAAAGTGATTAATCTTATCGCTTTAGTCAAATTCGTCTTCAATTGAGTCTTAGTAAATATGTAGAGTTACAGGTTTAAAGTAAGCAATTTTAATTTTATTGTCGCTGGTGCTTTTACATTCCGAGGACCCTTGCTTGCCAAGTTGCTGTCTAGTGCGGATGTGTGTGCGGACGACGTATCACTGCTGCCTACAATTTCCTTGTACTTTAATGACTTCCCGAAACTTGCTAGAATTTATAATGTGCTGAAAACTTAGCTAAAATTATCAAAGACAACTTGCGATATTTCACCAGCAACCATTCATAATTATTTCTACCTGCAAAATGTCGAGTTTCCGACATAATGCGCTATAAACTGCGCTGAAGGCTGAAGCTGTTGTATATTTAAGCATTCTATACACTTTTAGAAACATGATACTAAATCTAAGCGGTATACTGAATTTTATTAATATTTGAATACTGCGTGACGATTTTGAAGACGCTGTAAAAATGCATTTTTTAGTTACATCACTGCATCGCGACTTTTTTTGAAACCAGCAAATTTGAACGTGAGTTCTATAAAATATTGCAGGATATTGTTTGGGTTGGTACTGACTTCAAAATTAAGAAGGTTGAGTAGAGTAATAGTTAACATTTTAGCCGAATTTAAAAGGGGAATTATTTGGACAATAAGATTTATTTCATACTTTTTTGTGTTATTTTACTTTGGAAGTCGGTTTATTTTTTTGTTTAAAAATAATAATTATGATAGAAGAATTGGCTAATGCAAGCGACCTTCGTATAAATTTAAGCAGCCCGGTCCGTTAAATCTGATGGCATTTCCACGTAAAATTTCCAGAACTTGCCAATGGAATCCCAGCTGATATTGGCCGGGCAAACCCTCTCTGGCAACCGCCTCAGAAGTTCTAAACGAAATAAGATGGGGGACTTGATATTCGCGTGTGTTATGTAAATGCGACACATATATGCTAATAGGCCAAAGTTTCCGGCTTTGTCTATGTCGGGGAACTTCCGACAAACTTTGGCCTAAGTGTATTAATTTTTTTTTCGTAGGTACCTATTATTATCTATATTAGTCGGGAATTTTAAATTAGGAATATGTATTATTATAATATTTTTAGCAAAGGAATCTGTCTATGTATTTACAGTATTATGTATCATTTTTTCCCGACTACGGCGAAGACAAAAGGAAGGGTAATAATTTTGGCAGTATATGTATGTGTGTGGTTTTGTTCCACCGTAGTGCATAAGTACTGATCCGATTTTATTGAATGAGGTATCAATGGATTCGTAACAATAGCCCGGGTAACTAATGCTATGATGTTTCGCAACAATAGCCCGGGTAACTAATGCTATGATGTTTCGCAACAATAGCCCGGGTAACTAATGCTATGATGTTTCGCAACAATAGCCCGGGTAACTAATGCTATGATGTTTCGCAACAATAGCCCGGGTAACTAATGCTATGATGTTTCGCAACAATAGCCCGGGTAACTAATGCTATGATGTTTCGCAACAATAGCCCGGGTAACTAATGCTATGATGTTTCGCAACAATAGCCCGGGTAACTAATGCTATGATGTTTCGCAACAATAGCCCGGGTAACTAATGCTATGTGATGTTTCGCAACAATAGCCCGGGTAACTAATGCTGTGATGATGATAAATTTTATTATACTGTACTTATTAATATAGGCAATCTATTCGGCATATTTTAAGAAAGCTCTCTCCAACACAATATTTTCTGAAAAATAACTTTGAGACTTCCAACGTAGGTATGTAAAGCGTTATAAAAGTATACAAGTAACTCGAGCTAACTTTAAGTGTGAACCTAATTATAGTAGACTCGAGTCGTTAAAATTTCATCACTTGCCGACATACTTTATATTTGTTCCTTTGAACTTTGCAAATAAATGTTTAAAGCTGTATACCTACAGGATATTTGAACTTTAAAAACGGCTAAATGTTCATTTCATATGTTTAAAAAGTAAGTACATTTTTTAGGTACACATGCCAGGATGGGGATTCGAAAAAGGATGATAACAAAAAAAATGTAGCATATTTTGTGATGGCTCCATAACTATTACTAACTTGGACACCAATCTCTAGTCTTAAGGGCGTCACAGACGGCGAAGATACTATAATATTATCTTAAGATGCCTGGATATATTTCATACTAGCTGTTGCCCGCGGCTCCGCCCGCGTAAATACAGTATTCCACGGGAACACTGTACTTTTTCGGGATAAAATGTAGCCTAAGTTTTAATCCAGAGCCTAAACTACTACCATACCAAATTTCATCGAAATCCTTTCAGTAGTTTTTGCGTGAAAGAGTAACAAAAATACATCCATCCTCACAAACTTTCACATTTATAATATCAGTAGGATTAGTACGTAATATGAAAATATACAGTATCTTAGCCATCTGTGATAGTTCACACAAACTGTATGTGTATAGCAAGCGATATTTTATCGTAACATAAAATATTATAGTATCGTCGCCGTGTATGATGCCCCTTAATATGTCTGGTGAATCATTTAAAATGTATGTATCGAAAAATCTCATTTTTATCTTTAAATTAAAGTGAACCGGTCGAAAATTGGTCTATTCGCGAAATATTTTTTCATGTTTTCGACTCTATCAATGTTGTTTTATCATAATATCTCTGTCCGAAAAATCTATACAGCTTTAAATAAAACTATGATTTGATACAGTATTGTATGAGAACGGATGCCCCCAGGTCCACGTCCTCGCTCGAGACCCATTGTTCTAGGCTTTTGATAAATATACTAAAATATGAAGGCCGGCCTTATGTAGGTCATAGCGTAAAGGTTCAGTTTATGTGGAGACAAGGGAAGGATCGCGGAGTATAATTTTTTAATTGATTTTATTGAATTTGTTAATTGGCAATTTAAACAAGTACTAGCTTTTGTCCGCGGCTCCTCCCGCGTATATACAGTATCCCACGGGAACACTGTACTTTTTCGGGATAAAAAGTAGCCTTTGTGTCAATCCAGAACCATACCAAATTTCATTAGAAAAAAAACCTTAAATCCTTTCAGTAGATTTTCATGAAAACGTAATGGTGCTCCCACACTGCTGTTAGAAAATATTTACTAACGTTAGTAAACATTTGTTTACAAACATTTGATCACAATGTTAAAAAATGTTTTCATGTTAGGTAATTTTAGTAATGGACTGAGATTCCAGCCCCGCCAGACTCCCCTTATATTCTGATATTACTGATAAAATGTATGTCATATTACAGTATTAGTGTGTACAATGAACGTATGCATACCCGCCATATTGTACCGGGGGCCAATTTTTAGATACAAGGTGCTAAACTTGCAAAACATCTTACAGATCATAACAAAATGTCACAATTGTTAACAATGGTTAGTAAATGTTTTCGTGTTAGGAAAATGTTTGTAAACGTTTTCTAACGGCAGTGTGGGAGCACCATAACAAACATCCATACCTTTTATTTCTTTTTAAAAAATGTATAGATAATATTAGGTCTTTACCTATGAAGTTGCCGTTTTGTATGAAAAAATTTAAACGAATTTTTTTCATGTATTTATTTTTTGTATTAATCGAAGTAATCACCCATGCAATCAATGCATCTTGGCCAGTGGCAGTTTATTGATTCCCTTCTTAAAGAAATCAGCTGGACGGGAGGTAACAAATTCCTCAAAGGCATTTGTACTTTCCTCTCGGGTATTGAATTTTTTTCCCGCCAAGAAGTTATCCAAATTCTGGAAAAAGTAGTAGTCTGTGGGCGCAAGGTCTGGTGAGTAGGGCGGATGACGGAGAGCTTCCAACCCCAGTTCTTGCAACTTGGAGACCGTCTGCTGTGCAGTATGAGGTCGCGCGTTGTCGCGCAGGAGCAGCGGAGACGAGCGATTGACCAATGCTGGTTGGAGATGTGCCAGCTTCTCCATGATTGTGTTCAGTTCTTCATAGTACACATCTGCAGTAATTCTTACCCCGTTTGGTACGAAGTTGTGATGAATCACACCGGCGCTAGACCGCCAAACAGTGACCATCGCTTTTCTAGGGGTAAGTTTTCGTTTAGGGCATTATTTAGGTGCTGAACCAGGATCTAACAAACTTGCTGAGCGCTTGCGGTTATCAAACAGAATCCATTTTTCATCGCAGGTAACAATGAGGTTCAAAATTCCTTCATTTGTGTCATGTGTGTCTGTTGAGCAGTGCAAGGCACGTCTCGACGCGTACTTCGCGCTGGCGATCATTGAGTTCGTGGAGCACCCATTTGTCAAGTTTTTTTACCTTGCCAATTTGACGCAAATGGACCAATATTGTTTTGACGCTAACGTCTTCTTCCACAATCAGCTTCCACAATCGCCTTTAATTCGTCATTGTCGATCAAAGTCTTCGGACGACCGCGAGGTTCATTTTTCAGGTCGAAATTTCCAGAACGGAAGCGAGTAAACGTCGTTGATGTTGCGTGCCGCTTGTGCCGCGTTGCTGCCACGACGGTACTCATATTCCATAATTACTCGAATTTTTAACGTATCCATGATGACGAAAAAGATTGAAATGCGATGAAAATGTAATCTAATCAATAAACAAATTACTACTTTTCGAAAAAGAATTCCATGTTTTTAAAATAAAATTAATTTGAAAGATAGAATTCTTAGCCAAACAAAAATTATTTTGATTTGAAATGGCCAGTACTGCAGAACGGCAATTTCATAGGTAAAACCTATTATGTTAATTTTATTATAGCCATGTACTTTTATCTCGAATCTCGACTATCAGCACAGATTAAAGAAAGACGATTTGATATTTTTAGATTTGATTGCACTACTACAAGCATACGGTGTGTCCACGATTTTGTGGAAAAATTGTAGGCCCTTGAAACGACGTCAAAATTTAGAAATTTTGAAATTGAACAAGATCGAATTGGACCGTTCTATGAAAGCTGTTTCTCTGTACGTACGTATATATGTATATTCTCTACTCTGTGCTACCAGGCTACTGAAGCGTACATGAAAACAGACTGACAAAAGACGTAAATCAAAATTTGGAAACAATATTTCTTTGTTGTTTCAACACGGGAATCGAAGCCACAACCTCCGAGTCGAGCTCTAAACCACTAGACCACGGAGGCTGTCATGTCACGATATATATGTGTCCAGAAGCTCTCAACTCCGATTCTCGTAATTAACTTACATCATAAACAGATTTTTGTAGTTTCGACCAATCATAACGCGTTTGACATTGGCGTTGGTTTGACGTTTATGAGAATATCATTTTGCAGCTACAACATACCGGGACTGGATGGTAAGTCGTAACTGTACTATTGCAGGATTTATTTAGCAGAGTCGACCTTCTGCGCGTTTAAGCGCTATGCGTTCAGTGTTTCGAGCTTTGTTGATAAATCAGTCTGTTCTATATTTTAATAGTATAGACGCTCGCACAGCCGAAACGGCTAATGGTAGAAACGTGAAATTTAGACAGTAGTTTTAATTTACCATGTAAACGCGCACTGAGAAGGGATTTTGAAAATTCCGCCCTTAAAAGGGTGAAGTTTTTATGAAAAATTTTGCACCGATTTAAATGAAACTTAGGATTCATGCTCTTGAATACATTTAATTAAATACGTATTTCAGGCTTTGTCAGAATTCACCCTCTGAGGGTGTAAAATAAAGGTTGAAAATTTATATGAAAAATATTTAAAATCAGCTTTGGATTCCATGAAATTTAATATCCGAGCTAAGAAATTAAAGTTATTGAGTACGTATTTTACAGTTTTTTTTATTTTTAGGGGTGTAAAATAGGGCTTAAAAATAAAATTCATGGTGTTTGCCACGAGTGACGCCATAATATGTCAAGTATCAAAAACTAATTATAATTTTTCTGCGTCTTTGTTTTACGTATCGCTCTTGACATTTAACCACAGTTAGTTCTAGTCTTTTATATATGTATAGAGATTTTTTTCCTTTCTCTACACCGGCTGTGGCGCTATATCGCATTTCCTCGCTACTTTTACTCGGAAGCGCTACGAACACTGTCAATACCGATTACTATGCACCGTGTTGCTCGGCGTTATTGTATCAGCATGAATAAAGAAATTCAATTCATAAAATAAATATATGTTCAATTCAGTTTTAACCGAGTGATGGAAATCTTGGTAAATCTATTTTTTTTTATTCCTGCTAACCTAACCCGGAGTGGGATAACGTGGATGGAGTGACAAAAGCCTCAGCAGCAACAAACGTGATTTTGTTGTATGAAATGTAGATATGTGTTGTTATATTTATACCCGGGGCCAGCGACAGGCCACGGCCCACAACTAATTTATTTCAGCTCCAACACGGCCGAGAATATCGTTATTGTATTCTATTTGGTGGAGACGCGACTTAACTTATACTTTACTAGCAAACCGCCCCGGCTTCGCACGGGTGCGGGTGCAATGTATTATCACCATCGTCATCATCATATTGTAATATAAGTTTCGGTAAAATCAATTACGGATATTTTGGGCATATGATCTAGTGCTTAATAAATAAATTCGCGGTATAAGAGTCAGATGATAGCATCTACATTTTCTCAAATTTTACAGGAGATCAATAAAACAGCGAAAATTTACCTAATCAAACTTTGAGAACTTTTGAATAGCAGCACTATACAAAAAAGATATATAATTTTTTAAAATGTGGTTGACATACGTAAGTGTGGTGCTAATTTTTTTTTATAACTACTATCGTTCTTAAATATGTCATTTGTGAAATTATTATATGTAACAAATAAATAAAACTAAACTGGTAGTCATCTTTATTTTTTGTGGAAATAGACAAAAAAGTAAAAACAATTTTAAGGAAATGAAATTATGAATAAGCGCGCAAATATTTAAATTTACTAAAAATATTGTTGCAGAAACTAATATTAAGCTACTTAAAGCTGATTTAACGGTACTAGTAATACGCTTTTCTGGTTTTATTGGAAATGGTTTTTATACATATTAGTTTTTTTGGAATTTGTGATAATGTATTGAAGATATTGTTACGTCGTTTTGGCATAACATAAAGAACCGTACTCGGATCCGATTTGCTAACAAAAATATTTTTGTTTTTTTTTGTAGATTACGTTCATCTGGTTCTTATACCGCGTTATGTATAGACGTTTAGGCAGAAAAAAAACTTCCTTTATATGGGGAGTTTGCGTTGAGCGGAGATTCATCCATTATGAGATGATTTTTTAACTTTCAGTATGACAATTTTTTTTTTTTGCCTAAACGTCTTTGTATAAGCAGTAGAGCATATACCCAAAATATCCGTAGCTGATTTCACCAAACCTTAATACGTGAAGCAGAAACTTTCGCTACAATTTTACGAAAATTGCGCAAACGAAGTAGTATGATATTTGGCACAGTTAAAGTTTATGTGGGATGATACACCATCATTAATAGAAATAGAAGAATAGAGCACAGAAAGCTTATATTTTTTAATAATGGTTAGAAATGTACATAAAATTAACTCACACCACCTCAGATTATTAACACACACTACCGTGCCTTTGATAGATACGATTTTGTTATACGTTGACGTTTGTTACACTGTCACAACATTTACATCCTCTTAGATTTGCAAAAGAATTGTTATAAAGTTCAAACTTAAAAATAATATGAACTGTTATGTGCGAATTTCGAACACGGGGTGACCTCTAATATATATTAATATTTAATACTAGCTGTTGCCCGCGGCTCCGCCCGCGTAAATACAGTATCCCACGGGAACACTGTACTTTTTCGGGATAAAAGGTATCCTATGTTTTAATTCAGAGCTTAAACTACTACCGTACCAAATTTCATCGAAATCCGTTCAGTAATTTATGCGTGAAAGAGTAACATCAAACATCCACCCATCCATACATCCTCACAAACTTCCACATTTATAATATATTTATTTATAATATAATACGCGAAGCAAAATCTTTGAGTACAGTTTTGTTAGACAAAGTGCAACATTAGAACGATGACCAAGTTCTGAATAAAATTTATCCACGTGATTTTGCGATGAATTAACTGAGCCCTATACATTTTGTAGCATTCGGACTTCGTTATTTATTTTAAGCTGTTACTTTGTCTTAGGGCCCTGAGATAAAATATTATAACACCGTAGTCGCGTGTTTTCAAATAAAAGCTCTCCAAGGAATTTTAACCATCAAAATACAGATGGAACACACAGAGACCGTTTGAAAAACTAAGTGGATTTTAATGAAACGTTTTATTACTTACTTAGTTAAGTGAAAATTTTAAATTTTCACAACAGCATCCTATCCGGCAAAGTCTTATGCGAGTTCAACGAACAGAATATTCAACTTAAATTCGCATGACATCACTTTAACTTTTATTTAGTTGTTTACAACTCTAAAAGTATTTAAATTGAATTAAAGTTTGACATTATTATGTGCATATATAATTTTAGTTAATTAATAGCTATTAACTGTATGTCCCAGCAAAATAAATTACCCCAACAAGACAATAAGTCCGGTAACACGGGAGCGCGTAAAGTTTGCCGCGAGCAGCGGTACGAGTCGCCCGCACCGAGGTCCGCCACTGAGTGCCGCCCACCGCCGCCCGCCCTGACCACGCGCGCGCCGCCCTTACTACGCGCGCGCTGCCCTGACCACGCGCCGCGGATTGTGAGATAGTGGGCGATTCATTAAATATTAATTATTATTATTTATCTATACTTACAACAATTTATTATGATATTATAAAGAGGAAAATTTTTATGTTTGCATCGAATATGCGTCGAAACTACTGGACCTATTTCGATGTAATTTGGCACAGATATAGAGTATACCACGGGGTAGGTCATAGGCTTCTTTTTATATTTAATTATTATTTCCTTTTGCCTGTACGAAGTCGCGGGATACATCTAGTTACGAGATAAAAATTAGCGATAGAAATTCGCGTAAAACGTGTTTTGGTGTATGTTCCTTAAAATGAAGTAGATACGGGAGTGAAACAGTAATTAGCGTTATCCAGATTCCGGACATAACTTATTTGTCTCGGTAAGTGACGATTAAGTAGGTACATTGAAAACGAAAAGTGAAGTTTTGCGTTGGTAAATGAAGTGCGACGAAGGAAGATTTTTCAAGTTCGCGTTGATAGCGAATGAAACTACTTTTATTATAGATACGTTTTTTATGGCGGTTTATTTTCATTTAGTTTATCCTGATGTTTCGGATACTTAACAATAGCCATTGTCACGTTTCTGTAAGTATTTATGTAATAGAAGACAGATCTTTATTCTATTAGTTATTACAAAATTATATTATAATCAATCACGATTAGATAGACTACATAATCGCAGTGATAACATTTTATTCATAAACCAGTTATTTGTCTTATCGATTACATCACTAATCGATGTTTGATCGTTATTCGGTGATAATATCGATTCGCGAACAAATATTCGCGCACGGCTCGGCCACCGCCCGGCGCGGCGCCGGCACTCGCGCCGCGGCCGTCCCCTCACTACGCCGTAAGGTGAGTTTATATTGCACCACATACACACAAATGGCAACCTTACGCTTAAGGCTGTTAGGTATAATTTACAATAACATGTACTTTATTTTGCACCACCTTTACTTATATTAACAACCTAATACCCACAGCTTTAGGTATCATTTGCAATAATGTGTGTCTTGCTTTCTCTTTTATGGGCTTTGTTTTAAAGTTATATATTTTTCTATTGTGATGTGTTTTAAGTTCTGCGGTATGTTCGTTTTTGAGTTTGTTACGCCTGTTATTTTTTAATTTTTAACCTATATAGCTTGTTAAAAATCAATTACGCATATTTTGAGCGTATGGTTGCTTATATTGTCAAGGCGTTTAGGCTGAAAAATATTTAAAAATTCGAAAAAAATATAGTAAATAAATTATATAAATATTACGTTACGTGCTTTACGGCACTGTTAAGGTCATTGACCTCACACATGATTGTATTTATGTTGTTTAGGAAAAGTATATTTTGCTTCCCCTTTAAATCACCTGTTTCTGTGAGGTTAATGACCTCAGTACCTTAGAGAGCTCAGAGCGCAATGTAATTATTTGGTATAATATGATTTTTCGAAATATTTAATTATTTTTCTGCATAAACGTTTTTACATAAATATTTATACAGTGTACAAGCTATACAATGTTTTGTCCTTGTTTGTCAAGTGACTTTAAGTAAAGGGGAAGCAGTAGGGGAAGTACATCATATGCCCAAAATATCAGTATTAATTGATTTTGTATAAGTATAAAGTTTGGTAAAATCAATTACGGATATTTTGGGCATATGATCTACTGCTTATGTAAAGACGTTTAGGCACAAAAATAATTTTAAAATTTTGAAAAAGAAAATACTAATTAAAGTTATGTTACGTTTGTTGCGGCGGTACGGAGGCCGTTGACCTCACACAGCTGACTGGATAGTTATTAGTTAGGCAAAGACTTTGCTTTCGGTTTAAAGTCGGCTGTTTCTGCGAGGTTAATAACCTCAGCGCCTTAGAGAGCATAAAGAAATTTTATATAATATAATATATTTTATTCGAAATTTTTAAATTATTTTCTGCCTAAATGTATTTAAATAAGCAGTAGATCATATACCCAAAATATCCGTAATTTATTTTACCCAACCTTATATTATGTAAGTGCTGGCGATTAGCAACATCACAATTTACAGTCAACTAACCACATTATCATCGTAATCAAGTGGATTACAACTGATATCATCGGTAGCGATAGCAAAAAACTTGTGTCAATGACCTTAACAGCGCCGTAAACCATTACCGTACCACTGTTAAAGACTTTGGTGTGGTTGACATTCTATGTAGGTGAATACATTATAATATATGCTTTCAATTACAGCTTTGCGTCCAGCAGCCCCATTCTCGAATATACCTACTCGAATTTTCTGTAATAATCTCGGTTCGGTCAATGCGCTGTCGCATACGCGTCAAAATATCAGATCCTTTAGTCAAGATGCATTCGATAATTTCGACGGCGAAGTTCGAAAACAAAATGTATGGGATTTGACATAAGGCATCGCAAGTGACATGTCACTTAACGATGACTTATTGTCAAATCTCATACATTTTTGATTTCGAAGTTCGACGTCGAAATTATCGAATGCATCTTGACTGAAGGCTCGGGTCGCGCGAGAGGGGCAGCCTGAAGTCTGAAAATCCAAACGTGATCTAAACGACAATAATTACGAGAATTGTCCCCATGAAGTTCAATTTACTTTTACAATACCTTTGTCGGGCTTATTTCAATTATTAATTGCAATCAAAATATACATCAATCGAATTATTTATTAATTTTGCAAGTGAATAATTAATAATTTGGGTGATTTAAAATTTTCGTGGCCACTTAATCTTTAAAATAACGAAGTTTATCGGGGCACGGACAAAGCTGTAGTACCAGTACCACGCTATCCCACTGTGGGTTAGCAATTTTTCTATGAGATTATATTTTCTATTAATGTAAATAAATAACAATGATTTAAAATGTTTTTTTTTTTAATTGAAACTAAAACGATAACCATTAATTGTTGTTGTTGTTTGTTTATCGTGACACAGTAGGTGTAGTTGTTGGTGTAGAAACTGTAGGTGTGTAGGTGTGTAGGTGTATGTCGTCGTCGGTGTCGTCATTGATTTTAAAGTAAATAAAATGGTAGTGTCTGTTTGTAATTTGAAATTAACGGTTTTTCACTTGATGCATATAAATGTATATTTTTTTTACGGTTTACGTTTTACTTACAATGAAAAATCTATTTTCTAAATTTTTGTGTGTCCGTCCGCTCGTCTGTGTCTGTTTGTTCCGGCTGATCTCTGAAACCGCAGGACCGATTTTCACGGGACTTTCACTAGCCAGCTGATGTTATGAAGTATAACATAGGCGACTTTATCTTGGGGTTCCGTGAAAACATAATATATAGGGTTCCGTTTCCGTTAGTTCTACGCAAACGAAGTTCCGGGCACCAGCTACTAGCTAGTATATAGTAACACGGAAAATAATTACTTTCTCAGCCTTAATGAAAATAATTTTAACCCGGCCATCGTTAGAGCACAACATCATTCAACATACAGTCTTTACATTTAAATGCGAAGGACCAAAATGAAATACTAATGGGGAAAATGTAATACCAAGTCTGTACAAATTATTTTGTCACCAAGTCTTTACACTCGGTGTAAATTTACACATACATTCACTTTACATTCAACCTGAATCTTGTAATGAATGCTGGTGCGAAGTTTTTGAGTTACCTTTTCAGGGTTCCGTAGTACTCGAGCAACTCTCGCTACGGACAGACAGTCCGTTTTTCTATCTCTTCCTTTGCTTTCTTTTGGAATTATGAATGCAATTGAAATAGATTAAGTACAGTTATAGATTGACTAAAACTGTCAAGTTAGCATCTTAATTATAATGAAAATATTATTATAATTATGATGCTAACTTATAGTGGAATGTGAAGTGGTGATTAGTTTTTTTTCTCATTTTCCCCATCGTATCGTCGGATAGGTATTTTTAAATAAAGGCTATGTTTTATTCGTGACTTTTATAAAGTGAAACATTTTTTAAGTAATCTGCCTCAAAAGTTGTTTAACGGTTGGTCTCCAACCCCTGGCATTTCTGAAGTACAGGACATAGAAACTTGTCAATTTCCATGTTGATAGTTCATGATAAATACTGTTTAGAAAAAATATTTCGACCGAATTCGGACGATAAATGATCTACGGAACCCTGCTTAGTCGTTTCCTGACATACTCTCGGTTAGGTTTTACATTTTACATCGAAGGTTGGTTATATAAAACCGGTAATTTTATATGATACTAGTTTCCCCCTGTGACTTCGTATTTTCCCGCGATAAAGTCTATGTCCCTCGCCGTGGTCTGATCAACATCCTGTGCCAAATTTCATCAAAATCGGTCCACTAGTTTCGGAACCTATTCAATGCAAACAAACATAATAACAAACAAACCTTTCCTCTTTATTATATTAGTATATAAGTATAGATGTTAGTGGTAGTGCGCCCTAATCAAAACATAGTATTTAACAACCATTTTAATGAAATGGCACTTGCGACTCCACCGCAAATGGGAATGTTTACTCTACAATTCGCACACCTACATGCTGTGTTATCTAAACACTACTTAAAACGTTATTATAAAAATGTTTACACAACGGATAACTTAAACAACGTCATGGTCTTTGTCTGTCAAGTGACTTTTCCAACGTATCAGACAAAGATAGCAACGTTGTATGCATAAATATTTTTATTAGTAAGGGGGTAGGCAAATAAACTGTTAAAATACTTCAACTTCTACTATATAATTATATTATATCGTATCTTCTTCTATACTAAAACGATTGTATTTTGTTACAGATGGAAACAATAATTAAAAGACTTTAATTAAATACAAAGGGAGCGACTACGTTCTTCTGGATGGTCTTCGTAAAAGGTAAGGATTTTTCATAATTGATGTGCTTACAGCCACAATATTATGTGACTACAAGTCTAAGGAAGGGCCAGTTTCACAATCTTCTAATAAAGTCGGATAGCTTATTCGCAAGTTATGTCGCTGCTTACTATATATCGAGCGACAGAAACAAAACATGCAGTTAAGCTATCTGACACTTATTAGGAGATTGTGAAAAAGTTCCTTAGTAATTTATTCTATAGTCCTACTAATATTATAAATGTGAAAGTTTTTGTCGATGGATGTGTGTTTGTTACTCTTTCACGCAAAAACTACCGACCGGATTTTGATGAAATTTGGTACGATAGTAGTTTAGGCTCTGGGTTAAAACATAGGCTACTTTTTATCCCGGAAAAGTACAGTATTCCCGCGGGATACCCGATAGTATGTTTATGCGGGAAACATCTCGTTAATTATAACAGCCGCTCCTATTGAGGACACGAGTCCTTCTTCCTTTATGTCCCATCACAGACGGCGAATATACTATGAAGTATCGCTTGATATACAGTTTGTATGATATGTATGTTATATTATGATATATTATATATATATATATATATATATATATATATATATATATATATACGTACAGAGAGACAGCTTTTATAGAACTATGCTCCACAATTTTTCCATACAATCGTGGACACACCGTATGATTGTAGTAGTGCAATCAAATCGAAAGCTAACTATGTAGCTGTTTATCTCTTCTTCTATAATCTGTGACGATAGTCTGAAGCGGACACGAAAGCCACAATATTCTGTGCTTACAACTCTTTGGGCCTGTTCCATAATCTTCTAATACGTGTCGGATAGAGCTTATTAGCAAGTTTTGTCGCTGCTCACTTTATATCGAACGACAGAGACAAAACATGCAAATAACATATCTGACACTTATCAGTAGATTGCGACACAGGCCCTTAAAATAATAAACGGTACCTAGTACTTTATTTCCTCAAATATTTTTTTTCTCTAAAGGTCTCCAAAAGGTAAGTGCAGCCGATAATGGAATGGAGTTATAAGGAACCCCACGCCACTGATGTCTCTGTCTGGATTCTGATTATCTTAAAATAACGCCGAGTATGTCCTTAGGGACAGAAACCATACAATTTTTGTAAAGCCAACGGGTACCACCTGTAACCTTTGTCGTTAGTGAGGTGGATCGATACCCGATTTTTGTGTGTCGACCTGATTCCCGCAAACGATTGTTGCTGATGGTGATGCGGGCGTTTACTTCCTGATATGTACTTAATAATAATAGCTCCCCACACCGATTTCGGAGACGGTGCCTGGTTTCATTGATACCAGACCAGCTACCCAGGAGATATTTTATAGTGCCCAAGTGTGTTCGCAGTACACAAGAGCACTCTCTCTTCCTTTACTCTCGAAACCCAGTGGGATGGACAGACCGACACGACTGGCGAGAGATCAGGCGCAGGTCCGACTTTTTACATGCCCATCCGACGCATGGATCATCTTTCTTGTTGGGGTCACACGGGTGAAATGTCGTTGATTGTGATGACTAATGTTACATGGTGAGATTGCGATCTAACGTTTTCTATAGATGTTTCGAGAATATCATAAGTTGGTTACACCTGAACATGAGAGACTAGGACTTAGTTATATTGCTGACACAGTAATATATTTAATCGGTTTCATATTTTTGAACCACCGTTAATTTCGAAGTTACAACACAGATTTAAGAAAGACGAACAGATAAACAGCTACATAGTTCTATTTATTTAAATAGATATGTCTTGTTGGACAAACCCTTGTAGTACAAGTACAATCAGTTTATGGATATCATTGGAAGTAACAAAGATATGAACGTTTAAACTTTAAGGTATTCAATTAGACAGAGAGATCCGACGTGTAACGTGACGTCACATTACACGACTTGCATAGAAAGTTCATTCTCGTTTTGCTAGAAAGACATAGACTAAAAACTTCCGCTCATATCTTGCTCATTTTTAGGTTTCCGTACCCAAAAGGTCAAAACTGGACGGACCCTTCTGACTGAGACTTCGCTGTTCGCCCGTCTGTTTGACCGTCTGTCACCAGGCTGTATCTTATTAACCGTGATAGCTAGACAGTTGAAATTTTCATAGATGATGTATTTCTGTTGCCGCTGTTACAACAAATACTAAAAACAATAAAATAAGTATTTAAGGGGTCTTCAATACAAGAAACGAGATTATTTGTCGTTTTTTACGGAACCCTTCGTGCGCGAATCCGACTTGTACTTAGCCGGTTTTTCCAACAGAATATATTGGCAATTTTTTCTTTTATTTTTCATCCTAGTATCATATTATTTTGTTATAAGTTATATATAAAAAGTATCCTATGTTTTAATCCAGAGCATAAACTACTACCATACCAAAATTCATCGAAATCCGTTCAGTGATTTTTGCGTGAAAGAGTAACAAACATCGATTCATACATCCATCCTCACAAACTTTCACATTTATAATATTAGTAGGATTCTTTGAAACGTCAACAACATACAACAAATTGAGGCACAACTCGCGAAAACCGCAAAAAGTTTCGTCGTTATATTGTACCGAGTAGACGAGTAGTCAAGTAGGCGAGTAAAATAATATCCCTCATTATAAATACAGTGGAGTAGCACTGACAGTGGCCAGAATTCAAGTTTTTAAACTCATTTCGAGAGCGTTTTCGAATAAGTTATATGGAATGTAAAAAGTAGTGTTTTCAGTTTTGTAATTAGTACGGATATTCTACAGAAGTATTTAGTGATAATGGCATTATGGCACAGAGTAGAAAATATATATATATATACTTATTACTTACGTACAGAGAAAAAAAAGCGACAAATTTCATAGACGATCCAAATCGATCCAAATAACCATGCAAAAAATCGTCCCCATCGTTGGTGGGTACCAACAGATTTCAAACCTATCTCAGTTAATAGCTCTTGCCACGCTGATTATTATTTGGTATGCCGATATCCATCTCAGGAGTGGGGTTTTGACAGAAATTAAAATGTTACTTTTTTATTGTTTTATATTAGCGACCACTCCAGCTTCGCACGGGTGCGATGTATTATACAATATATAAAGCTACCTCTTGAATCACTTTTTGTTCATTTATGAAAACTGCATTAAAATCCGCTGCTTAGTTTAAAAGGTCTCAGCGAACAGGGCGACTTAATTTTATACTTATAAGGCAGGATAATGACAAACATACAGTGATGTTGTGTAAATCCCGTAAAAACGGATGACTTTTTTATCCAGTCTATCCTGTTCGGCGTCGCCGTCCGGTAATCCGATCATGTCCTGCAGAGTGATTAAAATGGCACTTTCCTGAACACTCTGTAACTATATACGAAATAAAAAGGAAGAAGTAAGCTTTAGTTACAGTATTAACATGAGACAAGAGTGAGTTGTAATTAAAATGATTATAATGTGTAGAATAGGGGAGATGACTACACCATAACTATCTAAAATATTTAGTTTCATTAATATCCTCAGATGTATTGAGGCATTACTACTTGGTAAATGTAAAAAAATATAATATTTTATGTGTAGTTTAGTAATTAGATATCATCATCCTAGGATCTTCAATTCTTTTTAGGCAAAAACTGTTTTTTTTACATTTACCATCTTTATAATTTCAGCTATAAGATGTCCACTAATTGATTAACATTTGGACTTAGGCCTGCCGAAAAGAATGCATCCAGTGGTTTAAGCCAGCGTGGGCCCGTAGCAAATTCTGTCACGGGGATGCCCGAGCCAAAAGCGGGAGAGCGGAGAGAGCGAGCTTAATATGCTCTTTATATAAAACGCGAGCGAGCAAATTTTTATTCTATTTTACTACTTAAACTAAAATTTACACCCTGAAAGACTATGTTCTTTACAAAATACAATTAAATCAATAGCCTGAAACCGACTGACGGTACTAAGTAACATAATATATTGTGTTTTGTACTTTCTATATTTAAAATTTGTTCATGTTTAAAACCTGAAAGACTGTGAACTTCGGAAAATACAATCAAATCAATAGCCTAAAACAGAACGTCAGTACAAAATAATATAATTTAAATATAAAGCGAGCGAGCAATTTTTTTTATTATTTTACTGGTTTAAGGAATACCGTTAAGAGCGTAATGTAATTCTATTTAGTTTTTTTTTTTTCGAATTTTTTAAATTATATTTCTGTCTAAATGTCTTTACATAAGTAGTAGATCATATGACCAAAATATGCGTAAGTGATTATTTATACAACCTTATTTATACACAGGATTATGGAAAGTTTTAATATTTTATTGTTCACAATCTATGACTTCGTGAAATATATTCTAGTTGAGAATTAATTCTTATGTTTTCATTATAAGAAAAACCTTGTGGCCATGTATAACCACAAGGATTATTTTGGATTTCCATACTTTTTAATTTTTTTTTGGCTGTAAGGTGCGACGCCCCAAGGGGCCTCGCGCGAGGCCCCTTAGGCTGCGAGGCCGTAGGCGGTTGCCTACACCGCCTCTGCTAATATGGAATGTTAAAAAGCTCGTTAGATACTTTTTTTGAATTCAGAACTATTTTATTCAGCTATATTGTGCCTTACACAATAGAGCTCCATTGTGTAAGGTACAATATAGCTAAAAATCGAAGTAACAAGAGTTGAGTTTTTTAATTGCTGTCTTGTGTTCGACTTTCTGCATTATTGTATTAGCGCAGAGTTCTATTTTCAGCGCGGTTTTTACTATGTACGAAAAATATTTTTACGCTCCCGCGGTCGTCGCGGTCAGACAAACGCTGGAGCGCGGGGCCCCACAAAGCGCGGGGCCCGTAGCATTTGCTACACCCGCTACTAGGCTAATCCGGTACTGAATGCATCCATCGCTGTTCCTTCTGTGTTAAGCCTATTTATGTACAGATATATACGTGTAGGATATAATATATTACATACACAGCACAAGATTGGCTTTAAAATAAAATATGTATAATAAAAATCTTACAATAATAATAAAAATACCACTTTACGAGATATTAATTTGACTAGTAAAAATTTTGTAGTTGTGCGCGGGCGCATATAAACAAATAGCTGTAACTCGACAAAAAGTGAATAAGATTTTGATTATTATTGTAATAATTGTAACTTTTAGTGAGTACTTTTGAGTAAGCGACTCACATACACACGTAGTCCGTACCATCATATATGATAAAAAACATATTACCTTAGGGTCAATTCACACCGAAACGAAACGGCGCCGCATTTTTTAAATTGCTATTCAAAATTGATTGAACTTTATAATTGCATTAGAAGATACACGTTCCAATGATCGTAAGAGCTCGAATATCAGGTTGCACCGCGCTGCACAGCGCATGTGCAGTGTATGACTGTTGTCATATGAAACGTGTATCTTAGTAGAAAATAGAATAATGTTCAATTTTGAATAGCTATCTTAAAAATGCGGCACCGCTTAGTTGCGCGTCGTGTGATCTGACCCTTAACCTGAAGACTTGATAATATTAAAGTCTTATAGAATTTTATCGCGGTGTTTTCCTAAAGAAAAAGGAATAAAGTGGGCAAAAAAGCTCTTGTTGTTCACCTCCTAAATGCTTTGTAGCTCCAATACTTTTTTCGTCAAACTCGTGATAAGAATTTTTACACACTTTAAACGTCTCGATGAAATCATAATTTGTCGTCCTAATGGGACGCCACAAATCTCAATACAAAAACTTTCGCAACACCGACATTGTTATTAATTGTTTGTCCTGAGTCCAAAGTATATTTCTAAGCGTAAGTCCACAAACAAGACACGGTGCCCCATTTTTAAGATAGCGATTTAGAATTGAACTTAATTCGCTACGTAAGAAGATACACGTTTCATTGCAAAAGTTGTACTTTCGAGCTGCATCGCTCTGCGCAGCGCGGCGCCGCTCTTGCAATGAAACATGTCTGTTTGTGTAGTGAATGAAGTTTAATTTTAAATAGCTATAATAAAAATTCCGCGCGGCGTCGCGTCTCGGTGTGAGCTGATCCTTACGTTTCAATCCGATTTCTTTCAATTTAATATAAGATTATTTAGAATACCTCAACTCCAGTAATATTGTGAATTGTAATGGACGGGTGGGTTTCAATCTTGTACTGCGGTAGATGTTCACGGTTGCTTTGTGCGACCCCTCGATTGCTCCATCTAGACTCAGGGATCCCCAAACTATTTTGGACAAGTGACCCCTTTTCCAAAATGAACTGTTATCTCAGACCCCCATGGCCAAATTACATACTTTTAAGATCAACCCCCTTATTCATAATGGTCCGCTAACTTAAAACAGCTGCTACAGGGTCTTATTTTTCTTTCTGACTTAGGTCAATAGAAGAAGACAGAGTAATTAGCAATGCTTTAAGTTAGCAGACTATTATGAATAAGGGGCCTATCTTTAGTTTTTTCTATCTATTGATACAAAATACCTAGGTACTAAAGTACCAACTGGAAAACTTTGCACTTGGTTAAGTGAGTAAAGTTGACTTCATTTTCTCATCAAAATTTAACAAAATAAAAAGACACAATTCAGTAAATATCTAGTTTAATTTATAATGATTATTACAAATTAAGTACTTAAAGAATCTTAAGTAGGTAGGAAGTTATATTTAAAAAAGTCGCAAAGGGAAAATAAAACATTCAGTGTGATGGATGAACCTATATCTACCAATCTAGCTACATCCGGTTCAATATTGGTGAGTTGCAGCCTTAAATCTCCACGTTAGTTGATTTTCAAACGATTTCTTTGTTTCGTCAAGATGTTTGTTACCACACTGAAGCTTTTTTCAACTAGGTATGATGATGGAAAAGCGATAAGGTATTTTTCAGCAATGTTCCACAATGTAGGATACTGTGTTTCAATGTTGCGTTGCAACCAGAACTTCTGATAGCCTTGGTTGAACTTCTGCATAAGCTCTTCGTCTGTGCTGATGGTAATCAACTCTTCTTGCATTATCACATTGGCTTCTTCTATGGCTGTGGTATTGTACGAATTTATTATCCATTGAGGAATTTGTAAATTTAAAAGATCCTCTAACCTCTCCGTGAAATCCTTGTGTAATGCGTCCAAGTGAATGACATATAATAAAATGACATCATTTTGAAGCATTTCTGGTAATTTTGACAAATGCGGAAACTGCGACTGCGAAACTTTTCTGCCTAAATTTTGTTTATACCAATATAATATATTAGTTTACCCACGAAGGCCGATATTATTGATTTTGTTTTAATCAAGTTAAGATCGTCACCCTGCAGCTGCAAATTAACTTTGTTGAACATTCCAAAGATATCAGTCAAGTAATAAATATCTGTTTTACAATTGTTCAGATTTTCTTTCAAATTCGGATCTTTTTCTTGTAAAAACTCCAACACAGATTCAAAAATGGCTGAAAATCTTTCTAAGCAAGAGCCTCTTGATAACCAGCGAACTTCAGTGTGCAGAAGTAATCGAGTATAGACTTCGTCGTTTTCCTCACATAGCTGAGCAAATAACCGAGAGTTCAAAGAATTGCTTCGAATCTTGTTGATAGCATTTATTACATATTGTAAAGACTTATGCAATCTAGGACTCAGCTTTTTTGCTACTAAATGCTGCCTGTGAATCACGCAGTGAATGACCAGTACATCAGGCAGTTGTCGCTTTAAGTGAGCTATAAAACCACGATGACGACCAACCATAGACGGTGCACCATCAGTTGCAACAGAAACAATGTTCTTCCATGGAATAGCTTTGTCAGTAAAAAAATGTTCCACGGCCTGAAAAATCGATTCTCCTCTGGTATTAGTCTCTAAAAATGTAGCAAAAAGCAGTTCTTAGCACATATTTTCATCTTTGATATATCGAACATAATATTCTAACAACAGAGCTTCATTGCCGGGTAATGTAGACTCGTCCAACTAGAGAGAGAATCTGTTGGTCTATAAGAACTTGCATAAAATGTTTTCCACATCGCGTCCCATCTCGTCTATGCGTCTCTGAACGGTGTTATTGCTCAAAGGTATTCTCTTTAAAATATCATGTGCGGGCTTGTGCAACACATTGTTAAGGACCTCCGCAATGGCTGGTAAGATATGCTGCTCTCCAATTGTGTGGGGTTTCCCCGACTTCGCTATTAGTAAAGATATATTATAGGACGCTCATAAACCATCATCGTCTTATAGACGATCATATCAATAGATGATGACGCAAACATCGATCTTATGGATGGCCTTTGTCTAGTTTTTCTTTAAGTGCTTGAAAAAATGACAAGGGCTTACTTTTTTGTCAGCATGTAGGGTAAAAGTGGGATAGATCACTTTCTGTAAGCTGACTATAACTTTTTTTTTAAAGCACTATTCGAGTGAGTTAACTATTTGTAACAACTATAGTCCTTATACTTACTATCTACTCATATCATTATTCAATGCATACCGTAAATTTGTAGATATTCGGCTCTAAAAAAACTTATTGTTTGAGGATAGACGCCTACTGTATAGGGTAGTTGCCCCTAGCAAAATTTCGACATGAGTATAGATGCCCTACAATGGGATAGATGCCTCCGTAATAAAAAAAAAATTCGTAGAAAATTAAATAAAATGTTTATTTGCTTTCTTAGTTGCAATAATATATTATAAGGTTTTCTTATCCAAATATACCGTAAAACTGAAGTAAATGGCACTTTTATAGGAACAAATGGCTCAGTCTTTCAATCATTCTTTGGGTAAACTTAGCAACTTAACAACGTCTATTAAAAATTCTTTAAAACTTTACAGAACTAAATTTAGGAATAATAAAACTTAAAACAAATCCGTCCCTTAAGACTTCTTTGGGAAAAAACAAAGCTTCCTTCTTAAAAAAAATAACAGTAATCAAAATTTTCAAATAATCAACAAATATAGAGATACTGTTTACTTTGGCCAGGTTACTTATTCTTTGAATTCACTTTGGCCAGGTTAGCTTTTAGAGCTGCAAGCTTCTTCTTGTGTCCACATCTATTACAGTAATCGCCATATAGAGTGCATTCTTCGTGTAACCAGAGTTTACACATCAGGCACTGAATCCAGTCCGCCGTGGACTTGGTACTTGCATAGTCATCGAAACATTCTCTGCATTGAGTATTTTCTTTATCAGATTCAGTCTGGTCAGAATCTGATTCATCGAACTCTTGTTCACTTTCAGAGCTAAACCTCGGTCTTTTCTTTTTAGGAACTGATTTTTGGTTGTTTTTTCTAGGTTTGTCTGGTGTTTGCTTCTTAGCTTTACCTTTCAACTTAGCTTTCTTAGAGTTAATATGTTCTTCTGAATTTAAAACGGCAGCACCTTGCTTGCCTCTTTTGTATAATGGAACAGAAATTTTCGGGATAGGTGAACATTCGTTAAGATATTTACTTGGAGTTATGACTTCTACAGTTTCAGGCTCCCTATTGATAGTTGACGACGATGGACCAGGCTGGGGCTCAACATAATATGAATTCACATCAGCATTAGCGTCGAGTTCCCTTGCTACTGGTTGGTCTTGAGCAAGGTTTCCTTCATCTAGATTTTGAAAGCTGTTATCAGAGATAGCAAAGTAGCTGTCGGGAATAGCAGAAGGATTGTACGGGAAAATACCACATGCACGAAACCCATTCACAGCATTAGAAGAGGTAGCAGCGCGAGCCCATGTGTTACCTATTAATTTTCCAGCAATGTGTCGATCTATTTTTCGATCTTTGTGACTCAACATCCAGTTTTTAGTTTCTGAAGCGAAGTAAGTTTTGAAAGGTTTAAAAAAACTCCGGTCAAGCGGTTGTAAAGCCTGTGTAGTGTGGCTTGGCAAACAGAACAATATGATGTCATTTTCTTGTGCTAATTCTAGTAAATCAATAGCAGTAGTATGAGATGAATGCCCGTCAAGTATAAGCAAAACCTTACCCTGTGGTTTTATTGGCACGAACTGTTCTTTCAGCCACTTTTGAAAGAGTTCTGAGTTGACGTAGGCAGATTTTTTGTTCATGTACACATTGGCTCCGGGCGGAAGACCCTCTTGGAACTCTGGTCTTTCATTGACCCCCTTGATAATGACCACCGGAGGAACATAGTTGCCAACAGCGTTACAGCAAGCTATAATTGACATTGTCTCACCTTTTTCGCTAGAAGTGATGGAATTTGGCACCTTTAGTAGCAATAACTTTACCAGGATTATTGTTCATTTGAACTCCAGTTTCCTAATCCTGCAAATAAAAAAATAAGAAACTACCTAAATAAAAAACAATAATAAACTGTTAAATTTGCACACTATCTTATTTTTATCATACCCAGGTAATAGATGTTTATTAGGTATTACTGACTTACTCATTGATAAACTTGGATACCTATATTAGGTAAGTAACTATAGTAGGTAATTAGGTATAGAAAATTTATATTAGGTAAGTAGGTACCTATCAGCATAAGAACGAAAACCAAAGCAAACTAAACACTTCAAAGTTTAGGTACCTACCTACTTAACATCTTAAGTGTAAGTAATTTTTACAAATACTTTTATACCTACCTATTTAAAATATGTTGTGTTTACTGTAGCGGGCTTCGACCTCTTGATTGTAAGTCCTGATGTGTGTCTGAGTGGTGATGATAATAATACAGCAACAATTATTATATTCTCCTTTATTGGTGCTTAACACTGATTACGTATTACATATGAGGTATATGCCTAACATAACAATATACCTACGTCTACACTATTTATAGCCTTTTGGCCAACTGAAATAATCTAACTAAATAGGCTTTACTTCATGACATCTGTCAATGTCAAATATGACATTGACACTTACTTTTGTCAATATGCAACATTTACCATGGGGCAAAAAAAATTACAATCAAATACTAAAACAAATTAAACTAGTAAATTTTTACAATTGAAACAACTAAGGCAACTGCAAACTGTTGCAAACAGTCTACAGATAGCTCAACTGATCACTATCACACAGTGGGGCAATGCTGATGCGCTGTGTCGGATAAAAACTGTTTGGTACTGACACTGTAAATTGTTCATAAACTGCAGATATTTTATGGTTACGCTATTAACTCGCGTAGGGAGCTCAGCATTTTGTAAATTCTTTTTCAGTCACTTTACTTCACTTAATTTAGCTATGTAATAACTTTGTAATCTCTTGAAATAAATGAGTACTTATATGAGTTATTATCGTTCAAGCTCCAACGAATTTCAAAACGCAAATGAACTTTCAACCTAAGTGCAAGCTCATTAAATAGTAAAATATCAGGAACACGTTTGGACTTGTTGATCGTTCGTGTTAAATTGCGTAAGCGTCAAATAGAGAGCAAGTCAAAACGCGCCTGAAAGACGTACGCTCGAACTCATTATCTTGCACAAACTTGTCCACACTGACTTGCCGAGTTTTTCATCTTGTACGAGCTTGAGACTTTACATTACTACAACAATGCTATTTCCTACAAAAATATTAATTATTCGTAGTACACGTAACACAACATAAACAATACAGTATCTACCTATCTTGAAAGTTTTAAATAAGAACTTGTGTTAATTTAATAGGGGTCGATTTTTAGACCTCGACCCCCAAAATCAGTTTTCGTTTATGTCGACCCCTAGTAAACCGATATCGACCACTTTGGGAAACCCTGAATTCTAGACCGATAACATGTATCGTGTCTACGGTTGTCTGTGCTCTATAATTTTGAAATAGAAAGCTAATCAAATTCTACAATCTACTACGTTACTATACATAATCGATGGTTTTAAAAAAAAGAATCTTATAATTTAAACGAGCTTTATCTTGTATATATATAATCGTAATCTCGGAAACGGTTGCAAATATTTCCATGAAATTTAGTATGCACGAAGTTTTGGGGGAAAAAAATCGATCTCTAAAAATCTGCGCACGTTTTAGATATATTTTTTTTGTCGTGCAAAACAATATATCAATTTCGACTCAATAGAAGTTTTGATAGAGTCGAAAGAATGTCAGACCGATTGAGAGAGAGGATACCTGCCATCTTTGTAAGTACCTCGTTGTAATATTCAGTGTAAGTTCTTATCCTCTCCTTTACTTCATATTTTATTATCACTAATCTCCGTGATGTATGTTACTCATAGTATAAATCATTATGAATGTTACTTTTCTTTCATCCGTACTTTATGCTTGTATGTAAGCATACAAGCTGCGGCCCGCAACTTCGATTGCGTAGCACTAACGGGAACAAAATCCTATTTTTTTAAACGGAACCCTAAGATAAAAGTAGAATAAGTTACTCCTTATAACATCAGCTATCTGCCAGTTAAAGAACCGTGAAAATCGGTCTTGGCGTTTTAGAGATTAGCCGGAACAAACGGACAGACGGACAGCCAAAATGATTTTTTTATCATTTTGGCTGTATTTATATAAATATAAATGGTTTTTTTCTTAATTATCAGTACCGTATATACTTTAATATGCATTTAGTGAAAAGCTGTTAATTTAAAATTACAAAAAGACGCTACAATTTTATTTATTTGTATAGATATTCATTAAAAAATGTATGAAACACGGGATTTTCACTTGCCGTATTAAGTTACAGGATGGGCGCGGTAGGGGCGAGGCCGTTTATGAAATATTATCGCAACATTCGTTATGATTACTTAATTAATAACATTAGGCACTTTTACTAAATAAAATATGTTTTATTTAATGCACCTTATGTCATAACGAGTGTATATAAATACGTCTTGAATTTTTCTGAATGAAATGAAAGTATTATAAATAATAGGCTACTTGACCTTGTTTTTATTTATGTCCTAAACGCTTCATAATTGTTTCATTACACAAAAAAAATATTACATTATTTTGAAACCTAAAAACCTACAAAAAAATATTTTAAAAATACCTTAATACCTTTTTTAAAACCGCCGAAAGTCCCTATGCGCCACGTTGGTTGATAGATTATCTGTGCTGTGACGTCATACTAGTACTATATGTAATCTGTGCTATAGTCCGTAGTAGTCAAATGGCGGTGTGACGTTCCGTTTGACGTTTTGACATAAATGAAAATTAAGCAAATATAAAGTTAAGAATTTTAGAACAAACATGGAAAAGAACAGAGGAAAACCATTTTAAGCTAATTCAATATAGCATGGAATTAGAGAAAAAAAAAACATAAATAATGACTTTATATGATGACAATGTTATATGATGTTAATTTACAGAAACACGTTCCGTTTCACTACCACATATGTGTTTAGTGTGTTTGTGTCGTCATATGCTTTCCGGAAGTTACTTCCAGGTGTTTTCATCAGTAGACATTAAAAAACAAAATACATATTTTTTAATCAACTTTATTTATCAATATTAAGTTTTAAATTTATGATATCGCTAGAATACGTGTCCCTAAGCCAAGTACTAAAGGAAATGATCCTTCAATGTATGAAATTAAATATGAGTCATGTAGCCTATCATTACTTTCGTCTAGTGATATTTTGATTACAAGAAAACGCATTTTTATCGATATTTATTTATTTCCATACAGATCTCTTTAGTATGGAAATAAATAAATATTGTAACTTGTCTAATAGCGACGAGGCGTCTATATTTTGTGAGGATATATATTTTGTGATTTATAAAAATAATCTCTCCGCCCCCTAGTAAGGCACTCCCCCTGTTAAACTAGAATGTGCGCTGAGAAAATACTAATTTTACCCTTTATGATGAAGATTAATGTTTAACAGGTCTAATATGACCTGCTAAACATTAATTTTCCTCTATTGTACTTGAAGGCGTTTGGCAGGTATTTCATATTATTACATACAGGGCCGGATCTACAATATAGCTTTTTGGACTTCAGTCCAGGGCCCGTGGATTCAAGGGTAAAGCTAAGGATCCACCTAAGTCAAGTGAAAGTCAAAAATAGACGATAATGGGAAAAATCCAAAATTGTATTAAATTAAACAGATCGTTAGTATTTTAAGTGTCTTATTTTTTTCCTATACTTTGATTAATTAGGTGGGCCCCTATTAGTAGTATTAGCCCGGGGCCCCTAAACTTACGGTCCGACCCTGATTACATAATATTCCCTTTGCACAAATTGCACAATGGTATGAAGGTGCAATCGAATACATTTCAAACGCCATTACTCGTAACACGCCTCGGCTTATAGTATACTTTATTCAGTAGTAAAAACATTTTTCAATCAATGTAAAACCGTCTTCGAGCTCATAAGCCGGTTATACTGCCTACTGATAAAACGATCAACTTGAATGAAATAATTGTATTGCGTTTTCATTGTTCATTGGATGTTACCGAAATTTTATTTAAACGGTAGGTACTAGGCTGAACTAGGGTAAATTTTCAAGTGAGCTAGATAGACGAAATCTGAAACTAACGGGAAATAAAATGTTGAAATTTATTTTTTTGCCCGACTACGGCGAAGCTAAAAGGAAGGGTAATGATTTTAAATAAAAATAATAATTAATTTCAGACTTAACAATATAGTCCATACTTGTTAGTAACAAAAATCTTAATACCTATGTTAGTAAATACAAATCCTACTAATATTATAATTGCGAAGGTTTGTGAGGATGGATGGATGGATGGATGGATGTTTGTCACTCTTTCACGCAAAAACTACTGAACTTATTGTCATGGCTCTGGATTAAAACATAGGCTACATTTTATCCCAATAAAGTATAGTGTTCTCGTGGAATACTTTAATTACGCGGGCGGAGTTGCGGGCAAAAGCTAGTGTCTATTTTTTGCACTATTTAATTGCACTCTAAGCACAGGGGCGACACTCTCTACAAATGATAGCTCGAGCACGAATGTCAGCCATGTTGACTGAGAAGCCTAATGCTGACACCGAAATCAGACAAATGTATCATAAATTTTATGAAATTATATTATACGAGGGCTGATTGATAAGTTTCCGAAACGACAAAGAAAAACTTCAAAAATCTATTTAAAATAAATTTATTTCTCAACGTAGTTTCCTTCTACCTCGATGCATTTAGTCCAGCGCTTCTCCAATGCCGTTACACCAGTTTGATAAAATGTTTTCTCCAACCCCTCAAAATACTCGTCCACGGCAACAATGACTTCTTCATTTAATGAAAATCTCTGGCCACCTAACCATTTCTTCAGGTTTGGTAATAAGTGGAAGTCGCACGTGGCCAGATCCGGGGAATAGGGTGGATGCGGTAGCAATTCGAACCGCAATTCATGGAGTTTGGCGACTGCAACCATTGACGTGTGTGCAGGTGCGTTGTCATGGTGGAACAAAATTTTTTTCTTGGCCAAATGTGGTCGTTTCTTCTGGATTTCTTCACTTAATTTTTGCAGCAAGCTTGCGTAGTACTCTCCATTCATTGTTTTTCCTTTTTGCAGATAATCCACTAAAATAATCCCTCGAGCATCCCAAAAAACAGTCGCCATCACTTTGCCGGCCGACAAAACCGTTTTTGCTTTCTTCGGCGCAGGTTTTCCGCTCTCAGTCCACTGCTTAGATTGTTTTTTTGTCTCGGGAGTATAATGATGTATCCAGGTTTCATCGACTGTTACATAACGCCGCAAAAACTCATTAGGATCTCGGTTAAACAGCGCCAAACACTCCGATGAATCGTCCACTCGACGTTGCTTTTGGTCTACAGTGAGCAAACGCGGCACCCATCGCGCGCAAAGCTTTTTCATTCCCAAATGTTGGTGCAAAATATTAAAAATGCGTTCAGATGAAATGCTCACCATCTCTGCTATCTCTCGCAACTTTAAGCGCCGATCATTCAATACAATTTTGTGAATTTTTTTGATCATGTCCGGATTCGTGACTTTATTTGGACGGCCAGACCTGTGGGCGTCTTCGCAGCTCTGTCTTCCACGTTTAAAATCAGTTACCCAGGTGTGAATTGTACTCAATGCAGGAGCAGAATTACCTAAAACATTGTCTAGCTTGGTTTTAATCTGGGTTGCTGTTTTCTCTTTTAAAACGTAAAACTTTATCACCGCACGAATTTCGTTTCTTTCCATTGTTAAGAAAATTTACGACAGAGAAAGTTCTACGTCCTCTCAAACAAATTCCATCAGTTCGATTAAATTCAAATTTGGCGTTCTATTTTCAAAAAGTTGCCAGAATATAATGTAATATTCCTTTTTTGCGTATCATTTTTTTAAGTTCGTCGTTTCGGCCAGTTATCAATCAGCCCAGGTATTGTGAATTACGACAAATCACGAAATAACTAGTGGCCAGCCCCGTGAACGAAACTCCGGGATAGAAAAAACTCGCGCCCTGCTCGCCGCGCGCACCCCCGGCATAGGTCTAGCCACGCACACATAACTGCGAGCTGTCAATCGTGTATGGCTGGAACTATATTCTCCAGAGCACTGAAAATAGAACTCTGTGCTAATACACTAAAGTTGAAAATGGAAGTTTCTAGTGTCGAGGTGTCATATTATATGACATTGACATTTAACTCGACGCTCGATTCGATGTGTTCGATTTTCAACTCTATTGTATTAACGGAGAGCTCTTTTTTCAATGCTCAGAATATTCTACGGCCTTCCGGATTCCGGATCGTACAGTACCAGCCTAAGTCCATCGAATGACGGTTATTTGCGTTAGTAATATGTATACCTAGTCTTGCCATAAATACTGAAACAAAGAAAAAAAATCTATTGCAAATAACATTTATTACTTTTACAGTGTGTTAGTTTAATACATAAATATAAAACAATTTAAAATATAAAAAGCTTATTCGAAGTGGTCTCCATTGGCTGCAATACAGTCCTCTAAACGTTGAAGCCAGTTATCAATAGAAGCATGCACTCTTTCCATGGGAAAATTCTTCACTGCCAATCGTATAAATCAAGTACAATTAAGTTAGGCGAGCGACTTTGTTTCGAAGATGACTATGGAGCTTGGATTTGAAAATGGCAAGTGACTTCGACTCTCGGATGTCACGCGGTAGATCATTCCACAAGTGCGTAGCCTTCACAGCAAAAGAATCCGCAAAGTAACCGGACTTGGTAATTGGCACAAGAAGTTTATTGCTGTACTCGGAGCGTAACGCACGGCTTTGGTCAGCACTTCGAAATTGAAACTAATCCTTTAGATATGGGGGAGAACGAGGGTCAAATAAGACATTGTATAGGGAGGCTATGCTCTTCCCGACGAAGCCTGATAGGCAGCCAATTAAGTCGCTGTCGATACTCAGAGACGTGGTCGAACTTGCGCAGCCCATACACGAACCTGATGCAGATGTTTTGTAGTGTTTCTAATTTGTTAAGGTATTCCTTATTGAGATCTATCAAACAAACATCTGCATAGTCCAAGATAGGAAGAAGTAAAGATTGCGCAAGCTCGACTTTTTTCTTAATGGGAAGTAGGTTTTTCCAACGGTTAAGTGACCCCACCGCAGCAAAGAGCTTACGACTTACCTCTGAAATGTGGTGAGACCTAAGGGTTGAGTCGAAGTAAATACCCAAGTTCTTAACTACCCCACTGTAAGGTAAAGTTACTTTGTCAAAAGTTATACTAGGCAGGGAGTAGGCGGTAGGCGGAGCGGCCGCTTTATTTGCCTCGATCCGCCGATGATTATAATTTGCGACTTGTTGGGGTTGACCCTTAAGCCATGGCACTGACCTCCAATGGAGGATTGTCGCAAGATCCTTATTAATTGCCGCAAAAGCCGAACTAAGGTCATTAGCAGGAGCGTGGGTGTAAATTTAAAGATCATCTGCATAAAGGCAGAAGAAGCAGGACAGGAGGGGAGTGAGGAAATTGATAAAAATGGAAAAAAGGAGGGGGATAAAACACCACCCTAAGTTATGCCTTAGGGTGGTGTGGCGGCAGATATATCACAGAACCTAGATACCCGATCATTGGCCCGAATACGTTGTTGCCTCCCAAAAAGATAACTGCGAAACCACTCCAGCACAACATCAGAGAAATGAAGTGCGCCTAACATTGCAATAAGGATGTCATGGTCTACAGTATTGAAGGCATTACTGAAATCGAGTAAAGCTAAAACAGTAAGCTGCTGATGATGACATGGCCAGACGCACATCGTCAGAAACCTTGGTTAGAGCTGTAACCGTACTATGCCCGGGACGAAAACCAGATTGGAGACGACTGAGCAAACCATTGTAATTAATGAAAGTACTTAATTCTTGATAGACAAGGCACTCAAGGACTTTTGATAGGAATGGAAGTATGGATATAGGTCGGAAATGAGAGGATAACGTAGGACATTTCACTTTGGGTATAGGGATTACTGCAGCTTTTCGCCAACAACTGGGGAATGTACTGGAGCTAAGCGAGTAATTGAAAATGTGGCAGAGGACAGGGAGTACAACAGGAAGGCTAAGAGTAATCATTCTCCTGCTAATATCATCAACACCCTCAGCGTTTGACTTAATGGCTAAAATAGTTTTCTCAACCTCTGGCATAGAGATGGCTTTAAAAACGAAAGGAGAAAACGGAGGATCAGATGTAGGAGAAGGTAAAAGGGCAGTTATGGACTGTTGTTTAACGGAGGCCGGGATGGGGCTGGTAGTGTTGAGGTGAAGATTGAAGACATCAAGCTCAAGGTTGCGAGAAAGGGAGGACTTTGATTTTACGCTGCAGAACAATACGGGGTTTGGGCTTAGGAGAACGAATTCTGTAGGATAGGATGATTAGGTCATGGTAGGAGAAGGCTTCAGCATTAAATTGCCCATGTGCGCTTACGTGATCAGACGAGGAAACTATTATCAGATCAAGCAAAAAGGGTGTGCAATTAGGAAAGAAATTTGTTGGATTAAGGAGAAGGATATTAAGATTAACGGAGTTTATTAAGGAACGGAGTTTGGAGCCACGAGTCATGTGTAATTTGTCTTTGTTCACTAGACAGGTGTTAAAGTCACCCATAATTATTGTGTGGTCTACAGTAGTGACATATTTTTCTAACAAGACTTCAAACTTATGGAAATAGTCAATATTTAGAGAAGGGGAGTAGAACACACCAAGAAATGTTTTAAATGCCCAAATAACACTTCTAAGAGTAGGTGTTCAGAGGATTCGGAGTAATCAAAGGGAGATTTATCAAGGATATGGTAGGAAAAGTGATTTCTAAGATAAATAGCCACACCGCCACCACCTTTGCCCGCTCTATCATTACGGATAAGGACAAAATCAGGTAAGGAGTAAGAAATAGAAGGGAGACAAGGCTTTAGGAAAGATTCAGAGACGAGTATTGCATGAACATTACAGTTGTTTGAAAAAGTGGCAAGGAGGTCATGATAGTATGCTGGGATGCTCTGGGCATTGATGTGCACTGCTTTGAATTTTCGAGGAAACGATTCAGTTAGAGCAAGCCGTACTCTCTAAAACTGACCATAAATCATAATCCAACGGATTAAGATCGGGACTAGACGACGGCCAGTCTTCGGCTCTGATGAAGTCCGAAACGTTCGTTTCCAACCAAGATTGCGTAGACCGTGCTTTATGACCCGGCGCCGAGTCTTGCTGGAAGGACCATTCTTGGTTATTGAACATGGTGTTGTTAAGGGGCTTCACTACCTTCTCAAGTATGGTATCTTGATACACTTGTGCCGATGTTTTGATACCTTTTCACAAAAGTATGGCTCAGTCACTCCTTCATAGCTTCATAGCTAAAACCATCACTGAAGTCGGATAGTGCCCACGTTGCACTCTGTCGACTAATTGGGAAGCTTCCTTAGAGCTTTGAGCATAAATACGGGCATTTTTTTTGTTAAAATGTTGCTCAATTGTAAAAAAAATCTCATCCGTAAACAAAATTTTTCTGTGACCTCCCTTTGCGTTCCGCTTCAGTAGTTGTTTCGATTTTACCACCCTATTCTTTTTTAAATTATCAGTTAAGAAATGACCAGTTCGTCTATTATAGGCTGCAGGTCCTAAGTGATCTTTTAAAATACGCGACATGGTTCTAGGTGCTATCTTCATCTCCCGAGATAAAATCTTTTGATAATAAATAAAAAACACAAACATTTTACTAATACCGAGCGTATGGAGAGTTTTAAAAATTGCATTTGGCTCCATACCTACTTTGTGTAATACAATCACAGCGATTCGGTTCTCTTTATCACCCCACTCCATTTTAATATCGCAAAATATTGTACAATGTATTGGCGCCAAAATGAGAAAAATCAATGAACAATTATATAAAAATGACAGATTCCAAATTCAAATGTAATATTTTGTTTATTTTTAATTTTAACAGTATTTATGGCCAGACTAAGTTACTCTTTGCTATAAGTCCATTGTAAGTCTTCTGTTTAAAACTGACTTATAGACCACTCATGTAAAAACTTTGACAGTCCAATGTACAGCGAGCAAGCATGTTCTCATGCTTGTGTGTTCCCTCCACTCTCTTTCTATGTCCTCTGTATTTCTATGTCCTCTGTCTTTGTATGTATGTATCATCGGTTAAAGCATATTTAAGAATCGATATCTTAACAGTTAGTACGGAAAAATTTAATCGTCGTTCTTAGTATTTTCTCCACAATTGATCCATTGATATCTCTCACCGTTTAAACTTTAAACTTTCCCTGAACTACAACAACCATTTCAAGATCAAAATTAGCCAAATATGTGCAGCCGTTCATGAGTAGCCAGACAGGAATTGCTATCCATTTCATATAAGAATATAATCTTAGTAGAAGAGATTATATCTAGAATAGATAGCCCTATAAGCTTTATTGACACCGCGATATGTCCTGTAAAAAGTGTATTGCCTTATTTATTAAGTCGTACAGATCGATGTTCGTGCATAATGTAGTGTTCCCCGTTGGGCCACGTATGCGTGACGACCAACAATGACCTATCATTGGCCGACGTACGTATCAGGTTATAAGAAGTATTAAGGAGTCAACTAAATAGTGTATAAAACAAGGTTTTGTTTGACCGCGACTACTCGTTTGTTGCCCGACAATTCGTTGCATTACTAGGTACGCATTAAGTTAAAATGATAATTTTACGCCTTTCATACGTTACGACTTACGTGGTATTTTTGAATCAGCAGAGATTCGTGAAATCATAACCTTTTTGTATGAAATAATAATCGATTTTGCTCGCTCGTTGTTTCTTATACCTATACAGTTTCGGCTTATATCGGTATTCAGTACCTAGTACCTACCTATAGGTATACATTTGTACATAGTTCATCACCACACACTACATATGTCTGCTCCCTCGAGACCGCCAGCATATGACGCTCTTTATGACGTTTAACGACAACGTTAACCTCTTCACTTTTATAGCTTCCTGGTACTTCAATTTTATTTGTTTTATTTATTTAATGACATTCGATTAGAAAAATTTCCGTCTAGACGTTTTTCTCACCATGGGAAAGCCATGCGAAAAGATAATCCAAAGTTACACAAAACTGGTGTAAAATATCGCTTCGAGGTATAATCTTAAAGATAGTATTTTAGTTTAGTTAAACTGTAATGTTGTAATTATCTTGTATAAAGCGAGAAGCGACATCTAGAGACTTCGTGTTTATTTTGTAGTGTATTTTATTTATTTTCTGTTTCCCCGGTAGCACGATTCCTCATTAGTGCTGTTGACTTTGGACAAATTTACTTTATTGGTCGTATGAGAAAAGTACACACTTTAAACTGTTCAAGAAAATACAGACAAGTTTTATTTTTCTTTACGTCTTCTTTTATATCAAGATTGTATAGTGCTACAAATTCAAACACTTTGATAATATTGTTGCTATATATTCTTTTTACCATTTTTATGTCACATTAAAATGGTTGTATTAAAATATGGTTTCATGAAATCTGAAGAGGGACGTATCACGTAAGGAAATATGTTTGTTTTATGTTTCACATTAAAAACCTAATTATGAAGAATAATATATTATTACTAGCTTTTATATATTATTACGTGAAACCGTAAAAACAGTATTCCACGGGAACCATACATTTTGCTGAGATAAAAAGTAGCCTATGTCCTTCTACGTGGTATACTTTAAATCTATGCCAAATTTAATGATGATCGGTTAAGCAGTTTTTTACGTGAAAGCGGAACAACCAAACAAACAAACTCACATTCACAACTAGCTTTTGCCCGCGGCTCCGGCATAAATACAGTATCCCACGGTGAACACTCAACTTTTTCGGGATAAAAGTAGCCTATGTTTTAATCCAGAGCCTAAACTACTACCATACCAATTTCATCGAAATCCCTGCAGTAGTTTTTGCGTGAAAGAGCAACAAACATCCATCCATCCATCTACAAACTTTCACATTTATAATATTAGTAGGATATTAATAAGGATTATACACATTGAAGATTGATTATACACATTGTACACTTTATACACATTGAAGATCCACTTGCAACTTTCAAGTATTCTTCATGATTCGTAGTCATTGCTAGAGTTTAACTATCTGTAACTTTAGAATTGAGTGTTTAACCAAGGACGTAGGTGTGTCAGTTATGTAGGTGAAATTGCTCCTGACTCCTGAGTCCTGACCCGAATTCACGTGGCGATGATCAATATTGCACTCTGCACTTCTATGCTAGACGTGCTCTGCATAACTCATGCTCTCCTAGTGCAAAACTCCCTCATACTTCACGCGCTCCTAGTACAAAAACTCATTGTAATGGCACCATTGAATATTCATTGGGACCTACCTCCTCCATTAATTTGCCACTTTTTAAGAAAACACTTTTCACTGTTGGAGAGTCGCGTCGGCTCATTGTTATTGATGGGTTCTTACATTGTCAACGTCGTGCTGTAAATAATATAGCGAAATGGGAAGCCAACTTTGTTAGATATTCAATGTAGCGCGAAATAGGTGGATCCCATAGGTAATTGAAATAATACAGTGAATGGTGACTAGTGAGTATAATTTTACTCTGTAAAATATACTTATTTATTATAATATTATGTAGCTAAAAGCCTCCGTGGTCTAGTGGTTAGAGCTCGGCTCTCGACTCGGAGGTTGTGGGTTCGATTCCCGCATTGGAACAACAAAAAATCTTGTTCCCAGGTTTGGTTAGGACAATGCAGGCTTATCACCTGATTGTCTGACAAGAAAGATGATCCATGAGTCGGATGGGCATGTAAAAAGTCCTTCCCACTGGGTTATGAGAGTAAAGGAAGAGAGAGTACTACTCTTGTGTACTGCGCACACACTTGGGTACTATAAAAACTCTTGCGTAACTGGCCTGGTTTCAATGAAACCGGCCACCGTCACCGAAATCGGTGTGGGGACCTATTTTATTATTATGTAGGTGTGGGAACGCCGATTTAGGTGACGGTACGCAGGAGTTTTTTTTTATAGTGCCCAAGTGTCTGCGCAGTACACGAGATACTCTCGTAACCCAGTGGGACGGAGAACCGACACAACTGGCGAGAGATCAGGCGCAGGACGGACTTCCGACTCATAAATCATATCTCTTGTCTGACAATCAGGTTTTGCATTGTCCTAACCTGGGGCTTTACCACGACGTCCAATAGCTGTTTGAGATCACAGTCAGCTCTGAGAAAAAAATAATTTACAAATATTTAAACAACTGGACTGGGTCTAAAATATATATTCGGAAAACGGAAGGCCGGTGACAATTTAAACTGAAAATAGAACTCTGCACTAATATAAAAGAGAATGTCGAGCTATCATAATATATGACATTGACATTTGACTCGACACTTGTGTGTTCGATTTTCAGCTCTATTGTATTAGCGTAGAGTTATATTTTCAGTGCTCCGAATTTACACCGGCATTACAGATTCCGGAGCATATAGTCCCGGTCTAAGATATTATGAATAGTTGGAGTCATATGGATCCATGGAGTTTATTTTTCTTTCCGGGTCAAGAGCAAATTATTTTTTGTATTGCACTTGCAATTTTTACCTATGTATCTTGCCCTAACAAGTAAAAAGTAAGAATTTTAAACTCAAACTAAATAACTCGGTTTTTGGCAGGATGCAAAAGAGTGACGTTGTGGTTTTTGTAATTTCTCCATAAATTTGTGTTATTTCGGTTCTTTGTGAAATATTGGCAGAATAATAATATTCGTTAACGAGCACAAGTGTGGGCAAGTGGTACAGCTTCAGAAAGCTTGTTATTTTGTGTCATTGACTGCACTGACGATTTAATATTTGGACTTGACGATTTAGAAAAACGGCGTTGAAAACTTAAATGAAATTCTATTTTCCCGCCTTTTTAACTTGACACTGGCAATGGTTTTAACTTTTAAGCCGTTTAGCCATATTTATATTTAAAAAACGCACTTTAAATGACTCTGATATTCGAAATTTGAATTGGGATAAAACAAATTTAATTGGCTCTTCCTTTTTGTATCTAGCCAATTTTCTTTCACTTTTTACTTTTTGTTCTATTTTTGAATAAAAGGTCGTCTCAAACAAGTGACAGTGAGTGAAGAAATTCGAAATAGCCCAGACTCGTATCAAATATGTATATAGTTCAGTAGAATAACTTGCATCGCTACGTTTAAAAATAGACCTACTCTATACGGCGTGTTTCTAGACCGGGAACCGGGGTCGGCAACGCGCATTTATTTTCTCGCGGCCCGCGACAGTATTGTGAACGAACGAAAATCTCATAATTAAATTTAAAAAATATATATAAATTGTCTACATATTTCACATATCACACATATTTATAAATCTACGTGCACAACATAATAACTGTCATTATTTAGCAATTTAATAATTTCGTTAACTATGAAGCGATCGCAGTTTTTAATTTTGTTTTTATTATTCCTTTGTCATTTGTAAATTAATTAAAAATAATATTTTTGAATTTTTAATACGGCTAATGTACCGTGTGTGTGTGTATATGGCCTACCTACAATAGATAACTAGGTAGATCAGCGGGCCTAGCATGCGCACCCTAGAAACACCGTAGAATCGACAAAATGACAGATTGAAGAAACATTAATACCTTTCGGAGCAAAATAGTTCTTATTGTAATGCAGCAAGATTGATGCATCGTCGTAATAAAGAAACAAGATTTCTTTTCTTCCCGAGCATGAGCTCACAAAATGGCCTCTTTTGACAGCTAAAGTAGAAACGTTCTCTTATTTCAATGTCAAATAGTCTTACAATAATGTCAACTACTCCACATCATGGCGGTCCAAGTCAAATAGTTTATTTACGTGCAGTCATTTACTTAAAAAGTTTATCATTTTTGACAGAAGATTTCCCGGCAGCCATTTCAAAAATATGGCTATTTAGAAATGTTGACTTCTATTGACGACCTTGTTACCCCATGGATTAAGAACTACACACACCGGCATATTTAGCGGAACATAAAATAAAGGTTTGATATCAGTATCATATATGGTTGCTGGCTGGTTTATACGTCATTTAATTTAAAAAGAAATATTTTCAAATTAAGAAAACAACTGAACATCACATTTCATGCAATTGTTTTAATTTTATTCAAATACACCTTATCTGGAGCGAACTTCGAGTATTTCTTCCTTCTGAGTCTGATTTAAAATTTCATTGAAATACTGTTTTTTGTTAGTTTTTTTAATCGCGTATCTTTTTGGAATTGAGGACTGAATTATGCCTGACTTAGTACCAACGGAGATTGCACTCGAAATGCGAAGAAATGGTCAAACCTACAGAGTGATATCCAGAGATCTTCGTCGACCAGTTTCAACGATCCATCGCAGTATCCAACGGTTCAGGGAGACCGGTACTTATGTGAGAAGAGCAGGACAAGGCAGAAAAAGACGCACTTCGAGTAGGAATGATCGTTTCATTCGGCTTCGTGTACGTAGTAACCCCCGTTTGACGGCCGTCCAAGCCCGACATGAGTTAGAAGCAGTGCGGGGTGTAACCGTAAGTGAGCGTACGGTACGAAGAAGGTTCGAAGAAGCTGGTTTGGGTTCATTTGTGCCCGCCAAGGCTCCATGGCTCGAGTAAATCATCGTAGAAACTGGTTAACTTTTGCTCAGGGACATCGACTTTGGAACGCGGACCAATGGAGTAAGGTATTGTTTAGTGATGAGTGCAGAATTCTCTTAAATCAAATTGACGGCAGGCAAAGAATATACAGACGCAAAGGAGAAGATACATTCAGACAAATTTTGAAACTACAGTTGCATACGGTGGTGGATCAATAATGGTTTGGGCGGGCATTTGTTTGGGAGCTCGCTCGACAGAGGGAGTCTGACTGCAGACCGTTATATCAGAGAAGTTTTAGAAGAAAATGTCGTACCGTTTGCCCCATATATCGGTGACGATTTTGTTTTTATGCAGGATAATGCTCGGCCGCATACCGCTCGGGTAACTCAAGCTTATCTTAATGATATGAATATCACTGTTATGGAGTGGCCGGCGAGATCACCGGATATGAACCCAATAGAGCACGTTTGGGACTTGCTGAAAAGAAAAGTTAAGTCCAGAATTCCAGCTCCTGCCAACGTGGGTGATTCGCCGTAGTTGAGGAATGGCGGAGACTATCCCAGGAGACCATCGATAACATCATTCTCAGTATGCCTAGACGGGTAGAAACTTTAATAAGAGCACGTGGAGGAAATAAGCGATATTAATCACCATTTTTTTAATTTAAATAATTGTTATTTTAATATTAATTTTCACTTTTCCCGGTTACATGAAAAGTTCAAAAATGTACCATTTTTCACAAATAGCCTTTACTCGCAAAATCTGTTCTTAATGTGATCTCATTTTAAGTAAAACAAATGAAACTTTAAATAACAAAAGAAGTGTAGTAAGTAGATTTTAAAATAAAACCATATTTTTTTAATTATGTACCTTTTTTTTGTGATCCGCTAAATATGCCGGTGTGTTTATTTTGTAACGAACAGTTTTGGATAGAATATTTTTTCTTTAAAGTTATTTCTTTGCATCGCCATGCTAAGCCCGCTATTAGATACAAAATTGTCTTACAAGAGCCTTTATCTATTTTTGAAGTGTAAACTTCTATTGGCGCACCGCACATACATTTTCGTAGGCTGTAAGTGAGATTGATCTGTCACGCTCTGAGGTGAAAGGCTCAATCAGGTGAACTCGGGAACGCCGAGTGTACCCGAGCGAGAAAGCACCGCACTTCTTCGTAGGCTGTAAGTGAGGCTGATCCGTCACGCTCTGAGATGACCGTAGTCCTTTTACCTTACCTTTTTTAACGGTCAAATGGCCCACCACATATTCCCAGTTGTTAAAATCCTGGGTACGCCCTTGAATACACATATTGAAAGAGTTATCGACCACTGAGGGTTGAAGATTATTACAATACAAATATCGCTATTAAACAATGGGGTTAGTGTAAGAAGGTAGTTACATGTATTTTTAATGCCAAATCATAAAATAATAAAAATGTCAAAAAGAAACATTAATGGGCGGGCAACCCTAATCACTTAGGGGTATGAAAAGTAGTTTACAACCTAATCTCATACCTACTGAATACACCTGCAAAATTTCATTAAAATTGGTCAAGCCGTTTTGGAGGAGTTCTCTTACAAACACTGTGACACAAGAATCTAATAGATATATAAAATTATATAAGACCTAGCTAGAACGATTTTTCTCCCCCAAAACCCACTGTATGCTAAACTTCATGGAAATACTTGCAGCAGTTTCCGAGTTTCTGATTATATATACAATAATTGTTCGTTTAAAGTATAGGAAAAAAATTTAATCAAACCGCGTCCGACTTATAGTTGAAAATTAAGCCTCCGTCAGAGCTCGTAACTTTGATGGGGTCTCGTAAACTGACGTGAGTTGGTCATTACTCGAGCAGGATTTAAAAGTGGAAATTTCGAGTGATAGCTCGGACTGACCTCTGCTTTGGTCGTAAAGACGGGAAGGAATTGTAAGTGAAGATTATTTTCTCAACAAACTATAGTACTGGCTTGACGTAATCTTGTAAAAAATATTATCTCGAATTATCTACCTGCAGAATTTCTGTAAAGCTCATGGCATTTTATGCAATGGTTCAGTAACAGACTCTGTGGTCCAGTGGTTTAGAGCTTGGCTCTCGACGTGGAGGTCGTGGGTTCGATTCCCCCGCGTTGGAATAACAAAAAACAACAACAACAAAAATAACAAAAAATGTTGTTTCTAAGTTTGGTTAGGACAATGCAGGCAATGCACCCGATTGTCTGACAAGAAAGATGATCCATGCGTCGGGTGGGCATGTAAAATCGATCCTGCGCCCGATCTCTCGATCCCGATCGATAGTTGATTAGCCAAAATTATTATTATTATGCAATGGGTGTCTGGAATAAAACCGCTGCGGGTGCTATAAGACCTATACCAGGCCTCTGTCACTCGATGTACTTGCGCGCGTTAAATGCCTCCGGCTCGCCGCATCTCGGCCGATCCATTTCGCAGTTGATTGTCGACAGTCGAGCGCGACGCGCGCGTACCTAAATTTATTAAAATAAACATGACGTCGTCGGGCAATTTATGTGCTGTTTATGGATGTAGATAGAGTAAAATAAAAAATAAAGAAAATCTTTAGTTTTTCCATTTACCTAGTGATTAAAAACAATAACACTCACTTGTCGAGTGTCATTCGTAGGTATAGGTATTATTTAACATTATATAGGTAGCAACTTAGGTACTTGTTTTTTCTATAAGTAAGAATTTAGGACTTTACTTAGATAAATTGTACTTAGTACAAACTGCAAGTATATTTTTTGTAGGGAGCAATGATTACCGACATTTTTTGTAGCTCAAAACACACCTCGTTTGTAGTAACTAGTAGGTACAAGTTACCTAAGTACCTACATCTAAGGGAATATGTTAGAGTGCTAATAGAAAGTAGTGGTTTTGCTGTTGTAGCCTGTAGACATATTTTTCGCTTATTAAATAAACGAGGCGAGTGTTTATAAACCATTATTGTATATAAAAAGTGTTAAAACACATGTAACTACATATTCTGTAATATTTTTATACATTGTTTATAAAAACAATCAAATTGATACATAATAAAACATTTCAAACTTAATATAAGCGTAACTTTATTTACCTACTTAAATATTAAATTGTAAGAAGCAACCCCGAGTGGTCCCCGACCGATAGTCTCGGCACTTAAATGCGTCATTGTGCGCTATCGCATTAGAATAACAAACGAGCGTCCGAGCGTTTAAGTGGCCCCATACACGGTCCGATTTTCTTTCAGGTCGGCCTGAACGGATGCAAAATCGTATCATTTGTGTGCAATTTCAAGATCGCATCAGTCGGCCGTATGGACTGAAGCGATTCGTTCCAGTATTGCCAACTCTGTTATTGCGAAACTACTAAACTCGCGTCGATTTCTACTAAAAACTACTAAAAGAGTACCGATAACTATAAAAAAGCTACTAAACTTAGGAATCCCTAAAAGTTTTTTTAGGGATTTTCTGTTCACAAACATACATACATTTTCAGTTTTAATATTTAACCGTTAAATTTAAAATATGTATATATTAGGAAATATTACGATATAGAAATTAAATCGGTAGTTTTAAGCGACTTACAGATGCGTGCTACTATGTGCTATTATGATAAGGTGTCATAATAGCACATAGAAGCAGGCCATTTTGCATAATATTATGATTACTGTCTAGCTATTTTCTACAAAACCACTACTAACAACTAAACTCCTACTAAGTAATAAAATACTAAATTTAGTAGTAAAACTTTGTAAAACAACTAAGTTGGCAACATTAATTCTCACCTGTACGGATGGACTGAACGGCAATAAAATTGGACTGAACGGTAATAAAATTCGAGTGTAAAACAAAACCGGTCAAGTGCAAGTCGGCAAGAGGGGTTCCGTACAAAACGGAATTAATCACGTTTGTTGTAGTGAGCCTCTAATTTTTATTTTATTCTTATAATTTGTTGTTATAACGGCAATAGAAATACCTACACCATACATGTGTGAAAATTTTAACTGTCGAGCTATCACGGTATAAGAAGGTTAAGATACAGCCTGGCGACAGACGGACGAACAGCAAAGTCTCAGTAATAGGGTCCCGTTTTTACCCTTTGGGTACGGAACCCTAAAAATGGCACGTGGTCTAAAGAAATTTATTAAGTTCATTGAAGTATTTAAAACTTAAGAGCCACTATGGTTGATAAAATCTAAAGACTTACAATAAAACAAAGAGAAATGGTTCTTATAACATATTACTGGAACAATGTACGACACAATAATTCGGTTTCGTCGATAGCGTGATTACAATTGCAGCAAAATACAATTAATAAATAAAATAATATCCTAAACTGACCAAGAGCATGTTACGACATGTCTGAGGAGGGTTCCGTAACTATCAACGAGCAATAGGTTTTCTTTGAATTACTACAAAAGTTATTGTCATAAAGTTATTACAGAAGCTCCGTCTGTCTGTCCGCCGCTCCCCTAAGCGAACGCAATAGCGACAGGCAGAGAGACGGACGGGCAGAGTGAAATTATAAGGGTTCCTTAAGTATTACGGAACCCTAAAAACACGACTGAAACTCGCGGTAATTTTCCGTGTATGTGCTTGAATCCTTTCAGGCCGAACCTTAGATTAAAACGCCTAGAAACCGGGAACGCGCATGAAAAGTGAAGTAAATCATACTGAGCCATATTGGCTCAGTTTGTTCGAACAACCCGTCAGTTGTCAAGTTTAAGCGCTAGTGCATACATCTCCGATTATTAAAAACATTATGACTGTTTGTCCCGGTGTCACAATGCATCGGTAAATAATTAAAAAAGCTTCGGACATAACATTTCATATGTAAGTATGAAATGTTATGTTCGAACAATTTGACTTGTCAATTATTTAAAATATTTTAAAATAAAATCATATTATGTCTTGCTGCCCTATTGTGAATTGTGAAAGTGTTACTAGTAATAATAAATTAATTTCAAAATTTTCCTGGCTAACTAATAGTTGCAACTAAGACAAAGTTTTATAATATTTTCAGATTTTTAAAATTATCAATTTAAAGTATTGCCAGTATTAAGATAATCCTTAATATATTCCTTAATACCAGTTTAATATAAATAAAGTTCACAAATTGTGTTTAGATGGTTTAAAATGAAATATAAGTTATATTTTTACATCTCACGATGTTAAGAGCAACAAATACAATAATTCCAATTTTAAGAGTTCACACTCCACAACTTTAAAGTTTTGTTTGTGTGCGTGTCGGTATGTAATGCTTACGCCTACATCAATCTGTTGCTTGCTTCACTTTGTATGATGCGTTTGTTTGAAGACTATCTAGGCGTTATTAATCTAAGGGCCGAACTTACGTCAGTTCGGTCGGATGCGATTTTCTCCGTGTGTGCTCGAATCCGTTCAGGCCGAACTGACGTCAGTTCTAACTGAAACGATCGGCCTCTCGTCTGTGGAGGCCTTAAGGTTCATTTTCACACGCGGCTATGACCTTCCAGTGACTAGGGCATTAAAAAAATTAGGTAGTGAGTTTTTTGTATGGACTGATTTATCTGTTACGCAGTAACTGTTTAGTAATCTGTGCCCATACTGACCATTCGGCCTGAAAATCCAGCAGCCTGTTCTGTAGTGTCACATTGAAGTGGACAAGTTGGCGCAAAATTAAAAATAAACAAAAACCTACCCAAGAGCATGTGAGGACATGTATAAGGAGGGTTCCGTAACTATTAACGCGCAATATGTTTTCTTTGAATATGGTATTTTCCAAATTTTTTTTAATTATGTCAAATTGTTCACAAAAACATTTGCAATCTGGACTATTCCTCGTGAATTTCTTTCATTTCTTTGCAAATTAGCGTAAAAGTTTTAATAATTATTATTAAAGCTGCCAAAACGCTGAAATGTGTTGTCATGAGTCATGACGTCACATTCTTGTCAACTTTCAAATCACACTAAACATGTGAAATCCTAGAATGCTTGGTGTAAACTGTACTGCCTTTGTTCTATGCAATTGTGCAAATAAATAAGTATTATGTAATTATGCAAATAAATAATTTATTATTAATATATTTTTAGCATAATTTTACTGCGAATCAGTGATCGAAAGTTTTGTAACAAACTCGTACGTACCAACTCAAATCCACAATTCCTTTAATGTACTATAAGATCTAAATTACATATTCGAAACGTTAACTAGTATTTTTCTTCATATTGGTGTATCGAATTCGGTGCTTACATCTAGGTACCGAAACCTATCATGATATCCTAGAAGCAATAGAAAAACAAGACGAGGCGCTATTAAGCGACCTAAAAGCCTTCGCGTCTGGGGGTTACCAGGGCTGCCAACTTTAAAGCATTATTTCTTGAGCGTAGACGAATTTTCTTTAAGAAATTTATCACAGGTGACAACCTTTGCACTAACGCGCACAGAAATAGACTCGGAGGTGTCGTCTAACAGACGACTATTTATTATAACGCCTCTGTTTGAAGCGCCGCGCCGGGATATTTTTATATTTAAAAAGTACCCAAAAGGTGTTCACAATAAATAGAATGTTGAAATTGGCATGACTATCAAAGTTCTTAAATGTTACCTACGTAGGTCTTACCACAGTACAATTAATGTAAAGTAGCGGTACTCAGCAGTGTCATTGAAATGTGTTATCTACGATTTAGCGTGGCCGAGCGAAGCGCTAGGGCTGGTACGTCTTCAAAGAAGGCGTTGACAGTGCGCAAGCGTCGAGGCACAACTATATAAATCTTGTTAGTCGTTCAGTGCAGCGACAATTCTACGCTACATACTTCTGCTGTTTGAGGTTTCGTTAGCGGCCGTGTAAATGGCGCTTATGTGTACGTGCGCCGATTCGGGTGGTCCATATGAAGATGCGTGGGAGAGCTATGCCTCAGCACATATTATTAAAGACCGGCCACGTACATGTTCAACTCATTTGGTGTCGTGGGTGTCCATTGTCCATGACCGCTTACCAACACAATTGCTTACACAATAGTACACTTTACAACAGGCGATCCGTCAGCTCGTTTGCCTTATTCCATAAAAACGTACCGTGTCAATTTTGTAGTACAATTTTGCTTAGTTCAAAATAACTGAACATATTGATTAAGCTTCTTCAGTTGTTTCTATGGTTGATAGTGGCGTGCTCAGACATCGTCAAGGATTAAATTTCTATAGACTACAGATAAATTGGCAAGGTTATAAAAGCGCCAGTGAGCCTAAAAAACCGGCCATGTGCGAGTCGGACTCGCGCACGAAGGATTCCGTACAAAGCGAATAAAACACATTTCTTGCATGGGAAATGACTTGGATATTTATTTTGTTATTTTTTAGGTATATGTCGTTATAGCGGCAACATAAATACATACAACTATCTTTGAAAATTACAACTGTCTAGCTATCATGGTTATGGAGATACAGCCTGGTGACAGACAGGTATTTTACATTAGGTTCGGAAACCTGAAAAGGCAACCGAGGAATGCAAAAAAAATAATAATTTACTTACTGCATACACGAGTAAATTGACGTGAGAATTTTCCAAATCTATTTTCGACTAGACGGTGCCCGCGACCTCGTGTACGCAAAGGAAAATCTGCGGGAACCGTACCTACATGTCCCGCGATAAAAAGTTGCATATGACCTTCCCCGTGGTGAAATCCTTTAAAACTATGCATAATACTTATTAACAAATAGTTTTGTAATTTCCAGGTGGTGCACCCCGCTAACAATGAAGTGGTGGGGCGAAGCGCTGGGGCGGAGCGCCGGGGCTCACTTTTCCCGCGTGGGTCGGCTGCGGCGGGCGCTCGTGCTGCTCGGTGCTGTGGCATGCACCGCCGCGGCGCTGCTGTACTGGCGCCAGCAGACCGACGACCGGGCCAACAGACCGCTGCATTCCATGTTAGGGTATGTACAACTTTTTGTCTCTGAAAAAAGGAGAAGCACGCTTTTGGGTCTTAAAAACTTGATTCTATGTCCTAACTAGGAACAAGCTGCTATAAAAACTCCGTTGGTCCCATTAATGAGATCTAGGATATTCTAGCAAAGTGCATCTATGATTTGTATTAAGACGATTTGTATTCTATTACTATGGCTTATTTATATCATACCATTATTATGGTTGTATTCGCAAATCGTGTATCCTCGTAAAAAAATCATTTTTTTTGTTTTCCAGGGGCATTGAACCGAAATGGTCTTGGGTGTGTCGGAACGACCGCTGCGAGAGGCTCCAAGCGTCGGAAACTAACGTGCTTCAGTCTTTAGCTACGTGTAACATGCTGTGTTCCTCCACTCAGCTCTGGCCGCAACCTACGGGACCCGTCAGCTTGGCCACGGCAGCAGTACCGGTTCGCGCCAAAGGATTCAACCTCCAAATTCTGGCATCGCCATCCCGTGAAGTCACCAACCATTTGAGTGACGCGTTCGCTCTAATGCGTGATGATCTGAAGTCTCTAGAACGCAACGCAAACGGTGACATCAGAAGATCAGACATAGGATCACCGAGAGATGTCGTCATACGTGTGTCAGTTAATGGCAGCTCTGATCCTCGACTGCGGCTCAACACGGATGAAAACTACAAGTTGACGATGAAGCCGGTTGGCAATGCGCTCGCGGTGGACATAATAGCTCGGTCCTTCTGTGGCGCACGGCACGGCTTTGAAACTCTGTCACAACTGGTCTGGTTAGACCCTTATGCTGGGTCTCTGCTAATCATTGAAGCTGCATCGATAGATGATTCGCCAAAATTCAATTTTCGAGGTTTACTTTTGGATACTGCTCGAAATTATTTTCCTGTGACTGATATTATACGCACTATCGACGCCATGGCCGCCTGTAAGCTGAACACTTTTCATTGGCACATCAGCGATTCGCAATCGTTTCCTCTGAGACTAAACAGCGCTCCGCAACTGGCTCAGCACGGCGCTTACGGCCCGGGTTCCATATACACGACAGACGATGTTAAGGCCATCGTCAGAAGAGCCAGATTACGTGGCGTGAGGATTCTAATTGAAATAGACGCGCCTGCCCATGTTGGACGGGCTTGGGCGTGGGGTCCCACTGCTGGGATGGGTCACTTGGCACATTGCGTTGAATTGGAACCCTGGAGTGCTTACTGCGGGGAACCTCCTTGTGGGCAGCTAAATCCGCGTAATCCTCACGTATACGTCATTTTGGAGAAAATTTATAAGGAGATAATTGAACTCACGGGCGTCGATGATATCTTTCACCTCGGTGGGGATGAGGTATCCGAGCGCTGCTGGGCGCAGCACTTCAACGATACAGACCCAATGGAGTTATGGTTGGAATTCACGCGTCGGGCCATGCTCGCTTTGGAGAAAGCGAACGGCGGTAAAGCCCCAGAGTTGACGTTGCTCTGGTCTTCGAGACTGACGCGCACTCCCTACCTGGAGCGCTTGGACAAGAAGCGTTACGGTGTTCAGGTCTGGGGCGCCTCGCGCTGGCCGGAATCTCGGGCGGTCCTGGATTCCGGTTTCCGGACGATCATATCGCACGTGGACGCATGGTACTTAGACTGCGGGTTTGGGTCTTGGCGCGACAGTTCTGACGGCCACTGCGGCCCGTACCGATCTTGGCAGCAGATTTACGAGCATCGACCTTGGATTGAGGAGATGCCTTCGGTGTCGACGGGAGCCGAGCCCTGGAAGGTGGAGGGGGGTGCAGTGTGTCAATGGACGGAGCAGCTGAGTCCGGGGGGGTTGGACGATCGCCTGTGGCCGCGTACGGCTGCGTTGGCCGAGCGTCTATGGTCAGACCGTGCAGAAGGAGCCGCGGCGGATATGTACCTAAGACTTGATACCCAAAGATCCAGACTCGTGGCCAAAGGCGTCCGCGCGGCGCCGCTCTGGCCCAGATGGTGTACCCACAACCCTCACGCCTGCCTTTAAATCGTAGATCAAATGAATTGCCCAAGAGAGCTAGATGTTTATTTGAAGCTGCTTAATCTTAAGGCTTTATTCGAATGGTATTATTTTAATGTCACTCAATGATTTCATAGGCCATCAAGAATCAAGCGAAGCACACAATGTTCTGATAGACTGGTTCAGTAGTCAGATTCGTAATGACTGTATGATATTTTGTGTAACAGTTCGATATAATGAAATCAAAAAATTAATTACTTGAAAATCACAATCAAAAACTGCGTCAGAAGACTTATCAGAAATTGTTTTGGACGTGACATTACGATAATACGATGCCTAAAGACCTCTCCTGACACAGATAGCGCCGTTTTATTTAGGAGAAAATTGCATTGACATTAGTTATAGTGCAGTGTGTGTCGTCTCGAGGCTAAGAGATTTTACAACAGATAATAGGTTTGATTTTATCCTCAAAACACATCCTTGTGGGTCGCAACCTCAAGGTCTTATCTCCCCGAGCTACTGAATACAATTGAATATTCTATGTTTTGGTTACTATCTTACGTACAAAATTCTATATGGTCTAATTTTGTACCTAATAATATTTATTACAATATTGAATAATTTATTTTATAACATTTTTTTATAACCTAATAATAAATAAATTAAAATGTTATTTATTATTAGAATATTTGATGATGCTGCCTACATTTAACGTAAAACACAACACCAAAAGTTTATTCCTTCTACGACCAATCAGCTGTTGAAAGTATAAGTTTAATATACTCAAGTTGCATACAAAAACCGGCCAAGTGCGAGTCACTATACCACACTATGGGGTAGACGCGAGAAAAAGAACCATCCCCACTTTACGTGTAGGAGAGGTGCCACAAAAAAGTTTTTTGTGATTTTATTTTAGCACTTTGTTGACGTTTGGAAAATACACATATCTATGTATCTATAAATTACAAGTCAAAATTCTAAAAACAATCTTACCACTAAAATGAAGACGAAAAACTTACCACTAAAAAGAAGAAAAAGCGTGGAGATATTTCAACAGTGTAAAGTGCTACCGGCAACCGATATGCTAAAATATAATTTATTGAAAGAATACTTTTTCGATGAAGACATTAAACACGCTACTGAACACGCGGCCGCCCTATACACACGCGGCCGCCCTACACACACGCGGCCGCCCTACACACACGCGGCCGCCCTACACACACGCGGCCGCCCTACACACACGCGGCCCGCAAAACAGAACCGGTTCCGTACGCTGCGCGCAAGCCATGTATATGGGGAGCGGACGGCTCGATACCTAATACCTCGCATATTAAATGAATTACCCCCGGAATTTATAAAAACTACAACGCGAACTAATATTAAAACAGAAATTAAAATCACACTTTTTTTTTTTAAATTATTATGGATGTTACATGACTTTACACTCACTTATCTACTAACTTTTTAATAATAAAAATATTCACGTTTACTTTTACGGAACTGTTACTTATGTTTTATGTACTTAAAATATAAATTGGATTCGGACGTAAGCGCCTAGCTAGCACTGCGTTCTTAAACCTACATGGTTTTTTGCGAGTGCATAATATAATATTGTACTTTGTTTCTTATCGATAAATAAATGTAAAAAAATATAAGTTTCATCTTTCTAGCACTACCGGACGCTTGTAGACGGACGGGCGGACATGACATGGACATGAAACCATAAGGGTTCCGAGACGTGAACTACGGCACCCTAAAAAAGGAAAAAAAACCTCCGTCTAGGAAGCCTTTGTCGATAAAATTAAACGTAATATTATCTGCTGTTAAAATCTCTTGGCCTCGACACGACACACACACTGTAGTTAGAATGCTGTGTATATAAATAGTTAGACTTTGTACAGCGTTGTGAGATCACAAATAGCCTATATGAGTAACTTAATTAGGTAGGTGTATGATAGTTAGAATAATTTTGTAACGACTTACATGCGAGTAAATTCTTTCTTTGCAGAATTATCACTTTATTTTCTGTCTCTGTCTATTGTTGTCTGTGTCCTGCTCTGATAAACATAGAAAGAAAAGGACGGCAACCATTTAAATGCAAGAAAAAATATACATTGCACTGAGATTGCAGTGCGAATGTCAAATTTGGCCAATGACGCGTACGGGCCTTTTTTTTTTTTAATTTGAGTAAGTTCTAAAAAGAAACATTACCGATATTAAAAATCAATATTTTCATAGGTACAGCGATTTGTAATAAGTAGGTACATAAGTTAGCAAGTCTCGTGAAAACGCTTCATACAAAAGTCGCTAAACTTATGACGTACCTACGCGTTCCAGCAGTTGTATGAATTACATAGGTCGCAAGAACATATTTGCTAATATCTCTGAAAATTTTCATACTTAATTTAATGAATGTTTTTGTATTTGATGAAAGTAAAGTGTAAACTAATAATGCAAGTCTTTTACACTAATTGTGTTAAAAAAATATACTTACCTGCTTTTTTGTAACTGAAATGCACCTAATAACAAAACTACACATCAAATTTTATATTTTTTACACTTATCAAGTCACATAACCTCAATATTTTTGAATATATAATTATACTTAATATTTTACATATAATCATTACTCTATTGGTTAATGTAAACACGGCTCGTCATTTGTCAATATTGCCATTTGTACTGATGACTCACTGCATTCTAAATGTAGTAATGCCGTAGTAATACTAAAACTAAAGTATCAAGCTAAATCAAAAAAAAAATTAACATGCGAGCGTCTAAGAAAGATACATTTCGACGAACAAAGCGTATTATTACTCGATCACTGTATTTTGTGTTGATATTTACTCGCCTGTAAACGATATTTAACATTAGATAGGTGCAGCAAACAGTTTTATACTGCCGTTGATTATGAAGAGATTTCCTACTACAGTTAAGTCCCAAGTGTATGATATATATCATTGGTGTTACTATGTTACTATATGGCTTGGTTTGTTGTAGATAGGGTTTGTACTGTTTGTGATTACTTGCGAGGTTTCATTATGAATTATGGATAATCGGTGGCGGTGTAAGTGTAAGGCGAGAATAATCTAAATCATGAAAAATATTTTGGTACTACGTGTCCCTATTTAATGCTTATTTCAAAAATATTTATTCTTTTTTTTTTTATATTTGTATTAATGAAATTCGTAATATTCAAGCTATTTTTTCTACAAGTAAGATTAAATATTACAATTTGCGTTTACTAATTTAAGTTTTTAATTTCTAGGTCACAGGGGTTTATATTACTTGCCGCCACCAAAACTATGATATTGTACAACACGTAGGCATAATTATGAACAATTTTATTGATGCACAAAATGTACTCGAGCACTTATTACTTATTGCGCACTCTTAAATCATTGGAAAATATGAATTGAATTTGTAAGTACACAAATTAGAGATATCGTTTATTTATTGATAGTTTTATATACCTTTATACAGGTACCTTTATTAAGTTATACTTCATTAGTTTTGTGAGCCAATGCAACTCTTTAATCGTTTAATTCAGATATAAACGTAATAAATTATTAATTTATAACTATTACCTGTGAAAATATTCAATTTAAACCTTTATCGGCTGATTACTTATTACATACCTAACATCATATCGTCTCCAAATGTATTATGTTTTTAAGTTTTAACATCAGTTTCATATACGCTCATCCGTAACCAATAATAAATATGGCGTTTAATCCACATTTCGACAAGTCGAGACCCCAAACCAAATAACTATTAGATAATATTTACACATAATATTTTAATTCAAGTCCATAAGCGAATTCAAGAAATATTTATGTTGTCATGACTTAAAATATATAAAACATCACATGCCGATATCGGTTTATAAAACGTGAGACGTTGAGATACACACGGTTCCATAATGTTATGATCAATAATTATTTATTACCTACTTTTTTAGATGTAAATATGAAGTCACAAATTTTATTAATCAGATGTTTACAAGTTGAGATTATTTGTTTATAGGACATTTTATACATAGTTTTTTAATCCCTAGTTTAGTAAAGCTGAAACACCATGTAAATCTCATTTTTGTTTATGGCTTTTGTATTTTAAATTATTTTGTATGAGTTTTTTCACATCAACTGTAGCAGGGTGAGCACAATTTTGTACATTTGTAAGTAATATATGGTGCTATGGTGGTTTTGTGGTGTAATTCAATGAATAAACATATTAAAATAATATTTTTTGTTTTTAATGAATGAAAATGAAAGACCTCTTGGAATAAATTATGTTTATTCTATCGGTGGCTTCAGGCAAATAGTGGGGGTAAAGCTATTTCTTTCTGAATATGTTGCTCAATCTTCGGCCGCGAGGAGTGCCCTGAAATCAAAAAAATAAAATTAAAACTTGTGTATTATGTAGAACTATATACGTGTGTACTTAAATTATCATGTCGAGCGTCGCGTCGCGTCACTTTGACAGCTTGAACAGCCCAAGCGTCGCGGTACTTTGGCCGCCATAAAAAAAAACTCGCTACGTCTCCCGCGGTTTTTTTCCCAGTATCGTATTGGTTTTATTTAAATATATATATATATTATTTAATATACATAAGTATATTTAAAAAATAAAATAAATTCTTTGATTCTCAAAGTGATTATGTAATATAAAACATAGATTTATAAAACATTATAGTTATTAGATTCAGTATTAAGTATCCACTTAAAAGTAAACATTCCACTTAACGTAAACATTACGGGAAACCAAACATTCATAGACACACTCATTGTTTATATACTTTTGTCGTCGCTAATGATTCTCTCTGAATGAGTTCTCAAGTGGAAACATGTTATGTATTTGCATGCAACAAATATTTAAAATTACAGTTACCTGCTATGAAAAAAATGACTGACGACGACGCGGGCGTCGTTACCCGTTGTTTTATTTTCAAGATTATATTGTTATAATGTTAATAAAACCTAATGCATGTTATATATTTTTTTAAAGTAGAATAAATTCCCTTAATTAAAGTGGTTATATAACTGGAATTGAGAAAAAAAGTTATTTAATAAAAGAAATCTTGATGCAAACACAACGCACTAGTCTTTTTTTATTGCTTTTATTTATCTTTATATATAGTGAAATTTGCTTAATTTACGTAGGTGGATACATTATATATAAAATTTAAATACAAAATCAGCTTCTACTAACAAGAATTGGAGCAAAACTAAATACAATTATTATGACAAAGATCTGGCACAGTACATGTTTCGATATTATAAACTGTAACTGTGACATTTTTTTATGTTTTTATACAGTTCAGGATATTAAATATGAAAGTAATTATTTTTTTACAATGTATCTGATCCTCTGAAAATGACCTTTTTTGACGGTAATGTCTTACAAAAACAAACATAGTAACTAATCTTCTTATTATTATCCATATATTCCATTCCTCGACTCTAGAATAAATACTGTTCTTATAAAATTTACAATAAAATGTTCAATTCAAAATGTTTTTTACAAGAAAATCATAAACTCACTAGGAGAATGCGCTACTTGACTTATATTTAATTTCATACATTGAAGGAGTATTTCCTTTAGTACTTGGCTTAGGAAAACGTATTCTAGCGATATCATAAATTAAAAACTTAAGATTGATAAATAAAGTTGATTTTAAAATATGAATTTTTGTTATTTAATTTCTACTGATGAAAACACCTCGAAGTAACTTCCGGCAAGGATGTGACGACACAAACACACGAAACACATATATAGTAGTGAAACGGAACGTTCCTGTAAATAAATAGTTCATGACATCTTAAAAAGTTATTTATGTCAAAACGTCAAACGGAACGTAACACCGCCATTTTACTACTACGGACTATAGCACAGATTACTAATATACTAGTATGACGTCACAGCACAGATCATGGAGTATAGAGGTAAGGAGTACCATCTCTCTAAGGCAGAAAAGCTAAAAAGTGTCCGATAAACTTTTGTCGGACACTTAATTAAATAATAGTTCCAAAACTGGCCATAATGGCGCTAGAGTGGCAAGGGTGTGTGATATGAAGTTAGCAATAAGAGATGAAGTAAAGTGAGTTGAGTTTAGTTATTTAAAATTTTTAGTAGATTAAAAGTAGTTAATTCAGTAAATCATGAAAATTCTAATTACTCGTATAGTCGAAAATATTTTTATATATAAAATCGAAGAAGATGCTAAGATTTAATTATACGTTTAAATTTTGCCGCTTTACTTCCGTCTGCGTCTGTAGTGCCCCCTATTTAACGCTATTTTACGGACACTTCATGTATGGAGATGGTACTCCTTAATTCTATTCTCCATGAGCACAGATAATCTATCAACCAACATGGCGAATGGTATTTTCGGCGGTTTAAAAAAAGTGTATTTTTAAAATATTTTTTGTAGGTTTTTAAGTTTCAAAATAATGTCATTTTTTTCTGTGTAATGAAACAATTATGAAGCGTTTAGGACATAAATAAAAACAATTTCAAGTAGCCTATTGTGGAAAATACATACAATACGCATCGTATACATAATATTATGTTAAAATTATGTGGTACAAACAAAATACTTACAAATTAGAAATAAAGGCCTACCCGCCTTGCCGAGGATAATCGAAGTTCTATTGGAAAAGCACGATGTAAGACACAAACGAATGGAATACCTCGATAAAATACGCAAATTTCGCGAATCAGGAAAAAATATCGTCTACATGGATGAGTCTTACATACATACATCACACACAAAGGGAAATCTTGATGATAAGAAAAATGGAGTGATGGTAAGAAAAAAGGAGTAAAAAAGCCAAATTCAAAAGGTCAACGTTTGATAATAGTTCATGCGGGAAATGAAAAAGGCTTTGTACCCGGTGCCTTTTTAACGTATAAACCACGGACACTACAGGTGGCTATCACAATGAAATGAATAACGATAACTACGAAAAATGGCTGATTAATCAATTAATCCCAAATATACACAGTGATTCTGTTCTAGTTATCGACAACGCACCCTATCACAACAAATATGTTGAAAGACCCCCCATCTCAAACACCATTAAACAGGAAATGATCAACTGGTTAAACAGACACGAAATTCCAGTTGATCCAAAGTTAACAAAAACCCAGATTTACGCTATTATATGTCAGCACAAGGAGAGGTATACAGAGTTTTCCGTGGACAAAGTACTTGCCGAACATGGGCACACTGTGTTGCGATTGACACCATATCATCCGGATTTTAATCCAATTGAAAATATATGGTCTTAACTGAAAGATAGGAAGAACCTCTTGTAGTGATAGCCAGCTGCTTATCTCCTGCCCACAGTAATTTGCTATGGAGATAGGTTGGTGTTTTAAATTTTATAACCCCAAACAGTAACGTGGCAAAATGTAGTTGCCTTCTATAATCCATCTTAAGCCAACGGGTTTCGTTAATGTAAGTTGTTACATGAGCACGAGGAGGGACGTTATAACAAAATCTGGCGCAAGAGTTTTGAACCTTTTGAATTAGTTTTTTCGACCTGGATAGTAAACATGGCCCGATGACTGTATCCGCGTAATTTAATTTGGATAAGATAAGTGAGTCACACAGAATAACACGCAAATTGGCCGGCAAAAAAGTTCTAATTTTATACAGTACTTTTAGCGGTAGAAACAATTGCTGACATTTTAGTTACGTGCTTCTCGAACTTCAAACCTTAATCCATCAATACACCTAAATTACGAGCCTCTCTACTCTTTCGATTAATTTTCTATCTACGTATATTAATGGCTGCACTATTTTTATTTTATGGGTCTGAAGTTTCGAACCTAATATCATGTATTTAGTTTTCACCGGATTCAGAACAAGGGCATTAGCTGAAGACCACTCCGAGATACTAGCAAGGTCAGAGTTCAATTTAAACACAGCCTCGTGGACTTCACTTGGTTTGAAGGATATGAACAGCTGTATATCGTCTGCGTAAATATGGAACTTGCAGTGTTTTATAAGTCGTACAATGTCGGCACAGTACAACGCAAATGCCTGTGGTCCAATAACCGACCCCTGAGGCACTCCCCTAATCACTTCATGTGGAGTTGAACGTGACGAAGTACCGTCTAAATCATTATGTAACTCGACTATTTGAGTACGATTATTAAAATAACTTGCAAACCAATTTATAGCATTCTGGCCGAAACCGTAATATTGCATTTTAGCTAGTAGCAAGGAAATGTTAATCTTATCAAAAGCGCGCGAAAAATCGAGTAACACAAGTATTGTACCTTCGCCTGCATCCTGCGCTGTGAGAACATTATCTACAACATCCATGAGAGCTGTTGTGGTGATATGTCTTTTTCTAAAACCCGACTGAACCTCAGGTAATATTCGATTGGCGTCAAGGTATAGAGTCATCTGATTAGAAACAACCTTCTCTAGTACCTTTGATACACAAGGAAGCATACTTATAGGTCTTAGATCCTTGAGTTCGCTAACATTGTTATTTTTAGGTATAGGTTTTACTAATGCAAGGCGCCATGCATCAGGAAAAATACAAGATTCTATAGACTGATTGACTAATTTGGTTAGGCTATTTAGACATATTGGATAACGACAGATGGCCAATATCATATCCAGCGTTATGCAATCAGCACCCATAGCGTTAGACTTAAGTGAATTTAATATTTTATCAATGTCATTGGTACCAACGGATGTGAACGTGAAAGAAGAGGAGTTAAATCTATTAGTGACAAAGAAAGTAAGGAAAGTAAGTGTAGATAAAGGCACAGAATTACTGCCTGGTGGTACGTCCAGAAAACGTTTATTAATCATAGATGGGTTACTAAATGGAGGTGGAAGAGAGAGGTTTGATTTTGCATTGTTTAAATTAATATTATACTTTAGATGCTTCCACATTAGTCGCGGCTGTTTGCTATTAGAGTTTATATATGTTTGAAAATAAACAGATTTCTCCCGTGATAGAGCCAGAGCCACTTCTCGCTTGAGGCTTTTATAAAATGTTAAATGTGAGTTATTATTACTTTTGCGTGCCCGCCTGTATGCCTCGTCCCTTCGTCGCATCATTAATTTAATATTATAAGTAATCCATGGGTATTGTTTTTGTTTTATACTTATAGTTCTAACAGGTGCTAGTACATTAAATACCCATAAGACACTGTTATTAAAATCACGCACCATTTCGTTAACGTTTGCATGTTGCTGTATAAAATTCCAATCTACAGAACCAATTGTGAATTCCAGGTCATGTGCATCTATTTCCTTTATAGGTCTGTACTGAATTATTTTGGGTGTAAACTTTTCTTTTCGGATGTTTATAGCAAAGGATATAAATGCATGACTACTAAGTCAGGAATATGATCAACACAAACTTGAATTTGATCTGCATTCGTACAGACCAAGTCAAGTAGGGTTTCCGTATCCGACGTGAAATGAGTAGCCTGTTTTGTAAATTGTCGCAATTGATGCACAGTCAGTGCAGTTTTCGTGGTATACTGTATTTACCCGGCCTGTGCCGCGGGCAAAAGCTTATGAATAGTAAAGTATACCTCGAGTGTGTCCTGTTTCCCTCGGAACAAGCTGAACAGGCGTGAGGGCGTGGCCGTGCGGCGCGCGCCCGGCTCGGCCTCCACGCGCAGCGACTCACGCAGCTCCGAGTCCTGAAACAAACACACGTGACGTCATAACATGTGACACTAAGACAATGACCGTCCCTGTAGGTCTTACATAAGAAGCATGACTTAAACTTGAACCACTGAGGGCTACCGCGGGTGGATTCGCCGCCAGAAGCGCTGGTGTAGCGTGACGTCTTCGAAATATCAAATTACATTGTTTATAAATAGATTATAACGCGTATTGTGGGCGGGAGTTTGTTTCCGAATGAAAATTAAATATTTTTTGTGAATATTTTGCCATACGCGACATCAATTAAGGTAAATACGAGTTACGGCTCAATGTTTGTGCTTTAAACGCGGAGCTGAGAAAAAGACACAGTCTTTTATCTTTCGGGATCTTATGTCCTCTTTTTTTTCGAACAAACGGGACTGCGCAACACTTCGGGCATGCTTGTTTATTTTTACAGTACGGATTTAAGGTATTAAAAATGATGACGTGCGTAATAAGTTAGTAACAAACCTTCGACAGCTATGCCTCACTCTACAGTGGCGCCCTCTGGCGAGCAGGAAAACGGTGGCCCTCATTGCAACCCGTTTCACAATCGCTTAGTAAGTGAATGAATGAAGCTTGTTAACTTTTCTAAATATACTTTAGTCGAGCAACTTGCATAACCGTTTACTTCCAACAGCCATTTAAGGGTTAGTCTAGAGCAGGGGTCTCCAAACTTTCCAGCCTTAGGGCCATACTGATTACTCCAGTAAGTTCCGAGGGCCAAACCCATATTATCATTGTTGCCGGTGGTAAAAAGTGAAATAGTCCACTGATGAAAAAAAAGAAAGAAGGCTAGTGGCGCAACCACAAGTCAATTCCTATGACACTGTTGTGAAATAAAATAGTGCGTACCTTCTTAAAACGTGTTTGTGCGTGTTTAAGTTTAAGACATCTTTGTAACAGTATTTTGATTTGAATTGTTGCTTTTGTGTGTGATTTAGTAGTATGGAAAAGAAGCGAAAAATTGATAGTGAATGCAGAAAATTCAAAGATCAGTGGAACATTCAGTATTTCGTAATTGAGTCCAGTAACAAGGCGCTATGTTTGATTTGCAATGAAAGCATATCCGTTCTCAAGGAATATAACATTAAACGTCATTATGAAACAAAACATTTTCAAAATTACTCAAAATATACAGGAAGTTTGCGGACAGAAAAATTCGAAGCTATGAAGCGCGGATTGAAATCGCAGCAATCTTCATTTACAAAACTCAAAACTGAACAAGAGGCTGCAACTCTTGCCAGCTTTCGTGTGGCTCTTGAAATTGCAAAACGTGGAAAACCATTCACCGACGAAGAAATGATCAAAGAATGCATAATTGCAGTAGCCGAAGAAATGTGCCCTGAAATTTATTAAAAACTGTCAGTATGTCAACAAACACTGTGGCTCGAAGGGTAGACATCGCTGAAAATATATCCTCTCAACTGTTCGACAAAAATGGACATGTTGAGTGGTTTTCTTTGGCCTTGGATGAGTCAACGGATGTGTCAGATACTGCTCAGGTGTTGATTTATATTCGAGGAGTAGATAAAAGCTATGAAGTGCATGAAGAACTTCTTGATATGTATAGTATTTGTTGTAGAGTTGAAATGGCCATTAATCAAAAGAACCTTCGATGGAAAAACTTGAAATGTATTACAACTGATGGAGGCAAAAACATGAGTGGGAAAGATAAAGGAGTGGTCGCTCTTGTGCCAGGCTGTAGAAAATGACGGTGGTTCAAAGCCATTAGTCTTACATTGTATCATTCATCAACAGTCTTTGTGCGGAAAAGGTTTGAATATGTCTGAAGTTTTGAAACCAGTCATATCAACTGTATCATATCAACTTATCAGATCTTTTGGGCTGAATCACCGACAATTCCGGCAATTTATTGAAGAGATTGGAGAAAATGACTTACCTTATCATACTGCCGTATGTTGGCTTAGTTGTGGGAAAGTCCTTCAGCGCTTTTTTGAACTTCGAACAGTGATCGAAATTTTTTTGAATGAAAAGCATCGCCCTCTTACTGAATTACAAAACAACGCATGGCTGTGGAAGTTAGCATTCTATGTTGATTTGACAAAACATGTGAACGAACTGAATTTGAGATTTCAAGGAGAAAACCAGCATCTTCCTGATTTATACACTAATATCAAATCATTACGGAAGAAATTGATACTGTTTCAATCACAAATACGAAGTAAATGTTTTTCACATTTTAAAACATGTGAAATATTCAGCCACACCATTGAGACTGACTTTCCTATCGATTTTGCAATCGAAACTTTGAGTGCTTTGAAAATAAATTTTGATACTCGTTTCTCGGACTTTGATGCCATTGCGAATCAAATTAAGATTTTTCAGAATCCTTTTGATACTGACATTGAAACCCTAGCCCCGGAACTTCAAATGGAAATGATTGATCTACAGTGCAGTGATATAATTAAGAACAAATATCAAAACTCATCTTTGTTGGAATTTCATAAGGGTCTTCCACTGACACAATTTGATAATTTGCATAAATTTGCTCGTGGGCTGTTTTCTGTTTTTGGTACTACTTATTTGTGTGAGAAGACCTTCTCCAAAATGAAGTACACAAAAAATGTTTACAGATCTAAATTAACTGATGAGCATCTTAAATCTCTTTTAATAATTGGTACAAGTAAAATTAGTGCACAACTACAAACATGACATAAATCTCATTAGTATTTCATATGTCATTATGCTTGTTATAAGTTATGTTTTTATTTAAAATGTATAAAATGTTAGTTGAATTCATTTCAATAATTTGTTACTTATTCTATACTGAAGTTAAATTTTCTGCATATTATACATGTCTTTACTCATTACAATTCTGTGTTTCTTTATCCAACTTATCACAAAAACAATAACAATAAGCCTACAACAATGGTATGAGTAGTTAGCCCATGACCATATCAATGTAGATGTCATATTAATAATTATTCAACATAAAATTAGAATAATTCAGTAAACTAAATTTAATTTGCTATAAAAAATATGTTCTCTAAAAGGAGTAAGTTTCAAGTATGCTAACTCTCCGCGGGCCGGACAAAATCTGTCCGCGGGCCGGATGTGGCCCTCGGGCCGTAGTTTGGAGACCCCTGGTCTAGAGCAGTGATGGCGAACCTATGGCACGCGACACAATACTTTGGGCACGTCACTGATCACAAAATTTTGACATTATGTACTACGAAAAAAGTATGGAGTAGGCATTATTTGACAAACCTAACACAATATGTTATTTGTCATCTATTTTGCAACAACAGAAATTACACTTTTCTACTTCAGTTTAAATTACAAAATGATCATATTTTAGCGTTTAAAGTTTGAACAGATTTAACCTGTTAAATAGGAAAAAGTTTTGCTCACTCGCTTCGCTCGCTCGCGTTTAACATAAAGAACATATTATATCATTTAGTACCGATACTCTGTTTTAGCAGGTTGATTTTATGGTATTTTCGGAAGTTCTCCGTTTTTCAGTGTTTTAGTTTGAAAAAAAATTCTCGCTCGCTCCGCCCACTCGTGTTTGGCTTAAAGAACACGTTATTATAATAACGTGTTCTTTACGTGTCTAACGTGTTCTTTATACTTTTTTATTAAACACGAAATATTATAATATTTCGTTCTGACATTCAGTTTTAGGCTATTGATAATATATAATTGTATTTTTCCGAAGTATGGGTCACAGGTGTTTTAGGATTTAAAGTTTAAACAAATACAACAGAAAAAAATTTTGTTCGCTAGCTCTGCTCGCTCGCACTTACATATTCAATTAATTATTATCAACGTTCGGTTTTAGGCCATTGATTTTATGTATTTTTTCTTACATACTGTCTTTCAGACAGGTCGTAGGATTTAAAGAGTAATTTGACTTTAACCCGTAAAATAAACAAAATTTTTGATAGTTGATAATCGACATTCACTGCTTAATGGGCGGCAAAATATTTAAATACGCTTCTAAATCACAACGTCTTTCCAAAAATATGACGTTCTCTAAAAGGAGTAAGTTTCAAGTATGCTAGCTCTCCGCGGGCCGGACAAAATCTGTCCGCGGGCCGGATGTGGCCCTCGGGCCGTAGTTTGGAGACCCCTGGTCTAGAGCAGTGATGGCGAACCTATGGCACGCGACACAATACTTTGGGCACGTCACTGATCACAAAATTTTGACATTATGTACTACGAAAAAAGTATGGAGTAGGCATTATTTGACAAACCTAACACAATATGTTATTTGTCATCTATTTTGCAACAACAGAAATTACACTTATTCTACTTCAGTTTAAATAACAAAATGGTCATATTTTAGCGTTTAAAGTTTGAACAGATTTAACCTGTTAAATAGGAAAAAGTTGGGCAAGTTGATACAAAAAGGTTCGCCATCCCTGGTCTAGAGCAAGACAGCGGCATAAACTCACAGACTCACCCATTACAACGTTCATGGGTGTCAAATAACCTCAACACTGAGATTATTGGTTCCGCCAGCAACATAGCGAATGGGCGGTCTCCAAAAATTGTCCGAAGGAGCGTACAGCAAATCTACGTAAGGATAATTTCTTTGCAAGAACGAGTTTGTTCTAGAATCGAGAGTTATGATATCGATGACTCTTATTATTTACTCTGACTTATTTTATATACTATAAAGTTATAGGGTCCCAAACAGTATGTTATGTAGTATAATAGATAGTTTTTTAAGTTTATTCGCTCCAAATCAGAAGTTCACAACCAGTGTTGCTCGCCTCCCTAGACAGGCGTAGAGAGATGTGAAGGGGGGCAAAACACATGGACTCGATGTCAATATTATCAATGAAAGTCTTATTTAAAATCTGTAAAAAAAAGGTTGAGAAACATTGCTCTAAATAGATGTCTGTCAAATTGACAGTGTCAATGTAAATAGTGCAATGGACAACTGCATTTTTTTTTTCAAAAATACCAATTACTCCACACCAACCGAGTCTCAGGTTTTAAGCTTAAACACCTGTTTTAAAAGTAATAAATAAATACGTACCGTAGCGGACAACCGTCCCGCCTGCTTGCTAGGAGTGGGCGGGCCGGGCTTCTTGTACGCCGTGATGCCGACCTCCTTCCTCTGCGCCTTGCCGCCAAGAGACATCGACCCGTTACACTGAGAAATTGTTTGATTTTGTTTTTGCGGAGAGCGGATTGCTATATATAATATACTAGTAAATTTGTAGTACTATACTACAAATTTCTCACTGTTTAAACCTTCCCTGAACTAATATGATTATTTTAAGACTAAAAGTAGCCAAATCGGTCCTGCCGTTCTCGAGTTTTAGCGAGACATTCAAATTGCAATCCCTAATATGGAATAAAATGGAAAATTATTGCAAACCAAGGCTTTTACTTTATAACTATAAGATGTCGGGATCATCTTAAGATGTGAAAATACATAGCATGATATGCAGACTTTGATTTTTTTTTGGAAGGTCCATCACACTATTCTGGAAATTTCCTTTCAAAATAGTAGGGCTACTGGGAACCCCAAGTTCAGGCAATTGAAAAGACCGAAAAGTTCATTGTAATGTGTTAGCGTTATAATCGTTTTCCATCCATATTCACTCATCTTAAGGGCGAAATAATATCTATGGACGCTTCCACACCACCTCAATCTGGTCCCGCGCTAAGTATCCGAAGATCTTGTGTTACAGATAGGTACCAGATAACGAGAAGGATATTTAATACTCTTATACTATACATATATTTAAGATTTTTATTAAATTATATACATATCCAAGACCCAGGAACACAAATACTTTTTGTTCCGTTGGCGGGATTCGAACCCGCGGCTTAAGCACCAATGCGCTATGTCGTCAAACTACTTATAAGTTTATTTACCTTAATATCGTCCTCCTGCACCCCCGGCACGAACTGCGTCTCGGCCGGGTACGAGCTCTTGAGGTGCGGCCGGCACAGCGTGTTGCGGCGCTGCAGCTCCGACAGCCGCGCGCCGGCCCCGCCGCCGGCCCCGCCCCCGGCCCCCGCGACGGACGGGCGACCGCGACGTGGAGTCTCGGAGAGCTCGCGCAGGCAGCGGTTGTCGAATACTTCGCCTTCCTCGTCGGACATGTCGGCACAGGTTTTACGACCTGGAATGACGCACCATGATAATTATTATTATTATATCTGTAAGCACACTAGCGGCTAAAAGCTGATGCGTGTGTATCACACGATTTAAAGTTTGTCCAGTCTATTTTTTAATGAATTAACTGTGGGTGCCATTACTAGTCTCAGGTAGCTTGTTCTACTCAGAAACCACTCGATTTGGTAAGAAGTGCTTTAATGGATTGCTGTTATGGTGTATTCTCCATAGTTTTAGTGGGTGTCCTCTAAGATGACAATTTTCATTTAGGGCAAACAAGTTCTCAATTCCATTGATATTATAGTAACCAGTGAGTATTTTGAATGTTTCAATAAGGCTGCCTCTCATTCTTCGGTTTTCCAAGGTGGTGGAGTTGGAGATACTTCAATCGTTCCTCATATTCTAGGTTTTGCAAGCCTCTGACTTGACTGCTTTGTCGCTATTCTTTTATTTACCTTAATGAGATGGGACTACATTTTTTTTAAACAGGCATTTGCCTGTTTAAAAAAAATGTAGTCCATTTGGCCCACCACACATTTCCACCACTGCAACTCTGTGTAGCCAGGATCGACATCGGTAACCAACCACAAAAACCCTTTGATACGATCTCGGGGTTTGGGACTACGTTTGAGGAGTAAAGTGCAAGTTGAATAAATAGTATTCTATTTTGATTGTTATAAAACGACTGCTAATTATATAACGCTGGAATGATATACCATGATGATGAGATGTAACTACGGTTGAGGTTGTGTCAAGCGCAAGTTGATTAAACAGAATAGATTGTCATAAAACAACTGCTGAATAATATTACGCCCCTTCCCCTTTGTTACCTAGATGTTTAAGAATTTTACTTTATTAGTTACTATGACTTTTATGTATAATCCTATTAATATTATAAATGTGAAAGTTTGTGAGGATGGATGGATGTTTGTTACTCCTTCACATGAAACTACTGAACGGAATTCGATGAAATTTGGTATTGTAGGAGCTTAGGCTCTGAATTAAAACATACATTTTATCCCGAAAAAGCAAAAAGCACAGTATTCCCGTGCGATACCCGATATTATATTTAAACAGGCGGAGCCGCGGGCAAAAGCTAGTGTTGAATAAAAGTTACTTGTCTGTCATATTAGGATAAATTCCTGTAAAGTTAGATTTAAGTTTGGAAAATAAATAAAGAAATTGCTGTAAATATGGGTGCGTACATGTAATGTAAAAGTGTTTGTGAATTGTTTGAGACTAATGAAGTCTCCATGCCTTCAGCTTATTAAATATCGTATGAAGATTTCATGTATCTCAAACACTTTCTATAAGTGACTGTGTTACACTATGTTTGCAACTGACTTTTCTATTCCTACTCAACCTCAGTATGGACAGACCGACCCAACTACCCAGAAGAGACCTCATCACAAATCATTGTTGTGCGCTCTGTTATCAAGCAATACTTTTTCACCCGACTACGGCGAAGCCATAAGGAAGGGCTATGAATTTGGTAGCCTATAATATATGTATGTTTGTTACTAAAGTTATAAACTAAAGCTATAAAGTTTACGTAGTCGGGTCACAGTTTTTTATAAAAATTGTAGTTATTCAAACAGCAATATGAGACATGTTTTCTTTTAATATAAAATTATAATATAACTGTATTTAAAATGTCAAGAATCTTAGTTAACCTTTTTTCTCGTTCTTGCTGTGGACTGGCAGCGAGCGGAGAGAGTGCGTATCGGACGGCCGGCCCGGCTCCTCGTGCGGTGCCGCCAAACCCGTCTGATAAGTAAACATTTATTTAAAAAAATAATAAGGGCCTGTTTTATAATCGACCTAATAAGTCTCGAATGACTTATTCGGAAATTTTGCCGCGGCTTACTTTATCGACAGATATAAAGTAAGGAGCTACTTTCTAATATCTAATATTTATGGACGCTTCCCACGTGAATCTGGTTCCGTGATAAGTTCTCGAAGAACTTGTGATACGGGTACCAGACAACGGAAATATCAAATATTGGTATTTAATATTTTTATACTATACATATATTTAAGATCTTTATTATATTATACACATATTCAATACAAATCCATGACCCAGGAGCACAGAAAAGTTTTTATTCCCTGGTGGGATTCGAACCCGCGACCTCCGGCATGAGCGCCAATGCGCTAATCACTAAGCCACAGAGGTCGTCATCATATCTATTATAGCGACAGACACAAAACATGCAAATAAGCTATCTGCCACTTCTCAGTAGATTGTTAAACAGACAGTATGAGATACTTAAAAATAACACTACTTGGTAATTAGATTTGAACATGTTTAAAAACTGAAATATTTAGTACTACCATAGATACAGGACTTGTTTTTAAAAAAATGTAAAAAAATATGTCACAATGAAACAAAAGCTAAAGTGAATACTAACATTAAAAGCGAAAATGTATACATTAAAGAAATAAATTTTATTTTTAAATTTCTGTTACATTTCTATGTTAGTGTTCGTGCCCAGTAATTAAAAATATACACACACCGGCATATTTAGCGGAACATAAAATAAAGGTTTGATATAGGTTGCTGGCTGGTTTATACGTCATTTAATTTAAAAAGAAATATTTTTAAATTAAGAAAACAACTGAACATCACATTTTATGCAATTGTTTTAATTTTATTCAAATACACCTTATCTGGAGCGAACTTCGAGTATTTCTTCCTTCTGAGTTTGATTTAAAATTTCATTGAAATACTGCTTTTTGGTAGTTTTTTTTTAATCGCGTATCTTTTTGGAGTTGAGGACTGAATTATGCCTGACTTAGCCCCAACGGAGATTGCCAGGGCACTCGAAATGTGAAGAAATGGTCAAACCTACAGAGTGATATCCAGAGATCGTCGTCGACCAGTTTCAACGATCCATCGCAGTATCCAACGGTTCAGGGAGACCGGTACTTATGTGAGAAGAGCAGGACAAGGCAGAAACAGACGCACTTCGAGTAGGGATGATCGTTTCATTCGGCTTCGTGTACGTAGGAACCCCCGTTTGACGGCCGTCCAAGCCCGACATGAGTTAGAAGCAGTGCGGGGTGTAACCGTAAGTGAGCGTACGGTACGAATAAGGTTCGAAGAAGCTGGTTTGGGTTCATTTGTGCCAGCCAAGGCTCCAAGGCTCGAGGTAAATCAACGTAGAAACAGGTTAACTTTTGCTCAGGAACATCGACTTTGGAACGCGGACCAATGGAGTAAGGTATTATTTAGTGATGAGTGCAGAATTCTCTTAAATCAAATTGACGGCAGGCAAAGAATATACAGACGCAAAGGAGAACGATACATTCAGACAAATTTTGAAACTACAGTTGCATACGGTGGTGGATCAATAATGGTTTGGGCGGGCATTTGTTTGGGAGCTCGCACAGACTTGGTAGTGATTGACAGAGGGAGTCTGACTGCAGACCGCTATACCAGAGAAGTTTTAGAAGACAATGTCGTACCGTTTGCCCCATATATCGGTGACGATTTTGTTTTTATGCAGGATAATGCTCGGCCGCATACCGCTCGGGTAACTCAAGCTTATCTTACTGATATGAATATCACTGTTATGGAGTGGCCGGCGAGATCACCGGATATGAACCCAATAGAGCACGTTTGGGACTTGCTGAAAAGAAAAGAAAAGGCCAGAATTCCAGCTCCTGTCAACGTGGGTGAACTGCGAATCGCCGTAGTTGAGAAATGGCGAAGACTATCCCAGGAGACCAACGATATCATCATTCTCAGTATGCCTAGACGGATAGAAACTTTAATAAGAGCACGTGGAGGAAATACGCGATATTAATCACCATTTTTCTAATTTAATTAATTGTTATTTTAATATTCATTTTCATTTTTCCCGCTTACATGAAGAGTTCAAAAATGTACCATTTTTCACCAATAGCCTTTACTCGCAAAATCTGTTCTTAATGTGATCTCATTTTAAGTAAAACAAATGAAACTTTAAATAACAAAAGAAGTGTAGTAAGTAGATTTTAAAATAAAACCATATTTTTTTTATTATGGACCTTTTTTTTTTGGGTTCCGCTAAATATGCCGGTGTGTTTATTTGCGGTACATAAGAAATCTATTAAAACGTTTAATGTTTATAAAAAAGACAATCTTACAGAATGCACATGCTGTAGGGACATTAGTGAGCCTGACTTCTGTTGTTTCCTCAACCACTGTGCTTCGTCTTTCTGTATTATAAACTTCTCTCCAACGTTCCAAAGCTCTGTGGTCAAACTTCTTATGTGCTGCTGGTAAGCCTTGCTCGACTCCTGTAGTTCTTCGTTTACTTTCTGCAATTTCCTCTCGTATTCTTCTATTTCCTTCTTCTGTTGTTCTCGGAACTGACTTATCTGGTCGACGTATAGTTCTTTCTAAAATTTTTAATTTTTAATTTAAGAAGTTATTTAGACGATTATAATAACAAGAAAGCATGCACGCATTACTAGAAAAATAACCGATTTAAATTAAAAATTGTAAGGCCTCTGAGGAATTCCAACTTAATAAATCGAAAACATAATAAAACACCCAAATAAACCATTCGAAAGCAACAAGCCATGCATGGAACATGCGATTACAGTACAAAAATCTTTACCTTTTCCTTGATGTAAAGCGCAACTACCTAACTAATGTTTTAATGAATACTCTACAAATAAAAATAAATAAAACAAAGCATCCATTAAAACAATACTTTATTTGATAAAATCAATAAATAGTTGACTTTACAAGTCGTAAATTGTATAACAGCAATAAGCCACACCATCAATAGTCCAACGTCAAGAAGTACCACCACACGACTTGGTACAGCAATATCAATAACAGGATAGGGAGTATACTGACCATTTTCGCCTTCATTCTGCTGAGTTTGTCCTCATACTCCGCTCGGACCTCCATTAGTGTAAGAGCCTGGGTATCTTTGACACCTTCTCCGGACTGAGCTTGCATTGCCTCTTTCAGTAATTTCTGGAAGGAAGACTCCAACTCTCCAAACTGAATTTCCAAGCTTGTGTTTTGGAAATTGGTTGGGACGAGTGATGATCGGTCCAACTCACTCATGATCGCTTGCTTTAACTTTTCCGGTGATATAGACCTGACTATGCTTCGGTCAACCCACCTTTCCAAATTCAAGGCACACTCTGACAAATCTTGCATGGTGGCAGCATAGCCTCTCTCTAGCTTACACATTGTTGCATCATTCACTCGTCCGTCCAAATTCAGGATTTCTCTTCTCACTGTCCTTTGAAGGGCTATCACCCTAATCAGCTTTTGGGAGTACAGTTCCTTCACAGAATTGAATGTTTTGACGCCTACTGATAGTTCTGTCAAGAATTTCCTCATAGCGATTATTTCAGAGTCGTTAATCTTATTTATTTCGAGCAGCCTATCTCTTTCTTTCTGCAAAGCTATCTGTTTCTCCGAACACCGTTTGAGATGTCTGTCGGTGGTTTCAAGGAAGTTTTCTAAGTCCTCCATAGTAATGTTTCCAGCGTTAAAGCTGCGTCTTAGTTCGTTATCGCCGTTATTGTTGACAGAGTTACCGAAATTAGTCAGTTCTTTGAGTACAGTATTATTCTTAATTTCGGCAATACGTTTCAGTATCATCGCCTGATATTTGGCAGACACTTTAATTATTTGCGTAGCTCGAGTTTCTGTCGCACTCATCTTTGTAACTTTGTTCTTAAGTTCAGCTATTTCTTCGTTCTTCTGATGAACAACTTTCTTCAGTTGGTTGGAGAGTTGATGACAATTTTCTCTGCTCAAATCCAGATCTTTAGTCACATCTAGCAGCTTATTCTCAGATTCGGCAATCAATGTTTTCAAATATGTGATGTCACTATGTAGAGTTGTTATTGTCCTGTTTTTGTATTGTATAATATTCTCTAAATCAGCAATAGTCTTCGAGCTATCAACAGATGAAGTTGTGTTGTCGAATGCGGAATCATGAACTTGATTCTGTAGCTCACCAATTTTGATTCCTACGTTTTCGCGGTAGTTATGTATATTATCTTTGTCATTCACAGCCACTGAAACAAAATTTTGTTTATTAATATACTTGTAAATTATTTTATAAAAGTAACATACATTTCAAGATTTAGAAACATGCCTAACATATACCTATATATGTCTGTCGTGTAATGACAAAGACAGGTATATGTTTCTATATATAAAATATATAGCTGCCTCTCCCATTATCGTGCGCGATTATATATATATTCGATATGATATGATCGATGCGATATTCGATATCATATTGCGTCATGTGACAAGGTTCTAAGATTATTTTTTGAAACAAATAATTTTATTTGTTTAAGTATTGATATTTCAGTTATATTGTTATTGGAAGTTATAAAATCCGTTACCGTTAAAGATAAAAATAAATTGATCAGCGAATTTGAATCAGAAAAACAAGAACTTAAAAATGTTATATCTGAAACTCAATCGATTATGGAAAAACAAAGGCAAAGTCTTAACGATAAAATCATGGAACAAACACAATGGAAAGGCACATTAAGGCAACAGATAACATTTTTACAAGATCAAAAACGCTGACGCTAAAATCAATGAAAAAGAAACGTATTGTGCGAGTTTACGGTACAAAACGTTAAAACAGTTAAATGCCCTAAAGAAGAGAAAAAGCTTTAGTTGAAACCGCTACTTTATTGGAAAATGAAGTATTATATAAGGTTTCACAATTGGACACTGTCAGGAAAGAAAAACGTGACTTGGAAAAGTTTTGGGAAGAAAACCAAAATAGTAATCATGATTTTAAACTCTCCATTAAAATACTTTATAAAACTTCATACAATCATGAAAACTTAAATTTTATTAAAACTTGGGAGTTTATTTTTCCAGCTATAACATTATTGCAGTAAGAATTAGTTATATTCAAACAAGAACAAGAGGATACCAAAAAAGCTTTAAATCAGCGAGAAATGATTTTAGCAATAAAATGGCTGTGTTAGAGACACTCAAGGAAGATAAAGTAAGTATATATAAAAAACACTCAAAACGAATCGAAAAATATCAAAGCAGTAATTAAATTTTGTAAGAAGAGGTAATGAGATTACAAAATATAATTAAAAAAGGAAAACTTAATGCTGAAATAAGGATAAATAACCTAGAAGCAGAATACAAAGCTTTGAGAATAGAAAAAGATACTCTGAGATATTGATTTCTAAAAGCAGCAGAAGTTGAGAGATTGAGTATTGAGAAAAATAACACCAATGAATACACAGTATTACAATAAACAGTAAGACAAAAAATATCGCCTTCTTCTGTACTATAATATACTTACACAATTTGATTATTTACAGACATTGAAATCAATCAGTCGTCCATAAAAGAGTAGTGGGGTCCAAAACGTCATTGGCAATTTACTCAATGGAGGAATCATTGGAAATATAATTAAAAAATTAGAAGCGATACAAAATAAAGGCGATTTGGGTCATAGTTTTGAAAGTAATGTGGAAGCAGTTAATGCTCTGATTAAGGATGTTACGTAAATCTTTGGAGAAAACTAGAAGAGGAAAATGCTGTATTTTCCTCTTCTAGAGTTTTGGTGGAAAAATTTACAAATTTAGTAAAACAGGAAGAGGCTAATACTAATCAACTACAAGAAGAACTAAATAATATAAAAAGATTCGAATTTCAAGAGAAGAATTCAAAACTCGGTAAGATTTTCGCCTTTTTTTACTTTATAGTATAATAGTTTATATACATTATTAAAATTATTACAGAATTTTCTAAACAAGCCGAATAATACAGAGAAATAATTGAAGCAAAAACTAAGGAAGTAGAAAGCCTGGTATTGCAAAATCCGACTCTACACAACGAACGGAATGATGTTAAAATACAACTTGATACTAAAGTACACACTCTATGATATTATTTTATGAAATATTTTGTTTATATAATTTTTGATTATCTTTTTCACAGCTATAAGTTTTTTGGAAGAAGAAGTACAGTGCCAAAAGTAAAAACACCAAAAACTTATTAACGATTTTGAATCCGAAAGAGCAGTTCTCAAAAACATGGTGTCCGTAACGGAAGCAGTAATGAATGATCAGAAATTGATTTTAAACAATAAAATTTCTGAATTGAGTAAACAAAATGATTTATTGAAAAATAAAATAAAATTGGAAGATAAAGTTGCAACAAAGTGAATGAATGCAAAAATAACACTGAATGAAAAAGTAGATATTCTCAATATAGCTCAATAAAAGACTTGTCTGAAATAAAAGATGTAAAGAAAACATTGAAAGACGATATTTTAACGTTGAAATAAACGAAAAAAATATTTTGAACGAAGTATTGGAAAGTGTTAGGAATGGTAAATAGTATTTATTGACTTACAGAAGTAACAGCTCACCTAATTATACAGGATGTTCGGCACATGGATGGACAAACGAATACCGTGGACCCGTGTAGCCGTCTGCTATACATTGAGGCCTAATTACAAGACTCAGGCCCAATAGTTTTTTTTTTTTAATAATTTTTTAAGTTAATTTCGAAAAAAGCCAGTTTTCAAACTTCAAACGACTATAAATTTACTTTTAACATTGCAAATCCAAACATGCTTTTGTAATAATTATCTGCATTAGTTGTAGAATCATATTAAATTCAGTTTTGGAGCAAATGTTAGATATAAAATTAGATACGAGTCCTTAAACGATAAACAAAGTGAAAAAATAATTTTCATATTCCACTTTGAAATTCTTAAAAAAAAAACTATGATTTTTAGAGCACTTAAAATTCTAGGAAAACATCTGTGGTTCATACCCTTTATATCGGTATACAATTTTCACATATTTGTTTAAAAATAACTAGAGTAAATCGCAATTTAAACTAACGGGGCCTTAATTCATAAGACTCAATTTGCGAAAACTTAAATCAAGTACAAGCCAATTTGTCATAATTGCTTTCGGTATGTTCACTAACACTACACGTGGGAGCTAGTAGTCTGTCTCTCTCTTACCAGTCACGATACTATCTCTTGTCTCTTTTGTTGAATTTGGACAATAGCCGTACATAGCAGGTAGAAAAAGGGGTGTTATTTCTCTGTGCAGTAGTAATTCTATGAAATCTTATATGTTTTTAATTAGTAAGCTTTTTAGTAGAACATGAATTTATTATTAAAACACTATGATAATTTAAATTTTAATTTATTTCCAAAATTTATTTTATAACAATTGTTCGAATTGGTGCCCTTGACTTCTTATGCATGCTCGGCACCGTTTTAAAATTTCCACTGTTGTTGTTTGAAATATCATTTCGGCTTTCATTTTTTCGAATGCTTCATTTATTCTAATTATTAATTTCTCTCGACTGGGCACCACGGTTGCGTACATTAGCTCTTTGGCTCTACCCCAGACGTAAAAGTCTATTGGGGTAAGGTCGGGCGACCTTGGTGGCCAAGGAATTGGATCCACGAGTTCGGGAACACATTATTAAGGTATTCCCTCACAGCTATGCTCCAATGGGCTGGGCAGCCATCGTGTTGGAACACAAAAGGTCTGTCTTCTTGTAATACTTCTTCTACTAAATCGGGCAAATCATTTTGCAGAAATTCTAAGTAATTATTTCCATTAATATTGTCCGGTAAATAATGCGGCCCGATTAGTTTTTTTCCAATGACCCCAGCCCAAACATTTACACTGAATCTTCTTTGAAATTTTCTCGGTCTCGTCACTCGTGGATTTTGGTTTTTGGGTGCCCAGTAATGGAGATTATGGTAATTTGAAATACCTTCCTTATCAAATTTTGATTCATCTGTCCACAGAATACTTCTTAAAAAGTTTTCGTCTTCCACGTCAGTGTGTAGTAGATGTCGACAAAATTCTACGCGTCTACCAAAATCATTATCTTGAAGATCTGAAAACAAAGAAAAAAGGCTTGAGAATTTAAAATAAGGAAGACTAGATCTAGGCTTTGGTACATATTCAGTCTCTTTATGGAATTAAGAAAAATCTATTGTATCCATACCTTGCACGGGAGTGTAATGGAAAGCATGTTGCCGATTTTCCCGGAGAACTGCCCACACTTTCCATATGCCAAGGCCCAGCATTGCAGCTACCTCTCTTATACTTTTATTAGGGTTATAATTAAATTCTTCTAATACACGTTCGTCTGTAGCAACATGATGTTGTCGTACATTCACCCTCGGTTCTTGATAACGCAAATTACCCGTTTCTCTAAGTCGTCGGTATGTAGTAGCAAAAGTTTGGTGGCTAGGCAGTCGACGGTTAGGATAGCGCTCTTGGTATAGTCTTTGTGCTTCACGTCCATTGCAATTAGCGGCTCCATACACCAACAACATATTGGCGTATTCTTCATTCGTAAAAGAGGTGGTCATTTTACGAAAAAAAAACAACAACGTAACAACAAAATAACAGAAAACTTAACAAACTGAAGCAACAACAATAACGTAAAACGATAACAAAATCACAAAACGAAAACAATAACAGTAAGCGCAACGGACACGTCAGATCGCAGAGGCAGTTAAGACTCGACAAATAAGTAAAACAATTTTTTCCAAAACTAACGTTTGACTGATAAGGAATAGACAAAATCAAACAATAGCGCAATTGCAGAGTGAAATAACAACCCTTTTTCTACCTGCTATGTACGTACGGCTATTGTCCAAATTCAACAAAAGAGACAAGAGATAGTATCGTTACTGGTAAGAGAGAGAGACAGACTACTAGCTCCCACGTGTAGTGTTAGTGAACATACCGAAAGCAATTATGACAAATTGGCTTGTACTTGATTTAAGTTTTCGCAAATTGAGTCTTATAAATTAAGGCCCCGTTAGTTTAAATTGCGATTTACTCTAGTTATTTTTAAACAAATATGTGAAAATTGTATACCGATATAAAGGGTATGAACCACAGATGTTTTCCTAGAATTTTAAGTGCTCTAAAAATCATAGTTTTTTTTTTTTAAGAATTTCAAAGTGGAATATGAAAATTATTTTTTCACTTTGTTTGTCGTTTAAGGATTCGTATCTAACATTTGCTCCAAAACTGAATTTAATATGATTCTACAACTAATGCAGATAATTATTACAAAAGCATGTTTGGATTTTCAATGTTAAAAGTAAATTTATAGTCGTTTGAAGTTTGAAAACTGGTTTTTTTCGAAATTAACTTAAAAAATTATTTAAAAAAAAACTATTGGGCCTGAGTCTTGTAATTAGGCCTCAATGTATAGCAGAAGGCTCCACGGGTCCACGGTTTTCGTTTGTCCATCCATGTGCCGAACACCCTGTATATCATAAAATATATGTGTACTATACATGTTTAAGCTTATATGATGAACAACTAGTATGATGCAATGGAAGCTTGGCGCGTATTCAATTATACATTCGATCATTTATTTTAAACGTTCTTAAAATGTGTTAATAATAATTTAACAAATATCACTAAAAAGGAAAAAATTATTATTATTTTTAAACAAAAAAATTAAACCGACTTCCAAAGTAAAAATGCACAAAAAAGTATGAAATATAACTTATTTTCTTAATAATTCCCCTTATAAAATTTGGCTGAAATTTTAACTATTTCTCTACTTAATCTTCAAAATTTATAAGTCGGTAGTCGGTCGGTTTAGAAGTACCAGCCCAAACAAATTATATTATTCTATTTTTTTTATTACATAATCACTTAGGGAATTTATTATATTTTTAAATATACATAACATGCATAGGTTTTATTTACATTAAAACAAAATAATCCTGGAAAAAAAACCGTGGGAGACGTAGCGCTTTTTTTATGGCGGCAAAAATACCGTGACGCTTGCTTGTTCGAGATGTCAAAGTGACGCGACGCTTTACATGATAAGCGATATCGTATCGCGTAATCTAAAAACGCTCTGATACTTACCTTCCTTGTTGAGTTTTAATGTTGCAACCAATTCATTATTTTCTGACTTTAATGTTTCTATTTGTGATGTCTTTTGTATTATGTCTTCTTGTAATCTTGTCATGCTTTCCTCAATATTTACTTTCTCTTTCTTTAGATTATTGAATTCTGTTAGTGTTACCTTTTCCTTCATTTCATATTTTAGCTTGGTTATCTCTGTAATTTATTTGTATAATTTAATATTTATTTAAGACAAATATGAAATATTTTATTTAACATAATTTTTATTTCATTTCAGCATAACTCATTTATTACTTACCTTCCTCGTTAAGTGTTAATGTTGCAACCAGTTTATTATTTTCTGACTTTAATGATTCTATAAAAGAGGTCATTTGTGTTACATCTATCTGAAGTCTTGACAGATTTTCCTCGATATTCAGTTTTTCTTCTTTTAGACGTTTTAATTCGGCAAGTTTTTCTTCAATTACGTCAACTTTTTTTGCTATTTCCACCTTTGCTTTTTGTTTTTCGATTTTAATAACTTCTTCTAAATCCTGGATTTGTTTTTGCAATGTATTTTTACATTGTTTACTTTCTTTCTCAAGCGTATCAATTTTGCTTAAAAGTTGTTGTGTTTCAGAATTGAAATCATTTGTCAATTTGTTTTTATCTTCCACCAGTACTTTAATTTCGTCTTTTAGATTATTTATAGCTAGAAAAATTAATTTCTGTAGAAACATTACATTACAACAAACAATTAAATGCGAAACAGAAACACCTACAAACTTATATACATCATAACTTAATATGCACATCATAACTCAATACACTTCAAACATTTAAGTACATACCTTCATTTTTGTGTTTTAGTGTGGTGGCCAATTCATTGTTTTCGGATCTCAATTTTTCTATGTAGAGAGATTCTTGCATAATACCTTCTTGTAATATCACATTTCTTTCTTCAATATTCAGTTTTTCTTCTTTGACATCATTTAATTCCTTTTGCAAAGTCTCTATATTACTAAAATTCTTTTCTAGCTCTATTTCCGCTTTTCTTGTTTCTGCAAACATTCAATTTAACTGGGTACTCCCTCATTGTGCATTGTAAAAATTAAAGAGTTACTTTAATATTTAACATCCTAAACTGTATTAAACACAAAAACATGTCTATAATTATGTCCCAGTCACAGTTTATTGAGCAATCAAAACATGTACTATGTCAGATCTTTTTCATAATAATTGTAATTAGTTTTGCTCCAATTCCTGTTAGTACAAGCTGTTTTGGTATTTAAATTTTATGTATAATGTATCCACTTACGCAAATTTCAATATATATACAACATAAATGTGGCTTTAGTTGAGGTTTGAAATAAAGTATGAAAAAAAAACGAAGTTTATGTGTTTGCATCAAGATTCCTTTTATTAAATTAGTATTTTTCTAAATTCCATTTACATCATCACTCAGGGAATTTAATTTACTTTTTAAATATCTATAACATGCATAGGTTTTATTTACATTTTAAGAATATACTTTTGAAAAAAAAAAACAAAACGCGTGAACCGCGCGCGTCTGCCTTATTTCATAGTAGGTAATTGTAATTTGTTTTATATCTGTTTTTGTATTAAAATTAATGTGTTTACCTACGTAAATTAAGCAAATTTCACTATATAGAAACATAAATGTGGCTTTAGTTGAGGTTTGAAATAAAGTATGAAAAAAAGACGAGTGCGTTGTGTTTGCATCAAGATTTCTTTTATTAAATTAGTATTTTTCTCAATTCCAGTTATATCATCACTTAGAGAATTTATTCTACTTTTAAAATATATATAACATGCATATGTTTTATATAGATTATAACAATATAATCTTGAAAATAAAACAACGGGTAACGCCCGCGTCGTCGTCAGCCATTTATTCATAGCAGGTAACTGTAATTTGTTATAAATATTTGTGCTCCGTGCATGCAAATACATACCATGTTTCCACTTGAGACCTCATTCAGAGAGAATCATTAGCGACGACAAAAGTATATAAACAATGAGTGTGTCTATGAGTGTTTGGTTTCCCGTAATGTTTACGTTAAGTGGAATTTTTACGTTAAGTGGAATGTTTACGTTAAGTGGAATGTTTACTTTCAAGTGGATACTTAATACTGAATCTATTAACTGTATTTTTTTATAAATCCATTTTATTATATTACATAATCACTTAGGGAATTTATTCCATTTTTAAATATAGGTTTTATTTACAATAAAACAATATAATTCTAGGAATAAAACCGCGGGCGACGTAGCGCGTTTTATTTATGGCGACAAAAGTACCATGACGCTTGCTTGTTCGAGCTGTCAAAGTTACGCGACGCTCTAGATGACAAGCGATATCGTATCGTGTAATCTAAAAACGCTCTTATACTGACCTTCCTTGTTGAGTTTCAATGTTGCAGCCAGTTCATTATTTACTGACTTTAATGTTTCTATTTGTGATGTCTTTTGTATTATGTCTTCTTGTAATCTTGTCATGCTTTCCTCAATGTTTACTTTCTCTTTCTTTAGATTATTGAATTCTGTTCGTGTTACCATTTCCTTCATTTCATATTTAAGTTTGGTTATCTCTGTAATTTATATGTATAATTTAATATTTATTTAAGTCAAATATGAAATATTTTTTTTAACATAATTTTAATTTGATTTCAGCATAACTCATTTATTACTTACCTTCCTCGTTAAGTGTTAATGTTGCAACCAGTTTATTATTTTCTGACTTTAATGATTCTGTAAAAGAGGTCATTTTTATTACATCTTTCTGAAGTCTTGATAGATTTTCCTCGATATTCAGTTTTTCTTCTTTTAGACGTTTTAATTCGGCAAGGCTTTCTTCAATTACGTCAACTTTTTTTGCTATTTCCACCTTTGCTTTTTGTTTTTCGATTTTAATAACTTCTAAATCCTGGATTTGTTTATGCAATGTATTTTTACATTGTTTACTTTCTTTCTCGAGCGAATCGATTTTGCTTAAAAGTTGTTGTTTTTCAGAATTGATATCATTTGCCAATTTGTTTTTATCTTCCACCAGTACTTTAATTTCGTCTTTTAGATTATTTATAGCTAGAAAAATTAATTTCAGTAGAAACATTACATTACAACAAACAATACAATGCGAAACAGAAACATCTACAAACTTATATACATCATAACTTAACATACACATCATAACTCAATACACTTCAAACATTTAAGTACATAAAGGGTGTCCGCCAAAGAATTTTCGACTTTGAATTTGAATAAACGGCGAGCGGGGTATCGGCGGAGGGGGGAGGCGTATTCATTACACTTACGCGTCGTGCGGATTTTAGTAGCCATGGATCGTTGGTCGGCGGAGCATCGTGCGTTTGCTGTAGAGGCATATTTTAAAAATAACGATTCTCCCGTGGCGGCGCGCAGGATATTCGCAAGACATTTCAATATTCGGCGTATACGGGATTGTCCTAGTACGCAACTTATTGGCAAGTGGGTGCGAAGTTTTCGTGAACAAGGACCTGTAGTGGGACACGGGCCAGGTGTATCGCGAACTGTGAGAACTGACGAAACAATTGAAGCAGTTCGTCGTGATGTTATTGCAAATCCACGTCTTTCACTAAGAAAACGTTCTGCAGCACTGAATTTGAAAAAAACGACTGTGCACAAAATTATTAAGAAAGATTTGGAATTTCATCCTTACAAAATTTAAATCACTCAAAAAATTAAACAAAGTGACTATGGATTGCGGTTGACATATGCTAGAACCATGCTCGGCAGATTTCCTCGTCCTCGGGGTTATGAAAACATAATCTTTTCGGATGAAGCACATTTTTTACTGGACGGGTCGGTAAATAAACAAAATTGTCGATATTGGGCCACCGAGAATCCAGAAGAATTGCATGAAAAGCCGCTGCACTCAGAAAAAGTGACCGTTTGGTGCGGAATAAGTGCAAAAGGAATTATCGGGCCTTATTTTTTTGAAGACGATAGACACCAAACAATAACCGTCAATTCCCAAACCTATTCGTCTATGTTGGGAAACTTTTTGGAAGCTGAGTTGGAGAACAATGAATGGGGAAACGGATCGACATGGTTTCAACAGGATGGTGCTACACCACACACTTCGCGAGCATCAATGAACATTGTAAGGCGCATTTTCCCCGAAAAAGTCGTTATGGTGATATCCCATGGCCCCCCAGATCGCCAGACTTAACACCTGCGGACTTTTTTTTATGGGGATTTCTTAAATCTAAAGTCTACGTTAACAAACCGCGAAATTTATTGCAACTGAAAAGAAATCTTCGCAACGAAAGCAGAGGAATTTCGCAAGAAACTTGCAAAAAAGTTTTCACAACTATGGTGTTTCGTTTAAATGAGTGTGTTCGTCTCCGTGGTAAACATTTAACTTCAATTATTTTCAAAACATAAATCCGCATTTGTATGTTTTATTTTAAAATAAAAACAATTATATAAAAACCTGTGAATCTTTTATTGTTTAATTTTAAATTCGAAAATTGATTCGCGGACAACCTTTACCTTCATTTTTGTGTTTTAGTGTGGTGGCCAATTCATTGTTTTCGGATCTTAATTTTTCTATGTAGAGAGATTCTTGCATAATATCTTCTTGTAATTTCACATTTCTTTCTTCAATATTCAGTTTTTCTTCTTTGACATCATTTAATTCCTTTTGCAAAGTCTCTATATTACTAAATTTCTTTTCTAGCTCTATTTCCGCTTTTCTTGTTTCTGCAATCATTCAATTTTACTGGGTACTCCCTCATTGTGCATTGTAAAAAATTAAAGTTACTTTAATATTTAACATCCTGAACTGTATAAATCATAAAATTATGTCTATAATCATATCCAAGTTACAATTTATTGAGCAATGAAAACATGTACTATGTCAGATCTTTTTCATAGTAATTGTAATTAGTTTTGCCCCAATTCTTGTTAGTACAAGCTATTAGTTATTTAGTTAAATATTACAAGTTATTTATTCGAGGTGTTGATAAGGAGTTCACTGTTACTGAGGAATTGTTTGCTTTACAGCCGCTAAAAGGAACCACTACAGGGGAGGATATTTTTATTGAAGTTCAAAAGGTATTCACAAGTTTTGGCCTGCCATGGTCAAAATTAATTGGAGTATGCACTGATGGTGCACCTTCTATGGTCGGCTTACGTAAAGGTTACATCGGAATTTTGAATGAAAAAGCAACAGAATTAAATGTGCAAAAAGATTATTTGATAGTCCTTCATTGCATTATCCACCAACAGAACTTGTGTTCTAAGTCCATTTGACTCCAGAATGTTCTGAATGTGGTAGTAAAACCATCAACTTTATTCGATCCGGAGGGCTTATGGTTAAGCCAGCCAGTCAGTTCAAGGCGTTTTATGATGAAATATCAGCTAAATATAACGACGTAACATATTATTGTGAAGTCAGATGGCTGAGCAAAAGAAAAATGTTGAAACGGTTTTACGAGCTTAGAAATGAGATAGTAGACTTTATGAAAATAAAAGATAAACCACTATCTGAATTAAGTGACCCAAAATGGACATGTGAACTCGCATTTCTAGTCGATCTTACAGGCTATTTGAATGATTTAAATTTGAAACTTCAAAAACAAGGACAGTTAGTAAATGATTTGTACAGCCTTTGGAAAGCGTTTCAGATCAAACTACGCTTTTGGGGAGTCACAGATGCTGTCTGGTAACAGTTACCATTTCAACACGCTCTCTGCGTATGAAAATATTGCTTATGCACAATATGCTGAAGAACTCAAGTTAGTGTGGGAACAATTTTCGAACAGATATAGCGACATCAAAAACATGGAAGACTGTATCAATTTACTTGCTACTCCTACAAAATACAATGTACAAAATGCTCCAATACACTTACAAATAGAGTTGATCGAGATTCAAGAAAACTCACTCCTAAAATCCAAATTTGAAGACGTAGAGTTGTGCAATTTCTACAAAAAATACCTAGAAAAAGACAATTTTCCGCAGTGTAGAGAATTCGCAAGAAGATTGATTTGTGCGTTTGGCAGTACTTATAAATGCGAACACTGTTCTTTTTATTGATGAAAGTTAATAAATCAACACATCGTACAAGGCTGACTGACGATAATTTGGAACATTCTTTACGTCTTTGTACCAGTGGAATTAATCCAAATATCGATGGATTAGTTTACCAAATTCAAGCTCAAGTGTCTCATTGATTTCGGTGTATTTAACTTTCGTAGTTTGTAACAATTGCAAATTTAACGATTTAATTATAATGTACCATTTTTTTTAATTTCATTTTGTTATTTTAATAAATTGTACTATAATAAAATTGTCGCATTATTTCATGTCTAATATCTATCGCAAAAAATATTATCACTACTTTAAAATGCACTAAGTACTTTTAAACGCGGCCCGCGAACGTATTTGCACGCTAAAATTTGGCCCTCAACATGTCAAAGGTTGCCCATACCTGCTCTACATGATAAGCGATATCGTATCCCATATCTAAAAACGCTATTATACTGACCTTCCTTGTTGAGTTTTAATGTTGCAACCAATTCATTATTTTCTGACTTTAATTTTTCTGTTAGTGATGTCTTTTGTATTATGTCTTCTTGTAATCTTGTCATGCTTTCCTCAATATTTACTTTCTCTTTCTTTAGATTATTGAATTCTGTTAGTGTTACCTTTTCCTTCATTTCATATTTTAGTTTGGTTATCTCTGTAATTTATATGTATAATTTAATATTTATTTAAGTCAAATATGAAAAATTTTATTTAACATAATATTTATTTGATTTCAGCATAACTCATTTATTACTTACCTTCCTCGTTAAGTGTTAATGTTGCAACCAGTTTATTATTTTCTGACTTTAATGATTCTATAACAGAGGTCATTTGTATTACATCTTTCTGAAGTATTGACAGATTTTCCTCGATATTCAGTTTTTCTTCTTTTAGACGTTTTAATTCGGCAAGGCTTTCTTCAATTACGTCAACTTTTTTTGCTATTTCCATCTTTGCTTTTTGTTTTTCGATTTTAATAACTTCTTCTAAATCCTGGATTTGTTTTTGCAATGTATTTTTACATTGTTTACTTTCCTTCTCGAGCGTATCGATTTTGCTTAAAAGTTGTTGTTTTTCAGAATTGATATCATTTGCCAATTTGTTTTTATCTTCCACCAGTACTTTAATTTCGTCTTTTAGGTTATTTATAGCTAGAAAAATTAATTTCTGTAGAAACATTACATTACAACAAACAATACAATGCGAAACAGAAACATCTACAAACTTATATACATCATAACTTAACATACACATCATAACTCAATACACTTCAAACATTTAAGTACATACCTTCATTGTTGTGTTTTAGTGTGGTGGCCAATTCATTGTTTTCGGATCTTAATTTTTCTATGTAAAGAGATTCTTGCATAATATCTTCTTGTAATTTCACATTTCTTTCTTCAATATTCAGTTTTTCTTCTTTGACATCATTTAATTCCTTTTGCAAAGTGTCTATATTACTAAATTTCTTTTCTAGCTCTATTTCCGCTTTTCTTGTTTCTGCAATCATTAAATTTTACTGGGTACTCCCTCATTGTGCATTGTAAAAAATTAAAGAGTTACTTTAATATTTAACATCCTGAACTGTATAAAACGTAAATCATGTCTGTAATCATGTCCCAGTTACAATTTATTGAGCAATGAAAACATGTACTATGTCAGATCTTTTTTATAATAATTGTAATTAGTTTTGCTCCAATTCTTGTTAGTACAAGCTGTTTTGGTATTAAATTTTATGTATAATGTATCCACTTACGCAAATTTCACTATATATAAAACATAAATGTGGCTTTAGTTGAGGTTTGAAATAAAGTATGAAAAAAAGACGAAGTTTATGTGTTTGCATCAAGATTCCTTTTATTAAATTAGTATGTTTCTAATTTCCCTTTGCATCATCACTCAGAGAATTTAATTTACTTTTTAAACTTATATAATATTCAAAGGTTTTATTTACATTATAACAATATAATTTTGAAAAAAACAAAACACGCGAATCGCGCACGTCTGCCTTATTTCATAGTAGGTAACTGTAATTTGTTTTATATCTGTTTTTGTATTAAAATTTGATGTATGTGTCCACCTACGTAAATTAAGCAAATTTCACTATATATAAACATAATGTGGCTTTAGTTGAGGTTTGAAATAAAGTATGAAAAAAAGACGAGTGCATTGTGTTTGCATCGAGATTTATATTATTAAATTAGTATTTTTCTCAATTCCAGTTATATCATCACTTAGAGAATTTATTCTATTTTTTAAATATATATAACATGCATAGGATTTATATAGATTATAACAATATAATCTTGAAAATAAAACAACGGGTAATGCCCGCGTCGTCGTCAGCCATTTTTTCATAACAGGTAACTGTAATTTGTTATAAATATTTGTGCTCCGTACATACATACCATGTTTCCACTTGAAACCTCATTCAGAGAGAATCATTAGCGACGACAAAAGTATATAAACAATGAGTATATCTATGAGTATTTGGTTTCCCGTAATGTTTACGTTAAGTGGAATGTTTACTTTCAAGTAGATACTTAATACTGAATCAATTAACTGTATTTTATATAAATCTATTTTTTATATTACATAATCACTAAGTGATTTTATTCTATTTTTTAAATATACATAACATGCATAGGTTTTATTTACATCAAAACAATATAATCCTGGAAAAATACCGCGGGAGACATTAAAGTACCGTGACGCTTGCTTGTTCGAGCTGTCAAAGTGACTCGACGCTCTACATGATAAGCGATATCGTATCGCGAAATCTAAAAACGCTCTTATACTGACCTTCCTTGTTGAGTTTCAATGTTGCAGCCAGTTCATTATTTTCTGACTTTAATGTTTCTATTTGTGATGTCTTTTGTATTATGTCTTCTTGTAATCTAGTCATGCTTTCCTCAATATTTACTTTCTCTTTCTTTACATTATTGAATTCTGTTAGTGTTACCTTTTCCTTCATTTCATATTTTAGTTTAGTTATCTCTGTAATTTATTTGTATAATTTAATATTTATTTAAGTCAAATATGAAAAATTTGATTTAACATAATTTTTATTTGAATTCAGCATAACTCATTTATTACTAACCTTCCTCGTTTAGTGTTAATGTTGCAACCAGTTTATTATTTTCTGACTTTAATGATTCTATAACAGAGGTCATTTGTATTACATCTTTCTGAAGTCTTGACAGATTTTCCTCGATATTCAGTTTTTCTTCTTTTAGACGTTTTATTTCGGCAAGTCCTTCTTCTTTTTCTGCTTTTTCCATCTTTGCTTTTTGTTTTTCGATTTTAATAACTTCTTCTAAATCCTGGATTTGTTTTTGCAATGTATTTTTACATTGTTTACTTTCCTTCTCGAGCGTATCGATTTTGCTTAAAAGTTGTTGTTTTTCAGAATTGATATCATTTGCCAATTTGTTTTTATCTTCCACCAGTACTTTAATTTCGTCTTTTAGATTATTTATAGCTACAAAAATTAATTCCCGTAGAAACATTACATTACAGCAAACCATACAATGCGAGAAAACAGATACATCTACAAACTTATATACATCATAACTTAACATACACATCATAACTCAATACACTTCAAACATTTAATTACATACCTTCATTGTTGTGTTTTAGTGTGGTGGCCAATTCATTGTTTTCAGATCTTAATTTTTCTATGTAGAGAGATTCATGCATAATATCTTCTTGTAATTTCACATTTCTTTCTTCAATGTTCAGTTTTTCTTCTTTGACATCATTTAATTCCTTTTGCAAAGTCTCTATATTACTAATTTTCTTTTCTAGCTCTATTTCCGCTTTCCTTGTTTCTGCAATCATACTATTTTCTAAAGTGACAATTTTCTTTTCTAGTGTGTTATTAAAATGTTCAAATTTTAAAAGATTTTCATTCAATGAGGTTCTGTCCTCCTTAAGTGTTTCAAATTCAATTAAAAATTCTTGTTTTAATGACTCAAAGTTTTTAGTGAGTTTTATTTTATCTTCTATTAATCCCTTCATTTTGTCTTTTAGTTTATGTATTGCTGAAAAAAACAATAAATTTACATTTGAATCAGAAAAAATTTAAATAGTTTTTAATGACATGTGTTTTAAATATTAATAAATTATATATTTCCTCCTTACTTTCATCATTCTCATGTAGAGCTTTAGTCAAATTAGTCTTCTCCTGATTCAAACTATTTATAGATCCGGTTTTTTCAAGTATATCATCATCTAACTTTATAACATTCTTCTCTAAGTCCTCTTTTTCTTTCTTAATTTCGTTTAATTCTATGTTTGATGTTTCCAGGCTTTGTTTTTCAGTTTTAATAACTTCTTCTAATTTCCTTAATTGTTCCTGTAAAATGTCTTTGGCTCTAGAATACTCTTCCATTTCATTAGTGAAAAAGACTTTTTGGTCCTCCATTACTGATTCAGTCACAGATACCATGTTCTTGAGTATAAGTCTCTCAGATTCGAAGTCACTAATGAGTTTCTCGTTGTTTTGTTCCAGAGCAATGACATGTTCTTTCAGTTGTTTTATTTCTACAATAAAAATATATATAATAACTAAAATTCTATAACTGTAAAATTATAAGTATCAATTGCTGAAAATGTTATTACAAGTAAAAACAATTTAATAATATTTGATACTTACCATCCTTCTTTTGCTCAACAATTTCAATTAATTCCTCAATTTTCTTTGTAGAGTCGTCCAATTTGATTTGTAGAGATTGGCTTGCCTGCTTTTCTTGAACAATGCATTGATTTAACTTTTTGCAAGCAACAGAACTTTCAGCAATCACTGTAGATAATTTATTGCTTAGACAAGTTTTTTCTTCTGACAATATTTCTTTTTCGGACTCTATTTCATGTAGCTTTGTTTGTATTTCATTTTTAAATTGAATTTCTGTTTGAAGTTGGCTTTTAAGGGAATTGATGGTTTCATTCTTTTCATCAAATTCATGTTGGAGTTTTTCTTTCTCTTTCAACCATATCAGTTTCTCACTTGTTAAGCTCTTAACTTCCTCTTCCAAACCAAGTAAAGAGGTGTTAAGATCATTTCTTTCTTTATTCATCTCTTCAATGCATTGATAATACTGTTGTACTTGTTTTCGTAGTTCAGCTAATTCTTCTGTACTCTTTTGAGCATTCTGGTTTTGTTCTTTTATTAGATTATTATAACGCAACACATCATTATTATATTTGTTGATTAATTCTTGTCTCATATCTTTTTCATTGCGCAATTGTAGCTGTAGATTTTCAATTTCTTCTCCTTTTAAAACAATTTTGTTTTGTAACTCTACAAGTTCATTGTTTCTGTTTAAAACCTTTTCATTTAACTTCATAGTGTGATTATCATAATCTTCCCTTAGTTTTTGCTTGGATGCCTTTTCAGCTTCAACCTCTTTTTTCAGTTCCTGTACTTTAGATTCTAGTTTTGATGTTTCATTTGAAAAGCTTTGCAATAAAGAAAGTTTTTCCTCCTGTAATGTTTGTATCTCTTGCATCTTTGTATCTATTGTTTTTCTAGCATTTTCAGTTGTATCCTTCAAGGTCTGCTCAAGTTCATTAATTTCATTATTCAATTTCGTTATGTCATAATCATATTGAGATTTCATTACATTTTTACTTTCAATTTCTTCATTAATTCTATGCTTTAAGTTCATGATGTCACATTCTTTCTCAGAAAGAGTTTTAGAAAAGTCTAGTTTTTCTTTTTCATGTTTGTTGTTTAATTCTGTGAGTTGATCCTGAAATATTTATTTTATAGCTTAAGCATATCCCGATACATTAAGTGGTAAATATTTTTAGTATGTGAAAACTTACCTGCAACACAAGCATTTGATTTTTCAGAGTTGTAATTTTGGTTCTTTCTTCAGCTAGTTGGACTTCAATTATACTGGCACAAACCTCACTGCAAACAGCTAAAAGACCACAAGGAAATGTAATTTCTATCTATAAATCTTTACACAATCTTGGAGGAGAGCTTACAGGGTAAAACTTACATGAATTATGCTGTAATGAATGCACACTAGTATCAAGTTCATCACACTCCAACTGACTGGTATCCATTCTGTTGAGACAATTATGCTGTCGTAGCTCCGTAACTAATTCCCTCAGATAATTACATTGACGACGTTCACTGTCTAACTCCTCGGCGAGTTGGCTTGCTCGGATGTTCTCATGTTGGCTCAGAGCTGAATACTTGTCCCTGTCACGTTTCAGTTCATCCAACTGTAAGACATCAATATAGTATATAGAAGTTTTTACTTAAAAAAAAATAAAGTTAGTGGCTTGTATACTAAGGTTTTTACGCCACCGCCATACTACGCCTTAGATAGTTAGTTGATCACGTTTCGACGACAATTTATTATTTTTGAGTTGACGCCTTTTTTGCTAGAGTATTTAGCAACACATCAAACGCGTAAAATATGCGCTTAAAGCGTGTCATATCACCCAAATACCGGGAATCCTAAAATTAGGTCATGTTTGATTGAGTATTTTCAGATTGTATTTGGACAGTAAGATACGAAAAAATTAAATAACCTTATTCTTGTAACTGTTTCTTTCATATTCAGCATTGCTCAATTCCTCCTGCAGATTAGCTAAGCGTTCCTCAACTTGCTCCAGTTGCTTTGCCAATTTCACAGAGTTGTTGTGTGAAGTTTCGTTGCCTGCGGTATCATTATTATCACCACAGCAGTCATCTACCCTGGCTTTTAAGTTGACTATTTCCATTTTGTATTGTTCCTTTACTTTAGCTGAAAAAAGACAAATAGTTTCAGTGTTACAGTGAAAACTGCTTATAATAAAAACAAACTGGATATTACAACAAGGTGTTGAGAATCATATTTTAATTTCCTTTTAAAAGTTCATATTTTAATATGTGGTCCACATATTAAAATATGAACCTTGAATGTCGTTTTATTCAATTTTCACTGTAATATGAATGTTGTATTTGTTGTTTGATTCATTTTATGATATGTTGTACCAAAAGTGCATAAATTACAATAAAAATAATAATTTATACACCTTTAAAATTAAAATTACTTGTTTAAATACCAGACTGATTTGCAATTTAGTGACATTTTACAAATCAGACATTTATATTATCATTGACAAATTACAAATCAGTCTGGTATTTAAATAAAGTAATTTACTTAATAAAGTAGCTTACACAATTTCTCCAGTTTCAAGTTGGTCCTGCTCAGCTCTTCTTGAAGGTAGTTACGATCAAAGCGTTCCGCATCTAGTGCAGCTTGTAAACGTCTAACTTCACTGTGCAAAGATCGTAATGCTGGAGGAGTTTCTGACACCGTATTCGTGCTTACTGTCTCTACACTAGCTATGTCTTGCCCACATGCCTCTGAAAGTTTTTCCAAATTAAAAATCTAACGGACTTATGACCAAATACTCAATGAATACTTAAATTCAAAACCGCATGCTGTTCTTGTCAATTTACCAAACAGAAGACAGCGAGAGCATGTGACTTGGGAATCTTTTAATTTAAAGGGCCTTTGAATATCGTTTACATCACTGGTGACAGAGACTGCAAATAATTTTTTTGCATGGTGTTTCGAGTATTTGTTGTATAATTATCAACTGTTTATTGATAAAATTTACTCTCAGATAAAACTAGATTACTTTAAAATGAATATCTTATTGGAATAATGGCATAATAAACAGCAATAATTTTTCAACGCAACTTACTTTGTTGTTTATGGAAGCCATAGTTCATAATCTTTGGAAACCTTAAAAGCAATATTGAAAGGGTGTTATAAAATAAATCAGATTACAATAATACCTGTAATCGCTTGTAGAACATCAGAGGAGGTGATGTTAGTACAGCCCATTAAACTTTTACTGTACTTCATTATAGTTTCCTGGTCGGACGATGACAATTTGCTGCACATGGCATTCTTGAGGTCAATATTTTTTGAGTTGACGCAAACGAAAAATAACAGTAAAGACGCAGATAGATACAAATCTTCATCTGTATTAGGTTCACTTGTACCATTTTCAAATTTAAAACCTGGATACTTTTCAAGGATAAACTCTTGAATGTTGTGTGCTTCTAACAAAGAAGACCTCGAGTCGTCGAGGCTTAAGTTTCTCCGCAATCGGGATATGATGATTAATAAAGAGTTTAAATTTACATCCAAGTCCTTAGTATCTCTTTCATTGCAGTAGCAATTTATCTAGAATTTAAAATTAAAATTCAATAACATAAACACTTAACAGTAACTTTAATTTTTCTGTAACCTATAATTCCCTTGTATACATAAGTATGAAATAAAAGCTAAGCCGAGGTCTCTAGGGATGTTTTAAAACACACCTGCCGATTTTGAAACCATTGTCTTTGGTACTACATGTTAAAAATATGTATTCCAAATAGTAGCGAATGAACAATATACGATGTTTTTATGACTTTTATAATTTTTTTAATGTGATTATTGTTTAATTATAATTTTTTGTAACTTACCCAGTTTGTAAGAATACAATTCCACTTTTGTAACATTACGAACTGCTTGCAGGGGCTGTTTTAAAGACGCTAATTTTTAATTCTACCAAAATATCTACATACACTATAAAACTACCTTAAAACTAAGTAATTCTTTAAACTTTTACAACAAATTTTCAAACAATACGCCTTCAAACAACAGTTGTTTCTGTCCGTTTCTGTAATCTGTTGATGTTTGAATTTGTTTTTTTTTTTTTTAACATATGGCATCGGCTTATAACTATTTGCCAGTGTAAAGTTAAAAAGGCTGGATATAGAAATTTCGCTTTAATTTTCAAAACCGTATTCCTAAATCATGAAGTCTAAAGTCTAGTCAAAGTGCAAATAAATAGTCAGTGCGGTCCATGAGTCATGTCAGTCGATTCAGTAAAGTGGTAGAAGCTTTACTGAAAGTTACTAGGGAGTTTTGGAGGGAAACTCAAAATAGCACGTCTTTAGAAGTTGTACCACTTGCCCACACTTGTGCACGTTAACGTATATTAAATAGTTAATATTCTACCAATATTACACATTAAGAACCGAAATGACTCAAATTTATGAGAAAATACAAAAACCACAACATCACCCATTGAATCCTCGGCAAAACTCCCTTAGATAGTTCAAAAAGTTTTTAGTTCCATTCCAACGCCACCAGGACTTATTTGCCAAGCTGTAAAAATATAACACCTATAACAAGTACGTAATAACGCGCGAGGGATCATACCACCCACCGTTGCTAGGTAACCGCGGTCGGGCGATACGCCGCCGTGTAGATCCCCGCGCACGCGCCCGTCCCGCTATCGCCTTCGCCGTGGCTCGCGCGCGCGAGTCAGTGGAGAAATACGATTTGGCGCCGTCGCACGCGCACCTCTATGTTATTCGCGGTTTTCCGACATTGTAAAATCTCATAAGTTACATAATAAAGTATAATAACTTAAGTTGTAAAGTGTTGTGGATTAATAGCCCCCCCCTTACACACCTATTTAACGTAACCATATTTTCTCTAATTATGGCATCTTGTCATTAGGTATAAGATTAGGTTACGATGGGACTGACTAACGCTGGGAGTCAAAAGTGCCTAATTAAATTAATAATAAAATGCATCATATTTTCATTTCATAAACTAATTTATATAGTTGTGTCAGCTCGTATACAAATAAATATATAACCAGTATGTACAAAAATTATATTATAATTAATAAAACTTATGGTATTAACTTCAATATAGAAATGGTCCATCTCCTATGGTTAATAAATGTAAGTCTCCCATGATTAAAAAATTTACTACATTATTTTTTTAATTGGTTTATCTGTTTTGGAATGATCGATGAACAAACAGAATAAAACTATACTCAGCATCATTTTTTGGGTGTCGGTTAAAAGATACCTTCGATTAACAAAAGCAGTGAAATGTATACAATGTCATTGGTAAATTAAGTTTTTTTATTAACATATACATGTTAAGAAAACTGATAATTTATATACTAAAGAACTACTAAATCTACTACGAACTACTAATAAAAGTTTGAGAGCTGAATGAACAAAAAAACCATAATTATAACTGTTTATTAAAATCAACAAGTTAACAAGATCAAGTTCCCTATTCAGTATCCTAAAGGCCAAAAGGATGATATATATGTCGTATATCCCGTCGTGGACAGCCGTATTATGACATGTGACATACCGCGAAATTCAGGCAACTTTAGACATTGGCATGAGTCAAATACAAATAATCTTGCATGAACAATTAGGTGTAAAAAAGTTGTTTTCCGCAAAAAGTTGGATACCGCATTTGCTCTGTGAAGAGCAAAAAGCGGCTCGCGTTACTTGGTGCGTCAGAACTCTCGAAAGATTCCACGCAGGATCCTCAAATGCTGTATACAACATCGTATCAGGTGACGAATCCTGGATATACGCGTACGAACCCGAAACAAAAAACCAGTCACGAGTTTGGGTGTTCGAAAATGAGTTAAAGCCAACAAAAATTGTTCGTTCACGGAGTGTTGCAAAAAAAATGGTGGCCACGTTTGTCTCCAAAACCGGCCATGTTGCGACTATTCCTCTTGAGGGACAAAGAACGGTTAATGCAGAATGGTATGCTAACATTTGTTTGCCACAAGTCGTTTCTGAACTCCGTAAAGAGAACTGCAATTCTAATTTCAAATTAATTTTGTTTTAAAAACATGGAATTCTTTTTCCAAAAGTAGTCATTTGTTTATTGATTAGTGTTACATTTTCATCGCATTTCAATCTTTTTCGTCATCATGGATACGTTAAAAATTCGAGTAATTATGGAATATGAGTACCGTCGTGGCAGCAACGCGGCACAAGCGGCACCCAACATCAACGACATTTACGGAGCTAACACTACAAACCAACGCACCAACTGTTATTGGTTTGCTCGCTTCCGTTCTGGAAATTTCGACCTGAAAAATGAACCTCGCGGTCGTCCGAAGATTTTAGTCAACAATGACGAATTAAAGGTGATTGTGGAAGCTGATGATACACAATCTACGGCTGAATTAGCAGCAGCTTTCGACGTTAGCGTCAAAACAATATTGGTCCATTTGCGTCAAATTGGCAAGGTAAAAAGCTTGACAAATGGGTGCCCCACGAACTCAATGATCGCCAGCGCGAAGTACGCGTCGAGACGTGCCTTGCACTGCTCAACAGACACACAAATAAAGGAATTTTGAACCGCATTGTTACCTGCGATGAAAAATGGATTATGTTTGATAATCGCAAGCGCTCAGCAAGTTGGTTGGATCCTGGTTCAGCACCTAAACAATGCCCTAAACGAAAACTTACCCCTAGAAAAGTGATGGTCACTGTTTGGTGGTCTAGCGCCGGTGTGATTCATCACAGCTTCTTACCAAACAGGGTGAGCATTACTGCAGATGTGTACTGTGAAGAACTGAACACAATGATGGAGAAGCTGGCACATCTCCAACCAGCATTGGTCAATCGCTCGTCTCCGCTGCTCCTGTACGACAACGCGCGACCTCATACTGCACAGCAGACGGTCTTCAAGTTGCAAGAACTGGGGTTGGAAGCTCTCCGTCATCCGCCCTACTCACCAGACCTTGCGCCTGCAGACTACTACTTTTTCCAGAATTTGGATAACTTCTTGACGGGAAAAAAATTCAATACCCGAGAGGCAGTACAAAATGCCTTTGAAGAATTTGTTGCCTCCCGTCCAGCTGATTTCTTTAAGAAGGGCATTAATAAACTGCCACTGCGTTGGCAAAGATGCATTGATTGCATGGGTGATTACTTCGATTAATACAAATAAAAAATACATGAAAAAAATTCGTTTCAATTTTTTCATACAAAACGGCAATTTCATAGGTAAAGACCTAATATAAAATAATCCTTTAATAATATAACTTAATCTGATTTATTTTATAATTTCATTAGAAGGGTACTATAATTAAATAAAATGGATATCACAATAACGAAAATAAACAGAAAATAAATACCTTAGACAGTCATAAATACCTTGCCAACATGTTTTTTGTTGTTTGCTCTCCATATACCATATTAATTATTCTATGGTCCAATTATCAATATTAATCCACGGCTTCATATTTTCCGCCACGGCCACTCCATTATAAATTTTTGAACTTCTTCTTAAGTCCGTTGTCTCGTATATATCGTTTTCCAAGATTTTTTTAATTTGAAATGGGCCTTTGAATGCAGGTTGCAAATGCAGGTGCAAACAATTTCCGACTTTGACCATCATTTCTTTGACTTTGTATTTTAATTAATACCAAGCCGCCTTCCTTATACCGTGTGGTTCGGATTCGCGTTTATCTAATCTCTTTGTTTGTTCCTTTGCACTAGCTTTAATGTTCCACTTTTTAGCGCAACTTTGACACGTCTACCAATGCTTCACTATCAAGATCTGGGGCGAGATTATCGTTATCGATAATCTCGCGTAGGTATTATCGTATCATACATATTCTATATCCTAACATCACGTCACTAGGAGCTGCATGCGTAGTTTTGTTTACTGTGCTATTAATTCTCTGTTAATGTAACGCCTTAATACATTCATCCCACCTATCATCATCAACACTGGCCCCAATAGTTTTTAAAGATTCTAAAGTAGTTTTAAGCCGTTCCATTTGTCCATTGGCACGGAGTACGCTTGTTGCAACTACGTGTAGTCCAATATTAATATTCTTACAGTACTGAGTAAATTGACTCGACGTCAAGCAAGAACCTGCATTGCTAATTATTCTCTTAGGATTCCCAAATATTGTAGATATACGTTCTAATTCTTTTATTACGCCCGTCGCGTTCATTTTGCGTACAGCTGATAAGAATACAAACTTTGTAAAAGAATCCACAGCTGCTAACAAATATTTATTTTTATTTTTAGTCGTTATAAAAGGGCCCAAGTGGTCGAGATGTAGAGTATGAAAAGGGTTTGCATATTTGGGCAAAGGGTATAAATGTCCTTCCTTTGGGCCTCCTTTATTTTTAAAATAAATACAATTTAGGCAATTTTTAATATATTTTTTAACAGTATTTCGCATTCGAGGAAACCAATATAATGTACACATACGCTCAACACATTTATCATCTGCAAAGTGACCCAAATCATCGTTGTTGCACCTTATGATCTGCCAAACACATTTCTTTGGAACTACCCATCTACGCCCCTGACTAGTTCTCTTATAAACCTTACCACCTAATAATTCAAAATTATATTAAAAATATCTTTGTTTTCTTCGGCCTCTCCTGATAACAAAATATCTCTAATTTTATCTATCTCAGGGTCCTGAACCTGTACTTTCAACAACCAATCAGCTTCTGTAATCGACATAATAATCTCAGATTTAGATTTCTCAGATAATATCAAAAGAAAACTCTTGAGTCGAAACCCAACGGGCTATTCGCGGAATAATATCTGTAGGAGAAGTACCACTTCTGTCAGGATCGGCCATAACGGTTTTACGTGGGTATTTTGGCAGTACAAAGTACAAGAAAAGTGCAGAACTTAAAATCACTTTGTTTTAATGATAATTTAAGTAATTTACAACAATCAAGATACGATCACATAGAAAAACTGTAATTTTAATTATAATAATAACTTTAAATAAAATCACTAAGATTGCGTGGAACAAGAGCGATTCGTCGGTCACCCGGCGTGGCTGTTGTTCTGATAAGAAGTGCTGGTTTTCCGGCACTTCAATTTATACGTTAGCTCACCCCACTAACACAACGCTTCGCAAGACCGGAAGTTCATAAATTATTAAGTTACAGGAAGTAGTTTAATTATACGTAAAAAAATAATTAAATTATAACTTCCGGTCTGGTCCCAACGCAGTTCTATAGATGGCGCTAGAAGTGCGCCGCCACGGCCGGACTGACTTGTGACCGTCCTCGGGCGCTTCATGTTGCCGATCTGTAACAATTATAGAACATCTGTATCTCGTAAAATTATTTATCGGCTCGTCCAGCCTGACATTAAATCTTGTGTCCTTTTATTCTCAATATTATCGAAGTGATGTACTCAACTCTTATCTCATATATCTCAACTCTTAAACCTGATCTCAACTTCGTGTCTCCTCAACCATCCAGGCCGGCATAGCCAGCCCGGCGTGGCCCGGACGACACCGTTCTCTCCCCCAACCAGCCAGGCCAGACCCCAGCATGGCCCGGCACAGCATCGCTCATCCTAAGCTGGACAAATGCGTTATTCCAACCAGCCAGGGCGAAACCCGGCATGGCCAGGCACGACATCGTCCTCCCCAAAGATGTGTCCTTTCAACCAGTCAGACCGGAGCCTGGCATGGTGAGGTACTCATCGTCCCCCATGCCTCTACTTAATGTGTTTTTGCTTAATGTCTCAGAACACGTACACATACACACACAAATAAGTTATCAAATACACACATACGTATTCTCAAAAGTACTCACATACTTAAAAATTATGGACTGTCTTGCTCAGCTTGGCTTTCGTGAACGAGAATATCATGGTCAAATATAACACTCAAAGCTCAAGCTGTGACCGTATTCGATTCAGCCGTTATCGTTTCAGATTCAGCCGTCATCGTATCCGATTCAGCTGTAAGGGTATCGGAGTCCACAGAGAGCGTTTCACTACCACAACTAATAGGGCATTCATTATCGAGATTGACATTTACCGACGCCGTCTCGGCCTCCTCTTTATCCAGTAGACTAGTGCTTAATTCAACTAAACCATCATGACCCTGAGCCTGAGGTACTGGACGCAAGTTCTCGTGCGCGAACTTTAGAGTATGATGTGATCCGAATAAACTCTTAAGCTCGTAACGATCGTTGTCTAACACTGAAGTTATCACAAAGGGACCCTTAAATTTTCTGTCTAGCTTAGTTTGATTACGTTCGCTACTTTTTATGAACACGAAGTCTCCTTTTGAAAATGGTATAATAACCGCGCGACCTCTATTAAACCTTTGAGCATCAGATGTGGCTGCTTTCTGTATATTACTAGAGGCATCATTTCGAACCAAGTCTAGGTCAATTCTTTGTACATCTCCAGGAGCAGAGGAACTTATCTTTGACATTCCCAAAGATTGTGACTGAATGCCAAACATAAGCTCCGTTGGCGTGTATTTGGTGACACTAGACCTGGTACTGTTAAGTGCCAGTTGGATGTTTCCTAATTCATTGGGTCATGTTTTATTGGGGTCGTTTTCAATTATCGTTAGTAAACTTTTTAATGTTCGCATAATGCGCTCTACCTGGCCGTTTGCCCTACTGGAGCCCGTCGCAATGTAATGTAATTCAATATTATACTCTGCACAGAATTCTTTAAAGTTAGAACTTATGTAGCATCTACCCTGATCTGCAATGATGCGTTTAGGCTCTCCAAAAAGGCAAACAGCTTTTCTAAGCGCCCTAACTGCGCTAGCCGCGTCAATCTGAAGAGTATGTTCTAATAGTACGTATTTAGTAAAGGCATCATCATTATTACAGAGCAATATTCTTTGCGATCGCTCTTGCCGCTTAATTTTCCGGTGAAATCTATATGAATAGTGTGCCAAGACAAAGACACTTTTGGGATAGGATGTAGTTGGACAGGTTGGGCTCCAGATGGTCCCTTTGACGCTTTACATACTATACAAGATTCAATGAACTTCTTAACACATTTAGACATTTGAGGAAACCAGTACTGTTCATACAACTTGTCTAACGTCTTATCATAGCCCAAGTGTTGCAGTTCGTTATGAACGGGAGTAATATATAGAAAAATATATATAAATATATATAATACCATATCAATGATCGCGGTACTACGGGAAGCCATGAAATAATTTTATTTCGCACTATCTTTCTGTAAAGTATACCAGCCCTAACATCATATGTTTGACCAACCGTGTCAGGGAAATCGTCGTTCATATGTTTCCTAATTAAATCTTGGATTTCCGAGTCGCGTTTTTGCTCTACCGCAAGCCAACCTCGATGAAGCTCTACAAAATTAACGGTCTCTGGAATAGGGGCCGAAGAAGACTAATGTACTGTATTAGGTTCTGGAATCGGATTTCTAGATAGGTAGTCGGCGTGTCCCATACCACGGCCTTCGCGATAAACAATATCGAAATCGTAGGCTTGGAGGAAAGCCCACCAACGATGGACACGAGGAGTAAGATCAGTTTAGGATTTTGATGTTTTAAGAGAGTTGCAGTCTGTAAAGACTCTGAATTTACGACCGTACAAATAATGTCGAAAGTGTTCTACCGCTCGTACGACTGCGAGTGTTGCCAGCTCGTATGAGTGGTAGCGCGACTCAGCTTCAGACGTGCGCTTGCTAACGTTATTTTTCTTTTGTATCAGGATTGCACCGTATCCTTCAGAACTGGCATCGCAATGCAAGTCGACTGGTAAATCAAGGTCAAAGATGGTCAGTACGGGCTCGGATGTTAGTATACGTATAATGGTATTGCGAATCTCCTCGTGCTTTTTGCTCCATTGAATAGGTCCATTTCGTTTTGTGAGTGGATATAAGGGACCAGCGATATTAGAAAAATTAGGTATGAATTTCCGGAAATAAGAAGAGAGGCCTAGAAACTGTCGGACTTGTGTAGCTGTTTTAAGTTGAGGAGAATCTATGAATGCCTGTAGTTTACGCGAATTTGGCCTAACTTTATCACACTGAATAGAGTAACCTAAAAACTCGACTTTCTGCTTCATAAATTTACATTTTCTGAGATTAAGAGAAAATCCAGCTAGAGATAATGCGGCTAAAACTTCATCAAGCCGTTTTAAACCTTCTGAAATGCTGCTAGAATAACATAAAACGTCGTCCATATAAATTAAGGGTTTATCTTTTAAGTCATGAACGGCTTTAGTAATGCACCGCTGATATACTGACGGAGCATTGCGTAACCCGAAGGGCATAGCGAGATACTCGTATTGCCCCTCAGGCGTCACAAATTCTGTCTTTTCTACGGAATCCGGGGTGAATGGGGATTTGGTGGAAGCCCGAAGCCATATCAAGTGATGAAAAGTAATATTATGCACCACCAAGCTGATCTATTTGCTCCTCAATCCGCGGTAAAGGATAATGCTCAGGCTTTGTATTGAGATTGAGTTCGCGGAAATCTACACACATTCTGTCATAGCCATTCTTCTTTTTAACCAAAAGAATTGGGCTTGCGAAAGGCGATGAACTATCCCGTATTACACCAGCGTCAAGAAGTTCCTGAATCTTTTCCCTAACGATTTTCTTTTCTATAGGAGCTAGCCTATATGGTCGCCTTTGAACTATTTTATGGGGGTCTACTAACTCTATTTCTAGCTCTCCCACAGTAACACGTTTTTTAGGAACACCCTCTATAAAGCTATCAGAATACTTATTTAGTATTTTAATTAAAGCCTCTCTATCGTCACCTGTTAAGTCTGTGTCGATTTCAAAATGCTCTACTTTACCCTCTACATACGAGTAACAAACGTTAGTTCGCTCCAGAACGGAAAATTGAAGCTTATTATTATTAACCTGAACACTTATATTATGTTCCAATGTCTCTACCAATGATAACGGGATCGTTAATACACAGGTCCGGGACTACGTGAAATGTTAGAGTCAGAGAAATATTTCCTACTGTTATATCACTAGAAATTTGAGACCTACATTCAATTTGGTCACCGCCTATACCGGCAAGATAAACGATACTATTGAGTACAGTACCAGGGAATTTACTAGATAAACTTTGTTTTATCAGTGAGCAAGACGATCCACTATCGAATAAAAAGGAGACCGACTCACCGGATGATGTCTTCAAGACGCCCCTCGATAGCCGCTGCTCACAGAGATTGACCTCTCCCTTCACTGTCCCACCGTTGGTCTTCTTGTTTCGTTCTGGGCAGTTTGGTGAAATGTGGCCTTGTTAGCCACATGTATAGCAAGTAGTTATTGATCCAGGTGCTGAAGATGAATTTTGTGATTTTGAGTTAACGATTGAATCCTCACGACGTTTTCGGCATTCAAATGCTCGATGACCTGTTAATCCACACCAAAAACAACTTCCAAGAAATCGAGCTTCTGACAGTCTTGACCTTTTCAAATTTGGTTCTGGTGCTTCATTGACGTCTAACCTTCGTTTCAGTGAAACACTTCCAAGTACTCTAAATAACTGGGTTTTGGTTGAAATAGACCGGACATTTAACTCTCGGCGAATCAAACCATCCTTCTGGCACAGTACCGAAATAACAAAACCGGTGATTACTTCTTCGGACATGTGGGTTTGTAGTATACGCTCAATTAAGTTCCATAAACATAAGGCAGCTTCTGTGGCAGTTTCTTTTACTCCTATTTGGAAACGAAGCACTTCGTCAAAGTAATCTTGAATTAATTTAGGCTCAAAAAATTTAGCCATTAGGCTTTGCTTAACCATATCCCATGTCAACTCATCTAGATTTATTTTAGTCAAATAAGAAGCTGCGCGTCCTTTTAGCGCACCCATAAGAGCCATAAGCAAATCAACGCCTTGCAACCGTTTACTTTTAATAACAATTTCATAACTTTGCACCAACCTTCAATGTCTGCGCCTGACTCGTCTGGATCGAACTGAATTAATTTTATCGTACTTGACTGGGCGTTATTATCTGTTACGGGAGCTGGCGATGTCGCTAACACTCGGCTGAGTAGCGCCTCCATTGTATTCAACAATTTTGAACCTCCATCTGCTAGTAGATTGTCTTCCTGTTGCCCATTTCGTGCCACTTCTGATGTAGGAGAAGTACCACCTCTGTCAGTATCGGCCATAACGGTTTTATGTGGGTATTTGGGCAGTACAAAGTACAAGAAAAGTGCAGAACTTAAAATCACTTTGTTTTAAGGATAATTTAAGTAATTTACAACAATCAAGATACGATCACATAGAAAAACTGTAATTTTAATTATAATAATAACTTTAAATAAAATCACTAAGATTGCGTGGAACAAGAGCGATTCGTCGGTCACCCGGCGTAGCTGTTGTTCTGATAAGAAGTGCTGGTTTTCCGCGCACTTCAATTTATACGGCAGCTCACCCCACTAACACAACGCTTCGCAAGACCGGAAGTTCATAAATTATTAAGTTACAGGAAGTAGTTAAATTATACGTAAAAAATAATTAATTTATAACTTCCGGTCTGGTCCCAACGCAGTTCTATAGATGGCGCTAGAAGTGCGCCGTCATATCTTTTTTCTTCAAAGCGTACCTCACTGCACTACAATCAGTAATTATTTTAAAAGGTTTATCTAACAAACATAATCAAAATTTTTGAAGGGAACACACAATAGCGAGTACGTGCTATTAGCGCCATCTGTTAGCGATAGAAGGTACTATCTATTTCCGCTTGTGTCCACCAGATGTCGTGTCACGTTACTCCTCATGGCTTGTACTCCACGACTAATCTAGAAATTACAGATAATGACAGGAAAATTAATAATATGCAGTGTTGCCGTTTTGCGGACTTTAGTCCGATTTGCAGCCTTTTTTAAACGTTGCGTACTTTTTCGGACTTTTTTTTCATCAGTGGACTATTTCACTTTTTATCACCGGCAACAATGATAATATGGTTTTGGCCCTCGGAACTACTGGAGTAATCAGTATGGCCCTAAGGCTGGAAAGTTTGGAGACCCCTGTTCTAGATCATAAGAAAAACGGAGAAAAAAGGCTTTGTGTTGACTGCAGGGCGTTAAATAAAATCACTATAAAGGATAAATATCCTATGCCACGGATTGAAGATATATTAGACAGGCTTCAAGGACATAAGTGTTTCACGTCATTAGATTTAAAAAGCGGTTATTATCAGATTTGTTTACATAAAGATTCTATAGAGAATACTGCGTTCATTACCGAAGATGGACATTAAGAGTTTTTGAGGCTTTTGAGGCCGTTCGGATTAGCTAATTCTCCATCTTGTTTTCAACAAATGATGCACAAAACACTCGTGAATTTGCGATTTGGCAATGTTATCATTTATCTAGATGACGTTTATTTAGTTACGGAAAATATTAGTTTATTAAAAGAAATATTACAGATATTTAGAACAAATGGGTTGACATTGAAGCTTAAAAAGTACCATTTTTTTAGACAGGAGCTAGAGTTTTTAGAATTATAAAATAAAACCAGGATATGTTATGCCAAATTATACAAAGCTAGACGCCGTTAGAAATTTTCCAAAGCCCAAGACAGTCCATCAGCACAGACAGTTCTTAGGATTAATTAACTATTTTCGAAAATTCATACGAAATTGCGCGTTCTTATCGGCACCCCTTACAAAACTACTTAAAAAAGATGCCGTTTGGGTATGGGATGATATTCAAGATGCATTTCATATTCTAAGAGACAAATTTACTTCCGATAGCGTTCTCGCAATTTTCGATCCAAAGATAAGATTGTATATACGGACGCGAGTAGGGATGGTATTAGTAGGCAAAATAAGATTTCAAGGAGAAAACCAGCATCTTCCTGATTTATACACTAATATTTTGATATTAGTGTATAAATCATTACGGAAGAAATTGATACTTTTTCAATCACAAATACGAAGTAAATGTTTTTCACATTTTAAAACATGTGAAATATTCAGCCACACCACTGAGACTGAGTTTCCTATCGATTTTGCAATCGAAACTTTGAGTGCTTTGAAAATAAATTTTGATACTCGTTTCTCGGACTTTGATGCCATTGCGAATCAAATTAAGATTTTTCAGAATCCTTTTGATACTGACATTGAAACCCTAGCCCCGGAACTTCAAATGGAAATGATTGATCTACAGTGCAGTGATATAATTAAGAACAAATATCAAAACTCAACTTTGTTGGAATTTTATAAGGGTCTTCCACTGACACAATTTGATAATTTGCATAAATTTGCTCGTGGGCTGTTTTCTGTTTTTGGTACTACTTATTTGTGTGAGAAGACCTTCTCCAAAATAAAGTATACAAAAAATGTTTACAGATCTAAATTAACTGATGAGCATCTTAAGTCTCTTTTAATAATTGGTACAAGTAAAATCAGTCCACAACTACAAACTATTGTCAGTGGAAAATCTCAATTACATAAATCTCATTAGTATTTCATATGTTATTATACTTGTTATAAGTAATGTTTTTATTTAAAATGTATAAAATGTTAGTTGGATTCATTTCAATAATTTGTTAGTTATTATATAGTGAAGTTAAATTTTCTGCATATTATACATGTCTTTACTCATTACAATTCTGTGTTTCTTTATCCAACTTATCACAAAAACAATAACAATAAGCCTACAACAATGTTATGAGTAGTTAGCCCATGACCATATCAATGTAGATGTCATATTAATAATTATTCAACATAAAATTAGAATACTTCAGTAAACTAAATTTAATTTGCTATAAAAAATAAGTTCTCTAAAAGGAGTTTTCAAGTATGCTAGCTCTCCGCGGGCCGGACAAAATCTGTCCGCGGGCCGGATGTGGCCCTCGGGCCGTAGTTTGGAGACCCCTGATCTAGAAGGACTGGGCTAGCATAGGGGGAATTACTATCGCGTATTATTTTATTTTCAAGTAATTCGTTTACCATGTCCCTAATTATTTATTGATCCAAGTAAGATGTTCTAAAAGGTCTGCTGAAGGCTGTAAGCTCGATAAATTTATAATCATCTCATAATTTTTAACAACGCCCAGTTCTTTTATATTAGAGGCAACGCAATCGCCGTAATGGTTAAATAAAGTCAATAATTCGGTTTAATGTATATACAGAATGTCCCAAAATTAGCACGTCGCACTGACACCGGAGGTAGATGAACCTAAGACGCATTGAACAAGCCTAACATGCCCATAGAAAAGTTTCGTGGGTTTTGAGTTATGACCAGTTTTAGTCATTTTTTAAAAATCACCATTTTTTTGTAATGTTCGTATCAGAGACTTTTTAAAATGCACTTTATTTTACTTTTTTTTTATGTGCGCTCCCTCAAGACTAGTTACTTATTATGAAACAAACAATACTTAGTCGATAAGTAATGTGAAATAACGACAGTTGATAGTGTAACTTGACAGTTGACAGTTGTAGAGGGGGGTGTTGAAAGAAAATAAAAAAAGTTTCGTATGAATTTTGCATTTCTCTTGTTTACAACAAGTGTTCAAATTGTCTTCCTCCCATTCTTATGCACAAGTGACACCTTCGTATAAAATTTCGGTTGAGTCTTCTTATTAAGCTTATGGTCGATATTTCACGGGCTGCTTCAAATACCCTTTGCCTTAATTCAGCCTCAAATGTAATCGGGTTTGCGTAGACTTTATCTTTTAAACATCCCCAGTAGAAAAAATCCAAAGGATTTAAATCCGGGGAACGTGGCGGCCACAAGATCTTTTCCAGTCGCCCTATCCACCGGTTAGGGTATGCAATATCGAGGTGCTCTCGTACGGCGCGGGCGTAGTGTGCTGGGCAGCCATCTTTTTGGAGCCACATCCTTTCCCTCAATTCCTCAGGGGAGCCCTCTACTAAGACTGGAAAATCATTCTCCAAAAAATTTAAGTAATTTTCTCCATTCAGGACAGCTGGTAACTCGAATGGTCCTACTATCAGGCCATTTAATATTCCTGTCCACAAGTTAATTTTAAATTGATACTGAGAGCGAACTTCTCTTTTTTCATGAGGGTTGGTTAGACGCCAGCTATGAAGATTATGGAGATTAAGGTATCCATCTCGTTTACATGCAGATTCGTCGCTTCACAAGACATCATTAAAAAAGTTTGGATTTTCTCTCCATTTAGCAATCATTTGGCGACAAAATACAACGCGCCGTTGGTAGTCACTTGTTAGAAGCGTTTGGAAACGTGTTATGTGGTAGGGATGGTATCTGTGCCGTTTTAAAATTCGATGTGCCGACGATTTTGGGATCCCAGTGCGCCGTTCAATGATCCGCACTGAAGTACCTGGCTCCTGGCGGACTTCATCCAAAACAACATCATCATCTACAGTGCGGGGTCTTCCAGCGCCTGGGCCTCTCGTTCCTGGTACTCGACCCTCACGATATGCATTAACAACGCGCAAAATAATTTAGTAGTTTGTCGGCGTACGATTAGGATACCGATCCGCATACAATCGTGCAGCCAACCTCGCATTGTAAGTTACGTTCTCGCGAGTCGAAACTCGCCTGGTTTCACCATAAATTAGATGCATGTCCCATGTCCCTTTTGGGACCTTTATTATTCAACATTTTCATCAACGATGTGTTTTCTAGCTTTTCTTTCTGTAGGGTGCTTCTCTTTGCTGATGATATGAAGATCCTATGTTTAGTCAAAAGTATTGTTGACGCTGTAAGCATTCAAAAAGATCTAGATAGTTTTCACTGTTACTGTGTGACAAACAAGCTAGATTTAAATGTGTCAAAATGCTATGTATGTTCATATACCCGTAAACCCAACATAACAACGTATCCATACAAGCTAAGTAATACTATTTTAACAAGAGTCAATACTATTAGGGATCTAGCTGTCACTTCCGATGCTAAACTTTTATTCGACTCGCATATTGACAACATTATGAAAAAGGCTCTAAAGCGTTGGGTTTCATATTTAGATTATCTTTCGATTTCAAGCGCATCAAAACAATTAAAATTATTTACTGTGCTTTTGTACGCAGCCACTTAGAATACTGCTCGCCCATATGGAATCCTAACTACGCTACCTATATTAATCGCATTGAGAATATTCAAAAAAAGTTTTTAAAATATATCCAGTTCAAGTCCAGGGCCTACTTACCTAATTACGTCGAAAGATGCAAGAAATTCCATATGCTACCGCTCGAAGAACGGCGTAACATTGCCGATTTGTCGCTCCTTTTTAAGATATACAATGGTTCAATCGATTGCTTAGAACTAGTAAGCAAGTTCGAGTTTAGAGTACCTACCGGCTCGCTTAGGAAATACTAACTCCTTCACGTTCCGTTTGCTTCCACCACCTACCGTCAGAACTCGTACATCGTGCGAGCTAGCAGAGCATACAATGCAGCGTCTCGGAGTACCGACATAGATTTATTCAACACCAGTGTGAAAAATGTAAGAAAAACTCTTACATACCATTTCTTTAATAGTAATTGCTAATACTGTATTTACAATTAGGTAAGTCAAATCTTTTTCCTTTTGCTCGTCCTTTGAATGTCTACCTCAATTTCAACATTATAATTATTAGTTAATCGTGAAAACTTGTAATTGGCCCTTTACTGTTACTCTGTAAATAGTCTTGCACCGTCTAGCTGTAAGTTTTCCTTGAAAATAAAAAAAAATAAAAAAATAAATGTCTGCGTACTCGCTATGAGAGTAAGAGACGTTGGGATTCGCTATCGTGCCCATTTCACAAAATTCCCAAGAAAATCAGAGTCCGGTTGAGCGCTGAGTCGTCGTTTCCACTTTACAATAGTCCAAATTTACAAGCAAAACAGAGTCCATTAGAAAAGACAAAAACACGTTGAAAATCACAAAACAAAATGCAGAGGCGCAGAGAAAACGTCGGTAGCACGAAACGCAAGGTAACGAACTGGCTTGACTGGCTGGGGCTGGTCTGGCTGGCTGGTCACTTGGTCAAGTATCTGCTATCGCCGTCTCTTTCTTAAAAAGAAAGAACTTGTTTTACAGCGTTTCTTTTGTTATTCAGAACCCGTGTTGGGCCGCCCAGGCAAATGGCAGGTAAAAAGATGTAAGTAAAAAGGTGTATGACGTCATCTTCGCCTCAACAGCTTTATTCCCACTCTCACGTATTGTGTAAAGAATCAAAGGGCAAGTGTTACACCATTTTGGAATCGGCATGGCATAGGGAACTTTTTAAAGGTATTTGTTCATTATGTTTGAAGTATTTTTTTTTCACGGTGGCTGCTCAAATTCGAAACCATTATTTTTATGTGAGAATAAAATTGAGATTGACTATCAACTGTCGTTATTTCACATTACTTATCGACTAAGTATTGTTTGTTTCATAATAAGTAACTACACATAAAAAAAAAGTAAAATAAAGCGCATTTTAAAAGTCTCTGATACGAACATTACAAAAAAATGGTGATTTTTAAAAAATGACTAAAACTGATCATAACTCAAAACCCACGAAACTTTTCTATGGGCATGTTAGGCTTGTTCAATGCGTCTTAGGTTCATCTACCTCCGGTGTCAGTGTGACGTGCTAATTTTGGGACAGCCTGTATACTAGCATCTAAATCTATAGCGGCGACATTATTACAAAATTCTGCGAGATCATTTGCGCACTGAAATTTAAGTTCGTTGCCTATACGAGAATATACTAAATCAGATCGTTCGCTCACATTTCTTCCAATTAAAATATCACACCCAACCAAATCATCTAAAATGTACATATCGATATCACTCAAAGAAATTGAATCTAAAGAAATATTAACCGTTACCTTTTTATCAACGTATTTACAAACTTGCCTAGAAAACCCCTGTAAAGCAACAGGTGAGGGTAGTGTGATATACGGTAAAGAAATTTTATTAGCTAAAGACTCGGATATTAATCAGCTGCTTCCCGTATCGATAAATGCCTCAACTATAATTAAATACGTTAATATTTTTAACAAACTTTTTACGCGGATTTGTACATATAAATTTAATTTCCTGCTCAGGTTTCACTAAAGATTTATTAGTCGAGTTTTTCTTATGATAAACTGATTGTGTGTGTCCTCTTTTGCCACAATATTTACATTTGTTTGCATCACACTGATATCTTTTATGGTTACCGCCACAATTGTTATAATTTATTATTTTACGGCTAGTCTTAAAGGACATTGGGAGAAGATTGATACGTTGTGACGGGTTTTGTTGATACTGGTGTTCGATTTGTGCCTACAGATTGACTTAATATTGTCGATTTAGAAGAACGTGACTCACGTGAACTACCTCCTGTTTCATATTTTTCTTGTAAACACGACTGTGTAAGTAACGGACGGGCCAAATCGTCAGTGGTTTTAAAATTACTAGCTTCTATGGATGCGCCAATATTATTATCACCTATATTTCCTACAATTATTGAAATAATGTCTTGCTCAGAGAAATTTAAATTGAATCGATCAATTTCGCACTTTGGTCAAAATAAAATTCATACAATGATTGATTATCAACAGGTCTTTGTCTATAATATCTTTCAGAAGGTCGAAAATATTTCTACGTATTTGAAAACTACTGGACAATTTTATGCGCCACTGCTCCCAGTTCCACGTGGGCCACAGTTTTTCCGTACGAAATAACGAAACATACCACACTTTAACCGACCCCTTTAATTTATTTAAAGTTTGATAGCGAATCATTTTATCGGACCATGAAAAAGTGTCAATGTCGTCTTTTATCGGATCAAAATCTAGTATAAAATTGTTCAATGTAATAGAATTTGTACTACTTACAGATTCACTATAGTCACGAGATACCTTTATGCTTCCACCTCGGCGACGGCGTCCTGGCGCTAGAGCTCGAGCTAAAACTTGAAGTGGAGCTTCCGTTTAGAGTGCCTACTTCTACATAGCGCTTTCTCTTACCCATGTCGTGGAATTTACATCCCACTTCTGATGCTAAGAAAGCTCTGATAATTTATATACTAAAGAACTTGTAATAAAAGCTTGAGAGCTTAATGAACAAACAAAACTTTATTTATAACTGTTTATTAAAATCAACCAGTTAACAAGAAGATCAAGTTCCCTATTCAGTGTTCAAAAGGTCAAAGAGGACAGCCGAACGAAGTATAAATATATGGAGTCCGAACGTAATGTTGAACAAATCTCAATTTAGGGGGCAGATTTTTTTGCCGGTAGAGCGCGCCACTTTTGAAGAAGTATTTGTTTAAATATACTTGGTGGAAAAGAAATAATAAAGAAGTTTTTGTTAAACGTATTATTTATTAAAATAGTATAAATTACAAATAAGTAAGTAAGTTTATAAGTATAAATTACATTTACGTGTAATAATCAGTAATAATAATAATAGTATCGGTACGTCCTGAATAGTTGCGCAGCTAGTGGCAGAAAAGAGAACCATGATCTGGGTTTATTATTGGGTACATAAATACTATGGAAAGCCTATACCGTTCGGATTCCATAAATCTATACTTCGTGAGTGTCATCCTTGCTGATGACAGTTCGTCCTTCGCGCCTCGACGCGACGGAGAGTTGTCAACTTGAAGGGCTGCCAACATACATGGGCGGATTTCACAGATTTTGTTTGCAGGGAAATTGCGTGTCTTATGACTTCTAACTACTGGAGTAATTTTCATTTGATTCCCGACCCGTAGACATACGTCACGTCCACTACGTAACGTAATGTATAAGGGATCGCAAAACGTGATGTAATGGAATTCATAGGCAGTGTGTACAATGTATTATGCACATTTTACCCTGTAAATTCAAGTAAAAAAAAATTGCTATATTTACCTGCAAATATCGCATTTTGATCGCATCGATGAAATTTGGTACAGTAGTTGAAACTCTTTTTCAAAAGAGAGATTGCTTTTTATGCTTAGTAATACCAACCTTTTTCACCGGTAGAAGGTGACAAGCATAGATGCTTATATTTTGTCTACAGATGTTTATTTATTTACAGTATAGACCTGAAAAATGGCGTTGACTGCTGCTGAGCGAGCTAAAAGATACCGAGAAAAAATTAAACAAAACCCGGAAAAATATGAGCAGCTTAAAAAGAAAGAACTTGAGAGATTAAAAAACACCCAAAAAAAGATAAGCGAGCTAACTGACGAAGAAAAAAATAAAAAGAGAAAAAAATAGAGGGAACAAAAAAAAGAGCAAAAAGAAAGAAGGAAAGCACTACAACAGAATACAGTGCCCCAAACTACCAAAGATCAAGTACAGTTCCTAAATCATTTTCAGTCAAGTACCGTAACTTAAGCAGACAATTGATGACATCTACGAAAAAAATTCAGGACTATAAAACTGCTCTAAATAATGTAAGAAAAAAACTTAACCGAGAAAAAGTGAAGCATGAACAAGAGATGTTGATGTTGAAGGCTGAAAACGACAAACTTCGAGCACGGCAAGAATTATTAGAGCTATCACTGCGTGAAACATATTCTGACTGCAAAAAAACCGCCAATAAACAACTAATTAAAACGGTAGCTCTAAAATTTACCAACAACATGAAAAATCCCAGTGGTAAACTTTTAGGATTAAAAGGCAAAATAAGAACCGTAAGCAAGCACGAACGCGTGCTTTCGAACAAGAAAATAGAGTCGGAAATGAAAGCATTTTACAATAGGGACGATATAAGTAGAAGTACGGCTGGAAAGAAAGAAACGAGAACTGTAAAGAAGAAAAAAATGCAAATCAGGTATCTGGTAGACACCCTAAGAAATCTCTATCAGATTTATAGGGATGAGGGTGGCAAATATAGTTTCACCACCTTCTTCAGATACAAGCCATTCTACATTTTGTCGCCAGGTTTAGCTAGCAGAGATTCATGCATGTGTATTAAACACAGCAACATGGAGTTTATATTCATGGCTCTAAAACTAAAAGGAGTTATTACCTTCACAAACACTAGCGAGTTATTAAAAAATGTTGCATGTGACACGAAGTCGTTTCGTTGCATGTACAATAAATGCAACGAGTGCAAAACTTCTGTTCAATACAGCGGAAACAAACTGCAAGATGAAATTACTTGGTACCAATGGGTCAGGGTGAATCACAAATATGAGAAATCAGGCCGGGAGGCCTGATTTCTCATATTTTAAACAAAAGGACTGTAAGTGAACTTATTCTGGAATTTGAAAAACAATTAAAGAACTTTAAAACGCACGTTTTTAACTGGGGCGAACAATATCGCCAGTACAGAGCATGTGTTACGAATCTTACTAACGAAGAAATGATAATATTATGTGACTTTTCAGAAAATTTTGACTGTAAATACAGCAAAGAGATTCAATCGATGCACTACGGTGCGTCCAAAAATGCCATAACTCTGCACACTGGAGTCATTTTTGGAAAGGATTGCAGTACTTCATTTGTGACTGTATCTGATGATAACTGCCATGAGCCCCATTCCATCTGGGCACATCTTTTACCAGTTATCAAAAAGACAAAACAAATAAATCCAGAAATGAAAATTATACATTTTTTTTCAGATGGGCCAAGTAGCCAATACCGACAAAAGAAAAATTTATTTCTCTTGAACTATTTTACGCGAAAATTAAAATTAACCCATACGACTTGGTCATTTTCGGAAGCAGGGCATGGCAAGAGTTTAGCTGATGGCGTCGGGGGGTCTGTCAAAAGACAACTGGATAAAAGAGTATTATATGGCGAGGACATTACAAACGCCTTTGATGCTCACAAAATGTTGTTAAGAACAATGAAGTCTGTTATGACTTTTTATATATCTACCGATGATGTCAAAAATATTAAAACTCTCATTCCCGAAGGGATATGAGCTGTATCCGGTACAATGCAACTTCACCAAATCATATCTACAAAAATAAATCAGATTGAGCACCGGCAATTGAGTTGTTTTTGTAACGGAATGCGTGGTTTGTGTAGATGTTATGGTCCTCAAACCCATATATTGACTAATTACAAGATGGAGAAGCCTTCTCGTGCTGAAGAAAATATGACAGCGACAAGCAGTATGAGTGACACAGTAGTGGATCCATATCTAGAGCCATCAGAATTATTGGTCCCAACTGGTACCAAACAATTGCTTGTTACTGGTCATGTACTAGGAAGATCACTGGTCTCTTTATCTCCCGAATCGTCAGAATCAATGTTCAATTTGATTCTGACGATTCGGGAATTGTACAGCGCAAATCTTTGATAGTGTATCTATGATAGAACAGATTGATATCTCGTTTATAGACTCCGCCACTGCTGATGATCAATTTGAAGATATATTGGATTTTCCTTTACATTCAAACGAAATAACGGCTTCTCTATTTGAAAAACAAGATACACTTGAATATATTGAACCTGTCAAAGATAATATCGCAGACAGTGAAAATATTCCAAGAAACCACTTACCAAAACCAGCCTCTGCAATGTTCAAAACAGAATCTTCCGTAAATGATCAGGTTCAAGCCATCGTCCTGTCCGCAAATCGAGCTAACATTTTAAAACCTGACGATGTCAACCAATCTGATGAGCTTACTTTGCCCGCTAAACGAGCGAAAGTTTTGAAACCTGCTGTTGCTTACCAATCTCTCGAAGTCTCTCCGGCCGCTAAACGAGTTAAGACTCTTCAACCCCTAATAAAACAAGAAGATCAAGTGCCTCTAAAAAAGTCTGCTTATATAGGACCATCTACGTCAAAGACGTTTTTATGTCGTCTTTGCAAAACTCGCCAACCATTTATTTTTCAAAAAATGGTTAAATGCATGGTTTGCAGGAATTGGCTGTGCTTTTCGTGTAGTGGAAACTGTAACTTTTTTGATTACATTTGTCCTATTTGTTTAGAAGATTAATATCCTATCTATCTATAACTATTTCAATTACCTATAACTATTTCAATAACCTATCTACCAATAACTATTTGTTAGAAACGTCAAACTTGTATGGCAAAAAACCGGCAAATGATTGAATGACGACGTTTTTATCAAATGGTTATAGATGGATAGGTTATTGAAACGGCCCGTAAGTAATTCCCACTGATGACTGATTATTATTATTTGTGTTTAAGTTATTTTTTAACAGTCAAGTAGATCTTTTAAGTAGAGTTTATAAATGACTGAGCTAATTTAAATTGTTGTTACTACCTCAGAATGTCATAGTATATATATTGTTAAGATATTTTAGAGAAGTATTTTGTAAACTACTTTATACTTTTTATTTACTGTTGTAAACTAAGCTTAATAGTTCCTATATGTCACATCTCATTCCATTAACGTGACGTGTCCTACTTTGGATATTTAAACTGATTAATTATGTATGATTATAGGTAAATATGCGACTCTAGGTTATTTAAAAAGAATTATTAGGCACCTGTTTGATTTTTTTATATAAATATATAATTATGTGTCATATGGACCATATCAAAGTCGTTGGTGTAAAGTACCATTAAGTACCAAAAAGTGACGTAATGTTGTTTAGTGGTCCAAATTACATTTATATTAGTAGTTTAGGTTAATGTGATACCTCTATCATAAGACTGAGTGTAATGAACATTCAAATTATAAATGCTTTTACCAAAATTACAAGCTAGTGTTCTTTTGCAGTAAAGTTTATTTGGTGACGTATTGGAACTCCTCATGCACCGAGTACATATTGAGCTTCAATTAACGTGAAAACTATTCAATATCCAAAGTTAAAAGTAGTATTTGCCTATAGTCTCATTATTAATAAATCAAATAAAACACATTTAACCTTAAAGTAAATACATTTGAAATAGTGGAATTCCATTACATAACAAACAATTTTCTTGAAATCCACCCACATGTAAGATAATGTAAAACTTACAACAATTTAAAATATTGATACTGTTACACATAATCTCAACTCTAGTACAGCAGCCATTTTATGTTCACAATCAGCTGATAAATTGGACACGTCTTTGTCATAGGTAGGGCCTGTCCATTGAATTCTTAGATCATTGTTATTTTATTAACAACAGATCACAGATGTTCGGATTTTTTTTTTAATTGTAATTGAATTTTAATTACAATAGTTTTGTAATTGTTAATTAATAATATGTCTAAAAATTTAGTTACTAAAAAGTATTTCTTAAATGGGTAGGCCTACTATATATTATATGTTGTATAGTGATAAATAATAAATTCTTGAAGAGAGTTCCTATAAGTATATTAGATTACTCCTAAAATGTCTTCTACCAGAGCAGCTGGATTAGTTATTTATAGATATACTAATCAAGTTATACAATTTCTAATGCTACAAACATCATATGGAGCTCACCATTGGACTCCACCAAAGGGTAAAAATACTCTATGTTACTTTTAAATGACTGTCCTATTTTACAATTCAGTATACAACAAATTACATTATTTTTTAGGACATGTGGATCCTGGAGAATCGGACTGGGTAACAGCACTTCGAGAAACTCAAGAAGAGGCTGGCCTGACTGCTGATGATTTAGAGGTTTGGTTTCTTAGAATATTATGAACCATGGCGAAGTAAGATGTTATTTTATCCTATCCCTTGGCTATGTTGAAATTAAATACCTCAACATAGGTATTGGAATTATGAAACTGAATAATATAAATACAATAGTATTTATTTTATGCTAAATATAATGAATTAATTCTACCTTTCTTGTATTTTCCAGATTTATAAAGACATTTCAAAGTCACTCCACTACGAAGTCAATGGAATACCTAAAGTGGTTGTTTACTGGTTAGCGAAACTAAAAATTCCTGAACAAAACGTGACCTTATCAAATGAGCACCAAGATTTAGAATGGCTACCGTTGCAACAGGCCCAGGAAATCTCTGGATTTGAAGACATGAAGAACTTGTTAGCTGATTTTCATAAAAGGGCGTGTGAAATGATTTAGTTTTATATACAGTAGAATGTTGATTATCAAAACTAGTTGGGGGACATAAGTGTTCAGATAATGGATTTGTTAGAATAATCAAACTGAATAAAACATACTTTTTGTTCAGGCAAATGAAAATCTACTTAAATTCAGACTACTTTTTATCTAATGACAAACACATGTTTTTATTGAACAGAAATTATTTAAAAAAAGCAAATACAGTTTTGTAGTAAATCAAATTAAGACTAACCCAAAAAACCCACAATAGGAGCTAGGCACTTCGTCAGGCCGTCATGAGTTGTGATAAGATCGTTCGGATGATCGACGTTAGGATAATCAACACTACCATTTAAATAAAAAATGTCAATCTTCTATGACATACCACATGAAATATTGAATTTTAATTATTGTAATATAATTTCGGAAAAATCCCGATTATCCGAACATTGATTATCTGGAGTCATTCTTTGCGACTCTAAATTACTGACACTTGATGTTGGGATAAGTTTATTCCCGCCTCCTGCATGAAGCAGTGAAAATTCTTAGCATTGGTAAAGGATGTAATGAAATGTTTGTCCAAATGGCGTATGTAAATTAGCTAACAGTATCCCACGGGAGTACTGTACTTTTTCGGAATAAAAAGTAGCCATTTGAAGACCTCATCCAAATCCCTACCTATTATACAAGCTAGGGCTTCCCTAATCTCTATAAAGGAGAAACAGTCTTTGCCACTGGTATTTTGAAAATCCGAATTTTGGATATATTATGTCGATCATAATACAGTGGAAACTATTTTTAACATTGCATAATATGGGACTGAATGTCCGCTATAATGACTTATCATAAAAATATTATTTTGGTAATTATTGGTTATTATTCATGTTATACTTACCAATAAATGTTATGAAGCGGACATTATTGTTTAATTTTTTTGTGTAAATATGTAATTATTTTTTGAGTCTTGCTTCAGAATTCTTGGAAATTCAGAGCACTGAAGATAGAAGTCTGTTCTAATACATAAAGCTGAAAGTCGAACACAAGTGTCGAGTGTTTGTTTTAGTGTGACACTTCGATCAACTAATGTATTAGGCAGTGCAGAGTCCTATTTTCAGTGCTCTAAATAATTACGAGACCACCAGATTCCGAATCATAATAGTCCCAGCCTTATATGGAAATTTTTCGATTTCTGATTGTATACAAATCACAAAGACGAAGGAGAATTACTATGACGTAGGTCGTAGGGAGTTTTGATGGTGTTGGCGGGATGTGAAAGAATTATGTTTTTGTATTTCATTTATAAAATTGCATTCCATCACCACCATTGCATTCCAGCGCCACCATCCAGAATCGCGCTATCGAAGTTTTCACAGCAGTGTTACCAACTTTCAAAAATATTTCAAAAATAAGCCAAACTTAAGGCAAAAACCCCCAAAATCGCAACAATCACTTGAAAATCCCCCTAAATTTTCTTATGACTAAGAATTTCAAATATAAATACTAAAAAAATCTATAATAATAAACAAATAATCAAAATTAATGTTCTGTAATGTTATTCAGTATTCTGTCCAACTTTATATTAAGTATGTTAAAATATACTTCCAAAAGTTAATTTTCTACAAGTTGACTTTTCGAATCACTTTTCGATATTTCAAATCGCCAATCTGTAGAAAAAAAATATTTATTTTAGTTTATATATTTTTATTATTAAGTATTATAATGCAGACATTAACAAAAAACATTTCAAGTAAAAAAAATAATGCAAAAGAAATTGATAGATTTCCTTAAATATTGAAAGCTTTGATGTTTCTCTATGTCATATAAAAAGAGACAAATACACGTGATATGTGAAAATTAGATAGTGATATTTGAAAGAAAATATTGATAAACTAAAAGACTATACATAAACCAATACCCTTCTTATTTCATGCTAAAAATACTTACTGCATTTGAAAAAATGTAAAAAAATTTTTATCCCTAAAAATACCTCCAAAAAATTGTAACCCCTAAAAAACCCCCTCTATAGATTTTTTCCTCCATATATTTAGGGGGAAAACCCCGGAGTTGGCATCGCTGTTTCACAGCTCGGCGCGATATACAGGGTTACATGGAAAGTCGTGCTGAATATTAAAGGACGTTATTACTCAGGTCATTTATGATTGATTTGGTCATATAATTAGGTATCCGAAACTTAACCGTTATGGAGATATTGAATTTTGATTTGATATTTTTTTTCAAAACTCTCAATTTTTTTGCTTTTATGTCGATTTTTTTGGGACTAGAGCACCTGAAGTCAATTTTTTTAATGAATAGAGAATAAGTCAATCAATAAAAGCGATCAATAAAAACTAAACCTACTACTAATAGTTTAAAAAAACTGCCCGACAATGGTTAGAATTAAAAAAAAACATTAAGTGTTGTTAACTTTGAAGCCTTTTTTTTTTAAGTATGGAACTTATTCTGCAAATCATTTAAAAAACTTCTAAGTCTCTTTAGCTATTCAAAAAGGTATAAGACTTACTATTAAAAAGGAGAAACATTGACCTACTAGAGTTAAGGTACCAGAGGGGGCATTTGCAAATAAAACAAAAAATCCCTATTTTTTCAATTATGTAATTCGTTTTCGAAATGGCCGTCCCTATTTCTTATAAACATTCTCATTCTTTTTCTTAAATTGCTCTTTACGACAGAAGTTCGCAAGTTCATTTCGTCAGCCGCATTAATAATTTTTTCTCTCAGAATATCGATATTTGCGATCGGTGTCATTTCGTCGTATACAAGGCTTTTCATGTGGCCCCATACATAAAAATCCATCGGCGTTAAGTCTGGGCTTCTCGCTCCCTCCCTCCTCTCCTCCACCCTCGACCTCGATGGGTCCGCCTCTTCCAATCCCTCGATTTGGATAATTGTCGTCCAACCATGCTCGCACACTTCTTCGGTAGTGTGCTGGGCAACCATCATGTTGAAAGAACATGTTTCTTCTTAATGAAATTGGCAAGTCCATCATCAAGAGGGGTAACTCCTCTCTTAAAAAGTTTTTATAGGTTTCGCCATTCAAATTATCAGGCAGGAAGTATGGCCCTACTAAGTAATTTGATATTATAAAAAAATTAAGTAAGGTAAGATAAAAAGAAAATTAAGTGTTGTTAACTTTGAGTTAACAACACTTAATTTTCTTTTTTCAATTCTAACCAATGTCGGGCAGTTTTTTTTAAGCTGTTAGTAGTAGGGTTAGTCTTTATTGATCGCTTTTATTAATTGACTTATTTTCTAATTATATTCATTAAAAAAATTGACTTCAGATGATCTAGTCTCAAAAAAATCGACATAAAAGCCAAAAAATTGAGAATTTAAAAAAAAAATCACAATTCTCAATCAATATCTCCATAACGGTTAGGTTTCGGATACCTAATTATATGACCAAATCAATCAGAAATTACCTGAGTAATAACGTCCTTTAATATTCAGCATGACTTTCTATGTAACCCTGTATACAACAGCTGAAATGCTTACAAGTGGGCTTCGTCCTGACCGAGCATACCATCTCGCTCGGTCGATGATCTCCCTTTGAGGCTTCCACCACTTATTCCCACATTCGGTTCTTAATGTGTAACCATGTGTAATATTGGTAGAATATTAAACATTAATTATTCGTGAACGTGTAGACAATCAGTGTGGGCAAGTGGAACAACTTCAAAAAGCGTCAAGGGTGCTATTTTGTGGTCTCTCCGAAACTCCTTAGGAAGTTTCAGTAAAGCGGTTTACCCATCATTTACCACTATAATGAATCGACTGACTTAACGCAAGGCTGCACTGACGAAAACATGAAAATTCTATTTTCCCGCTTTTTTAACTTGACGCTACACTACTACACTAGCAATAGTTAAGCCGTACGGCTTTAATATAAATAAAAAAATACAAAATCTATGACGTATGTCTGTCCGCTGCCGCCCGTCGCGTTGACAGTTATACAAAATTGCCCCGAGGATAAAGTCTAGGCAAAATCTAGCACAAAATATTTTTTTTATCAATTATGTATTTAAAATCGCGTCTAAATCAATATAGGCTGTTGTAAAACCATGGCGTATACATAAACTATCATATCTGTAGAGTTGTGCTAATGTTCATTAACTGTTAAGATTGTTGCGCATGATTGTTAGGTACGTACTTTGCGTTTAAAAAAACGTTTAAACAAAGTGTGTTTTAATTAAAATTCACGAGTTTAGAGGCATGGATGAAACGGATACCGAAAAGTTGTTAGTGATAGACACAAGTCCAAATGCGAAAGGCAGGAACAAATATAAAGCTCGTAGTCGAAAACGTAAAAGGTAAAGATTTTATTCAAAAATTTAAATCTTATTGTTAACGCTAAGTATTTTTTCGCAGGTCTTCGTGCCCATTAGTCTTAGGGCCTTTGGATTATTCAGTCCAAATATTGTAACTAAGGTTATTTGAGGTAGTAGAGGAGGTTTTTGTATTATTTATTTAGTGTGTTGCTCATTTCAAAAATATTTACAGGATATCAAGCACTAGCAGCACTGAATTTGTTCTAAACACACTTGAATTAGAAAAGAATTTACAGGCCTCGGCTTTGAAAAACAATCTTGATGATACTAGTGTGAAGAAAATAATAAAAGTAAGTTGAATGTACATATCTATCTAGTATACTGTAGTGAGTACATCAAGATCACGCTACTTTGCTGCACGTGGTCCTATTGTGTAGTGTCTATGCCTCAAAATCGGTCCATATGACATAGTGATCTTGGTGCTGCATTGAAATGTGCGAGCCCTGAGCAGACTTACATAGCTACTCTTTCAATACCCTGTTCAAAATTCAAATCTTAATCTTTGTGCAAACAAGAATATTAATATTGACCATTTTAATATTCTTGTTTGTCATTGTATTATTTTATTGCACAGTAAATTTTCAATTAATATAATATTATAATTGCTTTTTGTTTACAAAAAGATTAATTTGCATCTAAGCATAGTGTAGTAGTAGCATATTAATGGCTCCATTTTTGTTTATTATAAAAAAGGTTTTCTGTCTATGTTTTGTTGTAGAAAGTGGTGACTAATGATCATGTGTTGGCGCTAGTAAAGCTTCGTGAAGAGGAGGAGGCTTCCAGCACAGATGAGGACATTCCAACTTTAACTAGATCCAAAGCCAAGTAAGTGTCGGCGATTATTTAACATACAACTATCATTACAGAAATAAAATTCAATTTAGCATAGCATAGGATAATAACAAACACATTTAAAATTATTGCTATTGCAAAAAAAAGTGCACTCAGTAGGAGTATCATCATGGATTTATTGGATAGAGAATACATAACTTAAAATTCTTTTGTAAAAGAATATTGTTAGGTTGTGGAAGAAACTGCTGTAAGCACTAAGACCACCTTTTTTCCAGTTCCTTTATTTCAGAAATTATTGTTGTGTGTGTTTTTTTTATGATATGTGCTAATAAAGAGATAATTTTCTATTCTATTTTATTATATTTCTAAGCAATAAACCTAATGTTATTTAATTGTACAATAGGACAATCAAGAAAGTCCCACGGGTGACTGCTCCATGGAACTTGCAGTTGGAACCAATAGAACACATACCGGTGAAGACAAGACCTGAAGTAGAGGCTCTCATCGCCCAGGAGTTGCCAGAAGACGAAGATGATGAAGAATATGAACCTACAAATGATGATATACCTGTACGAAATCTCTTTTATGTGTGATTTGTTTCCCACTGTTAGGCAATAGGGAATATAACAAGGACAGAAAATTTTCTCAAAAAAATATAATACTAGATTGAAAAACAAAAGACGCTAGCAAAAAATATCACTGTTGAAAAATGAGCAAAATATGAGCGGTCTAAATTTTTTATCTATCTCTTTCCAGCAAAACGAATTTCATACTAAATTCGAAACTTTCTACACAAGTTGTGTAATAACTAATGTGACGTCACATTACACGCCTATGTGCTATGTGTGAGTTTTTGTCACTACAAATTCCCAAAAAATGTGACCATTTTATGTAACTAATACTATTTTCAAAATGAAGACTTTTGAACTTCATATCTTTGCTATACTGCGTTCATACCCACTTTAATCTTTTTGTAAAAAAAAAACCTTTTTGTATACAAAAAGATCAAATTTGACCTGAACCGATCCGTCTTATCACAATCAGATAATATGGGTCCCTGTGATAGATATATGAATGTTTAATACTTATAATACTATGGACCATCAGGGAATCTAATTCATATGTAGGTAGAGTGTTCTCATAATTTATTTGTATAATAATGATGACATGCAGTCATAATACAATTGTTAATGACATGTAAGTTTGATATCATATTAATTACCTAATTATTATTATAGTATAAGAACCAATGACGATCAATCGCTTAGTAGCTAATCTGATTTTTACTAAGTACATCGTATGTGTTTTAACTTACTGAGCATTTTATTTTTTAAATTATTAAAATCCATCAAGAAAAACTTTAATAAATTAAAGTTTTTCTGAACGGCTAGTTTGAACGCGCGCTTCCGCTTAATTGGTTACGATGACGTCATCTATCGGGTTCCGTACAACAGCTTGATTGTACTCATACTTCATAGGTATTCATTCACCGATTTTTGACGCTAATAACGAATTCAGCAGCCCGGACTGACAAAAAAAAGCAAAAATTATCTTAAAACTTTATTAACTAACTTATTAATTAAATTACAAAATTATATCCGTGTTCGATGCTATATCAGAATAGAATGAACAATATAATTATTAAATTGAAATTGCAAATCGCGATAAAATGCTGGAACAACAGAATGATTCCTCGAAGCCGGCACGTTGACCAGACACGTGCCGCAGCGTCAGCGATCTCCCTTAGGATACCGTATGTAATTCGCTTGTGCCTCGCGTGCATTGTTTTCGTTTACGTTAAATATTTTAGTTATGTTTAGAGGGTAGGGGACGACGACAGAGGACATCACAGCGACTCGCTTCATTCTCGGGCGCGGGTTACATACCCCACAAAAAACATGACTGATCCTCATTATGATTGATAATGGTCAACATTGCTTATGGATTAGATTCCCTGATAGCACAATATGCACTAAGTGTTGAATTGTTTTACAGAGTGACGATGATCATATAGAGTCGTGTAGTGATCTCGACTCGCAGCCGCGCACGCCGGTGACGCCGCGTCGAACGCAAGGCTCGCCTAGAGTGTTGAAGGATGGACCGTTTAAAGTTCCACAGGTATACTTATTTGATTAATTTTTTGACGTACCTATAATACGATTATAAAATTGATTTCATAGTGAGGGCAGAATTACGAATAATAACAAAATCTGGCACCTCCTAGCCTCCAATTTTCAAAATACTACTGGACAGTGTCACATTGCGCGCGGTGATGATAAACGGTCATTTTTAGGTCATTTTGCTGGGACTTTCAAATTATTTTAAAAATTAAAAGTTTTGTTTTAAACGAGTATTTTTTGAAGCGAAGCTTCTATAGGTACGGATGTTAGGGATATCGCTGCGCGACCACTGCATCCGTGGTAAGCGTCAGATTTTTACCGTTATCGTTTATCTAAAGACCACTCTTTCTACATATACTATATGACTACGCTTTATACTATAAAGATTCTTTCAGGCGTCCCTAGACGCACTGTTTTTTTTTTGTATCTAAATTTCACACAAATGACAATTTTAACAAAAAATAACAAAAGACAATATACACAAATAATAGTAGCTGGTATTGAATATTTATGTGTTTTAGGATCTTTCTAAAGTCAATCGTCAGTTGAATTTAGAAGAGGAAGCCACAATAGCTCTCCGCACACGATCTAAACTGTCTCTATCCTCGACACCAATAGAACATATAGAGAGCTCTTTCGTACCTCCAGACTACATGCCGCAGACGGATGTGGACGAGATATGGAATGACTTCCTGAAAGAGTGCCTCAACCCAGCTTCAAATGCTAAACATGAGGATGATGATGATGCAGACCCTGAGTACAATGTTGCAGCGGATCCTGACGCTGGTGAGTACTACTATTGTAAACGTGAAAGTTTGTGAGGATGGATGGATGGATTTATGTTCGTTACTCTTTCACGTGAAAACTACTGAACGGATTTCTATTTAAATTGATATGGTAGTAGTTTAAACTCTGATAGTAAATCTGTAGATTAACACATATGCTGCTTTTTATTCCGAAAAATACAGTGTTCCCGTGGGATACTGTATTTACGCGGGCAGGGCCGCGGGTAAAGACTAGTACATTATAACTATTAGTACCTGGGTAACCGAGCTTTGCGGAGCACAGAGGCTCTATTACATTTAAAAAAAAAAACACAAAAATATTTAATTACTAGTTTCCGACCAACGCAAAAATTAAACATACCAAAGTGCCAATCGAACTGACATATTAGAGTCGAAATTATTGATATACTGTTTCACTACGAAAGAAAAAACATGTATAACTTAAAAATGCGCAGTTCCCAGGGATAAGATCTAACTAGATCGATTTTTCTCCCCCCTTCTCCCCCAAAACTCCCTGCATACTAAATTTAATGGTAATACTTGAACCCTTTGCCGAGATTCCTATTATATATGTATTATATATATATATACAAGGTTGTCTCGATTAAAGTACAAGATTGAGGAAATAAGTGCGCACATATAAATGAAATTATCAACCTACACTATGCGAACGAATTTGAGAGTTATTTGACATTGCAGATCATTTGAGAATTGAACTACGTACTATTTTTAAAGCCTGTTGCTCAATCTACTGATAAGTTTCATATAGCTTATTTGTATGTTTTGTCTGTCGTAAGCAGCGGACAAAGCTTCCGAATAAGCTATCTGACACTTATAAGAAGATTACGAAACAGACCCTTAGCCTACTTTTTACTATCAAACAGAAAAAATAATATCTTTCTTACACAAAAATAAAATATGTATGATTTTTTTTTCAAAAACAGAAAACAAGACCTTGAACTGTTTAAAATAAAACAATGTAACAACTAATATAAAATACTAGCTGTTGCCCGCGGCGCCGCCTGTATCTCACGAGAACACTTATTTTTTCGGGATAAAAAGTAGCCTATGTTTTAATCCAGAGCCTAAACTACTACCATACAAAAATTCATCGAAATCCGTTCAGTAGTTTTTGCGTGAAAGAGGCGTGAAAAAGTAACAAACATCCATCCTTACAGACATTCACATTCCTTACAGACATTTTATAATATTATTATAAGGATTAAAATCTATAACTAACTGACTATTTTAATTATTTTAGTTGAAGATGAAGAAAATTTGGAGAGCAGTTTAATCAAAATATCCAAGAAGGAGTTGGAGGATATATTGACGGAGCTCTGGCAAGTGATGCCGTCGCAGCCAGAGAAAGATATACAGAACACGCAGGATACACAAGTTATATGCTTAAAGCTTACTGTCTCCCTTGAAATGTTTCAAGGGAGACAGTAAGCTTTATTTATTAAAGTCTACTATTCTACATATTACACTGTTATGGAATAAGGTTGGGGCCTCACTGCTGCGTTGCGTTGCACAATGCGTAAATCCGTTGCGATAGAATGGCGATCACGCGACGCACCGCACCGTACCGCACCAATGGCAAAGAAAATATTACTTACTGTCATCCAATATACTTACACAAAAGACAGCTCGCATTTGTGCGTGGCTCGTCTCATGCGAGGGGTGCGCGCGGCGAACGGAACGTCAGCTTTTTCAAGCCAGGACTTTCGTTCACGGGGCTGGCCGCTGATCGTTTCGTGCTTTGACATAATTGACAATATAATTTCATAATATTTAAATGATAGATTTATCTAATGCCGCGTTTAAAAGAGACGCACAATATATTTTGTTTGCTTATAATTATTAATCGCGTGAACGGAAATAACTTTTCTTCTAGCTATAAATTTGTCTATTTATCAATAATTTAATTTGTTAAAATGTGATATTTGACACCAGTAAACCATCATATTGGAATAAATGCTGACACCAACTTTGTATTGTATTTGACAACTATTTTACACAGACGATGACGCCATTGCCAATATCATCAAGCGAACGATGGAAGCGTCAGTCGAAGAATTTGAGCATAATGGCCATACGAGACAGGCAAAAACTATAATAAACAAAATATAATAAGGGCAAGTGAACGAAGGCGACAAGCTACTTTGATTTTAGTTTACCAAAACGGTGGTTGACTTCGTAAACAATTATAATATATTATTGTAAAATAATTGTAGGGAATTCCTAAATGTCCTGAGCACAACAATTGTAATATCTGGGTAAAAAGGGTATGGGCTAAGCCTGTATTTTGTTTTTATTGAATTAAAAAAAAAAACGATTTTACACATGTCTTAATTTGTCTCTGTGCCTGTCTGTATTTAAACCAACTATAACACAAATTATAATTTTCAGGTGCACTGGGACGGTAAAAGGGAGATACTTTCGGATGACGATCCTGCACAGCCTGCCCCGGTGTTCGACCGGCGCGGCTCGCGCTTGTCCATCGGCAAGACGGAACCGCTCGATGATAATGAACAAATGAATGGGGGAAATAATTGTGTTCGCCAGGGCAAAGAAATGTAGGTTAAGTTGCTATTAAGTCGACTGTAATAATAATAAATTTTGTATTTGCACAATTACAAAAATAAAATACAGTAATTTGAAAGAAATTGTGCAAAATGGCGGACTTACCGCTTCTAGCGGTTTCTTCCAGACAACAATTGCAGTAGTAAAAGAAAAAATTAAACTATATTAGTACTATACAAATAGATGACAAAAACTAAAACATACCACTATATAAATAATGTACAGTAGCGGTACTCGGCCGTGTCTTTGAAATTGTTACCTGCGATTGAGTGTGGCCGAGCGGAGCGCTAGGGCTGGTACGTCTACAAAGAAGGCGTTACAACAACCGCCGCCCAACTAACTATAATCTAAATATTCTAAATATAATCGTTCGTAGTTCAATGCAGCGAAATGTCTTGGCGGCGCGGTGCGCGGCATGACACTACATACTTCTGCTATTTGAATTTTCGTTAGCGGCCGTGTAAATGACGCGTATGTGTGCGTGCGCCGATTCGGGCGGTCTAGTATGAAAATGGTCTACCTTACATTATTTATATTGTGCTATTGTTGTACCATGCACGCGCGCGTGCGTTATTATACGTACAGTCAATACACTGTTGACCGTACAATATCAGACCAACAACTAAACTTTTTCTATATAATCATAATAAAGGTGTCTCAGAATGATTTTCGTTTTTGCATTGACCAATACGCGCCAACCGCAGCTAGCAGGGGGAGGGGAGTGGACTCGAAACGCTCGGCCGGCTTGTTAAGTTTAGTAGCCATGAATCGTTTCACGGGATTACAGCGCGCGTTTTGCGTGAGATCGTTTTATAAAAACAACGATTCCTACACTGTTGTTCGTCGTCTCTACAGGACACATTTTAATTTAAAAAGCTTAAGACATGTGCCAAGTGCCAATTTAATTAAGCATTGGGTGTGCAAGTTTGAAGAGACTGGGAATACAATGCCGGACAAACCGTCTGGGCGTAAAAGGACATCAAGAACGAGCATGAACGTCGATCGCGTTCGAGAGTCTGTTATGGACGACCCACGACAGTCATTGAGATTTGCTCAATGACTGTCGTGCCGTTGCCGTTCGATTAGCGCCGAAAATTTTAGCTCCAGGTTAAATGAGTGTGAACAAATGAATGGTGCGCATTTGCCAACGGTTGTTTTTCATAAATAAACTTCAAGAGTTGCTCTTTAAATTAACATTAAATAAAACGAGATTTAATTGATATTTTGTTTTTTATTTAACATCTAAAAACGAAAAACATTCTGAGACACCCTTTATTTAAGGAGGCTAGAATTGCAGGGATATATTTTTTTAAATATCCTAATCCAGTATTCGTATGAAGAATTAATTTAATTGAATGCAATTATTTTTAGACACAATCTGTTCGGTAGTTCGAGTAAAACGAAATCAGTATTTTTTTTTATATACCGATATTTTTTATACTTCTTCCAGAGCGCCCGTGCTTCCAACCACCCCGGCGCTCATCGCTAAGGTGACAGAACACTGCAAACCCAAAGACGTGACCATGGCGATGGAAGAGGAGGTGGCTCAGCTTCTGAGCGGGGGGGACACGCCGGCCGTGGTGAAGATTGTCAGCAACACCCCCCGGGAGATCGTGGTGAACATTGATGGTAGTGTCAAAGTGAGTAGAGAATGTTTCATATTGTGTTAAAATCCAACTTAATCTGAAGATAAGGCCACACTAGGCAATAGCGGAGCGACGCGACGCGTCCCTACTAGCACAATATAAATAATGTAATAATACAGTACATATCTTAGTATCATATCTTCGCCCGCCCGAATCGGCGCACGTCCACATACGCGTCATTTACACGACCGCTAACGAAACCTCAAATAGCAGAAGCATGGAGTGTCCCTCCGTACGCCGTGCGGCGTGCCGCCGTGCCGAGACTTGGCGCTGCATTGAAACTAACGAGTTTTAGTTAGTTGTGCCTCGACGCTTGTGCACTGTCAATGCCTTCTTTATAGACGTACCAGCACTAGCCACTAGATGTACTAGCTCGGCCACGCTCAATAATTGTAGGTTACTTTGCATTATTTATATTGTGGTACTAGTAATACCACAATGAAGTGCCTCGGCGCGTAGTTCTACTGCCGCGTAGTGATAACGCACTACGCGGCAGTAGAACTATATAAAATCTCATACAATTTCATAAAAATAATATTTGGCCGTGTCGCGTCGCGTAGTTCGCTGACGCGTAGTTACGTCAAGTGCGATCTCACCTTTAAGGTAGTAAGACGAATTCGGCCAAATTAAGGTCATTGTATTTCTTGCTTGCAGGATGAATAAGTGACATTTTGGTAGCATTATAGTGTACTTTTGCCTTCTTGTCAACAAAAAGATATATTAAAGTATTCACACTTCATGAAGCTCTTTTTCGTTGAGCAATAAGGTTGCTATAAAAAAGTACACTATATAATCATATTTTTCAACTATAGCAAATATTCATCTCTATTATTCCATTATTAATGTACAAATTTGATTCAGGCATGCAAAGATTTCAAAACTAAGGAATGGCTATGACGTACATTTGACAGAAAAAATCTTCATACGAGATTAGACTATTGCTATTAATTTAAATGTCTGTCGCAACACAGTGACGAAACTAATAATTATTTAATGAAAATATTAATAAAACATTATGATGTGTGCTTTCAACACGCGACAGAAGTGAAACTAATTTAAATATCACTTGTTCACAGCGCAACAAAGAAATATAATGACACAATAATTTTGTCGAATTTCATTTTTTTTGTTTACATTTAGATCACATTGAATCAGAACAGAGTATAAATTCTGTTGCGATTCGTTCGGTTTTGCGTTTAATCAAATCCAAGATGGTGTGCTAACTTCAAATGGTAAATTATCTCAGTTTTTGCCGGAGCAGCGTCTGCTGCTGGAGCAGCAGCTGCGGCAGCACATTCAGCTGTCCACCACGCACTTCCTGCAGGTGTGCGTCCACCCCAAACACTGGCACCGCGCCGCCACGTATAGAGAGAACCTGGTAAGTGTGCGCCGACCCTAAATACTGCGATATAAAAAAATAAGATCAAGATAAATTGCTTAAAATCGGTTCTTAAACAAGCCATTATTTCTCGTAAAAAGTAAAGGTTAAAGAATTGTTATTGTGGGTTACCCCTAAGAGGTAGGCAATACCATCAAGGACTTTTTTAGATCTTTCTACAATACTGTAGTACATTATTCTTTATATATTTGATCTATCTCGTATGGTTCAACCAGCGTTTGTAATGTAATCGTAAAAAAAATGTGTTTATTTACGACATTAGAAACCTCTAAAATTATCACTGTTTCTCTACTATATTATGCATGTTATATACATATAAACCTTCCTCTTGAATCACTCTATCTATTTAAAAAACCCGCATCAAAATCCATTGCGTAGTTTTAAAGATATAAACATACATAGGGACAGACGGATAAAGCGACTTTGTTTTATACTATATAGTGATTAGACTCCGTAACACATTGAGGTCGCCTCTGTAACCAGTATATTTTCTCCTTCACAAAATAATATACATTTACCTTATGAGTACATTAAGTCTATTCTCGTTAAGAAGTCAGTCAATTATGCGTACCTACATATGTCAAAATTGACCAATGGCGCATAAGCCGTGTTCACATTAACCAATAAAAGTAAGCCGATATAATATGTACGAATGATTAACTGATATCTCAATGCGAATAGTCTATACTGGTTGAGAAGTCTTCCATCCATTTCTTCAAAATATGAGGCAATTTATGGAAACAAGACTTTCCTGAAGTTTGCCGCATACCATTACATCTCAATTCTCAAATATTGTTCCTTACTAGCAAAGCTATGAAATGGTGCAATAATACATTTTCTTCCATGGTTTAGAGATTTTTGTTTTTCGATTAAATGACACACTTTTCAAGCCCTTTCATTTGATATAATTTATGTCTTGTACGGTAGGAACGTTTTCCCACTTCTTCGTTCATTAAAATCTGTTCGGCAGTTATTACGTGAAAGTGTAACAAACATCCATCCACATTGTTACATACTTTCGCGTTTATAAAGCAAGTAAGGATGTATTAGTAGTTAGCACCAGGGTTGGATTCTGACCCTCTGAAAATTATTGTATATGGCAATAAAAATGATCCTACTCTAACTAAAAATATACTACATTTAATTTTTCGTCGATTTTGTTTTGAATTGAAATAAAATTGCATTTGTTAGTTACATTTCGTTTTATTTCTTACTAAATAATATAGAAATTAATAAAATTGAGGCAACTGGACGTCTATCTCAGCTAATTTCTCAAATGAAACTTCGTCCTTGGCACTGATACGGCGTAACATGTCGTCAGACGGTATACATTTTTTAATGCAATGAGGGTTTTTAAATTGGTGACAGGTTTTTGACACGACAAGGACCGTCGGGCTACCAAGCGCCGCCTGGTGACCGAAAAAGAATCGAAAATTCTTATTGACCGTTTTTGATACCACTCACGCCACCAGATGACGCTTTGTGTGAGTTGGGTCTACCCGTAGCGACAGAAAAAATATTAAAAACCCTCATTGTTGGACTTACTTTCTTTTACGGCGTCGCATGAAAGTATTAGGGAGCCAATGGAGCTAATAGCTAGTTTATTTCGTATAGTAATCGAAACAATGGGCTACTTGACTCATTTAATTACATACATTGAAGGAGTATTTCCTTTAGTACTTGGCTTAGGAAAACGTATTCTAGCGATATCATAAATTAAAAACTTAAGATTGATAAATAAATTTGATTAAAAAATATGTATTTTTGCTTTTTAATTTCTACTATTGAAAACACCTTAAAGTAACTTCCGGCAAGGATGTGACGACACAAACACACAACACATAATATATAATAGTGAAACGTTTCTGTAAATAAATACTTCATGACATTTTAAAAAGTTATTTATTTCAAAACGTCAAACGGAACGTAACACCGCCATTTTACTACTACGGACTATAGCACAGATCACAAATATTACTAGTATGACGTCACAGCACAGATAATAATCTATCAACCAACATGACGAATAGTGTTTTCGTCGGTTTTAAAAAGTGTATATTTTTTTTTATTTGTAGGTTTTAGTTTCAAAATAATGTTATATTCTTTTTTTGTGTGTAATGAAACAATTATGAAGCGTATAGGGCATAAATAAAAACAAGGTCAAGGAGCCTATTGATTTGCAATATCATCGTCTAATACATAAAACACGTCTGTCCTATTCTAAAAGAACGAACGGGTTAGTAAAACATTATGCTGGGGGAATCCCCAGAGCTTATCGTTGCATGAATCGATGTAGCCACACGTACAAAAACTCCTCATATCCTAGGGAAAATGGTAATCAAAATGACTCGACCAATAAAACAAGCCGGTTGGCCCGAAGTTAAAATAATGGTATTTTCGCGTAGTATGCTTGCATTACGATACTAGATACTACGTAACAGTGACGAAGGCTGGTTCTCCTTAGGGAAGCCCTAGCCTGTATAATAGGTAGGGATTTGATTGAGGGTCATCAAAATGTAAGTGGCGAGTGAAGCCGATAGGAATGGAGTTATAGGAACCCCAAGCCACTGCTACGTAACATGAAAATCTGTTACAAACAGTATAATTGGACGCTGATAAGCAATACTGTGTCAACCCACAATATTACTAAAATTAAGATGTTGATACTAATCGCTATCTCAGGCGATAAACTATAATTTTGAAAATAGTGTTAAGTTAATTAAATCATTTTAATACTGAAAAACTTATAAAAACTTTTGACACATAGTTGAAATCTCTTTATAAAAAAATTCAACACAACTTTCACAAAATGGCGATCTAGAGGTGACATCAGCGTCCAATTATACTACGAAATCCAACCCTGGTTAGCACCGTATTCATTGCGCAGGAGTCACTAAACAAGATCGCGGATTTGGACCCCTCGTCCGTTGTGAACGTGTGCAACCTGCGGCCGGCGCTGGAGCTCATCAACGCGTACGAGAAGGCCGTCACTGACGTCACGCCCGAGAACGAGAAGATGGTCAAGTCAGTTCTCTTTAATGTTTATGGTCTCCTGGTACTCTATGATGAAGTATTGAGTTTTTTTTATCATAAATTAGAATAGAAAAAATGAATTAGCCTGTTGATGGTAAACTATATACCGCCGTATGTTTATTGCACACAGCTAGTTCACACCGCAACGATACGCGGGCGCTGCATTCTAAATATAGCTATTCAAAATTGAACCTTATTCACTACACAAAAAGATACACGTTTCATATGGAATCAGTTATACGCTGCACATGCGCCGTGCAGGGCGGTGCAACGTGAAAACAACGGTTGCTTACAATGAAACGTTTAATGAATAGAGCATGATTTCAAATAGCTATCTTAGAAATGCAGTACCATGTCCCGTATCGTTTCGTCTCGGTGTGAATTGACCCTTACAACAAAATACTAATACAACAAAACTGAAATTTTGGCAGGTTCATTGCTGAGGAGATGGAGAAAATGTACGTATATTTTATTAATTTATATTTTGCTGATAATGTCTCGCTAAAATTCGAGAACGGCTGGACCGATTTGGCTAATTTTGCTCTTAGAATTATAGTGGTCAGGGCAACTTTGGGAGATATTGGAACAATAATTGTAAGGAACATACTAAAAACGACGTTTAATTCTTCCCATACTAACGGTTTTTGCTGTGTTCAATTTGTCGCTTGGCTGTCAAATATTTATAGGTACGCTCAGTTTACGTGTTTGGTTTATTTCAAAGAGAGCGGCCGGCCCTAGTAGGTAGATGTAGGACGTGGGTAGTGTGTTTTAGATGGTGTAGGATGTAGATGCAGGTATAGGTGAAGATATTAATTTGTTCCAGTTTATAGTTCAGACATAACGTGTGTCGGGACAGCCAGTAACTAATAAGTCGCTAAATGCGTAAAAAGATGCAATGGCTTATAACGTGTAATTTTGTAAAATACCACGCTACTTTATGTACTTCGCGTATATAAATAATATATCTGGCCTGCTCGCACAGTAGCATTGACCGCCCGCGGCATGAGGCATCGCATATTGTAACATTTTTACATCAACAGGTCTACACGAACCTCGAACAAGCACTCCTATCGCGGCCACTTCCCGGAGACCTTCAAGCGGGTGGTGGCCGGCAGCGGCGTGTTCCTGTACCCGTACCTGCTGCCCCCCTCGCCCTTCCGCCCGCACCCCGCCGCGCGCCGCTTCACCTACCTGCGCTCCGAGGACGAGTAAGGGCTTAATAAAACAGTAGCTTTTGCCCGCGGCTCCGCCCGCCCAAAAGTATCCTACGGAAATAGTGATTTCATCAAAATTAGTTCAGTAGTTTTTGCGTCAAATCCATCCATACATCCATCTATCGATCCTCACATACTTTCACATTAATAATAATACTAGCTTCTTCCTGCGGCTCCAATGAAAATTGAAATGTAACTCGGCTAAAAATTGTGTTACAAAATAAATGTTCGTAAAAATAAAATGTACATGACAAATATAAGGTCTCCAAAAATCAATTACGGATACTTCAGGCACGTGATCCACTGCATAAGTAAAGTCGTTGAGACAGAAAAATAATTATCATAATCAAACCGAAAACTCGCCCATATAAAGAATTTATTTTTTTCGAGTATGACATTTATTTTTCTGCTTAAACGTCTTTACATAAGCAGTAGATTATATGCCCGAAGTATCCGTACTTAATTGATTTTACCAAACCTTATATATAGATTATGATGTCCTAATGGTAAAATTACAAACTTTTCAATAAATTAACTTGGTCTGAAATAAAATATATTTCCATTTACCTGCCTCCAGGCTGATAGCTCTCGGCCTGGACCAGTTCTTCTGGTACGTGGAGCACAACCCCGATATCTTCCGCCTGCGACGTTTGCCCGGGCGATGCGGGCTGCAAGCGGCCACTGCGCTCGTCTGCCGCCACATGCTGCCGTGGTTGCAGCCGCAATGGCTCGCATCCCACATCTCCGTAGTGCGCAAGAGCAAAGACGTCAACAACCCTATCTATGTAAGTATAACTAGCCTTTATGTACGTGTCTAAAGTCTACACCGGTGATGATGATGGTGATAATTAACACGACTGAGTGGGACTATATTATGTTCCGGAATCCGGAACACCGAAAAAAATTCAGAGCACTGAAAATAGAACTCGAGCCTAATACTATAGAGTTGAAAATCGAACACACGAGTGTTAAGTCAAATGTCAATGTCAAATCGGACAACGCGACACTCGTGTAAACGATTTTCAGCTCTATTGTATTAGCGCAGAGTTATATTTTCTGTGCTCTAAATTTTCTCTGGACAGTACAGTCCCGGTCTTACTGATTATAAACAGTCAAACATCACCATTGACAAACGTTTTTTTTTTTTCAGAAATTCATAAAGAACCGCACCATTGAGCCGGTGAAACACAAACTGTTGCCCTTTGACCCAACGCGCACGCTGCACGACCAGCCCGAGCACGAGATGCCGCGCTCCTGGGCCATCTACCTCGCCAAGACCGACAAGCGCTTCCAGGTGAATATGCACCTTGTTTTAATGACATTACGAGCGCTCTCGGGATCAAATATAAACCTTATGCTTATACTTATAACTTTTCAGTAATCACGGAAACGGAAAATTATATTGCAAGATAAAAAATCTAGTATGGATAGCCCGCGCATACGTTTTTAAATCAGCTGTGTGAGTTCAATGACCCCAGCTTCGTGGTGTTTCTTTCACGGACGATTCAAACTGGGTTCGTTTTCTTGCAATATAATTAATTATTTTTACCCGACTACGACGAAGTTAAAAGGAAGGGGAATTATTGTGGCAGTGTGTATGTATGTATGTTTATTCCACTGTAGCGTCTGAACGACTGGTCCGATTTTAATCAATGAGGTGTCAATAGATTCGTAATTATAGCCGGGGATACAACTTACGTAGTCGGGTTATAGTCTAATATTTAAAATTCTCGTGTCATAGTGTTCGGGGACATACTCCTCCTGATAAAACAAAATTATGACGATTGAGTAGAGCAGTAATTCCCAAAGTGGTCCAGATGGACCCCCAGGGGTCCACGGAGACTCGACGGGGGTCTACGTTGGACGTGACAAAAAATGAGGGTCTACAATCGTAAGCAGGGGTGCATGAAAATTAATTTGGTTTCGATAGTGAAGAACTAAAATGTTGGCTTGTTATTTTAAATAATATGATACCTAAATTAACCTTCTCAATAAGACAATTTATAAATAAATTGAGAAAAAAATGGATAGTTCCGAACTGGGAGTCAAACCCAGACCATGTCGGTATCGCGCCGAGTGCTCTACCAGTTGAGCTATCCGGCCCTATGTCACTTTCCTTTTTCAATTTCATATATAACTTATTGAGCCACACCGTCCATCATACGGTAATACAACAACACATCAATATGATACCTAAATTAAACCTTCTCAATAAGAAAATTATCTCCTATCAATATAGGCAGATAATATTTTAATTCCATATTCACGCGACGCGTTGTACACGCGTCGAGACTTGCTGCCGCGCCGGCCGCCGCCGTCCCGTGCGCAATGCGTATTCAAACGTGCAAATTAATACGACTTCTGGTGTATGTACCTGCAATCTTGTATGAACGTGTTTAATTCTTCACCAATATAAATACGAATGTCAAGGATAAACGTTACTCATCTGTTTCCGAAATTTCATAAAGAAAAGTGAATTGATATTAGTGATTACCAGTGTCGGAAAAGAAAACCTACCTGTCTATTTGTATACCTACCTACCTGCCTATATAATATAATATCGCGTGCCTAATGCTAAAAGGGCGCATTTTTCAACATTTTATATTAAAACTTGAATTTTTTTATTTATTATTTACAAGTAGGTAATTGATACGAAACATGACCGAATCTAAGAAGTGTCGTCAGTACAGAGTTCTTCTCGTTCTTCCATCACAGGCAGATAAACGATTGCCCACATGCCTTTTATGCAACAAAGTTTTGAGCAATGACTCTATGAAACCATCAAAGCTGGAAGACCACGTAAGAAGGTGTCATCCTGATAAAATAGGTAAAGATTTCAAATATTTTGAAACATTAAAGGAAAAATATAAAAAGAGACACCGTGCACAGTATGTTTGCTTGAACGTCTAAAAGCAACGATGATGGCTTACAATATCTCATTACTTATAGTAAAATCTGGAAAACCGCACACCATTGGAGAACAGTTATTTTTACCTTCTGTTGAAGAGGTTTTAAAAACTGTTCTGCACAAGTCTTCATTTGACATACTCAAAAGAATTATTTTTGTATTGATTTTGTATACGTATTGATGTAATGAGCTCTGATGTTGAAAGTTTCTTGTGTGATTATCTGCAAACAACTCATTTTTCTATTCAACTGGACGAGTCAACTTTACCTGGCAATAAAGCATTATTATTGGCATATGTTCGATTTGTTATGGGCAAATAAATTCACGAAGAGCTACTATTCGCGAAAACTTTGAAGACGGACACTAAAGGTGAATCAATATTTAATGTCCTGAGTGATTTTTTTAAAGAAAAATCGATTCCATTTTCAAACGTTATTTCGGTGGCAACAGATGGAGCTCCTGCCATGGTCGGGCGATATCGTGGGTTTATAGGCCATCTTAAAATAATTATACCAGATGTAACTGCAATACACTGTGTTATCCACCGACAACATATAGTAGCGAAAAATTTGAGTGATAGATTGCACCAATCGCTTCAATTTGTGATTAATGCAGTTAACAAAATTAGAAGCAATGCATTGAATACGCGCTTATTTGCACAATTGTGCGATGAAAATAATGAAAAGTTCCAACGATTGCTGTTACATTCCGAAGTACGCTGGTTGTCGAAAGGTGCATGTTTATCAAGATTTTATTCACTTTTTGACTCAGTTTTAGAATTTCTGGAAGAATTAATTAAAGATCCTGGTTTAAAAAAAACCTAATCAATTTTAAAGCAGACATCGCGTATTTAACAGATTTGTTCAAAAAATTTAATGACCTCAACTTACAATTACAAGGAGACAGCCTTAATTTAATAAAAACAAAGAGTGTAATTTCAGCTTTTATTGGTAAATTGAAATTTATGGAAGAAAATATTGGTCGGCGCGAATTTTCACAGTTTTCAAACTTATCGCAGGTAGAATGCCTTGAAGATATTCAGACATACGTTCAACATTTGATTGCCCTGCATGATAATTTTAAAATCAGATTTGAAGACATTCTGTCGATGGAAATACCACCATGGATCATAAATCCATTTGATGAAACGGAAGTGGAGAATGTAATATTACAAGAGGAGCTACTCGAGCTTAGCATTAATTAGGAGCTGAAAGTGACATTTAAAAGAGGGTATCAAAAATTTTGGCTGCAGGCAGAAATACCTGAAAAATATCCTGGACTGTGGGGAATCGCGCAAAAGCTTCTGATAGCGTTTCCCTCGTCATATCTCGTCGAAAAAAGTTTTAGTGCCGTTACAAACTTATTAACAAAAAAAAAGAACAGATTGAAGATCTCAGAACGGGGAGATTTGCGGTTATTCCTTACAAAACTTAGCCAAATATTGATAATTTGCTGTCAATCCATCAAGTACATCCATCTCATTTTTATTCTTTTTTTGTAATTACTATTATAGAAGTTACATTACGTTATAAATAAGTGTTTAATTTTGATTATATTACGTCTGTTATAACAATAATAATTATTAGTGTAATAATTTATATATTTGTATATATAATATACACACAAGCAACAACACATGGAAATATACTATATTTCTTTTTACCACTCCGAATGGGACGTTTTATAAATAAAATTTGTGAGAATTGATTGATCCTTGTGCTGAGTCACTGTAGATTTCACAAAAGTAAAGTAGGATGGAGTCACGTTTTGGATTGGCCAACTTTGCTTTTTTGACATCCACTCGAATTTTTTTTTTCGAAAACTGTTAATTCGTCGTTGAAACTCAGCCACAACTCAAGTTTCTATAGGTAGATAGATCTAATCTTCACTTTTTTTCGAGATTTAGTAATTGGTAGTAATGTAGAATGTAGATGCAGGGGGTCCACCGGATCCAGCAAAATTTTGATAGTGGTCTATGAAACAAAATATTCTGGGAGCCACTGAAGTAGAGAAATAGTTAAAATTCTAGCCGAATTTAAAAGGGGAATTATTTAGAAAATAAGATTTATTTCATACTTTTTTGTGCATTTTTACTTTCGAAGTCGGTTTAATTTTTTCTTTAAAAATAATATTTTTTCTCTTTATAGTCGTATTTATTATATGTATAATAATACATTTTAAGAATGTTTACTTCACAAAAGTGAAATCCCTATAGATGTCCGTATAAATTTTGAGTTTCCTCGATTCCTCATGGATACCATCATCAGGTCTCCACTTTGGTGACTAAAGAACCAATTTCGAATTATACTCTTTACAACAGCAAAAGAATTTTCCAAATCAGTCCAAAAACGACAGAGTAATATGTATCGATGTAAAAGGCCGAAAAGTACCTATTATCGTCATAATGTGATGATGTATGGTGTGATGGTGGTGGTGATGGTGATGATTACTGTAATTGACATAGTGGCATATGCTTGCAGCATCTTTAAATAACGCCGAAATCCCCGAACATAGGGAATCAAGATTTCTGTTCAATACTTTTTGATCCAGGGTATACCTCTGCAAATAAGTACGGTGCAAAATCTTACTCTTTGGTAGCATATGCTTGGGTATCTTCAGAAAAAGTCGAAATCACACTATATATGTCGATATAAATTTCGAGGAGTTCCTTCGATTCCTCATGGATCCCATCATCAGGTACCTTGGCATCAAAAGGACCAAATTGGGATTATACCCTATACAGCAAATAAAGAATTTTGAAAATCGGTTTACAGACGGCGGAGTACTCGTTAAACATACAATGAAAATAATAAACATTGTAACAAATAATAAACAACAACAAACAGCCGAATGTATAACCGCCTCCTCTTTTGGAAGTTGATTATAAAAAATAATAAAATATGCCAAAACAACGTATGCTGGGTCAGCTAGTTTTTTTATAAAAATTGTAGTTATGTCACATACTACTAATAGCTAAAAGCATCATCGTTTTAACATTTTATTATTAAAGAAGTATATATTTTTTTGTTTCAGTCGTATCTATACAAACGGACTCACGTCAATGGCTCAGTGCCTGCCGGAGTGGAGATAGATAGTTCTAGAATACTGTCCAACTACCCTCAAACATCTACTACGTTACCAATCGGTCCCCCGAGGATATGTAATAGAGTTAACGGACTCAAGAAGAAAGAAGAAGTTGTGTTTACCACAACCCCAACGCTCACAGTCGCAACCAGGGTGTACAACCTGGTAACCACATCCAATGGCATCGAACTAGTTCCACAAACCACGTCTACTGTCGCCACATCAGTTGTAAATAGTCCTATATGCTCCGTGATAGAACACACACCTACTATAACTATTGACAGTGGGCGACTAGTCGCAAATTTAAAATCCACACCGAAAGTACCTAAGCCAACAGACAATGCAGTGGCTTATGTGAAAATAGCCGAGAGAGCAGTAAAACCAGAAATAAGTAAACTTCCAGTCCCAAACGATGAGGAATTTCACTGTAAATGTTGTGAGTTACTAAGAAAGATCCGCAAAACTAGACAGACACTTATAACAGATTTTATCCGAGGTGCTAAAAGCAAAGCTTGTCCGTGTCGATCTTTAAAACATCCAAAGATGACGAATAAGTTGAAATTGTTGATTAGATATTTTGCAACACATTCGAAAACTGTTTATAACAAAGTCAAGAGTAGTTTGGAAGAATTGCAAGCGACAAATGTTAAGAAAGCAGAAGAAACAAATGACGACGAGTCTGTTAACATAGAAGGAGATACAGGTCAGTTTATTAGTATTTTTTAAAGCAGATTATTCAGGGTACATACAATATGAGGCTCAGTAGTTACAGCGTTGGTCAACAAAAATATATTCTGCTGGTTTACTTTTGGACTTTAAGAGGCTACTTGACCGCGGAAAACACTATTCGCCATGTTGGTTGATAGATTGTCTATGCTGTGACGTCATACTAGTACTATTTGTAATCTGTGCTATAATAGTCCGTAGTAGTAAAATAGCGATGTTACGTTCCGTTTGACGTTTTGACATAAATAACTTTTTAAGATGTCATGTACTTAAAAATGTATTTACAGAAACACGTTCCGTTTCACTACTACGTATGTGTTTAGAGTGTTTGTGTCGTCACATCCTAGCCGGAAGTTATTTCGAGATGTTTTCATCAGTAGAAATTAAAAAAACAAACTTTATTTATCAATCTTAAGTTTTTAATTTGTGATATCGCCAGAATACGTTTTCCTAAGCCAAGTACTAAAGGAAATACTCCTTCAATGTATTAATTAAATATGAGGCATTCATATTTAATTCATCATAGACTGATTGATTGATAGTAATAGGCTATTACTAGGCAATCAGCCTATGATGAAAATGTACATCAAACTGTTGATATTTTATCACTAAACATTATTTAAAACCAAATTAACCAATACTTTACTCTAAATGTATGATTTTTATAAAATATAAAATAATTAATTTTCCATGTATGACCACCTGATTAAAAATGCACAGTCGTCAAACGTGTGACGTCATCTTTTAGTACATCTTATACTTTTTTTAATGACCTTTATTTTTTCATAAAGAATATCAGTAAATAAATTCACAAGGAATGGTCAAGATTGCAAATGTATTATATTATTATGAACAATTTGACGTATTTTTAATATTAATAATAATGTAAGTTTTTAAGTTTTTGAAAAATTGCTATTTTTGAAAAATATATCAAATTGCAAACAATCCTTTGGACACACTATTATTATAACCCTTCTTGTTTCCTCACCTTTAATTGAAAATAATAATAATTCGGTTTTTAACTGTGTAATCTGCAAGATTATGTTATGTGATATTACAAAAAAATCGTCATTGTTTCAGCATTCGTTATATCCTTCATAATGAAACTTACAATCCGTATGAATATGTTAAGAACCTTGTATCCAAAGCAACGGATAAACGAAATCCTACAAGCCTTCGACATAAATACTGGCAACCCTCTATATCTAGCAGCAGATCTGTACAAGTTTTTGGCAACAGACGACATAGACCTATACAGAGAGTTCATGGCATTCCTGACACCGGAACAAGCAGACAGACTAGAGAAATTCAAAGATTATTTCATTGGGAACTGCATGGAGGATTATATGAAGAAAATCGAGGTAATTATAATAATGAGGGTTACTTATAATAAACAATTTGATTTTGAATTATATATTATCATATGCTAGAGTATAGATTGTCTACTTAAAATTATTTTCAAAAGTGACTCGCACAATGCTAAACATTATAAAAAAAACTAATCTTTACAACAGAAAAGAAAAAGTAATAAGGCTGTTGGAAAAAAAGAACCAACAGTATATTTTTTTTTTAAAGTAGGGTTTTTAACATTTATTAAAGCTGAAAATAATAACACAGTCATCTTAATCATAAAAACCGGCCAAGTGCGAGTCGGACTCGCGCACGAAGTGTTCTGTACCATTATACCGATAATTTACATGTTTTTCTTCCAATATTGAAATATTTTTGCACAAATATTTCCAAGCAAGTGCATTTTACATGTTAAGCATCTATAACTCCTGAACTAACAAATTAATATAAGCCGTTATAGCCGTTTTCCTTCAAAGTTTCTTTATATTGACTACCATCATGAATTGTTCCGATTTTTCGAGGGGGGAGAGGGCTATTTTAACAAAAAAATGCCCTTTAAAGTTCAGTAGAAAAAATCGTCTTAGCATCCTTCTAATGATACTCCACACTACACTAAGGGGTAGACGAGAGAACAAAAAATCATCCCCTCTTTACGTGTGGTACCCAAAAAGATTTTTTTTTCGTGAGTTTGTTTTAGCACTTTGTCGGCAAAGTATATACACATATCCATGCAAAGTTTAATCTTTCTAGCACTAACCATTTGGACGGTAAGCCGAAGACTGACGGACATGACGAAACTATAAGGGTTCCAAGACGTGAAATATGAAACCCTAAAAGGGGTTTGGGGTCAACCTATGATTGTAACGGAATAAGCTGCGGATAATTTTTGTACCAACCTTTATCAAGACATCAAAAGTCACAAATGCTAAAGGTTGTAAGATACCTAAGATATTCAAGGTCAAACGGCGCAAAAATCAGTTTTATGATAATATCTCGTTTTCTCATGCCTCTTATCGTCTTAGCATTTTATAAAAGTTGTAGGGAATAGAATTCTCTATAAATTTTACATAAACTTTTTTATATGTCGAACCGTTTTTGAGATAGAGGGCACAGAGTGCGGGAGTGTGGCGCGCTTAGCCATACATACTCATTTAAATATTATTTCACCCCCATCATAATTGTCTCCTTGGCAGTTGATTCCTATATAAGGTTTGGTAAAATCAATTATTAATAATTAATAAGGATATTTTGGGCATATGATCTAAGGCTTAGGAAGAAAAGTAATTAAAAAATTTCGAATAAAATATATTATACTAAATAAAATTACATTGCGCTCTCTAAAGCGCTGAGGTCATTAACCTTACAGAAACAGCTAACTTTAAAGTGAAAGCAAAGTCTTTACCTGAATGATATCAATTCAGTCAGCTGTGTGAGGTGTGTGTGAGGATTTCCGTAGCGCCGTAAAAAATGTAATGTAGGTAATTTTATCAAGGTTTTTTTTCGAAAATTTTAAATTATTTTTCTGCCTCAATGTATTTACATAGGCAGTAGATCTTATCGCCAATATATCCGTAATTGATTTTACCTAACCCTATATTCAGATGTTGGTTCCATTGTTCGAATCTAAAGGCTCTTTGGGCAACTAGGAAGTTCTTCCGAAAAAAGTCTTCCAGATATTGATTCAATGAAACGGAATATTAATATGCAGTGTTGTTGCACTGCAAGCAAATTATTAAGTCTGTCCGTCTCTTTCGCACGTATTTGATATTATAGGCATGAACGAGACAATATTAATTTTCAGGAGTGCATACCAAATAACACGAACCGTTGTCTGGTCACTGAGAAACTGTTATCCATGTTTGGCAAAACGGCAGCGAACGGCTGCGATTGCTGCTGCGGTCTCCTGGAAACTCTCCGCGGCTATCCTTCACTAGCAGAGTATACTTTTTACCTGTTCCCGCATAGACGGAAAGACACGTGAGTTGGTTTTATAGTCATCTTGTGAAAGGCACTAGCGTATGATAAACCAAATTACTCTACTACTATTGATGACGATAGAGATGACACGGCTCCACAGAAAACCGGTACAAAATAGCAACCGTGTCGTGAGTTATTATAAATAAGACTTAAAAAGTTTCTTTAAATTTTCGTTTAAATGAAACTAAGCATCTATTAACATAATTAAATTAGTAAAACTCCTTCTTTTTGGGGGTCGCAGCCCTCACCAGTTGCAACCTCCAATGGAGTTGGAAATTGTCTATAAAAAAATCTGCTGATAAAAACTCTTTGCCTCGCGACGACATATCTATACAAATATGTATTATAAAGAGGAAAAGTTCGTTTGTATGTTTGGTTGTATTGAATAGGCTCCGAAACTACTGGACCGATTTTGATGAAATTTAGCAGATATGTATAGATAAAAACACGTGGAAGGACATATGCTACTTTTTACCGCGGCAAAATGTACAGTTTCCGCAATATTAACTTTCACGCGCACGAAGCCGCAGGCAACATCTACTACTGTACAAACAAGCTTACTAATTTTGCCTTCTTTTCAGGGAAAACTTTTACAAAGAATCCACTTGTACAAATAAGAATGTGGACTGTGACTCGGGCAAAAAAGCTACTATTGATAATACTGTTACTAAAGGTGATCACGACGTAATACATAATAATAAAAAACATAAAATAGCTAGTAACAAACTAAATAGAAAAACACCCAAAATAGTTAATAACACAGCACCGAAATCAACGAAAATAGTTAATAAAAAACCAAATAGAAATCAAAAATCAAATGTTACTATTAATGAGGCTGGAACTAGTACTGGTGAGAAAGAAACCAATATGAGCGTGTCTGAAAATGCGAGTGCGACTGAGGCTGATGATGATGAATCTCAATCTAGCGAAGAGGGACTAGAAAGGTAATTTTATTATTAGTAATTTTAACTTATATTGCTCAATGTAAAAATAGTAAAAAATGATTAATATAATACTTGAACTTGATAATAATTTTAATTAGGAATATTACGCAAAACTAATCTTAGAGAGTGGCACCGAAATTAACGGAAACAGTATTTATTACCCGTGGTAACATTCTAAAGTTTAATAATGATATCTATTGATGCATGCATTGATCTATGGATGCATTCACACCACGTCAATCTGGTCCCGTGGTAAATTCTCGAAGAACTTGTGTTACGGGTACCTCCGGCTACACCACGTCAATCTGGTCCCGTGGTAAGTTCTCGAAGAACTTGTGTTACGGGTACCTCCGGCTTGAGCGCCAATGCGCTAACCACTGAGCCACAGAGATCGTGAAAGTTTCAATAAGAATTTTACACATTTTTTACATACCTATATAACTATCAAAAATGGATAATAATTAAGGTCGTTCAATTATTCCGGAATTAAAAAAAGTTGCTCCGGAAACGCGGCGCATCTCTCAAAGGAAAAAATTATAATATTGAAAGGCCAATTCATATATGACGCAAATAAAAAAATTCTACTGAAACTGTGTCTTTCGTTATTATTATATATTGAGGATGATAATGAGAATGAAGTGCAAACTATAATTCTTGAATTATTAACACAATCTGTAACATTACTCTTTAAAAAAAAATTAAATATAATCATAACTTAATTGATTGGAAAGGTTTGATAAAACAAAACAAAATAAACATTGAATTTTACACTTACTGGTCTCAAATTCATACAGTAAAATAATCTTCTGCTTTAAAATGATCTGAGCGCAGTCTTGAATTTGGTTGGTAGCCTTGAAGTTTTTACGACGTACAGCTATTCCATTGCTTAAGCTCTGTTTTCCTAAGATGGCGTTGGCGTAATACAGTGGTGAATAAACATTTTCTATGAAAAAACGGTGACAATTACGACACTCCAGGAAACCGTGCCATTATGTTTACATACAAAATGCCGTTATATGGCGGCAACGCTACCTTAGGAAGCCAGAGATTTACGCAGCTTTTGATATTTTGGAAATAAATTAATTCCGAAGTTTTTGCATCCAAATGCACAACACAATACTGATGCAAATATTTCACGACTAGCATTAATTGCCCGCAGCTTCGCCCGCGTGAAATTAGGTTTTGAACTTTCATCTTCTATTTTAGCATTCCAATTTTAGCCTTAAAGCCTGTGCGTTTATACATCACTCAATAAGCTTTGCCTTTTATATATATATTTATTTTTCTCTATGGTAATTTTGATGCACAGACAAAAAGTATTATCGTGTATTCGAAGTTGTTTATGGAATAATATTAAACCTGTTTTCAGTACCGATCCAGGTAAAAAAGAAAGCCCAGATGATCAGCTGCTTTTAAAAGTCAAAGAAGTGAGTACTATTTTTTTAGATGATCTTTTTACCAGTCGCCGTAAACACCAAATTATTAGTAGTACTCTTAATTAAAGAAAAGAATATATTAGAAACTAAAATTATTTTACAGGAGTCATTAGACAGTTACGAAATAACATACACCACAACTGAAGTGCAACACAGAGATAATAATGATGAATTCACTAAAACCGACGAAGAAAGTGAAGTTAACGTTAAAATAGAACCACTAGAATGGAAAAGGGAAGAAGATAAATCGTTATTAGAACTAATGAAACAATCCCTAGCAGATGGGAAAACTAAAACTATCTATGACATAGTTGATTCTCAATCTGAGAAGTTTTTGAAGTGTTGCGATAGCAAGTCGTTAGTCGACATCACGAATAGACTGATTCATTTATTACAAGTTGTAAACGAAAGTTAATAAATAATTTATTTTTTTAATGTTCATTTAATGTGATATTTAAAAACTTTTTAAGATTTCATCCGTTTTTTGATGATATACAGTATTATCCGAGCGAAGTAACCACTCTTGAAATACTTTTTTGCCTGGAACAGTTGGTTTTTTAAATGTCGTATGGTTGCCCAAGCACATACGGCATTCTCACAACATAGTCAGCCTAGTCCAGAGGAATGACTGGTCAATACGTCTGGGGCCAACCATGTGCGTGTTTCCTCACGAGGTTTTCCTTCACCGTTATATGATCGATAGCGATAGCGACCGATATATAGAGCGTCCGTATAATGTACTTGAGATCTGAAAAAGTCTCAATGGTACACGCCACAAACTGGGAATCGAACCTGCACTCTCTCGAGTGCTAATCAAACGGTCTACCCACTATGCGACAGAGCTCTTGCGTCTAATAAACCCCTCTAAGCATTTATATTAAAAATAGGCTACTCGACCTTCTTTTTATTTATGTCCTAAACGCTTCACAATAGGGTAATTGACTCTGTGCTGTGACGTCATACTAGTGGAATTTGTAATCTGTGCTATATTCCGTAGTAGTAAAATGGCGGTGTGACGTTCCGTTTGACGTTTTGACATAAATAACTTTAGATGTCATGAACTATTTATTTACGGATTTATTTATCAATCTTAAAGTCGAGTCATATTAATAGGTAACATTTGACAATTCATCAAAATTCAACAACGTAACCTTGTAACGGCGGGCATAAAATAATATATTTTTTCGTTTTGTTAGAACTGCACAATTGCTGTTTTCAATTACGATTACATATTTATTGTAATAATGACCGATACGAGTAATTTTACGATTTTCTTTCACTAATAAACCATTCTCAACATGATAAACAATTTCTGATCTAAAGAACTGAACGTCGTTACAATGTTGCGTCAGTTAGCCGTTTTTCTTTTTAAACACTAGGGATGTTACTCTAAAAATCGAAAGCTGATAAGTAAAATCGAATGCAATGATTACTTGTGAAGAAATATCACCATAAATTAATAACCACGTTGTGATTATAATAAAAAATAAGTATATTTATTATTCTTTTAACTAACTATAAAAATACAAAAAAAAAAATTGAATAGAAAAATCATTGATGTTAGGTACAATTTGGGTGGGATGTTGCTGGCAACACCAGTGCCTGACGATGACGCCATGTCATGTCGCCATTACATGACGCACTCTTTTGTCGTTGTGCGAAGTGACTGTACGTTTTTATGTGTGCTCTCTGTTATTTTCTTCTGACCCGGCTTTTTTATTGGACTGATCTTACTGACTACGTTTACCTGGCTATAAATTGGACTCCGATTAGTAAACAAGAACAACATTACAGTCTTACCATACGAAACGGGGGAAAACGCTAAACAGTCAATCTCGCGAACTAGTGGTGATATTATACAATTATTTTGAACGTGAATCAGTTAACGATGGCCCTCTTTTACCATTGACACAACCGAGAGAACGCGTTGCCGAAGCATTGGGAATAGGAAAGAGGACAGTAACTCAAATTCTGAAAGAGAAATACGGACCATCAGGCTCAGAAGATAATACTTTACGTACACCGAAAAAAAGAAAGAGGGACAAGAAAATTGTTGGCATTGATAATTTTGATGCTGCTGCAATTCGCAACCACATTTATTGATATTACTCAAGAAAAGAATATCCTACACGGGAAAAGATAATGAGTTCGTTTAAAGACACAGGCTTATTTTTTGACGGTAAATCGTCTCTATCAAAGGTTTTGAAATCGATTGGCTTTAAATTTTAAAAACCCATCGAAAATTATAATGGACAATGCACCGTATCATTCTGTGCAAGTTGATAAACCACCAACTTAAGCAAATAAAAAGCAAGAAATTGTCTCGTGGCTGGTAAGAAATGGTGTGGATGCAATTCCAACATTAAAAGTTGAGTTGTTAAATCTGGTAAAAGCAACTAAGCCGTCCAAGCTCCGCTATATAATCGATGAACTAGGCCTAGAACATGAACACGAAGTTATTCGATTGCCTCCCTACCATTGCCAGTATAACGCCATCGAGCTTATTTGGGCACAAATAAAGGGTCATGCAGCGCGGAACAATACTGAACCACCCTTCAGTACTGCTAAAATGATGACTCTGCTACAAACTGCGTGTGCAGAAGTCACTACAGAAGACTGGAGAAAAGTCGTAGATAAAACAAAGAAAATAATTTTACAAGATTTTGAACAAGATGTGAGAATAGACAATATTATTAAAAATGGATTATTAATACCTCTGAGTGCTGACAGCAGTGATAAAGATGACAATACTAATAACAGTTCTGATAGCTCAACTGAATAAATGCAATTTTTTTGTTAAATTATGTACTTGTCTTATTTTGTTCCCTTAATTTACGAAAGAAAAATAATAATGGGACAGGGATTCGTCTGATGATTTTTAAAATTCACATTTGTTGTAAGTCCGTACTTATCGATTCATTCACTTTAGTCAATGTTTTTAAGCAGGTCACCTCACTATGAAGATAAAACTGACAGACGTCAAATGTTACCTATTAAAATGACTCCACTGTAAGTTTTTAATTTATGATATCGCTAGAATACGTAGGAAGACGGAAGTCTTAGGACCGTTTCTTTTCGTAATCATGTTTAATGACTTACCAGAAATTGAGGAGTGCCTATCTCTGTCGATGACCTGAAACTTATCAAGGTCAGTAAAAACAAAGCCACAGTGCGATACTGAAATATGTTCAGACTCATCAGAACCGAACCGAAACTGAATCACAACCAAAGCAGAGTTGAGCCTGAATTCAAACAATAAACAATAGCGCGATTGCCCTGCTGATCCTTGCGTACTCCAGCGGACCTAGATCCACGAGTACCACGTGGAGGAGCAGCCCATACAGCGTGTTACAGAGGTAAGGTATTTGGGTGTCAACTTCACTCTAGATCTCAGTTTTAGAAAACACCACAAGGAGGTTTGCAAAAAGCTTACCGTAATTTAGGATTCGTCCTATACGCTTAGGTTCTACGCCAGGCTACAGAGTTTACCAATATCAAAGTCTTAAAAGCTTTTTATGAGGCACTAGTCAAAAGCCATTTAGAATATATTGCGGTTATTTAGAGTCCAAATGCCAAGTACAAAGCAATGTTGAAAAAAAAAAATTGGTTGTCTGTAAAGTCGGTTTACTGACGATAGTTGAACGTGACAACGTCATAAGAAAATGTAACGCCTCAGCGAGGTAACGCCGCATGAGTCATGTTTTTTCGTGCGTGCATGGAGCCGTCCATCGAATTATAAAACGTTATCACGTCAAAAAATAAGATTTTTATACATTAAAATAAATACTTTATTATATCCAACATTGTACTTGGCATGGAAGGATACCATTAACTTGAAGCTAGGAGAGAAGTAATGCTTGCAGCTTACTTATTTAAACTTCTATTCTGAAAAGTTTATAATCCAGATATTTTTGGAGAAATTAACTTATGTGTGCTGCATAAATTCATATTCAGGCGACAACGGCAGCCGCAGCTGTTAGCAGTGCCGGCGCCCAGCAGAGCATACCAACCTCTTGCAGCAGGCGCCCGCGTCACTAACGCGCGCGTAGCGCACATTCAAGCCATGATTGTTGACGTGTTTAACTGTACATTGAACGATTTCACAAATCTATTTTTATCGTGTGTTATAACTTAAAAGTGTGGTAGTCCAAATACTTGATTTGTAAATAGAAAGTTATATTTTATGTTATACAAAGAATTTTCTTTACTTCGATTTGTTTATTAAAAAAAAATTACTGTCAAAATTTGTTGTTTGACGTCATTATTGATTTTTCGCTGAATTGTCAAACCAATTAGAAGATGATAAATGTTTTTATCAAGCTCCAAATATTTGAATACGTTTAAAAAGTATATACTTTCTTTCAACCTAAAAAAATAAGTAATAAATATAAGAATCTATAAAAACAACACATTTTCGTTCGACATAAAAATGGCGCGTTACAGTAATGAAACTGAGCACAACAAAATAGACCCGGCATCTGTGGCCGCGAATATTAAATCCTCTATCAAGACTGTAAGAGAACATTCTAATTACTCTAGAATCTAGATATATAATCATATTAGTTCATAACTTTAATCGGCTTCTATGCTAAAAGTCCAGAGTCCTATTATTTATTTTTTCAGGAGATAATAAAAGAGCTTTTACAAGGGTCTTTTCAAGACAACAAGACAAAACTCGGTAATGATGCCTTGAACCTTGTGGTGGAGGTAGCCAAGTGTCTGGTCACAGAGACATGTTTGAGGGCATCAAGTCAGGCCTTGTGTGAAAGTTCTGACAAAGTTGATATTGAACATGTGGAGAAGTGCTTGCCTCAGCTGGTAAGATAATTGTTTAGAGCAGGAGTACCCAACCTAGGTCGTACCTCCCTAGGGGGTGTTATGAGATGTCAAGAGGAGTTGAACACAAATTAAACAGATTTTTTTATCACAAATATTAATTTACCCCTTATCAGTTGCTATTAGACAAGTTTCGACAGGTTACAAAAAATTATTAATTTCCATACAGAAAGAGAATTGTAGGGAAATAAATAAATTTGATAAAAATGGCTTTATTGCAATAAAAGTGTCACAGGGGCTTATGAAAGTATCGCCACCACCTGGGAATGGAAACCTGCACCCACCCTCTCGAGTGAGAATCAAACGGTCGACCCACTAGCTAAGTAATAAAAATTACCATAATTCGTTGTCTTGTTTTATATTTATAACTTAATGTATTACTTTCTTTTCAGATGCTTGACTTCCCTTAAAATAAATGAGGTGTTTATTTCTTCCACTAATCTTAAATTAGTTTGTTAAGTTTTTAAGCAATTTACCTACCTAGGGTCAGTTTATGAGACAAGTAGGTTATTATACTATATCAATATTTATTTGTGATGATTAGTACAAATTAAAAAACGATTTTATGTAAAAAATTTATTATACAAATATTTTGCTGTCTGTTCTTCGGTGCACTGTATTAAGTTCCCACATAATATTATATTTACAGAAATATTACGAGTAGGTAATGCTAGTGGTCAACCATAGACTTAAAAAGATCTGACTTTGAATTTGGCTCTTGAATAGTCGTGTTTTGTATAGTCAACCACTAAAGTCACTGACCATTTTATAATCTACACCACAAAAGAATATGTCTTAAGTGTAAATTATTCCTCAGAAATGTTCAGACGTAGTTGATTGTACTAAGAAACTCATTCCAAACAGTTGGAGAAAATGGCATAGCACTCCTATTAACACTAGTGTCCAAAATACACCACATTTACACAGGGAACATTCCCCACAGTTATTATTTAAAAAATAAACATACTCTAACAGCGCTTTAGACTTTTAGTACCTTTAAAGCCATAGGGCTCTTATCATATACACAATAGTATAGTTTATTTAATAAATATCAAAATAAGTAACGCATTTATAACCTAATTTTAAAACTGAAATAATATTGGTACATTATTTTAACAGGTTGTATTACAATTACATATTGACGACGTAAATTTTGTTTTTGGGAAATTTCATTTTATTATGAAAACAATCTTTTTTAGTTAAATTGAAATAAGCAATAAACTTTATTGTATTAAAGATTAACACAATATTTTAGCACAAAATGCTTGTAATGTAATAAATTTATTTATCTAGAAAAATGTTTTTTATTACTACATTTATAAGACTAACATAAATACATGTAAAGCTGCATTGACACGATCTAAGTACACTTGGACAAAGTTAACTTGTATGGTGTCAACAGGTATTTAGGTTTACTTGGATGACCTGTTGACACAAAACGACTATTGGCCAAGTAGATATCTAAGTTAACTTTGTCCAAGCGTACTTTCATTGTGTCAACGCAGCTTTAGTTACTCTAGATATTCCTTAATTTTAACACACCTAACATATTGTACACTAACTGAATACTAATAGACTGTTTATCTTGAACTATAGAAAAAAAAGAAACAAACCCAATCAGATTCTTTATAATTTGACTGGTTTTGTAATAATTAGAGATAGTGACAAACTATCAAACCAACCAACTCACTGTTCTGTATTCAAGATTCCACAATATTCCATCATGCACTTGGGGTAACTAAAAAATAGTTTATTTTTAAAACAAATGAGGCAGCGCACAGCACCGTAGGAACTTTAAAATTAAAACAAGTCCATTTCATCGTTACACATAACCTCAAGAAAGTCTTCATCTTCATAGTCTAACGGCTGCCTGTCTCGGTCATTTTGAAGAGATCTGGATGTGGGTGACAGGGGTTGTCCGCAGTGTGAATGGCCGTCGGTGTCACTGGAGCACTCTCGAGCGTCAGTGGCAGGAGACGGTGGTGGATTAGAGCCGTGCTCAGACTGCACCGTCGCTTCACTACGAGACAATAGTGAGGGTAGTTCGGCATCTGAAATATTAACATTATTATAGAGCTATTGGCTGCATACTTAGTAGGCATGTTGACTAAAAAATGTTTTTCGCCTATTCAATGTTGACAACATGATAATAAACAATCTAAAACCCATTTTTGTAAATCTTAAAACAGGGATTCCCAAAGTGGTCGATATCGACCCCTTGGGGTCCAAGGGTCGATATCGGTTTACTAGGGGTCGAAATAAACAAACTGATTTTGGGGGTCGACGAGGTCTAAAAATCGACCCCTATTAAATTTTTATATAATTTTAAATTAACACAAGTTCTTATTTAAAACTTTCAAGATAGGTAGGTACTGTATTGTTTATGTTGTGTTACGTGTACTAAGAATAATTAATATTTTTGTAGGAAATAGCATTGTTGTAGTAATGTAAAGTCTCAAGTTCGTACAAGATGAAAAACTCGGCAAGTCAGTGTGGACAAGTTTGTGCAAGATAATGAGTTCGAGCGTACGTCTTTCAGGCGCGTTTTGACTTGCTCTCTATTTGACGCTTACGCAATTTAACACGAACGATCAACAAGTCCAAACGTGTTCCTGATATTTTACTATTTAATGAGCTTGCACTTAGGTTGAAAGTTCATTTGCGTTTTGAAATTCGTTGGAGCTTGAACAATAATAACTCATAAAAGTACTCATTTATTTCAAGAGATTACAAAGTTATTACATAGCTAAATTAAGTGAAGTAAAGTGACTGAAATAGAATTTACAAAATGCTGAGCTCCCTACGCGAGTTAATAGCGTAACCATACAATATCTGCAGTTTATGAAAAATTCACAGTGTAAGTACCAAACAGTTTTTATCTGGCACAGTGCATCAGCATTGTGTGATAGTGATCAGTTGAGATATCTGTAGATTGTTTACAACAGTTTGCAGTTGCCTCAGTTGTTTCAATTGTAAAAATTTACTGGTTTAATTTGTTTTAGTATTTGATTGTAAATTTTTTTGCGCTATGGAAAACACAACATATTTTAAATAGGTTGCGCTATGGAAAACACAACATATTTTAAATAGGTAGGTATAAAAGTATTTGTAAAAATGAATTACTTAAGTTGTTAAGTAGGTAGGTACTTAAACTTTGAAGTGTTCAGTTTGCTTTGGTTTTCGTTCTTATGCTGATAGGTACCTACTTACCTAATACAAATTTTCTATACCTAATTACCTACTATAGTTACTTACCTAATATAGGTATCCAAGTTTATCAATGAGTAAGTCAGTAATACCTAACAAACATCCATTACCTGAGTGTGATAAAAATAAGATAGTGTGCAAATTTAACAATTTATTATTGTTTTTTATTTAGGTAGTTTCTTAATATTTTTATTTGCAGGATTACTGCGAGTTAGATGATGGCGGACACGAAAAAAAATGCAGACAATACAGTTTGGACTACTTGAAGTTCGGATTTATTGCATATCCATCAAATCAACACTTGCCGATGTGTATCATATGTGAAAAAGTTTTCAGTAACGATGCCATGAAGCCTTCAAAAATGGATGACCACTTATCAAGAGTAACATGCTGACAAAGAAATTAAGCCCTTGTCATTTTTTCAAGCACAAAGAAAAACTAGACAAAAGGCCATCCATAAGATCGATGTTTGCGTCATCATCTATTAAAGACATCATCGTCTTTACGAGCGTCTTATAATATATCTTTACTAATAGCGAAGTCGGGGAAACCCCACACAATTGGCGAGCAGCTTATCTTACCAGCCATTGCGGAGGTCCTTAACAATGTGTTGCACAAGCCCGCACATGATATTTTAAAAAGAATACTATAATAACCTTTAAGCAATAACACCGTTCAGAAACGCATAGACGAGATGGGACGCGATGTGGAAAACATTTTATGCAAGTTCTTACAAACCAACAGATTCTCTCTCCAGTTGGACGAGTCTACATTACTTACATACTACATTACAAGGTCTGTTATTAGGATATGTTCGATATATCAAAGATGAAAATATGTGCCAAGAACTGCTTTTTGCTACATATTTAGAGACTAATACCAGAGGAGAATCGATTTTTCAGGCCGTGGAACGTTTTTTTACTGACAAAGCTATTCCATGGAAGAACATTGTTTCTTTTGCGACTGATGGTGCACCGTCTATCGTGGTTTTATAGCTCACTTAAAGCGACAACTGCCTGATGTACTGGTCATTCACTGCGTGATTCACAGGCAGCATTTAGTAGCAAAAAAGCTGAGTCCTAGATTGCATAAGTCTACAATATGTAATAAATGCTATCAACAAGATTCGAAGCTATTCTTTGAACTCTCGGTTATTTGCTCATCTATGTGAGGAAAACGACGAAGTCTTTACTCGATTACTTCTGCACACTGAAGTTCGCTGGTTACCAAGAGGCTCTTGCTTAGAAAGATTTTCAGCCATTTTTGAATCTGTGTTGGAGTTTTTACAAGAAAAAGATCCGAATTTGAAAGAAAATCTGAACAATTGTAAAACAGATATTTATTACTTGACTGATATCTTTGGAATGTTCAACAAAGTTAATTTGCAGCTGCAGGGTGACGATCTTAACTTGATTAAAACAAAATCAATAATATCGGCCTTCGTGGGTAAACTAATCCATTATAAACAAAATTTAGGCAGAAAAGAATATTCGCAGTTTCCGCATTTGTCAAAATTACCAGAAATGCTTCAAGATGATGACATTTTATAGTATGTCACTCACTTGGACGCATTACACAAGGATTTTACGGAGAGGTTTGAGGATCTTTTAAATTTACAAATTCCTCAATGGATAATAAATCCGTACAATACCACAGCCATAGAAGAATCCAATGTGATAATGCAAGAAGAGTTGATTACCATCAGCACAAACGAAGAGCTTAAGCAGAAGTTCAACCAAGGCTATCAGAAGTTCTGGTTGCAACGCAACATTGAAACACAGTATCCTATATTGTGGAACATTGCTGAAAAATACCTTATTTCCATCATCATACCTAGTTGAAAAAAGCTTCAGTGTGGTAACAAACATTTTGACGAAACAAAGAAACCGTTTGAAAATCAACGAACGTGGAGATTTAAGGCTGCAACTCACCAATATTGAACCGGATGTAGCAAGATTGGTAGATAGTCACCAGGTTCATCCATCACACTGAATGTTTTATTTTCTCTTTGCGAATTAATACTTTTTTAAATATAATTTCCTACCTACTTAAGATTCTTTAAGTACTTAATTTGTAATAATCATTATAAAGAACATCATTCACGTTTCATACATTTTTGGACCAAAAAATGAAAATGCAGGCCAAAAAGAAAAAGTACTATATTCGGATAGAATACACAATCCCTAACATTTTTTACTAAGACGTCCAATCTGTGCGCACAATGGTTACGTCGTAATAATAATAATAAAAAAAATCCTTTGGTGATAAAAAGGTTGTAGTGTCACTATTAAAAGCATGGATATCTTACGTTATGATATAAACTTGATAGTAAAACACAGTGGTAAGGTTGATGAATAGTGTTGGAAAAAAATATTTAGTCATAAAATTAAAATAAAAAATATTTATCAAGTACTAAACAGCATTTATTTTGTTTCATCGCTATTACAAGGTAAGGGCAACATTACTAACTAAGAAAAAAAACGCAAGGTGTGATGGCGCTGGAAGAAATAAACAATATTAATCTTAACATTCCTGCTTAAAATCAGTGGTAATAACTAATAAGTTAATGACGTACAATTAAACATTTTCTAGTCTTACAAATATGTCATCTAAACTTATTGCGGGTGGGCTGAGGTAAGGGTCATGTCTAGCATAACCCATGTACCAGACTATGCACATAGTATGGGAGCAACATCCGATGGTTCTCTTTCCTATATGGCATGTGCAATAATAATGTTTTATTGCTCGACGCCCGGTTGCTATTCTATCCAGTGCAATATACACATAGTATGTTTTGGATCTGATGTGTCGGGATTGTATTCGCCCTCTAATCAACCACAAGTCCTCTGCCTCCAATTCCCTTACAAGCTCTAGAGGAATTCCACCACTGAGCTTAATGCTAAAAGCTCCATCTGGTTGAACATGCTCTCCATAGTAACTTCTCGCTTGTTTCAGCTAATATATACCGATGCTAAATAATATTAATTCTTCTTCGTCAGCGTAGGAAAGTCATTAAACTCTGCCATATCCGCAGACATGGGCTGGAACTGTGCTCTCATTCTGTTCAAGTTACGTCTGGCGACAAGATCTGCCAGTGTATTGGGCATGTTTATCCTTTCCCGGATTATTTGTAAGAAATCAGATGCATGGACATTATCCACTATCAACACGTGATAAGCATTAATGAATGCTGCTGCGATTCTAAAATATTCAAACATATAGTGCAATGTTATATTAATATGCACGTTTCTCAGCAGGCGGAAATCTCTTTTAAATCGGCCATTCACTATTTCCACAACCCAGCGGCAAATAGTAACAAGGCGTGACTTGTTTGCTTGTTCCGTGGTTAGTTGCGATGCTCCTGGATGCTTTGTCTCCGACATTTTCACAGTGTAACCATTTCCTTCAAGAATGGGAACTGCATCTCTGAAGCCACGGTCCAAAATAAATATGTCCCCGCTTTGATAGAACCATTGGAATAATCCGTCGCCATGATCACTTTCATTTTCAGCAATATTCTGCATTATGTACGCATCTGAAGAAGTAGCAGCGTGTGGACCTGAAACTTCTATTATGTGACCGTCACAGCAGACAAATAAAAATGGTTTTACTAAGTTCCGGAACTTGTGACTACTATAAGATTTTCGTTGAAAAAAGTAGTTTGAGCTTTTTTGTATGTAGATATATGTGCCGTCCACAATGGTAATACCTTTTCTTTCTTCGGGAGGACTTTCAATATTTCCAAAAAGACTTTCTGGGATAAGAAGATTCCTTCGTGTGACATCTTCCCGAGTCATGTGGTCAAACCCCAAATGCATTGGAACAAAATCTCGCAAAAGTGCTTCTCGGCCGATCGCAAGTATTCGCGCGAATGTGGATTCGCTCGTTTTAAATATCGTTGCGAGCCTAGCATTTGAGTCGCCAGTTCGGATCTTTGCCAGTAAAGCTGCTAAAATTGTTTTTTTTTGTTTCTTCTCTGATTTAAGCTCGGAGTGTTGGCCAATAAATCAGAGAATTGTTCAGCGGTAAGACCAGTCCAATCGTGGAACTCTTGGTTATTGATCAATTCATAATGCTCAAAATCTAAAACTTCTGTTTCAATGTGGTTTATTAACAATCTTAGCGCACTAACGATCTGTGCAGAATTAAAATCTTGAACTAAATTGTCTTGCATAGCAAGTAAATGCCATTCATCTTGCTCGAGGTGTTCACTGCAAACACGACTGTTTTCTGATATTAATACACTGTATCGGCAAAGAACACGTAGAATAATGTTTTCTGGTATTCTGTGTCTTGCTGTGTTTACACAGTGTTGAAATACACAAGAGTTTGCCGTGTTACTAGTTCGGACATATCCAGGTAAAACTGTAGAATGGGGCACAGCGTCAACTCCTTCGCCTGCAACATCAGGTTCTTCGTTGTCAGGTTCTTCCTGCACTTCACGTTGACGTCGGAGATATTGCCGCTCGGCCCTTTGCCAACAAGGTCGGTATATAACATCTGTAGGTTCATTCTGAAAAAAATGTTTATCAGCTTAGTAATAATAAAAAATAATATATCTGCGGAGGGCGGGGGGCCACATGTATTTGAAAACTTGTATTTGTTAAAAAACACATGCGGCTTAGGTTATATAAGTATTATGATGTTTGTTCGTAGTAAATATCATAGGTATATTCATTCAATATAGCGATATAATCCTCACCTGATGAACCAGTAGATCTTCAATAATAAACCCTGCGATTTCGATGTGTTGTGATTCACGGGATGTCCAACTATAACTTCGGCGATCACCAATAGGCACACGACACCAGGGGCGTGCGCTCCATATAGGCAGAAATGCAGTGCTTTACTTGTCATTCACATATATTTTAATAAAACGTTCGTACGTTTTAGATGACTTTAATTAATAGTAAATAAATTAATTTAAAAAATATAACAACTTTAAAACGCCTAATATTTTATAAATAGCAACTCATGCAGTAGCTTTGTGCAGGACAAATCATCGCATGTATGTGTAATTTTCATACTTCGCAAACGCACACACCCATGAATATCGACATGTTTAAATAGGCGCAACTCATGCGGCATGAGATGGCCTTCGGCTTCGGGCGCCCGTGGCGCGAGCTTGGTACTACAACGAGTTCTATGATTGTCAGTATAATGTTATTTACTAAGAAAACTTACTATATGGCACTTTACGTGGAAATTATAAATGACACTATTTTCAGAGAACGAACATAACCAAACATAGCTAAGTATATTATTATCTACGTACTAACGTAGTATATTATTATCTCTGTGCTATAAAGATAAATTGTTAAATAAGCGCCCATAGCGCCGCCTGCGCGTTGCGTCGTCGTTTTAACTAGGCCGCCATCTATCGTGAATTGACGATATTTAATTTGAAGAGTCCCGTAGTGCCGATGTACTTTATCAATTTAATTTAAAAAAAAGAGGGCGTTGTATAAATAAAATATTGTTATAAATTCATATTTTATTCAGTAATCATTGAAAATTTTGAAGAATAAAACTAAATAAATCACTGACGTAAAACAAAACAAGTTACATCGCGGTTTAATTGTGCTTTTAATGTGATTTACTTTTCCATGGTTCACAATGCTTACTCATAGCGACATCTTTACGTACTGAGCATGTACTTCATTTTCCAATGTATGAAACTGACCAGACATGGTTCGGCTATCCGATCGCTTCCGAAAACCGCCGAACTGGCTTGTCGGAAATTATTCGTTGCCTATAATCCGAGTAAAAATTATAAGCCGCGAATCTAATAAATCGACGTATGCATTATTTGTTTAAATAGAAGAAACGTTTTGTGTTTCGCGCGGGCCATATTGCATATTTCATGTGATAAGCATTGTTTACAATTTAATCGCTCCAGTTTATTTAAAGTTTTTTTAAAAGATTTTTCATTTTAACATTTGAAAGTGTGTACATTTAACAGTTTATTACTGAGTTTCTATAATAATTGTAGTGATTTGCTTTTACTAGTGAGTTAGTCGATTTTTTTTCAAATGTTATTTGACTGTGAGGTTTTGAAAATGTGTGTTTATTAAAAATTAAAAATAACAAGTTCTCACAATTGTTGTGTACACACGATTAAATTATATTGTTTTCCTTGCATATTATTTAGTAATTTACATCGGGATATAGTAATCTCTAAAATAGTAAGTAACCGGAACCTTGAATATGTGAAAATTTAAGCTGACTGACTGGCGAGTAGTTATAATATTTTAAAATATGCTTATTATTTTACTTATTAGAATTTCTTCCGCCGCGACGATCGATCGCTGTTTTATCTGCGTTGCCGTAGAAGATGTACATGAATATATAAGACTTGCTCTGTTGGCATGGTTTCGACTTAGAGATTCGTCGCTTGGCTGTAGCTATGCTAAAAATCTATAAACGAAAAAGTTTTTGTGACCGAGTACTTCGCCGCATACCCAGTGTCATAATCCTGTGCACGCCACTGCACGACACGAAATACACAATTGTACGTTCATAATGTCAGTTAATAAGCCACAGAGCTGCGTAAAAGCCTCGCTATTACACTTGATATTGTGTCACTCTAAGAACAAGAGAGTAATGTCACGATAGCCGTCCGATGTAACCAGAGTCGCATGGATAACTGACTGGCTGGAGACGCTAGCGTGGCGCGAACGGTCGGCAACAATGCGTTCACAAACCCAGGTAGCCGTCCCTTTTCATTAGTTCTCGGAATTCCATTTGAAGTTTTGAGAGAGAGAGAGAGAGAAACCAGTAATGTTTGACTCTAAAAAGACAACATTCTATAATATAAAGAAAATGAATGTGTTAAATAGTACGTTTTTATATTCTGACCACTAGGTTTTGACCTTGGGTATTTTCCGGTCATGTAAGTAACTTTTAATACAATATTTTTTATAAATAATGACACCAACCTTTTTTATCACCAATAAATTAGTAAAAAAATATTCTTTTATTATTTTATTACGACGTAACCATTGTGCGCACAGATTGGACGTCATAGTAAAAAATGATAGAAATTATGTATTCTATCCGAATATTGTACTTCTTTTTCCTGGCCGGCACTTTCATTTTTTGGTCCAAAGTGAATGATGTCCTTAAACTTGATATTTACTGAATTGTATGTGTTTTTATTTTGTATAATTTTGATGAGAAAATGAAGTCAACTTTACTCACTTAACCAAGTGTAAAGTTTTCCAGTTGGTACCTTAGTACCTAGGTATTTTGTATCAATAGGAAAAAACTAAAGATAGGCCCCCTTATTCATAATAGTCTGCTAACTTAAAGCATTGCTAATTACTCTGTCTTCTTCTATTGACCTAAGTCAGAATGAAAAATAACACTCTGTAGCAGCTGTTTTATGTTTGAGGACGGACCATTATGAATAAGGGGGTTGATCTTAAAATTATGTAATTTGGCCATGGGGGTCTGAGATAACAGTTCATTTTGGAAAAGGGGTCGCTTGTCCAAAATAGTTTGGGGATCCCTGTCTTAAAACGTAAGATACTAACAATTTTAATTTAATAGCGATATATCGGCCTGTGACGTCACGAGTTGCTCCTGCCATACATTTGAGATTATACAATGTATGACGGTAGCAGATTGTGACGTCACAAATTGTTTTGCGAGAAAGAGATGGACAACATTTTTTTATTTGCTTGTAATTATTTATTGCGTCAACCCACTTTCTTTTAGATTTATGTACCTATCTCTATTTAAAAATTTAATTTGTAATAATGTGAAATTCGACACTCGACAATATCCCTATTCTGTAGTAAAAGCTATTTTATGTTGCCTGAACAGTACTATTATTGCAAAGAATTCTTACCTGCTTAAAATTTCTGAACTTGTGTTACAGATACCAGACAACGGGAAATATATTTAATACTTATACTAAGAATATATTAAGATTTTTATTATATTAAACACATATTTGATACACATCCATGACCCAGACACATGAACGCAACGGGTTAACCACTGAGCCACAGAGGTCGTCAAATATTATTTCGGGTATAGTCGGTTTTATATTTAAAACATTCTATTTACCTGTGAGGCTCTGTTTCAGCTGCTCTACCACCTTCTGTCTGCTTTTAACACGCGCCCTTTTTATCTTTCGCGCTGATTCCTTGCGATCCTCGTTGAATATTTGATTGATCATATCTAATGACACCTCGTCATCTCTCTTTAGGAGAAAGAAGAATATTCCTCCTGGTGTTCTTCGCCTTGTACCATTCTAAAAAATTATTATGATTAGGACTTTGTTATAACAACAGTCAACACCCCCAACATCTCTGGTCAGCCTAATAACTCCTCCTACCAAAAAATTGGCCCATGTATTTGGTCTAAACTACTTGGCTACAAAGGTACAAACATACATATTATACATAGGCTGATAAACACGGTACTTCTCTTTTGTGTTCGTAGTCATGTAAAAGGTTCAGGGCCTGCTATGACCCTTAAAATTCATTTGTCAAAATAAAATTACTTGTTTTTATTTTGACATGTACTTACATATTTGTCAATTTTATAAGTCCTGTTTGGCAAGCCCACTGAAGTGGAAGTGTATATTACACAATTAGTATGGAAGTTGTTGTCGCCAAACTTACACCAATGGATGGATAAGGTTTGTTTTGTTATACTGCGAAAAATACTTATGACTTGTTGTAAGTACAACATATTCTAAGTAATAAAATTTGACTCATGAATGAAAATGAGTATGCATAAGAACGCATGATCGTGGCACGCAAACCACTCCTACTTCGCACTTTTCAAATTTTCAAGAATTCTTGTTATATTTGCTGAATTAAAATAAAACTTACCATTACAAGCATGCCACCATCAGCCTCCACTCTTTGTGTTTCTTTGTATATCTCTATGGCTTTACTGGCTCCCAACACTTGCACAATCCTACCTAAAAAGTATTCAAAGACATTAACTTAAAGTGTTCTACTTATATTGCATATATAATCAACATTACATTTCTGACTAAATAATATTACATACTAAACACTAAAACTATTTTTACTCACATACTAATTCTTCCTTCTCTTCTGACAACTTTTCTGCTATGTCCAATCCTATGTTTTCTATTGGATCGTCAGCGGTGGTGACCAGTTCTGGTATGAACCTGGGGTTCTGTTTCTCTTCTTGTGGTTGATCAGTATTCACACGTTTTCCGAGCCTCAACTTGACATTGGATCTGTCTGTGTGCGTTCTTTTATTTGAGAAATGATCTCTATTTTTCTTGTCCTTTATATTTGAGAATACTTTCTTAGATACATAATCATCATCTAATCTATATTTAATTGTATAGTCATAAGATTCAACGCCGTACCTAGACTTTTTTGATACATCGCAACTTATCATATCTTCTGTTAACAAATCTTCCTGAAAATAAAAGTATGATTTATTAGAACAATATTCAATCTCCTTAAATCACTAAACCGAACACATTGAAAAGGATGGTGTCAAGTTGGCTGGTTTATCCAATAAAAACAAATTGTTCATTAAATTAAAGCTAAATATCTTAAGATTCAATTTTTATTATAGGCAAAACATTGTGAAGTTAAGTGGGAGAGCCATGCTCAAACGGGATAATTTTAAGTTATTTTGTTTATATTCAAGCTTTGTTATCACAATTTTATATTATAAAATTATATAATAAACAGTATTTTTTATTCTCTTCTTATATTTTTGTATCTAACTGATCTTTCATCAGTAATTACAATATTTAATGCAATAAAGGCAAAACTTTCTACTATCATTAATAATTACATGCATAAAATATAGGTCTTATAGGCATGTAACACAAATTTTACCTGCAGAGCTTTACACCACACATTATATTTATCTTTTTTGGCCTGGCCCTCTGGCTGTGGCCTATGGCGTGGCCTCATCTTGCTGCGTTTGGCGCGACGCCGCGGCTCGTCGTCTGACTCCGATCCTGAAGACTCCTGTGCTGATGCCTCGTCACTTTGCTCATCCTGAATTTGCATGTTCACTAACGAAGGCGGGTTGAAGGTGTCTGGCCGGGGCAGGGGATTATAGGTACCCTCCTCGACGTCAGAATCCTCTAACTGTAATAATGCAACACATACTCAATTATTACGTATTATTTCACGTTGAAAGTTACATCTCTTTTCAGGTTTGAATAGTTGATAGAAATGAAATGTGTGATAAACTTCTACTGCAAAATAAGCTGATTTTTAGTATTAAAAGGATGTTTTGACTTGGTCTCTATAACTTGACAAAAACTACCAACCTCGCCCTCCTCCCGTTCATGGGACACCTCTACATCCAATTCTCCTTCTGTAGTGGACATCATGATCGACGAATTTAGTGACTCGAGAGTAGTATTGGCACATGAAAGTGTTTTAGGAGTACAAAAATTCCGCCGTAATCATAAAAAGTCGCTTTTCGCTTGCCGTAAAACTATTTATTGTAAATGTCAAAAATGACAAACATGTATTGTCAAAGATCATGCAATAGACAAAATTATTCGGAGACTGAAGACCGAGGCAATTCACAACACATTCTAAAATGAACCTTATTGTATTAGTAGTACGTTCCATTTTGTAATAAACAATTTATCATCTGTATTTTTTTTCGAACAAAACCAATAGGCAACAAACAGTGTAATCCCAAAGATCTGTGTCAGCAAACAAACAAGCGGATCACCTGATGTTAATGCGCACGATTACCACCCGGCACCCACAGAATGAAAGTTTATTCATTAGTCTTAAGTGATAGGGGCCCTATATGCACCTATACCTACCATGATACCACCTATGATACCTATGCACTAAGTAAGCCTTAGTGGCGTGGCGTGTCGTGAAAAAATGCAAGCAATATTTCACTCCGATTTGATGACTTTCGTTTGATGTCATGTTGGATGACATCACTATGACCTCATATTGACATGAAACTTGACTTAACGAGCAGTAATTTGTGTTAAGTGTGAATTCACACTTAACACAAATTACTGCTCGTTAAGTCAGTTAAGTCATGATGGAGTCAATTATACGTCATATGCAAGTAAGAAATTCGGTAACAGCTTGACATCTCTATGACATCATTGTTATGTCAGCTTAACGACAGTTAGGTAATAATGATGTCAAGTGGACATCATACGTACGTCATATTTATTACGTAAAAGTCTTACGTCAAGAAGTGTGAAATAATGAGTCACATGTGACTCATTCGTGACTTATATATTACGTAAATCCTGACATAGAGTTATATCATTTTGACGTCACTTAGACGTAAATGTGTTTACTGGGTAGTCACAATTATGTCATACCTACGTTGTAATTTGTTGTGACCTGTGGACCTCTGTGTGACCTATATTTGACGTCACTTCAATGTCAACGTCAGTCATGTGTTCACTGGGTATTTTTAAAGACAAAATTAAACCGACTTCCAAAGCAAAAATGCACAAAAAAAGTAAATAAAACTTATTTTTTAAATAATTCCCCTTTTAAATTCGGCTAAAATTTTAAATATTTCTCTAATCAATCTTCATAAATTTGAAGCGGTACCAGCCCAAATAATATCCTAATTTCATATTTTTTTGTGTATTTTTGCTTTGGAAGTCGGTTTAATTTTGTCTTTAAAAATAATAATTTTAAACACCTAAAATGTAAAATTATGCCAAAACCCAAGATCTTACACAGTCTTTAACTGTACCAAATTTCGTCGATTTATATTCAAAATTACAGAAGCTAGAAGCGCGGAAAGACAGATAGAAATTTTTTAGCGATCGCGACCACTAAAAAAAGCTAAATAGAACTGCACTAATACTATTGATCTATTGAGCTGAAAATCGTGTACAGCTGTCAAATCTGACATTTAACACTTCGATTTTCAGCTCTATTGTATATACGCAGAGTTGTATTTACAGTGCAGTTTTTTTTGTCAGTAAAAAAACTCTCGTGAGTGCGAGCTCTTATGGTTTCATCATGTTCGTCCGTCCGTCTTCGGCGTAACGCCCTTTTTGGAGTACCTCCCCTTATCCCCTACACGTAAAGTGAGGGAGTTTGGAATATTATTGGATAGGTTTTTTAAAAACATGCGAGGTTGCTGAGACGATTTTTTGATTTACGTATTCGTTGTATGATGGTGTGTAGTTCAACACTCCATGTGATAAACTTTAAAAGAAAACTATAACGGCTTATATTATTTTGTTAGTTCAGGGGTTATAGATACTTAACTTGTAAAATGCTCTTACTTAGAAAACTTCTAGAAAAAAAAGGTATGGCGGGAGCAACTCGTGACGTCACAGATATATCGCTATTAAATTAAAATTGTTTGTATCTTCGTTATTTTTTACGATTTACAAAAATGGGTTTTAGATTGTTTAATATCATGTTGTCTAACATTGAATAGGCGAAAAATAGTTTTTTTATAGTTGCCTACTAAGTATGCAGCCAATAGCTCTATACTAATGTTAATATTTCAGATGCCGAACTACCCTTACTGGCGTGGTGAAGCGACAGTGCACGGCTCTAATCCACCTCCATCTCCTGCCACTGACGCTCGGGAGTGCTCCAGTGACATCGACGGCCATTCACACTGTGGACAACCCCTGATCTCGTCAAAATGACCGAGACAGGCAGTCGTTAGACTACGAAGACGAAGACTTTCTTGAGGTTATGTGTAACGATGAAATGGACTTGTTTTAATTTTAAAGTTCCTACGGTGCTGTGCCCTGCCTCATTTGTTGCCGAACCGATAACCGAGATGCCGAACTACCCTCACTATTGGTGGCGTGGTGAAGCGACAGTGCACGGCTCTAATCCACCTCCATCTCCTGCCACTGACGCTCGGGAGTGCTCGGCCAGTGACATCGACGGCCATTCACACTGTGGACAACCCCTGATCTCGTCAAAATGACCGAGACAGGCAGTCGTTAGACTACGAAGACGAAGACTTTCTTGAGGTTATGTGTAACGATGAAATGGACTTGTTTTAATTTTAAAGTTCCTACGGTGCTGTGCCCTGCCTCATTTGTTGCCGAACCGATAACCGAGATGCCGAACTACCCTCACTATTGGTGGCGTGGTGAAGCGACAGTGCACGACTCTAATCCACCTCCATCTCCTGCCACTGACGCTCGGGAGTGCTCCAGTGACATCGACGGCCATTCACACTGTGGACAACCCCTGATCTCGTCAAAATGACCGAGACAGCCAGTCGTTAGACTACGAAGACGAAGACTTTCTTAAGGTTATGTGTAACGATGAAATGGACTTGTTTTAATTTCAAAGTCCCTGCGGTGCTGTGCCCTGCCTCATTTGTTTTAAAAATAAACTATTTTTTTAGTTACCCCAAGTGCATGATGGAATATTGTGGAATATTGAATATAGAACAGTGAGCTGGTTTGTTTGATGTTTGTCTCTCTGTAATTTTTACAAAACAAGTCAAATTATAAAGAATCTGATTGGTCTTGTTTCTGTTTTTTCTATAGTTCAAGATAAACGTCTATTAATATTCAGCGAGTGTACAATATGTTAGGTGTGTTAAAATTAGGAATATCTAGAGTAACTAAAGCTGCGTTGACACAATGAAAGTACGCTTAGACAAAGTTAACTTAGATTTCTACTTGGACAGTAGTCGTTTTGTGTCAACAGGTCATCCAAGTAAACCTGAATACCTGTTGACACCATACAAGTTAACTTTGTCCAAGTGTACTTAGATCGTGTCAATGCAGCTTTACGTGTATTTATGTTAGTCTTATAAAATATGTAGTAATAAAAAACATTTTTCTAGATAAATAAATTTATTACATTAGATGCATTTTATGCTAAAATATTGTGTTAATCTTTAATACAATAAAGTTTATTGCTTATTTCAATTTAACAATAAACATTGTCATTTACAATACTAGATTGTTTTTATAAAATTGAAATTTCTCAAAAACTATAAGCATTTAACAAAATTAACATCGTCAGGAATTGTAATACAACCTGTCATAATAACGAACCATTTTTATTTCACTTTTTAAATTAGGTTATAAATGCGTTACTTATTTTGATATTTATTACATTAACTATACTATTGTGTATATGATAAGAGCCCTATTGCTTTAAAGGTACTCTATTTTGTTATAAATGAACGGAACTATCTGGCTCTCAGAGAAATGACTAGCCCGGCAGAACAGCGCACAGTGTTCAATCTCGCCCAAAAATTTGACGTCGTCTTTTTATCGGTTAATTCGAAAGATTACCTTTTTATATGAGCTTAAAACAATGCAATCCTACAGTTTACACAAAAATTAACTGTCTGGCCTTGTGTGTGGTAAGTTAATATAAGTATAAGATTAATTTATATAGAAATAAAAGGTTTTCATTTTCATTTTATGTATACCCTGAACTGAATAACCGAAAGCAAACCAGGGGGGCCCCGCGGCAGAATTTGCTACGGGCCCCTCACTGGCTTAATCCGGCATTGGTTGTAGGGGGTAATCTCAGGATCTACTGAACCGATTTTGAAAATTCTGTTACCAATAGAAGGCTACGTTATTTGTGAGTGACATAGGCTTTAAGGACGGATGGATGTTTGTAACTCTTTCACGCAAAAACTACCGAATGGATTTCGATGAAATTTGGTATGGTAGTAGCTTAAAGTTTTAAACTCTGGATTAAAACATAGGATACTTTTCATCCTGAAAAGGTACAGTATTCCCGTGGGTACTATATTAAGTACGCGGGCGGAGCCGCGGGCAACAGCTAGTGCAAGTGGATAGATAAGACAGTTTGGATTGTAATTTGACGACAAATTCATATAAATTAACGAACTATCTGGCTCTCAGATTAATTACTAGCCCGGCAGAACAGCAGCGAATTAAACAAAGTGGTTTGAAATTTATCTCGCCAAGGAACAAAATATTTGTGTATCTTATCCTGGGATGCATTTTATTTTCCTTCGGCAATGCACCTGTGACTTGTGAGTAGGTACTCTGGTACTGCGTATCATGGGTCCCGCCGCCCACCCGTTTTCCAGATAAACTGTTTAACTTTAAAGACTGTATACAATACAAATAGAAGTAGGTTTTTTCTATCACCAACTATTGCCACCCTCTCGGTATTATGAAAACAGCTTCAGGTTTTTTGAGGAAAATTGCATAATTATTCAATAATAGTGTTTTGTAAACAATGAAAGATTTTGTGTTATTTATCTACCCCCCAGCCCCCTTACTCCTAACTAAAAAAAATATTTACAGAACTGATAAGCATTCAATGTTGCTGTCTTTGTCTTAATATAGCGATTCAAAATTGAATTTTATTCACTACACAAGAAGATAGGTCCACGTATAATTGTCAGACGATGATTTCGAAACATTTCACATAACAAATCTTCATATAAGTTACGCCATCTTGATTTCATCATACCTCAAAAGTCAAAATGGCTCCAAACACCCCCCAAAGGTGGGGCCATTTAAGTAGGGACAGTTTTTGCTTCGACATGCCTCGTGTATAATACTTCTTATATATAGTCTATTCTTAGTATAGTCTTTACCTATGAAATTGCCGTTCTGCAGTACTGCCATTTCGAATCAAAATAATTTTTGTTTGGCTAAGAATTCGAATTTCAAATTAATTTTATTTTAAAAACATGGAATTCTTTTTCCAAAAGTAGTCATTTGTTTATTGATTAGTGTTACATTTTCATCGCATTTCAGTCTTTTTCGTCATCATGGATACGTTAAAAATTCTAGTAATTATGGAATATGAGTACCGTCGTGGCAGCAACGCGGCACAAGCGGCACGCAACATCAACGACGTTTACGGAGCTAACACTACAAACCAACGCACCACCTGTTATTGGTTTGCTCGCTTTTTTTCCGTTCTGGAAATTTCGACCTGAAAAATGAACGTCGCGGTCGTCCGAAGACTTTGGTCAACAATGACGAATTAAAGGCGATTGTGAAAGCTGATGCACAATCTACGGCTAAATTAGCAGCAGCTTTCGACGTTAGCGTCAAAACAATATTGGTCCATTTGCATCAAATTGGCAAGGTAAAAAAGCTTGACAAATGGGTTCCCCACGAGCTCAATGATCGCCAGCGCGAAGTACGCGTCGAGACGTGCCTTGCACTGCTCAACAGACACACAAATGTAGGAATTTTGAACCGCATTGTTACCTGCGATGAAAAATGGATTCTGTTTGATAACCGCAAGCGCTCAGCAAGTTGGTTGGCAAAACGAAAACTTACCCCTAGAAAAGTGATGGTCACTGTTTGGTGGTCTAGCGCCGGTGTCATTTATCACAGCTTCTTACCAAACGGGGTGAGCATTACTGCAGATGTGTACTGTGAAGAACTGAACACAATGGACCTTGCGCCTACAGACTACTACTTTTTCCAGAATTTGGATAACTTCTTGGCGGGAAAAAATTCAATACCCGAGAGGCAGTACAAAATGCCTTTGAAGAATTTGTTGCCTCCCGACCAGCTAATTTCTTTAAGAAGGGCATCAATAAACTGCCACTGCGTTGGCAAAGATGCATTGATTGCATGGGTGATTACTTCGATTAATACAAATAAAAAATACATGAAAAAAATTCGTTTAAATTTTTTCATCCAAAACGGCAATTTCATAGGTAAAGACCTTATATATACGTTTATGTTGCCAGAGTTCGAATGTCAAACTGCACAGCTCTGCATAGAGCGGCGCCGTTCTTGCAATGAAACGTGTACCTAATTATTTTCTTGCGTACCTACTTAATAAAGTTCAATTTAGAATCACTATTTAAAAAAATGCAGCGTGTTGCGTATAGTCTCGTTTTTGTGTGAGCTGACCCTAATGTTAACATATTATGTAAATTAGGCATACATTTTTGTACCATAACTAAATAAAAATAAAATATACAAACATAATTTATAACACAACCAAATAATATATCCTTTTTACTTGAAAAGAAAAACTATTTTGTTCAACCCTATACAATGTAAAACGGAAATGACATAAAGCTTTAAGTCGTTTGTATACTTTTTCAAAACTTATTTCAGCCCTTACATTAATTGATGATTGACTAATAATTTAATTTTACGTTCAACATAATAAGATTCTTATAAAAGAATCTCTCTAAAGATAATACAAATTTTGTTCTTTATTTTCCTTATGGAATGTTCGGATACACACCCACAATATTCGACTTATTCCAGAAAAAAATCATGTTTAAAAAAAAAGCTGATAAAAATTATGACGATGGAAAATTTTAATTTATAGAAAGAATGACATCGAAAAAAGTTTAGAACTGTTTTTTGTAATGATGTCATTAACTAAATAAAATATTTGAATGAAAATTTAAACATAAATCTGTCTTTATAATTTTCGCTCTGGTCGGTCGGATCACGTAATGGGAAAAAGCTCTTTCTTACTGTTTTAACTTTTAATGTAAAAAAAATATATAGGTTTTAATAAAATATTTTTTTTGAGGCACGGTTTAAGTTTTATTTTATTTAAGTAGTTTCACATTTGTTCTAATATAGCAAAATAGTTATGCACATATCAAGCATACCTGTAATAAAGAATGAATAATTTCTCGTAACTATGTTTCCTTCATAGTATCCGATCGCATATTATAAAATAGAAAACTTCGATGTTCAACCCTACTTGAAAGGAAAGGGATGTGACGTCAAAGTTTTGTCTATAGTTAAGTAATTACTTATTAATTTCAATAGATTTATACATCCATCCTACTGTATTTCTGAAAAATACATATTTTTAATGTTTTGATTCAATTAATTGAACTGAAATACATCAGAAAAATCTTACATTAATGCACAGAAACTTGTTTTTTTTTAAATTAAGAGATGCATGCTATAAAAAAACGTTTTGTCTATGCTATTCCAATGTGGCCGCCCATCACCGATCACCATCAGCAAGCGTCAAGTGATGGCGTTTTGTGATAGACTTTTGTGAAGATAACGAAGTGAAAAAATAATAAATTGTGTATTTTAACATAAAATTAATATGAGTAGATATTACGATTATGGTAATGCTATATCATGGTAAGTAAACTTTATTATTTCAATGACATCCATATTGTTTAAATTTTGTATACGTTTTCTTTTAAAAATTAAAGGCCTATTATAAATAATTAATCAAATCAAAAGTATGTAGTTCAATTATTAAAATAAAATATTTTTAATCAACTGTAGTTAGTAGTAGTATTAGTAAACAACTAATATGGTACAAGGCTTATTACATTTTGTTTCAAGGGAACTCGTGTTCTAATTTTTTTTATTGTGTACTTTAATTTGTAGTTAAAACTATAGTTAGTCGATTTAAAATATACAATTGTTATTAATATATATTTTACATAAACATAACAAAGCCTCGAAACAAACAGTGCGTGTTTTGGCACCTTCATACCAGTGTTCAAGTTCATTTGTAAACTTTTAAATTACATGAAACTCATATAAATTATGGTTATTATAAAGATGGGGTATTATTTACCATGAAATATAGTATATCATCAACTATAGACATATTCCGCAGGATCTGAAAATATAGAGCTTTTTATAATTTTGTATGCAACTAAATTTTTATAAGTATTCAACCATAATTATTTCTAATTGTATATGTGGTGGTCCTGCTCCCCTCAATTATTTTTTTCAATTTCACACATTTGTAATAATTTTGTTTCTGGAAAATTTCCTTGACAGGATATTTCATCTTATTTCTCTTACTGCTCCAATCCTGTCCTCCTCTTTGGATTTTTATGTCAAAAATAACAATATTTTTCTCCTTAGCCTACCTTCACAGCTGCAGTGGAATAATTGATCCTAATTCAAATAAATAGGACCGCCAGTGTTACTTGGATCACTGCATATTTATTTTTGTGGTCTCTTTGCCTTGTAGAGAGCTGTAAGAAATGTTTTAACCATTGTAGACTAAAATGGGTAATTATTCAATTGCAGATGTTAGTATCTCCTATCTTTCCTTGTTTCACGTCAGCATTATGGAGTAGCGGTAAGAGAAATAAGCGGCCAATATTCCTATGCCTTGTCAAAGAGGTTTTCCAGGAAGCTGATCGATTAACAGATTTATTCAGATTTTCTGTCCATTTTTGGACTCCTGAATTTCAGTTGACTTGAGACAATCCATCGTCAACAATGGTTAAAACACGTTCTTCAGCGCGGGTAGTCAATTCTGCCCAGGGTGAGCCTGCTGCAAATGGAAGTTCTTCCGAACTTAGATCGCGGCTTAAGCAGTATAACGGAAACAATAATACACAAAAGTCCAGCTACCCTAGGCAAGTGTTGAGTTTCTTGCATTTGCAGCTCTCCAGCATGAGCTAAGCTAAAGCAAAAAATAGGGAAAAGATTTGCATGTTGTACTGTTCCATTGTAGATGCTGACTGCTTTCAAATGCTGTTTGTTTATAATTCTGGGAAGTAAAATGGTGGAAAATTCGTTTCTAAATGAAAATTATTGGAAACAGGCTATCCGAGCACATTAAGTTAAAGCTAAGTTAGAAACAAATGTTTTATGTAACGTAATAGGCCTGAAACAAAGATATTACTGTCATTTAGATATTAATCTTACAAAGATTAATCTTATGTGCTCTGTTGGCTTGATAAATGTATTAATACTATATGTTGTCCGAGATATCGTGCGAGCAAAAGGAATCTCGCGGAACCATACATTGTGCCGTAATAAAAAGTAGCCCATGTCCTATCCCATGGTCTACTCTATATCTGTGCTAAATTTCATCAAAATTGTTCCAGTATCTTGGAAGTCTGTGCAATGAAAACAAACAAACAAACATAGTATAGATACCTTATATAAGTAATAGTTTGTAAGTATGGGTATAATTGGTATTAAAGTAAAAAAATATAAGATATGTGTCTATTGAAAAGATTATTTGCATTGCATGGTCTTTGAATAAGAACTGCTCATTTGTTTGGTCATTTGTAAAGATCAGAAAAGTGTATGACGCAGGAAAATTTTGTAGGATAATTTCAAATAAACTTGTTTTGTGGTTTGATTATAGTGAAATTTTGTGCAACTTTGTTCAAATGTCTTTTGGACAGACATGTCAATATTATGTGTTTCCTAAGTGATGTATGTGAGTTTTTATAACTATTGCCGTTAAGAAGTAAACTACCAGTGTACTGCAGACTGCTCGATATGACCCATATATTATACAGATATAATATACCTACTAGTATATATACGCCACTCTAAAATTGGAACTATGTCTTCGGTAATTGTTTGTAGATGGTGTAGTACAGTTATAGTTACAGTTAAACCCGCTAGATTGCAGTAGCTGGTAGCAATGCCTGATAAGTTATTGAACTAAAAAATACTAATTATTCATCACAACGACCATATCCTACTAATATTATAAATGTGAAAGTTTGTGAGGATGGATGGATGTTTGTTACACTTTCACGCAAAACTACTGAACGGATTTTGATGAAATTCGGTATGGCAGTAGTTAAGGCACATAACATAATCAAACATAGGCTACTTTTTATCCCGGAAAAATACAGTGTTCCCGGGTACATGCGCCTGGCGTTTTTGATAGTGCGATGTAGAAGCCGCTTAGTGACATCTATCTGTTGTGGCTATAAGCAAATCTTCAAATTGTTATTACCGGGTAACTCTTCTGGGATGTCGCTGTTTTCTGCGAAGTTGTACATGTATGGGAGTTGCATCCTCCTGGTATGAGCAATGAACATTCATAAAATACAAACATAATATAATAGCTTACTTAAAATTGCTTTTGGTCGTAAGAAGAATGGGTTGTTTTCCAGCAGTTTTCATCGTATTCGCTAGATGGCGGGGGATCCTTGATAACGAAAAGTAATATCATGATATCAAAATTTTATAAAAGTATTACATAATTTATATTACATCAAAAATTGCAGTTGTCGTTTTGCTAGAAAGAGTGGTAGCAAACTCAACTCATTTTAACAACGCCTTTGAAATTATAACAAATCTCTATAATCTATGTATTTCACTTTCAACCGTATCGCCAACTCCTGTGGCGACTCCTCAAAACTAAACAAAGAAAACGACCCATTGTAGTAGCAAATCGTGGTTTTAAAGAAATTACGTCAAAATGGCGCGTCCGCAACGTACATGGGGCATAGAACGACGTCATAATTTAACAAATTACAAATCTAGAAAGTATTTTCTGTCGGCTACATATTATCATATTTTCTCAAGTACCGTAGTCCGTCGAGACTTGAGATCCAATTAAATCTTAACGTAAACAACTCCAGAAAATGGAAGAGGAAAAATTATTAGGCATCTTATAAGTTATAAGACATGACGCATTCTTATGGACAATATTAGAAGGAAAGAGGGGTAGGGGATGGCCAAGGAAAAACTATATTATTCAACTGGTAGATAATGTAAATGTCATGGCCTATAGAGAGCTGAAGGTACTAGTGGGGGATAGAGAAGTGGCGGAAGATCCATCGACAAGTGCTCTTCCCCTAAATTAAAGAAGAAGAAGAGACTAAAATGCTGCCGATTTAAGTTGCACTTATTGACCGGGCAATAAAATAACTACCATTTTTATCATTAACTATAACCCGACTACGTAAATGATATAGCCTATGTTACCGGCGCAATACTTGTACTATACTTACTCGTAATAATTTATGAGTCTATTGACAACTCATTTATTATAATCGGACCAGTATTTTAAGCCAATAGGAAGGGTAATGATTTTGGCCGTATATGTATGTATGTTTGTTCCATCTTAGCGCCTAAACTAGTGGCTCGATTTAATGATTTAAATTAGGTGTCAATAGATTAGTAATAATAGCTCGGGTAACATAGGCTATATATAATTTACGTAGTCGTGTTATATATTTTTGTTTTAATAAAACATGTTCTTATTTACATTACAAACGCCGGATATCAGTACAGTCAATTCGCATTAAAAATTAAGCGAATCATGCGTACATTTTATATCAAAATGACTTACTTTAGTGGTCAATGTGAACACGGCCTATGCGTAATTGGTCAATTTTGACAATACGGTACGCGTGCATCACTTCATTCTTAACGCGATATGTAGTATCATTAGTTTTGGGGTTAGTATCCTTGGACAAAACGATAGGGTTACATTATAATAGAGGCCAATTATCTCAAGTTGCGCTCTCCTGGGGTCGGAAAATACGTATTACATCATCATTCATCACCCATCAAAACTCGGGATTAACTCATGATACATAATAAATGGGTATTATTTGACAACATGTAAAAAATTAGTTATTTTTAATTCATTGAGAAATAATGATATGTAAGTACTTGATAAAAGTTTTAAAAAAAGTAAGTTTTGAATTACGTGCATTTCAAAGCTCAAATAAAATATAAAAGTGAAGACATAGCTTTGTCAAACAAAAACTTGGCTGGTTTTTAGGGACGAAGGAGGAACGACGGAATCGTTCACGTCTTGGAACCCTATTATATACCCTATATTGGAATAGTTGCGTCATGTCCGTCCGCCCGTCCGAAAAGAGAGTCTTAAAACAAATTATACTAAGATATTTTTTAACATAATAATGACAACATTAACCACAGTGTTAGTTAGAGATGTCGTAATTTCTGTCTGCAGCGCGCTTACACAAAAGTCTGTTGCACTGGTTCAGTTGAATAAAAAACCGGCCAAGTGCGAGTCAGACTCGCGCACTAATGGTTCCGTACTATTATCTATACAACTATTAGTACTAACATCGAACACTAGTATTTATGTCGAGCAAAAATCTACGAAAAAATCAAGAGTTTTTTTGTATGAGATTTATTTTATTCTTTATTTTTAAAAACGCAGACGGACTGACGGACGGCGAAGTCTTAGTAATGGGTCCTGTTTTAACCCGGTGTATTACTATGGCTAAGATTTAATAGCGGTTTGTCGCCGATTATAACAACAAATGAATCTTTGCAATTTGAGAGGCTTGCTTTAATTTAGCTCTTGTGCATTTTTTCACTGGCGGTATGGTTTATATTATACGATTGTTGATAAAGATAATTACAATTTTAAATATTTAAGAGGTTGATCAATAGTCTGATATAATTACTTATCCACTGCTTTTTATCTTAGTTTACGAAAACCATCATATTATATAATTTTCATTCGCAATAGAGTGACTATAATATATGTTCTAATGAAATAGACGCTCTGAACTTTTTCGACTGCAAATTTGTATTCTAGGATGACTACACACACGTCTTTAAGATATAGTTTATCTCTAGTCTTCATGATAAAAATGGTAAAATACTCCACAAGAATAAAAACCATATATTGTTTACTTCAAGACAAAATCTTTAAGCCGTTGTCTTTAAAAAAATAACCATTGTCTATGCTCACAGGAACGGTCAAGGGCTGCAGTCGAGCGGCAGCGGGTCTCAAGGCAAGGACCCGCTCGCGCCTGCGCTGCCCGGGTCTCGCAACATGTACCAGCACCCCGCTGTGACGGGGTACAACCCGCAGGATAGGAATCAGTCTATGCCAGTTACGGTATGCGATCTGAGCTTTATTTTTAACCGACTTCCAAAAGAAGGAGGCGGTCATGCATTCTGCTGTATATTTTTGTATCTTTTTTTGTATGTTCAACGATAATTCTGCCGTTTGTGGACCGATTTTCAAAAAAAAATTTTGGTACCATGTACACATGAGATATGAGCCGGCATGACTGGACTCTGGAGTAACACATTCATATAGGCCGGAAAAATGGATCTGCAGCGTTGCATTAAAATACGCCGTGTGCTATGGCTCTTACGTGCCAGAAGGTGGCAGAAGCTTAATCGCCTTTGACTGACGTGGAGGAGACTGACCTTTTAGAGACCTCGATTTAAGCCTTGTCAAAGATACAAGTGCGTTTAAGCCAGAACCCACTTGTTGTAGTTGTCCGTAGGGCGCGGTAATCACTTTCCGACAGGTAATCAATTAAATTCGAAGACCTTATTTATTTTACTATGATTTTTTAATTTGTATGATACTGGCCAGTAAGCATCAATCACATGTTTATGATACATTAAAAATTGAATTAGCAAAGGTAAATGCAGCCATAACGTTATGGACCCCAGTCTCAGGAATCAGGATTCTAGTAGGGTTGATTTGCATTAATGGACATTGAAATGTTGTTGCACGGCGCAGGCTCGCCAGAACGCGTTGTACAGCGGCATCTACCACGGGTACGGCGCGGGCGCGGGGGCCACCCTAGCGCCGCTACCTTCGCCTTCGCCGACTGCGCCCCTGCCTCCCTTCCCTGTTCACCCAGATGTGAAGTTTAAAAAGTAAGTGCCACTTACGTTATAAAATGAAAACGTTCCCCAAAAGCATAATTGCCAAAGACGCGATTAGACGCGAAATTAAGGTATGAAATGTCTATAGTCTGCCGTCGACCGAATAGGTCGAATCAACCGGAGTGATACAAATAACTCTTATATAAAATCGCCGTGTGTTTCGAATTGGTTACTTACTGCATGTTGTTACTGTAGGTACGAGTGTAGGCTGAAAAATAGGGTTAAAATGTCGGCAACACACTTTTATTTTTTGTGTTGCAAGTCTCCACACAGTAAGCACTAAGCACATACCATTAAGTTCGATGTCTGATTTTGCCCCTTTATGAGATGATATCCTTATAAATTCAAACGTTAATACATATTTTTAATCGTCTTCTTATATGTATATACCTAAAAATGGATTGGCTAATTTTGGTCTTGAAACTACCACGTAGTTCAGGGAAGTTTTAAATGGTGAGAGATGTTGCAACAATTGTGGAGAAAATACTAAAAATGACGACTGAATACTCCCATACTAACTGTTCACGGTGTTCAATTTGTCACTTAACTGTCAAATATTTATAGGCGCGTTCAGTTTACCTACTTGGTTTTTTATTTATTCCAGTTCATATTTGGGACACAATAACATGTGTCGGGAGTCTGGACAGCTAGTACTTAATAATTATCTTACAATACAAGAGTCTGTTTATTCTTTCACCAGGTTACCCTTCTACGATGTGTTGGCTGAACTGATGAAACCGTCAACCATGATGCCAATGCAAGCGACTAGAATGCAGGAGGGCACCTTTATATTCCACCTCACCCCGCAGCAGGCCACAGAGATTGCGTCGGGGAAGGATGTTGTAGGAACCACTAATAAACTCGATTATGTTATACAGGTCAGTCATACTAAATGTGAAAGCTCAAAGATTAGGATTACAAGGAAAAAAAAAGTTTAAAAAACTATAACCCGACTACATAAAAAAAGGGGTCTAAAAAGGCCGAAACAGGAAATAATTCAGATAGAAATCAAGAAATGCATAGAGACAAAAATGGTCAAGCTAGAGCCGTGACCGCACCTACTAATGGCATCTAAGCGTCAGTTCGAACCGATATGCGTCGTGTCTAGGAGTGAGCTGAGTGACCCTAAGGACTATAGAAGTTTCTAGAAAATGCGTTTATTTGTCATATACATGCATACCCCAAGATTATATATCTTGGGGTATACAGACGGCTGCGATTTGACATCGACTCTTCCGAACCTTATAAACTAGGAGCGACCGCGACCACGGCTCTTCGTTGACCATTTTTGTACCTATGCATTTCTGGATTTCTTGTTTTAGCCATTTTAGACCCCTTTCTTTACGTAGTCGGGTTATAGTTTTTAACTTATTTTTTTATTTCGTACATTTTCGTTTCCCAATCGAACATATTTTTGGAATAATATTAATAATTAAGCATAACACTTGAAATTAAAAATATCTTCACAAGTGCAGAGCGAGCCAAATGTTTTTCTAGATTTAAAGATCGATAATAATGAGAATTATATTCATAATAATGAGAATTATATTGATAATCAAGAATTGCAATAGAGATCATTCAACAGGCAACACCGTTTCACTTTTTCACAGTATAATATTATGTAGTCGAATATTATATCCTCACATCAAACACAACAATACTGCGATTCAGAACTATGTAAGACCCGTATAGTGACATCTATCGAACGTAGTAATAAAAGTGCTAAAATTTATTTCATCAGCATGTTTTAATTGAAAACGCATGAACCGATTAACCAATTTTAATCTAGTTTTTATTGTTTGAAAGCTGACATGATCGAGAGTGTTAGCTATTCATCATCATCAGCTCGTTCACTGTTTAACAAATTATAATATTTAGAAAATAAAATATTTTTTATGAAGGTACAACAATATACATAATATATAAATTATATATTTATTGTCTTATATTACGTAAGAAAATTGGACAACTCTGTTAGTACGAATTGTACGACCTCATTTTAAACATATATTTTGACTTTAAACAAAATGACAATATATATAATATCATTTTGTTTGAGTCAAAATATACATATTTATGGTGTGCTTGCCAAGACCTTTCTTTTGATACCAAACACGGTGATTATCTCAGTTTAATTTTTTAGATGCTAGAATAGGAGGATCAATTTTCTAAACACATAATTTTGAAAAAAAATATATAGTCTATGTTACCCGCGGCATGATTACGAATCTATAGACACCTCATTTATTAAATACGGACCAGTAGTTTAGAAGCTACGAGGGAACAAACATACGTACATAAACTGCCAAAATCATTACCCTTCCTTTTGCCGTAGTCGGGTAAAAACAGTTCAAACACCTCTGTGGCTCAATGGTTAGCGCGTTGGCGCTCAAAATACAAGTACCTAAAATTTTCATTATGTAAACAATCCCACTTAGTATACATTTTATTCTAGGCACAATTGAGATTTTGTCTGTTGGAAACGTCGTGTGAACAAGAAGATTACTTCCCGCCGAGTGTTAATGTCAAAGTTAACAACAAAATGTGTCCACTACCAGTAAGTATGCTTCTTATTTTTATCTTTATTACAGCATATAAAATTACAAAACCGGCCAAAAACTCGAGCCAAGCAAGAGTCGGACTCGCTCGACTGGACTCGAAGGGTTCCGTACCATTATTTATAAAAAAAGACAAAAAAATCACGTTTGTTGTATGGATGCCCCTTAAAATATTTATTTATGTTATTCTATTTTTTTATTTGTTGTTATAGCGGCAACAGTAATACATCATCTGTGAAAATTTCAACTGTCTATCACGGTTCATGAGATACAGCCTGGTGACAGACTGCCAGACAGACGGAACCATAACTACTAACAATTTAAAATTAACAATTAATATGGCCAATAATAGGTATTAAAGACTTTAACAGAGTATACAGGTGTGTAGCTAAATATAAAGAACAATTAATATCAAAAATTGTTCAGATTCAAAGCCCCCTTGTCTTAGTCCTGAAAGTTGTCTCATTCAGTTTCTAATGATTTTGATATTTAGAATTACATTTTTATACTCTGTTACTCAAATATTCTAATACAAGCTTTTTCACGCGGCCCGCTGACGTTAATAAAGTGTCCCACGGGAACACTATACTTTTTCGGGATAAAAAGTAACCTATGTTTTAATCCAGAGCCTAAACAACTACCGTTCAAAATTTCATCAAAATATCTACAATAGTTTTTGCGTGAGAGTAACAAACATCTATCTCGTCTCAGAAACATTTTACACAACAATAGTAGTAGGATCAATTGATGTAAACTGAAATGTACCAATCTAAAATGTTCTTACAGAACCCAATACCAACTAACAAACCTACACCGGAACCGAAACGTCCCCCACGGCCAGTGAACATATCATCACTAGTGAAGCTCTCGCCAACAGTGGCCAACACCATCCACGTGACCTGGGCTTCAGACTTCACACGAGCCTACGTACTTTCAGTGTTTATGGTCCGCAAGCTCACCTCCACGGAACTGCTGCAACGGCTAAAGAATAAAGGAACCAAGAATCCAGATTATACACGGTCACTGAGTGAGTTGTCTATTTGTAATGCCCAATACATTACCCAGATTTTTGTTACATATGGGTCAACTTACCCCAAAACAAAACGCGACGCGGCGCTGAATTTTTGAGATAGCTATTAAAATTTTAATTATAATTTGACGACCTCTGTGGCTCAGGGGTTAGCGCATTGGCGCTCAAGTCGGAGGTCGCGGGTTCGATGTGAAATTATCCTAACATTTTTAATTTTAGATTCAACGTAATATAACGTAAACACAGCTTAATATGGGTCTCAATATGGCTATAATGCTTCCAATTTAAATATCACTATTCACTCATTCACCGCACATTAAAGAAACACAATGACACATTATTATGGTTGAATTATTTTGTTTATATTTAGATTTCATTGAATCAGAAAGGTGTGTAGTCATTGAAATATTGTGGGGGAAGTGTTTGTGACTGACTGGATTATACTTTTTGTAAACAAAATACATATTGGTAGCATTATAGTGTACAAATGTACTCTAATATACGTAAATTGAAATGTCACTTGCAGTTAAATAAGTTGTTACAGTGACACATTCATTTGGTCGAATTTCATTTCCGCTACTTGTAATTTTAATAACGACAATTTTCTTTCTATCCAGTTAAAGAGAAGTTATCCGAGGACTATGACAGTGAGATAGCGACCACATCTCTCCGAGTGTCGCTCATGTGTCCGCTGGGCAAGATGCGCATGTCGTGCCCGTGCCGGCCCGCCGCCTGCCCGCACCTACAGTGCTTCGACGCTTCGCTGTTCCTGCAGATGAACGAACGGAAACCCACCTGGGTGTGTCCGGTGTGTGATCGACCAGCATCATACGATTCGTTGGTGGTTGACGGGTGAGTTCATAGAAGCGTTTATGACACTGTCTTACCCCTTACTAATAAATATATCCACACAATGGATAAGCTATACAATGTTTTGTCCTTGTCTGATACGTTGGAAAAGTGGCTTGACAGAGAAGGACAAAACATTGTATAGCTTATCCATTGTGTTAATATTTTTATTAGTGTGTAAACACTAAATATGATAAGCGGAGCTTCCGCGATAGAACTTCGGCGGCGGAAATTCCATTTCGATGTGTCGATACTGTACGAATTTAGGTTATTTGGCCTCTATATTCTTCTTCTGTTTTGTAACTTCTGCAATTATTATCGTCAGGTATTTCCAAGAGGTCTTAACGTCACCGCGCCTGGCGAGCGAGTGCAACGAGATCCAACTGCACGCGGATGGCAACTGGTCTGCGCACGTGCCGCCGCCGCGTGCGCCCCCGCCGCAGCCCGCCGCCGCCGCCGAGCCCGTCACGCTCATAGCCGATGACCTAGGTGTGTATTTAGAGGTGACTCATCGCCACGCCCCGCGACGACTACTTAGGTGTGTACACTGTAGGGGGACGAGTCGCCTTGCCTGAGAGCGAGTGCAACGAGATCCAACTGCACGCGGCCGGTAGCTCACTAGCCGCTAATTTAGTTGTATGTAATGTAATATGTCTTGAGCCCATACTACCTACAAAACTGCAAAGTAAATTCGCTTTATTTTAATCCGTACATTAGGCAACTTTTAAAATTTAAACATTCCTGGAAATTTTGCGTTGCGTGCTAAACCTTTTAATAACAAAATAAATTTAAAATTAATTGGCATAATTAGTCTCCATAAAAATAAATCGTCCTCAATTAACGAATTCGATATTTAATTCCCATAATAGAAGTGATACCCGTGGACGCGAACGGCGCTGGCGGTGCGAAGAGAGCGGCAGTCGGCGAGAGCAGAACGGCGAAGGTGGTGGACGTGCTAGTGGACCTGACCTCGGACTCAGAAGATGAACTGCCTCTCAAGAGGAAGGTGCCGCAGACAAGCCCGGCACCAGCGCCGAGCGAGGACTATTCGACAACCAATAGTAAGCTTTCACGCGTTTGGGTGAAAAAATACCTGTGCATATTAAAAATTAATGCAATTTATTTATTTATAAAGGATATCCATTTCTTCATATTTTGATAAAGCTGTACTTTGAAAACAAAGTTTCGTTAGGCATCCAAGATCTAAAACAATCTCAGATGCCGGAAAGAATGTCAGAATCGTCGTTCGTTTTAGCGCTCTTACATGAGATGAACAGCACTCTGCCATTCGTGAGTGCGTTTTTGTCTGAAGTGCCATACGCTGATTAATATGGAACAATGTACAATATTACTTAATATACGATATATTTTTCACTTTATTTTCTACTAGATGTTGCACGCGACTTCGTGCGCGCTAAAGTTAATCTTGCGGAAACCGTTTTCCACGATAAAAAGTAACCTGCCAAGTATAGTCATCTATAGTCAATATATAAGACATACGTCCTTCCCCGTGGTCTAATCTCTGCCATATTTCAGCAAAATAGGTCCAGTAGTTTCGGAGCCTATTCAATGCAAACAAACTATTCCTCTTTATAATACTAGTATAGATTCAGTCGACACAAGAGTTATGTCGTTTTAATACGATAAAAAAGAAGAGTTTATCATTAAATTGGCCTACTGTTACTGTGTAGCGGCCGAAGCCGTGTCGTCTAGCGGGTACCGGTCGCCGAGCGCCGGCGGCGGCGCGGTGATCTCGCTCGACAGCCCCTCGCCCCCCGCGCCCACCACGCCACCCGCGCCCGCCGCCGCCGAAGCGCAGCCCGACTGTGAGTACACCACGTCTACATCTGTACTATACTTAAAAGTAATATTTAAAAGTCGACGATAGTAAATCATATTTGAATCTTGTCTGGTGTGTAGGTACAACAATGTCGATTTATCTTCCGGAGCGATCCAGAAGTTTAAACGATATTGATGTCGCATCGGGAAAGTTATTAATTGAAACCAAATCGATTTTCGAAAACGCGGTCGCAACGGCGATAACTGCACTGATATTCTTATTTCTTTTTAGGGGCCGTCCATTAGTCACGTGATGTTTTACGCTACTTTTAGATCCCCCCTCCCCCCTGGTGATACGTGGTGAGGTTTTGTACTACAACTTTTTTGTACGTACTAAGTAAAGTAAAACCTTAACTTGAAAAACAGTTTAATCGAATGATACTTACAAATACACTAAATATACAAAAGGATACATAAATGATACACTTAAAAACTATACAAGTCATATTTGTCTTTTAAGTTGGAGTAATATTTAAACAACACTGCGAATCTACAACCGATAAGAATTTCGGTAAACATAGACTAGATTCCAAAATGAATACATGTGATGTCTCCTTAAACCCCTCCCTCCCCCTTGTGATACTTGGTGTTTTTTTTTTCAGAGACCCCCCTGTCCCCTTTGGGCGTCACGTAATTAATGGACGGCCCCTTATTTATTTTTCTTAAAAAATTTAACAATAATTAAGACAATATTTTTAATAAAATTAAGTTTTTTTAAATGTATGGTAAGCACTTACCTACATACTGCTTATGTTTTCAATGTGTCCAAACTATCATAGACTTAAATACAATATCATATTTTGTGTGCCGTGCCCTATGATACACCTTTAGTGCTTGAAACACAAATTGTAAATAATAATAATGAAATAATGTAAATGTCCAGGCACCAGCAACAACACAGAGCGCGAGGAGGAGGGCTCGGCGCACTGGGCGCCCTACGCCGAGGCGGACCGCGACACACACGACTCCTATAGGAGGTAAACTAGTGACCTCGTATAGAATAGATCATACAATAGATGTGGTGGGATCACGGCGACAACAGGGCTTAGTTACGTCACCCACATCCTAGCACAATGGGGAACAACATGGATCTGTTTTAAATCAGAAAAATTCTTATTTTCTCCGAAAGGCAACATAAATATGGACCGAAAATTCAAAAAGTATGTTATTTGTGTCATTTTTTGCTAAAACAATTAATATACATAGACGCAGTATTTAAGTTACTTATATAGATAATTTTGTATTCATACATTTTCAATTGCTGTGACGTCACTAGTGCATCAGTTTTTTTATAGAGCGTTTTCACCGCTGTCCAACGATCTCACTTTTGTGATGACTGCATTTCGCCAACTTGATCGTAGATATGCCAAAACAAAGACAATATTTCCTGGCTCGTTATGTACTTTTTGGAAAGCCAATAAAAAAACTACGCATTTTCCACATTCGCCGCAAATCGGGTGACAGTCTAGAACTTAGATTAATAACTATAAATAGCATAGATACCCGGATATTAGCAGGTAAAGAAGACGCATATCGTTACTTGTTCTCTTTTCACGTGCTAATAGGGAAGAAATAAATGTCTAATAGTCAATCCATCCACGTCTTAAAGAAGAGGGATCATTTTGGTCCACGTGGCCAAGTAGCCGAACGAAAAAAAATATAATAGCTTTGTAGAGGAAGTCAAACTGAATATTTTTTTACCATAGCAACATATACTCTTTAATTCAAGGATTACTGGTTAAAAAAAATCGGTTGTCTGTAAAGTCGGTTTACTGACGATAGTTGAACGTGACAACGTCATAAGAAATGGAACGCCTCAGAGCGAGGTAACGCCGCATGAGTCATGTTTTTTCGTGCGTGCAGCCGGCTCCATCGAATTATAAGACGTTGTCACGTCAAAAATATCCTGTATATTGAAAGTTTTTGAGTGGACTTGTAAGGCGAAGTCTAAAAATATTCAGTTTTAGCGAAAAGTGTTTAAGGAAATCGCGAAAACTATTTTGATAAGAAATAAAACTGCAAATTTACTTGATTATTGAGCCGGGAAACGAACCCATTGATGTTTAAAAAAACTTTCATTATGTTATTGCGCCATTCGATAGCTTTGCTAACAAGAAACAAATTCTGGACTCTAATGACATACGGCAAACTTGTATGTAACGTGCCCCGTGTCCTTTTTCTAGGTGTCCGAAGCTTTTGTTGAAGCTTTCCGTACATTAATGCTATCAATTTAAGATAGTACGTCGTATTAGCAGACAGACGGAATGTCAGCGGAGTCTTAGGCCCGTATTAATAAACCGTTCTCAAACTCGTTCTCAAGACCTTTCTTGGCTGAGACAGTCTCAAGTAACGATTAGCTTCTCAAGACGGTCTTTAATTCATAGTATGATCTCAAGACCGTCTCAGTTGATAACGTTATTGAGATCACTTACTCAACTTTTAAGCGCCATCTACACGACAAAGAACGAATAAAATAACGTTTCGTTTACACTTCTACAAAGAACGGATTTATTGATTATACATTCCTTCAATATTTCTTTTTAAAAATGTAATATTTAATAATATAAATACCAAAAAAAGTTTAGTCTGTATTCTTTATATTGAAAAAACTGATTTTCATTAATTTTTACGTATATTAAAATATTTATTATTGTCTAGCATAATAATATCCATATTTTTTTAACAACTACGTAAAACGGATCATTGCCATTCGAAAAAAGTTCTTTTTCTTCTTATTCTTTAAAGTGGCTCCTTAGTGATTCGCCAATGTGTTGTGTTGACGAAAACTCTGCCTTATGAGTGGGTTTTATGAATAAACAAGGGCACGGTGTACAGGAGGTGTCTGTTGAATAATCTAAAACCTAGAACAGACAAATTTAGGGCCAGTACCAAAGTATGTGCATAAAGTTTCAGTAAAAGGAGTATTTACAAAACACAGAACAACACAAAAGACAGATTTGAAGAAGATGAGGAATTGTAGGAGGGAGGGATCATAATATAATGAGGATTGTTTTTTCGGCAGCGAAAAAAAGTTCTGCTGTCAAGTGTCAAATCAAGTAAATGAATATAAATAAAATAGGTAGTTCGTTTAATATAAATAAATAAATAAATATATTTAAATAAAATCGAAAATATTTCTACAAATACTCACTGGCAGAATGGTGCAAAACCTTTGCAACCGCGATTACCAAAAAAAAAAGAAGAATAAGTATCAATCATGTATTGATACATGATTGATACTTATTCTTCTTTTTTTTATAGCATCTTTTTTATAACTTTATTTTGTGTTGAGTATGTAGTGTAAATTCTGATTTCTTTGTTTGTTTGTTTAATCATAAATATTTAGATTTTAATTTACATAATTGTAAAATACCCAAAATCACCACAAATAATAATGTACTGTATCCCAATTCCCAAGCAAGCCGTTCTCAAGTCAAGGTTTGACTGTACCCACGAAACCGCGTCTCAAGTAACAGTTTGACAGCAATGACAGCGTACTCGAGTAACGAGTCTCGTTTATATCTCGTTTATTAATACGTTCGCACTCACTTGATACGCCGTACCTACAGCTGTACTTAAGTACGGTTAAGTACTTTCTTGAGAATTGTCTTAGAGATAAGAACGCTTTATTAATACGGGCCTTAGTAGTAGGGTCCCGTTTTTACTCCTTCGGTACGTAACCCTAAAAAGGGGAAAAGACATGGATTTGCTTTTTCTTCCACTCTTATGAATGTCTTTGACGATTTGTAAAACAGATTTTAATGATCCTTCCATATATTTTCTTCTACCAAGGTCTAAAAGGTGTTGAAAAATGACATAGTCCTTGAGGTGATGACAAGAACGACATTTGACACCCACTTTCTCGCGTTTATTGCTACTAATAAGATAGCAGTTAAAATAGAAGAACCAAGATACAAATGTTAGTGTAACTTTTATTTGTAACTAGGGAATATTATTCGAATATTCGTTTTATTCGAATATGACTGGGATTCAGTATTCGAATAATTGAAATAAAACTAATATTTTTATTTATTTTTGAATAATTTGTTAATAATAGTAAAAAAACTTGTATAAAGCGGAAAAATTTACGCTATTTAATGCATTATTACTTTTATTTATTAATATTGTCGTCAATGATATTTGAAAACTGATTGTACTACACTGTTTGTGAACGAATATAAATTTGTTTTTAAAAATAAAAATAAATTAAGATGCATACTTCCTACAGTAAACAGCGAAAGGACGCCACGCTCACGTGCAATGTTAAGATGACCTAACCAAGAGCATGTCAGGAAATGTCTAAGGAGGGTTCCGTAACTATAAACGCGTACTTAATACGTTTTTTTTTTTTTTCAAATTTTCAATAAAAGTTTCTAAGTCTCATAGATTAGAAATGCCACAGAAAAAAACAGACAGGCGGACGAACAGAGCGAAACTATAAAGGTTCCTTTATAACGAGGTTTTGAGGCCGATTTATGCAATATCCTCCCATTCTTCTATCAGGGCTTGTCTTAGTACTCTGAGGATGCTAGGTGACAGTCTGCAGCTTTTTACTAGCCTTCCAAGCTTATCTAAAGGTATGCATAATTGAGGTTGAGACCTGGATATTAAAATGTATTAGTATCGATATCCATCACCCATATTTGCTAAATACGGCCTTGCATACTGTTTGAGAATCTCTTGAACATAATATCTTTCTCCAGTTAGAGTGCCAATTGTCATGGCCACAGGTACGCTGTGCGGCTTCCTGAAGGTATGCCAGCCCATTTTACATGTACACTGACCCAACATACTGGTCTCTTTTTGAAAAGTAGGTATGAAGATATCGCCTACCAGGTCACCTGTACTTAGCCTCCTTACAGAAGTTCACATTAACTTCTAAAGTTAAAGTTAGTAAATCGACTCATCTGGGAAAAAAATCTTGACGATTCTCGTTCATCCCACTGTCGAACATCTCGAGTTTGAGAGATGAGACGACTCGCTGGTCTTGGGGGTTTCAGATTTGCTTAAGCAAGTCTTCTTCTTACTGTACTGTCAGCAATGTAGTCCCTTCGGGTCTGAAGAAGCTGTTGCTGAACTTATCTGCGTTAAGGTGTCGATTTTCAACAAGTGGAAACAATTTAACAGTCTTCTCGGGTGCTAGTACACCTGGGTCTGCCATCACAAGGTCTTGTCAGATGTTTTTCAGTCTATCCGTGCCTTCGCCTTATCTTCTGAACGGTTCGTAACAGCACACACTCCACTCTTGCAGTACGACGAATACTGATGCCTAGTTCTAGAAAAATCATCTGCACATTCATCACGTGAAAGGGCTTATGATACAACTTTTAAATCTGCTGTTGTCTAACTTAGCTTTTGTAACAAGACTCAACGATAAAGAAAAAATTTAAAAACATAAAAATATGGTTAAATTTAAATTCAAAACGATTATTTTTGGTTTTAAAGATTTTTTCTACCCATTTTTTTAAAGAATGTTACCGACTATGATGTTTTTTTACACAACATTAAACTCATTTTCGGGTAAAGCACTTATTTTGACAGTTTAGCTTGTTTAGTTATGTTGGTTATTTTTAGTTTAAAAATTCGTTGATTTTTTTGCGAGTTAATAGTAAATCATTTCACATTTTAATATTATTAAATATACAGGTCATATTAATGAATATATTACTTTTATTAATAGTTTATTACCAATATTAGTATTATTCAAATTATTCAAATAAATTCTAGTCACAATTCGAATAGTAAATTTGTCTAAAATTAACATACCCTATTTGTAACACACAAAACACAATTGCATTGCATTACTACATAATTACATTACTGTTTCAGGTACTGACTGAGGGAGAAGAGTGGTCGTCCATCGTACGCGAGCGGCCATTCTTCTGAGGAGGAACAGGAGGTTAACTACCCTGAGGTGCCGGTGCTGCAGTCTTAAGTGTGCTGCAGTCCTACCTGTGCTGCGCTTGGTTCAAAATAGAGAACTGTGCAACAAACCTGTGCAGAGTGTGTAGAAAATTTGTGGCCGCATGGGCAATGAGTGTGTAGTGTACTGAAAGAGACAGTGTATGCCCATTTTCCACAAAAAATAAATGTTTTTAAATCCCGATTGTTTTATCGTTTTGTTCAAAAAGTAAAATTGCCACTGTAAAAATGTAATCTTGATGGTAAATTATTGTGTCAGCAGAAATATGTCACGTTTTTTATTTGGCAACTTTAAAATTAATAATAAAAATTAATGCTACTGACAATTTTAGAATTTTAGTTTAGCGTATGTGTGAGATGACTGATATATATGTAATTTAACAACTAGTTTTTGATTCTGTGAGTTCAGCATTTAGAGTGAATGATAAAATTCAAGTCTATTGTAAAGTAATATTGAATGCAAATATGACTAAGTATTGATGTAACAGAATCAAAGTTATGTTGAGGTCGTTCTAAGTTTTTTACTTTGTAATCTCCAACCGCGGTATGAATTTCTAATTTATTTATTACTAAGGCTTAGAATATATTTTGTTGTTGTAAGGACATTTCCAAAATATAAAGCTAAAGACGTAAGGTGTAGCAAATAAATGTAAATAATAAAATGATTGTATTTTTATTATCAACATCCTTGTTTGTATTATTTTTAGTGATTGAACTATAAATGAAAATTGTCAGTGAATAAAACAAATAATAATATCTATAGGCGCTTCACACCACGTCAATCTGATCCTGTGGTAAGTTCTCGAAGAACATGTGTTACGGACCAGACAACGAAAATATATTTAATAATTTTATAATATACACGAATTTAAGATTTTTATAATATTATACACCTATTTAATACACATCCATGACCCAAGAACACGGAAAAACTTTTTGTTTCTTTGGCGGGATTCGAACCCGCGACCCCAGGCTCGAGCACCAACCTGCTCAACCACAGCCATGGATGTCGTCAAAAAATAATAACATTTAAAATTGCATTTCTGTTATACTATGTTGGGATCCAATTTCATGTAAATGTAACTACGAATAATAATACTATAGAAGCGTAATTAAGCCGGTATAACGCCATCTATATACGATATCCCGAAATTTAGCAAGACTTAGTTCCAATTTTAGAGTTGCGCGCGCATCTATACTAGTATATATTATCCGTATAATCCTTGTGCGGTTGCGTCGCGGGAACATTGCAATTTGCAACGGACTTAATATTGTGTTTTTAAGGTTTTTACGTTATTTTTCATTATACTTACCTTAATTTTGTTAATAAAGTATTGTAAATAAATAATGTACTTAATGTAAATCATAATAAAGATTTAAATACCTACTTACATGATGTTTGTTTTGATTTATTTTGTTTTCGTATACAAATAATACATAAAAAATAAACACAAGTGAGCTTACATAATGTAGCGTAATCCTCTACTATTATAAATGTGCAAGTTTGAGTGGATGGATGGATGGATGTTTGTTACTCTTTCACACAAAAACTACTGAACGGATTTTGATGAAATTTGATATGGTAGTAGTTTAGGCTCTAGATTAAAACATAGGCTACATATTATCCCGAAAAAGTATAGTGTTCCCGTGGGATACTGTATTTACGCGGACGGAGCCGCGGGCCAGCTGTGGCGAGCGCCGAGCCGACGCTATCGCAACGTAATCATGCACTGAGGAAGTGTGAGTGTTTCGTTGTAATTGCGATTTGTTTGTGTGCGTAAATAAAACCAAAATCAAAGCGGCAGACGTATGAATGTTACTCTTCTATAGTTTTGGAAATTATTCGTAGAAATGTAAATAAAAATATTAAATTCGACTAAATTAATGTGGCATTGTATATCTTTAATGCACCGTACCTAAATAAGTGACATTTATTTGACATTTTGACACTCAATTAGCGAAAATAATCGCATCTTTTTGTTTACATTTGGAATAAATTGGATCGGTGTGCTGAGTGCGAGTTTTTGTCACTGCTCGCCGCCCTAGTGGCATACAATGGTAATTCGATGCCATACAAATTGTAGTTAACTTCTTCAAGGCGAGTAGTGACAAAAGCTTACACTCAGCACACTGAACGCAGTATAGTGTGAACATTTTTACAGCCTTTCAAATGCTAACAACATTGTCAGCATCAAACTTATGAGTTACCACACAACACCAACTTTTTGAAAGTATCCAATTATTCAATCGCCGAGTAGATCTGTTTGGACCGATTAGTAGTATTAGTAGGACGTGTGCACTATTGCGATGCACTATTGCAATCATACCTTTTTGCCTACAAAAAGTACTTCACGTGGTGGGGACACTAAAAGTTTTAGAATTATACGATAGATGGCGTTACTGTACCTATTTTTATACAAAATTCGATACAGTTTATCAACAGAGCCTGTCGAATGAAATGTAATTTTTGATTTACAAATAAGGGGTACCGTACCGTATTAAAACTGTAACATATAGATATGCATTTCTAAAATTGTTACTACCTTATGAACAGCTGGTAATTTGTTATTAATTATTATTATCAATAGTGACACGTATCAATCAACCTAGGCAGGTTGAATTCTTTCGAAATTGTTAAATTAACTTGGTGTGAACACATTGTTGATAATAATAATAGGTAGTAGGTGTAGACGTATTCATCCATAAATATTGTATTTTAGTTAACACGTCAATATTTACCGGAAGGTTGAATTAAAATAACTACTCATGTGTTACAATGTTTTCACTTTTCAGTGAAAATTAATGACTTTTCTACGATGACCTAGGGATGAACCGCATTAGCGAAATATGTTAAGTAGGTACAACATTTTGCCCTCGGATTAAACTGTAACATAAACCTCGGGTAATTATTACCGCGTGGCTAGAGACAGCCAACTGAAACTTAAGCAATTTGATGTAAATTTTTGAATAGTTATTACTTATTATTACATAATTTGAATATTACTCGTGCATAATCCTAATAATAAAGTTGTGTTCAATTTAGGAAATCTCATGTTTAAATCGGACTTGAGTTCCGCGTAACGCAATGGCTCGACGAGTTATGATGGCAATAAACGTACGCCCCTGTCAATGCCGACGAGACGGATTATCGTAATCGTATACGACAATAATTACGGAATGCTCACGAATCCGGGATATCATTGCATGCATTGACTCGACTACCAGTACCAAATCTTAATCATTATGTGCCCGTTTTTCTATCGTCCGTATACCTTTCCGCCGCTCTCTGTCGCACGCATTGAGCCGCGCGCCCCGTCTCGCTCGCTCCCGCGCTGCTCCGCAGCCGGCCGGGGGACACGTAGCGTTGCTCGTTTCAGCGGTCGTCCGCCGGCTCGAAGCGGCGCTGACGTGCAGTACGCTAAAGTCTAAACTAGTGTTTCTACCGTGAAATAACCAGTGCTATTTGTTTATACCTACTATGGATTTGATTACACAGACCCGAGGATCGACTGTAGATTGCGGGTTGTACTCTATGTGTACGAGTTAAGTTTGAAACGAATATAACGTCGAACGGATGCACTGTGCCTATATTTGCTGAATGGTGATTAAACGTAATTTGCTTTGCTTTTACGGTGTAGAGGTCGGTCGGTGTATCGATCGTATCGAAACAAAGCGGAGGATTGTTTTGGCGGAAGGAGCCGGCGAATCTCGAGGTGAGTTCCTAGAAAATAGAAGCGAATCTTAGCGACTGCTCGCTACTAAGCTGTGCTTTGTAGTAATTGTGTGCGGGGGTCGGCCTGAGGGGGGTCCTTTGTCAGAATCTTTACAATGGTTATTTGCTTCAACGATTGTAGTTTAGTCTCGGTAAAGAAGGTCGCGTAGCGGAGTGCAACTAATAGCTTTACATTCGAAGAGAGAGAGCGAGTAATATGCCTTCCATAATGGGATAATGGCTCTCGGTTGGCCGCTGTGCCGCGGCACTGGAAATATTTATAAAGCAGCGGAATCGCGCCGTGTCAACAAGCGGTGGGCTGTTTGCCTTCCCATTATACGACACGGGCGTAAGGTGAAGCAGAGCTTGAACCCGACATAATATTACTTACATGTACTACCGATGGAATTAACATTTAGCTACCTAATAGAATTATGACCTTATCTTCGATTGGAATTTTTAAATACCTATTGTAATGCCTGGAACAGGGATATTTACCTAATACTAAAAGCTGTTTATAAAAACTGTTTTAATAATAAGTTATAAACGGGTAACAGTAACTATCCAGTTTGTACTAGGATAATATACGATAATAACGACGTTTATGAAAAGCACTCGCTCAGTTAATAGGTAATTGGCGAGTGCATTTATTTAACTACTTAAGTATGATTTGAGTAAAGTACCTACATGAACGGGTTGTATGATAGTATCTTACTTATCTTCTAAGCAAATAGGTACGATTAATTAATATGTGTTAATATTGTAATATCCATAGACGACAGTCGTCATACTTAATAATACAGCATTACCCGTAACCTAATTTGGAACCCATGCAATCCGAATTCCATGGACAAGCTCACTCATCTTCAAGGCGACAAACCCCTCTCCCCTTCCCCCCGAATTAAAGAATAACTCAGTCTTTCCAAATTCCGTGGGCCATGACAGAACAAATCTGAAATCATTCTATCCTCTCTTAATAACTCACCAAATGAATCAAGCACACACCCTCGTGTATCTCGGAGTCAGCTACTATTAATTATTATACCTAAACTTACACAACTAATAGGTGTATCAAAATTTCTTAATAATTAGGTCCATAATAAAATTAAAAACCCTAATGAAATTCTCATTACAAAGCATATATACTGTAACGAAAGAGGAATAATTATTCGTTTTAAACTACCATGAAAGGTGCATTGTTCTCAACCAACACTGGCTATTACGATTCCCGATTGGTATTCAGCACACTAAAGGTTTATCTTCGTTACTTAAAAGTTAAAGAGTATGTATTAAGCTTCAAGTATAAGATAGGTTTAAACACTCTGAATGATTATTGTAAGTACTTCGATAAATTTGATTCAACACCCAGTTTCTAAACCTTAACTAACGACTGTGATAATGCACCTTGCACCATTTCGATGTCTTTCTGCAATCGTCATTTCCATTAAAAAACGAAGACTGCTGATGCCCATGACCACGAGCAACATGGTTTTACTAGCGTTTGCCCGCGGCTCCCCCCGCGTAAATACAGTATCCCACGAGAACACTGTAAAGTTTTCGGGATGAAAAGTAGTCTATGTGTTAATCTAGAGCATAAACTACTACCGTACCAAATTTCATCAAAATCGGTTCTGTACTTTTCGCTTGAAAGAGTCACAAACATCCATCTATCCCATCCATCCTCACAAACTTTCACATTTATAATAGTAGTGAGACTGTACTTCATGCACCGTGGTCTAATCAACTATGTAATACAACTATATAATAATAGATGGGGAATTGAATTGATCATAAACCCCCAAAAATACTTTACATATTATTAGGTATACAGAACTCTTTCTAATACACGGCATGTAGATTCGCGGCGAGAAGGCAGAATACTGACCACATTCACGTTTCTCGGGGCTTTTCGGCTAGAGCCAGGGTCTTAAGATTAAAAAAATACAGCAGCTATAAAATAATGTTGATGTAATTTTTTTTATCGCATATGGCTATAAGTTATAACACAAACATTTATCACTGCAACCGATAACAGGGTCAATGGTCATATTATGTCATAGATTAAGATTGGATAGTGGACTCAGACTGTGGTATCGCTTTGAATAATGTATGTTTAAGCCTCGTATTCACTAGGCAACATTCGGCGCGCGACATGTTGCCCAAGGCTGGGATTATATTGTCCGGACTCCGTAAGGCCGGGGAATACGAATACGAATGTACACACAATGGACACAATGGATGAAATATTAATTAATTAATACACACAAAAAGCACTTGCCTTGCTTGTGAAGATAAATAATAGGTTGTTAATAATTATTAAAAGGTCTTCGTTGTGTTATCACATTTAATAATTTATTGAACTTTATTATTTACTAGATGTTACCAGCTGTACTTATTATTACATAGTACATTTTGCCGCTATACAAAGTTGTCTTTGTCCTATCCCGTGTCTAATCTATATCTGACTGCCAAATTTCATCAAAATCGGTCTCGTAGTTTCGGAGTCTAACCAATGCAAACAAACAAACCTTTCCACTTTATAATATTAGTTATACTAATAGAAGAAGAATAGAAGCATAATGTATATCTAGATAGTATAGGTGGCATTAAGGTAACTGGTATGACCATCCTCGACTGTATTACTAATGGAATGTATAATATATGTAATATGAAATCGTCATCGGTCTGTTAAAATGAATTACCAATTTTAATGAAACGGATAATTAATAATGTAATGAAACTTTTGATACACGAGAGACGAACAAATTGCGAAGCCTCACCCAATTTCATGCCTTTTATATATTTATATCCAATTAAAAATTTAAAATATTCCGCAATAAATGTTTTGAATATCGTTTCATAAATTGCTTTTGGTCACGCGTTTTAAAACCACAAGTCCGGTTTTGATGAAATTTGTCTCATGATTCATGAATGAAAGTTAACTCTAAGTCTTGTTCAAAATGTGTTTTACCTATTTCTTCTACTCGTTATTCTTTTTATCCATCGCATAAAACATTTTCTTATTGTAATTGAAGGTTCACCGTTTATATGACAAATCACTGGGGCTTCGTAATCCTGCAACGATCAATGCTCTATGAACAAGGGTCAATTTTAGAACGTTCTTGTGGATCTTTAAAAAAACCCTCCATCTATATTTAAAGCCACACTTCGCGCGCTTAGGCTGACCCCAAATTAGACGTGCGCGTTTCTCGAGCGTCGCGATTTGCCGGCGTGTGGCGTGTGTGCAGCGCGCACTCGGCGCGCAGCACCTTACGTTTAACCCCCTTCAAGCAAGTCAGCCACAATTTTAATACAATTACTCATCAATTCTTTGAGTTGCATGCTCATATGTTCATATAGTGGTTATATACATGAATTTAATTTATCAAACTGTTTCTTCATACTAAATATGATTTCGGGTTCACTTCACAGGCGATGTGTGAAAGAGTACACTACACGTAATAAGAGCGAGCCAGTTATATGGTTTGCACAGACGATATTTAAGTATAATTTTGAAGCCTCAAATATTTACGATCGCCAGTTGCGACACCTTGGTAGCGGGCGGCGGGACCAGTGGGTGAAGGATTATGAACGCGACACGAGCGCCGCGTGCGCGCTGCACTCACGCCATACGCCGACAAATCGCGACGCTCACACGCCCGAGAAACGCGCACGCCAAATGTGGGGGAGGCCTTAAGAGGAAACAGAAAGGCCACGCAATGTATGGAAAAGCATACAAACTTAGTCCCCTGTTTCCTTTTTGGATAATGCCGGTACTATTAGCATGTCCCCCTATGATTTCCTTTTTTTCATAAATTAATTATTAAAAGAGATATGGACGTTCAAAAACTTTAAAATTTTACTAAATTAAATAAAAAAAGTGAAAACATAGGAACACAGTTCAAGCCTTTTTTAAATTGTTAATGAAAATTTTGGTGAAGGAATCAGGGGACTACGAATCGTTGATTTTTTGTACTTGTAATAGGTATTTTCAGTTCAAGTTACAGTTTACAAATACCTATTTTCATTTCTCTAGCCCTTGATGTTTCCTCTTAAGTCTGCGAACACGAAGTGTGGAGCCAGTTCGTACATTTTTCGCGGACCATTCGCGGTGTCGCGCGCGAAGTGTGGAGCGGGCTTATCATCTCCTACACACCAGAACCTCAAATCTCGTATTTAACTTAGACTTTCGATTTACTTTCAATGAATCATAATTCATAAATAATCTTGATATCATACACTGATTTTCGATTTAGACCAATCAAAACGCGTTTGACCGTTGACATTGGTTTGACGTTCATGAGAATAGCATTTTTCTGGTATAATATATCGAGACTCGAGACAGCACCGAAACTGTATTATTGTATTAGCAGAATCGAGCTATAGGAGTCAGTTCACATCGCTATCTTATTGAACGTACAAAAAAAAATACAGCCGAACGTATAACCTCCTCCCTTTTTGGAAATCGGTTAAAAATGCAGCGCCGCGTCGTCTCGGTGTGAAATGAGCTGAGTGCTGACCCTAGACGGTACCCTGGACTTGGCGTAGAAAACCTAAGCTAAGCATGACCAGCTCTTTGGTCATGAAAGACTTACAAACATACCACCATAGTACCAACCGTCAAATCCTCATAAATTTTCGGATTTACAATATCAGAAGAAACAAAGGATGGGAAAATAAAAACTGAATTTCAGCATCCATTTATTTGTTAGTTTATAAACGAAATTGAATCAAAATGGCGGTTTGACGTAAAAAATGTGTTGAATTCTTTTATGCTAACCGTCGATATTCATCTCTTGCGGGGAATTTATTTCATGATTGCTTCTGGCACGTGAATCAATAAAATATTTCAACAACTAGGTACGTTCACAAAGGAATATTAGAGTATGCTTTAATTACTGGTATTTTTATAAATATGGAAATCGGAAATGCTTCGAAGTTCTTACTTTATAGCTTTATACACCAAAGATTTCAAAACTCAAGATAGGCTGTGACGTACATTTGATAGAACAAATCTTAATACAAGAAAAAGTTACGCAATCTTGGTTTTCACCATACTTCAAATGTCAAAATGACCCAAAAAATCTCAAAATTGGGGCAATGGCCAGTTAAATGTAACTGCCTCTTTTTGCCTCAACATGCCTCGTCTATAATATATTATACGTCTATGTTTATACATAGTTAAAGGCATTTCTTTTGTGTTTAATTAGTAAATAGTTATATAGGTATTAGGTAGCTACTGAAAATTTTAAAAGCATGCACAAGATTGCTTAAAGCACTTGTCATTTGGTGTTGCGGATATCCAGAGGCGATGGTAATGGTTTTCTCATAGACTAATCATTGGTCTCGCTGGGCGCTCTACCAGACCAAGCTGACGTGCTTGTCAAATACTGCAATAAATACTCAGCTGAGTTCGGCTGACCCGAGCCAGTCATATTAAAAGCTTTACGACAGGTGTACATTCCGAATATTTTATTTTAGTTAACATCGGAAAATAACCTAACCAAGAGCATGTCAGGGCATATCTATGGAGGGTTCCGTAACTATAATCGCGTAATATTTTTTTTTCAAATTACTTCAAAAGTTACTGTCCGATTTCGTTTAAAATAATGTTCCTCAAGAATTTTTAGTATGATCTATTAGCATGGAAAATTGCAAGTTTCTAAGTCTCATAGTTTAGAAATGCCAGGGGGGGGGACCAACTTATAAACCACTTTGGAGGCCGATTTCTCTTAAATGGTTGACTGTGTTAAAAAGTCATGTATGAAACTTTACCTTTATTTAAAGAGGCCTATTCAACGATATCCTACACGACGGGTAGATTAAAATAAATAATCATCCCCACTTCTCATGTATGGTGAGCCTAAAATAAAAAAATATTATTATTTTATTATGCCAAAACTGAGATCTATACACAGTCTATAACTAAACCAAATTTAATCCATTTATATTCATAATTACAGAAGCTAGAAGCGCGGACAGGCAGACAGACAGACAGACATACGGATAGACCGACAGAGCGAAACTATAAGGGTTCCTTGATTATTACGGAACCCTAAAAATGCCAAGTTGCGTAGTGAAGCTATGTAAAAATAATTGGACCATAAATAAGAAGGACCCTGGGATCACATAACATCAGTAAGTATCGTATAATTTGGAAATTTCAACATAAAATTACATGAACTCAAAACGCCATTCAGTGTTGCCACGTGTACAAGAATCAACTTCCAATATGTTTATGATGTGAATTTATTGTCATTGTATTTTATTATAATGTAATATATATATCCTATTTCATTTATCTAACCTAGTTATTATGATTCTATACATGGAACTAAATTACTATTCGCAAGGAGCATAGGTCGAAAATGATGAATAAAATATTATAAACGTTACAAATATAATATATATTATATTGTGTAATTATCGTACTATATCGAGGCAGCCTCGACACACGTTATTCTGTCTTGACTAATCCTACTAATATTATATATTATGTGAACGTTTGTGAGGATGGATGGATGTTTGTTACTCTTTCACGCAAAAACTACTGAACGGAGGCTCTGAATTAAACCATAGGTTTTATACTTTTTATCCCGAATATGTACAGTGTTCCTTTGGGATACTGTATTTACGAGGGCGGAGCCGTGGGTAACAGCTAGTAAATAAATAAAATGAGGCCTAATCATTCATATACATACCTAACATTTTTCTGAATAAGAAGTGCATAAGAATAATATAATATTGATATGCACATTTGCTTTTAATGAATTTTATAATCCTACTATACAACTACTATAATTATAAATGTGAATGTGCGTGTGAATGAACGACCTCTTTGTCTCAACTCTCAGTGGTTAGCGCGTTGGCGCTCAAGCTGGAGGTCGCGGGTTTGATTCCCGCCAAGGGAACAAAATGCTTTGTGTTCCTGGGATGTGATGGGACCCATCACCTATATGAATAGTTTAAAAGTGTTAAATATACTTCCCGTCGTCTAGTGACAAGTAGGTCAAAATACAGGATTTTGTAACAAGTTCTTCGGATACTTACCACGGGACCATTTGACGAGCAGATATCGACGTTGTGTGAAGCGTACATAGATATTATTATTATTATGATCGTTGACAAACGAAAAACATTTTAAAAACAAAAGAGCTTTTAGAATATCCAAAATACACTTAAAATAAACGTTGGCTGTTTTCGAGCGTGTTGATTTGACAAATTACGTATACCGCGAACGAATTTAGCCCGAGGTACAGCGCTGAGCGCGGCGGTCCGACCGGTTCCATATACCTACGTCTACCTGATTGTATTACTATTGCCGGTCATTTGTTCCAAGTTTGAAATTCATTTGAGCTACGAATGCGATACAAAACTTTTTCGTGTTTGATACTGGCTGGCAACGTTTTTAATGGGAATTGTTTTTTTACGTCAGTAAAAAGCATGCAAAGAGTATAGGACGATATCGAAGATTTACGATTGCGAAATACGTGGCAATTCTGGTTGATAGTGCGTATTGAAATATTCGAAATTAATTGGGCTTTTTGCCCGAAGCGGTACATAAATTGATTATATCAAAATAGATAAAATGTTATCCAATTATTCTGTACAAAGCATTGAATGATAAATTACTTAATAGGCCCGTGAAAACCACGTCCAATTGATTTCATAATTTGTCTATCCATAAACATTATAACGTACCTGTTATAACGGAATGGATATAAATTTAGTTAAGTAGGTACCTACTTAATAAAATTATAGACTAGTTTCCGATTAATGCTAAATATGAATATAGTTTAAACTTTAAGCAATATTTATGAACTTTATGTTCAAAAACATGTAAATTGCATCTTAGCAGTTAGTATTGGGGGTTCCATATACGGTCCGGTTTTCCTTCAGTTCGGCCTGAAGTTGACCGGATGCAAAATCGTATCGTCTGTGCAATTTAGAGATCGCATCAATCGGCCAGATGGACTGAAGCGATTTCGAAGACGAAACTACTGAACTCGCGTCGATTTCTACTAAAAACTACTAAAAGAATAATGAAAACTATCAATAAAGCTACTGAACTTAGGTTACCCTAAAGCCACCAAAAATTTTACTTCGATCATTAATACACCACACATTTATAAATTTTACCTTTTTAAAATATACTAGGAAATATTACGTATATAGTGTGTCGCGGGCGTGCGGGCGTGGATCGTGTAGAAGTAGTCGTAGTGAGTTTACAATTAATAAACACGACCGTAGCTCGCGGCAAACCAGAACGAACTGATGCGATTTTCCGTGTATGTGTATGCTCGAATCCGTTCAGGCGGAAATGATGTCAGTTGGGTCAGATGCGTTTTTTTTCAGAGTATGTGCTCGTATCTGTTCAGGCCGAACTGACGTCAGTTCTACCTGAAACGATCGGCCTCTCGTCTGTGGGAGCATACAGGGTGTCCCGTAAATCGACGTCAAGCCGTAAACCCGTGAAAGGCCAAGTTACAATAGTTATTAGAAAAATTTAAAAAAAAATCCAAGTAAGTAATTCAATTCGAAAAAATCCAATTAAAAAAAAAAGTCTCAAAGAAAACAATGCTTTTAAAAAAAATCGAAAAATCGACATCTTGTGGTGGTTGTTTAGTTCCCGGCACTACAAATTCTAGCAGCGTTTGGGTATCTTTGGCGGTAAAGCCTAGCTGCAGCACTAGCATTGCATCGGCATTTACCATAAATGAGATGCATGTTGGCATATTCCTGTGTGGTGTACTCCGACATGGTGGTACTACACAATCACACGATCAACGATAGTCCAGGAGAAAGCAAAGGTCGTTGAAAGAGAAACTAAACAGTCTAAATCCAAATCACAAGCAATCGAGTCCAATAAACAAAGCAAAAAGTGGTATGTACGAAATCAAGACGAACGAATACGGTGTGCGCAGTAAATGAAGTAGAGTAACGTACTGATCTATTCTATTTTGTGTGCTGTACGTCGGGACGTGACGGGACGGGCTGTACAATAGCGACATTGTCTCGCTCACACTGTAGCATTGTGTCTACCCGTCTCGCGTACTTGTGGCGTCCATATCTGTCTCTCTTACACTCGTTGAATGTTTCTCTCCGTCTCATCCAAATCAGAATATCACTTAGAAGAAAGTCCTGGGTACACTTGAACCCTTTTAAGTAAGTAAGAAAAAATTGTCGAAAACTGACTTCCTTTATAAAAATCAATATTGTCCAAAATTTAAGAAACAATCTAGCAAGTGTCATACCATTTTGGAATCCTTATTAACTGCGCCAACTTTTAAAATGACCTGCCAAACAAGCGTAGTAGATTTTTTTCCAGTACAGTCAGTTAAAGTCGAGCAAACTATTAAATTCGAATCATTGTTTTGGGCAAAAAGCCTCATTTCCTTCCAAGTCGGAGTTATTTGATTTAAATTTTAGGCACCAGTTTACTAAAGCATTATTCAGGATTAAGTACATACAAAAAAAAATACAAAAAAAAGTAGAAATTTGTAGTGCCGGGAACTAAAAAAACACCACAAGATGTCGATTTTTCGATTTTTTTAAACTCTTTGTATTTTTTTGGATTTTTTTTTAATTTTTCTGATAACTATTGTAACTTGGCCTATCACGGGTTTACGGGTTGACGTCGATTTACGGGACCCTGTATAATGTCAGAACATAAAAAAATTATTGCCAACAAGGCACTTGAAACTTCAAAGTAGATTTCTACAAGCATAAATAAAAATGTTTATGCATACCTACTATTTATTAACTTTTTTTACAAATATTCCTTTTTAGGTTTCCGTATAAAGATTTTAAAACTCAAGATAGGCTATGGACGTACATTTGACAGAACAAAACTTCTTACGTTATAAAGTTCCGCCATCTTGGTTTTCACCATACTTCAATTGTCAGCCATCTTGTTTTCACCATACATCAAACTTCAAAGTGGTCCCGAAAAATCTCAAAAGTGGGGCCATTTAACTGGGGACACTTTTTGCCTCAACATGCGGGGGATGTTGAGGCAAAAGTCTATAATATATTATACGTCTATGTTTCTGTATCCAAAGAACCCCTATTTCTGAGATTTCGCTGTATGTCTGTCTGTCCGTCTCTGTCTATCACCAGGCTGTATCTCCTTAACCGTGATAGCTAGACAGTTAAAATTTTCACAGATGATGAATTTCTGTTGCCCCTATAACAACAAATACTAAAAAGCAAAAACAATAAAAAGAAATAAGTATTAATGTGGGCCTCGTGTACAAAAAACGTGTTTTAGTGTCGTTATGTATGGAACCCTTCGTGCGCGAGTACGACTAGCACTTGGCCAGTTTTTGAGAGGCCTGTCTTCTATAAAGTCCTGAGGTAACATAGAACTGCCTTCATATAACTATTTTCTTATTCACCTGTGAACACAAACGTTTAGTCCCACCATCCTTTACAACTTTGTTTAAACGCAAATTCGTTTTTTGTAAGCATTAATATCAAAAAAATTATGACGTACTACCAAAATAAATACCTGAAATATGTAGTTTAAATATTATGTTAAATCCACATAATTTAACCAGCGTAATAGGTATTCGAATGCTTTTTTTTTTCAAGCATTAAGGCTTAGTGCTGCTAGTGCCAAAAAATACCGCCCATACACACTATACAGCTTAATATTTCTAGAACATTTTAATGAAAGCGCCAAATCCAGCGTAATAAGTCTTGTTCTTACTATGTACCTAATTCGTTTAGTGACATACGACTTGAAAGGTATCCCGGTATGTGCCAGACTGTGACGTTATAATCCCATTATGGGGGTCTTGCAATGGAATTTTCTTTGAGAGGTAACTGTATTGCTAACTTGTACTTAATATTAATCTAAAGGACTATGCAAAAAACAGGAAACTGAGCGACTTCATTTTATACTGTGTAAAGATTTTCAGTGATATTCTGTTAAAGTAAGTTTACTATTAGTAGAAATATGCTAAAAAAAGGCAAATTAGACATGTAGACACAGTATAAAATGAAGTCGCTCAGTTTCCCGTTCGCTTAGATCTTTTAAACTAAGCAACGGATTTTAATGCAGTTTTCAGCAATAGATGGAGTGGATTCAAGATGAAGCTTTGTATGTATAATACATCGCACCTTTGCGAAGCTATAGTGGGTGGCTAATATAAAACAATAAAAAAATAAAATTCCAATTTCTGTCAAAACCCCACTCCTGAGGTGGATTAAATAAAAATAATAATTATATAATAATAATAATAAAAAATAATAAGAATAATACTAAATAATAATCAGCGTGGCTAGAGCTATTAACTGAGATAGGTTTAATATCTGTTGGTAGGTGGGGACGATTTTTTGCATGGTCCTTTAAAACTCGACGAAAATCTGTGGATCAAAGTAATAATATTAGGTCCTTACATATGAAATTGGCGTTTTGTCGTACTGCCACTGCCACTTTGATCTCAAATATATCTCCTTTGGTTAGGAATTCCAATTTCAAATTTATACCCCTATTTACTCCTGCATTTGTGTTTCGAAAACTGTAATTCATTCGTTTTTTCCTCTTTTGGATTTTTCTTTGCGTCACTCTGTTTACAAAATGGAAAACTTGAAATATCGTATTATTTTCGAGTACGAATTTCGTGGAACCAGTGCTACAGAAACGGCTCGAAGTATTATTGATGTGTATGGCGGCGGTGTCGCAAAAGAAAACACAGTGCGTTTTTGGTTCCAACGTTTTCATTCTGGAAATTTCGACCTGTAGAACAAGTCCCGTGGACGGCCGGAGACCAAAGTTGAAAATGAAGAATTGAAGGATATTGTGGAAGCGGATCCATCGCAAACCACGTCCGAGTTAGCTGCAGTCTGCGGTGTTAGTAATAAAACTGTTTTAATCCACTTCCAGCAAATTGGGAAGGTGAAAAAGCTTGATAGGTGGGTACCTCATGAATTTAGTGCAGCAAACCGATAAACGCGCGTCGACTGCTGCGTTACATTACTCAACCGGCACAATAATGAAGGTATTTTAAATCGAATCATTACCTGTGAAGAAAAATGAGTCCTGTACGATAATCGGAAACGCTCATCGCAATGGCTGAACCCTGGCGAACCAGCCAAGCCTACCCCAAGCGAAAATTGACTCAAAAAAGTTACTTGTGAGCGTTTGGTGGACTAGTGCCGGTGTCGTTCACTACAGCTTTCTTAAATCTGACCAGACGATTACGGCAGATGTCTATTGCCAGCAACTGCAAATAATAATGGTGTACAGGACTGTATAAATTCACAGGGGTTCAACCGCCGGCTCAGATTAGACTCGAAGATAGCAAGGTTACACCGATTTGGGCAGAGCCGGGGCGATAATAAAACACTTATTTGAGGAGAACGTTTTTTCACTTTTTCGATTCGCTTACCTGGCTCATGGCAATGCCGTATAGAGAGCCCCGCCCGTACGCCTCTTTCGGGCCGATCTTCCATTTCATTTTTACCTCTCTATACGGCTATTTTCCATAATTTTCCCCATTTTCCATGAGCCAGGTGAAGCAAAACGCGTTGTGTGAAATACTTTATTATCATAACCAGACATATAAACCCTTATATACTAAACATCTTATTCTATAGAAAAGTTATTTACATTTTAAGGTTCAACTTATATGAAATGTTGTACATTTTTACCACTGTTTTCGTAATAATTTCTTAACCATTTATTATATAACCTTAAGCGCTATACTACACGTTATGTACTACGTTTATTTATATAAATCAAAAGAAGCTACGTTAAAATTAGCTTTAGTTAAAAATATATAATCAAAATAACCCGCACTTGATAAAACACCATTTTAACACTATTTTTCCACACTGATGCCATATAAATCTATACATATAGTCACTGAGTGTCCACTATTCTAGTTTTACGTACCGTTTTAATTACACGTTTATTGTTCACATTAAAATTCACTCATGTTTTTCGTTACGAGGCCGCTGTCCTTAACATCCTCCCCCCGGCGCAGTAGCCAGGGTCTACGCAGCCTCCTCAGGTGACTGCGGGCTCGCCGATCCCGCCGTGGACTGCTCCGGTGACTGCGAGCTGTGTGGACTCGCTATAGGCTGCTCCGGCGGCGACTGCGGGCCGTCCGCGCCCGCCGCAGACTGCTCCGGCGAATGCGAGCTGTGTGGACTCGCTGCGGGCCGCTCCGGCGACTGCGAGCTGTCCGTGCTCGCTGTAGGCTGCTCCGACGCTCGTTCCGCGCCCGGCGCCGTCCCCGGCGTCGTCCGCTCCGCTCCCGGCTCCGTCTGCTCCGCCAGCGGTCGCAACTGCGACTGCGGCGCCTCCTCCAGCACCGCCAGCTTCGACGTCGGCCTCCGGAACACGCCACTGCGCGTGCGAACGTCCGCACAGCGCACTTGTCCGTCCTGGCCGGGGTAGACTCGGTGCACGACCCCCCGCGGCCACGTATTACGCGGCAGCGTCGGGTCGACCACGACAACCAGGTCCCCTGGTACAAGGACTCGGTTGCTCAGCGGGGCCCCGTAGCGTGGTGTGAGCGTGGGAAGGTATTCCTTCACCCAGCGCCTCCAGAACTCGTCGGCAAGGGCTTGCGCGACCCTCCATGTTTTTTTGTCCGCCGGCACACACGGTCCGACGTACGGCAGTCCGGTGGACGACCCGAGGAGGAAATGATTCGGTGTAATCGCCTCCGGGTCGTTGGGGTCCACCGATACGTGCACAAGCGGTCGAGCGTTCACTGAGTACTCCGCCTCGGCCATCAGTGTCTGGAGTACCTCTTCCCTGGGCGACTTCTCGTTCAGCGTGGCTAGCAGGGCGGTTTTCACCGACCTCACCAGTCTTTCCCAGGCACCTCCTTGACTCGGCGCCCCGGGCGGTGTAAACTTCCACTGCATCCGATGAGTGAGGCCCAGCTGAGCCATAGCCGGCGCCCACTCGGCGTACGCCTGCCGCAGCTCGACGTGCGCGCCTCTAAAATTTGTCCCATTGTCGCTGTACATGACTGCCGGCCATCCTCGCCGCGCAGCCATTCTTCTCATTGCCATCAGTGCAGAGTCCGTCGACAGCGAAGCCACCAGCTCCAGGTGGACTGCCCGCGTCGTCAGACATGTGAAGAGAGCTCCCCACCTCTTCTCGTGACGTCGGCCGATGGTGACCGTCATCGGGCCGAAACAGTCGAGACCACAGTACGAAAATGGTCTCTGGAACGCCCCCAGGCGCTCGGCTGGCAGGTCTCCAGTTGGCGGGGTCCTCGGGTGTGCCCGTCGTAGCCGACAGAACGCACATCGGCTCATGATAGTACGCACCGTCGGCCGCACCTTCAATATCCAGAATTTCTGCCTGAGGTCGTTCACGACTCTCTCGCGGCTCCCGTGTCCCGCTCTGGCGTGCTCCCTTGCCACCAGTAACCTTGTGAAGCGATGTCTTCCATCCAGGATGATAGGGTTTTTCATTTCGGCCGGCACCTGCGCCGCTTTGATCCTTCCGTCTAGTACGAGCAGCCCGTCCTTGTACACCGGGTTGAGCCGGTACAAGGAGCTCCATCTAGGCACCGTCTTGCCACTTGCCATCTTCTCGATTTCTTGTGCGAAGCTGTCTCGTTGTGATTTTTTATACCACAACCTCTCGGCCCTCTCCAGGTGTCGTACGTCGAGGTGGGCCCGACGATCTCGGCACTTCTCGACGAACAGCAAGACCATCGCCGTGCATCTTACGAGGCGCTCGTAGTTTGAAAAGCGCGTCACATCTGGTAGACAGCTCAGCTCGCTCGCCTCCGTGGTGTGGAAGGCGACGTATTCTTCTTGATTTTCGATTCTAGCGGGACTCTCCGCGGGCCACTCGTTCATCGGCCTGCGCAGGAAGTCCGGCCCCCGGAACCAAGGGTCCTCGTCGCTCTTCGGAACGTAGCCCGTTCTGGTGGCTAAGTCGGCGACGTTGCTCTTCGTGCTCAGCCATCTCCACTGGTGAACGGACGTCAGCTCGGCAATCTCCCCTAGCCGATGCGCGACGTACGGTGTGTATTTGCGGCTGCCGTTCTGTATCCAACACAGAACCACTTGTGCGTCGATCCAGTAGAAAACCGTGTCCGTTTTCCACCTGTGTTCTGCTGCGACTGCGTTTCCCAGCCTCGCTCCGACCAGGGCAGCCTGTAGCTCCATCCTTGGTATTGTCTGTGCCTTCAGCGGCGCCACCTTGGCCTTGGCGGCGGCCAACACGACTCGTACTTCCCCATTTTCTTGTTCCAATCTCCAATAGACGGCTGCGGCGTATGCGTCCTTACTCGCGTCGCAGAACACGTGCAGCTGTCGGCCTCTCGTCGGACTCCCCCCGTTGTAACTCCGGGGTAGCTCGAGCTGACTGATGTACTCCATGTCGGTCAGCCAACGGGCGAAATCTTGGGCTGACTCAGCGGGTAGCGACTCGTCCCAATCCAGCTTCTGACGCCACAAGCCTTGTAGGATGACTTTGGCGGTGATCGTGTAGCAGCTCAGCAGTCCCAGCGGGTCGTAGATGCTCATCACCGTGCTGAGGGCCTCTCTCTTTGTCGGTGCGCGCTGTAGCTCGCGAACCTCCTTATGGACTCTGGAGAGCGACGTGTTGAATCTTAGTTTGTCGCCTCGGGAGTCCCATAGCATGCCCAAGGTCTTCTGCTCGTCTTTGGTGACACGCTGTGTAGTGTCCTCGGCCAGGCGGTCTTCAGGCAATCTCTCTAGCACCCTCCGGTCGTTGCTCGTCCAGCCTCGTAAGTGGAAGCCACCTTTCCTATGTATTTGGTCCACTTGTTCCACGGTCTGCATGGCCTTCTGGTGGTCTGGATAGCTGTCTACGTAGTCATCCATGTAGTGGGCTTCGGTGATAGCGCGATGAGCTTCGGGATGCGATTCGGCAAACTCTTCCGCGTTCCGATTCCGGGCTGAGTGTGCCAGGAACGGTGAACACGATGCTCCGAAGATCATTACCACCATCTTGTATGTGGACGGCGGTTCGCCTTCGTCTTCTCTCCACAGGAACAGCTGGGCCGGTTGGTCTTCTTTCCTGACCTTGACACGAAGAAACATCTCCTCTATATCGGCCTTCACAGCGACGGCTTCCTCTCTGAACCGGAACAATATCTTCGGCAGTGAGGTCAGAAGGTCAGGCCCCTCTAACAAGTGATCGTTGAGGCTCACGCCGTTTGTTCTCGCTGCTGCGTCGAAAACCAGTCGCAACTTGCCCGGCTTGTTTGGGTTTTTAACCGGGAAGTGCGGCAGGTACCATGTGATGTCACTTCCGGCCTCTGTCCCGTCGCATTTTTCCGCATATCCCTTGCTTATGAGATTCTTCATCTGTCCATGATACTGCGCCTCGTCCATGGGGTTCTTCTTGAGCTTGTGTTCCAAGTTCTTGAGCCTCTTTAGCGCAGTATTGTAGCTAAGAGGTAGCTTGACGCCGTTCGTGCGCCACAGAAGTCCCACTTCGAATCGACCGTCTTCCGTTCGTTTGGCCGTTCTGCCAAAAAGGTCGATGGCTCGCTGCTCCTCGTCGCTCAGCTTAGCCTTGGACGCTATTCCCAGTGCGTCTATTTCGAAGTGTTTCTTCACCATTTCCTCCAGTCGTTCGCCTCGGGTCTCGATCGTAGACACGTGCAGGATGTTCTCGTGTTCTTCCTGCTTTATGAGGCGTCTGGGGATGCTTCCATGGATTACCCAGCCAAGCTTCGTCTTCGAGGCTGCAGGCTGGTTTCTCTTGCCGATCCTCAGCTCCCTGGATACAATGAGCTGCCAGTTGTCCGTGCCGATGAGAAGTTGGGGTTTCTTGTCTTCATAGCATATCTCTTCGTTCTTGAGATCGTGCAGGTGAGCAAGTCGAAACAGTGATTCCGGGACGGACTGAGTAAGTAGGTTCAATCCGGCCACGGTTCTCGCAGTGACGTCATATCTGGTACCGTCGTGACCCCGTACGCCAAGTTGTACGAGTCGGCTTTTTTCTTCCCTTCTCTCGGCATTGATCCCATGCATTCTCAGCACCTTCGGTGGGCCGTCTGCGCCGATAGCCTTCGCGACGTCTTCATCCAGTAGTGTCACTGTCGAGCCCTCGTCGAACAGCGCGAAGATATCCGCTTCGCCCCGTGGACCGACAACTTGAATTCTTCTCATCTTAAGTTTCACCGCACGGTCGGAGGTGACCGATGCGGTAATCACGGCGTCCTCTGTCTGTGGGGCGCCGCCGGACCTGTCTTCGTGCAGCAGCGCATGATGAGGCAAGTTGCAGCCCTTCACGCCGCACGGCTTCGCCCTGCAGTTGTATCTTCTGTGCCTGCTTCGTATGCACCGGAAACACAGCCCTTCCTTTTTGACCGTGTCCCATCTCTTTTGCATGCTCAGTTTCTTGAAAGCAGCGCAGCGAAATAGAGCGTGATCTTCGGCACATATCGGGCACTTCGTTGACTCCTCGCGTATTCTCTTTGGCTGGCTGCGACTCGGCGAATCCCTGCCCTCGTCTGCTATCGCGAAGACTGGCTTCCTCGTTCGGGCTTCGTTCTTGTTAGGAGGTGGACGCGGTGTTTCCTTCTTCAGTGCCGTGCTGAACCCGTAGCGCAGCGCCCTGTCCGCTTCTCTCATTAAGAATTCAGAGAGAAGGACGACATCGGGCTCGTTCCTGAAGCGCGACGTCTCTTCTGCGTAGTCGTACCACTTGCTCTTCTCGTATGGGCTGAGCTTCTCGAGGATGTCTCTCGTGAGCAATGGGTTAAAGAGATACCCGTGCCTCAGCTTCCTCAGGATGGTTACCATGTTCTGAATCTTCACTGCAAATTGGTTGAGTTCTGCCGCCGAACCTCCGAGCCTCGGTATCTTCTTCAGATCTTCCATCATGCGATCGACCATAACCTCGGGTCGACCGAAGCATTGTTCCAAGGTCTTCATAATTTGTTCAGGCGGCGTCGCGACGCTCAGCAGTGGTGCCACGGCTTCTCTTGCTTCTCCCCGTAGGCAGCTTCTCAGACGAGCTAAGTTCTCGATCGGCTTGAGCTTGTAGAACGCAGTGGTGTCTTCCATGGCTGCTTTGAATGGCAACCATTCAGTGGGAGCGCCCGAGAATATGGGCAACTCCGTAGTGTGGCGCGGCTGGCGTTGGTTCAGCAGTTTATCCAATGTTTCGGCAAGTTGTTCCACTCCATTAGCCCTAGACGTGGGCGGTGTGGGTGAGCGTGGGCGGCGTTGCTGCGGCCACTCGAACCTCGTCTTCTGGGCTCCCTTCGGTGGCATGTCTTCTGGCTTCGGCGTCTCTCTTTCTTCCATTGATGTCGGCTCTTGTCTAGCCTCTTCGGGTTCGGGACCCTGTTCGCTTAGCCAGGCTCGGACACGTTGCTCCACCTGTTCTGATGGCTCGTCGTCGTCGGGGCTGCTACCATCTTCTGCAGCGGCGACGTCAGCGGCGAGCTTCTTCTTTATAAGTTCTGCTTCGATCTGCAGTTCCTTCTTACGAAGAGCGGCGAGTTTCTCCTCCGCCTCGTAATGCATACGCGCGACGACACTTGCTGTCGATCGACGCGATCTAATTGAAATAGCCTTCTTTCTGGCTAGGGTTCGTACTTCCGAGGATGCAGGCGCCTTGCTGGTACCTGGTCTCGGTTTCAAAATAGTTTGAAGCAGATCCGCTCTTCCCTCGGTCGGCGGCGGCTGGCTTGTAGCGGCAGCGGACGGCGATCGTGGCGGATCCGGAAATCGATGTGGTTGCTGCTGGTTCTCCTCGGCCCCACTCTGACTTCTTGTTATAACCATCTTCAAATGTTAATCTTCAAATGTTAATCTCAAATGTTAATCTTCAATGTTAATCTTCAATGTTAATCTTCCATAATAATCTTCCTTTTCAAGAATCTTCGGGAGGTTTTTCCGATGAAAAATCTGCGAATCCTTGCTTCCGTTCGCAGCGGTGTATCCTTGTATCCTCGAGTCCGATCTTCTGAGTCCAATCTAATCCCTGGCGTTGATTCCCGTTGATAAATCTTGATAAAGTTTCCAATGTTCTGACTTGAATCTTCAAAAAATTTCTATGTTCAGAACAGCTGACGAAAATTTTCAAGTCCAGTCTTCAGTAAAAATTTCTATCTTGATTCTTCGGTAATTTTTCTATGTTCAGAACAGCTGACGAAAATTTTCTAAGTCCAGTCTTCAGTAAAAATTTCTATCTTGATTCTTCGGAAATTTTTCTATGTTCAGAACAGCTGACGAAAATTTTCTAAGTCCAGTCTTCAGTAAAAATTTCTATCTTGATTCTTCGGAAATTTTTCTATGTCCACAACAGCTGTTCAAATTTTTCTAAGTGCCGTCTTCGTTATTTTCAACTTGATATGGACTTCGAATTTTTCTTCGATCTTGAAATTCGGCTCGCCAAAGGACCGCGCACTACTGTACAGGACTGTATAAATTCACAGGGGTTCAACCGCCGGCTCAGATTAGACTCGAAGATAGCAAGGTTACACCGATTTGGGCAGAGCCGGGGCGATAATAAAACACTTATTTGAGGAGAACGTTTTTTCACTTTTTCGATTCGCTTACCTGGCTCATGGCAATGCCGTATAGAGAGCCCCGCCCGTACGCCTCTTTCGGGCCGATCTTCCATTTCATTTTTACCTCTCTATACGGCTATTTTCCATAATTTTCCCCATTTTCCATGAGCCAGGTGAAGCAAAACGCGTTGTGTGAAATACTTTATTATCATAACCAGACATATAAACCCTTATATACTAAACATCTTATTCTATAGAAAAGTTATTTACATTTTAAGGTTCAACTTATATGAAATGTTGTACATTTTTACCACTGTTTTCGTAATAATTTCTTAACCATTTATTATATAACCTTAAGCGCTATACTACACGTTATGTACTACGTTTATTTATATAAATCAAAAGAAGCTACGTTAAAATTAGCTTTAGTTAAAAATATATAATCAAAATAACCCGCACTTGATAAAACACCATTTTAACACTATTTTTCCACACTGATGCCATATAAATCTATACATATAGTCACTGAGTGTCCACTATTCTAGTTTTACGTACCGTTTTAATTACACGTTTATTGTTCACATTAAAATTCACTCATGTTTTTCGTTACGAGGCCGCTGTCCTTAACAAATGGAAAAGCTAGCTGCTAAACAACCGAGGTTGGTCATTCGCTCTAGGCCACTGCTGCTTCAGAACAACGATAGACCACACACTGCACAACAGACGTCAGCAACCAATTTAGAGGAGCTTCAATTGGAATGTTTAAGACATCCCGCGTACTCCCCGGACCTTGCTCCAACAGATTACCATTTTTTTCGAAATTTGGATAACTTCTTGCAAGGGAAAAAAATTAACTCCGATGTGAAGCGTATCTTAAGAGAGGATACGATTGAGGAATGGGACAGGAGATATGTAGTGGGAGGGACGGCCGGAGTCACGAAGCTCTTTTTCCCAAGCGCTGCTGCTGCATACAAAATAGTTAAGAAAATAGACATCACACCCCACACCACACAAGCACTGACTGGACACGGTGGATTCGCCTTCTACTTGAACAGATTCAAGTTGAAGGAGGATCCATCGTGCCTGTGTCAGCCCGGAGTTGAGGAGACGGTTCCTCACCTGCTACTCGGGTGCCCAATTTTTGCAAGCAATAGATACGATATTGAGCAGAAATTGGGCATCGCGATGACGGGTGAGAACCTGCCTTCCATCCTGGGGGGAAAGAGGAGAGATATGTTCCTCGGGTACTGTAAGAAAGTGGTAGAAACTGTAAACAAAAGGCACTGTGATGATCTACTGTGATATTAGGGTTAAGTTTTGTGATATTTGGGTTAGTTTGAGTGTTGTGCCGTTGTTTTAAAGTGATTATTCTTGTTTTGTATATTATTAATTCTATAAATTATAATCAAAATTGTAATTGTAATTCCGATATTTTAATTTTTATTGACATTATTGTAATTTTTCGCTGCACTTAATTTTTAGATACGCAATCTTTATGACATGGTATGCTGTAATTTTAAATCCAATTGTACTTGTTTTATATGTACTACATTGTAAATTTCAACATTGATGTAAAAAAGTAAAGTAAATAAAAGATAAAAGACAGAAATATAAAAAAGAAAATAACAAGCTCTGTCTATGATAGGGGGAAGTAAAAAAAAAACTCCGATGGGGCAGTCCAAAGCGCCTTCAAAGATTTTATTGATTCCGGTCCGAATGGTTTTTTTAGTAAAGGAATCAATGAACTACCTATGAGATGGCAAAAGTGCATAGATAGCAATGGTATATACTTTGATTAAATAAATATATTACGTTTAAAAAAAATCGACTTTATGTTCCTCCTTTACAAAACGCCAATTTCATATGTAATGGACCTAATACTAATGTGTTGCCCGTGCTGGGTGTTTAGACCTTGAAAGTTGATGTAGAAATAAACGGCGTTGACATATCCCACTAATATTATAAATGTAAAAATTTGTGAGGATGGATGCTTGCATGTATGGATGGATGGATGTTTGTTATTCTTTTACGCAAAAGCTACAGAACGGATTTTGATGAAATTTGGTATGGTAGTAGATGAGCTCTGGATTAACACATAGGGTAATTTCGCCGAAATTCGTTCAGTAGTTTGTACGTATAAGAGTAACAAACTTTCACGTTTATAATAGTAGAAGGATACTAATATTATAAACGCTTAAGTTTGTAAGTCTATGTAGGTGTATGGATGGATGGATGGATGTTTGTTACTCTTACACGAAATAACTAATGGACGGAACGAACAACGCAATAAATTAACCCATTACCAACCAATATAAAAAGAATAAAAGTATTTCGTCTGACCGAGATTCGAACCCGAGACCAATTGGTCAACAACGCAAAATCCAAGCGCCTACGTAACTGCGTTACGCGTATCTAACATTAGTGTTCGAAATTACTGATATCTTATTTGTATTACACGACGAAAGAAAAGCCAATTTTAGTCTCTAAATTTGCCGTAACGCATTTTCGTGACACAAAAATCGTAATACGCGGGGTCTATACATATAGAAGTTTCACTTCAAAAAGCGTTAAAATAAAGTTAAAATAAAATAAAAGAAATTTTATTTTAACATTTCCAACAAAAGCGTTTGCGAGTTGTGCCGTGGCCCGAGGTTATTCAATTAGACTTTAGAGTAAGCGGGGAATTTACTGAATTTATACACGACGTCCTTACTGAGTACTGACAGCCGTTTGCAGTTTTAGTTCCACAGCCTTAGGGCCTTGAGGGACGCTAAGTCTAGCGTCGTATAATCAATACGAGCCCTTTTATTGCACTTTTCTGATTTACTCGCTTTTCGGCACACATTGTAATGAAAAGTAAAAAATATTTATCGATTGCATTTCGCTACACTTTCATTCTTTCGCATTCGTGTGGTAGTGTCCTTTTTTGCGTCAATGAGGGTTTTTCATAGATTATATTAAAAAGAGGGGGTTTTTAAATTCGTGACATCTGACAGCTTTTTGACACGACAAGGACCGTCGGGCTACCAAGCGCCGCCTGGTGACAGAAAAAGAATCAAAAATTCTTATTGACCGTTTTTGATACCACTTACGCCACCAGATGACGCTTTGTGTGAGTTGTGTCTGCCCCCTAACCGCCCGAAAAAATATCAAATATTTGAAGACGAAAAGCCAAGTTGAGGGCAACTTGTCTTTTCATCTTCAAATAATGTCGATGAAATAGACGTATGTATTATTCTTTTTATCTACTCAGCGAAGCTCAAGACCTTGTTTCCTCCAAGCTGCTCCAAGTCTATTAAAATCACTCTTCATTAGATCTCGGTTTAATTGAGCTACTACCGCGATATGCGAGCCTGGTACTCGGCCGTTATCGAGAGCAAAACCAAACCACACACCGTCTTAGAGCAACTTTTTTTGTTTTTTTTTTTTACGTATTAGAAAGTCAACTGGGTAAATCAATAATAGCTTTTTTTTTCTAGTAAATAATCTAAAAAATATGTTAGGAGTAGACTAGCGTGGTGGGTTACACTTAATCCCATTACGCTTAAGTGGTCAGTTAATGTTGATGATGAATCCAATAACATATTCGTTTCAAAGAAAGTAGAAAAACATGTCAATTGAAGTCGTTTTAAAAAACATGGAGTTAATTTTCGATGTTAAAAATCGGTTTGTTTTCGAAATGGAGCAATTTATCGAATGTGAGGATAGGCTTACCTGATAAATATAAATCAAGATGGAATATTTATCTGAGGAGTCGCGGAATCGCCGCCCACTAGCAATTTACGAGACCAAACCAAACGTTATGCTAATTTATTGGCTCGCTTTAATCACAACCTACGGGCATCAAATTTTCAATGAGACGTACAACGATATATCTTGCTAAGTGGATATTTGAAGGCAATTAATACAGAGACATCTGATTATATTGTTTTATGCGAGGTCGCTAGTCATAATGACACTAATCTTCGTACGAATCGTGAGTCACAAAGGGAATAACTTAGTAGGTTTCCTCTACCTGAGTTTGACACAGGTATTTCTTGAGTCAAATAGTATCGACTTATATTACTTTTTTATTTTATCAAGTGAGATATTTTTTACATTACTCAAAGCTCATTTTTTTGTTAATTGTCTTAAGTTAATTTATCTAGATTCTAGAAGCAATTTACAGAATTGTTTTCAAGTGTCATATGGAAACTATAAACGCATTAAAATAGACAATGGACCTGTTTAATCTTTATGTAGACCGCAAAACGCGTACCACTATACTCTATAAACTCCCGTTTTAAGCATGTCTATTGACAAACCAGAATATTATGTACGATGGTCCGGTTGTCGACTGATCCGGTGTACCATTTTTTAACCTTATTGTTGTATTAACGTCGAAAGAACAACGAGTTACGGGTATGTCTGCGACTGTACATAGGTTGCGTCGTAAATCATTCGAGTAATGCCTTCTCACTCGGTTACTCTACCAGGGTAACATAATGAAACGAGCGGTTAACTGGTTACAAATTTGCTTTCTTTTAAAATTTAAACCACTTAAAATTATTAATTAAACTTTAAGCAGAAACCGTAATCTTCATTGACAAAACAAAGTAGATATTTTAATAAACAAGTATAAATCAAGTTTATCTTTGTTGCTAATATTATCTACTTGACTTTTAACATTGGCACTATCAATTATTGTTGATATATAATTAGGATTTCAACAGATACAATAATAATAACTGATTTAATAGCCAGGGGCACCATCTTTTGATTATCATTATTATACTGTCATTATTCACAAATACCCATTCCATGTCAATAGAATCGCTTTTTTTTGCGATTCTGCGAATGCCTTTTTACTACTACCTACTACCAGTTTCGCCATATTTGAAACGTCTCGACTCTCGAGGCTCGAATATTTCTAATGGATTAAGTCTTAAATTTACTAACATAATTTATATCAATTGCTCACAAATTTATATAAATGATGTTAGTTAGCTCGTGGCTTTTCTAGTTATTAGTATCTTTCAAATATTTTGCCTTAGTTTGAACTTGCCTCATAGTTTATTAATATTTATAAAAGTAGCTAGCTGTTAGTTTATTATATAACTAGCAACTCGCCCCAGCTTCGCACGGGTGCTAAGTAATGATGTATTTTACATAATGAGCCTTCCTCTTGAATCACTATCCATTTCTGAAAACTGCATTAAAGTCTGTTGAGTAATTTAAAAGAACGAATGTTGTAAGCGAATAGGAAAGGAAGCGTCTTCATTTTATACCATAATATGTAAACAATGCACATGTTACATATGACATACTAATAAATACAGTAGAAATAAATTGATGAAAAAAAATACAATTTAATAATAAATATTTAATAGACTTACCCCCTTACTAATATAAAGATTTACACAATGGATAACATAAACAACGTTGCTGTCTTTGTCTGTTAAGTGACTTTTCCAACGCATCAGACAAAGACAGCAACGTTGTTTAAGTTATCCGTTGTTTACGTAAATCTTTTTATTAGTCCTTGGGGGTTAAAATATTATGCTTGCGGTATTAAAATAATACTGACAAGTGACAATCGAATTTGATAACTTCATTGGCACTGACGTTTGAATTATGTTTGAATCACGTATTCAGGCAGGTGACAGCTATTATGAAGGTTGGCATGAAAATTGAAATTATGTACATAATATTTCGAGATCAGTCTATTACTCATGGACACGCATATAATATTTGCAAAATGTTGCAAGTTTTGAGAATTAAAATTGGTGTATTGCTGTGTTATGGACAATGTCGTGTGTTGTGTTATACGGGATTTAGCTGCGAAATAACCTGAAAATGGCCGCTGCCTCCTCTGAGACATTACGCACAGTCATTGATTAGTAAATAGTTTATCTACTACGTAAGCGCATTCCTCAATTAGTGTTAGCTAAAGGAAGAACTTAGAATTAAATAGCTATCGTATGTCACCTACCCGATTTGTTCCCACTCTGGAAGCAATTTTAAAGACACGTTGTCTTACTTTAAAAAATATTTTAGTAATGACAACTGTCGACAGCTGCTTTACTAGCTTTTCAACGATAAGTTGATGTCGTAAATTGGTATTCCAATCGAGTGAAAATCAATCGATAGTTACGATCGGAACAACCAGGGCGCCATGAATTGTAAGGAGCCCGCGCGAAGGTCGACAGAACCAGTTTGGCAGGACAAGGTGCGGGTTAAGTTCAGATTCACCGCCCTTCATGTATCTACTATTTAAATGAGTATTCTGTCAATTATAAACCTGGCAAGGCGATTTTATCGATAGTATCTATCGCCAGTATTTAGATTCATGGTGATAGTTAACGTGTTTAAATAATCAAAAGTTAAAAACTATAACCCGGCTACTTGCGAAAATTATATTTTATAGCCATGTTATCCGGGCCATTATCACAGAAAAAATAAAATGTATATACACTATACATACATAGACTGCCAAAATCATTACCATTCCTTTGGCTTCTCCGTCGTTTATATCAGACATTTATGTCATTGATCAAAATGAAACGAAACTAATATTCAGAGGAATTAACAGAGGAAGCTGGCCAAAATTGTGCATGTCAAAAAAAGGTTTAAAGAACCCAAGTTTCGTTGTTACAAAGTGCGAACGATGTTTTTGGAAAGTTATATATGTGACTAATTTACTGTAATTTGGATGTTCTTACTTCCATATAAATTTTACTGATAAACAACCGTTACACGTAAAAGGAAGTCATTCATGTAATAAAATGTATCTTTATGGTATTTTACGAGCATTTCATTTATGCGTGAATAATTTTACTACTAGCAAAGGCGACTGGCAACTGGCAAGGCCTCTGTGTTATTAAATACATACTTACAATTACATACCATAGTATATAATATACATATTCAGTAAAATAACGGCTTTGCCACATGTGTCTACTCATAATTGAATATTTTCCAAGTACCATTTATGTCTTGACCGTTACTTATTTATGATCGTTTTATGCACAGTTTCTACAATATTACTAACGTCATTATAAAGTTCTACTTATGCTTCGTTGAGACGAGCTAAAATTATTTTCTAAACAATTTGAACCATATTTACCTGATTCTTCTAAATTCTACTTTTCATTTTACTGAAACGCTAATCAAGATTAAGAGCCCTCCTATTTACAGGCTGTCTCTGCTAGCCGTAATGACAAGGACAGCATGTGACTTGAGCGTCACTTAATTTAACTATAGTTTCAGTATTCGACCATTAGCTAAGCTTAAAAGTTTTAATACTTAATCTCACATGAAAATCCCTGTATAAAAAACTATAACGTAAATGTAAATAAAAACCAGCCAAAATGTAGAATCGTCAGTCATCAATGATGAATTCTTGATCATTAGTGATTAAAAAAGTAACGAGGCTGAAAAAAATGTTTATGATAGTTTTAATTCCTCACCGTTATATATGATATTGTTATGAGTTCTCACGCGGTTACATCTAACGACTATGCAACCTCGGTATAATGATTACAAGTACAAAAACATGAGATTTTTTCTCAAGTGATTCGAATCTGCGATCTCACGGATAACAGTCTCGTTTTGTTCGGACACTTTGATATGGTAATTGCAGTGCTGAGAATAAATATTTGGTTTTAAATATCTTACCATTTAATTTAAGGTCTTAACTTTTAGTATGTAATGTTATGTTTAAATTAAAAGATAGAAAGGAAATCGACGCAGATGGTTGGATGTTTGTTCTGTTGAACTTTTGTAGGCATGACAAAAATTAACAGTTTTATTATTTATTTAACTTATTGTACTTACATTATAGTGTACTTAGTGCATTAAAAAAAACCGTATCTACACGACTATTACTACGTATATTACGTAATTACCAATAACAATTTAGTACTAAGTGTAAACTTCGAAGATGTAACATGAAAATATTCAAAACGATTTGTACCTATTGAATAAGTACCAGTTGGCAGTTGCATATTTTGACACTAATCTGTCAAACCGCTGTGTTGACACGAGGGTGAAAACCGGTCAGCTTTAAATCTCCCCATTCTCCCCAACTAATAAAGTTTAATTGTTTTCTTCACACAACTGTTAAATCTCAATTACAGGGATACATTTTATTGCAGTTGTACTTATAGGTAGCTACAAAAATATAATGTAGTAATAATATTTCGTTTAAATTAAAGCTATCACTTAAATGTGAAATTATTAATGACTAGCTGTTGCCCGCGGCTCCGCCCGCGTTAATACAGTATCCCACGGGAACACTGCACTTTTTCGGGATAAAAAGTTGCCATGTTTCAATCCAGAGCCTAAACTACTACCATACCAAATTTCATCGAAATCCGTTCAGTAGTTTTTGCGTGAAAGAGTAACAAACGTCCATCCACTCTCACAAACTTTCACATTTATAATATTCGTAGAATTATTACTATTAATGTAGGTACATGGTTTTCGATTCCCAACTTTTAATATACAATAGTCATCGGATGGATGACCACACTTGCCCTAGTAGTTTCCATACGAGTTACGATATTCGCATACACGGTACACCTAAAATCAATAAGTATTTTTCCCTACAGAAAAATTGTTTGAAGTATGGTGGTAAGTATGATGGAGGGATACATATATTACACAAGAGACCACCTCTTGTGTAATATATCTATCCCTCCATACCAGTGATGTTAACGATATGACATTTCGGATCTGGATACGGTTACGGATATGGAAATAAATTATCACGATATATACGATCGAAAAAATCGATCGAAGATCGAAATAAACGATCATCGGTTTACTGATATTCAATAATTTCGGATTATCCGTTAGTTTCAGATAATTTCGGTTTATGACGAATGTAAGTAAAATGCTAATATGTAAAGCTTAGGCAATAATTTGGCCCAAAAAACCCGTAAGTCGAGACGGCCGGTAAATTAAACGAACATGTCATTATACTCAGTCTATATCCGTAATCTGTAATAGGCTAGATGACTGAATTTTTTTATTGGATATTTGAATAGTACTCTTAAACACGAGTAACTTCTCTTATGAAATAGTATTATCAAAGGTCAATATTTTCAAAGGTTTGTTTACAAATTTTCGCTAGTCTCGTGAAAACGCTCCATACTAAAGTCGTACCTCGCTGTTACGTCACGCCTAGGATAAAGTGTATGAACTTTGAAGTATAAGGCCGCAGGAAAATTTGTAAATATCTCCGATGTTTATGCGTTTAAGTTCATACTTAGCATAATTAATGTTTTTGTATATGATGTAAGTAAACTGATGACGTAGGTTTGTTTACTAATTTAGAAAAAAAAACACTTTTTTTCTAGTTTTTAGATCTCTAGTTACTAAACTACACATAAAATATTGTACTTTTTACATTTATCAAGTTGTAATAAATACCTTCATTTATTTCTGAATATATCAATTCAAATCAATATTTTACATGTAGTCATCATCCCCATTATCAGAAGCTTTAGCCCAAGCGCGCACTGGCGGCCAGTCCGCAATATATGCAAGCGGCCGCGCGCACTGATGATACAATTCATACATTTCGGTGGCCGCAAATCGTAATATTGAATTCGGTTACGGATAGTTATTTATTTCGGATATTCGATAGTTTCGGTTACGAGTACGGAGCTCCATACATCCCTGCTACATACTACCGAGCCCTTTAAATTTATATTCAAAATGTGTATCTTATTACTGTTCTTTCATAACTCGCGAGGGTCATAAGTAACTTTAAGCTCCTTAAATAAGCCTTTTACTAAAATACTTCAATTTCCTGTTTAGAGGCATGTTTATGAATTATGGAAGGGTGAAAACAGGTTTTAATATAAATTAATTTAAGTTTAACTCTGGATTTGATATCTATGGTTAACTTTTCGATTTATTGTTGTAAGTTAATGGGATATCTTATTCAAACATTTAATTTGTCAAAGTTGTTGAGTGTTCTATCTATAAAATGAGACTTACTTTTATTTGTCATGTTTTTTGTCATCGATTTCTTTATTTTCATGAAGGGTTAAATATCTTTTTTCTTTTTCGACTTTTTTATTATTAAAGTTTTATTTATAAATTTTATAAATTATTAAAGCACAACCTTTTTTATTATTAAAGTGCTAACACACATACGGATTCGGTACGGAGCGGACCACTGCGGTCCATTGGTCCGCTCCGTACCAAATCCGACCGTGTGTAGAGTAGTCCGGCGAACATAATTATTATTGAGTTCGCCGCGGTTCGCATCGGATATGGTACGCTTCGTACCAAATCCGCGCGTGTGTAGAGTTGTCGGGCGATTGGGCTGGATAAAGATCTCAGTGTTGCCAACTTAGGGATTTTCCCCCCAAAATTAGGGAAAATAATCTACGGGGGTTTACTAGGGGCAGGAGTTTTAAAGTTTACTCTTTAAGAATCAAGTTTATATGTGTATATAGCCCGGGTATGAAAATTTATAGGGATTGAAATCAGATTAAGTGACACGTTAGTTTAATGTCATTTACGCGTAAGTCTTCGTGTTAAACACAGTTTTTCTATTTTATTATCTATTATACCTCTAAATAGTAGAAACTAATCAGGGTCGAATTAAGGGTTAAGTTTAGGGAGAAATGTCTTTGAGAGTTGGTATCACTGCACGATTTCAATGGACTGCAGGAATCATCGTCGTCGTCGAAAAACAGCACTGTAAATAGGATTCTGTGCTAATAAAATAGAGTTGAAAATCGAACACACGAGTGTCGAGTTTTCAATTCGGTCTGCTGGACCAAATCCGTGCCTTTGTAGCAACATCGGATTCGGTTCGCGGATATGGTCCGCGGACCAAGTTCGAGTGTCTGTTAGCAGCTTAACACTATTAATGCGCCTTAAAATATTATTAAGTTCAAAAATCGTATCAAATATTTATTTCAAAGAAAATAAAGCGGCTAGCGTTCACATTATATTATCGTTTAACAAGACGATAACGCTTGTTTCCTACACGCTATGAGCTCTTGGTACATTGATTTGCGATATGGAAGCATAATCGAAACATGAAAATTCCCCTGTGGTTTTTCCTCGAGGCTCACTTTCTGTTGCTTTCTAAGCTTAGCATGCGTGACTGGGGAGTGTTAAGCTAACGGTTTAAACTAATAACAAGTTAAAATTAATTGTCCATAGGCATTTATTAAATGCACAGTGCACACATTGTTATTGAAAGTTTTTCGAAGCCTGAAGCCAAATAATCTAATCTACGAACAAACAATTTAACCTCACTCAGCATTTATTAAATCTCGCTCAAAGGTGTGCATATTTAACCGGGAACGCCTTTGTACTGGCCACATAGGAATTCGATATTGCTACCGAAGTAACGTCATAGATAGCAATACTAACCGCAGATAACGTCGTCCTTTGTTTAATTTACTGGGACAAAATCTGAAAGCAAGGGTAGCTTCGGTTTCCATAACAACCGCGCCCCGCGCCGCAGCGTGTTTCCCCTCCCGCGCGAGTATCGATCGCGTCCCCCCCCCCCTCGCGCCACTCCAAATCAAATTACACGCGCGCGGGGCGGTTGCTGGTACAGTCGACCGCGCCGTACTCAATCAACATTGTATTGGCGTAATAGTATTTTAATTCTATTGACGCTTTTGACTGTAGCCCTGGTAATTGGTTGTTTGCAAATTAGTTACACAATGTTTCAATCGGGCGATGAATTGGCTCGTATGGCTGATAATGGAGATTGATGATTTTAAAAGGTCAGATGACCAATTAACTTATCCGAATTCCCAACATGCTCTGTATGCAGCTGGATACTTTTTGTAGCCACTTCGTAAAAGGGTCTTTATGGCGCCTTGTCGCCGGACCGCCTCGTAAATTGAGAATGAATTTGAAAACAACCTCCTCGAAATCCTGCGAACCTCGTGAATATAAAATGGAAACAATTATAATATGACAGAACAAGGAAAACTGTACATCGGATTTGTATTGCGAATTTTTTGTATTTTCTAGCGTATAAAAATTTATTTCTTTCGCCGTATTTCTAGCGTGGGCGGGCGCGGGTAACATAGGATTATAATAATGTATCAGAAAATAAAATTTGTTTTATCGGGTAATATCCATAAAATAATGCTTTGAAATACATTAAATTAATGAAATATGTATTCTTAAGTGTCAATAATCCCTATGATTACGTTCGGTTTCATCGTGAAAAACATGAGTGAAATTTTATTTTTCGTAATTTTAATGGAACTGGACTGATGTTCTTTTAATTAATGTAATACATTAATTATTATAGTTTATAATTATTATTGCTCCTTAGTTAGTTCACACTACCTACCGCGCGTTTGATATAATTTTATTACACGTTGATCTATCATCATTTGTCATCTTTGTCAATCTGTAACAACATTTTTTTTTACTTTTTTATATCTATGAGGCAAAATAATATATATATATATATATATATATATATATATATATATATATATATTGTATATGTTACAATATAAAATTAATATAGCTGTCTCTCACATTAACGCGCGCGATAAGCTACATCGTATCGTATAATGTGAAAACGCTTAATACGCGAAGCAAAAATCACGTTTTCTCGATTTTAGACCTATTTTAAGGGGCCATCCATCCTCACAGTCCAGTCTGTAAATCCAGCAGACTGTCAATAATTTATTTATATCGTTTCATCTGTAAATAGTAGTAAATATCCAGGAGGACCAGAAGGCTGAGTCGGCTTCAGCTAGGCTTCAGCCTAGGGCGGTAAATTTTAGGGGGTGGCAAAAGTTTTTTTGTGTTGTTGAAATATAAAAAACATTATTTTTTGCATACAAAAATTATTCTCGAAAATTTATAAAAAATTAATATTTTAGTACTGTAGGTACAGTACTTTACACTCTAACGTCGAGCTAAATGCTTGACGTCTTACGTCTCACGTCTTAATTTTTGCAATTATATTTTTGCAAATTTTTGTTTTGCAAATTATCGCATAATATTCAAAAAACGTTTCAATATTATAAAATACAATTTAAAATCAATAATTTTTAGATAAGAGCGGCGGGCAGCGGTGGGTTTCTTTTGAGATTGAGAAGATATGCGACTCTGCAGATTTTGACAGTGTGTCATTTGTTTTGGTCCATAGGGATCAAATAGGGATTTTCCAATAGAAACCTGCAAAATTTTTGAGAGACATTTTTGCTCGCACGCTCCGCTCGTTCGCTTTCAACGTGTAGAACATACTAATGTTATTTCTAATATTTAATTACTAATATTTAGTAGTCTATGGTATATTTTGCGCTGTTGATTATTTCAAAGAGTAAACCCCTTTCAGATAGGTGTTTGTTACAAATTAAACCAGTACAATTAAAAAAAAATGATTTATCCGATTTTCTCCCGCGAAATTACCTCACACTCCTCCTGTTTATTTGATAGCTGTCTGTTGTGCAGTGTGTGGTCTAGCGTTGGCCACTGCTGCTTCAGCAGTGGCCTAGAGCGAATGACCAACCTCGGTTGTTTAGCAGCTTGCTTTTTTATCATGATTTGAAGTTGCTGGCAATATACGTCTGCCGTAATCGTCTGGCCAGATTTAAGAAAGCTGTAATGACCGACACCGGCACTAGTCCACCAAACGCTCACAAGTAACTTTTTTTGAGTCAATTTTCGCTTGGGGCAGGCTTTGGCTGGTTCGCCAGGGTTCAGCCATTGCGATGAACGTTTCCGACTATCGTACAGGATCCACTTTTCATCACAGGTAATGATTCCATTTAAAATCCCTTCATTATTGTGCCGGTTGAGTAATGTAACGCAGCAATCAACGCGCCTTTGTCGGTTTGCTGCAATCAATTCATGAGGTACCCACCTTTCAAGCTTTTTCACCTTCCCAATTTGCTTCAAGTGGATTAAAACAGTTTTATCACTAACACAACAGCCTGCAGCTAACTCGGACGTGGTTTGCCTTCGATCCGCTTCCACAATAGCCTTCAATTCTTCATTATCAACTTTGGTCTCCGGCCGTCCACGGGGCTTGTTCTACAGGTCGAAATTTCCAGAACGAAAACGTTGGAACCAAAAACGCACTGTGTTTTCTTTTGCGCCACCGCCGCCATACACATCATTAATCCTTTGAGCCGATTCTGCAGCACTGGTACCACGGTGCAACTCGTACTCGAACGATAATTAACGTAACGATATTTCAAGTTTTCCATTTTGTAAACAGAGTGACGCAAAGAAAAAACCAAAAGAGGAATAACAAATTAATTACCTACGGTTTTGCGAAACACAAATGCATGAGTAAATAGCGGTATAAATTTGAAATTGGAATTCCTAACCAAAGAAGATTTATATAATATTTGAGATCAAAGTGGCCAGTACGACAAAACGCCAATTTCATATGTAAGGACCTAATATTATCATTATAAAATATTTTGCGCTGTTGTTTTTATTTAAAGATTACACACTTTCAAATAGGTATTTGGTACAAATTTCATCCAGGACAATTATTGTAAAAAACTAAAATTGTACTCTTGATTGGTATAAAAAGAGTAATTCTGAGATGGAAGTTTGGGGGGGAGGAGCAAATACTGAATAGCCTATGGGCGGCAAATGTGTACATCCGGCACTGTAAATTTTATTGCGTATGCGTAGGAGGCAAAAAACCCTAAAAATGTAAATACAAATTATGGTCGAATTTCGACCAAAGGGCGATCTCGAGTTTATTTTAATAAATCGTACATTAATACAGAATAGAAATTAAATATTTTTGAGGACTAAATGTTAGCTAAAAGAACCTGAATGAGGGTCTTAAACTAATCACATTACTCAAGAGATGAAGAACACAAAAATAATACATTTCGCTTCAGAGACCAAAGCTTCATTTGAACACGGTACACGGTTGACTTTCGAGTTCTGTATTATTATTCAACTAAATTTTAGCAAAGAGCTCCGAGCAGAAAATTACGGGCTGCATCCAAGATTTATGTACGCGGAACTAGACTCTCTATAGAGAGTACCCCTGTATATTCCTGTCTATAGACATAGAGTTCTATGTGCGCTTCATTTATAATTTTATTGCGGGGTATGTCATAAGGGCACTTTAGTTTTATCTACGCGTGATTAATATGGAGTATACTGCGTAGTATCTGCGTTGGAAGTTTCGTTCCGCTATTATTACGATGCTTTAGGGTTTTTTCCATTTCGCACCGAAACGAAACGATAGGTGACATGGCGCTGCATTACTGAACTTTATTCATTACACAATAAGATACACGAGGAAACGAAGTTCGAATATCAAGTCGCACCGCGCTGCTGTGCGCATTTGCAGTGTATGCAGTATGACTGATGTCATATGAAACGTGTATTTTTTTTTGTGTTTTGTGTAGTGTATAAAGATCAATTATGAACAGCTATCTTAAATATGCAGCGCCGCGTAGCGCCGCACACCGACGCGGTGCCGCAGTTTATCTTGATTGAATTTACATGAGTAATTCAGGAAATGTAACTATGATAGTAATATTCTACTAGACTACCTATGTATGTACCGGAGAGTTGACAATTTGACGGGCGACAGATTGTAATATAACAGTCCGTTAGATTATAATGTAACGAAAACTATTGCGTTCAACTGTAAGCAGTATGTTCGGGTTCACAATATTTCGACATTTTACAAACTCACTAATTATATTACTATTTACAATCTTACAAAATATAGTTTACAAATTTACGGTGACATAATATATAAATATACAAGTGTAAATGAGTTTAAAGTATATTTTGTGAAAGATGTATGAAATTGGAGGTATTCATTAGATTCGACAAATGTATTGCCAATGTTCTTAGTCTGAGAAAAACAGTTTTTCTTTTTACGTATAAAGAAATTAATAATACCGATACAAGAAAATAAAATAAATCGAGTCCAATATTTTCAAGATACTCCTGATGGACAAAATTTAATTTTAAAACACTTTGATTTAAGAAATATATTTATAAACTATTATATATTATATTTTTTCATTTCTGCACGCCCCTTACTATTAGACCATAATAAATTCTTATCTGATCAAAAGATAAAATGTAGTATTTCTTTTTAAATCTAACCTCTATCTAGAATCTAGATGTCATAAGATAAGATTAAAAGCTTTGATTTTAAAACGAAAACCGTCAAAAATATAGTTGGATTTTTTGTACGTGATACGTATGGTTTGTAACTTAAGTAAAAAAATAGCTGTTTAATTTGAAGTTATAATGTGGAAGCAAAATAGAGAGATCCCAAAGTTATATGAGACGGTAAACAACGAATCTTGTATTTTCTTCTATATAATAATAATAACGTTGCCTGCGTCGTCGTGCGCGTAAAAGTTAATCTTGCGAAAACCGTACATTTTTCGGCGATAAAAAGTAGCCTATGTCTTTCCCCGTGGTCTACTCTATATCTATGCCAAATTTCATCAAAATCGGCCCAGTAGATACGGAGCCAATGCAAAGAAACAAACATGCAAACCTTTTTTTTTTCTATTTATATTATTAGCATAGATATTAGTTTCGTTTTCGTATCTATACGAGGTATACCGTATATCAATGGCATTTGGCCATATTTTTTCCTTACTTTTTACTTTTGTCTATACTCAACATATTTTATATTAAAGAGATTTCTCATTATATCATCGCTCTTCATTTCAGAAAATATTTAGGATAAGCTGAAAATAATGATACCGATATCTACCTATCTTGATCGGTAATAACTAATAAGATATCAGAGATAGTCATATATAGTATTTTACAACAAAAATGGTAGATTTTGTCTACGGCTTTGTCTACAAAAACAATTACACTTTCGTAATAAATAAATGGGCAGCCGTTTAGCGCCCTAGCAAGCAGCAGCTGTCAGCTGTTCAAATACCGTTTATTCCTCAGAGCAATAACATAGCATAGAGATCCGGTTATTAGCAAGAGGAAAATCATATTATATCGTTTTTTATCCCCCTATACGACACATGCCAATGAGGAAGAAAGATATATCTAATTGTTCGTTACATACCTACAGTTTTTGTATGTGGCTCGAGTTTGTACACCGATCTGTCTGAGGTTGGTTACAAGATGTATGATAGCAGTTGACAGCAACTCCATATGTAAATATATCCGTACGCCAGTGATGTCCCTAGTCGGCATTTTATGTCGATAAAAAAACAAAATGAAGAAGAAAATGCTAATCTTTACCTATTATAAAATTAAGTAATTTCTGTTCGCTTAGATATTTTAAACTACTTAACGGAAGTTAGTGCTGTTTGCGGCCAATAGATAGAATGATTCAAGAGGAAGGTTTATGCGTAATGACCTATGCACCTGTGCATAGCCGGGGCGGGTCGCTACTCGCTAGTGATATATAAATTATTATAAGGCGATCAAAAACGAATTTAAGCAGTATTATCTACAAATTTATTAATTTATGCCGTAATGAAGTCTGTTGGGGGAGCTCGTTTTTATTAACAGTAAATGATAGCCATACACCATACACTAGACAGGCTAGTCCAATCGACTTGTCAGTTCCAATTTCTGTATTGATATATAATCGGTTGTCTGTAAAGTCGGTTTACTGACGATAGTTGAACGTGACAACGTCATAAGAAAATGCTGATAGATCGCTCACTCAAGTAGGAGAGAGACAGATTCCGCGCTCTCGCTTGCACTTCAAGCCTTAAATGGAACGCCTCAGAGCGAGGTAACGCCGCATGAGTCATGTTTTTTCGTGCGTGCAGCCGGCTCCATCGAGTTATAAGACGTTGTCATGTCAAAAACAGTATAGACTGTCATTTTTGAAGAGTTTTGTCTTTGTGCATTTTTCCCTTGAGTTGGGGTAAAAAAAATAATAAGCAAGATGTTTATTATTAACTTATATTTATACTATTTATTAACAATTGGACAACATTTGTTAGCTTACAAGTTACGAAAACACCAAAAAGCTCGCAGATTGTCACCGCAGCATGGAGGTAAGTATGCGAAGGAACAAGAGCACAGCAGTCCGTTTACGTGGGAGGGCCACGCTTTGGCACGAATTGTCCGGCTGGATCAGATAAATACCACGGCCTCTGGATACTCAAGGGGTGGTTGGGGATTTTAAAGGTCAGGATCATACTTGTAACTCCTCCTATTGCGAGTATCTACAGGTGGCGGTAATCGCACTCCATCAGGCGATCAGTCTGCTAGTTATCTGGTCCATTAAAAAAAGTATATAGAAGTATCCTTGCAAAAGGCCACCTTATTTCCTGAAAAACCAAAAGCAAGGTTAAATTTGAAAATTTGTGACATGCTTTTGTGATAATGTTTAACCGTTGTTACTCCATTGCAGGAATAAAAAATAAATGCACCACACTATTATTACTTCTAATTTGTTTAATTATTTAATTAGTAAATATAAAGTAGGCAAAACATTTTTCTTTAAGCGTCTCTTTCTTAATCTTTATAATATTTTGAAGGGTTATCGATATCCTAAACATCACTATGTAAATACACAACCTCTGCGATTTATACAAAATGTCTATTATATATTGCCAAAATTGGCATATTATTGGACACTTAACATGTTTATCTACTAGAATATATTAATTTCGGTCTAATTGCTTGTATTTATAAAGTCTGAAACAATTCTAAACATACCGGTGAAAAGTTAATACTTCTTCACAATTTTCTTTCCTCGCACTTCGCAAAGTTCGTTTTATATATACCTCCATAAAACAAGCCATAAATTTCAGCACTTAATTGAATATTTCTTTTGACGTGATAACGTCTTATAAATCGATGGAGCCGGCTGCACGCACGAAAAAACATGACGTCATGCGTTACCTGTTACCCGTACCGCTACCAAGTACTTTACCTCATTATTATTATTATTGTTGTTGTTGTTGTTGTTGTTGTTGCTGTTGTTGTTGTTGACGTTGTCACGTTCAACTATCGTCAGTAAACTGACTTTACAGACAACCGGTATGCTTTTTATTTTACTATACTTATAGTATCACTTAAGTAAATAAATGATATATTAACTCAATTTACTTCTCAATTGAGAGCTTGTTACAAATGACATTAGGTGTAAGCTGTCAGTACTTCAGTTGCCAACATTGAGACAGTAAATTGCTACCAATTTAAAATGTCACTTAAACGTAGCGTTATAAAGTCGTAATTCCAACGTCGTAAAACTGGTCACCAACGCCAACTTGAAAAGACATGGAGAGATGGCTTTCTCTTTCTCTCTTATGGGGTTTTGCCTTTGATATTTTGTGAGACAAATAGTACTACGGCTTCGATTTTAGCCTTCTTCCATGTATATCCGTGGTTTATTCGACTCCCATAAATAAGTAATATTAGCTAAATGCTCGCAAATATATTATTGTTACTTTTCCTAAAGAAAGAAGCGAAAGAAGTAAGCAATATTTGCTAAATACAAACTATTACTGCTTGAATATTGCTTTTGTTAGTTTAATGCTCTAAGCTTCTGGTCAATAAAAGATTTTCTAGAGTTTCCACGCGGCACGAGGTGTCTCGCACAATATATAATTTTTTTTTTAAATATTTGTTTAAAATGTGTCGATCAATCAATATTTTCGTTTTAAATTTTAGCACATAATATTTAGTGACCCTACTGTCAATGTTTCCCTAAACAAAGACTAAAATCATAATACAAAATATAAGTTTAAATTAAAATAGTCTAAATGAAAAAACACTTGTCTGGTCTAATGAAACCACTTTGTATTATTGTGTTCTGAGACAACTTACTAATTACCAACATAACATTTAAGCGATAAAAACGAATAACCAATTGTTTTGTGCGTTATTTTAAATGTAACAAGTTTCCGTAAATGGATACCTGAACTGTGAACCATTTTCTGGGATATTTATTTACGTTATATATTTTAGGGTATACATTAACGATGCACACGTTTAAAAAACAATGATTTCAAAACTAAGGATGGGCTATGACTTTTGACAGAAAAAATCTTCATATTATAAATAAAAAAATACGCAATCTTGATTTATGAAGGTTTTGTAAAATAAATGTGGTATGAAAATGGTGGGTGGTGGTGTGAAATAAAACTGATATTGACAAAATATGTCAAACCTCAACTGCCCCAAAACAAACCCAAAAATGGGCGGTTTAAGTGTTTAATTTTTTGCTTCAACATGCCTCGTCTATGATATAATCTTATACTTTCAACGAGACAATCATATTGTATAATTATGTATAATTGATTACTCGAAAACGGCTGTACCATGAAATTTAGTATGCAGGGAGTTTTGGGTGAAAAAAATCGATCTAGCTAGGTCTTATCCCTGGGAAACTGCGCATTTTAAGCTATATATATATATATATTTTTTCTTTCGTCGTGCAACAATATGTCAATAGTCAGTCAGTTTTAAATATTGTGTGTAGCAGTGGCGAAGGCTTCTCCTTCATAGGGAAGCCCTTGCCAATATTATAATAGGTAGAGATTTGAATAAGGCTCCTGCAAAGGTAAGTGGTAAATGAAGCCGACAGGAATGGAGTTATAGGAACCCCACGCCACTGGTGTGTAGCAAAATATTTTGAATGAACATGGGGGGCGTATTTTGTGCTTGTGAGTGTACATTATACAAGCTGTTGCAGCAGTTAGCCGTTACCTAGAATTTGAATATTCAACATAGTCATAATTAAATTAGGTTTAGCTTGCATTGCACATTATAGCAGCATAATAATAATAGCTCCCCACACCGATTTCGGTGACTGTGGTCGGTTTCATTGAAACCAGGTCAGCTACGCAGGTGTTATTTTATAGTGCCCAAGTGTGTGCGCAGTACACAAGCGCAGTCTCTCCTCCTTTACTCTCGTAACCCAGTGGGACGCACAGACCGACACGACTGGCGAGAGATCAGGCGCAGATCCCGACCATTTATATGGCCATCCGACGCGTGGACTATCTTTCTTGTCAGACAATCGGGTGATCAGCCTGCATTGTCCTAACCGAACTCTGAAACAACATTTTTATGTTGTTCCAATGCCGGAATCGAACCCACGACCTCCGAGTCGAGAGCCGAGCTCTAAATCATTGGACCACGGAGACTGTTGCAGTTGGTTTGCAGTATAATACAGTAGTAACATAATATGCGATATAATAGTATCAACACGTGAACATTACGACCGCGTCAAAACGAAAACAAGCTGTATAAAATCGAGGACATTCGAACCATTTTTGAACCTTATTGTTATAGTAATAAGGTCGAAGTGTAAACCGGAAATGTCCTCGACCGTACCAATAAAATCGATTAGGGTGAAACCGAGGGTTACTACGAGAGAATGTCGTGCATTTGTCTCCCATAGTAATGGTGTTGAAAGTGAAAATCAGACTGTACCGCATTTTATATTATGTCAATAACGATACGAAATAGGTAAAGAATGGACGTTTAAAGCTACGTTTAGACGAGCGTTTTTTTGTGTTTGCGACAGAAAATCGATGAGTTCTTTTTACATTTTACAGTGCAGTGGTTGCGACCACGAAAAAGCTCTCGTGATTCCCTGTGATCGTCTTCCCTAGATACGCCAATATTAACCGAGTTATTATTAGTCACTTCTTAGTATAAAGTATTTACATACAGAAATTAAGAAATACTATGTACTGTAATTTTTTTTCTTTAATTATTATTAGTTTTCGGTTTCTAAGGCTTTTATCGGCAGTTTATCTATAACACGTTTGCGTCGATAGCGCTATCGAGTAGACAAACTACCGACAAAAAAACTCAGAAACCGGACATAAGTACCTATGTATAAAAAAATAGAAAACCGAATCTGTACATTATTAAATACCTAATAATATTATGTTTATTTAGTACTTTATATTGGCAGCACGGTGTATACAAATCAATATTAATACCGTAGATCTTTATTTCACACTTTATATTGGCAACACCGCACACAAACAATATCGTAGATTTTCATTTCATACTTTATATTGGCAAGTGCACAAGAGCTACACATAAATAATTTCCGTTCTTCTAATGTGCGAAATATTTAAACAGCTCGGTTATAAAGAATGTTATCGATGCTGGGATACTCTGGCACATGATGACTCCCAGCCCCATGTTGATAAGCCATTCTTGAACCGGCGCCAGCTGTGATAATTTATTTTTAATGGACTCTTGAGCATTTCAAAGCGATTTGTGCATTCTCTGGACAATGTCTTTTGTAAATTTTTCAACTATTACTTGGACGTGTGTAAATAATAAAATAAAACAATTTGTGTCAGCGTAACTCGACCTTAATATTTTCCGCTGCCACCAAAAATATATCATTATTCTAAGAGTTTTGAAATCTTTGTTCTAATAGGATTATAAATGCGTTTGAAATACATAATATTATAAAGTATTTATCATGTAATATCAAGGTCTAGGCGTGATATGAATGTCAAAATTTACCAATGAATCAATACGCCGTTTTCGTTAACCAATCATAGTGAGCCATTTTGACATAATGTGTACGTATGATTTTGGTCGTTTTTTTTTTAAATATTAAATTTAAATTAGATCTAAATAGAGTGTATAGTCAATAGTTATTTTATGTATAATTTGAATGCTACCTACTCGATGTATCTTGACAAACAGAAGAGTTGCACGATACTGTAATAACAGTTTTATGATTAATCTTTTATATTTCGTTATGAAACATCAAAGAAACCCAATTAACTGTCTCAGCGAAGCGAAATCGAAGAAATATGAGTACTCATACAAACGAAGGAAACTATCTCAAAAGTAAAGACAACTGATTTTAATGATCATAATATTTAATTAAATACACGAATAAATACTTTATTAAATAATCGTGTTTGAAGGGTGAAAAGTAAGCTACAGAACATTATGTTCTGTGGCCTCTGCTTACCTAGTACCTACTAGGTACCAGTAGTAAATACTATTTAGTATGGAAACTTTCAGTACAGTTTTATGGGCGAAGGAGTATGAAATTTGGCCGGAATTTGAAATTTGAAATTAAATTAACGTTTATGTGGATAAAGGTGTGCAGAAAGCTAATATTTTTATATAATGCTTAGAAATACATAAAATATAAAAAAAATACAACAACACACACTTCCTCGGAGTAGTAACACACACTACCGTGCGTTTGATAGATACAATTTTGTTACCTTACCCTTACCTTACCCTTATAAAGTTCAAAATTAAAAATTACATTTTAGTGCTAATTGCGACCCCTAAGTAATATTAAATTTACTTATTACTTTTTCTATCGTTAAATTATTATTCCTCAAATTTAATGTCATCGTTAATTTGATGTTAATTATCAGAGAAAATATCCTTATTTCTAAAGATAGTTTACTTTAGGTTTAGAAGATGAACGATATTGTATAATATTAATTCTCGGCTGACTGAAACGTTTTGGCCGCGAGCCAATGTTCAACGTTAGGTATGCGGATGTAAACAAATTACTCCCTTACAAATTAACATTCAATTACTGCTGTACGATTTGTATGGAGTCATCAAAGAAATACCGTTTTATCCAAGAAACGGCTACGTGAAAGAGACATTTCATTTCTACATAATATACCTACACTTAAATTTTGTTGGAAACATAAATGACATGAAACTAGTCATTTAAATTTTTCGACGAATATTCTTTTAAAAGGAGAATCCACAGTAAGGATATTTAATTTTTAGCAGAACGACGTATGTGCCTCTAAATTGGTTTATTTTTTCGACGATAATAAATTGATTACGATTCGTCATGCTAAAAAGGACGATGTATATAAACATTAATTTTCAATGGCTGTACATAATTAAGTCTGTTTGGATGCTCTAGAAGTAATTAATTAAACGCGGACCCGTAAGACACATGTTGTGAATTCGAGATTGCCGTGACCTCAGAGACTCGTGACTCGATCGGCGTGGCCTCACTAGGGCTACCTCCTGATATATCCTGAAATCATAGTATTCTACTGAACATGATCATCATCATCACCTAACGTTGGTACTGCTGGGGCTCTCCTTTGTGAGTAGGGAACGCCTTCATATAATTTAAATGTTAGATATTATATTAAGTACAAGCAATAAAATAAGTTGCCTTTAATAGAAGATCATAAAACATTAACTAACAAATATACTTTAAAGTAATAAGGTGAATGTCAGATATCCACTTTATAGACGTAAATAACTTACGGCCCGTTTCAATGACCTATCTATCTATTTGTTAAAAACGTCGTCATTCAATAATTTGATGGTTTTTTGCGATACAAGTTTGGCGTTTCTAGATAGGTTATTGAAACGGGCCATTAGTTAACTTAACTTTAACTTGACAGTATCATTAAATCAAATTAACGTTAGAGGTTGTACAACCGTGCCACATCTTAAAAGGAATGATATCTCTTCAATTCATAAGTATATTGTGAGGTACCATTTAAATTATTTCGTAAGAAAATGTAAAATTCTTACTTAGAAATTTGTTAATTCTCATCTAGTAACCCTGCTCTCGAGATGTACTAATAAACACCTACGAAGCACCGCACGTACAGCGACGCTCCGTACGAACACAAATTGCTTTTGTTCGCAGCGGACGTGTTTTGATCTACAATTATATTGACGTGTGATGGACCTACAATACAATAATTACCTATTACAGCTTTCACAGTTACAATATCCATAAAACATTTCCATGTTGATCTATGACGAATGCGTCTCTCTAACAAAACTCTTAGATCCCTTATTCTGGTACGCTTTTTTTTTTCAGTTATTTATTGATGTAACTTTTGTTTGAAATTGTTAGTATCTTAGATCACGTATAATCTTCATGACTCCAAGTAATTGCTTTTAGTAATGAAACATTAAATAATGTTAGGTTTGGTTTACGGATCCTGTTTAGGCTAGGATATTGTGACTTAAAATCAACCCAAAAAACATGACCATATAAATACAGTGACTATAATAATAATAATATCTATGGATGCTTCACACCACGTCAATCTGGCCCCGTACTAAGTATCCGAAGAACTTGTGTTACAGGTACCAGAAAACGGGAAGTAATTATATTATGTATGCAATAAGATATGAAGCATTCCGATATCATACTTTTAATGAATAGTTAAAAAAAACTATAAACCGACTATGCAAATGATACAGCCTGTGTTACTCGCGTCATTACTACAAATCTATTGAGCACATTCATTAAATCGGATCAGTAATTTAGGCGCTACGATGAGACAAACATACATACATACACACATAGACGGCCAAAACCATTACCCTTCCTTTTAGCTTCGCCGAAGTCGGGTAAAAATCATCCTTAAAACTGCCTAAACTACATAAGTAGTTCGTTTTATAGTATTTGCAACTTGCAAGGTGTGCTGGGTTTCTGTTATTTTTCCATCGCATTGTTTCACTGAAGCTGTCTTTACTCTTTATTATTCACGCAACGTAATTCCATTACGAATAGCAAATACTTCAATTGTGACAGACTGACAAATGACTTAATGTGGATCGCTGAAGGTTGGGTATTGGGTAAACAATCTTGCAAACTTCTATGGAGAATATTAACTATTTAATAGTCAAGAGAGACTACGGTATTGTAATTTTTTATGGTCATTCGGGATTTTTAACAGCCTCCGTGGTCTAGTGGTTGGAGCTTGGCTCTAGACTCCGAGGTCGTGGGTTCGATTCATTGGAACGACAAAAAATGTTGTTTCCAAGTTTGTTTAGGACAATGCAGGCTGATCACCTGATTGTCTGACATGAAAGATGATCCATGCGTCGGATGGGCATGTAAAAAATCGGACCTGCGCCCGATCTCTCGCCAGTCGTGTCGGTTATCCGTCCCACTGGGTTTCGAGAGTAAAGGGAGAGAGAGAGAGAGTGCACTTGTGTACTGCGCACACACTTGGGCACTATAAAATTACTCCTGCGTAACTGGCCTGGTTTCAATGAAACTGGCCACCGTCACCGAAATCGGTGTGGGGGAGTTATTCGGGATTTATTTATAACATTTTTTGAAGACCAACTCTCGTAACTAAAACTGTTCTATTTTATTTCCTCTTTTTTCCATCCTGTATTACAGGATGTCGTCGCATTAATGTACGACTGAATGGCTCCCAGTGTCAGCAAGTACCTGACTCCAGCTCAAATTAGTTAGTTTTAATTACGAGAATTGGCTCTCTCAACTAAAAAAAAAACATTTTCTAAATACTTAGAAGATCTATTTCGATGGTGGCTGTAACATAGATACGTAATTAGGTTAAGTGACTAGTAGCATATATTAGTCAAGTGCATCCTAGTGTTTAACCCTTAATCAAATAAAGGTAGATATATTACCACTTTGTTTTCTTTTAAAAAATCGATTCGATTTAAAAAATCGACAATTAAGATCAATTTTCGATATGGTAACACTTAAAGATATCGTGGTCACATCATTATATTTTTAAATATATTTTTTTACTTATCTATGCCATCTTACAACTTGTCAACGTCATTTGTCACTGTCAGGAAATGTCAAAGTCAACCAAACGGTTTTGGTGTGAAAAAATTCAAGTTTTTAGCGCGCGTTTTTGGTATTTTTGAAACTTTGTTCAACGAAAATTCTGATATTTGTTTTTTCGATTCAAATTCCTAAATTATAACATAATATATTGTATGATCTCACTTATAGGCAGCGTCCGCAATTGATTTATTTATATAATTTAGACATTTCAAAGAAGTGGTAAATAGTTTACCACTGTCCGATCCCGTCTTGACAAAAGTTTGATGATATATATAAAAAAAACAGTTTTTTGTATGTGCACGAATAAAACTAAATAAATATTTGGAGAAGTTTTAAGTTATCAAAACGATACGTAAATAGTGAATTGTTAATTTCAGACTCAAGGTGTAGGATTTACTTTGACATATATAACTATTTATTAAATGTTTATCCCTTCAATTATTATTTTGTTTTTTTTAGAAATCCAGTATGTCAAGAAAAAAAAAATTATTGGGTCGGCTTGAAGAAATTGTTGATAATCTAGACGACTTGTCTGATCTCTCTGATTGTGACCCCTGTTGGGGTCAGGCTATCAGTAGCCCTGCAGATGTTTTTTTACCTTTACCAGAAGAACAGATGATAGAAAAAAGATTAGAAGAAATGTTCGGGCCAACTGAAGAAAATGAGGAAGTTACGCTTGAAGACAGTGCTAAAGAACAAACAAACGACCACCTACTAGACATTACAGAACCTAGTTTATGTGTTAATAATATACCATATAGGAGTGAGCCAGACGTTCCCGAATTTATTGCGCCAAATCAGGATACACCAGGTACTGATGCTTCTATATCAAGTCGTCGTAGCTCATTATCTTCACTCTTACGTATATTTCAAGATGTTCCCGTGCTTAGAGACCAACATTCCTTATTTTCTATGAACGATCTCGAAGCAGTCCCCCAGGAAATTCAAAGTGATTATATGTCTCCCTTGCCTCAGCACGCTAATTCACATACTTCTGACAATCTAGAACAAGTGCCTAATATTAGTAATAGTGAACGCTCTCGTCGCAGAGATCGGGCAACGCCTCGTGACTGGCAAATTTTGGATGAGCCTCACACTATTCCATCCTTTGATAAAAAGGCAAAAACATGTGCACAGTTCACCCATAAAACACAACCAATTGAAGTTTTTAAAAAGTTTTTCACAGATTACATAATTGAAATAATTGTCGAACAAACAAAAAAAATTCTCGCCAAAAAAATTGTAAAAATTGGTCTCCAGTTATAGTAAATAAAGGCGTATTTAGGAGTGCTCATAATGATTGGACTCAATCCATTACCGGATATGGAGTTATATTGGTCTAGTGACACATTCTATAATAATCCGGAAATTTCAAGAGTTAGTTAGTTTCCAATAACTAGATTAAAAAAAAGTACCGAAAATTTACATTTAAATGATAACGATATAGAGCCAGGGAGAAATTCTGCAGAATTTGACAAGTTATACAAACTAAGACCTATAATCACGGAGTTGAACGTAATATTCCAAAATGAAATGGAGAATTCGAGCCGCCAATCTATAGACGAATGCATGGTAAAATTTAAAGGTCGGAGTTCATTGAAACAATACATGCCCAAGAAACCTATCAAAAGAGGGTTCAAAGTATGGGCGAGATGCGACGCCACTACGGGTTATATGTACCAGTTCCAGGTATACACCGGCAAAGGTGACAACATCGAGAATGAAGGTTTAGGTTACAATGTTGTGATGTCACTGTGCAATGACCTACCGGAACGTACATTAGTGGCCTGACCTGACCTGTATGACAAAGGAATATACGCAGTCGGGACAGTAAGATCTGACAGAAAGGATCTGCCAAATATTTTGAAAAAAATACAACCAAAACCGCTTAGGTTGGAAAAACATCAATTTGCCTCGGTGTCAGCGGGTTCTCTTACTGCAATTAAGTGGCACGACACACGGGACGTCTTAGTGCTAACTACGGCTCACCACCCACGTGAGGTGACATATGTAAAGAGAACTCAAAAGGATGAATCTAGGCAATACATACTTTGCCCTAAAGCAATTGCCTCTTAGACACTCACGATGGGTGGTGTTGATCATTTCGACCATTTTCGTTCGTCATACCCAATAGATCGAAAATCCTGAAAGTACTGGATGAGACTCTTTATTTTTATGTTTTATTCCGCGATTATAAATTCTTACATTGCGTATTGTAAGTTACCTTTTTGATTTAGATTATAAGCATAATAATTGATATTAATAAATATTGTTTTTTTATAAAAACAATAAATTTATTTCATTTCCAAAATATTTAATAAAATATATGTAGGTAGAACCAAGAGGAAGCCACTAGTCAAGATTTTTGGATTTGACCATTTTGGTTTATTTTTGGTAAATAAACCAAAATGGACAATGGTAACTATTTTACCACCAACATTTAATATTTTGTAGTCATGAGTGGATAATGGTAAATTATTTACCACCCAAAAAACTACCCCTTTCCCTATTTTTTTATAAATTTTGATCAAAAATATGAAATAAGTGACCCACAATTACTCAAAATCCAATTCAAATTAAAAAAAAAATACATACCAGCTCGCATTTGTTTAAGGATTAAGGCCTTATTATTAGGAAGCAGGTATAATTAATCATTTTATTATTTTCAGTGTAACGATCTAATAAAATAAAACTTTTTTGATGCAAAATGGTTGAACTCGTGTAAAACCGTATTTAAAGCAAAATTGCTTTAAATACGGTTTTACACGAGTTCAACGAGTTCAGTTGTATACATGCCCTTCCTTAGTCATAAAAACAGTTTTGTAATAATTTAAAAAAAAAAAAACAACTTTATGATACCAAGGCACCATAAGGCATAAATAAGCGTTAAGAACATTTTATATCGACTCGTTTGTAACGCGTGGGTTCTATCTTATCAAACAATCATCAAACGCGATCGAATAATGCTACAATGCCTACAATCAATCTTTATCACAAAGCAAACAGTAACTGAAAATTTACTGAGTTTTACATACCGTACCTGACCCAAATTAATACACAATTGACCTTTGAGATTTCTATTGTAATCGGTAGGTAAGACTAACAAATATTAACATAATCCCAACATTATGCTAATATTAAAATTAATTTGTCTAATGTAGTCGATGTGATTTATTATCTTTATTTTACAATGGTTGTCCAGTACGATGTTGACATTTTATTTATGGCTTAAGATTTTTTTGATTACGAGGCCCGAGGCGATTTTTTATAATCAAATTGCATTTGATAATATAAGAATATGTACTTTCTATGAAAGTACAATTTATATTGCGGCTGGACAATTAATGATAAAGGGAGACATGATTATCAGAAGAATTCAATCTGGACAATAGGAGAGTTTGGCTCTTGGTATCGTTTTTTTATTATTATTTTTTTATTACATGAAGCAAAAGTTTTTTGAAGTGAAACTGCTTAGGAGCGTTGAGATTTTTATAATAACTACGAAGCAAAGACACTTACTTCATGTTAAATATAGAAATGTATATTTTATTATGATTAAATTTGTTTAGAATATTTATTATGTAATTAACTCTCACAGCTGATAGCAGAATAAGAAACTACAAACAATTTACATTATAAACGTTAGCTTAGCCCGCTTTAAAAATATTTACGCAACGGATACGCTATCCATGTAGTCTTTGTCTGTCAAGTGACTTTTCCAACGTATCAGAGAAAGGCAGCAACATTGACTAGCGTATCCGTAAATACTTTTATAAATAAAGGAGGCAAAAGTATAATATGTTTGCTTCAAAGATTTCAATAACTAAAGATAGACTATAACGTACATTTGATAGAATAATACTTCATACAAGAAAACTTTTCACCATACCCACCTCAAATGTCAGCCATCTTGATGTTACCACACTTCAAATGTCAAAATGGCCCCAAAAACTCCAAAAGTGGGGCTATTTAAGTGGAGACCTTTTTTGCTTGAACATGCCTTGTCTATAATTGTATTAGGTCTTTACCTATGAAATTGCCGTTTTGTATGAAAAAATTTAAACGAATTTTTTTCATGTATTTTTTATTTGTATTAATCGAAGTAATCACCCATGCAATCAATGCATCTTTGGCAACGCAGTGGCAGTTTATTGATGCCCTTCTTAAAGAAATCAGCTGGACGGGAGGCAACAAATTCTTCAAAGGTATTTTGTACTGCCTCTCGGGTATTGAATTTTTTTTCCGCCAAGAAGTTATCCAAATTCTGGAAAAAGTAATAGTCTGTAGGCGCAACGTCTGGTGAGTAGGGCGGATGACAGAGAGCTTCCAACCCCAGTTCTTGCAACTTGGAGTCCGTCTGCTGTGCAGTATGAGGTCGCGCGTTGTCGTGCAGGAGCAGCGGAGACGAGCGATTGACCAATGCTGGTTGGAGATGTGCCAGCTTCTCCATCATTGTGTTCAGTTCTTCACAGTACACATCTGCAGTAATGCTCACCTCGTTTGCTAAGAAGCTGTGATGAATCACACCGGCGCTAGACCACCAAACAGTGACCATCACTTTTCTAGGGGTAAGTTTTCGTTTAGGGCATTGTTTAGGTGCTGAACCAGGACCCAACCAACTTGCTGAGCGCTTGCGGTTATTTTTTTTTTATTTTTTTTTTATTAAATAAGGGGGTAAACGAGCAAACGGGTCACCTGATGGTAAGCAACTACCGTCGCCCATGGACACTCGCAACATCAGAAGAGCTGCAGGTGCGTTGCCGGCCTAAAAATTATTTTAACCGGCCGGTTATCAAACAGAATCCATTTTTCATCGCAGGTAACAATGATGTTCAAAATTCCTTCATTTGTGTCTGTTGAGCAGTGCAAGGCACGTCTCGACGCGTACTTCGCGCTGGCGATCATTGAGTTCGTGGGGCACCCATTTGTCAAGCTTTTTTACCTTGCCAATTTGACGCAAATGGACCAATATTGTTTTGACGCTAACGTCGAAAGCTGCTGCTAATTCAGCCGTAGATTGTGTATCATCAGCTTCCACAATCGCCTTTAATTCGTCATTGTTGACCAAAGTCTTTGACGACCGCGAGGTTCATTTTTCAGGTCGAAATTTCCAGAACGGAAGCGAGCAAACCAATAACAGGTGGTGCGTTGGTTTGTAGTGTTAGCTCCGTAAACGTCGTAGATGTTGCGTACCTCTTGTGCCGCGTTGCTGCCACGACGGTACTCATATTCCATAATTACTCGAATTTGTAACGTATCCATGACGACGAAAAAGATTGAAATGCGATGAAAATGTAACACTCATCAATAAACAAATAACTACTTTTGGAAAAAGAATTCCATGTTTTTAAAATAAAATTAATTTGAAATTAGAATTCTTAGCCAAACAAAAATTATTTTGATTTGAAATGGCCAGTACTGCAGAACGGCAATTTCATAGGTAAAGACCTATTATAAGTCTCTCGTCAAACGTACTCTATGGTTTGCTGTAAGTCTGCATATTGGCAAATCTGAAGTTGCCATAAATCGTTCGATATAATGGCGATGTTTTGAAAGTTTGCCAAAAGAGTTTAAAGCAAATTCAACATGTTTAAGTACAGTAAAATTTAGATAAATCGTAGGAGGGCTTCGGAGTGATAGCACGGCCTTACAGAGAACTGGCGTAAAATAAACCTTTCGTTGTGTTTGCGTTTTGTTGTGCGAGTGAGGTATGGACTAGGCTGGAGAAACCTACTACTATTATAAATGTGAAAGTTTGTGAGGATGGATGTATGTATGGATGGATGGATGTTTGTAACTCTTTCAACCAAAAACTACTTAACGGATTTCAATGAAATTTGATATGGTAGTAGTTTAGGCTCTTGATTAAAACATAGGCTACTTTTTGTCCCGAAAAAGTACGGCATTCACTTGGGATACTCGATACTATATGTACGCGGGCGGAGCCGCGGAAAAAAGGTGGTATACGTGCTGGGTATTAAGTACATGAAATTTTAACCTACCCAGGCCAATTATTAGAAGTTTATGGCCCAGGCACTATTAAAAGGGCGATTACTTCGCTCGGAGAATCCTTACTAATATTATAAACGCGAAAGTTTCTATGTGCGGATGTTTATTACTCTTTCTGAACGAATTTTGACAACATTTTGTATGGTAGTAGTTTAGACTCCGTATTAACACATAGGCTACTATTTCTCGCAGCAAAATTTACAGTTCCCTCGTGATTTCTTTTTGCGCGTACGAAGTCGCGGGCAACACCTGGTACTATATAAACCATCCTGTCACGGTACACTATAAGAGTAGCTAACATGAATGTTTAGGCTGGGACTATATTGTCCGGAATCCGTAAGGCCGGGGAAAATTCAGAGCAGTAAAATTAGAACTCGGTGCGCTTATACAATAGAGTTGAAAATCGAATACACAAGTGTCGAGTCAAATGTCATATATGACAGCTCGATACTCGACACTTCGTTTTTCAACTCAATTTTATTAGCGCAGAGTTCTATTTTCAGTGCTCTGAATTCTCTCGGGCCCGCCGGATTCCGGTTCATATAGTCCCCGCCTAAGCAAGATAGATGAATGGCGACGACGTGTTAAATAAGGTGATCAAATTAAAGTGCAAGATTAACGTAATTAAGTATTAGATTGTCAAGCTGTTTAGTATTTTAAGTCGTAACTAATACGCATTTAGCTTTTATAGTGCGACTTGTATGTTGTCCGCTTCGTGCGTGCAAAAGGATATCTCGCGGGAACCGTACATTTTGTCGCGATAAAAAGTAGCATATGTCCTTCCCCGTGGTTTAATCTATATATATGTTCCAAATGTCATCAAAATCGGTCCAGAAGCTTAGGAGCATTTCAGTGCAAACAAACAAACATGTTGCCTCTTTTATTTAATAATAATTATATAGTATAGATAACAACCAATCTACTAGGATAACAGAACAGGTGAGGTATTTAAATAAACACATTAGTATGAGGTCGGTATATCAAAGTGTAGAATTCCGTATGAGCAGCGCAAAATATATTTATATTGTGACGGTGGAAGGATCAAAAGTGATTCGAATGCAGAAAGGGTTTGCTAGCTAGGGTTACCAAACACCAGTATATTGAAATAAACAATATCTGTATCTGTATATACCTTGATGTCAGATTGGGTTTTTAGAAATAATTCTTTGTTTTATTTTGCATTTAGTATAGCAATAGCTTACATAATGCAGAATACAAGGTTTAAATTTAAATATGTTACACATAATTCGACGACCTCTATGGCTCAGTGGTTCAGCGCGTTGGTGCTCAAGCCGGGGGTCGCGGGTTCGAATCCCGCCGAAGGAACAAAAAGTTTTCCTGTGTTCCTGGGTCATGGATGTGTATTAAATATATGTATAGTATAAAAGTATTCAATATATTTCCCGTTTTCTGGTACCTGTAACACAAGTTCTTCGGATACTTAGCACGGGGTCAGATTGACGTGGTGTGAAGCGTCCATAGTATAAAAAAAAAAAAAATGGTTTTTAAAATTATGCATTTTTCTTTTATGTGTCAACCCTTGCTTTCTATGAGTTTCACGTACCGCACAAAATGTTCTGTCGATGCTGGTGTAGGGAACGGAAATATTGTAATTCGTTATATAACTCCAACACAAAAAATATTCTGTCAGATATTCCAGAATACGGATACGGGAATGAAATGAAAATCTTCATATTACGATGTGTAAAAGTAATGTAAAACAAAATATGTAGGACTTTATAATAGTTTAGTACATAATATGTTTTGTACTATGGATTTCAACTTTGGTTAAGAACTAAAAGATTGAAATCTGAGCTGAGCACTTTGGCTTTTTTCCACGGAAAATGTAAGGTTCCCCAGAATAGACAGTTTTACTTTTTCAGGCAAAGAAAGTCACGGACAACATCTAGTGTTACATAACAGTGTAGTAAGAATTAATTACATATTTAATAAAATAGCACAGAATTGTTTTCATGTGTTTGTCTGCTAATTTATTAGATAAGAGTGGCAAATATTTTCGTAAGAACGAAACGCAAATATTAAGAGATAAACTCCGACACGTGTGCGCACACAGCGTGTACCGAGTTTTTTTTTAGCCCGGACGGAATAAATGATTCATGAAGTTGTTTTAATCATCAAATAGTAATACACTATCTAAATAGACATCCTTATCTAGTGATAACACAATAAACATTTAATCTTCAATAATATATAATATAAATATAAAACAATAGGTCTTAGATACAGTTTACTCATTTATTTACTTTATAAGCTTTAGATGTTTTTATGCTCGGTCTATATCCATTTTTTCCTTTTTTCTCAATTATTACTCAACTGAAGGCTAGCGCTACATAATACACGCGGCACACAGCAATCCAAAGAGGTTCAATGTATTCTACACAACCTCGGCAAAGTACCGCAAGAGCGAGGGGGAAATGGGCCAACATAAACACTGAGCAGGTGACATTTTGTAATTACACAATTATTTTTATGGTGCCCTGTAGTTTTAAAAATGTGAAAATAGCTTGTGCAATAAACGAATCGTATTTGTAGGCTTTTTAATGACTCGGGGAACATTATTTTTTCTCGTATTTGTACGTAGGTATGTACTTTACAAAAATCCCAGGTACCATTACCAGCTCTAAACTTAGGAGTACAATTATTATGTACATACGTGCATACGTAAAATGCAACTGTGTATTTCAGAGTTTTTATAAAAATAAACTTTAAAAATAGCTTGATTAGTGCCATGTTTAAATATTGACCAGTTTATAAACTAGTTGTTACAACAACACAGCTGCAACGAAGTTAATAACTTAATAACTCTTGTCCGCATCTGTTATAAATACAGAATACTAAACTTAAAGACTAGAGATGTACGTGCAGCGAAGCGGGAGAGGTTTGAACAATAAAATAAAAAAACTTCCATCAGGGGTAAAAATGAAGGGGATTTATAATCCAGGGAAAAATGTCCAACATTCGTGCTAAGACGTATATTATTGAGTAATATGTGTATGCTTATCCTCGAAGTTAAATATCCTCGTAGTGTTTTTTTTTTTTAAATAATATTTAGCTTGAAACACAATCACGGAAAAGCAATATTATGATTACAATAAATACGTAGTACCTACTGGGTTTTATTTTTTGCAGGTTTATAACTAGTGAAATTCACCTATAAATAGTCATAATAGAATTCGTTTGAACTTAATAAGGGTTATTTCTTAGATATAAAAAACATCTAACTGTTGTAACTTGTAAAACAGATTAACAAAAGTAAACGTGTAACAAAATTGCATCTATCAAACGCACGACAGTGTGTTAAGTGTTATGTTGTTGTTAGTTTAAAAAAAATGTATGTCTTTCTTAGCATTATTTAAAAAAATATTAGCTTTCTGCACACCTTCCTCCGCATCAACGTTAACTGTGCCAAATATCACACTCCTCCGGTCGCACAATTCTCGTAAAACTGTAGTTAACGTTTTGGCTTCACGTACTTATATTTATGCTAAATTGTATGTCAATTCGTAATAACATCAAAGCCATTTTAAAAAACTACTTAAAATCATTAAACATGGGATATAGAAGCCCCAGCTGAATTCTCAGAATTGCCACGGTATGCGAGGGGTCGCAAAAACTCGTATTGTCGAAATTGTTTGGGGCGTTAATAATGTTCGTTCTCCTCACACTAGCTTCACCCCCGGCTACGGTTGTGGTTTTTTTGTCAATTTGTTTTTGCCAGTGATGTGGGCTTGTAATTAATAAACGTGTTGAACGGTTTTGATTAAGTGATTTAGATTTAACTTCCGTTTAAAGTTGTAACATTATAAAAATGGTTTCTAATTTTCATAATAGTAACAAACACTTTTCCACTTTATTTAGGTTTTAACAATAATTTTATATACCCAAATAATACCAACGGTTTCGATTAACTCATCATCAGGTTTTTACATTATTAGGTATATTTTAATCCACAGCAATATGAACAATATTTTAACTTTTTAAAATACTCAAACGCTTTTAAATACGGGTAAAACGCGTACAATCGTTGACACAATAGACTAACGAAGCCACTGTAGATTACATCGATATTGTGTTCGACTGTACCTCGAAAGTCGAAGCTATAATTAAATAGTCGTTTCTATTTATTTAAATTGACGCCGGTATCAGCGAACAGATCCATTTAGTCATGATTTAATCGACTCCTAAATGCGGGTTAGGTTTATAATTTCAATCCGACTTTAATGTGAGCATTAAGATGACAGCTTGATTTTAATACATTAATCGGTTTAGTCATAACATCATTATGGTATTTATGATCCCTTGGTACTTGGTAGTTTTCTGATCGACTAGATCCTGGAAACCTGTATCCAGCTGGGATTCCATTATGTTATATTTCTTGCAGTTACATTGTATGATTTGTATGCCTTATTATTTCGTGCATATGGCATCTTTTTGAATGCGTACAAAAATGTAAAAATTTAAGTTGCAGATTTTTTTTTTTAATAAATGGCGTCGGCTTATAACCATTTGCCAGTGTCAAGTTAAAAAGGCGGGAAATAGAATTTTCGTTCAAATTTTTAACACCATATTTCTAAATCGTCAAGTCCAAAGTCTAGTCAAAGTCCAATTAAATAGTCAGTGCAGTCAATGAATCAAGTCAGTCGATTCAGTAAAGTGGTAGAAGCTTTATTGAAAGTTCCTAGGGAGTTTTGGACAGAACACAAAATAGCACGCTTTGGTAGTTGTACCACATGCCCACACTTGTGCGACGAATATCTCGTATATAATATCTAATGGTTAATATCGAATATCTCGTAATAATCAACGAATATCTAATGGTTAATATTCTACCAATATTGCACATTAAAAACCGAAATAACACAAATTTTGAACGAAATACAAATACAACAACGTCGCTAATTGATATTATAGGCAAAACTCCAGATTACATAAAATCACTTTTTTCTCCAAAAAGCCTTCAACTTCGGGGCTTCATAGCTGCGTTTTTTTTTTCAATTGTCGTCTGAATTTTGGGCATGAGTCATGGAAATGGGCCTGTTGATAGTTTCCGGTGTCTGTTACGAGGTATTGTTTGATTAGGCTGCTTCCATCCGGTCATACTCCTGTCTTTCCTACCTACATCGATTTATTGCCTTTTTCTCAATTTTGAACCTTGTCTCAATGGCATAAATCATAATTTTGGTTAACATTTTGATTCCCAAGTAAATTGCTTTCGGAATCTCATATTGTCTGACACTGACGTTTATATCACAAATAATGGTTTCTGTATTCTGGAAATAAAGTGTTATAGCCGAACAAATAACACGATTATTTTTAACATAGTCTGCAGGCTTAGCATGCGCACCCTAGAAACACCGAAGAATCGACAAAATGACAGATTGAAGAAACATTAATACCATTCGGAGCAAAATAGTTCTTATTGAAAGGCAGCAAGGTCGATGCATCGTCGTTCTAAGAAACAAAATTTCTTTTCTTCCCGCGTATGAGCTCACAAAATAGCCTCTTTTGACAGCTAAAGTAGAAACGTTCTCTTATTTCAATTTCAAATAGTCTTATAATAATGTCAACTAATCCACATCATGGCGGTGCAAGACAAATAGTTACTTTACGTTCAGTCATTTACTTGAAAATTTTAACATTTTTGACAGAAGATTTCCCGGCAGCCATTTTAAAAATATGGCTTCTATTGTTCTAAATGTTGCCTTCTATTGACGACCTTGTTACAATGGATTAAGGCAACGAAATGTTTTGGATAGAATATTTCTTCTTTAAAATAATTTCTTCAGATCGCCATGCTAAGCCCGCAGGTTTAAAAAGTCAACTACGTAGTTATTAACGCCCGAAATTAATAATCAATATTAATCTCATTTTAGCTATCTCAATCAAGAATGAAAAAAATGTATTGAAATCTTGATCTCTTTGAGACGATCTCCTTCAACGATCCTCGGATTAACTTCACGTCAATTTACGACAATTTTTGTTGGAGAATCTAAGATTGAAGTCAATCTAAGATTTTAGATACGTTATTAATTTCGGGCGTTAAACAGTTGTTTTAGTCACTTCGACTTCTAAATTCGTTATTCCTCACGACTGACGGACCATTACCGTAATTTCTATTTTATTTGTTTTTCTGCGGTATTCTCAGGTGCTTGCGGAATATTTCAAAATAAAAATTATTTTAGGTTGTGAGCAGTAGACAGTTCTCGAATACCATTCACGTTAGCCATATCAAATATCGCTCGCCGCTCGAAACTTGATAATGACATTCTACTAGCATTGCAGCTGAACTCAAGCGTTCACACAATTCACCTGAGAATCTCGTGCGGATTAAAGTTTAAACCGATGACTAAACAATGTCTTATGGGATCCTAGTAGAATTAAAACTAAATTATGTGGTAAATACCACAATACCAGAGGAGTTTACAAGTGCGTTGCGCGATTTAAACCCCTGTGGGCTTCTAGTACCCATTTAATTGCTGAAACTAAATTCTAATGTTAATTTACACCAGGTTTATGCGAGGCTGTGTTTATCCATTTCTGCCGAAGTATGTTTTTCCTATAGGCGATAGCTATTTTATATAGGTAAATTATACTCATACAATCAGAACCTCAAGTCAAAATATTTGAAGTAGACTTTAATTTTACTTTGATTGTATTATAAGTGAAGCTACTTGATAACATAAACTGATTTTGTAAAGTTTGGACCAATCAGAACACGTTTCGCGCTGGTTTATCGTTTACGAGAATACCTGTTTGGCAGTTTTAGTGTATCGTGACTTGATTGCAATTGTATTATAGCAGGTTTTATTTAGCAGAATTGACCCTCAGATACAAGTAGCAAGAACTATATATATATATATATATATATATATATATATATATATATATATATATATATATATATATATATATATAATGCGTAATGTTTCTATAAATGGTATATCTTATTGGAGAAACATTATATTATTATAATCTAAAATTATGAATAAGATAGAGATTATGCAATGCTGTTTAAATTTTTTGAGGTTACTCGTAGTCAGATAAACAAACTTCTTTGGTTAGGAATTCCAATTTCAAATTTGTACCGCTATTTACTCATGCATTTGTGTTTCGAAAACCGTAATTCATTTGTTTTTTTCCGTTTTTGGTTTTTTCTTTGCGTCACTTACAAAATGGAAATCTTGAAATATCGTATTATTTTCGAGTACGAGTTCTACCGTGGCACCAGTGCTGCAGAAACGGCTCGAAGGATTAATGAATATGTATGGCGCCGGTGTCGCAAAAGAAAACAGTGCGTTTTTGATTCCAACGTTTCCGTTCTAGAAATTTCGACCAGCAGAACAAGCCCCGGCGGCGGCGGACGGCCGGAGACCAAAGTTGATAATGAAGAATTGAAGGCTATTGTGGAAGCGGATCCATCGCAAACCACGTCCGAGTTAGCTGCAGGCTGCGGTGTTCCGTGTTAGTGATAAAACAGTTTTAATCCACAGTTAATGTCTATTGCCAGCAACTGCAAATCATGATGGAAAAGCTAGCTGCTAAACAACCGATGTTGGTCATTCGCTCTAGGCCACTGCTGCTTCAGGACAACGCTAAACCACACACTGCACAACAGACGGCTACCAAATTACAGGAGCTTCAATTGGAATGTCTAAGCCATCCACCGTACTCTCCGGACCTTGCTCCAACAGATTACCATTTTTTTCGAAATTTGGATAACTTCTTGCAAGGAAAAAAATTCAACTCCGATGGGGCAGTCTTAAGCGCCTTCAAAGATTTTATTGATTCCTGTCCGAATGGTTTTTTTAGTAAAGGAATCTATGAACTACCTATGAGATGGCAAGAGTGCATAGATAGGAATAATATATACTTTGATGACAGAAATAAATGTATATTATGTTTAAAAAAAACGACTTTATGTTCCTCTTTTACAAAACGCCAATTTCATATGTAATGACCTAATAAACCGTAGATTTTTAATTTTTAGTAATCTTTTTACTTTGAAACCAAAAATAAAATGTGAAGTGCAATAAAATATTTGATTTACCTTTTATCGAGTAAAAAATAAAACAATGCTTTTGTTTCGTCTGATATAATTCAAAGCCGACCGCAATTCAACAAAAGAATATGAAAAATATCTTCTCGGTACCGCATTCACTCGATCCATACCGACGGAATATCTGATATTTCAATATTTTAACACGTCAAAATCTTCATGTTTTATCAGAGAAATTGTACCCTATAAGGGTGAAATTGCTCAGGCGATTGGTACTTTAATAAGATGTATATAACAAGTTACTCATGAATCCCAATTCTCGCAATTATCGATGATAAAATCGCAGTCAGTGTCAGCGCATGCTGTTTCACTCATCTCACACACGCATCAAATCGAGTGTGGGCGAGAGTTATCGATATTATACATAATATGTCGCATACTCTGACACTGATCAGAAATAATTAGAAGAATTGCCCGTCTGATATTCTGGTAACTGCTACAAACATAACGACATTTCTTCTTAATTTGCCTATTAATAATATCAAAATACTTTTTTTATATATTGTGAATTGTGATTATATGTCAAATCCTAAGCAATAACACTTCCACTGCGGATGGGGATTACCTCATTTGCTAAAATATGTCTTAACTTTAATCAACATTTTTGCAATACCTTTATCAAGATTTGCGTTCTGATTGTTATTGACTATTTAATTACAACAATAATATACCGTTAAGCTTTCAACACTGTTACTTTTAATTAAACTAGCAACATTAAGAGCAGTTAAATACTTCAAAAGAATGCAGTTCTGTACAATTGAATTAAAAATGAACCCACGAATGCAATTATTTCAGACATTTCATGTTTAACTGCAATTCATCGCAATATGTTATTCAACTCCGAGAAGCGTTTTAAACCGCCTATAAACCGCTCTGTAATTATCCGTTTGTTTAAAAATGTATTAAACAAATAAACTTTACGAGTTGAACGTTTAAACACAAGTTTTTTTATTATCTCACATGTTTTCATGGCTTGCACATGTTAGCACACACGCTTCTATTATGTAAATACAAAATTAATATTATACCAAATTTTTACAATCAATAAGCATACATCATAAAACGATTAATTTACAATGACACATTTTTGTGCGAGGGCGACGCTGAAATGTCGTTATGAATAAATATGCTTCAATCAGAATGATATAACAGCAGCGAACATTTTGTTATCCCTTCATGCATAAATGTTTGTGTAATAATTTTGGAAGCCATGTTCCCGTGGGCCCCCGCTCCCCCGGCGCCTCGCCGCAGCCTGCGCCCGTTCGCCGTGTGTACGCTGCGGTATCGTGTTTCTCTTTCTGACTTTTATTTTTATGAGCATTCAACATGCCATGCGTTGAAACGTTCGACGCAATTAATAATTATTAATTTACATTAAATTTTACTTGAAATTTCTAGTCATCACGATATTCGAACAACGTATGCGTGTTACTGTGACATTATTTGCGTGTAAATTAACACTTTACTCTTCCACTAATTGGAGCGTAAAATTACTGTCGCCGCGATGAGGTGAGCAATGAGCATCAGTGAATTTCGCGGGGCTTGCTTCGGACAGACTTGTCCCTACAGACGGCTCCGAGCGTTGAGCGTTGTTCGTTTTCGTTTAAAAGTCAGTATTCGAGAAGAGCGCGTACATGACGCGCGTGCACGTAGCACGTTTATATTGTCAGTTGGTGTAACAGTGTTTTTGCTTGTGTTTGTGTGGTGTTTGATACAGTATTTTTGTTCGTAGGTGTACCACGGTCCACGGATCGCAATTTGGGAAGGATCGTTGGCATGGTGAAGTGATGGTGCATAAGATCGTGTCGCTCTCGCAGTGCTAGTGTTAACTAAAGTGCAACAAAGTGATAAATGGATTGTGTCTGTTTGGGATTTTCATCGCCGGTCATCAATAGATCCAGACGGGAACGGTAAGGTCCTTTCATTAATAGTTTTTAGACTTTTTAGTATCATGTAAGTAGTTGTTCTAAAATTAACAACAATAATTTAAATTAATGCGCGATAATTTTTGACTAATGTTTCACTGAAACACATGAAACGTGGGTTCTAGTGGTGGGTCATGGCTTATGAGAAAAGTGGCCTAAGTCCACTACTATATTATAATATTATCACTAACTAATTATAATATTAAATGGTATTTCGCCTGAGCTATGTAGAGACTAGAGCAGGGACCAAACTATTTTGGACATGTGACCCCTTTTCCAAAATGAACTGTTATCTCAGACCCCCATGGCCAAATTACATACTTTTAAGATCAACCCCCTTATTCATAATGGTCCGCTAACTTAAAACAGCTGCTACAGAGTGTTATTTTTCATTCTGACTTAGGTCACTAGAAGAAGACAGAGTAATTAGCAATGCTTTAAGTTAGCAGACTATTATGAATAAGGGGGCCTATCTTTAGTTTTTTCCTATTGATACAAAATACTTCGGTACTAAGGTACCAACTGGAAAACTTTGCACTTGGTTAAGTGAGTAAAGTTGACTTCATTTTCTCATCAAAATTAAACAAAATAAAAACACATATAATTCAGTAAATATCAAGTTTAATTTATAATGATTATTACAAATTAAGTACTTAAAGAATCTTAAGCAGGTAGGAAATTATATTTAAAAAAGTATTAATTCGCAAAGAGAAAATAAAACATTCAGTGTGATGGATGAACCTGGTGACTATCTACCAATCTAGCTACATCCGGTTCAATATTGGTGAGTTGCAGCCTTAAATCTCCACGTTCGTTGATTTTCAAACGGTTTCTTTGTTTCCTCAAAATGTTTGTTACCACACTGAAGCTTTTTTCAACTAGGTATGATGATCGAAAAGCGATAAGGTATTTTTCAGCAATGTTCCACAATGTAGGATACTGTGTTTCAATGTTGCGTTGCAACCAACTTCTATTAGCCTTGGTTGAACTTCTGCTTAAGCTCTTCGTTTGTGCTGATGGTATTCAACTCTTCTTGTATAATCACTTTGGCTTCTTCTATGGCTGTGGTATTGTACGGATTTATTATCCATTGAAGAATTTTTAATAAAAGATCCTCAAACCTCTCCGTAAAATCCTTGTGTAATGCGTCCAAGTGAGTGACATATAATAAAATGTCATCATCTTGAAGCATTTCTGGTAATTTTGACAAATGCGGAAACTGCGAATATTCTTTTCTGCCAAAATTTTGTTTATAAAGGATTAGTTTACCCACGAAGGCCGATATTATTGATTTCGTTTTAATCAAGTTAAGATCGTCACCCTGCAGCTGCAAATTAACTTTGTTGAAGATTCCAAAGATATCAGTCAAGTAATAAATATCTGTTTTACAATTGTTTAGATTTTCTTTCAAATTCGGATCGTTTTCTTGTAAAAACTCCAACACAGGTTCAAAAATGGTTGAAAATCTTTCTAAGCAAGAGCCTCTTGATAACCAGCGAACTTCAGTGTGCAGAAGTAATCGAGTAAAGACTTCGTCGTTTTCCTCACATAGCTGAGCAAATAACCGAGAGTTCAAAGAATTGCTTCGAATCTGCTTGATAGCATTTATTACATATTGTAAAGACTTATGCAATTTAGGGCTCAGCTTTTTTGCTACTAAATGCTGCTGTGAATCACGCAGTGAATGACCAGTACATCAGGCAGTTCTCTCTTTAAGTGAGCTATAAAACCACGATGACGACCAACCATAGACGGTGCACCATCAGTCGCAACAGAAACAATGTTCTTCCATGGAATAGCTTTGTCAGTAAAAAATGTTCCATGGCCTGAAAAATCGATTCTCCTCTGGTATTAGTCTCTAAATATGTAGCAAAAAGCAGTTCTTGGCACATATTTGCAACTTTGATATATCGAACATATTCTAACAACAGAGCTTCATTGCCGGGTAATGTAGACTCGTCCAACTGGAGAGAGAATCTGTTGGTCTGTAAGAACTTGCATAAAATGTTTTCCACATCGCGTCCCATCTCGTCTATTCGTCTCTGAACGGTGTTATTGCTCAAAGGTATTCTCTTTAAAATATCATGTGCGGGCTTGTGCAACACATTGTTAAGGACCTCCGCAATGGCTGGTAAGATAAGCTGCTTCCCAATTGTGTGGGGTTTCCCCGACTTCGCTATTAGTAAAGATATATTATAGGACGCTCGTAAACCATCATCGTCTTTAATAGATGATGACGCAAACATCGATCTTATGGATGGCCTTTTGTCTAGTTTTTCTTTAAGTGCTTGAAAAAATGACAAGAGCTTTCTTTTTTCGTCAGCATGTACTCTTGATAAGTGGTCAGCCATTTTTGAAGGCATTCAAAAGGTATTCAGTAACGATGCCATGAAGCATCGTTACTGAATACTTTTTCACCTATGAGACACATCGGCAAGTGTTGATTTGATGGAGATGCAATAAATCCGAACTTCAAGTAGTCCAAACTGTATTGTCTGCTTTTTTTTTTCGTGTCCGCCATTATAGAACTCTCAGTAATCCTGCAAATAAAAAAATTAAGAAGCTACCTAAATAAAAAAACAATAATAAACTGTTAAATTTGCTCACTATCTTATTTTTATCACACCCAGGTAATGGATGTTTGTTAGGTATTACTGACTTACTCATTGATAAACTTGGATACCTATATTAGGTAGGTAACTATAGTAGGTAATTAGGTATAGAAAATTTGTATAAGGTAAGTAGGTACCTATGAGCATAAGAAAGAAAACCAAAGCAAACTGAACACTTCAAAGTTTAGGTACCTACCTACTTAACAACTTTACTTAAATGTAAATTTTTACAAATACTTTTATACCTACCTATTTAAAATATGTTGTGTTTACCATAGGGCACAAAAAAATTACAATCAAATACTAAAACAAATTAAACTAGTAAATTTTTACAATTGAAACAACTGAGGCAACTGTTGCAAACAATCCACAGATAGCTCAACTGGTCACTATCACACAGTGGGGCAATGCTGATGCGCTGTGTCGGATAAAAACTGTTTGGTACTTACACTATAAATTTTTCATAAACTGCAGATATTGTATGGTTACGATATTAACTCGCGTAGGGAGCTCAGCATTTTGTAAATTCTTTTTCAGTCACTTTACTTCACTTAATTTAGCTATGTAATAACTTTCTAATCTCTTGAAATAAATGAGTACTTATATGAGTTATTATCGTTCAAGCTGCAACGAATTTCAAAAGGCAAATGAACTTTCAACCTAAGTGCAAGCTCATTAAATAGTAAAATATCAGGAACACGTTTGGACTTGTTGATCGTTCGTGTCAAATTGCGTAAGCGTCAAATAGAGAGCAAGTCAAAACGCGCCTGAAAGTCGTCCGCTCGAACTCATTATTTTGCACAGACTAGTCACACTGTCATTACTAATACAATGCTATTTCCTACAAAAATATTAATTATTCTTAGTACACGTAACACAACATAAACAATACAGTACCTACCTATCTTGAAAGTTTTAAATAAGAACTTGTGTTAATTTAATAGGGGTCGATTTTTAGACCTCGTCGACCCCCAAAATCAGTTTTCGTTTATGTCGACCCCCTAGTAAACCGATATCGACCACTTTAGGAATCCCTGGACTAGAGTCTGTATAAGACTGCAAAGGCTACTTGTTGGCCGAAAAAATGCACGGTTCCTGTTATACTGTTCTGTATACTACAGATGTTGTTTTTATAGGCAATTTTTTAATTTTTTTCAGTTTGATCTTGAAAAGTATGTATAAGAAGGGCTCCACCAAGGGAAAATTCTTAACTTCAATTATTTCAACACTTTTTTTCAGATCACTTATAGAAAGTACTTTTTTTTTTAAATTAAAAATCGTCTAAGTTGTTGAAAAACATTTTTTATTATTATTTTCCATTGGCAATCAATTCTTTACAGTGTTTTGAATACGCCATATTTATTTAATTTTTTAAAATTAATATTTGCTGCTTTAAAAATATATATTTTATGCAACGTACCCATTATTACCGCCGCGCGCGTAACCTAAGAATGATGCGCGGGTACCTGTTTTCAGCGTTAAATTAAATTTAAAAATAATGGAGATAGAGTTCCGGTAGTAAGGAGTTTTTTATTGGAAATATACTAATGTTATTCAGTACATTTTTTGAATTTTTAAAATAAGAATAGCTTATAAACTTTTAGTAAAAAACCAAAAACTCTTTTTGGCCCCTTTAATTGTTTATAACTTTTGTAATTCTTTATGTGCTAATATGCACTTTTAGAAAAAAATTCTAGACATTATTAAGTATCCAACTAGGTATCACACATAGTTGTAGGACCAGTATCTCAATTTGACACGAAAATCAGTTTATCCACTAGACCAGGGGTCGGTAACCTGCGGCTCGCGAGCCACTTGAATGAGCCACTCTTTGAATGTGGAGTTGCGGCTCTTTAGTACAAAACTCAAATATTGTTTTTTTTAAATAAAAAAAAACGTTTCAAAATCGATCTGAATCGATGAACGAGGATAAGGCACCATTTCTATCTCTAAGCAACTTCGGCTGGCTGGTTGCGGGGAAAATCGCTTTTCTCCGCAGCCAGAGGCGGCGTAAGGCGTGGGCGACGTGGACCTCCTCCTATGACCTCCGATACGTTTGCTCCGCTCACTAGCGTTTAATATAAACAATATACTACATTCTTTTGTACCGACGTTCTATTTTAGGCTGTTGATTTTATTGTATTTTCCCAAGTGCACATACAGCCTTTTGGGGTTTAAAATTTAATCTGTAAAATAGACAAACATTTTTGCACGCTCGCTCCGCTCGCTCGCATTGTAATTAAGAATTAAATGTTTCTACGTAGGTTTTAATGCGATTCCGACGCGAGACAGTTTAGCTTCTTCACCAGTTCTTATGAACAAGAAGATTAGTTTTTTATCAATAAACTTTATTTATGCTAGTTTATTATTTATTTATTGTTGAAAACGCCCCATATAAAAGACGTACAAATAGGTGACGTCCCAATTGCTACTAATATTGCTACGAAATGTATCGCCATATGCACAAAATTTCTGATATCTCCGAAGTTTCCACGTTTATATTCAGTTGTAAAAAAATATTTTAACTTTTTTGTGACTTCGAAATGCATATAATTACAAAACTACACATAAAATCCTAATTCTTTTGATTTTTATCAAGTTGTAATACCGAATTATTTCTCAATTTATTAAAAAAAAAACTAAATTTTTACATGTAGGAAAATACCCAATTGTTACGCAAAAGATTGATGATGATAAAGAAAAGAAGATGTTAAAGGCCATTCCCCTAACGCGTTTACTATTTCCTATTTTACAATATCATCATTTTCTCACTTTCTAATTTTAACAATCAAGCTAAAGACACAAAGAGTTGTTTACCTTCCTATGTATTGCTTAAACTTCTACGGTTGTTTAACTTTTGTTTGTCAAATAGATATTCGCCGTGTGTTGGGCGTGTATACGCACTACGACACACTGTCAAATATGATCTCAAAATGGCGACACTCTGTGCAATTTATGCGTCACAGTGCTCATTTAGCGCAATTAACTTTTATCCTTTAGCTATTCAGTGGTGTAATTGAATTTTTACCCCACTGCGTCAGAAGGGGGTATGTTTTTGGAGTGTATGCGTGTAATATGTATATGTACATTTCTTTGGCACGCTCTAGGGTCTAGAGCATAAACGGGTAGTCGCATTTGAGCTTGAGAGGCTTAACTAGATAAAAAAAAACCACGGAAGAGTATATTAGCAATCGGTGTTGATTAGATATTCGTCTTACTCGTGAGAGTGACACACTGCGTCATTTTGATCTACCCAACGTCAAAATATCAGTTTTTTTTGTTAATCGACAATAATTATGACTTATTGATAAACACAATAATTTATAATATACAGTAGCAAAACCTAAGACCAACCTGTTTTGTTTTTGCTAAGTATTCTTTTTTTTGTGTATTCAATTTCAAAAATTTTGACGTGAACAAGTCACGCCAAAATAATTGTATTTTTAATTAATCAACTCTTATAAACTCTCAAAATATGATTTCCCTAATCAGTTAAGAATACTCATGCCGTCTACTACTTTATGAATATTAATTAGGACTAATGAATCCTAATTAATATTTATAAAGCTAATATTAACATAGCTAAGTGAATAATTATAAATAATTTAAAACCGTCCTTAGTATGTCCATTGTGTACCTTGTATGGACACGTTTTTCTACTTGTCCCGTAACCAATACGTTTGAAACAAAGGTTGGTTTTTGTGCCAATAATGTTCAAACGTCGCTAATGACTTTTTATATAAAATACCAGTGTTTTTTTTGCTTTATTCTTTCTGAGATTTGAGCTATTCCTATTTTTACTAACAAAGATGTTCAAGATTTTACCTATCTTTCAATAGATTTAAAATTGTCATTTTAATTAAATTCGTCTATGCTTACAGTGCAATCTTTTTAACGATAACGATACAAAGAATAACGAACATCATTTATAATGACGAAAATTTGAGTTTTAATCAGTTACAATATGAACATTTAAATATCGGTTTTACGGCTATCGGCTATTACAATCTAATATCCAGCCCTTTGAATGTTTGTTATAACCGATTTTCACTGTAAAATTTTACTTTACTTATATTTATACTTTTTTGTACCAGGAAGACATAAATTGGAAAGTAAACTCTGTAAAGTAATTGTTGTTTACGAACAAGGCCTAACCAACTATCGGTCCCCAGATGAAAAGATGTTCTGAAACTAATTTGCTCACCTTCTTTACAAAGGAAATACTCATTGAACACCTATCCTGCTCTAATAACCGTATCCTTATGCGGGGAAGGGAGATGTAATGTTGATCCTTTGTATTTCGTATCCAAGATACCTACCTTATTACAGGTAATGGGATGATATTCTTAACATAACATTTTTATATGCTTTTATTGTGTTAGATTTATTCTTATTTTCCTTCTAGGAAACAGTATTAGGTATTACGATCATTAATAGTCCAGTGTTCAAAGTAACATGTATTTGCAAAGTTTGTACAATAAATTAATTAACATACGCGTGATTCTACGATAAGAGGTAAAATTCTAAACAGCGCTCAAATACATCTATGGACGTGAAGTTAGTAATACTAAACACATAAGACGTAATAACTAAGAACGCTGTAATATCACCCTTACGAAAAGTTGAAAATTATTTATAACGACATATATATAATGGTCTTAACGTCTATTGCAGACGGATTTAAGGCATGTTAATTTGTTGTTATGAACTATGTAACAGCTTTTCTCGTGGCTGTGCAAGCCGATGCGAGAACGGCATAGCCTACCGCAGAGCCGACAAGAGAAACTGGTGGTGGATGATGCGGGACCTAGATGTTGTTTCTGTCTCTTGTCAGCAAGGGCTTAGAACCAGCCGTCATCGCAAAACTTGCGACCCTCCGATACCCATTTGCGCCAGACTGTTTTATTTTCCGCGAACATCTACCAGCTTCGGAGGTCGCATCCTCAAAACGCACATGTCACGCTTGGCGCAGTCTTTAAAGCGAAGCATAGGCCTTCCTATTTCTCTTTGCATTCGCAATCTCGATAAGCAAAACGCGTTGTGGTAAACGAGAGGTTTCCAACCTGTCCACATGCCCTAGCCGTCTTAGGCGTCTCTGTTTCAGTAGTGCAGTCAAGCTAGGTAGCCGTGCGTTTCCTAGAACCGTCTCGTTGGTCACTCTGTCGTGCCATGTGAAGCCCAAAATTTTACAAAGGCAACAACGCATGTAAAAAGTGTTTAGTTGATGCTCTTGTTTGGCGTACGTGGTCCAGGTTTCAGCACCGTATAGGAGTATGCTTAAAATTGAAGTCTAAAAAACAACCATTTTGGTTTTTATGATTAAATATTTGTTGTGCCATACTCTTGTACTAAGTTTCCCAAACATGGTTGCCGCTTTGCTAATACGGGTGTTGATCTTTGCGTCTAGAAAGATTGTTGGACACGGTCGACCCCAGGTGGCAAAACTTGTCAACTAGCTGTAACAGCGTTCCATTTAAAGTAATTAAAGGGGCTCCGCTAGTGCCTTGCGTTAAGACAACTGTCTTTTTAGTAATTATCGGCAAACAAAAGACTATCGACGAAAGGTCCTCGCGGTGTCTTTTGGATCTGAGGAGGGAGATGTTAAACATCTTTCCGTCAGTCCTCGTATGTAGGTGTACACCCTGTTAGTCATCGCTAAAAGCTGCGTGTAATAAAATCTAAAAGTATATACCTAACAGGGTAGGAGCCAAGACGCAGCCGTGACGCACACCTCTACAAACGTCGAACGACTGAGATGTATGTACAGCCGTAAACTCGTGGAATGATCTGACGTTATTTAGCGCCAAATACAAACCCTCCCTGCTAACTGTGTCAAAGGCCTTGTCAAGGTCGATAAAGGCAACACACAAACGAGAGTTCTGCCCTCTACACTTATCTTGCAATGCTTGAGAGAGAAAACCATGTCCACCGTGGTACGCTGAGAGCGGAACCCACATTGCGCCTCAGGGTAAACGCGTTCCGCAAGCTTTCGGAGTCTACAAAGTATGACGCGGCCAAGAAGCTTGTCAACTATGTTCAAAAGGGATACGCCACCATAGTTATTACAATCGCCGCGGTCACCTTTCCCTTTACATAACGTGAAGATGTTGCCATCACGCATATCCAGTGGCACACTTCCCGCTTCCCAACACTTACACAGCAGATTATATAAGATTGGTCATACGCATTGGAGCTTAATTATTTCGGCTTGAGTGCCATCGCAGCCGGGATTCTTTCCATGCTTCAGCTGATTAACAGCAGCGCTGAACTCCTCCGTGGACGGTAGTTCGTCTAGATCGAACCAAGTATTCAACGACATTACGACATCATTTATAAAGACGACAAGCATATTATAACGACAAGATTTTGAATAACGTGGACTTATGGTACATTTTCATTGATACAAACTTAGGTAACTTAGGTAATTTAAACTATTATTACAACTTCAATGTTGTTATAATAAGATTTTTACATACACAACTTGGGTTACGTAAGCATACATATGCAATAAAAAAATTAAAATTCATACTTTTGCAAAAATTATTATTATATTAAAAAAAAATACCTGAATAAATCTTTTTATTATTTTGACGTGATAACGTCTTATACATCGATGAACGCCGGTATGAACGAAAAGTTATCACGTTCCGCCTGATTATCACGTTCCGCCTGAGCCAAGCGTGCAAGCGAGAGCGCGGAATAAGCGACAGAGATGCACGATCGGCCTAAGCGTTCGGCTTGTGATGACGTTATCACGTAAAATTATCGACTGTAAACCGACTTAACAGACAACCATTTTTTGTTACATTTCCACTGCCTTACCTGGCTATCTTCACTTTTTTTCTATGACCTTACCTAACAGTTAACACTACACCTGAAATCACTATATTAAGTGACATCTTCATGTATAACAAATTAGTAATTATAAACCTGACACCCTGAACTGTGAAGACAAACACGTCACGTCTCACGACACCAGTGACGAGTGACACGCCACGGCATGTAGCGGTGCCACGGAGTAAATAATAATACATTGTACTTACGTACAGACTACAGCCCTGTGGGACGACACTCTCTACAAATGACAGCTCTAGCACCGGCGAATGTCAGCAATGTTGACACCAAAATAATTTTAAACGTCGCGTCAGACTAATCTATCATAAATATTAAGATATTATACTGTCAATTATGTCAAAGCACGAAACGACCAGCGGCCAGCCCCGTGAACGAAAGTCCTGGCTGGAAAAAAACTCACGTCCCGCCCGCCTCCACATTCGCCCAGCCACGCACACACAGCCGCGAGCTGTCATTCGCGTAAATCTTTCTTTACGTTATTTATATATTATATTGCTACAGCGGATCAGCATTCATAGAAGCATCCAAATCGATCCCAATTTTGTCAGGGTTGCCACAGAAGATTAGGAACAAATATTCATACGAGAAAAAGTTACATCTTAATTTCACCATATCTCAAATGTCAAAATGGCTCCAAACAACCACAAAAGTGGGGCTATTTAAGAAGAGTCAGTTTTGGCCTCGACATGCCTCGTGTAGTGCTGTAGGCTGCTGATCACAATCTCACATGGTATAAAAACTCAAACACGAAATTTTGATGTTCCTTCAACGGTCCACTGGTTTTACCGGATTTTACACTCCAGCTGCCTACGCCATAGGAGGCAAGTGGGCAGTGAACACGCAAACATTCTTTCATTCATTTCATTCTCATTCACCATTATGCTTGTAGTAGTACAAATTGAAATCAAATCATGAGCTTACTATGTGGCTGATTATACTGATCCTCTTTAATTTGGAGATGCTTCGTAAAACAAACCTAGTACCTATTCTGGTTTATTGTACATACAAAGTAAAGATTATTTGACAAAGGGTTCTCTATTAAATAGTTGTTATATTAATAAATTACATAGAAAGTTTGAAATAAAAAGCGATTGTGCTGTAGGCAAATATTGGGCTTCTGATTGCAATTATTAATACAGATTATTTACAACCAGAAGCCAGAACCCACCACCCACAATAGGCTAGACGTCTGATTTTTTTTATTGTATAAATGAATAGTAATCTTAAATATGAGTAACTTCTCAGAAGAAACAGTATATCAAAATTTAATATTTTCATAGATCGTCGATTAAATAGAAAAGTGTAATTTTTTAAAATTTTTGGAAAGTAATTAGCAAAGGGGTGTCCTGATAAAAAAAGCTTTATTTTTGTATGGATAAAAGACACTTTTTGTAATTACAATGTAATTACAGAAAGTGTATTTCATCCATATTGTAATGTAATTACATAATAGTCTTATTATCCATACAAAAATATAGCTTTTATCAGGCCACCCCTAGCAATGGTCTCACTTTCCAAAAATTTAAAAAATTGACGAAAAATTGACCTTTCTATTTTATCGACGAGGTACAGCGGTTTGTTCACAAGTCTTGTGAAAAAGCTCCATACAAAAGTTGTACCTAACTATGACGTCACGATTAGGTTGAAATGTATGAAATTGAAGGCTTCAGGAACATAATATTTCTAAATATCTCCGAAATTTGTGTTTAGTTTATAGTAAGTAAACTAATGATGTATTTTAAAATAATTTGAAATATGTTGTGTGTTTACGTTTGTCAAGTAGATTATACCTCAATATTTCTGAGTATATAAACTAAACAAAATATTTTACATGTCGTCTTCCCAATTTGTTCGTATTATGATGATAAAATAATGAACGACGTGTCGTCAATCGCCATTTATTGTCGTCTGTAATGGAAACCACGAAAAAAATTACAAGACAAAAATTATCAGAAGTACATCGACGATCTACTATTAATACATTTAAATATTTCCTCCACTTTATTTTCAGTGATATTAAATTATTTGATAAATACTTAAAACGTCAAGCAAAATAAAAGCCTCATTCGTACAAATTTGCAAAGGGGCAGATAGAGACTAAAAGGTCTTTAACCTCTGTCTAACCCTGTGGGACTTGGGGTTTTACGTAAGTAGACATATAGCTATTAAAAGACGAAATTACTGTTCGTGTAGACTGTAAAGGTTTTAATTTTTCATATAATATTCAGAAAATTTGTTTGTGTACATTATAAAACAAGACATAGGTAGGTACAACTGTACATCGTTCTTAAAACTGGCTTTATTGTCAATAAATTCGCTATTAGTGATACAAAAAAATAGGTTTATTTTTTTGAGCGTAGTAATATAATTTGTAATAAGTTATTTTTTTTATGTTGGATCATAAAATATATTGCTACTGGAGTCGCAGGCGTTTTTTCTCTTACAAAATGCACGGGCAGACTGCCAAGTTCGCAGGCTCAGTAAATCACTAATACCAGGCTCCTAGCGCATGAGAGAGTCCCCAATCAGGCAGCCTATTGACAAACACACACGGCTCGCATAATGGATTCCTCCGCGATATATCCACGTATTTCCTATTCAGTACCGGGATTTGTGAACCGTTTAAAATTGCTTCGTTTTATAAATCTTCCAAGTTAATATAATTGCTGTATCAGAATAAGTGCGATTATTTCTCGGGTTAATTGTGATTTGTGAATTACTTTGAGCACTTTCGATATTATAATATACACTATTTTGATGTTGAATTAAACTCTGATTTTGTAAAAGTGGTTCATACCTATTTCAACAGAATGTTATTGAATATGAAATGTTGAGATTTAATACATGATGAAACATATACATGATTCACAGTTGGTGGATGTGTTTATTTCGTATTTAGATTCGAGTCTAGGCAAGGATTAAGAATAATATTATCTACTTATTTTTTATCAATTTGAAAATTCACTAAATTCATGTTGATGATGATGATAAAGGTTACAGCTACCATTACCGCATAAAATCAAAGAGGTGTTAAAGTATAAAGTACACCTGAGATTATCGGTTTGCATGCTAAGTATGAAACCCATTTATTTATAAGGAAATATTATTTTGCATTGCTTTAGGTACTGACAGCGTTTACTGCATGCTTTGTGATTTTTGAAGAAAACAATTTAGGAAGTAGGAACACAGTGTAATTTACTATAAATGTATAGTTGTTAGTCCACGTATGTATAATGTATATGAACAAAGATCACATGGTACCTACATAAAAGTAACCTACATAATGATGCGAAAATAAAACTGACGAATATTATTTTAATTCTCAAAATATGTACCTACATAGTTTAAATTCATAAAACTTTTTGCAAACCGAAGTAACCGAACACAAAAACAACGAACTCCTCATTCTCTTTATTTGGCTTGTTGAAGTTTGAACATTTTGAATTGTGAAACGGAGCCAAGTATTAAAATACAAACGGTTAAGTTTACGTATGCAATAAAAATTTACGACAGTTATCAAAAGGGCCGTAAACTCAGTTATGAAGTGTCTCTTTGAATTTAATCTTGCTCCTTTTATATGCTGTTACCCTAATACATTTTCTTAAGGTGTTTCATAAACGAGCCAAATCACATGCACACTGCACATACAATTGAAATTGAATTAATTAATTATGAACAATAAACACAGAATTAAAGTAATTTTTACTGTTGTAAATAAAAACTAGCTAATAATAAAATATTTTTATATAGGTCTAGCAAAATCAATTACGGATATTTCGGGCACATGTTTTACTGCTATGTGGAAGATGAAAGGCAGGAAATTATTTGTCATACTCGAAAAAAATATTATTTCTTTATATGGGCGAGTTTGCGTCTAGCGGAGATGTCGATGTCGAGTCATGAGATGATTTTTTACTTTGAGTATGACAAATATTTTTTTGCGCATTGTCTTTACACAATCAGTTTAATCATGTGCCTAAAGTATCCGTAATTGATTTTCGGAGACGTTATAATACTATAAAAGATACTCTACGATTCAAAAAATCGTTAAAAAGCCTACTCATAAATTTATTAGAATTTGTACACAGCGAAAAAAAACATTATTTGCAATAAGACTTCAGACGCATTATTTTATAGCCTCAGCGAAGACAGTGGTGTAGTCAGTTTTGCCATAAATAACAATAAATAAGCACTGAGCATAAGTCTAGCTGTTCCCCGTTAAGAGGCATGCGGGATCCGCGGTTTACGAGTGTTTTACGATTATGGCTCGCCCGAATTGGGTAACATGGCGTATGAAAATTCTGTATCACTCTTGACATTTTATTTCTTGGTTATTATAATAATAATAGCTTCCCACACCGACTTCAGCGACGGTGGTCGGTTTCATTGAAACCTGACCAGCTACGCAGGATTTAATTATAGTGCCCAAGTTTGTGCGCAATGCACACGGAATACGGATGACCGACACGACTGGCGAGAGATCAGGCGCAGGATCGACTTTTTACATGCCCATGCGACGCATGGATCATCTTTGGATCATCTTCTCAGACAATCAGATTATCAACTGATCAGCCTGCATTGTCCTAACCAAGCTTGAAAACAACACTAACCTAACCAACCCCGCGTCCAACACGTTGTTTCCAAGCTTGTTGGACATGCGTAATTAAATATAATGTCCTAATAAAAATATTTACATAACTGATTAGATATTCAATGTTGCTGTCTTTGTCAGACACGCTGTAAAAGTCTCTTGAGGTATTTATTTATTCAATGCTGCTGTCTTTTACTTATTCGTTCTTTCGACTTTTTCTGAAGTATTCTAAGCATATGCTCCCAAAAAGTAAGATTTTGCACCAAGTACTGAACAGAACTCCTGACTCCTTATTACATGTTTGGGGATTTCGGCGTTGTTTAAAGAACAGCAAGCATATGCCACTGTGTCAATTACGGTAGTCATCATCATTAACACCATCATCACACCATACATCATCACATTATGATGATATAATACGTATTTCTCATAGTATTGTACACCGACAAGGATATCTTCGAACATTAGTCATTACTTTGCCGTATGTGAACCTATTCGCGAACCTATTTCTACTTTTTCTGAAGTATTCCAAGCATATGCTACCAAAAAGTAAGCTAAAAGTACCAAGGTATAACCTGGATCCAAAATTACTGAACAGAACTCCTGAGTCCTTATAGATACATGTTTGGATATTCCGGCGTTGTTTAAATAACTGCAAGCACATGTCATCATACCACATAAAGTAATCATTATCACCATCACCACAAGAAACACCAACATAATATTATTATGATGACATAGGTACTCACTACTCATCAGAGTTTTGTGCACCGATATCAATGTGTTCATAATAATATAGATAATAAATTTAATTAACTAAAAAGAGAAAAAATATTATTTTTAAACAAATAATTAAAACCGATTTCCAAAGTAAAAAATGCCCATAAAAGTATGAAATATAACTTATTTTTTAAATTATTCCATTTTTAAATTCGGATTTTAAATGATTAAGAAAATAAGTTTTGTTTCATACTTTTTTATGCATTTTTACTTTGGAAGTCGGTTTTAATTTTTTATTTATTATAGGTCATAGTCAAGCAGAACAACGTGTGTCGGGAATCTCGGGACTGCCACAAGCACTAGATACAATAGAAGCGGTTATGTATTAAAATTAGATAATTAAGTGTTAAAATCTTCTAAAGGCTCTGAAATGATGTGATTTTAGGAGGTTAAAGAAAAATGTATATATATAAAATAAAACCAGCACCACGAATCCAAGTAGAATATTAAATATGCCAATTCTATTGTGGAAATCTTCTAGATTAATTTGGGAACTGGCCCCCACTGCATTTTGTCCGATAATTATATTTTCTTTTGACTGGGAGAACTGACACATTTTTATTTTAAAAATCAATTTAATTATGAATTTAAATTAATTAAAATAAACTTTCGGCAGGTTCGCCATGAAATGATGTGATTTTAGGAGGTAAAGAAAAACGTCTACTTTCTTCCAATCCATATTTAATAATCATAAAGTCTGAAATACATCAACTAAGAAACTCACGCTACTGGGTGGTCCGTCTTATTTGGGGAACACCCGAGATTATTACACGTAATGTTAATACTCGTAACATGCTAAATGCTAGATTGTGCTAATGTGCTAGATTATAACTATTCTAATACTATGCTATAATTTATAACTATACTCGTATTATTAACACACTTAATAATATAGTTATAAATTAATGATTGAAATGATTGACATTTGAAATGATTTGACGTATGGTAGAGGTAAAATGATGAGCAGAAACCATGTTTCAGTGGCTGTTTGTTCTCCGCGCGTAAGCACCATGTCCCCTTGTCTATTGGTAACGGGCCATTGGCCAAGCTTTAGGGACCATTCTGTCACGTGTTTTGTCCTCACATGAGAGGCCTTAGCAGGGAGGACGTAAAGTCTTTGGTGATGATGATGGCGTGTATGACGTGTCTGATGGTGGTATCTGTTGTAGGGCTACAATGGTGTGTGCGCGTGCGGTGAGGGGGCGGGGCGCGAGCCGGCGCGCATGGCGGCGCCAATGAGGGAGGGCGCGCCGGTCGGCGGACCTCGCCCCGCGCCCCACCATCACCCCGCCAACTTCGAGTACGATGACAACGAGTGGGACATCGGCATCGGCGACCTCATCATAGACCTCGATGCCGACATAGAGAAGACCGACGAGGCGGGCGGCATGGCGGCGCGCGCCGAACCCGACGCGCAGCGCACCGCGCTCAAGATGAAAATCAAGAGGACCAAGCCCGGCACCAAGAGCTCGGAGGCCAAACACGAGATCGTCAAGTCCAACGAGATGAACGGCGAACCGAAATCGACCGCGGCCGCGCCGCCCGCCGCCGCCAAGCGCGGCTCCGGCGGCCACAGGAGAGATAAAGCAAGGGACAAACACCACCATCCGCATCCACCCCACGACGTTAACGGCGTGGCGCGCGTGCCCCCGACGCCGAACGCGCCCGGACCGCCCGCCGCTCCCGCGCCCGCGCCGCACCCGCCGCCGCCGGCGCACGCGTCGCACGCGCCCGCGCCGCCCAAACCCGCGCAGCCACCCGCGCCGCGCCTGGACGCCAAGCCCGCGCCGCCGCCCGCGCCCGCGCCGCCTACCGCCGCGCCCGTCGCGGCGCCGCCGCCGTCGCCCGCGCTGCCGCCCGCTACACCCGTCAAACCCGAACCCGACGACTCCCGGCAGGAGCACAACACACAACCGCCTGCAAAGAAACCCAAAACTGAACCTAAGGTATGTTTAGTCCCAATAGCCATTGCCTGGTAGAGTCACACAAAAGTATTTTGCTTAGCCAATCGCCTTTTTCAATATAAATTAAATGTCGTTGGCAATAATTCTCCATTAGTAGAACTTGATCTCATTATGATTAATGTCAACGCTCCTCGACGTAATGCTATATTTATTAGCAGACAATCTAAATCGACACCGCTGACATGTATAAGGTTACGACCACATTGAACTAGCAGGTACAAAGCCTTGGCCCACTTAGCTGCTATGTAATGTATCAATAAAATAATCGCTAATTGTCCGATAGCCCTTATCGGCCATGTTTCCAACTGTTTCGGATTTAATTGTCGGGGCTTAGAGCTGTTTGCGAGGTTGATTGAGTGCAAACGCCGGGGTGTTATCCGGCGGCGCTGCAGCGGTTCATTAAATCACCACCCTCCGCCTGCCCTCCTAGTACCGCCCGCATTACAATACTCGGCACTCAACAAATTAATGCGATTGTGGCCGGGCGCTGAATTTAACTGCAAATCGGAAATTGATGCTATCGGTTCATCATTTCGAATAAAATTTTACGCTACATAGTTCTTGAATTGCTGGATATTTTCGTTATAACGTATTATGTAAATCATTTTTTCCCGTCGAAAGTCGAAACATATTGAAAGAATTTGGAAACATTTCAAAATATATGAAGAAATTTGTTTCAACGTTGACACTCATGCGTTATTTCTTTTAGTAGATAGATCAGAAATTGTTTTGAAATTTACTGTTATGAATAAATTAACAGATTCGAGTGATAAAATATTATACGAGTTGAGAATTTATTAACATGCTTCATACTCACTTGAAGTCGCAAATGTCCTATTAAATTTATAAACGTTCCTTGAAACTCCTCCTTGAAAGTTTGGTCAAATAATGATCTAATATAATATATAACTGAATATTTCATTTGAGATTTTGTAGAATACAGATATCTGCCTTTTAATTTAATCATCCTGACATACACAAATTTTATATATATTAATTTCGTCACGCACGAACAATTATTTCTCAGGACGTGGAACAAGCACCTGTTCTCGTATCTTGCACATCGCACTATTATATCTAGTCGTGACAGTATTGCAGCTCCTCACATTGCTGTTGCCCTGGTACTTTCAAACTCATTACGTATAACACGTAATTTACCCACATCGAATAAGTTGAGCAAGATAATCACTATATTTTATGACAATGTTAAATTGCGAAGGGGACCTCGGTGCGGGAACATATACTTTGAAATTCAATCATTAATCACTGTCAAGAGCTCTAAAAGTTTCCCAAGTGCTCGCGAAATCAATTTAACGTTCACCCTCTTGAAAAGTTTGATAATAAGAGACAATTCTGACTGACACGAAAGAACATCGAAATTATAGTCACTCGAGACAATAAATATTTTGATTTTACTCACTCGAGAACTTTTTTCTGTTAATGTGACTAGGACAACATTTACATTCCGACTCTGACATTGAAATTTACATAAACCGAAATCTAATGGTGTCAATTGTATTTTTGTAATCGTAATTTCTAAGCGAAACGCAAATGTGTAATTACATATTTCTATGGCTTACTAGGCTACATGACGTTGTTTTTATTTATGTCCTAAACGCTTAAATATAAAAAAAATATATTTTAAAAATACACTTTTGAAAAACAGCTGAAACACTATTTCGCCATGTTGGTTGATATTAATCATCTGTGCTGTGACGTCATACTAATACTATTTTGTAATCTGTGCTATAAGGTCAGACAAAATGGCGTTGTGACGTTCCGTTTGACGTTTTAACATAAATAACTTTAAAAGATCCGTTCCACTACTACGTATGTGTTTAGTGTGTTTGTGACATCACATCCTTGCCGGAAGTTATTTAGAAGTAGAAAATGTGTTTTATCAGTAGAAATTAATAAACATTTATACATATTTTTAAATCAACTTTTGAATTTATCAATCTTAAGCCTTTAATGTATGATATCGCTAGAATACGTTTTCCTAAGCCAAGTACTAAAGGAAATACTCCTTCAATGTATGAAATTAAATATGAGTCAAGTAGCCTAAGTGGATGGGAATTAATATTTGATTTGCACCACGCCCACCTTGTGTTTGTGGTGCAAACGTGGACAGCCTCGGACACCACGGGCTGTCCTGTCAACGAAGCGCCGGCCGCATCTCCCGACATCACTGCCTGAACGATCTCATCCGTCGGGCTCTTGTCACCGCCGGAGTGCCAGCTGTGCTGGAACCCTCTGGTTTGGCGCGCGACGGTGGCAGGAGACCAGACGGTATGACCCTGGTCCCTTGGAAAGTGGGACGGGCTCTTGTATGGGACGCTACTTGCGTCGATACACTTGCTCAGTCCCATGTCCAGGGCACCTCGAGTTCTGCAGGTGCGGGGCCGCCCCATCAGGCGGAAAACCTCAAGCGGCGCAAATATGAGAACCTTAGTGGGGATCTCATATTTGGACCGTTTGGGGTTGAAACCCTAGGTACATGGGGTCTGGGTGCGCACAAACTTTTCAGAGAAATCTCCAAAAAACTCATTTTAAATTTTGGAGTAGTTATTATTTTTTTTAGTACTTACCTATGTTAAAATTAAATAATAAATTATATTATCTATGTAAAATTGTAAGTAAACTTCAAGAGTCTGTTGAAAAACTCAATTTCAGTTAGGTTTAAACACTTAATCTTTTTGTAACCAAATTGTTTTATAACTTAAATAAGGTGACCATGTAAAAATACACTATACTATAATATATACTATGTATAATACTTAAAAAAAAAGTAGCCTAATAACATAAAAGTAAATGAAAAATATAATAGTTATGAAATTTCATCCGTTGTCTTACTTAGGTACTAGAAAGTGTGGAGACTTGATTCAAAAGTAAAATATTTTTTATTATCAAGAATTATTTAGGTCTTCCGTGTACAGACAGCGACCAGTTACTAATTTATTATATGTTGTAACATGACGAGGCATGTTGAGCCAAAAAGTGTCTCTAGTTAAAGGGTCCCACTTTTGAGATTTTTGGGCCCATTTCGACATTTGAAGTATGGTGAAAACAAGATGGCGTAACTTTGTCATGTATGAAGATTTAGTCTGTCAAATATACGTTTTATAGCCTAGCAGTTTTGAAATCTTTGGTCATAACTCATAAGGCAACTGCCCAATTCATTACCTCCATATATTTTTTAGTTTTTTATTATTTATCTTGTAATGAAATTTTATAACTTCATATTATTAAGCTGTTTATTAAAGCTCAACGTTTAATGAATATACAATATGTTTATATAAGCAGTTTTATCATGCTCATGCTAAATCTGTTTAGTCACGCGACATATTGTTGAAACTCTTTGAAAAACATCGTCTTGGTTTATTCGTGTAAGTATATTAAAATTCACAACTATGTAATATTAAAACTTTAAATAGTAAAGTGTAGACTTCAATATAAGAGTGCATTGACTTATAGAGAATCAGTTTCCTTAGTTCTTTAGTAGCAACTAGGAAAATTATAATAATAATTAATTGAAAAAATTTAAATAAAGCATATCAAACTCAAGATTTGGATTAAGAGTTCAGAACATTATAGGGGACATTTTTTGTTATACGTTTAGACAGCCCCGGATCTTCAATTTTCTTTAGGCGGGACAAAAACTAAAAAATGCCGCCCCCGCCCACATTTTTTTTTTACCTTTACCATCTTTATAATATCAGCTATCAGATGTCCACTAATGAGGGTTTTTAAATTCGTGACATCTGACAGCTTTTTGACACGACAAGGACCGTCGGGCTACCAAGCGCCGCCTGGTGACAGAAAAAGAATCGAAAATTCTTATTGACAACAATATGTTGATTATGTAAAAATTGGCAAGATTTTTTTTCTTATTGTAAAATATTATTATGGTTTAAAGAACACTGTTAAGAACGTAATATAATTCTAAATAAATAAATAATAAGTTAATATGACGTATTCTGTGGTCAAAGTTAAGTAAATGATGAGTTGTCCATTCGTCTGTAAAGTGCGAATTTGGCCGCCCTCTGAACTTGCCGCCCGGGGCATAGCCCCGGCTAGCCCCTCTAGATCCCCCCTAGATCGCGGCAACAGGGTGATGATTATTCTAGTATTTACTATTGTAATTGTGAAAGTTTGTGACGATGGATGTTTGTTACTCTTTCACGCAGAAACTACTGAACGGATTTTGATGAAATTTGGTATGGTAGTAGTTTATTTTATCCCGAAAAAGTATAGTATTTCCGTGGGATACTATAATTACGAGGGCGGAGCCGCGGGCAAAAGCTAATGGTTGTTATATTTAGACTTCCTGGCTTTTATATCTAAACTAGCATTAACTAGCCTACGGTTTGGCCCGCGTGATTTAGGTTTTAATCTTTCATCCTCTAAAAATGCTAAAAATGCTGAAATACGTAACTCATTATTTTTTCGTACTCAATTCATACGAAATATCATGCAAATCAATATGATCAATGAATAAAAAGTTTCATACAAACTTGTATCACCTATTTTACCCTCTTGGGGGTTGAATTTTGAAAAATCTTTCCTTAGTGGATGTCTACGTCATAATATGAGAAATACGTGTGCAAAATTTAAAATTTCTAGCCTTAAGGGTTTGGCCTGTGCGTTGATACATCAGTCAATCAGCTCTGCCTTTTATTTATAGATTTAAAAATGAAAATAGTATATTGAAAATTGATACTATACATATCAGAATTCAGATACAATCTACGAGTATGTCTCGGACTTCTAATCCGATGCTCAAAGCTTGAATAAATTTACATGTCGATTACTACTTAATCAGTGTTCCAACTAGCTGCTCGCCTGTAAGTTGTAACTAAAATTAATTCCTGTAGTAAAGCCATGCCTGCCTGCGTAATTCCTGGAAATGTATCGTAAATGGCTGGCTTAATTTGGCTCGGTTATGCTCCGTGGCCTAGTGGGTAGACCGTTCGCACGTTGGGGCGTGTACCAATGAGACTTTTTCAGATCTCAAGTATTGTACGGACGCTCCAACGGTGAAGGAAAACATCGTGAGGAAATCCGCACACGGTTGGCCCCAGACGTATTGACCAGTCATTCCTCTGGACTAGACTGACTATGTTGCGAGAATGCCATATGTGCTTGGGCAACCATACGACATTTAAAAACCCGACTGTCCCAGGCACTATTTCAAGAGTGGGTACTTCGCTCGGAGAATATTGTATAAATCATCCAATAACGGATGAAAAAGGCGTACGGTTATACCCATTAAGTGCATGTGATTTATTACGTGCATAGAAATTACCAATGCTATGTTTTCCATAATTTTTGATAAGAACATGCGAGAAATGTGAGTTGTTTAAATGACTAGGACTTGAGACAAATGGCGACTACATATTATAAGTTGGGATTTATACTTAAAACAACGCAAATCCATATTATTTATTCGCTACGTCAAAAACTTAATTAAATAAACATTAAATTTAGCTTAAACATTTTATATTAGTCTAAAAGTTACTAGGAGCGCAGCAGTTGAAGGAGATGTCTGGCAGCTGCTACCGCACGTAATTACCGGGTAATTAGGATGTGAGGGCAGTGGGCACCACTCGCGCAATCAATCGCCATTTTTATTTCTGTTTCGTATTATCTCTGCGGTCGGTTAGCCGTTTATTATGTCAGAAACAATTGTAACGGTCGTAAATCCAGGCCGAATTGATTCGAAATTAATTACGCCCAATGTTAGACATATCGACAACATAATTTATTCCGCGTTCTATTCATTAATTTCCAACGAGTGTTTAACTTAAACGATCCGGAGTTCATTTAAATTAAGCCTTTTAGAATCTGTCGTCAGACAACACGTTTCATTGGGTTCTCGACGATAAATTCCAGTCTTAGTTGTCATAAACCCATTTAAGTTGGCCGGAGTTTCTGTCGACGGAGTTGTGTTCCTTGTCGTGTTGGCTTTGTGCGCGTCGACTGGTCGGTCGACCGGTCGTCGCATTCGTCGTTCGCCGTAATCCCCTGCCCGCAGCCGGCGTATACCTGGCCATCTCTTTGTTCGGGTGGAAAGTTTTACCCGGAACGGATTTGTTGCTATGAACGTTTACCAAATATACAAACACGAATGTTATTCCTGGTGAGCTACGAAGTTTCGCTGATGTGTTCGAGCACTTAATTTTAGAACCAGCTGGCCCGCAAATTCGTTTGCGTGGAACTAATGGAAACGGAAATCAATTTTTAACGGAACCCTAAGATAAAAGTAGCCAGTTACTCCATAAGACATCAGCTATCTGCCAGTGAAAGTCCTGTCAAAGTCGGTCCAGCCGTTTCAGAGTCCCTTTCAGGGATTACAGACAGACAACAATTTTTAAAATTGATTTTTCGGTGTAGGTAGGTACTAGGTAACGTATATATGTAATTTATGTATACTATCATATTATGCTGCATCATTGCATTTAGTGCAAAGCTGTTAATTTGAAATCACAAACTTCAATTTTTTTTTTTTTTTTTTAGATTTTATTAAGTAATTCTTATGTGAATAACTTATCTGTTATATAGATATATATCTAATCAATGATAATATCTCTAGATTATTTTAAAAAGTCAACTCATCACCAATCGAATATTTTCGACGACATTTATCATTGATCATTGCATAAAAGTAAACATGAGATTATGTCTGGCGTGTAGAAACTGTTTCATGTATGTAATGTGTTTAATTAATATTGTCCTTGTCTTCCCAAATTATCTTTTAACGGCTCATTAAAATGAATGTGGCTGCGGTTTTTTGAGATTACACAAACCTAGCAAAGATAATAAATTAATACTCTACAAAATGATGCTAAATAATATAAGTCCGTTCAATATATTTTACCTTGGGGACAGACGATACGCGACGCGCCGCTGCATTTTTATGATAGCTATTCAAAATTTAACTTTATTTACTACACAAAAAGATATACGTCACATTGCATGAGTTCTAATCACGGGCTGCACCGCGCTGCGCAGCTTACATGCAGCACGTTTCATTGCACTCTTGCAATGAAACGTGTAGTGAATAAAGTTGAATTTTTAATCGCCTATCTTAAACATCTATTTTAAATAGCGCACACTTTTTCAGACATCTCAAATAGTGTGCGCTGCGTCCGGTTTCGGTGTGAGCTGACCATTGGAGATTCTAGGCGAGTGATCTTTATGTCGTCGGCATAAAGGTTCTGTTAGAGGTGAAATAACTCTGAGCGGACTATAGAGAGTAGCTTTAGTAGTTCCTCGCACCGCGCACGAAAATTGTAATAAGATTAAATTACAATAGACAGTACTTTGAATAAAATCAACAATCACCCGACTAGTCGGCACACTAATAAAACCTTAACAGATGCATAGGGGAGACTCGGGACTCCGGGAGATGGGATCAAACGGCGATTTTTTGTTAACCTTTTTTATAAACAGCTATTTTGCCCTCTTTTGTGCTCGTGTTGTTTACTAATGGGTTCTGTTGGGTTCGACTTAAGATAATAACTTGAGTTTTTTCTCGCCCATGTGTCGAGTTTTTGTCCGGAAACAGCTTCGGTCGGATTAAAATGTATTTGTTGACCTTTCGGCTCGTACCGACCGACGTTTGCTTATTTTATTGCTCCGAACTAAATGTTTGCACTTTATTTATATCTTTCATAAACATCGCTGCTTTTTATTTCAGCAGTATATTTATTCTCTTTATGACTGTTAGTTGTTTCAACAGTTTGTCACTTTGTTTGTTCAGTGTTTTTATAATTAAGTACATATCCAGTTTATTCTACATTGTTTTTTTATGGAGTTATTAATTAAATTTGTGTGTTTTTAGAATGAGAAACTATTATTCCAATGCTTTCCATAAAATGCATGTGACGTTATTGAGGGTTTTTTAATCCCCCTTGGTGAGGTATGACTGTTGAATCCACGTGAGATTCGCCTTGACTACCTCTCCCTAAATCTCACGTGAGATTAAAAAAGATATATATTGAGTATAAATGTGTTGATTTCTTTAAAAAAAACCACAACTTGTTTTATTACTTTTATCAAGACTAAGTATAAAGAATAGTTAGTATACACATTACACACAGGCTTGTTAGAATAATATGATTCTAACAAGCCTGTGAACGTGCACAATGAGGATCAATCACTTAGTAGCAAATCTGATTTTCACTAAGTACTTATCGTATGTGTATTAACTTACTGAGCATTTTATTTTTCAAATTATTAAAATCCATCAAGAAATGATGGCTTTATTAAAGTTTTTCTGAAAGGCTAGTTTGAAACGCGCGCTGAATTGGTTACGATGACGTCATCTGTCGGGATCCGTGCGACCAAGGCATGATTGTACTCATAATTCATAGGTATTACTTATGTATTCATTCTCCGATTCTCCACGCTTGTGCCTCGCGTGCATTGTTTTTAAATTTTTAGTTGTGTTTAAAGGGGAGGTGACGACGACAGATGAAGTCACAGCCACTAATGCACTAAAATTGCTGTATCTTCGTAATTTTTGGTCCGATTTAAATAATTCCTTTAAAATATTTACTGTTTTTTTGTCGCCATAAGTCTGCATACTCCACAAAAAACATGACTGATCCTCATTGTATTTTCCAAACTTTTTAATTTAACCTAATTTTCTCGCATTTTCTTGCGTGATATATGCTGAAACTCTCTCCCCCAATACCTCACGTAATTTATGAAAGCCTCCTTACTGCTTAATTTATAATTTGTAGTCCACATTCACCATGATATCCTCATTATTAAATATTTTTCGATTATTTTACATTCATAGCTAGAAGCCACGTGGCAGCTTGCCAAAAGGGCTATAACATGATTTATCGGTGTTGAATTTCAAAGCACGTTCCGCCGACACTATCATAACGTAAAGAGCGCTAAATCAATCAGCCCATCCCTAATATTAGTTGGCCATAGACAATCACGAAGGGTCCGCGTTATGTCCAGGATTGTTACTATAATAAATATACCTCACTCTTCCCGATATCTTTCACCCCTGTGAAGACCGACTCTACAATCGATATTCAATCTCTTTGACGCTCTGCTCTCCCGGTACCGAACTTTTCTCACTTTGTGATGCCGTTTATGGTAGAAGATAGATGAAAGCAATTGAACGATGTCTTGAGCAATCCCTTTATCTCCCTGTTTCAGATTTTATAACTTATTTTTAACTACAACTTATTCTTGTTATAAACTCTACATATTTCCTCATAATAAATTCCCAACTGGTTTTTTTACATTTATAAAAAGATTTAATCATATAAAATTATATATTCAACAGTTTGTTGCCTTACAATGATTTGGAAACCGGCCCTTAACAGCCTACTAACTTATTATTATTACATAAATTATAAAAATACTATTATGTAAACGGTCCAAAAATCCAAATACAAGTTCTATGTTTTATATTATGTTTACGGCGTATTGTGGCATGACGTTCTTTATAGAGCGATTAATTTAAATCGTTGTAAACGTGAATTGATATAATGAACAGAATCAATGAGAACAAAGTCCATTTTGCATTGTATCTGTCTGTCAGAGTTGCATCTCGAAGTTTCTGTTCCCGTTTCCTATTTAAAAACTAGTCTTCATATCATTTTAACGTAAAAAATCAACGTGTTTAATGTGATAAGGATTTAGGAGGTAAATGTAATTAGCAGAATGGGGACGCGGCTCGCATATATGCTAAAAAGGTATTACGGTACGTAGATTATCCCTTATAATTGAAAGCCGGACATCTCTGGTCCAGAAGCCGGGTATATCGCGTTATTAGGTGTGCATACGTAATTTGTTTGTTAAAGACGGCGGTACGCAGTTATACCCGCTGTGAATAATTTAAATTCATCCCCTCGCTATGAGGAGGCGACCCCCCGTATCGATTCGGTGTGCGTCTGTGTGCGCCGTGTGTGTGCTGTTCATATTACAGGCGCTTTGGACGTTCTGCGCCCCTGGTGTCGATGTCGAGATCCATAGCGGGCTCGCCACAACCTGCACACATTACCTTGACGTATCCACTAGAATTTGTCAGACTAATTAAATGTCAAACAATAATTTAATATGTGTGTCACTATTAATATATTCAATTATTAATTTACCTAATTATTATGATAGGAAGGTAAGTAAAACCCAAAAAATAAAGGCAATTGGGAAAAATTATCCTTATGTTTTATTATTTATTACCTCAAAAGGATGGCGTCGTCACCAACGAATTAACAAAAAAAAAGTACAAATAAAAATAAAGTCAATGGACAAAGCAGTCTAAAATCTAAACCCACGTACGCCGGGCCTGTAATATAAAAACTGGCTCATGTATTATTCATAATATCATCACATATGCTTTATTATGCAAATATAATACATATTACAATAATTGCATTTTGGACACACTATTTTATAAAGGTTGAGCTATATTTTGAAATGCGAATACACTAAAAATGAATCCGGTAGATGCGGCGTCTGATACCGTATTTGCCGGATCGGATTCTAATAGAAATTAAATAAAATCCCTTTGATCCGGATAAAAAATTGGACCAGATTTCAATCCTCAATTGAAAAGCTACGCTAATGCCTCATTAATAATTTTGTATGAAATAGAATTAGGTATGATGTAAACAGCATTTATTGTATTTACTATGTTTTTATACTAATATTTTCTTTAAAGTTAATATTGTGTATTATGTAAGCATCACAATTAATAATAATAATCTACAGTATGTAGTGTAGTTAGTAATGGAAATATGCGAATAATAAGCGACAGATTAAGATAACATACAAAACATGCGCGCCGTTAGCAGTGGCATAAATATCTTTAAACTTGAACAGAGAACACACTGTATCTTCGGATTTATTCGATACTATATCCAGAGTTTACGTTTAGCCGAGATTGTGTGATTCATGGCGATTGCATTTGCGATATTTCCACCGTCATTTTATAAAACGTGGGGGCACACATTTCGTCAAATCTCAAACTCATTTAAATAACACTTATAGAATTGTCCTACATGATGCCCACCACCGGTTCGGAAACTGGCCCGGCGAGAGGAACCGGCGTAAGAATCTCGCACCGGGCCCGGCGCCACCTGTTAGTCAAAAGATGGGAAAAATAACACGTAGTTAATTCGATACTTCCTAACTTCTGTATCGTTTCGCTCGGTTACTTTGTCTAAGTTTTCTGTTGCAGAAATATGATTGATGCTGTACACTTTTGAAGCCTTCATATGAAGGAGAAAATGTAAGTGTGCTGCATAAAATCTTGTACTTCTTGATATTTTTTCATTTTCTTTTTTTTTTTTTTGATTGTTGTTTGTTAAAACAACAATCAACGTTATACTTAGGATGAAGCGTACCTATTCTCCCCTTTGGCCTATATATTTACAAGCTCAAACAACAAAATCATATTTTAACGTATAACGTCTATCACATTATTGAACAAAATCCCCTAACCAGAGACTAATCCTCGGTGTTTAATGTTTATTATATTTTGATATCCCCAATTTATAGCAGATGTTTATTTTGGAAGAAGTTTGTGGTCTGTTGTTATTTTCTAAATAATATTAGTTTTTATTAGTTTTAGATACAATATATTATTCTGATAAGTAATTAATAAACACTTTCCTATAATGCAGACGATGCTATGTTACCCAAGTAGATTGGCTTATCAAATTCAAAGTTCCTTTTTTTTTTGGATGCATTTTCTGTCATTTGTGGGAGTGATTTTCTGAAAAATTTAAAACTTTCGAGACGATGGTGGATAAATAAAAATATTTTGGTTGGAACGTAAGGACAATGTAATTTTTATAATCATTAAATCGCGTCATATTCTTATTTTAGCATTTTTTTGCATCGTTTCTAAATGAATATTATATACATAATAATGTAATGAATGGGTATCGACTATCGAGAGACATATTGCGCTGTTGCCAAGCTCGAATCTCCTAAATCTTTCAATTCCAATGTAGCGCTTTGAGCTGGGCTGCCAACATCTGCCAACACCTGTCAACAATATTGGTTATTTTAGAAAGTAAAAATGTAAACTAGTGGAAATTCGACCAAAATAGAATTTTCAAGTTTCAATTTTATTGGGGTTCTATCAAAGGCTTATTACCACTTAGATACGCAATAACAATAATATGAAAATGTTGCCTAGGAATGTGAAAGAAAGATTGACAAACGTGTGACAAAATTGTTTCAAACTAACACCTACTGTTATTATGAAAAAATATGGTAGTGTGAGTTTTTAATCTGCTGTAGTGTGTGTAACGTTATTTTTATTAATTTTAATGTATTTTTAAGAATTATTATAATAATATTATAATAATATTATTATATATTATTATTATTATTCTCCTTCATATAAACTTTATCTGTGCCAAATTTCAAACACCTCCATTCGCATAGTTTCCATAAAATGGAATGGAGTACAAAGTTTTTGCTCCACGTTACACGTATTATATTATATATGATTGAGCTATAAATTATAATCGAAAATTAATTACTATCTCATGTATATAAAACTTCATAACTTTTTCTTAATTACTTTTTGATGTTTCTTGTTTGTATCCATAAATCTTACTTACTCGTAGTGAAAAGACTCGTAGCACAGAATACTAAATAGTAAAACATACATATGTTTTAGCTGACCTCCATTGTTATTTTAACCAAACAATAAAATTAATATTATTATAACTTTATGATATCCTAGTGCTATAATATTATTGTACACTTGATGTTGCGACTCCGTGCGCGCAAAAGGAAATCCCACCGTATATTTTTGCGGGACAAAAAGTATTATATGTACATCTCCTTCTCCGTGGTAAACTCTATGTGTGAAAAAAAAAACTAAAAAAAACTAAACTAAACTCTATGTAACTCTAACTCTTACTCTCTCTCTGTGCCAAATTTCATCAAAATCGGTCTAGTTTTTCAAGAAGCTGTTTTTCTATGTTTTGTGTAAATCTTTTTTATTTTCCTAGTTGAATGTTTGCGAGGTGAGGTTAGATTCACCACACACCTACGTCACAATTTGTTTTGTAATACATTCAGTATTACAAAACAAATTGTGACGTAGGCATACGATAAAAGGTTTTTCAATATATCCCCCTAATGATATAAAACGGGGTTCAAAGTTGGTATAGAAAACATTATTTAATGACCGCCACGGGCACAAACTAGTAAAAGATAATATTAAAAGTTGAGCACTCTGGGGACAGCAACAGATGGGGTTGTTAACTTTTTGTGGGGACAATTAACGCATACTTATCACTGGGGGACCGTTAACGCTTCTCTTGTCGTCCTTTATTGATTTTTTCCGTTCTTGAAGTGATAAAAGCGTGGATGAAATTCTTTAGAATTGAGATGCATTTTCAATTTTGTTTAATTTCCTAAATGTAAAAGATTGTGAGGATGGATGTATAGGTTGTTTATAGTTAGTAAGAATAACCAAAAGATCAATTCTGAATCTTATATTCACAGGTCACAACATTGTTTCACAATTACACCATAAAAACCTATATTTAAATGGAAGGAGAGTGTGAGAGTCCGCAGTAACTAAAGTACATAAAAAAAACAAAACAGCTGACCACGATATCGAGGTCGCGAACTTAAATTTCGGCGCGCGAGCGTCACTAGTTTCGCGTATCGATCCAGAAATCCAACTAGCGAGCGGCCGCGCGGCGCACAGCGATATCTTCATACCGCGTAGGTACTCGCCATACCATAGAAAACCGGTCGGCGCGCGAGTCTCCCATGCGCTTTAGCGTAAACATCTATTTAATTATAATATTTTAAATGAGCTGACTGAGCACCTGATGCCTTGTCAGAGTTTTATAAATATATATATATATTTAATAATAAATACTTTTAAATGAAGTAAATAAGTTTAATTTTTGAGTTTGTAAATAGGTGTATAAATAAAATTGTGTGTAAAATAATATGGAAATATTAAATAAGATGTAGGAGATCCCTACATTACTCCCCCCCAGAGACCGAGTCTACGGGCGATAGTAGTCAGGGAATCTTACAACACGTCCCGACCTAGTTTTTTTTTAATATTATAATCCTGGGTAGTATCAGGAACGGTACTAGAAATAGGCACAGGATTAGGGATAGAAACAAAAGGTGGTATGGGGGTAGGAAGTAGATTAGGATTGGTATGTGGGTTAGGGGTTGGTATAGGGAAAGGCTCAGATAATACGTAGGCTGGCTTTAGGCGGTCTACAGATACTGTCATCGGCTTTCCTTTGACAAGGATTTTGAAGGTCTTGTCGTTCCGGTCGAGGACCTCATGGGGACCGGAGTAGGGAGGCTGTAAAGCGCCTCGTACAGTGTCGTCCCTTAGAAAAACGTGGCTCGACGTATTTAAATCCCTAAAAATAAAGATATTATCTTTGGTGTGACGCGCTGCAGGTGATGGTTGCAACTTCGTGACGAAATGGCGTAAGCGAGTGGTGAAATCAGTGATATCACTCGAGCCAGGAGTCGTCACATGGAAAAATTCACCAGGTAGGCGTAGGGGTTCACCATAAACCAGTTCGGCTGACGAAGCCTGTAGGTCATCCTTGAAGGCGCTTCGGATACCAAGAAGCACAAGGGGCAATGTGTCGGTCCAGTTACAATCGGCATGACACATGATGGCCGCTTTCAACTGTCGGTGGAATCGTTCCACGAGACCGTTACACGCGGGGTGATATGCGGTCGTACGGCGATGTTTGAATCCGATCATTTTTCCAAGGTATTGGAAAAGTGTAGATTCAAACTGCCGACCACGATCAGTGACAATATCAGATGGACATCCAAATCTAGATATCCACGATATTAATGCCTTGCCTACGGTTTCGGCGGTCATGTCGGCCATAGGGATGACTTCAGGCCAACGCGTGAAACGATCCACAACAGTTGTGCAGTATCGATAGCCTTGTGATGGAGGAAGGGGACCTACAATGTCCACATGTACAAATGCGAAACGTGCTCGAGGTAAGCTGAACGTGCCAAGAGGGGACGACACGTGACGACTTACCTTTGCACGTTGGCACGCTAGACACTTTCGAGACCACTCTCGACAATCTTTGCGCACACCGGGCCATACGAAACGCTCAGCTACTAGCCTGGCAGTAGCGTTGGCACCTGGGTGGCTGAGGTTATGAAGACTGTCGAAGAGTTGCTTCCGCAATGGTTTCGTCACGAAAGGCCTGGGGGTTGGGGTGCTGACGTCACAATAAATTTTGACGTTGGAATTGGGGGCGGGCAAATTCTCCATGCGGAGCGATGATTCGCCGCGGAGTAGTTGTGCCAACTCCTCGTCCACAGCCTGTGATGAAGCCAATTGGTTGTAATCGATACCTATCGATAGTTCATACGTGACAATGTGTCGGCAACGACATTATCTTTGCCGGAAATGTGTCTGATGTCGGTTGTGAACTGCGATATGTAATCGAGGTGGTGAAACTGTCGAGGCGAGCAGTTGGCTTTTCTCTCATGAAAAGCGTAACTGATCGGCTTGTGATCAGTGTAAACCACGAAGTGTCTGGCCTCCAACATATGGCGAAAATACTTTATGCTCTCGTAAATGGCCAGCAGCTCGCGATCGTACGGTGAGTACTTTTGCTGTGAATGGCTCAATTTCCGAGAAAAGAAAGCGAGTGGTTGCCATTGGTCGTCTTTCCACTGCTGCAGTACTGCTCCCAAGGCCAAGTCGGACGCGTCTGTTACCAGAGCGAGCTTGGCTTCACTTTCGGGATGCGCGAGTAATGCAGCATTTAATAAACTTTCCTTACACTGCTCAAAAGCCATCAGAGTATCGCCAGTCAACTTGACTGGATGTGACGCCTTCACGGAGCCTGTGAGTAGAGAATTCAGAGGTGCCTGTGTCAGTGCGGCATTAGGAATGAAACGCCGGTAAAAATTTACCATGCCCAGGAACCTACGAAGCTGTCGAACATTCGTCGGCGCAGGGAAGTCCTTTATGGCCTGGACTTTGGACTCCAGGGGCTTGGTACCGGTTTCGGAAATGCTGTAGCCTAGAAAGGTCACCTGACGGACTCCAAAGACACACTTGGAAGTGTTCACAAGGATGCCGTAATCCTTCATGCGGCTGAACAGCAGTTCCAGGTGGGTCTCGTGGTCTTCTGGGGTCTTGGAGAAAACTAGGAAGTCGTCAAGGTAGGCGTAGCAGAAATCCAAGCCTCTGGTCATCTCGTCGACAAAACGTTGGAAGGTCTGGCCAGCGTTCCTCAACCCAAAGGTCATAAAAGGGAATTCATACAAACCGAAAGGTGTGGTAATGGCTGTCTTCTGAATGTCGTCTTCGAAGACCGGAATCTGGTTATATGCCTTCACTAGATCAATGGTCGAGAAAACCTTACAACCTGCAATGGAATGAGCAAAATCGTGGATATGCCGTATAGGATAGCGGTCTGGAATAGTGCGGGCGTTAAGTAACCTGTAATCGCCGCAAGGACGCCAGCCGTTATCCTTTTTAGGGGCAAGGTGTAAAGGTGAAGCCCAGGGACTGTCAGATGGACGAGCTGTACCGCTATTAAGCATAAGCTGGAATTCTTGCTTTGCAATTTTGAGCTTATCTGGAGCTAATCTACGTGGATTACTAAAAATAGGTGGGCCAGGTGTAGTGCGAATATAGTGTACGGTGTTGTGCTTTTGAGTGCGCAAAGTGCCTGAAGGGCGGGTGATTTCAGGATATCTAGCAAGAATAGCGTGATACCTAGTGTCGCCCATCGAAACCTTAATTGAATGAATAATACTATTCACAGACTTAGCAACACGAGCATTGGTACATAATGTAGTAGTACTATCTAAAAGTTTTTGATTTTTACAGTCTACAATTAAATTATAAGTACTTAGGAAATCTACTCCCAATATTGGCTTAGTTACATTAGCTACTGTAAAACGCCAAGGAAAACTACGCCTTAAGCCTAAATCTAAACTAAGGTCTAAAAAACCATAAGTCTCTATAGCACTACCATTAGCTGCACTTAGCTGAAAGTCCGTCTTGGTACGGCGTTGGCGAAGCGCGGAACGGGGGTAAACGCAGAGGTCACTGCCGGTGTCTACTAGAAATTGTAGTCTGGTGGTGCGGTCAGTGACAAAGAGACGACCTGAAGCAGCGCAGCAATCACCAGTCGTCATCAGTGACTGCTCGCGGGGTTTCCCGACTTCTTGTTGAAGTCGCACGGTTTGATGCAGCTACGGGCCTGGGTTCCGTACTTCATGTGGTACCAGCAGAGGGGATGCCGGCGGTAGCTGGAATCGGATCTGAAGCGAGGGCGCGAAGATGAGCGCCTCCTGGGTCTGGATCTGATGCTGGAACATTGAGCTGAGCGTGTGTGCCTTTCAAGCTCTAGCGTGAGCCGTTTCACCATCCTCTTCAGCTCGGCAATCTCACTCGTCTGCTGTGCCGCGTTCGACGAAAAAGAAACTCCTGCGGTGTGGGGGGTGGCAATCTCCTGGATCCTGTCGGCGAGGTCGGCGAGTTGTTCCAAGGACTGGCCGGTCTGGGAGGCTAGCACTGTCTGCAGGTGATGAGGCAGACGGCTGGTCCAGATCGACTGTATTAAATCTTTAGGAACGGTCGGGCCGGCCAGGTCTTGAAGGTGGCGAAGAAATTGTGAAGGCTTCCTGTCACCTAGTTGTTCATGGGTCAGGAGCTGGCGAACCTTGGTCTCCTTCGACGCAGATAGTCGTTTGACGAGCTCGGCCTTTATTCGCTCATATTTGTTAAAAGCCGGAGGATTTAGTATGATATCCTTAACCGCTTTTGAGTGTACAATGTCGAGGTTATTGATAACGCTCGTGTACCTTTTTGTATCACTCGTAATATTAAAAACGTCGAACTGACCTTCAAGTAGCGCAAACCATATTTCGGGTTCCTCTGGAGAAAACGGTTGCACCTTCAAAACGTTGCTGGGGGAAGATGTCGTGGCCACGTGCTTTTTACGGCGCACGGTAACGCCGCCTTTCTGCGAGCACGCGGTCGCCGCCGTGTCACTGCTACTTTCACTCATTTTGTGTTCGCGGGGTCACCACTTATAGGTTGTTTATAGTTAGTAAGAATAACCAAAAGATCAATTCTGAATCTTATATTCACAGGTCACAACATTGTTTCACAATTACACCATAAAAACCTATATTTAAATGGAAGGAGAGTGTGAGAGTCCGCAGTAACTAAAGTACATAAAAAAAACAAAACAGCTGACCACGATATCGAGGTCGCGAACTTAAATTTCGGCGCGCGAGCGTCACTAGTTTCGCGTATCGATCCAGAAATCCAACTAGCGAGCGGCCGCGCGGCGCACAGCGATATCTTCATACCGCGTAGGTACTCGCCATACCATAGAAAACCGGTCGGCGCGCGAGTCTCCCATGCGCTTTAGCGTAAACATCTATTTAATTATAATATTTTAAATGAGCTGACTGAGCACCTGATGCCTTGTCAGAGTTTTATAAATATATATATATAATAAATACTTTTAAATGAAGTAAATAAGTTTAATTTTTGAGTTTGTAAATAGGTGTATAAATAAAATTGTGTGTAAAATAATATGTAAATATTAAATAAGATGTAGGAGAACCCTACAGATATATGGATGGATGTTTGTTACTCTTTCATGCAAAAACTACTGAATGGATTTTGATGAAATTTGGTATTGTAGTAGTTTAAGCTCTGGATTAACACATAGGCTACTTTTTATCACGAAAAAGTACAATGTTTCCGTGGGATATCGTATTTACGCGGGCGGAGCCGCGGGCAAAAGCTAGTTTATAAATACTGTGTTAATACTTTAACGGTTAACCTGTAAAACTGTATCTACTTACTGTGTGTGTACTGTGTAGTTAGTTATATGTACGATATTTCTATATTTTCATATTTGTTTTAAATATTCAAGCTTTATCTTTTATTGATGAACTGTATATAATAATAATAAGTTTATACTTATTTCTGAAGTTCTGAAGTTTAAGGTAAGTCCAGTGTCGTCACATTATTTACGAGCCTAATCCCGACCGAGATTCCCGTGATGCATAGCCGTGATAATCTCCTACTCTACTTAACTTTGCCAACTTATGTGTTCCTAATTACTATATTTTCAATAGCCTCCGTGGTCAGGTTTTAGAAAGCTTGGCTCTCGACTCGGAGGTCGTGGGTTCGATTCCCGCATTGGAACAACATAAATCTTGTTTCCAAGTTTGGTTAGGACAATGCAGGCTGATCACTGATTGTCTGACAAGAAAGATGATCCATGCGTCGGATGGGCATGTAAAAAGTCGGACCTGCGCCTGATATCTCACCAGTCGTGTCGGTTATTCGTCCCACTGGGTTACGAGAGTAAAGGAAGAGAGAGTGCTCTTGTGTACTGCGCACACACTTGGGCACTATAAAATAACTCCTGCGTAGCTGGCCTGGTTTCAATTAAACCGGCCACCGTCACTGAAATCAGTGTGGGGAGCTATTATTTTCATTTGTATCATCTATTTATTTCTTTAAATACGTTTTCCTTTCTTTTTACTTTGTTATACAATATTTTATAATATTGTATATTATAATTACTCTAAATAAAATAATATCCTTATATAGAGGCAGATATATATTTTGATACTTCTCGTGAATGTATCATAGCTTCAAAATAATTCATTCATTCATATTCTATTACAACAATGGGTTAATTGCTTTTTTACTATAGAATTCATGTATTTATCTATTGCGAATGAAAATTATAGTATTATACGGTTTCCGTAAACTAAGATAAAAGGCAGTGGAATAATTATATCAGAGGATTGACCAATCTCATAACTATTTAAAATTGTAATTATCTTTACCAACAATCGTTTAATATAAACCATATTTGGCTGGGGCCCGTGAAATGGCTAAATTAAAGCCTCCGCCTCCCAAATAGCAAAGATTCATTTATTGTTATAATCGGCGACAAACCGCTATTAAATCTTAGCCATAGTAATACACCGGGTTTAACAGGACCCTATTACGAAGACTTCGCTGTCCGTCCGTCCGTCTGTCTGTGTTTTTAAAAATAACGAAAAAAAATAAATCCCATACAAAAAACTCTTGATTCTTTCGTAGATTTTTGGTCGAGATTAATACTAGTGCTCGTTGTTAGTACTAATAATTGTATAGATAATGGTACGGAACCATTAGTGCGCGAGTCTGACTCGCACTTGGCCGGTTTTTTATTCAATTTTTGTGTAAGCGCGCTGCAGACAGAAATTACGACATCTCTAACTAACACTGTGGTTATTGTTGTCATTATTATATTAAAAATATCTTAGTATAATCTGTTAAGACTATCTTTCGACTTTGTACATTTATAAATAATATGTATAATATTATATATAATATACAAAAGTTCGTCATTCGTTTTCTACGTTTCATGTCACTCCCATGACCCATCTGTCACTCAGACTCTTGTATGTTGCGCAAACAATTATTTCAAAACATTTTAGCTACTAAAAATATGTTTTGGTGCACCGTGCAGTGTGTAAATGTAGGTATTAGGTAACACTGCGACTCTTGCATATCGTTTTATTTCGGCGCTGATAAAATATAAGTAATTTAACAAGCGGAAAATATTTTGAGTGCGACCTCATTATAGAATACCTTCTACAAGTATTGTAAGTTTTATTACGAGAATAAAACTGGTAGCGGATAGTAAAACTATTGTGAAACATTGTATTGTTTCCTTATTTTCGTACGCAAGCTGTACTACCAATGAAATTCAATGTTGTTTTATAGCGGAGTCCGAGACGTCACAGGCCGAAACGTCTTCGTGAGTGCAAATAAAGTCTCGTTTATTTTTATCAGCGTGCAGTGTGAAATGTGACGGGCTATCTGATAAATGACCATAATAAAACCACTCGCTGTGCATGTCCGCAAATCGACTTAATTGCTTATTTATAATAATAACCCTAGTACCGCAAGATATTATGCGCTGACGTTAATTAAATGCGTGTAATTATAAAACGTAAATGGAAGTACCGGTGTTAAATATTTTATTCCATTTGCATTTTGCAACGTGCTCGCATGTCGTTAAAATAGTAATCGCTCAACAAAAAGACGCTAGTTTTTTTTTTGGATCGGTGCACGTTTGAAGAATTGTCCCGGCACAATTTTTTGACAAAAAGTAAAAATGCTTTCAGAAAGAAAAATGTGTTGATTTTGCAAGAATGAAACAGATGAATCCGAGCACACACGCAGTTAAAATATTTTAAAATACAAAGAGAAAGCGTAGCGTCGGGTAACAAAAGAACAGTGGAACGTTCGTTGCATTTTCCGACGTAAAATGCAAGTATATTTTTCCCGAACCTTTTCATTTTGTATGACTTGTCGAAATGCAGCATTAGCAGCATTATTTTAAATTTCTTTTCAAGTTACTCTAACTTTGAAGATGTTAATTGGTTTTTTTATGTTTAAACTTTAAACTTAACTTTGTTGTTTAAATTTTAATTATTATACAAAATAATAACCAAGGTACCAGGGACGCAGAAGAAGAGAGGAGATGCATGCAGCTCAATTCGTGGCGTATAATTCGGTCGGGCGAAGCGACAACGGATAAAGTTTCGTCGCGTTAATTGCCAAGGCCTGACGAACGAGCCACGTCTATAATGAGACCAGCTTCTTTAATGAAAATACCGAGGGCGTGCTTCACCCGGGCCTTACAAGTTGATATAATCGGTAAAATCTGTCTGAATTTCTGTAATGATTCGGTCCTGTTTGACATTATAATGAAATACATTTTAGTGACTTTACGTAACTTCTTTATATTATGCAAATAATGAATATTATTTTTGCAATTAATATAATACATAATATATAAAGTTTATTTAGTTCATACATTATATAAAGTTGAGGAATTTTGTGTACCTACACTTACTATTAACAACTACATAGTACATTTAGGTAAAGTAGGTACATATAATATGTAAATATCTACTAGCGGACCCGACATTGTCATTAATTGTCATGTACACACACTATTAATACAAAGTAAAATACAAAAATTTCAAACTTTTTGATTGATCATCCAGTAGAAGCTGTGGTCCAAATTGTAAATCTAAACCATTCTCGAATCTATTTGAACACACACAAAAAAATCATCAAAAGCTGTTCAGCCGTTTAGATGGAGTACAATTAAAAACACACGCACAGAAGATTTTGTATTTAAAGTTAATTTCTAAAAGCTAAATAAAAACTAATTCTCTAGCAATTTATCACTGTTTTTGTCACGTTAATATTTAAATATTGTGCCTGAGCGTGTTTTACAAGCGATTTTCAATCAGTAGGTATATAAAAGTGGAAACCATTTGAAAAAAATATTAGTTTTTAATTCCAAGGTTTAAACTTAAAAAAGGAAAAAGACTTAAAAAAGGTTCGAAACTTCTGACAACAAAATGGCGGATGATCTTTATACCTAGAAAATGGTAATTAATTTTTAATGTCCACAGTCGTCACTCGTCCATCTTATCGTTTTGATTTGAAATGAAAGCAAACTAACTTTAATATTTTTAATTATTGTTATTTATACATGCCAGGGTTGCATAAATTTTAAAACAGTCTACGTATCGTTTTGAATTGTTGAAACATTTAACTAAAACTTACAAGTATTTTTTCTAAACCGCTAATTGCTATTTGTTACCAAGGTTGCATAAATTGAAAAGGTACCTGCACAAGTACAGTAAAATTGAAATACCTTTAGTTTCAAAACACATATTATAACAGCAGCTAGCCTGCCAGAAATCCAGTACCTATTCATGATAAACTTACGACTTTTATCTTTATAGGGGGCCGTAAAATCAGTGTAGCGAGAATATCATTGAGTACGTTCTTCAGTTTATTCTGCTGCTAAGTAATAAAAACTGAATGCAATGCTGTCTTCATTTATTTTCGAACGTACGTAACGTAGTTCTAGAACTGGGAAAGTATAATAACATTTTTTACCATCAAGATTTAATAAGCCTTCTATAATATTTTACCTTCTAATATCTGTCAGTCAGTCAGTCTATCTGTTCTATCCTAAATCCTAACGCAGAGGAGGTTATGTTATCCTAGTAGATTGGTTGCGACATTGTGATCGCTGTTTTCCTAGTCGAGATCAATTCAAACTTCGCACTAGTTAACATTTTATTTTTTTATTTTGTTTTTGTTGTTTACAAATCAATTTTATCCAACGTCAATTTTTTCCACTTACAATGATTATTAAAATTAATAAACATTGGGTTCCTATCACATTATTCATACTAATCTCGTATTCTTAATAATCTCGTAATGACAGACAACAAAGTTTTCGTGTTTTGAATAATTTGTATCTTGTTTAGATATAGGAATTAGTCACCTTTATCACGACACAAAACGCACACTTGTGATAAAGATGACTTATTGACAAAAGAAATATTGGTTCGGAATATTTTGACTAAGCTTTTGAGTTTTATAGTGTTTTTTTTGGATGCACATGTTCTCTTCGAAAGTACTTATGTAATATATTAATTATTATTAATACGTGAAGCAAAAACGTTCAGTACAGTTTTACGAGAGCTCCAGTACTATACAACTGGAGGAGTGTGAAATTTGGGTATGCAGTAAGCTAATATAGTTTTAAATAATACTTAGAAATACATAAAATAAATAAAAATCATAACAATACGACCTTTGTGGCTCAGTAGTCAGCGCGTATATATTTTCGTATATATTATATTTCCGTAGTCCGGTACCTGTGATACAAGTTCTTCGGATACTTAGTACAGGACCAGATTGACGAGGTGTGGAAGCGTCCATAGATATTATTTTTGTTATAACACACATTACCTCAGAGACTTCATACATTTTTGTTACATGTTGACGTTTGTCAATCTGTCACAATATATATTTTTTTTATTTAAGAGGCGAAAGTTTTATATAATTTTTAAGTTTGAACTTCAAACTTAAAAGTTATATAAATGATTATGAGCTAATTTCGACCACAGGGTGACCTCTACCAGCCTCTTGATCGATAAAGGCAATGATTTCAAAACTAAGGATGGGATATGACGTATATAAGTCATATATGTGGGGATAGTTTTTGCCTCGACAGGCCTCGACTATAACATATACGTCTATGGATAAAGGTATAAAATATTTGATGTTTAGTATGTTTAAAATAGGTAAAGTATTTATTAATTGGATATTAGGTACATACTTAAGTAGTAGACAGACCGAAACACCACATTCCTCGATTCTCGCATCGATAAAATAATATTATTTTACTAACGCATTCCAACGCACAAATATACAAAATTCATTCTTGCCTTTCGTCATCTGTTGGAGTATTTTCGTGAAAAAGGGACGGCTGTGTGTAACAGTTCTTTACTATAAAATATAACGAGCCTTAGCTCGCTTGTTTTTGTTGTTGTGTTGTGTTAAATGAGCCTGTGTTGTTCTGAAAATAAAATCTATTTATTTATTTCTTTCTCATTTTGATTGAAATTGGGAAAACTGGGTCTCAAGCACTTGTTGCCTGCGGTTCCGCTCGCGTAGTACAGTATCCCACGGGAACGCTGTGCATTTTCGGGATAAAAGTATCCTATATATCCTTCCCTGTGGTCTATTATGTGGCTCTGTGCCAAATTTCATCAAAGTTCGGCCCAGTAGTTTCGAAGCCTCGTTGGCAAACAAGCAAATCTTTTCTCTTTATAATATTGGTAATAAGTATAGACAACAGTATTTGAAAGTGCATAAAGAGTTTGAAAGTTTATTGCCTTTTATAAGAATTGATTTTTATATCGCAAGTTGATGCTCTTTATCCTTTTAAATAAATTTGATAATACTTTAGTCAACGAATATATACGTTCGAATAACGATAAATCATATTATCAACTGTAGTTATGCTCATCTCATCTCCTAAATAACACTACGCAACAAGAATGGAAAAGTTTTCTGTCCTAACCTGTATTTTATAATTTTCTAATCCATTCCAACCATATTAAAGGAAAAATATAAATACTTCTTAAAAAGTTTTTTTTGTATGAAACACTTAAATAGAAGTTCTGAGTAGTTCCGATGCTATTTTTAAAAACGCGGCAGATAAATAAAGATCCATCTAAATATGTCACACGATAAAATATAAGAGTAAGACAATAAACTGTCGTTTTGAAGAGTGAAAGAGGTTAAAATGCTATTAAGGGTCAAAGGTAGGTTTTTCACTAGTTAAAAAAAACATGAAACTGTTCGTCTGAGAAAATTTTAATAAATTTCTTATACTGGTTAATTATCATGGTTGCAATGGATCTAAAAGGTCACCCTCAGGATTTACACCCTCAGAGGGTAAATTGTAATAAATGCTGAAACACGTATCTAATGAAATGTATTCAAGAGATAAATCTCAATTTTCATATTGCAGATTTAAAGATTTTCCATACCTAGATGCAAAATTACAGGATAAAACTATCAAATATTTTGTCAAGTGTTTCAAATCAAATCAAATCAAATCAAATTTTTTTTATTCAAAATTGGTATTTTTAAATACTCTTTTTGAACGTCGATACTACGTGATGCCTACCACCGGTTCGAGAACTAACCCAGCGAGAAGAGCCTAAAATGAAAAGGAACCTACGACCTACGTGTTACAAATTACAATTTTATACTAATACAATAAAGAAAAAAGGTTTGTTTGCATTGAATAGGCTCCGAAACTACCGGACTGATTCTGATGAAATTTAGCACAGATATAGAATAGATCACGGGGAAGGGCATAGGCTACTTTTTATTGCGCCAAAATGTGCGGTTCCCTCGATATTTCCTTTTGCGCGCACAAAGGCGCGGGCAACATCTAGTGTAGTGATAAACATTAAAGAGGGTTATATTAATAAAATCGAAAATAAAAAGAAAAAACATCGAAACTTTACGATTTAAACTTTTATAACCTCAAAAGTGGCACAAATCAGTCGCAAAGGTAGATTTAAGTTCGTATCATAAAATAAAAACTTCCGCAAATGTTTTTTTTTATGTGCGTCTTCAATTTATTTTTTTAAATCTTTCTGTTTCTTTTAATATTATGTGATTAGTCATATTATTTAATACAGAATATAAAAAAAAATTACGCTTTTCCTCATTTAGAAATCGAGTTTCCACTTTTCAAACAATGGCTCTAGCCGCATTCGCTTGCGGTTTGAAAAAGGAACGACAAAAGGTATTTCTTAATTTTATGTCAAGAAAATAAAAGCGCTTTCTATATCTTATGCCAGCAATTTTCTTGTCAGCCTAATGTTGGGTTTTTACTTGAAAAACTGATAATATTGTGAGACAACACATTGGCGATGATTTTGAGAAACATTAAACTTTTATAGCTGAACTTGCAATGGTTGAAATTACAATTACATGTACGATAGAGAATGAAATTCTTAATGTAGTATCGAACAAGTTGCCGCTCGACCAGGCATATAAGATGAAAATCGCTTAACTGCGCCGAAATCGTGCACACGTGTAAATTAATTTAAAAAATATTGTATCGAATAATTTTGAAACAAATATTTTCAGAATATTCCTAATTGTTGAATGTTCGGGAGCTTACCCGGCAAGAAGAACCGGCGTAAGAAACTCGAATACGTAGTTCAACCACGTCTGCAGTCGTTGCGGTCACTTGCTTTATGTTATATTTGTACATACGGTCATGCTCTAATTTAACAGATTTCATCCGAGGCATTTAAACAATGTAGGCGAGCCATTATGCCATAAATCAATGTTGACGCCGCCCGCCGGCATAATTATTGTCTTACTGCGCGCCTCCCGCCAATTAATGCTACCTTAGTACCCCGGCCTCGTCATTCGCTAGATTGACCAATTTAGATGATAAATTGACGTGTGAATTTATAATTATACTGTTTCGAAGAGAACATATATAATTGAATTTTTAATATACAGTTTCAACTTCCATAACACTTTTTACATAGTAATTAGGTTGGGGTACACAATATCGACAAAGTTCATGCTCGACCAGTTTCTAATATTTCCTTTGCACTAGGAGTCCTCAAGTTTTAAAACGCAAAGGGCTTTCTTTGTGTTTAAAAATTTGAGTTCACTTGACCGCAACGACTGCAGACGTGCTTGAACTACGTTTTTACACGTGAGTATGTGTGCGTGCGCCTGGTTCAATGGCGGCGCTGTTTATCTATTTTCATCTTATGCCTGGTCGAGCGGCAACCTGTTCGATAGTACATATTAAAACAAGGAAAGCCAGCAAAGCTTAAGGAATCCATGAGATTGGCAAAACTAATTTTCGTGTTTCTAACTTTCCAAGTAAGTTCGATGAATACGCTAGTTTCATCTATAAAAATCGAATGATAAAAAATTTGTTATTTATATAGTTTCTATCATAAGAAATAAATACTATTTTGTTATATTATATGCGATTTATTTATAATTTCGTCAAGTGACCGAAAACGCCAGCCGCCATATTTTTCTTGTAAGTGACGTCATAAGAACTAAATCAAATCGAATAAACAACAGCGAAAGTTAAATCAATAAAGTTCATGCACTACACACGCACATATGACATTTATTTGTTTCTGTTCTTATGATGACGTCACGATAATGGTGGCTGTCGTTTTGGCGCAAACATTTTATGTCGTTTAAATTTTAATCATTTTTTCTTTGCATAAAGAGATATTATTTCCAGGAAATAAAAATACTAGTTGGCTATCGAATCGATACGAACATTTTGTATATATTATATTTGAAAAAAATTTAGAATAGCCCATTAAGTAAATTTATTTTTATACTATGTGGTAGTAGGTATGTCGTAGGTCCTTTGCTATTTTATAAATAGCAAAGGAAGGAGGCAAAGGATATGAAAGCTTGTGAGGATTGATGGGTGGATGGATATTTGTCACCTTTTCACGCAAAAACTACTGAACGGATTGTAATGAAATTTGGTATGGCAGTAATTTAAGCTTTGGATTACCACATATGGGCAGTTTGAAGTTTCCCATGGATACTTATCCATTACATAAGACCTAGCTAGATCGATTTTTCTCCCCCAAAACTCCCAGCATACTAAATTTAATGGTAATACAATTGTAGCCATTATCGAGATACCGATTATATATATACAAAGTTGTCTCGTTTAAAGTAAGATATATTTTTTTATATAATATATACTTATAAGATATAATTGAATTTTAGAAGTTTCTTTTGCCTCTCGGAGAGATGTGGCAGATTGCCAAACATCAATGAGTCACTAAATTGTATCTATCAAACGCACGGTCGTGTGTTTGATAGTCTGAATTAATAGGGTGTGTTGTTGGTATTTTCATTAATTTTATGTTTTTCTAAGCATTATTTTGAAAAAAAAAAAATGTTTTCTGCACACCATTCTCCACATAAACATTTAATAAATAACCGGCTAAATTTCATACTCCACTTATACAGTTCTAAAACTGTACTGAAAGTTTTCGCTTCACGTTACACGTATTAATAACAGTACATGGGTAACTGAGCTTTGCTCGGAGCTCTAGTAGATTTAAAAAAAAATCACAAAAATATTTTACCGGGGTTCGAACCCACCACATTCCGAATTTTCGAACAACGCAAAAAAATTAACCAAACTACCGATCTGACTGACATTATTACAGTCGAAAGAAAAAACATATATAACTTAAAAATGCGCTGTTTTCCAGGGATAAACCTAGCTGGATCGATTTTTCACCCTCAAAACTCCATGTATACTAAATTTCATGTCAATTTCAATACTTCCAGCCGTTTTTTTACTCATATCTATATGGGTATGTACCTTATTTCTAAGTAAAATATTTGATATAGTTTTATTGTATACTAGCTGTTGCCCACGGCTCCGCCCGCGTAAATACAGTACCCCTCGGGAACACTTACAGTAAACATAGGCTACTTTTTATCCCGAAAAAGTACGCTTGATGATGACTTTGTTGAAACCGGTCGTGTAATATATTAAAATTAATGTAAAATGCTTATTAAAGTGGAAATAGTGCAAGAAGTCCTGTGTGTTATTACTGCGAAACATGAATTTTCACCAAGAACCTACAGTACAATCAATAACATGTGGCGGACCAATTAGCGCCACAATCCTGAATCGCGCTATCGAAGTTTTCTATGATCGGCACTATAATATATACGACATCTGAAATTCATACAATTGGGCTTCGGCCTGACCGAGCATACCACCTCGTTCGGTCGGAGATCTCCCGGGATTTGGGGCTTACGACCATATCATCATCATTCCCCCACACCTCCGCACCACGCCAGCCATCTTCAGCCTCATCGGGTACCTCGACCACCAGCCTCAACGCAACGCGGCCTGGTCGAACCCTCATCAGCTTCATCGGGCACTCTCACTACAACGACCGGTCAGCAAGCAGAGCACATCTCTCCTGGTCAGCACGTAGCATCGGCCCGCACGGCAGCACTCCGACTCTCTGGCACTGGCGACTCAAGCAAGACGACTCAAGATTCGACCTCAGATCTTCAGGGGGGAGGGATGTGGCGGACCAATTAGCGCCACAATCCTGAATCGCGCTATCGAAGTTTTCTATGATCGGCATTATATATACGACATCTGAAATTCATACAAGTGGGCTTCGGCCTGACCGAGCATACCACCTCGCTCGGTCGGAGATCTCCCGGGATTTGGGGCTTACGACCATATTCCCACAAACATATATAAAAAGTAGCCTATGTTTTAATCCAGAGCCTAAACTACTACCATACCAAACTTCATCGAAATCAGCAGTAACAAACATTCAGCCGTTCTCACAAACTTTCACATTTATAATATTAGTAGGATTTTAGTGATATAAGATTTTAAATATTTACTGATTTCATTGCTTTTGGGCCTTGATATTGTTATTTATTGTATATATTTGATTATTTTTAAACAAATATACATAAATAATAAATCATCAGCAAATAATATAATAGATTGGTATTTGGTACACAAAAGAGGTTTTGTGTACCAATCAGTCAGTGGCACTAACATTTTCATCATGGAAAGATAAAGAGCAAAAACAAATAATAAACCGGACAGGAGCGAGTCGGACTCGGCCACCGAGGGTTCCGTACAAAGTACTAAAATCATAAATAGTTCAGGAATCGAGTCTCTCAGTTTTTGTTGAGCCTGAAAATGGGTGATGAAAGTTTGTATGGAGAAGCTGATAATAATTTTGTCACTTTTCATTTATAAAAAAAATGCGTTTATTACATTTTATGATACCCTTTTTGAACTTGTGGCTTCAACTTGAAATTTCGACCCCCTCTCAGACTTCTCTTAGACCTCAGATTTTTTCTTGTACTTACTATAGTTGCAGGTCAATGAGCAGTTTTTTGTGACAAAATCCGTATCTTTTTTTACGTAGCTTCTCATACCAAGTCTATGGTTTTTTAACTCGATGCCTCCACGCATTCCCGAAACAAAGGTTGTCTCTTGAGTGTATTGACTTAACAGACAGAAAGACGGACGGACGGACAACAGAGTGATCTTATAAGGGTTCTGTTTTTCATTTTGAGGTACGGAATCCTATAAAAAATAGGGACGGGGGGTACGTATTTGTTATTCTGCTTCAAATATTGTAGGAGAGCCGCGAATGGGTCGGCTCGACCGGATGGATAAATGCCACGACCTCACAGAAAACCGGCGTGAAATAATGCTTGCGTTGTGTTTCGCCGAGTGAGTGAGGTTACCGGAGGCCCGAGGGGGATTGGGGATTTTAAGGACCAGAACGCAAGTCGCAACACCAGAGGAATGTAACTCCTCTTGTGTTGCGAGTGTCCATGGGCGGCGGTGATCGCTTACCATCATGCGATCTGTCTGCTCGTTTCCTGGTTAATTTCATAAAAAAAACCTTACCTACCTAATACCTATGTATAAATTACCTGTGTATTGCTTTGAAGTGTTGTTTATCATATCACAAGATCTACTTTAACGATTAACAAAATATTGCTTATTTGTTATGCACTTGATGATAATTTAATATTAGCCTCTTGAACTCGAACAAAGCAAAACATTCTCCAAAACTTATTGTATCGAGAGGATAAGTTATTGATGCTCGTAGAAGTAAGTGGCTAGGGAGGAGGGAGCGACAAGCGAGTAATTTCGTTTCGTGTTCTATTTTTAAACATTTACTGTTTGAGCAATGATTTTCAAACTATGATGGGCTATGGCCTATGACGTACATTTGACAGAAAAATACTTCACATATATAAGAAAAAGTTACGCCATTTTGATTAAATATTTTGGTTATATAAATGCTGACTAAGTATAATTATACTGCGGAAAGCAAATGGTAATTTCAGAAGATTTTGTTAAATAAATGCCGACTATACTGCGAAAAGCAAATGTCAAGATAACAAATGTCAAACTTTGACTGCCCCAAACAATCCTAAAAGTAGGACAGTTTAAGTGTGGACACTTTTTGCCTGACTAGTTAGCTAGTCTATAATATACTTATTTAGGTATATGTGAGTGCATTTGATGCCTTAGTTAGCGAAAATGTGGTTTAATGCTCTAAGGCCTAAGCGAACCTATACATTGATGTGACTGGCAATTCGAAATGTTAGGATACAAAAGGCAAGAATGAGACGTGTAGCAAATCACATAATATATTATATAAATGCCCAGTTTCTCAGTGTTTTTGTCGGTTTGTATATTCAATAACGCTTTTGATTGGTTAACGCGTTTGCGAGTATTTGTATCCTCAGAAACCGGCCATAAGACTTGCACGAGAATTAGATGGAAGGCTTATTTTTGAAGGATTTACATTCTATCGCGTGTGAACTTGCACACTTCATTCAGCCTTTGTCTTTTTGTTTCTTCTTTACTCATCAACTAATAGTATCGATGTGTCTACTGTCGACGAGTCTCCAATATAAATTAGATTTCAATGTTAAACTCACAACACCAGGGTAGCATAGATATCTATACGTGGCTAATCCAAACTTACAAACAAGAAACTCGTATAACATTATCTCGACTTTGAATCACGAAAGCGATGTCGACTGCAAACAAATAGAGTCTCATGTACAGACCCGGTGTACATTTCGATCTTATTACTGAAGCAATAAAGTTTAAAATAGTACACCCGATTTGTCGGCGACTGTACCGTATTTGATTGTTCACGGTTGAGCAAACGAATACGCAGAGTTCGTTTCAAAATCGATTTTAGCTGTCGGTTTGTAGTCGAATTCGTCGAATAAATCGCGTGCTCTCAGTTATTTTGTTCCATTTGTAAATCGTATAAAATATTTAAAAAAATATATTGTTTGCATAAAAACCGGTGTTTGAAGTTTAAGATGTGAAACGGATCTAAAGTTAGTTAATTTTTTTTTGTGATAAACATATAATATATGCTTCAACTAACGAAATATTATTTGTGTGATTTGAGTAAAAAGCAAAAAAGTAATTAAACATGTCGCAGTGGCATGTCAAGCTCAAATGATTGTTTTATGTAATTTTATTTTTCTTCCTTTCAGGTAAACAATCATCGAGCATCTATGCCCTAAACTATTTTCACAAACCTCAGACTAAATAAAAAAATGAAGACAGAGATGTGTGATTCGCAGTACTGTGTCTTTACTTTTTTATTGGCTGGTACCTGCAAAGGTAAGTACTGTTAGCTAATTTATGCGCGTACTCCACCTCACTAAATTCAGAAGTCCTAATTAGGATCCTTAAAAAGAAAGTTAATTAGAATTTAGTTAGGTCAGTCAGTCGCCTCTTTCGATTTAGGATGCTAATTAGGATCCTAACTTCCTAAAGGTTATTTTACTTGACTGAATTCAGTTGCTGAATTATTTAGCAAACTTGGGCTGGGACTATATGATCCGGAATCCGCAAAGGGGTGAATTCAGAGCATTGAAAATAGAACTCTGCGTTAATACAATAGACATATAAGCGCAGAGTTCTATTTTCAGTGCTCTGAATTTTCCCGAAACCGCCGGATTCCGGATAATATAGTCCCAGCCGCATGAGACGATTTCGCGCCAATCACACGAAAACATAAAGTTGTTTACTTTCCACAGATTATAAAACATGTGATGTAATATGTCGACAGTATTTGCACGGCATATAACTGAGTACACACATGAGCTATGCGAAAAATCATTATTTACCGAATGATGCGTGATAATCAGCGGTTGTGAATTGTGACGTAATAGTTTAGTATACTGTGGGCCTAGCAGGAACATTTGACAGCGGCGTAAACGTAACGTTATCGGATGAGAATTGTATGAAATTCTGTCAAAATCATGACAGATAACGCCGTTTACGCCGCTGTCAAATGTTCCTGATTGGCCCCCCGTACGCCAATACATAGTCATAAGATTTTTACGAATTCGATAAAATATATTTTAGATTCTAACTCTCCTTTCGTATTGGCAACTTTTACTCACCCTTTTTCATTACACTAAAGAGATTGTATAGATCATAATAGAGAGATATATATATATATATATATATATATATATATATATATATATATATATATATATATATATATATATATATATATATATATATATATACCTATACACGTCATGTTTTTAAATAATTAAAAAAATCTTTCCATCAATATTGCGGCGAATTGAAAAGAAACGGAAGTGTTACTTACAGTTCACACACTCGCTCGCTCCTATCTCATAAAATTACTCCCACAGATGATACGGATATGTATCTACTAATTACGGATTATGAGCTAATTTTGGATAAGGATAATCGATATTTAAATAATTTCAAAAGTAAAAATTAAAATACAATATTTAGACTCCACTTTTATTCGAAATTATCCGAAACTTAAATATCGGATTCGGTTACAGTTACGGAGTTATATAACATCTTTAAAATACACATCAAAAACTACAACTGAAACTTGACTATAATAATATAAATAGGCACAGGCTTTTAGCTATAAATCCTATCGTAATGAGGCGATATATCATCGGTTATGAACAAGTTTGTATCGACGGAAATAATGGCGGCCAATAAATGTTATCGTCAATTTAAACCGACCTTCGCTTCGGTTAAAATAGATTACTTATGCCATAATTGTGTTCCAATTTTATTGCGAATTATTAGACTAAGGCTATGCTCCGGAATCCGGAACGCCGGTGAAAATTCAGAGCACTGAAGACTCTGCGCTAACACCATAGAGTTGAAAATTGAAGTTTCGAGTGACGAGCTGTCATTTATGACATTGACATTTGACTCGACACTCATGTGTTCGATTTTCAACTCTATTTTATTAGCGCAGAGTTCTATTTTTATTGCTGAGAATTTTCTACGGCCTTCCGGATTCCGGATCATATAGTCCCAGCTTCAAGTAGGAATAACTCTTGTTTAGAACATAATGCTATAATATTGCTAAGTTTGACATTGTCAGTTTAAAGTAAGCAAAAGAAAATGTTTATTATTATATATTTTGTTATAAGAGTCGGCTTAGTACGAACAATTGACAACAACGGATTCGTAACTTTAGCGAATGTTTTATAGTATAGGCGCTGTCATGATTTTCATACAATTCTCATTCGATAACGTTACGAATACGTTGTTGTTAATTGTTCGTGTTGAGCCCACAGAGCACTTAAGATGAAAATATCTTTCTTTAATTTATGATCTTTTTTAAATAATTGATTTCGTGTTAAAGAGGTCATTTGTATCAAATTACTAGGAGAACATGGGTAGCTAACAGTTCTTTGATTGTACGCGATCATGACGCTAACTACCGACTTCTTGTGGGAATTTTACGTCAGGTATAATTTACCTCACAAACGACTAATATAACTAGAATTCGGTAGCTAGTACAAATAATAGTACTAGCGTAAAGTATTTGTAGTTACAATGTTATCCAATTGAAATAATAACACTGGAATTCATAGGTATGTTTGAAATTTATTTCAACTCGTTCATCCTTATTCCATGAAAAAAAAATATCCGTTTATGTTAGCTTCGTAATAGAAATAATATTTTAAGAATTATGGAAAAATATAAAACATGCCTGCCATGCCATGCCTATATATTTTTTGTCATAAAAAGACTAATCCATATAACAAAAAACAAGACTACTTAAAACTTAATACTAAAATTTATAATAAAAGCTAATATTATATTTATTACATTATAAATGAAATACGCAAATAAATGTCGTCATAATATTATTATATAAAACGCTATTTTGACGTGTTATGAGGAAATTTAAACATAAAATTTCGTATTAAATTTATAAAATGTATGTATTTATAATTTTTACACAACTCGATTAATGATACTAGGGTAACATAAAATAGTACAAAAGTCTATTGTCGTAATCTGTTATTAATATTAATACATAATAGGTCTTTACCTATGAAATTGCCTTTCTGCAGTACTGGCCATTTCAAATCAAAATAATTTTTGTTTGGCTAAGAATTCTAATTTCAAAATAATTTTATTTTAAAAACATGGTATTATTTTTCCAAAAGTAGTCATTTGTTCATTGATTAGTGTTACATTTTCATCGCATTTCAATCTTTTTCGCCATCATGGATACGTTACAAATTCGAGTAATTATGGAATATGAGTACCGTCGTGGCAGCAACGCGGCACAAGCGGCACGCAACATCAACGACGTTTACGGAGCTAACACTACAAACCAACGCACCTCCTGTTATTAGTTTGCTCGCTTCCGTTCTGGAAATTTCGACCTGAAAAATGAACCTCGCGGTCGTCCGAAGACTTTGGTCAACAATGACGAATTAAAAGCGTTTGTGGAAGCTGATGATGCACAATCTACGGCCGAATTAGCAGCAGCTTTCGACGTTAGCGTCAAAACAATATTGGTCCATTTGCGTCAAATTGGCAAGGTATAAAAGCTTGACAAATGGGTGCCCCACGAACTCAATGATCGCCAGCGCGAAGTACGCGTCGAGACGTGCCTTGCACTGCTCAACAGACACACAAATGAAGGAATTTTGAACCGCATTGTTACCTGCGATGAAAAATGGATTCTGTTTGATAACCGCAAGCGCTCAGCAAGTTGGTTGGATCCTGGTTTAGCACCTAAACAATGCCCTAAACGAAAACTTACCCCTAGGAAAAGTGATGGTCACTGTTTGGTGGTCTAGCGCCGGTGTGATTCATCACAGCTTCTTACCAAACGGGGTGAGCATTACTGCAGATGTGTACTGTGAAGAACTGAACACAATGATGGAGAAGCTGGCACATCTCCAACCAACATTGGTCAATCGCTCGTCTCCGCTGCTCCTGCACGACAACGCGCGACCTCATACTGCACAGCAGACGGTCTCCAAGTTGCAAGAACTGGGGTTGGAAGCTCTCCGTCATCCGCTCTACTCACCAGACCTTGCGCCTACAGACTACTACTTTTTCCAGAATTTGGATATCTTACCATCCTAATACCCGAGAGGCAGTACAAAATGTCTTTGAAGAATTTGTTGCCTCCCGTCCAGCTGATTTCTTTAAGAAGGGCATCAATAAACTGCCACTGCGTTGGCAAAGATGCATTGATTGCATGGGTGATTACTTCGATTAATACAAATAAAGAATACATGAAAAAAAATCGTTTAAATTTTTGCATACAAAACGGCAATTTCATAGGTAAAGACCTAATATTATAAATTATTGGCAGGTAGTAAATCCTACTACTATTATAAATGTTAAAGTTTGTGAGGATTGATGGATGGATTTTTGTTACTCTTTCAAGCAAAAACTACTGAACGCATTTCGATGAAATTTGGTATGGTTTAAAGCTCTGGATTAACACATATGGTACTTTTATTACGAAAAAGTACAGTGCCTTGGGTTTTACGCGGGCAGAGCCGCGGGCAAAAGCTGGTTGTAATCATAAAGGTTGGATGGGATCTACACGGATCACTGATTGTAACTATTTCTTTTTAATATGTTTTATTGCTTTCCGTTCGTGAATTGTGGTCGATTTCAATGTTTTTATTATTGAGATTTTAGAATAAATTATGCTTATCATTTCTTGTTCTCGTTGTTTTAATTTCGCATTGTCTTTCGCGTGCTTAATCAATTATAAACTTTTTATAAATTAATAAGTGAAGCAAAAATTTTCGGTACAGTTTTATAAGAATTGTGAGAACGGAGGAGAATGATTTTGGCACAGTTAAAGTTTATGTACAGAAAGCTAATCCTTTTTTTTTTAAATAATGCGTAGAAATACAATATATATTAATAAAAATAAAGTTACACACACTACCTCAGATTAATAACTCACACTATCATGCGTTTGTATAATAACAGCAGGTGTTGGTTTTAGACGTTTGGCACCATTCTCAATGTTTTATTTTATACAAAAAATAATTGAAGAAACAGAGAATTAATGAAATTTCGCAAAATAATAAATATAAACCAAAGACGAAGATTAATTTAAGTTATAATCATACCGAAAATTCTCCTATCTACTGAAATCCCTTAAACTTCGCCTTTTCCTTGCCTAATTAATAAAAGTTTTAATTGAATTCTAAAAGCGGTACACTTTTATGCCTGTAACTGAAAAATTTGTTCGCTCAAGATAAATTAGTTTTTTTTATATAAAATATGTAGATTTTATGGTACTATGTAATGTAACAATTTTAACGACAATATTTTTTTTCGTATACGACATGTGTATGAATTACGACAATTATTTTATTTAGACATTAGACAAGAATTTTAATTATATTATTTTATTTAAATTAATTTTACTTGTGATTTGTATGAGTCATTGTTCGCTGTTTATTACTTTTTTAAGTTCTAGCAAATTGTAATTGCAAATTAAAAAAAGAACCTCAACATTCTAAATTCAAAAGGGAATTTTAGAAAGAACAAATTGGTAGTTTCCAGCCAGTTTCTTTGTCTAGGTTTACCAAATCTTATGTAAACAGGAGGAGGGTACACACGAAAAATTAACAACAACGTATTCGTAATGTTATCGAATGAGAATCGTATGGAAATCATAACAGCGCCTATACAAATTTGATTCGATAACGTTACGAATACGTTGATTTCAATTGTGCCTGCTAAGCCCCCAGATAGGTAACAAATCACAAATCAAAATTCAGCCAAAGCTCGCTGCCTCGAATTTCGAAAAGCCGGACTCCAGTGCACTCTGGCTGGATGAATATTATTAATAGATACTTAGATCATTTACATGAACACTAGACAAGGTAGAGATTACCATTTTCTAACAGTTTTAAAATTACTTATACTTATAAAGAAGGTAAGGAAGTATTATATTATTATTATAATACTTCCAGCTAAACTAATTACCTACCGTGGTAAGTTGGTTTTATTATTAATTTTAGTTTTATTTGGTATTAATCTGTAAATAAGAGACTAAAAAAAAACAAAGCAAAAACAAGCCCATATCAATAAAAATATAATAACGAGTTTGAAGTTTTCGTTTTGTTTTTGAGTTTTGTTTTGAAGTTATGCCGAAATAAAATTACTGCAAATGTACACGCACCAATGCTCCACTTCAATCTTCAACGTTATTCAGTGTACAAGGGGTTCATAAATCAGTATGAAGCTTTCTTAGCGTCCCCGGATTTATGGCCGGGGCTCTCGTGTTCCCTTTTTGTGGAAGCCCTCGCTTTCCCAAGTTTCCCCACGCGTCCCGACGCGACCGTTCCCCACGCGTCACTTCAATTGCCTTTTATTTACAATTTCGGTTACGCTTATCAAAGCATCTTGTGGATTTCAATCGACATGTTTTGTGGGTTATGCGAGGTTTATGTTTCAATAGCGTTTAAAAATGATAAAAAATATGTTATTTAAACAAAACAGCTGCAGATCGATGGCTTATTGTGATTTCGGTATTTAGAATGTGTGTAGAAATTGGTATTTTGATGAGAAAATAAAAATAAATGTGTGAATGAATTCATTCTTTATCGCGTTCACAGTTCAAACATAACAAAGAAACTTAAAAAAATTCAAATAAACAAAGATCGTCCAGGGAACCAACATTGAAGATTAAAGAATACATAAATCTTAATATTACGAAACACATAATAGATTCAAACCTTAGTCCGTTCTTAACAATTTAAATAACAATTTGCCACGGACTAAATAAACTCTTGACGCTTTTTGTGTAAACTTTTTAGCTGGTTACCTTTTTTGTACCGACAATGTAATTTAATGGTGTAATTAGTAATTGTTACGCAAGTTTTTTGTCTGTGGGTCTTGTAAAAAAGTTGTTCGTTCTATTGAGGGTTGAGACTTGAGACCATAGCGTATATATTATAGACGAGGCGTGTCGAGGCAAAAACTGTCCCCACTTAAAATGTCCCACTTTTGGGATGTTCTGGGGCCATTTCGACATTTGAGGCACGATGAGATGGCAAGATGGCGTAACTTTTTCTTGTATGAAAATTTGTTTTGTCAAAAGAACTAACGTCATAGCCTATCTTAGTTTTGAAATCTTTGGTTGAGAGAGGAGATAGATATCTTAAAATGCATCACGCGCAATGACGAATGTGACACTTTGCAAGGGTTTCGGATCCCCGTCGTGCGACAATTTCCTTTTATGTTCGCAGATCGCAGCCTTCGCACTGAATTGTTCTATCATTAATTACGTGTTGTGTTTTCCTGCTGCGACTATATTATAATTTTTGTGTCTTTAAAGCATATTATATGTTCTTTATCTTAAAAATGAATATTAGGGTTTTTAATATTAGGGCTTTTAGGGTTCCGTAATACTCAAGGAACCCTTATAGTTTCGCTTTGTTCGTCCGTCTGTCTGTCTGTCTGTCTGCCTGCCTGTCTGCCTGCCTGCCTGCCTGTCTTCGCCCTCCTAGCTTCTGTTACTATGAATAATAAATAGATGTAAGGGGGACCGGCAAGTCGCCATACATTTACTGCCGGGTAATTAAAATACACGTAATTAATAAATTGCCCTAGTGGCGGTTTGCGGAAAAGCGACATTTATTAGTTGTGATGTCAATTACGTAATGAAATTAATAACTAGTTTGTTTGAAAACGCAATATGCTAACAGATAAATGATGGATGTCGCTTTCACGCTACGAAAACAGAATTATTATTTTTCTTGGTATAAATATAAATAATAGAGGGGAGGGATCTATTTCACACCCCAAGTAACATTTTTTTTTTCATAAAACTAGTACTAAACTGTTGAACTATATAAAAAAAAAACTTTATACTCCAATAAAAATAAATCTATCTATTGGGCTACCAGATGGAGCTTTAAGCCTCAAATTGACAATTTACAGCATGATAACCATAGACTATACAGATATGACACAACGATTACTACAGATAAGTACGTATTTTGCACATGAATTCTCTGGTATTCGGAGATTCATAACTTTTTATTCCCAAGTCCTAAAAATATTATATATTTTTTTTATATAATACCTTTTTAAGTACTATAAAACGACATAAGTTCGAAACTTGGCCGCTCTTGATAGAAAATCGGGCAGGATTCGCCAACGTCCTTTGGTATAGTTAAAGAATGTTTATAGATCTCGATTTTAGCATCATAAAATAATAATAAATTTATATTTCAGGGGTGGCTCTCCATAAATGTGAAGCGGGGATGAAAAATTTTTTTCATTCTACCCCATCGTGTGGGGTATCATAGGTCTTTTTAAGTAAAGGCAAGGTTTCATACATGACTTTTTTACAAAGCCAACCATTTTTGAGTAATCGGCCTCCAAAGTGGTTTATAAGAACCTTAGTAATTAAAAACTGACCCTTAGTAATTCCAACCACTTACTTCAGTAGCAATTAACTACCGAGAGCAATGAGCTAACTAAACAAGAATAGTAAATCAAAAATTCAACAAAGCTATGCACATAAATTGTGCACGCTGCACGACAAAGAGCGACTCGCACTTGCCCCCATTCACTCACTCGTAAACGTGAAAAGGGACTTCTCTTAGAATATTGCATTTACTATTCTCTTTTGTAATAAACAAAATGCACAAGTAAACTACGTATTTAAAAAATATATATAAGTTACTTTTAGTATAATATTATAATATTTTATTAATTCATGGGTAATAATGTTATATTATATATAAAACTTAGGCCTTTTCATCCGTTATTTTATTCAGTATTCTCCGAGCGAAGCAACCACTCATAAAATACTGTAGTGCCTGGGACAGTTGGTTTTTAAATGTCGTATGGTTGCCCAAGCACATACGGCATTCTCACAACACAGTCAGCCTAGTCCAGAGGAATGACTGGTCACTACGTCTGGGGCCAAAACCATGTGCAACCTGCACACGATGTTTTCCTTCACCGTTAGAGCGTCCGTATAATGTGCTTGAGATCTGAAAAAGTCTCATTGGTACACGCCACAATCTGGGAATCGAACCTGCACTCTCTTGAGTGCGAATCAAACTGTTTACCCTGAATGGATGTTCGTTACTCTTTTACGCAAAAACCACTGAACGGATTTCGATGAAATTTGGTATGGTAGTAGTTAAGGCTCTGGATTAAAACATAGGCTACTTTTATCCCGAAAAAATATAGTGTTCCCGAGGGATACTATATTTACGAGGGCGGAGCCGCGGGCAACAGCTAGTATTTTATAACTTTTTTGCCTATGACTTCGTACATGTAGAAATAAAATAAATTTATTCCCAGGAATGCCCTCGATACAATTATTTTCGGGATCTTTATTATCCAGAAGGTCGATTTTGCTAATTAAATCCTGCAATAATACAGTTACGATCCAGTCCCGACTCCCGAATCCCGATATTATGTTAAAACTGCAAAATCGTATTCTAGTAAACGTCAAACCAACGTTTGACCCGTATTGATTGGTCTAAAATCCAAAAATCATTCAATCAAAGTAAAATGAAACTGTAATTGTTCAGACTACACACTATCTACATAATATATTATCCTGAATTACAAAAGTCTATTTTTGCTTTAAAAAACAACAACAACACTTTCAAGCTCCCTCCATTCTTTCCCACAACATTTCGCAAGATAACTCGAAGCATAAGTTTATTCAAGCCGATATAGTTGCAAACACTTAGCAAGTAGTCGGTTTAAAGTGACCGAATGTGGAATAAAGTCGGAGCTACGCTTAATCCGGACGTAAAACGACGTTAACAATGTGATAAAACCGCGCATCGCTCCTCGCAATAACTATAAACTATCAACCGCAAAAGTCTGCCATCTTGGTATACCCCCACTCGCTCACACCCATAGGGAGGCGCAGCTATCTCCCTCCCACCCTAAATTGTGTAGACGAGCGGCAAACGCAAAGAACTGATATCCCCATGGACCTTTTCTTGCTATCAATTTAACCACGTCCCGGGTTTCTAGAATCCTTATTTATTAGCGAGATTAACAAATTACATTTGAGAAATAAGATGCTATTGCACGAGTATCTTCGCATTGTAAATTGTTTTTTTTTTTTAATTGCTTCGATACAAAATAATGTTGTTAAGTTTTTTGTATTTACTACTATTAACATAAGAGCTGGTTTGGAGTAAGCATTGTCCGCGTTTGCTTCACCTTTAGCAATATGCACGTATTTTTTGTATTTATTTAAATAGATCTATCTTGTTTATTAACAGTGTAGCTGTTGTAGTACCTACAATCAGTTTTTGGATGTCATTGAAAATAACAAAGAAAGTTTAAAGTAGAAATTAGACAGACAGGTTCGATTTGTAACGGGACGTCTCATTACTCGACTTGCATAGAAAGTTCATACTAAATTTCGTTTTGCCGGAAAGATATAGATTAAAAACTTTGTTCGCTCATATCTGGCTTACTTTTCAATAGATATTGGCAAATTTTCGCCATTTCTTGTATTTTTCAGTCTAGTATCATATTAATATGTTTTAAGTAACTTTTATGTTTTATGCATATCCCCCTATTATGAGCATAAGATAAACAAGTCTTGTGTATTCCTGCATTGAATTCAAAATCCGTCCGTCTGTACTCACACTGAATACCTGTTCAGCTTTATATTCTCCTGGTATCGGGGCTTAAATTACACGAATTAATCCAGGCGGGTGGGTGAGTAGACGCTTCCCGCGGGAGTATTGTGTTTACGGACGGGAATTTCTTTCTTTATCTAGATGAACATTTGAGTAATATGCCTTGTTATGATGAAACAGATTTAAAATTTAAAGATAGATAAACTCATAAGATTTGTATATATATCGTATATATATATTTAGGGAGAAAATATGGAATTCGGAGAAATAGAAGAAAGATAAGAAGAAACAACAGACTATTTACATAATGTATTTCACTGTCCTAGCTACACCCCATAAGCAACTGTATTGATTTTGTTTTCACTTAAAATTTAATTTTCAGAGCTTCTTTATTTTTCCTGTTCCTTTAAATTGGGTGTCTATTTGATCGAATTTCTTATGAGGAAACTAATTTACGTTTAAATATTAAATTCGATGTAGAGACATCTGTAAAGGAAATAGAAGACTTTTATGAAAAAGAAACTATAGACTGCAAAATAATCTTGTCCGGGCCCTTCGGGTAACTTTTTCTTTGTTTTCACTTAACATTTCATTTGAGCTCCTTTGTCTACGCGTCTGTAGACAATATTATGAATTGCCTCAAATTGTCTATTCGATGGCGCGGTTCAATGTTCGAACGTAACGGTAACGTTTGCCTGTTATTCAGTTTGTGTTTGCACACTTGTTCTATTTGAAGGAACGCTGTTCTTACTATTGTGGTTCGTAGATTTATTTTATGTTCCTTTTAATTTATGTTCAGTCGTGGTTTAGGATGTTTAAACATAGTGAGTTTATACTTTATGCTATCTTATCTCTAAAGAGATTTTAAATATAAGTCTTTAGCTTCCTCTAGACTGGAGACAGATCACTAAGCGTTTTATCAAAGCAGCTCTATCCATAGTTCCAAGTTAAGAATACCTCAATCCTAAATTCTTTTAATGTAGCTTAATTGTTTAAGTTTTGAGAATGCTAGGAATTTTCTCTACATGACAGAACCATAATATAAATTCCAAACGCGTCCAGCTGATTAAACAACATAATGAAATTTGGTGGACATTTTATTACGAGATGTATGTACTGAAGAATATATTAGCGACGGAGCATTTAAATAATTAGTATGGCGATCACAAAGCACTTTCTCAATGGCGCGACTCGTCATGAATTATTTATTGAAAAGGCTCGGAGAAACGAAGCGCGCCGAAGCTGAAGGCACAATTTTTCCGTTACAAAAATGTTATTTCCTTCAGCTTTTTCATTATAATGAAATTACTCTCTTATACCTCGTTGAGAAGTTTATTATTTGCTTAATTTGAGTTGGTCTTGTATTTTTATCAAGGAAGAGTGTTTTAGTCGAACGAATTTTCGTAATTGAAAATAATTGCCTAGAAAAATAAGCATAGAGGGCTATGCTGCAATAAATGAGTTCAATATTTTATGTTACTTCGTTATTTTACAGTTTCTATCATATTTATCTGTTTTTAAATTATTGCTGTTTAAATTTTATTTTGATACGAATAAGTAGGTACAATTAATTTACCTTAATGAGCTCCTATATCCAAGGAAGTCACAACCCACAGCGGTGCTCGGCAAACATAACAGCATAGAGATATAATAATTTTAAACGGCGGGGATATTGTTACGTTATTAAGAGTTAAACACGCTGTCGGCTCCGGTCGACGGGTTCTCGAACTGTTAATCAATTATCCACGCCGCTGGCCCGCGCTTTTTCCGCCGCGTAATGGATACCACAAGTATTAGTAATGTGTACATGGGCTTCACGCGCCGATGCCTCGCCAAGTACGAGGCTAAGCTACACCGATCGTGTCCACTGTTACAATCCGTTCAGAGTTATTTTACCTCCGGCATGCTATCGACATAAGGATGACGGACAATACCCGCGGTCCGCGCACATGTTATGCTCGCCTGGTGCTTCGCGAGGTACACGTCCGCCATTTTCGAGTTTGCATGCGACATGACGATTTGAAAGCTCTCTTTGAATGTTGGGGAAAAAATGTGCCGTACGACCTACAAGATACCATTTTGTTATATTTTATAATAATGTCGTTTCATGCGTTGTTTCGAGCAAGAACTAATAAACTCCCATTTGACCTAGGCCCTAGTCAAATGGGAGTTTCCATGACCCTAGTGACTAGGGTAGTGGAAACAAGCATTTGTCGAACTTAACTAAATAATCGTTTTACATACTCCTATTATTAATTTATGTAGAACATAACACTCCAACATATTATTATACCTAATTTTACACGAACTTAAATACAAAAATGGTGACTCTCCGAAATAATAACAGCTCATAACTGTCATTTTCACATGCTGAATGTAGGTGGAGAATAGAGACTAGAGAATATTTACATATTTAAGAATAAATTATGAATGAATAAAACTTGTTTCATTATTCATTCCTTGGTATTCGAGAATAATATAATAATCGTTTAAATGCCAGGATCGCAGAAACGGTTCTCCAATTTGCAGAAGTTCTCGGCCCAAATAGAGGAAAAGTAATTTACATATGCAAATACTGGTGTCGTTCTTATGCAAACGCCTTCTTGCTTTATTACAAACGACTTAATACGTCCAAAAGCCAATTTAGGATATTGTAATATGTATTTTAATATGTACATGTATAATAGGTTTTTATTATAATAGGTTTACACTGTTGCAAATTTTATCGTGGTTAAAATGTGTAAAAAACGGTTTTCTATATGAATCACAGATAAAGGTTACTAAAATAAATAAATCATTAAGAAATAAAGTAACTTAAAGCTTTAGGCATCTGATCACTGTCCATTAGCTGACTCTATGTCATTTATACTCAGTACTCTACCATAGACCATACAAGACTATACTTGATGTAATATAACCTGGTTACCGTAGATTTAAATTTTAAAATTAACCTTCTTTCCGATTATATTTTCCTAGTCCCTATTAGTATAAAATAAAATATTAAAAAGACGTCTCTATCGTGAAGTCATTCCGCATGTGTAATATTTATTTCCTAGAAAGAAAATATAGAATGAGGCCAAAATTGATATTGATCTTTAGTTTGATCAATTAAATTTACTTTTATCCAATTTATGTTTGTATTTATTTATTATTGCTATATAATTTCTCAGTAAAACTTCTAACTAACTTTAAGCACGTCAAAATATTTTTGATTATTTCTAAGTACATAATAATTATTATAATATAATTATTATGTCAGTGCTCCCGAGTCCCGACAGTAAATACTAATCCTACTACTAATATAAATGTGAATGCTCGTGAGGATGGATGGATGAATGTTTACTACTCTCTTACGTAAAAACTACTGACCGGGTTTTGATGGGTATGGTAGTAGTTTAAGTTCTTGACTAACAACATATCGTGGGATACATTTACGCGGGCTGAGCCGCGGGCAAAAGCTAACAATATATATTTTTCAATGATATCGTGTGGGTATTCGCTAATTTCTTGTTTAATTAGGCAATCAGTGTGTATTAGCAGGTGTTCACGCGTGGGCCATGCTTGGTGGACACGATACGATACCTTTTAGATATCGTGTATTAATGTGCTGTGCAAACACAGAAGTGTCATAGAGAAATATACCACGCAATGATGATTACGATATTCTTGTTTGCCGCGTATTTTGTAATGAATTTGAATTATTCTTTACAACTGTATAACTGCATTATAATAATATATATGAAGGTAAAACAAACTAAAGAGTATCTGACACTAAGGAACAAATTAGTTTGTCTTAAATTAATCATTACAATAACAAATGCTGGCGAAACCATGAAACAATATATCTTAGAATTGTCGAATGTTGTCATTTTTGTTACATAGCATTGATTTTTTGGCTCTTATTTCCAAGCGCTTAAAATAAATGGAGTTTATTCGAATTATAATGAGATACTTAAAGGAACTCGTCGTAACTTCGAATTATTATAGTATTAGTTTTGAATTAACGTTTATTTGAGTTAAAGAGAACCGACTGTATATCTAACTAAATTAAAAAAAATAAAAAAAAAATATATAAAGTTTCTCAATCAATTCAACAAAATGCATGCAAACTCCAAAGTAGATAATATATGTTGTTAATTTGAAAATTGTAATGTATGTTTTCTTTTTTTAAGTTTAAATACACAACGAAGTTCACTTTGAACACAAAAGTTGACATAAACATTGGACGAAATACATTGTGGATTTTGTTAACTTTCATTTTGTGTAAAGAAGTCCACTTGTGTGTTCAAAGTTCCAAGTCTTAAAAATAAACAAAAACTTAGAATAGTGTAAGCGATAAAATAAAATGGGAAAAAATGTAAACGGTTGAAAATAATGTAGGCAGTTTAACTCTAGCAACGACTCGGTGCAGACGGGATACTCATACCGACCACCGCGATCAACACGCCATATTGTTACATAATTTTCATAATTTTTTTGATAAGTCACCTCTGTTCATTATCTATATCCTACTAATATTATAAATGTGAAAGTTTGTGAGAATGGATGGATGTTTGTTACTCTTTCACGCAAAAACTACTGAACGGATTTCGATGAAATTTGGTATGGTAGTAGTTTAGGCTCTGGATTAAAACATAGGCTGCTTTTTATCCCGAAAAAGTACAGTGTTCCCGAGGGAATACCGTATTTACGCGGGCGGAGCCGCGGGCAACAGCTAGTAATGTATAAAATGAAGTCGTGTTAGTTACACTATTTATAACTCAAGAACGGCAGAACCGATTTGGCTGAAAATTGGTGGGGAGGTAGCTTAGAACCAGGAGATGAACACTTTTTATACCGTTCCACTCCACCTTCCTTCCACCTTTTTATACCGTTCACTCCCCGTTCCCGTGGGACGAGTCACGTGACATAAAACGTGGTAGGTATAACTAAACTCAACTTACAGCTAAACGTAAAGTTGTCTATGGATAAGTATGGTTGAAAATTAGACAATTAGAAATTTTGAAGTTGACCGATTGATGTGTTTGTTTCGAGTTAATATTAACTTATTGTGCCGATATTATCATTTATACTGCCGCGACTAAGTCAATCGAATAGACAGACATACATACAGACAGACGGATGGACAGAGCGAGACTACAAGGGTTCCTTAAGTATTACGAAACCCTAAAAATGGATTGCAATTCCAATGTCTCGCTACAACTCGAGAAGGGCTGGTCCGATTTGGCTAATTTTGGTCTTGAAATAATTGTGGAAATTCAGGGAAAGTTTAAACGGTGAGAAATATTGGAAAAATTACGGAGAAAATACTACAGATGTAGGTGGACATGTAGGTGCAGGTGTTTGTTATTTATTTATTGCAGTTCATAGGTCAGAAACAGAACAACGTGTGTCGGGACAGCTAGTTGTTATATAATATATATTATGTCGCATCTAGAAGCGAGGTCTAGCCTGGCGCTGAAACTAAAACAGTCTAATGCTGTTGAGGTTTCATTCAAATTTTAACGGCTGCACAAAGTTTGAGTAGACGCTAAACACAAAATTCGTATGACATATTCTGTGGTTGAAGGTACTCAACATTTAAGCAGCCGTTAAAATTTGAGTGACGTTTGTATTCGGGCGTTTATGTTTTAATTGTGCGTACAGCATGTGGAGTGCGATTTTGGTCACTACTCGCCGTGAAGAAGTTAACTACAATTTGTATGGCATCGAATTAGTTACCATTGTTTGCGTTGTTTCGATACCATTGCCACTGCAATGGCACCGTTGTTTCGGTGCCATACAAATTTTAGTTAACTTCTTCAAACGTAAGCAAAGATAATAATAGAACACAATATAATGCTCTTCAATAGGGGGAGATGACTACGTCTAAAATATTTACTTTAATTAATATACTCACAAATATTGAGGCATTACTACTTGGTAAATGTAAAAAATATAAAATTTATGTGTAGTTTATTAATTAAATACATGTAAAAAGTATAAAAAAGTATTTTTTTTTTGCTAAATTAGTAAACAAAACCTACATCATGAGTTTACTTACATCATATCCAAAAACATTCATGGTAAGTATGAACTTAATGCACAAATATCGGAGATATTTACAAATATGTTCCTGCGGCCTCATACGTCATATACTTTTAGGCGTGACGTCACAGCTAGGTACGACTTTAGTATGGAGCGTTTTCATGAGACTTGCAATTTTGTATACAAATCGTTGTACCTTTGAAAATATTGACTTTTGATATACTGCTTCCTTTGAGAAGTTGCTCATATTTAAGAGCACTATTCATTTATAACTTATACCTGCTGCAACTTTTCGCCACCGTTCCAAGCGACGAAATATTTAATCCTCATCACATTGATGAGTGGCAGTGCTCCACCGTGCGCTTTACTCGAAGCTTTCTGCCGCCCACTGAAAAACTCTGGAATGAACTGTCGCCAGCGGTATTTCCGGACCATTACGACCTCCTAAAAGGCCGGCAACGCACTTGCAACTCCTCTGATGTTGCGGGTGTCCAAAGGCGACGGTAATCGCTTTCCATCAGGTGATACGTTCGCTCGTTTGCCGCCTGATTTTATAAAAAATAATAATAATATGCAATAAAAAAAAAATCAGTCATCCAGCTTATTGGGTTGGGAGAATGTCACTTATTTACCGCGCAATAAAGAAAACGATGATTTGGTAGAATTCAATCGTTTTCTTTATATTCTAGTATCTAGATCAATTAGATCTGAACAAAGTATAGCTCGGTCGCCCGTTTGCGCTGATCCAAAAAGTATTCAACGTAAATCACCGCTTCAGTGGCCAGCAATAATAATTTATTGTTGCTACTTCGTTGTTTTGCTTTGTCAAATTAAATATGAGTTACGACTTTGTTTTTTCATCGCGCGTCAAATTATGACCATTAATTTTATTTATTATTTGAACTCACGTTTTAGATATTTAAGTGTGTGAATTGCAACCAACTGGTAAAACACTGTGTAGACCGATTACATGTGGTCCACTTTGTTAAATAGCCATGTATTTATCCTCGCCTTTATTTAAACAGACCTTGTTCGACGATACCCCACGCCGTGGAGCAGAATTAAAAAAATAATTTTTCACGCCCACTTCGCATGTATTGAGAGTGCAGACTGGAGAGCGGAAACCCCTCAATTGAAAATTATTACTATTTTATGATCCAAAAAAAAATCTATACTTTATTTATGTAATTATAAATTTATATTTAAATTTATAATTACATAAGTTAGAAGTGCGGACAGATGACGGAGCGAAACTACGAGTATTAGTTCCTTGTGTATTACGGAAGCCTAGAAACACCTTAATAGATCTAATATATGGCAGAATATAAAAGAAGAATAAAATATTATTTTATTATGTGGGGAAAAGCTCTATTTACGAAAATTACTTTAATAAAAAATTATTGCCTGTTCTGCGAAAAGACTCAATTATATTATTCGATTTCAAACTATATATGATTCTCAACAATAGCATTGTAAATCTAATATTATAATTGAAATTTGATATTGAAAATGATGAGGTTTTTCTCATTTGAGTATTTTTCGAAATTTAATTATAAATGTTAACATTGTATTCCATAGTTCATTGAATATTGAGGGTTTATCTGAAATTAGTATTTTGTTTATATATTAGATTTTTTAATAAATTTCTAAGGAGGAGATGATGATGTCTTTTTTTTTTAATTTTTTTTCTCTACTTCAATTTGTTATAATTACGGCTGCAAGTAGACGTGTATTCTCCTTAAAAATAAACTATAATTAAATAAAAATAAAATAAATATAAATTAAGGGTGGCTCCCGTACAAAAAACTTGATTTTTTCGCAGTTTTTTGCTCGATGTAGTAGGGCTCGATGATAGTATTAATAATGGTATGGTACCCTTCGTGCGCGAGTCCGACTTGCACATGGCCGGATTTTTCTTACTTTACTTGGAGCTTAGTGCTGTTTACTGTGGTCTAGTAACAAAAATACGAGTGAAGGCCTTGCAGTGGCATAACATTTCAAGTCTTACTTTTGGCATACATACCCACTGCCAACTTTACCATCTTTGTGTACTTCCGTTACATTTTACGACATTGAAGAAATACGAGAGGAAAGATGTTACACATGAAAATTAATACGGGACAAGAAAATAGAAAAGACCAAACTTAAATTAGAACATTTAAAAGTAGAGGCCGCCCTGTGGTCGAAATTCGACTATAATTCATATTTTAATTTTTTACGGTTCTTTTGTCTCATAGATACGCAATAAAATGATGTAAATGTTGTATATGGAATGTGAAAGAAAACTGTTAATATACAAATGAATGTTAGTGTGTCTGAGGTAGAGGGTGTAACGTTATTTTTATAAATTTTATGCATTTCTAAACATGTTAAAAAAAAAAGCATTTTGCACACCTTTTTTTCCCAATCAACTTTAACTGTGCCAAATTTCATACACCTCCGTTCACAAAAATTTCTTAAAACTGTACTCAAAGTTTTTACTTCACGTATTAATATTTAATATATGTGTAATATGATTCCTCATTTGTTAATATAAATACAATTTGAAAGCATTTCATTAATAAAACGAGAATTGTAAAGCTTAAACTTTTGTGGAACCAAAATTGGAAACAATTTACAATTCGCTTTTTCATTTTTGGCAGCGAGGCAAACGTAGCCTTTTGATGTTATAATTTCTTTTAATATCTGCTCTTTGAAATCGTTTGTTCGTTGAAAATGTTACCTCAAATATTTTCTGAATTAATGAAGCTCGTATGTTTCTTTTGTGAATATAATGAGTGATTTGGGTTTTAATATAATCGAATTCTGTTTCAACCTATTTGTTGTGTGTGTTTATTTTGACATTGAAAAAGTTGTGGCTTTAAATGTGTTTAGATTAAGTTTTTTCTCATATATAATTTTTTATCATAATACAGTTTATGTGAGAACAATACTTAATGTATTAAAATTAATCTACTTTATGACCTTAACGAATTGTAATATTTGTTTTCGTGTTTTTTTTAATTATTCTTAATGCTTAAGTATCTTAATTTTGAATATTCATGATTTAAGATCATAATGATTTAATAGTCCATTGTTATTTTGCTTATTAAGTTTAAATTAATCTGTCCGTTCAGAGTTATTCTACCTCGGACTTTCTATAAAAGTGATCCTTATGTCGTTTGCATAAAGGTCCTGTCAGAGGTAAAACGACTCTGAACGGGCTGTAAAATAAAATTATCATGAATTATTAATGAAGCTACTAGGTTAACATGGACGTGTGGCGTTATTATAGATTCCGTTTTAGTTAATCGAGATTAATCTATACCGCCTATATGCTGGGCTGGGAGACATCAAAGCGTGCTTTCAATACACTAATTACAGAGATTGAACCAGCAATTATATTATTCATGATATCCGCATACCAAATGTTCGATTGACATATTTTAATGAAACTGTCTTATGAGCATAATAATACATATTTGCTTCGTAATTCGTTGCACGTAATAGAATTGCTCCTCAAAGATTTTTAATCTGTATCTTTGAGGTGCAATTCAAATTAAATAATCTTGACTGTTTATAATATTAATATTATATAAAGGATGAAATTTGGCACAAATATAGAGTAGACCACGGAAAAAGGCATACTTTTTAGCGGAAAAATGTACGGTTTGCGAGATTACCTTTTGCGCGCACAGTTGCGACTTGCGGGTAAAATCTACTATAGTCTTATAAACTTGTTGACACAATTCTTAGAGCGGTAGCCGCCTGCAGCTTAATTTGTTATGCTTGCTAGCAACGTAATGTCGCGTAACATTATCGTTTGGACGTTGCTTTTTTAAATTTGAGTTGTCATGCGCTTTCTTTGCCCCGGCTCTCATAATTTAATTTTCTCCGCTCAAACGTAGCCCGAGTTTCATATCGCATCGTCTTTTTCGTTTCGTACACGCGGAAGCAGGAAGGATGTTTCTGGAAGCCCATAAAAATCGAGTTCATGCTAATGTCTACTTTATGCTGCTGAAAATAGATGCAGTTTTGAGTTGCGAAGTTCGATATCTTGTGTTGAAGCGCTCTACATGAAACTCTTGGAAGTTTTCTGTTTCATTTATTAGCGGGTGGGGGGGGCTACACATACACAGGCGCTGAGACCCCCCTCTCAGACGATTTATGGACAATACCCGTACTAATTCCGCTAACAGCTTTCCCTTAATTTGAATGCTAATTTTTAACAATTTGCCCTTAATGGAGTTGAAATGAGCAGTTAATCAGGTGCATTAAAGCATATGTGCCATATGAAATACTAGCTGTTGTCCGCGGCTCCGCCCGCGTACATACAGTATCCTAAAGGAACACTGTACTTTTTCGGGATAAAAAGTAGCCTAAGTTTTAATCCAGAGCCTAAACTACTACCATACCAAATTTCATCAAAATCCGTTCAGTAGTTTTTGCGTGAAAGAGTTACAAACATCCATCCTCACAAACTTTCACATTTATAATATTAGTAGGAATTAGGATTGCTGTTGAAACGTTGAAATATATGTTACACGAAAGCAGTATTAAATCAAGAGAAATTAATCTCAATCTAGGTGTGATCTGCTGTTATTCTATTTACTTTAAGATTGAAACATACCTCACTTCTGATGTCCTAGTTACTAGTAGAATAAATTAAGTTTAATAATTAATTTAAACTGCTGTCGACAGATTAATTCTAACATAAATATAATAATTGAATTACTTTTATACTGGGTGATTTTTTATTCGGTTTGATGAGAACAGTGTATGTGTGTATGAAATAGACAGATACTAGGCATATTCCTTAGTATCCTTTTTTTATTTTTTTCTAACTTGGTGAAAATTTGTTTTAAAACATTATACTACTAATTTAAAACCATTATTTACTAATTTATACATTTAAAAAGGTATAACATTAAAATAATTGTCACCCTATTTTGTGTTGCGCGTGATTGGAGCGTACAACGGCGCGTGGCGCGTGGGCCAGCACCGTGTCGCACGCGCGGTAGGTTGACCTAAATTCATGATTTTCAAAGATTTTCTAACTTTCAAATACTTGAGCTTTGGCACAAATGCTTTTGTATATAATTTATATTCTATTTTTGATACAAAACATGTTCTGTATCACACGAAACACGAAACGTAAAAAATCACCAAGCACAAATTAATCACCAATTAATAGGCACTTGTTAATTGGTAAAGCATATTTTTAAGTCCCGATAAAAAAGTTAAGGCCTTCTAAATCAAATGTCGACAAACAGGTTTTTTAGATTTTAGATTTATGCACTGTCTGGCGACTACAAGATGCTTATTACTAGCTGGTGCCCGCAACTTTTAAGCAACCGCAACGGAACCCTAAAAGTAGCCTAAGTTACTCTTTTAAACAGCGGCTATCTGCCAGTGAAAGTCCGTGTAAATCAGTCCAGCCGTTTCAGAGACGTAACAAACATACAGACAGACAGACGGACACAAATGAAATGTGTTTTTTTTATTATAAGTGCCGTATTATATGCCGAAAAGCTGTTAATTTTTAATTACAAACAGACACTTCAATTTTATTTATTTTTATAGATATAGATATATGATTTTATGCGTTTTCACTACATATTAAACAATTTACAGTTTAAACCATGTCTTACCTTGTATCTTTAAATGTATATTCTTTCGGACTTGGGTACAAGGCTAATTCTTATTATAATATTTTTTTTCACTCTGTCTACATCTGCTAGTATTGAGTCATGAGTGTCATAATGATTTTTTAATCACTATTGCAAAACTAATTTACATCATGTATGAAACACTGATAAATATACAAAATATGAATATATTAATTTGTTATTCGATACACTTTAAATTTACATATTCCGAATTAATTTTAATAATTATGCAGCTCTGTTATATTATGTTTTAAAAATATAACAGCAAAAATGCGATTCTAACGGCGTTAACAATAAAATATTTTTATATTATGTGGCAAATATTTATATAAGTTTGTACAAAATCAATTACGGATATTTTGGCCGTATGATATATAACTGGCTCACGTAGAGATGTTTAGTTTACAAATAATTTAAAATTTTGAAAAAAAAAAGCGTTATACAAAATTACATTGCGCTTTCTAATGCGCTGAGGTTAACCTCACAGAAAAAGCTGATTTAAAGAGGAAGCAAAGACTGTCTAAATAACATCAATACGATCAGTTGTGTGAAGTCAATGACCTTAATATTAATAGCGCCGTAAAGAGCGTAATGTTATTTTATTTAGTGGGTATACATTTGTTTCGATTTTTTAAATTATTTTTCAACCTAAACGTTTTGACACAAGCAGTAGATCATGCTCAAATCAAGCTCAAAATATCCGTAATTTATTTTGATTTTTTAACAACCTATAATATATGTTACTAGCTGTCCCGAGTCTCGAGTCCCGACACACGTTTTTGCAGGGTTGCTGGAAGAGATCGCTTATAGCGATGAGGCCGCTCTTGCCCACACTTAGATTGTAAGTTTAGTTTTGGTCTACTGATTGTATTCCCAATAAAGAGTTTATCTATCTTTCTATCTACAACCTACGCAGAACACCTACAGTTACTATAACCTACACTTACATTTACAATCTACAACCTACACCTAGTACCTACACCTACAATCTACAACCTACACCTACAATCTACATGCACAATTACAACTACCTCAACAATTACTCTACATCTAATGGGATGGGAATATGGCGAAATTTTATCTCAGAATGAAATAACAATAATTCTAGAACTTTTACAAATATACAAATTTTCTAATTATCCTAAATACAACACCGAAACGATAACGAAGTTAGAAAAGAATGAAAAATATGGGAATAACCACGTGATTTATGTCATTAATACATTTTAGTCTAAGATTTCAAACCTCAAGATAGGCTATGACGTACATTTGACAGAACGAATTTTCATACAATAAACAGTTGCGCCATCTTGGTTTTCACCATACTTCAAATGTCAAAATACCTCCAAAAATCTCAAAAGTGGAGCCATTTAACTGGAGACACTTTTTGCCTCAACATGCCTCGTCTATAATATTTACGTCTATGATTTGAGTGTGCTCTAAATTCGCTCTCGTTTTTATATTGTTACTTTGGCTTAGCCGATTGTTTTTAATATTATTAAATATTAAGTAATAATGTTATATCATTAGATTAAGTACTAGGAAACCAGATTAAACATAAATCGTCAAACTAACTCCCAAAATCTTAATCAACATGGCGTTAATACTTGAATGTAACAGAAATCCGTAGTGTTATTTACGCAAGGGGAGCTCCTTTGATCTTGGCTCCTACATTTTCTTATACCCTTTGCTTTAATTATTTCACTTTGAGCAGGAGTAGGGGGAGAGAACGGGGAGTGAATTTTAAGAGCTCCTCGCGAAATGGACTTTTAATTACACGCTCGAAACTCATTAGTAATTATTAATTAATTTTAATAATGTCACTTCTTTGTGCAAATGTTTTTGTAATTTGTTGTGTAATTTATGTTTAATTTGCTGTAATATCTTTGTTTTAAAAACTTTATAAACATTTTATGTTTATTAACTGAAAGATTTTGTATATTTCGCTTTTTGTTTTACTAAAATGCTTTGCTTGCCAATTTAATTGTTTTAAATTTTAATCTGTTTATTCAAAGAAATATTCTGAAATCTAATTTAATCACTTAAAAATAAACAAAAACCTCCCGTACATTAAGCATACTTTATGTAATTAAGGCGTCCATAACTTAAGTCCGAGGCCAATTAATTTCTTAGGTTAAAATAAATTATACGTTGGAGGTATAAATAAAAATATTATATTTAGTGTAGAGCTCCCGCCCACAGCCTACTCAATTTTTGGTGCGTGTATGAGGATCATTAATATTTTTGAATGTTTATTGGCCCATGGGTACCAGGGTATTATTTTATTGAGGAAGTTGGCTCAGGCCGCTCGTTAAACGCCAACTGAACCGATCAACTTCATCCATTATGATTTTATTCCGTCGTAAAGGTTTCACGACCCCGTCAACTTTAGTAATAATCGATTTATAAATTGATGCTTCAATTACCATTTATGTCTAATTGGATCAGCAGAGTAATAGGATCGCTGTAATTACTATTTAGTAATCTTATAATAATAACGGTAAGTAAATATGACATCGTAAACCTAAACGTAAACCTAAAGTCCAAAAAGAACAATAAAACTATCAAAGTTTATTTTAAAACTTAAATAAACCAAAATCGATTATTAAAATTTTCATTTTTGGCTACAATTTTATTTTTATGATAGTGTAGGTAAAAATACTCTGGTGATCATGAACATACAAGGAGATCATGAATTTGATACTGTTGGAAAGAACTACGGTGTAGTGTGTTCAAACAACAGCCCGATACCATATTGTTAACAACTTTGACGGGTTACTTCCACAGCGAACTTCAGTCTCTGGATTGTATGTATATCGTAAGTTGATGAAGTTTTATGAATATGGTTCTATGTCATACTTCGTAGACAGTAAACTACCATCGTCTATGTATGAATGCATCGTCAATAACAAAATGTATTGTCTTACTAGCTGTTTCCCGCGGCTCCGCCCGCGTAAATATACTATCGGGTATCCCTCTTGAACACTGTACTTTTCCGGGGTAAAAAGTATCGTATGTTATAATCTAGAGCCTAAACTACTACCATACCAAATTTCATTAAAATCCGTTTAGTAGTTTTTGCGTGAAAGAGTAACAAACATCTATCCATCCATCCATCCTCACAAACTTTCACATTTATAATATTAATAGGATATAGGTACCTACATATTATAAGAATTGATTTACAATTAGATAGATAATAGGCTACTGTTTCATTAAATAACATTAAATATCTGTGGGCGCGTTCACACCACGTGTCTATGTCCCGTGGTAAGTTCTCGAAGAACTTCTGTTACGGCCGTTACACCACCAGACAACGGAAATATATTAAATACTTTTTATACCTACTTAAATAAAATGAAAAACACATCTATGACCCCAGGAACACAGAAAACTTTTTGGTCCTTGGCGATATTCGAACCCGCAACCTCAGGCTTGAGCGCCACGCGCTAACCACCGAGCCACCGAGGTCGCCAAAATGGTTTTAACGTTTGACATAAACCCACATTTGGGCTCTTGATACCCAGATGCGATTACATTTGAGTAATAAACCTTTTATTTTATTGTAATGACTATAGTTATTGTAAAATGTAATGGGAGTTTCAAGATTGGGGAGAATGGGCAAAACGTTCCTAACTGATATACTGTAATAATTTGAATTATAAATAAGTTTAATGATAATAATAATTCTATTTTAATTTAATTTATTAATACTTAATTTAATTGTATAGTATTTATAGCTATAATACTATTCAATTAACTTGAGGCTGGGACAATAGGATCCAGAATCCGAAAGGCCCGTGAAAGTTCATAGCACTGAAAAAGAAGTCTGCGCTAATACAATAAGAGTTGAAAATGTCAATGTCGTATGTTGAGCACGACACTCGACACTTCGATTTTATACTCTATTTTATTAGCCCAGAGTTCTATTTTCAGTGCTCTCAATTTTCTCCGGCTTTCCGGATTCCGGATCATAATATAGTCCCAGTCTAAAGCAATTAAATTCCGGTTCATATGGAGTAAGAGGAATGTCTATTTTGTGTGACATTGGCGCTCTTTTAGAAGGTCATCTTACACCATATGGCAATGTACTATCGAACAAGTTGCCGCTCGACTAGGGGGTCTAAAAAGGCCACTTTAGGTGTTTCATATACTTTTTTCCATACAAAAATCGTGAAATTGTAAAATGGCTACACGATTCATCTGATTTTATAATATTAGAAAACACCAATTTTGACAGTATTCAGTAGAAATGCGTTTTTACGCATCGCGCACATAATATGAGTTGAAAAAAATATATGAATCATAATAATATGAAACACCTAAAGTGGCCTTTTTAGACCCCCAGGTATAAGATGAAAATCGCTTGACAGCGCCGACAGACACATACTCACGTGTAATTACGTAGTTCAAGCACGTCTGAAGTCGTTGCGGTCTCTTTCTTTGTTTAAACATTTTGAGGCGTCCTGGTGCAAACGAAAATGTTTAGATACTTGTCGAGCAGGAACTTTGTCGATATTGTACCTACTAACTATTACTATAACATGAAGAAAACAAACAAATTCACTAACCACAAATTACTTAGCTTAAATTACTTCTGTATAATAAATCAGCGGAGGGTATTGACAATCCTAATCGCAAGTGACAATATCCCCTTTGTTATAGAACGAAATGTTTCAATGAGGCAACAATTGCTCGAACGAACATAAAAAACAGATTTCATTTGCTATTGTTATTTTCACGGTCCATTTTCTACGGAATTGTTAGTGCGGAAAGGTTTTATATTTGTATTAGACGCGTCCCGAGCTATGAATACTTTATTGTAGTAATTAACGTGGCTCTTGTGTTTTTCGTTCGCTTTCGGCGAAATACTTGTCTGTACTTCTATACTTATTACTTATTATAATATTATAAAGAGTTTGCATTGAACAGGCTGGCCGAAACTACTGTACCGATTCAGATGAAATTTGGCACAGATAAAGACTAGACCACGGGCAAGGGCATAGCCTACTTCTTGTCGCGGCCAAATGTACTGTTCCCGCGGGATTTCCTTTAAGTCGCGGGCAACATCTAATATAATTTAAAATGGTCTGAGTAATTTAGGGCTTAGGCGGGACTATATTATGATCCGGAATCCGGCGGACCCGGAAAAATTCAGAGCACTGAAAATAGAACTCTGCGCTAATACAATAGAGCTGAAAATCGAAGTGTCGAGTATTACTCGAGAGTAATATACGCTATTAAACAATAAAAAAATAATATAACAAACACTGTGACACAGGAGAATTTTGTATATTAGATTGAATAATTTAATAGTTTATTTAAACAGAAAACTTTATTTGAACAGAAATTAGTTTCATGACCAAATCACACTTATTTTCCTGTACTTTTATGTTTTTACGTCATGTTACTACGTCGTAAACTCATGTCCTGTTACCGACTTATGTCCGTTTAAAATAATTACAAACCCACTTACAATAATTTGTATTACAAGGTGCGTCCTAATTTTTTTACAGTGTGCGTCAGCGACTCTCTTTTTATTTTTGCGATTAAATAATTTACAACATTCTCACAAATTACAACTTGCACAACATGTACCACCCAAATTGCTTATTATAATTACAAAAAAATTACCATAAGCTATTTTAATTTTATGAATATTCACATTCACAAGTCACAACTCGGAAGACAATTACACATGCTCCTCATACCTCGTTACCTATGAGCTCCTATTACTTTTAATTTAGAAGATATTCTAAAGGATTTTAGAATTTTAAAGTAATAAAAATTTTTGGAGCGTGTGTTAATTGAAACTTGAAAACTGAGTAAACTGGCCTTGGAAATTTAAACGTATATGTTTATTATTGAAAATAATAATTCGCTTGCATAACTATGTTTTCAGTTCAATTATGAAAATACTACCTAGTCCAATTAAGGGTAATAAAATGGGGCCATTTTTAAATTAAATACAGCCATTTAAATTTCATAAAGCTTCGCAAATATCTGTCTATTCTGGGCTATCTTTAGCGCTTATTATGTTCACCTTCTATTTGAATTTCCCTTTTGAATCTTTACAAAGGCGCTTCGTTTATATTAAAAAAAAACTCTCGGAATCTTATTCAATCATTTTAATATTAACCCACAAAAACTTGAGTTGTTAGTATAGTTAAGAAACTTTTATTCTTTCGAGAGTTGAAGAAACTATAAACGAAGTTAGTACGTTAAATAATTTTACTAAGATTAGAATTAAGACTAAAATTACATAATATGTACACACGGTCAAATACTGAAACGCTAATCAAAATTAATAATAGCCCTCCAATTTACAGGCTGTCGCTGTCTCTGCTAGCCGAAATGACAAGGACAGCATGTGACATGAGCGTCACTTAATTTAACTATCGTTTCAGTATTCGGCCGTAGTATCTTCTCATATTTTGAGTTCGAAATAGAACTCTTCTACATTTTTGTAGTCTATTTTCATCGTAGATTTTAAATAAAAAAAGCTTGATTTATTTACTGACTGCGTATTAAATGAATATTACTCAATAACGAACACAAACACGAATGTTTCAACGACGTGAGCATTTAAGTTAGAAATGATTAATTAATTCACGGTAACATTGAAATTTTCATCTTTTGAATTTAATTAAAATTTAATTGAAACTTCAATTTCGTTACAGTTTTAATTACCAGGGGCAACGGAGGTGGAAGGAGGTTTTATGTTCAATTTAATATTGTACGAGTCTGTAGCGACTAGCGCGGGTGCGATTGTTTTCAGCTTTATGATAGCTTTCAACTCGTTTACTCGGGAATTAATTTGGAAATAAATAGTTGCTATTAGCTTTATACTCGCTCGTTAAGGAAGTTGCCTGCAATTTATTTTAATTGCCTTTTAAAATTATTTAATGAGCGTAGATATACCTATATTTTAATGTTATTCTCTAACATAAATAAGTGTTAAATTTGTTGAGACTCTTTCTTGAATCAGTCATCGCATACATCTGTTATGTCAGTTTAACAATAGGAATAGGACCCCTACAGTACCCCCTGCTGCTAATTCGTCGGGAAGTTTTTAATTTAGTTTGTACTGACTGCTGATGCGAGATAATATTGAGCTGTCGTTAGGTATCAAGTTCCCGTGGCGGAGCTCGGTCGTTATTGCCGTATTAAACCCGAGATAAATTTTCTATCTTTGCAGCTTATCTCATGATACTTGTAGCGTGAAGTAAAGTTTTTTTTTAATCATTATTTTTTTACTTTGCTATTAAAGAATATTGCAAAATAAAAAATAAAATTCAATAACCGAGTGCTTAGGATAATACTACAATTTTACTAAGCAATTTTTGTAAACCGCACATGAAAAAATTTAAATTTGAAACTTAAAATTCGTAAATTACATCAACCACAGTTAAAACGCCTTTTTTGTAACTTGGGGATATCCTTTATGGATCCCCGGCGGACTGGGGATGGCCACCGGGGTACGTGGGACTCTCCCGGGCGCGAGGTGAGGATCGCACCCGGGGTTACCGCACTAAAACCCCAAGGTTTAGGGCCCTCCTCCGCTATGCTGCTGGGCCGCCGGACCCGCCTGAGGCGATAACAGCAGCGGCCCAGTCAGCAGAACCTCCGAAAATTATACGTAGGTACGCATACCAAGCTGCCAATCAGACAGTTAAAACGCCTGTCTGCATAATATTAAGTTTTGTTTAAATTTCACCGGCACGTTCGTTAAGTTTATTTAACGGAAATTATATTTTATACATTTTTTATTTTACACGTTCACGAAAAGTATCAGCAGGGTTTCGAAAAGTATCAGAATTTTAAAATACAGAAGTAAAAGCGGCAGAACAGAAATAAACGAATATTGATACAGTTGCCGTCAAATTGAATTGTACTGAGTTAATTAGTTAGGGAGTGTCCGCTTTGAGGAGAGCACGTGAACGCTTGTGAGCCAAATAAGCGATTAACGTCTCATTAAGCGGAATTAACCAAATTGACCTATAATTAAAGCAAGAATTTTATACACCTACCCCCTTACTAATAAAAATATTTAAACAGTATAACAGTACAAGCTACGCAATGTTTCGTCCTTGTCTGATACATCGGAAAAGTCGCTTGTCGGACAAGGACAAAACATTGTATATCTTATAGACTGTATAAATATTCCTATTAGTAAAGGGGTATGTGTATTAAGTAGGAACTATACTAAATACTTAGTGATAAATTCATCAGTTGGAAACGTTGCATGATTTTAATTTTAATCACATATACTAATATAAAAGACTACATTATATGACTGTAATTCTGTATCGTTTAATTTATTTTTATGTATTATCCAGTCTCCTCTTATTTAAGACTTATTTAAATATGCTATAAAAATAAATATTGAATAAGTAATTAAGTAGGTTGGTATTTTTTATTTGTTTTAAAAAGTTCATCATATTCATATTTTGTTTCAGGCCATTTTAAATGTATTTTTTTTTATTACTATTGAACGGTATAATGTTTTTATTATATTTATTATTTACCAGGCTTAGCATGGCAATTTGAAGAAATAAATTTAAAGAAGAAATATTCTATCCCAATAGGTCGTTGCAAAATAGTTCATCATTTTTGCAACGTATGCAATAGTAGTATCTATGGTAACAAGGTCGACATTAGAAGTCAAAATTTCTAAATAGCCTTTTCTTTTAAATGGCTGCCGGAAAATCTTCTGTCAAAATCGAACAAATATTCAATTTGCACAGAATACATTATAGTATAAATGACTGAACGTAAAGAAACTATTTGTCTTGGACCGCCATGATGTGGAGTAGTTGACATTATTGTAAGACTATTTGACATTGAAATAAGAAAAAGTTTCTACTTTAGCTGTCAAAAGACGCCATTTTGTGAGCTCATGCTCGGCAAAAAAAAGAAATGTTGTTACTCATAACGACGATGCATCGACCTTGCTGCATTACAATAAGAACTATTTTGCTCCGAATGATATTAATGTTTCTTCAATCTGTCATTTTGTCGATTCTTCAGTGTTTCTAGGGTGCGCATGCTAAGCCTGCAGGAGCTTATAAATATGTAGCGGACTAGCGGTCAATAAAAAATAAGTAGAGCCCGCGGTGAACACGTCCGGTCCGAGCACTGTCATTATTTCAATTATATCGCTCCTAGAAGGTGATTTTTTATGACAATTTTACTCACTTGTTAACTTAACTATTTACATGTTATTTCTTTAATATTATTGTGAATACGATACGTCTGCTTAGCATAAACTGTATTCACGTATTTCTCGTACTTTTCGAGTATCCGTTTAGAAACAAACATAAAGGTTGGTTAAAGCCTAATCAATATAAAAATGAATATAGTTATTAGCATATCCTTTAAAAGTACTCACGCTTGCTTATAATACTTATTATTGTCACCGATCTTGCCAAATTCCAACTAAAGAGAGCAGTAAAACTCAAAAGGAATAAACAGTCCAAAATCTTCCTGAAAATGGCTGCCATTTGCCACATGGCACGAATCTAAAATATGAATATGAGCACAGAAATCCACAATCTCTCCATATTATTTCGATGCAACGTGTGCGGTAATATTGTTGGCTACGCTTGTTTTACACTTCGTAGTCTCTGGTCTCTAGAGTCTAGAGACTATCCGTTGCCAAAAATGTCTCGTTTCGTTGCGGTCCATGGCATGTGAACTATGTATACGAATTACGAGGACCTAGAGTTGCGCGTCATTATGTAGGTATATAGAAATTATAGATGAAGGTAGTCCTTAAAAACGATTTCAAGTTTCGAATTTGAACACAAAGATCTTGAAACGTTCGTACATAAACGCGATCATTAAAGAGCCATCGGCCGCGGGCTTTGTTCCCGTCTTCCTCGAATTGATTTACTGCTCATTGTCTTTTGACACCGATCTTATTTGCGATCGTTCGAGTTTTATTGAAATGTTAATGCTTTTTTTCGCCCCTTCGAAAGCGGCAGCTGCGACCCCAGTGTCTGCGAGCCTGGTAACAATGGCGCACTCATAACAGCAACATGCCGCGTCCGAAATGTAGCTAGCTGTACCCGAGCACGGACGGTATCTACCGGTATTGTCTATTGACCAATGTGGGCGGAAGGCGATTGATTGTACATTTGTCATTCGTTTAACAATGTTACCGCGTGGGCCGGCTAATCGATAATTTACTATCGCTAAGATAACCGAAGAATTACAGCGAATTCTCCGAACGCAGCTATTCTCAGCGCCAATAAAGTTTTATAACGTTTTAGATTGATTTAATTATAAATGTTTAATGGGTTTGCAAAGTTGCCAGGTGGTGCCAAAAGTATTAATGCAATAGTATTATTGGCAAATGTTCGTTCGATCATGATTTATTATGTCTCGGAATTTCGCGGGACTTATTGGACGGTATTAATCTCCGAGAAAAAAAAGTAGGTATCTATAATAAAAAGCGTTCGCTCACTCGTAAAAGGGGATAGGGGGAAAGTGGATATTATCTCGTTGTATTCAGCTGTCAATTCGCCCGAGTATTAACATTTACTCGACTAGTCTAGACGATATGCTTTATAAATGGTTTGAATAGCAGCTGCCTAGACCTGGCTCCATTTAGTATGCTAATGTGACACTTAAATTATTCAACTGTTTATGTCGAAAATTTACATTTTAATCTTTTATAAATTATGAGGAGCAAAATTGTACATTTGCACGAGGTTGCAAATGATATTATCACGATTTCAATGGATAGTGGATATGGGTATGTATGTTCATAATTTGCTCCGCCATTACCCGCGTGCGGGCGGGAGCGAGAAATAACATTATCCCACAGCATTATCCCTATTCGCTATCCCGCTCTCGTATTGGTATTTGGTACTGAATGTAAATGGGTTCATTTAGTTATGTAATAGTAAAAGCTTTTTGCATTTACTATTCTGGCATTATTTTGTAGAGAAGACAAAAACCATATTTGGAGTTGGGAGAGAAAAAACTGATTGTAGTATTTGTAGTCCAGCTGAACTCTTGTCAGTTAAGTGGCCACCTTGTGTGGATATTTACTTGTAGTAGTGACAAAATCAGTAGCAGAATAGAGATACATCATTGTGGTCACTTAATGTCTTGTGAGTTGTGAGTTATCCTCTAAGAAAACCGGCGTGAAATAACGCTGTCTGTGTTTCGCCTAGTGAGTGGGGTTGGCGCCGTTAGCGGAGGCATAAGGAGGGTTTGGTATTTAAGGACCAGGAACGCAAGTGCGCGACACCAGAGGAGTCAGAACTTACAAGTAATAACTCTCCTGGTGTTGCGAGCGTCCATGGGTGGCGGCGGTAATTGCTTATCATCAGGCGATCCGTCTGCCCGTTTTCTGGTCAATTTCATAAAAAAAGACTTGATTTGGATTACTCATTAGTAGGCAGAACATAGAGATACATTATTTTGGTCACTTGTATAGCAATAGCTGACATGTGAGTTATCTTAAGGCTCCCACCGACGAGTGGCCGATTGTTTCAGTTAGAACTGACGTCATTTCGGCCTGAACGGATTCGAGCATCAGTTTGTTCTGGTTTGCCGCGAGCTACGGTCGTGTTTAAAGATTGTAAACTCACTACGCTTGTACACGATTCACGCCCTCACGGCCGCGACTAGCGAGAACTGAAGCGATTTGTCACACATGGTCCGTTAATTAATGTTGCCAACTTAGATATTTTACAAAGTTTTACTACTAAATTAAGTATGTATTTTATTCCCTCCTTAGTAAGAATTTAGTTGTTAGTAGTGTTTTAGTAGGAAAGAGTCAGACAGTAATCATATGCAAAATGGCCTAGGTTAGGCACAAAAAAAGAAACAAAAAAAAATTGACACCTTATCATAATAATACATCGTAGTATTCGTCTGTAATTTTCTTAAAACTACCCGTTTAATTACTATATACGTAATATTTCCAAGTATATTTTAATTAAACGATATAATTTATAATATAATTCAATAAATAATAAAATTGTAATATAACAAAACCTGAAATGCAGTGGTTCTTCGGGGGCTTTAGGGTTCCTAAGTTTAGTAGCTTTTTTGATAGTTTTCAGTATTCTATTAGTAGTTTTTAGTAGAAATCTACGCTAGTTTAGTACTGTCGCAAGAACAGAGCTGGCAACACTGGAACGAATCGCTTCAGGCCATCCGGCCGTCTGATGCGATCTCGAAATTGCACACAGACGATACGATTTTGCATCCGTTCAGGCCGAACTGAAAGAAAACCGGACCGTAAATGGGGCCCCTTAGAAATTGCAGTGGGTGAAATTAGATTTGCTGTTTGCGCAAAAAATGAAACATGACGCCATTTTGCCAAGGCCTCTGGGGAAAATTTGCTCTGAACTGTAAGCCTGTGACGCGTAGAACTTTCCGAACTAATATAAGTTTTGTCATCTTTCCAGGAAACTGCAGAAGTATGCGTTGGCACATCTGTGGGAACGATCACCGAGCCAGACTGCTTGGGACCATGCGAACCTGGTACCTCGGTCACGCTGGAGGGCATCGTGTGGCACGAAACGGAAGGTGGTGAGTTGTTACTAGCGCGCACCCAACGCACCGTAGCGCCATTTTACACAGCACGCTTATGCACGCTTTGGTATCATTTTATTTGCAACGCGATCCATTCCATTTTTTTTATGCTCGATAGGTTGAAATAACTCAAGCGGAAAAAATCGCATATGATTATTCATTAATGTCTAATGAACATGAAATACAATCATCTAACTTCTTTTACAATGGTTGTGCTATATTTTCAGTTTGAATTTTATCGTGACTTACGTCATTTCAAGGACAAGTGACAACTTACAAGATTAATTATCGTAGAAGATACGTTACTAGTAGGTACTTTGTTCGTCACGTGATCACGCTTGCAAATCTGAAATCACAATGCATACCGTAATGTACTTAGGTCTTGGCGTAAAAAGTTCTAGTCAATAAAGTAATAAGTCTCTGCTACCTAAAACAAGGTAAAATAATGGATAATAGTCGACTTATTTAATAATATTATGTTGATTATTTTGACTCTAAGAACTCCGTGGCCTAGTTAGTAGACCGTTTGATTCGCACTCGAGAGAGTGCAGGTTCGATTCCCAGGTTGGGGCGTGTACCAATGAGACTTTTTCAGATCTCAAGTACATTGTACGGACGCTCCAACGGTGAAGAAAAACATCGTGAGGAAACCCGCATATGATTGGCCCCAGACGTATTGACCAGTCATCCTCTGGACTAGGCAGACTGTGTTGTGAGAATGCCGTGTGTGCTTGGGCAACCATACGACATTTAAAAAACCAACTGTCCCAGGCACTATATAAAGAGTGGTTACTTCGCTCGGAGAATACTGTATATTTATGTAATTATATCGAAGTACTTCTGTTCAATGTCGAGGACCGTTAACAAGATTAAAAGAATAATTAAAATGACACTTTAATCGGCTCGGCGCCTCGACCGCCGCAAAAGGGTTTCTAATACCAGGCATTCATAAGTTATAAATAAATTGGATCGAAAATCATGCGGATTCATATTGTGTTTCCATACCCGAACTTACGTATTCAATATTAAATTGTGGTTCTCTTTTTACCCCACTGGGTTGTTTTTCGCGCGTATCTTGTTAGGCATTGTGGAATATATAAATTATAAAAATATTAGGTCATTACATATTTATGAAATTTTGTAAAGGAGGAACATAAAGTAGATTTTTTAAAACATAATATATTTTTTTAATCAAAGTATATACCATTGCTATCTATGCACTTTTGCCATCTCATAGGTAGTTTGATTCCTTCTTTGATTCCTTTACTAAAAAAACCATTCGGACAGGAATCAATAAAATCTTTGAAGGCGCTTTGGACTGCCCCATCGGAGTTGAATTTTTTCCCTTGCAAGAAATTATCCAAATTTCGAATAATATGGTAATCTGTTGGATCAAGGTCCGGGGAGTACGGTGGATGTCTTAGACATTCCAATTAAAGCTCCTCTAATTTGGTAGCTGTCTTATGTCTGTTGTGCAGTGTGTGGTCTAGCGTTGTCCTGAAGCAGCAGTGGTCTAGAGCGAATGACCAACCTCGGTTGTTTAGCAGCTAGCTTTTCGATCATAATTTTCAGTTGCTGGCAATAGACATCTGCCGTAATCGTCTGGCCAGATTCAAGAATGCTGTAGTGAACGACACCGGCACTAATCCACCAAACGCTCACAAGTAACTTTTTTTGAGTCAATTTTCGCTTGGGGCAGGCTTTGGCTGGTTCGCCTGGGTTCAGCCATTGCGATGAGCATTTCCGATTATCGTACAGGATCCACTTTTCATCACAGGTAATGATTCGGTTTAAAATTCCTTCATTATTGTGCCGGTTGAGTAGTGTAACGCAGCAGTCGACGCGCGTTTGTCGGTTTGCTGCACTCAACTCATGAGGTACCCACTTTTCAAGCTTTTTCACCTTCCCAATTTGCTTCAAGTGGATTAGTTTTATCACTAATATATATCCACAATAGCCTTCAATTCTTCATTATCAACTTTGGTCTCCGGCCGTCCACGGGGCTTGTTCTGCAGGTCGAAATTTCCAGAACGAAAACGTTGGAACCAAAAACGCACCTTGTTTTCTTTTGCGACACCGCCTCCATACACATCATTTATCCTTCGAGTCGTTTCTGCAGCACTGGTGCCACGAAATTCGTACTCGAAAATAATACGGTATTTCTAGTTTTCCATTTTGTAAACAGAGTGACGCCGTTATTTTGAACGTCATCGAAATCTATTCATTTAGGATCTATGATGTTGTTTATTGTTACCAATTAATTTTCAGTTAAAATATTGAAATGTCAGGTTTGTAGGTACTAACTGCTAATGTTCATAATCACACAACTTATAGCAATATCTAATCTCGTAATATCGGAATCGCGGAGCGTTTGGTCCAATATATATCGGAATTGAGGGAGCCAATATCTTAATCAGGTTTTATTTTATTTGAGTTTTTAAATGACGATAATCGAGCTCCTAGCCCCTCAAAATACCCAAATATAAGTTCATAACTCTCACACTTATTTTTGTTGACAGATCTTTAATAATAATTGTAATAAGTTTTATTAATATTAATAATATTATTAATTACACAGGGGACATATTTTTTTGATTGACTTTTTTGATGCATGTAATTTTGTAAAATTTTTAAACTAATTTAAAGGCGTGGATTTGAAATACGTGCTAATTAATAAAAGCTTTTTAATTATAATTTAAGGCAGGTCATATCCGAAAAATGATTTTGAAAGTGCCAATTCTGCATGCCTTATGTTTAAATCCGAAAGTAACGCGTTGGAATGCTCCAGCCTTGGTAGTGCTGGGAAATATTCCACAGAACGGATCTGGGCTGGACTTTCGGCCCCCAGCCTATGAGCCTAGCCAGCTCATCTGTTTCAATCTGCTCAATTTCATTGCCGGAGATGTTGTTATGGCCTGGAACACATACCAGACGGATACTGTTGTCACGTCCTAGCGTGTTTAGCGTCTCATTACAGTCTAAAACTAATTTAGATGAAATTTCTACTGCAGTCAATGCTTTCAGCGCAGCCTGACTGTCAGAGAAGATTAGGATGTTTTTATGGACTAGGGCCATCACTAGACTCTCTAGTGAACAACCAATAATAGAGAAGATCTCAGCCTGAAACACGGTTGCAAATTCTCCTAAACAAGCATATTTGCCTGTATGTCTCCGTGGAAGCGCCCGAAAAAAAAAGTTCTTGGCTAACCCAATAAAAAAAAGTGAGAATATATTTCCTAAAGTATCTCTGCTGTTTTATGGCTGTGAAAATTCCAATTTTTTTTGCAAATTGCTATACTCTGTCTAAGTAATTTGATTTTTTATATTAGGAAAATTTTATTTAACAGCGCCTGGAGCCTTTTGTCATGATAATTATTATTTTTTTTTGTTACTTATCGTGAAAAATTTGTGATATGACTTTTATTTTTTCTAGGATTTTGTTGCAAATTACAAATTAATTCGTTAAAGTTATTGATGTTTATTATATTTTTGGCTTGTGTAATTTTAAAGTGTGTAAATGTGTTTATGTTATTGTTATTAATTGTTTATTAATTACATGTGTTGATTTTGAAATCTTAGTTACATAAATTAGAATTTTGCCTAAGAAAACTAAAATTTCATGTTATAATTCTCGTTAGTTAAGTAACAAATTAAAATAATTTGATTTTTAAATATGTATTTTATTATAGGTAATCTACATTTATGACACAATATATTGGCTTTGTTAATGTTTTGTTCAATTCCGATATTAATATCGGAATTCCGATACTGACATCCAATATCGAAACTCAATAGCGGAATTGAAAACCGTCCGATACTGCAAGCATTATCCCTACCGGTAATTCAGCCGTGTATGCCGCTTTGATATAACTGATTGAGTGTACTGGTGGTTCTTGGTGGAAATTCATGTTCATAATAATATCACACAACTTTTTTATACACTTTTCTATTTTATAAAGTTATAACTGCTAATGAGTAATGTATTGCAAGCGGGTTAATGTATTATGTAAGATCTCCCGTCGGTTCTGTTACCGCGATCTAAATTTAAACTTCGCTTGGCGCTTTTTGCAACTCATTCAGAGGTTTTATTAAAGGATAGTACAAAATATAAAAAGGAATTAGAAAAAAAAACGAGTTAAACACTTTACACTTATCGGTAGACGAAAGTTAGAACTATCTAAGAACAAAGCGACAACGAAATCAGTGCCCAAACTGACCTGAGTCCTGACCCGACTGTACAACGACCTTTTTTGAACGAAAATCTTGCGTGCATTGTATGGAAACAACTTGTTGTTTTTTGTTGCCATTCTGTCACAGGGGCGACACATTCTACAAATGACAGCTCGAGCACCGGAGAATGTCGGCAATGTTGACGTAAGCCTATGGTTGAAAATAATTTTAAACGTCGCGTCAGACAAATCTAGTTATCATAAATATTAGGTCCTTACATATGAAATTGGCGTTTTATCGTACTGGCCACTTTGATCTCAAATAAGTATATCTTCTTTGGTTAGGAATTCCAATTTCAAATTTATACCGCCATTTACTCATGCATTTGTGTTTCTAAAACCGTAATTCATTTGATTTTTCCCCTTTTTGTTTTTTTCTTTGCGTTGCTCTGTTTACAAAATGGAAAACTTGAAAAATCGTATTATTTTCGATTACGAGTTCTACCGTGGCACCAGTGCTGCAGAATCGGCTCCAAAGATCAATGATGTGTATGGCGGCGATGTCGCAAAAGAAAACACAGTACGTTTTTGGTTCCAACGTTTTCGTTGCGGTGCTAGTGATAAAACTGTTTAAATCCACTTGAAGCAAATTGGGAAGATGAAAAAGCTTGATAGGTGGGTACCTCGTGAATTGAGTGCAGCAAACCGACAGACGCGCGTCGACTGCTGCGTTACATTACTCAACCGGCACAATAATGAAGGGATTTTATATCGAAAGTGTAACCTGTGACGAAAAGTGGATCCTGTACGATAATCGGAAACGCTCATCACAATGCCTGAACCCTGGCGAACCAGCCAAAGCCTGCCCCAGGCGAAAATTGACTCAAAAAAAAAAAAACCGGTTGTCTGTAAAGTCGGTTTACTGACGATAGTTGAACGTGACAACGTCAACAACAACAACAACAATAATAATAATGAGGTAAAGGCAATGCGAGGTAACGCTGGTACTTGGTAACGATAACGGGTAACAGGTAACGCATGAGTCATGTTTTTTCGTGCGTGCAGCCGGCTCCATCGATTTATAAGACGTTATCACGTCAAAATAGTTACTTGTGAGCGTTTGGTGGACTAGTGCCGGCGTCGTTCACTACAGCTTTCTTAAATCTGGCCAGACGATTACGGTAGATGTCTATTGCCAGCAACTGCAAATCATGATGGAAAAGCTATTCGCTCTAGGCCACTGCTGCTTCGGGACAACGCTAGACCACACACTGCACAACAGACGGCTACCAAATTAGAGGAGCTTCAATTGGAATGTCTAAGACATCCACCGTACTCCCTTATTTATTATTTATTGTTATTTTTTGTTCTCATAGTTGCAGACTGCATTACACTTTATATCAACGACGATGAAATCATGTCCCTAATTAACCCCTAGACATCTTGCTGGGACCAAAATATGAAGTACTAGCTGTTGCCCGCGGCTCCGCCCGCGTAAATATACAATCGGGTATCCCGCGGGAATACTGATCTTTTCCGGGATAAAAAGTAGCCTATGTTTTAATCCAGAGCCTATAATACTACCATACCAAATTTCGTCAAAATCCGTTCAGTAGTTTTTACGTGAAAGAGTAACAAACATCCATCCATCCTTACAAACTTACAAATTTATAATATTAGTAGGATAAGAGATTTATGCAGGCTTATAAGTAAAGAGAGAATATGAGAATATTTCAAATATAATAAATATACAGCGGTTTTGCGTGTAACACTAAAAGGCATCCATTCCCACAGACTTTCACATATTTTATCATAACATAACATATTTTATACTCAACACGATATGGGAAAACCGGCCAAGTGCGAGTCGGACACGCGCACGAAGGCATCCGTACAAAGCGGCAAAAAAATTATTATAATTAGCGGTAAAAGACCGTTTGATTCGCACTCGAGAGAGTGCAGGTTCGATTCCCAGGTTGTGGCGTGTACCAATTACACTTTTTAAAATCTCAAGTACATTGTACGGACGCTCTAACGGTGAAGGAAAACATCGTGAGGAAACCAGCACATGGTTGGCCCCAAACGTATTGACCAGTCATTCCTCTGGACTAGGCTGACTAATGAATATGTTGTGAGAACCGACTGTCCCAGGCACTACAGTATTTCAAGAGAGGTTACTTCGCTCGGAGAATACTGCATAAATCATCCAATAACGGATGAAAAGACCAAAGTTTTTTTAGTATTTGTTGTTAAAGCGGTAACAGAAATAAAGTAAGGCCAACCAGACGAGATAAAGAATGTAAACAAATTTTCAGGGGTTCAAAACATTTTTATTTGAATAAATTATTATAAAGTTCGAATTTTAATCGCTGTCGTCTGTACTAGACAAAGATGATTCGTCGGAAGAGTCCGAGTCAGCTGTGTTTATGATAAAACTATCTATTGTATTATCAATCATGTTGTCAATATTGCTATAAAAATTGTCCTCGACTTTTATTACATGATCCACACAATTTCGCCATTTATCAGCAGATACACGTTGGATCCCCTCTTGTAGCAGTTTTTTCACATCTTCAAATTTAAATGTAGTATTATTTCGAGCTACGTGTCCCTTTATGTCAGCCCATACGAGTTCAATGGGATTGAGCTCGCAATGATAAGGTGGCAGTCTTAGGACTTCCGCCTTAAATTTTTTGCCATCCACAGCGTATCTTTGGTAGTTCGCCTTTACGTCATTCACTTTTTTTAAAAGTTCTGCCTTTACGTCTTTTTCATAATAGCTTAGTTCTTTATTACGCAGCCATTCTTGAATACTTGCTTTTCTCCATGCTCTGGTGGGTGTTTTTTCTTGGCGTCTTGAGTGGTAAGGAGCATTGTCCAGTACCACTACAGCATTTTCACCAAGTTTTGGTAAAATATTCTCAAACCACTGCTCAAAGCGGTTCGCGTCCATTGACTCGTGGTAATCACCTGTGTTTTTTGACTCAAATACATCATCAGCCCCCTCTGTGAAACCATTTTCATTTTCAACTTGTTCACAATTGTTTGGCGGACCAAATGTTGACAACTGCTGCACTGGCCGCTTTCCTGTACCACGAAACACAATACGACAGCTGTCGTCGACCAACTGACGTCATTATTGCATACGAGTGATAAGGACAGATATAATATTAACTCACTTTCATAATGCAACTCAGTAGCGGTCCGTTTATTTACGTTTTTTATCTCGTCTCGTTGGCCTTACTTTACATCATCACATGTGAAAATTTCATCTGTCTAACTATCACGGTTAAGGAGGTACCTACAGCCTGGTTACAGACAGACGGACGGACACACAGGCCGACAGACAGCGAAGTCTCAGAAATAGAGTCCCGTTTTTACCCTTCTAGTACGGAACCCTAAAAACGAAAGCCTCTTAAGTTGATCTATAATGATTATGAAGTGGTAAGGAAGTGAAACAAGCAGTGGCGCGATACGTAATTAGTCGCACGATTACAGCGAAGCGAAGCGTAATTCCTAATTAGCTCAAACCGGCTTCACTCCGCTGTTCCCCTGGTAGCACGGGCTTGAAGTGTACCAGTGTATAACACAGGTAAAATAACCTTTTATGGTTAAAAAACTATAAAGAATTCGCTGTCTGTCCGTCCGTCCGTCTGTTTGTCACCATGAGGAGAGTTGCAATTTTCACAGACGTTGTATTTCTTTTTCCGCTCGCGCTATGAGAACAAATACTAAAAACAAAATAAAATAAATATTTAAGTCATGTCAAACAACAAACGTCCAAACGTGATTTTTTTTCCGTTATACACTGAACCCTTCGTCCGCGAGCTCACTTTGCACTTGGTTGGTTTCACCAAGTTTCTTTTTAAACGCGCTTATCGCTAAATTCGGATTTGATCTCTCTCTCATTAATGTGAGAACGGGACAGACAGAAGGTCAATTCTGTTAATTAAATCCTATAATAGTTACGATTCAGTCGATACCGATGATAGCCGATATGTTAAAACTGCAACATGGTATTCTTACCACGTCAAACCCGTTTTGATTGGACCAAACTTAAAAAATATGTTTATGATATCAAGACGATTCATTTATAATTCAATAAAAGTAAAATGAAAGTAAAAAAAATATTTTTAATCAGAATAAAAAACAAGGATTTGTTTTCTCAACGTTTTCTTTAATAAAAATAAAAGTCTTAATAAAAAGTATAAATAATACCAAAGTGTAAATAAAGGTGTAAGAAGTTAATTACTAGAATTGGAGTTCACAATTCAGATCTTAAACAGAAGTTCAGCGTTAAACGTCGTTTTGACAGTACGTTATTTAATTGGCTGAATAAATAGGCGAACACGCATTTGTTTTAAATCAGAAAAAATCTTATATTTTCTAAAATGCAACATAAATATGGACCCAAAAATGCAATAAGTACAGTAATCAGTAGCTAAATTAAAAAGTTACAGGACTAAACAGGAATTTAAAAAATGACGCTTTTCTTTTGCTATGATAGAAAAACGAAAATTACTGTTGAAATCGTTGTTATTTGTGACATTTTTAACCGACTTCCATATACTGTACTATATATATATATATATATATATATATATATATATATATATATATATATATATATATATATATTGTATGTTCAATAATTACTCCGGCGTCTGTGGACGACGACACCGACACGGATATCTTTGAACATTACTGTGCCGTTTATGTCAATAAATGGCAGAGTCTAAATGGGTCCCTTAGTCACTAAAGTGGAAACCTGATGATGGGATCCATGAGGAATCGAGAATTGACACATATAGTGATTTTGACTTTTTCTGAAGCATATAATGCTGCCAAAAATAAGATTTTTTACCAAGGTACACCCTGGATCCAAAAGCACTGAACAGAACTTCTCAGTCTTTAAAGATTTAAAGACGCGTTTGGAAATTTCGGCATTGTTTAAAGAACTGCAAGCATATGCCATTATGTAACTTACAGTAATCATCATTATCTTATTTACAATACCCAATGGAAGCTTGGCGCGTATTTAATTATATATTCGATCGTTTATTTTTAACGTTCTTAAAATGTATTAATAATAATTTAACAAGTATCACTAAAAAGGGAATAAATTATTATTTTTAAACAAAAAATTAAACCGACTTTCAAAGTAAAATGCACAAAAAAGTATGAAATAAAACTCATCTTCTAAATAATTTCCCCTTTCAAATTCGTCTAAAATTTTAACTAATACCAGTCGGCAAAGATGAACGTAAGTTCTATAAAATATTGTTTGATCAGGATATTATTTGGGCTGGTACCGACTTCAAAATTATGAAGGTTGGGTAGAGAAATAGTTAAAATTTTAGCCGAATTTAAAAGGCGAATTATTTATAAAATGAGTTTTATTTCATACTTTTTTGTGCATTTTACTTTGAAAGTTGGTTTAGCATTTTCAACTGTTACGTCACTCTTGCATCATTTCAATTTTTTATTTATTTATTTATGGACCAAAAACAGTTTTGCATCAAAAATAACGTAGAATAATAAAATACATTCAAATTTACAGCTAGACACAATAACTAATTACATTTGGCCTCAATATGCATTTTTTGTAAGTATAGAGCGTTTTTAATGCTCCCCAAGGATCTCACTGTTGTGATGATTGTATTTCGTCAACGTGTGATCGTAGATATGCCATTGCAAAGACAATATTTCCTAGCCTATTATGTACTTTTCGAAAAGCCAAATAAAAAAACTATTTATGTCCCTAATTGGGGCTAAATGTGTATAGCATACTACTAGTCAGTAGATATATTATTTGGAAGACGAATCTAAGCAGATTCCAATATCACTAGCTGGTCTCCACTCTCTAGTCACAACTAATATTGATGCGGTTTGGAGGCTCGTCTGAGAGCCCAATCAAGCGCTTTCAGCCAATATTGCTGTTAGCTAAGTGATCTATGAAATGCTTATTGATCCTTGAATTATACAGCTACCTTCATAAATTATTTAAATTAGTAAGATTGCCACTAACCATAGCTTAGACGTTAGTTTCAAAGAATATATATTACTAACGTAAAGAACCGTCATTCAATAGACTTACACGAATGATAGCTCACGGCTGTGTGCGTTGCTAGACATATGGGGGGTGTGCGCGCGGCGAGCGGGGCGTGAGTTTTTTCCAGCCAGGGCTTTCGTTCTCGGGGCTGACGGCTGGTCGTTTCGTGCTTTGAAATAATTGACAATATAATTTCATAATATTTATGATAGATTTGTCTGACACGTTTAAAATTATTTCGGTGTCAACCTTAGGCTTACATCAACATGGCTCATGGTTGACATTCGCCGGTGCTCGAGCTGTCATTTGTAAAGAGTGTCGCCCCTGTGTTAGGGTCTTAATTTTAGTATCGCTTGAGTATTTTGCCGTTACCGTTAGAACATTAATTCGATAATTATTACTACACAAAGGTTAGCCAGTCAGTCTAAAGGGTTAATAATCTCTGACGAAAGAAAAATATAAGTTTTAACTGACGATTGCACCTTCAGATTAACAACTATAAATAACATAGAAGAAGACATATTGTACCATCCCTTATTTTCCTTACCTTACCTTAATAATTAGTCAGTCCATCCACATTCAACTTTTGTTGAAGCTTTCCGTACACAAATGACATATTTATATTCTATCAATTTAAAATGTCACTTATTAACTTTGCAATAAAGTTGTCGAATAAAGTGTTCACAAAATCACAATTAAAGTACAATAACTTTTTTAATTCATCTGTTACTTTTGGACCGCGTATCGGACTGTTTCCAAACCGCGGAGAGATCTGTGGGGTTTGGACCGCGGATGGAACTGTCGTGCTAAATACGACGTCAAATTTGGATTACCGGCGTCTTACATAATACGTTCTTAGCGTGCGAAAACTGTGGAAAATACACTCGCATCGACATGCCAAATCGTCGAACTGGCCGAAGTGGCCCCCGCGCATTTACATGTTCGTCTCGGCGCGCGGATTGGAACGGCGGCGCGTGCTATTTCCCGTAATCCGAACTGCACGTGTGACGACTGACGTGCACTATTGACTTGCAGTGTTCTTTCGATGTACATTCTTTATCCAAAAACGCACCGAGCGGACATTAACGTGTAGACGTCAAATAGACTTCAAACTGAAGTTTTTGCGAGCGGCGACCCACATCAATTATTTACAAGGGAAATTCACCCTTAAATAATAAACGAGACGTGCGTCCGACGATTTTCCGGAGTTGCGAAGTTTCATCTCGCCATTTTTTAATATTCCTGCTGCTCTGGTGCTTGGTTTAGCTCTTGAAAGTCCTTCTTTTAAGTTACACAAAGTTGGTGCTCTTCAAAGAACAACTTTTTAGCTTCGCGGATATGTTTGTGATTTGTACGGTTTAGTATATTATACTATATAGAATAAGAATCAAGATTAAAAGTTATGACTTTACACAATACGACTTATGCCAATTGTATTAAAAGATTATTAAAATTTTCGCTTGAGCTGCAAATTCACACCGAAACGAAACGATACGCGACGCGATGCTGTATTATTAAGCTATTCAAAATTGAATTTTAATCACTACACGTTTCATTGCATGAGTTTGAATGTTAAGTCGATCAAAGTCAATGTCGAAGGCGCCGTTCTTGCAATGAAACGTGTATCTTTTTGTGTCGAGAAAAAGTTCAATTTTGATATTGCTTACTTAAAAATGCAGCGCCGCGTCTCGTCGCGTATCGTCGCGGTGTGAATTGACCTTTAGTCTTTAACTTCAGTAGGCAATGTTGTAAAAGATTGTAAAAGTATATGCATTCTGCGCCTTGTACGATATTATGGAAGTTGTAAACCACAAGATAATATCTTGTGGTTTACAACTTATTGGCTTATGTGGCTATATCCATGGAAATGTTCAGTTGAGTATAACAAAAATATTATATTAAAGCTTCGAAATAAAGGTGATATTTGATACGAGAAATCCGTGTAGCGAATTGCACATAAAACCACATAATAGGTAAAACAAAGCAAATAGTATTATTATGTTTTCACATTCATCCTCATGAAATTAATTTTATGTTGAGCTTTTAGATTCATTGTCTATTGTGTTGTGAAACAATAAATGGATTTTCTAGTTAATTTTCATAAAATAAAATCATTTATTTATCACGGACATTTTGTAATGTGTGTGTTTTCCTGTTGTTAATTTATGCATGTTACTTTCAAATTTTGGTTATAGTTATTACATACTTAGTGGATTTTGTTTGCTTGAACCGGTACGTCTATAAGTTATTATAATAAGTTTTTTTTTTTAATTCTAAATATTTCTCTTTGTATCTAACTCAGTAACTGACACCACTTAAGGCAGAAAAAATCCGAAAATGAATAAAAATGTAAAACAAATAACAACCCCAAATGTATTTTATATTTGTGTATTAAATTATGCTTATTACTTCACAAATCATGAATGTAATATCCATAGCCAAAAATCAAAGAAAGCAGACTCGGTTTTAACGGGCGTTAATTAAAAAGTACTGAGATAACATGACTGTTAAAAAGTTTATTAAAAAACTTATCTCTAATTCCTTACTCGTGAAAGTGATATAAATCTTTGTTAATAAAAAACAAACCCTCCTCTGCGTTCGTTTCAAAGCATAAAATAAATATACGTATAATAATCTTTTTAAAGACGCAATTTGGAGGGTATGATAAGCGTGGGGTGGCTGGGGCGACGCGTCTAAATATGCTTTGAAAGTCACGTTTTAAGGTGGCTGGGGGATATGCAAATGAGGCTGACAAATTGTATCGCATATTGCAAGCTCCTCTAAAGTTCTGTGCGCCTGGTATATGGTATAATTTGTTTGTTACAGGCGTGCTGGTTGTGAACGTGACGTGGCGAGGGAAGACGTATGTTGGGACGCTACTGGACTGTACGAGGCACGACTGGGCACCGCCACGGTTAATATTTGTTTTTATTTTTTTATTAATCCATTGCATATTATTCTTTACATTCAAGATGCTTCTAGAATCTCGACTCTAGTGTCTATGCATAATAAATAGATTTACGCCAATTTCAATTGGGGCAGACTGATTATTTCGCCTATAGAGCTCCGATTATGAACGTAATCCTAATTTCTTTCGCCTCATCAATATTTTACAGCTCATGGTCATAAATTAGATCAACATCTAAGCAATCTTGGTTTCAATCTGTCTGGGGTTAATTTGAATAAACTCGGTAATTTGTGCCAAAATATTCACAGTCCCCACTCAATCTGCCTGGCCATATGAATAATTTACATATGTTTGGGAGATACAAAATGTATATGGCATAGTTCTCGTAAATACAGAATGGTCGTAAAACAAAAATAGATATTCAGTATTCGTTTCTCGTTCCAAAAATTTATAAATGTATAGTTTTATAATATTACAAGCCTAAAAGCTGGGTTAAATTTATATCTCATTCGGATAAGTAACATTCTATATAAAATTACGAAAACTACATAACCTATTAAATCCATGTTTGCTTTTTGACGAGCCTACCCACTAGTCACTGGTGAATCTGTTTTCTACAATACACGTGTCAATGAAACCGTTTTTGTACTTTTCAGGTTTTGCGACTCACCCACCGAGGAGTTAGACTCGCGGACACCTAAAGGGCGCGCGAAAAGGGGCCGGGGGGCCGCGCCCACCGACATGACCAACTTCACAGAAACCCGCTCCTCCGTGCACAGCAAATTACGAAACGGGGGAGCCAAGGGCCGGAGAGCCCTGCCCTCCCCTACTCCCTTTACTCCTCCCAGACCCGACTCCAAGAGGAAAAGGACCTCCGAGGCCGAGGAGCGGCCCCCCACTCCGAAGGCCAAGAGGCCTCCGCCCCCCACCACCTCCCCGCCGCCGGACCCGGTCCTCCTCGAGTGTCCGGAACCGAACTGCTCGAAGAAATACAAGCACGCGAACGGGTTGAAGTACCACAGATCTCACGCGCACGGCACCGATGAGGACGACAAGGACGGCTCGAGTTCTGAACAAGAGGAGCAAACAACAGAGCCGGCGTCCCCCGCGTGCCCACCATCGGAGCCGGCGACCCCGGCGACGCCTGTTAAGTCCCCCACACCGAAGTCCCCCGAGGAGAAGAGCGACAAGTCCCCCGAGAAGTCCCCAGAGAAGCCGGAGGAGGGGGAGGCGCGGGAGTTCGCGGGCACGCCGGAGCCGGCGCCGGAGCGGGCTCCGACTCCCCCCGCGCCCGCCACGCCGCCGCCCGACGCGCCGCCAGCACAGCAGCCGACACAGTTCAAGGTCAGTCTTCGAAAGAACTTATTGAAATTAGACCTCAGCCTTGTTATGTATGCTGGCAGGCAAGGCGGAGAGTGAAACCAAACCTTTATTATTTGTGCTTCAATAATTCTACAAATAGAAAGACCAATCGCCAAAAAAAAAAAAAAAACTGAAAAGTATCCATATTTATATTATGAAACAAACATTAGAATTTTTATGATAATTAAAAAAACTATAAAAACTTAGGCCTTTTCATCCGTTATTTATGCAGTATTCTCCGAGCGAAGTAACCACTCTTGAAATACTGTAGTGCCTGGGACAGTTGGTTGTTTTAAATGTCGTATGGTTGCCCAAGCACATACGGCATTCTCGCAACATACGTCAGTCTAGTCCAGAGGAATGACTGGTCAATACGTCTGGGGCCAACCATGTGCGGGTTTCCTCACGATATTTTACTCCACCGTCGCGTTGGAGCGTCCGTATAATGTGCTTGAGATCTGAAAAAGTCTCATTGGTACACGCCATAACCTGGGCATCGAACCTGCACTGTCTCGAGTGTGAATCAAACTGCGAGTTTCTTACGCCGGTTCCTCTCAGCGGATTAGGGTTGAACCGGTGGTAGCTTTTTCTGTTGACTTTCCGAAAAAAGCTTTAAGTTTCAGTCATCAAAAATATAACTAATTAGATCAAGGCCTGCATCTGTTGTAGAGCGTTCCTTCGTAAAACCAAATTGTTTATTATGTAAAATGTTATTTATATTAAAGTGTGCTAGTAGCTGAGTAAGTATTATTTTTTCATATATTTTACTTAGTGTTGGTAAAATAGATATAGGTCGGAAGTAAGATGGATCCGACTTACTACCAGACTTAAACAGAGATAAAATTTTAGTATGTTTCATTAGTACAGGAAATACGTCACTTTTTATACAATCAAAAGATAAAAGAAAAAATAGAAAAAAAATAAATAATAATAATAATAAATAAATAATATATAATAAATAATAATAATATAATAATAAATATAAATAGAATTAAAAATACAGGAATAATTATCAAAATGTGTAAATGAACTGAGATCATAGCACAATATAATTATATATAATGTACATTATGTATATTGTGATCTTACTTACTTTAAAATTTACAACTTCCTATAAAATCTGAGTTAAAAATTAAGATGTATATTGTAATTAAAATTATTCAAATTGTGCTAATCAGTTCTATATAATTGTGTATTTAGAATAATTTAAAATTCAAGTTGGGAACATGATAATTTATTAATCTAGTCTCTCATCAGATGTGTTATAAAAATTATTGTCATTCATGCTGGGGAAAAACTTTGATATTAGGGTGTTAAACGCAGATTCATCAATTAGGGCATTACATAATATATATTTACACCCGTATCATTAGTTGTTTCCTCGAGATTTCGTCCACGCGACTCAACCTCAATCCACGAAAATTGTATCATTAGTTCAACAAAATGTTCCCGCGACTTGAGGAATTTCCTTACGCGAGTCGAGGAATCAACTGTCAAACTTAATGTACCTCAGGACGTACCTTGAGGCTCTCTCGAGCGTCTTTTTCCGACATTTATATCAATTCTATTTATAAACAGAGTGGAATTATTTGAAGAAATTACGCAATTACAGAGGGCTACTTATTTAAAGAGAAGCATGGAGGATTTTTTGGAGTTTCTGGATTACATTTACGAAAATCCGGATAATTATGCAGCTCGTAGATATTTACGCGACGCTCAAAACCCCTTAGAGTCTAGAGCGGTATTGTGTCGAGGAATTTAAAAAACGATTTAGAGTAGATACCGTGGGTGAAGTAATTTTGCCACTTTTGAACCTACCAATTCGTGGAAATAACAGCGGATTACCAATCCCACCCATTATACAGCGTTGCGAACACGACAATATAAGTTAAAAGAAGGGTTATAATATCATTCTGCCTAATTCGAATCTAATTATAATGTTACTATCGGTAACATAAAAAAAAGTATATTTCTCTATGATTATCTATAACGTCATACTCCTCCTGCATATATATATCCTCCATACTCCACTCAACCTTACTGGAGGAGCAAACGGCTGAGGTAGAAATTACGTTTAAGAATACCAAATTCGAGAAACTTCTTAAGGATACCTCAGTTGAGGTTGGGTCAAGGCGGGGATCTGAGGGAACGTAAATAATACGTGTTAGTATTTAGACGTACATATTATTATCTTCAAAATGATGGATCTATTAATGCAATAATAAACGCCTAAGCGTCAGTTCACATCGAAACGTGACGCAGGCACCGCGGTGGCATTTAAGATGTATCTTCTTGTGTAGTGTACAAAGTTCAATTTTGAATTGCTAAGTATCTTAAAAATGTCGCGCCTACGTGTGATCCGACTAGCATTTTACAATTTTTTTTAACCCCCGACGATATGTAATTTTAAGTTAGACGTGTCTGTCTGTGGCATCTTATTTCCCAAGACCCAAACGTATGAAACGATTTTGATCTAGTTTTTTTGTTTGAAAGCTGACGCGATCGAGAGTATTCTTAGCTATAATTTATCACATTTAACCTTCCTTAATACTATTGCAGGTGAAACCGCGATCAGCGTTAATGCCGTCAGAGGAGCGCAAGTCGACCGAGTCCCCCCCGGCCGAGTCGCCTGGCAAGCGGCGCGCGCGACGCTCCCCCACGCCGGGCGTCCGGTCGCCGGCGTATTCGGACATATCGGACGACGCCGCGCCGCCGGAGGGCGCGCCGGACGCCGACAGCCACCGCCCCTTCCCCGTGTACCACCAGGTAGGTTATGTGGTCCTGGTATTTTTTGTTACACCAGGCGTCCGATTTCCGGCCTATTCGGACATATTAGACGACGCGACACCGCGCCGGACCCCGCCAGCCACCGCCTCTTCTCCGTCTAGCCCCCAGGAGCTGGTTGGCTGGAACTGGTATCGCTGGTTGCGATCCTAGTTGCCGATACCAGGGGTACAGTTCGCCTTACTCAGATAATATGTTACATGTATATACTTTTATGTGATTCAGGTATTATTAGTAGCAATCGTAAAGTGCCTACAATGCCGGTAGAGAAGGTTCATCTGTCAACGATTTCCCAAATTCGGAGTAAAATTGCTTGTGTAAATAGTGTTGTATTACATTTCCAGTACTACGGCCAACCACCCTACCTGCCGCCCACGCATCCCCCCGCCCAGCCGCCCAACCCCGCGGACAAGGGCAAGGAGGACCTCTCCAAGGGCGACCCAAAAGCTGACCTCAAGGTTTGTAAAAACCATTACAGACTTGTCTTGTACATACAGCTTAAACTAGTAAACCTATTGGCTCTGTAATGCGCGATGCGGTGATATAGTAGTGTAAAACTGTAAACATTAGCTATGAAAGGATTTTCTAAGGCTGGGACTATATAATCCGGAACCCGGTAGGCCGGGGAAATTCAGAGAATTGGAAATATAACTCTGGACACTTCAATTTTCAACTCTATTGTATTAACGCAGGGTTCTATTTTCAGTGCTCTGAATTTTCCCGGGGCCGCCGGATTCCGGATCAAATAGTCCCAACCTTCCGTTAAATTCTTGGAAGACAGGAATTAAACTTTTGTATAGTTATTTAACGCAAGCAGAGCTGCTGACCAAAAATAGTTAGTTATCAAAGAAATATTCCCGTCAATCTTTTTATCATACAATGATCTGAATTTTTTATCTCTATAGTAGGTATTTGTAAATATTAACCAAAATATAGTCCCTAAAAGAGTACTCTCAGTCTGTGTCAGATGTGATATAGGTCCCCAATTATAGTATTATATATATATATTTAGCGCAATACCCCTCACCAGCAATTTGTTCCTTTCTTTCAAAGGTTGTCTTGAAGAATATGCCATTTAATAATAAGGCCACCTTTGTGTATTATAACTTTACGTTGTTTTATTTGTATTGTCTATATATTTTATGTGTATGTGTAACTACTAAAGCTAAAGATTGTGCACAATTAAGTATATTTTCATTTCATTTTTCATTATTACAGGATGGCAAACCGGAGAGCGGGCCTCAGAAAGTTCTACCACAACATTTTTACCCGTACAACTACGTTCCGAATTTTCCCTACAACGTGGAGTCAGGGCCCCCCCCTGGGCCTCCTCTAGATGACAAGGCCAAGGACTCGGACCGGGCCAAGACCGTGCCGAGTCCGTTAGACAAAAACAAACGGCCCCCGGACGGCAAAGACCCCAGGCCAAACGACAACCATCAGATATTAAAAGAGAGCATAGAGATGAAGGCCCAAATGGGCACCTACGCGTTCCAAAGGCCACCGCATGTGCGAGAAGATGAATTGAGAAGGTAAGAACTTTTAAGTCTATCGGCATAATACGTTATCGAATTAGAATTGTATGAAAATCATAACAGCGCCTATACAATTTTTATTCGATAACGTTACGAGTACGTTGTTGTAAATAGGGTATTTTCCTAGTTTTTGAAAAATCTATTAATATGTTCATAATAACATAATACACTTGCAATCTGGAACATTGTTTGTAAATTTCTCTACTTTCCTTACAAATCAGCATAATAGTTTAAATAATTAATTAATCAAGCCGCCAACTCAGTTTATAAAACAATAGGGCCGCCAAGCGCTAAAATGTGTTTTCATGACGTCCCTTCTTGTATACACCCATTGTACCTGTCGAGTATCAAATCAGTAATCACACTAAATATGTCAAATCCTAGAATGCTTGGTGTTAACTTTGGTAATTTTACTACTTTAAATGCCTCATAAATGGTGCTATACTAATAACGAAGAGAAACGCTGATAATCCGTACAAAACTTGCACTGAACTTCGACTGACAGTGACATCTGACATCTGACAAATGACATACAATTTTTTTTATATAAAGTTTATTGACGATAATGATACTGATACTGGCTATTCCTTATAGTATTATAGGATTATTATAGGATGTCATTAAAAAAAGAAAGAGTACAAGAAGGTGACGTCACATTCGCTTCAGCCAATCCTGTGCGTTTTTAATCACGTGGTAAAACGTGAAAAATTAATTATTTTATTTTTGATAATTTATAAAATTCATACATATTTATAGTAGAGAGTTGGTGAAATGGTTTTAAATAATGTTTAGTGATAAACTATCAACAGATTGATGTGTATTTTCATTAAGTATATGATAGTTGCCTATTGTTCTGACTGACTGACTTGACTGTTGCTGTGTCTGCCGGGCAGAATGCCAAGGGCAGCACATTGAGAGTACTTTAAGTAGCGTTTCAGTATTCGGCCGTACATCGAAATTATATTTTTCTCACTACAAACAATAAAGTATATATATCTACAGACTATGTTTTAATGATACAACTCTCCTGACTATTAAGAGAAAAAGTGGCAGCATGGAGGCAATATACTCGGTAGTCCGCTACCTTAATTTTTCTGATCAAAATACTAGGTTAACATAAACGCTTATACATATCCCTAGCTTAATTGAGTACTTCTTCACAGATATTACATGAGCCTGGAGGCGCGGCGTAAGGAGGGCGAGAAGGGCCCCGGAGGCCCCGCGCCGGTGCCTGGGGGCCCCGGTGGGCCTCCGGGAGGGCCCCGCCCGCCGCCGCCGCACAAACCCAAGGACAAGGACGACAAGCCCAAAGAGGAGGTTAAGGTAATTCTAACTTTTGTTTTTTATTACCTTAGTTGTACTAACGTTCTAAAGATTATCAATATTTAACTCCAATAAATAAAGATAGGGATTGAGACTAATGTCCCCTTATTAATAAAAATGTGTCCATGTCTGTCTTTGTCTGATACGTCTGAAACGCCACTTGACAGAAAAATACAGCAACATGGATTAGCGTATATGTGCTGTTAATATTTTAATTAATAATGGGGGTTAAATATTGAAACCATAATATTTTATCTTAAGATGCCTGGATATATATAGTATTAAAGTTCGTAATATGAAAAAATATATACCATAAAATGGGTGAATGAAATGAATTTGGGGTGAATTGGGACAAAACCGGGAAAGTTTTTGCGACCTTATTATTCCTCACTCTTTCATAATTTAATAAATGATAGGTATTAAATTTAAACTTTGTAACATTTCCTTATATATCCTGGTAATATTGAGTGGTCATCTCATTTGAAAATAATAAAAAAACGGATTGTAGGGTCAATAACGTGCGTTTTTTGCTCTGTAATACAATAATGAATTTTATTTTGCATTTACAATATTTATGTGAAAGCGAAGTAAGTATTTTTAGTATCAGTTTTTCAGGTTTCGATTAAGATATCAGTTAAGATTTAATGGTTTCTTTTTTTCAATAATTGAACAAAATCTCTTTGAGGCAAATTTAAGAAAAAATGGGGGGAAACGGTCGAACTACGGGGTGTAAAAGGGTTAAATGAGTGGGGGATTGCGTCAGGAATGTGGTCAGTTGGGACCAAAATTGAATAAATCGGGACGACTGTGAGTAAATTGGGTTTTTATAGATAGTGTTATCGCGATTTTTAAATTGTGAAGGTAAAAGGAATGTTGCCTAGTGTGGAATATCACATTTTTATAAATTAAATTTTAAAATGTTGATTAAAGATACATGAATCTAAAAGAAATAGGTATTTAGATTGACGCGATTAAAAATTATAAGCAAATAAATAATATTGCCCATCTCTTTCTCGCAAAACGATTTTTTACGTCACAAGTTGCTACCGACATACATTTTGTAAAATATACAAATGTATGGCTGGTTTCGTTATTTTTTAAGATATACGAAAATGGGTTCTAGATTGTTTATAAACATGTTATCTAACATCGAATAGATGAAAAAATATTTTTAGGCACCATGTCTATTTATTGTACGCGATCATGTTGTTAATAGTCATCGGCAATCGTCGTTTTTCATACATCATCATCATCATCACAGCTGTCATTTCCATAGAAAAACGAAGATTGTCAAGCGCTATTAGCAGAATGGTTTTCCTGTAAAGAAATTGTATATTTTGAACAATATTAAGTAGGTAAATGATATAAAATATTATGTTAGGTACGCCGCATAACATACATGTATCTAGTATTCGCGTAAGTTATGCGAATACTACATGGTTTCATAAAGTTTATATTATTATTATGAGGATTTTTTGAATCGATTTGTTGTTTTAAGTAAGTGCCCAGCACTGTCAAAAAACTCGATTAACCCGACACAATTAACCCGAAGCGAAAGTGAATCGGGTCAAGGTAGTTTTTTTTAACTTTTTGTACATTTTTTGTTTAAAACTTACATTATAATGCGTTGTAAACAAAAACACAGACGACCGGAAGCAATTAAATAAGATTTTTATTAGATATAGAACAGAAAAAAGCAATAAAAATTCATAACAAACTTCGAAAAAGTCCCGATTTTACTGTAGTACCTTAGCTGTGATGCCCCTTAGTCGACAAACGATAGGTTAATTGATTAATAATCATGTTATGTATTCTTTATTTGTCTATGTTCCTCTCTTTACTTAAACTAGTAAAAGTAAAAAATGTGTATCCAAAACTAAAAACAGTCGGGTTTATATTTTTTTAATCATGCCAATTTTTATGATATATTCGAAGTCTCTTGTTCCTTGTGTAGTATCAAATAATTACTTACTGATAAATACGTCGCTAATTAATCTTCAGGTGAAGCAAGAAGGCCAGAAGCCGACCACGGAGACTCAAGGACCGCCACCCCCGCCTACGTCACAATACTACCTACCTCCATACATGCAGCCGCCGCACTACGGGGGACTACCGTTCGATCCCGTCTACCGAGCCCCCCTGAGTCCCATGCTCGTCGGGGGCTTTGGCGGGGGCTGGACGGTGCCAAGATATCATGCCCCCGAAGATTTGTCCCGGCCGGGGGCGCCGACGAAACTGGAATTACTACCTCCTGGCCACGGCGCGCAGTACTCGTACGGGCAGCATAAGATACACGAGCTGCAGGAGCACGCAAAGTCGCCGCAGGGCAAGCCGCCCCGGCCCGAGCCGCCGAAGGAGTCGCCCCGCTCGCCGCCGCCGCAGCGTCACGTGCACACCCATCACCACACGCACGTGGGCCTCGGGTACCCGCTGTACCCGCCGCCTTATCCTGGTAAGTTACACTTTTAAACCGAAAAATATAAGACAGGAGAGACATATACGCTATAGCAGACACTATACTTAGTCTACTCGCGTTAAGAATGCAGTGAATCAACAGTACAAGTGTCAAAATTTACCAATGAAGCTTAAGCCGCGTTCACATTAACCAATTATTGTAATTTAGACATTTGCAGTGATGATGCACTGCAGTCTAAATGCGAATAGTCTGTAATGGTCCAATATAGACATGATTCCATCATAACACTGCAAAACCAAAATACTTATCAGTAAATTGAGCCACAAACAGACGAAATTTATTATTATAATGGAATGCCTCAATTGCGACTGTGTTATTTGTACCATCTTGTTAATATATTTTCTTCTTTACAAACTTCCTTTAATTTTTTTTCCAAATTATTTGATCAGCATTTTTATTATTTGGTTCAAATTTATTTTTTTTAAATTTTGCCCCATATCGCTTTTCTTCTCGAGTACATCTTTCTGTGAAACGTGTTTGGTTGCAGGGGCTCGATAGCATTCGGCTGAAAAGCGGCCGAACCCCGCACAAGTGTAAATATAGAAAGATGTTTCGGGAGAGAGAGAGAGAGAGAGAGAGTAACTAATGGGGGATGTATGTTACAGCGGCGGCGGTACTAGCGAGTACGCAGGCAGTCGTCAATTCCTTCCCAACGCCGCCCAAATGAAAGAGCAGCGATAATGTATGAGAATCGCAAAATCACAAAATTGTGACGTCACAGATTTAGAAAATGGAAAAATCGGACCCAACGACAAGCCACAAAGCTGGCGACTACCGGATGTGACTAGTGAAATAAACTATAAAGTGACTGTGTTTATGTACTGATCTCGTGAACTATGTGTGTGTTGAACAAGTTACCTTATGGTGTGAACAGTGATGTGAGTAGACTCCATGTGAACTTTATTCTAGAAGCACAATGTAAATACTAGTGTATCATATTACCCCTTAGCATGTAATATAGACATCGAAACCACGGGCATTGTACTGATGTTAGCAGCCCCACAGATATTACGGAATCCTAGGACCTTTATTTATATATAAAGCATTCCACAGAGCAGAATCGATCTAGTTTTAATTTTTAAGTAGTTTAATAAGTAGTAGTAAGTTGATATAAGGCGTCAATGTGATCATAACAATAGGAGTAGCGTGCACAAAGTACCCTGCCTTGTTCGAGGACAACTATTTATGTAGGCAGCAACCTTAAGCATGACAGTATCTGTCTAAACAGAGGGGAAGAGATTGTACACTGTCGCATTAAGCTGATTCTTCGCGTCTAGTTTCAAGCCGGTTTTCTGTAAAAAATTCTGGTTTAAACTAGTTGTCAGTGGAAAAGCTGGTTAAAACTTGTTTTCAGTAGAAAACCTGGCTCAAAGCAGATTTCAGTGGTAAATCTGGCTCAAACTAGTTATTTGGTTGATAAAGTGTGCGATTTTAACTCTGTTTGGGTATTTACTTGTGCGGAAATTGTGGAATGTTTGAATCGCTGTGCGTAGGTGTATGGCTTTTAAATGTTAAAAATCTCATAGACCGATACTTTAAATACAAGGGACTAGCATTTGTGTACTTATTGTACTGCACCATGTGTAAATCGCGTTTCATTGTTCACTGTGTTGTATGCGATTCCTATGCAGATATTTAGAGCTCAATTACATTCTTTCGATTTTCAGAAAACGCATAAGCGTTCATAGAGTAATTTAGTTTTTTATTACCACCGTGACATAGCTGTAAGCAGCAGTAAATTCTGCCAATCGAATGAGTGTGGTTGACGCTTAACTGAATAGTCTTCCAGTCTGTTTCGGAAGCGGCTTATCCTCATTTGCATTTCAATATTCCCTACGAATAAAACGACTATGTTCTAGTGATGGCACGTTTTAATGTAAGACGCAAGCAATAGGGTGAATCTCCAAGAAAATGTATTTTGTTCAGGATAATAACGGTAGGTTTTTTGAGCACCACACGCAATTTTATTGTTGAAAATGAATTTTATTGTGGAATCTTAATACTATATAAAAAGGGCGTTATAAGTAAAAAATTATCTGCCTGCTGGACGATGAAAATGCGTGTAGTGCACATAAAACCTACCGTCATTATCCTGAACAGAATACATTTTCTTGGAGATTCGCTCAATAGCCTCCGTTTATACAAGCGTGTTTTAAACGCTGCAAAAAACGCTCGGAAATGCAAGAAAGAGTGTGTATCTTGTGAATTTCCGCTTATAGTTCTTTGCGAGATAAAGTATGCTTGTGTAAGCAGAGCTAAACGGTTCAATTTCAGGAGACCGCTCTCTATAATTTGAATTGTATGCGACTCATACAATACGAATTGATAGACAAAAAATGGACCATCGTTTTTATGAGACCACCTTTTTGTCTATTCTATGTCGTTGGTCTTATAACTGAAGCCGAATTCACATAATCATTAACTGTTCAATTCGCAATATGGTTCCCCAGTGTCAGCGCATGCTGTCGCACTCACACACGCACGCATGTGCTCACGAGAGCGATATCATGCATGAAAACCCATCTGCATATTGAATAGAAATAATTAAGTGATAAAGTTGCCCACTCCCTGGTCTCATGGAAGTGAGACCGCCATAGTGAGAAATGGCACACAATGTTTAGACATACCTAACATTAGAGATTACTTGAATAAATGTAGCATTTGATCTTATAACGACTTATAGTTATTGTACGAGTGTACCTGTTCCACAGATTATAATGTAGGGGCCTAAATATTTTTTTTTAAATTATTTTGCCATTAAATGTCAGGATTTTGACCTTTATTATCAAGAAATCTTGGGATCATTTGTTTATATGAACGCTTTTGTAACTACGACAAGCGTCGAGTCAAATATTATTTTCAAGACAATAAAAAACTAGACGGTGTCGCTCCAAAATTTATGAAAATGCATAACTAAATGCAAAATGTTTAAAGAAAAATGCAAGAGAGCTCTTCTTGTTTATAGATGTTAAGTATTCATGCAATTAACAAGAATTAATATTGTCAAGTAGCCTTTAAAATTGGAACTTATTTGCAAGCGTTACAAAAGTGTCAATGTAAACTTGTACCAATAAATTGTAGCCAATAACGTGACCGGAGTGTGAATGTCGCGTAACGCAGCGCTGATGATGATGTACAGACTGATGTTTTATTTTTAGACTCGGATTATCGACGTTTGAACGGTCTTAAACTTGATTAAGGTAACCATGGTTTTAAACGATGTTAATGTAAACCACGGTTTAACAGCTGTTCAAATGTCGATTAACCTTAATCGGCTGAACAAAGCGATGATTACGCTTTCGATTATTTTATATGGTACCAGTGTTGGTCTGCAACATTCGTTGTAACATAATATTAAATAAATCATGTGTATTTTTTCGATGTTACTTAAGCCAAGTTTGATTTTCTTAGAAAAGAATTCGAGACGTTAAAAAAAAAGGAATAAAAATAAATTATTTCTTAACCAAATGCGTTTTATTTTCTTATTACTTAAAAGACATGACTAGTAGATAGTACTACAAATACTAAAATATTTGTAATAAATTTCACATAATTCTATATGTACGTAGGTACTGACATAAATTATACAGTCAGGTTAGTCGGACAGTTTTTCAAAATATCTAAACATTTAATTTTTTACAATACAAAATGGTAATTGAATAAAAAATCGTTATATAGGTATGAGGTAACAGGAGGGAAAAGATATTAAGTGCTATCATCCAATTTTATGGTGTCCCATTTAAGAATGTATTGGAAAAAACAACTATACTTCGCTATATTTTTTATAAATCATTTTTGAATAATTACATATTGGTTGATTATAATAAAATAAATAAAAATAATTACCATTAAAAAGCTACCTAACATTGACGAAACAAAAATATTTCCTATATTTTTTTTTACGAAGGTTGTTTTTCCTTTGAGCTTACAATGCAATTATGGAATTTTGAAACACCAACATTTGCTTGATAGTATTTATAAATTACTAATGTTATCACTATAATGAGACCAAGAGCTAATATTTCATTGTAAATAACTTACATTAATATTATGAGAAAAGTATTAAATTAATTAAAATTAAATATATGGTAACTTAAAATTAATGATTGCATTAAGTTAAAGCTTAATATTGAAATAAATACAGTGTGCTAGATCAAAGAGTAAAACGTTATTGTCTTTGGCGGCTAGTAAGGTACATTTAAATTATCATTATGTAATTTCATTAACATTATGTTGATGTTATGAAATTCATGATTTTTACAAAAAAACATTCTCAAAAATATTATTATGAATCGACGGCAAGTGTGCAGTCTAAAATTATACAGTTTATGCATGCGTCCTATTAATGAAGCTAGATGAGGTGAAGAAACATTGTACAATTTAAATAAATCGTTTTATAAAGTGTACTATTTTTACAGAACTTTAAAATCCATTTTTTTTACCATATTATTAGTAAATCTTTACAAATACTAAAGCGTTCATACCAAAATGGTATTTACATAATTGTCTTTTCCACATATTCAAGCTGAACTAATAAATAAAAAAGTAATTTACTTAAAATTAAAACTAATTTAGAACACATCTTATTGGTAATATGAAAATTTAAAAAAAGTATTGAGAATACTTATTGGTAAAACAACAATTTTAAATATTGTAAACATTAGATTGGTAATAAATTATTTGTTTCATTTAAAAATATCAATACTTTATTCACTTAGAACTAGAGCATTTTTTATAATATGACATTCTTCATTATTTCATGACTACTACAAAATTGAAAAATTTATGTCAATAATACAAAGTTTTAACTTACAAGCAAAGTTTAGTAAATACTCAACCTAATTGGTCAAAATTTCATTGTCATATCACAAATATTATGTCATGGATTACTAACTAAGTCTCATAGACTTAATAATTATACTGTATCAGTCTATATCTTCTGGCCTCAACTGCCTCTCGCCTTCGCTAAAGAAAATATTCATAGCTCTATACAAAAGGTATAGTCCGAACATTTTTCGTTCCTTTAGAGGCCAGGAGGCGACAGCGCCGTAGTAGTTTCCAGTTTTTAGATTCTTCAAGTTCTGCAGCCCTAGTACATCTATCATTGCGGCCTCGTGGGTATAAGCTTCAGCCGGTATGACATTCTGGAAGACGTGTAACACCAAAACGCCCACTTTGCTGGACCAAATGTCGAGGATGTGCTGGACTTTCTTGTCGTTGGATTTAGTGAAGTTCTGCTTCCAGAGCGTTAGAGCCTGGTACAGATGTGAATATGGTCTCGATCGTTTGCCTGAAAAATATTTTAATTGCATATAAAAAAAAAAAACATATAAAGTTGGAAGGAAAAGAAAATTAACGAGGAAGTGCTACAGATGATAGGAGAAAAGAGAAACATATTAAAAACTCAAAAAAAAAGAAGAGGAAAGATGATTGGGCATCTTATAAGACATGACACATTCATGAGGACAATATTAGAGAAATTAGAAGAAAAGGTAGAAGGAAAGAGGGGTAGGGGATAGCCAAGGAAAAACTATATTAGTCAACTGGTAGAGAATGTAAATGTCATGCCCTATAGAGAGCTGAAGCTCTAGAGCTATAGTGGAGGATGGACAAAAGTGGCGGAAGATACACCGACAAGGGTCCTGCCCTTTAATTACAGAGGAAGATATAAAGAACGGTGAAAATATCACATTTTTATTTTTTGCTTAATGTACCTTTAAATAAACTTAAAATTTCTAAAATTTTATACTGTCTTTTCACATAATTTCATTATCTTTTTTTATATAAAAATTGATTGCAATTCCAATGTCTCGCTAAAACTTGAGAACGGCTGGACCGATTTGGCTAATTTTGGTCTTTAAATAATTGTGGAAGTTTAGGAAAGGTTAAAAAAACGGTAAGAAATATTATAATTTTAATTTGCAGGGCAAATGCTAAAAACGACGATTAAATTTTCTCACACTACAGTTAGTATTCTTAACTGTTCACTGCGTTTAATTAGTTACTTGACTACGTACTTGACCTGTTTACCTGTTTGGTTAAATAACTATTTAAGTTCATATTTAAGACAGCACAACGTGTGTCGGGACATCTAGTCTTGGATATTTAAATAAACTGAGATTCCCGATGGTGCATTCGAGAATTTGCAATACATACTTAGTAGGAATGTGCTTCTTGTTTTTCTCGATTTTGGTTAGTTAAATAAGACTGCAATTATTCTAACAGCATATCTGACAAGTATAAGTAACTCACCTTTGCCAACATAAAATATAGAGTTCACAAACGTGGTCCAAGACACAAGCTGGCCCTGCTTGCCGTATTTGGCGGGTAGGTTGTCAGTCATTCTCGGGTCCAGCAGCAGGTACGTGAAGGAGGTCTTAGCGCTGCCTTCCCGCCATTTCTTGTTGGGGCACCCGAAATCCGCCTTAGCCTTTGCCTCTAGTTCCATAAACGGCGCAAGGTTTTGCATCCAATCGCTGGAGCGGAGGGATTTTTGGAGTTCGACGCTGTATGCTGGAAAATAAGTAACATTTTATCTGGGAAAAACTTTTCCCGAGTATTTTAAACTACTAATTACTAAATAACGCCAAAATTTGTAAACAAATATTAAGGAATATGTTTGAGTCCTTCATTACTGCCGTTTTATCATTATTATTGATATTTATTATCGTATATTGTTATAATCTATTTATTTTAGTTCCTGGTTGTAAACAATCTTAAAATATACGTTACAGTGTGATTACAGTTGAAAATTTTAAGTGATTCTAAATGTATTGTGTGAAGGATCCTTCTTATGAAAATACTTATTTTAATATTAAAGTTTAAATCAAAGAAAAGATTACGCGTATGTATTCTTCTGGTTAAAATACGAAAGATTTGTGTTTTTATTGCCATTTAAAATAAAATATTTCTGAAAATTGTGTAAATTTTCTCAAAAATACAATGTTATGTCATAAATGACATTGTTATTTTTGAAATAAAATATATTTTAATAACTAAGTACAGTCTTTTTTAAAAATAATCTACAGTGTGTAAAATTGACCATGGAATGATAAAACACTTTTATGTTTATAAACATTGTTATCACTGATTAAATTTAATTTATTGCAATAATTATTATTGCTTTTACATTATTTAATAATAGTCAGGTACTAATGCCAAAAAACCATCATAATTTCTTTTCAGTTTATATTTAAAACTATATACTTATTATAATATATATTTCGCTGATAACCACTAAAATGTACTAAACATAACATAATCAAACTCAACAGCCAAAACAATCGTTAATACCAGTTAAAATAAAAACTTACTTTTTCCCTGCTCTTTGACGACAATCGGGTTTTTCCTTAACGCATGTAGTTTCTTCAGGTAAAGGGATCTCGTGCTGTCTAATATTGGGCCAGGGCTGAACCCTAGGGCTATGAGCTCCGCCCTCAGGGCATTATTGTCGTAGTCCATGGACGCTGGGAGGGAGCTCGCTATGGACGCTATACTCTGGTCCGGACTATCAACATTGTCGTCCATGGGCAAACTGAAAGTTGATAACAAATTGTACTCGCGCTATAAATTGGTATTATAGATCAATGGATGTCGTGCGTAGAGCGCTAGCAAGCGGTCGCGCTCCGCAAATCGGCACATGTTGCAAATATTAAATAATATTTAATATTTCGTAAGTCGCGGCTCACTGCCGCTACGTCGCCATGGCGCTCATTGCGAATGAGTTTCTGGCGTTCATCCGGAACGTCACCAACACCATATTATTGTATATTTTTATGCGTGTTTAATAAAATAATTTGAATTTGAATCATTGTAGTGAAGACTGAAGAAGTGCTTCGAGCCCGAGTTCATTTAGGGCGAGGCCACACCACTTAATTGCGGCTTCGCAACGCAAAAATCGATCATTGGACCTCAAATAGCTGAATGCTGTCTAAATTTACATATAAATATATACTTACACAACAGGAGAAACGCGTATTCTCTTCTCAATGAGTACAACACCCTCCTCTTTATCCTCATACTTATATTCCTCCTGAATATTAGCTAGTATAATACTGCCAGAGAAATTACTGCTGACACCGCTGCTGGCTGATGATCTCCTGGTGTTACAGGCTCCGTTGTCCTCGCTACTCAGAGACAACCACTCGTTTGTTCTATTCTGAGCCACGATCAACGCTTTGTCCAAATCTTGAGAGTCGTTAGTCATTATTGAGTCCCTAAGACTTAGTTTAGTTTTTAATTCTGATATGAGATCAACGTTTCGACTTTTGGATTTTTTTAGGCTGGTTTTTGTGTTGTAGTTCTTATGTGTTATGCAGTTCGGTGAGCCTGGTAGCGAAAAGTTTTCGTATACGCTAAACCTTCTGCTGCTTTGGGATTGGTCTGAAGTCAGCTGCAGTGGCTGTATACCACTGATCTCTACTTCTCTTCTCGAGGTGCAGGTTTTGAATGTGTCATCTAGTCTGGAACCATCTATGTTTCTGTCTTCTATTCTAGAAGTTTCGATATTTCTGTCGTCAGTACTGGATCTTTCTGTACTTCTGTCTCTAGAACTTCCTTTGCTTCTGTCGTCCATTCTACAACTTTCTTTATTTCTCTCGTCGAATTTAGATGTTTCAAAGTCGATTGTCTCATTAAGTATCGTGGGATAGAGTTTATTGATCACCCTTTCTTTGCTTCTATCGTCAAACCTCCAACTTCCTTTGCTTCTGTCGTCGAACCTACAACTTTCTCTGCTCCTCTCGTCGAATCTAGATGTATCCACGTCGAATGTCTCACTGAGTATCGTGGGATACAGTTTGTTGATGACCAGACTGTTGTTTTCACACCATTCTCTAATCATGTCGGATTTCCTGGCCTCCTTCGCCTCCTTCACGTCGGAGACCGGTTCGTATTCCGCCACCATTTGCTCCGTACTCACCAAAACTCGTTCTGTAATACAAATTACATACAATTAATTAAATAAATAAAGTATTAGTTAATACCTGGGTAACCGAGCTGTGCTCGGAGTTCTGATAAATTGTAAAATAAAAATAATGATATAAATATTAATCTGACCGGGATCCGAAGTCCGAACTCACCACATTCCGAATTTTCAAACAAAGCCAAAATTATACACACCCATACAAAACTGTCAATCGGGACCGACGTAATAGACTCGAAATTATTGATATATTGATGCACGACGAAAGAAAAAACAAATATAGCATAAAAATGCACAGTTTCTTAGAGATAAGAGTCATAACATCTAGCTAGATCGATTTTCCTCCCCCAAAATTCCCTACATTCTAAATGTCATGGTAATAATTGCTGCTGTTTTCGAGAAACCAATTATGATATACAAGATTGTCTCGTATAAAATATAAGATCTGGGATTATAGGTATGCTTTTTAGGTATTGTTAAGATTTGTCCACTTTTCTGTTTACTTTTCTTTTTATAAATATTTAAGTTTTTATACGCTTTAGATTGCTTTCGTTGGTACCTATATAAATAAAGAAATATCTATTATCTTACAGAGGCTATGGATGTAAGTATAAGGTGTTTTAATATATTTAAGAGACCATTAAAAGTTAAAACTACGTTAATACATAATTAAATTACTTTAGCAGTTTCCCAGAATACGAGTACCTTTGTGACCTACTTTCTCATGATTTATCTTATCTTTTAAGAGGTAAGTTTAAGCATCTTTAACGTAAAAAAGGCTAAATGATAAAGTGGACTTTATTTTTACAAGAATAAAGTTAAAAATCCAACAAGTCAATGTGATTGCGTAAATCGTTCTTAGAATACGAATGAAAGCTAATATGAAACGTTCAGATTCTATGGTCTAATAAGGACTTTTGTTTACAAACGTGTTTGAGGTCAACTCACTCTATATCTTTACGATCTCCGGAATAATTATAATTCATCTTCCATGAGAACTAATTAAATTATAATACTATTAACAATTATTATTTTAATTTCTCCATTTACTCTTAAAGGATGAACCTGAAAATCCAGATTCTATCTAAGAATCCGCTTAAATGTAACACATACGAATTGTCAATAAACTTGAAATTTCGGATGTGTTATAATGCAAGTTGCTTAAATATTTTATGATTTGTTTTGTAATTTATACATATAACCATTGACTAATCTATATTTTTGCATATTATTATGATTTCTTGATAGTCTAGATACCACCTACATAATATTATGTAGAGCTCACGCGCTGGGATAAGTAGCCGCGCCGTAAAATAAAGGTTGAACAGCTCCGATTCAATATAATCTCAATGTAAACAAAGTTCAATATGGGCGGCTACAGTGCTTCCAATTCAAATGTCACTTATTCACCGCACCATGAAGGTTAGAGAGAAGAACGATCGCTATGTGCTAAAGCAATCAGCCCGCCTGTCCCTGAAAATTTGTAGAATTTATAATTCATTTTTCAGCCCCCAGCCGCGCTGCCGCCGGTAAGTAGTATCTGCGAAGTTAGCTGTTAATGAGTACAAGACACAAGATGTAGCTGAATAATGTACACCAGCCCGCTTTTATTGAGACACGTTAGCGATCGCAGCGCCTCACTTATTTTGTCCATATTTCAGGGACACTATTTTCTACAGCGATGGTTCTCCTCTCTGATCTATGCACTACAAATCATGGGTCTCGCTGGGGTCGAGCGCCAGCGCCAGCGCCAGTCTAATCATTTATCTACGAGTAGTAACTTTATCACCTACTATTATGTATTTTTATAATTTATGTTCAATACCAATCACCAATATGAATTAATCCAATATCACCTATCAATCAAATTACTCAATGATTTCCATTATTGCGTTCAGAGAATGTCAAATGAATTGCTGCAATATCAACCTGTCTGTAGTTTCCTTTACAAGTTTACAACCGGCCGCGGTTTCACGTCCGCCGTGTTCGCTGGGCGTGACGGGAAGTGCACGACCACACCCATTGTTTTGGAGTTGAGTAAATGTGGAACAAACATTAAATACCGATTAGGCTTTGCGGGACACGATAGTAGTAATACTAATTTTGTATGTTGTCCTGGTCTGTGGAGACACGTTTCTCGCCATGCCATCAGGCGACCTGTGGGCATAGCAGGAAAATTTGACATTGGCGCAAACGTAACCTTATCGAATGAGAATTAAAGTATGAAAATCTGTCAAAATCAAGACAACGCCCACACAAATTTCTTTCGATAACGTTACGTTTACGATGCTGTCAAATGTTCCTGCTAGGCCCAGAGGTCGCCTGCTGGCATGGCGAGTAACGTATCTCCACAGTCCACGCCAACATACAAATTAGTATTAGTACTATCATATCCCTGAATCGCCGTTTTAGACGTTACACATTAAAAGTTGGTAAAGGTAAAAATTGGCTAATGTGACACCAAAAATAAGCAGTTAAGTACATCTTACGCCCGAAAACTGAAACGCTAATCAAAACTAAGAGCCCTCCTATTCACAGGCTGTCGCTGTCTCTGCTACCCGTAACGACAAGGACAGCGTGTGACTTGAACGTCATTTAATTTAACTATCGTTTCAGTATTCGGCCGTTAGTTACATATTTTCAAATACTAGAGCGGTACCAGAAGTGGCTCGATCTAACTTATAAATACTAGTGATTAAAAAAAAACTGTCTTCGATGGTGCTTTCTTTTTAAATATTAAGTTATTTTGATAACTATCCGTTTAATCGTTTTATTTCTAGGGTCATCCAAAGTGACCGAGGTTCATGCAGTGAATTTTTAATCATGAAAAAAAAACGGTAATAATTTTGTGACAAAATACTTTCATGTGAAGGTTTAACTTCAACAGGAATTAAAACCGAGCTGGATTCTAGTCTGTGGGAGTTTGCTCCTTCGTGTCTGCACTCAGAATTAAAGTTGATTTGAAACTTTTTAAAGTTGTAACTCTGAATGCAGTCTGAACTACGAAGCCAGGAATATAAAACATTGGAAAGATTGACAAAGGCTTTGAAATCACAAGCGGAAAGGACCGTGCTTGTGGGAAAATGCAGTGGAGCAGAGCAGAGTTTTTTGCACCAGGATTTCAATGTTCATACATTTACTCATTTTCTCATATAAAACAACAAACTGACATAAAACAAGTGTTTAATACAGACCCTATACTACTACAATACCAAATTTCATTAAATCCCGTTTAGTAGTTTTTGCGTGAAAGAGTAACAATCATCCATCCATCCGTACATAAATCCATCCATCCTCACAAACTTTCACATTTATAATAGTAAGCAGGATACAGACTTCATACATTGATCGATTGCTTATGGTTTGATAATTTTTTAAATGGTATTTGACGCGTTTCGGAAAAGCTCTAAGAGTGAGTTCAAACCGCGACGACACGTGACGAGAAGCTGCATTTTTAAGATAGCTATTCAAAATTGAACTTTATTCACTACATAAAAAGATACACGTTAAGGCATCAATCATACACTGCACATGCGCTGTGCAGCGCGGTGCAACTTGACATTCGAACTCTTACAATGAAACGTGTTATCTTCTTGTGTAACGAATAAAGTTCAATTTAGAATAGCTATCTTAAAAATGCAGCGCCGTGTACGTATCGTGTCGGTGTGAATTGACCCTAAATGGAATAAAACGCAGCATTTTGTAGATATCACTGCATTCTTCCTAGTTGCGGGATATACAGATTTTTTCACAATCTAAGTTGTGGACAAAATGACAAATCTAATATGCAGCTATAAATATCGTAATTTATTATGTAATATATGAACAAGTATTTAGTAGTTTGAGGTTTTTGTACACTTCCAAGTATAGAGTAGCAGGTGGTAAATACAGATGAAAACGCACCTGCGCAGTTGCAGGTGCCATGTGTGATGTTTGCTCGCCAGACTCGATACACACTTCTTCCACGAAACCTTTCGAAAGGACATGTAACGTCTTTTGTTAGGTTACGCGAATGCAATGTTTGGCAACATTGAACGGAGAGCAAAATTCCGATGTTATTACGAATCGCAGAAATGAACGCTCAATATAAGGTCTTTCTCAAACCAATATAAAACGTTCTTAAAGATTAGATAATTTGTTTTCATTTAATAGGCTCCGAAACAACTGGACCGATTTTGATGAAAATTGGCACAGATATAATTATTTTGATTCTTAGACAGCAAATTTTAAAATTTTTGGCTGTCTGTTTGTTGCGGCTTATCTTTGAAACGGCTTGACCGATTTAGACAGGACTTTCACTGGCAGATAGCAGATTTTATAAGGAGTAACCTTAGGCCCGTTGTGTCCGTTTCCACGCAAACGATGTTGGCACCAGCCAGTACATATTACATCTAATATGCTTGTCTTCGATTTTGGAAATATCTTCGAATGATCTTCAGCCTTCAACATGATTCAACAACGTTATCGAATGAGAATTGTATGAAAATCTATCAAAATCATGACACCGCCCACGTTACGTTTACGCCGCTGTCAAATGTTCCTGCTGGGCCCACAGAAAGCTCACAGTTACGTAATATTTTTTAGTCGTTAACATTAGAATCGGTGTAATGTATATGCGTGTATAACAAAAGCATGTTCCTTTGTTCGTGGGCGGCGGGCGCTCTACATCAGCGGTCAGAGCGGTTCACGGTCGAGAGCCCCTGCCTTTACAGTCTAATGGTGTAGCTATATACACTATATTTAATCCTCACGTTTGGGATTGACGGACATTTCTTTATCAAGTTGGTAAGTAAAGGACGGAATTCGGAGAAGCCACATTGAATACTGCATTACAGATAACATCAAAGTTGCGAGTTTGTCAGGATGGAAGGTTCAACACAGAATATGAGGCTATTTTGGCGCGGTAAAATGGTACGGTAGCCACTGGTGGCTCCTACAACTTTATTTAATAGTAGCTTTTTCCTGCGGCTCCGCCCGCGTAAATATAGTATGCCCCGGAACTACTATACTTTTTCGGGATAAAAATGAGCCTATGTTTTAATCCAGAGCCTAAACTACGAATATGAAATTACATAGAAATCCGTTTAGCAGCTTTTGCGTGAAAGAGTAACAAACATCCATCCATCCATCCATCCTCACAAACTGTCACATTTATAATAGTAGTAGGATAAAATCTGCTCGTTCTACGCTAAAAATAGCTAACAAAAGGCAAAAAGAAGTCGCAGCTATAAGATGAAACGTAATAACACATAACCTTTAAGTAGCAGGTAAAGATTTTAATGATTTGGTATATTTTTTGCTCCTAATGAGAGATGGGTTCGTGAAATCAAATATTTAGCGGTTTTTTCACCGATTACACAGAATACATGATAGTAGAGGTACCGATTCCATAAACATTTCGTTATCAAAATATTGTGATTGCGAATGTAACTGAAATAGTGAGTCTACATGTGACTGTTTAGTCACATGTAGTCATGCACTACTTAATATTAACAGCTAGATGATCTCCAGCTGCGGTTTTCACGTGTGCAACAAATGTTCTATTTTTAACCGACTTACAAAAAAGAAGGCGGCTATGCATTAGGGTGCGTGTATATATATATATATATATATATATATATATATATATATATATATATATATATATATATATATATATATATAGACGAATTTAAAAGTGGAATTATTTAGAAAATAAGTTTTATTTCATACTTTTTTGTGCATTTTTACTTTGGACGTCAGTTTTAATTTTTTGTTTAAACATAATATTTTTTCTCTTTTTAGGTATATTATTATAACCACATTTTAAGAAATATATAAATACAAACATGCCTCCGCTATTCTCACTCTCTCAGCAAAACAAACTCAAGCGTTATTTTATGCCAGTTTTCTGAGAGCTGCCTGGCATAAAATAACGGTTGGTATCTCCCCAAATAAGCATTACCGATCTGTGGACCTACTAAACAATATGTGATGATATTGATAAGATACTATATTATTAAATAATTATTATTATCTATTGTAATAGTCCACGGAAAATTTTTAGCAGCAAGCAATATACTATAGTGATGATGATGATCACGAATATAATTTTAGCAATAGCAAAATTTCAAAGACATTGATATCGGTGCACAAAACTCTGATAGTGAGAAAAACTTTTAAATTCGTCTAAAATTTTGAAGTCGGTACCAGCCCGAACAACATCCTGATCAAACAATATTTTATAGAACTTACGTTCAAGTTGGCTGGTACCGACTTCAAAATAATGAAGATTGAGTAGAGAAATAGTTAAAATTTTAGTCGAATTTAAAAGCGGAATTATTTGGAAAAGAAGTTTTATTTCATACTTTTTTGTGCATTTTTTACTTTGGAAGTCTGTTTTAAATATTTGTTTAAAAATAATATTTTTTGTCTACAAGTCCGCTTCAAAGCCGCGGCATTGGATTTGCAGGCTGGACAGTGAGTGAGGCGCTTAAAGCCAAACTTTGGTAATTTTTCCCTTTCGACTGCACCAGACTCAAAAACTTAAGTTGTGTTAATAGGCGCTGAGTGCTGGACACTGGTACACAACACAAATGTTTGTCTAACTCTGAGTAAACTGTAAATCGATTCTGTGTATAGACAGTGTACAAGGTTGATGGTACATATTCTGACACTTATGGCACCGGAAGACATAAGCAAACCCATCTTCCGAGCCTATAAGATGACGGATGATATGACATAATCAGATGAATGTGTAATTAATTGCAAATCGACAGTATCAACAAAGGTGAAGTTGAACATAGAAACCCGCATGTTTGAGAAGACTTTATAGCAAAGCATAAACATATATTACTAACATAACGTCCGTCAAAGAACCGTCATTCAATAGACTTACACGAATCGCAGCTATGTGTGCGTGGCTAGACGTATGCGGGGGGTGCGCGCGGCGTGCAGTAGTTTTTTCAAACCAGAACTTTCGTTCATGGGGCTGGCCGCTGGTCGTTTCTATATAATATATAAATAACATAAATAGATTTATCTGACGCGACGTTTAAAATTAGTCGACATGGCTGACATTCGCTGGTGCTCGAGCTGTCATTTGTAGAGAGTTATTCTTTCAACAGACTTCCTTCAGTTCATCGTACCCTTGTTTTTTCATAAAACCTATTCTTAAGGCAGAGTCTCCGCCAACACACTCTGACATTGGCGATTCACTAAGGAGCCATTTTTAAAAGAAGAAGAAGATGAAGAGTCATAGTGTTGCCCCTGTGACTATAGACTATTGGCCTTAAGAAGGCAGTGAATCATACGTACATATGCCAAAATCGCTTACTTAAATTGGTTAATGTGAACACAGCGCGCATTGGTCAATTATGACATTTGTACGCGAAATCCACTTCCTTCTAACGCGAATAGACTATACAGAAGTCAGAACGCATGTGTAACGTTATATTTTTTTACATATAATATAATAAGTCGCGCCTAACATCATTATTATACTTATTAACGTGAATAATGAATAAAGCAAAAACATTCAGGTTTCACGAGAATTGTGCAACCGGAGGAGTTTGGCCGGTAAATTAAATTTTATGTGGAGAAAGGTGTGCAGAAACTATTTTTCTTTAAATAATAATTAGAAACACATACAAATAATAATACACACTACTTCGGAATATGTTTAACACACACTACCGTGCGTTTGATAGATACAATATTGTTACACGTAATTGACGTTTGTCAATCTGTTACATCGTTTACTTTTTTTTTATCTAAGAGGCAAAACAGTTATGAAGTTGATTAATAATTTTATTATGAATAATGAGCGAATTTAGACCACGGGCCGACTTCAAGTAAATATTTAATTGTTCAATCTTTCTTAATGTACTCCATTCTTTACCTTCCGGCGATATTCGGCATCTAAAAAGGGTTATAAAATTTATAAACATGTGGGAGGTTTGGCGCCGCGTAGGAGGTAGATGTATCGTAATATTTTCATTTAAATTTACCAACAATACGTGGGCTAAAACCGTTAGATTACATACTTAGAGTAGGTATTAATAATACCATATATGTATATACTATTATGTATGAGTAGTAGAAGTCATATGGACCTAGTTGTGTGTAGTGAAAATGTAAAATATATGTTTAAAACAAAGCTAAAAGCTTCAATTTGGGATTTAAAACGTTATTGATCCAACTTCCACCTCCTTTAAGATGAATATTATGCTGTCTAAACTGTATTATATACACGCTGTCATTAAAATCCATTGCGTAGTTCTTATGATGTAAGTGTTCATAGCCAAAGGAGAAAACATCTGTTTCATACTACCCTAAGGCCTAACTGATAAAAATATTTATACAGTACAATGTTTTGTCCTTGTCTGTCAAGCGACTTTTCCAACGTATAAGACAAGGACAAGACAAGACATTGTATGTATAGCTTATCCACTGTATAAATATTTTTATTAGTAAAGGGGTACGTAATACGTTAAGTATAACTAGACTAGAGATTAGTTTAAAGTAAGAGCACCTGGGCAAACGAGCTCTGCTCGGAGTCCTGATAAATTAAAAAAAATAAAAATAATCACAAAATTAATATTTGTCTGACCGGGATTCGAACCCACTACATTCCGAATTTTTAAACAAAGCAACAATTATACATAAGCATACTAATCTGCCAATCGGACTGGCACAATAGAGTCGAAATTATTGATATATTGTTATTTGTTGCACGACAAAATAAAAAACACATATAGCTTAAAAATGTGCAGTTTCCAGGGATGAGACCTAGCTAGATCGATTTTTCTCCCCCCAAAACTCCCCGTACTCATACTCATGGTAATACTTTTAGCCTTTAATCCGAGAAACCGATTATACAGTGCATGTGCAGTGCATACGAAGCTTGTATCTTTTTATGTAGTGAATAGAGTACAATTTTGAATAGCTATCTTACAAATGCACACGCGCCACGCCACGCGTACCGTTGCGGTGTGAACTGACCCTTAGACATTTTTATAGTTTCCTTCAATTTATCGAACTTAAGACCACCAACTTATATCTTTTACCAACAAACCATGGAGCCTATGAAGATATTAACGCTTGAACATTGGAGTAGGAGGGCATTCTCATCAAGATTCGAGGGTTATAATGATGTTCGATCCCACATAAAATCGCTTTATAAACGCTTTCAACCTTAATATTATATTCATAGGGTTTTTATAGATCAGAGATTCCCAAAGTAGGTTCCGTGTAATAGTCATCAGGGCTAGCAGAATAATATTTTACCTTTTGAAAAATAAGGCTGGGAAAAATTCAGAGTAAAATAGAGCTCTGTGCTAATACAACAGAGCTGAAAATCGAACACACAAGTGTCCAGTCCATGTCATATACGACCTCTGGACACTCGATTTTCAACTCTATTGTATTAGCGCAGAGTTCTATTTACAGTGCTCTGAATTTTAACGGGACCATCGGACTCCGGATCTTGTAATCCCAACTCCCAGTCCAGCCACGGTTACAAAATTTATTTTGCAATAGCGCAAAATAAGCAATGAGAAGGATTCATATTACTTGTACGTAAGTAGGCAGGTACTTAGCAAGAATTCAGCCCGGTTGAGCACAGTATCCACCTTATGCAGTTCCATAAAATAAAAGGTATTTTGTGTTTCGTTACCTTCATAGTTTAGGAACCCCTATTATAGATGTTCCTCTGTAGTCTGAGCCTTTATTAAGATGCATTCGATATTTTCGACAGCGAAATTAGAAAGCAAAATGTATGGGATTTGACATAAAGCATCGCAAGCGACATGTCACTTAGCGATGACTTATGTCAAATCCCATACATTTTTGATTTCGAACTTTGCCGTCGAAATTATCGAATGCATCTTGACTAAAGGCCCTGTACCGAGTTCTTGGCTGTGTGGGCGGGGACATCGTAATATCTGATCTACGGAGTAACGGCGTGCCACCAGCTAGCTTTGAAATTATGTGTTATTACTGTAAGTGGATAGAGGCATGCCTACTTATAATCTATTGTTGTATAGTGTACATACGTGAAGTGAAGAAACATTGTACAGTCGAAGAAAATAAATGTTCAGCAGTTTGATGGTTCATCCTCATAATTATTCGTATGATCGTCTTAACGTCGGAAAATGGCATCATGATCGCTTTTCAAAGTATCAATCAGTTAATCATACAATTTCTTCGTCTGTACTTTGGACACACTTTGTTAATACGTCATGTTATGTACTTACAAAGTATACGGCTATTCTTTGAGGGCCCTACCATCTGGCCACTTCGAGTATTTATAGTTCACGTGACTATGTTTACGTGCAAGAATTTTTGAGCGAATGGGTGGAACTATCCTCAAGATTTACTTGAATCTTATAGCATTATAAAGTTATAGGCTGGCTGGCATTTCTAAACTATAGGACATTAAAACTGCATGAAAATCCGTTGAGTAGTTTTTGATATTATAGCGAACATAGAGACAGACACTGCGAGGGGCTTTAGTTTATAATATTTAGAGATTTGTGATACTAGCCTGGAAAGTGTAATGTAAGAAAAAGCGTGAGAGAATGATTAGTGAAACTAGTCAATCGCTATCATTCCGCAAATCGGTTGAGCTGAGAATGTTTTGAATGAATTTGTAAATACCGTTACTGTTTTAGTTTGGAGCTATTTATATTTAAGAGAATTAATATTTGTTTGTAATTGTAGAGCACACTAAAAATTGGTGTAAAAAAAAGTAACAACTAATTGTTACTGTTACTAATTGTTACTGACTATGACTAAGCGAAAGGAACGGTAATAATTTTGGCAGTCTATGTTTGTATGTATGTTTGTTCCACTGTAGCGCCTGAATTACTAACCCGATTTTTATGAATGAGGTGTCAAATGTCAATAGATTCGTAATATTAGCCGGGGTTTATAACATAAGCTATACAAATAGATATAATACAAACAAAAATTAATAATTCAAAAATTCAAAACACTTCGTCTGTTTGTAAAGAAAAATTAACATTTTTTTTCACTAAATGCGTGTAGAAGTACATACGATGCTTAAATCGCAAAATCAATTTAATTTTTTTTGTCTATTTGCTGTTTGTGTTAGTTAATCTCTGAAACAGCTTGACCGATTTTAATTAGACTTTCACTTACGGCTGATATTACAAGGAGTAACTTTGGCTAATAATTTTTATCATCATCATCATAACAATACGGCCAGCACGTAAATTACATATACAATTTACATAGTCGGGTTTAATTAAAATAAAATATTGATGTAAAACCGTAGTATGTAACTATGTATTTGGCAATCAGTGGCATAACAGCTAAAACTAAAACCTAATGAACTACATATAAAGCTTATTTTAGTATACATATCGAATATTTTTTAAATATTATATTTATAAATTATATTTCTAATAGATTACAACAACGATTATTGAATAACGACATAAAGATCTGGGTATCCTAAAAAGTTGATTATATTAACAATTTTCACGTGTGCGGTGTGATTAACTTTTAATCGTTTGATGGTATGAGCGATATCTAATACAATAGTGGCTTCAGTTAATATCCATTCCACCTCTATGCACGTTTTGTTATGATTAAAGTCATTGTCAGACACGTTAATTACTTGCAAAATGAACCCTAACACTCACATTTAAGGCCTAAAATCGAATACCACTCCTCGAGGGCGATGCACTTATGAAACAAACAAAAAAAATCTCGAGCATCCAAGTATCCGTAACAAATGCAGTGTCAGTCAATGTCTTAGAAAATTACCTCCACATTCTACAACTAGCTGCGGCCCGCGGCGACACTTGATGACTTGAGTAGATTATAAGAATGTAGAGATGTAGGTATGGTTACTAAAGCAGGGTTTTCCTAACTATGGGTTACGCTCGCGACCAGCCAGTGTTTCAACCAGGTGGGTGCAAGAATTTCAACCTTCCCATTGAAATAACTTTTTTGATGTAAGTACTTAGGTATTGGAGTAATAAAAAAATCTATTAAAACTTTGTTTGTTATTTCACTTCTCTAGTGACTAGAGGTACTATTATAGGTATTAGGTAGTAAAGAGTACGTATAGAAATGATTAAATCGGCCAAGTGCGAGGCGGACTCGCGCACGAAGGGTTCCGTACAGAACGACTAAAAATCACGTTTGTTGTACGGGTGTCCCATTTTATTCTGTTTCTAGTATTTGTTGTTATAGCGACAACAGATATTCATCATCTGTGACAAAAATTAACTGTCTAGCTCTCACGGATCACGAGATAGATCATACAGCCTGGGTGACAGACAAACGAACGGACAGCGAAGTCTTAGTATGAGAGTTTAATAGGTTTTTACCCTTTTAATACGGAACCTTAAAAATATTAGTTTCCTTCGGATTATCTATCTATAGGGTAAGAACTTTATGGTGTACAATCACCGTCAGATCTTGTTTACCGCCTTTGGACCCTATTGCCATTTGCCAAGTAATAAGGTCGGAAAGTGATACACCTGATCTGTAGACGACCGTACATTATTCACTTTACAGTTTACATAATATTTACTTGGCGAAGCAAAAGCGTGGTTATTTCACGCCGGTTATATGTAAGGTTAATTTCTATCATCTAGCCGGCCAGGCCCATTCGTGCCGAAGCGTGGCTCCGGCCCGATATATGAGCGGATGTTATATGTATATTATTATGTAATTTATTTCAATACTAAAAAGGGAGTTAATCTAAGACTAATTTCAAAATGGCCATGAACTCTTAATAAAACGAATTGAAGTAAAATGGCGCGGCGCAGGAAATTGTCTAGACTAGAGTATTAAGCACAACTTAATGTTAAGAGTTGAAATTTTCTTCAGATGACTCACAATCGCGACGCGAAAGTGCATATTATTGAGGAAATCCTGAGTCCTGACCCCAGCATTTGGGACATGAGTAGTCATTGATGTTGATGAATAGGAATAAAGAAATGATGGTAGAAAAATTTGATTGCTTACTGTTTTACCCAAAAACACTAATGTTAAGTTATTAGGGAATTTTTAATTAGGCTCAATATTTTTTTGTTTTCAATATTATAGTAATTAGTAACATAATTATCAGTAGAGAAGAGCCATAATATTTGCCAATAATTAGGTAGCATATCTGGTTATTATAATTTTTAGCCCTTTGATAAAAATGTTTATATTCCAACATTGGCTTTAATGGTAAACTAAAGACTTAGTAGTACTGTAGGTAGTGGAACAGGCACTTAGGGGCCTGTTATAGCCTGTAGTATATATGGCATGGATAGACACAAATATTTAAAATATATTTTTTGAAAACATAAACTTTGCTTCTTTGCTGGTGCGCGCATCTTGGTTAATATCGAACAAATGGAAACAGATACAAACGGATACCAATTTTTTAAAAAGGTAGCCTAAGTTACTCCTTATAACATCTGTTACCTGCCAGTGAAAGTCCCGTGAAAATCGGTCTTGTTGTTGCAGAGATTTGGTTTGGTTTAAAAAACAACTACAATTTTTATAAAAAACTATAGCCTAACTACATAAATTATATAGACTATGTTTTACATGCTAGTATTACAAATCTATTGACACCTCATTTATTAAAATCGGACCAGTAGTTTAGGCACAATAGTGGAACAAACATACATACATAATATATATATATACATACTGCCAAAATTGTTACCCTTCCTTTTGGCTTCGCCAGTCATATTAAAAATTGTTCCTTCTATGGAAACAAAGTTGCAGGCAACAGCTAGATCTTTATTAAGAGAATTTACTCACCTAAATCTAATGTATATGCACATTCTGGTCCAGTTGTATCCTCTGTATTGTCAATAACATTGTGAAGATAGTCATACACCTCCCACTGTTGCTCCCTGGCAGCATAGTCAAAACACGAGTAGCCGTCAAAATCATGTTTGAAGGGATCTCCTCCGCATCCGATGAGCAGTTTCAGATTGTCCAGCCGACCCCATATTGCAGCAATATGCACTGGGGTTACACCATCGTCATTGCTAAAATGTTATGCAATTTAGTGCAAGATAATAATATTATTGTGTAATATTATATTGACAGCTTTTTTAATTTTATTCAATTATTATTATTTATAATATCTATAATAATAATAATAACATCTATGAACGCTTCACACCACGTCAGGCTAGTATCCGAAGAACTTGTGTTACAGGTACCAGTTTTTTATATATTTTTTGAGTTATTATAAACTCAGTGATATATAGCTATTCACATATTTCTGCAATAAGTTTGTTGTTCACCTACTCAATTTCACAGTGAGATAAAAGTAGGTACTTTTCTAAGGATTTATTTATGATAATAAAGTTTTTCAATATTTAGTAAGCAAACAATTATTATCAAAATCTTACCATAAATTGGGATCACCTCCATATTTCAATATTAATTTTGTACAATCCTTGGATTTCTCCGAGGGGTCTATTCCGACTGCTAAATGTAGAACTCCTATCCCTTTGCATGGTAATATTGAATTTAATTCCAGTTTATTTTCCTCTAAATAACGTTCGACATATCTAAAACAAATATTTTAATATGAATGAAATTTAAAAGTAAGAACTAAGAAATATGCAGCCTGGTAGGCACAGTGTGTGTAGTTTTTTTTTGTCTTGTACCTTAATTCACCGCTTTGTATTAAGTCATATAACTTAAATAGCTCTTTATACGTTGTGCCCATGTTGATTGCGAAACGTAACTGAATGAAAACATCGGATTCGCGACTTATATGGCTTAGTTTCCTGTGGGATTTCCTGCCGACTTCATGTTTATTTATAGATTTTTAGATTAAAACACATTGAAACCTTTAAACGCCACTTGTACACGCACATGACCACATTATTTACAAAATAATTTAATTTAACACAAAATTTTGTACTGTCTCCTAACACTTGCGCTCAACTTTTCAAATTAATTTGAAATAACGTCAATATCGCAAGGAATATCCTTTGTTTATGTTTGGTAGCGCTGACGGTTGAATGTTGCCAATTTTTTTATTTGACATTCAACGTTAGTATAAAATCGATTTTCAGGTTTTTCTGGGAAAATTAAAAAATAAAACGTAGCAAGTAGCAAAACAAAATAGAAAAACTAGTTTGTGTATAAACTCTGTTCAATTAATCAAAACGTAAACAAAAATATTTAAATCGACCAAATTAATGGAATATTGCATTAATAGGTACCTAATCATTCATTATAGTCATTTTATTTCTATGATGCACTGTGTAAATATGTGTATAATATAATTAAAATCTTAAATATATGTATAGTATATAAGTATACTGTAACACGGATACTTAGCACGGGGCCAGAACGAAGTGGTGTCAAGCGTCCACAAACGTTGAAGTGAAAACTCCTTTAGCCGCGTTGAGCACTTTTTGGTAGGGAAAAATCTTATGGGTTCGCGTTTCTGACATGCTCATGACTGGCGCATGCGCAGCGGCCGTAACTGTGCAGGCAAACAGGCAACCCGGCAGCACAGGAGAGGTAAAATAACTAAATAAGCAGGTTAATACGAAAAATCAAGAATAACTATCTAAAAAGTTAAGCAATACTTACATAATATATATGCTATACAAATAATATACAATTGTTCAAATAATAAATAGGTACTTAATATAGTTAATTTAGCAAGCGACTTTGTCCAGAAGATAGTTATGGAGTTTGGATTTGAAGATAGCAAGTGACTTTGACTCTCGAATGTCACGTGGTAGGTCATTCCACATGAGTGCAGCCTTTACAGTGAAAGAACAACCACAATGAATGAAAAAACAACAAGTAACCAGACTTTGAAAATGGCACATGAAGTTTCCTACTATATCCAGAGCGTAGTGCACGGATTTGGTCAGCGCTCCGATAGTGAAAACACTCCTTCAGATAGGGGAGAGAGCGCGGGTCAAATAAGACATTAAACATAAATATAAGAACATGCTCATCCCGACGGAGTCTGATGGGCAGCCAACCAATACGCTGTCGAAACTCAGAGACATGGTCGAACTTGCGCAGTCCATACAGGAATCTAATGCAAATGTTTTGTAATTTCGAATTTATTAAGATATTCCTCATTAAGGTCGATCATACAAACATCCGCATAGTTCAGTATTGGTAGAATTAAAGACTGCGCAAGCTCGACTTTTGTCTTTATGGGAAGTAGGTTCTTCCATCGCCTAAGCGCCCTTACCGCAGCAAAGAACCTACGACTGACTTCAGAGATGTGGTGAGACAATTCGAATCAAAATACACACCCAAGTTTTTGACTACATCGCTACAAGGTAATGTAACATTGTCAAATGTAATACTAGTGATAACATCATAGTTAGGTCGGTTGATCTGTTTTGATCCTCCGATAACTATAATTTGCGACTTGTTAGGATTGACCATTAAGCTATGATATTGACTCCAATTAAGGATTCTCGCAAGGTCTTTATTTATTGCCAAAATAGCGGAATTAAGGTAATCAGCAGAAGCGTTGGAGATCGTCCGCATAGAGGTGAAAGAAATAGGAAAGGTGGGGGGTAAGGAAAGTTATGAAAATGGAAAAATGGATAGGGAACAAAATACCACCCTGTGGTACGCCAGCAGATATATCACAGAAGCCAGATATGTGATCATTAGCCCGTAAGTATTGTTGCCTCCCAAAAAGATAATCCCGAAACCACTCCAGCACTGGATGTGAGAAGTGAAGCGCGCCTAACATTGCAATAAGGACGTCGTAGTCTAAGGTGTTGAACGCATTACTAAAATCAAGTAGGGATAAGACAGTTAGCTGTTGATAAGACATGGCTAGGCGCACATCGTCAGATACCTTGGTTAGAGCAGTGACGGTACTATGCCTAGGGCGAAAACCGGATTGAACAGGACTAAACAAACCATTGTAATTAATGAACGTACTAACTTGGTGATAAAAAGGCGCTCAAGGACTTTTGATAGGAATGGGAGAATGGAAATAGGTCGGAAGTGAGAGGGTAATGTAGGATATTTCACTTTAGGTATACAGATAACTGCAGCATTACGCCAACAGCTAGGGCAGGTACTTGATAAATATACTAATATTTTTAAGATGAAAAATAAATTACAGAAACTTTTCACTTCTATCGGCAGTCCCTATAACTGTCAATATTTTTTTATTATTAATTAGTAGCATTAAAGGGCGCTACTGTTTTTATTTACGTTTAAACGGAGTATAGTTCACACAAAGAAGTGAAACCTATAATTTTAGCTGTCACCGATAATAGGTTAACACGACAACGGCGTAACGTCGTTATGCCAGATAAATTCAAAGACTACGTTGTTAAAGTTTAAAAGAGTAAGGAGGAATTTTGTATTCACCGAGGTGATTTTCTATTTAAAATAGAGGTGCGCAAAATGTGTCACTAAAAAGATAACGTATCTTTATATCTTTTGATCACGGCGAACTATATCACTCTTTTAGTTCAGTAATTCAGTTACTAGTTCACTGAGCACTATTTTCAATGAGCAACAGCTCAAGTCATATCTCATTAATACCTTCCTCAAAATAGTTAGTTTTGTTGGTTATTCTCGTTCATTTGACAAAATGTTTAATGTTACTTGCTGCAAATGAGTTTGTGTCGTTTTGTGCATTGTCGAGCATGCGGGGCCGGGCGATGGTCGTGAACTAAAGATATGTCTGTATTGAAACTGAATAAATGAATGAACGAAATGACGCAAGTGAACTAGTTTAATTGAATAATAATACGACTCATTCACGAACGTCTAATTTAAAATACAGGGAATGAAAAATTGTAAAGTCTCCGCACGCGCTTTTTGTTATTTTCTAATGTTTTCTAATGTTGCATAATTATAGATCGATTTTACGTAACTTATAGTAAAATTAGTTTTCTTGGATCTGGCAACATTAATTGGCATATTGATTTATTTAAATTAAATTTAATAATAAACTAGCCTAACTATAGGCTTCTGGAAGGTAAAACTAGATATTGGTTAATAGCATGGGTTAAATATTATTAGCTGTTTCATCAGTAACTAGTTACTACGCATAATATAAATAATACTATTTGGCTATAAAAATTCAAGATGCCTGCGGCTTTTAATTAGCAATATGTTGTTACATTTATGCTGGTGACCACTTCTCTAAATATTTTAACACTACATGGCAAGGCCTAACTTCACAAACTCTACATCTTACTCAAAAAAATATGTGGCTTGCCCCTTGGGCATTTAGCTAAGTACCGTGAACGGTGAAAACGTAAGATTACTAATATAAATTTTAAATTTTAAATATTAATTATAATAGTTCATTTTGTAAGTACGTCTCTAATATACTTGTACTAACGAAACGGCCAAGCCACACATTATGATTATGATGTGTTTGTGAAGTTAGGCCGTATAGAGGTAGGGCGAGTAGAGTTAGAAGCTTGGCTCTAGAGTCTAGAATCTAGATGAGATCAGATAACTTAACATTGATGTCACTTTTTTGTATTTTGCATACGACAATATTTTTTAATTTAGGAATCACTTTATAATTTTCAGACCTACAGCATCAAAATTTGTGGAAGTCTCATACAAACTTCCATCCCCCTAGTTTCTTAGGAGAAATCCGGAACGTTGAAGAAAATTCAGAGCACTAAAAATAAAACTCTGGGCTAATACAATAGAGTTGAAAATCTAAGTGTCGAGTATCGAGCTGTTTTAAACAACATTGACATTTGACTCAACATACTTGTGTGTTCTTTTTTGTATTAGCGCCTAGTTCAGCTTTTTTGTATTAGCGCTTAGTTCTGATTTCAGATGCTCCGATGCTCCGAATCTTCCCGGGCCCGCCGGATTCCGGATCATATGGTCCCAGCCTTAGGTCGTAAAACTTTTTCAGTTCAGGTTTTATAAGATCATTGCTTGGTGCATATTTAGCTTATCGTATGTGGGCCCAAGGATGCACCAAATTCTTGCGCATGCGTTTATTACGAAATCGCATTGTTTGCGTGCAAATTACATTAAATTAAGATAGCGTACTTATGTATGGCATAATTGCCATATAAGGCACACTACACAGTATACATGCTTATGTCGAATAAGCGTATTGTGTAGGTAAGTAAAGTCAGGGAAAATAAATTCTACCCTATTAATGGGGTATTTTCGAATTGGTCTTTTTAATTAAAGGTAAGGTTTCATACACGAATTTTAAAAAATGAAATGAACAAGGAAACTAGCAACGTATCGCCTGATGGTAAGTGATACCGCTGCCCATGGATACTCACAATACAGGTCGAACGCAAGTCGCAATACCAGAGGAGTTACATTGGTAACCCCTCTGGTGTTGCGACTTGCGTTTCCAGTCCTTAAAATCCTCAACCCCCATTGGGCCTCCGGTAACCTCACTCACTCGGCAAAACACAACACAAGCGTTATTTCACGCCGGTTTTCTGTGAGGCCGTGGTATTTACCCGTTCGAGCCGGCCCATTCATGCCGAAGCGCGGCTCTCCCACGTAACTTTATAAGTTTTTATAATTAGCAATTTTCGAGTAATCGACCTCAAAAGTGGTTTACAAGTTCCAGAGGGGAACTCTGGCATTTCTAAACTATAATATATGTAGATGAGGTAGAAACTTTAACTTTTTATGCTAATATAATGTATTAGATAATCCTAAATACTGTTTAGGTAAATTATTTTTCACGAAATAGGACAATAACTTTCGAAGTAATTTGAAAAAAATATATATTCGCACGTTCATAGTTACGGAACCCTTCTTGGAAATGTCCTGACATGCTCTTGGTTAGGTATATTTCGGAGATAGTGTAGAGCCAGCGTTATAATAACTGAACGTAAACGAGTTCGTTAAACTTATCTCTAATAGTTGTGATAACAACATCACACTTAAATATTGTCTGTTATCGATTGTCGTAGCATAATTATTGAGGGAACTTCGAGCGAGATACTTGTTTAAATAAAGCTAGTTATTAATAAGCAATTAAGTATCTACTTAATTTAGAAACAATAGAATATTGTTATCGCTTAATGGATATGAAGGTATGTTGTTTCAATTTCCTCTGCTTAATTCTTCCTTGTGTCTAACTTATCAAGTTGTATTCAACTGATTTATAATACCCAAACCTGCTTTGCTTTTGATATTGCTCCCGTAATCGTGTTCTGTCTTCCGACCAGTTTCAATTGTATTCTGATTTCTGTCGTCTAACCAGATTTAAGTAAATTTTAAGAAATCCTTTCTTAGTAGACGCCTACTAATTAAAAACTACCGCCCTGCCATATTTATCTCATCTTTGTGCGGCAACGGTTTCCCATACTTCGTAATGAGTGAGGAGCCTTTCGTTTTCCTATTACCACATATTAATTAATAGTTACTACGAAACTAATACACCGTATAGAATAACTAAACGGAAGCAAAATATTTTATACTTACTTAGTATTTAGATACTTACTTAACATGTATTTTGTCACAAACAAAATGATATAGGACAGTTTGTGTTTCGAAAAAAATCGTACACGCCGACACACCCCTTGCACGATACATTCTTTATGGTCAGAAAATTCACACAAACATTTCTCATTGTTATGGTTGAGTATACTTAAAACCTAGGCCCATATTTTTTTCCAGGTAACACTTCTAGCAGTTCTCGCATGGAGCTATTTTCCATCGAGTTTTGCCCTGGACAACGGGCTGGCTCTGACGCCACCCATGGGCTGGCTGACCTGGCAAAGGTTTCGATGCATTACCGATTGCAAGAAGTACCCCAATGAATGTATAAGGTAAGATAAGGATACAATTATTAAATATGTAGGTACCATAAAAATTATTATGTATACAGTAGGTATAACCCTTCCGATCACTTGCATTTGACTCGTTGAATGGGTGTTGTATTGACGGAACACGTGGTACTAGTCCCGGTAACGCAAGCGTTATTTCACGTCGGTTTTCTGTGAGGCGGTGGTATTTATCCGGTCGATCCGGCCGATTAGTGCCGAAACATGCCTCGCCCACGTTCAAGTTAGCGTGTTCAGATTTTTTAGTAGGGAATAATCTTAACAACTTCCCTGTCCCGGTACAACGTATTTATATAACGCCCTAAGTCCAAAATATTATTTTTCAAAAAATGACAGCATTTTGTTTAAAATACAAGAATATAATGTTATAAATAGATAATTATATATATATCCCCTTTTTTTGTTTTTTTTTTTTGCTCATATATGACTCATGAACGTAGTGCAGTGATTATTATCGGTTACGTTCAATGAGTCACATATGCACATTTCATATGATCATCTTTGAATGATCATAGACAACTGTCACATAGTTTTTAGCTAATCTTTGTTTTATTTTGACAAACTTTGGTAAAAATATAATCAGCTATTTGGGTTATTTTGCGAAAAGTGTCTGTCTTTTCGCTTCAACTCTTCTTCTCGTAGAACAAGAATGAGAGTAAAGATGCAAGAATGTCCATCGCATCAACCAGCAGTTCATTAGCTCGCGATATTTCATCACAGCATCAACTGGAAGAGTTACCACGACGTGATAACAAATTGGTGCGAAAGCGTTGCACTGGATGCTATTCCAAATTGAAAGCCCAAGGTGCACAAGCAATCCGAGCAAAGCAGGTGCACACGCAGTGTAAGCAGTGTCAAAAGGCTTTCTGTCTCGACTGCTTCAATGAAAAACATGTTGATTGATTTGATAATAATGTAATGATATAGCTTTTTAGAAATAAAAATTTGGTTACTACATTTTGATTTTTATTGAAAATTTCTTTGACTTTCACCGTCAATAGTATCCGATACAAAAAAAAATACTATGAATGAATGAATGAATATGCTTTATTGTGTTCACAAATGTACAGGTAAGATTAAAATTACAGTTGACAATTTTAGCATGAACACAAAGGCGGCTTTATCGCTAAAAAGCGATTTCTTCCAAGCAACCCTTGGCGCATGGAACTAAAAAGATAATGCAGTGCAATTACGGAACTAAGTATGACTATATTTTTTGCTTTTAGGTTTGAGTTCAGGTTTTTTCTCTCACGTTCAAATAAAGATGCGAAAGATATCGTATCAAGTTCATAGAGAAAAATGCCCTAGTATTTGTATGGAGAAATGAGTCGCATATGATTCATGGACTTATTAGAAAACGTCTCAATGAGTCATATATGACTCATTGGACAGGAAGTTGTTAATATTCCCATAATATAATAATAATAATAATCTTATTCTTCTTCTTTTAAAAATGGCTCCTTAGTGAATCGCCAATGTCAGAGTGTGATAATAATAATAATCGTGCGAGTGCGACTGTGACAACATGCGAAACCATCAGAAATGTTATAAAAAAAATGGCTTAGGCTGAGACTATAATATGATCAGAATCTGTAAGGCTGGGGTAATTATAAAATTTTTTTGAAATTCGAAGTGTCGAGTGTCGAGGTGTATATGACACTGAGCGAGCATAATAATAGGTCTTTACCTATGAAATTGGCGTTCTGCAGTACCTACTGGCCATTTCAAATCAAAATAATTTTTGTTTGGCTAAGAATTCTAATTTCAAATTAATTTTATTTTAATAACATGGGATTCTTTTTCCAAAAGTAGTCATTTGTTTATTGATTAGTGTTACATTTTCATCGCATTTCAATCTTTTTCGTCATCATGGATACGTTAAAAATTCGAGTAATTATGGAATATGAGTACCGTCGTGGCAGCAACGCCGCACAAGCGGCACGCAACATCAACGACGTTTACGGAGCTAACACTACAAACCAACGCACCGCCTTTTATTGGTTTGCTCGCTTCCGTTCTGGAAATTTCGACCTAAAAAATGAACCTCGCGGTCATCCGAAGACTTTGGTCGACAAATACACATAATATACATATAATATACACAATCTACGGCTGAATTTGCAACAGCTTTCGACGTTAGCGTCAAAACAACATTGGTCCATTTGCGTCATATTGGCAAGGTAAAAAAGCTTGACAAATGGGTGCCCTACGAACTCAATGATCGCCAGCGCGAAGTACGCACGAATTTTGAACCGCATTGTTACCTGCGATGAAAAATGGATTCTGTTTGATAACCGCAAGCGCTCAGCAAGTTGGTTCGATCCTGGTTCAGCACCTAAACAATGCCCTAAACGAAAACTTACCCCTAGAAAAGTGATGGTCACTGTTTGGTGGTCTAGCGCCGGTGTGATTCATCACAGCTTCTTACCAAACGGGGTGAGCATTACTGCAGATGTGTACTGTGAAGAACTGAACACAATGATGGAGAAGCTGGCACATCTCCAATCAGCATTGGTCAATCGGTCCTGCTCCTCCACGACAACGTGCGACCTCATACTGCACAGCAGACGGTCTCCAAGTTCCAAAAACTGGGGTTGGAAGCTCTCCGTCATCCGCCCTACTCACCAGACCTTGCGCCTACAGACTACTACTTTTTCCAGAATTTGGATAACTTCTTGGCGGGAAAAAAATTAAATACCCGAGAGGCAGTACAAAATCCCTTTGAAGAATTTGTTGCCTCCCGTCCAGCTGATTTCTTTAAGAAGGCCATCAATAAACTGCCACTACGTTATCAAAGATGCACTGATTGCATGGGTGATTACTTCGATTAATACAAATAAAAAATACATTTAAAAAAATTCGTTTAAATTTTTTCATACAAAACGGCAATTTCATAGGTAAAGACCTAATACGACAATGACATTTGACTCGATACTTGTGTGTTCGGTTTTCAGCTCTATTGTATTAGCACAGAGTTCTATTTTCAGTGCTCTGAATTTTCCCCGGCCCGCCGGATTCCGGATATAGTTCAAGCCTTATTTGTGTCTCTGAATTAATTTTTTTTCAGTGAAGCCCTAATCACTCGCACAGCCAATATAATGGTGAAGGAAGGCTATCTCCAGGCGGGCTACAACTACGTGGGCATCGATGACTGCTGGCTGGAGAACGAGAGAGATGAACACGCCCGCCTGGTGCCAGACAAGGACAGATTCCCGAATGGCATGAAGGCGGTTGCTGATTATGTGGGTAGAATTTGCATAGTATCATTAAAATAAAATAAAAAAAGAAAATTACCTCTTACGTAGTACATGATACTTCATGCTAGTTTCGATGTGTACTTTGCTTAAGCTCCCAGCTCCATTAATTCCAGCTCCACAACAAGGGCCTGAAGTTCGCGCTGTACGAGGACTACGGGAACCTGACGTGCGCGGGCTACCCCGGCGTGCTGGGCCACGAGGAGCTGGATGTGGAGACCTTCGCGGCCTGGGACGTGGACTACATCAAGCTGGACGGCTGCTATGTGAACGTGACGAAGATGGATGCAGGTAAGTACAATTAAGTGCCGTAGCTTTATTCATTTTAATAAAATAAAATAAAACTTTAAAAAAAGACAATCTGGTGTCCTGCACGGCTGGCTATGTGGAAGAGTCGAAGATGGATAATATGCAGGTAGGGGCTAGGGTTAGTACATAATAATAAAAAGATAAAAACTATAACCCGAAGAAACCGATTATATATATATATATATATATATATATATATATATATATATATATATATATATATATATATATATATATATATATATATATATAAGTATACATGATTGTCTCGTTTAAATTATAAGATGAATCTGGCGTTAACTTCTGACCAGGAGAAATAATAAACGCCTTTTAAAATATATATAGCAGCGTCAAATACAGCGTCGCGTCGTTAGAAATACATAGCTAGAGTAATATAAAAAATAACGATGTGAAGAAAAGACACAATATTTTATTTTATTATTATTTGTTTATTTAGCTGTTTTTCATGGAGCTGTCATTAAGCGGCCATCTAAAATATTCGGAATGATTTCAGTGTGGAAATATTGAATGGATGAACTGCCGACGGAAAACCTCAGAAACCGGGCATACAAATTCAAATTAAAAAAAAAACTTTATTTCCTTAGAGGTAAATAATTACACTTGCGGAATTATCCCTAGATACGTGATGCCTACCACTGCGCCAGTTTATTAGTTTAAGTTTTACATTGGAAGCTAATAAAGTTTGAAGTTTGAAATTAAAACGTTAACCCTCCACTGCGCATGGTCACAAAACTCTAAAAAAACTTACTTAGTTGGTACCGTATTATAATTTTTTTTATTTAAGGTCGCTTTTTAACAACTAAGGACGTTTTATTGAATCTGAGTATACCATATAATATTGCTGTGATAATTATTAAACTCTAATAGGTTTTCAAAGAATGTCCGAGTAATTACAAGTACATATACGTGGCTCAGTGGTTAGCGTGTCGGCGCTTAAGCCAGAAGTCGCGGGTTCGAATCCCACCAAAGGGACAATTGTTCTGTGTGCCTGGAACTTGAATGTGTATTAAATATATGTCAAGTACAATAAAAACCTTAAATATGTGTATAGTATTAAATATATTTCCGCTGTCTGGTACCTGTGATACAAGTTCTTCGGATACTTAGTACCTACAGGACCAGATAGACGTAGTGTTGAAGCGTCTACAGATATTATTATTATTAAATATAAAGTTCTAAAATCTCACGAGGTCAATGACATTTATTTGTTATTAACTTTGTAGTGCCTACTATGTAGTACACTCATGCCCACTGTACCTACAACCTACAAAGTACCTACCTACACCTACTTTTTAAAATAAAAAAGCCGTGTGGTTTCGTGGGACACCGGATAGGAACGAAATTCCTTATTATAAAAATATTAAGTTCTATTCGAGGTATAAAGAAAATAATAAAGACTATAAGTACATAAAAATCTTACGTTACGTACGTTTTTTCCCGGCTAGGGTACCCCTCCGCATCGCCCCTTATGGAACTTCGTTCCAAAACGTCTAATTTTTATGGAAAATTAAACCAACTTAGACGTTATTCCATAAAGATTATAATGTCGTCTTTAATACTATTTTAGATTTAGATTAGATTTTTAGACTAGTTTAAAATATGTAATATTAAGTAAGGCCAAATGTGGCGACTACGTACAGCGACAACTGACAAGCCATTCAATACTTTGCGGTATTTACTTACTTATGAACATACTATATACAGCATATTTAGCGACACAATAAGTAGTCAATACAGAATGGCTGTCAGATGCTATTTTTGCGATGTTTTGTCGCAATGCATTGTTGTGGCCTTGAGCTAAGTAAGAAGATAAGTACGCATAATCTTGATGACTTTTTTTATAAATGATTGCAGGTTATCCAGAGTTTGGAAAATTTATGAACAAAACTGGACGACCTATTGTCTATTCCTGCAGCTGGCCAGCTTACCAGGACAAAGTAAGTTTTTTAAATTAGGAAGATCTATTTCCCACTAGCTGTCGCCCGTGGGGTGACTCTTCGTTGGACCGTGGGCCAGGGGCGATACTCTCTACAAATGATTGCCCGAGCACCGGCGAATGTCCGCCATGTTGACGTATGCCTAAGGTTGACACTGAAATATTTTAAATGTCGCGTCAGACAAATCTATTATCTAAGATATTATGAAATTACGTCGAAGCACAAAACGACCAGCGGCTAGCCCCGTGAGCCATAGTCCAGGCTGGGAAAAAGTTCCTCCCCGCCCGCCTCCGCATTCGCTCGCCACGCAACAAACAGTCGCGAGCTGTCATTCGTGTAAATCGGTGGAATGACAATTATTTACGTTAGTTAGTAAATAGTTTTTGCCGTGGGCGTAAAACATACTTACTTGTAATTTTTCACATAGAAAAAATAAATCAATAAAACTAAAAACATCATTCAGTTTTCTGGAGCCACCATAAATTTATAGGAGCCACACTTACTTGAAGAGTACTACATGATCAAATATTTTTCCAGCCTGACTATGCCGCAATATCCAAGAGCTGCAATCTCTGGCGGAACTGGGGCGATATCCAGGACTCGTGGAGCTCCCTGACCTCCATCATTAACTGGTTCGGAGACAACCAGGCCGACTTTGCGCAATACGCTGGTCCGGGGCGGTGGAATGATCCTGACATGGTGAGTGCAATGTGAACAGCCTGAATTTTCAAGAGTATGGGCCATAGCACATGGTGTTTGTCAAACACTGTCAACATAAGTATTAGACCCTGCACTTAGGCTACGTTCCCACGAGCGTTTTTTTGTAGTCAAATCAGATAGCTCTACACGATTTTCAGCTCTATTGTAGTAGTGCACAGTTCTATTTACAGTGCAGTTTTTTCTGCCGCGACCACAAAAAAACGCTCGTGGGAACGTAGGGCCTTACTAAAGCGAGTTTTTTTTTCAGCTTATCATTGGCAATTATGGACTATCTTTAGACCAAGCAAAAGTACAAATGGCTATATGGTCAATTCTGGCAGCACCATTGCTGATCAGTGTGGATTTGGCCGCCATCCGACCAGAATTCAAGGAGATCTTATTGAATCGAGAAATTATAGCGATCGACCAAGACGTCTTGGGCAAGCAAGGTCTTAGGGTGTGGAAGAAAAATAAAATCCAAGTAGGTATTTGACTTAGTTTTAGTTTTTCCTACTACTATTATGAATGTGGAAATTTGTAAAGATGATGAATAGATGGATGTTTGTTATTCCTTCACATAAAAAGTACTGGATGGATTTTGATTTAATTTGGTATGGTAGTAGTTCAAGCTCTGTATTAACAAATAAGCTACTTTTTATCCCGAAAAAGTACGATATTCCCAAGAGATACTGCGGAGCCGCGGGCAAAAGCTAGTATAATATTAAATATAAAGTGGCATAGCACCAATTAAAAAAATCATAAAATCCAATTAATTTCATAATCTTATACGTTTTAATAAGCAGACGTCATTCGTTATGAGATTTACTTAATTAATTATCTTTTCTACTACCTACTTAATTAATTATCTTTTCTACTAGTACCTACAATCTACATACAAAAATTATATGTGAACGCAGATCGCTAAATGAATGAACAATTTTAATCAAATGATGTGAATATTATTTTATATGTGTAAATGTTGCTCCATGTGTTAAGTACATGAAAATACGGGTCATTAGGCGTTTCGGAGCGCGAGGATTCGAATCGCGACCGCGGTGTGAACGCTGCGACACAATCTTGTTTTAACACCTATTTAAAACATACGTGTACTATTGCTATGAGTTTTGCTCAACTGATCTTTACCTTTATCGTAGTAAAATGGATAGTAGATACTAAATCTGTGATTATACCACGCTTAAATTGTACTTATGTAAATTATATTTAAGCGTGATATAACCAATTTTAATATAATAATTATTTTCCATTTTTTCACGGACCACTTTTCTACTCATCTGTTTAAAAAAATGATAGAGCCCTAAATATTCTGAAATGAATATTTCAATATCTTCGACGAATCGACCCATTCAAATACAGTGCTGGAGCGATTCACACCGCGGCTCGAATCCTTGGGGTGCGAAATGACTAACGACCCGAAAATACATACGATAGCTGTTATTAGAATTGCGCACATGATAGGAAACTTGAGTAATCTGGAAAATATTGTCCTTGAAATGAAAAAATCTACGATCAACCGTTGACGAAATACATCGTTGGAGAACATTACAAACGCCCTGTATAAAACAAGTCAGAGTCGGACTCGCGCACTTAGGGTTCCGTACCATTATACCAATATTTTACATGTTTACTTATTATTTCGTTATTTTTGTATAAGGTTTACCGATTTTTCGATCCAGCCGTTTAGATTTTAGACTTATTTTAACAAAAAATGCGCTTTCAAGTTGAATATCTCGCATAAATCTAAAACAAAAAATCGTTTTAGCAAATTCTCAATGTCCTTAAAATGCCTATCTAATGATAACCCACACCACATTATGGGGTAGACGCGAGAAAAAAAAAACATCCCCACTTTATGTGCACTTTATTTTAGCACTTTGTCGACGTGGTAAATACACACATCCATGCAAAGTTTAATATTTCTAGCACTAACCGTTTGGACGGTAGCCCAAAGACGGACGGACAGACGGACGGACAGACGGACGGACGGTCGGACATGACGAAACCTTAAGGGTTCCGCGACTTAAACTACGGAACCTTAAAAAAGCATGACAAATGACGTCACTGGTCACAACCGCAGTTGAAAATGTGTGGAAATTAATTTAAAAAAATGTTAACTTACCTACTGCGTTTATATAAAATATGTCACCCTAAAATCATAAATACCGTTGGATTGTAATATGCTAGCGAGATTATAAAACGTCGACAGATTGCGAAATCAACATTTTGCTTAAAATTACTGTACTTTTTGCATTTTTCGGTCCATAATAATTATATTTCATACTTATATTTTCGGAAAACATACGACTTTTGTGATTTAAAAGAAATGCATGTTCCCTGTTAATTCATAGTAAATTACATAATATTATGAATATTATGTAACGCTGCCCGTTGGCAAACACCTGTTTAAATTTAGAATGATAAATTCGAGCTTTCGATGAGAGTTTTTGAGATTTTTTTTGCCGTTAGGGGGCAGACCCAACTCACACAGTGTCATCTGGTGGCGTAAGTTATATAAAAAACGGTCAATAAGAATTGTCGAATCTTTTTCTGTCACCAGGCTGCGTGGTTTGGTAGCATGACGGTCCTTGTCGTGTCAAAAAGCTGTCAGATGTTACGAGTTTATAAACTCTCATTAAGCTTAAATTTGTAACTATAATAATTTAACTTATTTCAAAATCCTTACAGATCTGGTCTCGGGAACTTTATGACGGGTCATACGCTGTCGCGTTTGTGAATCAAAGGGACGATGGGGCCCCGTACTCAGTGAGTGTTACGCTCGACGACATGAGAATACGGAAGCAGGGTTACAAAGTTCACGTGAGTATAAGAATTACAGTTTTGGGACCAATATAATTATACCTAAAAGTATAAAGTATACAATATAAGTTAACCTTCGACGATTAATTCGTCAAACAATGTTTTTAAAGGGGTATAAATTACAATATTACATGTAACGCGAGCTATCCCACACGCAAAATTTATTTTTAGAACTCTAGCAAATTACTCTGAAATTGTTATACAAGAGGGTAATGTTTAAAAAATCGTTTATCTTACTAAATTTTTGAAAGAATTCTTTATTTCAGGATCTTTACAAGGAAGATGAGAATAAATACATTGGAGCAAACGAGAACTTTGAAACCAGAATAAACCCATCAGGTGTTAAGTTTTACAAGTTCACCCCCAATAGATTACAAGTTGTCGAGATAGTTTAGGTTTAGTTCTATTGCTATGTCGCGTCGCGTTGCGCGTCGTCATAAAGATATATGATGTGTTATGTGTATGAAAATGTTATTTTTTTGTTATGATTTATAAATAAATACTTAAATCCCCAACTAAGGGACACTTGATCCCCCCTTTTGTTTTTAACACTTATTTCATACATGTAGGTCCTATTTGAAAAAAAATAGCATAGGAATACGTGGAATTTATTTGGCTGCAAGAATCTGCTACAAATCAACAGAATATTAGTGAAAAAATACTAATTTACTTACTAAAGAAAAGGCAGGGAATTTTACCATGTTTACCCTACATAGGTAAGACTTGATCCCCCGATCACCACTATTAATTTCTATCCAACATAAAAAAATGTTGAATAAACATTGATTTAACCATCATTTACCTAACTCCTATTGATTATTATTATACCGCTAAAAGCTTAAATTACTAGACATATTGTAATCGCATGCGGTGTTTTAGCATTGTTTTTACGATAACACTATTATTTTTACATTTTACCCATATTTTTTATATTTTGGTATTCTCTTGTTTTTTATACCTTAGGACACTCCTAACTCACTTTGAGAATATGTAAATATACGATAATTAATCAAAACTTTAAAACATTTTAAGTGACATGATCTTTTAATTGATTTATATGATTTTAAGATTTATATGATTTCAAGTCTCCCCGGATAAATTTACCATTTTAACCCGGCAGTAGCATATATTTTATTGGCAGTTGTAGTTTTTCGCTATAAACTATTTAATCATACAATATGTCGATTAAGATTAACACTTCTATCTAACGATTCTACTCATTTGGAAAATCATTGCTGGTAAATATAGTGGTATATCATTATTATGGGTATCATGTACCTACTACCAACATAGATACTGTAAAGGCAGGTAAATATTGTTCATACAGGCTCGTTTTTTAAACATTTTTTTTTTAACATAACTAGGTACACTATAATTTTGATTAAAATATAATTTCGGAGCAAATATGCGGACAGATCACAGATCACAGATGTACCGAACTAAAGACGGTAAATTCGCACGCAATAAATATTCATAAAAATGTAAACAGGTTTGGCTACTAGAACAAGTGGAACAACTTTCTGACCGCTTGTTGCCCGTTAGTGAAAGTTTATAACTCTGCTTAGGAATTTGGAGTATGCGAAAGGTTTAAATCACTGACCCATAGCGTGATAGCACCAGATTTGAATCATTGAACAACTCACTACGACTCACTACGACACAATATCGATAATTTTTTCGTCATTCGTATGATCCGTATGATGATGCAATAAAGGCTATCTATTATCATATAATCTGGGCATATCTGGGCACCTTTCATAATTATAAAGAACTGTTCTACTTACTTGTACTTATATATTATGGTACACACGGTACACATTTATCATAATTGAAAGTCGCAATAGTTTTATTTTTCAAGGCTGTAACGTAATCCATTCGGCAAAAGAAATTGGTAATTTGTTACATGATAATTGTAAAAACGAGTGAAATACGTCATTGTCAATTATTGTCATTTCACATTTGTCAAAACAATAACTAAAAATGTGTCAACTTTTGAGGTTAACTTGATGACTTTAATTTAATAACTATTTGGAAATTACAACAGAACTATGTAAAAACAAATAAGTATTTATATTTGGAATTTAAAATTATAAAAAAAATCCTAAAATTATTGTCATTAAAACTGTAGTATTGTAAAATACAATAGTAATTGATATCAATAAAACTAATACAATAGTAATTGATATCAATTAACGTAAGAAAAGAAAGTGACCAGTTAGGTTACTCGTTTCGCTTTAGGTCAATGGTACGATCATTGTGTGCGGACTGCTGGTTACCGGTTACGTTTAAGGTCTGACGTTGCCTTCGGACGAGCAACGAGTAAGTAGTCGAGTCATCGAACCGCAGCCGCGCGTTCACAGACTGACTGAGTTTTGTTTCAGACGGTGGCCGGTATAGTTGCGTGACAGGGAATTTTCGTGTGAACATTAATCGTGAAAGTTAACAATGGTCAACAAAGCTGAAAATGTGGGCATACTTGCCATGGAATTGTATTTCCCGTCGCAGTATGTGGATCAAACGGAACTAGAAAAATTCGATGAAGTGAGCGCAGGTAAATACACTATCGGACTGGGCCAGACGAAAATGGGCTTCTGCTCTGATCGGGAAGACATAAATTCTCTCTGCCTCACTGTCGTCCATAGACTGATCGAGAAAAATAACATAAACCCCCATGATATTGGCCGGCTCGAAGTTGGAACCGAAACAATTATAGACAAGAGTAAAAGTGTCAAGACATTTCTGATGACCCTGTTTGCTAAGGCAGGTGCCACAGACATAGAAGGTATTGACACAACCAACGCATGTTATGGAGGTACTGCTGCTCTATTTAATGCCATAAACTGGGTCGAGTCCTCTTCTTGGGATGGAAGAAAAGCAATAGTAGTAGCTGGTGACATAGCTGTGTATGGAAAGGGACCAGCAAGACCGACAGGTGGTGCTGGAGCTGTGGCAATGTTAATTGGTCCTCATGCACCCCTAGTTTTTGACTGTGGTGTTAGAGCATCATATATGACACACGCATATGACTTTTACAAGCCAGATTTGGCATCAGAATTCCCATTTGTAGATGGAAAGCTCTCTATTCGGTGCTACCTCAGTGCTTTAGATAACTGCTATAATTTATTCAGTAAAAAAATGAAGAAAGTTGATCCTCACTTTAAAGGCCTGTTGAGCTTAGATGGGATGTTGTTTCATTCGCCATATTGTAAACTAGTGCAGAAGTCTTTAGCTAGAGTTTCATTTAATGACTTTCTGAATGCCTCCTCTGATGAGAAACACAGGCAATTTCCAGGGTTGTCGCAGTTTGACAATCACAAGAGAGAGGACACATATTTTGACAGAGATGTAGAGAAAGCATTCATGACCTACAGCAAAGATTTGTTTGAAGAAAAAACAAAGCCATCCCTGTATATAGCCACTAATGTTGGCAACATGTACACCCCTTCTCTATATGGAGGCCTTGTTTCATATTTAGTTAGCAAATCAGCGGACCAACTTATTGGAAAGAAGTTTGCTCTATTTTCTTATGGATCTGGCTTGGCCTCAACTATGTACTCTATAAATATTTGTAAAGACATGAGTGCAGGTTCAAAGTTGGAGAAACTCATTAACTCGTTAAAAGAAAATGTTGCAATGTTGGATAAGAGGATATCTGTTAAACCTGACAATTTCTCTAAACTGATGCAAGTAAGAACAGAGAATTATCACACAGCGCCCTATGAGCCTAGTGGTCCAATTGATGTGTTGTTCCCAGGAACATATTACCTTGTCAAAATTGATGACGAAAGAAGACGTACTTATGATAGGAAAATTTGAGTCTTTCCCCTTCCGTCCTTATCAATAGGGTATATGGGGAACGAGGCAAGGGCTTTATAGGGGCCCGGATGTGTTAACATAATTATTTGCGTTTAAAGTGACAATTTTATTGTTTTGTGTATTAATCTTCATGTTCATATATTGTTAAATATGTAAAGTAAAAGAGCCCCTTTGTAGTAAATACGCCCTGAGGATTATTTTTATTAGGTAGTCAATGAAGATGGTGTAGGAGGTTGCATGTTTGCTCTTAAAACGGGTTTTGTGTTGTCCTGTAGCATAGGTATGGTTTCAAAGCATTTATATTATATGGTGTATAATTTATTATATTCAATTTATTTTGTCAGTAAATGTTAACACCATGGTGCAATATAATTATTATTTATAAATAAAGTTTTATTAATATGATGAAAAATTATTGGTTGGAAGCAACATAAATGTTACTTATTTATTTAAAAAATAAAATTTTAAAGTGTATAAAAGTATTTTGAATACTACATAATTACTTACAATCATTATTATGACCTACACTACACATGATTACAACAACAAAAAATATGTGATTATTTTTATTTTCATGTAGTAGGTATTTATTTTGTATACTAATTTGATGTTTTACATTCAGGCATATTTTATTTGCACATTTATACCAAAAATGTACTGTTTAAAATGTGACTTAATTTATTGCAATTATATACTTATGTATAGTATATTTTGTTTTACTTATAACATGTTTGATTTTGAATATTTATCGTTTTAATTGTACTACTGTACATTTTAAGTACCTATATAACGTGTTTTAAAAAAAGTAAAAAGTTTCTTTAGATGAACTTTTAATTATTATCTAGTATCATTAAAATCTGAGATTTTTAATTTATTAATATATTTTGCATTATGCATAATATAAATTATGCTTATTGCACACTATAGTAAATTATAATCAAAGCCTATAAACTCTGTTATTTATAATCCAACTTAATCAAAACATCAACAAAGAAACCAGAGCGCACTTCAATAATATAAGTATTATTGAAGTGCGCTCTGGTTTCTTTGTTCAGTGCAAAAAAGAAATAAAATAACACATTACATAATTTCGTAGAATTAAATCTTTTTGTTAAAGTTTATATTAGATTGGATTTGAATAGAGTATACCTAAAGACTAGCGGAATATCAGTAGGCACGCATGACGCAGGTAAGTAGGTTTCTATTTATCGATCTAAAATCTAGACTTGAAATCATAAGAACAGCAGCATTCGCCATGCCTGGTTAGCCAAGTGTGCTGAAGATGTTGAGCCCAACTCGGTTGTTATTCATACATCTGTTATTGACCGTTAGTTTTTCGTGCATTTGTTTCTCTTTGTCTCCAAATCCCCATGTATGTCACTCACCACGTCAATCTGTTCCCCTGGTAAATTTCTTTGCAAAATTAAAAAATTCGATGTATTACTTACTCAAATGAAATAAATAATAGTTAACTTATTATTAATTACTATATGATGCCAGCAAATTACTTTGCGTGGAACTATTAATGGAAACAGAACCCTAAGATAAAGTAGCCTAAGTTACTCCTTAAAACATCAGCTATCTGCCAGAGAAAGTCCGGTCAAAATCAGTCCGGTTGTTCCAGAGATTAGCCGGAACAAACAGACAAGCAGACAAATATATTAAAAAGTTATATTTTTCGGTGTAGGTACTAGGTTGGTACCATACTCAGATTAATAACTATTAACTACAATAGCATAAGTAATATCCTTCTTCCGTGGTACCGAATACTATACTATATATTATGCATTGAGTGCAAAGCTGGTAATTTTTGAAATTACACTTTACTTTTCTTTGCTTATTTGTATAGATTATGAAACAGCTTTTGTCTAACACGTTTAATTTTATTCAGGAAACAGGTGCCAAACCAATTCAGAGATGGTAATATTTTTCGAGCGTTAGTGCGTTGGGTATATAGTTTAAACTTACATAAATTCTTTGGCGTTACTCACTACTAACTAGGTAACTAAATTTAATTATTCTCGCATACATGTATGATTGACGTCATCATGTATTCCCAGAATTCCTATTAACGATTTGGGAAGTACTTATGTGGCGAATACCGAACATTTTCAATTGTGTCCAACATACTATTGAATACATAATACTTCACTTAGAAAATATTTATCGTATCCTACTAATATTGTGAGAGTGGATTGTGGAAGTAAATATCACGAATGTAATGTATCTATATTACTCTCTAACGTTAAAACAGATCTATGAGTACCTAATGGAATTGGTCATGGATAGTTCATAGCACAACCGTCATCTGGATATAAATTATAATATAGTAAAGGACACCTGCGGTGCAGCACCTTTTTTTTTAACCGACTTCAAAAAATAGGAGGCGGTTATACGTTCGGCTGTATGTTTTTTTTGTATGTTCAACGATAACTCCGCCGTCTGTTGACCGATTTTCAAAATTATTTTTTTGATGTACAGGGTATACTTCGAAGTTAGTCCCGTTTTGACAAATGTGGTGACCTGACGATGGGATCCATGAGGAATCGAGGGAACTCCTCAAAATTAATATGGACACATATAGTGATTTCAACATTTTATGAAGTAACCCAAGCATATGCTATCAAAAAGTAACATTTTGCACTAAGGTAGGGTCATTGTGGCAACAGTGGGTCACACTTTTTTTCAAATCACATAGCTCCGTAACTATAAGAGCTATAGACGTAAAATTTTTATGGAAAAAAGTTAGGTTTCTTGGCTACATTTTGGTTAAAAAGATTTTTAAATGCATTTGCTGGTTTTTGAATAGTAAATATTTAAAAAAAAAAAAGGTTTTTGACCCACTGTGTCCTTAGGTGGGTACACAGTGGGTCAACCCTGAGGGCACAGTAAATCAGGAGGATATTGGAATATAAAAAGATAAGTAATTTCTATTTTTTAATTTTTTTTATTAAATTCGTATTTTAGGTTACACATAATATAATATTACGACTTCAATTTTATAAGAAAAAAATTAAATATTATAACAAATTATATGTCTTAGCTTTTAAATGTAACAATATAATCTTTGTTTAGTAATTTTACCAATTAAGTGGCATTTCAGTGGTTGTTAACTTTGATTGGAATGATAGTATGTAAGATCTTTATAAAATATATAAATAGTGTTCATAAAAATAGTAAAATTAACCAACAAAAAAATAAGCACTCATTGCTTTAAAACAAGCCTTTATGTCTTAACAATCTAATACTATGGCACTTTAGTTTTTTATTACTTATGCACTAAATCCACTGACTAAATCACAATGAGATCTTTGTAGTTTGAACTTATCATTATTTTTTTATAAATTTTGACATAACATAAAATCAACTCTAATAGCTTTCCACATATCAACTAGCGGATATCGATTTGAGAAAAATCAACATTAAAATAGTAATAAGACTGTTGGCGTAAGGTGCTTCCTCCTAGACAAGTTTCACATTTTCGATATTTGTTGATGCTTTTGCTTCGGCTGCGTAACGCTGTAGCGTTGAAAATGGAATATTATTTTCCCTTGCCACAACACGTATCTTTTTTCCCGATGCAATTTCTAGAAGAGCATCTTTCATGTTTTCTTTGGTGTGGTTAACTACCTATTTTCCTACATAACGGGCGTTTCTTTGGCATTCTGTAAAATAAAAATATAATTATAGTAATCATTTTCATCGTGTGGGCACAGTCGACCCACTGTACCCACTTTAGAGATGACCCACTGTATACCACTGACGCCATTTTATTTTATGACGCAATAACAAAAATGTTTACTGTGACAATAATCCTTACTGTACTGTCAAATGAGGACTTAATAACTACTTATTGCGTTAAAATTATAACTCAGGGGATAATATTAATATATACGGAACAAGGAAAGACCAAACTTACGTATTTTTTTCACTTTTTCGATCTAAAATCACATTTTGTTCTCTGTAACGTGCACTACACTTCAGAGCGGCGCACTGACTGGCGTGGTAACTGGTAAGGCTTATAGCCGAGCTCGAATCTACTGTGAAAGAGACGCAACTAGAGCCTTACTCTTTCTGTCCAATATGGCGTTGACTCAGTGTGCCCCTTTGACCCACTGTTGCCACAATCACCCTATACTCTGGATCCAAAGGTACTGAACAGAACACCATGATCAGATGGATCGTCCTGTCTCTCGTGTGTGCTAGTGCGTTCCCGTTCACTCCGCGTTTTCGTGCCGTCTCGTTCTATCCGCGTCGTAGTGATTCGCTCACTCCGCGGTAGTGCCGTCTCGCTCAAAACGTGTCGAGTGTCGCGCTCACTCCACGCTCGTGCCGACCCGCCCCTAAGTGCAGTGCCGTTATACCCCATTCGCGATCGTCAATCTTCTCGTTATTCGTGAGAATAACGAGCGGATTGCCGTCTTGCTGAAGGGTTGCACTGCCCTTGGCCTCCCGTTGGAAACTTGTTTCCAACGTCGGGTCACGGAGAGCCAGCCTTTCTAGTTTACCGTGCAAGTACGTACACTTTTGTGACTGCTTAGACACTGAATACGTGTTGTGTGTTTAGTGTACCTGTGTTGTGTGAAGACCTTTCGTGTTACTGTGAGTACTTTATAATAAATTGTTCTTATATACATGTGTAACATCTATGTCTAGTGTTTGTGACATTGTGACATTGTAAACATGTCGCCTATTTTCGGTGGACGCTAAACTAGTGCTCCGACACCATGGCCGACCGTGGTTCGCGGCCACATAGCCGTGACCGCCCCAGCCATTCCCGCGCCAGCTCTGGTGCATCGCGTAGCGCCACCTCATCGAGGTCGAGCTCGCGCACGTCCGAGCGCGCATACCTCTCCGCCACCGAGCCCAGTTTGAGCGGCAAGGATACCGCTCGCCCCGGGCCGTCCTCGGCATTCTCGCGGGGGTGTACTGACACCCCCCCGCCCCAATGCCTTCCGACGGCGACCCGCCGCGAGTCTGGGCCCCCGCACCGCTCAGCCGATAAGGGTTCGGCCTCTCCACCGCGCCCTGTGCGCCGAACCGAGGAGGTGAGCGCCCCGCGCCCACCGCCTACACCATCTACTGCGAGCCCACAGCTCGCCCGCCTCGCCGGCCTCCCCGCCGGAAGAGGACCAAAGAGGGGTAAGTGTTCCTGCTCCGAGGGCCCCCGTACCGGCTCCCTCGTCAAGCACCATGCCCCCGCCCCCCGCCCCGCCCGTGCAGGTAACCAAGAGGCAGCGACAGGAGATGTCCTCTGATGTCTCGCCGCCTGCCAAACGCGCTGACCGCCCGGCGACCTACGCAGCAGTGACCACTGCTGCCCCAACCGGAACTCCATCGGCCCCAATCTCGAGGGCCGCATCGCCGATGGACACATCCACGGCAACAACCGCGACACTCACGCGGAATGTGTCTTCGCCACCGCCTCCCCCCGCACCCCGCTGCCCGCCACTCATCGTGGAAAAGCTGGAGGACTGGGTGAGGCATTTCAGCAACCTTGCGGAGCTCCTCGGCCACCCCCCCAACGCGAAGCCGCTGGGTCTAGGGGTCAAATTCACCCCTGGAGGTGAAAAAGAATATCGCGTCGTTCAAAAATACTTGGACGACCTAAGCAATACCGAGCACGTAAGTTGGTATTCTTACGCGCTACCGCAGGACCGTGGACTTAAGGTAGGTATCCGCGGCCTACCGGTCAACACCCCCACCGATGCCATAGCCGCCGCACTGGGAAAACAGGGCTACGAAGTAGAATATGTGTCCCGGATCCTGGCTAGGAAGGACCGCCCCGGCTGCGTGTACTTCGTGCTGCTGAAGCGTACCCCGGACCTGCTGCCCGGGATCTACCAATTGACGGAGCTGCTAAACATGCCAGGTATTAGGGTGGAAGCCTGGCGTGGTAAGGACGGCCCCGCCCAATGCCACCGCTGCCAGCAGTTCCGGCACTCTAGCCGGAACTGCCATCGTAGGCTGGCGTGCGTCAGGTGCGGCGAAGAGCACCGCGCAGCTGACTGACCCCGCCCACACACCGAGCAGCCCACCTGCGTCAATTGCCAAGGGGCCCACCCGGCCAATAGTAAACTCTACCCGGTTTATAAACGGGAGTCCCGGAACCGCCATGCAGGACCTACTGCCCGCACCTATCGCGCTCCCCGGGTAAGTCATGACCCTCCCATTACGGAGAAAGAGGTCCCCCCCCACCGCCTACGGCCACATCCCTTATTGCCGAGGCCAACGCCCCCACCCCCCGTCCCGCGTCATCCACAGTCCCCACCCCTTCTGTACGGAAGAAGAGTATTAGAATGAGGACGAAGAAGAAGGGCCCCAAGTCCGGAGCCACCTCTGCGGCAGCAACGGACTCGGAATACGAGCCCCTCGCGCTTCCGCTCCCTAAGGTCGATGCCACCTTGTCGGCCCCCCCCCAACCCCAGCGCGTCCCGCGCCCCCCGCGCACCTCTCGTGCCTCGCGCAAGGTTCCGGCGGCCACTACAACTACCGAAGTGGCCGAGGTCGTTACCGAGCCCGCCAATCCAGCAGCAGCTGCCGCCACCCTGCCAGCAATTGCCCCACCGCCTTCTCAGCGTCGCCCCAGGAGAGAGGCCCCCGAGGCCCCTGAATCCATCGCCAAGCTAATTCGCGCTCTCTTCTCCCTGGCCATGGATATATTTTCCAAAATTCAGGCCGGGGAAGACATTTTTACTACCCTTTTGTCGGCCCTCCCTGAAGGGGCCTCCCTCGCCACGAAATTAATTTCTAAATGGCTTCCCACGCCCCATCCTCGTTAAAGATTATCCATTGGAACGTCCGAGGGGTCCGCAGAAAAGTGGCTCCGATTCGTCATCTCCTCAGGGAACAGGAGATTGACATCGCGCTCTTAAGCGAAACCCATCTCTCCCCCTCGGACCGATTTCATGCTCCTGGGTATATCATATACCGCCAGGATTATCTCGGAGGAGAAGTAGCGTGTAGAGGCCTTGCTGTCTTGGTCGGCAGGAGGATCCTCCACCAACTCCTCCCAACCCCCTCGATGTCTTCCCTTTATGCGCTGGGCATCGAAGTGGCACTCGGCACCCACCGCACCCGCATATTCGCGTGCTACAAGCCCCCGGGGTCACATTTAGATATCTCCGACATCCACAGGCTCATATCAGATGAGCCGACTGTGATTGCCGGAGATCTAAATTGTAAGCACCCCGAGTGGGGCTCCCGCGCGCCAAACGCGGACGGCAGACGATTGCTTGCCGACTCCGAACGAGTTGGGTACACGGTGGTGGGTACATACACCCCCACCCATTACCCTGAGAGCCCCTCGTATTCCCCCGACGTCCTGGACGTTGCAATCGTCCATCGTATCGCAGGCGACCTTCATCAGGAGGTACTCGACGTGGCCCATGGCTCTGACCATCTCCCGGTCTTGGCCACCATCCGAGCCTCCCCGGTTAGTGTCCCTCCCCTCCCCTCCTACCCAGTCCGTGATTGGGACGCCTTTTCCCTGCAGCTGCACGAGAACACGCCAAATTTCCCGGTGAACTCTGCTGAAACCGTCGAAGCCATGACGGAGCAGCTCACCGGGGCGATTGCAGCTGCCATGGATGCGGCTACCCAGCCGCCCACCCACCGCCAATACAAGCGGCCCCCTTTACCTCGCCACCTAGCGAACCTGATCGCCGACAAGAGGCGCCTGCGACGACGATGGCAGCTCACCCGATGCCCAGCGTTAAAGACGCAGCTCAACCGCCTCACCGCTGAGGTAAGATCTCAGTTAGAGCTCCTCAGTGCGGAAAAATGGACCCGACGCATCCAGGAGGCGGGTGAGGACTGGCCCTCTCTACACCGTTTTTGCCGCAGTCTCACCAGAGCCACTGTCCCTGTTTACCCCCTGCTCCACCCGGATGGTAACTTAAGGTACCGTGCAGAGGATAGAGCAGAAATTCATGCTGAACACCTCGAGCGCCAATTTTCTCCACTGCCAACGACCGCAACGGACCACGCCCGAACGGTCTCCGAGGAGGTAAAGGTATTCCTAATCTCTCCCTCCTCCCCCCCTTCCTTCTCTTTCTCTCCGAGGGAAGTGCAGAAGGTCATCGCACGCCTCAAACCCAAGAAGGCCCCCGGAGCAGATGGTATTCCCAACTCTGCCCTTCGTCATCTCCCCTTCAGGACGGTGGCCGCCCTGACCCGCCTGTTCAACGGAATCGTCAGGACCGGCCACTTTCCCACCCCCTGGAAGTTGGGGATAATCACCACCATCCCCAAACCCCACAAAAACCTGAGAAGGGCAGAGGGCTACCGCCCCATAACCCTCCTCTCGACTCTTTCCAAAACGTTTGAACTCCTCCTCCTCAAGCACCTTGACCCCCATCTCCCTCCTCGCAAGGACCAATTCGGTTTCAGGTCGGAGCTAAGCACTACTCTCCAGCTCGTCAGAGTCATGCACCATCTGTCCGTTGCGGCCAACAAGAAAGAATCCTCGGTCGCAGTTTTCCTCGATATGGAGAAGGCGTTTGACTGTGTTTGGCATGAAGGTCTGCTCTTCAAGCTCATCCGAGCCAACGTCCCACCCCCTCTGGTAAGACTCATGGCATCTTTTCTCTCCGGCCGCACCTTCAGGGTGCGTGTCGACGGCGTTCTCTCCAGCGAGCGTCCCATCACCGCCGGCGTACCTCAAGGCAGCGTGCTCTCGCCAAGCATGTATAACTTCTACGCCAGCGACGTGCCAAAGGACCCGGGTACCACCGCAGCGCTATACGCCGATGACACGGCGTTCATCACCAGCTCGCTAACACCCGATCATGCCGCCCTGAAACTTCAGAGGACGCTGGACCTTCTCCCTGACTGGCTGAGCAACTGGCGTCTGTCTGTGAACGCAGGTAAGTCCCAGACGCTCGCCGTCACCACGAGAACGGGATTCCCAGCTCCTCTGAAGATCGGAGACGCCGAGATACCATGGGGAAGAACGGCGAAATATCTAGGTGTCATCATAGATCGCCGTCTCTCCATGGTCGCCCAGCGCCAGCACGCAGTGTCGATGGCCAAATCGGCCACCGCGCAATTGCACTCCGCCTTCTCTTCTCCTCAGATCCCCCTCAACATGCGGACGGCCTTGTATAACACATACGTCAGGCCCCCCGCCTCACCTACGCAGCACCTGCGTGGCACCATCTGCTCTCTGCACCCCAGAAGAGGACGCTGCAGAGAGCCCAGAACCGGGTGCTGCGCTACATTGCGGGCGCCCCCTGGTACGTCCGCAACTCCACCATCGAGAGGGATCTCAGGATGGAGAGTGTGGAGGCCTTCGTGGCCCGACTCGCCAGCAACATGTTCGCGCGAGCGGATGCCTCGCGCCTTGTCGAGCTGACCGACTTGGCGCCGTGGTACGCCCGCCCACCCGACCGCCACATCCTGCCGAGGGACGCTGTCCCGCCGGCAGCCCCATCGGACCCCCGCCACCCCCGAAGAGGAGGAGCCTAGGCGCAATGATGACAAACGCGGCGCGTGAGGGAGTGGAACCACACACGTTTCCCGGCCCCCGGGTCGGGACCCCCACGCGCCGCTTGGAGCCGACCGCAGGTTTCGGTTGGGCCTGGATTGGCATGTCATCGACTCCCTTGGTTTTTGCTGGCTGCATAATCCGGTATAGCATAATTATCAATTATTTATTTTGTTTAAATATTTTGTAATTGTTTATTTAATGAAATATAAATTATTAAGTAATTAGATAATCATTTTAAATAATTTTTGTATTTTAATTAATATTTTTATATTAGAATGATTTATTCTTTTTGGCAACTTCCGGTAAAATTGGCGCCACTGATTATGGTATAAAGCCCAGTGCCGCGAATATGGGGGGGCAGTCGTCAGTGCTAAGTTTTAATAGTTAAGTGCTTAGTGACTAGTGACAGTGACAAATAAAGAAATATATTTTGATGAAAAAGTGTTTTAAAATCCCGAAATCCTTCTGTTAGTTAATATAAGTAAAAATGCCACAACAACATCCTGATAGGACAATATTTTATAGAACTCACGTTCAAGTTGGCTGGTACCGACTTCAAAATTATGAAGATTGAGTAGACAAATGGTTAAAATTTTAGACGAATTTAAAAGGTGAATTATGAAGGAAATAAGTTTTATTTCATACTTTTTTGTGCATTTTACTTTGGAAGACTTCCAAAAAAGGAGGCGGTAATTTATTTCAAAATAATATATTTTCGTTTTTTAGTTATATTTATTACTAATATTATTATTATTAACACATTTTAAGAAAGTTATAAATACAAAAAAGCCTCCCCTATTCTCACTCTCTTGGTAAAACAAACTCAAGCGTTATTTTATGCCACTTTTCCACAGAGGCCATGGTATTTCCCCAAATAAGCATTACCGATCTGTGGGTCTAACAATGTGGTCTAACTAAGGTGGGTACTAACAATCACTACTGATGATAATGATTAGATACTATATTAATAAATAATTATTATTATCTACTGTATTAGTCGGCGGAAAAAATTTAGCAGCAAGCATTAAATAAATAAATATAATTTTATAGTGATGATGATGATCACGAATATAATTTTGGCAATAGCAAAATTTCATAGACATTGATATCGGTGTACAAAACTCTGATGAGTAGTGAGTACCTGCCTAAGTACCTATGTTGGTCTTTCGTGTGAGACGATTACTGTAAGTGGTATGATAGCATATGCTTGCAGTTCTTTAAACAACGCTGGAAACCCCAAATATGTATCTACTCGATGTAAGGACTCAGCAGATCAGGGGGTCTAAAAAAGCCACTTTACGTGTTTCATATTATGTTTCATATATTTTTTCCACTAAAGTGGCCTTTTTAACCAACTTCCAAAAAAAGGAGGCGGTTATACGTTCGGCTGTATGTTTTTTTTGGTATGTTCAACGATAACTCTTTTTTTGATGTAAAAGGTATATATTCCGAAGTTGGTCCCGTTTTCACAAAAGTGATGACCGGATGATGGGATTCATGAGGAATCGAGGGAACTCCTCAAAATTTATATGGACACACATAAATAGTGTTTTTACTTTTTCTGAAGTAACCCAAGCATATGCTACCAAAAAGTAAGATTTTGTACCAACCTATAACCTGGATCTAAAAGCACTGAAGAGGATTCCTTAATATTCTAAGATACGCGTTTAGAAATTTTGACATTGCTTAAAGAACTGCAAGCTTATGCAAATAGGTAACTTATAGTAATCATCATCATCATCTTATATACAATACGTAATGGAAGCTTGGCGCGTATTCAATTATACATTCGATCTTTATTTTAAACGTTCTTAAAATGTATTAATAATAATTTACCAATATCACTAAAAAGAGATTTTTTAAAATTTTTGAACTAAAAATTTAAACCGACTTCCAAAGTAAAAATACACAAAAAAATGAAATAAATCTTAAGTTAAAAATAATTACCCTTTTAAATTTGGCTAATATTTGAACTATTTCTCTGCTCAATCTTCATAATTTTGAAGTCGGTACCAGCACGAACAACATCCTGATAAAACAATATTTAAAATAGAACACACTCAAGGTGGCTGGTACCGACTTCAAAATTTTGAAGATTGAGTAGAGAAATTGTTAAAATTTCAGTAAAACTTAAAAGGGGAATTATTTATAACATAAGATTTATCTCATACTTTTTTGTGTATTTTTAATTTTTAGATTCCCTGCTTAGTACTTTTGGATCCAGGGTATACCTTGGTACAAAAGCTTACTTTTTGGTAGGATATGCTAGGACTACTTCAGAAAAAGTCGAAATCACTATATTATTATTTTTATACACGAGTATTGAGTTCTGAGTAGGTGGGTACAGTAATTATTGCTGACTAACCCGGTGTACCACATTTCGACGTTATTACATGGCAATAAGGGTGCAAATTTGAATGCTCGCGACTGTACCTTTTAAACCCCCGATGCAAATGGGAGGATGTTTTATGTTTGACTTGTATGTTTGTCTGTCGACACGTGTGACTACGATGCCACGGACAGACATAAACGAAAGGTCCTATTAAGATGCATTTTTTTATTTGAAAGCTGACATGATTGAGAGTGTTCTTAATCTTAGCTATAATTCATTATCATCACCTCGCTCACTGCTTGACAATTCGGGGGTTACTTACACTTTTTTATTTACCATTATTAATTAGGTACAAACAAACAGTAAGAGAAAACCACATACCTAATATAGACGTAGCCAATACGAGGGCTGCACTAAATATCGGGAATGTATATCGGGAATGGAATATTTCCACTGTTCCTGTCATATTAAAATCGTTTTAATTTAAAACTCCTTGGTTTTAAAAATCGAATACCGTTTATTTATTTAAAAAAAGATTCTCGGTCTTGTCACAAGGTCTTGTCAAACGTGTTTAGTCGTTGAGAAAATGGAATTGACTCGAGAAAATTCTAGAGCGATGATTTATTATGACTTTCGAAGTGGTTTAACACAAAAACAGTGTGTTGACCGGATGATTTCTGCATTTGGTGATGAAGCCCCATCCAAAACCACAATTTATCGCTGGTTTGCTGAATTTCAACGTGGACGTGTCAAGCTCAGTGATGATCCCCGTCAAGGTCGTCCAAAAACTGCAGTCACCCAAGAAAACGTTGATGCTGTGCGTAAGCTGATTGAGAAAGATCAACATGTGACATACCGCGAAATTCAGGCAACTTTAGACATTGGCATGAGTCAAATACAAATAATCTTGCATGAACAATTAGGTGTAAAAAAGTTGTTTTCCCGATGGATACCGCATTTGCTCTATGAAGAGCAAAAAGCGGCTCGCGTTACTTGGTGCGTCAGAACTCTCGAAAGATTCCACGCAGGATCCTCAAATGCTGTATACAACAACGTATCAGGTGACAAATCCTGGATATACGCGTACGAACCAAAACAAAAAACCAGTCACGAGTTTGGGTGTTCGAAAATGAGTTAAAGCCAACAAAAATTGTTCGTTCACGGAGTGTTGCAAAAAAAAAGGTGGCCACGTTTGTCTCCAAAACCGGCCATGTTACGACTATTCCTCTTGAGGGACAAAGAACGGTTAATGCAGAATGGTATACTAACATTTGTTTGCCACAGGTCGTTTCTGGACTCCGTAAAGAGAACTGCAACCGCCGCATCATCCTCCATCACGACAATGCGAGTTCTCACACCGCGTACAGAACAAGTGTATTTATTATACATTTTTAAATAGTAATGTTGTGTCACTTCCTTGATTCCCGAAATTTTCAGTGCCGCCCTCGTATAATGTTTTACGCACTAAATCGTTCGTTCAAATTTTAATGTCAAAAAGTATTTATCTCCTGACTACAGTAATGTCTCGTGGTTATCAGCTGATAACGGATACTCGATTTAGTGGCAAGGTCACTGACTAAAATTAAGATAGGTAGGTAGCTGAGCTGTGCTTAGGTTTAGGACAAAGTGTGTGTTGCAGTTTTTGGAATTACAAGTGACACTTTTGTACACCATCATCAGATTTATACACAGAATAGGCTACTGTATAAATTTAGCCAAAATATTTCTTCATTCATGGAATATGTACCGCCATCTTGTGCACATTGATCAATGCAGGTATTCATTTTTTTAAAAAGGCCATGAAAAACATTTTGAAAAACATTACCTTAATTGACAACGATTAATTATGCTCGTCTATCTTTTTATTCGTTTGTTATAATTATGCAGTCTTTTACAGTGCGAAACTGACATTTATGTTGTCAAATGTGAAACTCTAGTGCCCCAATGCAATGGTGCACTCAAAGTGCGGACAATTTTAGCCTCGACATGCCACGCCCCAATAAAAAATATATTAGCTTATCGGCTGATGTACAGTCGCCGACAGATACGGTGTATCACTTTGAACCTAATAGTCAAGCATTAACATCGTAAAGTGGTAAACCAGATAACTACGGCGACTTTACCTATTCAATTTGTTTTCCAAATGCAACAGTTTTCTGAACACAAGAATTATCGTTCCTGTTGATATAACCTGAGATAACCCGGGATTACATCTCACTTCACTCACTTCCTACGTATTCACTTTAATGTAGGTATGCGTGGTTAGGCTGGGACCATATGATCCGGAATCCGGGATGCCGGAGAAAATTCAGAGCACTGAAAATAGAACTCTGGACTAATACAATAGAGTTCTATTTTCAGTGACATGAATTTTCTCCGGCGTTCCGGATCCCGGATCACAATAATATTATAGTCCCAGCCTTAGTAAGTAGGTACTTATACAATCAGACGTATCCGTAAATGCAGTAAGAGCGTTAGCTTCTGGAAGGTTGTGGAATAAATCTTCGTGGCCACAATGACACTTCTGACATCACAGATCTGATTTGTTCCAACTGCCAATATGCTTTGGGGAGTGCCGGTTGATCATTTGTCAAGATTTTCGCACTATCTGTGGAATGTGGAGAGAAGTTAGAAGCGGATTAATATTATCTCCTTCTACCATGAAAAGGACTTTAAAAAGATATGCGGCGCGGCATTGTTAAGATAACGATTCAAAATTGAACTTTATTTACGACACGAGAAGATACGTTTCAAAATTTCCAAAATTCGAGCTGCTCAGCGCGGCACTGCTCTTGCAATAACACGTTTATCTTCTAATGCAGTAAATAATAATAATAATAATAATAATCATTTATTTCTCACCTTCATAAAGTAGAAGAACACTAATTAAAACAGTTATACAGTAAGAGTTTAGGTGGGTTGATGCCTGAACTAGGAGTTCCTGTGTCTCAGACTATCAACCCTCCACCCCATACAGTGGACACAATGTTTCTAAATTAATACATTTCACAAAGATTTACGTAACATAATATTCAACAATTACACGTAAGATGTAAGATGACTAATGAAATATAAAAAATATTAAAAAATATGAGGGTAAGTACAAATTAGTTTGTAGACATTTGCAGGGACAGTTGTTTTTTAATATTATAATAAAGTTTAATTTTGAATCACTATGTTGAAAAGTCCGCGCCGCGTTCCGTCTCAGTGTGAGCTGACCCTAATGTATAATTGTATGCTAGTTAGGCTGGAAGTGCGTCAATAGCTAAGTTATCTTAGGCATGCATCTGCATTCTGCATTCAAATTAGTATTATTAGAATACCAACGATTTCCTGGAGTAGCTTCCTTACTACTACCATTCTTAGGCCCACTTGCGCAGATCTAGTTAGTTATAAAATATCACGTCTTCTCTATCTTAATTACGAAAAACGAGAGATAACATGACATTTGACACAGGGTTAACTTTAACACTGTAGGTTGATTCTGCTAATTAAATCTTACAATAATACAGTTTCGATGCAGTCTCGATATGTTAAAACATCAAAATGGTATTCTCATAAACGTCAAACCCACGTTTAACGCGTTTTGATTGGTCCAAACTCCAAAAAACATAAATGATATCAACACGATTAATTAAAAGTAAATTAAAAGTCTTAAGTTAAATACGAGAATTGAGGTTCAGAAGTGGGCATTAGTAGCCAATAGTTGCGTTATAGATAGTAACTATCTAGTAATCTGTGCCTATAATACGTTCAGAGATATTTTACCTCGGAATTTCTATGAGAGTGCCTTATGTCGTTAACATAAAGTTTCTGTCAGAGCTAAAATAACTCTGAACGGACAGTATCTTCACCGTCATCGACCACTAAGCGCTCGTTTTCACTCGTTTTTTTGTGGTCGCGACAATCGCAGTGTCAAATGTCAGATTTGACAGCAACACGATTATCAGCTCTATTGTACTAGCGCAGAGTTCTATTTAAAGTGCAGTTTTTTCTGTCGTGACCACAAAAAGAACTTTCGTGTGTATGAGGACTAATGTCCTTGCTTGGGTTTGGGTCATCATTGTGAAGAGGGTTAGGCTGGCGTTGTCCACAGACCTCAGCAGTCTATCGTACTGCGAGTAGACTATGAAGTAGGTATATTCCCTGTCAATGGTTACGTGTCAAATTTTTTACACTACACAGAATGTCGTTAAACTAACAGTAGGTCAAAAAACTCTGTGACACGCGATAGTACAACAACCTCAACTGAGAATCTGAATATTCACTCACAAAAAAGCTTATGTTTATATTTATACAAATAATATTTAAATATTATGTATTCCACAAGTCACTATAGCGTATACAGCTGATGTTTCTATCATCAAGCACCTGCCTGTGAGTGACCTTGACCTGCCTTCCTACCTCTGTAATACAAAAGAATCAATTAAAGGAATAAGTACGGTACTGCCAAAATATTTGAATATTATGCAGCTATAAATTTAAGAATTAACTATTTATAACTTATTAAGCTGGTGGATAACGCTAATAATTCACTTTTATTGCAGTAACGATAATAGAAGATGACGTAGGTCTTATGATGAAGTTATACGAGGGCCAGACAAATAAAAATTTCATATTGCCTAAAAAAAATTTCGTCTATTCGGTGTCGGACAAAATGTTAATAAACAATTAACAATCTAAGCCCATTATTGTTAATCTTAAAAAATAAGTTATATTACCCCGCTATTTATCTATTTGATTTACCTCTTCTCTGCAGGGTTGCCTGGAAGAAATCGCTTATAGCGATAAGGCCGCCCTTGCCCACATTTAGGTTATAATTTTAAGTAATTTTAGTAATTTGATTGTACGTACTTTATAATGTGAGCAATAAAGTGTTTATCTATCTATTATCTAAACTATAACCTACGTTATAAAACAGAGGTCTAAAAAGGCCTAAACAAGAAAATAATTCAGGTGGAAACCCAAACAAAAAAAATAATATATATATATATATATTTCTATGTTCAACGATTAAACCGGCGTTTTTCTGAAGTAGTCCGAGCATTTATCTATATGCTATGCCCTGGATCCAAAAGTACTGAACAGAACTCCTGACTCCTTATAGATATATTTTTAGGGATTTCAGCGTTGTTTAAAGAACTGCAAGCATATGCCACTATGTCAATTACAGTAATCATCATCATCACCACCATCATCACAATATACATCAACACATTATGATGATTTAATAGGTACATCTCCATGGTATTTTACACCGACACGGATATCTTTGAACATTACTTTGCCGTTTCTGAACCTATTTGCAAAATTATTTTGTTGTTTTACAAGGCAATTCGAAATTTGTCCCTTGGTCACCAAAATGGTAAACTGATGATGGGATCCATGATAAATCGTAGGAACTCTTCGAAATTTACATGAACACATATAGTGATTTTGACTTTGTCTGAAGTTCAAGCATATGCTACCAAAAAGTAAGATTTTGCACCAAGGTATACCTTGGATCCAAAAGTACTGAACAGAACCCCTGACTCCTTATAGATACATGTTTGGGGATTCCGGCGTTGTTTAAAGAACTGCAAGCATATGCTATCATACCACTCTCAGTAATCATCATCATCATTATCACCATCTTCACACGAAACACCAGCATATTATGATGACATATGTACTAACTACTCATCAGAGTTTTGTGCACCGATATCAATGTCTTTGAAATTTTGCTATTGCCAAAATTATATTCGTGATCATCATCATCACTATAGTACCTATATTAATTATAGCTTTCTGCTACATTTTTGCCGCCGACTAGCGACTATAACAATAAATAATTATAATTATTAAATATTATAGTATCTAATCATTATCATCACTGGTGATTGTTTAGTAAGTAGGGTCCGCAGATCGCTAATGGTTATTTGGGGAAATACCACGGCCTCTTTTTTTATTTCGTATTTTTCCGTTTCCCAACCGAACATGTTTATGGAATAATATTAATAAGTACCTAATCAAAACACTTGAAATCAAAAATAATATCTTCTACACGAGCGCGGAGCGAGCCTTTTTTTTCTTATGATTTTAAGAACCACAATAATAATAATATATTTTATGAAGGTAAAATAATACTTATGTATAATATAAAAATTATATATTTATAGTCTTATATAACGTAATGTTCAAAAATTGGACAACTGGGTTTGTACGACCACATTTTAAACGTGTATTTTGACATATTTGTGCCTTTCTTTTGATACCAAACACGTGATGATTATCACGGTTTAATTTTTTTAGATGTTAGAATTTGAGGTTAAATTTTCGATATACAAAATTTTGAAAAAAATTATATAGTCTATGTTACCCGCGGCATCATTAAGAATCTATTAACACCTCATTTATTAAAATCGGACCAGTAGTTAAGACGCTACGAGGGAACATACATATACTGTATGTAGATATACATATATAGACTGCCCTTCCTTTTGGCTTCGCCGTAGTCGCGGGTAAAAAAAGAGAGCGATTTGTGACGTCACATACCTACCGATAATATGATATATATGTGACGTTACAAATTGCTACCGCCATACATTTGTATGGCGGTAGCAATTTGCAGGTAGTATATCCTGGTAGCAGGCTGGAACTATATTATCCGGAATGCGGAAGGCCGGGGAAAATACAGAGCATTGAAAATACAATACAGCTGAAAATCGAAGTGTCGAGTGTTGAGCTGTCTTAGAAGACATTGACTATACACTCGTGTGTTCGATTTTCAGCTCTATTGTATTAGTGCAAAGTTCTATTTTCAGTGCTCTGAATTTTCCCCGACCTTACGGATTCCGGACAATAAAGTCCTTAGAAGCAGCTTGTGTCGTAAGAAATCGTTTGCGAGAAAGAGACGTGCAATATTATTGTGTGACGTGTTATTTGCTTATAATTTTTAATCGCGTCAACATAAATAACTCTGTCTTCTAGATTTAAGTATTTTAGTTAAAATTGTTGTAATTTTAAAACATTTGTCGGCAACCAACAACATAAAAAGTCTCGGCTCCCAGCGCAGCGGTGAGAACGTAGCTAGAAGTGGACCTTAGTGGTGATGATGAATTCAGTGTGGAAACTGACCACTGAGACCTGTGTGTCTCAGTGGTCAGTTGTGTCTGCAGAGTGCAGCACACCTCTGTGGCACAGTGGATAGCGCGTTGGCGCTCAAGCCATAACTTTTTACCGGAGGTTGCAGGCTCGAATCCCGTCAGGGAACAAAAAGGTTTCTGTGTTCCTGGGTCATGGATGTATATTAAATATGAGTATTATTTAGTAAAAAAAAGAGCTCCGTGGCCTAGTGGGTAGACCGTTTGATTCGCACTCGAGAGAGTGCAGGTTCGATTCCCAGGTTGTGGCGTGTACCGATGAGACTTTTTCAGATCTCAAGTACATTATACGGACGCTCCAACGGTGAAGGAAAAACATCGTGAGGAAACCCGCACATGGTTGGCCCCAGACGTATTGACCAGTCATTCCTCTGGACTAGGCTGACTGTGTTGTGAGAATGCCGTGTGTGCTTGGGCAACCATACGACATTTAAAAAACCAACTGTCCCAGGCACTACAGTATTTCAAGATTGGTTACTTCGCTCGGAGAATACTGTATAAATCAGGTATGGGCAACCTGTGACATGTTGAGGGCCAAACTTTAGCGTGAATACGTTCGCGGGCGGCGTTTAAAAGTACTTAGTGCATTTTAAAGTAGTGATAATATTTTTTGCGTTAGATATTAGACATGAAATAATACGACAATGTTATTATAGTACAATTTATTAAAATAACAAAATGAAATTTAAAAAAATGGTACATTATAATTAAATCGTTAAATTTGCAATTATTATAAACTACGAAAGTTAATACACCGAAATCAATGAGACATTTGAGCTTGAATTTGGGAAACTAATCCATCCATCCATCCAATCCATATTTGGATTAATTCCACTGATACAAAGACGTAAAGAATTTTCCAAATTATCGTCAGTCAGTCTTGTACGATGTGTTGATTTATTAACTTTCATCAATGAAAAGAACGGTTCGCATTTATAAGTACTGCCAAACGCACAAATCAATCTTCTTGCGAATTTTCTAAGCAGAGGAAAATTGTCTTTTTCTAGGTATTTTTTGTAGAAATCGCACAACTCTACGTCTTCAAATTTGGATTTTAGGAGTAGTTTTCTTGAATCTCGATCAACTCCATTTGTAAGTGTATAGAGCATTTTGTGCATTACATTTTGTAGGACTAGCAAATAAACTGAAACAGTCTTCCATGTTTTTAAAGTCGCTAAATCTGTTCGAAAATTGTTCCGACAGTAACTCGAGTTCTTCAGCATATTGAGCATAAGCATTATTATGAAAATAACGCAGAGAGCGTGTTGTGTGAAATGGTAACTGTTACCAGACAGCATCTGTGACTCCCACAAGCGTAGTTTGATCTGAAACGCTTTCAAATGGCTGTACAAATCATTTACTAACTGTCCTTGTTTTTGAAGTTTCAAATTTAAATCATTCAAATAGCCTGTAAGATCGACCAGAAATGCTAAGTCACATATCCATTTTGGGTCACTTAATTCAGATAGTGGTTTATCTTTTATTTTCATAAAGTCTGCTATCTCATTTCTAAGCTCGTAAAACCGTTTCAACATTTTTCTTTTGCTCAGCCTCTGACTTCACAATAATATGTTACGTCGTTATATTCTGCTGATATTTCATCCAAAAACGCCTTGAACTGACGATGGTTAAGCCCTCGGGATCGAATAAAGTTGATGGTTTTTACTACCACATTCATAACATTCTGGAGTCGAATGGACTTAGAACACAAGTTCTGTTGGTGGATAATGCAATGAAGGACTATCAAAATGATCTTTTTGCACATTTAATTCTGTTGCTTTTTCATTCAAAATTCCGATGAAACCTTTACGTAAGCCGACCATAGATGGTGCACCATCAGTGCAATTAATTTTGACCATGGCAAGCCAAAACTTGTGAATACCTTTTGAACTTCAATAAAAGTATCCTCTCCTTAGTGTTCCTTTTAGCGGCTGTAAAGCAAGCAATTCCTTAGTAACAGTGAACTCCTTATCAACACCTCGAATAAATATAGCCAGTTGAGCTGTGCCAGACAAATCGGTGCTCTCGTCTAATGCTATGGAAAATGATTCAAAACCAGCCATACGGTCAGTCAATGTTGTTTTTATAGCATTAGCCATCATTTATATACGTCGAACAATAGTTCGTCTTGACAAACTAATTTTTTCAAATTCATTTTTCTTTTCAGGACACAAAATACCGCAAACTTCTAACATATACTCCTTGATAAATTCTCCTTCGGCAAATGGTTTTATTGCCTTTGCGGTAAGCTTCTGGATTTTGTCTGTTCTTAATTGTCCTGTCAGTGAGTGCAGCGTAGCATGCTTGGTTGAGTAATGCCTCTTTATATTGAATTCTTTCATTATTGAAATGGATTCATTACACAGCAAACAAATAGGCTTACCATTGTGAAAGATAAAAAAGGAATTCTTCAGGCCATTTTTCTTGAAACTGGCGACCCTCTGTATCTACTTTTCGTTTCTTTCCACCAGACATCATTTTTGTTCACTTTTCGTTCAATAAACTTAATAACAAACTATAGTTAGTAACCACTCAAGATGCACACAAAGTCACAAAGCAAGTTGACGACTCGAGCAGTTCGCTAGGATAGGGGAGATCAGCTCAAAGCGGCCACAGGAGGTAAAGCGGCCACGCTTAATATTTCGGTTATTTGTAAAGGCAGAGCGACATTGCCGCTCTGACGCATAGTGAACATCCCGCCCCGCCCCGCTCAGTGATGCGGTAGCGGTTGGGGAAGGCGCGCGCTTGTAGCGACAAAAATATTGGAATTGCACGTTTTATTAAAAAAATGCAAGGTAAATTCTTCCTGTTTTAATAATTTTTTTGTATATTTGAATGCTTATATTGTCCCGATGTCGTTGCTTATCTATTTAGCTTTATCTATGTTGTTTTATTCTGGAGTATGATAAAAAATGCGAAAGAAGATTATGTTTAAAACAGAACGGTTGCCAAAAGGCAAAGTGGATCGGGCAAAGCGGCCTATTGACCGCTTTGCCCTGAGTTAAATGATAGTTTTATATGATAATTACATAAAATATTTTTTTGGATGGTGAACAACTATAAAAGGAAAACTAACCAGGGGTCATGGGAAGAGACTACGATGGCGCGAGCTATTAAAGATGTTCAAGAAAATCGGGGTTCAGTCAAATTTGTAGCCAACAAATATGGTCTCCCTCGCACTACTTTAAGGAGACATTTAAAAACAGGATGTTCAACCAAGAAACTTGGTAGATTTACTACTGTATTTACGTTGCAACAGGAAGAAGAGCTATTGGAATACGTGTTCCACTTGGATAACCTGTTTTTTGGTATGACTAAAGAAGATTTCCTACAGCTAGTGTTTCAATATGCAGAAGCAAATAACATTCCACATCCTTTCACGAATGGAACCAGCGGACACGATTTTTATAAAGGGTTCATTAAGCGACATCCTGACTTGACTTTGCGACGACCAGAACCCACATCTATAGCCAGGGCCCGGGGCTTCAACAAACCTCAAGTATATAGGTTCTTTGACCTCCTTGAGGCTGAAATTGAGAAGCAACAAATTGATGCAATGCGTCTGTATAATATGGATGAGACTGGTATACAAACATCTTCCAACAAACCTCCTAAAGTTTTAACAAAAGTGGGTAAAAAGCAAGTGGGTCACATTGCTAGTACGGAGCGAGGAAAAACGACGACAGTTATTTGTTGTTGTAATGCTGCGGGATCCTTCGTACCACCTTTGATGATTTTTGCAAGGAAAAGAATGGCACCTAACCTTCTAGATGGAGCGCCGCCGGGTACCCAGGCAACTGTTAGTGATAATGGGTGGACCAACGGTACAGTGTTTTTGGAGTGGCTTCGTTTCTTCATAGATACAGTCCGTCCGACTGCAGAAAAAAAAGTTCTGCTCGTGATGGACAATCACGAGTCGCATAAATATTTACCTGCTCTAGAACTTGCGTCCAAGAATCATGTTATCTTTGTATCACTGGCACCACACACAACACATCGGATGCAGCCGCTAGATTTTTGCGTATATGGACCGTTAAAAACATATTTTGAACGTAGTGTAGCAACATTCCAAAAGACTCACGTCGGTCGAATAATCAATCAGAAAGATGTAGCCAATTTGTTTGGAACTGCTTATTTACGAGCGGCCACAACTCAAAACGCTGTCAGTGGTTTCGAAAAAACAGGACTGTGGCCTCCAAATAGATTTGTTTTTGATGATGCCGATTTTTTACCGGCTACAACTATCGAAAACCCACCACAGCATCAACATACATTGCCAGATAATCAAGACCACTCCAGAACTCCGTCTCCTTCCATCATTGACCAATTGATAATGGACAGAAATTACTCTCAAGTGTTATCATCTTCAGTTATTGAGCAATTTATGAGCAATGATCTAGTTCCAAAGACATTTTTCGCTGAAAATTTACAAGTTTCATCCTCAGTGACTAAAAGACCAGACATAGTAATTCTGGATAACGATTTACTCAATGCGGCTAACGCAATCACCCCTGATAATTTAAGCGAACCCACTCTGAATATAGATAAACCTATTACACCGCCTATAACGGGAACATCGTCGCCAATATCTAAATGTTACATAAGCCCTATAATTCTGAAACCATTGCCAAAAATGCCGCTAAATATTACTGGTCGACGCAGGAGAGCACAGCGAGCTGAAATATTAACAAGCACCCCTATTAAAGAGGAACAAAGAATTAAACTGACTAAAAAACGTAAAGGGGATGCTGACAAAGAGAAAAGAGTGATGAAGTCCTTCAAGGAAAATTTGTCTGGAAAAGCAGGATCATCGGGGATACAAAGAGAAACAAAAACGCGTGGAAATACTCTGAAAAAAAAACCAATGTCTAATAATGACAGTATGAAACGTAAAACTACAACCAAAAATCAAAATTACGTTTGCCTAATTTGTATGGAGCCATATGAAGATCCGCCTATAGAAGACTGGATTCGCTGTGATGACTGCCAGTTGTGGGCTCATGAAGCCTGTACGACATACTCCGGCATTGGAGCTTATTTCTGTGACAACTGCCAAGAAATCTGATCTCATTAAGTATTTTTAAGTTTACTGAGAAGAACAAAGTTTTATTGATATATTTTGACTATTTTTATTTTAGAAGAGTTGATTATTTTGTTTAAAAAAATGTTCTGATTATTGGAAGAGAATTACGAGAATTAATAGAAATTGTGTGATACTACTTTTAAATGTTATGAATAATAAGTTTAATTACTGCGTATTAAAAAAAAAATAGATTTAAGACTGAAGCTCTAAGCTATATAGATAGCAGTTTAAAGAATAGTTATGAAAATTTGGAGACTGAGACCAACTTGATACCACTTGTTAATTTGTTTTTAATAAATAACTTTTTTACTACATTTTTAGCATTCATTTTATCAAAAAATACATTTATATATAAGAAAAAAATACCATTTCGTGTGAACATTTGGGCTGGCCACGTTGCCCTTACCCCTATGGCCGCTTTAGGCGGGCCCTCGGGCAAAGCGGTTTTTTGACAGGTTGTCGTAATATGTGAATCATGAGCTAATTTTAAGATTTGGGTCAATATGAATAATACATAACAGAAATATAATAAATGCACTATCTGGTAGTACATTTTTTATTTTTAAATATATAATATTTCGTCTTTTTTTTTAATTGACAGTTAAGGTGGCCGCTTTGAGCTGACCTCCCCTATCGCTTGTCCAAGTTATCACCTCGGTAGGTCAAATAGAACTGAATTAACGTTCGGGCCATCCACCCGCTTATATAGGCAAAATGAAGGAATAATCTAGAATAAACTAGTTTAGAATAATTGAGAAGCAATAAATCTTTTGATGTGTCGCCCTTGATGCGACAAAACTCAAAGAATTTGATCGAGCAAGCTGAGTGGCGGCGATCATCAAAGAGTGAGACGGCAAACATAAAAGGATTCGATGTTTGCCGCCTCACTGTCACTCCCGTGAGTATAAGTACCTAATGTAATATTTTTTTAATTGGGTTTTTTCAAAATGTCTCGAGGGCCGGATCATATCTTACAGCGGGCCGGATTCGGCCCGCGGTCTGGTTGTTGCCCATATAATGTATGGTATAAATCATCGAATAACGGAAGAAAAGGCCTAAGTTTATTTAGTAAAAATCTTAAATATAGTACAAGTATTAAACTTAATTCCGTTGTCTGGTACCCGTAACACAAGTTCTTCGAGAACTTATGGGACCAGATTGACGTGGTGTGTAAGCGTCCATGGATATTTAATTATAGATGCAGACATATTATTTTACATAGCAGTTATATTGTTTAAAATAATATTTAATCTATCGGTACTTATTTTCTGCAAGTTCTACGCAACAATTTTTGTTAATAAAGTTACGTGAAAAAAACATAATAAATGTGTTGATATGACTACATAAAATTATTTTATAATTACATAAGACATATAGTAGTATGGATTAAATTATAATATTATGTAAATCCCTGTTGTTGAATTCAACACAAAATTTAATTGAGCGAAGTATATATAATAGTAGTTATATTAATTTAATTAGCAGGTAGCAGGTTGGCATATTTGCTCCATTGAATGTACTATCGAACAAGTTGCCGATCGACCAGGCATAAGATGAAAATCGCGTAACAGCGCCCTTGAATCGTGCGCACGCACTCACGTGTAAACACGTAGATCAATAATTAATTTATAGGTCATCCTGGATTCCGAATTATATCAGGAATAAATAAAATTGAAGCGTCTGTTTGTAATTTCAAATTAATAGCTTTGCACCTGAATCCTGATGCATATGGTAGTATATACGGTACATACACCACCAAAATAAATTTTTAAATAGTCTTGTGGGTTTTTAAGGACGAGTTTTTCTAAAATTTACTTCCTAGTTCTTGGCTACCTCTCGGCGTGATAAATTGAGTTTTCCAGATATTTCCCCCGGCGAGCGCAAGGCTGGGTGCAATACACCCAACCTGTTATCGTAGAGGGCTACGACCTCTTGGTTTTTTCGTATCCTTCTTACGCTTAAGTGGTGATAATAATAATACAGCAACAATTCTTATATTCTCCTTTATTGGTGCTTAACACAGATACGTATTACATATGAGATATGCCTAACAAAAACGTATACACTATGTATAGCGTTTTGGCTAACTGAAATAAACTAACTAAATAGGCTGTCCCTGTGACATCTGTCAATGTGATATTGACAATTATATTTCTTAAAATACTGTTGACATTGTGCAACAGGTATATTTTCTATTTCGTATATCAAAATGAGTTGTCCATCTGAGTAGAGAGGGGGGGAGGGGTGGGGGGTAAGTAAGAGTTGCGTTTCACGTTGAAGTTGTCCGCCGACTGATGAGGTGTTCAGAAGGATTTCAATTTGCGCCTGGGTGTGTTACACCCACCTTACGCTTCGTGTTACAAATTAGAGTAAACATTTTTTGATTTATATTCGTTATTTATTTTAGTTTTTTTTTTTTAATTTATATTTTAGTCAAATTATTAACATGTCATACGAAGAAAACTAAATCAGATTATAAAGTCTTTTCAAATCAGCTGATAATGATAATTCTTGTGATGATTCCTTTTGTGACTTCGAAATTGATGTTGGTTCTTTATATATATATATATATATATATATATATATATATATATATATATATATATATAACGATTGCATTTATAGAACATACTGTGGACATTGCGCTGAAACTGAAGATGATTATGAGAAGTCTAGTATAATTTTAGACCTCATTTGTTTCCAAATTTCATCAACTATAAGGAAAAATTATTCGTTTTGTTTTTTTTAAGTTTACTTTTAATAAATAATAATTCTATGTGTTACGCTATGTTTAAGTATATAATTTCGTATATAAAGATTAAAATTTATTTGTTTGCTTTATTTTTTCCTGTCAATCAGTTCTTATTTATTAAATAATCAAATTTAGTAAATAAAAACATAAATAAAATATTATGAATACATTAAAATGTCTAGTCCACTAGATGGGTGTGCTGCACCCACCTTACGCTCGATGTAACACATATGAACCTTGCGCTCGCCGGGTTAAAAAAACGAATTTCAATCCCAACAATCCCAACAACAAAACAAAACAAACAAACAAATCCCCCCTTTCCCCCCGTGTCTACTTTATCTTACAACTAATTATTGTTTTTAATATTTTTATTTCTAATTTTCATTATTTAGAATAGTAACAATGCAATGGAATCTACATCACGGTTGCTTGGATTGGTGCCCTGACTTCTGAGTTCTAAGCTCCTGAGTCATTGTCAAAAGTATCGACCAGACAGCATTTATAAATAAGTAAACAACATGTTCAACGTGGTGTTTGTTTATAGACTGCTAACGTGAATATGACCCGCGTGTGAGGAGATCCGATATGGCAACTGTCACAAACACAGTCCAAGGTTCACTTCCTGGATTTACTTGAGACGAAGATTTATTATTATGAATATAATTTTTTTGTGAAAAGATTTTTTTGCGCTACCTTGTAACATTTTGCGAAAGGACTAAGATTGAAAGTGCTCTAAAAATTAGGTAACCGTGCCTCATCTAGGATAATCGTGGGTAGCAAATGCCAAATGCTACGTTCACGGGAGTAAAGCTCCCTTGAGTCACATGACCACCAAAATATCGCAACTTGGCAGAATGATCATCTGCCGGCTGCGATATCGCACCCGAATTAGGTATCTATAATAAAGATTATCGATTTTATAGCCAGATTATGTTTGTATTAAATGCCGCCGTGACAAGATAAGGATCAGGTAAATTCGGTATAAAACCCTGGACTAGTGTCATTCCGCATCGAGTGATCAACCTAAACAGTAAGTATTTTATTAATGGTTTATTGATAGATTAAGTAACTCTTGACTTATTTTAAATTTTAAGTAGGTCTTGAGTATTTGTTTTACTTAAATAGTAGCTACTACCTACTGTAAAAACAATTTTTTTTTAGTAACCCCCGAATTGTCAAGCAGTGAGCGAGATGCATCATCATCATCGGCATCACTGTTTGAATCCTCTCTAAAAACACTCTCGATCATGCCAGGTTTCAAACAAAAGAAACTATATCAAAATCAGTTCGTCCATTTGGGGGCTACGATGCCACGGACAGACACATACACACACAGACAGACAATCATTATAATCATTATATCACCTCTGTTTTCGTCGGGGGTTAAAAATAAATTAACATGCAAGTTTTTTTTCTATATGTATACCGTGTTCTGTATTTTTTGTATTTAAACGTAAGACTCAGACCAGACTCAGACAAAATCAGCTCCTTGGTGATTTTCTACCTTTTTCATAACTTATGTTTTACCAACGTTTTGCAGAATCACCATGAAATTCTTCGTAGCGTTCCTCGCAGTCTGCGCTTTGGCCGCGGCCAGTCCCGTCCACAAGCCTAACGACGCTAGCGCCGCTGAGCTGGAGGCCATCATCGCCGCCATCCAGAGCCCCAACACCGACCCCGGAACCGCTGCCCTTTTGGAACAGCAGCTCCAGGACATACTCGACAGCCTCAAGCCCGAATATGAGTCAATCGTCGTCGGACCCGCTGTTGTTGACGACTTCGAGCAAATCTCCGTCGGCCCCGCCATCATTGATGATTCCGTCGTTGTCGGGCCCGCTGTTGTCGAGGAGGCCACCCCCGCCCCCGCCCCCGCCCCCGCTAGCGCTGCCTTGGTCCAGATCATCATCAACGTCGCCGGCTCCGGCATCTCCGCCAGCCCCGTAGTCGTCGAGGAGAGCCCAGTTGAGATCGTCAGGCCCACCCCAGCCCAGACCCCCGAGGTTATCGTCCCCGAGCCCGTGATCGTCGTCCCCGAGGTGATCGTGCCTGAACCAGTCATCGTGGCCCCCATCTTCCCCGAACCCGCCCTCGCCCCCGAAGAACTAAACTAAGATGTCACATTATTTTGATATAAATGTAAATAAATACAATAAGTAAAATATATAATATCGTATTCTTACTTTTTAGACGTAATATGTTACCTAAGCCATTAATTATTTTAGTCAAATACATTTGACTGCAAAGCTGGATGTGTGAGTGAAAGCAGGAAATAAATATACCCTATACAGTTTGATCGTCTAGGTCAGGGGTCTCCAAAATTTCCAGCCTTAGGGCCATACTGATTACTCCAGTAAGTTCCGAGGGCCAAAACCATATTATCATTGTTGCCGGTGGTAAAAAGTGAAATAGTCCACTGATGAAAAAAAAAGTTCGAAAAAGTACGCAACGCTTAAAAAAGGCTGCAAATCGAACTAAAGTCCGCAAAACGGCAACACTGCATATTATTAATTTTCCTGTCATTATCTGTAATTTCTAGATTAGTCGTAGAGTACGAGCCATGAGGAGTAACGTGACACGACATCTGGTGGACACAAGCGGAAATAGGTAGTACCTTCTATCGCTAACAGATGTCGCTAATAGCACGTACAGAATAATCTCGTTGGTTCGAGAAAGTTCTGGTGTCATCCACTCACTTCTAGATGGCAGTAATTGGAATATATAAGAAGGCTAGTGGCGCAACCACAAGTCAGTTCCTATGACACTGTTGTGAAATAAAATAGTGCGTACCTCCTTAAAACGTGTTTGTGCGTGTTTAAGTTTAAGACATCTTTGTAACAGTTTTTTGATTTGAATTGTTGCTTTTGTGTGTGATTTAGTAGTATGGAAAAGAAGCGAAAAATTGATAGTGAATGCAGAAAATTCAAAGATCAGTGGAATATTCAGTATTTCGTAATTGAGTCCAGTAACAAGGCGCTATGTTTGATTTGCAATGAAAGCATAGCCGTTCTCAAGGAATATAACATTAAACGTCATTATGAAACAAAACATTTTCAAAATTACTCAAAATATACAGGAAGTTTTCGGACAGAAAAATTCGAAGCTATGAGCGCGGATTGAAATCGCAGCAATCTTCATTTACAAAATTCAAAACTGAACAAGAGGCTGCAACTCGTGCCAGCTTTCGTGTGGCTCTTGAAATTGCAAAACGTGGAAAACCATTCACCGATGGAGAAATGATCAAAGAATGCATAATTGCAGTAGCCGAAGAAATGTGCCCTGAAAAGGTAAATTTATTAAAAACTGTCAGTATGTCAGCAAACACTGTGGCTCGAAGGGTAGAAAACATCTCTGAAAATATATCCCCTCAACTGTTCGACAAAAATGGACATGTTGAGTGGTTTTCTTTGGCCTTGGATGAGTCAACGGATGTGTCAGATACTGCTCAGGTGTTGATTTATATTCGAGGAGTAGATAAATGCTATGAAGTGCATGAAGAAATTCTTGATGGCACAACTACTGGTACAGATATTTTTAAAGGAGTTGAAATGGCCATTAATCAAAAGAACCTTCGATGGAAAAACTTGAAATGTATTACAATTGATGGAGGCAAAAACATGAGTGGGAAAGATAAAGGAGTGGTCGCTCTTGTGTCAAAGGCTGTAGAAAATGACGGTGGTTCAAAACCATTAGTCTTACATTGTATCATTCATCAACAGACTTTGTGAGGAAAATGTTTGGATATGTCTGAAGTTCTGAAACCAGTCATATCAACTGTTAATTTTATCAGATCTTTTGGGCTGAATCACCGACAATTCCGACAATTTATTGAAGAGATTGGAGAAAATGACTTACCTTATCATACTGCCGTACGTTGGCTTAGTTGTGGGAAAGTCCTTCAGCGCTTTTTTGAACTTCGAGCAGTGATCGATTTTTTTTTGAATGAAAAGCATCGCCCTCTTACTGAATTACAAAACTACGCATGGCTGTGGAAGTTGGCATTCTATGTTGATTTGACAAAACATGTGAACGAACTGAATTTGAGATTGCAAGGAGAAAACCAGCATCTTCCTGATTTATACACTAATATCAAATTATTCCGGAAGAAATTGATACTGTTTCAATCACAACTTCGAAGTATTTGTTTTTTACATTTTAAAACATGTGAAATATTCAGCCACACCACTGAGACTGAGTTTCCTATCGTTTTTGCAATCGAAACTTTGAGTGCTTTGAAAATAAATTTTGATACTCGTTTCTCGGACTTTGATGCCATGACTTTCAAATGGAAATGATTGATCTACAGTGCAGATATAATTAATAACAAATATCAAAACTCATCTTTGTTGGAATTTTATAAGGGTAAGGTATAATTTGCATAAATTTGCTCGTGGGCTGTTTTCTGTTTTTGGTACTACTTATTTGTGTGAGAAGACCTTCTCCAAAATGAAGTACACAAAAAATGCTTACAGATCTAAATTAACTGATGAGCATCTTAAATCTCGTTTAATAATTGGAACAAGTAAAATTAGTCCACAACTACAAACTATTGTCAGTGGAAAATCTCAATTACATAAATCTCATTAGTATTTCAATGTCATTATGCTTGTTATAAGTTATGTTTTTATTTAAAATGTATAAAATGTTAGTTGGATTCATTTCAATAATTTGTTAGTTATTATATACTGAAGTTAAATTTTCTGCATATTATACATATTACATGTCTTTACTCATTACAATTCTGTGTTTCTTTATCCAACTTATCACAAAAACAATAACAATAAGCTTACAACAATGTTATGAGTAGTTAGCCCATGACCATATCAATGTAGATGTCATATTAATAATTATTGCACATAAAATTAGAATACTTCAGTAAACTAAATTTAATTTGCTATAAAAATATGTTCTCTAAAAGGAGTTTTCAAGTATGCTAGCTCTCCGCGGGCCGGACAAAATCTGTCCGCGGGTCGGATGTGGCCCTCGGGCCGTAGTTTGGAGACCCCTGGTCTAGGTAATAAAAACCAGTAATAGGATCCTTTTGATTTTGATTTTTTGACAGCCGTGGATCTTTCACTATCGTTCAAGGTAAGGCCCAAATCAAAGATGACTCAAAGAGCTGCAGGCCGCTTCCCTGTCTAGTTTGGGGAATGTCCGCACTTACCAGTTACCATTAGGCAATACAATACAAGTCTATAAGAATTTTAAGAAAATAAAGTAAATTGTTAATAATAATTTACAATTGAGAAAATAGCAATAGAGCAAAACAATGGGATCGTTTACGCTCCATACATAGTTTGGGCGCCGCGCCTATATAAAGAGTGTCTAGCGGAATTTTTTTAACTTCAAACTGCAGTTATCGAAATAATAGCTGGGTGAGGTGAGCGGGAGGGGTACCATTGAAAGCGCACTACTTGCGGATTTGTTAGTAGCTATGAGTCACTGGACAGGAGCGCACCGCTTGTTCGCGGTTGAGCAATATCTAAAGAATGGTGAATCGTTGGTTCGCGCGCGTCGAACGTTTTGTACTCATTTTAATATTCGGCGTTTAAGTGACGGGCCAAGCACGCAACTTATTTGGTCGTGGGTACAAAGATTTAGGCAAGAAGGGACAACGCTCAACAGAACTCTTCCAGGACCATCAACATCAGCAGCAACGCCCGAACGTGTGTCTGAAGTTCGAAATGAAATCATTAGAAATCCACGCAAGTCGATTAGGAAAATTGCAGCCTCCACAGGAATCAAAAAGTCAACAGTGCATGTTATTTTGAAGAAGAAATTAAGACTCCATCCATACAAAATGCAAATTGTTCAGGGTCTCAATGAAAGCGACTATCCTTTGCGAGAAACCTTCGCAAGAACAATGCTGGAACGCTTTCGAACACCTACCACGTTGGGAAACATTTTGTTTAGTGACGAAGCACATTTCCATATTGATGGATATGTAAATAAACAGAATATGAGATACTGGTGCCCGAACAACCCAAGAGAACGCCACCAGAAACGTTTACATTGCTTGAAAACCACAGTTTGGTGTGCCATTTCGGCTAGCGGTGTAATTGAGCCCTATTTTTTTAACCAAGGAGAAACAGTCACTGCTCCGGTGTATTGCCGTATGATAGACGAATTTCTGGTACCGCAATTGCAGCTGTATTCAGGTTACAACAATAGGACACAACTTCAGCAAGACGGTGCCACTCCGCATACAGCTAGGGTGTCGGTGTCGGTGTCGAAGTTAAGAACAATTTTTCCAAATAAACTGATCAGCAAGTACGGAGACATCTCATGGCCGCCCAGGTCGCCCGACCTCACGCCCTGCGATTTTTTTCTATGGGGTTAACTTAAATCGAAGATTTATGAGAACAATCCCCGGACAATTCAAGCCCTGCAGGCCAATATTCGCCGTGAAATTCAAAGCATTACTCCAGAGCTTTGCCGTCGCGTGATTGCAAATGTAAGGGTCCGACTACAGGAGTGCGTACAAAAAAACGGTCATCATTTAGATGATATAGTGTTTAAGAAATGAAATCCGCATTAATGTAGTACATTTTGTTTTAATAAAAATAAATAAAATCTGTGTAGTTTTTTGTGTGAAATTTCAAAGTTGAAAATTTTCCACTGGACATCCTTTACATATAAGTGCCGGCCAAGGCTTGTATATAAGTGTGGCGCGGTTGATGGCGGATGATGGAATTTATTTTTATTATCGCGAGCCAAACCAAATATCTATTAATTTCAGTCGTGGGCCGGGTTCAACCCCTTGTCGGGCTTGTCGGTAGGATGTCCATCACTGTCTCATGTCTCTATAGGGCTCAAGCTCTAGGCTCTCTAGACTGTACACAATCGACATTTACTTAATATTCGTCAACGCCATTTTCGATTTGAATTACCTAATTCACGCATTATTAAAAAAAAAACTTATTGTCCAAAGACTAGTGACTAAAAGTCTAGACTCTAGAAGATGTTTTCAAATACCACATATCTAGGAAATATAAAATAGAAATAGAAAAATAGAAATTCTTATTTTAGCCAAAAAACGCTAAAGAACTTTCTGTATATCTGATATGTGTCCATGGCAAGTTCAATTTTTATATAAGTTATCAATCACTAGATGTTGCCGCGACTTCTTGCTAGCAACGCATCCGACAGATATTGTATGGGCACAATATATATAGTGACTTTGTCTGAAGTAATCCAAGCATATGCTAGCAAAAATTAAGATTTTACACCTGGATCCAAAAGCACTGAACAGAACTCCTCAGTCTTTAAAGATACGCGTTTGAAAATTTCGACATTGTTTAAAGGACTAAGCGTAAGGGGTAAGCATAATATGCCAGTGCCTGGGAGACCTTATACCGATAAAATAATAATAAATAATAAGAATCACAACAATATTTATCTTACCGGGATTCGAACCGTGGTGGGTTCGAATTTCCATACGATGCATAAATTATACGTAGGTACCTACGCATACCAAGCCGACAATCAGACTGACGTAAGAGAGTCGAAATTATTGATAATATATTGTAGCACGATTATATTGCTAAAAAAAAGCAGTTTCTAAGGGATAAGACCTAGTTAGATCGATTTTTCTCCGCCAAAACTTCCTGCATTTCACTCCTAGATTTCATGGTAATACTTGTAGGCGTTGTCGAGATACCGATTATATACAGCGTGTCCCAAAACTCAACGATAATCTGGGACCGGATGAATGGGCAAGTTACACCAGTTCCGGGAAAAATAAAATAAAAATTCCATATCACTCAGTTCAGCGATAATAGACAATTTTGTAAAAACGTCGAAATTCGACACCCTTGGTCGCATTTTCAAGTCCTGTGATCACCAATGTCACAATTTCGCTGTGATTTTTTTAATTTCGAGATCTTCATTAACGATGCTATTAATCGCAACTACGAATTAATGCATAAAACATTGGTAATTTAATAAAATAAGTTAAGTTTTAGTGAGTCATGGTTCACAAAAATATTGTTAGTTAACTTTGACACTTCATTTTGAAAAAAAAATGTACTACACTACCTTTGGCAAGTTATTTCAAAAGATGGCGCATTTAATCAAGATTTCAAAATAGTGCAACACTACTACTTTTCTTGCCATTAAAATTTTTATTTCTCATTTTTTTCAAATTGAGCTCATTTCAAAAATAATAATTGATACTTTTTTGTATTAACAGATCGGGGTCTCGAGTGTGTGTAATGAACAAAAGTGATAGAATGAGATAGATAGTGACGCTGACAGTCTGTCTCACTCTAGAGCGAGACAGATTGATATTCGACTTTTAGAATGAGCGCGACGGATAGTGACGCTTGAGGGGTCGTCCGTTCACAACATTTAGTACGCATCGTTTCTTCGTCTACTACGCATCTCTCGTATTCGTGTAACCATCGTACTAACGACTTTGGCTTGTGTTACTTTGGACTTGATACTGTATCCGTACTGACGACTTTGGCTTGTGTTACTTTGGACTTGATACTGCATCCGTACTGACGACTTTGGCTTGTGTTACTTTGGACTTAATACTGCATTCGTACTGATGACATTGGCTTTGGTTTTCTGGACTTTGTGCTGTGAAAATAGTTTGTGAACAACATGCCGGATCTGTACACAGTACAAGAATATGCAAATATGCATCTTATCTACGTTGAATGCCGTTGTAATGCCTCTGCCGCAGCCAGATTGTATCGCGAGAGATACCCCAATGTGCAGCGTCACCCAGATTATCGCGTATTCCAAAATGTGCACGCGTCATACTCGGAAGGATGATTGCCCAGTGTTCGTACGTCCGGTGGAAGACCGCAAAGAGACTATGACGACGTAGGTTTGAATGAAATTCAAAATGACCCCAGCACTTCAGTACGTGCGATAGAACTAGCAACGGGAGTACCGAAAGTAACTCTCATCGAATTTTAAAACGATACGAATTTCATCCGTATCATGTGCAATGCGTCCAGAGTTTGTTACCACGAGATTACGCACCTAGAATTGATTTCTGCAGGACAATGTTAGTGAAAATTCGTGAAGATCCTGAATTCCTAAACAAAATTTTATGGACCGAAGAATCTACATTTAAAAGAGACGGTTATTTAAACTTACACAACCTTCATGAATGGCACGTCGAAAATCCGCATTTAATGCGTGAAGACCGATCCCAATACCAATTCAAAGTAAACATGTGGACTGGAATTTTAAACGGACGAGTAATTGGACCATTTGAGCTAACTCAAAATTTTGATGGCGCCACCTATTTGCATTTTCTTCAAAACGATTTGCCAAATTTGTTAGAAGACGCACCGCTCAGTATTCGCAGAGAAATGTGGTTTCAGCAAGATGGTTGTCCGGCGCACTATGCTCGGGCTGTAAGGGATTATTTGAACGCTGATTATCCTGACAGATGGATCGCACGCGGTGGCTCAATTTTATGGCCTCCTCGTTCCCCCGATTTAAAATCCAGTTGATTTTTTTACTGGGGATGCATAAAAGAAAAAGTCTATTCGAAACCAATACAAAATCTATCAGAACTTTGTCAAAAAATTGATGCAGCGTCAGAAGAAATAAATTCAAGGAATTTGGCACGACTGGTGCAAAGGTCTTTTGTAAGGCGTTGCAGAGCCTGTATTCGTGCCGGAGGCAAACAATTCGAACATTTACTGTAGTTTAAGGAGAATAATTAAATAAAAAGTTTTACGACGGTTCGTTCATTGTTTTATCAATTATTATTATGTTTTTTTACAATAAGATTGGTTATTAACTGACTCAATTACCTCTTTACTAAAAATAATAATTTTATTTCAGACCAGAAACAAAAAATATCAAATTTTAGTAACAAAAATTCCTAATGTTGAGTTGTTCAAATTGAGCTCAATTTGAAAAAAAATGAGAAATAAAAATTTTAATGGCAAGAAAAGTGGCTAGTGTTGCACCATTTTTAAATCTTGATTAAATGCGCCATCTTTTGAAATAACTTGCCAAAGGTAGTGTAGTACATTTTTTTTTCAAAATGAAGTGTCAAAGTTAACTAACAATATTTTTGTGAACACTAAAACTTAACTTATTTTATTAAATTAACAAAGTTTTATGCATTAATTCGTAGTTGCGATTAATAGCATCGTTAATGAAGATCTCGAAATTAAAAAAATCACAGCGAAATTGTGACATTGGTGATCACAGGACTTGAAAATGCGACCAAGGGTGTCGATTTTCGACGTTTTTACAAAATTGTCTATTATCGCTGAACTGAGTGATATGGAATATTTATTTTATTTTTCCCGGAACTGGTGTAACTTGCCCATTCATCCGGTCCCAGATTATCGTTGAGTTTTGGGACACCCTGTAGATCGTCTCGTTTAAAGTATAAGATTATGTAACTTCCAGTAATCATCATCATCATCTTATATACAATCCCTAATGGAAGCTTTGCGCGTATACAATTATACATTCGATAGTTTATTTTGAAAGTTTTTAAAATGTGTTAATTATAATATATAATATAACAAATCATTTATTATAATATACTGACTGGTGAGTAGTTATAATATTTAAAATATGCTTATTATTTTACTTATTAGAATTTCTTCCGCCGCGACGTGAAGATACTACACCCCACGCTTTTTTACAATAATAAACATTTATTTTTCATTTACACTATTCTTAATCCAAATTTATTAATGTTTTTTTAATTTTTTGTTAGATTTTCTATAAAAGCGTGTTTTTTTAATTTTTTTAAACTATAATTTATTTTTTGCTTTTTAGTACGATTTTCCAAAGAGTAATCCTGGAACTGCACGCATGCGTAGTTCGCGCACTAGTTCTATCTCTCTTACTCTCATGCAAAGGATGCGGAAAGAAATTGATGAATCCTGGCGAATTTAATAAGGATAATCGGATATTTTAATCGAATTATTGCATTGTCATTGGTCTTTGACAGGTGTGCAAAGTTTGAATTAAATCTGATCGTTCAAAGTAGGACAAAATCGAGCCCAAAGGAGTCGGTTACAAACAAACAAACAAACAAGCAAGCAAACAAACATACAGGTGAAACTAATAAAAGCGTTATGAAAAGGGAAAAAATATTTTTTTTAAACAAAAACTTAAACCGAGTTCCTAAGTAAAAATACACAAAAAATTTGTATAAAATAAATCTTATTTTCTTAATAATTCCACTTTTAAATTCGGCTATAATTTTAACTATTTCTCTACTCAATCTTCATAATTTTGAAATCGGTACAAGCCAACTTAAACGTGAGCTCTAAATGTAAAATAACGATTTATCAGGATATTGTTTGGGCTCGAAAGATTAATGATGTGTATGGCGGCGGTGTCGCAAAAGAAAACACAGTGTGTTTTTGGTTCCAACGTTTTCGTTCTGGAAATTTCGACTTGCAGAACAAGCCCCGTGGACGGCCGGAGACCAAAGTTGATAATGAAGAATTGAAGGGTATTGTAGAAGCGGATCCATCGCAAACCACGTCCGAGTAAGCTGCAGGCTGCGGTGTTAGTGATAAAACTGTTTTAGTCCACTTGAAGCAAATTGGGAAGGTGAAAAAGCTTGAAAGGTGGGTACCTCATGAATTGAGTGCAGCAAACCGACAAACGCGCATCGAGTGCTGCGATACATTACTCAACCGGCACAATAATGAAGGGATTTTAAATCGAATCATTACCTGTGATGAAAAGTGGATCCTGTACGATAATCGGAAACGCTCATCGCAATGGCTGAACCCAGGCGAACCAGCCAAAGCCTGCCCCAAGCGAAAATTGACTCAGAAAAGTTACTTGTGAGCGCTTGGTGGACTAGTGCCGGTGTCGTTCACTACAGCTTTCTTAAATCTGGCCAGACGATTACGGCAGATGTCTATTGCCAGCAACTGCAAATCATGATGGAAAAGCTAGCTGCTAAACAACCGAGGTTGGTCATTCGCTCTAGGCCACTGCTGCTTCAGGACAACGCTAGACCACACACTGCACAACAGACATAAGACAGCTACCAAATTAGAGGAGCTTTAATTGGAATGTCTAAGACATCCACCGTACTCCCCGGACCTTGCTCCAACAGATTACCATATTATTCGAAATTTGGATAATTTCTTGCAAGGGAAAAAATTCAACTCCGATGGGGCAGTCCAAAGCGCCTTCAAATATTGTATTGATACCTTTCCGAATGTTTTTTTAGTAATGGAATCAATAAACTACCTATGAGATGGCAAAAGTGCATAGATAGCAATGGTATTCACTTTGATTAAATAAATATATTATGTTTAAAAAAATCGACTTTATGTTCCTCCTTTACAAAACGCCAATTTCATATGTTATGACCTAATATAAAGACATGATCATTCGAACACGGGTTCGAAGAACATTAATTTCAAGAGAAATAATTCAAAATTGTAAATTAACCTTCATAAAAGTAATTTATTTAAGATTATTATAACTATGTTTCCTTATATCCAACTATCCATTACGTTATTTATTGAGCAATTACAGCGGGGATGGGGAAGATGGGGTTGACGACAACGGGCTCGGGTACGATCACAGTCTCAGGGAAGGTGATCTCAGGGGCCACGATGACGGGCTCGGGCACGATCACCTCGGGGACAACGATCACGGGCTCGGGCACGATGGCGGGCTCGGGGACGACGACAGCTTCGGGAGTCTGGGCTGGGGTGGGCCTGACGATCTCCACTTGGCTCTCCTCGACGGCGACGGGGCTGGCGGAGATGCCGGAGCCAGCGACGTTCACGATGATCTGGACCAAAGGAGCGCTGGCAACGGGGGCGGGGGCAGCTTCCTCGATGACAGCGGGGCCAACAGCGATGGTATCGTCAACGATGGCTGGGCCGACGGAGATTTGCTCGAAGTCGTCGACGATAGCTGGTCCAACGACGATTGGTTGGTAGTTGTCAACGATAGTGGGTCCAACAACGATGGGCTGGTAGTTGTCGACGATGGCAGGTCCGACTGCAATTGGTTCGTAGCTGTCGACGATAGCGGGTCCTACGGCGATTGGTTCGTAGCTGTCGATGATGGGCACAGGACCGGCGACGACGGGGATGTTGCGGGCAGGGCCAGCCACGGCCACGGCGACCACGGCGGCAACAGTCAACAGGAATTTCATTTTGTCTGCAAAATAAAATTTGGATATGAAATCAAAGATAACGGAAATTTTAGCCTCTATACTTGGAATTAAATGCCTAAATAAATTATAGGCTGTTATTTTTATAAAAGGTAATAAAACTACGGAAAACGAACTATTATTATTGAAACTCAGGAACTAATTGTGTATTTATTTTATTAGAAACTCAACATTGAAAAACATATTTTGTAACTAGTTTGATGTTTGTTACTAAATGATAACATGCAGACAAGGAAGTTAAGGGCTAGTAGATGATTATAGTTTTAGTTACTAGAATAAGATTTGTAATTAAATAAAAAAAAATATGGCTTAGAATTTAACTAGATAATAAAGTAGAGACCAGACAGGTTTATTAAAAGAATTAAAATACTCACGATTTTGTTTTTGCTTTGATCACAAAAATATGATGACATGTTGCTAAAATGTTTGTTATATACTTTGTTTTATCAGAGATAAACAAGGAAGGCGAAAAAGATTTTCGATTAGTAATAAATTTTTATTGAACCTCAATAAATGATACGATGCGAATTCGGTACGTGATTAGTCTCGGAAATACTTCGTGTTTTGGGCCATTTACAATAATCAAGAGCGTCATGATCTCGGCATCATTGATTAAATGTACTATGTGTACCCGGGAGTAGTTTTATTCCAAAAAATCAAGTCATAAAAGCCAATTATACTTTTATTTCAAATCGATAGACTACATTCATACACATCTAAAAATATGGTTTCTAAATAACTGTTTAATCAGAATAAAAACACAAAATGAAAGTTGATTGATTGCAACAAAATTACAAAAACCAATTTTCGTCTGCCATTTTCGTCCGTCTGATGATTCTCATCATTTGGAAAATCATGCTGGTAGGTATCGTGTATTAACTACCGACGTAGCCACTGTAAAAGTAGCTGTAACTATTGTCCACACAGGCTCTGCAAGATGAATGTACCTAGTCATTGAGGTATAAAATATATGGAGTGGCTCTTATAGTTCTATAAAGTGCATTTCATCGAATAGATCCATTGCCGTAAAGTTGGCACTACTGGGCACTGTCTGTCAGAGATATAAACACGCGAAGACGCTTCTGCTGATTTTAGTGATTTTACTCATGCCCAAAACGTTGAATAGGGGTGAAACGAGAATGGGGATGAAGGTGAAGGACTTTTGTGAACGTGAAAAACGTAACGGTTGGCCGGTAATTCCGTTTAGATGTGTTCAAGCTCGCGTTGCCGCTTTAACAGGTCAGCTAAATAGGGTTACCAGCTGCAGGTAATAATTTACTCGTTCAGTGTGTCAGAATCTAAGTTTATTATTAATATATGTATATTATATTAATTGTTAGAGCAATATAGGTGTACAGCGTCTTTTTATATTTCGTGTATTAAACTAAATCATTTTTTAGGTATATCCGACAAAACCGTCTCCAAAATCACCAAAGAATGTGAGGTAGCAGCCAGCAAGTTAACAAAGGTGACACCACGTAAAAGTGGTCCTCGACCTTAACGAGTCGAACTGGATGACTTTGAACGGTGTGCCATAAGGCTTAAAATTCACGAATTTTATGCCGTAAGAAAGGGTTTGCCTACCCTCACAAAGTTATGGCATGAAATGCGAAGTGACATTAATTTTCAAGGAAGCCGTACTACTTTGTGGAGAATTATTAAAGACATGGAGTTTTTCTTTAAGAAATGTACTATATACTAATGTAATGTACCAAGAGGAAGGTACTGATGGAGAGACATGACATTGTTGCAAATATGCGAAGTGTGGTGTTACACAATACGGTGTTGTGTTCAATAAAGGTAAAGTCTCCCAGAATAAAACTATCCTCAGCATCGAAAACTTTTTTGGATGTCGGTTAAAAGATAGTTGCGATTGATAAAAGTAGTTAAATATACAATGTCATTAGTAAAATCAGTTTTTTATTTACGTATAAGTTATTGTAAAACTTACAAAAATTTAAAATATCGATACTGTTCTATACACATAATCCCAACTCTACTTCGGCAGCCATTTTTCGTTCACAATCAGCTGATAAATTGTACACGTTTTTGTCATACCTAGGGCAAGCCCATTGTATTTTTAGGTCATTGACCTAGTCTCCCATAAGGATCAAGTGTCACTCTCCTCCCGTACCTATTTAGTTAGGTAATATTTTCTAATTAAGTAAATACAACTTTCCTTTAAACAAATATTGTATTTAGTTATAAATACAAATGCTTTATTTTCGAAAAATAAATTTACACAGCAGTTATGACGAATCCCCAAACTAGGTGTAGCCTGGGGGGCCTTTCCTGTCTTGTCCATTCACGACAATGCAAATGTTCCAAAAAGGGGATTGACATACAGTGTAATAAATATTTTTTTAACAGAGACGAGTTAAATGTAGGAAATCAAGATTACTCTGATGTAGCAGATTATGCATTAGGAACACATAAAATCTTAATACTAAAGTGGAGAGTGAGTGATTGTGTGTGTGTGACGTACGTGTATTTGTGTGTGTAAGTTAACCAGGCAGTAACCCTTAATATGTTTTCGGCTTCCTCATATGAACTAGTAGTGCTCTAGTAATAAGTTTCTTTGATTTTTGAAGGGAGCACCTTTCGAAGTGATATAATTTAATTAGCTTATTGTAAATAAGTGGGAAAAGAAACGTCCCAAAACGCTGCGCGAAGGAAGTTTTTACAGTCCTTGGAGGTACCTTGAATGTTCTCTTTTTAAACGGAGTATGATAATCAGAAAGAATAATGCAGAACTGTACCGATTTGTGAACAGCGACCCCTGCCCTCAAAATATAAAACTTTGACAAGGTTGCAATCAGTTATCAGATGGACGGTTACGGGTTAGCCTATGACTTGCTATATTATGGCTATAATTAGGATGTCTAAACAATGAAATTTTCTTTAGTATAATAAAATAAAGCCATATTCATCACTAGCTGTTGCCCGAGGCTCCGCCCGCGTAAATACAATATCCCACGGAAACACTATAGATACTTTTTCGAGATAAAAGGTATCCTATGTTTTAATCCAGAGCTTAAACTACTACCATACCAAATTTCATCAAAATCCGTTCAGTACATTTTGTGTGAAAGAGTAACAAACATCCATCGATCCATACATCCATCCATCCATCCTCACAAACTTTCACATTTATAGTAGGATAGTCTGGAGCCACGATGATGGCCGCGTTTACAAATTTGACATAAATTGGCTGTTTTTCGGTCAATTTTGTGACCTAATGAATCCAAATCCTACAAAACTAACAAATGTGACAAATTGAATAACTTCTCAATCTACAAAACGGTTGAAACATTTAGAATAGCAAAAACCATTTTTCAGAACCTCTTTCTTCACTCTTCATCCAAAATTTATTTTTAGGGTTCCGTAGTTCAAGTCTCGGAACCCTTTATGGTTTCGTCATGTCCGTCCGTCCGTGTAATTTACCAAAAGTGAAGTCGAAAAGTGCTAAAATAATTTTTTTTTGGGGTACTGCCTCGTAAAGTGTTGATGTTTTTTTTTCTTTCGTCTACGTCATAGTGTGGGGTATCATTAGATAGGTATTTTAAAAACATTGAGACGAGCTTGCTAAGACGATCGAAAAATCTGAAAAATTCATGATTTTAGTCCGTGTGATGGAAACGGAAGGTAAACTATACTATACTAGCTTTATCCCGCGGCTCCGCCCGCGTAAACATAGTATCGGGTATACAAACGGAAATACTGTACTTTCTCGGAATAAAAAGTAGCATATACTTTAATCCAACTAGCTAAAGTTGCCTATGCTTAAGTCCGAGCCTAAACTACTACCATACCAAATTTCATCGAAATCCCTTTAGTAGTTTTTGCGTGAAAGAGTAACAAAACATCCATCCAGACATCCATCCTCACAAACTTTCACATTTATAATAGTAGTAGGATACTAGGTACTTATTACGTCATCATCATCATCACCCACTACTAACGTCCCCTGCCGGGGCTCGGGAGTCGCGAGTTTGGGTCTACGTCTACAGTGAGAGAAGGGTTTTGATGTAGTCCACAACGATAGCCTACTAAAAGTTTGTAGCGGACCAATTAGCGCCACGATCCTGAATCGTGCTATCGAAGTTTTCACAGTTCGGCGCTATTAAGTATATTATACAACATCTAAAATCCATACGTGTGGGCTTCGGCCTGACCGAGCATACCACCTCGCTCGGTCGGAGATCTCCCTTTGGGGCTTGAGGCTTCCACCACTATTCTCACAAGTTATTAGATACCTAAGTAATTTACTACTTCTGTGTTTCATAATTATCAAATTTATCGAAGCTGTAAAGATATTGTATCAGCGAATGTATGGAAGTAATGTTCGTAGTATAAATCATTATTTTTTTTTATCATTCATGTTATAAAAATTTATTACTTAATTATTTGATGTAAAAATTGTATAATCGACGAAATAGTTTTGCTATCTGGACGTTTCTTTACTAACAGGGTCATTTTGGGCTATAAAGTATCTCATTGATTTTTTTTGATCTAATGATCAAATGAAGTAATTTAAAATAAAGCTTATACTAAACTAAACACTTTGATTCGTAAGGCTAGTAAAAATATGCAGAATTATTGAATATAATGGACATTTAAGAAAAAATCGAGACAGGGGACTGTAGCATGTGGCAGGGGCTGGTTTTTATAGGAATAAAAACATATTTTTGTATTACAAAAATCAACTTTTATTACTAATTTCAAAACATAACTTACAATCACCATGAGTTTACCATTATGACTAATTTCTTATTTGACTTACAATCTTTTACAAGAACTATGAGTACCTATCGTATGAATTCTTAGATTCTTATCAATAAACCAAAGGTTGATCAAAATTGTAAAAAAAAATCCTCGTTTCTTTAGCTGTAGCTGAGGAACGGGAGGTTTTTTGACAATTTGATCAAATGTATATCAGCTACATCATATTCATCGCGTTTAAGCAATAGAGCCTGCTTGTCATATATTTTCAGGAATGTTACAGTTACTTCCCCATCTTCTTCATCAATTTTTTCTATAAAGCATAAGCAGTTGTAGAACTCGGCCCTGCTTCAATTTCATTTTCTATGCGATTTAGAGAAGGAGAATTCGGAATTCGCTAAGACTTGTTCCGATTCAATGTCACTTTCAGATTCAAATATAAAGTTCCAATCTTACGAGTATAATGCTAACATTTAATATTTTCGCAAAAACCTTCATAGTGGGTGTCGATTGGCTATTTACATCCCCCGTTATCTGGTGAATTTGAAGAGTGCCCTTAAACGTTTTCATATTTTTAGTTTCCTTTTTAATTTCAGAAATCATATTTTTGAAATCTTCGTCGTCTACAACAATCAAAGTAATTGCAGGACATCTTAAGGCTACATAGCCTGTATAAAAGTGTCCATGTCTTGGACATCTCGTAAAACTATGATATTCCACACAAGGCAACATCCCTATTGTCGCCGTGGCGCATAAGTATACAGTGCCTGGGAGACCGAGCTTTCCTCGGAGTATAGTAAACGATAAAATAAAATAAAAAAATATAATAAGAGTCACAAAACATATTTATCTGACCGGGATTAGAACCGGGAATGTGGTGGATTCCAAATTTCCAAACAACGCAAAAACTATATATAGGTTCGCATACCAAGCTGCCAATCACACATACGGGAGTCGAAATTATTGATATATTGTTACACGACATACATTATATATTTCTTGAAAATGCGCAGTTTCTAAGGGATAAGGGATTCCTAAGGGATAAGACAAGAGAGAAGAAGAGGCTAGATCGGTTTTTCTCCCCCAAAAGTCACTGCGTACGAAATTTCATGTCTCGTTTAAAGTAAGTACTTATAAGATATTAAATTTTTTTTCAAAAAGTTTTGGCTACAGGGCAAACCCTTAACCCGATCGTATTTGTTTTAGGCTCAAATTGTAGCTGACAAAACTGTCCAGAGAAGTTTTTCTCCAATTTTTGATATCATTCTTCTTTTCTAAAATATCAAGCGCCAAAATAAAAAATGCTGATTTTTTTTTCACTTTTTCTTATATATCAGAATAATTCTTTTTGCACCTTATAGCTCTCGTGAATACGCATCTTTTGAGCCTTTTTTTGAATATCATATCTTCACAACTCTCCGAGATATAAGGGGATCGCACTTTTTCGTGAAATCGGCCCCTATACTGGAGCGAACGAAAAGACATTTCCAATGTCAAAACCTATAAAAAATGTACATAATATGTTGTATAAACATGTCTTACGGCCCGTTTCAATAACCTATCTATCTATAACTATTCGTTAAACCGTCGTCATTCAATCATTTGACGGCTTTTTGCGATACGAATTTGACGTTTCTAACAAATAGATATTGGTACATAGGTTATTGAAACCGGCCATTAGTCTAGTGGACAAACTGATTTTCGTGTCGAGATATGTGCGATACCTCGTTGGATTCGTGATCACGTCTAGAAAATTTTGCTAGAATACCCTTGCACATAAATAGTCCATTTTTAATGGGCTTAGAATACGCCATATTTATTTCAATTTTTTAATTAATATTTACCGCTTAAAATATATATATTTTATGCGACGTACCGATTATTACCGCCGCGCGACGACGCGTAAGGTAACCTAAGAATGATGCGCGGAGATCTGTTTTCAGTTTTCGAATTTCTTAAATATTCATATAGCTTATAAGCTATTCATAACAAACCAAAAACACTCTTTTTGGTCTCTTTAATTGTTTATAACTTTTGCAATTATTTATGTGCCAATATGCACATTTTGCACAATTTTCTAGACACGATTAAGTATCCAACGAGGTATCACACATAGTTGTAGGACCAGTATCTCAATTTGACACAAAAATCAGTTTGTCCACTGGACTATCTACGAATTTTCCTTGTATAATTATTGATTACGCAATATTATGCATATCGAAATGCATAATAATCAATAATAAAAGGACGAGACAGTGTGTACAGGTGTTGTATTGATAACTTTTTGATATAAAAGACTCGATGCAACTGACTTTTTTTTTTTATTAAATAAGGGGGCAAGCGAGCAAACGGGTTACCTGATGGTAAGCAACTATCGTCGCCCATGGACACTCGCAACATCAGAAGAGCTGCAGGTGCGTTGTCGGACTACCCATCCCAAGATTTACAAACAAGTAAGTAAGTAAGTAAGTAAGTAAGTGTCTGAGTAAAAATCTATACAAATAAATATAACGTTATCAAGAGCATGTCAGCACAATTGTCTAAGGAGGGTTCCGTTAATATAAACGTGCGTAAGGTTTTCTTTGAATTACTTCAAAAGTTATTGTCCGATTTCGCTCAAAATAATTTTCCTAAAGAGTTTTTAGTATGATCTATAACCATGGAAACTTACAAGTATCTATCTCCTATAGTTTAGAAATGTCAGGGGGGGGGGAGGGACCAACTTATAAACCACTTTGGAGGCCGATTACTCGAAAATGGTTGACTTTGTAGAAAATTGTTTATGAAACCATGTCTTTATTTTAAAAAACTTATTTAACGATACCCCACACGATGGAGTAGAACAAAAAAATATTTTTATCCCCACTTCACATGTATGGAGAGTCACCCCTAAAATGTAAAATTATTATTATTTTATAATGCCGAATCCGAGATCTCTAAACAATCTTTAACTTAACCAAATTTCGTCAATTTATATTCATTACAGACAGACAGAAAGACATCGGACAGAGCGAAACTATAAGAGTTCCTTGATTATTACGGAACCTTAAAAATTTAAATGTCTGTGTGTAATTTAAAATGAACTGCTTTTCACATAATGCATTATAAAGTATTTATGATACTTACAATAAAAATCACTTCTTAAAATTTTTGTATATCCGTCCGTCTGTCTGTTTGCTCCGCCTAATCTCTGAAACTGATGGACCGTATTTTTATATAGATCTATGGACGCATTCACACCACTTCAATCTGGCCCCGTGGTAAGTTCTCGAAGAACTTGCGTTACGGGTACCAGAAAATTGAATGCTTTTATAATTATATACATATATTTAAGATTTTCATTATGTTATACACATATTTAATATACATCCATGACTCAGAAACACAGAAAACTTTTTGTTCCTTCAGCGGGTTTCGAGCCCGCAGCTTCCGGCTTGAGCGCCAACGCGCTAACCACTGAGCCACAGAGGTCGTTAAACGATATAAAACTAGATATATGCGACATCTTCCCTCTCGCTTTCTTACGACCTGTGGTACAAAACTGTGTAATTACTTCCAAAATGAATGCATAAGTAGACTTTCTTTTATTTATATTTCTTTACTGTATTCGTCGCTGCGGTCTCTGCTCAGGCGGCCCAGGACCGCTCCGACAGATTCCTACTCGGTATCATCAGCTCCATCTTGGAGTCGCTCCAGAAACCGCCAGTGGACTTCGGACCCGTCATCATCGAGGAGCCTATCCTCGTCGGCCCGCCAATATTGACAGCTTAGTACCAATCACAGTCGGACCCACCATTGTTGAAGACTTACCTCCTGTTGTCGGCCCCGCCGTCGTCGACTCCATCGAAACCTCTCCAGCTGCTGACCCGTCTCCTGCCCCCATTCCTACTCTCCCCTAGTTCGATAGAATCTCCCCTCTCGTCCAAGTAATACTCAACGTAAACGGCTCTCAATCCGGCTCCATTGTGGGTAGCCCAGGCGCCGTTGAGGGTCTCCCCAGCCCTATTAACCTGTCGTCGTCGCCGAGCCCATCAACCCCAGCCCCGTGGTTGTAGTGGAGCCCATCGAGCCCACGCCCGTGATCGTGGAGGAGATCGAGCCCGAGCGCGTCGTCATCGGCACTCCCATCCTCCCCGCGCCCGTCTCCATCCTCCCTGAAGAACTCAACTGAATTCAGCGCCCTACCATAATGATCATAAAGGAATAATAAATTGATTGATTTGTTCTACCAATTTTTTAAAATTAATTCTTTCCTGAATTACATTATACATACATACTTATCTATTAAGTATAAATAACTACTTAAAGAAATATTATAGATAGAAGTAGGTTAAGTTCTGATGCCAATAACTTAGGTCTATCTAATTTTTAAGTCTATAAAATTTTGGTTTAACCAATTTCTATTAAACGAGCTAGTGATTAACGCCCAATGAATATGAATACTTTTTGCTAAGTGGAAGGACTTTTTTGTAGAACCTAAGAATAAATTATAAAAGTCCAAAATCTCGTACAATATTAATTTTGGAAAATGTGTTTCATGGTTTCATTGAAGAAAATATTACGAAAACTGCAACCCTTAACGAATCAACATCGAATTAATCTACTCGTATACATAACCCTGTAATGAAAATCTACTAGAGATGCGCAAAATGTGTCATTAATTATTTTTAAACAACAAATAAAAATACGACTTCCAAAGTAATTATAGTTAAAAAAAACTAAAAAAACCCGCCTTTATAGAAAATCTAACCAAAAAATAAAAAATAAAATTTAATAAATTTGGATTAAGAATAGTGTAAATGAAAAATAAATGTTTATTATTGTAAAAAAGTGTGGGGTGCAGTGTCTTCACCTGTACGTTTGTTTGTATGTAATCGACTCCAGTGGATTTGGTTTTGATCCACTTCAAACGGTCAGATTTCGTTTAAAGTGATTTTTAAGATATTATCAATGGAAGATCCTTCTCATATCTGCCAATAAAATGTTTATAACTATTGACACTATGCACCCCACGCTTTTTTACAATAAAAACATTTATTTTTCATTTACACTATTCTTAATCCAAATTTATTAATTTTTTTTTAAATTTTTAGTTAGATTTTCTATAAAAGCGTGTTTTTTTAGTTTTTTTAAACTATAATTTATTTTTTGCTTTTTAGTACGATTTGCCAAAGAGTAAACCTGGAACTGCACGCATGCGTAGTTCGCGTACTAGTTCTATCTCTCTTACTCTCATGCAAAGGATGCGGAAAGAAATTATTGATGAATCCTGGCGAATTTAATCAGGATAATCGGATATTTTAATCGAATTATTGCATTGTCATCGGTCTTTGACAGGTGTGCAAAGTTTGAATTAAATCTGATCGTTCAAAGTAGGACAAAATCGAGCCTAAAGGAGTCGGTTACAAACAAACTAACAAGCAAGCAAACTTACAGGTGAAACTAATAAAAGCATTATAAAAAAAATATGCACAAGAAATTATGAAATATAATTCTTATTGTCTAAATAATTCCACTTTTAAATTCGGCTTAAATTTTAACTATCTCTCTACTCAATCTTCATAATTTTGAAGTCGGTACCAGCCAACTTGAACGTGAGTGTTATATAAAATATTGTTTCTCCAGGATATTGTTTGGGCTGGTTTAATGTGTTCCCCTTCTCAGAATGGTTGGTTTTCAGGTTTCCGGCTGGATTTCCTTTTGCGCGTGCGAAGTCGCGGGATACGTCTAGTTTTGAAATAAGCCAAACAGGTAAACGCACCAACAAAATATATTTAACTATTAACAGTCAAGTAACAAATTGAACACAGTTACTTGTACTATTATGTATTCTGTGACATAGTGAACAGTTATAGTATGGGAAATCCAACTGTCATTTTAAAAAGAATAAAATATATATTTTTGACCTTTTGTTTGGAACCTTTCGTGCGCGTGTCCGACTCGCACATGGCCGGTTTTTTTGGCTTCATTAAATTATAATTAAAAATTTTACGGGGGAGTGACTCCCCAATCCCCATACATTGTGTGAAGTGAAGAATTGGAGATGAACTTTTGGGGTGCCGTCGAATACCTAGGACCTAGGTCTAATACTTTATAGCTAGTTTCTACCATTTGTATCTAATCGTGATAAAGAAAACTGAGTTAAAATAGAATTAATGTAAAATGTATTTGAACAAATGTGTTTTTAGTTTTATTAGAATTGATTTGTGAAAGATATATAATCCAATATTATACTCAAAATAATACTGAATTTATAAAATCAAGCACCACAACCAGAGAGGCGACACTCTCTACAAACGACAGCTCGGACAGCAGACACCAAAATAATTTTAACGTCGCGTCAGACAAATCTATCTTTTAAGAAATTACACTTACTTTCAATTATGTCAAAGCACAAAATGACCAGCGGCCAGCCCCTTGAACGAAAGTCCTGGCTGGAAAAAACTTACGCCCCGCCAGTCTCCGTATTAGCCCAGCCACGCAACACAGCCGCGAGCTGTCATTTTTTACGTTATTATTATTATAATAGAGTGTTGCCGGGAATTCGATGGGTGACGTTGTAGTTTTTGTGTATTTCGGTAGAATGTGTAATATTGGTAGATTATTAACCATTAAATATTTGGCGGATGAACTTCAAAAAACGTGCTATTTTGTGTTCTCTGCAAAACTCTCTAGGAACTTTCAGTAAAGCTTCTACCACTGTACTGAATCGACTGACTTGACTCATTTTTTTTTCGAGAGGGTCTACGCTAATGGCTTTTGGCCGTCTTAGCTTAGTCGGTCTGGTGACTGCCATTTGGCTAGTCGTTTTGGTGGGGAGACGATGCGGGAGTTTGACCCCCTACGAACCGGTTTTTGGGAATAACTACGGATAAGCTATTTTTGGGTCGCGTTCTATATATATATATATAGAACGCGTTTACCGAAGTAAGTCTGGGAGTCCCAGCCTTACTGCCCAGCCTGGGACTATAATATCATCCGGAATCTGGCGAGCCCGGGAAAATTCAGAGCACTGAAAATAGAACTCTGCGCTAATACTTACAAGAGCTGAAAATCGACCACACAAGTGTTGCGTCAAATGTCAATACGACATATATGACAGCTCGACACTCGACACTTCGATTTTAAACTTTATTGTATTAGCGCAGAGTTCTATTTTCAGTGCTCTGAATTTTCCCGGGCGCGCCGGATTCCGGTTCATATATAGTCCCGGCCTTAAACGGACGAAATACGGAGTCCAGAACTTAAACTCAGCTTGGGTAGAAACGTATTTAGTTTATGTTGTTGAAGCTAGTTTTGCGTACCTATGCTTTGCCTATGCGAACGCGTTCAATTTGATTGGTGAAATGCATGTAGTTATTTATTGATGCCAGACGCCAATTCATTCTATCTAGTTTAATAAAGAAAGGATAACGTCTGTGGTCAGATAGTACCTAATTTATAAATAAATGATATTAAAATTGCACTTGATAAGAATACATAATAAATAAGAAGCTTTAAATTAATTACATATTTAATATTTTGCAACGATGGATATGATATCATCATGATATTATGTACGGTATACCTATAAATTATATTTATGGATTCTAGTTTCTACTTTATTGTAACAAAGGAGTTTTTATGTACCTAAAATTCAAACTCGCAAGTCTTAACTGTTTGTTTCATCTTATTTCTAAGCCTTTAAATAGAGGTAGAAGCCCATTAGTCCAACATTAACAATCCTCTGATAGTGTTGGGCTTGAATTAATAAGTTTAATCTAATCAAGTCACTTCTAAAACTCAAAAGTTTTTTAAAACTATTGTCCTATATTATGGTCCTCGACCAGAAAAGTGTGACGACCACTGCTTGATGGGATCGATATTATAATAAGTATATTTTAAAACCTTATTAAAGTTCGAAACTTTAATAAGGTTTTAAAAGAAACCGTAAGTAGCAAACGGTAGGTGTGCTAGAAAAATGCAGTGCTTTTTCTGTAGTTACATACTTACACTTCTTGACTTTTAAAATAATACTGACGTTTTTTTTAGCCAAGTACTTAGTAATAATTTTCTAGTATAATTTTATTAGAAAATTATAATTATTAGCTCTAGCTCTAAGTTTACAATTATTTAAATAAAATCTAAATAATTGTTTAGAATTATAGTGGTATCCTGCGATATTAGATCATCAGAGAACTCACTGGATTAATTTTAAATTAAATTTTTAAGGAAATAATAACGTATCTGGGCTCTGGCCAATGCATTTATTCGTTGTTTATGTCGTAACTCGCAACACTTGTAGGATAATTGGAAAATTAGGATCTTTGCGTACATCCTAGGATCATTGCAAACTGCAAAGAGCCGGATATTTTGATTCTGAGATAAAGCTTCCACCTTTCTAACAATTTTCAGGACCCTCGCAAAAAACCCGCCTGTACAGTTAGGATAAATGCGAAAAATGTTTGACGCTTTCTATGCTATGCGTAGGTAATTGGCCGTCCCGGGCTAGGAAACAAAGTAAAGTTTGAACTTAAAATTTATATGAATTATTATGGCGAATTTCGACCACAGGATAATCTCTAGTAATAATTAAAGGTCGAGGTTTACACAATTAATAATTTATTTCTTTTAATAAAAGAGGTCTGGCGCTAATCGTAATAAAGTGCGGATTCCCACCAGCCACCAGTTTGTTTTTCTACGTAACACTACCTAATCAATTTTATTATGACCATAAAATCATTAAAAAATATCTGAACCTTGCCTAGATCAAATCGACGGCTGTATAGATAACATTTGGTATATAAATTTCACCAAAACATGAGCTAGGCATAGTTTCTTCAAATACAAGGTAAGTTGTCATACCCACTAGTCTCTACTGAAGTTACTAGTTACTTATATTAATCAATAATGCCGGTGGCGTAGAGCGCTATAAAATTTAAAAATAACACTATATTGTCATGTTTCTATAACCTCATGAGTGAGAGCCTCTAAGGCTACTTTCCCACGAGAGTTTTTTTGTGGTCGCAACAGAATAAACTGCACAGTGCACTGTAAATAGCTGAAAATTGTGAAGAGTTGTCAAATCTGACATTTGACACTTGACACTTCGATTCTCAGCTCTATTGTATTTTTTTTTAATATATGGCATCGGCTTATAACTATTTGCCAGTGTCAAGTTAAAAAGGCGGGAAATAGCATTTTCGTTTCAATTTTCAACACCGTTTTCCTAAATCATCAAGTCTAAAGTCTAGTCAAAGTCCAAATAAATAGTCAGTGCAGTCCATGAGTCATGTCAGTCGATTCAGTAAAGTGGTATAAGCTTTACTGAAAGTTCCTAGGGAGTTTTGGAGGGAACAGAAAATAGCAGGTTTTTTTAAGTTGTACCACTTGCCCACACTTGTGCACGTTAACGAATAATTAATGATTAATATTCTATCAATATTACACATTAAGAACCGAAATAACACAAATTTATTAAAGAAATACAAAATCGACAACGTCACCCATTGAATTCCCGGCAAAACTCCAGCTCTATTATATTAGAGCAGAGTTCTATGTACAGTGCAGATTTTCTGTCGCAGCCACAAAAAAAACCTTCGTGGGTACGAGCTCTAACGGTTAGGATCAACATTCTTAGCGATTCCTACAAATATTTTTACTTACACATTTATTTTTCAGCAAACATGAAATTCCTCGTCCTTTTCGCTCTTCTGGCGGTCGCCAGCGCCGCACCTGCCGAGCAGGCCACACCTAACGACCGATTCCTGCTGGACATCGTCGGAGCCATCCTCGCTAGCCTAAAGCCCAAACCGGTAGAGGTTGGACCAGCCATCGTTGAACCCATTGTTGTCGGCCCCGCAGTTGTTGACCACTTTGAGCCAATTGCCGTCGGACCCGCCGTTGTTGACAGCTTCGAACCCATTGCCGTCGGACCCGCCGTTGTGGACACCTTCGAACCCATCGCTGTCGGACCTGCTGTCGTTGACAACTTCGAGCCCATCGCCGTTGGCCCCGCTGTCGTCGATAACTACCAGCCCATCGTTGTTCCCCCCAGCCCCGCCACTGAGGCTCACCCCGCCCCAGCCGCCCCCGCTTTCCCCTTCCCCTACGACGGCAGCTCTCCCCTCGTCCAGGTCGTCCTGAACATTAAAAACGCTGAATCTGGTTTCATCGCCGGTAGCCCAGTTGTCATTGAAGGTCTCCCCATCAACCCCTCCCCTGTCGTTGTCGCTGAGCCCATCAACCCCACTCCCGTCGCCGTCGTTGAGGAAGAGATCAACCCCAGTCCCGTGGTTGTTGTGGAGCCCATCGACCCCAGCCCCGTGATCGTGGAGGAGATCGTGCCCGAGCCCGTCGTCATTGGCACCCCCATCCTCCCCGCACCCGTCGCCATCCTCCCCGAGGAACTCAACTAAACCGTCAATGTTTTCTTGAATATAAATTCACAATTATTTGACTGTATTAAGGTAAACAATATTATACATATTTTTATTAAATCTGTTTTTCTGTTTTAAATGATAACCTGCGCCATGGCCCATGGCCCATGACCCATGACCCGTAAAAATTAAAGATTTAGAAAAGTTCAATGTGCCAATTAATTATTAGTAGTACCTTGGCCTTAGAAGGCTGTAAGTTTTTATTTTATTTCTATTAACACATAAAATAATAGGGTACGGCTAATTCTAAGTAATTTGAAATCTCCAAAGATTTTTATATTGCCTGTATAATTATTAATTTTATCCCGTTCGAGAGAAACGGGGTATGATTATATAGACATAGGGTACATGAAATCGAGTAATATTGCTTAATATTTAGTTTACGTTACATTAACGAATATTTAATGGTTAATATTCTACCAATATTACACAATAAGAACCGACATAACACAAATTTCACAAATTTATGCAACCTTACAAATTCCACAACGTCACCCAATGAACTCCCCGGCAAAACTCCATCTACTAATTTAAAAAAAATATTTACTAAAGGCGCGTCTCCTGCTCATATTTTTTCGAAACATTGCACAGAAAACATGAAACAAAAACATCTATTTATCTATCTATCTATGAAACATCTAAAATGGCAATTTTAGACCCCAGATTTCGAGTTAGGCCATATTTACTGATCCGATTTGGGATTGATAAATAATTTCTTCCGTATTTCTATGTTTAATGGCCATGTGAGTGGTGTAACAGTTGTTAAGAAATTAAACTTTCCAAACAATTTAGAAAACTATTTAAGAAAAAACGATAAAATATTGAAATTACAAATAATTAATGTCACCTTATTGACCCCAATGACGTTGCGCGTCACGATTGGATCGTACCACGGCGCGCGGCGTGTGAGTGGCGCCCCGTCGCCCGCACAGTAGGGTGACCTAAATTCACGATCTTTTTAAGATTTTCTAACTTTAAAATACTTTGAGCTTTGACACAAATGCTTTATTTATATATTTGACAAAAATGTATTATATTCCCTTTTTGATACAAAACATGCCATATTTCTCTGAAAACGGAATAAAAAGTCACCCAGTATAGAAGAGATGAAAAACTACAAAGGAAGAAGTTAGAGTTACTGAAATAAATTGGTTTTACCGTGGGAGAGCCATGCTTCGGTACGAATGGGCCGGCTCGACCGGAGAAATACCACGGGCTCACAGAAAACCGGCGTGAAACAACGCTTGCGCTGTGTTTCGCCGAGTGAGTGAGTTTACCGGAGGCCCAATCCCCTACCCCCCTAGAAATGCCGCAGTTGAAAAGCAATTTGTTACCCCAGGAGGGTACCAACTGCGTTGGAGAATCCCTCTCTGGACGTCCATGCTCAGGAACCCCTGGAACTGAACGTGGACGTCCAGGCTGCCCCTCGTATTCTGGGGAGGGCAAAACTGCGCTCCAACATGCTCGGGGCAAGAGCAAACACACAAGGGCACCCCCCTCGATATTAAACATGGACTTTTGTAATATCAGGGGATTACACTCCAACCTTAATGCCGTCCATTACCACCTTGAGACGGCAAAGCCGGCTTTGCTCTTTTTAACCGAGACGCAGATATCATCTCCGAGTGACACATCATACCTTTCCCACCCAGGGTATTCTCTCGAGCACTCCTTTCTGCCCAAAGCTGGAGTGTGTGTGTATATCATATATGATATCAGCTCTCGCCGCCTCGGCAATCTTGAGGACAGGGACCTGTCAACGTTATGGCTCCGCAGAGATTGCGACGACCACCCTCGCGTCTATGCGTGCCTATATAGGTCCCATAGTGGTGACCCCGAGACGGACCGACTCTTGGAACACCTGCAAGCTGCTTCAGATTTTGTGCTGCCGCTGATCCCATCCGCTGAGATCATAATACTTGGCGACTTTAATGCCCACCACACCGACTGGCTCAATTCCAGTAAAACTGATCATGCGGGGAGATCTGTTTGCAATTTTGCCCTAGCGAACGACTTGACACAACAAATTTACTACGCCTACGCGAATCCCAGATGTGGATGGCCAGAATCCTTCCTTGTTAGACCTTCTGCTGACTTCAAATCCTGACGGCTACCAAATATCCGTAATCGCACCACTTGGTTCATCGGATCATTGCCTTGTTAGGAGTTCTGTGCCACTTACGACGGTGTTACGACAGCGTGCTGTTAAATACCGTCGTGTGTGGCACTACAAGTCAGTAGACTGGGATGGGATGCGGTCGTTTTTTGCATCCTATCCTTGGGGGAACGTGTGCTTTTCGCCGGATCATTCCGTCAACACTGCCAACTCTGTTGCCGATGTGGTGATGCAAGGGATGGAACTTTTCATTCCGTCCTCTGTAGTGCCAACTGGCGGCAGATTTCGTCCCTGGTTTGGTTCATCCCCCAAAAAAGCTTCTCGCCGGAAGCAGGAGGCTTACCAATCCTGGGCCAATGCAGTGTCTGCTCGGGATTTAAATACCAGCACATATAAAAAGGAGTACCACCTTTCCTCTAGGTCCCTTAAGAAAGAGATCACTCGGGCAAAGAAACAGCACGTCAATAGAATTGGTAAGAGGCTTGAGCGCCTCCCTTCGGGAACCCGTGCATTCTGGTCTCTGGCCAAAGCTATTGAAGGAAATTTCTGCAAGCCAACCCTACCATCCCTACATGTAGGAAATGGATCGTTGGCCCATGACGCAAAAGACAAAGCCGATCTTCTGGGCAAGCTCTTTGCGTCAAACTCGACCCTGGATGACGGGGGGCAGAAACCACCGACCATACCGCGATGCACGAGCATCATGTCGGATATTCTGTTTCATCAGCGCTCAGTGCGAAAAGCCCTCCGTTCCCTTGATATCCAAAAGTCGAGTGGGCCTGACGGAATCCCTCCTATTATGTTGAAAAAGTGTGGTCCAGAGTTGGCTCCGGTCTTCACGCGTCTTTTTCGGTTCTCCTACTCTTCTGGCATCGTCCCGGCTTCTTGGAAGACAGCCTTGGTGCACCCGATCCCCAAAAAAGGTGATCGCTCAAACCCTTCCAACTACAGACCAATCGCTATAACCTCTCTCTTCTCGAAGATAATGGAATCCATTATCAATAGCCAGCTTCTTCGATACTTGGACGGCCAGGGATAACTAAGCGACAAACAATACGGGTTGGTGATCTCTTGGCGTACCTAACTCATCGTTGGGCTCAGGCAATTGAGTCGAAGGGAGAGGCATTGGCTGTTAGTTTGGAATTGCGAAGGCCTTTGATCGGGTTTGGCATAAAGCGCTGCTATCAAAGCTTCCATCATACGGGCTACCCGAGAAATTATGTAAGTGGGTCACTAGTTTCTTAGCAGATAGAAGCATAAAGGTCGTAGTTGACGGCGAATGCTCGGAAACTCAGTCTGTTGATGCTGGTGTCCCTCAGGGCTGTATGCTATCGCCTACCCTATTCATACTGCATATCAATGACATGTTGCGGACCAACGGCATTAATTGCTATGCGGATGATAGTACAGGTGATGCTGTATATACCGGCTCCCCCAATATTTCTCGGCTAAATGTCATTGAGAGTCGAAACGAACTTGTGTCTAAAATAGAGAATTCATTGGAGAAAGTCTCTGAATGGGGTAGACGTAACTTAGTCAAATTCAACCCCGCCAATACACAAGTCTGTGCGTTCACCACTACAAAGTCTCCAATGGTCGTATATCCTCGTTTCAAGGGCACATCTTTAACCATCTCCCCTAGCATTGAGATACTTGGCGTCAACATATCGAGCGAAGTCCAGTTCCGATATCATCTAGAAGGTAAGGCCAAGTTAGCCTCGAAGAAGCTAGGCGTTCTTAACAGAGCGAGACAGTATACTTCAGTCCGGACCAACGCCTTCAACTTTCAACTCTACAAGACGCAGGTTCCGCCTCATATGAAATATTGTTCTCATCTCTGGGCAGGGGCGCCAAAATACCAACTGCTCCCTCTGGATCGTATCCAACGCTCGAATTGTTGACTGCCATAGTGTTTCAAACCGCCTGGACCCCTTGGAATTACGCCGAGATGTAGCTTCACTCTGCATTCTCTATCGGTTGTATCACGGGGAGTGCTCTGAGGAATTGTTCGGAATCATACCACCTGCAAGTTTTCGCCATCGTCCCACGCGAAAAACATACCATCCTCATCACTTTGATGAGTGGCAGTCTTCCACCGTGCGCTTTTCGCGTAACTTTCTGCCGCGCACTGTAAAACTCTAGAACGAACTGTCACCAGCAGTATTTCCGGACCTATACGACCTGCAAACCTTCAAGAAGAGAGCGTATTCCCTCTTAAAAGGCCGGCAACGCACCTGCAGCTCTTCTGATGTTGCGAGTGTCCATGGGCGACGGTAGTTGCTTACCATCAGGTGACCCGTTTGCTCGTTTGCCCCCTTATTTAATAAAAAAAAACATAAAACAAGTTATCCAATAAGTACAATAAGTTAAAAAGCTGTCATTCTAGCGGTAACCTGTTTGAAATGTTTTAAGTAACACGCGTATTTTATCAACATTAAAATAAAATATTCTGTGGGTCAATTCAAAACATTGTTTGTTTGGTAGAAGTTCAAGCTACCCATAGTCTAATTTCATGAATAGTTAAATAGGAAGTGAGTGCTGTGCAAGACACTACATAGGGTCATACTTATTACAAATATAGGGCGTGACTGAGGCTGAGGACAAATGACTGAGCTCACATTGCAGAGTCACAATCAAGCAGCCACCTAAGGCCAGGACTATAAGCTCCGGAATCCGGAGCGCCGGTGAAAATTCAGAGCATTGCGCTGAAAATAGAACTCTGCGCTTATACAATAGAGTTAGATATAGATAGTGTCGAGCTGTAATACATGACATTGAGTTGTACGAGTATTAGCGCAGAGTTCTATTTTCAATGCTCAGATTTTTCTACTGCCTTCCGGATTCCGGCTCATATAGTGCCAGCCTACAAACTAAAAATTAGTGCAATGTTAAGATGTAGGTATTTACTTAATTAGAAATTAATCTCACTATTAACGCCATCTGTGAATGAACTAAATATTATAATCTTTGCAAGGCATAAAAATTGAATCACATTGGCTAGTAATTATAATTTATGTAACAAAGTTTAAAGAAACAGAGATGTTATTTACAAAAGTACTTTATTAATATATGATAATACTGTTTAGTTAGTTTAGTTCTTCGGGGAGGATGGCGACGGGCGCGGGAAGGATGGGGGTGCCGATGACGACGGGCTCAGGCACGATCTCCTCCACGACCACAGGGCTGGGGTTGATCTCTCCCTCAACGACGACGACGGGAGTGGGTTTGATGGGCTCAGCAACAACAACGGGGGAGGGGTTGATGGGCTCAGCAACAACTACGGGGGAAGGGTTGATGGGGAGACCCTCAACGGCGACGGGGCTGCCGACGATAAAACCGGACTGGCTGTTGATGTTCAGGATGATCTGGACGAGGGGAACGCTGGCGGAGTCAGCGGGGGTGGGGGCGACGGGGGACTCTTCAACGATAGCGGGTCCGACGATGATTGGCTGGGGTTCTTCGACGATGGCTGGGCCAACAACGATTGGCTGGTATTCGTCGACGATGGCGGGTCCAACGACGATTGGATGGTATTGGTCGACGATGGCGGGTCCGACAACGATTGGCTGGTATTCCTCAACGGGAGCGGGCTCGGGCACGATTGGCTTGTCAATACCGAGGATGTCGTACAGCATCTCCTCCAGCAGGGCGGCGGTGGCGGGGTCGGTGCTGGGGTGGTTGATGGCCGCGAGGATCTCTTGGATCTCAGCCTGCTGCTGGTCCTGCGAGACGGATACAGCAGGGATGGACCCTGGCAGAAGACGTCCAGCGGACGCCACCGCGACGAAGAGGGCTAGTACGGCGAAGAATTTCATCTAAAAGAAAGCATATTATGAGAAAATAGGTAGGTACTGAACAATATAATATGACTATAAGAAATAATTTTCGAATACTAATTTAAGTGCTAATTATGGTTGGAATTAAAAAGTTAATTATTTTATTTTATGACTAAAATACCTAAGTTTGATTACGTTTAGTAAATTGTATTACAATGCGAACTTACTCTTAGAATCTTGTGATAGTTCCTATGACAATATCATCAAAGAGAATTGGTATTTATACAAATTATTATCACGAATATAATACGGTGCAATAAAATGACGGTATTAAACTATCTGCTTAGGATTAGTAAACTTAAAAGTCGTATATCAAGTATTTAGTCGATAAGTAATACTTCCGCTAAACTAATCATGCTGTGTAATGGTGGCATCAAGGCTACTGGTTTTGTAACGAAGGACCTGGGACTAGGCCCCTAGAGATACAGCTCATACAGCTGAAAGAGAGCAAGCTACTTTCTGTGGTGGTGTAATCGTACCGCCTTTATTTATAAATATATTACGATAGGCTAATCCATGTTACTGTCTTTGATAAATTGGAAAATTAATTTGACAGACAAATACAGCAACATGGATTGCGTATCCGTGGTGTAAATATTTTATTATTAAGGGGTAGGGTTAAAATGACTTAGCAGAAAGAGTAATTAATGTGGCAGAATGTTTATTATTTTTATATTAAGTTTGACGTGTCTATCTGTGTGTGTGTGTCTATCCGTGGCATCGTAGCTCCCAATCGCAAACGGATGAACTAGTTTTAAACTACTGTTTAAAGGCTGACATGATATACGAGTATGGCATTCTAAGCTATAACTAATCATCATCAGCTCGCCAATTCGTGGTTTACTTAAAATATTACTTCAACAAGAAGCCCTGACGCGTTAAAAGTGTATGTTTTGTTTGTTACCTTTGTTTGTCTGTAAAAGCAAAGTCTCATTCCATCCCATCCTAAACTAAGACTATAAGGTTCGTAAAATTATTGAGTATTTGTATTAGCAGTGGGCGTGCGTGGTAGTTCGATTATGGTCAGGGAGGATTACAATTTAGGCACACCACCAGCCACCAGGACTAAGTAAACTTAAATCCTAGGAATAGGGATTAAGGAGAGATCAATCCATAACCAAATTCATATCTCAATAATAGTGAATCTGCGTACGTAGGGGGGTCTCTCATCTAGTAGGTACTACAAAGAAATACATAATAAGTATTAAGTATGCATCTAGGGCACACCCGGGAATCGGAATTGACATTAGGTACTAGAAATAAAAACGCTGACTGAACTGAAATACTATTAGAGTGCCAACTAGAGCTTCTATCTCGCAGAAATCGCTCTATTTCCTATGACTGTGGGGTTAGTGATATTTATACAATGTAGACAATCTACATTGTAGGCTTCTTACAAGTACGGTATAGTTTAAAAAAAAACAGTGGAATTATTCATTTTTAAATGTAGGTATTATAATACGTTTTCAGAGGTTTACCTTGGGTTTACGGTTAACCTCTAAAAGTTAAATGTGAATAATTATTTGTATACCGTAAAATGGCGAGAATAGGGTCTAGGGGGTGAATTAGAACAAAACCGGGAAAGTTTTTGCGGCCTTATTATTCATCATTCTTTCATAATTTAATAAATGATAGGTATTAAATTTAAACTTTGTAACATTTCCTTATATATTATGGTAATATTAAGAGGTCATTTGAAAAAAATAAAAAAACGGATTCCAAAGGTCAGTATGTGCGATTTTTGCTCTGTCACAATAATTCACACTGTGTTTGACATCAGAGAACTTGTACCCAGCTCTGAACAAAATTATAAAAAAAATTGACACTGGCCATTTGAGTTTGGAACGTTAAATACGTGCTAATCTATCTGTGGCCGGTTAGTCATTGTTTTTGAGATATATTTTACGGTTTCTGTTGAAGAAGATGGCTTGTGACAAGTATCGCCTTACCAAGATGTCCGGTACCGTGGGATGGTTACGAAATACTTTATTTATAAAGAATTATGTTATTACATTATTATATCCGTGTTATACCTACCAGGTAGAGTTGTACTTGTATGACACATTGTGTCGTTTGGCCAAAAAGAGGGAAGTATAAATGTAATGATTACTGAACATTTATAATCCTTTTGGATTAACAAAAGACTAGTTCTTCTATTTTATTGTTTTTTTTTCAGATAATTTTCATATCTTATAAGTTAAAGGTGTGTCAAAAATAATAACGTGCGATTTTTGCTCTGTAAAACATTTGAATTTTCTTTTGCATTTACCTACAATATTTATGTTAAAGCGAAGTATATATTTTTAGTATCAGTTTCTCAGGTTTCGATTGAGATATCAGTTAAGTGATTTAATGGATTCTTTTTTTTCAATAATTGAACAAAGCTAAATCTCTCTGAGGCAAATTTAAGAAAAAAATTTGGGGAAGCGAACTACGGGGTGAAAAGGGTCAAGTGGGGCATTGGCTCAGGAATAGGGTCAGTTGGGACCAAACTTGGATAAATCGGGACGACTGTGGTTAAATTGGGATTTTTATAGATACGGGTGTCGCGATTCATAAATTGTGAAGGTAATTTATTGCACGCGACCATGTTGTTAATAGTTCTCGGCAATCGTTGTTTTTCATACATCGTCAGCTGTCATTTCCATAGAAGAACGAAGATTGTCAAGCGTTATTAGCAGAATAGTTTTGCTGTAAAGAAATTTTATGTTGAACAATATTAAGTAGGTAAATTATTATATAAAATATTATGTCAGATACGCCGCGTAACATACATGTAGTATTTGCGTAACTTACATGAATACTACATGTTTTCATAAAGTTTATATTAATAAGTATTAGGATTTTTTTAATCGACTTGTTTCAAGTAAGTGCCAGATCTGTCAAAAAACTCGATTAACCCCATACACGACCCAATTAACCCCAGAGCGAAGGTGAATCGGGTAGATTTCCTGTATAATACTTACATTATAATGCGTTGTAAACAAAAATACAGACTACAGGAAACGATTAAATAAGATTTTTATTACTTAAAGAGCCGAAAAAAGCAATAAAAATTTATTTCAATCTTCAAGTGTCCCGATTCTCTCCATTTTAAGATACTCGTATTTTGTTTAAATTTTTGTTGGTGGTACTTGGTAACATCATGAGCAATTTTTTTTAAACGAAGAAGAAGAATTAAAAATTGACAATTGACACTACACTTAAATGTCAAAATATAACCTAAAATTTAAAAACTAAGATTATTGTTGATAAAATTGTTACATAAATAATAAATAGGTGCACTTAATATAAGTAATAAAAATGAGAATATCTACGGCATTGCTGGGGGGACCAAAACAGACGAATGCTAGAAGACCACAACTTGAGACGAATGTTCCGTTTCAAATGTTGCTACCCCTGAGGTTAAGGAAAGCAGTTTCTGGTAAAGGAGATAAAATGAAAGAAGCAGTGTGTATGCAAGAAATGGCGGTAATGTTTGCCTGCTTCAAGAAAAACGAGTTTGACCAAGCCGAATGTCTTAAAGAAATAGCCGCTTTCAAAGGCTGCTACAAAGATTATAACGAACGTGCTAAAGTGCAGCATGAGCAAGGAAAGAAAGGTATATTAGTTCCAGGGGAAAAAAACCTGACACACAGACAAGTTAACCAGCTGTTAAAGTCTTTCCCTCCACTGAAATAGTTGTTGTTATAATGTTTTAATTAGGATTAATATATATAAGTAGAATATAACTTGTTTAAATTTTGCATATTATCTTAATTACTAGTATTCATTTCATAAATATATGAATCTCAATATCTTACTAATTGATTTTTAGGGTTCTGTAGTTATTGTAATGTATGTGCCTGATCTAATCTAGAACTCATAAAATACTGTATAAGGAACATGCATTTGTTTTAAATCAGCAAAATTCTTATATTTTCCGAAAGCCACATAAACCAAATAGGACCAAATAATGCAAATAATAGTAGTAAAGTTACAGGACTAAAAAATGGATATTTGTTGCTATGATTGAAAAACGAAAATTTTGTTAAAACAAATACAACAAAATATTTAAAGTTTACTTTGCCCAATTTTAGGCAAGTACAAACCAATATACTATTAAATGAGAAAATGCACTTAGTGGACACCACTGTGTTTCTAGGTATAACACTGGATAGTAAATTACAGTGGGGTTTTATTATTACAATTACAGTTGCTAATCTTGCAGATAGGCTGTTCTGCAGCATATGCAGTCAGAAAAATTAGAGAAATTTCTGACGATGACACGGTGCAACTAGTTTATTTTACTTAGTTTCATAGTAGAATGTCTTACGACTTTCTTTTATGGGAAAATGTTGATGAATGATAAATGATGATGATGAATGGGAACATTAATACAAAATTTATGTTGCAGTAAAAATTCTTACAACATCCTTTTATGGGGATATGTTGCCGACATTAAAGCAATACGTTAAATTTACAAAATGTCCCATTTTCAATATCGGAGAGAAAAGTTTAAAGAAATAGGTATTCTAACGGTCGCTTCTCAATACGTTTTGGATAATGTATTATATGTTAGAAAGAATATTAGTAATTTTAAAACTAAAAGCAACAATCACTGTAGAAACACTAGAAATAAGCACAAGCTAGATATACCGGTGATCAGACTAAGTAAAGTAAGCAAATCCTTTAAAAGTCAATGTAATACATCTGTGGGTTGAGTGGATGCCCCAAAGGGAGATCTCCGACTGAGCGAGATGGTGTGCTCGGTCAGGCCGAAGCCCACTTGTAGTAATTTCAGGTGTTGTATATATACTGCCGATCTTAGAAAACTTCGATAGCGCGATTCAGGATTGTGGCACTAATTGGTCCGCCACATCCATTTATATAATTTTATTTACGATCGCACACTATGGGAATAGGATGGCCACCTGCATGGCTGCTTCTATGTACTATTTTTGTAAATATTATATAGACTGTTTACATATTTTTAAAAGTACATATATTTTTTAAAAGAACAATTTTCCATATTTTTGCTAAAAGATGGCCTTGCGAGTTTCTTACGCCGGTTTTTCTCGCCGGGTTAGTTCTCGAACCGATGGTAGGCATCACGTAGGGACAATTCCATAAGCGTTGCTTTGTAACCTATATGGAATTTTTTTATTTTTTTTTTGAATTTTTTTGACAATGATATACATACATAAACAGTATTTAAGTTAATAAAATCAATTTTGTATTTATCTTCATACATTTTCAACTGCTGTGATGTCACTTGTGCATCATTTTTGTGCAGAGTGTTTTTAATGCTCTCCAACGATCTCACTATTGTGATGACTATTTTGCCAATGGTCGATCATAGATATGCCATTGCGAAGACAACATTTCCTGGCTTGTTATATAGGTACAAAAAGCCAAAAAGAAATAATGATGCATGTTTCCCATTATTATTTTGTTACCAGTTGCTTGCGATCTCTCAACCGTCTGAAAAATTTCTTGCCTTCCAATATAAAAACTATGCTTGTTCAAGACCTTATATTCCCAATACTGGATTATTGTGATATTTGCTACTTCGACCTTAATGCAGACCTACTCAACAAACTCGACCGGCTCCTTAATAATTGTATAAGATTTGTTTTTGGCCTCCGTAAGTACGACCACATCTCCTCCTTCCGCTCTAAGCTTCATTGGCTGCCAATACGACAACGTCGTTCTCTACGGGCTCTGTGTACACTCTATTCCCTTCTTCACTCCCCCTCTGCTCCTCACTACCTAACTCCTCATTTTAAATATCTGTGCAGTAGCCATGATAGAAATCTTCGTTCTACAAATAATTTGCTCCTTCTTTGTCCTTCTCATAGCTCCTCCCTTGTCCATTCATCCTTCCATATTCAGTCTATCCTCCTTTGGAATTCACTACCCCAAGACGTTAGGATGTCTGAGACAAAAAATTTATTCAAACGCAGAGTTCGTGAACTATACTTAAAATCATTGGCAGACTAGAAATAGACTAGAATAAATAAGTAAATTATTTAGATATCTTATTATGTTATATATTATTAGGTTTACATATTTAAAATATTTCGTAGGTTAATTTTAAATAAAGAGTTATATTAGTATTTATATGGTAGTATTTATTATTATTATATATTGTATATATACACAAAATGTCTAAGTCTATGTTTCCTTTTAATACTATGCATCTACCTCACACTGTCTCTGCATCACCCATAGGTTGGCTGGTAGAAAATGCCACAAGGCATTAAGCCCGCCTTTGTACCATATTGTGTGCATAAAGTATAATAAATAAAAAAAAATAAAAATTTTATAAAGTTAACTTAAAACAATTTAATCTCTTATCAAACAGAAGAGGCAAGTGTTAGGCTGACACCACATTAGGCGTGCGCGTTCCTCGCGCTCGCAGCGGCCGCGCCACTCACACGCCCGAGTAACGCCTTACGAGTTAAAAAAGTGTCAAAGCACTAAAATATAGACTTTTGAATTTAGTGACTTCTTAAATGTCTCACTCTTGTCGCAACAAACAATGCTACATGAGCTAGGTAAAAGGCAAGGCAAGCATAGCCTTTCCTATCTTTTCCACATATTTAGTTTTTAAACTTATTGATCTAAATTTTTATTATTTATTTATTTATTCAAATATTTATGTTTTAACAGCTTATTTTATGTGAATCAAAAACTTTGTATATCTTTTATTGAAATTATGAGAACGGAGGAGTAAGCAAAATTGGCATAGTTAAAGTTTATATGGAGCAGGAGTGAGCAGCACTAATATTTTAAAGATTTAGATAGCCGCAGCTAATTAAGATTCTTTGTCTTTGTTTTTGAGAATTTTGAAACAATTTTTAAATTTTAAATTTTCACAAATTGACATTTTTAAATCTGTCTTTGACACTCAATATATTTATTTATGATTATATTTCATATTTAAGAGGCAAAAGAACCTTAGTAAAAGTTTATGAATACCTACAATTAATTAGAAAATACCTAAAAATTTATGATCAAAATTCGACCACTAGGCAAACAATAATAAAATAAAATCATCAATCAATATCAAAACAAAACATTAAATAATTGTCATCATGTATTAAATAAAACATTTTATTACATTGTATGTAAATATTATAAAATAGCTCATAATTTATCACTTTGAGGCAGTGTTGATCCATTGAGGTGAAGACACTTGCAACTCAATTCTTCGCACACTTATTAACTCATCGTCAATTTCATGAATATTGTAGAATCTCTCTAGTTCTTCTATGGCTTTATCTTCAAGCTAAAAAATAAATATTATTACTTAGTGTGGCAAAGAAATTGAAGCAATGCCTATATAAAATAAAATCTATACAAAATACAATCAAAATATTCATGTTTCTGGAGTACTCTATAGAAAAAGAGAATATGATATTATCTAAGGTTTGCTAACTACAAAATGTTAAATTACCTGAGTTAGGGCAAGAGGTTTTGTCATTATTCTAGAAAAGTCATCCTTCTGCTTCTTCTGGTCAGCCAGTATTTTATTAAATTCGATGGGTTTCGATTTATTTGGGCTACTGCTTGCAATGGGAGGCTCACAGATCTTCCAAGGGTTTTTGGGTTTGTCAGGTGGGCTGCCTATAGTTAGTTTGTCAGTCAAATAATTATCCAAAGTGAGTGTGGAATTTTCATTTTCTGAAGCTAATTTCTTTCTTTGTTTCTGTGATAATTTTGGACCTACATGATTGATTATGAGATTTCCTTGGCCCCAGGATTTAGCTTCTTTTGGTGACAAAGCCATGTTGGAACTTGTAGGGGTAATGGGTTCAGATATGGCACTATTTGAGTTATTTTTTGTTAGCTTTGTGAATGAATTTGTAGGTGTCTCATTCATTATATCTTTAGCGTATGATATAGCTTTCAAACGGGCTTGGACTACTTTCTGTTGCTTCTGTAGTAATGTCGGAACTTTTGTCCATTGCTCTGAATCTTTTCCTTTTGATTTATCTTTATCTTCAGTAGATATAGAGCTGAGGGATAAAGTGACATCCCCAGAAGTATCATTCGACAAATCTAAAGATGTCATTGAACTGACAGATTCATATCTCATTCTCGCCTTTTCGCTTTCGGTGTATTCAATTTTTTTTTGCTTTTTCTTTTTATTACTATCCTTTTCTCCTATGCCTATATCTTTCTTAAATTCTTCATCAACATAATCTAAATCAACCGGACATGTTTTAACATGCTCATCAATTGTGTCATCGCTTGGACAATTGAAAAATGGAGTAATAACTCTAGAAGACATAATAGGATTAAATTTACAATAATATTTAGATATGTCCTGCAGTAAAACCTCTTCTAATAAATCCAATGATCGGTTTTCAAGGATATTGTTGACATTTAGGGCAATAAATTCCATGCAAAATTGCTTTAGTTGTGTAGCGTTGTATGTGTGTGCAAATTGACAGAGTTCAGTACAGTTTTTTAGGGTAATCAAGTTAGCTAAGGCAATTTCACACATTTCCCTGAGTCGACATATAAACAACTGATCAGATACAATGAGCATGCTACAAATGAAGTCTATACTATCTGATGTTTCAATTTCTGGACATTTGTCGGTGTACAGAAAATCAATTACTGGTAAAAGGATACCATGGTTTACTGGCAGAGAAACTGTGGATAGTATTTTGCTCTGAAACAAAGACTGACGGTTAAATGTTGTTTGACACAAAAGAAAAACAAACAAAATAGGAAATTGGCAACTGGCGATTTTATTTAATGATTTTATAGCGAGTTTCATAATTAAATTTAACATGGTCTATAATTATTATGCTTTGTACACACTATTAGTTACTTTTATTTTTGATGAAGATCGAATCTTTGCAGTACTAACGCCATTTGTTGAGTATTCATAGTAAACTATTACCTACAGAGCCGTTACGTAACACTGAATTTCGCTAACAAAATCTCACCTCAGTCCATGAATGTATAAACATGCCATGAAAGTATTCCAATCTCGCCGCCAACACACACTTATGCGCCGGTATCAGCACGCCATCTTTGGAACACACATTTGTGTCTACCAACTCAGAGTAGCTGTCTCGGTTCCAAGTCAGCGGGGCCTTGGTGTGGGTCGCACTCTCTTTTAAGTACACTGTGCCGTCACGGTAACTGCAATAAAGATATAATAGCTATTACTATGTTTTACCTGCAGTTTTGCTTGCACTAAGGGCCTGTTTTACAATCATCAAATAAGTGTCGTATAGCTTATTCGGAAGTTTTGTCGCTGCTTACTTTATATCGAGTGACAGAGATAAAACATGCAAATAAGCTATCTGACACTTATCAGTAGATTGTGAATTCCGTGCTAATACAATAGAGCTGAAAATCGATCACACTCAAACACACGTATCAATTAAAAAACTCGACGCTCGTAGATAAATTTTCAGGTTTATTCGACTACTGCAGAGTTCTTGTTTTTGCAAAGACACTTTCGAACATTCTTGCCCTAAGTAAAAGGAAAAATTTTCCACCATCGCCAATCGCTATAATATGACGTATATGTATTATGTAATGTCTAAGCTCTTGTACACTGGCGACGCGTCGGCCGCCACGACGCACATACTCACTAGAACTTGTCGAGCAGCTTGTGCAGCGACATGACGTGCAGGCGCTTGGCGGCGGCCTGCACGCACTTCACGGCGTCGAGAGTGCGCGCGCGCTGCGGCGACGAGCGGCGCTTGCGCTTGTCCCGTCCCTTATATACCTCGAATGCGGATATTCCAGACGCGTTACCTGACAAAATAAATAATACATGTATATTTATTAAACTGCGCCTACAGTACGTCAAAATCCTATTTAATAAATATTTCATAGGTCACTTTATCAATCTAAATCCGTGCAATTAGTCTAGTTTGATTATATTACAAGCATCCAAGTATCAAAATCTTCTTATGTACATATAAATCGTAAGACACCGACTTACCTATAAACTCTGTTTCATCATCTTCCTTCTCTTTATTTTTCATATCATTCAGATCTTCCTTCCTTATCTTGAGTCCACACGGCCCTAGCTCAGCCACATCACATGTTCCAGTATACATGTATCTGAGAATCCTGTCGAATACATCTGGATGAACGTTGTCCAATACAACCGTGGTCTTGTAGCCGTCGGTGCGAGCGTCCTGGTACAGTTTGTAGAGATATTCACTGCTGGACGCTATTATGAATATATGCGCTGGGAATAGTTTCGCCCTGACCTGCAACGTTTAAAATATCGTTTTAAAACAGGTGTCATAGACATCAGTACAAAACAGAAATAGTTACTATAGAACTTCGTGAGAAAATATAATTCTTATATTATTTGTGTCGCACAGTACCCATACTACCTATCATCCAATCGATCGGCAAGTCGCTGCAGCATCCAATTTGCAGTTCGTCCATATACATCACAGACGTATAACTGTCAAGCCAATGGACGCCCATACATGGTCAGTTCTAACTGACCCAATCGGCAGCGTCTTGCCGATTAGATGATAGGCGGAATGGTGTATGGCTATCCTTAGAAGAGTTATTTAACCAAAACATTAAAGCCATTTTTGTTTTTACCCCAATACGGCGAAGCTTTTGGCTTTGGAAGGATAATCATTTTGTCAGTCTATGTATGTATTTATGTTTGTTCCATCGCGGTGCCGAAAATACTGATCCGATTTCAATGAATGAAGTGTCCATAGATTCGTAATAATGGCCCGGGTAACATAGGCTATGCAATTTACGTAGTCGGGTTATAGTTTTTTTTTCTTTTGATTATTACCTGAAACACGACATCATGCAGTATGTCGTCATCGGCGGCGGTCTCCATGAACGTCTCCATGTGCTTTGACAGACAGGACGGTGATAGGTCCGGGATGGACGTCAGACCGCACGTGGGCTTCATCTGAGATTAATGAACAAGTTAATTAGTAGGAAATCGGATTGTTTTACTACTTATTACTATGTATGATTGAAGGCGAAACACCATACGATTTTTGGGTTCAGGAGCAACCCAAGCATTTGTGCAGCCGTTAATGTTTTAAGTGACGTTTCAGTATCCGTCCGAAATAATGTGTTGTTATTTGAAAAATGTACGTCACATTTGTAAGTGTTTATGTACAAAACATAGTCTTACACTTTAAACGAGACAATGTTATACAAATATTATCGGTTTCTCGAAAACGGCTGCAGCCTGCAAGTATTATCATGAAATTTAGTATGCAGGGAGTTTTGGGGGAGAAAAATAGATCTAGCTAGGTCTATCTCCCTGAGAAAGGGCTCATTTTGAAGCATGTTGTTGAATTTTTTTCTTGCATTGGCAACAATTTATCATTAATTTCGACTCTATTATGTCAGTCCGATTGGCAGTTTGGTATGCGTATTGCGTATGTATAATTTTTGCTTTATTCGAAAATTCGGAATGTGGTGGGTTCGAATCCCGATCAGATAAATACATTTAAGAATCATTTTATTTTTTAAAATCTATCAGAACTCCGAGCAAAGCTCGGTTACCCAGGTACTGTCTTATTTTAATAACCTAGCTATGGGAACATAATACGGTTTGCTGATAACAGAAACTAATTTACCTGGAGACAAGCAAAATTCAATCCGTCCCCATCCACCGCTATCGCAGTGGCACGGTGTATATTCGGTATTTTACAGATGCGCACAGAAGTACAGTCGTCCTTCTCTAAAAACTTCACTAGAGTCGACTTGTTGTCTCTCTCCCTCTCCCTCCTGATTGGCTGCAGCGCAGCGGGCGTGGTCTTGCGAGATATATGACCAATGAACGCCTCGCCGTATTTTGTGGTAAAGTAGAGTGCGTCGTGAGTTAGAGCGACATGGGTTACGTCGATTTGGTGGGTTAGGCCGAATACGCATCTGTAAAAGATTAATAAACAAATAACCTTTTTTAAGGCTACATAGGCAGGACCAATGTATATATATACAGATAAATAAAATTGAAGTGTCTGATTGTAATTTTAAATTAGCAGCTTTTTACTTAATGCATATGAATGTATATACGGTATTAACAATAAAAAATAAATTTTTAAAATTTTTGTCTGTCTGTCCTACTGTTTGTTTGTTCCGGCTAATCTCTGGAACTGCTGGACCGATTTTCACGGGACTTTTACTGGCAGATAGCTGATGTTGTAAGGAGTTGAAGTTTTTATCCTTATCATCATCATCAAAAAATGTTTAACCCCCAACGAAGTGGGCACGGGTCAGCTAGTATAGACTAGGTATATTACTTATTTCCCGGAAAAAATATTGCTAGGTAATGGGGAACATGCATAGCTTTTTTTATTGGCTTTTCGAAAATTGATTTTATTAACTTAAATACTGCGTTCATGTATAACATTGTGATAACACAAATGTCACAAATAACATAAGCATTTAAACATTTATTTTCGCGTTTCAACCATGTCAAAAAATAGTCGTTTTTCTAGTCCTTTTTGGTACTGAATCTTTTTAATTTAGCAATTGATTACTGTACTTTTTGCATTTTTCTGTCCATAAGTACCCGAAGAGCTTGTTACACGGGGATCAGACAGCGGCTTCCCGTTGTCTATTAAACATATACCTATTCAATAAGTTTACTATGCATATATTTAAGATTTTTATTATATAGGAACTATTATTTAATACATATCCATGACTTAGGAACATTAAAAACTTTTTGTTTCTTCGGCGGGATTCGAACCCGCGATCTCCAGCTTGACCGCCGACGCGCTGACCATTGAGCCACAGAGGCCGTTTCACGATATCAATTGCGATGAAAAATAATTAGTGCAATGTATACTACGTAAGTAGAGAATGCTATTATGAATTTATCGCAGTTTATTTTCTTTCTAGCTACTGCCCGAGGTTCCGCCCTTACTAAATACAGTATCCCACGGGAACACTGTACTTTTTCGGCATAAAAAGTAGCCTGTGTTAATCCATTGCTTAAGCTACAACCATACCAAACTTCATCAAAGTCTGTTCGATGGTTTTTGCGTCAAAGAGTAACAAACATCCATCCATACATCGAATCATCCATCTATCCACCCTCACAAACTTTTACATTTGGGCATTTCTCTGTAAGCTCGTACAGGTCCCATACAAATGCTGTCCTGGCAATAATTATTTTTAACATTTGCCAAAAAAATGTGTTCTATTTCGAAGAAAATTAACTATTATTTAAGTTAGATAAGGAGACCCACTGAATTTATTAATATTTTCCGAGTTATTAGCGATTTTCCAAGAAATCATGACAGGGGACTGTTTGAGACATCAGGGGACTGTTCTGAACGTGTTAAGTGAGACAGAGGACCGTTGTACTTTAAAAAAAAAGTAATTATACATTAATCAATTATTTATAATTTTTATAGCATATTTTCGCATCAATAGTAAACAAAATTTCTTTATATAAAATGAAGAGAAATAACAACTTTCTTTAAACATTCATATCAAAAATTAAACTTAAGTGCTAGAAACAGTTTGTACTCACTGAGATCAACATAATCATATTATTGGATAACTTGATCAAACATGAATTCATTGACACGGCTGAAATATCCTTATCATTTATTCTAAAGTTTACGGTCAGAAATCTTGAGGAAAGTAACAAGTCAATCGTTTTCATCATCATCATCAATCTCATAAATTACGGCAGCATACCGATACTATACATTTTTAGTTGCAAATTTCACAAAAACGTAATCTTCAGTATTGTAACATGAATTCCGAGTGCCACTCGTTCTTGCTATATCATCATCCAATCTTTGAGGGGACTTGTTTGGTGTAGGTGTCAATTCAGGTTCAGCAGATTCAAGATCTTTCGGTTCGGACTCTGTAAACACTTGTTCTACTGTCCATCTATGTTTTAGAGCAAAGTTGATACTGCCAATCTTATAATGCTCACAAGAGCCGCTGTTGCAAATGCAGCTGAGACTTTTCATTGTGTTTTTCATTTATTTGGAAAGCCCAGGATGGAGCTGGAATAAACACCTGCGAGCTGATGCACATTTAAAGTGTCTTTAAAACCCTTCTGGTCGGCTAATTCCTCTTCAATTTTATCGACCAGCTCTTTTATACTACTATCAGGTATTTTACATCGTTTAGCTACAGGTACTTCTTAGCCAATGAGATTAGATTTTTTTCCGGATCTAGACAACGACTTCATTTCTTTAGGTATCCAGTGCTTGTACTTTTGAAGAACACTACCGGTTACCACAACAACGTTTTTTTTTCTTTCTAATCTCGCTATTTCTTTTTCTTTTTCTTTCCCTGTTAAACTTCTGTGATCGATTTTTGGCTTCTCTTTTTCTTTGCTGTAGACTAGCACTGAAAACTGCTGGGCTTGGATCTGAAAATGGACTGGCGGTCTTGAAGGCGTAGTATCTGCTTCTGGGTCTGATAACGGCGTATTTTTTCGTGTTAGTGATGCTTTTCAGTCTTAGTCTTTTGGCTCGGTATACGGTGCTATATTTTTTCCACTTTTTTAAGGTAGCTCTGTGTTGACGAGGTGATATCCTTTACTGGCTTCCGCAAACCTTTTTCTTTCTTCTTTTGGTACTTAAACTTCTTCCTTTTCTCTCATTTCTATTTTCTTCTTTGGTAACGTAATCGCTTTGCTTCTCTCTTTTTCTGTAGTAATCCCTCTCGGGATAACTTTTTCTTTGTTTGTGTATATATAGTTTTTTTTTAATTTTGAATTTAAATTTTTGGCAGGGGACTGTATAAAAATTCTGGTGGCAAAGTTTACTAAATAAATAAAATTCGTAATGAGACCTTGTTGTACGAAAATAAAATTATTTAATTATCTTTATGATATTAACTGCCAAATGTATGTAGTTTCAATAATTTTTTCGTAAATCTCATTTCGATGTGGAAATGCAATGATGGGGACAGCCAGGGGACTGTATTTTTAGAGCTTCTATCACGTCTAGAAAAAAAATTAAAATAGTTATAGTTCTGAAAACAAAGGGCTCGTAAAGTTTCGGGGTTATTAATAATAACCCCGAAACATAAAAATAACCCCGAGTAATTTATAATAGTAGTAGGACGTTTTTTTTTTCAGCCTGATTCTGTTTACCTAGTAAGCCGTTGCGTGGTATCTTGCCATATCATAAGCTGGCCCACGTTGGTCAGCAACAACACCGTCACTCGCGAGTAGGCGCCTTGCTCACTCACTTTAGCCTCCACGCACACCTGACGCAGATTTATCTGTCTGTGAAAGAAAAAGGAGTAAGATTAGATCCGCTATCTCTTTCGTAACTGCTCAGCTTCAATAGAACGATTGTTGGCGATCGTCTTGACGAGGTACTAGTGCAGCAGATACACGTCGCCGCGGCTGGTGGTCAGTACAGTGGCGGCTTCGCACGCGCCCACCAGCTGTATGGTGGCTCTTCCATGACGTTCAGAGATATATCTCTCTCTTACATATTGCGTAACATATCACCTATCCCTTTCACTCACTTGATGGCGATCTTCTTGACGAGGTACTTGTGCAGCAGATACACGTCGCCGCGGCTGGTGGTCAGTACGGTGGCGGCGTCGCACGCGTCCACTAGCTGTATGGTGGTTTCTTCTTTGATGTTGAGAGATATCGCTACCTGTGGTAAATAAGTTAGTCACAATGATTAGAAAAGGCAAAAAATAGGTAAGTAAAAAGACAGACAAAACAGGTACCACCATACGAACGTTACAAATGCATATGCGCTTTATCTGAAGTCTTCTACCGCACAGAATTATCAAGCTTTGGAATAAACTGTTGCCAGCTGCATTTCCGGCATTCCCATTTTTTTTTCTTTCTAGAAAAAACAAGCGTATTCCCTCTTAAAAGGCCGGCAACGCACTTGAGACCCCTCCGGTGTTGCGGTTGCGGGATCGGGAATCTCTTTTTATCAGGCGATCCGTTTACTTCTTTGCCTCCTATTTTTATATTTAAATCTTAACGCTTATTTAAGACCTGAAGTTTTTTTTAAACTTATATTCTTGTGATTTTTCAGCATAACATATATTATAGCAGCTTTTTATGCTGTAATTTTGGATAACTACTACTCAACTGCAACATAACCTCTTGGGCCAAAGGAGCATTCTCTCTTCCTGTGGGTATCCTAGTTGCCCCAAAGTCTGTCCCCACGTATATATCGCCCGTTCGTTCCACACGACCGCGTGCGAGCTAACTGGTGGTATTTAGATGTAATCTTCACAATTACTCACCCTTTTAGGCCCTGGGACTATTTTCTCCTCTTGTGGGTGTCCCAGTTGTCCCAGATTCTGTCCCCACGTGTAAATAGCTCGCTCGTTCCAAACAACGGCATGAGAGCGTCCCGCACGCACACCGAGCGGGCACGACAGTTTGATCAACGGCTTGATGGACGGTAGCTTGATTGTAGTGGGGTTCTTGGCGGAATTTAACGTATCTATGTTGTTGAGCGAATATTGGAGGACCTGAAAAGGAGGCAACACATATTAAAGATTTGTTTTTATTACAACAACGCTATATACTACTTTGTATACGCTATATACTATTTTAAGAGCTCCGTGGCCTAGTGGGCAGACCAATTGATTCGCACTAGAGAGAATGCAGGTTCGATTCGCAGGTTGTGGCGTGTACCAATGAGATATTTTCAGATCTTAAGTACATTATACGGACGCTCGTAATGGTGAAGGAAAAACATCGTGAGGAAACCCGCACATGGTTGTCCCCAGACGTATTGACCAGTCATTTCTCTGGACTAGGCTGACTGTGCTGTGAGAATGCCGTATGTGCTTGGGCAACCATACGACATTTTAAAAAATCGACTGTCCCAGACACTACAGTATTTCAAGAGTGGTTACTTCGCTCGGAGAATACTGCATAAATCATCCAATAACGGATGAAAAGGCCTAAGTTTTATATACTATTTTGTATACACTATATACTATTATGTAAACTGACGTTTATTATTTGCGTATTAAGCACGTGGAGTAGGCACTATTACAAGTTGCCGTATCAAATGTACCTATTACGTTAGAATGCTTGTATTTTTTGTGCGTATCAATTCTTTGTGTTAAATTAAAATTGACATCCATCGCTCAAATTAAACTCACCGCGCCACTCTGCATCAGGAAAACGGTAGACGTCAATGTGATAGCGACCTCCACGCAGGGCTCCGTGAGACGCAGTAGTATAGGACGCAGGGCGGTGGCGTGCGGCCCGCCCGCGCGCGCCGGCTGCCCCGCGCAGTGCGCGTCGCCGACGCACACCCATACGCTGTGGAACTTACCTAGACACACCTGTGTGAAAGAGGAGAGGTTATGCGAGGGAAATTGTATTGTATTATGTCGGCTATACATGTTGGCCGAGCGTTGCCGAGCGATGGCCACCGCCAACGTGTAGACAGCCGATTTGCCTTGTTTTTTTTGTCATCGCTCGGTGTCGCTTGCCTAGTCGGTCGAGTGAAGCCCATGCGCCAACATGTGTAGAGCTCATTTGGCGCAACTTGTCGTCGCTCGCCGTCACTCGTGATCACTTGCCGTACTTCGACCACATTGGCCTATTGCATTTGCATTCGAGGAACTTGTCCAACGTGTGGACATTAGCACTTGCCATGTACCTATTTGCCGACGCTCGCATTGGCCTACACTGGGAAAACATGTATAGCCGACTTTATGTATACGATGCGTTGCCCTCTCACTGACTTATGCTATGGAACCCACTCAGACACATTTGGCAAAGAGAGAGTGGGAGAAAATACTCGTGTGTAAACATAATATGGTGACACGTGTTTGTTTGCGTGTGTGTTTTATCTTTCCCATAACTTTATTTATCGAGCTAAGCATAGTAAGATTATATTTACATTCAACAATTAAAGGTACATGTCAGAAACGAGGCTCTTTGAAAGAATTACTTTAGCAAAAGAAACTACAGAAAAATATCAGAGAAAAGGTATATTAAAAAAATATTTAAGAGAATAAGTTTAATACAATCTGTTGCTATCAAGCATGTGCGGCGTGAACTTGTACATCTGGTGGGGGTTCAAAGTTGACACCACCCTCATAACCTTCTTTGGTGGTTCATCGATAAATAACATGTTTTCAAGAGAAGATTTCGATGTTTTCTCAGCCACTTCTGGTTTTTCTGCAACCTCCTCCGTGCCACCCGTTATCGGTTGCCCTCTAATAATGCAATACGCAAAGAAAATCAGTATGGAATAACATACGAGTAGTAAAATTAAATAAAATATTAATTTCCCTTTGTTATCTCCTATTATATCACTTAGTATGTCTAAACATCCACGTTCCAAGTTGAGCTCCGTTTCAAAATCTGTGTTGTTGCTGGAACATTCTTTTGATTTTGGAATAAGGCTAGTTTTGTTTATCAGTACACAACATTGTATTGGGAACATCTTATCCTCCTTGCTTTGCCAGGACGAGTTTTCGAAATCACGATAACTTTTAACACCACAGCAATCATAGTTTAGCATCACAAAGTCCCAAACGTTGCTTATCAAATCATTATCTTTTCCATAATTACTTGTAATCGTTGTCTGCAAAAGTTGTACTGTTTTCTCATTCTTCGAGTACACATTATAAATACCATATATAAAGAAGACCCAGATTGCTGTCGCACTCATCAGCGATGCTAGGAGTATGTACGATTTAATACCGCATTTACTCTTGCATCCCGATCCTAAGATTCCACAGCAAGAGGTCAACATAGTTAGTACAAATATTGGTGTGAGCACGGTGGTCATGGGAGTGTACCATAGCTTAAGGTTCACGAAATTCGCTATGCCGGATACGAGAGAACTTTTGGTCACAGTATAATTGACGTCGCGGAAAAAATCAGTGTTTATCATACACCATACGCAAATAACGCAACCAATTACGCCCAGTATAAAGAACAATATATTAGTAAATCCTAAACAAGTTCTTGGTAGGGCAACAGAATGCATTGTTTTGGTAAATTGTGACAGAATTTCGTTAGACAATTTAGTGACGGCTGCTTGAAAAGTTCTGTCATGTTGTCAGAGTATTAAGAGAGGTTAGAATATTAAAACTATTTTGTCCGGTGCGCGACCGACTAGTTGACGCGTGCTACGGGCTGACAATTTTCATACATTCATTGGCTACTCGGCCGGACTTAAATGTAGGTATTTCATTTTCAAGGACCATTGCAATAGGTATATCACGACAATAGGGAATATACATGTGACACCAAAATGGGATAAAATATTTTTATTTGTAATCTTTATCGCTAAAAAATCTTACCTGTACAAATGTTTTTAAAATTTATAGTGAAATTTAATCATTAAAGTGTTTTTTTTAAATAAAAACTTTCACATATTTCAAATAAGGCGAAACAAATCGAGACATCATCGTACAGACGAACGAACGTGTATCAACTTTCGAAACTGTTTTTTTTTTTATATTTAAGCCAGAAGGTATTATACCATTACTAGAAAGTCAATGATTTTATCTGTCAACTGTCTATTTTAGGTGCCTGCGAAAATGTGGTGTTTAAATCGCCCATAAATTATTGTGATTTTTAAACATTTTTTCCAGCCTAATGGATAATATTTTGGATGTGTATTATATTATATGTATTTCGGATATATTTGGTATTGTTATAACAAGTAGAAACGTTTAAAAAATATATATACATGCAAATTCCCCTATTAACAGTCATTAAGCTATCTACTAGATGTTGCCCGCGGCTTCGTGCGTGCAAAAAGAAATCCACGGAAACCATATATTTTACAGAGATATAAAGTATCCTATGTCCTTCTCCGTGGTCTACTATACCTTTAGGACTTTAATTTCAGCCTACCTACCCCAATTATGCAATGTGTATGTAACATGCATAAAAAAACGTAATCACTCCGGGAGTACTGACAGAAGGCAGAACAATAGTGCATAGACAAGCGTGCGGCGTGCGACCCGCCCGCCTGGCTCTAACACATACCGCACCGGTTTTTTGTATGTGTCGCGAGTTGGTTTTTTCCTATATAAAAAATTCCTATGGAAATTTTCACTTCAAAATTTTTTAAAACACCAACCTGTTTAACATTTCCATTGGTGCGACTAAAACAGTTCAATAACTCTGGTATCTGTCGGGGCTGATGTGAGCCCGTGCCCAGGGTGTAGTTGGAGTTGCTCCCCCAGACGTAAGCATCACATGGCTGTGGCCCGTCCGCCTTCCACATGTAGTGTTTATCCAGCATAGCATGTTCTAGGGCTTTGTAGTCATCCTTGTCTGCTATATCGGTGTTTACACCTGAAAGTATTAAGTGCTTCTGTTGAGTAATTATTGCAAACCTGTGAGACTTAAAAAAAATTGATATTTTCTACAAATAAGTGCATGATTTGGCTTTTAGAAAAAATGATTCTTTGAAACACAAAATTATAATTTTTTTTGTTACCATACTTCATTATAACTATTTAACAACTAATTTATACTTTTTTTGGTTACATAAGGGAACAGTATGGGTAATACTATGTGACCACTTTTTACCACCCCCCATCCAGTGACCATCCATAGTATTTTGAATGAAAATCTACCGCTGAAATAATCTTCTCTATCTAAAATCTATCTAATCTAATCTATCCCTTACAGATTTTCACAGATAAAGATTATTTATTATCACTTGCCTAGTTTCATCAGAGCAACAGCAGAGTGTATTTGACCATTTAACAACTAATTTATACTTTTTTTTGGTTACATACGGGAACAGTATGGGTAATACTATGTGACCACTTTTTACCACTCCCCATCCAGTGACCATCCATAGTATTTTGAATGAAAATTTACCTCCCCCCTTACAGATTTTCACAGATAAAGATTATTTATTATCACTTGCCTAGTTTCATCAGAGCAACAGCAGAGTGTATTTGACCATAAAATATGCTTCTATGTAACGGAGTGTAGCCAGATTCTCGGTCACGCGCGTTTATGAATGCGTCAGAGGAGTGACGCACGAGCCATTCCATTAGCTTATTTCTACCACGGGATGCAGTCATATGCAGTGCAGTACGGCCCTGAAAATTAAGAATTTTGGATAAGCATTTGGCATTCTTAATATACATTACTATAATTATCTACATTACTAAATTATTTTTGAACATTTTTTATTATCTTTAAACTAGCTGACATTGCAATAGAACAACAAATTATAATCAACTAGGTACTAAGTATGTGTTTAAAAGTATAATCAACTTTGTTTTGTCATTTTGTTCTAAAAAAAATTACATTATTGCACAATATTTATCTCGTGCTTACAACCAAAAAATGATAAAGTATTACCTTACCTCAAAATCGAAAGCTTTAGCAAAATTAGCGCAAGTACTTTTGATAAAGCTGGCGAGAGACTCATCTCTGACAGATCTCTTCGTTATGGCACTTGTCAATGCCTGCCCATGAATACGAGAGTTGCATTTCTTTGTGCAATCCACTTCTATCTTACTCATTTTTGTAAATTTTAACAGACTTAAAAGAATGAGGAGGTATTTTTCTACTTGAACCTTGGATAGTTTTAAAAATTATCTTTCTTAAGAAAATTGTTTATTATCTCTAGCAACAATATTTTCAACAGGTAGACAACACAGGTACAATGTAGATATGGTTTGATCCTGGGGAGGTTTGGCCAAGCCAGACCCCCTGAAGGGTCCCCTTTTACTTAACTCGACATAATTGTTGTTTGAACTGTCTGCAAAAGAAATACTAATTATTGTATTGGAAAAGTAATAACATATATTTGAAATTTTATTTTAAGCATACTATTTTGTTTAAATACAATATTAGCATTAATAATAACAATATACTAGATAACAGCCTCTGTGGTCTTGTGGTTAGAGCTTTGCTTTCAACTCGGAGGTCGTGGGCTCGATTCCCGCATTGGAACAACAAAAAATCTTGTTTCCAAGTTTGGTTAGAACAATGAGGGCTGATCACCTGATTGTCTGACAAGATAAATGATCCATGCGTCGGATGGGCATGTAAAAAGTCGGACCTGCGCCTGATTTCTTGCCAGTCGTGTCAGTTATCCGTCCCACTGGGTTATGAGAGTAAAGGGAGAGAGAGAGTGATCTCGTGTACTGCGCACACACATGGGCACTATAAAAAATTACTCCTGCGTAACTGGCCTGGTTTCAATGAAATCGGCCACCGTCACCGAAATCGGTGTGGGGAGTTATTTTTAATATCGTATTAAATACATATAAAAATGGTTTAAACACAATTAATATTATGTTATTGTTATGAAACAGTATTCATCCTTGACATTCGATAGATTTCTTGTATGACTAGATTTGAGAAGTTAGATTAATTCGTACCTTTACAAATAAACAGCTGTTTGGTGAAGATATTCGAAGAAGATTGCTTGAGACATGGTTAATTACGTATAAGAAAAGAAGTCGATAGACATAAATTTTATATAAGTTATTAACTTAATAACATACAACGAATATTTTCTACAGAATAAAACCGACGCCACCCTTTGAAATGAAAATCCGAATAAATTACAAAGACAACGAAAACTGCTTCGGCATGCCAAAAATTCACTATCCGTCAAATAAGTAATGTCATTATCAAATAGACTTGGTATTTTTTTATTATTTATATATGGCATCGGATTATAACTATTTGCCAGTGTCAAGTTAAAAAGGCGGTAAATAGAACTTTCGTTTCAATTTTCAACACCGTATTCCTATATCGTCAAGTCTAAAGTCTAGTCAAAGTCCAAATATAGAAGCTTTACTGAAAGTTCTTAGGGAGTTTTGGCGGGAAACACTAAATAGCACGTTTTTAGAAGTTGTACCACTTGCCCACTCTTGTGCACGTTAACGAATATTTAATGGTTAATATTCTACCAATATTACATATTAAGAATCCAGATAATACAAATTTATGAAATTTTACAAATTCCACAACGTCACCCATTGAACTCCCCGGCAAAACTCTCCTTTTGGCAATTATTTGCCAAAAAAGGTTATCCTTTTTTTATAGAAATCAGTATAGTAGATTAAGAAATTGGTAAATCTACTTACTTTTTAAGTTTTAAATTATTTCTAATAATTAATTTTAGTTCTCATTTCAAAACCGTAGCTTAAACTCTGGCTTTTAGAGAATTTTACCATGATCCGATCCGATAACGGATATCGGATTTATCAATAATAACATCAAAAAAGTGTCAATAGCATGGTAAACTACTGAAAATTATTTTGAGTGCCATTTAAATAATTATGATGAGTATCTCCAACGCAGAGACAACTTAAGAAAAAAAACATGGCTTAGATTTCTTTCTTACTCTTATATGTTTCTGGCAAGTTTCTACCTTGATCTGTGTGTTGTGTTGTCTGTGTGTTGCGACAGATAGCTGCTTACGGCTTCAATTTTAGTATTTTTTATGTTTTATTCTTTTTCCTAAGGAAATCACTCTCAATCTCAGTCAGTAAAACACAGCAGAAACATTAAAAATCATGGCAATGACCTTTTCTACTGATAAAAAAAATGGTTTCGGAGTTTTGGCGAGGATGTGGAAGAGAGACGTTTTAATATTTCTTTCATAAATTCGTGTTATTTCGGTTCTTAATGTGTAATAACGGTACAATATTAAATATTATTTTTATTTAAAAATATTTTTTTAAACATTATAATTTATTATAATCGTTAACGTGCGTGAGTAGTGTTGGCAAATACTACAACTTAATTTTTTTTTTGTTTACCTCTTTTATTTTTCCAAAGTACACAGTCTTTTAGGGACATTAAACCCTAAAAGACTGTGAACTTTGGAAAAATACAATTATATCAATAGCCTAAGACCGAACGTCGATACTAATTAATTTAATATATTGGCGCGAGCAAGCGGAGCGAGCGAGAAAACTTTTTTCCCATTTTATAGGTTAAAATCTATTCAAGATAAAACACTGAAAAACAGAGAACTTCGAAAAATACCATAAAATCATCCGGCTAAAACAGAACATCGGTATAGAATAAAACAATATTATGTTCTGTATATTATACGCGTGCGAGCGAAGCGAGCTAGCAAACTTTTTTCCTGTTTGACAGATTAAAGCTGTTAAAACTTTAAGCCCTAAAAGACTAAATATACGATCATTTTATAAATTTATTACTGATCTTGCAAAATAGATGACGAATAACGTCCATTATGTTAGGTTTGCCATATATCATCTACTTCATACTTTTTTCGCAGTACATAATTACTAAATTTTGTTTACATTTTGTTTTTTTTTTTGTGTACAATTTTGTTTTTTTGTTTATGTAAATTTACAGTGATGTGCCCAAAATATTGTGGCGTGCCATAGGTTCGCCATCCCTGCTCTAGGAACATTCAGTGAAGCGTCTACAACTTTACTGAATCGACTAACTTGACTCCTCTTAATGCTGAGCTTGACTCATTGACTGAAAAGACGATTTATTTGGACTTTGACGATAAAATGGTGTTGAAATCTTAGACGAAAATTGTATAACAAATTGACACTGGCAATATTTTTATGCCATTATATAATTATTTGGTGAAAAATAAACATTTTTATTTTGACAAATGACAATGGATATGTCAATAATGTCATTTTGGTGATTGAGTAACCAAAATTGATGAAAAACTATTTGCACTAATACAAAATTATTGCAGTAAAGAACTAAAACCTCTTCAAAATGCTTAAAGCAGTTGCTGCGACAGCAAAGCTGTCGAGAACAACTTTGTCAAGGTAAATAAAACAGTCTTTTATTAAATCAAAAAATAACTTCGTATTTACATGGTGTATCGAAATTTTATGGTTTTTGATAATTTTCAGGTCTGTAGATGGTTTTTCGACGACAACCTCTAGATTTCTCTCAATCACAAATCCGTCTAAAATCAGAGAGCCACCGATTAAAGATAATGAAGCGGTAATTGCGTTGCCAGAGGAAGCCAAGGAGAGAAGTGTTCCTGACCATATTATTACGGTTCCTAAAAAGGTATTTACGCCTTTTGTATGAAATTCATTTCTTTATTCTAAAAATTAAAAACTTAAACCTAATTGCAAACCTTAAAGTTAAAAAAAAAACCAAATTAACACATTAAAGGACTACCAGTATAGTCAACCACTACCTACGATATTTCAGTCTTCAGGGAGTAAATCTCTACGCATATGGATGGCTTTAAATTTAAAATACTTAAGAAGAGCCATTACACATATCATGAGCTGCACAATCGAAAACCCCTTGCTCAATGTCTGACTCAGATACAATTCCAACACATTTATTGCTGTGTTATGATTAATGCGTGTTTCTCAGCTTTTCCTTTAAAGTTGAATGTTTCTACTGGGAATATTTTCCTTATAATTTTCTAATATGAGTAAACAATTTAAATTGAATATGATAAGAGCTGAAATACTTAAGATTATACCATTATACCTCTGAAATTGGAAGCCTTGAAGTTTGCATTTATTATTATTTTTAAAATTTTAGGTGGACCTCAGCCCCATCACTGGTGTGCCCGAAGAGCATGTGAAATCCAGGAGAGTAAGGATCTACAAACCACCTAAGAATGCCATGCAAAGTGGAACAAATAACATCCATCATTGGGAGATGGAGTTTGACACTCGTCAACGCTGGGAAAATCCTTTAATGGGCTGGACATCCACTGGTGACCCACTGTCGAACATGAAGATCCAGTTCACATCTCCAGAAGAAGCTATTGAGCATTGTGAGAAGAATGGTTGGGCTTGGTATATAGATCAACCTAAAATCGAAAAAGAATTGAAGCCAAAAAGTTACGGGCTAAACTTCTCATGGAACAAGCGTACCAGGGTTTCCACCAAGTAATTGTAGTCGAAATTACATTTATTTGCAGCATAGAAATATACAATAGCTCTTAATGTATCATTTTGGTGGTAAGTAATCATAAATTTTATGTAAATAAATTTTTTGTTGAATAATTTTCTGTTTTCCTTATTATAGAAATTCATAATATTTTCTTTTACTGATAACAAAATAGTTCTCAAGGGAGGACATTTTAAAGAAGAAGATATAAAATAGTATTTTCAATTACCAACCATGGAAATTATTTTGCTGAATTGATTGATATTTATTATATAAGAATGAACCCAAGAGGTTATGGTTTGCTACAGAATTACAAGATGCAAAGATATATTAATGTTCTAACAATGTAGAGTTAGACTATTTAATTTTTTTTTGTTACACATTGTCAGATTGTATGATAATGCTAAGCTATTTTAGATTCAGCAAATAAGAAAATGTTAAACTTACTGACTTTTATTTTAATATTTTCTGTGGCATTTATATCTTTCCCATCCCAGACTGTTCCAGTTTTCATCTCATATTTAATAGACTCTAAGATTGTTACCACATTGTTATGATGCAGTTATAAATAAAATAGTTGAGTTTGTTTTCAAGTATGAATAATTAAAATAATCGATTTGACTATCAGGTAATAGTTGTAGAGCATAGACATAATAAAACAACAAATCAGTTTTTTTCATGTTTTTTTAATCATAGTTTTCAACATGGATAATTTATATTTTGTACCTTGGAAGAAAATCAAATTTCGCCATTACTCACTTAAAAGTTCTTATTTACATATAATACACAATACATTATCTAACATGTTGAACAAGATCCAACATAATATAACCAGCTTTTCATTTTGCCTTCATACCAACAATTTCGTTATTTTTGTATGATAATTCTTGTTATTGTCAGTTACATTTTGTCCACAAATTGGGACAGATGCATGTACAGTCGCGGTGTACCACTTTTGAACCTTATTGAAATATATTAAAAAACAGTAAAATATTGCTGTCGATCAACACAGGGTGTGATAAGGCTCGGACTACATTATCCGGAATCTCTCCGGCCGGAAAGAAAATAGCGCTAAAAATAGAAATCTGCCCTAATGCAATAGAGCTGAATATCGAACACACGATCGTCGAGTTTTTAAATTGTATAAGTGCAGAGTTCTATTTTTTTCCGGCCAGAGAGCCCAAGTGTCTGTAGTCCGGGTCTAGAACTCTTTTTGCAATACCTGGGAGTTGAATTGATAGGTATAACCTTGATGAAGTCAAAATAGAAAACTAGTTATTACAGGTAAATTTTTAATAACAATTTCAACATAAACAGTACTCCAGCGCGATTGAAGCTGTCGCACAACCATTATATATTTTTAGTTACCGCTACCGGCTAAACGCGATATGGTGTAGCCGGTCGCATCAAGTATTAAAATTTTGTAGCGGTAGCGCGCGATTGTTGAGTCGGTCGCCCTTTTGGGCCGTGCCTGAGAAGAACTTTCACTAACAATACTTAACGATGTATGCCTCCATGGTGGATGGAAAAACTGAAAAACTGTGTGGTGTTAGGTATCATTTGATTGCTAGTATTACATTCTTAAACCCGATTACATCTTTACAGAGTATCAAAAGAAGTCGCTTTCCGCGTCCTCTTTGCGGAAATTTTAAACTACTCAACGGATTTTAATGCAGTTTTGAGCAATAGATAGTGTGATTCAAGCGAAAGGTTTATATGTACAATACATTACACTCGTGCGTAGCCGGGGCGGGTCGCTAGTTTGCTTCTATAATAATATAATGAAACAAACAAACAAACCTTTCCGTTTGTTTGTGTGTTTGCATTGAGTAGGATCCGAAACTACTGATCCGATTTTGATGAAATTTGGCACAGTAATAGGCCACGGGGATCAAAGTGTATGGTTCTCTCGAGATTTACTTTTGCGCGCACGAAGTCGCGGGCACCATCTTAGTAGGCAATAAAATATTGGGTAATTATTAATTTTAAATAATATAATGAATATTTTTTGTTGTCAGTCTAACTGGTACGATAAGAATGCGACAATTGTTCAAAGTACCTAGGTTTCGGTACCTACCGAAATTATTCTTTAATTATTACATTGATAAATATTACGATTTAACTTTTAATTCGGTAATGATTGTCCAGGACACAACACACTTTACTACACTGTAGAGCAAACCACCAAACAATGTTAGGTACGTTCGAGGACGTTGAATGTTTAGCAGACTGACATACCTACTTCTCAAATTGGTCCTTTCTATTTCGCGACGGTTTAAGGGACTGAATACAACACCATGTCATTTTAATATGAACAATTTATGAGGAAAATCTAGTTAACTGCTAAACAAACATTTTTCCTAAGAACTATCTCACTACCTAATACCTACAGGGTTTAGGGCCTGTTTCACAATCTTCAAATTAAAGTGTCGAATAGCTTATGCAGAAGTTTTGTCGCTGCTTACTTTATATCGAGTGTCAGAGACAATACATACAAATAAGGTATCTGGCACTTATCAGTAGATTGTGAAAGGCTACGACTACATACGAAATCGCTCCGGCCGGAAAAAAAACAGCGCTGAAAATAGAACTGATACAATTGAGCTGAATATCAAATACACGGCAGCATAAATTGCAACTCGACGCTCGTGTGTTCGATTTGTAGCTCTATTGTATTACTGTAGAGTTCTATTTTCAGCGCTGTTTTTTTCTTTGCCGAAAAGATTCCGGATGCATTTAATAAATATCCATAAAGAGATAAAACTAATAACCACCAAACTTGAGTTATTTTTCGAGTTGTAGGTAGAGAGAACCTACACGCCACAATCGCGCCAGAATTTGAAACAATTTCAAATTATTTATGATCTATCGTTTTAATCGTCTACTTTACGAGATAAATTATTGTGTTTTTACCTATTTACAAATTAATTACTAGGTCAGACCTCTTTTTAAATTGAAATTTAATTAATAGGTACTATATTTAAAATGAGTGAAATTTATAAGTACGAATGGATAGAAGCAAAAAGTGTTTTTCATTATTGCTATGATTTGGAGTCATCCTTATTGGCATAAAGAACTCTAGCGAAGTATTACAAAACTATGATGGAACATCAGAAGCGAATAAGCGTTTTGTTAGAATACATTATTGAATCTAGACCTTAAAAAATATACATTCACAACCTTGCAGGCCTGAACCCAACTATGGGTGTCGCTATAAATGAGCAATATTCCCAAACAGAAGCTAAAAAAATGTATAACATCTGATATCCCAGTTTGGTAAAGCAATGCTAACGTTACTTAAATCCTGAAAATAATATTCAGGTAGGTATTATTTGAAAAGAGTTTTTGTAACAAAGAATAATTGTTAAAATAGTTACACACTTGACTTCCGGTTACAGATCTCCGTCCCTGTTTCACGAAATGTAGTTTCCAGTTGTTAATGTTTTTAAATCTATAAAGAACTTTAAATATCTGGGCGGCTCAGACCAAATAAAAAAGTGAAGAATTCTGCGAACCACACAGTGATGCCTGTCTAAACTACGCCTCGCCAGCCGCCGTGTAATTTCACGCACACACATGTAACGAAACTAGAGCTGTTGCGGTCTTTTTATTAATGTAGTGCGTAGCCACACGCGCACTACATACATGAAAAACCTGCCTCAGTTCTTGTTAGACAAAGCTCTCCGACTACACTTTTTTATTTATTCTGAGGGGCGCGGTAGTTCGCCGCCAAGACGACAAGAGGAAGAGAAGAAAAATATTACGCGTGTCTAATAAAATATTTAACTACTTATGTAATATGCTTAATAATGAATTGTGCGTTTTCTGTATCACAGCTGTCCTACAAAAAATAAAACCTAGAACTAGTGCCAATAAGGACAACATAGGATTTTTTTCATAAAGACTCTTTATTGAAGATTTTCGCAGACGTATTCACAAAATATGAAAAAAAAAAAAAAATTTAAAACAACCGCCGCGACCCCCGGCTTGAGCACCAACGCGCTGAACCACTGAGCCACAGAGGTCGTCAAACTTTAAACCCCTTTCTTTAAATACTGAAAATAGGTATCTTTTATAAAATTTGGTTACTTTTTTACAATTGCAGAATAAATTACTTTGGTATATAATATTCTTTGGTTAATTCTACTAATGATTTGCAAGAATTTTGTGTTATGTTTTCTAAAAGAAAACTTTTCAACGAGAACTTGACCCAGAAAACTTTGACCTTTATAAGATATGCTTATATATATATTATATATATCCTTTATAGGATATATTGACGCCAAAGTCTTGTTACTTAAGGCTGGGAGTTGGGACTATATTTACGGGATCCGGAAGGCCGGAGAAAATTGCTCTTCGTTAATACAATAGAGTTGAAAATCGATGTGTCGAGCTGTCATAAATGACATTGACATTTGACTCGACACTTGTGTCTTCGATTTTCAGCTTTATTGTATTAGCGCAGAGTTCTATTTTCAGCGCTCTGAATTTTCCCCGGCGTTATAATATTATATCCAATGTGAACCCTTCACATTGGATATAATATTATAATTAAAGTATGTAAACCATATTTTTTAGAGTTGTTAAATACGTCTATTTTTATAATTTTGATTGAAGGATTCTAAATTGTTTTTATAACATTTCGATCAAGTCACTGCAAAATGTTTTTATTATCTATATTTTTCTCTTGCTAGATGTAACAGTGACAGCTGATTGCTGTTTATTGTCCCGGTGCAAAATGTTGTATGGTCAATAATTTATAGGTAACGAGCCCAAAGACCAATAAAGTCGAGGGCATGTGGAGTCTAAACATAATATACAAAATCCAGCCCATATGGCTATATTTTTCAATGAGGGTTAATTCACACCAAAACCAAGCGATACGCGACGTGGCGTATGCCTGCATTTTTAATATAGCTATTCTAAATTGAACTTTTGGCGTGATAACGTATTATAAATCGATGAACGCACGCAACGCAAATGCACGCACGAAAAATTGTCACGTTTCGCCTGATTGTCATTGCCTGAGCCGCGGGTGCAAGCGAGAGCGCGGAACAAGCGATAGAGAGGCACGATCGGCATAAGCGTTCGGTTTGTGATGATGTTATCACCTAAAATTATTGTCCGTAAACCGACTTAGCAGTTGTCTGTTAAGTCGGTTTTTTTCACTACACAAAAAAGATACACGTTTCATTGTCCGATTTCGAATGTCAAGTTACACCGCGCTGCACAACACATGCGCAGTGTTATGACTAATATATTTTTGTGTAGTGAATAAAGTGCAATTTGAATAGCTACCTTTGAAATGCAACGCTGCGTCGCGAAACATTGAGCTGACATTTGGTGACACTCTATAACCAAATTACCTCTTCTCCCGGCTAAAACAAAACGTCGCCCCCACAACTGGTTCTTGTGATCGTTTTATAATGACGTAATAATTACTGTTTAAGTAAACGTACAAGTAATGTATAAACAACATTTTATGCAGCGACCACTTATCAGTTATTGTTAGATGGATATTCGAACAAAGGACCAGGAAACGTAGTTCGTAGGTGTAGTAATAGAGAAAAGTTCACATTCGATTTTTTTAGAATGTAACACAGTCTGTGAAGAACTTCATATTCGAAATTGTTCGAGTAAACCTGGGCCTTTAGTCAAGATGCATTCGATAATTTCGAAAACTAAATGTATGGGATTTGACTTATGGCATCGCAAGTGATCTGTCACTTAACGATGACTTCTGTTTTTTGATTTCGAACTTCGCCGTCGAAATTATCGAATGCAACTTGACTAAAAGGAGTAAACGTTACTCGATTTAGATTGTGAAATTCTGAGAAGTGTGAATGCACAAACTATGTAATTTTCTAAAAAAAATTTAAATTTGATATTTTTTCGTATGTGAACTTTTCTCTATTGCATGAGAATCGTTTATCGTGCCTCTGTTTTGAATTTTAACACCTAACATTTGATGATAATATCTTCTTGTTTTGAACAAGAAGATAATATTATCGTGAATATCAACGCGTTTCTAACGGCATTTCTCAGTAATTATTACATAGTGGTTTGAAATAGGTTTTCCTTTGAAACACTACATGAATCAGTAAAAACATTAAAGCACTACAAACATTGTAGCTCATTTATAAGGTATGTTCGTAAGAAAAAAAATTTGGTCCGTGCTAATTTTCCGTAGAGTAAGTATTTAAAATTCAAAAATTGAAATTTTTTCTGAAAAATTCTATACTTTAGGTAAAAATTCTAAAACTTTTTTTTAAAATCAAATACGTTAATACAGCGTTTAAGCACTTTTTGTATCTAAGCCAGCGAGTTTGAGCTAACAACATATTTTATGCAACCAAAACTTTGGACGTAGTCGACTTAATTCTGAAAAATTACTAAGTAGGTAAATTAATTGACATTTTTTGAAATTGTTCCTGTTGACAAACAACTTGAAACTAAAATTACTATTAACAACTTAAATTAATTTATTAACTAGGCGTTAGGTAAACCAAGTTTAAAAAAGTACTTAACAAGCTGTTAAACGGGCAATCATTAAAATTTTCGTCACATTGACTTGGCAGTTATTTAATAACATAAATTTGGAAACAGCCCCAACCATTTGTTGACAAAAACCCAATTTCAAGATCAGTTATTTTACGAATTAACCGTCGGTTTACTTTTTAAATAGGTACAGGTTAAGGACCGTCTTATTTTACTTCCTACTTACTTAATAATAATAATAATCCTCAGACACTTATCTGTATAAAAATTCAACTAAAATCTACAGGTAAATAAACGATTTTAAAATGGCAGATTTACATTCTTAAAACAATTCGGCATAATTCATTTAACATTTTGCTAACCTATATACAGAAGAAACTTTATTGAATTTATATATGCAATATACAAAATTAACAAATAACGATAAAGTTAAATAATGTCTTTATTTTGAAAGCGAAACTGCCATATGAGCTTGGCATTCTACATAAAGTTGAATATTTTACTGGTGAAGTTCCAAGGTTCAATAAACAAAGTAATTTAATACAGCACAGTAAAGCAATAACAGAGCACACTGCACCAGTCACCGCCTTCACTATAAATATATTTACAGAACAAATTATATAACACTATGCTAAAGAGGGCACTTGTGTAAATCAATAATAACCCTGCGATCTATTTAAGCGAAAGCTAAGCGACTTTATTCTCAAACTGTTAATTAGTGATAATTTTCTCCTTTCTAAAGTTTATTGCAATATGGAAGTTTTTTGTTTATTCGTCGATTTATAAGGACTTTATCTATATCATTAACATGTACTAATCTACATTTAATTGAGATCACAATAACGCTGATTAGTATACTGTAATGTCATAGATTCATCATTTGCCTTTGCTTCGCTCCGAGCGTACTTCGCTCGTAGCGAAGCGACCGCGGATAAGCTTAGCGAAGCGGAGACAAATTATTAATCTATGCAAAGCAATATTTCTCAATAATTATCAACCAGCATCACCTATTTCGGTAATTATTATTAACAATTGAGAAACACCGTAAACCTAACTATCACTGCGTGCGTGTGAACACAATATTCGATTGATTTGACACTCACTATTGGTTGGCGGTCGCCACAGTTCGGGTTCGCTCGGTCATCAGCTGGGCTGCTCGTCGCTCTCGCGGTGCACCAGCACGCGGACGACAGTCGCGGGCGCGGGGGGCGGGGGGTTGTCTGGTGACGCCTCAGTCACCAGGATGCTGACGGCGGAGCTCGCGTGCGGGGAGGGAGTCCGCGGCGCCTTGCGCTTCGCCGACGACGGGTGGGAGTTCAGTGAACACCTAAGTGAACCTGGAAATATCATCATGATCATCATCCTAAGAGACAAAATTATCATACCTAAACGTTTCAATCTCATATTAAAACGTCGTCGTTTTTGTGGGCGAGGTTATTATATTAGGCTTTACACTAAAAAATGAAGGCTATCTATTTTACAAGCCACGAATTGCAAATTCTTTCTACAAAAGTAATTCTGTATTTACAACAAAACAGTAAAATTGTGGTCTTTTACACAATTCTATATACATACCCCTTTACTAATAAAAATATTTACACAACGGATAACTTAAGCAACGTTGCTGTATTTGTCTGTTAAGCGACTTTTCCAACGCATCAGACAAAGACAGCAACGTTGTTTAAGTTATCCGTTGTGTAAATATTTTTATTAGTAAGGGAGTAACAAATTAATTGCCTAATTACAGAACCAAAGAATGATTTAGAACTTGTAACAATGGACTAAATAAATATACTGCATGACTAGATAGAAGATACCTAATTACTTACACTACGCTCAATTTAAATTATTACAAAATCATTTGTTGAACTCTCTACTCACATACGATCTGTTAAAATCTAGATTAGCAAGTAAAAGTAGACAAGAATGGATGATAATCGTGAAACTGGACACGAGGACTACCTGAAAATATACGTTTATTACTTGCTTCATTGTATGTTACATTACTATTGTCACGACTTCTTCGTCAAAAAACTTTGCACCTTTGTTTTATATTCTTGGGAAATTATACTTTAATACTTTATTCTGAAATGTCTAACGTCACGATGACTGTCTGCGTATCTAGTAATATACCTACAGAATACATGTCTTGGCAGGACAACAACGTAGGCTCCACATGTTACAAATATGTGATTTAGTTACAAGAAAATAAATTCTATAGTAAAAAACGTAGCCTTATATAAAATTACCTTTTGCTCGCGGCACCGCCCGCGCTAATAGTAAATGGATGGATAAATAGTAGCGTATGTGTTATTCCAGAGATTAAACTACTAACATATCAAATTTCATCAAAATCCGTTCAGTAGATTTTGCGTGAAAGAGCAACTAACATCATCCACCCATCCTTACAAAATTTTTCATTTATAACAGTAGTAGGCCTTAAGGTAAGGCAATTACCTAATTGTAATGTTAAAAATATTAAAGTGTAAAAATGGTACATAAAGTGGCGTATACTCTGTACTCGAGAGTTGAGAGTCTCAATCTATCTGAGACATTGGATTATGTTGAAAACATGTATTTTGCCATCATATTCCTAATTTTTCCACTTCACACATCCTTGGTCATCAAACTCACAGTATATATTCAACAGTAGCCAAATTGAGGAATTTGACATACCTTTTACTTACACAATTTACACTCATTTTGAAACCACATCAACATGCACCACGAATGTCAAATTGTACAAGCACAAATTTTCCAAGACAAAAAGATTAAAGAGAAGCGAACATGCAAGATCAATGTTAAACTTAATTTACATACAAATAAACAATATTCTTGTTAAAAATAAGGGTAAAACCTTCAGTCATAGTTGTAGGGGGTTTCAAAGAATACAACTGTACCCTAAAAGCGGAACCATGCAGTCAGGTAAGCGATATAAAGTATCAACATACATACTTGACATGTTTTTCGCGCTACACATCAAATATAGATTAGTGAAATATAGTAATAGGTTGGTACATAAATTCATTTTAATATAAGTAGTTTAAATTCTTACATTAAAATGATAAATACCTTGCTAGTAGCCATCTTAAGTCAATTTTATAGTGTTAGGTGATATTCAAAAATGAATTTATGCTAATTATTTGCCGATAATATTATAAAAGGGTAATGTATAGAAATTAAGCTTAGCCATATAAGCTTAATGTAAAAAGTTAACCCAAAAGAACTTCCCATATTTTAAATAGTTCTTTAAAGCTCACTTTTTTAAAGGAAAAAAGACATAATATTAGATGTTTAATAATACATTTAAAATTTATAATTTATGCGGCCATAAATTAAATTATACATTCAGTTGAGTGTTTAATGCTAAATATAATGAAAATTTATATTAGAGGCCAGAGTAAGGCCATTATAAGAGAGGCCAGAAAACACCAGAAGTTCTGGATATTCAGCAAGGAACGATTATCGGCCCCTACATTTTTCATTCAATGTTATGATTTGATTGTACTGTAGGTTCTTGGTGGAAATTAATATTTCGCAGTAATAATACACAGAACTTCTTGCATAGTTTCCATTTTAATAAGTATTTTATATTAATTTTAATATATTACACTACCGGTTTTGACAATCATGTGATTTCTTTTAATTCACAATGACTTTTATAGTATTGAATCTGAATGTATAATTAAATCCATAATATATCTATGAGAAAAAGACACAGAAAGCAAAACATTACATATGAACCTGCGCGTTTCAGAGTGCCATCCTCGTCAACAGCATCTTGGTGGCGCAGAAAAAATGGCAAACCGTACGCCGATCTTCTCCGCGGAGGTGCCGATTCCGACCCACTCGGCTATGAATATAAAGAATGCGTGAGCTAATTCTATTGTTTAATTAGCATGCATTCTGTTCGAATTTTGTTTCGGTCATATCATGCATATAACCGAAACAAAATTATGATGAGTAGTGTCAAAAGCCTCACTAAAGTCGGTACCGGTAATGTCCAGCAATGATTGTTTATTTTAACGCTATTGCTTGTGGTGAATTTAGTGATAGCCTTAATCCTTTCGATATCAAAAGGGATGAGTTCTAAAAAAATAATGGTAGTTATACTTGTTCCCCAGGTGCCGCTCCCGGTAGCAACAGCAGCGGTAGATTCAACCAGGCTCCACCGATTTCGCTGATGTCCGAAGCATCGGACGCTCTAGACGACTTGCGACTCGAGGCATGTGACCCTCTACGCACGTGTAGGAGTGCACTCAGCCTCCCTCCCCAGCCAGTACCGGGCGACCATTTCGTACTCTCCTCCTCTTGCGAGGGACTACGATTCTTACGCCTGAAAATAATTGTTGAAACACATAAGGGACTAATAACACGGCCAAAAAGATAAACAAATCCAATCAATCAATCAATATCAGTTAATAGTCATATGGCATGCGGCTTAATTAATCTTTCTTCATGGTCATCAAATACTCTAGTACAGCCAACAGCTTAATATAGCTTACATCTTCACTACTTATATTTTAAGTATAAATAATTATTATAACATGGTTAATTTTAATTTCCACACCAATTTTATGCACATACATAAATTTTATGTATGTATAATGTATATACATACAATTTACTAGATTTACTCACTTAAGATATTCCCTCCACGACCGTTGTATAGTTCTAGCGCCTTTATCCTCCCTCTTCCATATTCTAGTAGACGAAACTATTTCTAATTCTTTCCTCGTAGGGAACTGTTTCTTAAATTTAATATCCATCTGCTCTTGTAGCTGTCTGAACGTATCAGTTTCTTCTACATGACCTAATACATGCTTAACTAGTGCATGTAGTATATCTAAACAATGTATCTTATTGCCTCTAGCGATGGGTAGATTAAAACTTACTAAAGCTACTGTATTTGGTTTAGATATCCCCAAGGGTGGGTCTAAGGAAGCTATAAAATCTGATAATTGAGCAAAACTTATAAATTGTGTTGCATGTGGATCATACCTGCAAAAATAAATTTTAATTTTGTATTCAAAGAACTGTAATTAAACGAAATGTTTTATATACTACGGTCATACAAACAAGAAATGTCGTTAAGTTTTTATTATATACTAAATAAATATTAACAAATGTTGCTACAGAATTGTCGCTGATGGGTCGTAACACCAACTTTGTCTAACGTCTTTAAATTAAAAAAAAATACATCACTCAAACGAGATTTCTTGCCAGCGAAGCCCTAATATAATGAATAAACTTACTTCGACCACCGTATGTAGAACATCTCCAGATCATCTTCCACTATCCCAATTTCTTCCTCCTGATGCGCCTGGTTGAAGTTCTCGAGTATAATGGCAATGTACATATTAATAACTATCATGTAACTAATGATGATGAAGGAGGTGAAGTATGTGATGGCTAGGAGGGGACTGCCGCAGTTGCCGTTGGAGTGGCCGGAGTCGCCGAGCGTACAGTCAGGCGGCTGGATCATGAGTGATTCTAGAACATCGTTCCATCCTGCTGACGTCATCAAACTGGAAGAAAGTTAGTTACTTTTTATATCTAATCTATCTTATAATAAACTCAAAGCTTATAATCAATTCACAATAAATAAGGATTTAGTTCTCAGGTTTTCCATAAGTTTTGTATTTGACCTTGAATGGTTTTAATCGGGTCTTACGTATTCTATTCCAGCGCTCTGACCTGAATTGCCAAATAACTATTTTTTATTTACAGAGCGATGCTTTTTACTGCATGGCGTTAGTAAGCATTCCCTTTTGAACCAGATCGCTGGCGTAAGCTGCGATCTGGTTTAAGTCTTACCGAAAAAGAAGCTGCATGCTCCTCCCGAAGGTCTGAAAGTTGACGATGTCATCCAGCGCCCCCTGCTCCTTGACGTGGCCGAACACCGACATGCCGATGATGGCGTAGATGAAGGTGATGAGCGCCAGCAGAGCCCCGATGTTGAACAGCGCCGGGAGCGATACGACCAGCGCGAACAGCAGCTTCCTTATGCCTTTTGCGGCCTGGAATGGAATCGTAAAAATTTCTTTCATGGGAAATGGGCGTACATAATATTATATTGATAAATCAGTTTACATTTTGTAAAAAAACTAATCGCTATTATGCTGAGGGCTTAGATAATTTAAAAAAAAATGATAAGAAGTCAAAACAGTATTTTTTCGTTAATACGCGTAATTCAAAACATTTGATTCATTTCTAACTCCTTTATCGTTTCGAGATTTTACCTTATAAGACTCCTATTATAATTATTGTGAAATATATGCCATATTTTTAATATAATTTGATGAGAATTTGACAAAGACAGGATAAAGTATTAAAGAATATTGAAATAATATATATCCCTTAATAATAATTTAAGCGCTACGCTCATAAAATAATAACATTATTTTATGAGCGTAGCGCTTGACTACGTCTGCTATGTATTTACAGCTGACTTACGTAGACAAGCGCTACGAGCGTAGGATGGCGCTACGCATTCATAGTAGGGTTACGCAATTTTACGCGGTGACAGTATTGTTATGGAAGGTAGAGGAAAGGATGACTATCTGTCTAAGTGTCCGACAAAAGTAGTTAAATAACAGTTCTAAAATTGGCCACAATTGCGCTAGAGTCATAATTGGGTGTGATATGAAGTTAGCAATATGAGATGGAGTGAAGTTAATGAGGGTGTTTGATATTTTTTCTGCCGTTAGGGGCCAGACCCAACGCACACAAAGCGTCACCTGGTGGCGTAAGTGGTATCAAAAACGGTCAATAAGAATTTTCGATTCTTTTTCTGTCACCAGGCGGCGTTTTGTAGCCCGACGGTCCATGTCGTGTCAAAAAGCTGTCAGATGTAACGAATTTAAAAACCCTCATTGAGTTTAGTTATTTAAACTCAACTAACTTCACTCCATCTCTTATTACTAACTTCATATCACACCCAATTATTTCTCTAGCGCCATTGTGGGCAGTTTTGGAACTCTTATTTAACGCTTATTTACGGAAACTTTTTCATGTATGTCCTCCTTTTTCTTTTTTTTTCTCTACTCACCATATGTAATATTGGTAAAATTGTTTTTTTTTTAATTTAAATAAACCTAACCAAGAGCATGCCAGGACATGTCTAAGGAGGGTTCCGTAACTATCAACGCGCAATAGGTTTTCTTTGAATTACTTCAAAAGTTATTGTAGGATTTCGTTAAAAATAATTTTCCTAAAGAGTTTTTAGTACGATCTATAACCATAGAAACTTAGAAATTTCTATCTCCTATAGTTTAGAAATGCCAGGGGGGGACCTCCAAAATGGTTGACTGTGTAAAAAAAACATTTCTGAAACTTTGCCTTTATTTTAAAATATCTATTCAACGTGTATGTTGTGTAACGTGTAACGTGTAAAAATGTGGGGTATCCACACGATGGGGTAGAACAAAAAAATATTTTTCATCCCCACTTCACATGTATGGAGTGACTCTCCATACATGTGAAGTGGGTAAAAATATAAATGTAAAATTACTATTATTTTATGATGCCGGAACCGAGATCTATACAGAATCTTTAACTTTACCAAATTTCATCAATTTATGTTCATTATTACAGAAGATAGAAGCGCGAACAGACAGACAGACAGACAGAATATAAGAGTTCCTTGATTATTACGGAACCCTAAAAATGAACATTTGTTTTTGATGTACACAGTTTTTTGATCAATGTTTGTTTAATTCTTTCTAGATTAGTCCGAGTTGAATACTGACTTTAATCAGTCTTAATATTCTCCCGATGCGGAAGACGCGCACGACGCGCAGCAGCGTGGGCGAGATGGGCAGGTCGATCATGATGTCCTCCATCACGATGCCCAGGATGGAGGCCAGCACCAGCAGAAAGTCGAATACATTCCACGGCACCGTGAAGTAGTGGTACCGCAGACCGACGATCTTCACAATCGCCTCTGGAAGAAGGTACGAATGCGGTGCTTAAAAAGAGATAAGCCATTATAAAAATTCACGCCCGAGGGTTTTTTTTGGGTACTGCATTTATCGAATGGTTGAACGTAGGAGAGTCATGCTTCGGCACAAACGGGCTGGCTCGACCGCATAAATACCACGGCCTAGCAGAAAACCGGCGTGAAATAACGTTTCGTCGAGTTAGTGAGGTTACCAGAGACCAAAGAGGGGTTAGGGATTTTAAGGACCAAAATGTCCAAGGTCTAAAATGGCCACAATAAGTAAAAGAAAATCATCTATCTTAAATACGAAAAAAATTACACTTACCCAAACCAAACACCGTTGTAAAAAACGCGTTACTAACTTCTAATATAAAGAACACGGAGTGCGGTTGGTCGTAGTGTTCTATGCCCATAGTGAGCATGTTCAGAAATATCAAAACAAAAATGGCGATTTCGAATCTTCTAGAATTGGATAAATCATAGAACATCGCCAAAAATTGATTTCTGGGGCGTTTGATCACTTTCTGCGGCTTCTTTCTGCCGAGTTTCTTCATTGCTGTGTAATAGTGCTTTTGGCTTTCCGTTAAAAACATCTCTAGGACACCGCCTTCGTACTAAAAAGGAGAAATGTAATTAAATATTACACACCAGCAACTGAAACATTTATGGGAACAGTGGAATTGCCCCAAAGGAGATCTCCGACCGAGCGAGGTGGTGCTCGGTCAGGCCGTATCCGTTGATCTTAGAAAACTTCGATAGCGCGATTCAGGATTGTGGCGCTAATTGGTCCGCCACACATTAAAAGAACCGGCCAAGTGCGAGTCGGACTTGCGGCAAACGGCAAAAAAATTAGAATTAACTGATTGAATGTACTGTTGGTTGGTTGGAAAATTAGGTTTATTGTATGGACCCTTCAATGTTTATTTTATTCTGTTTTTAGTATTTGTTGTTATAGCGGCACCAGAAATACATCAGCCGTGAAAATTTCACGGGATAGCTATTACGGTACAGCCTAGTGACGGACAGACAGACAGACAGCGAAGTCTCAGTAATTGTGCCGTCTTTACTCCTTGGGTCCCTAAAAATAAAACTTTGATTTTTCCAGACTATTTTCAAATGTCTGCCATATTTAAAATTCTGGACATGAATTTAATTTTATCACAGAAGAATACAGCGTCTATTAGCGCATTATTAGAACGGCTACGTCAAAAATGGGTTTCAAAAGTAAAGAGATTTAAAATATTAAATGTTTAAAGCCAAATATACCAACCTTTTTCTTCAGCATATTAAAATTATCAATGATTACTCCTATGAACAAATTAAGTGTGAAGAAGGAGCCGCATACTATGAATATGACGAAGTAGATGTACGCGTATATGTTCGCCTCCCGTGCCGGCTGTAGGTCCACTCCCCTCGCGTCTACCGCATCAGCCATAACCTCCATCCAGCCTTCGAAGGTCGCCACTTGGAATAAGGCTAGATAGGCTATACCCACATGATCGAAGGATATCTTCGAGTTGATCCACGAGAAATTATTGTAGTAGCACTCCCATTTATCGTTGACTATCTGGAATAAATAAAAATATGTTAGTTTATATATGAATATGAAGACAAAAACTTGGGAGTCAAATGAAAAAGAAGACTTTGTTATAAGTAATTTGCACGATTTACTAATAGGCATAGACATACTCTCCTAATTTACACACATTATGATTTATAGAACTCACGTTCAAGTTGGCTGGTACCGACTTTAAATTTATGAAGATTCAGTAGAGTCGAAATAGTTAACATTATAGCCAAATTGAAAAAAAAATTGGAAATAAGAATTATTTATACTTTTTTGTGTATTTTTACTTTAGAAATCGGCTTACAGTTTTTGTTTAAAACATAATAATATTTAAAAATAATTTCTAAGCATAATTTTAACAATATTAACTTTCTGCACACCTTCCTCAACATAGCTGTGCCAAATGTCAATCTCCTCTGTTCGATTCTCGTAAAACTGTACTGAAAGTTTTAGCTTTACGTATTAACATAATATTATTAATACAGAGTAGTTTAAAAATAGCTTTTCGTAATGGTTATTGTTGATATTGAAGAATATGTTTAAAGTAAAACCGTTTACTACGTCAAGTGGCGTTTCCAACCTATCAGACAAAGACAGCCATGTTGCATTAACTAATCCGTGGTGTAAATATTTTTATTAATAAGAGAGTCTATGTCATAGATCCAACTTCTACTCCTACTCATTCACTGTTGCATGTTATCATGCAGTTAGATTGTGGAACTCTCTTCCTCACACCATTCGCGACAGTCCCAACATCGATGTATTTAAAAGACGCTTGAAAGAGCATTACCTCAAATCTGAATCCATATAAATAGCGTTATTATGTATACATATAATATTTATATATTATAGTTATAATAATATATTAGTATTTATATATATTAACTAACTATCATTTTTAATTTATTTATTTAGCTTATTAACTATATTTTATTTTATTATAGATATAAATATTTGAATTATTATTTCTACAATAATTGTAGAAATAATATTGTGCACGTCCTAACTGCTATATTTCATCCCATTTCTCTCCGTAGGGCTGCTGGAAGAAATTTCTAATTAGAAATAAGCAGTCCTTTGTGTCTTCTTTCTTCTTCTTCTTTCTTTGCTAATTGTATTGTCATAATTTTCTGTGTGTACAATAAATTGTTAAATAAAATAAAATAGATTAAGTAAGGAATACATACTTCTAAAGGCAGCAGCTCTCCTTCTTCATCGACACATTTAAAAAACTTGCCGCCAAAAAACTGCACGCCCATTATAGAGAAAATCAACCAAAACACTAGACAGACTAACAGCACATTGAAGATGCTGGGTATTGCGTACATAAGGGCGTTGACAACTATCCGCATGCCCTGCCACCGGGATATCGCACGTAAGGGCCTCAACGCTCGTAAAGTTCGTAACGACCTTAACACTTTCAAGTTCTCGTTCTCTTCTATTAACAAACTGAACACGGAAACCTGAAATAGAAAGATAAAATGGATATTTTTCATGGAATACTATTTATTTATTATTTCAGAAAACTTGACACATTATATATATATAATCTTGATCTTGCCCATGACTTTGTACGTTAAAAAAAAATCTCGCGGGAAACGGTTCTCTCGTTTTGTTGCGATAAAACGCAGTCTGTCTTAAAGCAGTCTAAACTACCACGCTACTAAATTTCATCAAAAGTCCGTTCACTAGTTATTGCGTGAAAGAGTAACAAACATCTATACATCATACGAGCGAATCGCGACAGTAAGCGTTTTCCAACTCCTATGGACTTTCGCTTATTGCGGTTAAGAATTTTTGATCACAAAACTTGTTACATTGTTATTTAATGTAAGTTTTCTGTGAGGTTCCCTATTTTTTAATAGTTTTTGTAGTTATTTTAATAATTACGCATAATAATAATAATAGCTCCCCACACCGGTTTCGGTGACGGTGGCCGGTTTCATTGAAACCAGGCCAGCTAAGCAGGAGTTATTTTATAGTGCCCAAGTGTGTGCGCAGTACACAAGATAACTCTCTCTTCCTTTACTCTCGAAACCCAGTGGCACGGACAGAGCGACACGACTGGCGAGAGATCAGGCCGAATTTTTCAAGTGATCAGCCTGCATTGTCCTAACCAAACTTGGAACCAACATTTTTTATTGTTCCAATGCGGGAATCGAACACACGACCTCCGAGTCGAGAGCCAAGCTCTAAACCACTGGACCACGGAGGCTGTTGAGTAAAATGACGACAGTTAGGCATAATATTAATTTGGCATACATTTTTTTGACTCATTGCGCATACTTATTGTTAAACATACACATAATGATATTTAAGCATACTGTTACAAAGCATTAATATATTTAGGCATAATGATATAAAATTATTTAAAGACGTTTTGAACGCGATAAAAAGTTCTAACCTAATCCAAAACTATACAAACGTTATTCACACCGGGTTTTTGTGAGGCTGTGTTACCAGTCCGAAGACGTTTTGAACGTGATAAAAAAAAAGAAAAGTGCACCGTCACACAATCCGTAAATGTTTAAAACAATGAACAATGTTCGCGTAAGCACATAGAAGTATATAATTATTATAGACGAGGCAAGTTAAAGGAAAAAAGTGTCTCCAGTTAAATGGCTCCACTTTTAAGATTTTTGGGGCCATTTTGACATTTGATGTATGGTGAAAACAAGATGGCTGACATTTGAAGCATGTTGAAAACCAAGATGGCGTAACTTTATAATGTATGAAGTTTTGTTCTGTCAAATGTACGTCATAGCCTATCTTGAGTTTTGAAATCTTTGCGTAAACATAAGAAATCAATATGTGATAAAAAAGTTCTTACCTAATCTAACCCAAAACTACACAAACGTTATTTATGCCTAACGAGTAACGAGTTATGCCAAGAAACAGGTATGCCAAAGTATTATTATGACAAACAAAATTATGCGAGGTATGCCATGCCACATTAAATTATGCAAAAAAATATGCGACAAAAGGGATCCCGTTCTGTGAGCATGCAGGATATGTGGCAAGTCGGCCTATTCGTGCCGATGCCTACGGCAAATGTCGTGAATGATGTGTAAGCTCTGGTCTGATATAATCTAAACGTAAGCAAAAAGTTGAAATCCTACTAATATTGTAAATGTGAAAGTTTGTGAGGATGGATGTTTGTTACTATTTCATGCAAAAACTTCTGAACAGATTTTGATGAAATTTGGTATGTGGCTACCTTTTATCCCGCAAAAGTACTGTATTCCCGCGGGATACCCGATAATATATTTAAGCGGGCGGAGCCGCGGGAAGCAACTAGTGTGACATAAATAATAGTCTCTATAGCGCCTTACTCACCATCCAGCCTACAAATCCAGCACCGGTACTACTAGCCGTCATTAGAGGCAATAGTGTCAAACATTCATAATTTTTGCCTGCGAGTCCGTGGCCTTGGATTTGCAGGTTGGACGGTGAGTATGGCGCTTTTGTTTACTGAAATTGAATTTTATCTGACCGGCGTACAATTGTATGGTGGCTTATGAGTCCATAAAAACTCAATACTCACAAAAACTATAGTAAAATCCAGTAACGTCCAGAAGCTCGTGAAATATCTGTAAAACCCCAAAGCCACCCATTTAAACAGCATCTCCACGACAAAAATCATGCAGAAACTTAGATTGGTCCAGTACAGTATCTTCTTCAACGGCTTATTCTTCTCCAAATGTATGTCTTCGAAACATAGGGTGATGCTGGAGGCGAAGATCAGGACGAGGACAAACCACTCAAAGGCTGGAGTGTCGACATAACGAAGGATGTAGGTTCGTATGAACATCCATCGCTGACCGAGTTTAGTTCGGATACACGCGTCCCAACAGAAACATCTGAAAAGATATAATTGTATGGTGCGGTTCTTCCTTCCTTCTTAAAGTACCTATAATTCGTAAACCTTAAAAAATTGTAAAATGGGAGATATTTATACACGGGTAAAATTTGTGAAATTACTTCCGTGACTTGGACATTTCAAAATTACCTAACCAAGAGCGTGTCAGGACATGTCTAAGAAATTCCATAATTATCAACGCGCAATAGGTTTATATCATAAGTTATTGTTCGATTTCACTCAAAATAATTTCCCTAAAGAGTATTTAGCATGATCTATCAGCATGGAAAGTTACAAGTTTCTCTTATAGAAAAGGGTAACTTTGAGGTCGATTACTCGAAAACGGTTCACTTTATAAACAAGTCATCGTAGATACCCCACATGATGGGGTAGAATAACAAAAAAAATCATAAAATTTATAAAAAATATTTTATGCTCCCAAAAATAAAGTATAATTATGAAATCTACTAGTGTAACAAATTTCATCAATACACATTCATAAATACAGAAGTTAGAAGGGGCGGACAAACAGACGGTCGGACAGAGCGAAACGGTCGGAAAAACGAAAGGGTTCCTTGTAGTACTGCGTAATCCTATAAAGTGAGTAAGTTTTCAATCATGTATTAATTTATTCCGGATAATCAAAATTAGATGAAGTACTACGAGTAGCATAGAGCATTAGTTGAAAACGTTTTCATTATGTAATAACGATGAAGTGATATTTTTTTGAAATTTTGGCGAATTTAAATTAGATATCTGATACCTATCCTAACTATTATCTAATGGTCGAGTAAATAAATAAATTAACAATTATTTGACACAATGAGACATTACACCATAAATAAAACAAAGACTTACATACAAAAATCAACATAACATGGATAAATTAAAAAAAACAAAATAAACAGAACTCAAACATAAAAATACGTACTATGAGTAGGAGTATATTATGGATAGGAAGGTAGGTAGTGCAATGCCTATCTGTCAAAAAGGAGACCGCTCAGGAGAGTGCGGCGTAACACCACAGTGCCTGGTATTATGCGGTTCCATATTGTTGTTGTTTGATGGACATATCTCATACAGAAAGAATAGAAAACTTAACTAAAAAAATGTATTATTAGGGTATTACCGCTTATAACATTGCTTAGGAAAACAATCTTCAGGCACTTTTGGTTCTTTCTGCTTGCCGAACCCAGGGAACTTTCCCATTGCATCGCTATACTGGCCCTTGGAGTTCTTCCTACCGCCCACAGTCAGCTCATCCACATACGAGACTAGAGTCTGCCAGGGGTGTTTCATGTCTTCCTCCCCTGGTATGGGCAATCTCTCTTTTGACATAACTTTCGTTGTGTCGTACTTGTGTTTCTCGGGCGTCGTTCGACTCGATAGCTGGGCCATTTCGTAATGCTCGTTCTCATCTGAAAGACAAATCAATTCATTTTGTAATGTTTGTAATTATTAATTGACTTAAGAACATAAACATAATTCGCATAACTTCACAAAATGTACACATTATAATCGTTCTATGAAATTGTTTCTTTGTACGTATATATATTACCTACTTTGTGAAAAATACCGCGGATTTTTTTTGTCGTGTAGCCTTTTCGTAAGTTTTTTTATATATAATCGCATTGTTTGTGTCATTATAATATACTAATATCTATGGACGCTCTGGCCTGAGTGCAGACGCGCTAACCAGTGAGCCACAGAGGCCGTAATAGGTTTATGATTATCAGTATCTGAGTTTTTATACATAAGATCTCTGGGGACACGGTACTGCCCCGCCAATACGAGTCAAACGAAGTGCAAACGAAATGGTCAAGCGACATATTTTTACTAAGATGTAGAGTTTGTGAAGTTAGGCCTTGTAGAGTTAGGGCGTGTCGAGTCCAAAACTTGGCTCTAGATGAGATATGATAACTTTTTGACAGTGCGAGTCATTTGATCTCGTCTTGCCATCATTTTACGTGAAAATGTTTGTGGGATGTATCTTACCCCTAGAATCAGAAGGTTGCGTATGGTACCCTGAAGACATCTGATTCAGTAGCGATCTCTGCGCTACAACCTGCTCCGTCGAAGACGTTTCATCCAGGTTCTCCTTTGAGTCCTCCCTTATACTAGTTATCTTATGTTCTATAGCTAGGTCCCTAACGTCTTTCAGTGTTTCTTGGCTGCCATGGCTGATGTTAGCACCGTGGTACATAGGCGGGTAAGCAAAATCGGAACCTACGGATATCGGCCTAGAAAAATGAATGAACATTAAAACTTTTTTAATTCAGTTTCGTAAAATACAGTCCGAGACTGTTTGAATTATGAGGACAAACATGAATGATTAGCAGTTCGTTGTCATAATTATAATGATGTGGTGTCGTTATCAGTCGCTTACCGTCGGAAAATAGTAAAACTACTAATTATTAGAGGTCGCGGCTAGATGTTGAGATTCGACCAAAATTCATATTATAATTTTAAGTTTCACATTTTTTAGGATTTTTTTGCCTCTTAAATACGCAATAAAAACATGTAAATGTTGTATATGGAATGTGGTTCAAGAAAGATTGACGATTGTGTCAAACTAACACTTGCTGTTAATATACAAACGCGTGGTAGTGTGAGTGAGGTAGTGTGTGTTACTTTAATTTTATTAATTTTGTGTTTCTTAGCATTATTTAAAAAAGTGTCAGCTTTCTGCACACCTTCCTTCACATAAACTTTAACGTTGCCCGATTTTATGCTCCTCCATTCTCACAATTTTCATAAAGTGTACTTAAAGTTTTGCTTGACGTATTAATTTATATTATTATTAAAATATAATATAAAGTATAGAGTAGGTTTGTCAATATGAAAAACATTTTTCTCGAATATTACGTACAATGGTTTAAAAAGTAAGTGAGTTGGATAATTAAATATGGTTTGAATCTAACGTTGTGTGCCAAATTGTTTGCTTTACTTATTTACTTCTGTACTCGATATTGTCGTAAGAAGATTGTTGATGTGATATCAAATTTTAAGCTCGATACAAAATCTTTCTTACCTGTTTAAAGCCTCCTGATAGCTATGACTGTATATATTATCGTGAGGGAACATCACCGTCTCCTGTATAGAGGTTGTAAACGTCGGCTCAGTCGCTTTATTTGCCTCCTTCATAGCTCGGTGTTGTATCATGAATTCGTTTACCAGTTCCTCTAGTTTAGTTTTCTTCTCAGTCTCTTTGCTTTTCGATATCAGGAACCCTTTCTTTCGAACGATTGAACGTATCCTGTCGAAACTTTTTGCTAGTTTTGAATCTTCGCCTACTTCCTGAAATATTATTTGGATTAAATTGAAATGGAACAAGATTATCTATTTAAAAAATATATTTCACATATTTTAATGACAAGTTATTTTACATAATCAAAATAGGGATATTCCACGTATGTGCCTTTGAACAAAATTTTTATTTTTTTATAACACAGTAGTATTTTTAAATTATATTCGCAGAAAAAGTTTTTCTAAGAATAAAAAGTCTTACCTCCTTTCTATTCTTAAGCTCTTCACTATTGAAACTATTTAGTAACAAGGCAAGAAAGAGATTGAGGACCATGAAGTTTCCCATCACTAGTGCGGGTAAAAAAATAAAGAAGCAACTTTCTGCCCCGCTCGCCTGCTCCGCTCTCATGCAGTCCCAGAGAGGTTCTATCCACTCGCCACAGAGTATTCGAAATATCATCATGAAAGAATGAAAAAAATCATTGAAGTTCCATCTGGAAAGAATGAATGTTCTCTAAAATATTGAGAAAATTAGAATTGTAATATTTTATTGAAATTTAAAATATACAATAATACTTTGATTTAAGTTTCAAAAGTTTTTGTTTATTCATTTATTTTCATGATTGCAATATACATTTATAGAAATTAGTTAAATTATTCAGATTAAAGGGTGTTATAATAAGTTTAAAAAGCTACATTTTATTTTACTTTTAATTTATTGGATTTGGACGATACTGACATTTCAACTAGCTTTATCGTTGAAATAAAACAACCCAATCAGGAACCATCTTTAATCAAAGTTTTACATATTATGTTACTTATCTTTTGTTTCGAAACGATCAGTTATTTACTATACAAAATGTCAGTATTTGCGCCTTATATTGTATGATAATTACCTGGGTATCGGGTCCGGGTCAAATTTCTCGGGCGTGTACGACTTGGAAAACAATTGCATGCCAATAACAGCGAATATGTATATAACTATAACTAACACGAATGTCAAGTTACCCAGCGCGCCGATCGTCGATATGATAATACTTAGCAGCACCTTCATCGTCGTCCAAGACTGAGCTAACTTTAACACTCGTAGCTGGAACCGTGAAAGAGAATATAAACAGTGCTTGAGATATAGCGTCTATTATGCAAGTGAATATATTATACTTTATATATTTATAATCGATTTCTCGAAAATGGTTGCAAATATTACCATGAAATTTAGTATACAGGGAGTTTTGGTGGGAAAATCAATCTAGCTAGGTTTTATTCGTGGGAAACTGCGCATTATTAAGCTATATGGGGGGGGGGGGGGGGGGATAACATAACAAGGGTAAAATGATAACAAAATCGGGGGATACAGTTGGGCGTTGCAGCTACATACGCGCGAGAGTTCCATTACAAAAATGAATTTGGGTTCATAATAGACGCTATTGTCCAAAATCACAAAATAAGAGAGATTTGACAAGGGGAATTTCTAATTTGGAATAAAGAATCTAGATGCATTTCTTGTCAAGATTGTCCATCTCCAATATTTTATGATCATGATACAGAACATGTGTGAGTACAGGCACAGACAGACAAGAAACTATTTATCAATAGAATATTAAAAAAAAACACACTATTAACACTGAAATTTAAGACAAGATTTATTTATTTTATTTTAATATTTTTATGGTAAAAAGTTCATATATACTTCTAAAACTCACCAATCGTAGGCCCCTCAACACTGACAGCCCGTCAACCAGTTCAAATATAAGATCTAACAAGCTCGCAGACACTATGATCAAGTCGAATATATTCCAGCCGCACGCAAAAAAATCTTTACTCATTGCCATCACTTTCATTATGCATTCTAATGTAAATATTGATGTGAAAACCTGAAAAGCAAATCGGTACATTTATTTATATTTCGTGAGTGTGTAAAAGACATTGGGGATTTTTGACCCACTGTTGAAAAAAAAGTGGCGATACTATTCGATTGTACAATTTTCATTACCGTTTCATTTCCTGTAAGTTTTTAATTCAGATCAATGGAGCAGATTACCCAATTCACAGTATTTACCCAATCTCCTGCAGATATGGGATCTATGCCATTATAATGCAGATGCAATTACGCTTCCATCCAACCTAATTTTATCTTTGGTAGCCGTGGCTAATTGTTTTCATAGTAAATGCCCCATGTTCTTTGAAACTTCCAAAGAGATATCTTGACTGGCTAAGTTAGTATTAGGAAACGAAAACAGAGGGTTCGAAATAGGACTAACAAATAAGCCTACGGGACTGAAAACAGGTAAAACTTTTCAGTCACATATTTTAATGAGTATGTATATATATGTATATCTTATACGAGCTTTTGCCCGCGGATCCGCCGCGTAAATGCAGAATTCCACGGGAACACTGCACTTTTCCGGGATAAAAAGTCGCCCCTGTGTTATTACAGAGCCACTATACCAAATTTCATCAAAATCCGATTAGTGGTTTTCGCGTGAAAGAGTCACAAAAAACCATCTATCCTCACAAAATTTCACATTTATAATAGTAGTAGGACGCTAGCGTAATTTACGAGGGATCTTTGTCCCAGATATGGAGCATATAGCTATGATGATGATGATGATGAAAATTGTGATTGGATTATACTTAGAAATTTAAAGTTGACCTGTAAATACCCACCTTATTTCCAATGTCTAAGGCCTGCCTAACGTTCTCACTCATACCATGGTGCTCTAGCGCGAGGAACAGAGTATTTAGAACTATGCACGTCGTTATAAACAGTTCAAACAGCGGATCCTTGACTATCCCATACAATCCGTTCTGGAACTGCAGCCAGCCCTCGTAGTCGATGCAGCACGATACGCAGCACTCACAGTTCCTATCCACCAACTCATCTGCGATCAACGTCAATCAATCAACCAACAGTCAAAGTCATGAAACACAGTACGCGATGCATAAGCATATCAAACGAAGCGTTGCAAAGTAAGAAGTGAAAAACATGCGAAGCGGAAAGGATTGAGAAAAACGCAGGAAATACAACAACCAATTGATTCGAAAATATAATTGAATTTAAAAGTTTGAATCGCATAAAAGTTATGGTTTTATTGAATAGTGAATGAGAACCTTTAAGTATCCGTGATTTTATGACCATAGATATGTTGAACATAGACGATAGATAGTTCATCAACACAACATATCAATGATAATGATTATTGTAATTACAACATAATATAATTTATGATATCATACAGTGCAAAACCTAGGGTATAGCAACCAGGATAACAATTACATTACATTTTAATTCAATAGCACACAAAATAGCATTAAATTAATTCAGTTTTAGCATTCTTTATTTATGATCTCCTGGTAGCACATTACCAATGAATCGGAATATAGCATCTTATTTCAGGCGTCAAATTTAGTGCTCTTGGGAGCTCTGTTCTCCTGGTCCCTACTCCCAACTCGAATGCGATTCAACCGTTACCCTGCAGTCTTCCCGTGAGGAACAGGGGTGGACTGGGGGCAGAAGCGTTGTCGGAGTGTACTGACCTGTGAAATAAGTGCAATTTTGCCCAAAATCGCCCAAATGAGCTTTGTGCGTGGCTGCCAATAAACCGAGCTCATTAATTTTCGTCGGATCCGGCGGGGGGAGGTCTTGTCGCTTGTATGGCCAGTCCGCCCCTGACGATATTAATGAGGGTAGAAGCGAGTGTTATCACCTGGTGGAGCTACAGTGTCAGCCACTAAACTAGCTCTCATTACATTCTATTAAAAAACTTAGAAGAGGAGAGAGGAAAGTTCGTTAATTGTACAGCAGAGAAATGTATTGTCTCCACATAACCTAAAAATACAACTTTAGTAGCTTTGCATTATACAATTGGACATATTATACTATTAACATAATATTATTATACATAATGTAAGTATTAAAATACAAATATATACTAGCTACTAAAGCTGACATAGACAAATAAAGTATAGGTACAGTAAAACAAAAATTGCACTGTGCACTTTGTAAATCAGAAAATGTGAAGAAGTCAGTGAGAGTAACATAAAGTGTTTAATACAGTAAAAGCTAATTCAATTTTTAATATATTTTATACAAAATTAAAGCTAAAACAATTAGATTATTAGTAATTACAATTTTGTATTTTTGTGTGCCATGCACTTCTTTGCAAATAACTTAATTGAAAATATTGTTTATGATTGGAATGCATTATAAAAAGAAATTGTTCTGCAAAGCATTCATTTGAAATTGCATTTGATATCGTGCTGAAGACTCGCGCAAACTATAGATTTTCTGTTGAAGTATAGAAGTTTAGCATACAATTAAAAAAACATACTCGTATTTCCAGAAATATAGTCTAGAAGATACAGTCCAAAATCCATACAAAACTAATACAGAGTCGACGCAATGAAATGTTTGCCAATGTTTTCACTTTAAATCATATTTTATATCACCGAAAGAGCAATCCCGTAAAACGCCGGATATAAAAGTAATGAGGAAGAATGAAATCCAAAATCATAGTAGGTAGAGAGGTAGGTATAGATATTGTATTTGTTGGTGTAGGAACTGTAGGAGCATGTAGTCGGTTGCTGTTGTAGGTGGGTAGGTTTTTTTGAGGTTTTTAAGTAGATAAAATTGACATAAAAATAAAACTATTTTGGGTATATTAAGTAATTATTTCGTATTTAAAATAAAAAAAGTGTGTGTGTCAGCTCCGACGCACGACTGCAGTTTACTCCAAAAAGTAAAATTTGGTGTGTCAAAGCGGCTGACGCATCTTCGGCTAACATCGTGTGACACCGTACCGTGTGACCATGTGACCGCGTGACATCGTGAATTCAATTTTACTCCCATAGATTTTCATACCCCGTGCTTATAATATATGAAAATCGTTTCTTAAGGAGTAAACTCCATAAAAACATACTTTTAAATACGGTTACATTTCTATAGCCTGCGAGAATCTAGTCGTGCCAATGTAGTACTAGAATGCTTTTAAATTGAGTCACATCAAATCCAATCAAAAATAAACATACTTGGGTATGAAAACAAAGAAATAGAAACAATTACCACAGAAATATAAGCTAATACTTAACTTATTGAATACTTAACATCATGAAAGAAATTATAAAAAAAACTATAATTATATTACTTTGTTGTGGCAATTGCATAAAGTTTTCTTCGTTTTCACTTTTGATTCTTGATCGGAATTTTAATAACAACATATTATTCGATATCATTACTGTCGATTCAAGCTATAAACAAAATGTAGTTTTACCTAGCACCACAATCTGATTCAGATAGTCCGGATTTAGAGGATACTTCTCTTGCATATTGCCTTTGTCATTTTTTTTCGACTTCTCAGCTTTTATTTCTGTTTTAGGATTGGGTTTCTCGGTTATTTCTGGCTTTTTTGGTTCCTGGAAGTTTTAAACATTAGTTTACTATGGGGCATATTATTATGCTAAGAAATTTTGCAAAGATAAGTATGATATGTTGCATTCTTACTTTATTTAATACGAGTAATGTATTGATTGGTTATGAAAAATATATGACTTCGATTGCTACTCTTATGCATAAACTATATGAATGTAGGCCACATATTTTAAACTTTTCATAGTCAATAGTAGGGTAAAGCTGGTGCAGTAACAACTCCTTTCGCATTTTTTTACGTTCGTCTTTCCTCGTCGTTATTGTCATCGATAACCGATGTGTGCTTCTCGTCGTGGTCGTCGATGACGCCGGAATGAGCGACGAGACGGTTGTACTGACCGGTCTGAGCGCTAGCGTGGTGGGGTGCGGCTGGGGCGGCAGCAGGCGGCGGTGCGGGTGCGGCGCCTGGTCGTCCGACGTGTGTTCCTCGTCGTGGTCGTCGACGACGCCGGAGTCGTCGAGTGACGACTCGCGGTTGTTGCTGTGATCGCTTAGCTGTCGGCCTGCCACGCTGAGCGCACCGCGACCTGGAAATTGTAGTTTTGGTTAATAGTGATGTGATGAATAATTGCAAGCGACGCATGATCTGTATGTGACTGCTGTAAGTCGTAGCACCAATTTCAAGCAGGATATTATCACTTGCCAACTTTGGTGTGAGGTAAGGCATAATCTGCATGTGAAACAAGTACAATATCGGCAAAGTTACTGTTTCGAAACATATTTCCTTTTCATTTTACACCTCAAAATATTTAAGCACAAAGGAAGTGACCGCATCAGCTGCAGACGTGTTTACACATGATTATGTGTGCGTGCGATTCATCGGCGCTGTTGAGCAATTTTGATATTTTGCCTGGTCGAGCCGCAACTTGATCGATTGTATATGCAGATGATGCAATGTTTACTATAATATTATAGTAAGAGTACTCGTATGGCTGGTGAGTGGTTGACTCAGGGTGACAACTCTCTCTTCTTTCTCTGCAGCTGAATAAATATTATGCCAGGTGTGAACTTTGACGTATTATGTTGTTCTTACCTAGAGCATTATCGGGATGCAGGGTGTGTGAGGGAGGCGGCGCGGCGGGCGGCGCGGGCAGCGGAGGGGGCGACCCGCTCGGCGTCACCGATCGCGAACGCGATCGCGAGTCATTTCTGAAACAGGAGATAGATTATCAGATGCCAGTGGCGTGCACAGGATTATGACACTGGGTATGCGGCGAAGTACTCGGTCACAAAAACTTTTTCGTTTATAGATTTTTAGCATAGCTACAGCCAAGCGACGGATATCTAAGTCGAAACCATGCCAACAGAGCAAGTCTTAGATGTACTACTAAGGTAATTCTTGTTTTCCCAGAAAGCTAACTACATCGATCAGCCTTTGAAAAATGTTTCTATTGCGATCAACTTTAGCATTATGCCTCTCAATATCTAATCATAACTGACTGTTGATACTCATTTCAATACGAGATTTACCAAAAGTGTTTAATTTTAAGCAGGCCTCCAGATGTTTTCTGTATGGTCATGCTTCTTTGCCGAGGAATAGAAATTATTTAAATCTGAATATCCCGAATCAGTCCACACTGTACTAGAATTACTAAATAATATGCAAGGAAAACAATATAATTTAATCGTGTGTACACAACCACACAGCCAGTTATAAGTTTCATAACTTTTAACATGAAATTTTCAAGTTACATTATTTTTTTGCTGGTTTAATTTTAATGGAATTTGAATCTTTTCACTGAATGACAATTGTGAGAACTTGTTATTTTTAATTTTTAATAAACACACATTTTCAATACAAACCTCACAATCAAATAACATTTTAAAATAATCAACAAACGCACTAGTAAAAGCAAATCACTACAATTATTATAGAAACTCAGTAATAAACTGTTAAATGTTTTTCAATATTAAAATTAACACTTTCAAATGTTAAAATGAAAAATCTTTTAAGAAAACTATAAATAAACTGGAGCGATTAAATTGTAAACAATGCTTATCACATGAAATATGCAATATGGCCCCCGCGAAACACAAAACGTTTCTTCTATTTAAACAAATAAAACCTTACTAAACAAAAATGCATAATGTGCATACGTGATTTATTAGATTTCCGACTATTCTTTTTACTCGGATTATACGCAACGAATAATTTCCGACAAGCCAGTTCGGCGGTTTTCGGAAGCGTTCGAATAGCCGAGAGCCATCGCCTGCCGCGGGAGTTTCTGCTATATAATCATGTCGATATTCATGGGTGTGTGCGTTTGCGAAGTATGAAAATTACACATACATGCGATGATGTCCTGCAGAACGCAACGGCATGAGATGAGTTGCTATTTATAAAATATTAGGCGTTTTTAAATTATTATATTTTTTAAATGAATTTATTTACTATTAATTAAAGTCATCTAAAACGTACGAACGTTTTATTAACATATCTGTGAATGACAAGTAAAGCACTGCATTTCTGCCTACAAGGAGCGCACGCCCCTGTCAGATGCTGGTATGGTATCTAGGTAGGTACTTATCTATACCAAAAAAATAAAACGAAAAGGTTTGTTATGTTTGCATTGAATAGCCTCCGAAACTATACTGAATCGATTTTGATGATACTATGTACATATTTTATAAAACCGATTTTATAAAACAAATTTAATTTCACAAAATTATCTTACCCTCTACAAAATAACCACATCAATTATTTTAGTGTACGTAAAGTTCTATCGTTAAATGGCAACTAGCTATCATCCGTGTGTTATAATCAGTAACAACCTAAGGTAACAACATTCAAAACAATAAATTGATTATTGTCTAGAAATCATAGCCTGTATGCAAGTACATTGGCGTGACGATTGTTTCTACATGGGTCTCTGCATACCAGTGGCGAAGGCTGGTTCCCCTTCATAGGGAATCCCTAGACTGTATAATAGGCAGGGATTTGGATAAGGGTCATAAAAAGGTAAGTGGGAAATGAAGCCGATAGGAGTTATAGGAACCCACGCCACTGCTGCATACGGTAAACAAAAGGAAGCGTTCGTTTTTTCACCACAAGTATCAAAATAATATCACGTTCAACATACGAGGTCTGAATCACTGTGTATTGTAAATTAAAGTTACAAAACGTACAATCAGTACAATAATGTCTAATTAGATGATTATACTTCACCAGGGTAACATAAATTATCCACATATTAAGTTAAATGTCGGTAAAATCCCTACAATTTTGCCTTTTGCACATAAAGTACAAATTCCCGAAAGCGTATTTACGGACTCTATTGCCGCTTGTTCGGAATTTGTGATAGCCTTATAGAATATAGGTGTAACATTTACAGCACAGTTTAATTTAAAAAAATGCCACCTTTGTAAAGTGATTTTTAATAATCTATGTACTACACTAATAAATGTTACAAAGACGAAAGATTTGATTGTTTGTTTGTTTGCATTGCATAGATCTGATTTGGATACATGAAAATAGATAAAACAGTTTCCGAGATTCTGATTATATGTTATATACAAGAATTGCTCGTTAAAAGTATTAGAGATAATATATTCAGACATATTTTTTGGTTCAAAGCCTTTCGTATATTCATTTGTTATGAAGAGCAAGGTTGTATAGCAACATGATCGAAATACAATATGCCATTGATGCTAAATCATGACAATTTTCCGTATATTATATAACTTGTACTCAGAATAATTCAGTTTAATCTCGGAATTGGGTTAAGCGGGATCTATAGATCGTTAGATATTAATCTCATGGGTTATCGGGGCTAACGACTGACTCAGTAATGAAAGCCTCCAGGTATTGCTAATTGAATTGTGATTTTAATCACCATCATACTTTGATTGCTAAAAATATAAAATAGTCGCGTCTCAGCGTGAAGTTTTACGTTGACTTTTAATATTCTTGCTTAATTTTATGGAGTGAGACCGACAAATGAGCAGACGGACCGTCTGTTCGTGTAATTATTACTGCAGACCATGGACACCGTCAACACCCGAGGAGTTGCTGGTGTCTTAAAGCCATTTTAGGCTTCCTGAACTCTCCTATAACAATTACAATGCAAGCGTTATTTTACGCTCCTTTTTTGTGAGGCTGTGGTGTTTCTGAGCGTGATTATCTCATGATTATATTATAAATAAATAAATAAAATAAATAAATAACGTTTATTTCGAGCGGCGGAGGCCCATATTATAAATACCTTACAGACTAACATATATTATATTATGTAGGGAAGGTAACAAACAAACAAAACATATCAGATACCTTCCTATCCTATCCAACTACTATAAATGTGAAAGTTTGTGAAGATGGATGACTCTTTCACGTAAAAACTACAAAGTAACTAAAAACTAAAACTACAAAAAAACTGCAAAAACTACAAAAAACTAAAAGTTTAGTTTAGACTCTGTGTTAACACACAGGCTACTTTTTATCCCGAAAAAGTACAGCGTCCCCGTGAGTTTCTTTATTTATGTGTGTATGTTTAAGTGTATTTCATGCCCAAAGGGCAGAACCGAAATAAACTTTACAGTAATATAGCTATCATCAATAAAACAAATAGGAAAAATTATTATTACTTCAACGAAAACTATTCCACGTGTGCGGAACCGCGGGCAAGAGCTGATAAATCCTGATACCTATAATAAACAATGATAAACAAAAATATACGGTATGCCAAAAAAGGTCCTGTTGTTAACATCGAGGATCGTTAAGTCAATTTAGCAGTGTTAATAATCGCCGAGTGCATCAATTGGGTGTGAGTTTCGATAGATTTTGGCACCGACAGAGCGCAGGCTGTGCGAGATTTATCGAGGGACGAGTTGTTTGGTTCACGCGTTTTATGATTAAATCTTATAGTCTGTTCTCTGTTCGGATCCAAAATGTTTTTGTGTAAACAACAATATTAAATTGTTTTTCTTCGTTTCTAGTGTAATGATCTGATGTCTTTTTGTTTACAATAACATTTAATTATATCTGAACAGAGAGAGATGATCTATACACGTAACACGCAGCTTTATCCGCATACTAATGAACCTCTGTGACTCAGTAGTCAGCGCGTCGCGTCGGTGCTCAAGTCAAGCCGAAGATTCTCGGGTTCGAATCTCACCATAGGAACAAAAAGGTTTAATACATAATTAACATTAAACAAAAATTAAATAATGTACCATAACTTGTTTTAATAAAGAGATAAATTGAGACACCATACATAATATTATACCAAAGTTGACGCATAGTACGTAGTCGTCATTTATCTCAGTCCCTTTCCTTTATTAAACGGTTATAGCTAGTATTAGTAGGAGAAAAAGGAAGAGTGTATTTTACGTCTAAATTAAGAAGACTGTGATGAATTAAGATCCTGTCCAAGCAGTGGAAAACTATGACGTCGTTTTGTTTTTGCACCTGCAGTTGAGCTTTATATTTCATCGCATTCAAGAACTTGGTGCATTCATTTCTAACTGCCGTGGTTGATATAAATTCTATTATTCACACGGTCTTTCCTTAATTAACGTGAATTGCACAAGAACTAAACTTTGCTGAACTCTAACGAGCGAAGACGAGGACTCGTGTAGTTTAGTTTTCTATGTACAATAGACACGACCTTGGGGTAGCTACCGGTTATATGGAGTTAAAATGAACTTTTTTATTTTATTTATTATACTGCATGAACAAACTTTGTACCGACATATATAGATAGTATTAAAAAAAACAATTCACATTACATATCCACGTGTTACTTCACCGTCCCACTTAAGGGAACACTCGCGACGCCGTTTTAGTTTACGGGTTTTGGCTAAGTAGCAACTGTCTATAAATAACTAAAACTTTTTAAAGCTCTCTGATAAATATTTAACTATATCCAACTCAGTTTCGAAATACAGCTTAAGTTGACTAAATACATGTACGTAGGTTACAGGTTCCGGCCACAATAATATTGTTCAACATTAAACGTTGCAATCTCAATATTTATCCAATATTGGATTCTGCTTCGAGCATTCCTGAATCATGTTTTGAAATGTATTCCGAGCATAAATTGGAAATCGTGTTAATAGTTTCCGGAAATTTTGGTTACCGCATACACAGAGTGTAAATAATTGATTTATTATTTTGGTGTTTTTTAATGCAATGCATACTGTAAGAAATAATATTTGAACAGAGTAACTAAGTATTTCATTCTTAAACAAATAAATCAGTTATAATACATCTGGATTCAACAAACAATTTAAGATGGTGATGTAAAAAGTGGTTATGAATTATGTTAAAAAAAAACGACATCACTCGAACATAAAACCTAATGCATTTGCTACTAACTCGGCATTAACAGAAGTATATGAATAAGAAATGTCGATGACAGTAAGAATTGTGAAATCCATTCACGAAACCTCGGAAGCCATTATATATATAAATAGGAAGGGTAATCGGGTCATGTCAAGACGAGCGACGCGATCTGTTCAAAATTGCTTGCGATTTGTAGTCGCGCAACGCTCACTGCCGTTGACGTTACCAGGGCTTCAACCGTTGCCGTCATTCCGGGCTACATTTCACCGGGCTTTAACCGTTGCCGTCATTCCGGGCTTCATTTCACCGGGCTTTAACCGTTGCCGTCATTCCGGGCTTCATTTTACCGGACTTTAACCGTTGCCGTCTCTCCGGGCTTCATTTCACCGGGCTTTAACCGTTGCCGTCATTCCGGGCTTCATTTCACCGGGCTTTAACCGTTGCCGTCATTCCGGGCTTCATTTCATCTGGGTTTTAACCGTTGATCGACTCATCATTTGACCGGACATTAATCGTTTATTAACTATTCATTTGACCAGATTTCAACGGTTAATTGACGGTTTATTTGACCTGAGTTTCAAACGTTGATTAAATGATTAGGTATATAAACTGTTGAACGACTATTCATTATTTGCTGACAGATAAAAATGATTTATCGTTAATCGGAGAAGTCGCACACTTCTCCGATTAACGATAAACCATTTTTATAAGTTGAGCTATATCGGAATTTTTTTCGTTGGTAACAATTTTCGTGGGTATCGAGTTTTAACATTTATTTTAGTTCATTAATTTTTATTCAGTTTATTCACCTGTATTTAGAATCTGTTTGAAGCGAGGTATCAGGAAATTATTTGTGTCAATATAAAACTTATTGCGTTTATTTTTTTTATTGAACTTTGATTTAATATGAGACGAGGGGGCAAGATTGGGTATAAGTATACAAAGCATATGGATAATATTGCTGAGGGACAAGGAAGCAGAAATGTCAGAAAACAAAATAATTATGTGGTTACTTATATCTATATACAAAAGCTGTCAAGAAAATGGATTCCTATATATATTATATAGGCCATATTGATAGTCAGACAACTAAGGAATACTTTAACACTAAATATGTATATGAGACTATAATAGTCTCATATACATATTTAGTCACCCAACCGTCACATAAATTATGTGCTTGTATACTTTATATGATAAAGAGGGAAATTTGTTTGCTTGTTTGGCTTGAGTAGCCTGCGAAACTACTGGACCGATTTTGATAACATTTGGCACAGATATAGATTAGATCACGGTTGAATATATTACTTTTTATCGCGACAAAATGTACGTAGGTACATAAATTACAATCATTCGACGTGTAGGCACAGTAGACATCTTTATTTAAATAAATCTTCTATGCAAGTGTTTGTAATTAAACTCCTTCTAATCGGCTGAACCGATTTTGATGAAATTTTTATGTGTGTTCCATCGGTACATAATTATCCTACTACTATTATAAATGCGAAAGTTAGTGAGGATGGATGTTTGTTACTCTTTCACGCTAAAACTACTAAATGGATTTTGATGAAATTTGGTATGGTAAGCTCAGGAATTACACGTAAGCTATTTTTTATCCCGAAAAAGTGCAGTGTTCCCGTGGGATACTGTATTTTTCCCAGATTAGCTCAATATAAGTATATTATATGTCTACTGTGGTGTAGAACTTTAGCTGACAACAGAAAGTATTAGCGAGATCAAACGCACGTGTCGCCGATTTGAATCGCCAAAAACACGTTATTCCCAATTGGAGTTTAGCGTTGATGCGACAATATCCAGACACTCGGCTACGAACCCTGTAATATGCTTCAAACGATTGTAGGGCCACGTGTTATAACTCCGTTTTATAAATGCGTAAATATGACATTAATCGCCCCTTTTCCGTTGTTTTTGTGTTGGTTAAATTTGCAGTAGATTCAGTGAATTTATTTTATTACCACAATCACTTTTACATAAAGCACTTTGTACAGTGTTTGTTTGTTCTAAATGATAATATTGTAAAACTACTCAGCAATTTTTATTAAGTAGATTCAAAGAATATTTTAATAATGATTTATCAATATAAAACCCCTTTTTTGAAGGATCAAACTGTTTTATTTAGGTTTTTTGCTTTGACTAGGATGTCATAGCAAAAAACCTAAAGAAAACATTTTTTAACCTAGTCAAAATGTAAGTTTATTAAAACATTCTTAATTTGTAGGAAACGAAATTAGGTGAATAGACAAGCTTTTAGCACCACTTTTTATACCAAGACAAGAATCTAAAGTTAAAACTCGCTTTAAAAGGATTTAAATAAAGTTTTCCGGTTAGATTTAATCGTTTAAGAGAGTATTTATTTGCTTGGTCTGTTTAATAAAAAAAAACTATAGTATTTTCTGTTGTATATACTTCTAGTATATCTTATATTATTCAAAGAAACAGAATAATTATATCTACGATTAAGATAAACGTATATCTTCTCATGTATAAAAATTTGCATCATGGTGTTTGTTTTCGAACTCCTCCGCAAAATGGCTTGACCGATTTTTATGTTTTTGTGCCTATTTGTTATGCCTTAGAATATATTATCATAGGATTTTTCCACACCGCTAGGCTATTACTTATATGGCAGTATAGTACTATCGCGTTCTCAATGTATTTTTGGAATGTTGTTTTTAATACATCATCGGTTATTTTCACAGAAAGACACAATGATGATTGCCGAGGGATAGTAAGAAAGTAGTTGTACTGTACAACATTTGCATCGTTAGCTACTTAAGTATGTATCTAAGTTAATTTATACGTACTACATAGCTAACTAATTTCAAACAGTTATTAATTAATCATTTCATAATCAGAGAGCCACGTGTAAAAAGCATATTCCAACACCGAATGTTATACTATGTATGAAAATTGCAAATAAACGCTCGCCTTGAATAAAAAATGCCCATGGGTTTGGTGCAATGCGGGCCCAGGAAAATATTACGCTCAAACATGACCGAAAACTTTCCAACTTCTGTATTTATAACCTGCTAATAAATAACAGGTTTACAAAGTGTGAACCCGTTATTAAGGTTCAGTTGTTCATTATTGTTTTAGAAGAAAGTGGTTATTAGTTAAACGACACGACCGAGGTATTATTATTCGACGTATATATATTCTCGTGGCTTACAAGCTTTAATTATTAGAAGTTAAGCCCAGATAGAATAAAAATTGTCGATTTTCTTAAAGCTTTAGTGCTCGCTCGTCGCTGTTGTGTGCTCGCCGTCTTGGTTCTTGCGAGGCATTCCTATGTCAGAGTGGTGATTATTGGATACATATGAGTGATATGCTTAACACAGATACGTCTACACTATACATAGCCTTGTGGATAGCTAAATTATTCTCAATAGGCTCTACATGTGACATCTGTCAATAAGACATTGACATTATACGCTTTCTATAACTACTTTAATATGCAACAGGTTCTAATTATTCTTATTAACCCAGTTATTCTTATTTTTTTATTAGCTAGTCAATCTTTGTTTTCGCCGAATACGTTTGACACGTTAGAAGAAGAATATAGGTTACATGGAAGGAACAATAAAGTTGACAGAACTAAAACACTGAAGGATCGTTTAAATACTTAGAATTAGGTTAGGTACTAAACAATATAAACTTCTAAAAGGCAACTTGTGGGTGTTAATTTTGTATTTTTAATTTTATATTGACTCTATTAAAATCACTTTAACTAATTGTATAAATTAAATTAGGATTAACGATTGAGTAATAAAACTTTCAGTTATATAGGAATTATAAATTATAAAGCCATTCAATATAGGAATGAGTAATTGAAAATAAAGGGCGGGCCTTTATTTTCAATTTCGCATTCCTATATTCTTGCTTGTCGCTTCACAAGATGTCAGCAAAATATTCATCGAATTAAAAAACGTAATTTAATTTTTTGCGACTTTCGAAGAAGGGCGTAATGGGATATCGGTTTCGTCCCGAATTTCTATTTTCATTGTATTTTACACTTTTGTTAGATTTTACATCCTTAAATCAAAATTAGGAAAAACTTATTCGTTAAAAATACTTTATTTATCCGTGAATGGTTTTAAAATGTATATTAAATTAAAATTTGTTCGTAAATTAAAAAAACAATTGAAGGTTACATAGGATTTAAGTGATAATAAAATCTCGGTGAGGACCATGTTCTGATGATGATAAATTACTTATTTTATTAATTTACTTGCCTTGTAAAACAAATGAAGTTCGTCACTTTTTCCGTTAAATATTTAAGAATAAGAACATAATTGTATTATGGCCCCTTAAGTATATTACAAACAAGGGTTATAAAGAGGAGGAGGTAAACCACATTCCGAATTTCCAAACGACGCAAAAATTAACCCAACTGCCAATCCCATTGACATATAAGAGTCGAAATTATTCATATATTGTTGCACGACGATAGAAAAAAAACATATATAACTTAAAAATGCGCAGTTTTCCAGGGATAAAACCTAGCTAGATCGATTTTTCTCTCATTAGACAATTGAAATTCGGACTAAGCTCTATAAAAAAAATTAGCTATAGAATGTTTATGATACACAACAAAATAATCCTTATTTGTGTATCAATTTAAACGAAATTCTTTATTTAGTTTTATTCAACGTAAGGTAGTGACCAAAATATCAAATACTCAAATGCTTTTAACGTGGGATGTGAAGGTTTGGACCCCCAAAGGGGGTGTGTTTTGTCGATAAAATTAAACTTAACTCAGCTTTTAAAATTATCGAGGCTCGTGACGACACATTTTGTAGAATTAATGATTATATTCATGAATAAGAGGTAGGGAATATAAAGTACAAATAATTACAGGTACTTATTAAAACCTCGATAGCTTGACAGATAAACAATAAAATGATTTAAATTCATAAGACAGCTGGGAGTGTAATAAAACTTGTCGCTAACAGAAATCGGATTGAGTCAATCCGTTTTGAGCACAGGAGACGAGCGGCGATCCATTTGTCCTTATATGTTAGTCAAATAGCGAAACCTATTAAGGCTCTGTATAACGCCAGTGACCTTGAGCGTCAAGTACCATACTAATTTTGGCAAGGGCGTATCGCGCCGACCGGAGAGCAGTGAAACCGGATAAAAAATAGCTATAAATATTTGAGACAAAATTTGCAAAAACGAAAACGACCTGTCTTACTTAAAATACTGAAATAATTTTTACACTCGTGTGATTTACAGGAGAAGAGAAAAAAGGTTGTAACTTTAAAAAAATGGATGGACTTAGCATATTTTTAAATCAATATTTAAATAAAAAAATCAATTTATAAAAAGACAGTCTTCGGCTAAATATGATGCCGATTAACATATATTTATTTGGGGTTTTTCAATAAGACCATGACTGAGAAAAAAGGTTTCAAAGAACTCTAGATAGAACTTTCAGTTCTATCTAGCGCAAAACGCCATAATGTTGATACCTAAGATCCAACTACTATTATAAATGTGAAAGTTTGTCGGAATGGATGGATGGATATTTGTGAAAAATTACTGAACGGTTTTAGATAAAATTTGGGGTAGTAGTAGCTTTAGATCTGAATTAAAACACTGGCTACTTTTTAACCCGTAAACTTCTGTATTTCCATGGGTACGTACGTACATACGTACTGTATATACGTGGGCTGTGCCGTTGGCAAAAGATAGTAATATATATTGATTGATTATATTATTTAATCTATTTTGTTACTAAACTAAACATACCGGCATATTTAGCGGAACACAAAAAAATGGTCCATAATTAAAAAATATGGTTTTATTTTAAAATCTACTTACTATACTTCTTTCGTTATTTAAAGTTTCATTTGTTTTACTTAAAATGGGATCACATTAAAAACAGATTTTGCGAGTAAAGGCTATTTGTTAAAAATGGTACATTTTTGAACTTTTCATGTAACCGGGAAAAGTGAAAATTAATATTAAAATAACAATTAATTAAATTAGAAAAATGGTGATTAATATCCCGTATTTCCTCCACATGCTCTTATGAAATTTTCTACCCGTCTAGGCATACTGAGAATGATGTTATCGATGGTCTCCTGGGATAGTCTCCGCCATTCCACAACTACGGCGATTCGCAGTTCACCCACGTTGGCAGGACAGCTCCTGCTAACGTGGGTGAACTGCGAAAAGTTAAGTCCAGAATTCCAGCGGATTCTGGACTTAACTTTTCTTTTCAGCAAGTCCCAAACGTGCTCTATTGGGTCCATATCCGGTGATCTCGCCGGCCACTCCATAACAGTGATATTCATATCATTAAGATAAGCTTGAGTTACCCGAGCGGTATGCGGCCGAGCATTATCCTGCATAAAAACAAAACCGATATATGGGGCAAACGGTACGGACATTTTCTTCTAAAACTTCTCTGATATAGCGGTCTGCAGTCAGACTCCCTCTGTCAATCACTACCAAGTCTGTGCGAGCTCCCAAACAAATGCCCGCCCAAATCATTATTGATCCACCACCGTATGCAACTGTAGTTTCTAAATTTGTCTGAATGTATCGTTCTCCTTTGCGTCCAAGTACCGGTCTCCCTGAACCGTTGGATACTGCGATGGATCGTTGAAACTGGTCGACGAAGATCTCTGGATATCACTCTGTAGGTTTGACCATTTCTTCGCATTTCGAGTGCCCTGGCAATCTCCGTTGGGGCTAAGTCAGGCATAATTCAGTCCTCAACTCCAAAAAGATACGCGATTTAAAAAAACTAACAAAAAACAGTATTTCAATGAAATTTTAAATCAAACTCAGAAGGAAGAAATACTAGAAGTTCGCTCCAGATAAGGTGTATTTGAATAAAATTAAAACAATTGCATAAAATGTGATGTTCAGTTGTTTTCTTAATTTGAAAATATTTCTTTTTAAATTAAATGACGTATAAACCAGCCAGCAACCTTATATGATACTGATATCAAACCTTTATTTTATGTTCCGCTAAATATGCCGGTGTGTGTATGTATTTAGAAAATAATCATTGGCGTTTAATCACGTTTCTGTGGTAACAGTGTCATGAGGGTATTTGGCACATTGGCGAAAATTACCATTTACCACTATTATTAATTATAATCACTCAGAAATTTATGGTAAAATTAAATTTCGGACTGATTTTAATACATAGTATGTTTATTATAAGGTTTGTACATACATGTGTTATGTGCGTAAACCGCATCTCAAGTAGCGTTGATTTCCGCTGTGTATGCGTAATTACTTTCTCGTCATGTCAGCTAGTTTGCCTCCCATATAGTTTTTTTACTTACAGAAAATATTAATGGACTTACTTCTCGGCGGTACCACGGGGCAGTGCGTTAACAGCTGTCCCATGATGTATAGTGATCTTGCCTCGCTTACGCGAGTAAGCTATCCTCTTTTTTGTATCCCTAACTATTTAGTCTATCTGTCTACTTACTTATTCGGTGGAGTTTTATCACCTGTTCCGTGGTGTTGCTTGTGTTGGTTTCCCCCGCTTGCCACGCCGCGTCCGCTCGCGTGAGTATGACGTGAGTAACAGCCCCATGCACGTACCTATCCGCTATTTAGTCACTTACTATCAGGCTATCTGTATACTAAACTTACTTATCCGGCGTTGCGTTAACAGCTGTTCCGTGGTGTATAGTGCTTTTTCCCCGCTTGCGCCGCCGCGTCCGCTTGCGCGAGTATGACGCGAGTAGTAACCCCTTGCGCGCGTCTATCCGCTTCTTGGAGTCCCTAGCTAACGTCCGTACGGCTAGGGACGTAGGGTCGAAACTGAAGGTGGAGTCGTCGCGGTGCTCGTTAAGGTCTTTCTTCCTTTCCTGGAGGATTAATTGTGTAAGATACTATCACAAAAACCAGAGTCCAAATTAGAAATTGTAGATACTAAAAAAAATACCATTTGTCGACGCTATTCAATCAGAATATTTTCTTATATGAAGCATTTATAAACGTGCGTTGAAAGCGCACAGAAATTAGCTAGTTCGACTTGAAATTAGATAGTTGTGTCGCCTATTATGAATTTCGTACGATCGCGAACAGACATGCACCTGGGCCTTTAGTCAAGATGCATTCGAATATTTCGACGGCGAGGTTCCAAAACAAAATGTGTGGGATTTGACATAAGGCATTGTAAGCGATGTCACTTAGCGACTAAAATGGCCACATTAAGTGAATTTATGTATTGAAATTGCTCTAAAGGTGCCTCACCGGGAGCGTTCACGTGTAATATAACATTATAGATTCGACTTCGAGCATTACATTACAATACTACCTCCCTGACTGACGAGCATTCGCGTATAATATAACATTACAGATTCGACTTTGAGCGTTACATTACAATACTACCTCCCTACGGGGGATCCATTGATGTTACAAGTTGTATCAAGATATTACACATTGTATCATTACAAGGTGCGCATTGTAATGATCGGTTATCCTCCTACAGTGATGTAATGCTCGAATATGTTACGTTTCATTACACCCGAATGCTCCCGGTGAAGGAGCACCTTTAGAGTAACTTGTAACAATTCTCTTTTTTTTTCAACTAAGCAATTCTTCTTAGAGCGTTTTCATATTACGCCATAACGATACCCAATATCGCAGCCGATAATGTGAGAGGCAAGTATATGTTTTATATTGAAACATAATATATACATGCCATTATGCGAATTTCTATTGAAAAGTTACAGAATTTTATGAATGTCTAATATGATTCTCTTTATGACGATTCATTTGAAACGTAGTCATTATATGATACAAGTTACGAACATAATACAAAACAGTAGAAGGGGACTTTTTAGACCTGCTGGTGTACCATATTTCAATCCCATTAGGTACTATAGTAATACTCTGAATAGTACTATTTGAATATTCTGATTAATATAGATATTCATATTATGATTCCGCTACTTTCCCATGGAAAGACCAGAGGGGTCATTTCTGCTAAATAAAACCTGCAATAATACAATTACAATCAAGTCCCGATACGCTACAACTGCCAAACGGTATTCTCGTAAACGTTAAACCAACGTTAAACGTTCAAACTCCAAGCTTCACAAAAACAGTTTATGATAACATGTCGCTTCACTTATAATACAATCAAAGTAAAATAAAAGTTTTTAAAGAAAAAGTTTTTAAAGTTTCTTTAAATAAAAATTCTTGTATTTAAAGAAACTTTAAATACAAGAATTGAGGTTCTGTAGTCCATTCGCGTTAAGATGACAATAAAAGTCATGTGTACATAGTATGTCAAAATGGCATACGGTAATTGGTTAATGCGAACACGGCTTATGCGTCATTAGTCAATTTTGCTTTTTTTATATTTCGCTGTCTTCTTAACGCGAATTGACTATAAATGTTGTTACCTCCTGCGTAATCTGCGACTCCTCCTCATAACTGAGAGCCACTACGGCCAGCATGAGGTTGATGAGGTAGAACGATCCGAAGAACACCACTACCGTGAAGAACGACACTGACATCGGCCCGCACGATGACAGCACCTGCAGAAGAAAACATGACGTGTACAGAGTACGCGTGGGAGGATTGAAACTTCATTCATCATTTGAACTCCAAAAGTACTCTCATTGTGCCTAAAGCATATCAATTCAAAAAAGAAAAAAAAGTACACCTAGCGCCATCTGTGTATTTAGAATATTAGGATGTTATTTAGAAAAAATATAAGTAGCTTCCGACAGATGGCGTTATACCGATGGAGTTATACCCAAAATCGTATCATGACGCGTATCGTGACGTAACGCGACCGTCAGACTTTGTATGGACTTCCCCCTCGCCGGCGCCGCAGGAGCTGCGGGGCGGCGTTGCAGCAAAAAATGACATACGAATAGTGCAGCGGCGATGCGGGAGCTGCGGCGCATGTGTAAGCGTACTAACAGACACCGAAGGATTTTTTTTTGTCAAAGAAAATACATTTGAATATCTGTGCTGATATTGTATGTATATTGCATTTTTTTCTTCTCAATTCCCGACACATTTGAACATAGAATCTCTCGCGCTATTTTGAAAATATGAACTAAAGCTTTATGTTATTTTTAAACATAGAAATAACATAAAGCTTTAGTTTATATTATTTGTTTATATTAATGAATTCATTCATTTTGCCACAACAAATGCAATTAAAATGGGTCGCTATAACGACCCACTCGGTGTATCATTATTTTTATTTTAAATCCAACGAGATGACATGACGGTTTCAAGTCCAGTAATTAATCGAGGAGTATTTTTATATTTTATATATTGTGTTATTCGTATAAATTTTAGTTATTAATTTATATTAAAAAATAATTTCTAAGTAAAAAAAATTAATCATTATTAATTACATGTTAACGTAACGATGTTTATGCTACATACATGTTGAATTATAAAAAAAATTACTTTCATGAAACTGTCTTATATTGTTAAGTTAATGTTTCTTCCAAAACCTAATTCTAAGTAAGGCTGTTGTAACACTTTATTTAATGTTAATGAATTAATGAAGAGAATGTAATACACATTCTCGTGTTACCCCAAAGTTAAATTTACTTGAAGCTTCAAACTTTTTTAAATCCCACAAAACTCCACCTAATTTTATTTTCAAGACTTTAAGAGCGCTTTCACATAGCGTGGTGCGATATCGCATGTCGCACCGATAAATAGGCTAGATGACTGATTTTTTTTATTGCATAAATGAATAATAATCTTAAATATAAGTAACTTCTTAGAAGAAACAGTATATTAAAATTCAATATTTTTAATGGTACAGCAATTTATATACAAAATTTCGCAAGTCTCGTGGAAACGCTCCATACTAAAGTCGTAGCTAGCTGTGACGTCACGCCTAGGTTAAAGTGTATGAAGTATACGGCCGCAGGAACATATTTGTAAATATTTCTAATATTTGTGCGTTTAAGTTCACACTTACCATAATGAATGTTTTTGTATATGATGTAAGTAAACTAATGATGTAGGTTTTGTTTACTAGTTTAGCAAAAATAAAAAACTTTTTTGTACTTTTTGGATGTATCTAATTAATAAACTACACATAAAATATTTTTTTTCTACATTTACCAAGAAGTAATGCCTCAATTTTTCTGAGTATATTAATGAAACTAAATATTTTAGATGTAGTCATCTCCCCTATTACTAAGGTATGAGAGAGACAGCGATATGTTTTAATATGAAACATTATACCTGTGATTGTCATATCGGTGCGACATATTGTGATAACCGTCTGGATATTTTGAGAAAATGACTTATGCCAAAGACATAAATAAGAGTAATTTATATATTAATATATAATATACCTTAGTAATTTATGGATACGACATGCGATATCGTACCGCAAAATGTAAAAATGCTCTTATACTTATGTGTAATATCTTAGTAATGTCTTCGAGGCCAGTCTCAATGGGTGGTATGAATCTTGTTCTTTCTATTAAACGTTCTCTTTTGTTCACTTTTTAAAATTTAGCTTTTGTTATTACCAACTTTTTCCTCGTAAATCGTTGTGTATTGTTGTCCAGTTCTATTCGATTGTGTTTTTGTTCGTTTTTACTTATATCAGATAATTAAAACAAAATACGAGAAATTCTCTTCTATGGTAATAAATCTAGCAGTGTTGGATTTTCTAGAAAATTAGCTATATAAAGATAGGCAAAGCTATGAAAGTTTTTTAAGAGATATTCTTTTCCTCGATATAATTAAGTATCAAAGCAAAACAAACGGACTTGACAATAGATTTTATCAGACAAAAAGTACCCTATCTGTACTACATTTTATACTTAGTCTGGCCATAAATACTGTTACAATTAAAAATAAACAAAATATTACATTTGAATTTGGAATCTGTCATTTTTATATGATTGTTCCTTGAGTTTTCTCATTTTAGCGCCAATACATTGTACAATATTTTGCGATATTAAAATGGAGTGGGATGATAAAGTGAACCGAATCGCTGTGATTGCATTACACAAAGTTGGTATGGTGCCAAATGCAATTTTTAAAACTCTCCATACGCTTGGTATTAGTAAAATATTTGTGTACCGGGCTATTAATAGGTACAATGAGACCTCCTCTGTTCGTGACAGAAAAAGATCTGGCCGTCCACGTAGTGGTCGTACGAAAAAGGTGGTCAAAGCAGTAAGGGAAAGAATTCGAAGAAATCCTGTCCGAAAGCAAAAGATTTTATCTCGGGAGATGAAGATAGCACCTAGAACCAAGGCGCGTATTTTAAAAGATGACTTAGGACTTGCAGCCTATAAGAGACGTACTGATCATTTCTTAACTCATAATTTAAAAAAGAATAGGGTGGTAAAATCGAAACAACTGCTGTAGCGGTACGCAAAGGTAGGTCACAGAAAAATTTTGTTTACGAATGAGAAATTTTTTACAATTGAGCAACATTTTAACAAACAAAATGACCGTATTTATGCTCAAAGATCTAAGGAAGCTTCCCAATTAGTCGACAGAGTGTAACGTGGGCACTATCCGACTTCGGTGATGGTTTGGTGGGGTATTAGCTATGAAGTAGTGACTTAGCCATACTTTTGTGAAAAAGGTATCAAAACATCGACACAAGTGTATCAAGATACCATTCTTGAGAAGATAGTGAAGCCCCTAAACAACACCATGTTCAATAACTAAGAATGGTCCTTCCAGCAAGACTCGGCACCGGGTCATAAAGCTCGGTCTACGCAGTCGTGGTTGGAAACGAACGTTTCGGACTTCATCAGAGCTGAAGACTGGCCGTCGTCAGTTTTAGAGAGTACGGCTTGCTCTAAACGCCAATAGTCCCTAAAACAATCCGTACGATTGGCAGTGAAGAATTTTCCCATGGAAAGAGTGCGTGCTTCCATTGATAACTGGCCTCAACGTTTAAAGGACTGTATTGCAGCCAATGAAGACCACTTCGAATAAGCTTTTTATATTTTAAATTGTTTTATATTTATGTATTAAACTAACATTCTGTAAAAGTAATAAATGTTATTTGCAATAGACAATTTTTTTTCTTCGTTTCAGTATTTATAGCAAGACTAAGTACTCGTATAACCCTTGCAAGCTAGTTACCAGTGTAAAATTCTATACCATAATAAACCTTCTAAGTGTCACCTTCTAAGTGTAAGTGTCTCCTCATTATCCTACTACCCTGGTACCCTACACAGATCCATTCGTAATTAATTTGTAAGGAACCCACCATCACTAACAATCGAAATAGTTTGAATGAGAACTAAATTTAGTAATCGAATGGATTACGGGTTAATCTGTAAAGTTGCAATTTATAATAGTGAGGGGTTTGAAGGATAATGGGTGTAAAATGAAATAAAAATATTAGAACATTTTATTACAGTTGATTATTTCTGTTAAACTAAAATTATTACAATCAAAGTACTATTAAATAATGATTCTGTCTGTAATTGAAATAATGTTCAAAATTTCAAGACTATTAGAAAACGCATTTGAATTAAACGATTTATGAATAAAACTTCCATAATCCCAAGATAACTGGTAATTACAAGTCATGTTAAAGTACTGCATTTGCAAAGGGTTGTAATCATAAGGGTTGTAGTTACAAGTTAACAGTGGCGTGGGGTTCCTATAACTCCATTCCTATCGGCTTCACTTACCACTTACCTTTTGAAGACCCGCATCCAAATCCTATTATTATACAGGTAAGGACCTATTATACAGGTAAGGGCTTCCCTATGAAGGAGAACCAGCCATCGCCACTGCAACTTAGTTTTCTAAGTTATTACAGAGGAAATGTAGAGGAGTGATTTTGTATTTATTACATATGGGATAAACTATTTCGTAATATGTGATTGGTTTTTTTATAATTAAATAAGTTATTACAAACCAAACCAAAAATAAACAGACCATACCAAGTAAATTACACCCATTCTATAATTATTTTGTGAATAGGTTTTTGGCCTTTCATTAAATCTATAGAAAAGGAACGCTTATATAAAGAGAAAAAAAAATAAGTAATTTATAATAAAAACACGTCCCCGCTAACATCAATACCTTTCTTTTATTGAAATCGTGATAACAATTCCAAACATACAGGATTTCCTCGAATAGTCTTTTATTCTGAATTTAAAAACCTTTTATACCTACTGATTAATGTGAGTAATAAAATTCCTTTGTAATTTCGCGTATTGGTATTTTAATCGAAGATTTAATTTTCAATGGAATACCTAAATTATGGATTCCTATATAGGGAGTAAAAGTTGTTTCTTTTTTTTTGCCATAATTGACAAAACCCGTGGACTCAAAAGTGTTGCACTTTATGTAGAAAGTCATTTAATACCCGGTTTCTGAATATTTGACATAAACTCTTTATAAACTAAGTTCAACTGGCGTAGAGTTTTCGAATCCCAAAAGTTTCATCTAGTGGTCACTAGATGAATCTTATTCGAGAATAAAGTTATTTTATTTCACTATAACCCGGAAATGTAGTTTTATGACAAATATTTCTTACTTTAGGAGTGGAGTCGGAGTACCCGTGGTTGGGTTCGGGACGTATATGAAATTAAGTGTATGTATATGTTGATATAACTCACCATGTTATACACATTCTCCCAGTAGTCCAGGGTGATGAGCTGGAAGGTAGTCAACATAGACCACAGGAAGTTGTCGAAGTTGGTATATCCGTGGTTGGGGTTGGGGCCTACACAGAGGCAGGTGTACCGCGCGGGGCAGTGCCGAGCGCCGGTCAGGTTGCCGCAGATGATGGGGATCTCCTCTTCATTCACCATCCAATGGGTTGGGTCTTTGATCCATCTGAAAGGAGTCTCTTGTATGAATATGATACAAAATTTAGTGTTTATCAGCCATGTTATTCAACTATATAAAAGAAGTCGGTATGTTTGGCTTCCACGTTTAAACACTGATGGGCCCGGTTCCGAGGTGAATTTGTCGGTAGTTTATCTATTCATTAGCGCTATTGGTTTGATAACTTGTTTCTTAAAAAAAACTTATATATACAAAGTTTAAATTAACTGATCAATATGCCAATGAGGTCCATTTATCGATTCCATTCCAACTCGTAATTGACATTACTACTGAAAAATGTCGCTGACACAGAAACAAATTAAAAATAATCATTTTATGTGATTTACATAAAATGATTGTGTGCTTATTATAAAGTTAGTGATTTAATTAACGATTGCACACCTTGGGAATAAGATGCCCCCCTGCAAGGTTGCTTTTATGTACTTAAGTATGTTCTATGTACTTATTATTTCTGTTATATAGATTTAGTAACAACATTGTAAAATGAATTTTTTTGAAAAGAATAATTTTCCCATCTTTTTGCTTAAAGGTGGCCCCGTGCGAGTTTCTTTGACTTTTAATTATTTTACTTGGCTATAATAGTTTTAAGCTCCATTTCACTCCCAAACTGACAAATGTTTTTTGTAAAGTAGTTAGTCATAAAGTAGCACAACAAAGTATCTTTCGATTTATTCGAAAATTCGAGCACGTATTTAAAAAAGGTTCATCTAGTGACCACTAGATTGATCTTTTGAGCTTCTGCGCCCGATAAAATTAGTTTATCTAAAGCTTATGTAATCTTCAGAAACCGGGCATCAGTGCAACTGCTACGATGATAGTATTAGTGGACCTCTAGTTTACCAACATACTATTATTATTATAGCTGATTTCAAAGATTTATTGTAATAATACATTTAAAAATAAAATTTAATTATGCAAAACAAACTATGAAACATACATCTTTATTAAAGGGATAGTCTCGTATACCACACAATCAATCACTGCGATCTAGCTCGTCGGGGGAGAACCCCAGGGGGAGCACGAGATCCTGAACGCACTTGTTACGCAGATCCTCCATGTTATGTACGTATGTGTGTGTACTCAGTACTCACTGCGACCACAGCTCGTAGGTGAAGTTCTCCCCCGGGGGGAGCACGAGATCCTTCACGCACTTGTTGCGCAGCTCCTCCATGTTATTTACATATGTGTGTATACTCAGTACTCACTGCGACCACAGCTCGTCGGTGAAGTTCTCCCCCGGGGGGAGCACGAGGTCTTGCACACACTTATTGCGAAGCTCCCCCATATACACCTGCAGGGCGAACAGCGCGAACACCATGAGGCAGAAGATGGTGAGTGTCATGACCTCTGCTAGCTGCTTGAAGGAGTGGAGTAATGCGTTGATGATAGTCTTGAGGCCTAAAGGGATAAAAAATGAGTAATATTTAATTTTATACAAATGAAGTTATATTTATAACTTTACTAGCTGACCTGACACATATTGTCCTGTTTAAACAAATTTTTGTATCTACCTACATACATCCATAAGTATGTAGGGACCTACTTCAATACTTACCTACTTTACCCTACGTACTTTGACGACTCCCCAGAATACTACGACTTAATAAACAATCCAAACTCGAAACAGAATCCATATATGCTACGTAGCCATACGTAGACTCGTAGTATCAGCGTAGCACGTCTCCTTGGTGAGCTACATAATATTATGCTAGAGCCGCTACAGCGCGTAGACACAGCGTAGCACGTCTCCTTGGTGAGCTACATAATATAATGCTACAGCCGCTACAGCGCGTAGACTCAGCGTAGCACGTATCGTTGGTGAGGTACATAATATTATACTACAGCCGCTACATCGCATAGATTCAGCGTAGCACGTCTCCTTGGTGAGCTACATAATATTATGCTACTGCCGCTACATTGCGTAGACTCAGTGTAGCACGTTTCCTTGGTGAGCTTCATAATATTATGCTACTGCCGCTACATTGCGTAGACTCAGTATAGCACGTTTCCTTGGTGAGCTACATAATATTATGCTACAGCGCGTAGACTCAGCGTAGCACGTCTCCGTAGTGAGATACATAATATTATGCTACAGCCGCTACAGCACGTAGAAGCAGCGTAGCACGTCTCCTTGGTAAATTTCATAATATTATGCTACGGCCGCTACAGCGCGTAGACTCAGCGCAGCACGTCTCCTTGGTCAGCTACATAATATTATGCTACAGCCAATACAGAGCGTAGACTCGTACAATCAGCGTAGCACGCCCACTTGGGGAGCTACATAATATTATGCTACATGCGCTACAGCGCGTAGACTCGTAGTATGAGCGTAGTACATCCACTTGGGGAGTGTAAGGACCACACAAAAGTGCATGCTTGCACTCTTGGTTCCAAGTCATTTCAATATTATATGTCCAATGTTAAGTAGTCAGTCTCGTCCTAACCTCCGATCTAAATGGTATACTAAGCTAAACGTTGTATGTACGTAATAAGTGAAAAGACAATATAATATTATCGGGACTATATATTTCATTTATCTCTCCAATATAAAGTACATCCGACATTGATGACCCTCGATAGAACACGCCACCTTCTGGACATCTTCACTCCCCACCCTCCCTCCGCACCACGCCAGCCAGCTTCAACCTCATCGGGTACCTCGACCATCAGCCTCAACGCATCGCGACCTGGTCGAACCCTCATCGGCTTCAACGGCACACTCACTACAACGACCGGTCAGCAAGCAGAGCACATCTCTCCTGGTCAGCACGTAGCATCGGCCCGCACGGCAGCACTCCGACTCGCTGGAGCCCGTGCAGCAGCAGCACAGTTCCGACTCACTGGGACTCTCTGGCACTGGCGACTCAAGCAAAACGACTCATGATTCGATCTCAGATCTTCGGAGGGGGAGTGATGTGGCGGACCAATTAGCGCCACAATCCTGAATCGCGCTATCGAAGTTTCCAATGATGTAGTGCCACTATATATACGACATCTGAAATTCATACAAGTGGGCTTCGGCCTGACCGAGCATAGCACCTCGCTCGGTCGGAGATCTCCCTTTGGGGCTTGCCACTATATTCCCACAGGGAGCTACATAATATTAAGCTCGATGATCTTAATAAATTTTTCTCATCGCTATCAACATCATCATTAATCCTTTTTGTTTTTGTCCCCAGTCAGTATCAGTGAGGTTAAGAAAAGTATAATGTTAATTTCATCTAATGCGGTTGGTAGTGATGAACTTAGTTGTAACATGATTGTTCCAATAATTGATATTATATGTCCCGTCTTAACAGATATCCTTAATCTTTCTTTGTCCATAGGTACATTTCCAGAATCCTGGAAAAGAGCCAAAATTATCCCTTTACCCAAAAAGTGTAAACCACAATTTTTTAAGGATTATGGTCCAATTTCTATCCTACCATTTTTATCTAAGGTATTAGAGCGCCTCATCCATCAGCAGGCTGTTAACTTTTCAAATAGGTTAAATTACTTCAACCCCTTTCAGTCTGGTTTCCGTTTCGGCCCAGTACAACTACTGCATTAATAAAGGTGACTGACGATATCCGCTGTGCTATGGACAATGGGAAATTAACGATTTGAACACTTATGAACTTTACAAATGCTATTAATACAGTTGACCACGATACTCTCTTGCAACTCATGATCTCTCTAAATGTTTCACCTACCGTGATTGCATGGTTCCGTGGTTATTTATGTAATCGTCTTCAACGTGTTGCGGTGGAAGAAGTCGTATCTGAGTGGTCAACAGTCACGGCTGGTGTCCCTCAAGGCGGTGTGTCCTATCGCCTTTACTGTTTAGCATTTTCATTAATACCATCGCTCCTTCTCCTGCACATCTTCTCCTGCTCTCACATGTATGCTGATGACTTGCAGATTTATCTCCACGTATTACTTAATGACTTACCGTCGGCTATTGCACGATGTGCTTAGAGTAAATCTCATGGATTAGTCATTAATCCTACGAAAACCCAAGCAATTATCATAGCAGTCCAAGGTTGTTGACAAGGGTTCGATTACAGGATCTTTGCGCAGTTATGCTCGAAGGACACATTATCCCATTCTCAGAATCCGTTAAAAATCTTGGAATTCATCTTGATTAAAAACTGTCTTGGTCTCAGTACATTGGTGAGATCGGTAGGAGAGTTTTTGGTGCGTGGAGTACTCTGAGGTGCTTGCAGCATTTTCTGCCGATTCCGACCAAAATTCTGCTTGCCAAATCGCTTATCCTTCCTATATTATGTAGTTATGTATTATGACTCATGGTATCTGCGTAGATCTTCCACTTGGTGAGCTACATAATATTATGCTACAGCCGCTACTGCGCGGAGACTCGTAGTATCTGCGTAGATCTTCCACTTGGTGAGCTACATAATATTATGCTACAGCCGCAACAGCGCGTAGACTCGTAGTATCTGCGTAGATCTTCCACTTGGGGAGCTACATAATATTATGTTATAGGTGCTACAGCGCGTGGACTTGTAGTATCAGCGTAGCACGTCTCCTTGGTGAGCTACATAATATTATACTACAGCCGATACAGCGCGTCGACTCAGCGTAGCACGTCTCCTTGCTGAGCTACATAATAATGTTAAAGCTACGTGACTATCTACACGCTATGTATGTCTGTTTCAATGCCAAAAGTATTAGTAGACTAGATAGAACCGTTCGCTTGCCGCGATAAAAATTCAATGTCCTTCCCCGTGGTCTACACTATCACTGCGCCAAATTTAATCAACATCGGTCCAGTAGTTTCGGAGCGTATTATAGCGTAAACAATCGTAAATCGTAATTATAGCGTAAACAATCAAATATTTCCTCTTTATGATATTAGTGTAGATTTAATTTTGTAATATAACATTGTTTTTCTATCAAGCTGATCTTTAAATCTGGTACATTATGGTCCTTTCACTAGCACATAGGCAATTTGGTGTCAAATTCTTCGTAAAAGTTATTAGACCATAATTTATTTAGATTGCTTTTGGTTGCAATTGAAACATACTTGTATGATCCGTTGTACAACTAAAATATTATATATATATATATATATATATCATAACGATACGATTCAATAAAATAAATATCACTTTACGTTATGCCGTCATAAAATCGACGGGGTCATTGTACTGAGCTCATAGGCGGGCCGCATCTGTGTGTCTTCAGCATACTAATATTAAGACATACAACATATATTCATAAGATAAATTGAGGTAGCAAACTTAAATTATTCTTATTATTATCTTATTATAATATGTTCTCTCAATTTATCTTATCTCTACGCATTATCGACAGGCCAAATTCTTATAATATAATAATTAGACCTGTCGATAGAACATCTAGTACATAATATGGTTGCCCGCGCTTCGTGCGCGCAAAGGTAATTACGAAACCGTACATTTTACCGCGATAAAATAGCCTATGTCCTTTCCCGTGATCTACTCTATGTATGGGGAAAATGTTGTTAAAATTGATTCTGTAGTTTCGGAGCCCATTCAATACAAACAAACAAATCTTTTTCCTTTATAATATTAAGTATCCAAAATGTTGTCGAATGTGTACGACGTGTATTTTGCAAATGTTAACGTTTTTATACAGTTGTTAAAGCAAAGGTATCGTTGATAATATATTGTAGCATAGAATTTACAGTCCTTAGTCCTTATAATTGCAGAAACCGGTTACTATACTGATATACCATAAAAATTTAAGTCTGAACGCGATAAAAAAGAAGAATTAGAGTAAACTTAGCAAATATTATATTTCTAAAGTAAGATTCGAATTTGTGAATTCTGTTTAAAATAGTTTACACAATTTATAAATTGTTTTAAAAACTCTAATTACAATTCTGCAACATATTTGATCTCAAATATAAGTGCTTAAAATTATGTAATCTTTACATTCAAATCGACAGACAATAAATAATTCTCGTCACCACGCATTACCGACAGACCGAATTGTTTCGCGGCAAATCGACTACCAAATGAGCTCTCCGATACCCCACCGCAACCGACGGGTTAATACCGGATAAGTATCGTGGTACTCTGTTTAGTTTATTGTTTAACATTACCATCATATAGGACGCGTCTAACCTCAATTTGAATCTAAGATAAGTATCAAAATAATTATTTTTATGGGTACCGGATATCGGAACAATATTTCTTGTTACATTACATACAAAATCTATGTATGCCAGTATATATATGACGTGATGTATACGGTGATATGACGACCTCTGTGGCTCAGTGGTTGAGCGTGATGGTGCTCAAGTCGGGGGTCGCGGGTTCGAATCCCGCTGAAGGTACAAAAAGTTTTTTCTGTGTTCCTGGGTCATGGAAGTGTATTAAATGTGTGTATAATATAATTATAGTCTTAAATATATGTATAGTGTAAAAAGTATTAGATATATTTCCGTTGCCTGGTACCCGTAACACAAGTTCTTCGAGAACTTACCACGGGACCAGATTCACGTAGTGTGAAGCATCTATAAATATTATTATTATTATATATAAAATCTGTGGCCAATTCGAGTGGATTCGAAACGTTCAGGTGCTTTGCATAAAAGAGTGCCTAATAAACAACAATCTTACACATATTTTTTAATACTTAACTAGGAGTAATGATAAGTATTGAGTTTAAACACAAATCCATGATAGAAACACATGTTTTTCAGCTAAGCAAGATTCGAATACAATTAAATTAACGCGCTGTAACCACTAAGCTAATGATCTCTTAAAGCTTAACGTCACTTTAAAGCGCAAAGTGTCCAGGATAGAGCTCCCTAGGTTGTCATAACAATTTAACTTGACTGAAGGCGGTCACTAACTTTTATTTACACAAAACCCTTGAGAGAGTATCTGTCAGAGATATTTTACAATCAAACTTAATACAATTTTGAGGATATTATTTAAGTCACAGTTTTAGAGTTTTACACACACCACACACCATCATAATACAAATATATTATGGAAACAATCTACCTACTAAGATATTGTATCTGTACTCTCTAGTTAGGGAAAACAAAATTTCCGTACTTTGCGTTCCGTTGCGTAATTTGTTTGTATTAAATAATTACGCTGTGTCGCCATCAATCCTTTACCGACTAATTTAAGGAGAATTTTAATTAGGTATAGGACCTACAAAGGGAACACGACCAATTTAAGGAGACTTTTTAATTCGATAAACCGTTGTTTGACTGAACACAGAGTACAGACACATTTAAATCATTCAGTAAGAGTTCACCTTAACACGGTCGTACTACAAACTACACACACCGGCATATTTAGCGGAACATAAAATAAAGGTTTGATATCAGTATCATATAAGGTTGCTGGCTGGTTTATACGTCATTTAATTTAAAAAGAAATATTTTCAAATTAAGAAAACAACTGAACATCACATTTTATGCAATTGTTTTAATTTTATTCAAATGCACCTTATCTGGAGCGAACTTCGAGTATTTCTTCCTTCTGAGTTTGATTTGAAATTTCATTGAAATACTGTTTTTTGTTAGTTTTTTTTTAATCGCGTATCTTTTTGGAGTTGAGGACTGAATTATGCCTGACTTAGCCCCAACGGCGATTGCCAGGGCACTCGAAATGCGAAGAAATGGTCAAACCTACAGAGTGATATCCAGAGATCTTCGTCGACCAGTTTCAACGATCCATCGCAGTATCCAACGGTTCAGGGAGACCGGTACTTATGTGAGAAGAGCAGGAAAAGGCAGAAAAAGACGCACTTCGGGTAGGAATGATCGTTTCATTCGGCTTCGTGTACGTAGGAACCCCCGTTTGACGGCCGTCCAAGCCCGACTTAGTTAGAAGCAGTGCGGGGTGTAACCGTAAGTGAGCGTACGGTACGAAGAAATTTCGAAGAAGCTGGTTTGGCTTCATTTGTGCCCGCCAAGGCTCCAAGGCTCGAGGTAAATCATCGTAGAAACAGGTTAACTTTTGCTCAGAAACATCGACTTTGGAACGCGGACCAATGGAGTAAGGTATTGTTGAGTGATGAGTGCAGAATTCTCTTAAATCAAAGCTGCTTGACGGCAGGCAAAGAATATACAGACGCAAAGGAGAACGATACATTCAGACAAATTTTGAAACTACAGTTGCATACGGTGGTGGATCAATAATGGGGCAAACCCATATATCGGTGACGATTTTGTTTTTATGCAGGATAATGCTCGGCCGCATACCGCTCGGGTAACTCAAGCTTATCTTAATGATATGCATATCACTGTTATGAAGTGGCCGGCGAGATCACCGGATATGCACCCAATAGAGCACGTTTGGGACTTGCTGAAAAGAAAAGTTTAGTCCAGAATTCCAGCTCCTGCCAACGTGGGTGAACTGCGAATCGCCGTAGTTGAGGAATGGCGGAGACTATCCCAGGGACCATCGATAACATCATTCTCAGTATGCCTAGACGCGTAGAAACTTTAATAAGAGCACGTGGAGGAAATACGCGATATTAATCAGCATTTTTCTAATTTAATTAATTGTTATTTTAATATTAATTTTCACTTTTCCCGGTTACATGAAAAGTTCAAAAATCTACCATTTTTCACAAATAGCCTTTACTCGCAAAATCTGTTCTTAATTCTGTGATCTCATTTTAAGTAAAACAAATGAAACTTCAAATAACAAAAGAAGTGTAGTAAGTAGATTTTAAAATAAAACCATATTTTTTTAATTATGGACCTTTTTTTGTGTTCCGCTAAATATGCCGGTGTGTTTATTATCACTCACAACATTTTATCAAAAGCAAGAATTTAGTACTTAAACAAAATTAACCCAGTAATATTAAAATCACTCAAGTTAAGCATTTAATGAAGTAGTCGGCAATATTTCTTGCAGGTAGCTGGCGGGCTGCCAACGTGTATTGACAGTAACTACACGACCCGGACAAGAGAAGTTTTTTCTAGTATAAACATACTAAAATATTTTGAAGTGAAAGTTCTTTAGCGGCTGTAGAGTGAAATTTTAAGGTCACAACACGGTGATGGATATAACGCAATCTGTCGGAAGCTAAGCTAAGCTATATTTCTTACATAACAACTTAACTTTCTAAAGGCGCGATGAGAGTATTTATGGATTTTAAATGAAGAATGAAGTTTCACTTTTGCCATGTGTACTCTGTACATGTCATGTTATTTTAAAACCTTAAGATTTTGTTTTGCATATCTACCTATCCATGCATTTTCTGATATAGACCGTTATTAGAAACCTATACGTATCTTATACTTTGCACGAGACAATTGATCTCGGCAACGGCTGCAAGTATTTACGTGAAATTTAGTTTGCAGAGAGTTTTGGCGGAAAAAATCAGACTAGCTAGGTTTTATCCCTGGGAAACTGCATTTTTAAGCTATATATGTTTATTCTTTCGTCATGCAACATTATATCAATAATTTCGTCGATTTGGCAGTTTGCTTAATTTTTGCGTTGTTCGGAAATTCGCAATGTTCGCAGGGTTCGAACCCAGGTAAAATATTTTCGTGATTCTTTTTTTTTCTAAATCGACTGGAGCTCTGAGCAAAGCTCGGTTACCCAGGTATATTATTTTTTTAAACCAAAAATATGCCAACTTTTCGCTTATGAGAATACGATAAGAAAAAAAAAATTATAGAAGAAAGAGAATACTTATGAGTAACTTCAGATATAACCTAAACCTCACTTTAAGTCATAGACATATATATGATAGACGAGCCGTGTGGAATCAAAAACTGTCCCCACTTAAATGGCCCCACTTTTGGGGTTGTTTGGGGGTTCATTTTGACATTTGAGGTACTGTGAAATCAAGATGGCGTAACTTTTTCTTGTATGAAGATTTGTTCTATCGAATGTACGTCATAGCCCATCTTTAGTTTTGAAATCCTCGCTTTAAATATAATTAATTGGTCAAATGTCTAAATATTTAGAGTAACAATTAGGCACGTATCATAAAGTTCGCATATTCGGCCCCATTTGAGTAAGTCCGGGATATGTTCCTGAAAATTATATCACCCACATACGTATACCCTTGAATTTTAATTTCATACGAGTACTTCTAATTTTTTTTTAATCGCTGACTTTATTTCGTATCACTTTCAAATATTATGCTTTGATATAAACACATTTACTACTTTAAGCCATTGTAAATACAAGTAGACACATACAGATAACATAAATATAAGTAAATATTTACATACATTTAGCTTTTGGACATACATACAAATTACATAGCCCATAATTCATATGAATATATCAAATGTTTATAAACTTCTAAATTGAAAAAAAATATTTAAAATCAGAAGAATTTCTATGTGTAATGTGTATACATATAGTGTCTATTGAATTTCAAATAATGATATCTTAGTTTTAAACATGGCTGGCAAAAAAATGCTTTTGTGCTAGCCACACACGTAACGGTATAACTGACAGGTTTGCCTGTACAGGTAAGCCGGAAAGTGTATGTTACACTACTTACACACAGTATCAGCTTAAGCTTACCTGAAAGGTAAGCAACTGTGCAGGCAAACCGCCAGGTTGCGTGCCTGCCTGCCAAGGCAAACCCTTATATGTATGGCATGTATGGCATGCTTTAGAAAAAAAAAAAAATGACATGTACATATATGAAATGAAACATCATTAATTATTTAAAATCCAGAAATACTCTCATCGTGCCTGAAGAACAATCATATTCTAAAAATAAAAAATATTTGCTTCACTTCAAAAATTATAAAAGAAAAAGAAATAAAAAGGATAAAAATATTTCGTCTGACCGAGATTCGAACCCGAGACCAATTGGTAAAAAATCCAAGTGCGTAACTGCGCTACGCGTATCTGACATTGTAATTCTAAATTACTCATATCCTATTTGTATTACACGACGAAAGAAAAAACGTGAAAAAACAACATGGCGCGTAACCGAAAATTGTGGCGATTTTTCTAAAAAAATTATCTCATACGTCGATAAAGTAGTGTTTCCTTACAACAAAACATACCTGGCATTATAGAAACAGTCTTCAGCGCGCGCAACACTCTGAACGTGCGCAACCCGGCCAGGTTGCCAACCTCCATGCCTATGGTTGCATAACCCGACGTGATAACCACAAAGTCCAGCCAATTCCACGGGTTTCGCAGGTACGTGTACTTGTTCAATATGAAGCCTTTCGCGATGCACTTTATTATCATCTCCGCCGTGTAGATTGCCAGGAAAATGTACCTGGGGAATAAGTATACAAGTAAGTTTTATTTCATAATCACCTCTAAAACTAGAACTAAGCCCTCGTTTACACGAGCGCTTTATTAGCACGTAATAAAATAGCATTAGAATATAACAGCGTTGAAAATAGAACTCTGCGCTAATAGAATTGAGCGGAAAATCGAACACACGGCTGCGCTTTAAAAACGCGACGCTCGTGAGAATAGATACATGGAAATGCATATTTTGTTTTTATTCTTTATAGTTATCTTAGTCTTAGTATTATATTAGTTGTATTCTAATGCCTTTTTTAACACGCGAAAAAAAGCAATTGTGCGAACGGGGGCTGGCAAGAGTTCGAATTTCGAGCTGCAATACAATGAAATGTATATCTTCTGACACCTTGAGTAGTGAATAAAGTTGAATTTTGAATCGCCATCTTAATAACGCAGTGCCTCCTCGCGTCGCGTCTTGTTGTGATTTGAACCGCTAGTACAACTAGTTATTCTGTGCCTGTTCATAATTATTTATAATAAAAACAAACTTCAGCATATTTCTGTCTACAATTTCGTGAGGATTATAAAACATTCACGTGCCCTGCGCTCGCGAGTACAGCTTATGTAGGTAGCTCATGTATTATAACGAACAAAGTAAAATATAAAAGTGTTCTAGATTCAAAATTTTTTATGAAATATTTCGCTTCCAGTTTCTTTTTAACCCCTGATGAAAACAGGGGGTGTTATAAGTTTGACGTGTCTGTCTGTGTGTCTGTCCGTGGCATCGTAGCTTCCGAACGAATGAGCCGATTTTGATCTAGTTTTTTGTTCGAAAGCTGACATGATCGATAGTGTACTTAGCTATAATTCATCATAATCAGCTCGCTCACTGCTTGACAATTCGGGGGTTATTTCAATTTTGTTTTTTAAATAAAACTATCTGCTTTTAATATAGATGGATTCAAGGAACATAGCAAGAATTAATAAGATTTTAGATAATGCTTCACATTTTTAAATTTAACATAAAATGAAGAAAATCAAATTGCGTCATAAAGACGTCAAAGCGTCATGAAGAACGTCATAATACCTTCATTAAAAAAAAAAAACTCAACAGACCCGACATGTTATTCTGCTACGGTATCCAGTTTTTTAAGAAAGTTTTGCTTTCTTATACAATTGTTTTAAACTTCTATTAAACTAAGTATAGACTAGTAATTGAATATTCACGTAATTACACTCGTTCACATCGACTGCGGCTAAGTATTTAAGACTGACGATATGTGGCATGCAAAGCCATCGTTTTCGTGAGCCAATATAAGCAGCATAAACAATGTACTTATGATAAAAAAAAATATTAACAACTAGCTGATGCTCGCAACTTCGTTTGCATGGGTCTATTAATGGAAACAAAACCCTATTTTTCTTCAAACAGAACCGTAGGATAAAAGTAGCCTAAGTTACTTCTTATAATATTAGCTATCTGGCTGGCGGAGACCTTCTACCCCGAGGACCAGGAAAGTGATGAAAGTGAGGAACATCGGCGGACGCGCCGGCGGGCGGAGTCCTTGGACTCCGAACCGCCGGCGGGTCCGGGTCCGGGTCCGACCCTCCTTTCAGCCCTAACCAATATGGCTTCATGCCCCAAAGGAGCACCGAAGACGCCCTCTACAGGTTGGTGAACCACGTCAGAAAGCAGAGGGAGGAGAAGAAAATTTCTGTCGTGGTGTCGCTGGACATAGAGGGGGCCTTCGATAGTGCTTGGTGGCCGGTCATAAAGGTTAGGCTAGCTGAGGTTGGGTGTCCGGGGAACCTGAGGCGGGTTATCAGCAACTACTTGAGTGAAAGAGGAGTTAATGTAAGGTATGCGGGTACGGAAGTTAGCAGGGAGACCAACAAGGGGTGTGTGCAGGGGTCCATAGGTGGACCAATCCTGTGGGACCTCTTGTTGGACCCCCTGCTATGGATGCTAGATGAAATGAATGTTTTTTGCCAGGCTTTCGCCGACGACTTAGTATTAGTGTTCGAGGGAGACACTGCTCTCGAGATAGAGAGAATAGCAAACGTGGTTCTGGAAAAAATTAGTAAGTGGGGGGAGCTGAACAAGCTGAAATTTGCCCCCCACAAAACATGCGCTTTATTGTCCACCCGAAGGTTGAAATATGACGTGCCTCGACTCGCCATGGGGGGTGTATTCTTAAAATATCATGACGATATCAAGGTATTAGGTCTTACAATCGACAGCGGCCTCACCTTTAACGCCCATGTAGGCAACGCCTGTAAAAAGGCCATCAATAGGTATAAGCAGCTCGCGAAGGCTGCAAGAGTAGGCTGGGGGCTTAACCCCCAGATAGTTAAGATCATATATATGGCCGTGATAGAGCCGACTATCTTGTATGCATCGGCAGCGTGGGCACCCACCGTGGAAAAGATGGGGGTCCAGAAAAGGCTCAACTCCGTTCAGCGGGGTTTTGCCCAGAAGATCTGCAGAGCATATCGGACCGTCTCCCTGAACTCGGCAATGCTGTTGGCTGGGATACTCCCCCTTGATCTCAGGATACTCGAAGCTTCGAGGCTCTATGAGATCAAGAAGGGGGTACCACACCCGGCGTTGAAAGACAGGGAGGTGGAGCGAATGGCTCTAGCGATCGAGGACCCACATCCGGCAGAGCAGGCAGAGCTGAGGTTCGGGTTGGTAGACGAGGACTCGTATGCAGACGTGGTTAACAGCCACGTCCATAGGATCTATACGGACGGCAGCAAGATTGAGGGTCGAGTCGGAGCCGCACTCTCCGTATGGAAGGGTGAGGTCGAGACGAAGGCCGTCAAGCTTGCGTTGCCGCCGTATTGTACCGTCTACCAAGCCGAGCTTCTAGCGCTCCAGAGAGCAGTAAGTATAGCCTGCAAGAGTGGAATGGCGAAGGTCGGTATCCTTAGCGATTCCAGATCGGCTCTCCAGGCAGTCACCCTTAGTTCCCCTCATCCCCTGGCAGTGCAAACAAGGGAGGCCCTCCGAAAAGCTGCATCGCAGAGGCGGGAGGTCTCCCTGTTTTGGATTAAGGCACACGCAGGGTTGAGAGGGAATGAGAGGGTTGACGAATTAGCCAAGGAGGCCGCGCTGCGATTGAAAAGGAAGCCTGACTACGATCTGTGTCCTGTTTCATTCGTCAAGCGTATCTTAAGAGAGGATACGGTTGAGGAATGGGACAGGAGATACGAAGTGGGAGGGACGGCTGGAACCACGAAGCTCTTTTTCCCAAGCGCTGCTGCTGCATACAAGGTAGTCAACAAGATAGACATCACACACTACACCACACAGATACTGACTGGACACGGTGGGTTCGCCTTCTACTTGAACAGATTCAAGTTGAAGGAGGACCCGTCGTGCTCATGTCAGCCAGGAGTTGAGGAGACGGTTCCTCACCTGTTACTCGAGTGCCCGATTTTTGCTAGCAGTAGATATGATACTGAGCAAAAATTGGGCATATCGATTACGGGTGAGAGCCTGTCTTCCATCCTGGGGGGAAAGAAGAGAGAATTTTTTCTCTCTTTTTGTAAAAAGATTGTAGACTGTGTGATGAAAAAGAACTGTGATATTTTGGTGTGATTTAGTATAGGCTCTAGATTAAGGATACTGTGATAATAGGCTTAAGTTGAATGTATGTGCTGTTATTTACTTTGACATTTATAAATTGAATTGTATTTTACTATATTGAAATTATTATTATTGACTTTATTACTTTATCTATATTATTTTCACTATGTTTTATATTCATCGATTTATATTTTATTGACATTTTAACTTTAAATTGAAAATTTTAACTGTAGGTTATTGTATTATTTAGGATTTTAAATTATTGTATTACGGATATTTACCGTAATTATTGGCTTAAAAAATTGTTCTATATATAAATTTGACTGTTTTAGAAAAATAATTTGACAAGTACAATGTACCATACGACAATATTACTATTGTAATAATGAACAAATCAATGTAAATATAAAGTTATTAAGAAAATTGTAAAGTAGAAATAAGACCATTATAAAAATAGAAAAAACAACTAAAAAAGAAAAAGAATAAAAAAGATGAACAAAAATCCCTGATCATGTTAGGGGGAGGAATAAAAAAAAAAAAAAAAAAAAAAAAAAAAATTGCTATCTGACAGTCAAAATCCGGTCAAAATCCGGTCAAAATCGGTCTGGCCGTTTCAGAGCCAGTTTACAGACAGACGGACAGATAGAAAAACATTTTAAAAATAGATTTTTTGGTACACCAAAGTCAAAGTAAATTTTTTTTATTTAAAATAGGTATTTTTATACACTTTCTGAACGTCGGTCTACATGATGCCTACCACCGGTTCAGGAACTAGCCCGGCGAGTACCGGCGTACGAAACTCGCGCGGGCCATCTTTTATCAAAAAGATGGAAAACTGTTCTTTTATAATAAAAAAGGTATAAATTATAACAATGTTATGACTAAAACTGCATAACAGAGTACAATAATATTATATGTAAGTAATTTAAAAGAAGCCTTGCAGGGGGCCACCTCATTCCCAAGGTGTGCTATCATTCATAAAATCATTAACTTTATAAAAAGCTTTAGCCACAAACGTTATTTAACTAGTATTTAAAATTTATTGATTGAATTTTTTTATAGGTAGCTATAAGCTATAATATGCATTTAGTGCGAAGCTATTATTTTATTTTACCAACAGACACTTAAATTTTATTTATTTGTATTTGTATACATCTATAGATAAGTTTACTAAATAAAGAAGGTACTTGAACCTTATCCGAGGTTATTTAGATATAGAACCTATTACTAAAATAACGTGTTTTGCATAATTTAGGTGGAATCAAATCCTAGCCTCGATATTATAATACAAAAATATCGAAAAAGAACAAGGGGCAACTTCATTTAATCAGCAGTGGTTCCCAGACTCTTTTGTTTCATTGAACCACTTTCAAAATTTTGCTGGATCCGGTGGACCCCCTGCATCTACATTCTACATTACTACCAATTTCTAAATCTCGAAAAAAAAGTGAAGATTAGATCTATCTATCTATGGAAACTTGCGTTGTGGCTGAGTTTCAAGAACGAATTACAAGTTTTCGAAAAAAAAATGGTTAGAATTGATTGCTTCATAGGGTTAATTATTTGATAATAAAGTAGGTAGACTAAACAAATTTTCAATTAAATTTTAATTCATTGTGTTGTGAGTGGATGTCAAAAAAGCAGAGTTAGCCAATCGAAAAAGTGACTCTATCCAACTTTACTTTTTTGAAATCTACAGTGACTCAGCACAAGGACCAATCAATTCTCACAAATTTTATTTAGAAAACGTCCCATTCGGAGTGGTAAAAATAAATATACTATATTTCCTTGTGTTGTAGGTATATATATTATATGTATATTAATATATAAATTATTACACTAATAATTATTATTGTTTTAACAGTCGTAATATAATCAAAATTAAACACTTATTTATAACGTAATGTAACTTCTACAATGGTAATTACAAAAAAATATATGATTTTAATGAGATGGATGTACTTGATGGATTGGCAGCAAATTATCAATATTTGGCTTGAGTTTTGTAAGTAATAACCGCAAATCTCCTCGTTCTGTGATTTTCAATTTGTTCCTTTTTTTGTTAATAATTTCGTAACGGCAGTGAAACTTTTTTCGACGAGATATTATGACGAGGGAAACGCTATCAGAAGCTTTTGCGCGATTCCCCACAGTCCAGGATATTTTTCAGGTATTTCTGCCTGCAGCCAAAATTTTTGATACCCTCTTTTACATATCACTTTCAGCTCCTCGTTAGTGCTAAGCTAGAGTAGCTCCTAACCTAATTTCTGAGTGGCAGGAACGGTGGAACAACACTATCAAAGGGCGTCACCTATATAATTTCTTCCCTTCGGTACGCGATCGACTCTCTAAGCAATGGATAGAAATAGATCACTACGTCGCACAATTTTTGACAGGTCACGGAAACTTTAAAGCGAAACTTTTTGGATTTACATTAGTCTCGTCTCCGCTATGCGAGTGTTCGACCGAAGGTAGCCCTTATGAACAAACTGCTCATCACATACTCTAGGAGTGTGATATCTGGTATGACGAAAGAATTGAAATGTTGAACAGCGTCCACTGTGTTTCTAGGGTTGTGTACTATGAAGATCTCGTGGGCTGGGCGAAGAACTTCCGGGCTTTCAAACGTTTTTGTCATAAGTACTATTGGAAACAATGCAACACTTTTTTGTCATTATAAATGCATTGTAATTAATTGTCATATTATAAATTAAAACATTTAATTACATTCTGTCTTGTAGTCATAAAAAAACATGTTATTCCCGTGGTGCTTCCCCTTTAATTCTGACTTTTTGTGATTATAATATTTGCTGTCTCCCGCTTTGCTTGGGGAGGGATACTTCCTACTCCTCCTACAATCTTCTGATTAATTTCGTTGCGGGTTCCAAGACAGATTTAGCATGTCCCCCGGGCACCCCTGAGATCATATTAAGGGGCTTTTGCAGTTGGTTACCACTGTCGATCCTGGCTACACAGGAGTTGCAGTGGTGGGTAAGTGTGGTGGGCCAATTGCCAGTTAAAAAATAGAGTAGCTCCTCTTTTAATATTATATTCTCCACTTCCGTTTCATCAAATGGATTTATGATCCATGGTGGTATTTCCATCGACAGAATGTCTTCAAATCTGATTTTAAAATCTTCATGCAGGGCAATCAAATGTTGAACGTATGTCTGAATATCTTCATCAAGGCATTCTACCTGCGATAAGTTTGAAAACTGTGAAAATTCTCGCCGACCCATATTTCCCTTCATAGATTTCAATTTACCAATAAAATCTGAAATTATACTATTTGTTTTTATTAAATTAAGGCTTGTAATTGTAAGTTGAGGTCATTAAATTTTTTGAACAAATCTGTCAAAAAAGCGATGTCTCCTTAAAAATTGTGTGTGATTAGGTTTTTTTTAAATCAGGATCTTTACTTTCCAGAAATTCTAAAACTGAGTCAAAAAGTGAATAAAATCTTGAAAAACATGCACCTTTCGTAAACCAGCGTACTTCGGTATGTAACAGCAATAGTTGGAAGTTTTCATCATTTTCATCGCACAATTGTGCAAATAAGCGCGTATTCAATGCATTGCTTCTAATTTTGTTAACTGCATTAATCACAAATTGAAGCGATTGGTGCAATCTATCACTCAAATTTTTCGCTACTAGATGTTATCGGTGGATAACACAGTGAATTGCAGTTACCTCTGGTATAATTCTTTTAAGATGACCTATAAACCCACGATATCGCCCGACCATGGCAGGAGCTCCATCTGTTGCCACCGAAATAACGTTTGTAAATGAAATCGATTTTTCTTAAAAAAAATCACTCAGGACATTAAATATTGATTTAATTGATTGATTCACCTTTAGTGTCCGTCTTCAGAGTTTTCGCGAATAGTAGCTCTTCATGAATTTCTTCGCCCATAACAAATCGAACATATGCCAATATTAATGCTTCATTGCCAGGTAAAGTTGACTCGTCCAGTTGAATAGAAAAATGTGTTGCTTGCAGATAATCACACAAGAAACTTTCAACGTCAGAGCTCATTTCATCAATACGTCTTTGTAAAGTGTTGTTACTCAAAGGAATTCTTTTGAGTATGTCAAATGAAGATTTGTGCAGAACAGTTTTGAAACCTCTTCAACAGCAGGTAAAATTAACTGTTCTCCAATGGTGTGCGGTTTTCCAGATTTTGTTATAAGTAATGAGATATTGTAAGATTGTAATAATTAATATTGCAAGCCATCATCGTTGCTTTCAGACGTTGAAGCGAACATACTGTGCACGGTGGGTCTCTTTTCATATTTTTCCTTTAATGTTTGAATTTATTTTAAATCTTTACCTATTTTATCAGGATGACACTTTCTTAGGTGCTCTTCCAGCTTTGATGGTTTCATAGAGTCATTGCTCAAAACTTTGTTGCATAAAAGGCATGTGGGTAATCGTTTATCTGCCTGTGATGGAAGAAAACCAAATTTTAAATATTCAACACTGTACTGACGACACTTCTTAGATTCGGTCATGTTTCGTATCAATTACCTACCTGTAAATAATAAATAAAAAAATTCAACTTTTAATACAAAATGGTGGAAAAAGCGCCCTTTTATCATTAGGCACGCGATATTATATTATATAGGCAGGTAGGTACTTACTTTTCCGACACTGGTAATCACTAATATCGATTCAATTTTCTTTATGAAATTTCGGAAATAAATGAGTAACGTTTATCCTTGACATTCGTATTTATATTGGTGTAGAATTAAACACGTTTATACAAGATTGAAAGTACATACACCACAAGTCGTATTAATTTGCACGTTTGAACACGCATTGCGGATAGGACGGCAACAAGTCTCGACGCGTTGTAGTGAATATGGAATATGCAAGTTTTTACAAGTAACAGTCGCTGAGCTTCTTAAAATATTATCTGCCTATATTGATAGGAGATAATTGTCTTATTGAGAAGGTTTAATTTAGGTATCATATTATTTAAAATAACAATCCAACATTTTAGTTCTTCACTATCGAAACCAAATTAATTTTCATTCACCCCTGCTTACGATTGTAGACCCCCATTTTTTGTCACGTCCAACGTAGACCCCCGTCGAGTCTCCCGTGGACCCCTGAGGGTCCACCTGGACCACTTTGGGAATTACTGATTTAATGCCTATGAAAGTAAATACGGTACTTACTTTAAAAATCAATTTTTAAAATTTTTGTCGCTCCATTTTTCTATCCGTCTGTTCCGGGTCTTTGAAATGGCTGGACCGATTTTCACTAGACTTTCACTGACAGATAGCTGATATTATAAGGTATAACATAGGCTACTTTATCTTAGGATTCCGTTAAAAAAAGGGTTCTGTTGGTTAGTTCTACGCAAATGACGTTGCGGGCACCAGCTAGTTACTAAATAAAAATGTTCAAGAAACTTTACTTAAAAAATAACTTATACCTCCTTCTTGCCTCTTCAAACTTTAATTGGCGTGAAATGTTTGTTAATTAAGCCGAATGTAGGCAATAAATTCGGTTTGATCTCTCTGTTGGAATTTAATTGGAGCTATTGTTACTTTTTTAATTAGTCTCAGTGAATCCAATTTATTGCGAGACAATTTTACACTTCGTAGTTTTGACTGCTCCAAATTGGCAATTGATTTGACGATGATGCGAAAAAGTTTACAAACTTTTTACCCGAATACGGCGAAGCCAAAAGGAAGGGATGATTTTGGAAGATATGTATGTATGTATGATTTTTCCACCGTGGCGCTTAAACCACTGATCCGATTTTACTGAATGAGGTGTCAATAGATTCGTAATAATATAGGCTATATAAATTACGAAGTCGATAAACCTACTTTTAATTTTTTTCATAAAATTGTAGTTTTTATAACTTAAAATGTTTGAATTTCGAAATTTTCTAGGTAGATTAACACAATATATCAAAATCTAATATATCAAAATCTAATATCAAAGTCTATCAAAGAAGCTACATTGTTCCTGGTTAAAAGATAGAAATATCTACTTTTTAACCCGCAACAACGTACCACAAAATTTGATGTCCATTACTACTAGAATCATTTACCTATTTTTTTTTTAACTTCTAGAATATCGTTTAAATATCTCTTTTGCGTTATTAAATACTTCGATATTATTCCTCGTAACGAACACAGAATCCTATAATTTAAACGAGCAATTCCCGTACTATATATAATCAGAAAATAATTTCTGCTTTATTAATATCAGTTTGAGTGGCAGTTTGGTATGCATTCATAGAATTTTTGCGTTGTTGGCAAATTGATACTAACAGTTAAACTTAATAGGAGTACCTACTACCTATGTTTAAAATGATGACATTACAATGAACATCAACTATGCTAGCCGAAATCTTAAAATGTTCCACACGAAAAATATTACTCCCATTTCTTAAATTCAAAGAACTTTAGAGTGTAGCGGTGCTGTTAAATGTAAAATATCGAGCATTAAGTATGCATTTTAACTGAGTTTTGGCTTGTTTTGTTTGACTTGCGAAACGTAACATTTGGACTTTATTTAACACGGAAAATACCTAGTTGCTTTATCTGTTTCCTTGCGTTTAGTAGGAGAGTCAAGGTTTGTGCGTAAGCTACCATGTCCTATCCTTAGGGCCAATCACACCGAAATGAAACGTTACGAGGCGCTGCTTTTTTTAAGAAAGCTATTCAAAATTGAACTTAATTTATTACACAAGAAGATACACGTTTAATTGTAAAAGTTCGAATGGCATGTTGCACCGCGCTGCACAGCGCATGTTCAGTGTATGACTGATGTCATATGAAACGTGTATCTTTTTAGGTAGTGAATAAAGTTCAATTTTGAATAGCTATCTTAAAAATGTAGCGCCGCGTATCGTCGCGCCGCAGCTCCCGCTGCGTCTCCAGATTTTGTACGAATTTTGCCTAGACTAGATTAAAAACTGCTTTGAAAATAAAAATAAAAAAAATAAAATTGAGACATGTATTTTTTTAGATTTTTTATGAGTAAGCAATAAAATAAATCATTTAATAGTGTAAAAAATATTCGTAGGAATAAAATGAGACCCTTTTTATTTGTGTGAGTCATAAATAAAGTAAATATTTAATTTTCAAGGTCAGATTTCGTTTAAATTGATTTTTAAGATATTATCAAAGTGAAGATCGTTCTCATATATCTGCCAATAAAATGTTTATAACTATTGACACTATGCACCCCACGCTTTTATACAATAATAAACATTTATTTTTCATTTACACTATTCTTAATCCAAATTTATTAAATTTTATTTTTTATTTTTCAGTTAGATTTTCTATAAAAGCGTGTTTTTTTTAGTTTTTTTAAACTATAATTTATTTTTTGCTTTTGAGTACGATTTGCCAAAGAGTAAGCCTGGAACTGCACGCATGATTATTTATTATAATAATTTAAATTTTAATTTTTAAAATTAAAAATTTATTAATTATTAAATATAAATTAAATCGAATTATTGCATTTTCATCGGTCTTTGACAGGTGTGCAAAGTTTGAATTAAATCTGATCGTTCAAAGTTGGACATAATCGAGCCCAAAGGAGTCGGTTACAAACAAGCATGCAAGCAAGCAAACATACTCGTACAGGTGAAACTAATAAAAGCGTTATAAAAATCAGAGTTACCTGAGGATGCCGATATTTTTCTCTAATTCACATAGTTGCAGACCAAATTACGTCTAAGTATCAACAACGATGAAATTATAATTATACCTACACTAGCTGTTGCCCGCGGCTCTGCCCGTGTAAATACAGTATCCCAAAGGAACACTGTACTTTTACGGGATGAAAAGTAGCCTATGTTTTAATAACCTAACATAAACTACTACCATACCAAATTTCATCGATATCCGTTCAGTAGGTTTTAGCGTGAAAGAGTAACAAACATTTATCCATCCATACCTCCATCCATCCTCACAAACCTTCACATTTATAATACTAGTAGTATTTACTTAGTCTGCCCATAAATACTGTTACAATTAAAAATAAACAAAATATTACATTTGAATTTGGAATCTGTCATTTTTAATGATTGTTCATTGTGTTTTCTCAATTTGGCGCTAATACGTTGTACAATATTTTGCGATATTAAAATGGAGTGGGGTGATAAAGAGAACCGAATCGCTGTGATTGCATTACACAAAGTAGGTATGGAGCCAAATGTAATTTTTAAAGCTCTCCATACGCTTAGTATAAGTAAATGTTTGTGAACCGGGCTATTAATAGGTACAATGAGACCTCCTCTTTTGTGACGTAAAAAGATCTGGCCGCCCACGTAGTGTTCGTACGAAAAAGGTGGTCAAAGCAGTAAGGGAAAGAATTCGAAGAAATCCTGTCTGAAAGCAAAATTTTATCTCGGGAGATGAAGATAGCACCTCGAAGCATGTCGCGTATTTTAAAAGATGACTTAGGACTTGCAGCCTATAAGAGACGTACTGGTCATTTCTTAACTGATAATTAAAAAAAGAATAGGGTGATAAAAACGAAACAACTGCTGAAGCGGTACGTAAAGGGAGGTCACAGAAAATTTTTGTTTACGGATGATAATTTTTTTACAATTGAGCAACATTTTAACAAACAAAATGACCGTATTATGCTCCAAGCTCTAAGGAAGCTTCCCAATTAGTCGACAGAGTGCAATGTGGGCACTATCCGACTTCATTGATGGTTTGGTGTGGTATTAGCTATGAAGGAGTGACTGAGCCATACTTTTGTGAAAAAGGTATCAAAACATCGACACAAGTGTATCAAGATACCATTCTTGAGAAGTTAGTGAAGCCCCTTAACAGCACCATGTTTAATAACCAAGAATGGTCCTTCCAGCAAGACTCGGCGCCGGGTCATAAAACTCGGTCTACGCAGTCTTGGTTGGAAACGAACGTTTCGGACTTCATCAGAGCTGAAGACTGGCCGTCGTCTAGTTCCGATCTTAATCCGCTGGATTATGATTTATGGTCAGTTTTAGAGAGTACGGCTTGCTCTAAGCGCCATGATTATTTGCCTCCATTATTAAACGCCAACGCCATAATTTGGAGTCCCTAAAACAATCCGTACGATTGGCAGTGAAGAATTTTCCCATGGAAAGAGTGCGTGCTTCCATTGATAACTGGCCTCGACGTTTAATGGGCTGTATTGCAGCCAATGGAGACCACTTCGAATAAGCTGTTTGTAATTTAAATTGTTTTATATTTATGTATTAAGCTAACACACTGTAAAATGTTATTTGCAATAGACAATTTTTTTTTCTTCGTTTCAGTATTTATGGCAAGACTAGGTATAATAGTAGGATTGCCAAAAGATGTAAGCCTGTATAAGTATTATATTTTAATTGCGAAAATTAACACTCAAAAACCGTTATTTGAAAATCCCCTAACCAAAGCTTAAAAGCAACATCGATAAATATTTTGCAAAATCATTATAACTTATTTACACCCACCAAGGTAATGTGTAGTTTCTCCCCAAAAGCCGGGAGCTTCAGGTGAGACGCTAACGAGACCGATAAACAAACAATTTGCCCGTCGTAAAGCGCGCCTGTTAGCTGGTGTAGCGGCATCATTCCTGTATATGGCAACGATCTGACGCGCATAACGTGATATAATATGGGTACGTTGGGTCTATTTTATGCTTTAAATGAGCTACTCTTCCTCTTATTTATAAAAATGGATTGCAAATCCAATCTCGCTAAAACTCGAGAACAGCTGGACCGATTTGGCTAATTTTGGTCTTGAAATTATTGTAAAAGTTCAGAGAAGTTCAGAGAGATATTGGAACAATTGCGGAGAAAATACTAAAAACGACGACTGAATTTTCCCATACTAACTGTTCACGGTGTTCAATTTGTCACTTGACTGTTAAATATTTATAGCTGCGTTCAGTTTGCCTGTTTGATGATTTATTTGTTCCAATTCATAGTTAAGAATAACGTGTATCGGGACAGCTAATTGTATATATTGTGGCGGACCAATAAGCGCCACAATCCTGAATCGCGCTATCGAAGTTTTCTAAGATCGGCGGTATATATACAACACCTGAAATTACTACAAAAAGGGCTTCGGCCTGACCGAGCATACCAGCTCGCTTGGTCGGAGATCTCCCTTTGAGGCTTGCCACTATATTCCCACATTGGTGACCCTCAACAGAACACGCCTCCTTCTGGACATCATCATCATCATTCCCCCACCGCACCACGGGCACACTCACTACAACGACCGGTCAGCAAGCAGAGCACATCTCTCCTGGTCAACACGTAGCATCGGCCCGCACGGCAGCACTCCGACTCACTGGAGCCCGTGCAGCAGCAGCACAGTTCCGACTCACTGGGACTCTTTGGCACTGGCGACTCAAGCAAGCCGACTCAAGATTCGACCTCAGGTCTTCGAGGGGGAGTGATGTGGCGGACCAATTAGCGCCATAATCCTGAATCGCGCTATCGAAGTTTTAGAGAAATTCATACAAGAGGGCTTCGGCCTGACCGAGCACATCATCTCGCTCGGTCGGAGATCTCCCTTTGGGGCTTGTCACCATATTCCCACAATATAATATAATCAGAATCTCGGAAACGGCTTCAAGTATTTCCATGATATTAAGTGTGGTTTGGGGGCGAAAAACCGAACTAGTCTGGTCCCTGGAAACCCGCACATTGTAGATTTTTTTTTGTTTTTATTTCGTCATGCAATAATATACTCGTAATATCAGTGGCAGTTTGTTATGCGATGTTTTTTCTAAAATTGGTATCTCAGGTTCGAATCCCGGTCAGACGAATATTTTTGTGATTCTTTTTGTTTCATTCTCTTTTTTTCTTTTCGTACTAATTAATCTCCGACCAAAGCTCGGTCTCCCAGTTACTATTATTAAATAAAAGGTAGTCTGTGGATGAGGGTAACGAAGTATATTTGTAACCTAACACGTCCTACTACTATCATTAATGTGAAAGTTTGTGAGGATGTTAGGATGGATGTTTGTTACTCTTTCACGCTAAAACTACTGAACGGATTTCGATGCAATTTGTAATAGTAGTAGTTCAGTCTCTAGATTAAAACATAGGTTACTTTTCTATCCCGAAAAGTACAGTGTTCCCGTGGGATACCCGAAACTATATATACGCGAGCGGAGCCGCGGGAAAAAGCTAGTGTTAAATAACAATAGACATAACTAAATAGTTATTGCGTCAGCTAGAGTTACAAGATCTATCTGTAACTTTTAACAATTACAATTAACAGTTCTACTAGTAATAGGGATTACTGGCTGCACATAAAAGTTATAAGGCGAAATTGCAAGCCATGTTGTAGGTAAATATAAAATACGTCATTGAGTTTTTATTATGAGAGGCACATAAAAGGAACAGAGAGAGAGAGAGACTAAAGGAGTTTGTAAAGATTTTTGTCCTATAAATAAGTATTTAAGATTTGCACTAGAGGAATAAAGTGCCTACCCGTAACCCAATTATTAGAGAGTAACCTAAATACAAACAGTATTTTATAGCTCGGAAACATTCAAAATTGTAAGGAGTGTTTTGTTTCAAAATTTGATTTTATTTTAATATCTGATGCATGTTATTTTCTATTTTCTCTTTTTTTTATGCAGACAAAAAGTAACAAATCAAAATATGTCAATTTTGTTCACAGTGGACCGAGGTGGTGCCTATACTCACTATAGGCACCACCTCGGCACTTGGCAGTTTTATTGTTAAATATAAAAGTTATAATTAGATTAGAAAGATTGTGAAATATGTCGCAGAACACGGCGGGCTGGAGTCGCGGCTCTAAATTATTGGCCCATAAATTAAATAATCAATATCACCAAGACAACGTGCTGGCCCAAATATTAGGCCCATTTGCCGGCCGCACTAATAATGTCGTTACCGCAGGCTTCGCAGGCAGACCGGGATTTTCTCGTGATGTGGCGTGTCTATGACAGTTTACACCGCGGCATTTATTTCCGTGTCTGATGATAGGGCGACGTTGTAACAATATGGGGCGATACTAACAAAGACTGCCGTTATAATAGCGATTTTTTGGAGTGAAACTTTTTTACGCACGCTTGACTTGGGGAGTAAGCTGGTGAATGCATGACGAGAGCGTTACGAAAAGTATGATGGGACGAGCCGAACGGAAGTAAGAAGTATATATATATATTATATATCTCAGTAGTTCGTTCGTTTTTTTTAATATTTAACTAGTTGTCTCGACACACGTTGTTCTGTCTTAACTATGAACTGGAGTAAATAAATACATACATTAACACATCCAATATTCCTCATCGCTTAAACCTTCCCTGAACTTCCACAATTTTTTCAACACCAAAATTAGCCAAATCGGCCCAGCCGTTCTCGAGTTTTACCGAGACATTGGAATTGCAATACATTTTATAAATAAAGAAGCTCATTTTGGCAATAATGCTTTCCGCGTCATTGTCGTCATGCGGGAAAAAGTTACTGATTGAGAATATTTTTTAAATGTGAAATGAACTTTTGTTGAAAAAATTTTAAATGAACATTTATTTACCCAGAAAATATAATTAACATTATATGTGTACTAGGTGCGATAAGTTATTGAAGTTTTGTTTCAAGGATAAAATTTATTCTCGTTTTATTTACACGGAGCCCTTTCAAAATCGGGGACAGAACAAGTGTAGTGTGGACTTGACAGTTGACAGTCGTAAATTATTGGACATTTAGATAGCCCGATGTCCCTAAAATTGGACAGCCTAAGCTATATTTCGAACTTGAAAGCCCTATAAATTTTTGCGGACACCGGAGAAATTAATTAATCGAGTTAATTATTTGATATTAAAAAACGAATTATTGCGATGGTAACTATGTCTGAATTACATCTAAACTAATGAACCGCTTTTATTGAAATTTTATATAAATTTGACCTGAAGGAAGGACACTAGCTCCTTTTTATCGCGGTTGATGTTCGGTTTCCGCCGATATAAGATGCGAACGAAACTAAACTTCGGGTGACATTTAGGTAAATAGCAAAATAATCTTACTACTATTATAAATGTGAATGTTTGTAAGGATGGATAGATGGATGAATGTTTGTGACTCTTTCACGCAAAAACTACTAAACGAATTTTAATTAAATTTGGTATGGTGGTAGGTTAGGCTCTGGATTAAAACATAGGCTAGATTTTATCCCGAAAAAGTGCAGTGTTCCCGTGGGATACTATATTTACGCGGGCGGAGCCGCGGGAAAAAGATAGTAATACATATTAACCCCCTTACTAATAAAAATATTTACACGACGGATAAGCTATGAGATAAGATTGTCAAGTGATTTTCCACCGTATCAAACAAAGGCAACGTATCAAACATTGAATAGATTATCCAGTGTGTAAATATTTTTATTAGTAAGGGGGGTTCATATATTTGCGTCTAAATATTTCCCTATTACTGAATCAATAAATCAAAATAAAATCACTTGCAATTTCAATTTGTTTACTTTGAAACTGCACTGGCGATTTCGCTAATATTCCGACGAGAAAGTTTGTTGGCCAAGAGCCCAAGTGCCATAATTCCTGAAATGTTGTCAACCGAACATAAATAAGCTGCACACTGTTCTAGCTGAAATAACTTTTATCTTTATATATATAATTCTACTGTACGTATGTATGTCACTGAGCTCCTCCTAAACGGCTGGACCGATTTGAATGAATTTTATTGTATGCGTTTGGGTGGCGCCCTGGATGATTTGGATTCACAAATCAGCCCGGCAGGACAACGTCTGTCGGGTCCGCTCGTTTTATATAAAATATTTTATTTAATACTAGATCCCCGCAACTTCGTGCGTACATTTTGCCGCGATAAAAGGTAACATATGTCCTTCCCCGTGGATCTGTGCCAAATTTCATCAAAATCGGTCCAGTAGTTTCGGAGCCTATTCAATGCAAACAAACAAACAAACTTTTCCTCTTTATAATATTATAGAATAGATACTATAAACTCGAAAGTTTGTGAAGAATGCAAAGGTTAGTTGGTGGAAGGAGGTAATTTTTTTTCTCGGGTCAAGTGGCACATACTTTTTGTTTGGCATAGAGTATCTGCCAATATAAGAATGTTGCTTAAATTAAAATAACAAAAATGTTAAATGATTCTAAGTAGGTTCAAAACACAACAATATTTTGTAAACATGCATATTATTTAAAAGTTGCGGCTTAATATAGGTTTACCTGCCGTATTATAAATACAAAGATTGTAAAATGCGCATAAAAACTAAACTTTTATTCTTAAGATACAACTTTTTATGGACCATAACGAGGATGAAATCGCGGAATTTAAGCGTTGTTAGGAAAATTGAATAAAGGCGAACACATCGGGTAGACAGGTGGATGTTATCGCAACAGGTCTATCGATCACAGGCAGGAAACGGAAGTCAGCTACCGACGTTGGCGATAGGTTTTTGATTTATACCAGCTAACCAGAGCTAACAACCTACAGAAGGTAAAAAAACTTAGGAATTTGCATCCGTGATGAGATGATAATTAATTAATTATTACAGTACAGTAGTAGTTACAGTATTAAGAGCGAAGCAACCATTTTTTTAAGGGCCCAGTTAGACGAGGCGGGTAGCGCTCGCGGCCGGCCACGCGCGAATGTCATGTACCAACTGGTTTCATTCGTGGCAAATTGAGCTCTATGGACCACGTGGCGGCTTTCTCGCGACCGCCGCGCGGTTACGTATTGTGCATTAAGGAGTTTTATTGACTAGGCTACAATGCACAAACTAATACTTTTTACCCAATCACGAGGTGGCCGCGTGGCAGCCGCGCGGTTACGTTTTTGTTAAGAATCTGTTAGGTACAGTTAGGTTAACACTTAGTTAACAGTTTACGTTGTGGCCTAGCCGTTAAAGTTCAATTTGTCATGAATGAAAACAAGTGCTCGGCTTTCGTGCAGTCAACGCGCGGTTATATAAACGCGTCCCAATACCGTAGTATAAAATTATTTAGTATGAACTCCCAAAAAATTCTTTGATAAGATAATGACTGTTATTAGATATTCACAAAAATATTCTTTTATTTTTGATAACACCTTTTCTCGACCCTTTCCGCAACCTCCCGAACCTTTCTAATTACCATATTACCGTTATTTAATCTCTCTGATTTTATCCATCGTCTTTAATATTGAATGTTGAATGAATGAATTCACAAAAATCTTCTTGGATTATTCGATATTAAATATTTTATGTTACTATCAGAATGTGTAGTCTAGACATTATATTAAACTAGCTTTTGCATGCGGTTTCGCACTTAGTAAATCTTGTTTTTCCATAAAAATGCCGTCCATCCACTTTTAGAGGACGGACATCGACAAAATAATAATTATTATCATATTATCGTATCTATGGACACCTCTACACCACGTCAATATGGTTCTGACTGTATCAGTAGAACTTGCATTACAGGTACCAGGCAACGGAAATTATAGGAACTTTTATAATATACACATATTTAAGATTTTTATTACAATATACACCCAGGATCGTAGAAAACTTTTTTTGTTCCTTTGGTGGGATTCGAACCCTCCTACCAAAAGCGTTCGAATCCGGCTTTAGTACCGATACGCTCAACCACTGAACCACAGAGGTCGTCAGTACTACACGTAACTCGACGTCAGTAGCACAGAGTAGGTAATATACATATACTAACAAAATTTTTACATATCCTTCAACGGCGCACAAATTTTCCACACAATCGAGGACACACCGTATGCTTGTAGTAGTGCAATCAAATCGAAAGCTAACTAAGTGGCTGTTTATCTGTTCCTCTTTCTTTAATCTGTGTCAGGAGTACGGTCAACAGTTATCTGCCCACTGTCTTCGTGTGTCAAACGGTTTTCGTGATTTAACTATGATGATTTATTTTTATATAAATATATGTTCAGATGTTAAGCATTTTTTTCGTATCACAACTCTATACAAAAGTTAACTGACGCGTGAAGTCGTCGCTAGGCTATAAACAAGAAAAACAACAAGTGGTTTCACGAAACGAATAAAATGAGGTTGGAATTAAAACGGAAACCAGAACTTCTGAACGTCTCAAGTTAAACAAAAGCAATGAGCCTGCTCTATAAAATGTTAATTAGCCTGTTTAGCTGCTAGTTAGCTTTACAATTAACTTGGAAATTCATAGGTTGAAAGTTAGAATAGAACTAACAGGAATGGAAAGGACAGAAGTCATCATCGTCATCAGCATATAAATTAATACGCGAAGAGAAAAACTCTCAGTACAGTGCAACGAGAATTGTGCGAACGCAGGAGTACGATATTTGGCACAGGTAAAGTTTGTGTAAAGGAAGGTGTGCAGAAAGTGTCATAAAATAATTAAAAATAACATTAACACACACTGCCTCAGATTATAAGCACACGATAGTGACACGTTTCTCATCAACAATAAAAAAAAATATCTAAGAGGCTAAAGAACCTCTTTAAAGTTCAAACTTAAAAATGAAATGAAACTCGGTGACCACCAGTGTTATTATTAGTACTTAGTACATATAACAGAGACATATCCTTAGTGGTCATTTTCAGTCTGGAATTGACAATTGTAGATTTAGAATAAAAATGGTTTTAGACCGAACAATATAATTTACAAATCAAAGAATAATTAATACTGCTTTATGGCTAGCATTTGAAAAAACTAGCTTGACTTAATTTAACTTAGTAAAACGTAAAATGTTAGTGAAATATCATGGCCTATGACGGGAAAACCGGAAAAGGCGCAAAGGACATGGTCATATTACGCATTATAACTCGTTAAGAGGAAACAGAAGTGCTACTCAATGTATGGAAAAGCATACAAACGTAGTCCCCTGTTTCCTCCCTGTATAATGCCGGTAGAGTAACATTTTTTTTCCTGAATATTTATGGATACTATTAGCATGTCCCTATGGTTTTCTTTTTTTCAAATTAATTATTAAAAGAGATATAGACGTTCAAAAACTTAAAAAAAAAAATATCCAGATTTTCCGATGTGTTCAAAAATCCAGAAAACAAATTTAACTAAATTATATAAAAAAATTAAAAAATAGAAACACAGTTCAAGCCTTTTTTGAATTCTTTATAAAAAAATTAAAAAAATTAAATCGGTTAAGTTTTGGAGAAGGAATCAGGGGACTACGAATCGTTAATTTTTTTGTACTTTTAATAGGTAGTTCAAGTTACAGTTGTCTCTATCGCACTCTCACATATTGATAGCTAGCTTGTTCGGGTACTGCGGGACAGCAATCTATTTTTCATCTAGCCCTTGATGTTTCCTCTTAAAGATGCTTGGAAGTAAGATACTTAACAAAATATAGTAAGCGTTAACGGTTAAATCAACGGTAAACAAGTTGGAGCACGGTAACAGCAGAGCTGTCAGTACGATCGTTAGCTGCTGATGCGTCAATCACTGGCTACTGGCTACCAACTGTTAAAGAAAACTAAGCTCTGATCTACATAATTTAAAGTAAAAATTAGTTTGCAGTTATATGTTACAGCTGTATTTAAAAATAAATAAAACCTAAACACTCTTATTAATAATCCGTCTTATTAATAAAATATTTACACCATTGATACGCCAATCAATGGTGCTGTCTTTGTCTGATACGTTGGAAAAGCCACTTGATAGACACAGACAGCATTATGAATTTGTATATCCGTGGTGTAAATATTTTTAATAATAAGGTTGAATTTTCACTGTGGCCTGTACCTATAAGGAGAACTTCAAGGAAAATTTAACTTTGAGGAATGCTTTGATATTTTCTACGCAAGGGATAGGTATAATCGTTTCTTTAGTCAAAGTACAATCAGTCCGCATATATATGACAAAATCTTCTGAAATGAAGACGGCCATGGCGTAACTTTCTTGTATGGTAATTTTTTCTGTCAAATGTTCGTCATATCATGGGATACGACATACCTTAGTTTTGAAAACATTGACTTTAGTTATTGCAAATACGCATAAATTCAATATGCATTTTTTTGTTATTCGGAAAGTGTTGAGATTGATATATTATGATAATGATGATTACTAGAGCCATGCGTTTTATCTTCCATCACGAGTTATGATACAATCCGATATCCATTCATTACAAGAAATCACAACATATAACATTTACATAATTCACGAATGTATTTGGGCGATGTCGTTTGTTTGTATGAGTTTGTATATTTGTATGATGCTTGTATGAAATATGACGCGAGGGTTGATGGATTGGTCCCTTTCGATATTTGTACGATCGAAATAACTTGGGATATTTTTATCGATAGTATTACGTTGGTGTATTTCCTCTTAAAGGGACGAAATATACCTGTTTGAGGGAAAATATTGAGTTGATAAGCATCAACTCAATATTTTTGGAATAAACTTGTAGCATATTATCAAAAATGCTTGACGTTTATTGTTATGTGCGGTAATGCATTATTATATATTATTCGTTATGTTTGTGGTTTATATTACTTCCATGACTTAATGACAATTATTATATTAATACGTGAAGTGAAAACTTTCAGTACAGCTTTATGAGAACTGTGCAATTGAAGGAGTATGAAATTTGACCGGCAGAATAAGTTTATAATATGGAGGAATTATTTACAATAATATTTGGATTTACATAAAATTCATAAAAATAACAACAACTACCTCAGACTATTAACACTACCGTGCGTTACATACGAATTACAATATGGTCGCAACAGTTACATACTTTTTTATTTTTACTGTATAAGAGGCAAAAGAACCCTTATAAAGTTGAAACTTTTTGGTAAGCACACAACTCTTTAAATTTTTGGTAAGCTCGGGCTCCGCCGATCAAAACGTTGGAGTAGTCCAACGTTTCGATGCAAGCACATTAATTAATGTTATTATTACCGCGAAATGTGTTAACTGGCATTTGCGATCGCTAATTCGCATACTCGCATTTACATATAAAATACGTCAATATAGGCGAATTTTAATAATAACACCAATTATCCTAAATGTAAAAGTATAATAGACGTTAAATCTATTTATTTATGCCGGAAGACGCTATTTAAAATTACAAACGTACGCATTCGGTTAAAAACACATCTTGTTGATATTATGTAGATAATATAGGTTGTATTATTAACCGAATTAAATCTTTTACCCAACATTAGACTACAATATTGCGTAAGTATTGACAGTTTGCATAACTAAAAATTTACATTATTTACAAAAAAATAACTTGATTAAAATTTACTGATAACTCTTCACTACGCATGGACACCCTTATACTTCCGTACAAAGCGCCGGCTATCAAGGTCACGCGCCCGCCGCGCTCTATAGGCCGCGCAATAATGAATAGAATTTAAGTATTATAGGATTATCTGTTCAAAATTTAAGGTCACATGTTATATTTTTGGAACGAGAATCGAATACTGATTACGCTCCTTGAATATCCCTTTTTGTTTTTTTTTAAGACCATCCTGTATTAATTTATCTAGATTGTTTAAAATTATTGTATCTAAACGGTGGCTTTACACTTAAGTCGCGAAGCCGTGAATTTGTGGCATAGTTTGTAGTGCTTCTACAAATCCCACGGCTATAAGACGAATACCCCCAAAAAGCATTCACGTCTTTTATGTTAGCTTAACTGCGTAGGGTTGCCAGATTTTATTTTCAGCCTATAAGGGGGAAATGTTTGTATGAGCCAAAAAATTACTAGATTACAGTTTTCTACCCGGCACAAAACAAATAATTAGTGACAATTTTTTTGATGTATTTTGTCTGTCCTATTCACATAAATATCAGCTGGGACGCCCTAAAACTCATCAAAATATGCGAAACCCCACTGCGTTCTAAATCACTAGTGTACATTGTGTGCGTGAGTACTGAGTACTTTTCAACCATAGATAGAACCTTTAGCGCTTGTCCCGGTGGGACGTTTTAAACGATACCTAAAATAGAAGACGTCTAGCGTCCGTAGTATAGCGTCACAGTAACATAATATGGTATACTTCGAACGTCTTATCATTGCTGGACATAGCTTTTTCCACTGTACGATGTGGATCCAAGGATGGAGATTAAAAAACGAGTACTCACTCAGCCTCTTCGATGGTCTCCGACATGGCGAGGAAGACGCAGTTGAGCAGGATGGTGGCCATGACGAAGTAGTCGAAGTACTGGTTGGTCGAGAGGTAGACGCAGGCGCGGCGGACGGGGGACCAGGGGGACCACCAGAACAGCGACCTGGTCGCCGTGAACCGGTGGATGTAGTTCTTGCGGAACCGCTTCGAGACCACGCAGAACGTCTGGAAATAAAGGTTACGGTTAGTTACAGATATACTCTTGAAATATAGGTTTGTCAACCTTAGCAGTGTGATGTAGTTTAGTGGTCATATACCTATATATTATAGACGAGGCATGTCGAGGGAAAAAGTGTCTACACTTATACTACTGCTACTTTTGTCGTTTTTGTGGGCATTTATCATCTTGATATTTTGACATTTGCATTCCACAGTATAATCAGTCCGCACTTACAGACAGCTTATTTACACGACAAGGATCGTCGAGCGACGCCTGGTGACAAAAAAATAATCGAAAATTCTTGTTACCGTTTCTGATACCACTTACGCCACCAGATGACGCTTTGTGTGCGTCAGGTTTGCCCCCTAGCGGCAGAAAAAATATCAAAAACCCTCATTGGCAAAAATGTACGTCAAAGCCCATCCTTAGTTTTGGAATCATTGTTAGAGGTATTTTAGAGGTACATAAACTATTGAATACCTGAAGCATAAAATACGTCTCACTGACGTAGGCCGAATGATAGGTAAGTTGGTCTGGTAAATGAAATTTTCATTTCAATTACCAGACCAATATATCAGGTCATTATAAAATGTACTTTAAAGGATTTCAAGTTTTGTCTCCTTTTTAATCCTCGACGAAAACAGAGGGGTGTTATATGTTTGACGTGTCTGTCTGTGTGTGTGTGTTTCTAGCTCCTTTTTTGTGTGAATTCTGACATGATTGAGAGTGTTCTTAGCTATAATTCATCATCATCAGCTCACTCACTACTTAACAATTCGGGGGTCTCTAAGTAGGTAAAACCTTGTTTTCCTAAAATTAAAAAGCAAGTATTTTTTTTCAACAATTTCCTAAATAAGAAAGCAAGATTATATTACTATCTTGTCAGTAAAAATATTTACAATGTCTTTTATCTATGTATGTACTTTTCAGAAAATTAGGCTGCAGATATAAGGGCTCGTGGCTGTACCAAATATTTATAAATACACGAGCGGACATGACAGACTGATTTGACAGACAGACGGGCTGATTTGTGAATCTAAACCATCCAGGGCGCCACCCGAACGCATACAATAAAATTCATTCAAATCAGTCCAGCCGTTTAGGAGGAGTTTAGTGACATACACACGTACAGTAGAATTATATATATAAAGATAGTTGTTTGTACTATAAAAACAAACTTAAAAATGTTAATTGTCAAGCAGTGAGCGAGCTGATGATGATGAATTATAGCTAAGACCATTCTCGACCATTTCAGCTTTCAAACAAAGAAAATAGTTCTAAATCGGTTCATCGTTAGGGAGCTACTATGCCACGGACAGACACACAGACAGACAAACAATTCAAATTTATATCACCCCTACTTATGCGTCGAGGATTAAAAATAATAACAAGTCCTCAGTCGTCGTTTTTCATACATCGTCTGTCAATTTCATAAAAAAACAATTTCAGCCGAGAGTCATTTGCAATACGTATTGTACCTGTAACAATGATTAAATAGATAACACTTAGTTTCTCTCTCGGAGAGTAACAAAGTTTATGTCACCGACAGAGTTAGTCTCTTGTGTATGTTACGAAGGCAAATATTATGTTTAAATGTATTACTTAGTACTTTACCGCTTAGTAACTTTATGTGGCCGTTTCATATATATAGGGACTATCAATAGCAGTGGCGAAGGCTGGTTCTCCTTCATAGGGAAGCCCTAGCCTGTATAATAGGTAGGAATTAGGATGAGGAACCCCACGCCACTGATAAATAGACTTCTGAGATGTGTAATCAAAAGTAGATACAAATTTGGCGATGAGTTTTTGAGGATTATTTCTTATGGTTATACCTAAATTATTATGAACCAGATGTTGCCCGTGGCTTACACGCGCAAAAGGAAATCCCGCGGAAGCTGTATATTTTGATGTGATAAAAAAATTGCCAATGTGCTAATCGCGAGTCTACTACCAAACCAAATTTATTCAAAATACGTTCAGCAGTAATTGCATGAAAGGGTAACAAATAATCCATACATAAAAATAAGTAAACCATACATCGATACATACAAACTTTCAACTACAATACTATACGTTTATAAGTGCGTTAAAAGCAGCCTGTGCTAATATAGAGTTTAAACTACTACCATACAGAATCTCTTCAAACTCCATTCAGTAGAACTGCTTGTGTGAAAGAGTAACAAGTATCCATACATCCTTACATCTATACATGCAATCTTTCGCGTTTATAATATTAGCAAGGTTTACGGGGCTTACAACGAGCAGCAACGTAGTTATTCCGCTTGAATTCTGCAAAAAATACTTCTAATTTAACAAGAAATTACAAACAAACATAGAGAGTACTTTTGTTTATTTTTTAGATCAGGAAACGAGCATACGGTACGCCTGATAGTAATTGCCTACCGCCTATGGCCCACCCGCATTCGGAGCTATGAAATGTATTCGTGTTAAGCATACAAATTCGTTATTGAAGAAACTGTCTAACAAAACATTTAAAATAAAAGCAAAATGGGAGAGTATTGAGTATTTAATACAGAATTTCGGATTTGACCTCAAAATGGCATAACAATGGGCGGCTCACGATGATCTTTCCAATCGTTTTCATCTTCCAACTCACGGACATTGTAAAGTGATCTTTATTTTGGCTCTTCAAATGTTTTACAGCCAAAGATTTCAAAACTAAAGATAGGCTATGACGTACATTTGACAGAACATAATATCATAATAATGTATGAATACAAGAAAAAGTTATGCCATCTTGGTTTTCACCATACCTCAAATGTCAGCCATGTTGATTTCACCATACTTCAAATGTCATATAATAATTAATAACTTAACTTACACTTTTACTCGCGTGAATTTAATAGATTTTTAATTTTCTTTTAATATTATTGTAATCTAACGTAAGTACCAATATCTTTATTAAACTTTGTAAATTTTACTAAAATATGTTGTATTGTGTTTTATAAAACAATGTTGTGCATGTATTTTATTGATATGAACACTGTTAATGGACCAAAATGATAAGTATATAAGCTTGTGTTTATGTTGTTGATATGCCAAATTAATTAATAAATAAAAAAATGTCAAAATGACCCCAAAAACTCCAAAAGTGGGGCTATTTGTGTGACAGACAGATTTTGCCTCAACATGCCTCGTCTATAGTATATACGTCTATGTTTAAAGCTAATTGGAAAATGGAAATATTACGTTCTTCAATCTGTCACAATATTTATTTATTTTTTTCTACTTAAGAGGCAAAATAACCATTAAAAAGTTCAAACTTAAGAATGAAATGAATTATTATAGGCTAATTTCGCCTGTGCGTTGATACATCAGTCAATGAGATTTGCCTTTCATATAACATAGATAGATTGAAAGCTAACGCGGCCGCACTCAGAGACATTTAATGCTTACTTAAGGAGTCACTTAGTAGAGATTTTGACAGAAACTGTCAAACTTTATGTCAAAGTCTGTGCTAAGTAGCTCCTTAAGTAAGCATTAAACGTCTCTGAGTGCGGCCGTTAGTATTTTAGTTAAGACCATTCTATCAATAAAAAATATTATAACAGGACGTATAGTAATAAATATAAACATTAAAGGATGAACGCAAAATAAATTCAAAATCTATCCACGTATTTAATTTTTGATCGTCTAAAGGTAATGTTTGGAAAAGAATTTATACTCTGCAGAAAGTTATATTAGTTATAGTATATCTTCACTAATGGGTCAGCATCTCTCAGAGCATAGTCCAGGCGGTTGCAGATAATATCGTGATACTTTTTAAATTTTTCCGTGCTGATTTTAAAATTTAATAAATGTAGTGTATTTATGGTAAAATATACAACTAGCACGATATCTATATTTAATAAAAAAATAACTGTACCGTTTCTATCTGCAGCTATTATTTTGTGTTATTGCAGTACTATAAATTAAATAAATCTTAATTAATATTTCGCTGTTATTCATTACAAGTATGCTAATATATCCAATTACTATAAATAATTAAGCCAGAATATTATTCAACCAGCTAGAGCCTAGTTTGCAATTATGGAGTTCATACATTCGAAAAAATTATTGCAGTAAAATTGTGATGGCTCGACCCAGTTAAAATACTTGACATATTTTATTGTGTGATTAAACTTACTTTAATAGGCTTACTAACTTAAGCCCTTGTTAATTTGGCTGCGGCAATTTTTATGCTGTGTTTTATACCTGCATACTGTTACATCAGTTTAAGGTCAGTTGACCCAACATAATAAATTCAAAAGTTACAAATCAAACAAATATCTATACAATTTAAACCACAAAGAATTTTCATAAGCTAAAACATCAGATAAAAGTATCTTAAAATTTTACTCAAAGCACTTTACGTAAAGGGAAAAAAATAAGGTAAGCATCTTGACATAAGCCGAAGCGAGAATCGTGAGGCATTCATACCAGGAGGTCAGAACGTCAAGTGGGTCGAGTGAGCGGACCTCAGAGGTTACGTAACGTTTAGATTAATATTAGCGGTTAAGGTCGACGTTCTTTTACGCCACCGCTTGGACTATTTTTGTCAACTTGAGTGTTCCATATAGAATAGAAAGTTCTAACTTCTACTTTAATTAATTATTATGAAATGGAAAATGGATTTCAGATTCCATGTAGTACCCTTAAGCAATTAATTTAAATCTTACTATATTAACGTAATAAGTAATAATAAGTTGTCTCCTAAGCTATTATCATCTACTCGCGTTAAGATGGCAGTGAATCATGCGTACATATGACAAAATGGCTTACTTTAATTAGTTAATGTGAACACAACGTATGAGTCATTGGTCAATTTTTACATTTGTACGTATGATTCACTTCCTTTATTAACGCGCATAGACACCTAATAAGTATTATAATGTGTAACAATTTGTTTATAAAATACCTACGTAACCATAACATTATCCAAAAAAATCAAAAGCATACGTTTTTGGACGTTGTCGATGTATGTTTTCATTGAATTTCCATATTTCAAGTAGTTTATTTACCGTCGCTGACAATTGTTTCAATAAACAAAATTAAAAGTAGGTAATACAATGAATGCTTTTGGAAAATTCCAATTATTGTATAATCCAAAACACATGATATATAAGGTTATAATTATATAACCTTATATATCATGTGTTTTGGATTATACAGCCGCGGGCAACAGCTAGTAATATTAATTACTAGCTGTTGCCCGCGGCTCCGCCCGCGTAAATACAGTATCCCTCGGAAACACTACTTTTTCGGGAAAAAAGTAGCCTATATTTTAATCCAGAGCCTAAACTACTACCATACCAAATTTCATCGAAATCCGTTCAGTAGTTTTTGCGTGAAAGAGTAACAAACATCCATTCATACTCACAAACTTTCACATTTATAATATTAGTAGGATAAATGATGGGCATATTTCGGATCTGTCGCGGCTACACCGCGCGGGCGCGAAGGACGTGCGCTGACGCTTTATTCGCCAGCGTTAAATGAAGAAATAATATGAGTTACGACTTATGACACATTTATTTTTTGCTGAGGTTTAGATTTGACGACCTTTGTGGCTCAATGGTTAGCGCGTCGGAGCTTAAGCCGGAGGTTACGGGGTCGAATCCCGCCGAAAACACGTAAAAAAATTCTGTGTTCCTTGGTCTTTGATGTGTATTAAATATATGTGTAGTTTAATTAAAATCTTAAATATTATATGTGTAATGTGTACAGTATAAAAGATTTAAATTTATTTCCGTTGTCTGTTATCTGTGATGCAAGTTCTACGGATACTTGGTACAGGACCAGATTGACGTGGTGTGCAAGTCTCCATAGATAATATTATTATTATTTAACCATGTGTTGCACTCCACAAACTTAAAGCTGAAACCGGCAAAGTGCGAATCGAACTCGCTCAAGCAGGAATCCCGTACCAGACGGTACAACAAGTTTTTTGTATGAAAGCCCCACTTAAATATTTCTTTTACTATGTTTTTAGTATTTGTTATTATAGCGGCAATAGAAAAACATCATCAATAAAATTTTCAACTGTCTGTCTTTAACGGTTCACGAGATATAGCCTGGTACACCAGTTACCAGGCTACAACTTACAGATAGACAATACAGACAGACGGACAGCGTAGTCTTAGTTATAGGTTCCCGTTGTTGTTGGGTACGGAACCCTTAAACGATACTTTAAAAATTTCGAACGCCGGTAATCTGACGAAAAAAAATTAAGGCAAAGACAACTTTATTGTCCATCAAGCTTATAATATTCCCTTTATATTGCAAAATGAATTGCAATAATTATTCCCAATTCGTCTTTGTTTCTCCTATTCAAATCTCGACGTAAATCTATGTCGAAGTCGATCATAGAAAAATAACATGACGTGTAAACGTAGCAGAAGTGAAACTTCATTTATCATTTAAAATCCAAATATACTCTCATCTTGCCTAAAGTACATCACTTCGAAAAATAATGAAAAAAATAAAATTACACCTAGCACAATCCGTGCATTGAGTCGTTCTTTAAAAAGTTAAATTGTTATGTAAGTAGTATAAGTAGCTTCCGACCGATGGCGTTATATCGATAGAGATGTGTTCAAAATCGTGCCGCAACGCGTGTCGTGACGTGATGCGATCTTAAAACTTTACTCTCAACACCGCTTAAGCAGTTAATCTTCAAAACCTGGCTTCGTTTCAGCCGAGATATCATTCCATCATATTCTACTTAGAAAGATTTGAGCCCATTTGACTACCACTTTCCTAGTAAATAGGAATTGTGACATCTTTTGTGTCCACTCCTTTTCATAAAATGTTGAATTTCTTGTATGTTGAGAAGTTTCTATTTGTTTATGAGATTTTTTTCGCTTACCTTGGGCTTTAGGCTTTATTTGATGTTATATCTCCTTATGAATCTAGATTCTTAGGTTTAAATACTTTTTACCTATTTTACGAAAATTATGCAAACGAAGGAGTATTAAATTTGTAATAAGGCTAATATTTTTTATTAATGTTCAGAAATACTTAAAATGAACAAAAATTAAGTTACACTCATTACATCAGATTAATCTCTGAAGACTCGCACAACTTTTGTATAATAACAGTAGGTGTTGGTTTGACACAATTGTCAATAATTCTTTCACATGTAGATAACATTTACATATTTTTATTGCGTATCTAAGAGTAATCTTAATAAAGTTGAAACTTAATATTATTTAAAATATGAATTATTGTCGAATTTCGACCACTAGGCGTTAAAATGTAAAAAAACGTAACCTTGAATTCGACCTAATTAATGCGACATTATATCTTGCCTTATACTTTTAACGAGACAATCTTGTATTTATTTTTATTCGTATTCTTGTTTTTATATTATATACAATCGATTTCTCGAAAATGGCTGCAATGGAGTTTAGAGGGAAATAAATCGATCTAACTGGGCCATATCCCAGAGAAACTGCGCAGTCTGAGTGAGACAAATAGTGATGACATCCACTTTCAAGCTGGAGTAGTCACGTTAGAAATTGGTTAAATATTAGAATTTGGTTGACTTGATATTGGGTGATGATGATGGCGAACTGGAGTAAATTGAATTTGTATGTGACGTCATGTGCGAGTGACGTCATGTCGCAGTGCCTAGTGGTCTAATGAACCGCACGCCACGGGTTCACGCTACGGTCCATCATCATCATCAGAGTTATCTTTAACACCAAACTATATTTCTTGTGAATGATCGCAGGCCATTTGGTAGGTAAGACTCTTTCCATAAAGAGTCCTGTCTGCCACTATGCTGGCATACTATCTAAGTATCTATACAAATAAATAAAATTGAATTGTCTGTTTGTAATTTTAAATTAATAGCTTTTCACTTAGTGTATATGAAAGTATACACGGTACATGCAATAACAATATATATTTTTTAGGTTGTCTGCCCGTCTATCTGTCTGTCTGTTTATTCCGGCTAATCTCTGAAATGGTTATAACGATTTTCACGGGACTTTCACTGGCAGATAGCTGATGTTATAAGGTACAATACCTTAATCTTTAATCTAAAGGTTCCGTTAAAAAAAATAGGGTTTCGTTTCCGTTAGTTCTACGTAAACGAAGTTGCGGGCACCAGCTCGTGCTGGTGATAAATATGCACATTCTTCACAGCCTGCATAGATGAATCCTATATTACTTAACAATTTCATTTTATTATTTCTATGTAATAAAACCTATGAAACTTTTCAAAGCTTCCGTTTTACACACGACTGATTTTTCTATTAGGTTATTGAATATTTAGCACCTGCAATAGTTGAAGTTTTGCCGCATTTTATTTTACTTATAAATATGCAGATTGGGACTTTGAAATCGATTTAACTTTGAAAAAGAAATCTGGAAAACCTTGCTCCTATAAAATGTAAATTGCCTGCATATAAGCATTCCACTTTTCTCTCACTTTTCAGTGTTCCGTAGCAAAAACAACCCTTGAAGCGTTTTTATATTACGCGATACGATAGGTATCGCTTATCGCGCTGATAGTAATCAATTACCAAAGAGATGAGAAAGTCAGGTATATGTTTTAATATGTAACACATATGAAACATATAGCCCTCGTTGTTATTATCGGCGCGTTAACGGATAATGGATTGAAAAATTGGAAAACGTACTTATGTCGACGACATACGAGAGTTTCCGGTCCGATAAGCGATATCCCTATCGCGTAATGTGAAAATGCTCATATAAAACTAAGAGGAACCTTTTTGACAAAGAAAAATGTCAGTAAAATAGTCCAAATAATAAGGTTCAATTGGAATCGCTTAAAAATGCAGCGCGGCGTCGCGTCTCGATGTGAACTGACGCTTAGAGAAATCGTGTCAGTTATCTTTTATGTCCTGTACAGAGCCGCAACAGATGTAACTGAAGCGTGAAAGTGCTTTTTAATTCACTTTTATGGGGTTTCATTGTTAAATAAACCGTTCAATAATGTGGTGTGGAACTCAATCGAGTGGTTACATATTATGTTATTCATATTTTATTATACACCGATAAATAGGTAGTAGGTACAGTTAAACACTGTGCAACAGCGGCGAAGGCTAGTTCTCCTTCATAGGGAAGCCCTAGCTTGTATAATAGGCAGGGATTTGGATGAGGGCAAAGATTTCAAAACTAATGATAGGCTATGACGTACATTTGTCAGAACAAATCTTCATACTAGAAAAAGTTACGCCATCTTGTTTTCACCATACCTCAAATGTCAGCAATCTTGATTTCACGATACCTCAAATGTCAAAATGGCCCCAAAACTCCAAGTGGGGCCATTTAAGCGGGGACAGTCTTTGCCTCAACTTGCCTCGTCTTTAATATATATGGTTTGGTAAAATCAACTACGGATATTTTTGGTATATGATCTACTGCTCATATAAAGACATTTAGGCAAAAGTAAAAAATCATCTCATGTATGGGTGAATCTGCGCTCATTGCGTTGAGCGCAGATGCCTTATACTTGCAATATAATAGAAGATTTTTTTCTTCGAGCACAACAATTATTTTTCCGCCTATACGTCTATAGATAAGTAGTAGATCATATGCCCAAAATATCCGTAATAGGCTACTTGACCGTGTTTTTATTTATGTTCGAAGCGCTTCATAATTATTTTTTCATTACACACAAAAAAATAATATAACATTATTTTGAAACCTAAAAATCTACAAAAAATATTTTAAAAATACACTTTTTTAAAAGCGCCAAAAACACAATTCGCCATGTTGGTTGATAGATTATCTGTACTGTGACATCATACTAGTACTATTAGTAATCTGTGCTATAGTTCGTAGTAGTAAAATGGCGGTGTTACGTTCCGTTTGACGTTTTAACTTATATAACTTTTCAAGATGTCATGAACTATTTATTTACAGAAACGTTCCGTTTCACTACAACATATGTGTTTAGTGGTTTTGTATCGTCACATCCTTGCCGGAAGTTACTTAAAAATTAAAAAACAAAAATACATATTTTTAAATCAACTTTACTTATCAATCTTAAGTTTTTAATTTATGATATCGATAGAATACGTTTTCCTAAGCCAAGAACTTAAATATACTTCAATGTATGAAATTAAATATGAGTCAAGTAGTCTATTGATTTTACCGAACCTTATATACGTCTATGGATGAGTATCTTCAAAAGATAAGCGATAAGTGAAGCCAATAGGAATTGAGTTATTAGGAACCCCACGCCACTGCTTGTACACATTACCTACGTACAATTAAGTATTCAACATAATCTCCGTGCTACTTCCTATTCCTAGTAGTCCAACTCGATTTCTTACTTTAAGGGTCAATGGCCGAAATGAAACGATACGCCACATAGCGCTGCATAATCAATATTTCAGATAATATTCAGAATTGAACTTTATTCATTACACAAGACAAACGTTTCATTGTTAGAGCTCGAATGTCAGATTGCACCGCGCTGCACAGCGCATATGCAGTGTATAACTGACGTCATATGAAATGTGTAGTAAATATAGTTCAATTTTCAATAGCATTCTTAAAAATGCTGCGCCGCGTATAGTCGTGGTGTAAACTGACCATTAGGCGTTTTTATCATCTTAACAGTATTAAGTTAGCAATATAAGTCCAGACCAAATCAATTTTGAACACCGATTAGTTATAGCTCAGATATTCTCGTTAATTTCTCAAAAATAATGTGAACAATTCTTGCAACATAATCCTCCTTCAGAAATGCGATAAGAGATTCTGTGTGTTCAAATGTCAGTGAACAGTAAACACAGAAGGAAGTGTAGTACTTTCTTCTGTGTTATTTAGTCTACGGTTAACTTGCTCCCTGGGGTAAACCCGGCTCATCCCTGAATGTTCTCGTCTTGTCTCTGGATATTCCGCCTTGTACCGGGGTACACAAGCTGTTCAGTTGTTCACACGTGTTTACATACATCCAATTATGGAACACTTTGTACTGTCAAATACATCTGTTTCCGCTGTGAGATTAAATAAAAGATGCTGACTTGTGCATGTCGATTTATTTTATTTTCTTGCTTAACGGTACTTTGACGGATATTTTATTCGAAGTATATTATGATTTTAAGTCACAGGTTTTATTGTTTAGTTCGGACTAGAATCAACTTTACATAGCTGTCCTGTAAAATTCATACAATTTATAAAAAAATAGAAAATGGGTTCTATAAGCCGTGTCCTGACACTCTCTTGGTTACGTATCATAAACAATAACAAACACACTTTACATTACATTTTTCAAAATTGTATAATACCTAATATTTGTACTTCTTCGACTACAAATACATATGACTATGTCAATAGCTTTCAGTGAGATAGAATGAAACTACTCGAGCTCTCACCTTAAAAGGAAACTTGCCAAGGTTTATAAGTAGACGGTAGGTCGAGAAACAAAAGATATTTCTGTGTCCAAATTTACATTTTCGTAGCATCAAAAGACTGGGGAAAAAGTTAGTTAGTTAGTTAGTTTTCCGGGAAAAATAATAAAATAATACTTTCAAGCTAATAAAGGTATCATTTTCTTCTTCAATTTATAGCTATTTATACAATAATTACTACGTAAACTATACAGTTTGTTGGGATTAAGCCCAATCATAAAATAGTATTATTATATAATATACTACTCAGTGGCGTGGGTTCTTATAACTCCATTCTAATCGGCTTCACATACTACTTACCTGACGAAGACCCTCATCCAAATCCCTACCTATTTATTATACAGGCTAGGCCTTCCCTATTAGGGCGAACCAACCTTCGCCACTAATACATTTTTATGTTTATATTTTAACTTTATAAGTTTATAATCTTTTGCCTCGTAGAATTAAAAATAAATAAAAATGATGCACAAAATTATTTTATATTATGTTCTGACTAATGCCATTTATGTCAAATTTCTAAACGTGTCCATATATATTAGGTCTTTACCTATGAAATTGCCGTTTTGTATGAAAAAATTTAAACGATATTTTTCATGTATTTTTTATTTGTATTAATCGAAGTACTCACCCATGCACTCAATGCATCTTTGCCAACGCAGTGGCAGTTTATTGATGCCCCTCTTAAAGAAATCAGCTGGACGGGAGGCAACAAATTCTTCAAAGGCATTTTGTACTGCCTCTCGGGTATTGAATTTTTTTCCCGCCAAGAAGTTATCCAAATTCTGGAAAAAGTAGTAATCTGTAGGCGCAAGGTCTGATGAGTAGGGCGGATGACGGAGAGCTTCCAACCCCAGTTCTTGCAACCTGGAGACCGTCTGCTGTGCAGTATGAGGTCGCGCGTTGTCGTGCAGGAGCAGCGGAGACGAGCGATTGACCAATGCTGGTTGGAGATGTGCCAGCTTCTTCAGTGGCGTGCACAGGATTATGACACTGGGTATGCGGCGAAGTACTCGGTCACAAAAACTTTTTCGTTTATAGATTTTTAGCATAGCTACAGCCAAGCGACGGATCTCTAAGTCGAAACCATGCCAACAGAGCAAGTCTTAGATGTACTACTATTCATATACATCTTCTACGGCAACGCAGACAAAACAGCGATCGATCGACGCGGCGGAAGAAATTCTAATTAGTAAAATAATAAGCATATTTTAAAATATTATAACTACTCACCAGTCAGTCAGCTTCAATTTTCACATATTCAAGGTTCCGGTTACTTGAGATTACTATATCCCGATGTAAATTACTAAATAATATGCAAGGAAAACAATATAATTTAATCGTGTGTACACAACCACACAGCCAGTTATACGTTTCATAACTTTTAACATGAAATTTTCGAGTTACATTATTTTTTTGCTGGTTTAATTGTTGTAACTCGGGTACACACCTACCTTTAGACAGAATTTGAACCTTTACACTGAATGACAATTGTGAGAACTTGTTATTTTAAATTTTTAATAAACACACATTTTCAACACAAACCTCACAGTCAAATAACATTTTAAAAAAATCAACTAACTCACTAATAAAAGCAAATCACTACAATTATTATAGAAACTCAGTAATAAACTGTTAAATGTACACACTTTCAAATGTTAAAATGAAAAATCTTTTAAGAAAACTATAAATAAACTGGAGCGATTAAATTGTAAACAATGCTTATCACATGAAATATGCAATATGGCCCCCGCGAAACACAAAACGTTTCTTCTATTTAAACAAATAAAACCTTACTAAACAAAAATCCATAATGTGCATACGTGATTTATTAGATTTCCGTCTATTATTTTTACTCGGATTATAGGCAACGAATAATTTTCGACAAGCCAGTTCGGCGGTTTCGGAAGCGATCGGATAGCCGAGATCGGAGAGCCTGCCGCAGGACTTGTCGCTATATAATCATGTCGATATTCATGGGTGTGTGCGTTTGCGAAGTATGAAAATTACACATACATGCGATGATTTGTCCTGCAGAACGCAAAGGCATGAGATGAGTTGCTATTTATAAAATATTAGACGTTTTTAAGTTACTATATTTTTTAAATTAATTTATTTACTATTAATTAATTATTAAAGTCATCTAAAACGTATGAACGTTTTATTAAAATATCTGTGAATGACAAGTAAAGCACTGCATTTCTGCCTATATGGAGCGCACGCCCCTGAGCTTCTCCATCATTGTGTTCAGTTCTTCACAGTACACATCTGCAGTAATGCTCACCCCATTTGGTAAGAAGCTGTGATGAATCACACTGGCGCTAGACCACCAAACAGTGACCATCACTTTTATAGGGGTAAGTTTTCGTTTAGGGCATTGCTTAGGTGCTAAACTAGGATCCAACCAACTTTCTGAGCGCCTGCGGTTATCAAACAGAATCCATTTTTCATCGCAGGTAACAATACGGTTCAAAATTCCTTAATTTGTGTATCTGTTAAGCAGTGCAAGGCACGTCTCGACGCTTACTTCGCGCTGGCGATCATTAGGTTCGTGGGGCACCCATTTGTCAAGCTAAGCTTTTTTACCTTGCCAATTTGACGCAAATGGACCAATATTGTTTTGACGCTATCTTCAAAAGCTGCTGCTAATTCAGCCGTAGATTGTGTATCATCAGCTTCCACAATCACCTTTAATTTGTCATTGTCGACCAAAGTCTTCGGACGACCGCGAGGTTCATTTTTCAGGTCGAAATTTCCATAACGGAAGCGAGCAAACCAATAACAGGTGGTGCGTTGGTTTGTAGTGTTAGCTCCGTAAACGTCGTTGATGTTGCGTGCCGCTTGTGCCCCGTTGCTGCCACGACGGTACTCATATTCCATAATTACTTGAATATTTAACGTATCCATGATGACGAAAAAGATTGAAATGCGATGAAAATGTAACACTAATCAATAAACAAATGACTACTTTTGTAAAAAGAATTCCATGTTTTTAAAATAAAAATATTTGAAATTAGAATTCTTAGCCAAACAAAAATTATTTTGATTTGAAATGGCCAGTACTGCAGAACGGCAATTTCATATGTAAAGAACTATTATTACTGTCAACAAAAACAAAATAATATATTGTACTAAATTGCGCAGAAAAAGCGATTTGTTTCGCGTTATTTGAACTGGAGAAGGGTCTGGCCCTAATATAGCAAATATGCTCTCCGAAAGGATTAAGTGTCGGAACTACGCAGTCATCATTATGTTGACTTTACATTCAGTACTTTTAAAGTTTCATAAATAGGGTTCCGTACCCAAAGGGCAAAACGAAATTTTATTACTAAGACTCCGCTGTTCATCCGTCCGTCAAACTATCCGTCTGTCTATCTATCACCAGTATGTATCTCATGAACCAACTCTTCTGTTGCCGCTATAACAACATATCCTAAATAATAGAAATAATATATATTTAAGTGGGGCTTCCATGCAACAAACGTGATTTTTTTACCGTTTTGTACGAAACCCTTAGTACCCGAGTCCGTCTCGCACGTGGCAGGTTTTTATTATAATCGTTTTCATGACTTTATGAGTAGTGATATTTTGTTAGCGCTTTGTCAGGGATACAGATCCTATGTTTACAGGTGAATTATTTTTTGTGTATTTTAATGAACCACTCTTATACCGTGGGTATTGCTCCACTGGAGAAATTTCGTGGCCATGCTAAAAACTGGCGTGAAATAACGCTTGCGTTTTGTTTCACTGAGTGTATAGGTATATTGCTGGAGGCTAAAGGAGGGTTTGGGGTTTTAATGATAGAAAAGGCGCCTGTCACACACGGGTCGCCTCCGTAAAAAAACAACAACTTGTGAGCTAAAGTTGAAGGCGAAAGCCAGTAGACATAATTCAATGCAAAACACAAAGCATTCACTCTATAATAATATGACTATAAAAGAGCTTTTAAGTCACAGTAGAAAATAAACCACAATAATATCAATGCGCCAATGTCCTGGGGCTGTCTTCTAAAGTACTGCAGTATCCAGTGCATGAAACTTGTATGCCTCAATTCTGCCCCTAGCTTATGACACCATTACAGAACCACATAAGAGCCTGATAGCGTAAAATCAACTCTATTCCTTTGTGAAAGGTTTTATATGGGCCGGGGTTGGTAAGACTAACAAGGTACCTGTTGATGTGGTATAGCAATTAATTAGACTGACTGAGGGTAAAAGATTACTTGTGTCTTGTTCGTAATCACTCTATAAAAAATCTTTTTATATTAATCATGTGTACAGAACACACGTTTTTAAAAAAATAAGATCCTGCGAGGCTGGAGCATTAATAATGTGTTTGATTTTTGAATATTTATGTTTTTAATACCTTAAAAACAATTATAAATTTAAAAAAAACGTAGTAATAACAAGCTGTTTTATAACGGAGTTTTAAAGATTTGATCTCCTTCCAGCTTTTTATTATCAGATCCTGACAAAGTAGTTAAGACTAATCATTCGAGACCAAACTCGATGGGGTTTGCAGCGTTTGCGGGGTTCCTATGGTAATTTTCCAGCTCCAACATCAGATCAGGCCCATGTCTAATGCGTGTAAATTTTCAGCTCAATCGGAAACCGGACAGTGGGTCTAATTAAACTTGCAATATTTGGTTACACAAGGGACAGGTGAAACTAGATAAAATCTCGTAAAAATGAAAAGAAATGGTTGCTAAGTAATCAATATGCGTGGGTAAAAATATTATACGATAGATACCAATTTGAATATTCAGAGAAAACGAACAATGGCTGCCCTAAATTCGCAGTTTCCAGCATCACCTAAATACCGCTGTAATGGACGCGTACTAGTTTAATTCAAAGAAAAGCTTTTAATATTTTCATTTTTAGTCTATACGCCTACACGGTGAACGCGGGGTATCTCGTCAATTTTACCCCTCACGCCAAAAGAGGGATTTTATACCTAATTTAATGTATTTTTAAATGAAAGCTGACGTGATCGCATATAGAAAAGGAGTTACTTATCATTTTTAAATTGATTTATTAATCCTACTACTATTACACAAGACAACAAAAAAAATTAAAAATTTTGGTGCCGAGATATTGTTAGTGGTTTTGTATTAGGTATGCACTGGCAACACTAAACATATTTTTTATCTTTTTTTCCTACGTGTAATTTTCTACCCGCAGATCTACCCGCAGTTTTAAATATTGGTAATAATCAGTACTTTCTTGTGCATGATTTGTTATCTTATCGATACATTTCTATAAATAAGTTGATTTTTATATCATGTCTTCATCGCGAAGAAGTTGTCTCAATGACCCAAATGTGTTTTGTTACATTTGTGGTGAATACACAGTTAAAAAGTTCAGAAAACCAATAACAGATTTTATAAAAAGTGCTTATTTTTCTTACTTTAAGTCCAAAATTGTCGATGAATACAAGCCGTGGACACCTCAAATTGTTTGTAAAACATGCTATGAACATTTGCGACAGTGGATCAGTGGTCAAAGAAGTCGTATGAGGTTCGGAGTGCCTATGCAATGGAAAGAACAAAAAAATCACTTCGATGACTGTTACTTCTGCTGTGTCAATTTGCGTGGTGTTAATGTTAAAAAAATGACTTATCCTGACTTGGAGTCGGCTAGAAGACCTTTGCCACATTCAGAGGAAATACCTGTTCCAACATTATGTTCCATTCGTGAACCATCATTTGAAGAAATCGTTAATAAAGGGAGTAGCGACAGTGATTTCGAAGGAATACCATCTACAGAACCAAAACTTTTTACTCAAGAAGAATTAAATGATTTGATTAGGGATCTTGAACTACCTAAAGAATCTGCGGAGGTTTTGGCTTCTAGATTAAAAGAAAACAACTTGTTGGCGTCAGGTACAAAAGTGACATTCTATCGTACAAGAGAGCAAAACTTGCTACCATTTTTTCAATCGGAAAATGATATTGTTTTTTGTTCGGATGTGCAAGGCCTTATTCTCGAAATGGGTCTTTCAGAATACCATCCAAATGAATGGCGCCTCTTTATAGACAGCTCTAAACGAAGCCTTAAGTGTGTCCTTTTACACAATGGCAACAAACATGGTTCAGTTCCCATTGCTCATTCAACAAAGTTAAAGGAAGAATATCAAAACATTTCACTTGTGCTAGACAAAATAAAATATGCCGAACACGAATGGAGTATTTGTGTTGACCTAAAAATGGTTAACTTCTTATTAGGACAGCAAAGTGGATACACAAAATACCCATGCTTTTATTGTATGTGGGGACAGTCGTGCCAAACATCAACACTGGGAAAATAAAGATTGGCCCGTACGTGAGACGATGGAAGTGGGAAAGCAGAATATCATAAATCCGCCTTTGGTATCACGAGATAAAATTATACTGCCCCCCTTGCACATAAAGCTAGGCCTTATGAAACAATTTGTTAAAGCGCTAGACAAGAATGGGCAATGTTTTTCTTATATTACGAGAAAATTTCCTGGTCTGAGCACAGAAAAGATAAAAGCGGGAATTTTCGACGGCCCACAAATAAGAATATTAATAAAAGATACTGATTTCTTAAGTACAATGAACAATTTGGAACGACTCGCGTGGACATCGTTTGTTGAAGTTACCAAAAACTTTCTCGGAAATCACAAGTCGAGTAACTACTCTGAAATTGTAAATGGTATGCTAGAGAATTTCAAAAACTTAGGATGTAACATGTCCATCAAAGTGCACTACCTTCACAGTCATCTTGACAAATTCCCAGACAATCTTGGATCCTATAGCGAAGAACAAGGGGAGCGGTTTCACCAGGACCTAAAAACTATGGAAGACAGGTACCAAGGCCGATGGGATCGGCATATGATGGCTGACTATTGCTGGGGGATGCAACGTGATAGTCCCACCACACCTCATACTCGAAAGTCGCGAAAAAGAAAGTTTTTATTTAATTAATATTGTAATAAATATTTTTTTTATGTAAATTTGTTTTTTTCTTTACAAGACAAAATCTATAAAACTACACGTAGGATAAATATCTTTTTGCTATTAATGTAATCAGTTTATGGTCTTAAGTCAAAAAAACAATACAGCTTCTTGGCACCAAAACTAGTGTTGACCAGTGTTATGAATGTAAAAGTTTGTGAGGATAGATGGATGAATGGATGGATGTATGGATGGATGTATGGATGGAGGTATGGATGGATGTATGGATGGATGTTTGTTACTCTTTCACGAAAAAATTACCGAACTGATTTCGATGAAATTTGCTATGGAAGTAGTTTAGGCTCTGGATTAAAACATAGGTTACCTTTTATTCCGAAAGAGTATAGAATTCCCGTGGGATATTATATTTACGCGGGAGGAGCCGCCGGAAAAAGTCAGTAAAATATAATCTCTTAAATAGTAACAATGCCATCACTGCCTATCTACTACGAGTACTGACTGATATATCAATATTCAACACAAAGTTCGAAACAGTAAGCATATGCCATACCCAAGATATCAGATAGGATAGGATTTTCTTAAATGTGGTACTGCTACCTGCCACCTCTAACTTCTAGGGCTGGGACTATATGATCCGGAATCAGGCGGGCTCGGGAAAATTCAGAGCATTGAAAATAGAACTCTGTGCTAATACAATAGAGTTGAAAATGTCAAGTGTCGAGTGTGAAAAGACAAATATGACATTGACATTTGACTCGATACTTTTGTATTCTATTTACAGCTCTATTGTAGAAGCGCTGTGTTCTTTTTTTAATTTTGTGAATTTTCCCCGGCCTACCGGATTCCGGACTATAATAATATAGTCCCTGCCTAAGGAGATAACAACAAGGAGAGACTATAATAATATAGTCCCTGCCTAAGGTCAAATGCGGTACGGTAAAACTACGTTCCGCGGACGTATTACCTATGTTTCTGATTCCAATTATTACCTTTTGAGCGTATTTTACATTGGTTTCTATAAGCGTTGCCATCAAATTCAATGAAACTACATTTTATAATTTTGCTTTAAATGCCTCCATATGAATGCATTATTAGCCTAGCTCGCTTTCATGCTTTGAATACGTTACCCCTTAAATCAAAGTATCAGTGTTTCTGTAAATTCTGACCTCGTTTTTCAGCGAATTTGTTATAAACTTCTCTCTTTTGTTTCGAAAACATTCAGAAAAATGTTTAAATTCATCAGTATACTTGGGGATGCTCGACTGTTGTTTTCTAGTGTGCTTCATTTAATTACGCTTTTACGACCCTAAAATCGTTGCTTTTTACACACAAAAACTGAAAACGTAAAGTTGTCGTCAGTCGCGACTCGTGAAGCTTTTTTTCAGAAAACTTCAAACTTTCTATTATACTGGTATTAGGGAAATTAAAAGACCTTCTTCACCGATCAGAAGAAGATCTTCACCGATCGAGCTCACCGATCGATCTTCACCGAGAAACTTACAAACCACTTTGGAGGCCGATTACTGGAAAATGGTCGACTTTGTCATGTATGAAACATTACATTTATTTTAAAAGACCTATTCAACGATACCACACACGGTGGAGTAGAATGAAAAAATATTTTCACCCACTTCATACGTATGTAGAGCCACTAAAATATAAAATTATTATTATTTTATGATATAATACATCCAGTATATTCATAATTAAAGAAGCTAGAAGTGCGGACAGACGGACGGACAGAGCGAATCTATAAGGGTTCCTCGTATATTACGGAACCCTAAAAACATGACGTGAACAAAGTATTTACACGCGGCAGAAGTGAAACTTTACAATCCAAAAATAATCTCATCGTGCCTAAATTGACACCTAGGTAGGTGTCAATTTAGGCATCTAGGTTGAGTAGTTTAGGCGCTACGGTGGAACTAACACACCATAGATAGACTGCCAAAATCATTTCCCTTCCTTTCGAATCAGTCGGGTAACTATTACAATTTTAAAGTATCATTCAAATCACTTTCGATCGTTCCATACCGAAATATGGCAAATGTTTCGGTACAAACTCGGCTTTGGTATTTAACGCCGACATTTTGACACCGATTACCGCTTACAAATCGTTAATCACATAATTAATCACTTGCTATCAGGTGGCTGTCAGCCTCTTGATTAAGCGGCTTTTATTTGAATTATATGTATTATGAAACTAAAAATAAAGAATACAATCAAGATTGTAATGTACAGACCAACATAGTTTGGGCCAGTCCAACACCCAACGTTTTGAGTTTTGACGTTTTTAAATTGTTTAAATTAGGTCTAACTAGTCAAAAACAAAATCCTACTATATTGTAAATGTAAAACTTTGTGAGGATGGATGTTTGCGATTCTTTTTGTAAAAAAATTTCTGAACGGATATTGTATTAACGCGGGCGGAGCCGCAGGCAAAAGCTAGTATAATAATAAAATGGGGGATACAGTTTTATATTGCGTGCACTACAATCCTACTACTATTATAAATTAATGTGAAAATTTGTTAGGATGGATGGATAGATGGATATTTAATGTTTGTTACTCTTTCACGCAAACACTACAGAATGGATTTTGATGAAATTTGGTATGGTAGTAATTTAGACTCTGGAATAACAAATAGGCCACTTTTTATCCCGAAAAAGTATAGTGTTCCCGTGGGATGCTGTATTTACGAGGCCACGGGCAAAAGCTAGTAATATCTTTATTTTTGGCAAGCTTAAGCATCAAAGAATTCATTACGCTAAGTGGGGAGTGGAGATTTGGCAAATCGCGCGGTGGAGAGAAAAGTGCAGTTATTTTAAGTTTAATTTCCTTTTTTTTTCTCACACAGGAAATGTCATTACGCCTTCCCCGGGTTGGGTGTCCCGTGGACATGTGGGCTCTCCCGGCGCTGACGTCGGTGTACCCACTAAAACTATACCTGCGGATTGACATCCGCCGCTATGAAAGGGAGTGTCCCGGATCTGTCTAACACAGGACACTCCCCACGACCGGCCGGTCTTCCTCACGAGGGATCGGACTTCCAAGTAGAATAGGCACTCCGACAATAAGTTTAATTCCCTGCGTATTCACGTACAACGTCTGAATCCCTAACACAGCACGCTTAGCACAGTTATTATCCATAGCGTGTAGGTAGAAGTATTAGTTGCTGCGTACAACCATCGAACAGAAAGCAAGTGGAAGTTTTATATTATGGCACAATTAGTATGGAAGTCGTTGTCGTCAAACTCACACAAATACACCGATAATCATACATCGCACTACACACAAAGAATTCGTTTATATTGTAGTAGACACTAGCATATTTTGTCAGATAGTAAATTTTAAAATATTACATCACCAATGAATAAGGTTTATTTTTTATAATTCGAAAAGTACTTACGACGTTTTGTATTCTAAGTGGAATGAAAATGTGGAATAAATACGCGTAGGCGTTCTTACGCTTAGTCGTGGCACGTGAACCACGCGTACTTCGCACTTCCAATTGTATTCTGTTCTGTGCGCACGACGCACGTATCTATAACATAGCACACTTCACCATTATATGTATGTTTGTATTTCATTGATATTTTAAAGCCACAAATCTCTTAGTCACAGTATAAAGAGGTGACGCGGTGCGGCATATCTGCGGCCCTATTCATACCTGACCTCAATACTACACTAGCCTGAATGCACCACGATTCATACAGGTATTTGAAAGGTTTTATGAGTGTGGTTATTAATGAATCGTCATCGACTACGTCCCCACTGCTGTGACACAGAAGACCACTTTCGCTTAACTATTTTCGATAGTATCCTGTTTCGGTCCACGCGCTGACTCATTCCCGTACGCGTCACTACATGCGCGCGCAAGTGGGACAGCCTGAGCACCCAAACAAGATTTAACGGATAATATTTACGAGAATTGCCCCCCTGGACACAGCCCAGCCTACAAAGATAGTGATTGACAGACTACTCGGTCAATCAAAAGTTTTCCCAGACACGAACACTCTGTTTTCCTCATGATGTTTTCCTTCACCATTTGAGCATCCGTAAAATGTAATGTAATAACTACACAACTCATGTCGAACTTACGCCCGCCCCCTCGAGTGCAACTGAAGACGTCTACCCACTTGGCCAAGAGCATTCCGTAATAATGACAGTAAAACGGACATAGCTTTCAAAAATTTGTAATAATTTAAAACTCTGAATTTAAGCGATTTACACACGCGCCGCAACTCCCGCGGCGCTGGCGGTTCCATAAAAATCCGCCGCTGCGGCGCGTGTGTAAGCGTACTATTAATAATCATAGTACAGTGAAAACAACGAACCAGTTACTACGTAAGTATATTATTAGGTCTACCTATGAAATTGCCGTTTTGTATGAAAAAATTTAAACGATTTTTTTTCATGTATTTTTTATTTCTATTAATCGAAGTAATCACCCATGCAATCAATGCATCTTTGTCAACGCAGTGGCAGTTTATTGATGCCCTTCTTAAAGAAATCAGCTGGACGGGAGGCAACAAATTCATCAAAGGCATTTTGTACTGCCTCTCGGGTATTGAATTTTTTCCCGCCAAGAAGTTATCCAAATTCTGGAAAAAGTAGTAGTCGGTAGGCGCAAGGTCTGGTGAGTAGGGTGGATGACGGAGAGCTTCCAACCCCAGTTCTTGCAACTTGGAGACCGTCTGCTGTGCAGTATGAGGTCTCGCGCGTTGTCGTGCAGGAGCAGCGGAGACGAGCGATTGACCAATGCTGGTTGGAGATGTGCCAGCTTCTCCGTCATTGTGTTCAGTTCTCACAGTACACATCTGCAGTAATACTCACTTCGTTTGGTAAGAAGCTGTGATGAATCACACCGGCGCTAGACCACCCAACAGTGACCATCACTTTTCTAGGGGTAAGTTTTCGTTTAGGGCATTGTTTAGGTGCTGAACCAGGATCCAACCAACTTGCTGAGTGCTTGCGGCTATCAAACAGAATCCATTAAACATCGCAGGTAACAATGCGGTTCAAAATTCCTTCATTTGTGTGTCTGTTGAGCAGTTCAAGGCACGTCTCGACGCGTAATTCGCGCTGGCGATCATTGAGTTCGTGGGGCACCCATTTGTTAAGCTTTTTTACATTGCCAATTTGACGCAAATGGACCAATATTGTTTTGGCGCGAAAGCTGCTTCTAATTCACCCGTAGATTGTGTATCATCAGCTTCCACAATCGCCTTTAATTCATCAATGTCGACCAAAGTCTTCGGACGACCGCGAGGTTCATTTTTGAGGTCAAAATTTCCAGAACGGAAGCGAGCAAACCAATAACAGGTGGTGCGTTGGTTTGTAGTGTTAGCTCCGTAAACGTCGTTGATGTTGCGTGCCGCTTGTGCCGCGTTGCTGCCACGACGGTACTCATATTCCATAATTACTCGAATTTTTAACGTATCCATGATGACGAAAAAGATTGAAATATGATGAAAATATAACACTAATCAATAAACAAATGACTACTTTTGGAAAAAGAATTCCATGTTTTTAAAATAAAATTAATTTGAAATTAGAATTCTTAGCCAAACAAACATTATTTTGATTTGAAATGGCCAGTACTGCTGAAAGGCAATTTCATAGGTAAAGACCTATTATATTATTTACTTTGTGTCAGTTAGGTATAACGTAATGAAGTGGTAAAATAATATTATAGTTTTAATGACAGTTATAACGAATATGAACGCCTATTTAGACCATATTTGTCGGACTTTTCAATGTTATTGTAACAGATTTTTCACTGTACTTCTAAAGCCTTTATATTATAATATTGTCGTTCATATCCTGACTGCAACATTAACCTTATGTGTGATAGTGTTACACATAGGCATTTACGAATTACAGATGATTATTACCGTCGTAAACATTTACGAGTTTGTTCCGACACGTCTCGATTATTTACACAAAACAATGTTTCGGCACTGACACGGATGTTTCTTGTGATAACAATAGACATACAATATACATACATGCGAGATGCGTCGTACATATTATAGCCTCTATTTGCGAAGTGCGAATCAACCCGACCTAAGTGATAAATGGATATTACTCTATTCGCATTCCACCAAAATCCAAATGCCAATAGGTTTGTCGAAGAAATCTGTGGCTGACCAATCAGCGGGCGGGGTTGGATGTCTACGCGTTATAGTGCTAGGGGGCTATATTTAATACTTTTATAGTGCACATATATTGAATTTTTTTACGTGTAACATCTTTCCTCTCGTTTTCTTGCAATTTGTGGGAGTGATTTCGTGAAATGGGACGGAAGTGTGTAACAGGTAGTCGCGGAAGCGCACACGCGGAGATTTGATTTGACAAATGAGCGCGCGGTGGCAGCACAGAATAAAAATACTTACGTACTGAGGAACACCTTTCATAGAACGATCCAAATTTTGTCAGGGTTGTCACAGAAGATGGGGGTAAATTAAACTAAGTCTAGCATCAGTATACGGTCATTGAGAAAGTCTAATTTGTACACTTCTAAAAACTTACTAACTTAAAAAACTTTATTAGCACATCTCAGTAGGCACAACATCAAAAATATTGACAGGACAAACTTAGCGCTTGCTAAAAATTTAATAACAATTTATATTCTTAACATAATATATAACGTATACATTAATTATTATCCTTAGTATTCAATATTGTATGAACTTTTATTATTTTATATATTATTTAATTTTCCTTCATCGTTTGAAAAATATTCTTCTAAGGCATAAAAGCATTTTTTTAATAAGTTTATTTAAAATTTTCTATTAAATGTTAATAATTTTGTTTCTTTTTATGGTTCTCTAATACTCAAGGAACCCTTATAGTTTCGCTCTGTACGTCCGTCTGTCTGTCTGTCCGTGCCTCTAGCTTTTGTAATTATGAATATTATAAAAGGATAAAATTCGGTATAGTTAAAGACTGTGTGTAGATCTCAATTTTGGCATCATAAAATAATAATAATTTTACATTTTATGGGTGGATATCCATACATGTGAAGTGGGGATGAAAAAAATTATTTCATTCTACCCTATTGTGTGGGGTATCGTTGAAAAGGTTTTTAAAATAAAAGCGAGGTTTCATACATGACTTTTTACAAATTCATCAATTTTCGAGTACTCAGGCTCCAAAGTGGTTTATACGTTAGTCCCCTCCCCTCGCATTGCTAAACTATATATATATATATATATATATATATATATATATATATATATATATATATATATATATATATATATATAGTTTTTGTTTTATTGTCATTTATTTCTAGATTATAATCCTGAAGCCAATCTGTTATTGATTTCAGTGTGCCTAGTAATCTTGAAGGATTTTCGACACTATTGCCGTGTACGCGATAGGAGTTTTGTGCACACGTTGTATACTTGTAGTAGTGCAATCTAGTGTACGCGATAGGAGTTTTGTGCACACGTCGTATGCTTGTAGTAGTGTAATCTAGTGTACGCGATAGGAGTTTTGTGCACACGTCGTATGCTTGTAGTAGTGCAATCTAGTGTACGCGATAGGAGTTTTGTGCACACGTCGTATGCTTGTAGTAGTGCAATCTAGTGTACGCGATAGGAGTTTTGTGCACACGTCGTATGCTTGTAGTAGTGCAATCTAGTGTACGCGATAGGAGTTTTGTGTACACGCCGTATGCTTGTGGTAGTGCAATCTAGTGTACGCGATAGGAGTTTTGTGTACACGCCGTATGCTTGTGGTAGTGCAATCTAATCGAAAGTTAAGTATGTAGGTGTTTATCTAGACCTTACTTACTTTAATCTGTGGTGATAGAGTTGGCCGTCGGATTCGAATAAAATATTTCGATATTTAGCCTTTTTTAATTTTGACGTTCATTTCCGTCACTGGCTCAATGCTTAATGGAAAAGTTTCCGTATTTTTATCATATTAGAAAATCGTAACTGTACTTGTTTTTTGAAATATTTTCATAAAATGTCACACATCACATGCGAATACTGTAAGGCTCGCTCGTTTTTTTATTGTCATATAATACACCTATTTACTAAACATCCATGACCCAGGAACACAGATTTTTTTGTTTCCTCTTCGGAATTCGAACCTGCGACCTTCGGCTTGAGCACTAAGTGGTTAGCGACCACTGAGCCACAGAGGTCGTCATATGCTTACACATTGTCTTACGAGGGTAGTTACTTTAGGTACACAATCGTGTATGACTTTAAACAATAATACTCGTAATAAACTCTATACCGATTATTTATAAAAATACCACCGCGGTGACTCTAAATCATGTTGCTGTCTCTTTCTGTCAAGTGGCTTTTCCAACGTATCAGACAAAGACAACAACATCTTAGCGTATCTGTGGTGAAAATATCTACTTTTTATTATTAACGGGGGGAAATGTTTTTTGGCGTAGTTATACAGTTCAAATACATATTTGAACATTTGATGTGAAAAGTACCTATCTCTTCTGATCAGAAGTCCTATGTAGTCCTCGTTACACAACATGATAGATGTTTAAATTGTATAGTAAATCAGGTTCCACACTACGTCATAATAAATGGACTCTACTCGTAAATAGAAAAATTGAGAACTTTTGTTGTGATTAATATCTTCCATTCATAATTATGGCACATATTAATGAAAGAGGAACAGATAAACAGTTACATAGTTAGCTTTCGATTTGATGTTACATGGAATAGTTGTGGGCCGTTGAAGGGGACGACAAGATTTTAAAATTTGGACCAGTTTGGATCGTTCTATCAAAGTGTTACTCTGTACGTAAGTATTTGTATTTTCTACTCTGTAATGGCTTATGATTTTTACCCCAATTTACGTATTATTTAATGACAATTATATGTCTGTTTAACAATAAAAGTATGTTAAATCGACTCGACTATATTTATTTGACTAGCGGCTTGGCACAAATAGAATGCTTTTAAAATGTTTGCACCAACTTGGCATTCCATATCCGGATGAAATACAACCGACTCACGTTTCAATTTTCTCAGCCATTGATACTTTGCGGATTTCAGCGAAGTTTGAATTGAAGTGTTATAATATATAGGTGTCGAAAATAGTAAACTAAGGTAGGCACTTTGTGTATCTACACTTAATTAGGGTTCCGTACCCAAATGGTAGAAACGGGACCCTATTACTGAGACTCCCCTGTCCGTCCGTCTGTCCGTCTGTTTCTGAATCTCATGAACCGTAATAGCTAGACAGTTGAAATTTTCACAGATAGTTGTATGTATTTCTGTTGCCGCTATAACAACAAATACTAAAACAAAATAAAATATATATTTATGTTGGACTCCTAAACAGCCAACGTGTTTTTTGCCGTCTTATACGGAAACCTTCGTGCACGATTCCGATTCACACTGAGCCAGATTTTTTAAATTTGTTTACATTTTCATTTTTTAGTTTACGCACAACACGTCTTTTCAACATGGATTTATATTTACGCTTTTGGGGGAGTGAGCAAACTGTGGTTATATTGAAATTGTTAGTGGCGATTCAGATCCAATTGATTCTGCATTATGAACTTTTTTGTCCTTAAGTTCGGGGGTGTGTAAAAGAAAATTTATTAACGCACCTAAAAGTTTTTAAATTTTACAATAACTGTAATATATAGCGAAAAATCAAATTGTGTATAGGAAAAATGATATCAGTTAGAGTTCAGTGAAAGCTGTTTTATATAGAAGCAATATATGGTTCCCTGTGCGCGAGAGCTAGAATATATTATTGTAATAAATTTTACAGTGTATTACCATGAAGTCCACACATAAATCTTACTATTGTATAACAATATTATACGCGTCGCCGTGAACTTCATAAATATCTTTACATAGTGCAATATGGTAACGCTTCTCGCTTCTATTAACGATCTCTAAGCGTCAGCTCACAATGAGACGCGATGCGGTGCAGAATTTTTAAGGTAGCTATTAAAAATTGAACTTTATTTACTACACAAGAAGATATACGTTTCATTGTAAGAGTTAGAGCCATAGCAAACGGCGTATTTTAAGCGCGCAGAGGATGCGCATACGAGCTCTTACACACGAGCGGCATGTTTCCAACGGCAGAGGTAACTGCAGCCGTCGACGCGTGTCGGCGGCAACCGTCGACGCGTCGACTGCGGCAGTCGACCTATAGCGACACTTTCAGTTGTAGTTTGCCGCGTCCGCCATTTTGTCAGTTGACTGCAAATAGTTCAAGAGTGCGCACGCGTCGCAAATTTGTAAAATGAGTTCTACTTACGAAATTGATAATGAATTGCTAATTATGGCAGTAAAGAAAAATGCTTGTATTTGGAATTATAAATTGAAAGATTATAGTAAAACAATAAAAACAATAAAACACAGAGCATGGATGGCGGTTTGTTAAGAAGTTGTAAATGATTTTAATAATAAATCCACAAATGAAAAAAACGCCATTGGTAAGTGTATTATTCATTTTAATGCATTATAAAAATGATAACATATTTTTATAGGTCAAAAAATATGTAGGTACCTAGGTACTTTATTGTTTCATATGCAGTTTAACTGCCATGAGAGACTACCTTCAGTACGAGTACAAAAATAATTTGCGAATTTGTCTCTTATTGTTAAACCCGATAACGATTCATCTATCCGGAATCGTAGATACATTTTCCAAACCATTGAAAAGGTACGTCCCTGTCAGGTACGAAATTGTGCAATATGCAACACGCTTTAACAACATCCTTAGAAAACTGCAAAGATAAGTTCATTGGGGTATGGAAAATTCGCCACTTATTGGTCAGAATACCGAATGAGCATTCTACATATCTCCTTGCACGTGTTAAGCGATAATTGAAAATCCTCATATTTTCTGTTAATTTTTTGCCTGGATAAGGACGTAACAAATTTTGTGACAAACTGAACGCTTCGTCTCCAACAAACACAAAAGGCAAAGCAATTCCATCACTTGTAATCGGTGTAGGTTTTGGATGTTTAGTGAGTTTTCTTGTAGTTTTGTATAAAAAATTGATTCCTCAAAAATAGTTGAATCCGAATGCCGTCCGTAACAACCTTTATCACAAAAGATAAATTTATAGTCACTGTCGCAGATAGCTAGTAGAATAATCGAAAAATAATTCTTATAATTGTAATGGGATGAGCCACTATTTTTCGGTTTGAATATTCTAATATGTTTTCCATCAACTGCGCCAATGCAGTTAGGAAATTGAGCGCGTTTTTCAAATTTATCAGCAATACTTTTCCAAGTTTCTTCCGTTACGTTCTGAGGCAAATTGTCGTCTCGCATATTTATCCAGATTTGTTGGCAGACATCCTTTATTATTTTACTAATAGTGGAAATTCCGCATCGGTATGCATACATATGCAGATCTTCAAACGAACAACCAGTTGCTAAATATTTGGAAATATAAAAAAGTGTAATTAAGTATAGTTTTTTTTTTTCCAGGAGTAGATGTTCAGTCAAAATGGAAAACATTGAGAGATGGTTTCTCTTGATACTGTAGGAACTTAAAGAAAAAAAGCGGATCTGCAGCGTTCACACCAAAACAATATACGTACTATGACCAATTACTATTTCTAAAAGATGTGACCGAAGATAGAGGTCAGAACGTTTCAAACTTTGACTCTTAGCAGACGTGTCCTCCACTAACAGTTCAATCAACAGAAGAAGATAGTGTTCAAAAAAGACCACGAAAGCGACAAACTGACAGCGATGGTGTTTTGATCGAAACATTAACCATGCGATTAAACGATAAACTACAAAAAGCTGAGAGACCACCTTCACCTCCTCCTGATGAAGACAAGTTATTTCTGTTGTCATTACTAAGTGATTTCAAAAAAATACCAGACGATTGGAAATTGGACGCCGAAGGTGAAATTGTCCAAGTTATTAAGAATTACAGGGTGATGCAAAACTACAGGTCAATTTCAACGCCTTCAACGAGTCAATCTTCTTATTATTACATGGGATACACAACCTCCTCTGGAAGAAATCCTGTAAGACCGGAAAGTCAACTCGCATCTAATGATAGCTTGTCATCTCAGGATTCTGGTGCAAATACGGATAACTATAACGGATCTCTTCTCAGAATAATTTTTTTTAATGAATGATTCAGATGGTGACTGCTTTAGATTTAGGGTATACTTGATTGTTTTGATATTATTTATTGTTAACGATAATTTATTCTAAAAACATGTTTCAAGTGAAAACGAAAGGCAAAATCTCCTCGCTTGTGACTTGAACCCACGACCTATCACGGTTAGGTAATAAGCCCACTGAGCTACCGTGGTTCAGTTGGCAGAGCAATGAGACACCCGTACCTAACCCGAGGGTCATGGGTTCAAGTCCCGCCCATGAAGACTTTTTCCTTTCCTTTTTATTTTAAATTCCTTGTATGTTTTGTTTGTTTCGCTTTGTTGCCAAAAAATAATAATATTATGTTAGTAAAAATATGTGTTAGAAAACATTGCTTGGTTTTCTACAATTACATTACACTATTTTTATTAAAATATAAGTAACTAATAATAATTATTGTTGCTATTTAATAAATAAGAATTTCACCTACTACCTGTAGGTGAAATTCTTTTTATTTGAAATTGTAAGCTTTGTGTAATAAATAGAAAATGGTGCCAAATTATGTTGGCCTCATTAAAGGAATGATCTAAAATCTAAATTAAATTTTTATTAAATTTAAAAACTTACCTCAATGTCATAGCGAGTCTTTGCTCAGCTGAAATGCTGTTCCGCATTATGGTATCTTGGCGAGAAATTGAACTTGTTAAAATAGCCGTTAGCTCATCAAAAGAAGCAATGGACATTCGAAAATAATAGAAAAACTTTTGCTCGTTTCTTCGTAACAGTGGATAGAGAGTAAAAAATCTGCCCCTCTTGATCTCTATTGATTAATATTTCTTGAACCCACAATTAACGTGTTTTTATTTTTCGTTTCCGTCGGCGTCGACGAAGTAAAAGCAATAACAGTGTTTCTTCTTCGGAATCCATTTTACAACTGACTCCTATACTAAGAGAGCAGACGATGGCTGCCGCTGATCTACAAAGTTGAAATGTCGACGGCTGCCGTCGACGCGTCGACGGTTGCCGCCGACGCGCGTCGACGGCTGCAGTTACCTCTGCCGTTGGGAACATGCCGCTCGTGTGTAAGAGCTCGACGCCCGAATACGCGCTTCAAACGCAATCGGAATGAACTTCCATATAAAATAATCAGAATCTACGGTATCGTGAGCGCGCGATCCTAAAACGCGCGTCCTCATAGCGTTTAAAAAACGCCGTGTACTTAGGCCCTTAGAATTTCAAGCTGCGCAGCGTCGCTCTTGCAATGTCTATGTGTAGCCCTACACCATACTGTATATTGCCCAATCGGCATGACGCTAGCTGGATCAATTAGAACTGACCGTGTATAGGCGTGGATTGATATGACAGCTTGTCTTGTTTATGTCAATATGGAACTCATCCAATCGGTAGCGTCATACCGATTGGACGTTGGCACAGGTGCGACACTCTCTACAAATGACAGCTCAAGCATCGGCGAATGTCAGCCATGTGACATGTTGACGTAAGCCGTTTAAACATCACTTCAGACTAATCTATCATAAATATTATAAAAATAGGTGTTTCCCACGGCTCCGCCGGCGTAAATTTAGTATCTAGTATCCCACGGGAAAACTGTACTTTTTCAGGATACAAAGTGGCCTAAGTTTTAATCCAGAGCCTAAACTACTACCATACCAAATTTCATCGGAATCCGTTCATTAGTTTTTGCGTGAAAGAGTAACAAATATTCATTCATCCATCCATCCGTCCATCTATCGTCACAAACTTTCATTTGTGATCTCAACATTTATAATATTAGAAGAATATATTGTCAATTATCTCAAAGCACGAAACGACCAGCGGCCGGCTCCGTGAACGATAGTCCTGGCTGGAAAAAACTCACGCCCCGCGCGCCGCGCACACCCCCGGCATCCATCCATCCATCTGGCTACGCACACATAGCTGCGAGCTGTCAATCGCGTAAGTCTATCGCATGGTGGTTCTTTACGTCAGTGATTTATTATATTCCTTGACGATAGACAGTTTGATCTATGGCTACTAAGAAATCGGTAGCGCGTGTCGGGCCAATCAGCGGGCAGATTCAGACTCTCCTAATAGCGCGACTTTTCTCGAAATTTTCTACGCATAATTGTGCTAGAGGAGTTTGGGTTTAAGGTTTTTCGGCTTGTTTACATTGAAAGGTTTCCAAATTTAACTACATATATATTAACAAGTAGTACATGTTGTATGCAGCTAACGTTACTGGTACCACCTACAACTCAGTTTGCCGAACGTGCCCAGCTGGAGGTAAACGAGGTAACCTACAAACTGTAAGGTGAAATTCGTGCAAAACGGGCATAATGTAACATAACATTATACCGGTGGTTTTTCAGTCAGGGTCCAAACTTTCAGGGGTGACTATACTCTTGGATATAGGCAACTTCTACTATGGGATTAACTTTCCTACTTGAAAAAAAAACAGCTGTTTCCTACAAATGGCTACGGCATAGATATATCTATCTATGCCGCATTTTGTAGGAAATAGCTGATTTTTTTTGCGTGAAGCGAAAACTTCTGGCCCCTTTTTATGAAAACTATGCAAATAGAGGTATATGAAATTTGGCACAGTTAAAGTTTAAGTAGAGGAAGGTGTGCAGAAATCTAATATATTTTTTATACAATGCTTAGAAATACATAAAATTAGTAAAAACAAAGTTACACACAGTACCTTAGATTGGTGACTGACACTACCATGCGTTTGTATAATATCAGTAGACCGTCATAGTTTGACAATTTGTTTAATTTGACATAATTGTCAATCTTTCTTTCATGTAATGGACATTACCGCAGTGTCGGCAAACAATCGGAATTTCCTTCTCAAAATATGAATTTTCCAATAAATGCTCTCACATTCGCAGCGGAGACAGACTACAAAATGAAGCTCATGTGTTATATGAGCTGAAAGCTTCTCACCTTTTTCCAACTCGAAAGCTCAAATACGCGATAGCTTTTTTAAATTCATTTTGGGTAATGTTAAAACTCGGCTTTGAAGTTTTTTGGCTCTCTGCTTGCCTGTATTTGTGTTGGAAAATGTCTGTTAAAAATACATTCTGTGTTGCCAGGTTGTGAACAAATAATAGGTTAGTGGTTTAAACCATTGTTAACAATAAACATGAGACAATCATGAGACACTCATTTACGGCCCGTTTCAATAACCTATCTACCAATAACTATTTGTTAGAAACGTCAAATTTGTATCGCAAAAAACCCGGCAAATGATTGAATGACGACGTTTTTAACAAATAGTTATTGCTAGATAGGTTATTGAAACCGGTCATTAATCTCCTCGTTCGCATTGCGCATCTTACTAGTAATTTCTATATTATTATTATTTTTTGTCAAACAATTAAACACATAAAACCAAAGATTTCAAAACTCAAGATAGGCAATGACGTACATTTGACAGAACAAATCTTTATAGAATAAAAAGTTATGTCATATTGTTTTCACCATACTTCAAATGTCAAAATGGCCCCAAAAATATCAAAATTGGGACCATTTAACTGGATACACTTTTTGCCTCAACATGCCTCGTCTATAATATATACGTCTATGCATAAAACATATTTTTTATTGTGCATGCGTTATCCCTAAGCACAGATACCTACTAAATATAAATATAAAGTATGTAACAGTAAAAAGTAATATAAAAGTTACCCTAAAAGCCTGTTTCACAATAGGCATGTTGCCTAAAAAGTTTTTTTTCGTCTATTCGATGATAGACACATGTTAGTAAACAATCTAGAACCCGTTTTCCTATATCTTAAGAAATAACGAAGATACAAACAATTTAAATTTACAATATGAAAGAGTGCGATATATCGGCCTGTGACGTCACGAGTTGCACCCGCCATACATTTGTCATTACAAAATGTATCGCGGTAGCAGCTTGGGACGTAACATATCGTTTTGCGAGAAAGAGATGGGCAATATTATTATATATGCTTATAATTTTTAATCGCGTCAATCTAAATACCTATTTCTTTTAGATTTATGCATCTTTAATCGACAATTTTAAAATTTTATTTATAGAAATGTGACATTCCATACTAGGCAACATCCCTATCTTCAAATTATACAATACAAGCGAACAATAGCTTATTCGGAAGTTTAGTCGCTGCTCACTTTATATAATAATAATAATAATAATTTTATTTCAGGTAACAACAGACCCATATTCATAACAAATTAAGATAATAATGTCACATTAGATTTAGAATGACAAACAAATTTTTAGGTATTAATTATATTGTTAGTATTTATACTGATTTTATCACTAGTATTTTCTTATATTCATAATGAGTTATAATATATACTTATTACTCCTAATATATAACTAATTACTCCTGCGCGTCGTGTGCACGCGCTGCAGCAGTGGTTAATGTACGGGTTGTCAGGGCGTTCACCGAGCGCAGCCAACATGCTGTTGGCGCTTCCCCGCATGCGCCGAACCCAGGATGACGTTCGCTTGCGCATCGTGGCAAAGAAACAGTCCACTCGTGCGCACGCGGACATTGACGACGCACTGCACCAGCGGGGAAGCCCCACCAGCATCCTAAACGCGTTATTGTACTGGACGCGAAGAGCGTTGTATTCCCTTTGCATATAGGCTGCCCACAGGCTGCACGAGTAGAAGGATGTACAAAAAGCTCTAAACAGTGTCATTTTAACTTCTAATGAACATCGTGCAAACCTCCGAACCACCATATTCGCTCTGACCGACAGCGCCCTCCGCTCCCTTTCGAAATCAGCGTCGTCCTTCAGGGTGGCTGTCACAATATGTCCGAGGTATTTAAACTCTTCAACCCTAGCTAAAGGAGCACCATAAATATAGAGCGACAGAGACAAAACATGCAAATAAGCTATCTGACACTTAGCAGTAGATTGTGAAACAGGCCCTTATCAACAAGTAAACACTAACACTAAACTGTACTCATATAGGTATATGCCTATTGACAAAAAACCATAAGTTCTTCCAAACCTCATAATCCAGCCAACTTGTTGTTTTTATATGGCATATTTAATCACAGATAAACTATATTATGAACACTGTGGCCGAATATTTTTGGCGCCATATTGAAAAGCTGATTTCACAAACATGTTTTTTATTCGTTCATTCGTTCACATGTTTTTCATTCATTCGTTCGTTAAAATGAACCCATACAGATGTGTCCGCTTAACGTCAGAATTCTGTGTATATTATTTCCATTCCCTGCGTTTTGACGTCACGTTGCGGTTGGCTGCCTAAACGTCAGCAACCAAATAATTTGTTTAATGAGGGTGTGGGGTTTATTTTATGTTGGAGAGATAAATGAAATGTTTAGTCCCGATAGTATTACATTTTCTTTTCACTAATTACGTACATACAACGTTTAGCTTAATATACCATTTAGATCGGAGGTTAGGACGAGACTGGCTACTTAACATTGGAAATATAATATTGAAACGACTTGGAACCAAGAGTGCAAGCATGCACTTTTGTGTGGTCCCTACAAGGGTTTTTTGACACGACAAGGACCGTCGGGCTACCAAGCGCCGCCTGGTGACTGAAGAATAATCAAAAATTCTTATTTACCGTTTTTGATACCACTTACGCCACCAGATGACGCTTTGTGTGCGTTGGGTCTGCCTCCTAACGGCAGAAAAAATATCAAACACCCTCATTAACACAAATTTATTAACGAATGAAAATTTTAAATGAAACTTCTCATTTAATATTTGGCGTTACGGAAATATGCTATAATAGGCTTCATTTAGTGAACTGTCGACACACAGCTCAATCACTTAAACTTTAAAGGATCTAATATACACGCAGATGAAGCAAAAGACGCCAGGAAAGGATTTTCCGAAAGGGGATAAAATTGGGTGGTCAAAAGTTTGAGTGGTTAAAACGAATTTGCCAACGCAAAAACATGGACAAAATCTAGCTCTACAAATATAGCCTTTACATAATGAAGTTACGAAAACTTCTTACCCCTTTTTACGAAAATTATACAAACAGAGAAATATGAAATTTGACACAGTTAAAGTCTATGTTGAGGATGGTGTGCAGACAGCTAATATAAAAAAAAACAGAAGCTACGTACGTACACTTAAGTACACTAAAGTACACGTAAGTACACTTACACAACTCTCCGTTTGTATAATAACAGTAGGTGTTTTGGTTTAACACAATTGTCAATCATCCCTCAGAACTATAGCATAGAGACCCGGATATTCAGAAAGGTATATTCGAATTTTAACGAAGGCAACTTGGCTACAGGCCCTTATCCCACTTGAAAAACACTTATAACACTTATTTAAAATTTCAAATTTGGATCGTTTAGAATCGTTCTATGAAAGCTGATTCTCTGTAAGTAAGTACATATATATTTTTTCTACTCTGTAATATTATGCAGCAAAAAAAGTATCGAACGTTCGAGAACTTATGAGAAGTACCGACACAATGACACTCGAGCTGTATTGTGCCAACCGACAGAATGCAACCAGTGGCGAACTGCTACTCAAGTGTTTTGACTGCCACTTTATTATACATTTTGCAAAGTGAGTTTAAAAACGCTACAGCAGAACTTTCGAAGGTTGTGTAGTAAGGAATATTGAATAAATTATTAACTATATTTTTTAAAAAACTTTAACCCGATTACAATCAGTAGCTTAAGCGCTACGGTGGAACAAACATAGATACATACATACATAGACTGCCAAAATCCTTTTCCTTCCTTTTGGCTTCGCCGAAGTCAGATAAAAAAATATAATACTATGATAATGAAATTTGTATGCCTCACACGGGTTAGAATAAGTTGTACCTCCTATATTAAAAAATTTAACTTCAGTTCATAATATGTAGGTACTCATCCTGCATATAAATAATTTGATTTGATTTAATTTGAATAGCTATTGGTTAGATCGAAAACTTAGATCGCACAGAAATCGCGCACGAAAACTGTACATTTTGGACGAATAAAAGTAGCCCACGTCCTTCTACAGTATCTTATCTATCCGTGTATCCACAAAAATCCATTTTGTAGTTTAGGCGTGATTGCGTAACAAACATAAAATATGTCACTGTATTTCTTTATTGCACAGTAAATAGTATGATTGAATAGGTAGAAATTTGTTTTTTGATAATACATCTTCACTACGAGTAGATTGCAGTAGATAAAAATTAAACATACAAACACGATCGCCTCGTTCGGTGCGTGAGAAATTAATAAGAGTGAACATTTGGATATTATCCAATTCTGTTGCTCCATACTCGCCTGTAGTCAGGACGTATTGGAATTGGCGATGCAGTGTTGAACGAGCTCGGTATGGTTAGCAACATATTCGTTGCAGATATACACAATAGAAATAATATTTTTAACATAAATCACAGTACATTCAATCATAAATCGAATAACTAAAATTTTTATAAAAAAACTATAACCCGACTACGCAAATTATATGACTATGTTACCCGGGTTATTATCTATTGACATCACACTCAATAAAATCGGACCAGAAGTTTAGGCGCTACGGTTGAACAAACATACGTAGGTACATAGACTGCCAAAGTCATTACCCTTCGTTTTGGCTTCGTCTTAGTCGGGTAAAAAGTGTATCTTCATTGACCACTTACGACTCCACTAGAGTTTCACAGACAGGAGGAAAAGTCTGCAACCCACCACGAGAAACGATTACTGCTTTTGATTTTTGTTTTTCGTTTACTTGTGCTTTTAACGTTTTATTTTATCACAAATTAGAATTCAATGACTCGTATAGGAAGAAATTAGAACAAACTCAATATAGACGTTAACTGTTTTGCAGCCAGTACAAATTTTCAATAAAGTTTGGCGGGTTTAATGTGGCTAATTATTGAGTCCAATCAATTTTCGACCAATTCTATTCGGTCGATCAGAGTCTTAAGCGCACAGTACTTATAGTGTATTCGTGTTAAAAAGACAGTAAATGTTAATGATTCACATAATATGTCAAAATGGCTTACTGTAGTGAGGGTTTTTAAATTCGTGACATCTGACAGCTTTTTGATACAAGGGCCATCGTGCTACCAAGCGCCGCCTGGTGACTGAAAAAGAATCGAAAATTCTTATTGACCGTTTTAATACCACTAACGTCACCAGATGACGCTTTGTGTGAGTTGAGTCTGCCCCCTAACGGCAGAAAGTCAAAAACTCTCATTGGCGGATTATGCGCCATTGGCCAATTTTGATATTCACAGACAAGTTATTCACAGACAAAAGGTAGCCTTCTCCTTTATGAGGTCGAAATCGCTCGAAACGTCACTGTTACTCGACATTTAGAAAATTAGAATGCTTTCTAATTTAGGCATAATTGATTGAGGAGCAAAATGACAATGATAATAATAACGTCTTAACGCAAATTATCTGCTTACATAAATTGTACACCTAGACCTTCCTAAGGAACCACTCTGTCGATAGATGAAAACTGCATGAAAATGCAATCTGTAGTTTTTAAGATTATCGCGAGTATACAGACAGACGCTGTGGGGGACTTTAATTTATGATATTTAGAGATAAATCGGGCAATACAAAATGGGGGACGTGGTTCCTGAAACCCTATTCTCATAATTACAGTTTCATTTTATTTTTATTGAATTATTGATATCAAATTGAATTATTGAATTATTGATGACATTGATTTTTGAAGTTGAAGAAGAATTATGGATCATCTTGATATCTTACGCTGATTTTTAAAGTTTGGACCAATCAAAATGGGTATCACATTTGAATACCATTTTGCCGTTTTAACATATCGGAATTCGGGATTTTAAGTAATTGTATTAACAATTGGCAGTTTTTCAAGGATTCGGGATTTCGGGATTTTCAGTGATTGTATTAACAATTACTTAAAATCCCGAATTCCGTTATTTTAAAACGGTAAAATGGTATTCAAATGTGAAACCCATTTTGATTGGTCCAAACTTGGTAATCAAATCCTGCAATAATTTGCAGGATTTGATTAGCTATATTTTTCATAGACATTCATATCATTTTCATTGTCTTCATATTGTTGTGAGCTTGCCATCTTGATTCATGCATCATACAGCAGACATTTATTAACTATACTTTTATTAAGTGTCACATTATACATATGAGAGATGCTTAACACAGATGTATGTCTACAATCTACACTATACATAGCCTTTTGGCTAACTAAATTATCTCGATAGGCTTTGCATGTGACATCTGTCAAAAAACATTGACATTATCTACTTTTTATAACTATTTTATTATGTAACAGTATCTTTGGGCTCTTACAGACGAGCGATGTGAGTGCGAGCGCTCGCGACTGCGGTCGCCGTTCGTGATTCCACGAACTATCGTAGCCGGCCAACGTGCCTTATTGGTAGACAACAACAGAGATTTCGCGTAGAATCATGACATAGAACACTGGTTTTACGAATACTATCCCACTACGGGATGGATGGATGCGTGGATGGTTTGGTGGATGTTTGTTACTCTTTCACGCAAAAACGATTGAACTGATTTGTTATGGTAGTAGTTTAGGCTCTGCATTAGTACTGTGTTCTCGTGGGATACTGCATTTATGGGGGCGGAGCCACTAGTAAAAGTTAGTTGAGCATATGAAACTTTCTGTCAATTTTGAAGGAATAAAACGTAGCGTATTTTATGTTAAGCCGGGCTCAAAACTTGTTCAGTACGCTAGTTTTTCCGTGTAAGAGTAACAAACATAGCTACTGTATTCTGTAAGGGCATAACAGTTTCGCGCCTCGCAATCTCTTTATTTATTACCAAACACCTTGGAACACTGCCAACTGATTCCGTAACGTCGGATTAGAAAAAGGACATTGGGATTATACTGCGGCGGGCCAATTACCGCTAAAATCCTGAATCGCGCTATCGAAGATTCCACGGTTCGGCGCTATCAGGGTGAATTTTTCAAGTATATAATTATTAATTAGTATAAGTAGAATGGTAGGCAAAATTAAAAACTATAAGGAATAGCGAAAATGCTTAAAGGAGCGCGATTTAAAAAAAAATCTTGGAAAGTCATGATACACGGAAAACTTAAGGAACTTAAGGAACGGCGACCAATGATAAAATTAGGTTAGATGCAAGTGTAATTTCATCTGGATTACAGCGACACAGGCATATCTGCAGGAGGTGGGGTAAATACTGAGATATTTTAACTCATTTTAACGAATATTCATATAAAATATTATTAATAATTTATTTAATATGTCCACTTCTCCATGAACCTGGAAAATGAAATGCGAATGAAAATTGTACAGTCTAATAGTATTTTGGTTTGTGGTCGCGACTTTTTTAAGAAGCGAGTAAAAAACTACCGATGTCTTTCAACGTTTTTATTTATTTATCTATACTGAGTACTGAGTACTACTTACAATCTGTGTAATCATCTGGTTTGTTTTACTTTAACGGTTCATAAATATTTGGATATTTATGAACCGTTAAAGTATAACAAACCAGAAACAGTTGGCTGTTTTCTGGTTGCGGTTTTAAAGATGTGCTTATCTAAATGTGAAATATCTAATGCTGTCCAAAACATTTTTTAGCATAGCGAGAGTTGCATCTGATCGTCTCCAGATGATTTACACCTCATAACAATTTCAATGTTGCATATAAGCTAGGGATTCTGCGATGGCTCATTTCCTGCATTCATTTTGTTGGGACGTTTATATAAATGAAAATGATATTACAATATGCGCGTTGAGAATGCAGTGATTGGTCAGATATGACAGCTAAATCAAAATTGACTAATGACGCTTAAGCCGTGTTCACATTAACCAATGAAATAAGCAATTTTGATATTTGCACTGCATTCCTAACGCGAATTGAGTGTAGTGGTGTAATCACGCGTTACGTATTTTCACTGTGCATGTGAGTACTAACCTAGAGAAATATTATCTCCGCGGTAAGGTTCAAAATCAGTTTTGTTAACGCAGTCTGTGGTATACAAAAACCCTTAGGATCTGTTCCCACGAGAGTTTTTTTAGTAAGGATATAACGTATCCATAGTTATCAATGGTTTTTACAGATTTCCCAATAATGAAGAAATGCCACAAAAATGGCTTATTATTACACTATGTATATGTGAGAATTACAAAAAAATCTGTGGTATGCAGCCGTCACTTAGAACCTTCATGCTTTTATACTATTCAATATCGTTGACATTTAAAATCCACAGCTACATTTAGTGTTTCATAATATTGGCTTTGCAGTTTATCTCACACAGCAAAAAATATTATTGTCACCCAACTAGAAAGGGACACAGGACAGGGCCTCTCGTCCAACCTCCCGCTTGGCTCGTTTTTTGGCTCACAGTACTTAGTCCAGTTATTATTCCTACGTCTATGGTCTTCGCTAGTACAATAGAGCTAAAAATCGAAATGTCAAGTGTCAAATGTCAGATTTGACAACTCTACACGAACGATGGCAAAGAGTATACCGTTTTCTATGGATAAGTGGTTCGCTCAATCTACAATCAAGCGTCGATACAATACTAACGAAACTAAACGTAGCGAATACATTTGCAAATGGGAATAAGAGAATAATCTTCCTTGGACCAATAAAATTAAATTTATTGCGAGGACATTTCATTTGTGAAAATCTCCGTATTATACTTCGCCTTCATAAAAATCCGGTCTGTTTTAGTAAGTAGGTACTAAAAAAATCATTTAGCCAAAAATAACCTTTAAAGCGATATTGCCTAGATATAGATAGGTTGCCGTCTTTTTAATTTGACAACTCAGACAAGACGCGTGAAATTCCTGGATTTCGGAGCTCAAAACCCGGACATATAAAAAAATTTAGTAATAAAACACAGTCGAAAATGAAAAAAATCATAGGCTTAAAAATTTGACTGAGTATCTTTCATGTTAAATTGAAAAGAAAATAATCTTTGTGTAATAAACGAGCGAGCGGGAAATTTTTCGATGGTTATTATTATTGCAGATAAAGTTAAATAAAATCTTATCGGTAACGCTGTCCACTTTAGAAATTCTGTAAAATAGACAGCGTTGAATAGATATAGGTTATTATGTCTGCTTTATGGTCAAAACGCAAGCGAGCGGAGCGAGCGAGCAAATTTTTTTAAAATTTACCTATTATAGACAGTAAAATATATATCTGAAAGACTGCAGTGCACATAAGAAAAAAAAATGTTGAGTATATTACGGCTAGACAGCGAGTGGGGCTACTGAGAACAATGTTCCCTTATTTATATCATAATATAACTGCCATAATAAGAAAATACATATTAAACAACTATATGAACGGCAGTGCGCTTTTTTAAGATCAGTAAAAACTATAAAATATACATAAATAATAATATATTAATAACCTAATGAATTACAACCAAAGTTACACAGTAATTACTTGATAATCTTTTTCATTATTTCTGTGAATTGAAACAAAACAAACGTACAAAAAAAACAGCTCACTAAATCTGCCTACAAATAGCCCGGACAGCAATTGAAGTCCAGCCCGGACGCCCCCGGACGCCCCCGGACGCCCACTACTACAAATCCGGTGAAACCTGGACGGATCGCAACTTTTTACGGTTCCATAGTAACTAAAAGGATATACCCTTATAGTTTCGTTCTGTCCATCCATCTGATATAGAAGATTGATAATAGAATTAGATGAAATTTTGTACAGTGTTATAGATTACATATAGACTTTATTTTTGGCATCTTAAAATAATCATAATTTTGTATTAAGGGGGGGAGGGGGATCTGTATACCTACATGTGACGTGGGGATGATTTTTTTTACTCTGCCCAATTTCGTGGGGTATCATGTTGATAGGTCATAATTAATACTCGTCTGGAAACTTGATAACTTTGAATCAATTTGAAAAAAAGTCACGGAGCCTTCTTAGACATGTCCTGATATGCTCTCGGTTACGTTATTTCTAAATCGTCAGTTTGTGGTATACCTCTTACAGAAGTACTCTGTGTAGACTGTATCCTATAATACTATATACACACACCGGCATATTTAGCGGAACATAAAATAAAGGTTTGATATCAGTATCATATAAGGTTGCTGGCTGGTTTATACGTTATTTAATTTAGAAAGAAATATTTTCAAATTAAGAAAACAACTGAACTTCACATTTTATGCAATTGTTTTAATTTTATTCAAATACACCTTATCTGGAGCGAACTTCGAGAATTTCTTCCTTCTGAGTTTGATTTAAAATTTCATTGAAATACTGCTTATTGTTATTTTTTTTTTAATCGCGTATCTTTTTGGAGTTGAGGACTGAATTATGCCTGACTTAGCCCCAACGGAGATTGCCAGGGCACTCGAAATGCGAAGAAATGGTCAAACCTACAGAGTGATATCCAGAGATCTTCGTCGACCAGTTTCAACGATCCATCGCAGTATCCAACGGTTCAGGGAGTCCGGTACTTATGTGAGAAGAGAAGGACAAGGCATAAAAAGACGCACTTCGAGTAGGGATAATCGTTTCATTCGGCTTCGTGTACGTAGGAACCCCCGTTTGACGGCCGTCCAAGCCCGACATGAGTTAGAAGCAGTGCGGGGTGTAACCGTAAGTGAGCGTACGGTACGAAGAAGGTTCGAAGAAGCTGGTTTGGGTTCATTTGTGCCCGCCAAGGCTCCAAGGCTCGAGGTAAATCATTATAGAAACAGGTTAACTTTTGCTCAGGAACATCGGCTTTGGAACGCGGACCAATGGAGTAAGGTATTGTTTAGTGATGAGTGCAGAATTCTCTTAAATCAAATTGACGGCAGGCAAAGAATATACAGACGCAAAGGAGAACGATACATTCAGACAAATTTTGAAACTACAGTTGCATACGGTGGTGGATCAATAATGGTTTGGGCGGGCATTTGTTTGGGAGCTCGCACAGACTTGGTAGTGATTGACAGAGGGAGTCTGACTGCAGACCGCTATATCAGAGAAGTTTTAGAAGAAAATGTCGTACCGTTTGCCCCATATATCGGTGACGATTTTGTTTTTATGCAGGATAATGCTCGGCCGCATACCGCTCGGGTAACTCAAGCTTATCTTAATGATATGAATATCACTGTTATGGAGTGGCCGGCGAGATCACCGGATATGAACCCAATAGAGCACGTTTGGGACTTGCTGAAAAGAAAAGTTAAGTCCAGAATTCCAGCTCCTGCCAACGTGGGTGAACTGCGAATCGCCGTAGTTGAGGAATGGCGGAGACTATCCCAGGAGACCATCGATAACATCATTCTCAGTATGCCTAGACGGGTAGAAACTTTAATAAGAGCACGTCGAGGAAATACGCGATATTAATCACCATTTTTCTAATTTAATTAATTGTTATTTTAATATGAATTTTCACTTTTCCCGGTTACATGAAAAGTTCAAAAATGTACCATTTTTCACAAATAGCCTTTACTCGCAAAATCTGTTCTTAATGTGATATCATTTTAAGTAAAACAAATGAAACTTTAAATAACAAAAGAAGTGTAGTAAGTAGATTTTAAAATAAAACCATATTTTTTTTAATTATGGACCTTTTTTTTGTGTTCCGCTAAATATGTGTGTTTATTATTATTATTAATTAGGGCCTGTTTCACAATCTACAGATAAGTGTCAGATATATTATTTACATGTTTTGTCTAAGTCGCTCGATATAAAGTTAGCAGAGACAAAACTTCCGAATAAGCTATTCAACACATAGTAGATGATTGTGAAACGAGCCCTTACTCTGTGCTTATAGTAAATTAATTTTGGCACCAACGATGTCACGGTGTCATTAAGCTTTTTTCAATTTAATCCGCAAAGTTTGAATAACTTGAGCATTGCCAAATACAAATAGCTAACGATACTTTATCGGGAGTCTTACTTTACAATTTGACACCACCTGCTTTAGAACTCTACAGTACATAAACCACAGATTACAGAAAGAGGAACAGATAAACAGCGTAACATACGTAGTTAGCTTTCTATTTGATTGCACTACCATGCCACGATTGTGTGGAAAAATTGTGAGCTGTTGAAGACGACGTCAAAATTTTCAAATTTGATCGTTCTATAAAAGCTGTCTCCCTGTACGTAGGTATATATATTTTCTACTCTATGGTTATAGCCTTCTATAAGGCTAAGGGTACATGATAAAGCATAAAATTACATAATCACAGGTTTAATAGAAACCTGTTGAGTAACTTCAAACATAATAATATCTATAATAATAATATAATATGTTAGTAGTAGTTTCGGAGGCTATACAATGCAAACAAACAAATCATTCCTCTTATACATTAGTAATATTTGGATGTGCTATTCTGATGTATTATTAAAATAATTTTAGTAGTTATTGCGTGAATGAGTAACAAAAATGCATACATCCAGAAATTATTACATAGATTCGCATTTATAATATTATTAAAGATTCTGTTTCCATATTAAAAAGGCAATGAGTGTTTTAAATTTCTTTTAAAATTCGGTTCGTATTTTTTAGTTAAAATCTATACAAATAAATAAAATTGAAGTGTCCGTTTGAAATTTCAAATTAAAAGCTTTGCAATAAATGCCTATGATAGTATGTATATACGGTACCTACACCAAAAATCAAATTTTAAAATTGTTGTCTTTCACTCGCAGATACCTGGAGTAAGAATTAACTTAGTCTACTTAAAAAATAGGGTTCCGTTTCCATCATTAGTTCCGCGCAAACGAAGTTACGACACCAGCTAATACCTAGTACCTATATTTATTGCTCTTGTACAATTATTTCACAAAGGTCGCAGTTCAACTCCCAAAATTAAGTCGTTTTTAACCCGAACACGACAGTCGACAATCGTCCCCTTCCTTAATCATTAGCAAGCAACATTTCTGAATCATTAGCTTTTAGGAAAACGAAAACATGGTAACTTTTTAAGATAAGCTTACAGGTATTTATTAAAGTAAAACAATTGCATTATAATTTTTCTATTTATAAATGTTTAAACTCATTTGTTTGTCTCAGAAAACATCAATATAAGAGTATATACAGTCTGTAGGTAATTTTTTTCCTATAACAGAATATCTTCAGTATTTACGAATAAAGCTTTGAACAACTTGCCGGGCCATCGCAGGAAACAGGTAAGGCCGCGTTCACATGTAGAGTTGTACGTACTTAAATGAAAATAAATGGATGCTTATTAAATTACAGCATATGGAGCATATTTATTGGTGTAAGCGGTAAGCTGGGATAAGTATAAGTGCTAAACTTCTATAGAACTTACTTCAACAATTCCACAAATCTTTTTTTTTTTTCTAAATGCATTTTACAATAATCTGTGTATGCGTGTAAAGTAAAGATACTAATAATAATATTTTTATATCAATAATGATATTATGGATGAATATAATGAATATATAATTACTTATTTCATCATTTAATAATCTTTCGACTTCATTATGTTTTGATCAAGTACGATGGACGCTGAATATTCAAAGCCGTGGCCCGCGACTCGGCTACATTGATTATCGCCAGTGATAACTGATAGCAAATTATATTGCATAAAACGATGTATAATGCAAGGGATGTCGCATTCGAAATTTACTTATATTCACAAGTAAGCGAGAGTTTGTGATAATATTTGAACGTGTGTTTCTTACTCTTTTACGCAAGTCCCGATGAAAGTATTCAGAGCATATCTACAAATAGTTCGTAAATTAGACAACTATTTATCCCGAAATTTCTGTGGGATAGACAGACATCCATTGTCGTCAATGAAGCACATATCCACCGCACTAAGGTTCACTTTCCAATGACTGTCTTATCTATCGTTAAATATGTCAACTTCTTAGCTACGTGTAGCCGTCACTCCGCTTGTACTATTATCATTGTTGATTACTTATTACGTATGCGGTGCGACATCTTTACAAATTGAACGTCAATAGCAAGATGTTAATCAGTAATGGCTTTGAGCTTTCCTTTGATTTGTGGAGCCCAGAACCCAACGGAATAAAGCTAATTCAAAGTTCAGTCACGTATCGCCTACAAAGGTTTACACTTGAAATTGGGCAAGTTTTGACAAATAAAGTTTAATTTCTGGAGTTTTTTGTTTATTCTGTATGAGGTACGGGAGGCCCTTACATAATTTATAACATAATGGCTAGTTGGTTCGCTGTCAGTAATAATTTGGTAGCGACTCGGGGTAGAGAAACTTGCATACAATTTTTTTTATGACTCCGTAATGAAATTAAAACACTTTTGACGTGTGAAGTGGTCATTGGCTTTTAAGATTGATATTATAGTAGTTACTTACATACTTATCTACAATTGACATATATAGGCGCCGTAATTTAAAATTATTATTATTATCATAATTAATACGTGAAGCAGAAACTTTCAGTATAGTTTTACGAGAATCGTGCAATAGAAGTACGAAATTTGGCCGGTAAATTATACTATTCGGAGGGATTCCTAAATATACTATTTAGGAAGGTGTTCAGGAAGTAAATATTTTTAAAAAATATTGCTTTTATTTGAAATACAAAAACTTTAATTTGAAAAACTGCACACACTGTCCCAACCTTTACATTTGTTTTTTTTTTTTTTTTCTATTTATGAAGCAAAATAACCTTTATATATAGAACCGTATATTTTCCTGCGTTAATAGAAGCTTCCTTTCCCGTGGTATACTCTATATCTGTGCTAAATTTCATCAAAATCAATCCAGCAGTTTCGGAACCTATTCAATGCGTACAACAAACAAATCTTTATTCTTTATATTATTTAGTACAGAAATCTACATTATATTATGATGTTTTAGATTATTCCAGATGATTTCAACATAAAAATATTAATTATAAAGGTAATCGTTGAATTCCAATCTCTACAATATAACGATAGGAGTAAATTAAACATTTTTGCGAATACCCCTGTTTCTATGTAATCTGTTGAAAAGGCTTCGTATAAAACGGCCTTTTCTTTATTCATCAGGTAATGGTTTTGAATACGTTTTTATTCACGTATACAGACGAATATTTTTTTTATAGCAGGCCGCTTTTAATATTATTGATATTATTAGGTCTTTACCTATGAAATTGCCTTTTTGTATGAAAAAATTTAAACGAATTTTTTTCATGTATTTTTTATTCGTATTATTCGAAGTAATCACCCATGCAATCATTGCATCTTTGCCAACGCAGTGGCAGTTTATTGATGACCTTCTTAAAGAAATCAGCTGGACGGGAGGCAACAAATTCTTCAAAGGCATTTTGTACTGCTATACGGTATTGAATTTTTTTCCCGCCAAGAAGTTATCGAAATTCTGGAAATAGTAGTAGTCTGTAGGCGCAAGGTCTGGTGAGTAGGGCGGATAACGGAGAGCTTCCAACCCCAGTTCTTGCAACTTGGAGACCCTCTGCTGTTCAGTATGAGGTCGCGCGTTGTCGTGCAGGAGCAGCGGAGACGAGCGATTGACGAATGCTGGTTGGAGATGTGCCAGCTTCTCCATCATTGTGTTCAGTTCTTCACAGTACACATCTGCAGTAAAGCTCACCCCGTTTGGTAAGAAGCTGTGATGAATCACACCGGCGCTAGACCACCAAACAGTGACCATCACTTTTCTAGGGGTAAGTTTTCGTTAAGGGCATTGTTTAGGTGCTGAACTAGGATCCAACCAACTTGCTGAGCGCTTGCGGCTATCAAACAGAATCCATTTTTCATCGCAGGTAACAATGCGGTTCAAAATTCCTTCATTTGTATGTCTGTTGAGCAGTTCAAGGCACGTCTCGACGCGTACTTCGCGCTGGCGATCATTGAGTTCGTGGGGCACCCATTTGTCAAGCTTTTTACCTTTCCAATTTTACGCAAATGGACTAATATTGTTTTGACGCTAACGTCGAAAGCTGCTGCTAATTCAGCCGTAGATTGTGTACCATCAGCTTCCACAATCGCCTTTAATTCGTCATTGTCGACCAAAGTCTTCGGACGACCGCGAGGTTCATTTTTCAGGTCGAAATTTCCAGAACGGAAGCGAGCAAACCAATAACCGGTGGTGTGTTGGTTTGTAGTATTAGCTCCGTAAACGTCGTTGATGTTGCGTGCCGCTTGTGCCGCGTTGCTGCCACGACGGTACTCATATTCCATAATTACTTGAATTTTTAACGTATCCATGATGACGAAAAAGATTGAAATGCGATGAAAATGTAACACTAATCAATAAACAAATTACTACTATTGGAAAAAGAATTCCATGTTTTTAAAATAAAATTAATTTGAAATTAGAATTCTTAGCCAAAACAAAAATTATTTTGATTTGAAATGGCCAGTACTGCAGAACGGCAATTTCATAGGTAAAGACCTATTATATGTCTTAAAGTAGCGTAAGGAGGTTTTATTAATAACAACGATTTATAAATCAAGGATAAGCCCCAAGGAACATTTTGCATAAGCTTTGTTTTGTCAATAGCTTTTGTTATTAGTTATATCATACAACTAATAATTGACATTATCTTGTCAATGATGCATGTCATAATTCTTCTGATGTCTCGCGGACCGTAGGTGACGAGTGGCGTTCGGCCTCATTGGGGCAGACTCGGAGCGACATCTTAAATCAAACAGGGGTCTAAAAAGGCCACTTTAGGTGTTTCATATTATAATTCATATATTTTTTTCAACTCATATTATGTGCCCCCATTTGACGCCTTTCTATTGAAAACTGTCAAAATGTATGTTTTCTAATATAATTAAATCGGATGAATCATATATGACTATATGATTCATCCGATTTAATTATATTAGAAAACATCATCATGACAATTTCATGATTTTGCATGGTAATAAATATATGAAACATTATATGAAACACCTAAAGTGGCCTTTTTAGACCCCTTGTTTCCTTTAAAATGTCGCTTCGAGTCTGCCCCGATGAGGCCGAACGCCACTCGTCACCTAAAGTGGCCTTTTTAGACCCCCTGAGTGTGTCCTTTTGCCCGTAATATTTGTAGGTGTACTAATGTAGGTAGTTATTTATTTATTCTAGTTCATAGTTAAACAACAAGTAAGTAAATAATTAAAGGATGGCCTACTCTCATACAACAGACTGGAAAAGCTTCCTGTCAATAGAATGTCCCCTCGGATTTAGAGAAACACGTTGGTGATTTCACTCCGCACAATGCATTTCTAACTAGAACATTCGGTTATAAAGCTCGGAAGCTATATAGGTTCTAGCTTCTTGTCGATCATGAAATGAAGAATTCATTCTCGTCGCTAGGAAGTATGAGATTTGATGTAGGTAACTGAAATATTTTATAAGCATACATAATAATAGCATATTCTAAGTGCGTAGTTATAACTACGTGCGTTAATATATTATTATAATACATCTTGATAATATAATGTGACGAAGTTGCAAAATGATTAGTTTCTATTTATATTGCCAAGGTCGCTAGAATCGCCTAAAAGTTGTAATGAAATCAGTTAGTATTAAGAGTCAGATCACACTGAGACGCAACGCGGCGCGTACTTTTTGAGATAGCGATTAAAAATTGAACTTTAGGTACTTACTACACAAAGAGATACACGTTTCATTGCAAGAGTTCGAATTGCGAACTGCACTGCGTTGCGCAGCGCGGCGTTGCTATTGCAATGAAACGTGTATCTTTTTGTGTAAATAAACTTTAATTTTGAATCTCTGTAAAAAATCATACAATAACTACATTTTTGTCAAAATGATTTCAACTAGTTTGCATCATAAGACTGAAGAAGAAGTTATACTGACCTCGTCGTATATGAAGTTGTCGATCTCCTCGAGCGGTCGTCCGTAGAGCTTGGCCGGGAAGGGCTCGTACTTGCGCGGGAGGCGCGCGCCGTCCTCCACGCTGAGCCGCCTCCTCGGCATAAACCCGAACTCCCGCACCAGCTGGGCCCCGCGACTCCCGGCACGCTTCGCCGACTCCCGCGTGAACGGCGTGACGACCGCGCGCGGCTCGTCCCGCCGCACGGGCTCCGAGAACGTGACATCGAGCGGGATGCGGAGCTCCTCCCGCCGGGGTGCGGGCGAGGCCAGCTCATCCCGGGACTGCGAGGCCACGAGCGGCGCCGCGGCCTCGGGGTTCGTGGCCTCGAGCGTGCGGACTATCTCGCCCAGCAGGCGCGAGCCGTCGATCTCCTCGCCGGGCGAGTTAAGCGGCGCCGGCGGCGGGAACGACAGGCGCCGTTCGTCCTCCTCCATCACGTCGGGCCCATGGCCTCACCTCAGACCGGGGACGTCATCGCTACACCTGCAACAAGAGTAAAACGGTCAGATCTGGAGAACTCAGAACTAGAGGGTGTGAACTTAGGACCTATCATAAAAGTGGTAGGAAGTGTGGCGAACCAATTTAGCGCCACAATCCTGAATCGCACTATCAAAGTTTTCACAGTTCGACGCTATAAATATAACATCTAAAATGCTTACAAGTGGCCTTCGGCCTGACCGAGCATATTACCACCTCGCTCGGTCGAAAATTTCCCTTTGCGCTACCACCACCATTCCCACCGTCGCGGCATAAGGCTAGAGCTAATTGTAGGTTCGTATCATTTTATGAAGTTACTCACAACACATCGAAAATCTATTTGTTAATACGTTAACAAAACACTTGCAACTCGAATATCAAGACGTTTCTCGTAAGCTTCGTATAGACAATAGTGTATAGACGAATCCTAGCTTCCTACTATTATAAATGTAAAAGTTTATGTGGATGGATGGATGGATGGATGGATGGATGGATGGACGGATGTTTGTTACTCTTTCACGCAAAACTACTGAACGGACTTCGTTTAAATTTCGTATGGTAGTAATTTAAGCTCCGGAATAATATATCATAGGCTACTTTTAGTCCCAAATAAAGTACAAATTATCGTGCGATATTATTATATAATGTATATGTATTTAAGCGGGCGGAGGCAAAAGCTAGTATAAAAATAAGCGTATTCTTTCTGCAGAAAATAAAATAGGTTTTTAACACATTATTTAAATTTGCCTTTTCTCAATTGTCTAATTACTAAGTCTAATTAGGTAAGCTTAATTACAATTGTACCACGCTTTTAGAATTTTCAATATTTCTACATTGCTTATCACGTCTCACAAAAACCCCATATTTATGATGTGTGAACTCTTTAAAAGGACACCTCATTTAAATGGGTAAAGCTATCGTGTATTACTAAATCCTGTATAATTTCTTTTGGGAAGATACGGTCAACAATTAGCTGATTTGAATTACATAAAAAATTACAGGAAGTAAATACAACAAAATCACAAAATCGCTATTAGGAGGTTCTTAAATATTATATTCTTAAGAAAATTTATTCTATTCACATACAATACTTATTCAACAGTAATAAAACAGTAATCCAGGTACATTCAGTGATACTACAGAAAGGGAATATTAAGGCTCGGACTATATTGTCCGGAATCCGATAGGCCGGAATCCGGTAGGCCGGGGGAAATTCAGAGCATTGAAAAAAAAACTCTGCGCTAATACAATAGAGCTGAGAATCGAACACACAAGAGTGTCGATTGAAAATGTCAATTTCATATAAGACAGCTCGACACTCCGCACTTCAATTTTCAACTCTATTGTATTAGCGTAGAGTTCTATTTTCAGTGCTCTGAATTTTCCCGGGACCGCCGGATTCCGGATCATATAGTCGCAGCCTTAGCAGTTTGATGGCCTGCACTTTAATGTATTTTAATTAGTTCGTGTTATTATAATGACGTGGCGTTTCTTGAATATTTACACGTCCTCAATCGTCTACCGTTCCGTACCGTAATCGGGAAATAGAAACATGATGAATTTAAGCTTTATTTTAACGTACTTTAACTAGCTTTTTTATTTATTCTAACTAGCTTATTTAAACTTTAAATAAACTAGTTAGAAAATACTAGGAAAATACCAACGAAATTCTACTACTATTGTAAATGTGATAGTTTGTGACAGATGGATGGATGGATGTTTGTTACTCTTTCACGCAAAAACTACTGAACGAATTTTGATTGGTATGGCAGTAGCTTGAGCTTTGGATTAACATATAGGCTACTTTTTATCCCGAAAACGTACGGTGTTCCCTCGGGATAAGCTAGTCAAACAATAAAGTAATGTGTTTTTTTTTTCTATAATTTTAACGGTAAATTCCTTTGATGCAATAGATGTAATCGATTCCAAAAGATATTATCTGAACTTAAAGTCACAGTGAGACAGTCGCTGAAGCAGAAAATATTTTAAAGGAAAATATATTATTGTAAGAGCTCACGCTGATGTGACACTAGCCCCGTGAAATACGTTATGAAATGTCTGACTTTTCCATTTGAAATAATATATTGAACAGTTAACAATAAAAGTGTACCTAAATACTTTGTCTACCATAAGTGCGATCAAATATTAAACAAGCGATTGAAATGACAGTTATTATAATCTTGTCTATCTATTACCTACTTTGAAACACGCTTCTACCACAGATTAAAGAAAGACGAACAGATAAGCAGCTACATAGTTAGTCATTCCATTTGATTGCGCCACTACAAGCAATAAGCATACAATGTCTCCACGATTGTGTGGAAAAATTGTGGGCCGTTGAAAGGGACGTCGACATTTTCAAATTTGGATCGGTTTGGATAAACTGTTTATTTGTTTGTACGTAAATATTAATATTCTCTACTCTGTGCTGCTACTGACACGCTTAAAATATTATTCACTACCAAAAGATAGTGAATGCAAAAGAAAATATGTCTATCTGATATTTATTTATAAGCAAGTATGCATAGCTTCGAGAACATTCTTAACAAAAAGTTGTAAATACAGATACACAATAAGGTATTAGGTTAAAAATAAAATAAAACAATAGAATATGTACACTTAACAGTACCTACGAAGCGAGTCTCAAGAGAAAAGCCCACCCCGCAGTGTACCGGGCTAAAATGTTCCGATAAGTAAGTAAAAAAACTTTTATTTAAAACGAAAACAAGAAAGTTAATGGATGTTACGTAACCTCTGACAAGTCACGAAGACATGAGCTAAAAGTAAACAGAAATAATTGCACTTTAACTTTGAGTTCAAGTTTTTTAGTGCCAGCAAAATTCTTTTTAATTTGCCCTAATTTACCAATTATGTCATTTTTCTAAATGCAATATTTCTTTAATTTTTACATTTTACAAACTTAAAAAATCTATATTTTTCTTACAACGTTAGTACAAACACTGCATCGAAGCTATTTTATATAAAGACAGGGACTGAGCCAACGACGACTACATACTAATCGTCTGGTCATATCATAATATTGTCATTTATCGCACTCCGTGTTTTTATTTAATACTATCTGGTACCAGCAACTTCGTTTCGGTAGGACTAATGGTAACGGAACTCAATTATTTTAAACGGAACCCTAAGAAAAAGTTGCCTATTTTACACTTTATAACATCAGCTATCTACCTGTGAAAGTCCCGTTAGAATCGGTCCAACCGTTACAGAAATTAGCCGGAATAAAGAGACAGACAATCAGACAAAAATTTAAAAATTTATTTTTTATTGTAAGTTCCATATATACTTTCATATGCATTAAGTGAAAAGCTGTAAATTTAAAATTACAAACAGACACATCAATTTTATTTATTTGTATAGATTAATAATAGCTGGTACCAGCAACTCGGTAACGGAACTCTATTTTTTTAGTCACGAAGACATGAGCTAAAAGTAAACAGAAATAATTGCACTTTAACTTTGAGTTCCTAACCTAACCTAACCTAACCTAACCTAACCTAAGAAAAGTTAGCCTATGCCTTATAACATTAGCAATGTGCATGTGAAAGTCCCGTAAAAATCAGTCCAGCCGTTACAGAGATTATCCGGAACAACCAGACAGACAAACGGACAGACAAAAATTTTAAAAATTGTTTTTTTTTTATTGTAAGTTCCGTATATATTTTCATATGCATTAAGTGAAAAGCTGTAATTTTTTTTTTTATTTGTATAGAAGATACCAATAATTTTACTTTTAGGTCCTTAGGGATCAAAATAGAAAGCATATTTCTTTTGAGATATCCTTACCTAGCTAAAACTCAAACAATTAAGCTTATCTTTCGACATAGTTTCAGACGGGTAAAAGTCCAATGCAATTTTAATATACCTCAAAACCTCTTCACTCATTCATAGCACCTACAAACGCGGCTATTTGGCCCGAAGCGTGAATAATTACTTTTTTTTATACAATAGATACTGAATTCTGCCGACTGAAATCCTAAGTGTTATGTAATACGAGTAAGTATTAGTTTATCATGTTTTTTATTTATACATCTTATGAGGGATTTACATGGGTCGATTTTCGAATTCGACCAAGTCCCGAGCCAATTTTGCCAACAAAAAATATGACAAGATGATTTGTCATATGAATAGCCCCACACGCCAAAAATCGACCCATGTAAATCCCAATGTTTGGGATTTACACGGCTAACAGCCGCACGATTTCCGCCACACGGCCAAATTTGTCTAACGCCCGAAATCTAAAATCTAAAGTATCTAAAGTTTTAGATTGAATTCAATCTTAGATTCTCAAACAAATATTGACGTAAAGTGACGTAAAGTTAATACTAGGATCGTTAAAATGTATTAAAATCTTGATCTCAGATATTAGTATTATTTTTAAACAACTGACGAAGGTATTGTATTTGGGAAGATGATGATGATGACTATAAGTTACATAATGGCATATGCATGCAGTTCTTTAAACAATGTCGAAGTTTCCAAACGCATATCTTTAAAGACTGAGGAGTTCTGTTCAGTACTTTTGGATCCAGGGTCTTACTTTTTGGTAGCATATGCTTAGGTTACTTCTGAAAAAGTCAAAATAACTATATGTGTCCATATCACCGTCAGATCGCAGAACACAGATCAAGTCACCGCTTTGGTAACAACGAGACCAATTTCGAATTATACCCAATACACCAAAAAAATTAATTTTGAAAATCGGTCCGGTCAATGATATCCGTGTCGGAGTAAAATACTATGAGAAGTAACTATTATACCTTGCTATTTCGATAACAAAAATAGCAAGACAATTTGTCAAATCGACCCATGTTGATCCCGTATTAGGCGCAGTCTTTGGGCATAAAGCGCATCGCTATGCCAATGAAGAAAAGATCCTCACTAACATTAGAAATGCGAATGTAGCTCACTCTATCTGTAACGCATTCACGTCTTAAACCAATTAACGAATTGAAAATAATTTAATTGGTTCAGGAATAGACTAAACTTTGGAGACGGAAAAAGTAACTTTTTGTCGCGGCTAAATGTACAGTTTATATAAGCTATATAAGTATTTAAGCGCGAACATAGTTCAGCTCAACATCTAGTATTGCATCATTTCATTGTTTAACATCTGTCATGAGTGCAAAATAATCTAGCACCTAGGAATGACGACTTATTTACTTTGCTGGCAACATACATTAATTCATTTTGTTTAAACATTTTGTATTTTCCGTTTCGCTTATCATATTAATTTAGGTTTTAATAAAATTCCGGGAAAAAGCTGCATTATAGTTTCGCCATGAAAAAACTTTCTACACGAAATGAGCACATTTCAAAAAGCTACGTATAATGAGTTTGTAAAACTCTGTTTTAAATGGTTCAGTTTTTCAACAGTGGATTTAGGCAAACGAAACAGACTATCAAACTTTTAATAGTAAAATTAAATGTCATATAAAGTCGAATCGCAGTTATAACTCATTGGATGACCATGTTTCATAAATAAATACAATTTTTATAAAAAACTGTAACCCGACTACGTAAATTCCTTTAGTCAAGATGCATTCGATGATTTCGACGGCAAAGTTCGTAATCAAATTATATGAGATTTGACATAAGTCATCGCTAAGTGACATGTCGCTGTGTAACAAGTGACATAGGCTATTATTATGAATCTCTTGACACCTTATCTATCATAATTGGATGAGTACTTTAGGCACTACGGTGGAACAAACATACAAACATATACATACATGCATAGCCTGCCAAAATCATTACCCTTCCTATTGGCTTCGCCGTATTCGGGTAAAAAACATCATGCCTGTAAATAGATAAGAAGATTTTCGACAATATCAAAAATCAGAAAGTGTAACAGTGCAATGTATTTCGGTCACCGTTGAGTCGCAGCGAGTTATCGCTAAAATTTATCATCCTACAAAATATTAAAGGCAGAACGTGACTAGAATTTCCCGACGCCATAATAAAGGCAATTTAAAAGTATATTTCTCGTACACCGGTGAAATCTTTTGAATACTTGTCCCCTTTTCACAAGTTAAATATTTGTCTTGTCATGGACAGATTAAATTTTCTTTTAAGGAAAAAAAGAAATTTAATTTATCACGAAGCAATAGGCGAGTGTTATTTCGTGCAAGTTTCTGTGAAGTCGATGCATCTATCCGGTATATTTATTAATGTTGTGTACTGATAAGTATTTATTAATATTTATCAGTATCGTGCGTTGAGCGTAGTAGAACGGTCGCGCTCCGCATTACATCCACGAATCAAAAATTTAATTTCTTTGCGAGTCGCGTGGATGATTGAAACTATCATCCGTGACTTACGTAGTAAATTATTACAATTAAAATGTAATAATTCATTAAGTAGGTCACCGGATCATTGCCTTTGTCAACACACGTCGTGGTGCGCGCGTACTGACACATCGTTGTGCGTGACAGCGGAATCCAGAGAGTCAGCTACCGCCCCCGATCTCGCCGCATGCGTTCCCCACCGGGTTGCGCCCACGCCAAGTCAAAAGAAAAATTTTGCAAGTGTTGCCGCTCGTCCGCACCTTCCCCGTGTGAGAAAGTAAAGGGGGAGAAAGAGAGCCGCAAGGCTACGCGAGCCGCAAGACTGAGTCACCTCGACCTGACAAGAACAAGAGCAGGGGGTGCGATGAGGAGGGCTTCATATAGGTGGAGAGAAAAAAGAAGAGGAAGCCCGCCATCCGCAACCACCGCGGCACCGCACCCAACGTACCCGAACTGCGACTGCGGTGTGAAGGACCCACGTCGCCGCTGTACGTCTCCCGCCTGCACTGGTCCACGGAGGTCGAGGACATCGTGAACTACTTCCGCAAGAAGACATCCCTCACCTTAAGGGTCGAGCGTCTGGAGTCTCGCTACAAGGTCAACTTCAGTTCCTTTGTAGTGAGAGTACCGACGCATCTACTATCGACCTCCGAGGTGGAAGATTTCTGGCCGACGGGTGTGGTCTACCGGAGATTCCGGGGGAGACTCCGGAACGCAGCGCGCATCACGTCGCCGACATCACGTGATAAAGTGTAGTTTTTAAGTATATAATATGTGTGTTAGTCTGTAAGTAATATGGGCCTATGCAGCCTGAAATAAAAGTTATTTATTTATTTATTTAATATTTATTAATATAATACGAAAACTGTTAAATTGTTTTATAATATCTATACATACTAAAATTTATAATGTAATTATGTGTTAATTGTATCAAATTCTAATAATCTTGACGTTCACAAGTGTTACTATTTGAATAAAAGTTTTTGATTAAATTTAATTTCAACAGCCATTCACACATTACACAATTACGATGTTCAACATCTGCCAAGCAACTCACAATGGCTTATTGTTATATGAGTAAATTATTTAAGAGCTTTTGAATTTAGCTTGGTCCTTATTTTAATCGGGGCGTTAATACTACCTACACAATGTTTACAATAGCACAAAGTTAAATAAATCTTGCCAGTTGTTGCCAGCTTCGGACACGCAAACGGAAATATCGCCGGGACCGGGATACAGTTTGCAGCAATAAAAAGGTAGCCTATGTCCTCCCCCGGCGCCTACTCTATAGTCAATAGTCAATAGTCAAATTATTTATTCAAAATGGGTTCTTACAACACTTTTTGACGTCAATTTACAATTTTGTTTTTAACACTTTCTTATTATTATTATACATTAACATGGTCATTATACTAATTTACATTTTCGTACATATTTTAAGTCATCTTTATATTTATTTAACATATTATATTATAAAGCCAGTATGCGGAAGCAGAGTGCAGATTTAGCTTACACCCATTTTTTTTTTTTTTTTTTTATCCCGAGGGGAAAATCTTCATAAGATCATCCTAAAAACTCTCTTGAGGGTAAGAGCTAGGGGTATGTGGAGATTTCTACCCACTAAAAACCCCTCGGTGGTCCACTTCAACGCTATTGGAGAACTTTGGGATCTCATCTGAACTACGCCAGTGCTCTCCATGCGTTTATGTTTTAATAACATTCATACCCACTCACAAGTGCTTATAAACAGCGAGACAAAACATGCCGTTACCATCCAGCAGTTGCATTATGTAGGGAGAGCCCCCATTTTCTTCCACTTACAACTTTTGAATGCTTCACTTTTTAATAGAGGGAATTAAATATTTTGCCTTTATCTTTGATTTGTATGGTACCTTTCTCTTTGTCGCTCTGCAGCCTCTTTTTTAAGCATGACAGCTTCACAAAAAGAAACTACAGCGTTCCATACATATTTTCTGTCCAACATCTTTGCCACCACAATCGGTAAAGACAAGTCTTCTCCAAGAAAACTTTTGAGAATCTGCCGCTCAGTATGCCATGCTGGGCACCATTCCAAAGTGTGCTGCGCACAGTCCTCATTGGCGTCACAGTGATGGCAATAAGGTGAAGGCTGTTTTCCCATTCTAAAGAGATACTCACTGAAGCAGCCATGTCCAGTGAGTATCTGAGTCAGTCGAAAAGTAACGGAGCCTTCTTTTCTATTCATCCAAGCATGTATGTTTGGGAGTATTGCTGTCACAACTCGTTGCCTAATAGAATTGGGCTCTTGAAGACGGTCGTACCATTTACGCAAAGCTCTGTCTCGTTCTCTCTCACGGAGTTCTTTGATTCCACCTCCAGATTCTATGTCAACCCTAGCATGAAGTACACGGAGTTGATAATATACTCTCGCGTCTATTTCGGCAAGTATATCTAGAGGTAGACATCGAGAAAGAATATAAGCTGCCTCATAGGAGATAGTCCTATATCCACGGGCAACCCTTATTAAAATACTACGTTGGGCACTAAGTAATTTTCGTCCGGAGCTGCGAGTTTTGACCAGTTGATTGAACCAAACCGGGGCGCCGTACAAAGCAATCGATCGAATAACATTGGCGTAAAGACGCCTAACCTCCTCTCGTGGACCGCTCAGGTTTGGAAGTATACCTCGCAAAGCTCCAGCTACTCTATGTAAGCGCGGAGCCAGATGTTCAAAATGCTCTGTAAAACTCCATTGCCTATCTAGGGTCAGACCCAAATATCGCAAGTGTAGTCCTATCTGGATATTAACGTTTTCTACTCTTACAACAGATTCTGGTATAGAAGCTCTACTCCGACACGAACAAAACCACATTGCCACGGTTTTTTCTGGAGCCACCTTTAATCCTAGTTCCTGAAGTTTCGCCACAACTTTAGTCACAGCCAATTCAGCAAGTCCTATACATCCCTGAAATGTTGTGGCTTCAGCCAAAATAAGAGTATCATCAGCGTAACAGACTAAGTTTACATCTTCCGGTAGATCTGTTCTTAACACATCATCGTATGCAAGATTCCACAGAAAAGGTCCTAGAACTGATCCCTGCGGAACCCCACACTCAACATTTTTAACTTGCACAACTCCATTTTTATCTACGTATATAATACATCTATCAGAAAGATATGAATGCAAAACTCTTTGGAGATACGGTGGAACCCGATGGTAAACAAGCGCCTTTCTTATCGTTCTCCAGGGCAGAGAGTTAAATGCATTTACTATGTCAATACTTATAGCAAGAACTTTCCTACCCTTGGAAGTTGCGCTTGTTGTTATATCTTTAACACGCAAAATTGCATCCACAGTTGAACGCCCTTTGCGAAACCCATATTGGTTTTGAGTCAGGTTTGGACCGCAGTTGTTGACATGCTTATTAATTCGATCAGCAATTATTCGCTCAAAAAGTTTACCAATTTCGTCCAAAAGGCAAATTGGTCTATATGCCGAGGCACTATCCACAGATCTGCCTTCCTTTTGCAATAGAACCAACTTGGCAATTTTCCATAATTTAGGAAAGATGCCTTCCTTGAGGCAGCCGGTGAATAGGTCTCTCAGTTTTTTACCGAGGGCAGGTAGTACAATCACCCAGACTCGTCCAGGAATTCCATCAGGGCCTGGTGCTGTATTTTTAATCGCTAAGCGTTTTATTGCCCAATCAAGTTCCGCCTGCGTGACAGCCCAGTCGGTGTTGTAGCATAGCTACATTTTTTTAACGTATCGTTATAACTAATAACGATGCGTATAGCGTCATCTATTAGCAGTTGTCGATATTAATAATAGCTAATTTGTGCTAGACAACGCCATCTATTGGCAAATGCTAACTAACTAGAGCTTCATCTCTAATATTTCTTTATTGTAGCATTTGTATTACGCATTACCGCTAATTGTCGGTTAAAAAAAACAACAAATGTCAGTAGGGGTATAAAAGGGTTGTCCGACAGGACAACGCCCTTTTTCCCTGCCGAATTTTTGTTGTTCAACTTCTTCAAGATGTAGTCGTTTATAATAATTATAATATTTTAACCCCGTGTTCAGGGTGAGTAATTTGAAATATCTGTGTTGTGAATGTTTGCTAAATCACGCTTGTAATTAAAACACATTATTTTTTCCTGTGAATTAGCACCATTGTAGAATTTGTTGGCAAACCTTTTGATTGGCGACGTGCTCAATTTGTAGTTTCATTTTTCCGATCTTGCATTGTTAGATATTATCAGGATGTTTGTATCAAATTAATTGTCCTTAATATCATTTTATCTTTTTATCTTTTTTTGCTTATCCCTTATTTTGTGATGGACACACAGCCCATGGTTCGGATCGTTAGGGGCTAGAACCATGGCTGCTGTGGTCCACACTCTTCACACGCTGGTATGAATGTTTCCAGGGAACTACGGTACGGGTACAAGCACCGCTATCTACATCCTCGGTACAGCACTGCTTGGCTTACTCTTCGCCCTCTGAGTCCTACGCTATAGACGGATGACTATCTGGCCTGTGCCACGGACTGTCCGCTCCTAGGCGACCACGTCGTGACGAGTTCCTGACCCGAACACAGGACCCGAAAGCGCCACGTGTTGTCATACCTTACCGTCGACAGATCCAGCTAAGTGCCGTGTGCTTTAAAAGCCCCACCAATCTCTAAAGACACTAGAGGCTAAACCAGATACATACGGCCTTCTGCCCACGACCTCTTAATTTGAATAAATTTGTCACGTTGGAAACACATCTTTTATTTAATATTACCCGTAACAGTGTTCCAAGCCATTTACTGTACATCTTGAACTATTACATTATCGGAACTACCACTATCTTGAGGGAAAAGAGTTTCTATAATCCTCGTAGTGAATAAAGGATCTAGGCGTTCAGTTATAGGTGGAACCCAGGGTCGCAGTTTATTCAGCACTTTTTTATATGGCCGCCCCCATGGGTCTCTATCTAAGCTTTTTATGAGTTCTGTCCATGCTTTAGACTTCGTCTCAATTATTGCAATTTGCAAGGCTATGCATGCACTCCGATATGATCTGTATGATACAAGTATCTGTTCTTCTGAAGACCTCCGTCTACGTCTAGTTCTTAAATATTGCCGCCTAGCAGATAGGCAAGTCCTGCGCAACTGTGCTATATGCTCCGACCACCAATATGCCGATTTTTTATTTACCGCTTTAATTCTGGGCATCGCTGTGTCGCATATAGTTATCATTCTTTCTTGTAACCAGTTTGCATTTCTTTCAGGGTCAGGCTGTGGGTATGTATTGTGAGACCAGTCGACAACGTGGGCAGCAGCAATTAATTTATCTTTGTCTAGCTTTCTGAGTGCCCAGCACCGCCAAGGACATATAACTCTACTTGAGGAATTCGCCGAGGGCATACTCACAGGAAAAGTTATATTTAGTGTAATGTGACGATGGTCAGATAAGGTTACACTTCCTCCATTACTCTCCATTCTGTAACTAATCGCGCAGCCGAAGCCGTGGCCCATGACAAGTCAACAACCGATTCCCCTTGCCATCTTACGCAAGTACTTACTGATCCTTGATTAAGAAGGCAGAGACTAAGACCAGTTGCCCAATCCAATAGTACTCTGCCCTTTGCATTATTTCTGGAATTTCCCCAAGTTTGAGAATGTGCATTAAAGTCGCCTAGGACTAGAATGTGTTCTGGAAGAAATTGTCGAATAAGGTGTTCAACGTGGCCTAAAAATTGGTGATAGAAGTCCAAACTACAGTTGGGCGACACATAACATCCTATGACTACTAAAGGCCCCCATTTTACTGCAACGATACCTGGATATGTTGCGTTTAGCATTTGGCAAGACGGATCTCCACCTCTACCACCCCAGTATATGGCAACTAGATTAGAAATATCTCCGAACCACCTAGGATGAGCTGGAATACGATAGGGCTCTGCTACTACAGCCAAAGAAATCGATAATTCAACAACAGTCTGCAATAGCAAATCCTGTGCTGCACGACAATGGTTAAGATTACCTTGTAGTATTCTTTGTTGTGTATTGAATTTTAAATGTGTATCAATTCCGTCACAATATTTCGTCATTAGTGTCCATATTGACACTCAAGGTGTTTAAAACTTGTTTACGTCCATGTGCTCCATTTTTTAGTTATTGAGAGACACATTTTTTATTCCCCATTCTGTGATCAGATGCTAATCTTAATCCACTACATAGTGGGCAATTTGGGATAGCTACTTCACAACCACTTGCTTTGTGGCCTTCACCTCCACATTTATAGCAAACAGAGCTTCTATCAACCTCACTACTGCATTGACTTCGGGTGTGTCCTACCTCCAGGCATCGATAGCATTGCAGCGGACGAACTGGTAATAATTCGACCCTTGTTGATACCCAGCCTACTAACATCCTGCCAGTACTGACGATTTTCCCAGCTACGGCAAGGGGACAGCGGACCCAAACCATACCAAGTCGTTTAGGGTGAAAATAAATATCACCCACCCTAACATCTTCAATTTTGCAATCCCCTAATTTAGAGATAGCTTCAGCAACTTCCTGTTTAGTAACCGATTGGTCAAGATCTAAAACTTTTAGCTCTGCCATTTTTGTTGGCCGTGTCACACGCACTGAAAAATCCGAAAGAGAGAGCTGTAACCTTTCCGCAAGTTTATCAGCTTTTTCCACGTTATCCGATCCTGTTACTTCTAAAAGTAAGCCCCCATTTATGGCTTTTCTTGGTCTTACTTCCGAAATCCCAATATCCGCTAATTTAATGCGACTTTTAGCTGCTGCCATCACCTCAGCATAAGTAGTTTGAGTTTCATCCGTAACTGTTATTCCAACAGCTGCAGTTTTTGGTGCTTTTGGAATTTCTTTCTTTTGTTTTTTATCAAACTGTGTGGTTGTTTTTTTATTCTTTCTTTTCGTATTTCTACTAGTAACTTCTGACCAACTCATATTTGGTCGTGGTTGTTCTAGCTCTGTTGTTTTTGTTGGGCCAAAGACTTCTGTATTTTCCAGACTTGCTCCAGACAAATTTTCCTTTCTTTTATTATTCGAACCTGTCTTATTATTTTGTCTACTGATAACTTCTATTCCCAACACTTTTTTACCTAACGGAGGTCTATTAATTTCCTTAGGATTTATTTGATCCATTATGTAAGCAAATTTACCCTCAACAATAGCCTGAACTTGCTCCACTGTAACATAGTTAGGCCTATCAGGGGGTTGAATTTCAGCCATCGTATTATCTTCTTCTAGCCATCTTTGTCGTCAATATATTCTTATACTTTATAACAAGCTTTTGAAATTAAAACTCCTTTAACTTGTTGCCTAAACTTAGTCTCAGTAAGGTTAGTTACACTAGTTAGTATTTTATTATAAAACCTAACACAGTTAACTATAAATGATTTTTTAGTTTTGCTTAGTCTATATGTTGGAATCTCAAGCTTATTTTTATTTCTAGTGTTACGATCATGATGATCACATTTCCTATTAAAGAGAGTTATGTTTTTTCTGGTGTACATAATGACCTCGTATATGTACAATGATGGTAGGGTGAGTATCTTTACTTCCTTGAATAGTTCTCTAAGAGACTCGCTAGTCTTTATTTTCAATATTGCTCGCACTGCCCTTTTTTGGAGAATAAATATGGAACCAAAGTCTGCAGCTGATCCCCATAATAATAGTCCGTAAGACATTACACTATGAAAATATGAGTAATAAACTAATTGTCACTCTATTTCTGTACCAAATGTCATCAAAATCGGTCCAGTAGTTTCGCAGCCTATTCAAAGTAAACAAACAAACAAATATATATAGAAACTATCACATTTTTCCTCTTTATAATATTACTAGCTGTTGCTCGCGGCTCCGCCCGCGTAAGTATAGTATCCCTCGGGAACACTACTTTTTCGGATATAAAGTAGCCTACATTTTAATCCTGAGTCTAAACTACTACCATACCGAATTTCATCGAAATCCGTTCAGTAGTTTTTGCGTGAAAGCGTAACAAACATCCACGCTTTCACATTTATAATATTAGTAAGGATAGAAATATAGTTTAAGGAGACGCTAAGTGACTGAAATAAAGACATCGTATTTTTACTCGGTGTTAAGCGTGTTGAATAATGACTTGGGCTTCAACGATATCGCAAACTAATCGCCGTTTAACGCGATAACCAAACTGTTGATACAGTTGAAGTTACTTAGATAATGTCACAAAACGGAACTCGTGAATAGACAGCTTTAATCGGGCTAACGTTGAAATATCTGATACGTTACAAGGGGCTGTGTTTAAAATCTTTTTAAGTTGCATAATATACTAGTAATAAAAAGTAGAAAATATGGCAATATGTTATTGACAGATGTCACAAGCACAGCCTATCTAGTTTATTTCAGACATCTGTGTTAAGCATCTCTCTCATTTATACCAATAAAGAAGAATATCATAATTGTTGCTGCATCATTATTATCACCACTCAAGCGTAAGAAGGATCTGTAAGAACCAAGACGTCGCAGCTCACAACAGTTGGAATTTTGTACTAGGGTAACATAACATAACAGAACAATTAGTTTGTTTAACGAAATGAAATGTCGACGATATGTTATGATGATGACTTTGTCGAAACCGGTCGTGTAATATATTAAAATTATTGTAAAATAGTTATTAAAGTTGAGATAGTGCAAGAAGTCCTGTGTGTTATTACTGTGAAATGTCGACGAATATCTCACTTTCTATATACTATTATAAATGTGAAAGTTTGTAAGGATGGATGGATGTTTGTTACGGTTTCACGCAAAAACTACTGAACGTATTTCGATGAAATTTGAAATTTGGTAGTTGCTTAGGCTCTGGATTGAATCATAGGCTACATTTTATCAAAGCTTGTTAACATTATGTATAGAAATAGATGATGTTGAATTTAGCTGTCTAGTGTACCAATACGGTATAATATGTTTAATATCGTATTTTTCAATATCGCGACACAATCGGCGACGTTTCCCGTTAGGTCGGTTTCCCGACGGTCCCAATATTATCTTACCAAATTGAGATTATTACAGCTAAAATTTTCAAGTCTACGCGAATTGAATCTACAACACTACCGTTCCCATTACGTTTCGAGACAGTTCTATCCCGGTAATCCGTGGGGATCCGGGAAGCTGATGACACGAAAATATTCCAGAAATACTGCGAATGAACATGTTCACTTTAAAGCTGTCTTTAACATGATGGGCAGGTCACACCAAGACGCGACGTGACGCGACACGGAGCATTTTTACGATAGCGATTAAAAATTATTGAACTTTATTTACTGCATAAAGAACATACGAGGGCTGATTGATAAGTTTCCGAAACGACACTGAAAAACTTCAAAAATCTATTTAAAATAAATTTATTTCTCAACGTAGTTTCCTTCTACCTCGATGCATTTAGTCCAGCGCTTCTCCAATGCCGTTACACCAGTTTGATTAAATGTTTTCTCCAACCCCTCAAAATACTCGTCCACGGCAACAATGACTTCTTCATTTGATGAAAATCTCTGGCCACCTAACCATTTCTTCAGGTTTGGGAATAAGTGGAAGTCGCACGGGGCCAGATCCGGGGAATAGGGTGGATGCGGTAGCAATTCGAACCGCAATTCATGGAGTTTGGCGACTGCAACCTTTGACGTGTGTGCAGGTGCGTTGTCATGGTGGAACAAATTTTTTTTCTTGGCCAAATGTGGTCGTTTCTTCTGGATTTCTTCACTTAATTTTTGCAGCAAGCTTGCGTAGTACTCTCCATTTATTGTTTTTCCTTTTTGCAGATAATCCACTAAAATAATCCCTCGAGCATCCCAAAAAACAGTCGCCATCACTTTGCCGGCCGACAAAACCGTTTTTGCTTTCTTCGGCGCAGGTTTTCCGCTCTCAGTCCACTGCTTAGATTGTTCTTTTGTCTCGGGAGTATAATTATGTATCCAGGTTTCATCGACTATTACATAACGCCGCAAAAACTCATTAGGATCTCGGTTAAACAGCGCCAAACACTCCGATGAATCGTCCACTCGACGTTGCTTTTGGTCTACAGTGAGCAAACGCGGCACCCATCGCGCTCAAAGCTTTTTCATTCCCAAATGTTGGTGCAAAATATTAAAAACGCGTTCAGATGAAATGCTCACCATCTCTGCTATCTCTCGCAACTTTAAGCGCCGATCATTCAATACAATTTTGTGAATTTTTTTGATCATGTCCGGATTCGTGACTTCATTTGGACGGCCAGACCTATGGGCGTCTTCGCAGCTCTGTCTTCCACGTTTAAAATCAGTTACCCAGGTGTGAATTGTACTCAATGCAGGAGCAGAATTACCTAAAACACTGTCTAGCTTGGTTTTAATCTGGGTTGCTGTTTTCTCTTTTAAAACGTAAAACTTTATCACCGCACGAATTTCGTTTCTTTCCACTGTTAAGAAGATTTACGACAGAGAAAGTTCTACGTCCTCTCAAACAAATTCCATCAGCTCGATTAAATTTAAATTTGGCGTTCTATTTTCAAAAAGATGCCAGAATATAATGTAATATTCCTTTTTTGCGTATCATTTTTTTAAGTTCGTCGTATCGGCCAGTTATCAATCAGCCCAGGTACACGTGCTAGGTGCAATCCGCACTCTTGCAATGAATCGTGTATCTTTTGTAGTAAATAAAGTTAAATTTTGTATCGATCACGTCGCTTAGATAGTGAAGCTTAGATAATGATAAAAAAAAATACGTGTGGCACTCGGGGACTGCCGCGGTAAAGCTATTGCATAGCATTTTTTATACTTTCTCACAAACAGCTGCTTACGTATTCGTCCGATTTCGGAGCAGCTCGTCTCGATCCGTGCGAGCTTCGTACAGTCGTACCATATTCCTACACGTTAAGGTTCAACAGTCGCGTGCTCGAACTCACTCATGGAGGCGGCCAAAAAGCACGCTGTCTCACCTAGCATTGTGTCTAAAAGAGATAGAATCAGTTATTAACAGTTAGCAGCTAGTCTACACGCATACGTCTAGTCGCACGCACACAAACACCGTGCCGAAGTCTGCTGAACTGAAATGACGTTAGACGATGCACGGCTTTCAACGCCGCACCGCTGTGCCGGTCGGAGTGGGGGGTGTTAGGTTTATTTTCGTTACGGAATTTCTTGATTCGGTCGCCGCGCTCAAAGCCCGCGATAAAAGCTATGCAATAGCTTAAAACTGTAATATTTAACTGATTAAGATCACATGAAATGAAACATGAAACAGTAATCAACATTTTCGTACACCCGTGGATTTTATTTGCGCCTCACCAACTGGGAAATAAGCCGCATGATATTCTTTTTAAACTACGTGAAATGTATATTTTAATCTTTTTAGTTCGCAGCATGATAAATATGTTTTACTGGAACACCAGAATGTTCGCTGCTTTTCACGTTTAAATAAGTTTTATCATTGAATGAATAATTTTAAATTAATGAAAAGTTTAGTTATTATAGTGAAGTCTCATATTTGTTTGTGTACTTGTTATGCAATAGTAAAGATTGCGTCTATCAAACGCACGGTAGTGTGAGTTAATAATCTAAGGTAGTGTGTGTTATTGTTATTTTTATTCATTATATGTATTTCAAAGCGTTATTTAAAATATAATTAGCTTTCTGCACACCTTCCTTCACATAAGCTTTAATTAACCGGCCAAATTTCATAATTCTCCGGTTGCACAATTCTCGTAAAAGTGTACTGAAAGTTTTTGCTTCACGTATTAATATATTATGTACCTGGGTAACCGAGCTTTTCTCGGTGTTCTGATTAATTAAAAATAAATAAAAATACCGGTTGTCTGTAAAGTCGGTTTACTGACGATAGTTGAACGTGGCAACGTCAACAACAACAACAACAATAATAATAATAATAATAATGAGGTAAAGTACTTGTTGTAAAGTACTAAACGGGTAACAGGTAACGCATGACGTCATGTTTTTTCGTGCGTGCAGCCGGCTCCATCGATTTATAAGACGTTATCACGTCAAAAACAATCACAATAATATTAATCTGACCGAGATTCGAACCCACTACATTCCGAATTTTCGAACAAATCAAAAATTATAAATACGCATACAGAACTGCCAATCAGACTAGTGTCATATGACAGTCCAAATTATTGATATATTGTTTCACGACGAAAGAAAAAACATAATATATAGCTTAAAATACGCAGTTTTCTGATAATACCTAGTTAGATAGATTTTTATCTCCTAAAACTCCCTGCAGACTAAATTTCATGGCAACACTTGCAATGGCCCTCATGGCCAATGGCAAATTGGCTTAGCGCGAATAATTTACACCAACGTATTCACAATCTTATTGAATGAGAATTATATAAAAAACATGACAGGCCTATACAATTTTCATTCGATCGGTTACGAATAGTTGTTGTCAATTGTAAGTGCTAAGCCCACAGAGATCTGCATTAGGTAGGTACTATAGTGGAGTCATTTTAATAGGTAACATTTGACGTCTGTCAGTTTTATCTTCATAGTGAGGTGACCTGCTTAAAAACATCGATTAAAGTGAATGAATCGATACGGACTTGAAACATATGTGAATTTTAAAATTTTTCTATTTAGTTATTTTTTGTATTTTTATAGTTACTTAAAATAATAATAAATATAATTATGTTTTATAATAATCACAACGTGGTTATTATTTTATGGCGATATTTCTTCACAAGTAATCATTGCATTCCATTCTACTTGTCAGCTTTCGATTTTTAGAGTAACATCCCTAGTGTTTAAAAAGAAAGAAAGACGCAACACTGTAACGACATTCAGTTCTTTAGATCAGAAATTGTTTATTATGTTTAGAATGGTTTATTAGTGAAAGCAAATCGTGAAATTACTCGTATCGGTCATTATTACAGTAAATATGTTATCGTAATTGAAGAAAGTTAAGCAATTGTGCAGTTCTAACAACCTCCGGTACGAACGAATGACAACGTTCGTACCGGTAGTTGTTCTTATCGCTTTTGAATGGAAATTGTATGAAAATCAATGGCAGCATATGATTATGTGAAAATCATTTTCATTCGATAACGTTACGAATATTTAGTTGTCAATTGTTCAAGCTGGCAGCCACTGCAACACTGCTACATACTACGGCAATCGGCGCAGATAACCTATGTCCTATGGGACATAGGTTATCTGCGCCGATTTCGATGATGGTTGTCAGTTACATTGATATCAGACCAGATATACAGGAGTTAATTTGTAGTGCCCAAGTGTGTGCGCAATATAGAAGAGCACTCTCTCTTTCTTTACTCTCCGGTCATGTGTTCCACTGAGTTACGAGTGATCAGTCGCACGACTGGCGAGTGACCAACTGGTCCTGCGCCTGATCACTCGTTTACATGCCCATCCGATGCATAGATCGTCTTTCTTGTCAGACAATCCGGTGATCAGCCTACATTGCCCTAACCAGACTAGAAAACAACACGGTTTTGTTGTTTTCAACGCGGGTATCGAACCCACGACCTCTGTTGTCGAGAGTCAGGCTCTAAAGCACTGGACCACCCAATGTACACCGTAGACGTATATATTATAGACGAGGCATGTCGAAGCAAAAACTGTCCCCACTTAAATCGCCCCACTTCTGAGCCCATTTTTTTTATTGGGGCCATTTTGACATTTGAGGTACGGTGATACCAAAATGGCGTAACTTTTTCTTTAAGATTCATTCTGTCAAATGTACGCCGTAACTTATCTTAAGTTTTGAAATCTTTGTTATACGCTGATTATATCACACCACTTTGTATTTAAATTCGTTCCACACCTACATGATTTTGTACACATAGTAAACAATTATTTATCGGGCAGTAATTAGGTATGGGATTAATTTCATGAATCCGGTTAGCTGTAATTACTTATCATATTCACCCAGCGTCATCTCGCCAATTATGGCAATATTCATTTAACTTAGCGTGCTTATTAATTTTCACGTTTATTATAAACGTATTATGATTTAGAATGGCTTTTTCTTTTGTTGTACAAAATTTTATGCGCTACGTGTGTCCATAGATAGAATGCTGGTATACATTCAAATGTATTCAGCGGTTTTTGCATGAAAGAGTAACAAACGCATCCACAAAAACTTTTGCATTTATACGTAATGTTAACAACCCTTTTTTTCATACATACGTTACATACGTTTGAATACAACGGCAAAAAAACACTGAAATAAACAAATTTTAAAATTAATTAACCCACGGAAGACGAATTGTCGTGCGGCGAGCGAGCTGTTGATGATGAGTTATAGATAAGAACACTCGATCATGTCAGCTTTCAAACAATAAAAACTAGATCATAATCGGTTCATCCGTTTGGAAGCTACGATGGCACGGACCAACACACAGACAGACACGTGAAACTTATAACACCCCTCTGTCAATAAACACTTTATAATATGATACTTTAGTATGTACCAAATATTTGTAGCTAATTCAGTATCACTTATTATTAAAAAAAATCTAGATTTCGTTTAAGAAATTACATAGTTTTATCATTTAGCATCAGTATTTTAATTTTTAATTGCCTTCATTACCCTAACGTTCATTGTTTCAGAATCGAGGCTGTAAAAACCATTCTCTCGTTATTTTTTTACACTACTGTCGCTCTTTTGTTCTTTTAGTAACAAATAATGTGTCTTCTCTCGTCTACTCTATGCCTTATTAGACCAGAATGAGTTACTGGTTATAAGCACAGAATAGAGATATTTTCCTATCCGTTGGTTCCATGTTCAGGCTGGAATTATAGAATTATACAAATTATTAGGTGACTTTTACATAATTATTATTAGAAAAGAAAAGTATGTATGTACATTAATATTACGATTTGAAACCCCGACGAAAACAGATTTTCACGTGTGCGTGTGTGTGTGCGTTTGGCATCGTAGCTCCCAAACGGATGAACCGATTTTGATCTAGTTTTTTTTTGTTGTATGCAAGCTGACATGATTAGCTATAATTCGTCATCATTAGATCGCTTACAGCTTGACAATGACGGAGGTTACTTAAAATGTATATAAAGTTTTGTTTCTCGACGCGGCCTTTCAAATAGACCATAAATAGTCCAACAATAGTCCAGTAATAGTCCAACAATAAAACGCAATGAAATAATATTGAATAGTAAATTGATAACATGAGTGTACTCCAAGTATTACCGAGCCCGACACTCGAAGTTAACAAATTGTTGCCGATCTATTGCGGGCTGAGTATTTAGCGGGAGGCGGACCTGTGTTGACTCGCGCGAGGGCTCTTCAGTGGAGAGCACGGTGTCAAGTGGCTACGTGCCTCACAGAGGATACCTCTGACCTCGATACTTGAATTTTGCGAATTCTCAAATTAATAAGATACAAGACAGATTCTTTTATAAAAATAGCTTTGAAAAATTGTAGAGCATACGGATTATGTAGAGAAACATAAACCATAAAGATGAACAGATAAACAGCTACATTTTAGCTTTCGATTTGATTGCACTACTACAAGCATACGGTGTGCCCACGATTTCGTGGAAAAATTTAAGGCTGTTGAAGGGAACGTCAAAATGTTCAAATTTGGATCGATTTTAATCGTTCTATGAAAGCTGTTTGTACCAAAGTAAAAATATTTATCTGACCGGGATTTGAACCCACCAGATCCCGAATTTTCAGAACAAAGCAAAATTATACATAAGCATTCCAATCTGCCAATCGGACTGACATAATCATAAGAGTCAAAATTATTGATATATTGTTGCACGACAAAATAAAAAATATATGTAGCTTAAAAATGCGTAGTTTCACAGGGATAAGACCTAGCTAGATCAATTTTTCTCCCCCACAACTCCCTGCATACTATATTACATCAACCTCTAAATGCTTACATATATACAAGATTGTCTCGTTTACAGTATAAGACATTTTCTACTCTGCGAAGAACCAGAACCTCATTTTAATATTTTACATGATTTGGTGCTCTATACCTTTGTGATTGCGACTAAAGTAACCTTTCGAGAGTACCTACAGGATTACACAAGCAACAATTAACCTAACCTAAATAGAAAAACTTGTAATACTATAAGGGAATTTAACCTTTTGTATGCCAAATGGCGTTAACGTCAGTTGACAACGAGACCCGATGCAGCGCTGCATTTTTGAGACACGATCTACACTTGGCAGAAGAATATACACGGATGGAGCACTGAAGTAATATCTAATACACTTTTATAGAAACACATACATACCAACAATAAAGCTGACGCTCCCTTAGTGTACCTTTTCTTACTAGGTTTGTGCCGTCTGTCCCATTCAACGGCTTGCGCTATCGAAAGTTTGCATAGGTACCTAACTTATTTTTCTATTGTTACTTCTGTCTTAGATTGTCATTAGCGTCTGTGCGCTCTGCTCTGCGCGGGGTCCACGCGCGCTGTGCGGCGCGCGCGCCTGCCTCCTCATCTCGGCAACTGGTCGCCGCTGTGAGCGGTGACGTCACCATAGTGCGTGTTTTGTGACTCTGACAATATATAGTTACTGATATTCTTATATTATATTGATATCATTTTTTTTTGTTTTTAGTATTTTCAGATAATATTATACATCGCCATTATATATAATTTGTATTAATTCTATCTTTTATATATGTAGGTATATTCCATATTGTTATTGTGTGTGACTTAAATGATGCTGCTAGTGTGTATCTGTCAGTCGCCTGACAACAACGAGGATCACAGAGTACCAGGGATTGCGGTATAGTTGAGTACTATGCCGCGATCGTACACCTGAGTGGAGTCCTTTTCGACAGATGTTCGCATTGCACTGCCTTATACCTGTTCTTTTTTTATTATGATCTGTTATTTTGCTATTATTTGTTGTTTGTTAATATTATGTATAATCTATGTTTCTCTTTTTTTTTATATGGTTAGGCAAATGTCCGTTTTATTTCTGTTATTTGTAATTTTATTGTGATTGTTTATGCTTTATGTCGGTTATTTGTTGATAATGTAGTGTAGTGTGAGCGTGTTTGTTGAATAAATGTTATTATTATTATTAAGTTGTAAAAATTCAATAAGTTTTTGTACTTTGGATGTTGTTACCCGACTACGGCGAAGCCAAAAGGAAGGGTAATCATTTTGGCAGTATGCATGTATGTCTGTCCCATCGTAGCACCTAAACTACTTTGTGATGAATGAGGTGTCAATAAACTCGTAATAATATCCTGGGTAACATAGACTACACAGTTTGCGTAGTTGGGACATAGTTTTTAACTTTTGATTATTATTTTGGTTGTAGTATTAATAGGACGTACAAGTTACGACTTGACTTTACTGCACAATGAAATTATTGTAAAGTAACAACGCAATTAAAACATGTAATATTTATTTGCTAGATATTTATAAAACTGACATAAAAATCTTGCCACCATGACAACGGCCATCGGTGTCACAGATAATAGTATATAGCAGATCTCCGCCGGTATTTCAGTAATTGAACGCCTGGCGCAGGCAAAGCTACTCCAGGTGCCGGCGTCAGACTGCACCAGCATCAGTTCGGATGTGTATATATAGTGTAGCTGGCCCAGGCGACGTACAATAGTCCCGAATTCCCATCTCTGGACTGCGTAGGCTCTAGCCTGGAGCCGGTCGCGCGGCGTGAACGCCTTATCAGCAGGTATTCCGGAGTCGGTTCTTGTAGTAGACGACGGCGGTTTGCGAAGCATCGCGTGAAGCGATGTTCTTACGTCGCGACCAAACATCAATTGGTACGGGCTTTGTCCATCGGCTTTGGGGGAACGTCTCAGTCGAGTCTTCACTATTGTCAATTTATTAAATGTCACCTTCCTCCGCCTCCATTGCGCGTAATACCCTCTTTATAGTCTGTAAGTAGCGTTCTGCTTGACCGTTGGTTGCTGGATGGTAGGGAGCCGACGTCTTATGTACCACTCCGCATCTATTTAGAAAGCTCGTAAATTGTTCTGAGACAAATTGACGTCCATTGTCTGATACGAGTGTGTATGGGATGCCAAATGTTGAGAATAGTTCTTTGAGCTTGTTGATACACCAGGAACTTGTTGTATTTTTGGTAAGAAATATTTCAACCCATTTTGTAAATGCGTCCACGATTATAAAGAGCTGTTGTCCCTGGATCGATCCAGCAAAATCAACGTGCAGTCTTTGCCAAGGTCACATCGGTTGTTCCCAATGATGTATCGGAGTTTTGGAGGTTCGTTTTGTTGTAATCGGCATGCTCTACATGATATAACTTTCTGTTCGATATCTCTATATTGATAGATAATTCCTCCAGTATACGTAGCTGCGAGCCAGAGCCTTCATTTTCACAATACCGCTGTGCCCAGCATGGAGCTCGTCAAGTACACGCTCACGTAAGTTTCGCGGTATAACAACTCGAGATCCTTTTAGAATGCAGTCGTCTTGAAGCGTAAATTAGTTGTCGTTGAAACCTATTGTGCGTAATGATCTGCCACTTCGTAGGGATTCTCGCAACGTATTTAATTCCTCGTCTTTTTCTGTTTCTTTGATTATGATTTCAGGTCTTATTTCCAAAACGTTGATTTGGTCGCGTTGGAAGGTGCAATGTTGGTCTTCATAGGTTTCATTTACCGTGTCTACCGGAAATCTTGAAAGATAGTCCGCGTTGCATTGTTTTGACGTGGCTCTGTATTCTACGTCATAGTCAAATCCTGATAAAAAATGTGCGTAGTGAAAAAGGCGCATGGTGCTTAAGGCTGGAAGTGTCTGATGGGGATGGAAGATCGGGGGATCGGAAAGGGGAGAGAAGAAGAAGAAGGAGGTAAGCGGTTTATGTAGTGTGTCACTAATGTAAATTTCCATCCGTAGCAATAAGAGAAAAATTTCATGATACCCCAATATATAGCTGTGGCTTCCTTGTCTATTTGGCTGTATTTTTTTTCACTTGTAGCTAATGTTCTCGAAGCGAATGCTATGTGTCTTTCCGACCCGTCTGGAAATCTGTGAGATAGTACTGCTCCTAATCCGGTAGGTGAGGCGTCAGTAGCTTTTATCAATTGCTTATTTGGGTCGAAATGAGTAAGAACTCTATCGCTGGCAATTTCTTTTTTATAACATTAAAACTCATCTCGCATTTTGAAGTCCAGTGAAATTTATTTTCTTTCTTTAGTAATTCATTTAATGGGCTTGTGATAGTTGGCAAGTTGGGAATGAATTTATTGTAATAGTTCGAAGTTCATTTGACGATATTTTCAGGTATTTTTGTAATTAGTATTGCTTTTATTTTATCTTTATTTTTATATAAACCATCTTTGTCTATTATGTGTCCTAAATAATTGATACTATGTTGGAAGAATTGACATTTATCTCTATTTACTCGTAGATTGCTCTCTTTTAGTTTTTGTAGGACTTGGTTCAGTCGTATTAGGAGTTATTCTTCTGTGGACCCCTGTATAATAATATCATCGAAAAAGCATTTAACGCCATCTAATCCCTGAAGTAGTCGGTCCATGAATTTTTGCCAGACGCTTCGAGCGACTCTAACCCCGAACATTAAACGATTTACTTTGTACGTTCCTTTGTGTGTACTCAAGGTTTGCAGGGCCGCGCTTTCACCGTCCATTACCATGTTGAAGTAAGCTTGGGTAATGTCTAAGGTGCAGAAGTATTTACCTCCGTTCATTTCGGCAAATATGTCGTCGATTATAGGGATAGGGTATTGTTCATCTTTTATTACCTCGTTTAGGGTTACCTTGTAGTCGGCACATAAACGTATATTCCCGTTTGATTTCACGATGGGGACGATCGGTGTACCACCCCAATCTGAATGAACAATTTTTGTAATTACCCCTTCTCTACTAAGTCAATCTATTTCCTTATCAACCTTCTCCTTTAAGGCATAAGGGATGCGTCGGTTACTATGTGATTATTGATAGCGATATAAATGACATTTGTGTACCTAAGGAGACCTATAGAATTTTTTTGGATGGATTGACTGATTTTATTAGACATCTTTTTCTTCCCCATTAGCATTTGTCGTAAGGTGAATAAGAAATGTTGTGAAATGTCTTCTTCTCCTGCTAATAGCCGGATATCAATGCTAATTAGCATTGAGTTATTAAACTAAGGATCTACCCGCTAAACTCCAAATGATCAAATCGCTTGTATGTAGGTATATTATACATTGTACATTCGAACATAATATAAGAAAGTCTGCGTACCCTGAATTTATTTATCCAAATCCTGTTGCAGTAATCCAAATAAATAACGTTGACACGTATAGTCTCCATTTACTCGTATAGGTAGGTATCGGAAAGCGATTTGTCAGGTCGATCCTCGCACGAGCGCATATCAAACATGGATCTAGATGTGAGGATCTTCTAAGCTTTTAATACTTTGGTTATATTATTATCTCTATAGTAAAATTCACGAGACAAAAAAAAAATGTCAACAAACATTTAGGGATTCGCATCTTTGGATCAAATTGAAAAAAAAAACAGTGTCGTCACTTCGTCCATAACTTGAATAACAAAGGACCATGCAAAAAACTGTATGGGCAGTGGCCCCACCCCCCAGCAGATTTCAAACCTGTCTCAGTTAATAGCTCTTGCCACGCTGATGATTATTTAGTATGGTGACATTCACCTCAGGAGTGGGGTTTTGACAGAAATTGGAATTTTATTTTTATTGTTTCATATTAGCGTCCTACTCCAGCTTCGCACGGATGCAATGTATTATACAATATACATATAAAGCTTCCTATTGAATCACTCTATCCATTGCTGAAAACTGCATTAAAATCCCACTGCTTAGTTTAAAAGATCTTTCGAACAGGAAACTGAGCGACTTCATTTAATACTGTTGTAAGTGTAAAGATTTTCAGTAATATTATGTTAAAGTAGATGTACTATTAGTAAAAATATGCTAAAAAAACAAAAAGAAGACTAGTTAGACACAGAAGGAATAAGAGGAAGGGACAAGGGAAGCTTTATGTGTATAATACATCGCACTTTTGATAGATGGTCATTACTCATTGTCAACATTAAGGTTTAAATAATTTAATCTTTCGCGTGGATTGTAGTATAGATAAAGACTATTACACATATTAATCTCAGTACTTTATTTAGGTATTAACTATTATTTTCTTTAGGGAAGTTCCCAAGGAATGTACCACAAGTATAATATATAAATCGAATTAAACATAAAAAAATAAGTAAAAAAATATATATTTTTTTACAATGTGGAAACCAATTCATCTTTCATTTACGAAACTAACTTTTAATCCTAAGAAACATCCGCTCCGTCAAACTGTCAATGAAGTTTTGAGACAAGATACTGGATATCCATAGTCTTGAACGCAGTTTTGTCAAACTGAAGCCTTAAGTTTACGGGGGAATTTAACTTGAATCCCCTGACATTAATCGAAACGTTGTACACGTTTCGATTAATGTCAGGGCGAATAAAGTCTGAAAGTTGAAAGATATTAGAATACATTTATAACAACAGTCTGAAATACTTTAATTATCTGTTAAGTTGCACGATACTGGTTAATTTAAACAATTACAGATTCGTAATCTATGGCTGAATATTATGATTTGCGGAAAAATAAAACTGCTATTAGAGCTTTTCTTCAGGACCGAAGATAAATCTATAATTTTAAATACTTAATTAACATGTTTTAATCTATAGCAGGTAAGACTTATGGTGATGGTAGGTCATCAGATTTTTATCAAATTACTTCAAAAGTTACTGTCCGATTGAGTTCAACATAATTTTCCTAAAGAGTAATTATTATGATCCATCAGCATGGAATTTAAAAAAAAAATTGGAATTGCCAGTAATTACTCGTATGTATGGAGAACTACCCCTAAAAAATTTATAATCAATATATTATGATATACATACAAATAACAAAAGATGGAGGTTATCAATTCGTCGGGTGGTTTTTTTTACCCATTACAGTTAAAAATAATTTCTTATCCGACATATCGACATAATAAATGGAACGAAACAATAAACTAATCTCGTGGGACCGCGGTGTACCCTGGCACCCGACTCAGGGAGTCCTGACATAAACATGTACAAATTGTAGTTAAGTAAATTGTAGTAAATTCGAACTCTCACAAGGAAACGTGTATCTTCTTGTGTATTGAATAAAGTTCTTTGAAGATGCACTAAAAATGCAACTCCATGCCGCATATCGTTTCGTTTCGGTGTGAATTGACCCTTACTATGTGAAGGTTGTACACTGAATATTATGTGAAGGTACAAGGGTATGTTGCATAGACGTATATAATATTATAGACGAGGCATGTCGAGGCAAAAACCTTACTTAAATGGCCCCACTTTTGATGTTGTTTGGGGCCTTTTGACATTTGAGGTAAGGTGAAATCAAGATGGCGTAACTTTTTCTTGGATGAAGATTTGCTCTGTCATATGTACGTCATAACTTCTGAGTTATAGCCTAACCTTAGTTTTTAAATCATTGGTATGTTGTGTATGTTATATTCTTAGCTATTGTCTTTGCAACTTTCAGTCTCAATTAATTCTTACCTGGGCTGATTGATAACTGGCCGAAACGACGAACTTAAAAAAATGATACGCAAAAAAGGAATATTACATTATATTCTGGCATCTTTTTGAAAATAGAACGCCAAATTTGAATTTAATCGAACTGATGGAATTTGTTTGAGAGGACGTAGAACTTTCTCTGTCGTCAATTTTCTTAACAATGGAAAGAAACGAAATTCATGTGGTGATAAAGTTTTACGTTTTAAAAGAGAAAACAGCAACCCAGATTAAAACCAAGCTTCACAGTGTTTTAGGTAATTCTGCTCCTGCATTGAGTACAATTCACACCTGGGTAACTGATTTTAAACGTGGAAGACAGAGCTGCGAAGACGCCCACAGGTTTGGCCGTCCAAATGAAGTCACGAATCCGGACATGATCAAAAAAATTCACAAAATTGTATTGAATGATCGGCGCTTAAAGTTGCGAGAGATAGCAGATATGGTGAGCATTTCATCTGAACGCGTTTTTAATATTTTGCACCAACATTTGGGAATGAAAAAGCTTTGCGCGCGATGGGTGCCGCGTTTGCTCACTGTAGACCAAAAGCAACGTCGAGTGGACGATTCATCGGAGTGTTTGGCGCTGTTTAACCTAGATCCTAATGAGTTTTTGCAGTGTTATGTAACAGTCGATGAAACCTGGATACATCATTATACTCCCGAGACAAAAGAACAATCTAAGCAGTGGACTGAGAGCGGAAAACCTGCGCCGAAGAAAGCAAAAACGGTTTTGTCGGCCGGCAAAGTGATGGCGACTGTTTTTTGGGATGCTCGAGGGATTATTTTAGTGGATTATCTGCAAAAAGGAAAAACAATAAATGGAGAGTACTACGCAGGCTTGCTGCAAAAATTAAGTGAAGAAATCCAGAAGAAACGACCACATTTTCCAAGAAAAAAATTTTGTTCCACCATGACAACGCACCTGCACACACGTCAATGGTTGCAGTCGCCAAACTCCATGAATTGCGGTTCGAATTGCTATCGCATCCACCCTATTCCCGATCTGACCCCGTGCGACTTCCACTTATTCCCAAACCTGAATAAATGGTTAGGTGGCCAGAGATTTTCATCAAATGAAGAAGTCATTGTTGCCGTGGACGAGTATTTTGAGGGGTTGGAGAAAACATTTTATCAAACTGGTGTAACGGCATTGGAGAAGCGCTGGACTAAATGCATCGAGGTAGAAGGAAACTACGTTGAGAAATAAATTTATTTTAAATAGACTTTTGAAGTTTTTCTTTGTCGTTTCGGAAACTTATCAATCAGCCCTCGTATGTAATGCTTTTTTATCCGACTACGGCGAAGCCAAAAAGAAGGATAATAATTTTGACAGTCTATATGTATGAATGTATGTTATGTGTTGTATCGAACGCTAAACAACTGATCCGCTTTAACAAATGAGATGTCAATAGATTCATAACAATGGCCGGGTAACATGTTTCATAATTTTTTATCAATTTCAATTATATTTTTTAATTATTTATAATATAACTAGCGAGCTGCCCGGCTTCTCACGGGTGCAATACAAACCTTCCTCTTGAATCTCTCTATCTATTGCTGAAAACAGCATTCAAATCCGTTAAGTAGTTTAGAAAATCTAAGCCCCGACGCAAAAAGAGGAGTGTTATAAGTTTGAATGTATGTGGCATCGTAGCTCACAAACGGATGAACGGGTTTTGATTTAGCATCATCAGTCATATTCATCATCATCAGCTCGCTCACTGCTTGACAATTCGGGGGTTACATAAACATTTTAATTTTGTTTTTTTTTTATAGTATGTAAGATAAAGATTAGGTAATTTTTCTTCCACCTTACACGGTTTGGTAAACCGTTTGAAACATTTGTCGAATTAAGATAATATGATTATCAGATATTTAGTGTTTTTTTTCATTATTTGGAGAATTATTTGTAATTTTATGAAGGTAAAATTAGACACCAGTACAAAATAGATTATTACACTGAGGTATGAACATTGAACATACTAGCTTTTACCCGCGGGCTTACCCGCTTAAATACAGTATCCCACAGGAACACTGTACTTTTTTAGAATAAAAGTAGCCTACGTGTAAATCCAGAGCTTAAACTACTACCATACCAAAGTTCATCAAAATCGGTTCAGTAGCTTTTGCGTGAAAAAGTAACAAACATCCATCCATACATCCTCACATACTTTCACATTTGAAGGGTGTTTTGGAAAAACAACCAAAGTCACATTTCAAAAAAAAAAAATTTTTTGTCCTCTTTGAATTCTCCATGTTTCATACTAAAACTTGCTTATTACATATTAACGCAAAAACAGACAACGTCCGGGAGAAATAAAGCGCCGAAGTTTCAGTGTTTCTGGAAAAACAACCCAAGTTCATAATGTATGTGGCAAAAATAGCCATGGTCCACGGACATTGGCGGTTTTAAAAAAAAAGGTAATGCAGTTGTCAGTGTCAACTGTCAAGCATGTCAATCAAGAAATTTAATTTTTATTTGTCTTTGCAATTTGCAACCTTTGTTTGCAACAAACAATCGACACAACGCACTTTCAAGCCTGAGTTTGCTTTAGTTTATCTATTTATCGTTGTTGATTTCTTGTGGGACAATGAACACTATCGAAAGAAGTGAGCTCGGACTTCATAGACATGAAAAATTCATTAACACCATATTTTTTGAACGTACCAAGGCCTACACTAGGTCTTCGAAAATTAAGAATGATTGAAATAAAGGCTGACTGTCCATATGTGAACAAAAAAGATGATTTTCATGGTTGCTATACAAGTTGCACTGTTCGCAATAAAAATCAATGATCAATTTGACATTGGTTGTTTTTCCAAAACACCTTTCATTTATAATAGTAGTGAACATAATATCATTATAATATTATATGTAACGGTTTAATCCAATCCAGGTATGAACGTTCATATTGAGTTTCGACGCTCAGATTAAGGTGATTATAATTGGGGGATGGGGTATAATGTAACAGTGCGGGTTACCAATTTGTTCGCATGTCAATGTGCCAGCTTAAAATACTAATTAGCGTCATAATACGAGGATATATGGGATTTGGCATAAATTACATTGTTTATTAGCTTTTAATTAAATATTACCCTTCGATGAAAATGTGTTTATGCTGTTGTGTTGTATGTACGAGTGCGATGGAGAGAGCGATGTTGAGGGTATCTCTGGTGGATAAAATTCGTAACGATGTCATTCGCCAGAGAACTAAAGTCACCGACGTTGCTCAACGAATTAGCACGCTGAAGTGGAAGCCGGCCATGTCTGCAGACGGACAGACGGTCGATGGAGCAGACAAGTGTCAGAGTGGAGACCACGCTTAGGCAAACTTGGAGTAGGACGTCCTGAGGCACGATGGACCGACGATTTGAAGAAGGTGGCTGGCAGCGGATAGATGAGGGCTGCCCAAGATCGGGATGGTTGGCGATCATTGGGGGAGGCCTACGTTCAACAGTGGACGGACGATTGGCTGATGATGATGTTGTTGACGTTGTTGTATATACAATTTATCTTTCGGTAAACCTTCATTCAAGAATACTTAGTTGTTATAAAATGTGTCATCGGTATCAATATCCATAATTTTTAGGGTTCCGTAACCAAAGGGTTGAAACGGGACCCTATTACTGAGACTCCGCTGTCCGTCCATCTTTCCGTCTGTCTGTTTGTCACCAGGCTGTATCTTATGAAAGCGCGATAGTGTAAGCTAGACAGTTAAAATTTTCACAGATGATGTATTTCTGTTGCCGCTATACCAACAAATACTAACAACAGAAAATCAAAATCCAATACAATAAACGTAATTTTTTGGCGTTTTGTGCGCGAGTCCGACTCGCACTTGGCCGGTTTTTAGTTGAGAGAGAAAACTTTAATGATAGTCACGACCACTCCAATATCTTCGCTCCTGGGGCAGAGGCTTACTCTCACTGTGTGGGGTAGCTTGTAGCACAGAGAAAGTTGTTGGCATTAGACCACGTCAGTCTACTGTGGAGCGGTTTACTCACGGTCCAGCTTTAATAGCCATTATTAGTGTGAATCATTTATAATTTTTGCCTACAAGTCCGCTTCAAGGCCGGGGCGTTGTATTTGCAGGCTGGACGGTGTGTATGACGCTTTATCCCACAAAATATTTACCAAAATAGTACCTAGGTATATTTATGAATATGTCATAGGATTACACTGCAAAGCTTCCCTTAATATTTAATGACTGCCACAAAGTTTTGCTTAGCTGTATTAAAGAATAGCTAATTTCGAAACATAATATATCTTTCATAAAGCGACTAAATTGTTTTAATCGCCCCTAAGAGGAAACTAATTGTTACGAAACTGTCGACTCAGTCAAAACGGCGCTTGTACCACAAAATGGTGCATCATCGCCCAAAACTTAGCTAATTACACTTGTAATACACAAAACTCGGTGTAATCACTTGTCTACATCTCTGTACAGGTGGTCCCATTGTAACACTAGTTTGCGGGGTTGTACTTTTTAAATGTAGAATATTATTCTTCATTACTTACATTGTACAATGTACATGCTAGTATGGACCAATATTAGCGAGTCTAAAATGTTTTTAAATTATTAATTAAAAAAAATAGTACCTACCTGTTGGTAAATAAGCATTACCATGATGTTTTTCATCCAACTCGTATACTACAACTACGAAGAGAATATTAAAAATTCACCTGAACTAACACAAGAAAGCTCGCCAGATAAAAGATTTTTTGTAATACAAATTTTAAAACTCAACGTTTACAGAGACGATGTTTTATAGAAGATTGCTAGCCAATCTCGAAGGGGAACTGCACAATAAATACATCTCCTAGATTACTTCGCCCTTGGGTAGAAAATGTTTCAATATATCACCAAAAACTGTTCTAGTAGTTTTTGTTGTTTAGTTAGTACTAAACAACAAAATACAACAAAATAAATACTCCCCGTATTTAGGAGCACGTATAATTAAGGGTTCCACTTACGTGCGACCGATCGTTACAATGGATTTGAAAGAAAGGCCTATCGTCGATCGCAATAGGCCATACACCTTCGATCGATTCTTACGATATGTCAAAATTGCATTGCGCGATATCCTTTTTTTTACAAGTTTCGATTACGATTTGGATATACGACGCATTACGCAGCTACTCTTTTATTTACTTCAATTTTTAGGGTTCCGTAATTCACGTCTCGGAACCTGTCCCTTGTATTTTCGTCATGTCCGTCTGCCCGTCTTCGGATTATCGTCCAAACGGTTATTGCTAGAAAGATGAAACTTTGCATGGATTTGTGTATTTACCACGCCGACGAAGTGCTAAAATAAAATGATGATAAATATATTTTCGGGGTACACGTCAATGTTTTTCTTCGCGTCGACCTCATCATTAGATAGGTCTGTTAAAAACATTGAGAGGTGCTATTTCGTCAACTGTTGATCGTAGATATGCGATTGCAAAAACGATATTTCCTGCATGGCTTATTATGTATTCTTCTAAAAGCCAATAAAAAACTATGCATGTTCCCCATTGCAGGTAACTTTTTTCAGCGCCATTCTTGAACGTTAATACGTTCGTAAGAACTTTAGAATGTTCCAGAAGTCTACTCTTTTGGTAAACTTGGATCAATAGCCTACAGAACACAGAGCTCATTAACCTAATTGGCATCTTCATTAGCAAATCATTATAGCTCCCTGAAGCTATTATTTTCATTCATCTTTAGACTCAGAATGTCGCTTCTGCTTATTACATCCTGCAATAATACAGTTACGATCCAGTTTCAATATATTAAAACAGCAAAATGGTATTCGCATAAACGTCAAACCAACGTCAAACCCGATTTGATTGGCTCAAACTCCAAAAATCTGTTTATTATTTAGACGATTCATTAATTCAATACAAGTAAAATGTAATTGCAGGTTAATTACAAGAATTGGGGTTATTTTTTGTAATTTAACTTTTTTATGAATAAAGTTCAGTTTTGAATAGCTATCTTAAAAATGCAGCGGGTAGTCGCGAAACGTTTCGTTTCGGTGTGAATTAACCCCACGAGAGTTAGTTTGTAGAACTGCAGAGTTTCTTCTGTCGCGACCACAAAAAAACCCTCGTAGAAACGGTCCTTATTCTTTTTTTTTTTACAAAAAGATTAATTTGGTCTGAATCTTATACTTTATACGAGAGGATCTAGTTATTATATATTTAATCGGTATCTCGACAACGGCTACAAGACGTATTACCATGAAATTTAGTATGCAGGGAGTTTTGGGGAGAAAAATCGATTAAGCTAGGTCTTATCCCTTAGAAACTGCGCATTTTAAGCAATATATGTTTTTTTATTTCGTCGTGCAATAATATACCAATAATTTCGACTCTCTTACGGCAGTCTAATTGGCAGCTTTTTTACCTATTTTTAACATACCAATTTTTGCATTGTTTGGAAATTCGGAATGTGCTGGTTTCGAATCCCGGTAAGATAAATGTTTTTGTGATTATTATTATTTCTTTTTCTTGTATATTGTTTTATTTATTTTATTGTTCTACTAAAACACCGAGCAAAGCTCGGTCTCCCAGGTACTAGAGTATAATATGGTTATTTTGTTACAACAATATGCGGCCCCGGATCTAAGGGGGGGGCAAACCGGGCGGCACTTTCATGGTGGCGCCAAACCCTTGAGACAAGAATTCGAAATATCGAATTCAAAATATAATTGTCAGTTCTACACACGCTAAGTAATTTACAAACGCATCTTAACAGATCTAGTATTTTTTTTAAACGCGTGCGTAGTGTTTGAAAACAAAACTGCCTATGCGACGGGCTTTGAGGAGCTCATAGATTCTTTTGTAGAAAAGATAGCACGCCGTAGTAGTAGTTGTAGTCTTTTCTGGTCATATATTTTTTCTGTGTTTCTATTTTATGTCACAAATAAAGTTAATAGCTAATAGATAATAAAAACTCAAAATTAAAGGATTAATATTTTCACAAATGGTCACAAAAAATTCTACTCATTTGTCATTTAAACAGTTTTTATCAAACACGCCACGCCACTATCGCCACGCGCCACTATCAAGTTTTTTCCCCGGTTCGAAAAAATCTTAGACCCGGGGCTGACAATAAGTAATCACGAAAAGACTTATACCAATACGAGTAGTAACATTCAACAAGTAGACTCGTCAACTGCTTTTAAAATTGTTGCGGTATGATTTGTGCTCGTCTCGGAATGTTCCAGATTTTATTGTCCAAACCGACAGCAACATTATTCGACAAATTTTTTTTTAATAATTTGTGTTTTAATTCGTCATTCTTTTTGTTTATAGACTGTGACTGTCACTTTATTTACTACAATAAATAGGTGTTTAGTATGTAGTAGTCGGTAGTTAACTGTCATTATTGACATTTGTTTTTTTTAAGAAACGTACGTGTACGTTCGCGCAACAACGCATTTATGATTAACAAAATTGTAACTTTATTCTAATTCCAGAAAATGTTATTTTTGTTAAGACCCTAAAAATATGAAAATAATTATAGTATCGGGATTCGGGATATTAGTTAGTGATGCATATATTTTTATATCTTAAAATCCTTAATAATATAGAATGCCACGCACATCTACTCTCGTATACATGGACTATGTAGAAACCAGCCTCCGTGGTCTCCACTCAGGCCTCAGACGTAGTGGGTTCGATTCCCTCGTTGGAACAACAAAAATGTTGTTCCCAAGTTTGGTTACAATAAGTCGGTCCTGCGCCTAATCTGTCGCCAGTTGTATCAGTCATCCGTCCCCTGAGTTACGAGATTAAGGGAAGAGAGAGTGCTCTTGTGCACTCCGCACACACTTGGGCACTATATTATAACTATAATACTATTATGTGGAAGCCTAAGATTTCAAAACTAATGATAGGCATAACGTACATTTGACAGAACAAATCTTTATACAAGAAAAAGTTACACCATCTTGATTTCACCATACCTCAAATGTCAAAATGGCCTCAAGCAACCCCAAAAGTGGGGCCATTTAAGTGGGAACAGTTTTGCCTCGACATGCCTCGTCTATAATATACGTATGTCTATGGTAGAAGCCTAAAGGCGGAAACATAGGTTATGTAGAAGCGTAGTAGCGACCACAGGCGATTTACACAGCTCGTTAATATTTCGTTCGTCTATCCAGTGTTTATCTAAAAGGAAGAAGCAATAAGGATAAAATAGTGACGACAAAAAAGTTTCAAGCTTCGATGAGCATTGATAAAATCTATATTTATAAAGAGAAAACACAATATCTAGAGTATAAAGTTTAGGTACAATACACTATTCAATAATCACTATTAGGTATCGTGACTCGTAATATTTTTTTGTGCAAATAAATTCTTAAATTCTGAAATGGAGTCTACTATTTTGGCGTATTTTTCCTTTCATTTACTTTAGTTGTTTTATTCGTTTACTATCTTGGCACATATTTATGTCAATTCTAGTGACCTGCTGTACCTTAATAGTTATTTTTATAAGGCGTAGATATAATTGCTCAATTGCAATTCAAAAACTATAACCCGACCCGAGTGTGGAATATCACATTTTTACAAATTAAATTTTAAAATTGTTGAATACAGATATATAAAACTAAAAGAAATAGGTATTTAGGTTGACGCATACGACAAGACGAACAACATAGTAACTGTTCCATAGTAAAATTCTCTATGTCCTATAACGTTCAAGTCGTGTATCATGACGTCACGATACACATCGGATCGGTCTGTCTAATGACTATTTAAACATTTATATCTTTGTTATTTTAAATGATATCCAAAAACTGACTTATTTATCGACTACACGGCTTATCATATAAGATAGATATAATATAATATATCTATTTAAATACATAATATGCTTGCGTATAGTATTATTATATATCATGGACCGGAGTAATACTTGAATCTAACAAGGCTTTGATCCAGTACCAAGACTCTATAACAGTTATCTATATACAGGGTGTTCGGCACATGGATGGACAAACGAAAACCGTGGACCTGTGGAGCCTTCTG